>CM034625.1:8465246-13325246 GCA_020080225.1 Gynochthodes officinalis | reverse complement strand
CTTGGGTTATTGATAACTAAAAAGTGTAGCATCCTGAATCTAATCGTGGTTCACGGTGGTGGAGGAACTGGATCGGAAAAATGAGGATTCTAATTGTAAGATATCTAATGAAACTGCTACTGGAATTGAGATCTTATTCAAAGAGAAAGATCTCAAATATCTGAGTTTTTTTTATATATTATATGGATGATCCGACCCGCAAGACCGTGATTGGGAATTGTTTGATCTTCTTTCTCCGAGGAAGAGCGAAATACAATCAACTTGAATTCGGGACCGCTATTCAAATCTTAGTGAAACATCGGATTTCTTATCTCATGTCCGCTTTCGTGAAAAATACCAATTGAAGTGGAGGTTTCTTCAAACAACAAGGGTCAATCAACTATTTAATCAAATGATATTGAGCATGTTTCCCATCTCTTCTCGAGAAACAAGTGGGCTATTTCTTTGCAAAATTGTGCTAAGTCCACGTCAAATCCTGTGGCTCAACCACAGGCAGTGTGGAAACTACCAAGCCGAGTACGGTAGGGCGGGGAATTTCCGTAGAGCGGTGAAATGCGTAGAGATCCGAAAGAAGACCAGCGAAAGCACTCTGTGGGCCGACACGACCGAGAGGCGAAAGCTAGGGAGCGAATGGGATTAGATACCCAAGAATCCTAGCCGTAACGATGGATACTAGGCGTTGTGCGTATCGACTCGTGCGATCTTTGTAGCGTTAAGTATCCCGCCCGGAGTACGTTCGCAAGAATGAAACTCAAAGGAATTGTGGGGCCCGCATGCGGTGGAGCATGATGTGGTTTAAATCGATGCAAAGTGAAGAATCTTACTGTGGCTTGACATGCCACGAACCTCTTGAAAAGAGGGGTGCCTTCGAACGCGGACACGGGTGGTGCATGGTATCGTCGACCATGCCGTAAGGTGTTGGGTTAAGTCATAATGGCGCAACCCTCGTGTTTAGTTTCCATCGTTGAGTTTGGAACCCCGAGCAATTTGCCGGTGATAAGTCGGAAGAAGGTGAGGATGACGTCAAGTCATCATGCCCTTATGCTGGGCGACACACGTCTACAATGGCGGGACAAAGGGTCGCGATCCCACGAGTGAGCTAACCCCAAAACCCGTCCTCGCTTTGGATTGCGGTGCAACTCTCTGCGTAAAGCGGAATCGCTAGTGTCGCTTATCGACCATACGGCGGTGAATCCGTTCGTGCCTTGTACACACCGCCCGTCACACTATGAGCCGCCATGCCCAAGTCGTTACCTTAACCGCAGCGAGGATGCCGGCGGGGCTAGTGTTGGAGTGAAGTCGTAACAAGGTAGCCGTCTTAGAAGGTGCGTGGATCACCTTCTTTTAGGAGAGCTAATGCTTGTTGGGTATTTTGGTTTGACACTCTTCACACCCAAAAAAGGAGCTACGCTGAGTTAAACTTGGAGATGGAAGTCTTCTTTCCTTTCTCGACGGTGAAGTAAGACTAAGCCCACGGGCTTATTATCCTAGTCGGAACAAAACAAGTTGATAGAATCCTCTTTTTACGCCCCATGTCACGTGTGGCGACATGGGGGCGAAAAAGGGAAAGAGAGGGATGGGATTTCTCTCGCTTTTGACATAGCGGGCCCCAGTAGGAGGCTCGCACGACGAGCTATTAGCTCAGTGGTAGAGCGCACCCCTGATAATTGCGTCGTTGTGCCTGGGTTGTGAGGGCTCTCAACCACATGGATAGTTCAATGTGCACATCGGCGCCTGACCCTGAGATGTGGATCATCCAAGGCACATTAGCATGGCGTACTCCTCCTGTTCGAACCAAGGTTTGAAACCAAACTTTTCCGCAGGAGGATAGATGGGGCAATTCGGGTGAGATTCAACTTTCGATTCACTCGTGGGATCTGGGCGGTCCGGGAGGGACCACCGCGGCTCCCCTCTTCTCGAGAATCCATACATCCCTTATCTGTGTATGGACAGCTATTTCTCGAGCACAGGTTTAGGTTCGACTTCAATAGGAAAAATAGAGCACCTAACAACGCATCTTCACAGACCAAGAACTACGAGATCACCCCTTTCATTCTGGGGTGACGAAGGGATCGTATTATTCGAGCCGTTTTTTTTCATGCTTTTCCAGGAGATCTGGAGAAAGCTGCAATCAATAGGATTTCCCTAATCCTCCATTCCTTCAATCTCAAATCGGGATTGATATGTCCATTGTAAGTAGTAGTGAGAATTACAATGATAGTTACATTTATAGTTCCATTTATGGTGAAATTCGAAATAATAGTGAAAGGGGGGGTTCGGGTATACGAATCCGCGCAAAAGGTAGTGATTTTACTTTAAGAGAAAGTTCTAATGATCACGATGTAAGTCAAAAATATAGGGATTTGTGGCTTCAATGCGAAAATTGTTATGGATTAAATTATAAGAAATTTTTGAAATCAAAAGTGAATATTTGTGAACAATGTGGATATCATTTGAAAATTAGTAGTTAAGATAGAATCGAACTTTTGATCGATCCCGGTACTTGGGATCCTATGGATGAAGACATGGTTTCTCTGGATCCCATTGAATTTCATTCAGAAGAAGAACTTTATAAAGATCGCATTGATTCTTATCAAAGAAACCTCAGTTCCAAGAAATCATTTCTTCTACCAAGACATTTTCCGAGGAAGCGAAATCTCTTTTGAAAGTATTCAGGAGCAAATGGACCGTTTTATCCTTCAGGAACAGGTATAAAAAAATGGATGACTTATTATCAATTGTATATTTTCAAATAAGAAACAAGGTTAAAAAAAATTAACTAGATAAACGAGCGAATTGTTATATTACAAAACTTCGAACGTAAATAATATTAACTCAAATTTTTTGTCAAATGTGAAGGGTAAAGAGGATTTTGTGTGATATGGTTTTGTCGGTTTCCTCTATTATTGTTATTGTTATCAATAATTACTAGAGAAACCCAGAAACCAACAGATTCATCGTCACTTGAGATGGATGGATCGTGGAACACATTTACTATGGTAGCGATATTGTGGATATTGATGTGCCAATTAGCTAGGTGGTGCTCCTCTCGCTTCCGCTGCTTCTCCACAATCGAAACGACTCGCACCGTTTCGCCTTTCTCCGCCCTCCCTCAACCTCGGTATCTTCTCCGTATTTCTTTTTTCAATTCTCCAGTGCGTGCATATACTATTATCTTGATTCTTGTTATACCTTGAGAAACAGCAGATACTATTATCCAAAGTCCAACCATTCCCTCCCAATTGCCACCTCTATTGCCAAATAACAAGAAAATGGAGTTCAACAATTTTGATAATACCCTTTTATCTAATTGTCTTGGCACTCTGCAAATTCCTTTAGGATCTCTGCCTTTGTATCTGAGTTGGATCTGAAGAATTTGCTTGATGACTTGAACAATAAGATTCACCAGGCGGACGAATGGGAGAGTGTCATTAACAGGAGAAACAATCTCTTTTCCTACAAGGCCAAATGCATCAAGCCAAAGGTTTCAAACCGTGCATCTTGCATTTCCTTGTTAAAGAAAAGAAAATAAATTTATTTATTTATTTCCCCCAACTTGCTTTCTTTCTTGCTTTCAAGTTAGTGGTCTCTTTGTTCAGATTTTTTATGTTGCAGGAGGGACCCATCAAATATTGGAGTATTACGGTGTTTGAGAATTGCGCCTCCGAGTTGCTGAGAAATTTTTTCATGGACAATAATTTTAGGAAAACTTGGGACAAGAGTTTAATTGAGCATGAACAGCTGCATGTGGATGCTAGTAATGGAACTGAGATTGGTCGTATGATTAAAAAGTTCCCTTTTGTGGCGCCAAGAGAGTATGTATTGGCTTGGAGAGTTTGGGAGGACAAACATGGAACCTTCTATTGTTGTAACAAGGTATCTGTTTCTTGGACTTGTTGATTTGTATTTGTAAATGCAACTGAACTGTTTGTCCCCGAATGGCATTCCCCTACAACATTGCAATTTTCTTACTTAAATGGAAGACAACATTTTTTTTAAGGGTACATGTATGATCTACCAAAATAGGTGCAAGCTGTTAGTGAGACCATGAAAGAGGAACAAATTGCCGAGAAAGGCTGGGAAATACTCGAAGGAGGTTTATGCCAACTAATATTTAAAGTTTGATTGACTTTATTTTGTTTTGCGTTCGTACAATCCTGTTTGTATGCTTCTTCCTATTGGAGGTTTGATTTCATATATTCAGTTGTCGGGGAGAAGTGTTTGTACTAAGTCATGGATGATTAATTGGCTTTATGTACACGTCATAAACATTGAGATGGGGCACTGATGCTTACAAAAATTTGTTGTGCAACACTCTTTGGTTTCCTATGTGAGTCCTCATTCATTGGAAAAATATATTTCCTGTTGTATGTGGCATTTTCTCATATTTCCATGTTAGAGGCCTCGATTTTGTCTCACTGATGTTGCATATTACAATTCAGGGATGTGAATATCCTCTCACCCCGAGGCAGAAGAAATATGTAAGAGTTATGTTTCATAGATCTGGTTGGCGAATCAGAAAAGGCATGTAATTCCACTAATTTTCTGTAATCTTTTTGTGCACCATTCAGATGAGTATCTCCTGACAAGCATATTTATTAAAAGCTGAAACATACTCTGCTATGAGAAGAATATTCCAGAGTGAAATTGATGATGAAGATAGGGTTAAGGTTAAACAAAATGCGTTTGTTTGTGTGTAGAAGCACAGACCTGGATGAACGTCATTACGTACACATCTAACTTTTGCAACTTGTTCTTTTTAAGGGTTTTTTTTAGCCTTCTTATGAGTTAGAATTACCAAAGCAAGTGCAATCATTGAGAATTTATTGCAACTATGGTATATACCTTCGCTGAAGGAGAAATATGAAGATTTTACTTGCACGTGCACCTCATTATTCTTGAGTATGTTAACTTAGTGAAGTCTAGATTACACTCTAGGAATCCGTACTCCACCCATCTTTAGGTTAGTTCCCTAGATTGATGACAATGCGTATGCCCTTGAGTGTGCATTTCTCCGTCATGTTTTCCCTTTCTATGTAATAATGTGTGGAGTTAATAAACTTAATGTGATATCACATATAAGATGCTAATGCTATACATATTCCCCTTCATGATGCAGTGGTAGTGTTTGATTTCTTTCTTTGTGAATTATCCTTTCTCAGTAGCTGGTAGAAATGCATGTGAGATCGTAATGGTGCATCAAGAGGATGCTGGTCTGAACGTGGAAATTGCTAAACTGGCATTTGCCAAGGGCATATGGAGTTATGTATGTAGGATGAATGATGCACTTCGCTTGTATTCTTCTCAATTTACTCCAGATTTGAGCGTGGTAATGCTAATTCAGAAGGTTAGGAATCATTTGTTCTTGTCCAGTTTTGGTTTTCTCTAGGTTTTGGTTAGGTGTTTACAATGGAGACCCAATTACTTCGAGAAAGATGTTACATTCTAATCTCAAAAAAAGCTTGTCTACTTTTTAATACTGAAATGGCATTACTTTGTTCAGATCAAATGTCACCACTTGTACAATATAATCTGAGTTATAATGATGCCAAATTTCCTAATTTCTTGGGCGCTTTTGTGAACAAAGAATTTTATTCTGGAAATGCGAGGATGTTTATACTTAAATGTTCCTGCTGGGTACAATTCATTATAAATTTTACTTCAAACCTCATCCAGAGGTAGAGCAGTAACAGCTTTGGATTTCACCAGACGCATATTTGTTACATCCTCATTATCATACGTAATTATAAGTTCTATTTGTCCGTCTCATTTAGAAGTAGCTTAGTTCACCCAAATGCATTTCAAAATCCATTGTTTGCTTCACTCAAATTTGCAGAACATCTGGCATGATGCATGATCCAAAAAGATAAATTGTCTCTTGAGATTCGTGTAACAATAGGGTCAGTTGCATTTACTATGTTTGCTATCTAGTATTTATATAGGTGGTTGAGGAAGTGACTGTTCTCTTTATGTTTGGCTACCGGTCCACCAGTCATTCTTTTGCCAACTGCAAATGGTTAGAGTGTGAATAAATCTTTGTGTATAATTTTGGCTGTGTCTTGAGCTTTCTGGATCGCATTGTTTCTTTGTGTACTGATTTATTCTTATTACCACAGTTTCCTTCTGGACTGGAGGCAATTGATGATATGCTGCGCACACGTCATTCAGAATTTGCTGCAACTACCATATGCTGCCAACTGGCTTCTGAAAGCTGTATGAGCAAGTCATCTGAAATGAATTCAAATAAATTATTGAAAAATGGTTTGATCTTACTAGGTGGTGCAATCTGTCTGTCTCGGGGCCACTCCAACTTGGGTGCAAAGGTTGCAATGGTATACATTTTGACCAAGTTAACTAAGTTTAGTACTTTTGGGAGGCTTCGTAAAGCTGGCAAGCCTTAGCATTACACAGATTCTTTACTTGAGGATTCAAATTCTGGCTGTACACACGTTTAAAAATTAGAAGACTTTGTATGGACTTAGGGTTGATATTGAATTTTGCTTTCTAAATGAATTTGACTAATCACAAATCAATTTTACTAACTATTTGCTAATTCAAGAGAAACTAACTGATCTTTTACAATGGAAATACTAAAAGCGTATTTCTTCTACTCAAAGGCATGGAATCTATTTAGCATTTCATGACATTGTCTCTCTCTTGCAACAGACTTGTCTGAAAGTGTGGAAATTGATTTCTGATAAATGAAATATTCTCCCAAGTAGCTTCTTTAGGTGGCAAATTTGCCCATTGAATCAGAAGTTAAACAACAGGTTCATTATTGCGCCAAATGGCTCTTCTTTTAAGTGCTTGGGATAGGAAGAACTTGATCATTTGCACTGAGTTCTGCTGAGTGGCTTTTCTTCTGTGATCTAATATTCTTCTTTAATAGAGACATATGAATAATGTGATGAAATTCTGATTCATCAGTGGCTTTACTGTCCCAATCTGCTCCATCCCATGATAAGGTTTATAGCATTTAGAGGTCAGCTTCAAATTTTTATGCAGCAAGGGCGAAATCTGTATGTAAGGTTGTAGTTTTAATTATACAATATCCCCTATTAAGGTTCCATTCAATTCTTCCTAAATCAACAAAATGCTTCATCTTTTCCTACCTTTGTGCAGATGCTCTTTCAACATGGGAAATATTTCCTGGTGACCACACGTGTAATATTTCCCGATGACTTTTGACATGGCAATAGGAATTAGGCTTTCTCCAATTGATCCAAAAGAAATTGGTTTAAAAGGATAGCCAAAAAGGAAGTCAAAGGGAGACATTTTAATATTACTATAGTAAGCTGAATTACACCATCATTTTTTTTATATATTTTTTTAACAAACGTTAGTATTTCATTCATGTAAACAAATTTACATAATATTGTCCATTGGTAATCGAAAACTTAACTCTCATATAAAAACTAAGTATGACAATTTGGATTGTCTAATGCAACATAGCTATTTAAGTTACAAGAAGAACCAAAAACTTAAAATATAGTTTGTTGGCCTCTCCTTAAGCATTCATAAATTACAAGTTGCAAAAGAAACTAAACGCATATTTTAGTTTTTAACTTTTGTACATACGTATTTGGATGCTACCTGTACTTTCATCGTCGCATCTCCTAAATTAGTGTCAAAACACATTCAAGATAAATGATAAAATCTTAACAATTAAGAAATACACCCCTCATATGTAGGGACATGATACCAAAAAAAAAAATCGCATGCTGATTACATCACAATCGCCTACAATAACAGTGGTTTTTTTAGATAAACAGCCTTCCGGTCTTTGTGTCTTTTTTACGCCATCATTCAACCAAGCCGTTTGTTCCACAAGGTTTATCACTTGTCATGCACCTCAGATAATTTTCAAGGCATTGATAGAAAATGGCAAAAACCCCCTATTTGACTAATTGAATAAAAAATAAAAAATAAAAAATAAATAGGAATAATTATTGATACCCCTGTGGTTTATGTTCATTATCAATCACACCCTATGATTTGTCAAAACTACCAATACTCTCATGACCATTATATTTAATGGATTTAATGAGTAAAATGACAAAGAAACCAAGGAAAATACTACAAAGGCAGTACAAGGCAGAAATAAATACAAAAAAAATTAAAAAATTAAATCCTAATATCTTACAAAATTTAGTCCTAAAATTTCATTCTAAAAAAAAATAAAAAAATACAAACACATGCAAATGGGGCACAAAGGCAACAAATAAATTTTTTTAAAAAAATTAAAATTTAGGCCTAATATATTGCAAAATTAGGTCCTAATATCTTATAAAATTTCATGAAAAAAATCTTATTAAATTTCATTCTAAAAAAAATACAAGGCATATGTAAATATTGGAGTAAGAATGGTAATTTCATCCAAAATTTTCAGACTTTTCTACAGTAACAACATAATCCGTTAAAATGGACTTATATATTATAAATTCTTAAAATCTATGAGAGGTATTGATTGTTTTAACAAATCATAGGGTGCGATTGGTAATATGTATAAACTACATGAGGTATTAGCAATTATTCCTAAGATCCGATTTGGATCTAAAAGAATAACTTTCATCAATTCAAACTTTTGATTAGTTATTTAAAAGTTTTTAAATAAAAATTTTTGTTTCATTTCTATATTAAATCCCAATTCATCCCATTTTTATCACTATGGGATGTGATATGGTTCCAAATGATGAACTGGATTTAGACAATTCCAATAAAATTTAATTGGTGAACAAAAATTCATTTTTTTTATTTATTTCATCTATTCCATGCCTAAAACAAGAAGGATACATATTACACTACGATTTTGAATTAAAATATATATTTCAAAAAATGACAGATTGATTTACTCTATCAATAACCGAGCCAAATTTGGTGTATTATAATAGATTTTCCTTTGCTATTAATTCCTATGAATTGAATCAAAAATAATTTTTGAATGAGGTATTCAACTTTAGGAATGAATGAAAAAAGAAATCTTTTTTGATTTTATCTCTTATTCTTGAATGAGGTATTTAACTTTAGGAATGAATCGAAAAAAAATCTTTATTAATTTTACCTCCTATATGGTTGGCTCCTAATTTTTTATTGGGCCACGGGCTTTATATCTTGTGGAAAAGGGCCGAACACTCGACCTTGATGGGCTAGGTTCTGCTCTTAGATGATTTTAAAGAGCCCAATTTCTGATTTTCTTGGGATACTACATATATCATCCTCCTCAATGAAAAGGCATTTGAAATTATCACTTGGAACTTGGACTCTGTACTGGGCTCTGTCCCAAATTTCAAGGCCCAAGTTAACATGATTCATCTTTGTGTGATTTTCAAATGCGAGCCCTACACCATGCAAAGTCTCTGCTCTGTCCACTCTCCCTCGCCACTCAAAGCTTGCTTTTTCCTCATTCCTCTTCACAAGAAAAATTGCAGATAATGTTTGAGGAATCAGTGTCAAGCTCTATACCTTCAATCAAGGAATGAAGTGAGCAAATTTGATTAGCTTGTCAACTACCACCATTTTTGTATCATAACCTTCAATTTCTCATAACCTTTTAATGAAATCTATAGAAACCTAGGACCATGTTTGGTCAAGGAGTGGAATTCACTATAACAGTTCAGGATAGGACACAATCTCATGTTTATTGCATTGACACACATCACATTCCTTAACATAGTTCACTATATCCATTTTCAGTCCTAGCCAATAAAAGATAGACTTAACTCTTTTCCAACAGACCACCTACCCTGAATGACCTCCTTTAGCAGAATCATGCAGGGACTAAAGAATTGTTCTTTCAAATCATTTCCTTTGCCAATAAGAATTTTTCCTTTATACTTGACTATCCTTTCATACGACTGATAGTCTTGCTTATTACTAGGTTCTAAAATTAGTTGAGAAATTAGCTCCTGAGTGTTCTCATCTCCGAACTTTTTATCACCTCTTTGAACCAGTTTGGCTTGACAATTGAAATAGGCATCAAAACACCTTGCTCTTGCTCTAATTGTAAATCAAGTTGGACAAATAAATCTCTCCTAGAAAGGGCATTTGTTGCATTATTTTCATTTCCTTTCTTATAATGAATCTCGTAGTCTATCCCTAATAATTTTGTAAGCCACCTATGTTATAATGAGGTATGTAATTCTTGTTGCAACAGATGTTTAAGGCTTTGGTGATATTTCCTAATGAGAAAATGATATCTCAATAGATAATGATTCTATTTACTAATTGTCATCAGCGGAGCTAACAATTCTTTTGCATATATTGATAAACCAAGATTCTGAATTCTCAAAGACCTACTCAGATAACCAATAGGTTGTCTTCCTTGCACCAAGATTACCCCAATCACTATTCCACAAATATTTGTTTCAATTATAAAAGGCTGAGAGAAATTAGACAGTCTAAGAATTAGTACAGATGTGAGTTCTTTTTTAAGGATATGAAAGGCCTCCTTAGTCTCTTCATTCCGTTGAAATGCATCCATCTTAAGCAGATTAGTTAGTGGCTTGCATATTTCACCATAGCATTTAATAAACCTTCTGTAATAGTCCATCATGCCCAAGAAACTTCTCAAAATTTTCATATTGCAATGTTTAGAACAAGACATAATAATATCAACTTTAGAGGGATCCATACTAACTCTTGATTCACTAATTACATAGCCAAGATATTCCACAAATTTTTTAGCAAATTCAAACTTGAAAAGCTTAGCAAATAACTGTGTTCCCTAAGAATCCATATAACAGATTGTAAATGTTGAACACAGGATTGAAAGATTGGGCTATAAATCAGTATATCATCAAGGATTGGAAAAATGTCGGAGTATTGGTAAGTCCAAATGTCCTTGGGTAGTCTAAAAGCAATTTTATGTACATCACAAGGTTTAATTTAATGGTATTCCAATCTTAGATCCAATTTTGTGAAAATGTTGGATCAAAACAACTCTCATTAAGGAGTTTATCATTATTAGGAATGAGGTATTCATCTTTAATAGTAAGGTAATTAAGTTTTGTATAATCTATACACAATTTCTAACTCCCATCTTTTTTCTTAACTAGCAAGAAAGGAGACGCCGATGGACCGATTTTGTTCCAAATAATGCCTTCATTTAACATTTTTAAGACTTGTCTTCCAATTTTTACTTTTTGGAAATAAGGGTATCTATATGAGTTAATTTTGAAATGGAAGGAATATGGTTTGAGGCGAATTTTATGGTCATATGATCTGTGAGAGGGAAGGCCTTTGGGAGTTTCAAATACATATGCAAATTACTTTAAGAGATCAAAGACCCTAGGATGTTCTAGTTTAGTGAATGTAGAATTATCAGTGTTTTGAAAGCAAACAACTGCCCAAACTTCTCTCGATTGAACTCTTTAGCATCCCTTACCCCTTATCAAATTCATAGTTGGATATTGCACTTTTTCACATAGTTTGAACTTTTCACTATCCTTTCTCAATTTTATAGTCATTTTATAAAAGTCAAAGGTTACTATAGTTCTTCATCCAGTTGACTCTTAAGATGAGATCCCAACAACCTAATTCCATCACTCTCAAAGCATAAAAGAAAGAATAGTCATGAATTTTCCATTCAGCTTTAGAGATAACAAACTTACTCATTGTTGTACTGTCATCTGCTATAGTTGTTATTAATGGTTCCACTGGTACACAATTTAATGCCAACATATTTACCCGCTTGGAATTTATGTAACAGTGAGAACTACTTGTATCAATCAAGATAATCGCTTTTGTATAAATGATCATGCCTTGGATTACTATGGTTTTTGCCTCTAATTCACGTGTCGTGTTTTGATACGGGTATTCCAAATTTTATACAAATCCAAATACAACCCGTTTAATTAAACATATTAGAAAACATAACCTGAATATAATCTGTTTATTTTGAAGGTAACACGACACGACACGAAAAGACTTAAATATCTGTAAAACTCAATAATGACCTATTTAGCATGAAAAAATTTAAAAGATCTAAATAACCTATTTAACACGGTAATGACCTATTGAGCACGACACAAAAATAATGACCTATTTAACATGACACGAAAATACTTGCTTGTGAAAGATTAACATATCAAAAAATCTAAAAATACTTCTAATTACATTTGAAAAAATTTTCCAACTAAAATTAAAACTATTACAAGCCAAAAAGTCATAACAATATTTTCCAAATTACATTCCAAGCACTAGCATCAAATAAAATGTCAAGAATTACAAACCAAATCTTAAATATCTAAGTCTAAAATCATACAAACAAAAACATCTCCCATTAAAACTTATAAGATATGGTATGATTAACTATTTATAGTCAATAAAAAAAATTCAAGTATTCAATTACAAAATTACCCTAACATAATTTTTCAAATTACTAAATGGGTTAAACAAGACAACCAGTGGGTTGACCTGAATACGACCCATTTATTTTGTGTTTTATACAGGTCAACCTGATTTTGACACAAACCCACTAAGGGAAATACCTGTACCTATTAAATACGTGTTAAGTTTGTATCGTGTTTACGTGTCATGTCGTGAATTGCCACCCCTAATTCTAATCTTGTTCACCTAGTGCATTTTCAAATCCCCCTCATCTTCATCATCAACCACAATAAAGTGTCATGTCGTGAATTGCCACCCCTAATTCTAATCTTGTTCACCTAGTGCATTTTCAAATCCCCCTCATCTTCATCATCAACCACAATAAAGTTCAAGTGTCCCATGTTGCAAACATAACCAAAACTATATTTCTGCCCATATCTAAAGCAAATTCCATTAGTTTTCTTGTGTTGAATCTCTTGGGTTGAAATCTTTTTGGTTTTACAAAAGATCTTCCCATCTTTAAAATTGTTATTTCTACTTTTAAACTCAAAGTTGTCCCTCTTGAGTTATTTTGTATCCACATTCTAAATAGTTAGCCTCAAGTTTACTTAGTATTATGAATTTCCTTTGATTTACTTCCCTGACCTGTTATTGTAAGAAAGCCATCTTATATGCCTCTAGTAGGGACTTAAATTTTAGCATCTGACGATGGTTTTAATTTTCTCTTTTAGCCTACTAATGAAACTTGATACAAAGTACTCGTTAGAAATTTTTTTATTCTTGAGCAACATTAATGATTTTAGGTCCTCAAACTTTTCTTGACAAGCATTTACTAAAGATTGTTGTTGCAATTTATTGAATTCTTCAACATCACTCCAAGAATTGTCATTGAACATTGTACAGAACATATCTCCAAATTCTTCCTATAAATCCTCCCTTTGGCTAGTTTCTTCCCTTGGTATTAAACATTCACTTTCCCATCCATATACATCTCTGCAAATTCTATTTTCTGGTTTTCATGTATCTAATTTATTAAGTATACTTTTCGCACTTCTTGATCTAGGACCTGGGTCCACTTTGAATAGGGGCAACTCAAACTTGGAGGTTTGGAAAAATCCCCATTTCTTAAATTTTAGATCTTCCTTGAGCTTTCACCCAAGGGTGGGAAGTAGAGGACTTTTATCTATTGGTATGATCTCTTCTTTCTCATAGTTTTCTCTATTCATCAGTTTCACGAGTGACAATAGTTTCGAGTCGAGTGTTGAATGCATCCATGGCTATCTTATTTTCCTTAGTAGCAACTTCCAACTTAAGATCCATTTCCTAAATCCCATGAATTGTTGTTGTAGTATCTAAGCTAATTCTTGCATCATTCCGTTTAGTTTCTTCACCTGTTCATCCACAACAAAATTTCTGGTTCTTTTAACTACGCTTATTCAATTTTGGTCCAAGAACTAAGGGCTCTAATACCAAATTTGTCATGAATTGGTAATTTTAATTTGAAGATTGTAGTATTAAGAAGGAATAAAGAATTAGAGCTTGAAAAAATCACAAAAAGAATTCAACAATGGATAAGAAAGGGAGAGAAGAGGAAGAGATATGCACAAAAAGAATAGGGAGGAAGTTGATTGATTAACTTTTTGCACAAACTTCTTTACAAACATACTTTCTTTAACTAAGTCCTTAAAATCAATCACAAATCAGTTTTACTAACTTGTCATTTATAATTGAAATTAGTTTTGCTAAACGTCGGTTTGCCCCAATGGCCATCCAACCATGCCAAATGCAAGTTGGGGCCAAAAGAGTAGGGGTTTGAAACCCCAATTTGTCATTCCCTTCCCATCGTTCTCCTTACCTCACCCCTCGAATAAGATATAAATAGAGACACCCGCTTGGGGGCTTCACCCCTCAAATGAGACATAGATAGGGACACTTGTGTAATAGATTAAGATAGAGACACCCACTTAGTGAGGGTCTCACCCCTTAAATGAGGCATAGATAGGGATACCCGTATAATAGATTAGGAATACCCTTGTAATAGAAACAGTGGCCTCTACTAGATTAGAGATACCTTTGTAATAAAAGTAGTGGCCCCTCAAATGAGGCATAGAAAGAGACCCCTTAAAAGTGGCCTCTACTAAATTAGGGATACCTCTGTAAGAAAAGCAGTGGCCCCTCAAATGAGGCATAGATAGAGACCCTTTAAATGAGACATAGATAGGAACACCTACGTAATACATTATGAATACCTTTGTGATAGAAACAGTGGCCTCTACTAGATTAGGAATACTTTTGTAATAAAAGCAGTGGCCCCTCAAATGAGGCATAGATAGAGACACCCGCTTGGTGGGAGCCTTACCCCTCGAATGAGGCATAGATAGAAACACACATATAATAGATTAAGGATACACTTGTAATAGAAACATTGTAATAGTGTAGGGACTTAAAAATAAAAAAAGAAATTAGTTTTGCTAACTTAGTAGAAACTAACTAAAGATCAACTGAAATATTAAATACGTGTTATGTGTTTTTACTAGCTGATTTTTACAACTGAAATTAGTTTTGCTGACTCAGTAGAAATTAATTGAAGATCAATTGAAACATTAAATGAGTGTTTCTTTTGCTCAAAGACGTAGAATTTAATTAGCATTTCCTGACATCTTGCTTGTCATGTTTTGGATACGCAACCCCAACCTGAAAGACCTCAACTATTCTCATCACATGGACATGCAGACACAATAGAATAAAATATACACCCAAACAAGAGTTTATCTTGAATTTGGTATAATTTTTTTAGTTATAAGTTACAACACATTTAATGTATTATTAAATATATCTCAACTAATTCTTTCATTATTCCATTTAGTTTCCTCAACTGTTCATCCACAACTCAATTTCTGGTTCTTTCAACTATGCTTCTTCAATTAGGTCCAAGAACTAAGGGCTCTAATACCAAATTTGTCATGAATTGGTAATTTTAATTTGAAAATTGTAGTATTGAGAAGGAATAAAGAATTAGGGCTTGAAAAAATCATGAAAAGAATTCAAAAACGAAAAAGAAATGGAGAGTAGAGGAAGAGATATGCACAAAAAGAAAATGTAGGAAGTTGATTGATTAACTTTTTGCACAAACTCCTTTACAAACATGCTTCCTTTAACTAACTCCTTAAAATCAATCACAAATAAGTTTTACTAACTTATCATTTATAATTGAAATTAGTTTTGCTAACTACTGAACTTATCTCAACGGCCACCTAATCATACCAAATGCAAGTTGGGGTCAAGAGGGTAGGAGTTTGAACCCCCAATTTGTCACCCCCTCCCACTCGTCTCTTACCTTCTTTGTGGGATTCACCCCTCGAATGAGACATATATAGAGACAAGGTGAGACCTCACCCCTTGAATGAAATATTGATAAAGACAACTCGGTTGGTGGGTGCCTCACCCTCGAATGAGGCTAGGGACAACCGTTATAGAGACAAGGTGGGACACCTCTCGAATGAGACATAGATAGAGACAACTCGATTGGTGGGTGCCTCACATCTTGAATGAGGTATAGATAGGGACAACCGTGTAATAGATTAGAGATGCCCTTGTGATAGAAACAGAGATAGGGACAACTGTGTAATATATTATGGATACCTTATAATAGAAACCGTGGCCCCTCGTATGAGGCATAGATAGGGATATTCGTTTTATAAATTAGGAATATGCCTATGTAATAGGTCAGGGATACCTTTGTAATAGAAATAGTTGTAATAATGTAGGGAGTTCAAAAAAAAAAAGTTTTGTTAACTCAATAGAAACTAACTAAAGATCAACTGAAATATTAAAAGAAATTAGTTTTGTTGACTTAGTAGAAACTAACTGAGCATCAACTGAAATATTAAAGGTGTGTTTATTTGGCTCAAAAGCGTAGAATTTAATTAGTAATAGAAACTGTGGATAGAGACACCCCTGTAATAGATTATAAGTGTCCTTATAATAGAAACAATTGTAATAGTGTAGTGACTTTAAAAAAGGAAATTAGTTTTGCTAACTTAGTAGAAACTAATTGAAAATCAATTGAAATATTACATGCGTGTTTTTTTGCTCAAAGACGTAGAATTTAATTAGCACTTGCATTTCCTGACAATCTGCTTGTCGTGTTTTTTACTAAATATTTTTTACCGTTGAAATTAGTTTGCTGACTCAACAGAAACTAACTAAAGATCAATTGAAACATTAAAGGCATGTTTCTTTTGCTTAAAGACGTAGAATTTAATTAGCATTCCCTGACATTTTGCTTGTCACGTTTTGGACACGCAGCCCCATCCTGGGAGACCTCAACTATTCCCATCCCGTGGACGTGCAGATACATTATAATAAAATATATATTAAAAAAAGAGTTTATTTTAAATTTAATATAATTTTTTTAATTATAAAATATATTACATTTATTATGTAATTAAATGTGTAGTTTCATATATTTATATTTATTTTTTTATTTAAAATATATATTATTATCATTAATAATAAAATAATACAAGAATTTTATACAAACGTAAACTTTTCTTTTAAAATAAGAAAAATTATTAAAATTAAACTTTTTTTTTTAAACTAAGATAATATTTCACCGAATATTCAACAATTCAACCAGGATACTTTGCAAATTGGCACATTCCATATCCAATCCAACCATATTAAAACCATATTAAAAGGACGATAACCCAAGAGGAGAGTTCATTGGCACCGAAAATTTATACCACGAGCACCAAATAAATTAAAAGGACGACAACCTAAGAGGAGAGATCAGATAAATGAGCTTCATTTTACTTCTCTAGGAGAAACCAAACACAAAAAAATAATAATAAAAATAAATAAAAACACGCGCAAAAAAATAAAGGACCGGAAAATGGGAATGCTAGCGCAACTACAGAAGGATCACGGATGGATTACTCATTACTACTAGCGTTGTTTGATTTTTTTAAAAAATAATTTCAAGATACAAAAGAAAAAAAATCTATTGTGATGGGTAGTAGTAACTATTGCTATATATCATATCAGCTAAACCGATCAGTCTGATTGCATATCGTCCCTCTCTCTAATGGCTTCAATCTTTGCAACAGCATCCTTTAAATCCCACCTCTTTCCTAAATCTTCTTCGCAACAAGCCACTCCGATCTTTAAAAGCTTTCTCATTTCTCCTTCGCTGTTCTTGGTATTTCCCATTTCGCTGTCAAAAACACTTTCCCCCTTCGAAATATTATTGGCATCAGTGCTTATCATGAGGGCTTCTGCTTCTCCAGCATCATTACTTCCAGACTCAAACCAAGCCGCTAATTCTGATATATAAGAAGAATATGAAGATCCGGGGCCCATATCCTGAGCAATGTAATTTGCTGGAAACTTGCTAGTTAGAATTTCCAGGATCAAAATGCCAAGGTTCCAAACATCAGTCTTCCTTGTAGTGCGGCCATTTTTTGCATATTCTGGAGATTTATAGGCCACTAGTAGGTGTTGAACTTGCTCAGGGTTGACCACTGGCACTAGTGCATAGTCCATCAAGAGGGGCTGGAAGCTTTTGTCTAAAACCACGTTGGAAGATTTTAAGTGACCATGAGGTAAACTCACGCTTGGAAGCTCCGCATGAAGATAAGCCAACCCCTTTCCGACTCCTTTGACAATTTTCAATCGAGTTGGCCAATCAAGAGCTGGCTGCTCAACCGAATGCTTACCTGACCAAATAAGGATGATTAACTGTGGTTGGGGATGACAGTAATAATTTGAATGATTAACTCGACAATATGGCATGGTATGGATTCTGTGTTAGTTACATACTAATTATTCAGTAATATAAAAAAATATATATTAATATTACCGAAGCTTTACGCATAGCAAAGATGATTCAATAATTTCTTGAAATAAATAGGATAGTAAATGTACATACCATGAAGATGACTGGCCAAGCTTCCATTTTGTATGTAATCAAATACTAGGAGTTTCTCTTCTTTTCTGTAGTAATAGGCTACAAGGGGCAGCAAGTTAGGATGGACAAGTCTACCAAGCCTTCTCATGTGTTCATGAAAATCTTCTTTCCCAACATTGTTCATTTGCTTAAATCTTTTAACCACGACAGCTTGACCATCCATAAGTACAGCCTTATATGAGGAGCCAAAGTTACCGCTCCCTAATACTTCCGCAGATGCTCTAAGAAGGTCCTGCAAGTCGAATTGTTGCCTATCGTCCCTCACAAATGACAGCTTGCTAGTTTCTTGAGTCTTTGCTTTCTTAGAATTACCAGTGCCACTGGCACCAGCCGCAGGCACTGGAACCGTCTTATTATAAGGTTCCATTCCTACTACCTGCAACTGGTCCTTAGCACCATGCATACTACTAGCATGTTTTTCTGTTACTGCTCTCCCTAGTCTCGGTGTTTGATCTTTTCTACTGCGCCGATATATCGCAAGAAGTACAATGACAATAACCAAGGCCAGCAAAGCAGCTATGGCGATTATCACATCTCTGGCAACCGGGGATGAAGCTTTCTTGGAAACGGTAGTCTGGCTATCATCGTCACTAGAAGCTGGGGAGTCGGGAGGTGGCTTTTGGTCGGGGAGAGGAGCAAGAGGATTGCTGCATGGCGTTCCGAGAGGGGGTCCACAGATGTTTTTGTTCCCTGCAGTACCACCAGGTAGGTCACCATGCAACCAATTTAATCAGTCCATGTCCATGAGCAGGTAAGGGACTCTGTTTCTAGTTAAGATATAAAAGTGTGCTTTTATAAAGAAATTATAATTAATTCTTTATGGACAAATCAAGAATAAAGACAAAAATAATATAGTGGGTATTGTAAATTATCCGTGTAGCCATGCAGTCCCATTTCTGAAACTCTCTTTTCAATTTTTGAAAGGTTTAATCGGTTCTGTACAGTACGGATGCCTTTTCAATACCCCAGGGGCCAGGATGCATGTTGATAATCATGATCTGCTTCGCTAGTTGAAAATTTTACTGATTTATATTGGTAGTAGAAGACTTGTCGAAGATTATATGAAGCGGATGCATGCATGCATCAGATCATAGATCATCCAACTATCCCACAAGACAAAATAAAGTTAACCAAATGGATGGATTAATTAATTGGGGATACCTTATGTATGTATGAAAGTTGGAGTGCCAAAGATTATATAATATACCTTGGAATGAAGTTGGATCCATTTTGGCTAGACTTGAAGGTATAGGACCCTCAAGTTGATTGTTGGAAACATTTAGCACCTTAAGACCTGGCCTAAGATCTGGAATGAGCCCTGTGAATTGATTGTTCTCCAGTCTCAACTCTAAAAGCCTGGGCGTTGAAAGCGACGCTGGAATAGGACCGGTAAAACTGTTGTTGGCCAAATAAACTTTCTTCAAAGAAGTCATGGCCTTGAATGCATCATTCGGTATCTGACCTGTGAAAAGATTATTGGATAAAAACAATGATTTGAGTGGCCCGAGCTTTGCCCAGTCAGGCATTGGACCCTGGAAGCTATTGTTGGTTAAACTTATGGTCCGAAGGGAGTGTAAAGGGAGAAGAGAATCTACATCAATTTGTCCGCTGAGGTCCATGTTTTCAAGCTGCAATCCCCAAACAACGCCGTCAGAGCAAAGCACCCCTCGCCATGTCCCGTAGCTCCCTGAACATGGAGAAGGAAATGTCGAAGGATTCCAGGTATCAAAGGCCTTGTTATATGACAATGTGGATTTGAACTTCAGGAGGGCTTCCGTTGTGGAGGTGTCTACAGGAGCACCATAGGACAATGTCACCCATCCCCACCATGGATGTGATAAAGAGAAGAGCAAGGTTCCAAAGGTAAGGAGGACGAGTTTGATACTAGGAGGTGGTGGTCCTATTCGTATTCCTGTTGCTATTGCTGGTGGGCCTATCTGGGCGCCCATCAGCATTGTTTAATTAATTTGGCAAACCCACAATGGTTAAGGCGGATATGATGATGACAATATATAACAGCTTACAACAATCTGGCTCCCTTCTTCCTGCTCCTCCCGGAGATTAATTGCTTTTCTATTTTGGGAGTGTTGAGAGCATAGATGAAAGACCCTCTGTCTATATTGCACGAATGACTAATTGATAGTTGTTTTTGTGTATTTTTTCCCTCTTTTTCTTTATTGTCTTTTTGTGAAATTTTAATTTCCAATATTTTGTTTTTCCCATTTTTCTTTGCTTCCCTCCTTTTTCTCTTCCTTGTTTTGTGTTTTCCCTTGATTTTTGGGTGTGGAGGAGAGCAGGAAGTGGGGAAGCGAAAGAGAAAATCGGATGGGGTTGAAGCGTTTGGAATGTTTTCCCCTGAATAGAATAGAATATAATGTAGCGATTGGATGTACAATGATTTCTTTTTTTGACCTTTTTACTTAATTAAGGGAGAATGTACGGGATGAGGGATCTCCTACTGTCCTATTCTAATTGTTGACTTTGTGGTGGTACTGGAGGGGTGAATGGACGCAATCCCGGCTCCCACGCAGCGCCAGGAAGGTGGCTGTTTCTTATTTTCCCTTTTTGTTATTTTAATTTTTTCCAATGGAAATAATCCCTCAATTTCATAAAGAAAAAAAAACCTTTTTAACTTATTTTATTGTCCTACAAAATCACATTTAAATGGAAATTCTAAAATATCCTTAAAGTTTACATTTGAATAATTTTTTATTGAAAAAAACATAAACTTCTTTTGTCTGAGCATTAAAACAAACACATATCAATCGAGATATTACTTGTAATTTTCAAGGGGGAGGATTATTCTTCCTTTATGCAATATCAAATAATAATAAAATTGGAGATAAAACGGACGCGAGTTCTCTCACAGTCAAAAAAACAATCCTTTGTAACGGATCGTTTGGGTCCCCAGCCCAACAAATTGATTTGAACACTAGTTTCTTGCGAGCCGCGACTATGGTGTTACAGGCAAATGAAGTTCAGTAAAGTTCAATTAACAGAGAAGAGGAAAAAGGAGAGCTTAGGGAAAATCAGAAACAGGAATCAGTTAGTAGGAAATGTCCCGAATAAATCCAATAGATAATTAATAATTCTATTAGACAGAAAAAGGTAACTATCATTCCCTTTTCGGATGAATCATATAGTTGTACGATTTCATCTTCTAAAAAAAATCTTATTCTGATTAGGAAAGAAGGAATTGAAAAAAAGAAATTGGCTTTAGAGAGAGCTTCCAGAATTCAATACACCAAATCTGCATCAATTTCTGTAACTGCATTCTATTTGAACGACATCGTTTAATATTTCTATTCTAGGTTTCTACTTTCTGAAATTTGTGTTTTAACCCCAAGTTCTAGGTTTGCTACTACCAGGTTGACCATTGTGGCCCATGGATGTCCTCTCCTCTCTGCGGTCTGCCATGGGGAGGTTTATTTATACTTTATAGTGTCCTCTCGACAGCGATGGTGACAACAATGGAGTGAACTATTTAGAGGACGGAAGGAAATAGGATGTCTTCCGGATTGCTTCACATCCCGCGTTCCACACATCTTTGTTTTGCAATCTCCGACCTCAATCATCATCATACTTCTAGTACTTTTCTCTTTCCAACCATTTTGTCGGGTTATGCTGAAAAGTGGCCTTCTAATTCCATTCTACCAATCCCAAGGAAGAAGATAACTTTTTATCGTGTTTTCTCAACGCCGCCTACATCATCGTCGTTGCCGTCCTGGTCTCCTGACGGACGAGAACAAGTTAAGGAAGAAGGAAATATAGCAGCAACAGCAAGAGAGGCGTTGCGGCTGTATCTTGAACAAGAAGTTGGGGTTTCTGGGGAGGAATCCTTGGAAATCTCCTTCAAATCTCCCAAATATCTCAACATGTTAATTCACAGTGTTGGAGACCTCGACCAGCTATCCTCCACCTCCACCTCCTCTGCACTACCCTTTTGGTCTCAAAATGGCCCGCTATCCTTTGCTCCCAAGGTTTACGAGATGGCTAAGCGGAAAGGGGACAAGGGTATGCTCCCCTACTTGGAGAGCATCGGCCTTACACTTTCCTCCGCATCCCACTTAGCCACCTATTTGTCCTCCCACACACTTCCAACCCTAATTCATCAGGTATGAATGAGCTAAGTTTTTTTTTTTTTAATTTTAAATTTTAAATTCCTACACCTTTGGTTTGTTTTCTCACTGAAATGACTAATCTGGTATCGGGGTGACCTTACTAATTCCACTAGTATTGTGTTTGTGAGTATTATACTTGCTTCTTCCTTTTGCACATTGGGCTACATTTCTCCTTATTTGTGTTTTGGCTCTAGGTTAAATATGTGAAGAAAATATTATTTTCTGACAGTAACGATGATAAAGGGCATACGGGGAAGTGCGGCCGTCGTATGATGATGTACCTGTCCATCTCTGTTGACGACGACGACTTGCAACAAACTTTATCCTTCTTTGAGAAGGTTTGTCTTCTTGGGTTTCATTTGCTTTCGTGGTCGATCACAATTATGAGGTTGATGGATTTAGTGTTGGTGGCTAATAATTCCAAATGTTGTACAAAAAATGGGGCAAAGGTCAATTTTGGCTTAGGTTATGCTAAAAAAGAGAATAGAGTGCTAGAAGCCATTGGTGAATTGGAATTATTATCAATAGTCAACAGTGAGTGAGATGCTTTCGCCTTTTATAAATTTGCATTTTATTTTCTGTTTTTAATTCTTTGTTAGCAGGTTCAGGCACGGCGTGGAGGTTTGGAATTGTTGGGTTCTGGAGATGCCTCTTTTCGTCATCTTATTGAATCATTTCCAGCTCTTCTCTGTCCACCCTTACAATCTCATGTGAACAGAATGGTTGAATTCCTTGAAGAGAATGGTGTACCCCGAGGAAGTGTGCGCAAAATTTTTATATTGTTTCCACCCATATTATTCTTTGACATTGAAAAGGATCTTAAACCAAGACTACTTGCTTTTCAGAGGGTAGGGTTTTCTGTTTCAGATACTAAGTTGTCTTTTCATTTCTTTTGAGTTTGGGTAAATATTGCATCTCATTTTCCCCCACCTGAGTTTGGGTTTATTTTTAACTGAGGCTTTGTTCGTAGAGTACCTTTTTTTTTCGTTTTGGATGGAGCTTGGGTTTTGTGCATGTGGTGGATCATAAGATCTTTTTGAGGATCCAGTCTTACATTAACTTAAAGGGAACCATGGCTCCAATCTTCCGTAGTTCTTGAGATGAGAATATTGTGTACTTTTGGCTCTTCCAAACTCATGGTGGCATCAAGCATATTCATGGGGAACTAAAGAACACAAGTACATGCTTGGATTCAAGCCATTGGTTGTAAGGTTGGGAATGTCTTCACAAAAATGCCAGCCAAATTATATGGGTCAACAGAGCCATGATCTCTTGCGACACGTGTAGGTCCATACAAAAGCCTAAAATAGCTTGTTAGTAGTATGAAGCATCCTGTTCAAAGTGTTCATGCATGAATTGAAGGAACATGTTTGTTATTTTTTATCCAACTGAGACCCTGGCAATAACTTGAAAATCTACATAATTGCTAAGGTGTACTATAGTTACTTGAAAACAAGAAGGTAATGCTATATGTAGTGTGGTGGGGTTGATAATTTCCATTTTGTTTCTAAACAAGGATCAAACACCTTCACAAAAACTAGGCTGGTCTTCCACAACCCATTCTCTTTCCGAATATAATGGGTTGTGAACTTGTGAAACAATATTGGTTTTATAAATCTGCACTTTATGAAGCTAGTTGTCAGACAGATCTAGTGGAATCTGACCACTCCAGCATGATCCACCAGTGTTAGTTTTGTTTGTCATAAAGATGGTTTAATGCTGCAGCTATTGACCCATAGCTAGTTTGTTTTTTCATGCTTATTTGTTTGACTTTGCAATCTGTCTATTAGGTTGGTGCCGTGTATGGTGATTTTGGCATGCTAATGCTGAAGTACCCTTGGGTTCTTTCCACAAGCATTCTCAAAAACTTCGAAAAGATTCTTGATTTCTTCAGTGAGGAGAAGGTAACTTATTCTACTTAATTGACTGGATTTCTGGTAAAATATAAGTTTTTATACCATTGTTCCAAGAAAGGTTCTATGGTGGGTACTTGAGTGGAAAAAAGTACCTTCAAAGTATATAGAGGCAATCAAGGATATGTATGATGGTGTTACTACATGCGTGAAGACTTGTAATGGAAGATCAAGCTATTTTCCAATCACAATGGGCTTACACCAAGGCTCTACTTTGAGCCCTTATCTTTTTGCCTTAATTACGGACGAGTTAACAAAGAATATCCAAGATGAGGTGCCGTGGTGTATGCTATTTGCAGATGATATCGTGCTTATTGATGAGATTTGGGCGGGGGTAGAAGCTAAATTAGAATTATGGAGAAGCACGTTGGAGTCAAAAGGATTTACGTTAAGTCGAAGGAAGACAGAATACATGAAGTGTAAGTACGACACAACAAGACGAGTAGACAAAGATGTCGTGAGTATGCTCAGATAGGAGGTACCCAAGAAAGATTCTTTTAGATATTTGGGATCCATATTGCAACAAGGGGGAAAGATTGATGAATATGTAAGCCATAGAATCAGAACAGGTTGGATGAAATGGCGCAGTGATTAGGGTTCTTGTGTGACCGCAAAATTCCACTTAGATTAAAAAGAAAATTATATAGAACAACAATAAGACCGGCAATGCTATACGGAGCTGAATGTTGGCCAGCAAAAAGGCAATATGAGCATAAGTTGAGAGTAGCAGAAATGAAAATGTTAAGGTGGATGTGTGGTAAGACAATGATAGATAAGATAAGAAATCAGGATATTCGACGAAAAGTTGGAGTAGCACCAGTGAAAGAAAAGATGAGAGAACATAGATGGAGATGGTTTGGGCATATTCTTCGAAAACCCCTAGATGCTCCGGCAAGAACAGAAATTTGTTATAAAGAGCATGACAGGAAGAAAGGGAGAGATCAAACAAGATTTAGGGGAGTAGGAAATAGATTGGCGTATAGTTTGTCTTAGGACGGAGTGGAAGAAAGCTATTAGTGTGGTGGAAAAGCAAAATTCTTATGTTCCTGACTGCTATTTCTAGTCC
The DNA here is from genome assembly GCA_020080225.1 of Gynochthodes officinalis. Classification (NCBI taxonomy): domain Eukaryota; kingdom Viridiplantae; phylum Streptophyta; class Magnoliopsida; order Gentianales; family Rubiaceae; genus Gynochthodes; species Gynochthodes officinalis. The sequence continues at coordinate 13,299,851 of CM034625.1, read as the reverse complement.
TAGCCCTTTTACCTTGATTTTTCTTGTATAACTATTTCTTCTGCTCACTTTTTCTCTTTGGGTTCATCGATCGCCAACTCCAACTAGTTTGGGATAAAGGTGATGCTGATGTTGATGAATCTCAGCACTTTGAGAGTTATTCCTTTTTAGGCTTCTCTGAGTAGGAGTGCCTCATATTGCTTTTGTTCCTTCTGACATTTCATGGTTTTTACTTGGCTCTTTTGACATTTCATTGTTGCATTAGATCTGTGATATTTCTATATACCTTCTCTTGGCAGGTACCACTAGATAGCGTTGCTAAGGGCATAAAAAACTGGCCTCTGCTTTTGGGTTGTTCAGTCAAGAGGCTGAAGATAATGGTGAAACAATTTTGTGAATTACAGATAACAAACAAGAAGCTGGGTCGAGTAATGGCTAAAAGTCCTCAATTGTTACTAAAGAAAACTGAGGAATTTGTTGAGGTTTGTGTGCTCTGATACTCATTCAGTCGCAACTTTCTGTTTACATTTTTTGCAAAATTGATGAATTTTACAAATCATTGTTATCATTTCTAGGTCATATTGCTGTTTAAAGATCTGGGGCTCGATGAGGCAAGTATTGGTAGGATGCTTGCTCGCCGTCCTGAGATTTTTGCTGTAAGCATTGAGGAAACTCTAAAGAGAAAGATTGGTTTCCTCGCCAGTATTGGCATTTCAAAAAATCATCTGCCACGAGCTGTGAAAAAATATCCAGATTTGTTTATGTGTGATGTTGACCAAGCTCTGCGTCCTAGGTATGGCTCTACAGTTTTGATGTCCATTAACTTGAATGGCTGTTTTATTCTGTATTTCTACATCCCAAAGTTCCTTTTGTCAGGATGATGTACTTGCTAAAGATTGGTTTGTCAAAGAAGGATGTAGCGTCTATGGTTCGTAGATTTTCCCCATTGCTGGGTTACAGCATTGAAAGGGTTTTGAAGCCTAAGTTAGAATTCTTAATAGGCATCATGGAAAAGCCATTGAGCGATGTGGTAGACTATCCTAGGTACTTCAGCTACTCACTGGAGAAGAAGATAAAACCGAGATATTGGGTGCTGAAAAGCAGAAACTTACAATGCAGCCTGAAAGACATGTTGAATAAAAATGACGAGGAGTTTGCAGCTGAGTTTATGGATGTTGTAGAGATAAGGATCAAGGGTGCATCTTCGACCAGTTGAATGTTTGTCGTACGTATGGTTTAGTATTGCTGGACGTCAGGTGTACTTTCTACTGAATAAACCTTAGTGTACTTGTATAGTCAATTGGATTTACCTTTCTCAAATTTTGGCAAAATTACCAAATGGATCCCATATTTGAGAAAAACTACAAGTACCTTGACTATGTTTTTGCTAAATAGTGGAAGGATTCGATCTAGAGTTTTCGATAGTTTTATATCTCAATGTTTGGAAGTTTTGATAGTTTTATACTACAATATTTAGGAGTTTGATAGTTTTAGATTTTAAGATTTTTAAGCCATAAATTCAATTATTGTTGGTACTTTTCATTCAATATGTAAAACAAACGAATAGAGCAATTAAAACACAAATCAGAACGCTTGAGCTATAGTATGTCTAGTGGAAAATCGTAGTAAATCTTTCTATGTCTAACATGGTATTTGTGTGGTAAAATTTATTAAACAACTATCATTATGATTGTTAATAATTTTTTACTATATAAATACTCATCACAATTTAAATAATTAAATTTTTTTACTAAGAATATCATTATTACCGATTGTGTAAAACAAATAACTAGTGTTTTTTCTTTGTTATGAAGGAGAGAACTCGAGTTTAGAGAACCGATATTTCACATAGAAGAAAGTGCAATGAGATTAGGATAATTTATTTTTTTTGAAATTTTCTTTTATTATGAATTGTGTTGTGAGTATGGAAAATATTATTGTATTTTATTTTGACTATATAAAAGTTAGTGTTTTATTATAAAATTTAGAGGAAATAGATTTTTTTAGTCACTGTACTGCTTCAAAATCCCAACTTTAGTCATCCTCATCCTTGTTTCTGATAGTCTCATTCTCATGGATTTCTTCATTTCTCCTCCTCCTCATCCTTAACCAACTTTTGTCCATTAATTTTCTCTATTCTTCACTCCAACAATAACTCCACTTCAAATCTCCACACCTGCATCTTTGAATTCCACTGCCTCACTATACCATCGGCATCGTCGTCATCAAAGCCTTCGGTTCCACCACCACCGCTGCCATCATCCAATGCTTTCAGTTCCTCTACAGCACCACCCCGTGGCAGACCCAAAAAAAAAAAAAAAAATTAGAGCACACCTACAAAAAGTTTCTCCATTTAAAAAATAAAAATAAAAATGAGATCAATGGAAGATTGTTGTTCATGCTTAATCACTTAGGAGAATGAGCAATAAGGGAGAAAGATAAAAAGAGAAGAACTCTTAAGATACATAGAAACTCCTTTCTATAAATTTATTTTTATAGAAGCTTCTCAATTTTGAAGGGAAAAATTTTTTAGATCCATGGAAGCTTTTTTATTTAGTTTAGAGTGAGAGAGAGGGAGGGGTAAGGTAGGTACTCCGTACTAGGTAGATTGTTGATGGCAGCCAAAGTTTTGGTGCTAGAATTGGTGGATTGTTGGGTGACCTGTGCAATGGTAAGTGATTATTGATAGGTAGAGTAATAATTTTGATAGTTAGGGAACATTAAAACACTCCAAAAACAAAAAAAGAAAGCCAGAGAGAGATTCCAATATGTTTTTGCACGTCAGAGAAAGGAAAGAGATGGGTTGGATGAGCAAAATTTTAGCTGTAGTAGCATTTTTTACCGTCATAGTGATATTCTTTCTTGAAACTTTCGAATCCAAACGGAATAGCCAGAACTAGAATCAGCCTAATCTTCTCATCTTCAACCCACCTACTTTGCTTCTTTGTTGCATTTGGTGTCGTCCCCTTTGGGTCACCTTTATCTGTGGATTTTTCTTTCTTTCTTCCCCCATCTTCCTTTGCACCTAGGGTTTTGGCTGGATTGTGATGACCAATTTCTTTTGTGATACAGTAATAGAAAAATGATGAAATTAAGAAGATGAATTTTTTGCAGTGTAAGGAAATTCATGCCCAGGAACAAAATTACCCTTTTGCCCTTCACAAAATAACGTGCGTCACGCATGTTGGTCTTTTCGTCGTACCAGTTTGCAACACTTTCATAAGTTCGGTGATCTTTTTGGCTAAAAAGAGTACAATGACTGAAATTAAAATTTTGCAAAAATATAATGACTAAAAAATTATTTACTCTAAAATTTATAAAACTATTTAAAAAATATGTAAAAATGTGAGTAAAAAGTGTTATGAAAGTAAATGAAAAATGAATTAAATTATTTCTTTTTAAAGAATATATTTTAAACGTAATTATGAATAGTATTATAATGTAAATTTAGCGTAAAAAAGGTAAATTAAACTCCATTTTTATTTACTTTTTTAATCATTGTATGAATGATGTAAAAGATGAAAAGGGAGACATAAGATCCTCATGGACAAACCTCTCAAAATTTTGTGTTTTTAAAGATATTTTTACACTTTCTAATACATCTCTTACTACACAATTACTAATTCAAAAACGTACGACGATTCTATCATCGTCCTACTCATACAACGATTGATAATAAAGTTTATCATGAGAGGGAGATGTATATGTCCTAGTATTGTATTCTATTATTTAAGCATTTGAGAGCGTCAACAAAAGGCATAAAATAGTCAATAGGAATTACTGGGTTTGCCTCAGTAACTACCAAATATGTCTTTGAGCCAGGGGTCACAGGTTCAAATTCCGCCTCTATTATCCCTCTCCTCTTATCCTTTCTGTCTCTTGGTTAATACAGGAGACTTGTCCTTTCTGTCTCTTGGTTAACATGGGAGACTCACCCCACATTGTGTGCAGTGGCGGACACAGAAATATTATAAGGCGATGTCACACTTATAAGAAAATTAAGTAATAAGTTTGATAAATATAAAGAAGTATAAAAGTAATGTCATACATTGTAACAAAAAAAGAGAGTAAAATCATACATTATAAAATCATTTTCGAGATTTTATCTCTTGAAATTGTTTTATAATTGCATCATTATCAATTGTATTAAACACATTATTTTCTATGAAAGTCACCATGTAATCGTTCATCCAATCATCTTTCATCCAGTTACGAAGTGTTGTCTTTAGGATTTTCATTGTTGAAAAAACTCTTTCAACTGTTACGGTTGCTACTAGCAAAACCTATACTAACTTATCAGTAGATAAACTAAAGGGTATGTCACATCTTTTTCCTTTTCAATAATTTTCTGAGTAAGCTTGCTAATACTTTGTAAGTCTAAAAAATCAGAGTTAGACCTCACTTTTTTTTTAAAGAGGGGTTTTTGTTTGAAAGCCAAAAAGGAGAGAGGTTTTGTTAATAAGTATTTTTTTTCTTATTAGTTAATTAATATTTATTCAATCTTTAGAATTGTGATTGACAAGAATTCAAATAGATTTTTTTGAAAATTGTATTCACCAATAGATTTAATAAATTATATTTTTCTTTTTTCTAAATAAGTGCAGGAGCAGGGGTTCTTAGACCCTCTAAGTTTAATTTTTAATACTACTATAAATGAGAAATCTAACATATAAGAGAGATCACTTGTCCCCTAAGTCTTTAATGGGTCCACCCATGATTGTGTGAGACATATACTTGAATAAATTTTTTAAAAAAAATAGTAAGGGGAGTGAAGAAGTGTAAAAAGTGTAATGGATCCAAAACGTGGAGCAGCAATCAATGGAGCATTAAGGAGTATTAAATTTACTTTACTAAAATTTGTTGAGAGGCTTATAATCAATGACAAGCCTTTTCTTTCCCCGGATCTGTTCAGATCGTTTGTTGACATAGAATGCCTAGCAAGCCCAACTAGACTTGGTGACAGTATCGACTTTGGATTCAATCCTGGAAAGGATTCTGTTTTGAACACATGCATTTGAGGTTTGCCAATTCATCACCTCTTTTCCTTGAGTCCGGGTAGAGGAAATCAGAGAATCTAATACCTCTGGTTTTCTTCCTATAAATATTATAGGGACTAATTATAGGGGGTATGGATTGTTCTAAATGAGATTGTGGTATCTTTTTATATGAACAACATCGAACAAATATTTTGAAAACCAATCCTTTAGTCTCAATAATTGGGGCTCAATGAGGCCTAGCTTGAGCAGTTGGTAGCACTCCTCATGGGCTAGTGATAGATCTTTTGGAGTCATTCTTACAGAAAGCCATTTTGTGGTCAATACCCAATTGTCAAAATTCTGTTTTGAAATCAAACTTTGAAAAAATGGTTCAGTCTAGTAGATTCCTACTCCATCCCAATTGATTCCATCATCATGACAATTTGGATCATATTCGTGGCAATAATTCTTAGGCATGAAGTTTTCAGAAGGAAAGTATCAGCCAGGACCCCACATCACACAGAAGTTAACAAAGTTTCCGGAAGAGAATCTTTCTGTCCTAACAAAAAGGAGAAGGCAGCCAAGCTTATTTCACAACTTCAGCTCACAGGCTAGTGATAGATCTTCTGGAGTCATTCCTAGATGAGTGGCCTTTGTAGGGTTGATATCTTCATTCAGTTTAAAAGGTAACTGAATACTCATATCTGAACCTCAGCCTTCACCCTTACATTTCCAAACACAATGGAGGCAACCGTGGAACCAGTTATTTCCCAATGTTAACCAAGAAACCTTTCCTCAGCCTCACCCTATTGCGGATGAACTAAAGAAGTGTTGTGCAAATTCTCATGCAAATTTCAATCATCCAACACCTTTATGGAAGAACTCAGAGTTCTTTATTCAGTTACCTTTTAAACTGAATGAAGATATCAACCCTACAAAGGACACTCAACAGTTCAAGAAGGTCGATCCAGTTGACTCAAGGAGAAGAGGTGATGAACTTACAAACCTCAAATGCATGTGCTCAAAATAGAATCCTTTCCGGGATTGAATCCAAAGTTGATACTGTCACCAGAAGGATGGAGGAAGCAGTTCGGAAAAGAAGGAGAAGAGAAAGAAGGCGAATATGCAAGGCTTACCACTATAAGCCTCCATATCTAGATGCAGATCCCCTGACTATCAAAAAATGAATTCTCTACCAGATTTACTAGTTCTCTGAAAGAATGGTTTGAAACCCTTAGAAGATACAAGCATACTCAGTTTTATGATCATTCTAATATAGCTGCTGTAATGAGACAAATTCATTGGGAATTCCTTGGAGACTCCGAGGTCTTGTAAGTCCAGGAGGCACGTGTAGACAAGTGGGTTGCGGAATTCATCTGTTAAATTTAGTTTTGTAAGGCTCCCGGTCCCCGAGAACAAAACTTGGGTTTTGGGCAAAAGAAACTTATCATCTTGTAAAAATCTTGTTTTTCACACATCTTGTCTAAAGCAATCATGACTTTTTGCTGAATTTCTCCCATAGTGAAATCTTTGAGTTCATGACCACTAGCTTGAATTCCTCAGATGGGAGGAAGAAGAAAAAAGAAGAAACTTGAAGGATAACAGCTTTAATAGCCATTTCCTATATACCAACAATTCAAACTTGCATAATGCTTAGACCAAAACCTGATTTTCCCCCTTTGGAAGACAGGTCGATGGATGGCATTGTTAGGTGTACAACAGACCAGACCCAGTATTTCCTTTAGGGATATCTTAAACATATTATTCTTTATTCATCTAACAAGTAGTACTAATTCAACCCAAACTGGGCGGCCAGTGATGCTACTTATGCGCTGATGGCCGGCTGGCATGTTACCAGTATAATATAAACAAGTAGCTAGCATCTGGGTAAATCATTTATAGAGAATACATGGTGGCGGATGAATTTTTACTGTGAAAAATGCAAGTGCTAGTCAGGGTGCTGACCTCCTCCCCCTTTGCAGAACTGCAATAAATAACTAAAAAGTTAATTTTTGCACAGTCTTCCTATTTATAAAAAAAATTAATTTTTTTTAACTATAAAATAAAATATTTAAATAATTTTTTATTTCAAAATTCAAAATTTAAATTTCCTTCACAATTCTTTTCACATTATTTAAAAAAAAATTCTTTTAATTTATTTTTTATATCATTTTTTTATATAAAAAATTCTTACTAAAATTTTTACATATTTTAATATAAAATACTCAAATACAACACATAGGGCCTAAGTAATTAATATGCTTCCATAGAGGTGGGTCCATGGGTGGCTGCGTCTGTGCTTGCCTGCACTCAGTTTGTCCTGGACTAGTGCATATATATACATATATGCCTTACGGAGAAAATGAATGAACGAGTAGCACAGAAGACACAGGAAATTAGTAAGCACTCTTGCTATACGGAGTCACAGAGACTCACTTCTTTTCCAATTATCCAAATATATCATTAGGCTTCTTCCACATCCATTCTGATCCAGTCAAGTACTCCTCCGCTAGTAGCTAGCTAGTATTAGGGTTTTCGATGAATTCAAAGAAGTCGTCTAACAAAATCACGGACATAGTTAGGCTTCAGCAAATTCTTAAGAGATGGAAGAAGCTGGCAATTAATGGTCATCAAAAGAGTACTCCTAGACGCAGTATTAGCACCACAAGAAGCAGCAATGACAACATGATGGACACGGCCGGTGGTTCTATTGCTAATGATACTATTACTACTGCTAGTAATAGTCAGAGTGGGAGAAATATTAATAAATTCCTCAAGAAAACACTCTCATTCTCAGAAAGCTCATCATCCTTCTCCTCTGATGTGGGGTTGGTCCCCAAAGGATATCTTGCTGTTTGCGTTGGGAAAGAGCTCAAGAGATTTGTGATCCCAATGGAGTATCTGGATCACCAGGCATTTGCTCTTCTTCTCAGAGAAGCTGAAGAGGAGTTCGGATTCCAACAAGAAGGGGTTCTAAAGATTCCTTGCCAAGTTCCTATCTTTGAGAATATCTTGACGATGATGGAGTTAGACAACAAGAGAGCCTCAGCCATGTTCCGCTTCCACGATAATAGTGGCGGTGATAGAGATAGAGAAAAATCGGACGTCATCATCCATAATGGTGCTACTAACAACGTTAATGCCAGTGGTGCTGCGCTGGGATATCATTACTCCCACCACTCCCCACCGGATTGTGAACAGGATCACCGCCATCAGCAGCAGCCGCCTCCTCAGATGTGCAGATAGATCATTGATTGATTTTTAGAACCAGCAATGTTGATCCCCTTACCTCCCCTCCCATGGGAGTAATTCATTTCAATTGCAGTAACCTCCAACTTTTACACCAATAAATACCTAAAATATGTATCCCATGCACGCTCAACCATAACACACTTCGCAGTAAAGTGTTATTCTCTTGATTTGCAAAATTGAGTTAATCGTAGTTCATAGCATGCTTGTATTATTTTCTAGTTCTTATACTGTTATACATCCCATAGTATTTACTAAATGATTTAATTGTAATTCATCGCCTGGTCCTACTATCGTTTTTTTTCCTTTTTCGGTTCTTCAATTAATTTCACTGCATGTTGAATGCGGCAATTACTATGTGCGTATATATGAGTAAGTGAATATGTATGTACATGTAGCCACTGCTAGCGGTGGTACTAATGCATACGCTCACTAGTAATTAGTAACTAATGATAATTCCGAATTCAGCCTGCAAACTGCAAAGACGAATGCAGGGGAGGGGCTGCTCTCTTCTTATTGTTTTCCTTTGTTCAATTATTAGGATTGTAGGGACAACCATCACTTTAATTATTTCTAATGTATAAATAAATATCACAAGCGTCACCAAAAAATTATAACATCATTACTTTTGGACACTATGGAGTAAAAAATAATTAATTCCATACGCTATTAAGTAGCTAGTAGAATTAATAATAAATGGTTTACGAGTAGAGAGCGTATGCAGATTCCTCCTTCGGCGTGCCCCCTCGGTACCATACGAGACAGCTGAATTGGCCGACAAAATGCCCGTCTAATTCGTTGGAAGCACATTCTGCAGTCTGTAGCTATTATTATTTAGAATCATCCAAAAAATGTTCCTCACATGACATATTGACGAGAAAATACTACAAATACGCATCAAGCCTCTTGAGAGTTGACTTGAGACCTATTCGGCGTCACCATGCTTTGACAAAACCACCCCATTAACGTCTTGATGTCCTTGTGACATGGGAATGTGCTGCTGGTTGTCAACGCTGAACGCCCCACTTCATGGCCAATCTTTTGATGATGATTCCCCACTTGCGTCTGGATTTATAAAGACTTTATTATTAACAACTCCAAATTGTTCGTTCAATAATACTGGTTTTATTTGTATCATCAACAACTGCACTTGCTTCTTGGAGGGTGGTAGGCCCTTGCCTCAGTCGACGGAATCAAATTTTTTAATACGAATTCGATTTTTTAGTATTCGATTCGATTTTTGATTTAAATCAAATTTCAAATTTATTTTTTAAGTTGACAGATTTAATTAGGCTCGAAAACTGAATTTAAAATTTTTTAATATATATGTATAACTTCATATTATATATTATTTATATGTAGAACCCCATAATATATATGTAAAAATAAATATATACCATATATAAAATATATAAAAGATGTCCAATTAGATTTGATGTATCATATATATGTCTGTGAAACTTCACAAATTAAAATAATTTGTAAAATTATCTAGGTATGAGTTTTAACTTTTGAATTTGTATTTTATTGTATACCACACATATTTCTTAGAGAAGATTTGCATTCAAATTGATGCTCAAATACATTCCTTTCAGTAGGAAAAATAGACAAAACACTATGTCAAAGTATAGAAATTGATAAAGAGGGTAATGACAATTTAACATAATAAACTCATGCCCCTTAATTTCTAATATTTATTCTAGGACACCCTAATATTAGTTGAGAGTTTACAATTTATTTAATATGAATAATATTATCAACTAATACTAATATTAACTAATATGAAGATCAATTACAAATATCAACTAAATACTAATACAAATATCAAGTCATATGAATTGAGACTGATACTAATACTAATACTAACATCAATTATTATTAGTAATATCAACTATTACTAACATGAACTATTAGTAATATCAACTAATACTAATGTTAATATCAACTGATATTAGTTGAGAGTTTAAAATTTATCTAATATAAATATACAACTAATCCTAATATCAATCAATAATAATATACAACTAATGTCAACGTACAACTAATAGTTTTATGCTAACATCATATTAGATTAATTTTGGTATAAATATGATTTTTCAATTTTAAGAAATTAGAACCTTATTTGCCCAAACTATCTTCCAAGTAGGGTTTCTTAAAATATTGACTTTGGACATTTCTTATTTTTTTATTATAAAATTTAAAATTTGCACATGTAATGTAGTGATTTGGATTAGTAATTTGGTTGTAATTATTTTTTATTATTGTGATTTCTATTATTAAAATTTTATATCATGTAGTTTATTATTGTGATAATTTGAAAATTAAAATTTTGATTTTATTATTAAAAAAATTGTGGCCAAATTTGAGTTCAACTGAATTCGAAATTTGGGTTATTTGGACAAACTTGAATTCGAACTGAAAATCGAATTTTGAATTCGATTCGGTTTGAATTCAAATTCGACCAAATTTGGTTCGGTTTTTGTTTTTGAGTTAGGTTCTGAAAATTTTCAAACTGAATAAACCTACTGATGAAGCCTAGACGGAATCCTAAAACCACACCATTAGTATCAGTACCAATACCAGTAGTTAGTAGTCTAGCATGTGCCATCATAATACAAAATCTTTAGTGAGACCAAAAGGGTTGTAGCATGCATCTGTTAGTCAGTCCCAGAAGAAGCTGACAGAATCACAATCCCAGATGCCGTTCGTACCAGGCTTAATGGTAACTAGTATACAATTTCAATCTTCGGATGTCAATGTATTTTGATGAATTAAAGCCCCAAAGTGGCTTCTAGCCTTACGTATACTCCAGCGATGCTATATATTGGAGTTTAACAAATATTGATCAAGAGGAGTACTATAACATGATACTATCGACAGAAAATGGTAGAGTATATCGCACTTCACCGATTACATCTTGATGATACTATTATTAACGTCCAAGGTGATAAAAGCAACATAGAAAATACATATAGATGAATATACCTGTTCCCTGTCCCAGCCAGCTAGACCTGGACACTGCAAAAGCAGGTCACCAATCATCTAGAGTATTTGTCCACAAGAGCCTTTGCTTTCTCTGGGGCATAGAACCTCGCCTGTACAAAATCACACCTCAACAAAGTCATGGTGTCAATCAATCTACAATTTCAATCAAGAAAATTTCAGCTATAATCAGTCACTAATATAAAGGATGCATAACACAAAATTCTTGCTCTACGAACCCACTAACATCAATTTCAGATCCTTCCATGATCACAAGCACAAGCATTTTAGCATACGCAAGAGACATCATGAACTGAATTTCAGACTTCGCAAAACAAGTATCATACATGCATTATGCAACAATATGACTAGCTCAAACTCGTCTCACACGGGACCTCATGGGTTTATCCACTGTCTCTCAAACACAATATGAATGGAATGTCATTATTTTCAATTTTTCGACTCCAATTCCTTTAACTCTGACAGCATTAAACACATTTTGAAATTAGGAAGTCAGTTAACATACTTGTATAAACATCCTTTCTGCACCACCAATGTTTCCATTTTCCTTCAAGATGATTCCCTGCGAAAATTAAAGTAAAACCGTGATTTTAAAGATCCGTTGTTTCTAAGAAGAACCTAATCATATGTGTGAACAAGCTCATTTTAAAATTAGGAAGGTTATAAATCCAATCCATAAGTGAAACAAAATAGATAAGACTCTAGGATTACAAAGAGCATGAACACCCCCACCCACCCCCCTCTCCCCCCAAGAAAAACACAAACACACACACACACCCGTCCAGATAACATGAAGCAAAGAAGCTAAGCACCTTTGCTAAATAACCTCTAAAGTCATCAGGGTGGCTAGAGATAAGTTGATCATAGATGGCTATAGCATCACTGACATGCCCCCAGTCTGAATAGGCCTTTCCAAGAAGCAAGTCTACCTAAGATAAACAAAAGTAAACATAAAACCAAACTTTTATATGCAATAGGAGTATCACAGATATCTGAAAACTAAGATGACTGATACAAGATAAACAAAGATATGCAAGAGGAAGAAATGGTCACACTGCATGGGTAAAATAGTAAAGGTTGTGCCCATAGTTATTAAAGGCTCAAGGCGCACTTCCTAAAATAAACTACTTAAAAATTCTAAAAACTTAAAAGTCTCAAAATAAGCCAACTAAGTAGCATCATCTCCAAAACTTAAAATTCTAAAAACTTAAAAGTTCAAAAAAAGCCTACTAAAAGTATCAAAACTTAAAAGTCTCAATATAATCCTAATTTCCTAAATCCACTAAAACCTACTCTACATAAAGAGTAGCATCATCTCCATCATCATCACCATCACCATCACCATCACTATTATCATCATCATCATCATCATCACTTCATATTCATCTTCAAGGTTCTCTTCTTCATCCTCCTCATTATAGTCTTCAAAATCTTTTTAGCCATCAGAGAGCTTACTTTTTTAGCCGCCTTTTGTCTCCTCTTTTTTTTTTTTATTTCATAGGACACCCTAGAAACTATGCGTTTTTATTTTATTTTATAGAGAGTCCTGGAAATTGTCCGACAGGCAGCCCGCCTATCGCCTAAACTAAGGTGCGCACCTCCTGTAAAAGGCACGCGCCTCAGTGACAGCGCCCGCCTTTGAGGTTGCAAGGCGCAAGAGGTTGCGCCCTGTGCACCTAGCGCCTGAGGCGCGCCCTAACAACTATGGTTGTGCCAGCTTTATGAGTAGTATTTGAAGAGAATCTTAAGTACATAAGAGCCAGGCTAATATGGATATCCCCGAAAAAGGTGAGCCAGTAAGGAAGCACTTACATTAAATGCACTTTGCCCTCACAAAAGACAAGAAAATTTAGGCATAAATTCTGCCCCATGTTCAGATTAAAATGAATTCAATCCAGAGAGATATCACATGTAAATGTCTACTAGGTGGAAGGGTAACCCTTTCCAGTAGGCTGTTCAGTTGTTATGCCATGTGATTAATACTACCATTATACGAGCCATCATTCTCTTTTTATGATTTTACTATATTTTATCAACACAGCGTCAGTATGATTTATCAAAAAGTTGAATCTACTACTAAAGCACGTGTAAAATATTGTCTGCAAGAATAAAGCATCACTTTAACTGCCACCTGCATGATACTGTAGACTGTAACATTTTTTAAAACATACTACCATCAACCGAGTCTGTGATTGCCCCTTATAGGTGTGAAGGAATAGAACTTACTTGAATGGGATCCACTTGGAAGCTTTTGCCAGTTGGATTGCTCTCCAACTTATCCTCACTAAGAACCGGTTTATCGCTATTCAGCTGTTCACGGAATGCCAAAAGCACCTGAACAGCCTGCATAAAAGCAAAACAAAAATGAAACAAGCCATTAGAAAGTTGTCAAAGTTGCAACATCATAGATGAGGCAATTTAGACATTGACATCCTAAATTATCCTTCTAACAAAATCACATTGCCTATTTCACCAATTTTGAGGTAACAGAAAGAGCATGACCGGGTGCATTAAGAACCATTTGGGAATATAATTAAGAGCATCTGAGAAAAATTTATGAAGACTACATACTTCTTTTTTTTAATTTTTAAATCTTAAAGAATTATTCTACCAGAATTTACGACATAAAGGTTGGACAGTTGGACTCACTTGGGCATGACCATAGTTTTCAACACAATACAGAGAGAGGTTGAACATATGATATATTGCATTTGGCAGATTATATGAGACATATATAAGATACATATTATAGTTTACATGTAAAATTCTACATTTGCTATCCTTACATATTGTCATAACAAAAATAAGTGCATAGAGAACTAGGTTCTCAATTCAAGACAGACATAGAGTTGACACACGGAATATAAACAACACTTTCCTAAACAGTCGAGGAATTTCAAATTTTGTTATATTTGTAACATGATTCTCCATAAGTAACATCAAATAATGCTGATCCAGCATTCATTAACAAACAAAACCCAGGCTAGTTAAAATGGAGCAGTACATGCATGAGCCTTATCCCACAAATTGAACTTAGCTGATTCCATTAAGCAAAACCAAATCGTCAGTATGCAAGTGGCCCTTAATTCAGCAAGCACATATTTTAAATAATTCAGTCAAAATAAAGCAAAAACCAACCAATAAATTATCATAATTAATTTTTTCAGAATAACATTAGCAGTTTATATGTGTAAACTCAAACCACAAAACCCAAAAAAAAAAAAAAAGAAAAAAAAAATCAACGGTAACAACAACAACAAAAATTGGAGCTGCTAACAAGGAAGAGCACCATAACACTGCAACTGGACTACAATTTAACCAACTTAAATTCTAGATATAAGAATTACACAAATTTCCCCTTCATGCTTATGTTTTACTTCAGTAACATCAATATATTAACCAATTTTAGTCATAAATGCTGTAAGCTGTCATATAAAATCAATGCATGCCCTAATATGATCATACCAAATAAATATTTTTGCCATCTATGTGCATACTTTAATGGAGAAAGCAACTGTGAAAGCTGTAATTCCAAACAGTATTACTTTTTTGTCAACAATCATCTATCCCCAATTTCATCTCTTCAGGAGCATTAAAATTGAAGTGTTTGCTCATGAGACAACATGATAACACAGGCTAAATAGAAAGAAAGGTTAGTTTTCTCTATATAGGTCTTTTGTTTCACCATGACTTTCTGTACATGTATGATGTATCATTCCAATTTCAATGTGAAGTTACTGAAGTTCCCAACAAATAATCCAAGAAGAGGAAAATTAAAATTGAAGGGTTTGTTCATGAGACAACATTATAACACAGGATAAATAGAAAGAAAGGTCAGTATTCTATATATAGGTTTTTTGTTTCACCACAACTTTCTGTACATGTATGATGTATCATTGTTATTTCAATGTGCAGTTACAGAATTTTCCAACAAACACTCCAAGAAGCAGAAAATCATGATAAAAATGACAACTGCAGCAATACTCTTTCTCATCTGAACGTGTCTGTGAATGTAAAACTCCTTGCCAAAAGGAGTCATTAGAAAAGAGTTAAGTCCAACTCAATTCTTTCTGTGGTACTGTGAGAAGAAGTATGCAAGCAATGTGGTGTAAGATTTGAGTATGTTAGTTTAGTAAACCAACCAACCTCACCAGGCTTCTTGGCAGCAAGCAAAGCATTAGTAATACCACGTAGAACTTCAAAATCCATAGGTTTTGACACCTGCAAAAAATCTGTTTACATCTTGTTTGTTTACTTGAAGCATGTTAGTAGAAAGTTGTTAATATAACCAATAGATTTTCCATGTAACGTCTGTACATGGCTCAACCAAATTAACCTATCCATTCTCATCAGCTGAGGAAAAAGGTAGGGGAAAAAAATATAAGTCATAATAAAAAATATTCGACCACCAGTCTCAAGGAAAACCTTCCCCATATTTGGATGGTGCATATGAACTATGTTAAGTTGTTAACAATCTAGCAAGTATATAATTGAAAAATGAACCTAGTCCATGATATGGAAACTTTTAAGGTAGCAAGTAGTGACGCATGGGAAGTGTTATATATAAACAACACTAACCACCAAAGCAGTTCTATAAGCACTGGCACTTCCTTCATAATCCTTGAGCTCATATTTAACCTCTCCAAGCAAACGGAAAACATCAGGATCACTTGGTTTTTTCTGAAGAACACAGCCCGTAAATATTAAGATCCCTTGATTGGGAATATTTGAAATACTAAACTTTCAGCACAAACCTAACGCCATGCTAACCAAGAACAAACCTTGGTCAAATCCTCTAGCAGTTTGACTGCTTGATCATAGTCTCCTAATTCGGCTAATGTTACTGCAGCTCCCTAAAAGACAGCAGAAAAATATTTGAACCCACTGCAAGTTAGAAGAATGATCAAACAAAGAAGAGAAAATGGGAGAAATTTTTTTGTCAGACGTAAGAAAAAATGGACAGAGAAGTAAAATTTATCTAATATGCAGGTAGGACAAGTTATACATTTCATGCATATGAGCACGAAACTCAGTAATGCAGGAGATGGATACATTGTGAAGCTCAAAAAATATGTAAAAGGGTACAAACTCAATCATAATTCATGTCTACTGTAATATTCATAAGAAAATTGAGTAAACCCAAAGCCATACAGGACAGATGCATATGATAACCATACATATCAATTTGAATTATTGACACTTACTTCAAGTGCAGTGGTGTCTTCAGGGGAGATGCCAAGCATCTGCTCAAATTGCTGCAGTTTCTTCTGCAAAAGAATCAATGGTATGTCAAGAACCAAAAACATTTGAAAATCATTAGAAAAAATATGAAGTAATCATGCATGTCAGAGACTTCACATCTAATAAACAAAGAAAACACCCGTGACCCTACGAAGCATCCTACACTACATCATTTCAGCATGCATCAGTAACCACTCAAATCGTATAAACAATCTATGGTTATCATTTACTCACAAGCTACTCACTCAACCTCTGCCAAGCTAAAAATTTCAAATGATAATCTTCAAGAATCTTGCTTAAGACATATTTTGCTAAACTTTCCATATGCAAAACAGACAGTAAAATGAATAGCAGTTCAAAAGAAAGTCATCCCAGTGGCTCCTTGAGAGCATTGTAAGGATGATTATAAACATTGATTTTCAAAAATATGAGAGAGAGAGAGAGAGAGAGAAAGAGAAATCCAAACATTTGTAAATTTGATTATATGTTTCATCACATTCACAAAGGCAAGCAATACGAAAACAATCTTTGTACTTTATTGTACAGTTTCTAGTGCTCTATTTCTAACAAGTAACATAAAGAAGTGCTTTTTACGATTTCTAATGTAAAAATAAAGACAATTTAAGGTTATGTCCAGTAATTTACCTTAAGACTTCCTCTGCCCTCGGATGAAATTGTTTTGCCAACAGTTGTATCCTCTTCAGGGGGACTATCACTGAACCAAGAAGGAAGGGAGAGAGAGAGAGAGAACGAATTTCAAAGTCCCACAAAGAGCACCATTGTAGTTTATGATGCATAACATAAGAAATGATCTATTGCACAAATCCTTTAATGAAAAACAGAAATTTTACTAAGAATAATTCACTCTGATCCATGCTTTAAAGAAATGTAGCATATCTAAGAACAAGAGTGCCCCATGAACCAAAAAAGAAAGCAATAAACACTCGCGATCAGAAGCATTCAACTAAAATTAGAATAATGGAGCATAAGAGAATTTGAATCCAGTTATGGATTTTCCAGGATGAAATGGTCCCTCAAACAACAGCATGAACCTTCAGGAGCCTATTTTTCAATTCAACATATTACTAGTTGACTAGAAAAGAAACTTCTGACTCTTTGAAATAGTATATTTTGAGAGAAAAAAGTAACAAGATGAAGCATTAATAACATGTACAAAATGGAGAAAAACACACAAGGGAAGAGCTATAAGCATTTTGACATGGAGCTGGAGGAAAATCTTGTACTATATAAACCTCACCTATCAATGGGGAGAAAATCCCCAAAAGCAAAAACAAGTCCAAAGATCACAGTAGCGAGAACAACTCCAATCTATCAAGTTCAAATATAAAATAAATTAGTCACTTCAGAAGTGGAAAAAGAAAAAACACTCGCTGTAATGGTACGGAGTCAGGTCCTGCTGTGTAAATAACCTTTGCACCCAGTCCTAATGTACCACTTTTTGGCTCAATTGGAGCATCATAATTAATTGCACCATATTGTTTCTCTTCTTCTGCTTTCTTCTGCTCTATTGCTGACCTAAAATTTTTAAAGTGATATAGTTGACATAAAGTTGCTCAAACAATGATTAGATGAAAATGGAAAATGAGAAAGGAAAAAGGACAATATCTTCAATTAGCCATAGAAACGTGCAGCGCCAAATCACCAATGAGATATTGTCAAATAATATGTGATATTATGACACCCATCCAAACAAAAAGCAAAATGATGCAAATAAAGCAGTCCAAACAAAAGGAAAAAAAACATGGAAACCATGTAAGACAAATGCGCAAAATGATTTCAGAGATAAAAGATTGCATCAAAGTAAGACAACTTAATAAGTAACTGGAAAGACATTGAAATTGCAATCTATACTTGGTTAATGTGCTTATCAATGGTGCTGACATTTAAATGATCAAGAAATAATATGTTGCTTGCAGTATCTGTGATCAATACAAAATCAACCAGAAGAGCAGGACTGGTAAAATTAAAGGAAATGAATAAAAGCAAAGCTATATATGAGAATTTTCCTAACAAAGAAATGTGATACTATCCATGCATAGATTAACACAGTTGTTGCATTTGATTTACATGCGTAAATGAGGGATTGTTCCCCAAAGCTCCACTTTTTAAAACTGTTTATGTCGAATCAACGAAGTAATTAGAAAAACAGTTTTGGTTTTAAATGTTTGGATAAGTAGAAACTGCATTACAAGCACCTCAAAAGCTGCTCCTTGGAATCAAAATTTTATCAGATTAAAAAAAGCAGAAGCCGAAATCAGTGGAGAACGCCTTGAAACAGCTATAACATGAGAATAGAACACTCATTATATCAGATTAAAATGAGTAGACTCTGAGCTTTTGACAACAATTCCTCTGTATCATAGTTTTATAATCAGCATAGAAAGCAAAGCTAGAAATAATCTGTGCTTCAATCAGATTTTATGGCTGAGCTACAGGTTGTCGGCATAAACATGAAAAGTGGTATGAAATAATGAGAAAAGTAGCAAACACACAGAACCTTTTTACTGCTCGCAACCTTTCCTCAAATTGAATATCTGTTGAAATGCTGCTTGGTCTTCCATCAGTTTGAGGACTCAAATCAGGTGCCTCTGGAAGGAAGGGAGTGGGGATGGGGGTGGATGCAGTCATTATGACGGTCTACAAAAATTTCAACCAAGAAGAGAAAGAAAAACCACACCATATTTGAAATTAGAATGAAATAGCCCAAATGTGAGTAGCCAAATCTACAAACAGAGATGCGGAGAGAGTAAAATATTTACTCACGATCAGGAATGTTCTTGGATTCATTAGAAGATAATTTCCTGCATCAAATAACGGTACCATTCAGTCACCACCATCATTTATAAAGGGAAAGAAAATAATGATAGCTACCTAAAGCTAACAGCTAAATTGAGTGCATTGAACCAATGTTTTCTGAGAAAAAAAAGAAAAAAAAAAGGACAAAGGGAATTGCCGTTCCCATCTTTATTCAGCAATATAAAACTATCCAGTAGCTCAGAATTTTCCCCCGTTATTCATCTGTCTTTGCTGGTGTGTATGAATCATATCCAATGTTCATCTTTCAAAAACTTAAAAGGACGAAACTCAAATTGCAGAACAACGGTAAAAAAAAAATGTTTGCAGAAGGATAATATAACACATTCCCATTTGTAGTTGCTGTAAGATAACCCACAGGCGGACTCAGGGGAAAGTATGGGCAGGGTATTGCAATTTCCAGTACCTTAGTGGCAACGGCGCCACCGAACTCTTGCGGTCATCAATTCTGGTTTTGGCAGGTTTCTGGGGGCAATGAAGAGAGAGAATGATAAACAAAGTGAAAAGATTTCACAGTGACATGGTCAAATTTGTATCCAGTTACTAAGTAGCAGCAGTATTATTAACCAACAGTAAATTATTTGAAGCAGTGTTGTGGCAATACTTGATAGGAAAACGATACCTTATCGGGAGCAGTAGCGGATTTAGAACGACGGCCAAAGCCACGGGGTCCTTGGGTTGAGCTTGAAACTGAATCGGAACAGCAGCGTAAGGCATAATTGTTGTTGATGTTCTGTTGCCGGATCGCACGACCACCACTACCACCACCATTCTTTGATGTGGTTGCGGTTGCGGTTGTGGTTTTGGTTGTGTAGTAGCTACGACGAGTAGTATACAATAGAACATTAGTATTTGAACAAGACGACGTTGTTACCGTCGTAATAGGCATCCCGAGTAAGAATTTTGATGTCTCGACACCGGAGACAGACACCAGCCGTAGTAGTAGTACGGCGGTAGTAGTGACTGGGGGAGTTAAAATAACGAAGTCCTGGATAAATTAGAAAGCCTCCTTTCCTTTCAGAGTAGATCATTTTTATTTTATTTTTCAATCATTTCACATCTCTTTCTCTTTCTGGGTACAACAAGAGGGGAAGAAAAAACTGTGCCTCGTTTTTGAGCAGGGAATTTGTAGTTATAAATAAAAAAAAAATTATATAAAAATAAATTATTCCAATACATTTTTATTTCAAAATTTAAAATTCAAATTTTTCCACTCAAATTCCTCTCATATAATTTTTAAAAAAATTTCTTCTTATTTTTCCCTCCAAAATACTTTTTCTATCAAAAAATACTCACTAAAATTTTCTCACATTTCAATACTACTTTTCTCAAATAAGAACAATCCAAACAAGGGGAAGAAATTTGCTACAAATATTTAAATTGTCCAATTAAATTTGAATTGACTTAACATCGGAGTGCATTACTATAAAATATAAATATTTAAATTAAATTAAAATTTACTGACAAATTAGTTTAATTTCAATGAAATATGAAAACTTCAGCCAATATATAGGTAATACTTCAATTAAATTTAATTAATAAGCACAAAAACACAGCCCAAAATTTTGTTTTATTCTCAAAAACCTTTATCTTTAATCTTTATCAAGAAAAATTCAAGGTAAGAGCCAAAAAAAAAAAAAAAAAGATGATGATGCTGATGATGATACTTTACCAAGTAAATATCTAATAAGACTGCATTCCTAAAATTTCCTTTCAAATACAAGTTTCAGGTCGCCCAATGATAATTCTATTTTATATAAGGTATTTTTATTAATTATGATTAGAAATTGGCTTGTATTTTGATTTGTTTTCACATATTTTGGCCAAATTATCCTTTGATTTTATGATTTCCAAGTTTTCAAATATTTTTAGAACTTTTGAGCATAATCTTGAATTTTCTTCTAATTTGAGGATCAAAGAACTAACTAATTATTTTGGGACTACTTTATTGTCAAAAGCCAAAGCAATTAGGAAAAGAAGAAGCTACAAGACAAGCTCAAGAAACAGCAAAACAAAAAGACTCCTTTAGCTGCAACAAAGAAGATAAAAGCATGCTTCAGCCAAAAGAGAAAAGGAAGTCAGCTGCAAATTGAAAATAGAAGACAACAGCTGCAAGAAGGAAACAAAGCTGAGTACAAATTAGGAAACAGGAAGCCGAGCAGCACATGGAGGGAAAGAAGGAACTAGAAACCGAAACAACAAGAAGAAACTGAGCTGCAGAGGAATTTGGAAACAAAGGAGGAAAAAGGAAAAGATTTCTTCAGCTGGGTTGCAATTTGGAAACAACATACGGTTGGAATTTGAAAACAAGAAAAAAGAAGCCGATTACAATTTGAAGATGGATTTGGAGTTTAGGAAATCAGCTTCTCTATATAAACAACATAGCCGAGAGAGAGGGCAGCAGTCACCGTTATTTTCCTTTGTTTTTCTTTCATTAGTTTAGGAGTAATAGTAGAACGCTTCCATTCTTTTCTTCTTCCTTTAGTTTAGGTTTAGCAATTCACATCCTTTTCTTTTCTTTCTTTTTTGTTATTGGTTTAGAAGCAACCATCGGGTCCTGAAGTTGTTCTTTTTCTTCTATTTCTATTCTTTTATTTTCTTTGGTTCAGTTTTGTTCTTAGCAGAATTTCAGGCAGGCGTTTTTTATTTTCTTCAAAGAATTTTAGCAGCCAGTCTTGATCCTTGTAACCTCACGTTTTTCTTCTTGAGTTTCTGTTTTAGTTCTTCTTCCTATTCTCAATTTTCTTCAGAATTTCAGTAGCTTCCTGCTTTCGGTTTTCTTCAGCAAATTCAGTCGGTTAATTGTCTCTTGTTTCCTGGACTTCACACGACCGTCCCTTTCTTGTTTTTTATTCTGTTTTAGTTTGTCTTAGGAAAGATATAGACCACAGCCGCCAACTTGGACTTGAGTTGAAAGCAGCAAATTGTTGTCTTGTTTCTCTTTGGAAGCTACGGGTGCAGAAGAACAAAAAGGAAGCAGAATTTTGTTTGTTCTTCAAGTCCTTGGTTTTTGTCTTTGCTTACTTTAATTAGTTAGTTTAGCAATTTTAGCTTTCTTTTATTGTCTTTAATTTTAGTAGTTTTACTTCTTTTGTTTTGTTATGAAATTCTAGTTGTGTTTTAATTTCAAGTATTAACTATTTTAGAGCTTTTATATTTATTAAATATAAGTACTTTAATTTTCAGAATTTGTTTTAATTTAATTATGTCTACTTTTATTTTTGTTGTTAGTCTAAATTTCATTATGTTCTAAATTCTTTTGTTAGAGATTAGATGGATCTTAATCATGAATAATTAATTCTTAAAACTTGTTCATGCAACCTATCTTTCAATTATGAGTTTAATATCATGTTCTTAATGCTTTTAGATAATTGATCACCACCTAATTGATTTTTTATACTTGTTTGATACCATGTGGAGATAACATGCATGTGCTCATGTGATATTAAACCGTGAATTCAATTTAAACCGTAATAATCTAGGTGGTTCATGTGGTTTCGGTAGTAAAACTAAGTCGTGGCTACTTAAATTGAATTCGGGAATTTCCATAGTTCCTAATGCATTTAGAAATCTAAATTCACCTAGACCAAGTGTGAATTGATTTTAATCTAAATAGGGTTATTAAACCGATATCGGCTATTAATTTACATTAGGAAAATTTCACCATCATAATTTGAAATTTAATTTAATTACATGACAAGTCAGGAGAGTTAATTAGAATTGATTAAGTGAAATCGAAATATCTAACATCTTATTTGTTGCTTTTATCAATTGTTATTAATTTTTCCTTCTTTAGTTTAATTTACCATAAAACAATTTAATTGGCTAGCTTGTTGTTGAATTAATCATATTGGTAAGTAATTGGTTAGTTTTAAACAATCCTCGTGGGAACAATACTCTACTCACCACTTTATTACTTGTTGATATTGTACACCTTGCAATTTCACTGAACACCCAAGAAGAAGAAGAAGATGATGACGATGATAAGAGACTGAATGGGAGGGACAAAGCCAGGAAGCTCCAACCAAAACCAAGCCATAAAAATTGAAGTTTATCCTCTTCAGTCACTCTTACAAATTAGAAACAGAGCTGTTAATGATGTATCTGTGTAAACACAACTATCATGTAGTACTAACTTAAAACAGTTGCTCACTAAATTTATTTCCTATTGAGCAGGTAAGGTGAAATTTTTTCTTTTTGGTGGGGGGGGGGGTGGGGGAATACTATTGAGAATACATCAGCATTGCACTGAGCGGGTATGTTTCTCCGTTTGCATCCGCCACACACAAGACCCCAGAATACACTTCTCACAGAAAAACTGGAGCCATTACCAGAGTTATAGTTGCAAGCATTTTGATGAGCACATGAAGGGAAGGTCCAGCTGTATCTTTAAATGGGTCTCCCACACTGCAAGCAAGAATCAGAACACAGCAGATTTGTCATATAATAATGCCTCTTTGCCGTGGAGTGAGATTTTGAGTGCATGTAATCTTCACAACGAAATCACGAGAAAACACTATCAACCAATTAAAACCACTCCAACCATAAAACCACTTACGTGTCACCAGTGACTGCAGCTTTGTGGCTTTCACTTCCTTTGCCTCCCAGTGCACCAGTTTCAATGTATTTCTTTGCGTTGTCCCAGGCACCCCCAGCAGTATTCAGGAAAAGAGCCATGAGAATTCCAGAAACCGTAGCAAACATCAGCATGGCGGCCACAACTTTTGCCCCTAGAAGAGGATGCCCCGTATAGTATCCCAATACCCGGAATACAAAACCTGCATAACAGTGAAAGTTTATTTACACACAAACTGAAAAACCAAACATTTCTTTCTGAACCCAAAAAAGTAGAGAAGAACACAAGCTCGTCTAGGTGGTTGAATTTCCCGAGCTTTCCAACCATTTACACATGTATTTCCAAAAGCCAAAGGAGAAAGACTTCCATGGAGTGTCCAAAAGTAGTTTGCCAGTAGAGTTTCATCATGAATGTACAATTTTAATTAGAACATACACTAGTTTCACCATACACAATTGTTGTACATTTCCAATGTTGTTCAATTCCCTTTTCCCCACTAAACTATGCCTAGATTTCAGATCACCCTTGATTTTTCAATCTCTAATCTTTTAACAATTGAACAGAATTCTCTGTCGGATTATCAATCCCTTGACAAGATATCACATGATCTCCATATTTTAAGCTTGAAGTCCATAGGATCTTCAACTTAATTATAATGGGAAATGTTCGAGACATATTAAAGGTAGTATGGTATTTTTAGTATTGAGTTTGTACAAATTCAGGTTCTATTAGCACATTGATTGATTAAAATACAAACATGGAAAAATACCCCGACTGTCTTGCATGAAAGACTTTCTAGTTGAGAAAATGAACTTGTTAGTAACAGGTCACAAGGCATCTCAAAATCAAATAAAGATGAACTAGCATAAAGAAAAGAGAAAGGATTAACAGTAAAAAGCCTACCCACAACTATAGGCGATACAATAGCCAAAGCTCCAGGTTTTATCATCTCCCTCAACGATGCAGATGCAACAATAGACACACATCGACCATAATCAGGTTTTTCTCTGTAATCCTGACTCAAGTACAATAACAAGCAACAATAAGACCCCATATTCAACCACAAACACAAAAGCTAACTGTATCACTTCTTACCATGATACCCGGTCTCTCAATAAATTGTCTTCTTACTTCATTGACAACTTCTTGAGCAGTTCGACCAACAGCAGAACAGGCCCAAGCACTGAATAGGAAAATAAGCATCGAACCTAGCAAGCCACCCACAAACACCTCGGGGATGGCAATGTCAACCTGCAGTTTATTTAGAAGTTAAGATCTGAATTTGCTACAAAAGATATGAAGCACCACTTTAGGAGTTAACATGATGAAGAAGAAGATAATAGAGCAAACCTGTTTAAAAGGTGCATGAGCAAATGCAGATACCTCATCCATGTAGGCACTAAAAAGAAGAAAAGATGCAAGAGCAGCAGACCCGATGGCAAAACCCTTGGTGGTGGCTTTAGTGGTGTTCCCAACCGCATCAAGAACATCAGTTATCTCTCGAACACTTTCCGGCTGCAAGGAAAATGCATTAGACACTCATTCAAGGAAGAGAAGAAATTTAAGAAACAAGGTACAAATATTCAGTTCAACCCACCTGCTGGCTCATTTCAGCAATTCCACCTGCATTATCAGCTATTGGACCAAACATATCCATGGTTAGAACATATGCTGCAGTACTAAGCATACCCATAGTGGCTACCGCAGTTCCAAACAAACCACCAGTTGGATTCCCAACTTCATCCACCAGTCCTGAAGTGTGACCCAACCAGAAAGCTGATATAATGGACACACTAATAACAAGAACGGGAAGAGCTGTGGATTCCAAACCCAAACTAATACCGGCAATTATGTTAGTTCCGTGCCCTGTGGAGCTAGAAAGAGCTAACATACGGACAGGCTCATGCTTGTAGTCAGTATAATATTTAGTTATCCAGACGAAAACGTAGGCCGTCGTAATTCCAACCAAACCACATAAAGCAAAGTTCAACCAGGCAGAAGGTGCCTGTTCAGTGTAAAGCATCCAGCGAGTAGACTGCAAAGATATTGAAATGTCATCACTAGCTACAACATGTATCCTAAGTTCGTCAATGGAAAACCAATCAAAGACACATGGCACCAAAAAATAAAAAAGAACAGTACCTAAGGAAAGTAAAAGATTAAAGGAAGACAAAGAATATTCTCAAAAATTGAAATTGTTACCAAGCCAAATGTTATGACAGCTAACACTATTGTGACAGAATATCCTCTCTGAAGAATTGCCATTGGATCCTCCATGACACCAATCACTCCAGAATCGCGTGTACTGCGAATGGATAGTATTCCAATGGACGACACCACCAGGTCGAATGAATGCACAACTAGAGGAAACAAGATGAATCCAGATGGGTCTGCATGTGAAAAGTAAAATGTTGAAAGTCCTCAGAAAAATTTAAGTTATCATCTCTCAGCAAGGTAACCACCATATAAAATAAGCAAAAAACCTTTCCACTCCAATGTCCATCCATGTATGCAGGAGAACAGAAAAAATCAAGAAGCAACTATAACACCATCATCCAAATCATATATTTTATCTATAAAATATAGCTTGGGTACCTCATTACCACATTAGAATGAAATTGAACCTTCCTCAATTTCATCAAGGGCACTTTTCTTGGCTCAGCAATTAGTAATCATGCCTATGCTACCTTACTGATGACAGTGAAGACAGCAAGCACAAGAATGTGAACTGGAAAACCTACCAAACGATGACAAAGCGAACAATAACAGCTCATTTTATATTCGGCACCTAATTAATTACACCTCATCCAAGAAGCAAACAAGTACTAACTAGAGAAATAGAATTATATATAGAAGATTTGTTCCACTTGTTGCTTCTAGTTAAGTGTTATACTAATGAATCAAAAGCATAAAGAATGATGTCAATGAATACTAGAGCATCCATCTTTGTTCTGAATACAAAGCAGTGTGTACTCCAAAAGTAACAAACTCATATTATGACGGCTGTGTTAACAAAATAATTGCTCCATGCAGAAGTAATAAATCAACACCAAATTCACCTGAAAGAACAGGGAATAACTTTAAAATTTTAGACTCCAGAGAAAGTTTCAAGGATTTATCCCCCAGTAACACAAATTTGCGAAAGAAAATAGTCAAGGTTTGACATCAGCACAAATCAAGCAGTGAGAAAATAATAATCTTCTTCAAGGTAAGGCAAGTTAGACATTCAGACATTGTCCAAAAACTTTCGAGAACAAATACATGCCTTCAATTTTGCATCGTTGAACCATCGCTCCTCCAAGTATCATCGCACTAATTATTTCTGCAGCAATGCTTTCGAATAAATCTGCACCACGGGCAGCACAGTCACCAACATTGTCTCCAACCTTCAAAAAAGTGACCAATCAAATTAGCAGCTGCAAATCAGAGTTTAAAAATATTGAACAACTCCAATGGACCAGAATGCTTAGATCACAAAAACGATCCTCGTAACAGAACTATAGAATAAAAAAGTAACATGAAATCTTAGTGCTAGAAACCCACACCCCAAGTTCCTTGAGTTCACCATCACAATAAACCCAAAAATGTAGAGGTGCCAAATTCATATTAAATGAAGCAATTGCAATCATCAATCTCAGATTGTCTCACATATGGAAAGCTCAATGTGCATTTGTAAGTTGGAAGACAAATCAAGACCCAGCAGGACTAATACCAAATCAGCAATGACAGCAGGATTACGAGGATCATCTTCAGGTATTCCCTGCTCAACTTTGCCAACAAGATCAGCTCCAACATCAGCTGCCTTTGTGTATATACCACCACCCAACTGAGCAAAAAGGGCAACAAATGAGGCTCCAAAACCATATCCAACAAGAAGGAGGGGTACTGTCACAATAGCACATATAAGGTATTAGCTAAAAAACTCACGAGCATGTAAATTTAAAGCCACTTAAAGACAAAATGAAGCAAAGGGTTAGCAACTTACAGTCAGTGACCTTCATTGAGCCTGATGAATCCACCCCCAACAAAACATAAAATGTGGCATAAAGTACAGCAACCCCTATAACAGCCATACCAACCACGACCATGGCAGAAAAACCACCAGCACGAACAGCAATCTGTACATATAGAAGACCAATTAATATCAAATTCTAAGTCTTTGAAGCACAGCGGAGTAGTCAAAATGAAGAACACCTGCAGTGCCTCCCTTGCCGACCGCCTTGCTGCACTTGAGACCCGGACATTAGCACGTACAGACACCCACATCCCAACATAACCAGCAATACCAGAACAAAGAGCTCCAAGAAGAAAGGAAGCTACAGTGATATATGCAGAAATTGACCTGCATTGACATGAACTCAAGGAATTAAATTTCCACGCAACAAACCACAATGCAAACAACACAGCCAAACTTTAGATAAACCCTACCTCCCTAAGCCAGAAAATTCTTGTTGAGGCGTTGTGCTGCGAAATAGATATATGCAAAAGATAATGACTGCTAGTAAGAGCGCCATCTTAGATATGGTGCTGTATTGAGTCCTAAAGAAGCCTTCAGCTCCATCACGTATTGCATCTGATATCTAGAAAGTAGACTAATAAGCTCAAGACAAGAGAAATGAGTATCAAATGCCAACCAACAACTCTTCAACATCTTGGATATTTGTTTATTTTATTTCAGATAAGCAGAAATACTTTGGAGAGAGCAAAAAACTACTATTTTAGAAGTCTGCAAGGTTACAGGCTAGGTCAACCACTTGGAAAAATAGCTGAAACACTTTTGGTTGCTTCATTTGTATCAAATCCTTTCTAAAGTACACAAGTCTGCATTGACTTGTAGAAAGAAGATAGGCTATTTTTCAAAAGTTTAAGCTCTTGTTCTAACATCGATGGATATAATGTTACAAACATCATTTTAGATGCCTCCCCATTAACTTGAACTCTAGTTGGTAGCAATTCAATTTCTTCAGAGATCTCTAACTTCCACCAAAAGAAAAGCAGGTCTTAATAAAAGTCCAAAAAACATAAGACCGCTTGACCATACAAAATTATGCAGAGGAATGCATTTACATATCATTTCTTGCACTAGCAAAAAAGACTATAATAACTTGATATGCAAGAGTTCCTTTAAAATCAAACAAGGAAATAGCAACGAAAAATCAAAATGGATAGCTGAGAACAAATTGTTTGATCAACGGCTAAATAAAACCCAAAACAATGTAGACATTGACACCAACTAAGATTAAGCACTAAGTAGAAATTTCAAATAAGATACTCCTCCGAATGTTTGAAGTTCCTTAATTAAAGAAATTATTAAAGTGAAACAAAGAATAAGTGGCTTTCAAATATGAAAATCAGACAGGAGAGAGGTGGGGTATGACATAACATTTTTAGATCCCAAAGCATACTCTCCCTGCCTCTGGTTCAGTGTTTTCATTTTTATCTCAAGGGATTGAGGAGGTCAGAAGCAACCACAAAGCTTCCTAACTCCGTTCCTTGTTTTGAAGGATATAGATCATCCAAATAGGTAGAAACTTGAGATAGGCTGGCACACGTGCACATGTAAGACCAAAAAAATATTTTTATTTTTTATCATATATACTAGCAGATAAATTTCCCAGTTGAGAAAAATCAGAAACTACTTTAAGTACTCCAAGAAGAAAAGAATCCAATCCAACTTTGACAGAGATAGAAAAATGATAGTCCTGCAGTTCAAAATTGAAACAATCATTCAAAATCTGAAAACATTCTAACTAGAAATCCTCAGTAATTGTTTGCAGTTATGAGCAAGAAAATTTTACTGTCAAATTAAAGATTGGAACCAAAATGATCAAGTACCTGGGCCATCTCAGGGGGGCCCTCATCCTTTGAGAGTACCCACTTAGCGAGATACATTGACGAGAACAAACTGATGATGCAAACTGAGAGTACAAATACAATAATGGGAGAGGTACTTGCACCGGCATAGAAAATCCCTCCAATACCAAGAAGTAAAAGCACAAAAAGAACACGCACATTAATTCTTGAGAGAACGCGAAATATCTGTACAAAATAACAAGTCAGTCAACGCTAACAGCATGTTAGAGAGAAGGGCCAAAAAATTGCCAATGTTGAGAGCAACAAAAGGCCGACAAAACAAATATAAATGTTAATTAACAAATAAAAGTTGAAATTATGCCATTTTCTCATAGCTATGAAAGATATCTGATTTGCATAATCATGTTAATTGCCAGGAAGTTAATAACTACAGTGGGAGAGCCAACCCATCAAACAGTATTTGTTTGCCGTATATTTTCCTGTTTCACAGATATCACATGCATGTTTTCAAATCACAAGTAGCAGGTGAATCCCAGGGCGTACAATGTGATTTTGATAACTTACTAGGAAAAAACTAAAATTCAGAAAACCATACTGAGTCAAAAGGAATAAAATT
This sequence comes from Gynochthodes officinalis, assembly GCA_020080225.1. Lineage (NCBI taxonomy): Eukaryota > Viridiplantae > Streptophyta > Magnoliopsida > Gentianales > Rubiaceae > Gynochthodes > Gynochthodes officinalis. Next base: position 13,269,562 of record CM034625.1, on the reverse strand, counting down.
ATATCACCATGAAAAAGTTAAAAGAACAGTAAAGTTAAATATATACTAAGCAAAAAGGTTTGTATTCACAGAGAGAAAGCAAAAAAGTATGACTAAAAAAATGCCAGAGGATAAGCATATAAGAATGGGAAATAAGATAAAAGCAACGCTCATATAGCACATAGTTCTGTAATATGAGCCTCACCAATGGTGTGTAAGGTTTACTACGCATGCTGGGGAATATTCTTGCCCTTTCTTGGTAGGGACCCAAGCTACCACTCTCCATAACATCATCCATTGCAATGGCTTGGAAGGAATTCACCCTCTGGACAGGGAAAGGGTTGAACTCACCACCAGGGGGCAAGTCAGCCCCCAAAACCAATCGCTGTATCTTGAGAGTTCTGACTAGGGCAATGAAGTATAAAATCTCAGTAAAAGATGATTAAAGCGAGCTCCAGGGCAACTTTAATCTTCAAAGTCCTATCAGAGCAACACTTCAGCTAAATTGTGGAAAAGCATTAAGAGAGAAGATGCTTCAGACTTTACTCCTTTAAGCCAGAATCACATTTCCTGAAAATCACCCCCATAATATAATAAATTGGCCAATAAATGTCAGAAGCATCAACATAGTGCTTTAGTAAATATATAAGAAAAACGCCCCAGATTTGATTCATTGGAAATTCGTAAGACAAACGAAAACCAAAAATACTACCCGCAAATTAAGATCTCTACAAAGAGAACAGACACTGATGTGGAATTCAAATCGGGACGAATGAAAATGAGAAATATTAACAGTACATGGGAGAGAATGATTAATTCTGTCAATCCCATAAAACCTCGAAACTCGCATCAACTCCAACTACATTTTATTCCTACTATTCCACTAAAAAAAGTAATGAAAATATGGGGAAAAAAGTGCGAAACGCAATTGAAATGCTAACCATTACAAAGCAGGGATAGATAGACGGAGAAAGGAGAGAGCGCCAAGGAAACCCACAAACGGACGCCGTGGCCAACTGTAGGAAAGGGAAGTTTTGATTCGGTCGACAGTACTGTGGGAACGGCGTTACTGCTTACTCCAATAAATCAAAGGCAAAAAAGGTAAATAGTGAGTGTAGTCATCGTCTATCTCCTAAATAGACAAACGACCCAAATGTTAATGTAAGCATACCCAATTGGTAGATGCCACCTCACAGATGTGTTTCCATGTCATCGTGTTAGTGTCTACTTTCTCGTTAAGATCATTTTAGTCTCTACTTCATAATTTTTGCTTTGGCAATTTGTAACTAATTTTCTCGAATTTAACTTTACTATCAATTGCTCTAACTTTCTAATTTTTAGAACCTTCCTTTCAGAATATCTCTTTTACGAATGCATTCACATTCCTTTTTTCCATTATAACGAAAATTAAAAATGCAATCAAATATCTATCTCTAATTTTATACACCCTCATATCTTTTTATTATTTTTTTTCCCTCCATTTTTTTATTTTTTATTTGCATTTTTGCCTCGGATTTTTAGTAGGTCATTAATTTCCTGATAGTAGAAGACTAATATGGATGGTCAAATAAGAAACTACTATGATCTCAAATCCTATGAGGTAATTTATAAGAAAGTCAAACTTCGTAAAAAAGTAAATATGATTTACCCTAATGTCTTTGAAAAATAAAGGAAAATTTGCATATATAAGCGAGTCATTGACTTTGCAAATATAAGACTCCTTTTTTTCGCAAACATAAAGACTTTGAACAAAGCACTCATGCACTCTCTTTCTTGATTCTTCATAGCATTTTCTTCATTTTTTCTCTAAACTCTCTAAATTCAGACAAGTTCGTAGACCACATTGTGGCGTAATTTCTTTTCTCTCTAAGTTCGTAGAAGTTTGCAGACCCCATTTGCTCGATTCTTTACTCAATAATTCTTTAGTTTCTTAACACTTCAAAACTCCTCTACAACAAAACAATACATATCACCCGTTTTAATGGCAAGTACAAAAGGAGGACCATCATCTTCAAGTAAGAATGCGAGCTCACAAGGTCGATCAATTAAACTACAAATTGTCTTTTTATTCTTACGAATTCATCAGAGTGTTTTGATAGAGTGCGGTGTTATTGAATGTTGGAATTTGAGTTGGGTTTGTTTGAATTTGTAAGTGTTTTGATAGAGTGAAATTTGGTGAGGCATAGTAGGATTAATTAGTCGAGCCATATGGTTGGTCGAGTATTTAGTCGCATTAATAGTCGAGCCTCAAGTCGAGTAACGATTATCGTCGAGTTAATAGTCGAGTTTAGGGTCGAGTTTAATTAGGGCTTTGACGAAATGCAATTTGGTCGATCATAGGTCGAGTAATTAGTCGAGCCATATTGTTGGTCGAGTATTTAGTCTCGTTAATAGTCGAGTATTCATATTGAGTTAATAGTCGAGCAAATTATCAAACAGCATGTTACTTTTATTTCTTTCATGTCTTGTAGGAAAAATCGGACATCGTATCTGAGCATATGCAAGAATGAATGAATGATCTCGGCCCGAGCATAGCCGCTTGGTAGAGATGCCAACAAAACGCCGCGTAGAAAAGGTGGTCAAACATCTAGATAAAGATGCGAAGAATCAAGCTATTTACGAAGTGGGCGAATGTAGTAGTGCTGATTGAAGACAATTGACATGTTTAACTTTGTATTAGTCTTCACTTTTATTTTAAGGACCATTGTGTTTTAAGAAATTGTCAATTTTACTTTTGTCTTTGGAACAATTTGTTGTTATATCTGAATTTTGATATAGTTTTGATCTTGCTCGACTTGATCAAGTATCATTTTTACTTTTGTCACTTTGTTACTCGACTTGAAGGTTTAGTTTTAAATTTATATTTTATTAGGTTTCTTCGACCAACAACTCGACCAAAAACTCGACCCAATTACTAAGTCTAATATGTTTAAAAATTCTTTTTGTCGACCAAAATTCGACAAAAACTCGACCTAATACTAAGTATAGTTGTTTTTAATTTTAATTTGACTCGACCAAATACTCGACAAAAACTCACCTAATACTAAGTATAGTTGTGTTTTAATTTTATTTTCACTCGACCAAAAACTCGACAAAACTCGACCTAATAATTAGTCTAGTTTATTTTTAAATTTATTTTCGCTTAAAAAGACCTACTGTCGCTTGTTCCTCTTTATTTTCGCACTCAGGCCGTTCCTCTTCATTCGCACTCTCTCTTCTTTTGAAAACCTACCGAGCGGATCCTCTTCATTTTCTTAACATTGCAAAACTTAGGATTCAACAAAACATTACATATCACCCATTTCAATGGCAAGCGAAAAGGAGAACCACCATCTTCAAGCAAGAAAGTGCGTGCTCTCGAGGTCGAAGTCGGTCGATATAGAACTAAATTTTTTTCCTTATGAATGTATGAATGTATGTATGGCGATGGTTTACTAATATCATCATTGTGGTTCTCTGAACGATTTATTGATCTTTGGTTTTGCCTATTCATCATTTGCCATTTGCTGTAATCCACTTTATTCCAAAATCTGTTCTGACCCTTAAAGGCTAATAAGAGGAGTTTCAATGAACCAAACCCAAAGATATTTATTTTAGTCCCTCGTAGGTGTAAATATACACTAAATATTACATGCTGTTCTCAAATGCATGGAATATAGCATGTATGCAAAATGTGACAAGGAAAAGTCACGAGATTATACTCAAATATTAATCTCGAGAAATAAAAAATTCTTTTCATGTTGGAATTTGAGTTGGGTTTGTTTGAATTTGTAAATGGTTTTTGTCGATCATAGGTCGAACCTATGTCGAGCAGTTAGTCGAGCCATATTGTTTGTCGAGTAATTTGTCTCTTTATTAGTCGAGCCTGAAGTCGAGTTAGTAGTCGAGCAAATTATCAGCAGCATGTTACTTTTATTTTCTTTCATCGTATTTCAGCATGATCTCGGCCCCGACATAGCGGCGCTGGCGGAGAGATGCCAGCAAAACGTTGCCCGCTTTGAAAAGGGCGTGGAAGATGTAAAGAAGAGTCAACCGTTTGGACGCTCGTATTGACAAGTTGGAACAAAAGGGCGGCAAACGTGTTGCGAAGCAGACGGCCAAATTGAATGCTCGTCTTGACAAGTTGGAGGCCAAAATTCGGCGTTTACAAAATGATTTTGAAGAAGCGGGCATTTACGAAGTGAGCGAATGTAGTAGCACTGTTGAAGACAATTGACATGTTTTAGCTTTGTATTAGTCTTTACTTTTATTTTAAGGACCATTGTGTTTTAAGAAATTGTCAATTTTACTTTTGTGTTTGGAACAATTTGTTGTTATATCTGCATTTTGATATAATTTTGATCTTGCTCGACTTCAGTCAAGTATCATTTTTTACTTTTGTCACTGTTACTCGACTTCAGTGAAGGTTTAGTGTTTTTAAAATTTTATTAAACTCGACCAAAAACTCGACCCAATAACTTAGTCTTATTTGTTTAAACATTCTTTTTCTGTCGACCAAATACTCGACAAAAACTCGACCTAATATTAAGTATAGTTGTTTCTTAATTTTAATTTGACTTGACCAACTACTCGACAAAAACTCGACCTAATACTAAGTATAGTTGTGTTGTTAATTTTATTTTCACTCGACCAAAAACTCGACGTAAAAACTCGACCTAATAATTAGTCTAGTTTATTTTAAATTTATTTTCGCTTAAAAAGACTCCATGCCGCTCAGTTCTCTTTATTTTCGCACTCAGGCGGCTGCCTCTTCATTCGCACTCTCTCTTCTTTCAAAACCTACCGAGCGGTTCCTCTTCATTTCTTAACAACGCAAAACTTCCAGATTCAACAAAACATTACATATCACCCATTTCAATGGCAAGCGAAAAGGAGAACCACCATCTTCAAGCAAGAAAGTGCAGCTCGAGGTCGAGGTCGATCGATATAGAACTAAAATTTTTTTCCTTATGAATGTATGAATGTATGTATGGATGGTTTACTAATATCATCATTGTGGTTCTCTGAACGATTTATTGATCTGGTTTTGCCTATTCATCATTTGCCATTTGCTGTAATCCACTTTATTCCAAAATCATTACGACCTTAAAGGCTAATAAGAAGAGTTTCAATGAACCAAACCCAAAGATATTTTAGTCCTCGTAGGTGTAAATATACACTAAATATTACATCTTGTTCTCAAATGCATGGAATATAGCATGTATGCAAAATGTGACAAGGAAAAGTCACGAGATTATACTCAAATATTAATCTCGAGAAGAAAAAATTCTCTCCATGTTGGAATTTGAGTTGGGTTTGTTTGAATTTGTAAATGGTTTTGTCGATCATAGTCGAACCCTATGTCGAGCGATTAGTCGAGCCATATTGTTTGTCGAGTAATTTGTCTCTTTATTAGTCGAGCTCAAGTCGAGTTAGTAGTCGAGCAAATTATCAAAGATGTTACTTTTATTTTCTTTCATGACTTGCGGAGAAATCGGTCATCCTATCTCACCGCGCAAGAAATGAATGATCTAAAACGTATGAATAAGGCCACAAGCGTGTGGCGAAGCCGGGCCGCAAATTGGATGCTCGTGTTGACAACTGCATACCAAAATGCAGCGCTTAAACAATGCCCTTGTCGCCTTGGAGGAAATCATCATGAAGAGGGCGATTGTAGTAGACGATTGAAGACAATTGACATGTATTAGTCTTCACTTTTTTTATTCATTTACTTTTAAGTTTCTTTCTATTAGTTGGTTTATGAACGTTTATTACGAAACTTTGTATTTTTGAAGGTTTATTTATTTTATAAAATTTTAGACTAAAAACTCGACCAAAAACTCATATTCGCCGACCTAAAACTCGATTAAAAACTCGACTTAATGTTTAGGTAAATTTTTTAAAATTCTTTTTCGCACGACCTTATACTAGACCAAAACCAAAAACCCGACCTAACGATATAACTAAATCTGTAAGACTAAATTTGTAAAAATTCTTTCCATGAAGACCTTTACTCCACTAAATTTTGATAAGACTAAAATTTAATAGAAGGTATAGTTTTGTTTAATTGGTAATTTTTATTTTTATTTTTGCTCGACTGACTACTCGATAAAAATCGACCTAATAATAATAAGTCTAGTATCGCTTTTTATTTTATCTTCGCGTAAAAAGACCTACATGCCCTCTGCTTTGAAAGAAAACCAAAGGTCGCGCGAATCAAACATATCATAACCGACTTCGCAAACATCTTGAGTACCTTCAATTATTCATTCGAGATCATCTTCAACCTCATAGCTTTCTTCATCCATTTCATAACCCATTCCAATCATTCAATCATTTTCAATGGCACGAACAAGGAGCACCATCTACTACCAAGGCGCCTCGATCGCCATAGAGAAGAAGGGAAAAAGGATACTCATCACCGCGAGGTAAGCTCTATATTGCGTAAAATGCTCATTTCATTATTCTTTGGTTCATAGTGTAGATATTTTACACCTCGGGTTGTATGAGAGTATTGTAGGTCGATAAAGGTTTAGTCGAGATAAAGGCCTGATAAGAGTAATGTATAAGAAGTCGAGCCCTAGGTCGAGCTATAGGTCGAGCACTAATAAAAGTCGAGTTTCATGCCGAGTTTCACAATGAGTCATAGGTTAATGTTAGTCGAGTTTATGATGTAACCTTAGGGTAGCGTAGTCGAGTTTAACATCTGTAACCTTAGGGTAATCGTTAGTCGAGTTTAACACTCGAGTCATAGTCATAGATTAGTCGGCTAAATGGTTTAGGGTTTAGGGTTTTAGGAAAAACATATATAAGGTCAAGTTTTTAATGTCCATTCAGATTCGTGAATGAGGTCGAGTACTATATGTCGAGTCTTTCAGTCGAGTTTGTAGTGGAGTGTTTAGTCGAGTACTATATGTCCGATGTCTGGTCGAGTTTATAGTCGAGTGTTTGGTCGAGCGTCCCGATTTACTTCACCTCTATCTTCAACCCTAATTTACTACACCTCTTTTCCTCAGGACCCTCTACGGAAGCAAATGGTGGTTCAATGTGATTTCTTCAATGCCAAGGTGTCACAGTATTGCTACTATGAAGCAAATATGCTACGCATAAGGACTAAACTAACCGGGCAGCAGAAAGACATTCTTAGACGGGAGAGCAGTCTGGCCGCAATTGCTTTGGACCACCAACATACATTTTGGTGTAAACAGATAATCCACGTGCTATTGCGCCAATTAAAGTCGATGAGGCAAACAAGGCGACAATGCGATGTACTTTAATTTCGGGTAAGAAGGTGAAATTTGGAAGGAGGAGTTTGCACTAATCAGGTTTAAGGATGGGAGATTTTGATCGCGAGTACGCCAAACACCAGGCACCTGATGGGCCGAGTTTGATTAGTAAGTTTTGGACTGGGGAAGGTCGGCACGAAGACACGACATACGCCGACGTTTTCAAAGCATACGGTCAAATTTCCTCCGGTACTCGACGGTTGTTGTCTCTCTCACTTTATTATTGCAATACACCTCCATCCTCGGGGAACAAAAGAGAAACCACATTGAGGACAAGGTCGTTCATCTGGCATGCGACTAGAGGAAATTTGATGAGATGCCATGGGGGGAAATTTCATTTAGGCAGCGATCGATAGTGCGCGCAAGTCTATGACCAATGCCCTAAAACAAACCAGGACGTCGATAATGGGACGATACCTTGTTGGGGCTTCCTGGGCGCTAGGGGTAAGGATTTACGACCCATAAGCATATTTAATTTTGTTGTTTTCGTGATGCGACAACTAATTATTTTCCAATCATAGGTGTTCGCATATGAGGTGATGCCACATTTTGAACGCTTCTCATTGGTTGAAAGGGTCCAAACCATCGGGTGCACGCCACGGATGTTGGTGGCAAGCAGTGAAGACCCACCGATCGGTCCAAGAAAAAAAACAAGTATGGTCGAAACGGTTGGTTAGCGGAGAGGTATGATTTCCTAGTGTTTTGTTTTTTCCTCCCATAGTTGATTGTGGTATTGCGTAGTTTCAGTAAATGACCATATTTTGTATTGCAGCCAGTTAAAGTGATCCCAATAACTCCAACTCCAGATGAAGCTGCACAATTTTTGACGTGGGAGGACGGAGAAAATGCCGAATCCGAGAAGGATGTGGGGTTGGAAGAGGATGAAGAAGAAGAAGCCGGCCAGCCCCTTGATGCCTCAGTGGGATCTGAAAAGACTCGAGATCCTTCATCGGAACGGGCAGCCAGAATTGAGGTTCGCAAGCTTTTTATAAGTCAGGTTCTTGAACGGCTGGAAAGGTCGGAGACCCGACGCCGAAATGAAACCCTCAATAAAGATCTGACCGCCACTGTCCAAAACCTGACACATACTGTTGAGCAACTACAATCCGAGGTGCGTCGGAGTCGGAGTCCGACTGCTTTTAAGGATGAAATGACTTCAACTGCGTTGGTGGTTGTTGAAAAGACTCCTTCCATCCCGATCGTTGTTGAAATCGAGAGCCCTCCACCCGCCCCGATGAAGCAGAACCCCGGGAAAGAACAAAATTTTGCCATAGAGGACTCTCCCGGGGTTATCAATTTGAGTCCGGTGCTAAGAATTGAATATCCCACACCCCAACCCCCCATAGTTGGCCAGCGTTTCAGTATTGAGGATTTCCAACCGGGGCCCGACGAGATTGATGACATGAAAAAGTGGCTGAAGCCGTCAAAGCGGCAGTACCTATAGACCCCGGTTTTCGACCTTGATTCTGACTTGCTAAAGACTATGATGCGTGAAAATGAATGGCTGTCAAATGATGTAAGTGTCAATCATACTCATTCGTCGTTGCACATATATCGGTTTTAAACTAATATTTGTGTTGTACTATTTTTCAAAGATCTCAACTTATACACGTCAATGCTCGGAAGAGGTCACGGTAATGGCCGCAAAGATGTCTCAATATTGAGACGACTTCCGATGTAAGTTACTGATCATCTCAACTTATACATGTGTAGAATATAACATTTCATCTCAACTTATACTTATGACATTTCGGTGTGTTTATTTGTCGTGACAAACTGATATGAAGACGCTGTACGCAACCCAGCGGGATCCAAACTATGAAGACTTGGCAATGAAGCAATTTGTCGGTTCAGTGCCATATGAAGTTGATTGCCGGTATGCCAACCATTTCTTATTTCCAGCGCATGTCGATGGCAATCATTGGATACTCGTTAGGGTTGAATTCAGCTCGAGGACGATCCACGTGTACAATCCGCTCGACCAGAAGGGGATCGTCCAAAAACTTGACCACCTTGTCCAAATCATGCCAAAAATACTTCAAGCATGTGAGATGGATATGATAGGTAACTGGCAGGTCGAGGTGCAGAGGGGATTGATAGGCCAAACAGGGTTAGCACTTTAAAAATTTAAAATGTCACTTTTAAATTTCATCTTTTATTTCTAATAACGCATGGTTTTGTTTCGTATATACCGGAGATTGTGGCGTGTATGTATTGAAATGGCGTAACGGCTAATTCACGGGTTGCATTGGGAGTTCAAAATTGACAATACAATGGATGCTCGGATGAGTGGCACGCTTTGTTTGCACATGCAAGGCAAGAGGACCAAAGAAGAGCAAAGCGTGAAGAAAAAAGAAAATGATTTCTACACATATTCGTATTTGTACATATATTTTTATACATTTGTACACATATTTATTTATTTGTACATATATTTATTTATTTGTACAAATATTTATACATTTGTACATATATTTATACATTTGTGCATATATTTATGCATTTCATTCATATTTGAGAGTCGAGTTTTAAAATCGAGCCCAAAGGCGAGAACATTCTGAGAGAATAAAAACCTATAAAAGTCGAGTTCAAAATCGAGTACAAAATCGAGCACATTCTGCATGAAAATATAATTTATAAAAGTCGAGTCCCATGTCGAGTTTAAAGTCGAGCACATCATGATGAAACTATAATTTAAAAAGTCGAGTCCCATGTCGAGTACAAAGTCGAGCACATCACGCATTTTAAACTATAATTTAAAAAGTCGAGTCCCATGTCGAGTTCTAAGTCGAGCACATTGCAAAAGCTATAATTTAGAAAAGTCGAGTCCCATGTCGAGTACAAAGGCAGCACATCACGGAAACTATAATTTAAAAAGTCGAGTCCCATGTCGAGATCTAAGTCGAGCACATTCTGAAAAACTATAATTTAGAAAAGTCGAGTCCCATGTCGAGTACAAATTCGAGCACAACACGCATGAAACTATAATTCACAAAAGTCAAGTCCCATGTCGAGTATAAAGTCGAGCACAACACAGGCAGAAACTATAATTCACAAAGTCGAGTCCCATGTCGAGTTTAAAGTCGAGCACAACACAGACAGAAACTATAATCTATAAAAGTCGAGTTCAAAATCGAGTACAAAGTCGAGCACATTACAGACTGAAAATATAATTTATAAAAGTCGAGTCCCATGTCGAGTTTAAAGTCGAGCACATCACAGACGGAAACTATAATTTAAAAAAGTCGAGTCCCATGTCGAGATCTAAGTCGAGCACATTACAGCGAAAAACTATAATTTAGAAAAGTCGAGTCCCATGTCGAGTACAAATTCGAGCACAACACAGACAGAAACTATAATTCACAAAAGTCAAGTCCCATGTCGAGTATAAAGTCGAGCACAACACAGGCAGAAACTATAATTCACAAAGTCGAGTCCCATGTCGAGTTTAAAGTCGAGCACAACACAGACAGAAACTATAATCTATAAAAGTCGAGTTCAAAATCGAGTACAAAGTCGAGCACATTACAGACTGAAAATATAATTTATAAAAGTCGAGTCCCATGTCGAGTTTAAAGTCGAGCACATCACAGACGGAAACTATAATTTAAAAAAGTCGAGTCCCATGTCGAGTTCTAAGTCGAGCACATTCTGAAACTTTAATTTAGAAAACCCGAGACTCATGTCGAGTACAAAGACGAGCAGAACACAAACAGAAACTATAATTGACGAAAGTCGAGTCCCATGTCGAGTATAAAGTCGAGCACAACACAGGCAGAAACTATAATTCACAAAGTCGAGTCCCATGTCGAGTTTAAGGTCGAGCACATCACACACAGAAACTATAATCTATAAAGGTCGAGTCCCATGTCGAGTATAAAGTTGAGCACATCACGCATGAAACTATATTTCACAAAAGTCAGTCAAGTCGAGTATAAAGTCGGGTATATTTCACAAAAGTCGAGTCCAAAGTGTGAGTTCAAAATTTAAGCATTCATGGTGAGATGAAGATAAAAGACAATAACAATAGCAAATATTTGATAGAAATTCAACTATAATTCATTACATGAACTCCATTTGACCATTTGTTTACATGAATTTTGCCTTAAACTCCATCACATATCAATTATTAAACACAAGCGTATGGATTCGAGCACGTTTTACGGTTGTGACCACTTCCTCCAGCGACCACATTTCTTTGTTACTTTCTCTCGGTTTGAACGGATTCTGCTTTCTTGGGCCGCCACTTTTAGACACAGGTTCGGAGAACTAGTTGAATGCATAGAACTTCTTGAGGACAAACCAATTCTCGGGCTCACCAATCTGGGATAATGGGATCTGCATATGCGGCTAACAATGCATCGGTGTGATAAAAAGCGAGCATAAGGCGTAGTAGTCGATTTATGCGTGTCGGGATGCGGCTAATGCATGGCCACAAAGCGGTTGGTCCATATCAAACACGACGCGTGCGTTCTACTTTGCAAATTCACTATAGCCGACCGATTTGATAGGTTTGAACATTCCATATGTGTAGATCGACGGTTCGCAACATACGCTTGTGCTTCTCTCATTACGCCATCAAGCTCGGCCGATGTATGGGGTTGTGTGTGAGTTAAATTCACGCAGCGTGCGCCTTTCATAAAACCATCTCTGCGTGTTACGAATGTACTCAACCAAACAATGAATTGGTAATTCACGCGCATCCTTTAACAAAGGCGTTGAGACATTCCGCGATGTTGGTGGTCATTATGGTATAGCGTCTACCTTGAGAATGTGCCCTTGCCCATCGTTCAATGCCGACCTCAGTTAAATACTCACACACACGTGAATTTTGGCGTTCAAGGGTTCTCCACAGTTCATCGAATTCAGCAAGAGTGTAAGCCTTGGCCGCCTTAAAGTAGACCGGGAGCATGTCGTTTCTTTTGAATGTTGCTCTAAGGTTGTTGCTCAAATGATAGATACACACTCCATGGAAGGCATTCGGAAAAACCGTTGATATACCCTTCGCAATGCTCTTATGTCTATCCGAAACAAACACCAAATCCTCGATCTCATCACCTATAGCAGACTGTAACCTTTCCAAAAACCACTCCCACGACGCATCATTTTTTGAATCGACCACTCCGTACCGATGGGGTACACTTGGTTGTTACCATCCATGCAAGTTGCAACAAGTTATGACCCAGGGTATTTTATCTTCAAGAAGCATGCATCAACAGCAAGAACGAGGCGCATAGAAGTTCGAAATCCACGTAGAGATGGGCCAAATGCGAAAAAAGGTATTTAGGCGTCCATCTTCTTCCATTTCAAGATCGAGAACGTGCCGGATTACATGCCCGCAAAGATGTGCATATAAGTTCGGAAGTATTCTATAAGAATCTTCACATCCACCTCGCACTTCATCCAGAGTGGATTCTCTTGATCGCCAAGCCTTGTTGTACGTTATGTTCACACTCATCTCTTGGCGAATATCTGGCATGATTTCCGGGTTTATACGGTAAACCGCACAGTACTTACACTTGATCCATGAACCAATAACTTTCTTTGTTTGCTGCCTATTATCACAATGTAGCAACGATGATTGACAAGTATGGGTGTTTTCTAATTTATTGACCTTCCAAGATCTCGAATTCCCAAGATGCATTCGATTGCAGTTGCAATTGGCATGCTTGCATCGGATGTACCAATATTTGCTATTTGCCCTAATAACCTTCCACTAAAAAAATGTTTCCACCAACATACTCATTCGCAAGGCTAATTGCTCCTCGTTTCAAATATGTCATTTACCGCAACATCTACGGCGTGGCTAATCTATCGAAGAAGTCCCACTGTTTCATGGGATGCCCTTGTTATTGTATGGCATGGTATGATTTGGTTTCTCACGTATTTCTTGTTCCTTGGTTGATACATTATCTTCTTCAACAACTATGGGATTGTCAACCGGTACGCCACCCGCATTGCTAGCTCCTTCAGGGTCAATTTTATCCATACAATTGTTTTCCACAAAACGGTTTGGAGGAAGAACATCGTTAGTTCATATCGGACTGTCTGAGCCCAGTCGCTTTATCGGTGAATTGCTAGCATTAACTTCAAAGATGTGATGATTGGTGGATGGTCGACGCTAACACATATTGGGATCCTAGCATGTTCGGGCCATCTAATAATTTCATTCAAAAACACTTCACATGGTAATCTTGATGGGGATAGTGGAGACTTTAGACAAGTACTTTGGTAGATATTCGATGACCGATCTATCTTTGAGCTCCATATCTAATTCCATGACGATACTATGAGATTCACCAGTCATGAAGCTTGCGTCCTCTTTAACATAAGAGGTTCAAGCCGCTTGTGATTAATAAAATTTCGTTCATTTGTATTGGGATCAACGACCCATTCTCCCCCATAAAACACATGGGTTGTGACCATAATGGGATGCGACATTCCTACAATCCAACGAAACCATAACCCAAATTAGGCATAACCAAGTTAATAGCGATGGAAGGAATGTGAATATTGCTCCACCACAACTGGTACAACTACTCGACCAAACCAAGCACTCCCTCGACCTTATGCACGACATTTATATTCGACCAATTAAGAGACTCGACCTTATGCACGACCATTTATTCGACCATTTATAGACTCGACCTTATGCACGACCAGTTATTCGACCTAATACAAGACTCGACCAAGGACTCGATCATGAAGAATGACAGTCCAATTACTTGACCTTTCAACATATTACTCGACCTACAACTCAATATAATACTTGACCTTTACGTTGCTCGACCTAGTGCTCGACTATAGGGCTCGACTTTCTTTTCAATTTCACAAACCCAGTTCGCAAAAGTAAATTTCGACTAACCTCTAACAGCTGATCCTTTGACTCACAAGAGAGATCTTCTTGCTACAGATGATGGGCCAATGGAGTTTGTGAACAATGTGGTGAGAAGAAAATTTGTTTCCAAGATTCTATTGGAAGAAGAGAGCGCAATGGGATCTGCGAACTTAGAGAGTGAAAAGCGGAAGAAGAGAGGTGCAATTTAGAGAGTTTAGAGAGAAAAAACCGAAGAAGAGATGCTATGAAGAACTGAAGAAAGAGAGGGGTACGGTGGTCTTTGTTCAGCCCTGAAGTGCTATGTTTGCAAGGAAAAAAAGGAGGGTGCTATATTTGCAAAGTCAACGGTCAACCCTGCTATATATGCAAATTTCCCCAAATCCTATGAGGTAATTTATAAGAAAGTCAAACTTCGTAAAAAAGTAAATATAATTTACCCTAATGTCTTTGAAAAATAAAGGAAAATTTGCAAATATAGCACCCTGCTTTTTTTCCTTACAAACATAACACCTTAAAGCTGAACAAAGACCTACATGCCCCTCTCTCACTTCAGTTCCTTCTTCATAGCATTTTCTTCATTTTTTCTCTCTAAACTCTCTAAGTTCGTAGACCCTATTGCTCGTAATTTCTTTTCTCTCTAAGTTCGCAGAAGTTCGCAGACCCCATTTGCTCAGTTGCTTTACTCAATAATTCTTTAGTTTCTTAACACTTCAAAAATTCCTCTACAACAAAACAATACATATCACCCGTTTCAATGGCAAGCACAAAAGGAGGACCATCATCTTCAAGTACGAAAGTGCAGGCTCACGAGGTCAGTCGAATTACACTACAAATTGTCTTTTTATTCTTACGAATCCGTACTGAGAGTGTTTTGATAAAGTGCAGTGTTATTGAATGTTAGAATTTGAGTTGGGTTTGTTTGAATTTGTAATTGGTTTTGGACAGAAGTGAAATTTGGTCGAGGCATAGGTCGATTAATTAGTCAAGCCATATGGTTGGTCGAGTATTTATTCGCATTAATAGTCGCGTCTGAAGTCGAGTAACAGTATACGTCGAGTTAATAGTGTAAGTCAGATTTAGGGTTTTGACCAGAATTGCAATTTGGTCGAGCATAGGTTGAACCCTAAGTCGAGTAATTAGTCGAGCCATATTGTTGGTCGAGTATTTAGTCTCGTTAATAGTCGAGCCTGAAGTCGAGTATTCATATCGAGTTAATAGTCGAGCAAATTATCAAACAGCATGTTACTTTTATTTCTTTCATGTCTTGTAGGAGAAATCGGACATCGTATCTGAGCATATGCAAGAAGGAATGAATGCTCTCGCCCCTGGCATAGCCGTGCTGGCAGAGAGATGCCAGAAATGTTTTTGAAGAAGTAGGAACTGTTTCTGAAGAGGACGAATGTAGTAGTGCAGTTGAAGACAATTGACATGTTTAACTTTGTATTAGTCTTCACTTTTATTTTAAGGACCATTGTGTTTTAAGAAATTGTCATTTTTACTTTTGTCTTTGGAACAATTTGTTGTTATATTGAATTTTGATATAGTTTTGATCTAGCTCGACTTTAGTCAAGTATCATTTTTACTTTGTCACTGTTACTCGACTTCAGTGAAGGTTTAGTTTTTTTAAATTTTATATTTTCGTGTATTAGGTCTCGCTCGACCAACAACTCGACCAAAAACTCGACCCAATTACTAAGTCTAATTTTTTTAAAAATTCTTTTTTACTCGACCTAATATTCGACCAAAAACTCGACCTAATACTAAGTATAGTTTTTTTAATTTTAATTTCGCTCGACCTAATACTCGACAAAAAACTCGACCTAATATTAAGTATAGTTGTTTTTTTAATTTTATTTTCGCTCGACTGAAAACTCGACAGAAAATTCGACCTAATAATTAGTCTAGTTTATTTTTTAATTTTATTTTCGCGCGCAAAAAGACCTACATGCCCCTCCGTTTCTTCAAAACCAAACGGTTGCGTGAAATCTGCAACTCTTCAAACATAATCGACTTCTTAAAACCTCTTCAGAACCTTCAATTATTCATTCTCTTAGTAATCTTCAACCTCATAGCTTTCTTCAAAAGCATCATAACCCATTCCAAACATTTTCAATGGCACGCACAAGGGGAGGACCATCTACCACCAAGGCGGCCTCGACTGCCATAGAGAAGACGGAGAAGAAGGATACTCATCACCGCGAGGTAAGCTCTATATTACATAAATTGTCATTTTATTCTTCGTTTGGTTGAATGTATAGATATTGTACATACTGGATTGTATGAATTTGATTTATTGGACCATAATGGGATGCGACATTCCTACAAATCCAACGAAATCCATAAATCAAGAACTATTTGTTAACAATCATAACCCAAATTAGGCATAACCAAGTAATAGGATAGTGGAAGGAATGTAAATATTGCTCGACCACAACTGGTTCTAATACTCGACCAAACCAAGCACTCACTCGACCTTATGCACAATCATTTATTAGACCAAACATAAAACTCGACCTTATGCATGACCATTTATTTGACCTAACACAAGACTCGACCTTGGGCTAGACCAAGGACTTTATCATGAGATAGACAGTCCAAATACTTGACCTTTCAACATATTACTTGACCTATAACTCGATATAATACTCGACCTTTTCTTTGCTCGACCTCGTGCTCCACCTAGGGCTCGACTTTCTTTTCAATTTCACAAACCCAGTTCACAAAAGTAAATTTCGACTAACCTCTAACAGCTGATCCTTTGACTCCACAGTAGCGATCTTCTTGCTTGCAGATGATGGGCCAATGGAGTTTGTGAACAATTTGTTTACTCGATTCTATTACGAGCAATGGAGTCTGCGAACTTAGAGAGTTTAGAGAGAAAAAACGAAAAAGATGCTATGAAGAAGGAACTGGAGTGAAAGAGGGGCATGTAGGTCTTTGTTCTAAGGTACTATATTTGCAAGGAAAAAAAGCAAGGTGCTATATATGCAAAGTTAACGATCAACCCTGCTATATATGCAAAATTCCCAAAAATAAACCTCATTAATTGATTTACTAAACTTCATCCAAAACCGCCACCCCGTGCTAGAATCTATTGGTATTTTCATTTCAAATTTCAAATTGAGGAGAAATAAAGAATAACACAATTCCTTAGAAGATATAATATGTATTTACTTTAAATCATGATACTAAAGTATTTCTAATCTTATTGTTTTGATGAGCGTTATCTAATTTAGCGAATAAAGGGGTTTTGACAATTTTAGTTTATAAAATTTTAAATTCAACAGTTTTAGTTTTGAAAAATTTTAAGTCAATAAATTTAATTCTTATAGTTTTAATAAATTAGTTTTTGATATTTTTATGTAAAAAATATATATTTGAAAAATAATTAATTTGTGATTAATTTCTTTATTTTTTTTAATCAGAATTACGTGAGAAGTACGAAAATAAGAACTATACTTATGTTTTTTACTGAAAAAACGAGTGTTGAGAAATGTTTTATTTGTGCATTAACTTCTCTATTTTTTTCCATACAAATTGTACAAGAAGTACGTCAACAATTTCATTGGGATGAAAATTGAAAAGAACCAAAGACAAAAGTTTATAAAAATGTCTAAAGATAGCAAGTTTTGCGGATTATAGCCTCTAATTTTTGTAAAAAATAGAGTTCTTTAAAACGTGATCTCTTCTAACATCCCAATTTTTTTTTGCACAAATTGAATTAGATGTACCATATAAATTGAATTGTGATGAACACTTGCAAAAAATATTAGTTTTAAACATTTCTGAAAAAATCGGAAATTTCGTAAACTATAGTCTTTTGAGTTTTTCCAAAAAAATCAGATATTTAAAATGACTTTTGCTTTAATTTCTCAATTTTTTTGTTAAAAATAATGTAAAATATGATAACAATTAAAAGTTAATAAAAATTTGAGAAAATCATAGTTTAAAAAATATCTAAAATCTCAAATTTCGTAAAATAAAACCTTTAATACAAAAAAAGTCAAATATTTTAAAAATGAATTTTGTGTGGTTTAATTTTTCAATATATGTATATTCCATGCAAATTGAATGTGACATACTAGAGCAATTGAATTACAATAAAAATTCCCCTAGAACTTAAAATTAAACATTTCACTTAAAGACGACTAAGACATACGAAAAGCAACTCACTTGAGCTAGATACTTCGGCGGGATTCTGAAACTACAACTCGAGACTAGAATGTTTCTATGTTAAAACCGAAGCTCTAAAAGTAGATTTCTAAGCCTAGTTCCACAGTAACTTGAAGAAGAGCATGAAGCACATTCTGGATATTATACAAAATCAACTTAGAATGCATATAACGGCTAAACCAGGGATGCTAATGTATGAAGTGTACAAAATTGTGGTCTCAAACTTTACATCAATCATATACAAAGTTCAGTGATGCAATGAGCAGGAAACGAGGGGCTGATCGTTAGAATGGCTAAACTTGGAAAGAACTTATGGACCCCGCTTGAATACTAACAATTTTCCAATCTGGACATACCAATGGAAAAGCAGCAACTTAGGATAACAGGAGCGATAATCTTCTCCACACAAAAATTTGAAATCATTGTCACCATTGATATAACCGAGGCCCCTCGAAGATCATAGAGCATCATACTCCGAAAGGTTTCTCCCTCTCGTGATCAAGAACCTGAATAGAGAGAGACATGAATCAAGTAGTTCAAAAGAAACAAACATCATAATGACAGGCTAGTTAATCACAAATCTTCAGTGTTCAAACGTTGGATGCTTGGAGGGCATTAGAATCCCAGCGACCAAAAAGATGGGTATAGCATAAGCTTTTGTAACACTGTCAGATAAGAGCAGAATAACATCTTCACTACTCAAGCAGCCACAATTATTTTCTTATCATCACCTTACAGTTCCAATAATTCACTGGTGGTTTTGCTACATAAGAGTCTCCAAACACATAATCAGTCAATAATTTGAAAAAGGGCATTTCACGTTCACATGATCAAATTAAACACAGGCCAAATAATGTATTTTTTCATGAATCTAACAATTTTCACACACTTCTTTTTTCTTATAGGTTGGAGGAAAGAAATTTTAGGGCTTAGAAGATTGGCGTTATCACATGATCAAATTAAACACAGGCCAAATAATGTATTTTTTCATGAATCTAACAATTTTCACACATTTCTTTTTTCTTATAGGTTGGAGGAAAGAAATTTTAGGGCTTAGAAGATTGGCGTTATCAGTTAGCATTGCAACACTATAATTTCTAAGCACACTATCCACTCAATGAAGACAAGTGACAAGCTCTTTACCTTTTCTCAGTTTTGGCGGTCTGATTGCTTGACTTCCAACACAAGCAGAGGACAGTTTCCTGACAGGCAAAGATTTCACTGAGGATTCACGCTTCTTTGAAGATATAAGGGCAGAAGAAAGAAGAGCATCAACAGCATCACGTTGATGTTTCCTTTTTGCAATTGTATCTTTAAAAGGTTCTCCTGAACCTGATGTTTCATCCAGATCCCTTCCACCAGTCACTTTCAGGCCTCCTTCAGAAGATGTTACACCAGAGTTCGCAACTGGTTGCCTTTTCTCGTGTTTGAAAGGTTCTAGACACCTCTGGGATGTGCCAACTTTCAAGGATTCACAATTGCCACCCTTCACTTTCTCCAAACAAACTGGGTCATTGCTTAAATTACCATTTTTTTTTTCATTACCCACATCAAACGCCCACCTCTTAATTTTCCTTTCACGACTTCTTTGGTGGGTAGTTCCATGATTGCTAACTTGACTTCCTCTGACTGGAGACTTCAAACGCCCAGACTTTTGACTCCCATTATTTTGAACCACAGATACAACATCCTTCATTGATTCAACATCACGCTTATCCATGACTCTTCTTTTGCTACATTTAACGGCATTGTCTGTAGCTAGAGCATCATACTCATTATTAATGGTAAGATCATCCACAGATGCTGCTTCACTGGTTATGTATTTTCTCTTCTCTTCAGATGTGGCAGTTTTGGTTTGGAGATCAACATGCTCACCAACTATTTTTACATTTTCAACAACTGAAACCTTGTTTGAAGCTGACTTAAAAGTGCATTTGTATGGTTTTCTAACTACTCTTACCAAATTTCTTTCTCTGGCGTCCCTCAGCAGAGAAGCCCAGTTCTCATTTGTCTGCAATGTTCTTGCATTACCCAAAATCCACAATGAGAATTTAGCCCTTGTCAGAGCAACATTCATACGTCTAACATCAGCAACAAATCCAATACTGCTGGTATTTATTATGGTTGATTGAGAACATGGTTCTGCTGCTCTAACAGTAGAAAGGACCAATATGTCAACCTCTCGACCTTGAAAACCATCAACAGTGTTAAATTCAATTTCAGCCAAAATTGAAGAACCAAATGCAGTGGAAAATTTTGAGCGCAGAATGGAAAGTTGAGCTTTGTATGGAGTTATTACACCAATTCTTCCACCAACGTATTCCAATGGGTACCTTTGTTGAACAACCAGACAGCCATTAGGAAAGAATATTTCAGCAAACTGATAAATCAAGAAGGAAGAAATTATACCTTTTCTTGAAAAATCTGACCAATTCAACTGTAGCGTCAGCCTCACATTCATTGTACAAGGATAGCGAACCAGAGTTCTTACCATGACTTTCTTGTCCATCAGTGACATCAAAGAAAAGGTAAGGTCCAAGGCCATCAGTTTCATGAAAGGCTGCAGCTTTACTGGACATCATGTCACCATTTCTCAATTTGCCATCATAGAAATGCAAAGCAGGAAAGCGACATATCTCTGGATGCATCCTATACTGACAATAGCAGATAAAATTGAATCTCTCACTCTAAAAAATGCAAGAGCAGGACAGGAATACTTAAATAGAAACAATAATTCAGGAAAGAGTTGAGAGAGAGAAAGCAATCTCAGAAGAGCCAATGATCTTTTCACAGGAGAAGCTCTTTTCATTTTTCCAAGTTCCATGTCATTTGCAACTTTCATATTCTTAATATCTGTATGTACAATGGAATCACAGCAGAGCCACTGATAAATTCACATCAGAGACTATTTTCATTTTCCCAATATCTATAATCTCAATGTTCTTGGTATTCCAAATATCTATGCATATTCAATGGAATGTGTCAAAAGTATACGCCTTTTCCAATAAAATATCCGCGAAAATTCCTTTAAAATAATCATCTTGCTTTAGCTATATAGTTCAGAAGCGTGGAATACTCCTTTCCATTCAAATATCCACCAAAATGCCTTTAAAATAATCACCTATGCATTAGCTATATAGTTCTGAAGATATGGCATACTCCTTTCCATTCAAATAACCTGTCAAAAGCATACTCCTAAGAATAAGAAAGCTTATAAGGTATTCATTAGATTGGTTTTCAATTGATAAAAGTACCAAGGGAAACCAAGTACAGCTGGTTTAGTCATAAATTGTCCAACAGTTTTCAGTGTTCAACCAGAGTTACACCTCCGTTGGCATTAAGAAAATCTGAAAAAGCTCCCATTTTTAAGCTATATTAGTTTGACCAGGCACCTCAAAAACTATGTATAAGTTGATGATATGATTTCTCACACATTAAGAGAAAAGTTTTTTCTACCACACGATATTTGCTGCACCATCAACCTTATATACTTAATAAACCATTAGACCATGGCAAACAAAATTTGCAGCGGATTGAAACTACAAGAAGAAAATATACTCCTCCAACGCAAACTACCTGTTGGATGAGCATAACGACAGGATGACCAGCCCGTTGCAAACGTTCAAACATGCTGCATTGGAATAAATATTTACTAGCAATATTGGAGATAACTGTCGCAGGAAGCTGTTTTGGATCACCAACCTTCAAAACATAAAAGATTATTCAATGCAATCTCTAAAATCTGGCACATAAATGACAAATGGATTGTATCCTTTACCATAATACATCTAGTTTCCTTTGACTTTAAGAGCTGCAGAGGAATCAACGTAGCAGGTTCAAGGGCCTGTAGCAGAAATATAAATCAAAAGGAAGAGAAAATCAAATCACAAGCCCCACTGCAACATAAAGAACAAACAACAGAGAGCAAGAGGAAAGAAAAAGAGAGTGACAAAAGTACTTGTGCAGCTTCGTCCACAATAACAGCATCAAACAGGGTGCTCTCAGATGAGCTGCTAAACTTATGGCTTGATATCGATTCAGCACAAATTCCATAAAGATCTCCACCACAGCCACTGAGTGTAGTCACAACAATTTCGGCTTCTTTCAGAATAGCTCTTCTCAACTTATGTTTAAGAGCATTGCGTTCTTCACTGGCCTTTCTCTCCTGAGCTTGTGCATTGGAAAGATCTTTATAGATTGCTTTTTTTTTGGCATATAGATTTCGCAGCTTTGCTTCTATACCCGTATCAGTTGACTCCTTATTCTCATCACCGTGTGCATTTCTTCCTAACAGCCTCCTAGTTTCCAAATCCCCATCCCCTAAGTTAGCACGCCTAGCTTCATAAAACCTAATGCGATCAACTATACTCTCTAGATTAGAACGAAGAACTGAGACTGAATCCAAACTGGTCTCATCCTTTCCAACCTTTACCCTCTCCTCAGCCAAACGGTGATCAACAAGTGTGTCAATAAAGAAAGGCAGCGAATTTGGATGAACAGTCTTCACATTGCCCACTCTCACAAGATATGGTTTATACATCAACCCATCACAACCATAAAGGCCTTCATTGGATATTCTTGACACCAACTCATCAACTGCAGCATTTGAGTGAGCACAGATAAGAATCCGCCCTCTCACATAACTGCCAGTGGACTTTGTATTCCTTTCATCTTCATGTAGCTGTTTGGCCAATGCTGCATCCTGCCATGCCCTTGCAATTGCAGCAGACTGATTGATCTGTGATCTGGAACGTGTCCCAGAGATAGTAGTACAATATGGATCACGGCTTGCTGAATTCCTCTTCTCATTCCTCGTCTGGATCAAAGCAAGCAAACCACTGACAATGGCCAAAATAGTTCGAGTCTTACCAGTCCCTATGAGTTAGCAGATTCCAAAATTAAACAGGGTAGAGCAACCATGGAAACAACAAAAGCAACTTCAACAGTATAAACTGGACACTGGAGAGCAGAGATCAATATTGGGTGAAAAGCGAAAAAGTATACAAGAATAATACAACACACCTGGAGGGCCCTGTATAAGGGTCAACTTAAAATCCTTTTTCAAATCAACTGATCCAGTAGCAGCTGAAATAGCTTGCAGTTGACTGTCATTGTATGAAGACTTAAGAACCTGCTGCAAAGGTTGAGGCATTTTGTCAAGATTTTCACTCCTCGAGTTGTAAACAAGGTGAGGACAAGTGGAGGGATCTAAGATGACAGGAAGCAGAGGAATTTCCCGCAATGATGACAATGCCTGGAATTCTCGTAGTTGAGGTGTTATGCTCATAAGGCGACTAATGCACCATTTGCTTCGCTCAACAAGAGACTTCCTAGCTCTATTGAAGCGAGGGCATCCATTTTTCAGATACAATCTGATAACTAAGATATTTAATTTCCTTTTTGTGTCTGTTCCCCGTCTTTCAACCTATGAACAAAAAGGCCACCAGGGTAAAAATATTTAAGTACATAGAAACATATAACAAGATGCAATGTTTGTTATTTCCAAATTCATTCCATAATTCAATAGCGCCCAGCAGAGATCTCTGATTAAACAATGTACAGCCAGACAACTTCACACTATCAGTTACGATAGGCTTGAACTGAAATAAAATTACCAATGTAATTGGAGAGAAAGATGTAAAATGCTGCATTTTCATGAAAGCACAAACCATATACATGAATGTAACAGAAAAGGGAAAGAAAGAGTGAGACCTGATCATTCTCATGAGGATCATGAATGTGATTAAATATATTTCAAGTTACTACAATATCAAAAATCCATATCAAACTGACAGAATATAGATCACCACTGCATCCAGAATATGTATTTATGCGCCATTCAAATAGCTTAAAGATTTTCAAGCATATAGGTAAAATCTGTCAGTAGTCCAACACTTTTTTTCAATACTTTACCAGCATGATGATTGAATATTGGTGACTCATTATGATATGAAATTATTCACAAAACCGTGAATACTAAAAACTGAAATCCCGCAAGCAAAGAACCTAATTCTTTGCACAGATGCGATCAACTACACATATACCTTCCCGACCATGTGAACATCATGGTAAGAATGTTGCAGTGGTTGCCTGGTAAGCAAGATGAGATCATTGTCCAAGAAGCTCCTAGATCCAGGGGGATCAGTGTCATCGTGGACACCGCGAACAATATGAAAATCATCAATTCGTTCAACAGATAGCACAGATAAACCACCATAATCCATTACTTCCATAGATGTCATCTCCTGAAAAGAATTGTGAAGCTGTGCTTTGAATTCTTCCAACACTAGTGGTCGGAACACTTCAACATATTCATCTGGTGATCTGAATGAAACAGGGACCTCCTTCAATTTGCAAGCCATTCTATCCCCATCTTTGTCCGCTGACGCTAAGCCAACTGTTAAAAAGTAATCTAATTCTAGAATGGGTTTATACCAATCATCAAGCCTCGGGACTTTAAATCTTCTTGTTTCAGAATTTACCCTCCAAGATCTGTTTTCCATAGGTATGTTGAGCTGCATAACTTGCCGTTTAGCACTGGGTTGGCTTGGCTTGGCAAGCAATGACTTTTGAGGCCTTGCAGACTTGAAGAAAGCAAATTCCCATGATTCATCTTTTTTCTCATTAACAACCTCATTACGGGCAATATTGATATGATCTGGAACCTTGGCAATGCTTTTCTGGTCCTTAGTTCTATCAAAAGATGTTTTTGGTTCCAAAGCAAGTTGAGAAATAGAACCACCAGTTATCCCAGAAATGGAAATTTCACCAGATTTTAATTCTGATGTATTCTGCTTCGGACAAGAATTATTTCTGCTGTATTCAGAGCACTGTTTTTCTTTATTGGCAACAGACTTCGATCTGATAAGAGGTGGAGACTGCTGTTCGCCATTGATCTTATTTGACCCTGGCTTTTGTTTTACAGGATCAGAAAAACCATGAGAACTTCCTTTGCTAAGGGTCTCTGATGGATTTATAAATGAACTAGCCCCAACACCACTTTCTTTACCAGAGCACAAAACTTTTTCAGTGGAATTAGGAGAAAGCGTTGGATCATCAACACTAAGCCTATTCATACCAAGCTGAGAGTGAATTTTCTCAGAAGCCGAAATAGGTTGTTCTCCATCATCGTCCAGAATAATTATGGCATTGCCCTTGTCGTTACCAACCAATTTCTCCGAGCCTATCAGATGCACTTCTAAACCCTTCGAGGAAAATGGTTCGACACTTTCAACTGAATAATTATGTCCCTGCAATACCTCCTCAGAGAATAATGCTTTGAACTTCAATTTTGATACATTATGTGCAAAACAACCTTCAGCCTTTAATGAAACAGAAAGACGAGCAACTTGATCATTGATTTCGTCCATTGCAGCATTACCTACAATTTACTTGCATGAGTCCATTTATATTACTAGTAACATAAGAGTGAGAAGGAACCCCAAAAAAAAAAAAAATCTCACCTGATGATATGAGCTCCTCTAGAGCACTAACTGCTGAAGCAGAAACATCATTGCATGACTTCTTGAGCAGACCTAGCAAAGAAGCAAGAGTCTGCTTCCAGTATCTAACCACTACAGAGAGGGATGACCTTCCCCAATCCATCAAATCCTGAAGCCACTTCATGTCATTTATAATTTTCATCATAACAGCTGAGTTTCCACAAAGCTTTCCAAATATTACAGGAAGGATCTCAAGTAAACGGATAAATGTCATCTGAACCACAAATAAAAACTAGTTAACAGAACCAAAAAGACACAGCAAAACTATAACCAAGAAACCACACTACAGTATCCTGAATCTACAAATAAAATGCAAGGAAAAATGCTCAACCACTTGTTCAGTGATGAACAAAAAAATTCTATTACAGAACACACAAATCATATGCCCAGAAATCTATGGACTTGTTCTGAATACATCAATAACGACAATAATGCCTTTAGCAGAAGGTATATGTCACCTACATGAAAAACAAACGGATTCCATCATGAACCAGGCGCACCAAAATTTACTCCCTGGAATGGCTCTGAAGTGAAACCTTGTCCATGGTAACATTTTGTGAACAAGTAAAATCAAAAGAAAATGACAACAAAAGCAACAACAGAAATAATTCAACGCAATACCAAATGAAGTCCTTAGGTTACATTGTAACAAGAATGAGCACACGTGTAATTCATATGGGCATCAAAATTCTTTTGATGTATCGTCATGCAATTATAAAAACCAATACATTTATTGACCAGCGCAGCGTGCTAAAGTAATGGACGAACGCATAAAGAGACAAGGCAACTAAGTTTTTAAAACTGAATTTCTATAAACATTATTTTAACATTCTTAACCTGACATATTTTATTGTGCTTGAATGCCTTTCCTTTGGCCAAGCACTTCAGCAAGGAAGGCCATGCCATTTCTGATATCAAGAAACTGAAATTCTCCCACATTTTGGAGCTAACAACAGGTGTACACAGGTCCTGCACTCTGGAATCGAAATCTGGCTGCCTCAAAAACCCACCTTGGGAAGAAAAGGTGGCAGGAGAATTTCCAGCTATTAGCTGAGTACACAAATTTCCTTCTTTGATTAATTTGCACAGCACAAAGAAGAAATGATGTAACTTCTCAAAGTTTAGTAATACAGAATCCGAAAGGACCTGGTAAACACCAGATGCATTGGGATCAGAAAACAGAATTTTAACAAATAAAAACAAAACACTAAAATGGAAGTTATGAAAAATCAACATTAAGTTACAAGATAAATTTCAGGGAACAGGAAAAAAGAGTAAAAAAAGAAGTGAATAAATAGAGAACTGAAGCCATGAATTGGATGCCAATTGCAGCCAATAATCACCATTTTATGCACGTACTCTTTGACCTTTACAAATCAATCTCTTTTCTGATGCAGAATCCAAACTAAAAGTTTGATCATTATGCTCAACTAAGAGAAATACAGACAAATATAGAGAAAAATGTTCTCACAACATCCACAATGTTGTTTATTATCTTCTCAATAGCATTCACCAATTGAACAGAAAAAAATATCTGATAAAAGAATTAAAAAAAAAAAACAAAACCATTAGTCATTCCAGTACTGGACCTTACCAGCTTCAGAGCATGCTTCAACCCTCCAAAGATGGCTTCCAACGAAGATTGGCTTGAACAAAGAAACTGCAGACCACAAGTAAGGCCTTTTTCACCTGAAAATTGCTCAAGGATATGCCTACTCACTTGTCTATCATTCTGAAAAAAATGAAAAGATAAATTCATAATTTATACAACTGTTAAAAGAGGTGCTTTGCACAGTAAAGTAGCATGATTCATGGGTGCACTGATAAAGCAAAGCAGCAATTTTTCCACTCAGTTAAAAACACAAATTCATCTTTGAGATGTAAATTAGTACATCATTGGGATCAACAAGTAAAAGTATCAGACTGTCGGCCATCATGGGCTCCCAGGTCCACTTCTTCCTCAGCTCACATTGCTCCACAAGGACAACATAGTGGGACACCAATCTGCAACAACCTCTAAAGAATTATCTACATGGTTTTTATTTTCCAACTATCACATAGAAACAGGCACTAAGGATAAACTATAATACCAATTTCAATCAGTCATAAGGAATAACAACCAGCCAAAAAATCATTAATTAGAAATGTACCTCCTAAATGTCCTTATAAGAGGCTTATGCAACTTTGAGACATTAACTGAGTTTTTGGACTCTTTTCCATCTCCGCCATCATCAGAACCAGATGGTACCTTCCATCCAAAAACATGAGAAATTTCTGAAGCACAAGTAGCCAGCAAATCCTCAACTGAAACGACCAACTTAATGCCATTCTCAGCCTCCACCATAGAAAAACGAGATAAAACCCAAAAAACAGCTTTCAAAAATGATTCTGGAAGGATCAAAGGATCAATTCCAACTAGGACATCAAACCATATCATTGGGATGCACAACCACTCTCCATATAGCAACGAGGTAATTTTGCTCTGCAAATGGAATTCGTTCCAACAACTTGTGTCCTTCTCGTCAACAGCATCACCAAAAAAAAGCTCTTCATCATCATTATGTTCATCATTACACACAGTATGTAAGACTCTTTCATTATGTGAAGGCAAACAGCTGTTCAGAGTAGCGTCAACCAATGCAGAAGCATCAGAGACTACAACAGTCTGAATAAGATCAAAGGCAGGTTGTCTGAGTGAGATATGGAGTGACGAGTCCTTCAGAGAAGAGATAAGAGAAGGGCCCCTGGATAATTAAAATAAAAGGCCACACAGGTCACTATAAGTCTATAACCGACATATCTTAACTTTATGCCTAAAATAAAAGGCCACACAGGTCACTATAAGTCTATAACCGACATATCTTAACTTTATGCCAGAAGCAATGCTTTTTGTGCTTTATTAGGAACTTTGATCTAAAAAAATATAGTAAGCAGACTTCCTCAACCACAGAACATTAAATGATTGATAGAGAATTGCAGCACATACCACATGTGTGCACATTCGTAAGGTGGGCAAGGTGGGTTCATCTTGTAACCTCGGTGAACAATGAGAAGTGCAATCTGCAAGCACGCTTTTGCATAAATAGAATGCATGGAAAAGCTGAAACAATTTTCAAACTACAATAGGAGAGAGACGGGGGAAAGATAGAGTTACAGTCCGTGTGGATTAGTTTTAAAGGATTTATTCTAATAAGTGTTTTAAAGATGTTCTAACAATAGAGATATTAGAGTTCTCACTTAAAACTCATTTGGATTGGTACTTTAACACAATAATTCTAATACTAATTCTTTTCTTTCAAACCACTCCAATTCAGCTCCTCTCACCAAATTTGTCTCTCTCTCTATGTGTATACATATATCTTTGCAAAATTCCACACACACCCCCCAGTGGTCCTCACATCCAATCCATCTCTCCCTACCCCCAACCTCATCCCTTTCTAGTCCTTCCCAACCATTCCTCTCCCACACCACACCCCTATTCTTTCTTCCCCCTACCTCCCCCTGAACCTTCCTCTCAGTCTTCCCACTTCTCTCGTAACTCAACTTCCACCCTTTCTCCTTTTTCCCTAGCTGCTCTCCCTCATTCATCACCCCCCCCCCCAACCCAAATTCTGATTCTCCCAATCCTTATATTGGATTGATGCGATTGCTTCTTGTGTTGATGGGTGATGTCGGTTTCAAAACTATGACTATCATGAAATGAGAGTGGTGGTTTCAACATCATCTGCTAATGGTGGTATTGATGATTGGCAGTAGTGATTTAAGGGTGGTGGGTACGAAGGTGAAATAGAGGGGCAAAAGTGAAGGGTCTGTGATTTGTACAGGTGAGAGAGCAGGAGGTGAAAGAAAATGATGAATTGTTTATTTGTTAAAACAGAAAATAAGGTGGAAAACATCAACTCATTCTTCAAAAATGTTTTAAGAGGAAATTTAAAATACATGTATATATAAGAAGGGTAAGAAAACACTATCCAGAAAAATATTCCCTCTTATAAAGGGCTAAAACATGTTCTATAAGTACCAGTTCAAAAGGGACCCTTAGTTTTATTTGGGTGATGCAGAAACAGAACTTAACCTGACAAGCTTTTTTTCGCATCAGTATGCTAAAGTTCCTGCTCACAGTCACTTGATGAAGAAGAAAGTAAAGAATATGCCTCCGTTGCACTTCATGCTCTCCATCTTGCAAAGCTTCAAGAGACTGGATGGACAAACATTTATTACTAAATGAAGATGATCAAGATAAAAGAGAATTATGGAGAATTACAAACCATACAGACAACAAAGTAAGACATACCTGCAAAAAAGGCTGGAAAAGATCAAAAATCTCTTTATGGTTTTTTTCATTTCGAGTATGAAAACATTGAGCCAGTAATGAGTTACACATAACACTTGGAGACAACGTAGATCTTAACCAAAGTTTACATCCTTAGCACAAAGAATTGTAAAATCAGTCAGCTAAAAATTATCAATAATGTAACATCTTTTGAGAAAACAATGAACTAAACAGCCACTTACCAAGCATTTCAAAGAGTAGTCTTAGGCAGTTAACAGCATAAGAAAATTCAAGAGAATCATCACTAATATGATTGAGTACAATACTCAGGAAAACAGGGTACTGATCTAATATCCCTTCCTCAAATGCTGGAGGTTCTAAGAACCCAAGCCTTCAAGATACATAAAAAAGGAGCAATCAGTAGAAAACTGACTGGTAAAGAAAATCAATTAGAATTCTATATTCAAACCAACTGCTTCCTACAATGCTTTGATGCCGAGCCACACAGTTATTCGATCCAGCTGCACCCTAGGTCTGGTAGTCACAGCTGTTGATGGAATTATCTCTGTCTCCAGAAAACCAATGCATTTCTTCAGCAAAGGCTGCAAAGGATCCAAGTCTTCTGATCTCCTACGCAGAAAAGCAAACAAAACATCACCAAAATCCATGCAACAAAACATTTAGTAATTAAACTAAATTCCAACAAAATTTATCACTGGGTCAAAAGTAAGTGCTTTGTATATTAGAAAAAAGGTAAAGCAATTTGTCAAAAGATATAACATTTGTGAAATTTTCACAGGAAAATGTAAAAGTGTCAGCGCGAAATAAGCCATAATTCAGCTTTTGCTAATAGGTTTGCATTGACATCATGATCATAGCAAAGCTTAAAGGTACCAAAAAGAGTTTCAGGATCAGTAATGTTAAAGCCATAAATTCCAACTTTTCTGATAAAAGGATCAGCAAGAATCTATTACAAAATTCCAAGTTTACAGATCAACTTCAACCATGAAATAAGAGTAGAATATAACCTTAATTTACCCATCTGTCCAGCCAAGCGATAGCCAATAGAACGAGCTCTTCTACTTTTAAGGAAAAGTAAAGCATAAACTCCCTAAGCAAAGAAATTATGACAATGATAAGAATATCTAGATGTCCAACCAAATAAATCATAAAGGTTGAGAGTAGTGAATGGAAGTTCTACCGGGTATTGCTGATGTCCCATCAGCGTCAGTTCATGAGAGTTATCAATTGCTTCAATAAACATTTCGAATTCAGTCGCCAACAATTGATCATCTAACAAGAAGGGAAACATCAAAACCTGCCACTCGGTAAAATATACCATCAGATCAGTAATTGCATGAAATGTAAATCCATATGAATCTAGCGATTCAACAAAAACAGAGAGTCATGCAACTAAAAACCATAAATAGTCAAGTAATCCATTATTTGAAGATGTATTTAAGCACAAACACAAAAAGAAAAATAACTTCTGAATGTCACATAGTTAATAAAGAAGAGGAAAAACAAGTGTAAAGTGAGGCAATAAGACAGTATCAATAGGAGAAGAAATAAAAAACCATTTCTTACAAAACGCTGTGGGTGCAGGGAGAATTAAAACAAGGAAAGGAATTGAAATATTGAATTTGCAAAGCTATGTATAGACAGCTAGCTCAAAGCCAATGTTTATGGATTACATACTCATCAGTGGGAGATAAGATCCACCCAATCTTCAGCGCTTTATGCAAACTCAAGGTTCATAAAAACACATTGAGAAAATTTGTATTCAGTTGAAATTTTATGGCTTTCTTAGCAGTCACACAATCCATGGGATTCAAACCTTCTCCCAGGAAAGGGGAAAAAAAAAAAGCAAAAAACAAAAAGGAGCAATGGGAGTGCTACAGTGAGACTCCAGGACATCATCTGCTGAGGTTGATGACAGCAACAACCCCAACCTCATTTCTTTCGGTGCTACAATATTAATCCAATGCTCATGCACCATGAAATACACCATGAAATATTGGACTGCCTCAGTAAAAAAGTTCATCAAGCAATTCAACTGGATTCTTCAACACAGATCTCCATGTGCAGTTTAAGTTCTCTCTACGTAGTCCAAACACATTTATAATTTTGTCTTATTTTCATGAAATATTTTCGAAAACCAATAGAAAGGAGTTTAAAGCATTACATTATGTAATCAACCATTTATTCCCTATGAGAATTAGAGCTTTTCTACTCTCACTCTTTCAATTTGCTGATTTTTTTTCTTCACAAATTTTTCCAGATACTTCAATTTTGTTATTCACAGTATTACCACTATCCTACTACCAATGACTTTGTTTCAAGTTTTCCCTCGGCTCCAAATTTTGGAAGAAGTTTTCACCAACTCAAACCCATACCTGTTGTACAAACATTTCTCCCACTCCACAATCCCCACCAACCCCAAAAAGAAAAATTGAGAACTCACTACGTCCTGAGACAGAGTTCCCCTTCAATGAGAGGGTGGAGTACATTGGGTGGCAAAGTGGGAGTGATTGTAACTAGGAGGTTCCGGGTCAAAACCTCCCAGTTGGCGAAACCCCAAAAAAAAAGGAAGAAGAATAAGCAACAAATTCTGTAGTCAGCCAGCTGAGAACCAGCTTTTCATATTAAATTCTACCAATATGTACAATGAAGCTTTTAGTTAAATCTACTGGAAATCAAGAGAAACATGGAAATTAATTATATGAGAGACAGAGAAACGTTTTCAATATCTTTTTTTTTTTTGTGGTGGGATGATAAGGTAACCCCTTCTCACTACCCTAAAACCACATGCACGCCACAGGCATTGAAAACCCAACATTCAATAAAACAAAATGCAACCGGAACATTCAGTGCCAAGTTGAAACCTACATTATGAAATGAGAGGGAATTTCAGTGAAAGGACCTCAAACATGATGCAAACAACTGTCGCGTTCTCACTTGCTGGATCATACTCTCCCCGAAACACTTTTCCATTAATCTCTTTAAGGTTATTACATATCCTTTCTTCATCAAGAGTACGAAGTACTTGAAGAAGAGGTCCAATGGAACAAGGTTCATAATCGGTAGAATAGGTTTGCTGAGTTTGATGGTGCTGACAGATGCATTGAGTGCAATGCTGCATTTCGTGAGAGAGCCTAGCCCACAAAATCTTGAGAGGGGAATCAAGAGGGTCATCTTTGGAATAGTTGTAAAGAGTCTCCAGAAGAGGTCCCATCACATCCCGATAGCCACACCAGATATGGTGATCATTGGGCAAGTCAATTAAGAAGTTGAATGCATCAGAAAACCTGGATATAAAAGGAATATGAACTCAACTTCTGGATGTGTTACTAGTAGAACATAAATTCAACTTCTTGTTCTATCATATCAAGGCTTATAATGGTTAATTTAAGGTCCCAAATTGTAAACTACAAAGACTCGCGAGTATAATACATAGATTAAATTTCACGACAAAGAAACCCTACACCTTGAATAAATTTCGAAATGAAAAACCTCTGTCGCTCATAGTGTCAATTTGGAGAGAAAAATAACAAACCATGCTTCTTTGAGTAGGCGGAGACGGCGATGCTTGAAAGTGTGATCATTGCCGCCGCTCTGGCGTTGGGAGTGGTCGTCGACGTCTTCGTCGTCATTTTCTGCTTCAATAACCCGCCATCGGTCCAATAGCCCCCTTCTCGTAGCAACATTCTTCCCCATCCTTCCAATTACACTCGACTCGCCTAAGACTCAGTAGCAGTCCAACAGAGCGATATGGTCACGGCATTCTTCTTTTCTTTACTTTTCCTGAGAGGGAACATGAGGATTCAAATCCAAAAAATAAATAAATAGGCGGAGGAGAGACAGTCAAGGTGGTCGGGTCTCGGGTGAGGACGGGCAAGGGCCAAATTCCAGAGGGGAGCACAGCTATCAAAGCTCCACACAAACGAATTAATACATTAAATAAATAATTCGTGTTTAATAAACGAATTAAATATGGACAAATATACATTTATTTATTTATATTCATAAACAAGCTCATTTGATGTTTATTTAAAAACCTATTTAGTGTCAGTCTAAAAACTCGTTTATAGGTTTGATTATAATAAAATATAATTATATTATTAATATATTAATTATTTTTATTTTTATTTTTAAAATATATATCATATAAATATAAAATACGATGTCATTTATTACATAAAATAATATAAATGACGTCATTTATCTCTTAGATAAATCTTCTATGGTAAATGGCAAAATTGAAAAAATGAGGGATTTAGAAGGCAGTCGCCCTTGGGACAAAAAAAAAACAGTCGAGGAAAGCAAAAGAAAAAAAAAGGAAGGAGAACAAAAAAAAGCCGCCCTCTTCTTACTGAGCTACTCTTCTCCCTTCTAAAAACAAAACTCAGCTGCACAAGACACAGGCTGCAATTTGAAGCTTCCTTTAGCAGCACAAAAACCAGTAGTACACAATTGAGAGCTTTCTTCAGCCGCACAATGAAGAAAACAACAAGATACATAGCAGCAGCACAAAAGGGTGTAACCATTATTGGTCATACGGTTTTGCTTTGTTTTGTTCCAAAAACCTTGGCTGCTCATTTTGGATTCGACTACCCAATTTTGTGTGAATTTGGCTTAGATCAATTTTTCCTTGTTTGGTTATGTTGGGCGAATTACAGCTTGAGTTTTCCATTTCAAATTATTTTTGTTGCCTTAGTTTAAGAGTTGTCATTTTCTTTTCTCAGGAAGGAGTTCATCTTGTTCATTGAATATTATGTTGAATGTTGAATATTGGGGGAGAGAAAATCATGTTCTGTATTATTAAATCTTGATTTGTTTAATTTGTTCGCGAATTATTCGTTTAACTTGTTTGCAAAAGTGTTCATTTAACATATTCGCGAACGCATTTGTTTAACATGTTAACGAACAAGCTCGTTTAGCTTAGCTTAACTTTTAACAAATGAATATGAACATGACTTATACTAAACGAGCTGAGTTTGAACAGGGTCGCAGAAATCCTTAACGAACATAAATGAACACAAACACCCTTAAAAATAAATGAACAGAGTTGAAACATAGTTAGTTTATTTAAGATCAGATCGTTTACACTCCTATCCCATAACAGTCCCTTTTGGGGCTGGCCGTGGATGTTCACGGCCATGGGGAGTAACTGTCTGCAAATCACTCCCTATGACAAGCGTGTTAGCATTTTTTTAAAAAAAAAATTTGTCTATGCCCAATAATGTCATTTGGCATCTTAAGGGTGCCAAATGGTGTCGTTTCACTTTTCTTTTAAAAATGATACCGATACAAGATTCGTCAATCGATCAAGTGATGCTCGCCTAATAGGCACACGTCACGTGTAATGCTGTTGCAAATCATACAATGGTTTGCAACGAGCATTTCAGGTTTTTTTTTAAATATATATATTTATTAACTTGCATAAAATATTTTTCTTTATAAATTGTTAAAATACATTTTGCTTATTTTATGTGCAAAATCTGATATTCTTATCTCCCAAACTCCCTCAAAATCTCTTCTTTCTTCCAAAAAATAGGTCATTCGAGAAATGTTGAAAACAACCCATTCCGTCCCAATAACCCTCCAAATTCGTGTGATTATCCATAATTTGGAACTCAAATTCCTCAAGGTTTATCTCAACCACCATATAATTTTAGTCATAATGCTCAAAATTTTACCCAATTTAGCAAAATCCAACTCAGTTTTCAACTAATTTTCCCAACGATCCTGGAATATTTCAATCTCCAGGGTTTCAATACGCCATGATGTCCAATTTCAGACTTCAACAACTCCATTATCAAGGTCAAGCTGAAAATGAAGATGCCTCCGGAAATGATGTTGATTTTGCAAAACTGGATATCAACCCATCAATC
The DNA here is from genome assembly GCA_020080225.1 of Gynochthodes officinalis. Taxonomy (NCBI): domain Eukaryota; kingdom Viridiplantae; phylum Streptophyta; class Magnoliopsida; order Gentianales; family Rubiaceae; genus Gynochthodes; species Gynochthodes officinalis. Next base: position 13,233,638 of record CM034625.1, on the reverse strand, counting down.
TACACTTGCAAAAGAGGAAAATGTTTTGGTCAATTATTGAAGACACAGCTCTGATTTCCACATACATTAACACCAAAACCAATTAGCAAATATGTACATCTCAAAAGAGTTATCCGATGTGGAAAGATGTACTATCACAATATAGATCTGCTCGGGAAGACAATGCCAATATCAATCCCAAAAACTTGACTCAAGTTAGATCTCGGTGGAGGATAATTGTTGCAATCGTGTCAAAATGGATTGAAATTTTCATAGAGGTGCAAAAGGAAAAAGAAGCGAAATGAATGAAAAATATGTGATTCGAAACGCGCTGACCATATGGGAGCATTCAAGTAAGGATTAAAAATTTCAGTTTATGGAGCATTGGAAGTTGTTGAGGGTTTATCCCAAGTGAGAATCCATCGTTGGATATTATGTTCCTACTTCGAATGTACCATGTGATGATTCAAACATCCCCGAAATACCAAACACCACTAGTAAAGGGAAGAGATCACGCATAAATAATGATTATGTCAACCTATCATCTCCAATTGGCGAATATGTTCACATTTACTTAAAAGACATTGCTACTAGTCCTATAAAGTGCCAAATGGGTGTGAAAAGGGCTAAAAATAAAAGGAAACATAAGGTCAGCCAATAATTATTTTCGCAAAATCCTCAAATTTACAATATGAGCATGGCCTTGCAAGAGAATATGGAGGTCGAAAGGGAGAAGATTGTTTTGGAGAGGGAAAACATGGAGGCGGATAGAATTACTCGACAAATTGCTCAAGAACAACAAATGGAATTAGAAAGAATTGTTCAAGATCGCCAAAAACATGATCAAAAATTTCAAATTTGGCTTACTTTTGCAAATCGTGAAGAATAAAACTTATTAGACGTTGGAAAAAAAATATTTCATAAGCTTAGCGAATTTTTTGGGATATAGTAGTAATTTATTTATTATATTTTAGTGTTGAATGTTTAATTTTTAAGTATTTTATGCTTAATTTAAAGTATTTATTTTCATATTTTAAGTGTATTATTAAATTTTAATTTTAATATAATGTAAACTTATTCTTCATTAAATGTTTTTAATTATTTAATGTATGATGAAAAAAATTATAAGTTGTATTATTAATATAAAAAAATTTGATGTATAACTATGTGAATAGTAAAGACCAAGCTAATTAGCATGGGTAATTTTTTTTATGATAACTGCATGAATAATGAAGGTCAAGCCATGAGTTGATATGGCACTGATGTGGCGTGACCATGGGTGTTTCATGGGCAAAGGTTGCTGTACATGCCCTTATTATGGATGTGCTTGCATCTATGTAATAAAAGTTATTTTTTTCTTAAGAAGAAAAACAAACTCCAACAGCTTATCATTTCATTTAAAAATTTAAAGTTTTGTTTGCACTTCGTTTTTACTTTAAAAAAATTAATTTTTTAAACAAAAAAATATTTAAACACATTTTTATTTTAAAATTTAAAATTTAGATTTTCCCACTCAAATTTATCGCACATAATTTTAAAATATTTCTCTCTTATTTTTCCATACAAAACATTTTTTCTATAAAAAAATACCCATTAAATTTTTCGTACATTCCAATACAAAAATTTTCAAATAAATCACAATCCAAACATAGCCTAAAAATTTCATTAAAATTCTCTTCGTATTGTTTTAAAAATATCCCTTTCATATATTTTATTTTTTCCTCCAAATACTTTTTCTTTAAAAAAAATCATACACAACTCATGTTTTCTTAAAAGAGTTCTATAAAAATTTTACATTTTCAATAGAAAGTTTCTCAAACTAAACTATCATCAAAAACTATGTTTGGATTAATATTCTTTTCAGAAAAAGTTAATTTTTCTTAAATAAAAATAAAATATTTAAATACATTTTTATCTCGTTTTAAATTTTAAATTCAAAATTTTATTCTAAAATTCTCCTCATATAATTTAAAAGAAAAATCCCTAAAATATAATTTTTATTCTCCATTCAAAATACTTTTTTTACAAAATAAAATAAAATAAAATATTTCATATTTCAATACAAAATTAATCCAAACATAGCCTCGTCGTTAAGTGATTGGATATGCTGGCACTATTAAATGCTTCTTACATATTACTCTCACCTTCCAAAAAATAAAGGATTCAAGTACAATTTTTAAATTTTTTTTTTCTCCAACAATTTTTTTAACGACTACTTACAACACATTTAATTTATTTTTAAATATATAATTTTTTTAATGACTACTTACAAAATTTTTATTCAAAATGTCGACTATTTTGTGGGTCAAAATTTAGACGGGTAGAGTATTTACAAACTTTAAAAAGTATTATTGATATGATGTATATTTAATTATTACTCCCTTTATTCTTAAAAAAAGAAATTCAAAACATTTATTTATTTTTTAAATATATTTCATAGTTAAAGTAAATTTTTATACTACACTTATCAATAATTATTATATATAGTTTACAATTAAAAAGTAAGTATAAAAATAATATATTACATATTAAATGTATTGTATTTTATAATGCACTCTATCCAATGCCATTTTTTTCCGAAATGAGTTAATTGTTTTTTAATATATCTTTTTAACTTATTTTGTTAAGTATATAAGGAAATTATATTTTAAAATAATTTTCATTAACAAATAGTAAATACAGAACTAATTTTTTTTTAAAAAAAATACTAATACACTGAATGAATTAAAGATTTTAGGCTTTGTTTGGACAAGGTTTTTATTTATAAAAAATTAACTTTTTTAAACAAAAATAAATATCCAAACACATTTTTATTTCAAAATTTATAATTTAAATTTTCCCACTAAAATTCTTCTCACATCATTTTTAAAAAAATTCCCTCCTATTTTTGCCTTAAAAATACTATTTATATATAAAAAATTACCAAAATTTTCACATATTTCAATATAATTTTTCTCAAATAAAACACAATCCAAACAAAGCCTTAGTGGCTAGTTTAAGAGAAATGAGAAGATAGCATTATTAGTTATATTTGCCAGATAATGAGGAATAATTTCGAGCTAAAATCTAATATCTGATTCCTTTCTCTTTGAAAAATTTACTATATTTTTCTCTCTTTTGTTTTTTTTTTTTAGAGAATTACTTATAGCTGAAAGCTATTGCCTTATTGCGCAAAATTACTTACCTTATTATTAGAGAATAAGGCAGGTAAGTTTCTATTTCTATGATAAAAGAAGATATTTGAAGAGAGAAAAAGAAAAAGAAAAAACGCAGCCCAAAATATCTGTGCTTGACTTCGACCAATAAAAACCCAAAGTGGGAAGTGGGGCCGGCCGGGGACAGTGGGGTGTAGAGTAGACTATAGAGTGGAGGAGGACTTTGGAGTTGAGAGGCGCCAAAGCTGAAGCCAAACTTTGATTTGCCTTATTCTTTGAGTTTTTTCGTGTTCAAATAATTGTCGGGCACGCGTATTAAAGGAGGAGGTCCAGAGGTGGGCGTCGCCGCCTGAAGAAAGTGCCCAAAAGGACCCAGTGGCCAGCCCAACCCAACTCATTGTATTTTCCTTTCTTTCATCGGTCACCATTCAGCAGATACGAATGGAGTATTTGAGCTCAGTCGACTTCGTCTCTCCCAATACAAAATACTACTAGCCAGTAGTCAGTAGTTTCCCCGCGACCCAGTCCCCCCATGCTCCATACTCCTTTCGCCCGCCTTTCTCGTCGAGTTTCATGGGAAAAGAAATGAAAAATCCCCCAAGATAACACACGACTTTTCTCATCTCAAGTTGTCGATTCTAATAGTACTTTGGAGTAGGAGAAATAATATGGCCATGGAGAAGAAGAGCTACTGCCTGATTGGAGGAGGAGGAGGGGATGGGGGAGATTTATACGGTGGATTGATGATGGTGGTTCCCAAGATGGACCCTCTGGGCCTGCTTCTCCACCACCACCATCTCGACGCTGATGGTACCCCTCTTCCTGCTGCTAATACTAATGCGTCGTCGTCAACGCCGCAAAATAATCAATTGCTACTACACTTTCGATTCCGGCTTCCAACTCTATCTTTATTTCCTCAACTGGACCAGCCTCCACTCCGTTCATCTAAACCTCTCCTACTCCATGTAAGGAAGGAGTATCCTGCTGTCCCTCCTTTCCTTTATTATGTTAGTTCATAATACCTACGAATTTTCCTCTTACTCTTCCATTTTTTTTATATTCAGGAATTTTTCAGGACCAGAGAAGTTGGAGAGTTTGTTAGTGGGGCTTTGGCAGGTGCTTTGACCAAAGCCGTTCTTGCTCCTCTTGAAACCATCAGGTTCCATTCTCTATCCACCTTCCCTCCCTCTGTCTCTGTTATAACCTCAAATTAAACGAAGTTGAATGAAAATGGTTTGCCTTGGTTACATTTTTTTTTAAACACTCCATTTCTTAATCTTGTCATATCTTTTTGCTTCAGCCTAACTCTTCAGGTGTTTCCTACTTTTTAATATACATATATGTGTGTGTGTGTGTATGTGTGTTTCTGTTTCAACTTTCATCTTGTGCTTCGCTTAATTCTTCCATTGTAGTTTTTAGTCCCCTATTAGTTAGCTGCTGATAATTGAAACCTATGCCCTCGTGATTTTTTTTTTCCATTTTTGGGATTCCTCTATTCGGGTTTGGGGTTAATTTTACCAAATACCAATAATGGGCCCTCGCAATGTCCCTATAATGTGGATTCGTTCTAAATCCACATTCTGTAATTCATCTCACAATATGTAATTTATCTTAATCCTTCCTTTTCTAGGACTACATACCCCAACTTCGAACTGCAATACTATTAACTTAAATGACGAAGACTTGTGTACGGTTATTCTGATGAATCTCATATTCTGCATCAACTTACATTCTGACCGTGCATTGCTTTTTTATGCGCAAGTGTACCACCTAAAACAATATTACTTCCACTTAAGCATGTTCTTCTCTTTAAAAAAATTGAAACATGCAGGACAAGAATGGTGGTTGGTGTTGGGTCAAAAAATATCTGCGGCAGCTTTATTGAGGTAATTGAACAACAGGGTTGGCAAGGTCTGTGGGCTGGGAACACAATCAACATGCTGCGCATAATACCCACCCAGGCTATTGAGCTTGGAACTTTTGAGTTTGTCAAGCGAGCAATGACTTCTGCCCAAGAGAAGTGGGTCCAAAAAGATTGCCCAAAGGTGCAACTTGGTAATGTCAGTTTGAACCTTTCTCTCTATTGGCTCTCTCCGGTTGCTGTTGCTGGTGCTGCTGCTGGAGTTGTTAGCACATTAGCTTGTCATCCACTTGAAGTCTTAAAGGTGCATAAAGTTATAGTTATCTGAGCATTGAAAGCGAAATTCAGTGCGTCGGAAAATCTTGATTTGCACCTCATCTTTTCAAAATTTTTGTTACTCGTGCCCTGGCTTGCCTTTGGTGAAAAGGAAGTTTCTGTTCAGACCACTTACTCTTTTATGTTTCCTTTTTCCTTATTTAATTGTGCTAAGGTTATTAAGTTTTTTAAATCTTCTTCAGGACCGATTGACCATAAGACCTGAAGTTTATCCTAGTCTAGGCGTTGCTATTCACAAGATGTACAAGGATGGCGGGATTAGTGCTTTATACGCGGGTATATGGCCTACTTTGATTGGCATGCTCCCATATAGTACATGTTACTATTTCATGTATGATACCGTGAAGAAGTCATACTGCTTGGCAAAGAAAAAAGAGTCTTTAAATCGTGCAGAAATGGTTTTGGTTGGCGCTCTTTCAGGTGAGATTTCGGCAGTCAGTGTCCATACTGGTTAAAGTATTGTAGTATTTTCTGATTCCTTTAATTTTTGGAAGTACGGTAGTTAGGCAACAATTAAATTGATAAGAAGTGTCGGGGAAATGGAAGCTTAAGATGGAAACTGAGTTAAACAAAATAAGATGGATGTCATTGTATTTTCTGGGGGTATCGTACAATTGCCTTTGATGAAGTCTAGCAACAATTGGTACGATTGTGTGGTAAAAGAAAGTTTCATCCAATAGTTAACATTTTGATTCTGCCACTTACTGCACCTATGCCATACTTAAGTTTATTGTTTTGGTTGTGCCTTTTAAAGAAGGTTTTAACCATAAGTTGAAGGTTTATATTCTGCCACTACTTGCAGATGACCTTTGTGCTTTGTTGAGGTGCGTATAGAAGTAAATGCGTGATTCAAAATTTTGTCTATTTATTTATTTAAATTTTTTTTTTGACCTTTGCTTACAGAAAGGGCATCTCAAGACTTTTGTAATGCGTGATGAAACATATGTGTATTTTTTCTCCCCGTCCCCCTAGAGGTCTCAAACCGGGACCTCTTCGTTGGCTACCCCCTCACCACCCGTTCCGTTCCCTCCCCACCAAGCATATCTGCTCAAGAACAAAAAGAGCTAATCATTAAACAAACTCCGATGAGACTAGACTCTTTAAGAAAATTTTGACCTCAGGATGGATTGATGGCTAGTTGAGGGCCTAATACTATACAGCATTTGAGTCTTCACATGCAGGGATATAATCAATACTTCTATAATTCTATGTTTGTTACATAATCTTCCACTTTTGCAAAATTTTTGTCCTTTTGTGGGGATTCTGTTTTTTTCGGGGGGAGAGGGTGGTGTTGAAAATGATAAGTATACTTAGATTTTCATGAGAATTAATTGTTTGAATTTCTTTAATTTCTCTGCGCATGAAGCAACCCATTTAATCTGTATCTATGATAAAATGTGTTCTGTATTACGATTGTCATTATTTTTCTGACAGTATTTTGATTTTCTACTTGATCAGGTTTAACTGCTAGCACAATTAGTTATCCTCTTGAAGTGGCAAGAAAACGGCTAATGGTAGGGTCTTTACAAGGTAAATGCCCACCACACATGGCAGCTGCACTTTCAGAAGTCATTAGGGATGAAGGGTTGACGGGCCTTTACAGAGGTTGGGCTGCAAGTTGTTTGAAAGTGATGCCATCCTCTGGCATAACCTGGATGTTTTACGAAGCCTGGAAGGACATATTACTTGGTGAAAGATGATACTGATTAACCCCGTGGAGATTGGCGAGCTTCTGAAATTCTACGTTCCAGGGTTCAAATTGGGCGTCTGAGCTAGGGAGAGTCCGGAAGGATATTTAGAAGTTTTTAGCTGGCTGCTGCTAATGGCACGCTTTTGAATAGTCATTTTCAGCCATGTCAAAGAAAAGTGTATCATTATATTGATCCTGTTGACCCTGTTGGTCATTATATTTTTCCTGTACTTCATCTAATTTATTAATATTTTCTCGCCTTTTTTTGACAAGGTGCGAGAATTTTGACCAAATTATTTGTTCCTTTGAAAAGAAAGCAGGCAAACAATAGTTTATGTTAACTTCAGAGACTTAAACTGCAGTGCCAAATTTATCATGTTTAACCTGTTTACCTGCAGTGCCCATACGGCTCCACTCGTGGCACTAAGCACCAAATTTATCACTTAATTTTGTGGAGTATTATTTTGATCGAATTGTAAACATTCTTGGTAATTTCAAAAGTAGTCTGCTAGTAACTCCAGACGGTCTAGTGTTCTCTGAAAACTTATAGTAATTACAGGCATGATTGAAAATGCTATACTCAAACTAAATGAATGACGCAGCAGTGGAAATGTTGTGAGCCTGCCGGGTGACAGCCTCAAACGGGGGGTTAACTTTGGGAGACAAGACAAATCATACCATCTGGTGGAAGATTAAGAACAGGACACAACAAGCATATTTAAACGAATTTTCTACGCAAGTGATTTCTATGCAGAAACTAATCTGGCAAAGAAATACAGCATCTATCTTCCTTTGACTGGTTAGGCTTTACACACACAGAAAAATGAACTGACGGACCCAAAGACACCTTTACACATGCCGAATTTGGAGTACATGAGGTTACAACAACAATCTGCAAATTATCATACCATTGTAAAGAAAAGTGCTGGGGTGGAACTGAGTTGTTTTACAAGTAATGCTAGCTACTCTGGGACCAAACTCGAAGAATCTTTTCTCCAGGGAAACCACGAGAAACACGAGCTCATCAGCTGGGAATTCTCAGTGAGCATGTAGAGACAAAAAAGGCAAAGTCCTGTAACAAGGAAGAAATGAGCAGAAGTAAAGAAAAATGATGAAAACAATGTGGTGCAAAGAAATGCTAGTACTAGCAAGTTTTGTAGAATAAACAGAAAATACCAGAATAAGCAACAGTTGCAGCAGACACCAGTCTTCCCAGGGCTGATAGCAGATAAAGGATAGAAACCACCTGCTGCAACATCCAAAGTAGTAAACAATTATCTGATATCACTAATAAAAAACTAGAACTATCGTTTTATCGAAAAAAATAGTATTTTAAGGGAATGCAATAAAGACTGAAGGTGGGGGGAGTTTAGAGGGTGAGGGTGAGCTAATTAGGTGCATATAGCAGCACAGGAACTGACTCAGCATCAGAGGCTTTGTGCCACACTAGAGTAATCCAATATGTGGTTCCACGCATTCCACCACTTCTCTGTTCGCTTCCAATACTAGTCATGAAACACCATGAGCAACAGGATGTTGAGGTACGAAATTCAAAGTGAAAATTTTGATTTGCCTGCTCCTAGTTATCATGGGAAAGAAAGGTAAAAATAAGAAATATATTATTCGGTGAGAGCTAGTCCGATACCACCAAACAATATACCCACTCTGTTATGAAGGAAAGCTGCAGACAGACTAACATGGACGGTATTCCCAGATTCCACACTACAGTTGTGGGATGTGGAGAGATATACTCATTCAAAGTTTGGACAAAACAATTCGAATATCCCGAGTCAGTAGTAGCCTCATGGGGAAGACGAGGAGTTGGACCATAATTGGTTCACCATACAAAAAGAAAGAAATATGGGAGTAGATAGGAGTGGTGTAGTTCCTTTACGAGGAAAAGTACCCCATAGCCCTCTTGCTTTTCCCCTTCTATTCTATCTCTGAGTGCATCGCTGTTTATGTAAGAGTCCTGTCCTCTCTGGCTCCCCATCTCTCGGGCAGATTTTCTCCCTAGAATCGCCAATATTCCTTTACAAATTCATCTTAAATTTAATAGATTTTTGAGTTAGCGTAAGAATTTAAAACAGATATAGGTTGGTAATGCAGTTGATAAAACAATAATGCAGTATTGTAGTGGAAAAATAATAATAAAACTAAGGAAATTGTAAGAATAAGAAGAAGAAGAAGAAGATTAGGTAGGTTAACCTTGAAGAAGAGGCGCTTGTCATGGCCGGTGGCGGCAACCCTGAGGACAGACTCGGCTGCTCCGATGGTGTTGGCAAGGCAGGCGAACATGGAATTGGCGGCGTCCTGGGAAATCTGCCATTCCAAGGGATCAACGGGGACTTGGATGTTCATCTGGCGGAAGAGGAGTCCGAGGATGGCGAGGGAGCAAAGGAGGACGATGAAGACGTCGGATACCAAAGAGACAAGGCTGGAATTCCGGTAGGCGCAGTGGTAGTACACCAGGGTCCCACAAATCATCACTATCACCGGCTTCCCACCAACATCTCTGGAGGAGGTGGTGGAGGTTTTGCCCTTCCCCTTTCTACTGGTCCCGCCGGCTGTAGGAGCAGCGGAAGCCGAGGAGGAAGAAGAAGTGGCTGCTTGCTCCGACGACGTCGCCAAACCATTCATTGTTGTTAATTGTGATTCTAACTAAATCCCGATATTGATCGATCGATGGATGATCAGAAATAGCGTCAAACGGTATAAAATATTTCTTTTTCGTTTGGAAATTTACATACATAATCTCAACATTCAGCGCTTCTTTTATTCTTAAATACTAAAGAATACCCTGATAGATTGATTGACTTGATCGCTAGTATAATCATCCATAAATCCGAAGTTATTCAGACCATTGTCCAAGTTAAATTCAAATTATGATGTCCTGCTGGATGTAAAATCCAGAAATGGTTGTTCAAGATTTTCTGTACAGCCAAAATTGCAACACCAACGCACCCAGTCTAGCATTCCCAATGTCAGATTCCATTCCAAGTTACAACACTATGGCCTACATTTCCATTTCTCCCCTTTGGGAAAATTGACGCCCCAAAGGGCAAAGCCACCACTGCCTGCTGAATGAATATTCATCTATCAGATCTTAAATCGATCACCAACAGTTGATTACACAAATGCAATACACAAATGCAAATGCAGAGAGACATCAATCAATATACTTCCTTCCTGTACACTGGAATAAATAATCTCATAAAACAAGCACCACCATCACTAATTTACTATACATTTTGGTACACAGGTACAACTTACACGGACAAGATTGATTACGCATGCATATATAATACATATTTACTAATTTCAAGTACTACTTGCGCTATATCAAGTAAGCTGGTGAATAAGAATTAGCAAGCATTGCATGGCTACACTTTGTTGTAACAGTGTTCCTGGCAGATTCAATGTTATGCCATCTCTTATCAAGGGTCCTCCAGCAGCAACAATACTTCCACCCACCTCCAATTAACAAGCTTGGCAGCCGTCTTTATTATTCTTCCCCCAAGACAAACCTGGGTTCAGAGCTCTCACACTCTGCATCACAAAACTGAATTATATCTCCATCACACAATAAATCACTCACCCAACCGTATTCCATATCAGTTGCCAAGCAAACAAATCAACCCGATAGACTATTTGTCTTGTAATCGCACTTGAGGTAACGTCAATAGGTAGAAGTAAAACACACGTACCTTCACCAGATAATTGTTCAAATCGAGCAACGATGTGTTTTCCATATGTATATTTCTTCAAAGCATGAAGATGTACTCTGATTCGGTTCAGCAATATTTCCCGCTGTCTGTCATTGCTTATTTCAAGTATCTTCTGCACTACATAGTTTGCAAACTGGTCCTTCATCATTGTCTATAATAAGGAAGCCAAATGAAATAATGAGTTTCAAGAGCATCGTCCTTATCAAGCAAATCGACTATTTTAACAGGGAAAACACAAATTTAATGAATTACATCTTCACTACTCTAGTTGATCCTTTCTCTTCCACACCTCCCCCCTTTCCCCATTCCCTAACAGCCTCCTCCCACTTCATCTCAAGCCCTTTTCGGTCTCTACGACTCTTGTCATCCTATTCGAATTCATGGACACTTGCTTCTTCAGGTTCACTAGTAGCAGGTTCTCCCTCAAAGGGAATGGTCCAACTCTTCACTTTCAGATAGTAAGCAATCAAAAAAAGAGGCTGGCAGCAGAGGGAAGGCTTAAATGAGATAACATTACCAAAAAGAATGACAGAGAGTATAAACTGCAAAGATAGATTTCAGACAGCAAAAATGATCATGTGCTACAACTAAGTGAACTTCAGAAAGATAAACTTCAGACAGCCAAAATATCAGCTCTGCAGGCTGATTTTGCCCTAGGTGTTTAAGTTGGTTTTCTATCTTGCCATGATGTACACAACACAATTTACAGTGCATAAAGTGTAGGTTCACTGTGACATGCAGAGGAAACAAGCCAGCCAGTTAGCTTCATCCGTGCAGAAATTTTCAAAATTCATAAAGGAACAATTTTCCCTGCCCCCCTCCCAACTCCCCCCTCTTTACTTTCACATACATCAGAAAAAGAATGCAGCTCTGAGCACCTCAGCCAGGCATAATGGGGGTCAAATGGATTGTCTATGACACAAAGTGAAGAAAATTCATGCTTTACTCCCCCAAACCCACCAACAATTTTACACTTGAAAATATCTGTAGCAACACAGAAGGAACTTTCAATTAGGACCCAATTTTCAGATGCCTCTAAGTGCAAACAAACCAATATCCTCCTAATGCAGTAACAAAGAATTTAAATTTTAACGGTCTCATGTGCCAGAAACATCTTCTAGCGCGGCAAATTAGAACTCAGGCATGGTAATCAGAAAACCCTTGGGATAATTAGGTAAGTAATCAAACTTTACTAGATTATTTTAAAAGCAATATTTCTTACTAATTATGGTGTGGGATGACACAAAAGGGACAGCATCCAAATTTACCATCTGTTACATGAAAGGAATTGTGAGACTCTACTAACTCTACAAAACATGGTCTATGGGTGAGAAAAAGAGATTAACAAGTATGCGTTTAGTGTTCTAAAAACTCACTCATTTTCAGAGAAGGAAAACAAATTTACGATAAGGAGTGCCAATTAAACTGTCAACGAAACTAGAACTTCACCATACCCAACAGGAAATAGTTTCCATCAAGTACATACAGATGCCCAAAATCATAAAAAAAAAAGAAGAAGGAATAATTAAGACACTAATTGGAGCAAAATGTTTCAAGAAATAGTAAGCTCTCACCAGTAAATTGTCATTCTCCTCTGGTTGTGCAAGAATCTCCTCAATCAAGTTCTCCCTTTCAGCAGCATCACCATACTCCAAACACTTCTCAACAACATTTGATGCATATTTATGTTGGCTCAATATTATGATATTCCCCATCAGTTTACTGATAATCTGACTTCTTTCAAATGGTTTCCCCCTCTCTAGAACATGCTGCAACAATAGAACCAATTCTAATCCTGGTATTCTACAAACAATTTCAACCCACCAAAAAAAATAAAAAATAAAAAGAAGAAAAATAAAAAAAATATGAGAAAAAGTCCGTATTGTAGTTTTCCTTTTCTTCCTTCCTAGAATTTTAGAATTTCATTTCCCATAACTAAACCCCCTGGGGAAACAAATGTTTATCAGCTTTCCAATATTAATGAAATTCTATCATAAATAAAGAGGTTGGAACTGAATTTCAAGTAATTTGTAGGCATCAATAGACAGGAAAAATGATTTTCCTGTCTGAATGATGAACCAATGTCCAAGTGCCAACAACTAGGAGCTCTGCTGCTTCCAGAACTATGAAAATGTAATTCAAGAGTTCAGCAGGAGAAAAATATTCCCAAACATTAAAACAAAATTTCGACTTAGAACTCCACAAGTGGAATGTGTCATTTTGAACTAACTTGGGCCTTCACACGAACAGGGGATATCAAGAAAGATTAGTTTGATAAAAGAAAATGTCAGGCCCCATGTAGGGTTCACATGAGAACTTACACTAGCAACTGTTCGCATTGTGTTTACAGAAATTCTCGAACTGATCAGCTTCCAATGAATAGAAAATATAAATGTTTATAGTGCACATGGAAATGACCGTTTTGATTAGACCAATAAATCTTCATATAACTGAAGTCAAACTGTGAAAGGCACAAGCCTCAACATTAATCAAGCACTAAAAACCCAAAAAAGTGACGGGAAAGTTTGTCATTCCAAGGATAACAAACAGATATTAAATACCAAGTGACTTGAACTCAGTAAAATATAACCAGCAAAAAGCAGACAAGGAATAGGATGGGTAAGTAAACATGTATACCATATGCAAAGAGGACAGTAAAGTATTATCCATTTTAAATAACTTAAGATTTAAACTTCAGACCTTCATCTTTGGCATATGACTGAATAAGAGTTCAACAATGAAATACAATAGGAAGTTGGTAGGCAACTGCATGCTCATCCAAGACACAGTAGTCAATTGGACATCAACAAAAAACAAACCTGGGTGACATAATTCCCATACTGATCTTGAGCAAGAACATAAGCTGATTCCAGGATCTCATCCACAACGCACTGACTTTGTGAGTCATTTGAGCAGTGCTCCAACACTCTCTGAAAAGCAAAGAGAAATATTTCAGAGAAAGGCTGAAAGGAGATGAAGACATTGCAAGTAATTCAAAGACCAGCAGGATTCAAAAATTTCACATCACCTGAATAACACGACAACCATAGGGATGGGTGGACAGTGTAGCAACCTGGCCTTGGAAGGCAGAGATAATGAAGCCAATCTTTTCCATAGGAACACATTCAATGCATTTTTGTATCACATGGTTTCCATTTTGATCACGTACGCATCTCATTACATGTCCATCCAGTTCATGAACAAGTTCTGTTTTCTGTTCAAGGTCAACAACCTCAAGAGCCTGACATGAAGTCCACCAAAATTCAACAATAAAAAGATCAGACATATTTTTACACAACAGGAAACAACTAAATAAAGCCAGATTCTTCGTTTCTGTGACATGAGCATGGAAGAGGGATCTAAGCTATCTTATTTCTTAAAACTTTATCATTTCAAATGGTTAATATCCCTCACTTACCTTCAGAAGAATCAAATAATAAGAATGTTAAAATTAGAAAAGGCAAGAATGTATTTGTACAACGATAATTAAACATTTAACTCAAGGCACCATAATGGCAAGGGTATAGAGGAGGCTAGTACTAAAGTTTCTGAGACTGACCTATTGAGGCACATAAAGGAAATGAAAGGAGTAAAATAACTACTATTCAGAAGACACAAGTACCAACACAATTTCAAGAGTTTCTGACACTGGCCAAGGAATATGACTACAAAACACATTTCTTCCTGAATGATCTGACAAGGATTTAATTCATTTGCAATACTTACCTTCTGAATAACACGACACCCATACATTTGCAAACTTAGTGCTAGCATCTGCCCAGATAATTGACCTGCAAGCTCTCTCCTCTGCTCAGGATCCCCATGCTCAAAGAACTGCCCATAAGAAATAGGAAATAACATCTTACCTAATTAAAAATAGGGTCCAGGCATATGACAATGAAAAGATAGTACAGTATTTGGATGTGCACCTTCTGAATCACATAGTTACCAAAAACATCTGTAATTAATTTCGAAGCATGTGGAAGAATTTCTTTAAAAACAGATGCCTTCTCTTCAGCACTGCAGCTTTCCAGCTTCTGTTGTATGAATCGACTCCCATGTTGATCAACACTAGCAGTAAAGATGGAGAAACATATTTTTTCATGGGGGTCATAGAAAAGTACAACATAAAGGAAATTCAAACAACTTGTCGAGTAAAGACTACCTGAATTCAACAACACGACCAGTAATGTCAGACAGATCAATCTTGCGTGCATTGCTTGGTTTTAGTTCTTCAAGAAAACTATGCTTCTTGGGGTCACTAAAGCCATCAGATCCTCTTTGCCCTTGCCATCCAGAATAAACACCAGTATTTCTCATAGAAGCCTGTCTCAAGTCATTTCTCCTACCTGAAGGATTTACCCCTCCAATTGGAGATCCTGGTAGCACTGGACTGCCAATAGGGGATCCATGATACTGTGGCATAAAACTTAGGCCGGTCGAACTCCCATAGTAATTGTTAGCAGGTGTTACCACTTTTCTTGGACTCAATATGCTCATGCCACCACTAGGCAAAGGCTGGAATTTTCTATCACCAATATAAGCAGTTAAGTTTGGATCTTTTTGTGAAGCATAAGAATCAAGTTGCCCACCAACTACATTCATTGGTGACATACAACCATACTGTGCAGGATGACCATATGCATCCTCCATGGGAGGGTGAAAGTACTGCACGTGAAAAGGATCAGAAAAAGGGGGATGCACCATTAGTCCTTGATGACCATAAAACTTGTTATAATGTTGCAAATCACCCACTTGTTGGCTATTTTCCCCAGTTGAAACACCAGTTTGGTCACTAAAGCTTTGTCCAGAACTGGCATCAAAATGCACAGGGAGGCTTGTTTGTGATGGATATCCAGGTGCAAATGGCGGAATAAATGTAGAACCTAATGTATATCCTGCCATACTATATTGTGGAGCATAGAAAGCAGTCGGATTAATATTGGAGTAAAATTGATTTCCTGAAGCCATATATGCAGCTGCTGTGGCATACAATGGAGGGGAAGGAGTGAATCCAGGAGCTTGCAGTATGGTCTGTGCTTCAGAAGAGAAATTCATTTGGCTTGGATGAACTTTCCCAACACCATTGTGCATATTATTCACAGCTTGACTAGTAACTTGATCATGAGATCCATGAAGTTGGTGATGTGGTCGTTGAGAGAAAGTATCCTGCTGCTGCACTATGTTCTTCTCGTAAAATTTATCATGTTTATTTCTATCATCAGTCACTGAGGAATGACTTCCAAGTACATTATCTCCCATAATTTTTTCCCCACCTCTATCTTTGTCCCTTTGAGGTGAAGGTGAAGACCCAAGTTTATTAACATAAGATGCTTTTGAGAGGGAGGTAGTGGAGGTATCATCAACAGCTTTCAACTTTTGAGAAATTTCAACTGTAGCACTGGAATCTGAACTTGATTTTGATTCAGGTGACTTGGAAACATCAAAAGAAAGATCATCCAATGCGAGAGCTTGAATTTCATTGTCAATTGGTTCATCCGTTGTAACATGCCCTGTCAAACGAGACTGATTGTACACTGGCGATGGTGTGCGAGGGAAATCTTCCTAAAAACAATTTATCGAGATGGGGAGCATCATTTAGATCATGATCACAAGGTTCAAACAGCAAGTCACTCCTCTTAGACATAAACTATAACATGGATGTGTTCCCAAGATGCTCTTTTAGATTTGCAAGATAGTGTTAGACTTAACTAATGCACAACATAGCGAAAATTTTAAATCATGATCAGGAAGATTTTTAAAATATCGCAATCTACTTAAGCATCCTGGACCAACCATATGCCTGCACCCATTCACTCCCCCTCCTCTCCCCAAAAATGGAATAGAAATATGGTGATGCCTAGCCTAGCAAGGTAGCAACACATAAGACTACAAAGCAGAGTGGATGAAGGATACCTGAATTAAGTCAACCAGACTTTTATGGCGACCAGATGAAGACAACAAGGTCTGTTCAGGAATAACAGGACTACTTTCAGCCCAATCATCTGAAGTTGGCTGGGTGGGGCTATCATCCTCAGGCTCCTCTGGATGAGTGGAAAGGGAACTTCTAGCCAAAAGTAAAGATATGTCAGCACTGCCTCCAGAAGACGTTAAACTCCAATTACTGCTGAGTGCTCCAATGTGGTGGACTTGGTGCTGATTCTCCCTTGACACAGTAGGTCGAGGAAATCTGGGATTCAACTTAATGTTGGAGGAAGAATGTCCAGAACTGGATGGGCCAAAAAATATTTGTTCACCAGGTTGATAATATTCAAAAGCACTTGAATCCCAGCTAGACCTTTGTGGGTATATGAGATTGCCAAAGGCTGCATATGAACCCTCCATGCTTGGAGGGGCACTACCACTACGATTTGGAACCATGTTTGTATGATCTCCTTGAATTTTATGCCCGCTAAGTAGTAATCTCAACTCATCTGTGACCAAATGATCTAATGGTGTTCTGAAGGATGCAGCATCCTTAGTAGAGGACCATTTCGCAGTTCCAGTGTTTTCCACAATTCTCACAGGGCTCTCTGTTGCCATACAATCCAAAGAATGATATTCAAACCCTCCCTGAAAACATAACATAGAAATCCCTTAAAGAATGAAAGCGAGTTATTCCATTGATGGCGGTGATCACCCATATTGTACCACATAGAAGAAACAGGAGAGATTTTTTTTTTTAAAGTAACAGAAAGAATGGGGAAGAAATTCTCCCTTTGCACAATGCAATAAACGAAGCAGCAGATAAACGTCTACTTTATAGCTACATTTTTCCAACTCAGTACGACATTCTTACAAGTACAAGCAGAGATTTGAAATTAATATAGAACCACTGCAATCAGTGCATGCAATCCCGAAGAGAGTGAAAATTAAAAACGAGATACACTATACTCGACATCTAGCATGGCTAGTAAATCCCATCCGCTAAAGCCAATGTTCTTTTAACCAGTATGTCTTTTACCCAAGTACCCTTATGAGACTGAAGCATTACACAAACAACAAAAAGGAAGGGCCCTACAATTAGGCAAAATCAAACCAGGAAAGCATAGATGGGGTAGAAAGAACATATGGGTGCAGGAAAAATTAATTCCAATTTAGAAAGCAGGGAAGGGGTTCGGGGTTATGGATGGAGATAAAAGAAATGATTTTTTTGAGCGACATCTCATTAGGAGAAAAAAGGAAAATGAAATGTTTTTTTTTTCTTTTTTTGAGCAGAATCGCATAAAAAACAACTCAAAGATACGATTTTTTCAGCAACATCGCACATAAACAACCAAATAAACGGTTTTTTTAGCGACAAGGTATTAAAACAAGTGAAAAGTATAACAACAATCACGCACCCAGCTAAGAGGAGTGGGAAAATGAGGGAATATTAACACACCACGAAAGCATTGACCAGGGCGAAAAAAACCCCCGAAAATCAGCAGGAGATAGTAAAATAGTGATGAACAATGATCAAAGGTCAACACTTAAAATAAGTTAAAACAGACGAAGGGGTAACTGGTAAGAGCTTGATAAGTAGTAGGAATAAACTTTGTGACACACAGAGTACAGAGTGATGAAGAAGAATGAATGATCAAGAAGAAATATAAGGGGATAGAAGAAAAGATAGAGGGGCATGGGAAAGAAGAAGAAGAGGACTCACTTACAAACCTAAAAGACTTGCAGAAGTAAAGTAAAGGGCTGGAACAAGGGCGGTGCCGCAACTGTGATTGGAATTGGAAGCTCCGACGAATTCTGAAATTTCTGGCATAATAACATATAATAGAATAAATATGAATAAATATATGTAGAGAGAGAGAGGAAGAGAGAGAGCAGGAGAGAGTTTTGGTTGTATGGGTAAAGTATATACATGGATGTGTGTGCTTAATGGATTATACAAATGTCGCTTCCACAACCAAAACACAACACCAGAGCCCAGCCCAGAGGCTGACTGACTTTACTGTTTTGATGAGTCTTCTTGAATCTTTTCATCAGCTGAGTGCTGCTGCTGCTGCGTACTCACTCAAGTCTTACGTTTAAGTTTATTTTATTGTTTTCTTAATTTCTTCCCATTGGCCGCTACCAGCCTTCCTCTGTTTGTTTGTTTTGTACTATAATAATCAGCAAATTGAAAGGGAGTTAATACGTCCATCGTTACGATGTGCAAAAATCGCATATGTAAATTAGGAGGATTCCACATGGTTGGAATTTGGGAGAAAGAAAATATCATTACAAACTTTCTAAATCAAACTAAAGTATTGTTACTATATATAAGTGCTAGCATGTCACGTCTTACATTATCTATTATTTACCACTACCGTATTAAAAGCGAAAAATAATTGATGCTATTTTGGCAACTGCAAGAGATGCTACAAGCTCATAACAACACTTACATATTCTCTGGTTGACAAAGAGCTTGTGCAAAAGTGCGGTCTGCTCACAAGTCACAGCCATGTAAAAATGAACACGGCAGAGCTGCAGGGTTTGATGTCTCGGTAAATTTTGTATGTTATACAGTCTCTTGATTTCTTCATATTAATCAAAGTTCTTTCTTTTTTGGCCCCCAAAAAAACTAGAAAAAAAAACTACAAATATTCCATTAATTTTTTTCTGGTAAGAAATTCTTAAAACAAAAAAGGTAAAAGAGTTAGCGTTTGTCTTGTACTCTATAACTCAAGGAAGGAGCAGTTAGTGCACACACATTTTCTATTATTGACCTGCTAACAAGGAAACAAAACAGGGGAGGGGTCTCTCTGCAGATTCTCACCACTCAAATGAATCTTCTTCATCTTTTCTTCACACCAAAACAACTTCTCCTTGCTCATCCTCACCATTCTTACGACCCTTGATAACACTTTGACATCAATGCTGCCGAGCAATAGATCCACATCCTCATGTATGGTAGGCCATGCATTCTTTTTCCACCTCCTCGTCCTCTTCCGCTGCTCTTTCAGTTTCAATGCTTTCTGCAGTTCACAGATTTTAGAAAATAATCCATCCATACGGCAGTTACATTATTGTATTTAAGTCATTAATGATTGAGCAATATAATCACTGCAGCACTTTAAAGCAGACTACATTAGCCATCTTGGTCTCATGTTATTCATGGAACAGTGCAGTCCACTTCTTCAGCACATTCTCAACTTCCATATATTAAGTTGATCAACTTCATTGGGAGTGATTTTCGCAGACAAACACACAAATACAGATTTTGTGGAGAAAAGCAAGTAAGCTAAAACAGCAAAATAGATGCAAAGGTCAGGAGCACTGAAACAACTGTAAAGAGAAGTGCAGAATCATCACAAGGTTTGACAAACATGCAAGCATGCCGTAAGTAGATTTTTAGGGTAGTGGCCAATGCAATTTTTACAGTTTGGGACAGTATAATGAAAACATAGTTTCTTGGGTAATTAATCAAACATACTAGAACAAAAAATTTAAATTTAAATCTAAAAACAATATATGGTGACAGTAAACAAAACAGATCCTGACCTTCTCAAGAGAAGATTGAATCTGTTGAAGAGGAGTAGCCATCTGGTTCTGACTTACAAAAATATTTCGCACGCCACCAGATTTTTTCTTGTCCATCTTCACGAATTGATAAAATGTTAGGATTGAGCTCTCAATTATGGTAATCAGATCTGGAGCAAGAATCAGGAAATTTGAATCTTCTTCTTCCATGGTTCTGCTATCAGTGCCTACAGTTACACGTAAGTAAACAGCCTAAGAGAAACTACAACCCCATGAAATAAGAATCACACATTGGTGCAAGTAAAGTTACACTTTAAATAGCTGGAGCTGACAAAACTACAGGATACGAAGGCATGCCTGAGAACAGATGACCAACAAAACTTTAAAAAAAAAACACAAGAACAGCAGCAGCGACCCCAACATAGCAATGTTGATTCTCGTACCTTGGACCTTTGGAACCTGAAGCAGTTTTGGCAAAAAATTTCTTGTTCGAGCATAAATTTCTGGCCTTAATCCTTGCTCAAAAGGCTCATTTTCAATAAACCTTTGCAGTAAAACCTGGAACTGTTGAAATTGCTGAGCACTATGATTGTAAGCAGTGGAATTTTCAAGTCCATAAGAGATTTTCTGGCTCAGTTGCGTATATTGACAGTGAAGAGCTTCCCATGTCAAGCACATTTGAGCTACATACGCTGTTTCAAGATCCTGATAGGGGTCACTTCCAGGCTGCTTCAAGTACTCCATTTCATCTAAAGGTTCCTTAACTTTTTTCAAAGACAGGCACCTAAATGGAGCTGAAAGCTTTATTGATGCAGATCTTGGCAAAGGTATAGAAGGAGTATAAGAACCTGCAAGAATTGAGTCTTTCTCATAACAAATTGGTAATTAAGAAATTCAAAGAAAAGCTAATGAGTTTAGCCTATCAAAGAAGTCAAGGAACTGAGGAGGAAGTAGATTATTATCAATGATAGAACTGGGAACAACAAAATAAAAGGCCAAAGGGGAGATCAAACCATATAACATTTAAAGATGAACTTGTACAAAAAAGCTAATTCAGTGATTAAAAACATATTTGTTTTCTCTACGCCTTATAAAAGGTTCAATTACACTGTGAACCAGCAGGAATTGCAAATGTAATGTGCGTTTCTCAAACAACGAATATAAGAACAAAAGAGATAAGGAAAACGCAAAAGCCATCCTCCCACAGCTTAACAGATTTAGGTTTTTCTTGGGGAAAAAGGGTTATCAGTTTCATTCACAACAGCTGCTGGGAACCAGTATTGGAATGGATGATAAAGAACAACAGGGGAAGCTTGTTTCTGGATCAATTCCACAGATTGGCATTTTTGTAGTAATATATAATATTTGGATGGCAAGGAATAAGATGTTTTTCTCACCAGAACCCTACTCAGCACAATCTATTTTTGCAGCAGTTCAGTTGACCAGAGATGCTACACTTTCCTGGACAGGATTTCCTACTTCTTCAGATAATCTAGAGGTGATTTGAGATGGGTATTGTGCAGACCATGTCTTAATACTTAGAAGGATGGTATAAGCCTGGTAGAGAATTGACAGGTTCTGGTCGATTGAGCTGCACAGGCAGCAGTGTAAAACTTTCATGGTATATTCAATTAAAAAAAAAGCTATAGTACTTCCCCATATAAATACATAAAAAACTATCTGCTCTGGGTTTTAAGTAGCTGCCGCAGGAGCAGCATACGTCAAACATATTATGGCATGTGATTATAAGGAAAAATGTATATATGATGGTGTTGCAGGTCAATCGACCATTGTTATAAACATTTGGTCTCTGATTTAAGGAATAACTTTTAACTTTTCAAGTTTTCAGTGCCATTATCTCTTATCTCCAAAAGTTCCTTAGTCTTGGGATCTTTATGTATTAGAGTCCTGACATCATTGCAATCTTATCTGAAACCCAACATGAAGGAGAAATGTATGCAATTTTTTGCTTTTCCCATATCCAAGTTGATAATATTCTGTGTGAAGCTTGGGAAATGCTTGAAATTCTCTTATGCGTGGTCATGATGTTCCAGGACATTAATCATTTAACGAAAAGAAAAGATGTTCAGATGTACAAAACAAAGGCAAAATAGACATAACAAGATTCAAGAGTGATACAAATACAAATGGAATAACATCAATATGCACAGTAGCGCATTAAATTATTGAAACAATGCTTACCAATTTCATGCAGCTGCTGAGCATTCACACGGTCAAAGAATAGCATTCGTTCAGAGTAAGTATCATAAAAGGTATCAAAACTGGACAAGAATTGTCTTCCTTCAGCTTCTATGTCTCTCCACTCACTAGAGCTTGTCTCTCCCTCTTCTTCATCCTCATCTACCTCGTCCCCAGGGGATGCCTCTTCAGGTATCAATGCCATGAAACTGTTTCTTCTAAGTTCTTTCAACCTCCTCTTGACCTCATTAGTGATAAAATCATCATCATCATCCTCTGCCTCTGCATGGGTGGCATCAACATCAACTGCCACATCCAATTGGTCAACATTTTTACCCTTTTGCTCCTCTGGTTGATTTGCAAGCTTATCGTCGGTATGGTGATCCAGGCTCGATTTTTGGGCTCGTATGAACTTCTTAACGTTCAAGAAATCCATAACATCAAGAAGCAGTAATTCCTTTATTTCCCTTCTATATGCCTACTGAAAAAAATACACGTAAGTATCAATTAGCACAAAATCAGAAATTTGTACATGTTATGAAGGACGATACAACTAAGCGCATGCATGTATCATAGATTCCCTTGGATCATCACAAGTTGTAGCTTTGACCCAGATCAAATAAAAGATTTTTAGCATTTAAAAAATATGCAAATGCAATTAACTTTGGGACAGCATGAAGCAGCATTAACAATGCCACCCCGTGGTTTCCACCCCGCACCCCAAAAAAAACAAAAGATTAGATCTTTAACCCAAAATCAAAGAGAGAAATTAGATCATGAAGTGGTTCATTCAGGTTCGAGCTAATGTTTCTAAAATAGTGAGATGTCCACAACTTTTCACCATAAACAAACTTTACTTAAGAAAAAACACACACACACACACAAACAGTGATGCTGTCACAGCTACATCAAAACCGAGTGTTCCTCTACGAAAAATAAATTTAGAAAAGAAAAAAACACAAAGAAATAAATCAACGGGATGAATATGAACAGGGAAAGAAAAGAACTTGCAGAGTAAATGCAGCAGAGAGAGGGAGAGAGGAAATGTGGACCTGAAATGCAGCAGATTGTGGCGGAAGAGAAGCACGTGTAAAACTTAGAAAATGTGGAAGCGGAGGAGGGCGGATTGAGAACCACACAGCCCTAATTTAAGAAGCGAGGGTTAGAGGTATTTTAGAGAGGGAAAGCAGGCAATGCAGTGAAGACTAAATGTAGTGAGAGTTGTACTGAATTTAGTACTCCTCCTTAAACGACGACGACAACAGATGATCATCAAATCAAATCAAGACAACGAAAGCAGTGATTAAAAAAGTTCAATACTTTGGATAATGCGACCAATGGACGGCGGGTGGGGAGGAACACTGGTTCTCTTTCTTCTTTGGCTATGGTTAATGTTTGTGTGTACAAATACAAAATACAAAATACAAAATACAAATATAATAGTAGTGCCTTCTTATCTTAGTGCTTGCTTTCTTTCGGTCAGGGGAGTGGGATTTATCATTGGAAACTGAAACCACAAACAACAGGAGACCGCAAAGAATGAAACGAACAAGTCAGTCCTTCATTCATTCATTCATTCGTTAGGTTTGGTCATTTGGTGTAATGTAATGGTGCTGCACTATTCACTAATACAGCTACCTCCCTTAGTCACTGGCACAGGCTCTGCCTCTGCCGGGGTCTCTTTTTGTTTTGGGCTTGGAGTCGGAGGACGCCTGGCTGCAACTATACACCAGAAAATGCAGCAGAAACGAGGCCGAAGTGACTTCCCCATCTTTGCATCGAGCAGGGCAATCAATGTCACTCCACTCTCTACTCAGTCTGGGAAGCCGCGAAAACCCAAGTAGCGCTTTTTTTTTTTTTTTATTTAAATTTTTGGTAAATTACATTTACTTCCCTTAAATTTGACTTTATTATTAAGTGTTTCTTAAAGTTTAAAAATATTGCCTTTTGACCAAGTTACGTATTTTATAATTAAGTGTTTCTTAAAGTTTAAAAATATTACCTTCTGACCAAGTTACGTATTTTATAGAATAATAATTAAAAATCATAATAAAACAAATTTTAATTTCTCTTTTTGATATTAAATTTGTATTTTAATACTGCCGATAGTTAGATTTAATGCATAGTTTTTCAAAAAATAAATATTTTTATTCATTTTTTACTTGTTCTGATAACACTTTTGGTTCACTTTTTCTTTAAAAAAAATTAATTTTTTTGTGTAAAGAACAAATTCAATCACTGTATGTTATTAATTTAAATTATTAATGTAAAGTACAAATTTAAATTTAAAATATAAACTTTTAATTTCAATGTTAATCATTCGTTAAATAACAAATCAATAAATTTTAAATAAAAATTAATCAATTGATAAATAACACATTAATACACATAAATCACTTCCCTTTTAATTTTATTTCTTTTAAAATGAGATTTTGTGAAGTTAATGCCCACGTCACACGTGTTTTTGACAAATTTGATTATTCAAATTTTGTTTATTTCAATCTGATTTTTTAACACAATTAACTCATGAATTTGATATTTTTTAAATACCTTTAAAAATATGGAACTTTTAAAAAGTCCTAATTATTTATTGCCATGCCATATTTTTATATTTGAAACATTATTGATTTAATTTTCACGCATTCAGGCTAATTTTATAAGTATTATGAGGAACAATTATTAGATTAGGAAATCTTCGAACTCGAAAACAATTATATATAATTCAAGTCAGGGACTCGGTGCGAAAGTTACGTGGCGGGAGGTTGGTTGGTCATCGATGTAGAGCCGTACACCATTGGATTGAAAAAAAAAATAAAAAATAAAATCGGAGTTACTGTCTCCTCTTCCTCTCCATTCTCTTATTTCTCCTTTCACTTCAATTCCAATTTCACAGTGTCTATTTTTGGTCCTTCGCGGAGGTGAAGTACCAAATTCCAAAACCCCATTTCCTTCTTCATCCTCACTCTGCAATACCAAGTTCTGGTTGGAAGGTTTCAAATCCTCGATCGGATCTTGAGAGAATCGGACCATCACGTTCCTTTGAACCCTACGAATTCGTTCATTTATTATCCCGGGATCTGCTCTCGTCGACTGAAGGATGCCGTCGTTGTACGGAGGACCTCTTACAACGTTTGAAGATGCCGAAAAGGAGAGCGAGTACGGTTATGTCCGCAAGGTATTTCTCTTCCTAATTGCTTTATTCTGACTTTAAATGTCTCCGTTTGGATCTAAGTTAATACACTTTTTGATCTCCGTAATCATAAAAATGCTTGATTTGAAGTATTTGTGTCTTATTCATTGTCGTGATCGATTATCCGAAACTGGTTCATCCACTTGATTGTTATGTCGCGATTCTAAGATCTGCTTTTATTTGCTGCACCTCGGTTATTGTTGTTGTTAACTCTTGTCATTCAAGTTCTCCTCTGATCGATTGAGGACTGAGCTTGATTAGCGTGAAGCTGACCACTAGTTTTTTCTTTCCATTTTCTTTTTTTTTATCTTCAGTTTTGTGACACGAGTATCTCCTTTTCACCATTGTAGTGTATCATATGTTGGTTGCCTATTCAGTCTATCTCTGCGTAGCTAACATGTGTTGTGATGCTTTACATCTTTCGGTGTTTGCATTTGAATATACCTTTCCTCATGTGTTTTTCTATATTCCCTTTTTACTTTTCTCCCTCTCTCTCTTTTTTTTCAAAAGTTTCTTTGAATTGCTTGTTTATGAGCTATATCTCGTAATATCTTGTTAAACTCCTGGGAATAGTTTGTTGAAACAAAAACTTTCTTACTTTTTCCTTGTAGAGTAACTTCTCTGTGGACTTTGTGTTATTGTCTCTTTGGTTTTAGGCTTTTAGCGCCCATGCCGTGGGTGGCACAACGATGTTCAGAATTTACATTTTGAATTAACTGTCTTCTTTTTTTCT
Source organism: Gynochthodes officinalis (assembly GCA_020080225.1). Lineage (NCBI taxonomy): Eukaryota > Viridiplantae > Streptophyta > Magnoliopsida > Gentianales > Rubiaceae > Gynochthodes > Gynochthodes officinalis. The sequence continues at coordinate 13,207,311 of CM034625.1, read as the reverse complement.
TTTTCTTTTTTTTTGAGTTTTACTGCATTCATATTATATCCCAAATCACATGGCCACTTGTATATTAGCGTTTGTACTTGTTTTGACCTCATAGGTATCAGGACCAGTGGTTGTAGCAGATGGGATGAATGGGGCTGCTATGTATGAACTGGTTCGTGTTGGACATGATAACCTTATTGGGGAAATTATTCGTTTGGAAGGAGATTCTGCTACAATTCAAGGTATACTGGTTTAATGAGTGTTTTTTTAATTCATGAAGAGTGGAACTTCCATTTAAGCATAAGTCTCTGCTTAAAGTTGTGAGGCATGTGTGTGCTTTCTTTTTCTAGTTTTCCCAATCAGGAAAAAAAGGAGGAAAAAACAATGCATGAAATTTTCTACAATCTTTCTACAGATATTTTAATGATTGATTTGACCCAAGAAGCTTATGTTTATGATGATATATTTGTTCGACTCTGTTTCAGTTTATGAAGAGACAGCTGGATTGATGGTGAATGATCCCGTTCTACGTACTCACAAGGTTATTATTTTTCCTGATCTTTTGTTCGAATTTTTTATTTATGGTGTTCTATTGGAAATGTAAAAGATCAAATCTGAAGTCAGCCTTGATGTTGCAGCCCCTATCTGTTGAACTTGGACCAGGAATATTGGGGAACATCTTTGATGGTATTCAGGTCTGTGAATCTTTGCTTCTCCATCTTGTTCTTCAAGCTTCATATAGGTTGAGGAGACTGTTATTTCTTCTGAAGTAAGTACCATTTATGTTTTTGTTCACTATCTAGTTACTCCTTCTAAGTCATTAATTACTTTGCGCAGAGGCCTTTGAAGACCATAGCAAAGAGATCTGGTGATGTCTATATTCCTCGTGGTGTTTCTGTTCCAGCGCTAGATAAAGACATACTTTGGGAATTCCAACCTAAAAAAATTGGTACTTTTGAAGCATTTAGCTTCTATTTTTGGACTTCATTTATTTGTTTGTGCATTGAGCATTTAATTTTTGAGGTAGCTCATAAGTGATTTTTGTCAAATTCTTGCCTTTTAATGGCAGGTGAAGGGGATCTTTTGACTGGTGGAGACCTATATGCTGTAAGCTTGAGACCATTCTGTATATGTCTGTTGCTCTGTGCAGTAATGTTCTTCGTGAGTTGAAAGTTAACTTGAAATTCTTTTATTATTATCCCTCTTTGCAGACTGTAAATGAGAACAGTTTGATGCAACATTATGTTACCCTGCCGCCTGATGCAATGGGGAAGATAACCTACGTTGCACCTGCTGGTCAATATTCACTGAAGGTTTGTATGCTGAATTTCATCATCAATCAGATCACTGGCTGGAGATTGAAAGTGTATTGCCAGTTAGTGAATATTATATTTTGGATATTGAAAATGATAAATTGCTTAGCAGTGTTCTTCATTGGATTAGTATATCCCAATTGCTTCCTTATCGGCCAAGTCATGTGTTTGTGTTTTTTTCCCTCATTTTTCTGAGCTCGGTTGTGAACCTGGTAGTTTGGATTTGGGATTTTTTTAAACCCTCTTTACTTACCCATCAGGTCAGTAACTAATTGGTGACAGTGGAAGAACACTTCACTTGCAATCATGTCCTCCGCCCATAGTTCAGCTTCATTTCATGTTTGATTCATGCATAACAATAGAGAACATGATGGGGATTTCTGTAATTCTTTAGTAATTTTCATGAGAAATGCAATGCATGCAACTGGGTGATTAAAATGTCTGGTGTGGTGATTTTTTATTGCTAGAATGTGTTTATGGGTCTGACAACAATGCACAGAACTGATAGGTTTCCAGGGAACTAGAGTGGGAAATTTTATTTGTTCATTACTTTGGGCAATGACAAATATTGTCCTACGGGCGAAAATTAAATGCATACCATTAAATACAGGTCAAAGGGATTATTAATATATCTGTCCATTGTAATGATATGATACATAATTATATATTTCTGGACCTATCTATTTGTATCTTTATTAAGAATGATATATGTAAAAGATAATGATTATTGTTTGACCTGTTCCATGCTGATAAATTTTTTGCGCCAATTTTTGCAATTTATGTGCAGGATACTGTTCTTGAGCTTGAGTTTCAAGGAGTCAAAAAGCAGTTCACCATGCTTCAGGTTATTAAGTTTCTAATTTATAGTCTTTGGATTCTGTGTTGTTTACCAAAGTATTTTCTTTTACAACAATAAAGAATCTGATAGTGGTTTCTTGCATGTCTGCAGACTTGGCCTGTACGAACACCTAGACCTGTTGCTGCAAAGCTTGCTGCTGATACTCCGCTTCTTACCGGGCAGGTAGTTATTGTAGCAAATTGTCATGTTTCAACCACTGTAATTGTTTTCAATTTAAGCATTACAGATTTCACATTTTTGAATGATTTCGCATTGTGTCAGCGTGTTCTTGATGCTCTATTCCCCTCAGTGCTTGGCGGTACTTGTGCTATTCCTGGTGCATTTGGTTGTGGGAAAACAGTCATTAGTCAAGCCCTTTCTAAGGTGAAGTTCATGAATTGTTATTCTCCCAGTATAATCTGGGGACGTGAGAATCTTCTGGAAAGTTCTAATCCATGTTTTATCTTCTAATTTGTTATGTTTTATTGTTGCAGTACTCTAACTCTGACACTGTTGTTTATGTTGGTTGTGGAGAGAGAGGAAATGAAATGGCTGAGGTATGGGTTTTTACATCACTCTTGTTTGGGTGGTTTATCAATCTCCAAGTTTCTGAGATTTTTGTATTAAAAATGCCTCAACCAGGTGCTTATGGATTTCCCTCAATTAACAATGACTTTACCTGATGGTCGTGAGGAATCTGTTATGAAGCGTACTACTCTTGTGGCCAATACTTCAAATATGCCCGTGGCAGCTCGTGAGGCCTCAATTTATACGGGTAATCTGTCAGTGAACTTACTCGTAGTTTCCCTTCTTCATATTTTTACTCAACCATCGGAAATCAACTCTAGTAAGGACAATTCTTTTACTTTTTCCTTGAGATGGAAACTTCAGTGGGGTGGTTGTGATAGTGAATGGTGGTTATTTTTTGTGAACAAGTTTCACTATTGAGACCATTTAGGACCTTTCATGGTCAACTTGTTGATTGTAGGTTTGCTGCTTTGGTTATTCTATAAGTGTTGAAGGGTTGTGACGGTGCCACAATTTTGATGCTTGTATACATCAAGATATCTGATGGAGCTGTTTTTGGTTGTTGTGCTCCATATGCATAATTGTTTTTGATGCCTGTAAAGTACAGTGTCCTTTTACCTCTCTCCATGGAAGTCACTTGGCTGATGAAAATTTGCAGGAATCACTATTGCTGAATATTTCAGAGATATGGGGTACAATGTCAGTATGATGGCAGATTCAACATCCCGTTGGGCAGAAGCATTGCGTGAGATTTCGGGTCGTCTGGTAATTATTTGAGTTATAATGTTGTGATGGCTTGCAGTTGCGTCAGAATCAAAATCTTTGCTAGTGCTTTTCTGCAATTTCTCCTCTTCTTGAAAAAGTCAGTGATTTGTGTAATCAAATACTGTTTGAAATCACCATTCTACTGATATGAGCTCTCTTTCTCCTTTCCAGGCAGAAATGCCTGCAGATAGTGGATATCCTGCTTATCTGGCAGCTCGTTTGGCATCCTTCTATGAGCGTGCTGGAAAAGTTAAATGCCTTGGGGGCCCAGAAAGAACTGGAAGTGTGACAATTGTTGGTGCCGTTTCTCCTCCAGGAGGAGATTTTTCAGATCCAGTTACATCTGCTACCCTCAGCATTGTCCAGGTAAAACTGATATAGGGTGCATTGTCACTTTGATCAATTCAAGAGAAGGATCCATTTATTTGAATATGCTTGTATTACCTTGTATTTATTGGCTATTGGTCAGGTTTTCTGGGGTCTTGACAAGAAGTTGGCACAAAGAAAGCATTTTCCATCTGTAAATTGGCTTATATCTTACTCGAAGTACTCAGGGGTGCGCTCTCGACATGCTCAAGTGTTCTTCATACGTGTTTATGGTAGAATTTCTATTTTAGTTTTGACCTAATTGCTGCTACCTCTTACCGGCTCTTGTTTTCTCAGGCACTGGAGTCCTTCTATGAGAAGTTTGATCCAGATTTTATTGACATCAGGACAAAAGCTCGTGAAGTTCTGCAAAGAGAAGATGACTTGAATGAAATTGTACAGGTATATTCTTTGATGGTTTCAAACTCAATTTCTTAGGGGAGAAAAAGCAATTATGGGGGAGTTGGTTTTTTAAAATCTCCCAAGCCCCAGGTTGGGTATTGGAGATGTGGGGTATGCATGTTGTGCAAGGGAGTGAGAAGGCATATTTAAAGAAGGAGCTTAAATATTAAAGAATGGTTGATCATGTAAGTCTCTGTTTATTGAAGTTAGGCTATTTTGCCTTTGACAGCTAGTAGGGAAGGATGCTTTAGCCGAAACAGATAAAATTACGTTAGAGACTGCAAAGCTTTTGAGGGAGGACTATCTCGCTCAGAATGCATTTACTCCGTAAGTCCCTCCTGGGTTTTATATTGATTAATTTGGTTTTCATTTTTGCTTTCCAGCTTAACTCTGTTGTGTCTTTGGTGGCAGATATGACAAATTCTGTCCTTTTTATAAGTCCGTTTGGATGATGCGCAACATCATTCATTTCTATAATTTGGCCAATCAGGTAAATTTTTAGGGAATGTCTAGCTTATTCTTTCACATACTTGGTTATTGCCTTCTTGATGATTTCTATTCCACCCCCCCCCCCCCGACACACACACACACACACCCCCACCGCCTTCGTCAATTACCATCAAGAAGTCCATTTGGATATTTCCAAAATAACTAGGTGAATTGCAGCCTGGTGCATAAAAGTTCCCATGTGTATAGGGTCCGGGGAAGGGTTGAGCCATTAAAGCCTAATGTATGCAGCCTTATCTTATATTTTTATAAGAGGTTGTTTTTGCGACTCGGACCCATCACCTCACGGTCACATGGCAACAGCTTTTCTCGCTATGCCAAAGCTTTCCTTACAAACCAATAGCTAGAAAACAGAAACTTTGTTTTTCCTTCCCGTGTCTGCATAATTTACACAGGGAGGCCAACTGTGAGAGTTTTATTGTTCCTGAGAATCGCTGAAATTTATTACCATCTAAAATATTACTCATTTCTGGCCATTCAGTTATTATACTGAATTAGTTCGAACTTTGTGTGATGAGGCTCTGGTGTTGAGAGCTATTGTTTGCGTTTTCAACCGGTATGAAAATTAGGTTCTCAAACTTGAGAACGGGGTCCTGGAAATTCTTTGGTTTCAGATCTTAGTCTGAACTTTATAACACGTCATGATTTTGTTGCAGGCAGTTGAGCGTGCAGCTGGCATGGATGGCCAGAAGATTACTTATACCCTTATTAAGCATCGGCTGGGAGATCTATTCTACCGTTTGGTGTAAGTAAATTTCTGGAGGACATCAACTTGATCAAAACCGACATCCAAATTTTTAGTTTCAGTTTTGTTGGTGTTGATAACCTTTCTTTGCTGCTCTTAACTCTTTGGTTTCATCATACAATGCAGGTCTCAGAAATTTGAGGATCCAGCTGAAGGAGAGGAAGCTCTTGTTGCAAAATTCAAGAAACTCCATGATGATCTAACTGCTGGTTTCCGCAACCTTGAAGATGAAACTCGATGAGTGGGGAATGAGCATGAAGTTTATTGTTAATGCTCCCTGTTACTATTATTTTAATCCTGGACTGGCTATGCTATTTTATGGAGAGGATTTATTTCATTTGTCTGGTCAGGTTTTGTACCATTGTTGGTTTGCTTGGCCATGTGGTTGTATCTGACTACATTGTATTTTACTTTATGTTCCTTTTATTCCCTTCTACCAATATTGGTTTAGGTTTATTATCTATCACTAGATTGCTCAGTTACACGGCAAATAATTATGTTGTAATGATGCGTTTTTATTTAGTTCTGGAATAAGCATTGTATTAGTTAAATAATTGGGTATTTGGAGCAGGTGCATTGAAGTTTGTTTTCCAGTTGTTTTACTTACCAGTCTCTGTCAGAATACTCTCTGCTTTTTGACATTTTGGTTGAAACGTTGTGAGGGTATAGGTTGTTAAAACACGTGGTAGTTTATAGAAAAAAGCATAAAACTTTTACGATGGGATGCGGAAGGGTTAAAGGTAAAGATGATCAAGAAATTACCGTAGCCTCCATAAAGTACTAAACAAAAAATTGCTCACAGCTACAAATAACTCAGGCAAGCAAAATATTCTCTTACATCTTTTCTAATCATATTGTAACCTTTCGGAAAGGTTTACGCAGTACCAGTGACAAAGGGGCTAGATCTCTGAGGAAGGGTAAACCAAGGATTGGTAGCCAAACAGAAAATGGTGCCTGAACTGAAGTTCAGGTTTTAATCACAGATGGTAAGCCAACACTGGCAAAACCAAACAATCATAAAATGAGTGCGTTATCAATAGCTGAGGAAGGCTGGACAGGAACCATGTAACAATCATAAAGCTAAGCCTCCCAGGACAAAGAACTATATAACAATCGTAAAATAAAAGCCAGTTATAGATAACTGAGGCGAGGCGAGGCGAGGCTGTCATGTGAAGCACATATGGTCTACCAAATAGTATAGAACTTGCTAGATGTGCAACCTGATTTGGCTTTTCTAGGAGATGTACATTTAGCAGCTCCACAGCATAGAAACTATTGCTAGTGATGGGAGCTACTGACAAGATGGAAAGTGAAGTCTCTCAATGCGTGCTTCTGTATACTACTAGTACTATCATTCATTCTATTGTGCAAGCCAAGTCTGGGAGAGAAGTGGCAATCGGACAAAAAATGAACAAACAAGGGTCTTTTTTCTTTCAATTAAAAGAAAAGCAAAATGTTACAATAATCCATCATAAAAGCGAGAGAAGCACAAACTAGAGGTGCAATAAGAATCAGTTTGAGCAGGACCTTCAGTTTGATACTTGTACGGCATAGTTTTCAGCCAGGTCCAACTTTAGGAATGTCATAGTGCTCACTCATATTAGCTAGATACTGATTGAAGTCCTGAATTCGATCACGGTGAGATTTATTAGCAGTCTTGGCCAACCTATGCATATCAATTCTTGCCTTTTGTTCCACATAGCGTCTCTCTGCTAGGGTAAGATGATCGTCCCAACAAGCTGCATTATCTCCAGTGGACTTGCCAGCATCACCAACTTCTTCCTCTTGGATGGGATCAGACAAGAGTTCTGTACTTCCACCTGAAACAACAACCGTACAAGAAAAGTGTTGAAGAAACAGATATTAGGGTATAAAAATAAAGAAGTACTATAATTCTAAAGCAAAAGGTTTCCAAGCTCCCGTACTCTCAGCAAACTTTACCACCACACTCCCTATTTAGAAAAGTAAAGAAAGTTTTGATAAACCGAAGAACTTCCCTCCCCCGCTCAATATGTGTATCAAAGTAATCAGTTATATTGACCCCCCACCCCCCAAAAGCCCCAAAAAAATTAAAAAAAAAAAAAGGGTAAATAGAAAAGCAAAACACTAACAATAACGAAGGTAAGGAAAGGAGTATTTAACAATTATAATAGTTACATAAAAAGAGACACAAATAAGGTGGCATGGCCGAGAAGCACTAACCAGCAACAGAGAGAGAAAGGTCAGTATTATCGTCGCGGCGCTGCGTTTGATCGGAGGAATGAGAATGCTTATTCTTATTTTTCTTCTTCTTTTTGTTAATCCCAGCGGAAGCGGCCTTGACATCCAAAGCCTTCCCCTTCAGCTTGAGCCTCCCACCGACCACATTCTCATAAGCATCCGACATCGTTTGTTGTTCAGTTGGTCCACCACCACCACCAACTTATTATTTAGTAGTATATTATCTCTAAAAATGTAAAATTGGGAATCAGGATCGATCTATCTATCGAATGGGAATTGATCGTGATATCCAAACTATATTTTGGGGAAAGAAAGAAAAAACCTGAAAAATAGAAAGAGAAGGGAGGGGGAAGGAACGGGATGATGATGATACCTTAAAACCTAAATCTGGGAGGGGAAGGAGATGAGAGGCGGCCTATTCCAAGTTCCAACTGAAGCGAAGCGAGGGAGTAGAGCGGTGGCGGTCGTCAGATTTGGATTTGGAGACTGCTGGACTCTCTTTAGAGACGGTATTGCCCCGGTGACTCAGTGCCTCTTTATTTTTTATTTTATATATATATATATATTAATTAGTTAAATTATTATTACTACCATTGTCTTGCTATTATTGTTATCATTTTTGGGTTTGGACGAGAGATGAGTAAAGACCCAACATAGGGAATATTCACCATCATCCCCAAATCCAAAATGGTTTGCGAGAGAGAACTCCAGTCTCCAGGCAGATCAAGGAAGAACAAAGAATAGTTTTACGGGCATCAAGTAGATAATAGTTTGAGAGAGAGAACTCCAGTCTCCAGTGCAGTGAGGTCCATAGATTAGCAGTGGAGTGATACTGTACATACTAATAGTACAAGGAAGACCAAGAATATGGAGCAGAAACTTTATTCAATTATTAAAAAAAGGAAAAAAAAACCAACGATATTAATATTATGAACTTGTGTTTACTGGCTACTGCCACTACAACAACAAACAAACACCAAGTACGTACAAACTTTGTCTGTCTGCTAAGACAAAGATAAGATAAAAGATGAGATGAATTCAGAGGGGATATTTCAACTCAACAAATGCCATTGCCACACGCAGAGAGACGAGGCAGCTCTCCTCCTCCATCTCCATTCATTCACTCAGCCTCTCTCTCTCCCTCAGTATATTCCGGGTATGATCCTGCACGGCACCTTTTCACAATATACTTTCCAGTATTTTCCATACCTGTTTCACAACAATACTCATCCTCATTAGTCTTCACTTAAACCCAGTGCCCAACTCTTCCTCTTCCCTCACAATTAAACAAAGTAAATTTTCTGCTACCCCCATTGCATTACCTACTAATATAATATTGCATAACCTAAGAGAGCGGTAATGAGAGTCTTTTTATTGCTTACTTTGATTTGCAGCGATCATCATCCCTTTTGGCTCGGTCAAACAGAAGGATGGTAAGAAACACTACATAGAAGTAAGGCAGAAACTGCAAAGAGGAAAAAACAACAAAACAACTCATATCTCAATACTCCTCCCTTCTTAAAACTACAGGATTGCAGAAATATATAATTCAATATCAAGCTCCATGCTTTTCTTTTTCTTTTACAATTCAATGTTGTGTCTTTAAACGTGCTTACATGGTTAAACAGGGCAGGTACACTCCAGAAAAAAGCTGCTAATATTTCTGGTACATAATGGAAGTGACGAGACAAGCCCCACCTGCACAAACAGAATAACTAATTACCAGGGGAAGGCTAAATTGTTATGCAAAATTATTGTACTCAATTCACAGCCTCAAGTCCAATATACATTAATGAGCCTCTAATATTTTTTAACTTATGATGAACACTTTCAAAGACACGAACTTTGATGCTGCCTTGATTTAGAAGGAAATTTGCTGGTTCGTAAATACTTAACGAAGCTCGCCATTGAAATTCTTAAAAAGTCAGTTTTACAGTAACTGTTCAATTCCACATATCTTACCATCCCGAGGTTAGAAGAAGACTGGTTTTTGTCTCACCCGAAGTTGTAGTGTATGAGGCAACAATCTGAATAACAACCAAATGAATTAGGTTTTCACTTCAAAACAGGAGGAGAAAATGATTCTACTGAATGAGCTGATATGATAGAAAGAAATCCTACAAGCTACACTAGGCTCTCTTTGATAAGATCTCTCATACCTTAGATGGAGCTCTGCCCCAAACCAAGCACTTGCCATTTGTCCTACGGAACTCTTGTCTTTGCCTGTCGCAGTCATAGTTGATATATATGCACAAAATGCCAGCTATAAGGATGTAAACAGCGAGCTGAAAAGGAGAATCATTCTTGTGAAAAAAATGTAGATGAAAGAAAGGAAGAAACTGGCGGAAGAAGCATGAGCAGATTATTACTGTTGTTATTTTATTCAATGAATCACTCTCAATCAGCTTACCTACAATATGCAGGAACTGAATGCTTTGCTTATCCAAATGAATTCATTTTAAGATATGGGGAAAGCCAAAGCTGTAGCAATTTATTAAAGCCACTATAGTATACACACAACATTCTTGTAAGGTAGGAGTACCTGAGTTCCAAGTTCCACAGGATGATTAACAAGGTACATGCCAGGAGAGGTATATATAGATGGTACCCACACCAAGCAGCCCCAACATATGTAAAAGCCAGCTGCAACAAAAAGATCAAAAGTACAAACAATTAAAATAGAACGAACAATATGAGGCAAAAGTAATGTGGATAAAACTTGTAAATATAAGGCATCAAAGGAAGATGCCATAAAAGAAGAAACCAAAAGGATAGATGCAAAAACCTCTATCATGTGCAATATCCATTGTATTCCAGTATCCAGCTTCCCACAAGAAAAACTTGGTGACATACACCAACATTAATGTAGTATTCACGAGCATTGAATCAGCAACTCTCCCTTGTGTTTCATACTAGATTGCATACAAAACCCAAAAGTATAAATAATAACCAATCCAAGCAAATAGGAACTAGGATCAAGGTGACTATGAAATAACATCTCCTCTACATTGTGAACACAGCTAAACAAACAAAGAAAATAACATTCCTAGTGTGGATAAAGCATATCAATGACACAAATGGGTTCCTGGGCCTAGAAAGATGATAGGGGATCTTTCAAGGATCTTGGTTGCCAGATTGGTAAATGCTGACTACAGAGGTTACAAAACACATTGAGAGAAGTACCTCTATATATGATAGTTGCAGTCTTAAAAACTTCTGGTAAAAAATGGCATAAAAAGTACCTGTTTAATGCAGTACGTAAGAGCAAGAACTGCCCAAGACATCATTCCAAATCTGCAGTTTGTAAAGACTTTTATATCAAAGTTCTTGCCAATACGAGGATACAGCTCCATTCCCTGCAACAATCTCTACTTTAAATGAGGTTGCTCGAGGGTTATCATGTGATTTCTCTTTCAAGAATGCACCATACCCATTATAAACAACTAGAGCAGAAAATCTGAAAAATGATTATGTCATGAGACACAGATCCCAGTGAACTGGATGTCAAAATGGAAAAATAAATCACTTTACAAAAGTATCATATACAGTAGAGTTTCAAAGATTCTGACCCAATAGAAGTCAATTATGATGTTTCCTGATGATCCAGAATCCGTGGATGAAGGAGCAACATGACCCTTAAATACATAAGCAATGGGTTAGAAAGTTGAGACTATGTCACATGCCGTAAAGAGGAACCCAAAAGCACTTTTTATGGTTGAATTACTCACTTTTATGAACAAGAGCAAACAAAAGACTAAGCTTCCAAAAATTAGAGCTGAAAATATTTCTCCCAGATGGTCATAGACAATCACGGGATTGAATATTCCAAACCTGACATGAGCACAGCGGCAAATGTAAAACAGGACCAATAGCTATTTTTGACTCTGAGCTAATTGAAATAATGATGCATCAGATGTCATTGATTAAATGGGTAAGAAAAAAAGGAGACAGCAAAGTGTGCAATGCATTTTCAAATATACTAGTAGAACAAATTACAGCAAGTCTAGGAGAAAGCCAAAGCTCCCCAACACTACGCAGCGAGAATATGTAATACTACTCGATATGTGTCTATACAAAGATTATAACATTACTATTCTGTTAGAGATAAAACAGCTTAATACACAAAGGAAAAAAAACCATGAAATCAAACAAACAATTTTTGAACACAATAACAGTGCATCAGCAGTAACAAAGTACACAACTCTTTAATTTGGAAAGAAAAACAATTCTTATGCAAGAAAAGGCAAGAGAATCATGCGTAGAACAAGATCCAAGATTATATCTTTTAATCTGAAATTGTGAAAAACTAGTACAGCTGCGTGCAGTTGTTGAGGCACCATAACCTACAGCTCACGAATTCAGAGCATCTCTAACAAAGTTTCTTAGGTGCAGTGAGATCCACAAAGGCACGTACTGCATAAAAATGAAGAAAGAGGTTACTTACCGCCAAAGGGCAAGATATGTAATCAATGTGACTGCATAGGCTTGCAAACCATTTGCCTGCAAGGAAAGGGAAAATAGATGGGTGAAATGCATATCACAGAGCCTTAGCAGCGGTAGTAGTTAAAAGGAAGGAAGGTAGAGGTTTGCAGATTGACCTTGTAGACAGGCCTATTGCCGGTAGGAGATATTGGGCCCTCAACCGTTTTGCCAGGGAGGAGGAGCTGCAACGTAGCCTCAAAAGCAGCATAGACAGCAATGATCTTCCAAGTAATAACAGTGGGTTTGGGCCAAATTTGAATAAGACCCTGGAGGAGGCCATGCTCCCTCAAGTAGTTGAAGGTTTGCAATACAGATCCATCGGCATGTACCATGGTATACCATCTGCAATCAAATCGATGAATCAATAAGAATCCAGAATAGAAAAAGCAAATTGTAGATAGATAGATTGTAATTCAGAAGGGTTGGGTGGAGGTTGGAGGCACATACAGGAGAATAACAAAGGGAGGGCAGAGAGATAGTAAAGAGAGCATGGAAACATAAGTGACCAAGGGTGAGTGGACCATGTTGGAGTCCTGAGCCATTTGCAGGTGGCCCTTGATGATGGTTATGGATATGGGGGAAAATTGGCACTGAAACTGAAGTTGGAGGCTCTGGGTGGGGTGGGGAGGTTGTACACTCACTCTGTATCTGTAGTAGTGGGAATGAGTGAGAGACAAAGGAGAAGTCTAGTGAAGGGGGAGTGAGTTGTACTCTCAGAGTCACAACAGTGTAACAGTGAACCCCACAGTTTTTCTTTTCCTCCCCTTGAGTCAATAGAGAGAGACGATTTGTTGTTTGGTGTGGAAGACTTTGGTGTACTGTGAACCCTCACACTCAGGCTACTCAGCCTCAGCCCTCAGGGGAATTTCAATTTCTGAGGGGATTGGATTTGGATTCCTCTGCCGCCACCACACCACCACCACCACCAGCACCAGCAACAGCAGCAACAACTACTACAACGACAAACGAATCAGAAAACGTTAGTCAATAATAATGAGTGGATTTCATTTCCACCATTCCCAGATCAGACATCACGTGACTTGAAAGCATGTATTTCCATTGCGGGCTCTCAGTATTACATTCATGATTCCCGACCCGTGTCAGCACTGGCTCCATCCTTGGTCCAACAATTTTGAATTATACAGGCCGGCCCATGCTTTTTCTTATTTTCCTTAATAATCGGTTGTGTGAGGCGAGATATCATAGTTATTGGAGAATTCACAGTCCTTGAAAATTTCGTACTTTTCAAGTGAAAGTCAAGTAATTCATAACAATCCAACAAACTCCACGTGTTTAATCTCATATGAAAATCCCACACTTCAATGTGAAATGAATAATAGTGTCTAGTTCTGTTACCACTTATCATGGTTATTGAAGAACTCACCACAAAAGTTATGGTAAAAAAATTTAATATTATATAAATTTTTCATGAAAATTTCATAATTTCCATGTTCATGACAAGAGCCCAATGGTGGTCCCCTCCCCAGTTGAAATAAAGAGTTTATGAATAGAAAGGAAAAATAGATATTGAAGGAGTTCAAACGATTCAATAATACTATTACGTCAAGTCGAGGTTCTTAGTTACTTCGACTGGATGAATCCTAGCGATGGAATAATAGAGTTCTAATTCGTTGGTTGATTGTATCATTAACCATTTCTTCTTTTTTTTTTGTTACGAGGGGACTTATCATGAATCTACTGATTTCTGCCGCTTCCGTTATTGCTGCTGGTTTAGCCGTAGGGCTTGCTTCTATTGGACCCAGATTCGCTCAATACATATGACTAGCAAGGAGAAAAATAAATGCAATAGCTAAATGATGATGAGCAATATCAGTCATCCACAAACTTTGTGTTTGTGGATGAAATCCACCGAGAAGAGTTAGAATGGCAATTCCTGCTCCTTGGGAAGTACCAACTAAATGACTGCCTGAATCAGTAATTAGTATGGGAACAAAGATGAGGAGCCACCCCAGCCCACGAGCCCACATTCGTTCATGGATCGATCGATTAGCTAGCAAATTAAAAGGCGGCGGCCTTTGAGGGGGAGCGGTAACCATGCAAATATGCAAATGCAAGCAACAGTAGGAGAAAAGTGGAAACTGTGAAAGGAGCAGGGGACTGAGAGACGAGGAGGGAGATGGACCGTTAGGTCTACGTGACAGCCCCATGGTCATACCTGCATTTCAAACCAAATCTACCCGCTCCATATGGATTCAACCTAATCAAATGGCACTAGGCTGCACCTACCAACATTTCCTATTATCTACTATAGAATAGTAGTATTTCTTTCATGCCAGGCTTGCTAGCAATTACTAAGCTCCCATGAAATTCATCTTCATCCGGAATCATAATGATAATGATCCACACCAGCACTATTTCCATTTAGCGGCTAGAGCATTATCCTCATCACCTTCTTCTTTTTCCTCTCCTTCTTCATTTACCCCAACCTAACTCCCTCTCCACCATCATCTTCCCCGCTCCCTATCAGTGTTGGACCTGGCTATCATAAGTACCACTTTTCTTCTTCATCATCTTCATCTTCCACACCCACAACTTCAACGCCGTCTCCCTTGGCCCGCCATTCATCTATATCCTCCCTCCAACACAACACCCTTCCTCCTCCTCCTCATCTCTTAAATAACCATCAACGAAACCCCTTTTTTGATGCTACGGCTCCTTCACTACTCTTGAAATCATCATCAACTTCATCTTTTTCCTCGAAACATATTACTATTAATTACCGCGAATTCCACCCCAATGACCCCACTACAAAAGCACCTAGACAACACAACATTGATACTCTCACAACCACCTCAGCTTCCTTCTCCTGCCTCAAAGATTTGTAAGCTCGCTCTCTCTCTCTCTCTCTCTCTTTCTCTCTCTCTCAACTATTAACTCCCAATGCATCGCGCATGCCTGTATTACTCTACTACTGCTAACAGTCTAATACTACATCTGCAGCTCCTCTCTGTTAGTACCACATATGCATGTCTATTTTTCAATGTCCATTGGCCCTGTAGGTTACAGTGGTTACTGGTCAAATTTGCAAACATCGTTACCTGTGTCTCCATGACTTACTCCCAAGTTCAATCATACATTCAAGCTCTCCAGTACATCCTATGTTGTTTAAATGCTCACATTTGGATGTTTGGGTACACTACTAGTAGTAAAAAGCACTTATTACTTTATCATTTGCTTCATGGGCTCATTATGCTAACTAGTCAAACATTTTAACTCTCAAACATTGACAGTTGTTTCCGGTAATTATTGCATCATGACGATGGACTATAAACATTGTTGCATCATGACGATGGACTATAAACGTGTACCTATCCTTTAAAACCAACCTCCAAAACTACACTTCCATCTAGAGAAAGGGTATATACATCAAACCCATCATTTTTCAATTTGCTGCCAAAATCGTCAATTACCTTTAATACACAACTTTGATGCTAATGTTATGTTACATTATTATTATTATTATTATTATTATTATTATTATTATTATATAATGTAGCGATATCTACTATATTTATGTTGTACGTATTTATCTATAAATAAGAGGTTCTATTAATCGTTTAGATTAAGCAATTTATTATCATATCTAATATAGTATCAGAGTAAAAACTTTAAACCCTAGCCTCTCTCTCTTTGGCCGATCAGAATAGCCTTGGTCGTCCAATGTCTTCTTCCACCATAAAATAATAATAATAATAATAATTCACACGGTCAGCCGCCGAAGTCAATCAATTTGCTTTGCTTTGTTTTGCTTCTGTAGCTACTGCAGTCATCATCCAAAGTCAATCAATTTGTCGTGGCCCACCAATCAATTTGTTTTGTTTAGTTACAGCTTTTTTGGTGAGTTTTCTTTTGTTTGTGTGGGGTCAAAGCCATCTCCATGTGAAAAGCCGCATGACTTGGTTTGCAACATTCTATCAATTTTGTCCTTGTTTTGTTGTTTAGCCGCATAGCTTTTGTGTTTTGTTTCGTCCTTTTGTTCCTCATATTCCAAACCGTGTACGTGTACACGTTATTGGCCTGGGTTTGGGCAAAATTAATTTTCATCTTGTTGTGTAAAATTTAGTCCTTTAGAATTGGTTAATCCCCTTAAACCAATTTCTTCACCCATCATAAGCTTCAAAGTTAGTATGGTCAATGGGAGACTTTGTTTGGTTTTGAAGATTACAGCTCACGTTATATGTAGTTTATGTTGAAATGTGTGAATTTGATATAACTTCTGAACCCTGGTGCGTCTAGAGTTTTGAGACTAATCATATCATGGTTGATTCGACCCAAACTGGCTCTTCAGCTTCAGGACATCATTCTGGTGAGACTGGAACTGACGTGATGCGTTCACCTTCTGCGACTTTCATATCCACATTTACTAAACTTGTGAAATAAGTATTGACGAGTCAATCCACCTATACATTATGGAAAAAAACAGTGTTTAAAAATTTACCTGGACAGGGTTTATCTCATCATCTCACAAGTACACTACCACCCCACATAGATCCAAGGTATGATGAGTGGGATATGATAGATAGTCGCATTTATATTCAATTATTAAATTCTCTTGATATTTCTGTTCAGAATATAGTTGTGAGTACTGATACTGCAAATGAATTGTGAAATTCTCTTGATGTCTCTGTTCGTGAGACCTGCACCTACCATTATTGTGGAATTGTTGGGTACTTGGGAAGTTATTGCCGAAAATTCCAAGCTGCCTAGGGTGTTTAGGGTGTTCAGAGTGCTGGAAACTCTGTTACTCATGCTGTTACTGATACTGGCAATTCATATTCTGATTCGCAAAGCGTAATCATAACCCTTGAGAAGTACATTCGTTTTCTTGCGTATCAGGCATTCAGCCCTTCCCCTAGTCAACCATCATCACAGAGTTTGGCAACTTTAGTCCCACCACCTCAGTCTGTTTATGCCCCCACATCTGCACCGACATCTGCATGTGCTGTCATTCCTCCCACTTCTTAGATTATTAATTCTGGTGCAGGTTCTTATCTAACAGGTGACCGTACTGCTTTAGTAGAATACCAACCAACTACCCGGTCACATCATATTATTGTGGTCAATGGTGTTATGTTGCCTGTTTAGGGTCATGAGGTTGCGCATCTTAACAACCGCCTGTCATTATCTTCTGTGCTATATATTTCTAGCATGTCCTTTAATTTATTATCTGTGAGTCGACTTACTTGTGACATGCATTGGTCAATGGCATTTTATCCTAACTTTTGTGTGGTTCAGGATTTTTCAATGCGGAAGACTATCAGTAGGGGGTGTGTTCATAAAGGTATATATTATCTGGCGAACACCTTTGTTCCGGTTGCCTTGATACTGGAGTCTAATTTCCTTGATCTTTATTGTTGCTTGGGTCACCTTTCCTTATCCCTAATGCAGTCCTTATTCCCTCATTGTCATTTAGTTTTAGAAATAAAGTGCGAGACTTGTCAACTTGCTAAACATTGTGGTCTTCCTTTGTCATCGAGTGTATTACAGTGAGCTACTGCTCCATTTGCTTTAATTCATTCGAATATTTGGGGACCTAACCCTGTTGTGTCCCATTTAGAGTATATGTATTTTATACTGTTCGTTGATGATTATACTCGAATGTCGTTTGTTTGTCTAATAAAATCACGTTTTGAGTTATTCTCTGTATTTCATACATTTTATATGTCTGTTCAAACTCAATTTCATACTAACATCCAAGTCCTACAGTCTGATTGAGGAAGAGAATATTTATCTAGGCAGTTCCAACAGTTTTTTCGTGCTCCTGGGATCCTTATCGTCTCTCTTGCACAAGTACACCTCAGCAAAATGGTGTTGTTGAGTGAAAGAATCGTCACCTGTTGGATACGGTTCCTGCCCTATTGCTCCACATGAATGTATCTCCCTAATTCTGGGGTGATGCCCTACTTACTACTTGCTATCTTATTAACAGAATGCTCTTGTCTACTTTCCGCAGCACTACCTCTCATCATCATCTGTTCCCTGATCAAGTTCCTTTTCCTCTTCCTTTTTACATTTTTGATTGCACTTGTTTCATCCATGACGATCGTCCTGAGGTGTTCAAACTTGTTCATCATGCTCTTCGATGTGCCTTTCTGGGGTACTCTAAGATCTCTGCTTTTCTCTTGAGTTACATTGCATTCTCACTTCTTGTTATGTTATCTTCATGGACACTCAACCCTTCTTTCCAGCTGCTTCCTCTGTACTTTTTCCACCACCTACCCCTTTAGAGTTTATTCTTGTTTATCATCTTGCTCCACCTCCATCTCCTTCGCTATCACTTGAGCCCTTTACTCCCGTACCGGTTTCCATGGAGACCTCATCTATTGAGATAGTCTCTTCAGTCCAAGATCCAATTCATATATCACCTAAGCCCTCCAATGATCAGCCGATTGTTCTCCACCGTGGTTATTGATCTCGTCGTGATCATCATCTATATACACAGTCCTATTGTGGACTTTCGGTGAGTTTGTAGGCCTTTGTGGCCAATATTGATGCTGTCTCTATTCCACCCTCCATCTCTATGGCTCTTCAACAGTTCAACATGCAAGTTGGAGGCAGGCTATGGTTGAAAAAATGCGTGCTCTTGAGCACAATCAGACATGGGTCTTGGTTGATCCTCCCTCAAGTGTTCCTATTATTGTTTGTCGATGGGTCTATGTAGTCAAAGTCCACCCTAATGGTACTTTTGCGCACCTGAAAGCTCGCCTTGTATCTAAAGATTATGTGCAAACATATGGTGTTGACTATTTCGAAACCTTTTCTCTCGTAACGAAGATGATTTCCATTCTGCTGATTCTATCCTTGACGGCTATACATTCTTGGTCCTTACATCAGTTGGACATCAAGAATGCTTTTACATGGTGACTTTGGTGAAAGAGGTGTATATAGAACAACCTCTTGGGTTTAGTACTCAAAGGGGGGAGGGGGGGTGTCTGTAAGCTGCAGCGTTCCTTATATAGTCTTAAGCAATCTCTTCGTGCATGGTTTGATCGGTTTAGCACTACTATTCGGAGTTTTGGTCTTATTTAGTCCCAAAATGGCCATGCTGTGTTATTTCGGCGTACACCGACATGATGTATCTACTTGGTCCTCTATGTTGATAATATTGTGGTATCAGGAGATGATATTTAGGGTATTACGGCTTTGAAACACTATTTACATAGTTAGTTTGAGACTAAGGATTTGGGTGCATTCCGTTACTTCTTGAGCATTGAGGTGGCCAGAACGAAAGGTAATATAAGTTTGTCTCAATAGAAATATGTGCTTGATATTCTTGTTGAATTTGGTATGTTTCAGTCTAGACCGTCTAACTCTCTGATGGAACTTGGATTAAAACTTCTTCCTGATTAGGATGAGCTATTTGAGCACCCTGATCGTTATCTTCGAGTGGTGGGAAAGCTAAATTATCTTACTATTATGACCCGACCTAACCTAACATATCCTTGTTAGTTTGGTCAGTCAGTTTATGGCCTTCCCTAAGAAGCTACATTGGGATGCTGTTAGTCAGGGTATAAAGTTCTCTACCCATGGTCATAGTCGTATGGAGTACGCCGATTGGGCAGGCTCCCCCACCAATTATAGATCTACATCCGAGTTTGCTCTTTACTATAAGGGGAATCTGATATCGTGGAAAAGCAAGAAATAGGATATAGTCGCGGGGAGTAACGCAAAGGCTAAGTATACGGCTATGGTTATTGCTACAGCAGAGATTTTGTGGGTTAGACAGTTGCTGGTAAAATTTGAGCATAATATCTCTGGTTCTTTCTCTATTTGGTGTGATAGTTCATCAACCATACACATTATTTCGAATTTTGTCTTTCAAGAAAAGACGAAACATATTGAGAATGATTGTCATTTTGCCAGGCAAGAGTTGATTTGTGACAACATTACTTTATCTCATGTTTGTACCGGAGATTAATTAACAAACTTATTTACTAAATTATTTTCGAGATCTCGGATTCAATTTATTTATAACAAGTTAAACATGATTAATATATATGCCTCAACTTGATGAGAGGTGTTATGCTACATTATTATTATTATTATAGTTATTATATAGTGTGGTGATGTCCACTATACTTATGTTGTACTTATTTATCTATAAATAAAAGGTTCCGCTAATTGTCTAGATTAAGCGACTCATTATCATATCTAACAGCTAATGCACGGGAGCAATGGCTATTTCATATGCATTGAAAGACATACAACAGAAACTCGCTTGATACTCCAAAGTTTCTTAATCACATAATGTCACTATTAGTTTTGTGGTCTCTGTTGTTGAAAATTTGTGTGATTCTGGGGTGTGTTTTGGAGAGGCACCATGCCAGGTTGTAGATTCTGCATGTTTGGTGCCATGTTTCCAAATGCACCTTGTGAGCTATGTTGCTGCTGCTGTTGTTGCTGGATAGGCATCATACTTCCAGGATTCGTGGCTCCCATGCCGAAAACTGCAAAAGATATCCAAATGTTACTTGAGGCCGATCTCAATAGGCAACACATGGTGCAAAACAAACAATCATAACCTAGATGAAGGTGAACATCCTAGTCTCATGTTACAGCCACTCTGGCTTAAATAACGTCTACCTACAATTTAAAAGCTAAACATAGTGTAATAAAAATAGTAAACTTCATACTTTGATCACTCAGGTTTTGCGAGGTAAGA
The DNA here is from genome assembly GCA_020080225.1 of Gynochthodes officinalis. Taxonomy (NCBI): domain Eukaryota; kingdom Viridiplantae; phylum Streptophyta; class Magnoliopsida; order Gentianales; family Rubiaceae; genus Gynochthodes; species Gynochthodes officinalis. The sequence continues at coordinate 13,186,483 of CM034625.1, read as the reverse complement.
CTCCGATTGCCACCAGATATTCCAAACTGAAAGCAGTAAATCCAGTGTAAGAGAGCATTTCATATCCATATTATTGCTGATAAAAAGTCAAATTACCAGATCAAAATTGCATGCAACTGACAGAATAAATAAAGTGCTTGAACTTCACACTCTGCAAGATACTAATCAACAACCTCTTTGTCAATCAAACCAACATCATTCATTTCATCTTCTGGTTTCATATTTCTATAACCAGTCTACGTTGCCATAGCAGGGTGCATAGGCTTATTGGTCAATTCTTAGACGAGATTAAGGTCTTTCCAGGAGAAAAATAAGGGATAAGGTACACTTACCTCAATGAGATCTCAACGTATATCATATTGAGGATATGAGAGTTTCCAAAAACTATAATGGATGGGAGGTTAAATTTCCATTTACTGTCTCGGTTGTGTAAGACAAACAACAACCATGTTATCAAACTTTATTTCTCCTAAGAAAGCACAATTTTTTGCAACTCTTAATAATTCTCAGGAGTTCAACAATAATGCAATTCAAAGCTGACCTGCATTCTGGGAAGAAGTGATTGTGACTGCATCATAGCTGACATGTTTGGAATCTGACATCGAACAGAAACTGTAAGAATGAAATTCACAAGCACATATCCTTCTAAACAAGCAAAGACGTGTAAAGTAACTCAGAATTAAGGAACGCATGAACACGAGCATCAACAAGAAGCATAATGAAGACTGAAAACCAAATATGCCATGGCAAACGTCAGGAATTTCAGAAAACAGGTTCCAGACCAAAAGGAAATGGCACAATAGGAAATCAACAAATAATAAGGTATATTCAACTAAACACAGCAAATAAGAAAGCCAACTACCATTGCCCAATAATATGATTTTGTCTTCAGCAGGAATTGGGAAGAAAAATGTAAACTAATCTGGCAATTCAAAATACATTCTTTAAACATAGATGGAAACTGAAAAAAAAAAAAACCTCAAACTTGCAAACCACAGTTATACTGAAAGAGGAAAATGGAAAAAGTACACAGATATGATTGCTCATGTGGTAAATAAGAGAAGTTCAGAATTGATTAATATCTGAATGTTGAACAGATAAATCAAATTTGGGATGTCTGCAGAAAATTGAATAAAAACAGCACAAACTAAAACCAATGACTTGTATACTTCTTGTTGTGTTTACATTGACTTGTAAATCCACTCAATGATTGGTTATGCAGCAGGCACTTGACATAAACAAAAAAAAACTGAAATAAGAGACAATCATAAAGATTAAAAAAGTGACAATTTAGCAATAAAATCTCATACATTTAGTAGTCATATTGACTGACATATCTAAAGCCATGTGGACAATCATTGAAAAAAGTCAAATAAAACATTGGAAAAAAAAAAGACAATTAAAAATACAAGTATCTCTGTCTCACCATCTGGGAGGTGGGCGTCATCTGAGCAGCACTAAACAGGGCAGTATTTGCAGGATTTGAAAACTGGTTCAAGTGACGATTGAGTTGGTTTCCTTGGTTGAGCTGGCTCTGACCCAACCCATGCTGAATTGGCCCAGAAGTAAGCTGCCTACCCTGAAATTGCTGAGCCCCAAGGGGCTGAGAAAACTGCATCTGATGTTGCCCATGTAACTAGTGAAAGCATATTTTTGTTATCAATTGACTTGTAAACATGACTGTTTGCCTTGTGACATAGTTATGCAAATTGAATTGGACAAAAATATTCACATGAAGGGATATAGGAGGAATAGAACACAGTTCATTCTTAAGTATGTCATACAATGGAAACATATGAACATGCAGACATGAGAAATGTGGCAACAAAGAAAGAACTTTATGCACCAACTTCAGCAGAAGACGAAAATGTACTGAACAAAAATAAAAATGGGGGGAGGAACTAGAAAGACCTCAACCTCATTTATGCAAGGAGTTTGGGAGTAGTTAAAGAGTTTAACAAATTACCGGCTGGAACTTTTGCTGAGACTGGCCTTGAAGATCATGCAGCTGTCCTTGTTGGGTCTGCAATATATAATATGAAATGGCTAATTCAGCTAGATTATATCGGGGAAAAAATGTATCAGCTAACTGACTCATTTTAATGGTTATGATCAACACTTGGCAGAAGTTATTGAAGATAAAACTATAGTGGAGGACGAAGAGTGGAAGAACAAAATATTCCTTAAAGGGATTCTTTTCCAAGTTCTCATCTTTTAACTGTTTTTATTCTGAGGGAGAAACTTGCAAACTTCATGCAAAGTAATAAATAAAAAAAATTAAAAAAAAAAAAGAATTAGAAGGTTATAGCCGGTGATGCTGCAAACAGCTGCTTAATTTAGGGGGAAAAAATATTTCAGACAAAAGGAAAAGAAAAGGTTTCTTCATCCATGAGCCAGAACAATTTATTAAGTTAATTCTCACTTTATGCCAAAATTACTTTGCTGCAGATGCAAATTTCCTCCTTGCGACCTCAAATTATTACCCATGCAACAACATCACACAAGGAGGTTCTACACATTTTACCTGCCCCAGTCCTGGTAAAGACGAGTGCCTCAACTGCTGTGCCGCCAGGAGTTGTTGCTGCTGCTGCTGTGGCAACTGCATGATTTTCTGCCTTTGTTGATGCTGATGCTGATGCTGATGCTGCTGCTGCTGCTGCTGCTGCTGCTGTTGCTGTTGCTGTTGCTGTTGCTGTTGCTGCAACTGCTGTTGTTGTTGCTGAGGAGATGGAGTATTCATCATACTTGCACCAGACCTTGGTGAATTGGCATATGGCAATGGAGATGTTGTATTCTCAAAAGGACCACTTGCCGCAGCACTAGGAGAAGCTGCTGCCCTTCCCATGTGTTGTGCTCCAGAAGCCTATTCTTAGAACCAAGAAACGGTAAATGGTAGAAAAAAGAACATCATGCATTAAGTGCTGACACCTTGAAATTAATGAAATTTGAGCAGAACTAAATCACTAAAATGACATGCATAAACTATAACTGAAGCTTCTTACTGCGTTACCTATAACAAGAATTTAGAATGAGATCACAGCAAACAAATTGAGCTACTAGTAAAATGCCAAAACAAAAAAAAAGGGGGCTGGTTAAAGAACCCAAGGCCAGTTGTACTGAGGAGAAAAAGTTTAAAAAGCAAATAATAACAAGACACACAACACACACACGCAAAAACCCTAAAATGTGGGTACTAGAAATGAAGAACGGGCATCACATCCCAAGAGTTTATGTCATCAATCAAAACAAAAATGATATAATTCACACGAAGCTAAAAGGCCACTTCAGATGTTAAAAAATACTTCCTTGGGGGAATAAATTGAAGAAATTGCAAGCACTAACCTGTAACAAGGTTCCCTGACTGCTACTGTTGTTTGATGATAGGGGAGGAGTACTTTTCATGTACATTCCTAAAACAAAGGTCATATCATAGACTAACAAAGGTCATATCCTAAAACAAAGGAAACTGGAAAATGTATGCTGTAAAGCAACCACTAGACTGTACCAGATGAATCAGAAAATGTCTGGGCACTGTCACCAAGTATATCTACCAAATGCCCTGGAAGAGAAGATGTAATCTGTCTTTGGTCTCCAGGTATCCGCAAACCTGCAAACTGCCACTTTTGTCAATTCTTAGAGCAAACAATATGCACATTTTGACAGATCGCCTGGCCCCAAGCTCAAGGGTGAGTTTATAATGGTTTCAACAGGCAAAAGGGGTTTCCCAAATAGTAAAGATGCCAAAACTAGTAGCCTAGAATCCAGCCCCAGAGTGATATAAGAAATAAAGTAATCCAGCACAAATTCATCCTACCTATTTTGACCTCTACCATCAAATAAAGTAATATAAGAAATATTATCTCATTATTGTCGAAACAAGAGAAAGTGGCCCAACATGATTACATTCGCTTTGCTTGTGGATAATTAATGATACTTTTTTCCCAATAAAATCATATAAGGGATCGCAAGCTATAAGGGACATTCATCAGTTTAGATGAACTAAGTCTAACTTGTGAAGACATATCTACAGAATCATCACAATATGGAAAATACAGATACAAGGCTTCAAATCTAAATGTTCGAAAGATCATGATGGATTGAGAATAAGACCTTCCCCATGATTTACAGCTTGCCGAAGTAAATTCTCTTGATCTTGAATTTTAGCAGCTTGAACCTTGTCTAGGGTTGGAAGAAGCGTAGGCCCCTGTCTAGTACCAAAATAGGCTTTCCTAGTATCAGCTATGACTTTCTCAGCACTTTCACAGGCTGCCCCAATCATATCAATTCTGGTCTATGAGAGCAAAAAGAGCAGAACATAAAGGAGTGCTTAAGATATACAGAAGAAAGAACAGGTTTTTATGGCTTGGTAAGTGAATAAGTCACCTTTAATTTTTCAATTTGCACAGCCACAGGAAGGTTCTGCATGCCGAGCAACAATTGCTCTCTCTTTGAGTTGTCATCCATTTCCATTTCCGGCAGCAGTTTTGAAGACAACATCACAGGTAGAACTGCAAAGTATAGTAAACAGTTGTTATCATTAATGAAGCTCTTTCTATTTTTTCCCCTTTAAAAAAGGATAAAGATTGGGTCTTTTTTTTCTTTTTTGGTGATTGAGCTAGGTATTACTGAGCCTGCTATTGTGTTTCATATTGATTGATTATCTTGGACGATTTTTCTTTACTATTATTTTCTTGAGATTTATGTCAGCAGCGTGTTCAGTGACTAGATTAGCTGAGAAGTAAATCAATAAGGAACAAAAAAATTTTAAGCAAAAAGAGAAAGAGGCTATTAGGAATAGTTACTGGCAGCATTCTCAGCATTAACATTCTTAGGATGGACAACAAAAGCCTTGGAAACCTTCTTAATGTCTTCCACAATATTGTAGAGCTCCAAATTAACCATGGAAAATTGTCCCAATATATCTTGCCTGGGATGCAAAAGCAGCAATCAAAGGATGAACACAGACGAAGAAAAGAAAGAGGTTGAAACTCCAACTAAGGAAGCAAGCATACCATTTGGGTACAGCATTGGTGCGAGCAATGGCGTCGGAATCTTCGAGGATGCGAGAGATGGCTTTGAATAGGCTAATGGCTCTGGTCTTGACAGACTCGAGGTTTAGCTGCCGTTGAACCGCAGGGTTTAGCCTCTCAACCACTCTGGTGGTGGCCGCGGCTGGTGGTTGCTCAGAGACTGCTCCTCCTCCTCCACCTCCCCCGATCGTTGGACCTAGAATACCTTCCATGCCTGCTGCTGTTGCGGCCATGGGATTTCAGGCCTCCTTCCGTACAAAGACTGCAACTTTTTTCCAACTTTATACTTAGTAATTAATTTGGAATGAATCAAAAAAAGAAGACCCTTGGGCGATGGCGAATGAATCAGAATTACAAATAATTAGTGGCAGTAAATATTAACAGTAATGTTTTGCAAGATGGGTCCCCGAACTATTCTAAAAACTCCTCAAGTAGTCTTTGAAAGTTGATGGTCTAGGCAATTAAATTCAGTCCTTGAGAAGATTCTGCTGCTGCCGCCGCCGCATCAGAATCAGACAGAATGAAATTGGTGGAATGGGCCAATGGGGGAGGAGGTGGCTGCCTGGCTGACTGGTGCCAAAAAATAAAATCAAACTCCTTTGGCCTTCGGGTTTGAGCCCTGAGATGAAATCATGGGTGTGGTGGGAGGATTCGGAGGAGTCTCGGAGAGGGTACGTCTGTGCGTGTCACCGTGTGTGCGCGTGAGAGAGAGTGGAAAAAGATCACATGTCAACGTCCTAAGTAGTACTCCTTTTTAATTACATTATTTTTTTAATTCATAATATGAATTATTATTATTGGCCGGTGGGTGGGTCTAAGTTTCCTCTCCCACCAAAGTCCAGGTACGACCGGTGACGAACGAACCTTTCTCTCTCTCTTTCATAGTTCGATTGCATCCATCCAGTCCCCATCATAATCCACTGCATTTGCGCCCCCAGTTCCCGTTGAAGTTATAAGCCGCCTTCACTACCACTTCTTCCATATATACTTGATACTACTGGAATAATAATTACTCATACTACAACGACGTGACGTGACGTGACTCGACTCGACTCGGTGACGGTGAGGAGGTGATCGATACAATCACACAAACCCTAGCAGGCTAGGCTAGCAGAAAACTACTGGGTCTTCTATTTGGGTTGCAGATGCATTCTTTCTTCCAGTCTCAATCTCACCAGGATCCTCTACCATTGCTCAATTTTTGGTCAGTCTTTCTACTTTATATTCACCGAATCAATCCATTTCCTTTTTTTATTTTCAGCTCCTGCTTTTTAATTCACTACAGCCAACTCTTAGTGATATGGGATTGGGGAATATCTATTACCTGTTGGGTTTGACTTTCCAGATTGGTGCTCATGTTTCCAAGCCCTTAACTCTAGATTAATCACCTACTCAAAAGAACTCTGCTTTTTCACATCTGGTCATCTATGGATACTTTACTTGGTAGGATTACTATTGTTGTTTCTTTCTTCCGAAAAATGAAGCCCTTCTCTTTTTAATTTCTTCAACCTACACAATTGGATTTCATCCAGTTCACAATTAGGCCCACAAACGTGAGTGCAGTTTCTCAAAGCTTGAAACTTTCCCTATATTCCTCCAAGAAATCACCTATGTCATGTTCATCAGTAATGCAATGCGGATTATGTCCTCAATCAGAAGCTATGTGGTTGCACTTGATCAGCATTTAGCGTAGCCATGGATTTCTCTTCTACCCTTTTACTGGAAGGGGAAAGGTAGGAAGAAACAGAAGGGGTTGAAAGGGCAACAGAATGCAAATACAGTACAACACATTCATTTTATCTGCCTTGTTTACTAGCCTTGTAGAACTCCATTTATCTGTATTGGTAATCACTAAATATGTTCTTTCACTTACCAGATTCGGTGTGCATTCTCCTTTTAACTCTGCGACACTGCACATTATGAAAATCGACAAATTTGACAGAGTTAAAGCATTAATAAGTGTCAAACTCCCACGTGCATTGCTAGTTGGTTACTAATTCTTTCTGTTATTTGTTTTTCTCCTACTACACCATGAATCTCAGTACATGGAGACTTTGGATGCTTTGTACTGATTTTGAAAATGTTTTCCTTCTTTGCAGGAACTGGGGTTTCTTTTGAGATGGTCTTTAGGGACACTATCTTTGGATATGACTTTTCTGGTTTAGTTTGGATTCAATATTTCCAGCAATGCAATTAGTGTCAAATGACAGTCGCACAGAGGATTTTTCAGAAACAGAGCCCATTTTATCTCAGTCCCATACTGCAGAGAGATCTGAGGAGTCGATATCTTCAATTGAAATAACTGTCAGCGGAGATGTTTCCGTAACTATTGATGATTCACCAAGTCCTGATGCTGATGAAAACTGTTCCTTAGTTCCTGCTGACCAACCACTTTGTCGCATATGCCTTGATACTGGAGGTCTCTGGAATCTATCTTCCTTAATGTTCCCTGCTTTTACCTTTTTAATGACAAAAATATGTCCATGGTGAAATGATCTAAGAGTATTATTTTTGGTTTGTTGGAGATAACCTTATATTCCTTCTAATATTTTTAACTCAGACTTAGTTGTTAATTTTCAGGAGAAGATCTGATTGCCCCTTGCCATTGCAAAGGCACCCAGAAGTACGTCCACAGATCATGTCTTGATAATTGGAGATCCACTAAGGTACATCTTATTGAAGTTTCACTCTATATGTTACTTACCAGTTTGGTTGTTGATTTCTATTAATTGATGAATGCACAATCTTCCATGATTCTCCTGCTTATTGAATTGACTATTAATATATGGGGATGCAAATTGATTTCTCTCTATTATCTAAATAAAATGATAACCAGATGAATTCTACTTAGTTTAGATAGCCAATTGCTCCAAATGTCAATGTAGAAATGCTAGTTCTTAATGTTAGGAAGAAGAGAGATTTGCCTCCATTATACTGTTCCTAAATACCTCTCCACTTTATGAAAAGGGCAAGGTTTTCTGTGAATTGAGCTTTCTGATCTTAGCTGATGTTCTATCTTGAGCCTGAGAGCTTACTCACATGGGAACACTAAGGACAACCATATTTTCCAATATAGATTTCATATAGGAGGGCATTAATCTTTTTGTGATTCACCAAGCTTGACCAAAACCCATGAATCAAGGATAGTTACGCACAATTCATTCACTAGCTTTACAAGATCTATACTTGGGACTTCTAAAGCAATGCAGAATATTATGAAAGTTCTTTCATCTGCTGACATTGTATTTCACATCACAATATTTCAAAATGTTAGATATGTGGGTGCTGTTCCAATTAACAGTTACTGACAAATTTTTCCATTACTTATTTATCCAAAAGGGACTAGAAACTTCCTCATCATGTGTATATAGGATATGAACACAATAACTTTGTGGTCATCCTGCCCTTTGAGATTCCTACAGATTGGTGAAGAAGTGGGGATAGTGGATGGAAAGGGAAATCTTATGAAACTGGTGACTTATTCTCATGGTGAAAGCAATTAAGAACCTTAAAGGAGGGAGGAATGGGGGGAATAGGTAACTCCAGCATGATGATGGGCTTCAGAGATTCAGTACTAATATAATTGCCTTCTAATTATCAGGAAGGCTTTGCTTTTGCTCACTGTACGGAGTGCAGGGCGGTATTCATATTACGGGCAAATGTCCCACCCGACCGTTGGTGGCTGAGATTAAAATTCCAGTTCCTTGTAGCCAGAGACCATGCCTTCATTTTTGTTATTGTTCAACTGGTATGAAATGATTATTTTCCCCTGCAACTTTCTTCTTGTTTTTACTTATTATTTGATCTCTGTAATCTCTGAAATGGGATTTGGCTGGTTACCGCTTGAATAATCTGGGATTTGATCTTTTTCTATTCAGATTTAGTATGAACTCTACTGTGGGAATTTGCTCCAGTGAAAATTCCAGTGATCTTGTCCATGAAAATGAAGTCTGCCTACAGTGTTTATGTCTTGTCTACTGGTTCAGAACAATATTTCCCATGTGCTGCAGTAAAATTTACAAATTTAAAGCACTGTGCTTCATGGGGAGTTAAATTTTTGGTTTGGGCAATATAATAGTGCCCTTTCATGTCCTGATTATATGCAGCCAAGAACTCATGGTTATTTACTAGATGATAGAACAAGTGAGTCTGTTTAGGGTAAGCTGGATTTAAAAGCTGTACTGCCTCTCACTAAAAATGGATGCCTATCTTTTCCCTTGATGCTGACTGATCTGCTGCGACTCTAAAATGAATTTATTGATACCTGTCTGTCTTTCCACTTAATTTTTGTAAAGTTTTTTAGGAGATACTTAATTGTGGTTTTCAGCATATGAGCACATAATAGATTGATAGTGATTCGAACTGAGTTTTAATCAGGTATTGCCAAGTTGCATGCAAAAGTTGAGTCATATGATTAGCCGCTAAGGTGGTCATCCATCTAACAGTATGTTAGTGAGGAATTGCTAACTGTTTGAGTGCTGAATACCTCCTGGCAAGTGTATTTTATAAATGAAAAGGAAAGATCGAGATATCATCCTTTAGTTTCATATCATTAATTTCGTGGCTGCTAATCTAGAAGGACTCAATATGTTTTTTGCTTCATAGTGAGAGGGGAAAAAAGACTGAACCTCCTCCTTGCAAGTGTTCTTTTACACTTCTGATTCTGGAATCCCCTTAAGAGACTTGTTTTTCTGGACTCCTGATAACTGTTGAAATTTGTCAGTTGTAACCAGAATTGTTTGCTAAGCTTGTGTGCTGTTCTTAAATTGAACTATCTTCATTTTTTTTTTTTTTTAGTGTTCGATTATTTCATTTAATCCCTTGTTACCATGTTACCTTGTAATAAAGAGAAGCACTGGAATTTGGTGACCAAACTGTTGTTTCTGATTATGTTTACCGTCTAGTATCCTGTCCATTGACAGAGTTGGAACGTTTGATTGTCTTTAGTGAAATCCAGTAACACCTGAGGTAATAATTTATTTGCCGTGCTAGATTGTCATGGACTTTGGAACATTATCCAGATAATTAATCCTTTTTTAATGCTTAATAAAATTTATGTTGCTTTTGTTTCTTATTTTTGTTTGGATAGCTACATTCCATTCCATTCTTCAGTCTCCTTTCCAATAAACCCATGCACATATATGTTGGTTGTTGATCAGCAATTTCATTTATTTTCTCACTCTACAGATCGTCGCATTTTTAGGCGTGTTGGTCTATAAGTTTTATGGAGAGGAACTAAGGGAAATGTTTGGTTACGAAGAACATCCCTATGGATTTTATACCATGGCAGGTAAACTCAATCCTCACCTATGATTATCACTGCCTTTTGTTGTTCTATGTAGATGCGATCAGTTGAAAATGAACCTCATTGAAATTAATTAATTAATAACCCTCATTGTTAATATTTGCAAGTTACTTTCTTAGAATGACAAGTTCAATAAAATTTTATGATGAATCTTTATCATTTTCCCAAAGCCTCTTACATTCTCTGACCAGAAAATCTAAGATTTAGTTGACTTAAAATATTATTTTGCACTGATTTGGATATCTATTAAGTGCCATGAAGTTGTGTAATATTTCCTGTATTCTGCATTGGAGGCATGATATTCTCACCAATCAGTGTTGGGGGTGATTGCCTGTATGGTTGGCCTTTCAAAACGTGTTTTTGCGCTTTCCAATACACTTTTTCGATTTCCAATACATCTCTTATCTCACAACCACTACCTCAAAAATGGGAAAACACATTTTTAGATGTTGTCCATACAGGCCCTAAATTCTCCTCCTTTTTTTTCTTTCTTTGAGGTAATTGTGCATGCGGAGAAATGTGCAAAATATGGAATCTCTTATTGAGTGACATAGGTTTGTCCTATGACTTGCCTGATATGCCACATTGTAAAATTAGTCAGTTGTTATGTATGTGAGTAATTGTAGCATTGGAGTAAAAAATGAGGTTATCCAGATGATTTGTTACCCGGACTGTTTACAATTCCACTAAATACGTGGTCAAAAATTTGTCAGTTGGTTTTCAGACCTTTGGTTGTAATAGTGTGAACTTAAAAAGGAGAAGCAACAGATTTCATTATCATCTCACTTAGATTTCATAATCTATGACATGACCACTGTATACTAATTTTCAGTTAGAGTTTTGACCGAAATTCTTTTCTTCCTATTGCCTTATTTACTATATCTAGCATTTTTCATTTGGTTTTGCAGTTTTAGCAGTTGTGCTGGTTGGTTTGCTTTATGGTTTCTTCATAGCTATAATTTGTGGACAGAGGATCAATGAACGCCACTACCATGTACTTGCCAAACAAGAGTTGACAAAGGTTATATATCCTACTAAGCTAGGAATTCATCATCGCTAAGAATAATTTTAATAAGAATTCCTTGTTTCTCTTTTCCTGGCTTATGCTTAAGATTCTTTTTCTCTGCTTGCTTATTTATGTACAAGGTGTATATGTTATGTTGCGATGTGCTTTTTTATCAGATTCATGATATTTTTCTGTTTGATTGTACTACTGTTTTCACTTGTCTGTTATCATGTAATTGGCGGGTTTAGTGTTGTTTTTTGGAGCATCAATTTCACCATGTTGACATGCAATATTGTGCTTACAGGAGTATATAGTGGAAGACCGAGAATCCAATAAGGATGTCCCAGAACTTGATCCCAGCCATGTCACTGAGCTACGAATGTTGGGCCTTTATTAAGGTGAGAATTTATCCCTGCTTATGATCCAAATAAGATAGCTAAAGCGGTGGATGTGGATATGTTGTTATTGAAAGACAGTTAGTCTCTAACTATTAAATCTCTTTGTTAGAGGTACCACATTATGTGCACAAACGAAGGGAGTTATGCTTCTGTGTGTTGCATTGGTATTGGATCAGGAATTGTCCTCCAGGGAATTGGATGGTGAAGGTTTAGGTGAAAGGATTATGTCTTGGTAATTAATTAACTTGTAAAAAACATCAGGATGAGCCAATAATTTTCTGTACAGCTTGTGTAATTTAAATGTATTCTGGAACTGCTGTTTTCATTTTTCCACATCTTTCCTAGTTACTCAGAAATTTTTGCCTGCTTCTTCACTGTTGTGAGTCTTATCCGTGTCCCATTATTTTATAGTTAGTGATTTTCAGGATTCCAGTAATAATTTAAATTAAGGAAATCTGGTGATTCTGTTATACTTGAAGGACATTTTATTTTCATTTCTACTTTTATCTTGACCTGTTCTGATTCTGGTAGAACTTTCCAGATATTTGTATAAACAAATAGAAACTAATTTAATTCTGGGACAAGATTGCGATGGTGTCTGTATGTTCCTAAAGACTGGGTCGGCTAAAGTGAAAGTAACACCATTTAGGATTGCAAAGTAACATCATTAATGCAGCAAATCTCAAGAAATCTAGGCTGAGATGTGAGTTATGAAACTTCTGCTTTGTTTCCAGGTTTCGCCTTATTGTGAATATAGATGTTTTAGAACATGCACAGGCCAGAAGATCTCAATGAGGTTGCAAAAGCACAAATTACTTCATACCAATTGTACTGTTTGTTGAAACTTGTCATGTAATTTTCCTGTTTCTTCATAACGGGCTATTCTTCAGCCAAATCCTCATCATCACTTTTTCTTTTCTTCTTCTTCTTCTTCTTCTTCTTCTTCTTCTTCTTTTTTTTGGGTTTTTTCCTGATAGTAATGATCATCCTTTTTTTCATTTGCCAATCTTTTGGTTATTCATGAATAGTGTTTACACAAAAGTGTGATAGTAGGCTCCATCTCCAGTGTTGAACATAATCAGTTTTCGCTCTAATTGAAGTCTGTTCATATACTTCCTCTGCCACCTGTTTTGCAATATTTGATAACAGTTCCGGTTCAGACATCAAACTACCTTCAGTGAATTGCCTATTGGTTCATTTTTAACTGTTCAAGTACAGCTTTAAAGGCAGTGTTGTAAAAATTATGTTGGCTAGCTGTCACTTTTGAAATCCTAGTAAATAATTAGAGTTGGCAATGTGAGCGCCTTTTGGGATATTCGTTTGTGCTGTGCTGGGCTGGGCATCTTCAATTCAACTAGTGGAGGGGTACAGCGCTTGTTTTTTCTGGCATCTTCGATTCATTACTTTCTTACGCATATCGTTTCTTCGAGGGGATACAATTTGATTGGGTATTAATTCCACTGCTGCGATCAGATTTGTTAATGCATCCTACTTTTTTTGTCTACAACTGAATCCTACTTTGATTGTCAATTCATGGGGCAAGGACTGCCTGGTCATAACACAAAATTATATACAATAACATAAAATTGCAAGCTGCTACAGCGTCTGGGTCACCAGAAAGTTGGATCCATGAATTCCTATCCTCAGTGGCCTACAACGTTCATGAACAGTAATTACTGTTCATGAACAGTATTTTTTTTTTTTTTTTTTGGATCTACTTACGGCTTGGATTGCGGTTTCATATTGGCTCAAGCGGTGTCAGATGTGCGCTAGGGACCATCAACATGCGTTCAATTTCTTTCATCTTATGCCCTTTGAGGTACTTAATGGAGCCACTTGCTTTAGTCGATAACAGTAGATCATTTTTATATAGTATTAGTGACCCGATATAACCGGACTTTTGTATTTTTAGTTGTGCCTAGATTGTCTAGTTTTTCAACCTGTGCCGCTTTACGGCTTTTGTCCCGCGCTGCGGGTAGTTTGTGCCCTTTGAGGGCTTCTAGTCCCGTTAAGGGTCTTTGTTTACGTGGGTTCTGTATTTTTCAAGATCGACTCACGGCTCTCTGCCTTCTTCGACTCTGTATATTGGCTATTGTGCCCAGTTCTCAATATAATATCGTTTCAGCAAAAAAAAAAAGTAGCCTACCTCGTCAATAATATCACTCTTATTCCTGGAAACAACACAAGGCAGCAAATTGGTAGTGGGGGTGGGGGTGGGGGAGAGAGAACAGAATAAAGGGAAGAATTTGTAGAGTCTTCATTTTTGACAATATACAATAATATTCTATGTCAAGTCTTCATTTTGATATGTAATTTCATACTAAATACTAGGAATCTCACCAAAAACCTGCAGTCATCATAGACCTATACAAGCAGCTAATATATGGGCTGGTTTTGAGGGTATAATAATAGAACCCATGAACATCAAGGACGAACCCAACAGCAAATCAGCGCTACTATCCTATTATTATCATATTTCTACAGCAATCCTATCTGCACATGTACCAATATACAAAGCCCATCGGTCATCTTGCAATCCCAAATTGGAAACCCTCCTCTTTAAGTTTTTTGCAACTTTTTAAAATATAAATGTTAGCCAGCCAAGCGCCCTGGAAAGCCCCGCTGCTCAACTGCTAAAAGAGAAGCAAACATTCAGTCAAACTCCCACCAAACTCCAAGAGAATTTAACACACGCAAAAAATTATAAGATAATGTGATCTTTGGTTGAAAACTAATTAGCAATATCTTCGCTTACCTCTGTCATTCCATTCAACCTTCCTGATCCTCAGAAAAGGAAGAATCACAAGATGTCTCTTCCACTTCTGTTTGCTCAGAAGATAAATCTTCAACAGATAGAGTAAATTAAGTTACAAAGTGCTTACAAGTAAATTGTCAAAAGGGTTAAACAGGTAAATTTCTGGTAACAAGTTCAGCTAAGACAACGTGTATATGCTACAAAAACTGCACTTCTTGTGTCAGATCACACATTTTCTTCAGAATATTCAGACAGGGATAACTGTGATTCGTTGTCTCATCATTCACAAGACTGCAGTATTCGACTATAAATGCTAGACAACTGATCAAATTGCATGAAACTTCATTAAACAACACCAAAAAGGTTGGGGGAGGGGGAAGACATGTATGAACCGTCGCCACTTGCTTTATTTGTTCAATATGCGATTCCCCAATCCCCAAATAGCAGATGAATAAATCCATCAAAATGAAGATAAGTTGACAGAAATACTACATCATTTACTTTCACTCGCAGTTAATCATGAAATATAATTACGACATCAGGAAACTTGAGCTAAAAGAAGTACAATTAGAAAGGAAACAAAACCCCACCAAAAAAAGAAAAAATTTAAACTTCAGAGCCTGCAGTACTTTTTGTGTCAGATCCAAAGGTTTCATACATTGAATTCAGACAGGGATAACTGCAATTCAATGGTCTCATCATGCACACAAACTGCAGAATCCATAAATATCCACTCATATAAAGACCAAGTTCGGAAAACATGAATATAAGATTTCTACGAAAAAAGAAAAAGGATGTGAGAAAATAAAATTATCTCCTCGTCATCCTAATCAACAGGATGTAAGAAAATAAAAGGGAGATCAACTAATACGAAATATAAGTAGCTCATAAGCCTCAGACCGTCCTAGTATAAAGATATCAACATAGTAGCAAGTGCTTTAACTTGCACTTCAAGTTTCAACCACTGAAACGTCATCATTGGCAGTCAATTTAATGGCACAAGAAGATGCGTGCGCAAATATAGATACTTATACAAAATAAACATGGGCAACAGGAATAAGTTTCAAGTACTAGTATTTACGGATTTATTGTGTTTTAAATGTGTATACAGATATAGGGAAAAAAAAAAAGAGATTGCAAATTAATTGAGTTGTTAAAATGTCCTAAGAGGAGACGGATGAGCATCAGATCTTCCTATTCAGATGAGTATCATATAACCCAGAAATGTATCTTGGGCATTCAACTCAAAACAAAAAAACAACATCATTTGCTATCCTGCGCGATAACTCTTTGAAAATAGGAAGCTTTCAGATTGAAAGATTACAGCTTTCGGAGCAAAGCAACAACATGAGACATCCAGCACTAACATGATACATCGAAAACATAAACACAAACAGAGAAAGGATGAGCAATTTTAAGCAATGGATAAAGACATGGAGCAAAGCAATTGAGTTTTTATCATAATACCGTCGCGGCCGTTGGCGTTGGTGCGTTGGTTGTTAGGGAGATAGTAAGCAGACGAAGGCCAACCGCGGGAGGTGGTTAGGGACATAAGTTGTTCTGGGTCA
Organism: Gynochthodes officinalis; assembly: GCA_020080225.1. Taxonomy (NCBI): domain Eukaryota; kingdom Viridiplantae; phylum Streptophyta; class Magnoliopsida; order Gentianales; family Rubiaceae; genus Gynochthodes; species Gynochthodes officinalis. Next base: position 13,170,421 of record CM034625.1, on the reverse strand, counting down.
TAGTGGTGGAGGGGGGGGAAGGTGAGAGGGAGGGGGGAGTTAGAGAGCTTGCGAAGGAGTTGAGCGACGCCGTAGTTGCGACGCTTGGGCGGGACCCAGTAGGAGGCACCTGGAACCAAAGGCAACCATTCAGGTGCAGATCGGTTGACGATGATGCGATGGACGGCATCCTCGATTATCCTGACGGCCAATGCCTCCAACTCCGGGGAAATAGATGATGATGAAGGGGAGGAGGAGGAGGAGTCGGCAACGTCGGGAAGCAGAGAAGCGATGGAGAAATGAGGATGGGTGGAATAATAAAAAGAATAGGACCCAGCTGCAGCAATGGTAGTAGGGGTTGGGGTTAAAAGGGGAACAACGGAATTGACAGATTTGAGTAGGCGAGAGGAATAGTTGGCAGCTGCGGTGGTTGTTCTGGTTAGAGTTTGGGAGGAGAGTGATATGGCCATGTTATTATTTTGCAATGGGATTCGGGCAGCAGGCGGCGAGGGAGACGGGCAAGAGAGAATATTACTATATGTTAACGGTGCCTGCGAATAATAACTTACTCCACGCCACTGCTAATATATTAGTAAATCAGTGGTAGCGGTGGTGGCTGTGGCGGCGGCGGTTTCTGGGATAATTGAGAGAGAGAGAGAGAGACAGGGATCAAATTTTAGGGCTTAGGTGGAAGGAACGCATGAAAGAAGGCCCAATAGCTAGTTTTTTGATTATTTAAGCAGGCCATGCTGTGCTTATTGGATCGCCACGACAGGACCATTATTACGACCGACCAAGCCCCTTAGTGGATCACAACTGAAGCGAAGACAGAAGAGGCGGTAGGCCCACTAAAGAAAGCTCTTGTTTGATTTGTTGATTTCCCCCAATTCTCATTTCCTACGCAATATTATTAGTATATTGCTCGCTCTGTTAGGGTTTGGATCCGCAAATCCAATCAAATCAATCCAGAAATAAACTCTCTCCGGCGAACGGGAACGTAAGCGGAAAGGAACCTGAGAAAATGGCGATGAGGAACGTGTACAGGGAAATCAAGGGACTGAAGGTGAAGGAGGTGCCGGCCAAGCTGAAGCCCATGCTCAGCGTTGATTACCTCAAGAACGCCATCCAGAGAGGATTGGACAACTACCACGCCAAATACATCCTCACCGATTCCGTTGAACCCCTCTATCACGTTTGCTTTGGTGGGATGGTCTTTTCCTACCTCGTCGCTCTTCCGGAGGAGCGTCGCCACCTCCAGCACCAGGAGCACGCTAAGCAACACGGTGCCTCCGCCGCTCATTGATCTTTCTCCTTCATCATCATCATCATCATCGAGCCCTCTCTCTATGTCGTTTACAGGTTTCTAATTCCTTTCATTCCCCCCTTTATTCTGTATTTCTTTTTCCCCCCCTAAATTCTCTCTATAAAAAGATTTGATTTTTATGCTCATTCTCTGTAATTTCGATGCATTCGGTTTGGATGGCGTTGAAGCTAGGAACCCTGATCCCAACCCCAATTTTAGTCTTTGTTACTGAACTTTGGTGTGTATGTTCCTGATCGATCAAGGCAGGCTTGCTATAGAATAGCATCGTTATTATTTCTTCCAAACAGAATTTTCTTTATTCCCTTAGCAAAGTAGGATGCCTACTGTGAGTCAACTTTTACGGAGGATTCATGAGTTTTGTTACCACATGACCCAGTATGATCCTCAACCCTACCTAGAGGGCTTGGGGTCTTGTTGATATAGATTAGAAGTCGAGATCTTGGCATTTTTTGTTTTCACTATTTTTTATGTTTATGGAGATTAATAATTGTTTGCTGCCATTCTTTTGCTGGGTTAGTTAGGCCAATTTTTCTAAGTTCTGCTTGCATTGTTATCTAAATATGGTGTCAATACATTCATGGATGTTATATAAACAAATCGTTCTGTTTGCTGTGTTTTGGCTGTGTGCAATTCAAAAAGGGGCGGAAGATCACTGCAATTTAGTCCAAACTTCTTACCTTGCTCTGTGGAGCTATAGGGACTTATCATGATTTGAATTTTTCAAATCAACCTCATTGCTTTTCATATAATTTTTAATAAAGTCCTCCTATTGAATCAATTCTCTTGTGGAGAGGATAACTCCTTTCATTGGCTCTAAGCCATGAGTGAAAATAGGATTTCTTACTTCTGATAAATGCCTTCTGAACTTTATTGCGGTATCTACCATCATTTAGTGAATACTTTAATGAAAGAAGAAATCGTAGGCCATTCCATCATTGGGTACTCTGACTTCAAATGGGAGCATTTTACTGCTGATGGGAAATATTCTTCATATAAAAGTTTGAAGGACGAAGCAAACTGTAGTTTAGACCTCACAAAGTTGATAGATCTTTGTGGGTTGCAAGTTGTAACCTTTGTCTATATCCTTGGCAAGTTGGAAAAAGTTTTCTTATTTATATTTTTCCCAGAGCACTTAAATTGCCGAAGGTGGAAGCCAGTTATTAGTTGTTTTGGTGTGCTTACATTGTAGCTCTACTGATGTTTTATTGGTTCAAGAATTTTGTAGTCACTCAACTCATTCTTTACTCTAATTCTTCTTTTGCTCTCTAATTGCAGTTTCAGCGAAGTCGATGATTAGCTGATTCTTTGATGCATAAGCACTGAAGACCCCCTGTTATGTTTGTTCCAGGTTCTCATTAGATATTGTGTAATTTGAGGAATCAGTACGTTATGAAAATAATATGTTGCATACTTCTTGTTTTGATTATGTTTAACAATTGTTTGGATCTTTTACCATTATGTCTATCTTCATTACCACCAATTGATGATTCTGGTAATTGTTGTTTTTCTTTTTGGAGATCCTACCACCACAAAGCTTCCAATTATGGCATATTGGCATCACCGCCCTCCCTTTGGGATTGTTAATATTTTGAGGATAGGTTAGAATACAGATAAATTGACTACGATCTCAAACCTTTTGTTAATTATTCAAATGTCTCTAGGGTCATGAGAGTGTTGTAGGTCCAAAATCCCAATTCCATCCTACCTTTGAAGTTTCTTCTTTTTAAAAAATTAATTTAAAATTTGGTTAAAAAAGTTCAGGGGGGGGGGGGGGAATGTGTGAAGAAGGCCTTGGTAACCTTTTGCTATGCTGTTGGAGCTTGATGGTGGAGAATCTGCAGTATGATTTATCTTGCATCAGGTATTAGAGCAGAGTTGAATTAGGTTCATGCGGTGGAATTGTTTTTAGTTCTAAAGTTTTATAGTTGTGGGAGTAAGGGTCTGAGTTTTATTTACTTCATCAGATGGCCTTTTTTATGTTTTAATGGTCCACCACTCTCTCTCTCCCCCTCTCTTGCTCTCTCTCTCAAGAGATGAAAGACTAGAACCTTCTTTATTTGCCATTTTTGGGGGGCGGCTTATCAACTTTTTGTCATCTGCCTGTGATAACAGATAAAACATGGGTAAGGTGCCCATGCCCTTATAGCTTAATTTAGGATTGGGAGTGTGTGTATGTGGTTCTTTGATCCCCTGGCATGAGAGGGTGGTTCTTAGCTTGTGAGGCTGCTTCTTCATTGCTGCCTTTGCAAGGGGTTGATTTAGCAGAAGCTTGTTTGGATGCTTTGTTTTTTCTAATCCTGGCTGGTCAATGTAGTTTCTTTCACCTTTTCCCTAGTTGTTCCTCCGATGAGGGAATGCTGCTCTTGGTTGATTCATCTTTGGGAGTATCCTTGAAACTGCAACAGGCATTACATTCCTAAACGACTAAGTAAGATTACAGCCACAGAAATCAATTAGAACTAGCCCAAGAGCAAGAATTAAAAGAGGAAAGGGTTAAAAAAAAAAAAGAGGTAAAAGTCTAAACTGGTAGAGGAGGAGGAGGGGGATGTTTAATTATGAAGTATGTGTTGGTGAGGTTGATAGAAATCCAACAGTAATAATGTAGCTGCAGCATTAGTGTATTAGTGTGGTGGGAAGGGAGTAGCCCCGACAAGCCCAAACTTGATGGATGGTTGTTGTGAATCTTGTGATAGTAGAAATGGGTTGGTTGTTGTGACAGCGATCGGCCGCTAGTACCTGAGTGGATGAGACTTTGGAGATTGGGGAAGGAACGTGGGGAGAGGTTCCGAGATTTGACTTTAAACACGTTTTTAGTAGCAGCGGCTGGGATAGTGGTTGAATTTAACTGGACGTCTCGGCGGCTGACCAATCAATCATTTAATTGTTGCTACTCTTATTTATTTTACATAAAAGATTTAATTTTTGAATCAGTTTAGTTAACTTGGCTGGTTCTATCTCAACTCGAGTAAGTAAGTATGTATATTCTTCATTATTCTTGATGATTTTGGTTAGTTAGTTGTCAAGTGGTCGATCAGACCATTTCTTTCTCACTGGGGAGTCCGAGTACCCAATTTCGTCCTTCCTTGCTCTTTTTTTTTTTTTTTTTTTCAATAATAATAATAATTTGATAATTTATATGATTTTTTTTTTTATCGCTGAGCTTGACATTCAATTACGATGTGATTTAGATGATTGATTAATGGAAGTTGAAGGGAAGCGCATCAACAAATTCCTATCAAAGCCTCCGGACGTCTGCCTTAAAAATCAAATAAATAAATGACGATAGTATAATCAACAAAAGGAAAAAAAAAAATAAACCTGAAAATAGTCAAAATTACTACCGCGATCATAGTTTATAGAATTGGGATTTTATACAGGATCAATTTAGGGTAACAGAATCAGATCGGTGGGATCGGATCGTAAAATCGTAATATTCTACAAAAAATGAGAAAATATATTTTATAAATTATTTTTAAAAGAATTATTAACCAATATATGAATGAATATATAAAAAATTCATGTATAATTTATAATTAAATGATTTTATTTCAATTCTTATTTCTTATAACATTTTATATGATTTTTTAAATATTTTAGTAGTTGTCATAGTCGAAGGGTATTTAAGTCTAATTTATTTATTTATTATTAAAATTTAATAAAAGTATGATTAAACCAATTAAATTGTTTATATAAGTATAGATATTAATTTTACCTAGATATATGAAGTGTTTTTTGAGTAAATTTAATTATATTTTATTCATATAATAAGGTAAAATCGTAATCAGAATCGAGATCGTAGAATCGATAGAATTGGATCGGGATTCTGACAACTATGACCGCGACTACAAACCCTACATAGACATTTATACGTGCTACTCAGTCACCTTTGCGCCTTTCATGGTTTGGACTCCGGAGCAATTAATTTTAGTTGACTCTTTTGCCCATTCTTTGGGGTGGGCCTATGGGAGGTTTGGGTTGAACTTGGGCCTACCCATTTTTCACTTTCTTCCATTTTCCTTGTTCATTAACGGTTTAGTAAATCATCAATTGTCAAACCAAATATTGGGGACAATAACTTCATATTGTAATTATATGCTCCTCCTCCTCCTCCTTTTCCCCAGAAAAACAATCCACTTTGATATAGGTATAAGCTTTTATTGAATGTATTATTATTTAATTATGATTCATGCGTGTTTACATACATAATTAAAATTAGCAATTATGATTTTAGTTGTTTTATTATACAAAAAAAAGTGGATGTTTCTTTGAAAACAAATAAAAATTAACTATTTTTAGGAACGTGTGTTGTTCGTGATTACATTTAATATATTTGTGTACGTACGAGATTTTACTTTGTAGTAAGTAATTAAATAATAGTTTGTATAAAATGTCAATATACGGGTGACATGATATATAAATACTAGTGGTATTCTTATTGTTAACTACTACTACTATTGTCATTATCCTTTCTTCCTCCCAAATTTAACAAGTTTACTTCGTGAGAATATGTCACTTGAATCTGTAACATTAACAAAATGTTTAAATTGTGCTCGTAATCTTAAATATCTATTTAAGAACCGGGGAAAAAAAAATAACCAAGGTGAGATGAAGGGTTGCGAGATGAACGTGGAAGTCAACAAAATAAATTACAGTCTTTGCTTGGTTGGATTCATCATGTATAAACCTCAAATGATTCTTTGATGCGTGTATATATATATAAACAACAATGAAAGGGAAACGTTTGACAAAGGAATTTGAAAATGAGGGGGTGGCCCGGTGGGTGGTATTTTACTATTTTAGAATGAAAAAGAGTAGCAAAGTGTGATTATACGGCAAAAGAGGCTATGGTAGTGGGAGGGAAGTCGGGAAGGCTTCCCTGAGTATGTAAATATGCAGTCTGTATGGGATGGAGTCCACGGAACGAAGTGACTTCTCTGTGTGAGTTGGAATACTCGAATCTGATGTAGACTGTGTAGTAGTGTGAAGAGCCGTAGACAGACAAAAGCCACAACGGATTGGGTGGGTCGCCTTTCTAATTTGGGTTAATTATCAAAGATCCCACCCCACGTCCACCTGCTCTCTCAAATAAATAACCACGCCCTTGCTTATTTTTTCATACTAAAAAGAGTGACATACTATAACTGATGTGGTGTGTTAAAAAAATTTATTTATTATACTCGCTTAAAAATATAAAATAATAATAAATAAATTTCTTTTTTAATGTCACATTAATTATTACATCTCGTTAATATACAAAAAAAAAAGAAGGTCAATTTAATTATAATTACTAATAAATAAATAACTAACAATTCTCGGGTAGTGGAAAGTATATTACATAATGAACAAAGTTCACAATTTAGAGTCAATTTTGGGATTAACTGTGTGTATAATGCATATATATTTTGTAAGCGTACTATGTATTTAAATGCTTTAAAATATTTATAGCGTGCGGTATAAGTTACGGTAAAGTCTCAAATTGAGTGGCTTAAACCATAATTTAGAGGTAAACTATATATAGGAAGAGTACATAGTACATAGCAAAGTCAAATTCATAATTACAATACAATAATCATTAATTATGCGAGAATGAGATCCAACCCACCTAATGCTGTTATTATAAGATTGCAATGCAGCGTATGCGTAACATATATACTAGTAGTTGCTATTATGTTGGTCGGACACGAGGCAGGCTGAGGCGACTCCTTTTGTTTTTTGTTTTTTGTTTTTTAAAATTAATTATCTCCTTCCTCTTTTTTCCTCTTTGGTTGGTTTGGTTAAAAACACAAATGGTAAAATTTGATGGTTCAATCCGTCAGAAAATAGAGATTGAGAATAAGTTGATAAAATTTTGTTTATCATAAAAAAGAGTACGACTTTAAAGCCAAAAATTTTAAGTTATTATTAGTTATGGAAATCTCAAACTAAAAGGTAACGAGAATTATACATTTTTTTTTAAAAAAATATTGATTAATTAATTAATTATGTGAATAAGATACCAAGGAATGGGTGTTGTAGTGATTTATTAGTTAGTATAGGGGGTAGGGGTGGGTATTTGGAAAAATAAATAAATGAAAAAAGAGCAGGGAAATCAAAAGAATTGAAGAAGGTAAAATTGTAATCGGAAGTGAAAGTGAAGAGGTGTAGGATTATAGGAGTAAGAGAATAGAGGAGGGGGAGTATTGTTATGTGGAAGTTGTTTGGGAGTGAATGAATCCCTTTATTTGTACGCCAAGGCGAGGCGAATAGGCGATCCTAATTCCTAAGTCCTAAGTAGAAAGTGGAGCGAGTGGTTGGTTTTGGTTTAGGTTTAGGTTTAGGCGTTTAGCAGTAACCACTCTCACTGGTCGTCACTACCAGTAATAAGTCGTAATAGGGAATGAGTCCATGGGCATCAATGCATCATCCATGATCCATCCATTACTAATATTATTATTATTCTTATTTTGTTATTGATTTGGGATGTGGTGTTTGGAGGTGGCTATTGCCGGACGAGACAACCCACCAGCTGTTGCGGCTCTCTGAAGATTCATACTATCCCCATTCCAGTATTCCTTCCTCATGCTATTCATTATTGTTTCATTCCAAGTTTCCAACACACCACACCACACCACACATCCTTTTTTATCTTCTTCTTTTTTCTTCTTTTTTTTTTTTCTTCTTTTCAACGTTTACATAATTACATTTACATTTACATTTACATTTACATCTTATTCAGAGAGAGAGAGAGAAGAAGAGAGAGGAGAAAGCAAGAGAAAGGAGAGGAGAAAGGAGAGAAGACAACGCAGCTAGCAGATTGGTAGACGACGGCGATGGGATCACACCAGCAACAACACCAGCACCAACTCCAACGCCAATACCACGACTAGCACACTTCCAATCCCGCTTATCATCACTAAACCCAGACACACCAACAAAATTCCTTCAAACTGTGAGACCCCCCCCCTCCCCTCACCCCCACTCCTTCCAGTTTATGTTACTAACTAGATTTTGCATACGCCTTGTTGTTATTCGTGCCACTCCCACCTCATGTCCCCAGATCTATATTTTCCCATGCCTCAGGTTTCACTCCTCTTCCCCTACTTCCTCTAATTTATGTTTCCTGGTACTCCCATTTAACTCACCCACCCCTTCTCTTATTTGCTATCCCCGATCCATCTTATGCATTTTCCCCCTCTGTACATAATATATATTTTAAAAATCCCTCAAAATGTTCAAATTGGTCTGCCTGCCTTTATTTCTTATATTTTTTTTTGTTTCTCAAACTCGCTGCTTATTATTATTCTCTTGATGCGTGCTAATCTCTAATATGTGTGCCGTGAGGGGGAAGATAAAAAATATTGCGCTCTCACTTTTTTTTTTTTTTTAGGGTTTGGTTGGGCTACCAAATCTAGGCATTTTCCCTTTAGAATTTTGCCCCGTCAGTTTGGATTTCTGGACTCTTGAAGCTTGATAGTGACTTGCTTAGACTCTAATTTCAAAGGAAATAGAAACCCTACTGAAGTCTCTTGTTGTTTTGCGAAAAGGTTTCCTTTTAATGGATTGCAAATCTCTTACCATTTCGCTTGATCTATGGACATTTGGATTTCCTCCTGATTTATGCTAATCAGTTCCCAAAAATCCCAAGCGCGTGTATTTGTTTCTTTCTCTTTGCTCTAGATATTTGCTCATATTTACTTGTGCAACTGATGAATGCAAGTTTATCCTATTCTCAATTTCTATGTGTATTTCTGGAAAATTTATTTTGGGTTTCGCATATGGTGACAGTCTTGACATTTGATCTACGCAAAGCTTTTTAACTATATAAAGAATGTTGAACAGATTTATCCGTCTCACTTCGAGTTTTTAGACCACCTCAATTACCTATGATTTCCCAAATTCTCAGTGCTTTTACAGAAACGTTCTTAGATTCTTGTTACTCCCTTCTCATTTGTCGAACTAGCCTTATCCGTTTTGGGATCTGATTTCTTCAATAAATATTTTTGTGGCACATTTCCTCTTCTCTCTAACTTGTGATGTACATCTCCTTTTCCTTCTAACTTGTGATTTTCACTGTCCTCGGCATTTCTATTTTTATCAACATCTGCATATATAACACGTGTTTGTGTGTTGGATCAGAGTCCAGTTGGTGGTTTTTTTTCTATGATGAAGTTGTAGATGTAATTATATAGACTATTTTTGGATTTAAGCCCGAAGATAAATGCACGGTAATGATTCCACCCATGTAGCCTGTCGCTTGTCATTGAAATCATGTCCACATTTTAAAACCATAAAAAGAACAGCATGAAATTTTTTGAAAACTTCTTAAATTACGGAAGGGAAAAAAAAATGTAGAAAGCTTTCTCCTTGATAATATTTGTGAGCTTCTTGGAAACTCCTTAATTGGTGGTGACCTACCATCCTATATTGGTTGATTTTTATTGCATCTTTATTAAATTTAATTTCCACGCTCGATCATGCGGGACAACGGTTATTGTTGCCACGTAGTGCTAAATGTGTGGTTTGTCCTATTTGAATGTATCAGTTGTCGTTATCAATGACACACATCATATTTATTGTGTCGCTCGAATCTCAATGATTTAGTTAGTGAATATAATTGATTACGTACATCATTATTTGCACATTGCTCTTGTTTAGTCATTGATTGTTATTGATTACATACATCGTTATTTGTGTGTTGCTCTTGTTTCAATGATTTTGTCGTATGTACTGCATTGTGAAACATGTTTTTGACTGACAACATTTTTGTTGGCACTCATGGCCATGTGGGGTTTTAAATTTCACAGCAACGCATAGGAGCTGGTAAATAACTTTCGTTTCAGAGTGCATGCGCCATTAAGAAAACAGCATGGGTTCTAGATTTCCATCTCATCAGCTCAGCAATGGCCTCTATGTATCGGGCCGGCCAGAGCAGCCGAAAGAAAGGACACCAACAATGAGCTCAGTGGCGATGCCGTACACCGGTGGTGACATCAAAAAGTCTGGTGAGCTTGGAAAGATGTTTGATATTCCTGTTGATGGCTCAAAGTCAAGGAAATCTGGACCTGTAACCAATGCTCCTTCACGGACTGGATCATTTGCCGGAGCTGCCTCACATTCAGGACCAATCAATCCTAATGCTGCTGCTCGAGCCAGCTATTCCACCTCTGGTCCAGTGTCATCATCAGGGGCTGGTTCAACTTCAATGAAAAAATCAAATTCTGGTCCCTTGAGTAAACATGGGGAACCTATAAAGAAGTCATCTGGCCCTCAATCTGGTGGAGTGACACCCCTTGCCCGCCAAAATTCAGGTCCGCTGGCACCAGTTCTTCCTGCAACAGGACTAATTACATCTGGTCCTATATCTTCTGGACCCCTGAATTCATCTGGTGCACCACGAAAAGTCTCTGGCCCTTTGGACTCAATGGGGTCAGTCAAAGTACATGGCTCATCTGTTGCTAACAATCCAGCTGTGACTACTCTTAGTCAAGAAGATGACTATTCCTTTAAGAGGAACTTCCCAAAGCCAATTCTTTGGGCAATGATCTTGCTATTTGTCATGGGCTTCATTGCTGGTGGGTTTATCCTTGGAGCTGTGCATAATGCTATTTTGCTCATTGTTGTTGTTATTCTCTTTGCCATTGTCACAGCTTTATTCATCTGGAACTCTTGTTGGGGGGAAAGAGCTATAATTAGCTTCATTGCTAGATATCCTGATGCTGAACTGAGAACTGCAAAGAATGGACAGTATGTTAAGGTTTCAGGGGTAGGTGTTTTCTAATGCTAATTTATTAATTATTTGTTCTGTTAAGCCTTTTATAAGAATCACTAATTGAACTAGTGAGATGAGATATCATCCTCAGTAAGTTTTCTACTTCCTTAACCTATTGGACTGTTGGTCAAGATCAGAGGCATTTTGAATTGTTGATTACTTATGTGTCTTTGAGGTTGACTGCACACAGTGCATATATCTTTCATGTTGTGGATTACCTGGTTTTTTCTCATCATTGGACCTGATTCTACTGCAAAGATGACTCGCGAAATGAAAGGTTTCATTTTTGAATGAATACACAGTATAGGTGCTTTCTCTGCTCCTGCTTTTCTTAATGCACGAGAGGTTTCGGTGGAATTCTATGTATTCAAATTGCTCTAATTTTGGTGCAAAAAATGGATGTAGGATTTTTTATTCTTTTTCTTGCTCTCAAATTGTGGTTTACAACTTGATTCATTCTGTTGGTCTTGTATCTTGTGGTAATTATTAAATTTTGCGAAGGTGGTGACTTGTGGAAATGTACCCCTTGAGTCTTCCTTCCAAAAGGTGCCAAGATGTGTCTATACTTCTACAAGTTTATATGAGTATCGAGGATGGGATTCAAAAGCGGCAAATCCTACCCATCGTCGATTTACGTGGGGGCTTAGGTCGTCAGAAGTGAGTTTCTGTTCTAGCTTTTCAATTTCTTTTTTTTTTTTAATCAAGAAAGAAGCTATGCCTTGTTTTATGAAATTTATTAAAGCCTTGAATTTACAGTGGTGGGATTCTAGGTTTTGGCTCAAAAAGCTTTTAGATGTTTATGGTGGCACATGTATTTTCATTGAATTGCAGGTGTTACAACAAAATTTATGAGAATTTGTTTTCATTATCTTTTTCTTTTGCAGAGGCACGTTGTTGACTTCTACATCTCTGATTTTCAGTCCGGCTTGAGAGCATTGGTTAAGACAGGCTATGGTGCTAGGGTGACTCCTTATGTGCAGGAATCTGTTGTTGTTGATGTCAATCCTTTGAATAAAGAACTTTCTCCTGAATTTATAAGATGGTTGGGGGAGAGGAATCTTTCAAGTGATAATCGTGTTATGCGGTTGAAGGAAGGGTAAGCCTCTTGTTAATGATCAAGACTTTCAGTCATACGCTATAACTGCTCTTAAGCCTAAATTATAACGGGATGAACAAGTTTAAATGCTTTAACCTTGCTGCAAGGTTGTTTTGATCACTGTAGTCACATTTTTGGAAAGGATGGGTACTACCTTGAAGTAGAATGGACCCAGTTACACAAATGGATTTTTTTCGTTTTTTGGTTGTGGGGGTTTTGGTTAGTGGGGATATAAAAGAAGAAGAAAAACTATATCTAAAAGAATAGAATACTGTCCTGTGATCGGAATGAATGAAGTTCTGTGTTTTATTTTATTTTTGTTGTTGCTGTGTTTGTGTTGGTCAGGTACATTAAAGAAGGAAGCACGGTGAGTGTGATGGGAGTTGTGCAGAGAAATGAGAATGTGCTTATGATAGTACCCCCACCTGAGCCCTTCACAACAGGATGCCAGTGGAGTAAAAGTATCTTTCCGGCCAGCTTAGAGGGTGTGGTATTGAACTGTGAAGATGCATCGAAGATAGACGTGATCCCAGTATAAGTAGGGATGTGGTTTTTATTTGGAATGGTATTAAACTGGTTGGCGTTTTGTAATTGTTATTATTGTGAAAGTTTGTTGTGTTGGAATATAGGTAGTGTTTGTAGAGGCGTGCAAGGCGGTGGGAAGCAGAAAAGTGGAAATATAAATATAGTTGGTGGGGGTTTGAGATGTTAGTTTGTGCAATTGTATGGTTTTGAGTAAGGGGTTTCATTTTACTTGATGTTAAATTTGGTTGGTTTATAGCGTGTTCAATGAAAGGGGCTTTTGTATGGGAACGGTTGGTTGGCTGGTAGGCTGGCTTATACAAGTCTAGTGGCAATTGGAAAGTTTATTTTTATTTTTATTATTATTATTATTATTATTATTATTATTATTATTATTATATGCGTATGTAGTAATAAAAGAGGGAGCGAGCAGAGGAAGAATGGAAGATGGGTGGTGGGGTGGGTTTAATTAAGTACTTAATTAATGAAAGGTGAAAAGAAAAGAGATATGATGGGTGTTGAGACCAAAATGAGTGACTGTCACTCTCTGCCTCTCTCACCGCCCCTCCCTTCAAATGTCAAGACCAAACCCCATTGCATCACTGACCATAATAATAGCAGTATACTTAGCAGCCGGAGGCTTGACTCTATTGCATATGTACAAAGAAAGGAATTGATCTTATTTATGTGAGTTGATATCGTCTTCTGTTTTGTAATGTGGACACTCCTCCTCCTCCTCCTCCTCCTCCTCCGTGGCTCAAGTTGAGTTGGTAATAATAGAGTTTTCGGCTGCTAAAGGACTACTTTTATTTGTAATCCAAGTCCTAAATCGTAGGAATGTGACAGAGAATTACCTTATGTGGACGGGAGAGTCGGGAGACAAATTCCATCATTCTCTCCAGTACAAACTCCTCATCCATCAAACTTAATTAATCGGGAGCAGCTTCATGTTAACGTATTACCGTGTCGAGATTTCGTACCCCTGGGGAATCACAGCTTATACGAGTCATAAACAAGAAGCGGCTGCACCGCCAAACCAAACTAAACTAAACTACGGGAGGAGGAGGACATTGTTTCCCGGATTCCAGTTTTTAGTTCCCGGCGGATTTTCTTTTTGTTCCCTCTTCTGTTCCCACCCTCTCGACTCCAAAATTAGATTTGATTTCGCAGTTCTAAGTTCTAAGTTCTCCCCATATCTATATACTAATATCAACCCATACGCTGCTACCTCATACAGTATTATTATTTATTATTTCCAAGCAAAGAAAAGAGAAGACGAATAATGAGGTGGTGAGGTGACGATGGGGAGACCATCTTCTTCTTTATCATCATCAGCACTTGCCGCCGGTGCCGTCACTTCCAAGCATAGAACCACCCCCAAAACTGCCATCAGCAAATTGGTGTTCTTCTGCGTTGCCCTTCTGGGTATTGCTCTCTTCGCAGATCTGCTTTGGGCATCTTCGTCCTCCTCTTCCTCATCCGCCTCTTCCATCATCTCCTCCGCCCTCAACCATTCCCCCACCCGCACCTTTTTCGTCACTTCTTATCCTAACCGCACCACCGCCGCCCCTCAGGTTCTTTTTTCCCACTTCCATTGCTTTGCTTTTATTTTTTTCATGTATATATTTTAATTTATTGCTTCATCCTGCCCCTGCAATTCCACATCTTACTAATGACAATGTCACCACTAAATCAAATCTACCATATCTAATATTCCGAGCTTATCTTCTTCAACTCTACGCTTCCAATTTCCTTCCTTTTAATTTTATTTTTTAGTGTTCCCATCTGTTGGATTTTCTACCACTTACTTCTTTCCTTCACCTTTTCTTTTCTTTGAATGTTTTAGGTTACTTTTATGTTATCGCTTTTTTTATGGGACCTCCAAGCTTGCATTTTTATTTGTTTCTATGCCGGAACCATTGTTTTGCCTTTGCATTTACATGGCTATTTTCTTATTCTTCTTCTGGTATTCAATTCTCATCTGGTGCTACTCCTCCTTTTACCAGGGTACATCTAAGACTACTAAGAAGAGGCTACTATCAGCTACATTTGCCGATTTGCCAGCTCCCCAGTTGGAATGGGAGCAGATGGCCTCTGCTCCCGTGCCTCGTCTTGATGGTGCTGCCATCCAGATCAAGGATCTTCTTTATGTTTTTGCTGGTTATGGAACCATTGATTATGTTAGAACTCCCTCCTACTCTTCATTCATTTAACTTTGATCCAATCACTCTCCTCCAATACATCTTCATACCTGACCGAACTTGATGGAAATCTTGTACTTAACTTTTCTTATAGGTGCATTCTCATGTGGATGTTTACAACTTCACTGATAACTCGTGGGGAGGAAGATTCGATATGCCAAAAGAAATGGCCCATTCACATTTGGGTATGGCAACGGATGGAAGGTACATCTATGTAGTTACAGGGCAATATGGTCCTCAGTGTAGAGGGCCTACAGCTCGAAATTTTGTGCTTGATACAGAGACGAAGCAATGGCAGGATTTGCCTCCTTTGCCAGTTCCTAGGTATGAATGTTAATCTTTTTCTTTTTTTTTTCGCATTAATCTTGTTCCTTATCTTTTATATATTGATCTTTTATTAATGATTAGTTCAGATATCTTTGTAAGTTATACTATTTTTTGTTTTAGTAAAAATAATATTAACTAGAGTCATGTCTGACAAGTAAGAGTGCCATTTTTTTCCACCTAATTAAAAGAATGTTTAATGTTGTTGACTTGCGTTCTAGCGCAATTTTCATGTCAAAAGCTCTTCTCCATTGCTTGTTAAATGGAAAGGTTGAAAGTATCAATTACATTTGTGTTTCTGCTGTTTGTTCAAGATTCAGACTGTGATGTTACTGCTATTGTGTTTTTTTATTGGATATCTACTTCTTGAGGAATATGTAATGAGATGATTTCAGGTATGCACCTGCCACGCAACTATGGAGGGGAAGACTTCATGTGATGGGTGGCAGCAAAGAGAACCGACACACACCCGGATTAGAGCATTGGAGTATTGCAGTAAAAGATGGCAAAGCTTTAGAAAAGGAGTGGCGAACTGAGATACCCATACCCCGTGGTGGACCTCACAGGTTTGTGGCTTTTCCTTAACTGCAAGTAATTGTATCTGATATTGCATGCAAGTGGTGGTTTCTTTGTGGTAATGACAATTGACAGCAATTGAAGAGAAGTTTGGTAGTTTTTATTGGTTTTTATTGGATAGTTTTGTGATAGACAATAGTTGCAAGGAATTTTCATGTAGAAAGCTGGCTTCATTTGAATTGTCATTTATTTGAGAAAAGTTGTATTAGAATGTGTGAAAATTTTGATGGATATTTTTTGATAGAAAAAGTATTTTGGAGGGAAAAATAAGAGAGAAAATTGTTTAAAATTATGTGAGAAAAATTTGAGTGGGAAAATTTGAATTTTAAAATCTGAAATAAAAATATGTTTGGATGTTTTATTTTTGTTTGAGAAAAGTTAACTTTTTGTAAATGAAATCATTGTCCAAACGAAGCCTAAAAACTTGTTGTCTGGGAGTTGTTTTTCTCTACTGAAATATGTTTCTACTATTTAGATGTTCGTGATTATATGAGAAATTGAAAGTTTTTATTTTTCAATAGCTTTGTTTGTAAAGGATCATTTTTTTCCCTTTTTTTAGTCTATCGTCGTGATAAGCTGATAAGTTGGCATCACTTGAATTTCACTCTCTCATATTTGATTTTCCAATCTTATTTTGGTAGACATCATGCCGTATTGATCAGATGATTGATGATAATGTTCTTTATATGCATTTGACGATAGTTGGAACAATGGTACATGTGAATGCTTTCTTTTCTTGTGAAGATCACTCATAATGAACTCATTGGTATGACTCTAGGTCATTCTTCTTCGTTCTAAACGTGATTTTCATGCAGAGCATGTGTTGTCGTGGATGATCGGTTGTATGTCATTGGTGGCCAAGAAGGTGACTTTATGGCGAAGCCTGGATCACCTATTTTTAAATGCTCCCGGAGAAATGAGGTAATATATTTGTTTCCCCTAAGTGAAGCTGTCATTGCTCTTGAGCAAAGTAGCAAGGTTCAGCCTTGTTGCTTTTTCATTGACGGTTATGGATGCAGTGGTGTCTCTGTTTCATCATCACAGTTGTCATTCCTTTTTAATATCTATGACTTTTCAATTATGCATTATGTGCTGCATGAAAACCAAACTTGTTAAACAATCTGATCATTACATTGTTAATTTTGATCTAATTTGTGCCCTTCTTGATTTGTGAAAAATTCAAAAGTTCCATTAATATTAGTAGAAATTTAGGATGGATCTATGTCTGTTCTGAAGCATGGAGATTGACTCTTACAGGTTGTTTACGGTGACGTTTACATGTTAGATGATGAGATGAAATGGAAGATTTTATCGCCTATGCCGAAGCCTGATTCGCATATAGAGTTTGCATGGATAATTGTTAATAATTCTATTGTTCTTGTTGGAGGCACAACAGAGAAGCACCCTGAAACGAAAAAGATGACGCTAGTTGGAGAAGTATTTCAGTTTCAACTAGATACACTGGTATGCTTAATTTCACAAAACGTCATACTTGATATTTGAATCAAATTTCTCTAAATAGAAATTCCTTCTATTTAAGCATGATATGGCCATTGTTTTCTTAATTCTCAATTAACTAATCTACAATCGGCTAGCAAGTTCCCAGATGCAAATATGCTCTTTTCTTGTGTAGATTCTGTTCAACATGATACTTTGCCATTCATATATTCACGAGCTTGTTTCTTATATTGAATTTACTGTTACTATTTCCCTCTACGTAAATGACTTGGGTTTTTATTATTGCTTCAACACTGGTTTTGGACCTGCTAAAGAAATGGGCAGTTGTTGGAAAGCTTCCTTATCGAGTGAAAACCACTCTTGCTGGATTTTGGGATGGATGGCTGTACTTCACGTCAGGACAACGAGACCGGGGACCTGATGATCCTGCACCAAGAAAAGTCATTGGAGAAATGTGGAAAACCAAGTTACACTTACCCTTGTGAATTACTCTTTTCTAGTTCTTGAATGATTCAACGTCTGGGATGATTTTTTAGCTATAGGTTAGGAAATGAAGGATTCTTTTTAGTATATCGTGCAACTTCAATAGGAATGGGAATTGAGATGAAATTGTTTCCTTTTGATAGTATGAGATGAAGTACGGAATTCATTCTCCCTGTGCACAAGCGCAGAGCTCTCTGCGAGCACTCATTTTTAAGAGTTGTGCTCCCCAGAATACATTTATTCAATGTGCCCAGAATTCACGGTTTTCTTTTCTCGATCAATTATGTAAATCAAGAGACGTAGTTGGTGCCATTCTCCTTTTTTCAGAGCACATTAACATAGAAGTACGCAGATTCTTACAACCTTTCCCTCTTGTTATCCTTACATAGTTCCTAACCAGGGGTCAGATTGACTTGTACACCTGAAAATTTTCGGGATATACCCCGATCACCACAGCCTTAGCCGAACACTACCGCCAAATTGAAAGCTACTCAACATGATTCCAGCGTGCTACGGCATGCTGAGATCTATGGTATCTTTTGTCAAATTAGTGGCATTTTGGATTCGCACAAGCGCAATGCATAAACATAAAATCACTGCTGAGTGACTTAAAAACACATCACGGTTCAGAAAGCTTAAGAGTACAAAAGCAAGAAAGTATACCCCTGGACAGGCACCCAAGTTTTTCAGCATTGAGAGTCTAGAAATACAATGTTCAGAGCCTCATGGTGCAAAGTTACTTCCCAAATTGATAAATTCCACTCCTTCGTCATGGCAAGAGATTTCCAAGAGCTTGGTATACTGTCTGTTATCAGCGCCACCTCATTCCTGTCTGTTTATCTCTGGACGTTCCACCACATGGAGACCAAAGAGAGCTATACACAACTTTAGTCTTAATTAATCACACGGCATTGAGTTTATTTCCAGAGCTACGGTTTACAAGCTTACATATGTCACAACTTCTAGGCATTATGCTTATATCCAGAGCTACAATCTACAAGCTTACATACATTACAACTTCTGGGCATTATGCTTATATCCAGAGCTACGATTTACAAGCTTACATACATCATTACTTCTGCACTGCTGAGTTAGCGTTCTTTCGACTTTGACCACACTGATGACTCAAAGCAAAAGCTCCATCAGGAAAAGACCGGAATCAAACCTCAGTCCTGATGCTTCAGCAGGTTGAGGCAAGCCATCCACCATCCCACCAAAGACATACAAGTATCTTCCTGAATTATCTGCACAAGCTTGATGAAACGATCTGCACATGGGTTCATCGCCCATCGCTTTCCATCTTTTCCACATTTTTGTGAACAAACCCACAGCGTTGAGACTAGTGGGGTGCATTTTAACACAAGGCACAGAATTGACGTCCAAGACCCAAAAATCATCCTTCCTATGCCTGTATGAATCTTCACCCCCATAAATAAGTAGTCGACCTCCAAATATAAGTGTGGCAGAGTGACCAACTCGTGGGAGAGAAAGCCCGTTTGGGATAGCCTGCAAGTCAAATACTAGCTGTACCCATCTCCATTCACCTTCATATGCTTCAAAAAGCCACACGTCATTAAGTACATCATAACGCATTCCCCTCCCACCAAATAAAATTGTTTTGGTTCCCCCAATGTGAGTTAAAGTGTGTCCTGATCGAGATGGAGGAGATGGGCAGGCCACAATTTCTTGCCAAGTTCCACAACAAAGATTTTCTGAGATATCTAAAACCCAGGTATCACCAAGTCTAGCACCAGATGGCCCGATTCCTCCATAGATCAGCATCTTCTTCTTATCAATGAAACATCCAGCATGAGCGCCACGTGGCGGAGGTGCTACTGAACCCACATCTAGCAGACTCCAAGACAATGCAACATCAAATGTCTCATGAAATACTAGTTTTCCAATCCAGGTATCATTTTGCCGGACTCCACGGTCGTTTATACCTCCAAATAGGACAAGAGAATCGCCAACTACAACACAGGAATGGCCAAAGCGTCCACTGGGAATGCCCGAACCAACCTTTTGCCACTTTAATATCCTTTTGAAGTCATCACCCATGTAGGCTACCCATGTGTCATCAAGGTGCCGACCTAAAGAAGAACAATAGAAATGTCAGACTCATAATACCACCAAAGGTCTCCCAGAGAGTAAGCAAGAAGCAAGCCAATACAAATTAGACTGGACTTCGTAGCCACCATTTATCGTTTTGAATATACCATTAAGTGAATTTGAAGAGTGAGCAAGGTGGGTGGATTCAGACTTCAGATACATAAATTTCAAAAAAATATCTCTTGGTTGTCATAATGTCGATACCTACCTAGAGTAAATCAATTAAAGATAAAAAAAAAAAATGGTACTTTAATTTTTAGTAGGTTCTGGGTACAAAACAAACCAAATGTGAAAGTTGGAAAATTCAATCTTTGGAATGCTAAACCACTGTTTTCAGCGTGGAGTTTGTCTCAGTTTTGTGACCTTTCATCAAACCAAGCTTAAAGAAATCGCCTCTAACATTATATTATGAACAAGTGCTATTGGGAAAATTTTTTATGCATTCCATGCAATGTGTTCCCCTGGTGGGAAGCACCACAATAAGACAGGGAGCTCGTAAAAGCAAGCATCAAAACAGCAATTAACTAGATCACAAAACGAAGTCCATTAATGTGGACAGAAAAAAAAATGATGATGCATGTGTTGGTTTTGTACTAAAGCCAATTAAATCTAAAATTATAATTTGTTATTTATTGCCAAGTGATTAAGAACCTAAAGGGTGACAGACATAAAGAATTTGTTCTTGGGTTAAAATGATTAAATAATTATGTGATAATTATGGAGGTTAATTTGTAAAATAATTAACCTAAAAGATAAGTTGTGATAAGATAAAATTGTTTTCTCTTAATAGAATTAAAATTAGTTTTAATTTTATTAAAAGAATTCTATCACGATAGAATATCTAATAAGTCTGTTAGACTGTCTAACAGATAGATAGAATTTACCTTTAATAGGAGACAGACGCCAAGTTCCATATAGAGCGTACTTACAGAATTTTTGACGTACAAAGTTTTCTGCAAGAGGAGAGAAAAGAAGTTCTTTTGTTTTGTTAGAGTTCTCTTAAACTCTAAAAAATTTTGTAGCGCTCATTGAAGGAACTAGCATATTGGCTTGGTGTCAATCAATTTTAGGAGGATCCTAAGAACTAGTTCGTGTGGATACCTTAGAGGCCGGACGTCTGTGCGGCTGTGATTGACAAAACTTTCTTCGACGACACAATCTTCAGTCATCATAACAGGTTTTTATTTTATACGTATATTAAAATTGATCCTGGTGAAAATCATGTTTAATTCCGCTGCCTATAAATTGTTTATGGCATACATGATTCACTAACAGTGGTCTCAGAGCATAGGATTTAATTTGCGTATAAATATAAATCTATGTGAATATAAATTGTTTATGTTTACATATATGTATGTGTTATGTTGAATGATTAAAAAAAATTATTTTGTTGAGTGAAAAATTGTTTTTCACGTTTGGAACACGTTGAAAATTTTATTTGAAAATTTTCTGATTTATTGCTGACATGCTTGTCAAAATTGTTTGTCAAATAATAGGCTGCTGCTTCGGATTCATGTTCTCAAAAGAAAAGAAAAAAAAAGTTTTTTTAAATTTTTTTTTTTATAACAGCCGCCGGCAAAAGGTAGTAAAAAAAAAAATTTGGGAAGAAGCGGCGGCAACAGTACAAAAGTTGCTGACGTAAGCCCAAGGATGATGTCAGATGACGTCAGCGGCAGGGCAGAAAAGATGATATCATGTGATGACATCACTGGTGACGTCATCAGGCTCTGTTTATTAAAAAAAAAAAATTTAAAAATTTTCTAATGGGCCAGTGGGCTGCTTTTAATTAAGTGGCTACTTGGGCTCCTTTTAATTTAGTGAGTCATTGGATCATTGGACTGGATCAAGTCCACATGATGGACTTGGTCTTAATTTGGGCCAAATGGTTTGGCGGGCTCCAAGTTGGGAGTTGGGCCAAATGATTTGGCTAAGGCTTAAGCTTTCTGGCTTGTAGAGTGGACTTTGAGTCCATTAATACCATATGGATCAAACCCAATTGGACTAATACTAAATAACTAAATAAATAAATAAATTTGGGAGATTTTTCATTATAAAGAGTTTATTTATGTTAAGGTCCTTTTAATTTTTGTTATTTATTTATTATGGCCCAAAATTTGAAAAAATTTTATGTTTACCTATAAAACTTCTCAATTAATTCAATAATATTTCTAATATGATTAGAAATGTAATGCATACAAGATTTATGACTGAAATTTGTTTATAATTGTTTAATGTGATTATTCAATTGTTATGTCATATGTGATTTAATATTTGATTAAATGATTAGATTATTTAATTGCATATTGTATGTTTAATATAATCAAATATTTATTACATATGATAGATGTAAATGATGAGACCATAATTTAATCCCTCAATTAAATATTAAATCAGTTTAAATGCCTTCTATTATTATAGTTTAAAACAATTTTTGTTAGGGTAATTTGTTGAGCTAACTCAAGGTTGTCTTACCAAAAATGTGTTTCAAATTATGAGATAAGATCTCTGAATAATGGGTATGATTTAACAAAGATTTTGATTTGTTGAGCTAACTCAATGTCAAAAGTCTTTGAGGCAGGGTTAGGAGACATATGTGATATGTGTATCAAAAGTTGATAACCTAACTATCTAGGAGTTGCAAATAAGTTGCAATTGGTAATTAATACCTACTCATTAAAATTATTTTTGATTTGTTGAGCTAACTCAAGATTAAAAAATAATTGAGATGGGATTCTAGCCTACTAAGAATTTTGAGAAAATTCTCGAATCAATTTGAGGGATATTGATTTGGATAAAATAGTGGGAGCAAAACCAAGATATTATTAAGTCCATATATTTGTGTATTTTGGTTTTGTAAATTGCATAAATTTAAATTCTTATTCTATCTTTATTTTCTTGTTGTAGAAAAATGAATAACAACATGAACTTGCGTAGCATTTTGTTTGACAATAAACTTACTGGCCCAAACTATTTGGACTGGGTTCAAAACCTAAGAATTGTTCTTAGGAATGAGAAGTTGCTTTATGTCCTTGATGGTCCTGTTCCTGATGAGCCTGCTGCTGATGTTGATCAAGCAGTAAGAAATGCATATCAGAAGCATTTAGATGATTCTGAAAATGCATGTTGTATCATGCTCGCTTCAATGAGTCCCGAGCTGCAAAAGTAGCATGAGAACATGACTGCCTTTACAATGCTTCAACATTTGAAAGCATTATATGATAAAAAGGCTAGAAGTGAACAATATGATACCTCGAATGAACTCTTTCATAGCAGGTTGGCAGAAGGATCTTCAGTTTCAACTCATGTGCTGAAGATGATTGGTCTCATTGAAAAGATGGGCAAACTGGGATTTATAATGTATCATGAGTTAAGTGTTGACTTGATACTACAATCCATTCCTCCCAGCTTTTCTCAGTTTGTGATGAACTTCAACATGAACAAAGTTGAGATCTCTACTTTGCCTAAGTTATCGAACTTACTTAAGGAAGCTGAGGATACCATGAAGAAAGAAAAGGCTAATGTGTTGCTAATTGAGGGTCCAATAAAAGAAAGCGTAAAGCTGGTCTTAAGAAGACCAAGAAGAAAGCTGGACCCAAGGCAACACAGAAAGCCAAAAAGGACAAGAAAGAAAAGGGCACTTGCTTCCACTGTGGACAAGATGGACATTGAAAGAGAAATTGCAAGGCTTATCTTGAAACCATGAAGCAGAAGAAGCTTACTGAAGCTTTTACTTCAGGTTTGTTTATGATTGAAATAAACCTTTCTACTTTAAAATCAAATTCTTGGGTATTAGATACCGGATCTGGCTCTCATATTTGCACTAATATGCAGGGTCTAAAGATAAGTAGAAAGCTGGCAAAGGGAGAGATAGACCTACGCGTGGGCAATGGAGCAAAAATTGCTGCTTTAGCCGTAGGAACATATAGTCTCTGCCTAGTGGATTGATTCTTGATTTGAAAGATTGTTATTTTGTTCCAGTACTCACGAAGAATATTATTTCAATTTCCTATTTATACAATGATGGTTTTGAAATAAATCAAAAGAATAAGTGTTGTTCTATTTTTCGTAAAGGTACCTTTTATGGTGCTGGTTATCAAAATAATGGTATTTATATATTAGATCTTGAAAATCCAATTTTCAACATAAATACAAAGAAACCCAAAATTGATAATTTTAGAAATTCTTATCTCTGGCATTGTAGACTAGGTCACAAAAATGAGAAACGCATAACCAAATTACATAATGATGGTTATTTGGGCTCATTTAATTATGAATCATATGAAACATGCGAATCTTGTTTACTTGGAAAAATGACTAAAACACCTTTTACTGGAAAAGGTGAAAAATCTACTGAATTATTAGGTCTCATATATACCGATGTGTGTGGACCTATGTCAATTCAAACTAGAGGAGGTTTTTCATACCTCCTAACATTTACTGATGATCATTCTAGATATGGTCATGTATACTTATTGAAGTATAAATTTGAAATCTTTGAAAAGTTCAAAGAATATAAATGTGAAGTAGAGAAACAACTTGGGAAGAGTATTAAAATACTTCGATAAGATCGAGGTGGAAAATATCTAAACTAAAAATTTCAAAATTATTTAAAAGAGAATGGGATTCTTTCACAATGGACTCCTCCATATACACCATAATTGAATGGTGTATCTGAAAGAAGAAATAGAACATTATTAGATATGGTTCGATCCATGATGAGTCATGCAACTCTCCCTAAATCGTTTTGGGGTTATGCCCTAAATACTGCCTCCTACCTATTAAATCATATTCCATCTAAAGCTGTTGATACTACCCCATATGAGATATGGTATGGGAAAAAGCCAAATCTTAAACATTTAAGAATTTGGGAATGTCCCGCATTTGTTAAAAAGATAGAATCAGACAAGTTCGATCCAAAATCTGAAAAATGCTATTTTGCGGAATATCCAAAAGAAACTTTTGGGTATCAATTTTATAACTCCATTGAACAAAAGATGTTTGTTTCAAAACATGCCATATTTCTAAGAAAAGAGTTTATTCTAGAAAAGGCAAGAGGGAGCAATATAGAACTTGAAGAAATTCTAAAAACACAAATTAGCAAAGATAGGAACATGGAACAAGAGCTTGAATCTCATAATGATGTGGTAGAAATCGAAACTCAAAATACACAAGCTGTACGTAGGTCAATTAGGATACGTCATGCACCCAATAGGTATGATGATGTGTTTATCATTGATAATGATGAACCTACTACTTACAAGGAAGCCTTATCTAATAAGGACTCTAACAAGTGACTTCAAGCCATGAAATCTAAAATGGATTCCATGTATGACAATAAGGTATGGACCTTAGTCGATCCACCTGAAGGGATAAAACCCATAGGGTGCAAGTGGGTTTTCAAAAGGAAAACCGACAGGGATGGTAATGTGACTACTTATAAAGCTCAATTGGTTGCAAAAAGTTACACACAAAAATATGGTATTGACTATGATGAAACCTTTTCACCAGTTGCTATGCTGAAATCCATTAGAATTTTACTTGCTATGGCTGCATACTATGATTATGAAATCTGGCAAATGGATGTTAAGATAGCTTTTCTTAACGGTCATTTGCAAGAAAATGTGTATATGATATAACTTGAGGGCTTTGTATCCAAAGACCCTAATAAAGTATGTAAGCTACAAAAGTCTATTTATGGACTTAAGCAAGCTTCAAAGAGTTGGAATATTCGTTTTAATGATATAATCAAAAAGTTTGGTTTTATCAAAAACGAAGATGAACCTTGTGTATACAAAAGGATAAGTGGGAGTGCTGTAGTTTTCCTGATATTATATGTGGATGACATATTTTTGGTGGGAAACGACATACCTTCTCTACAATCAGTTAAGGTATAGTTGTCCAAAAACTTCTCAATGAAAGATTTGGGTGAAGCAACTTATATTTTGAGAATAAAGATCTATCGTGATAGATCCAATAAGTTGCTTGGTCTTTCACAGTCAATATACATAGATAAAATGCTAAAAAGGTTTTGCATGGATCAATCCAAGAGAGGTTATGTTCCCATGTCGATTTACCTTTCTAAAGATATGTGTCCAAAAACTGATGTTGAAAAACATAGTATGCAAAATGCTCCTTATGCTTCTGCTGTAGGATCAATTATGTATGTTATGTTATGTACAAGACCAGATGTCTTTCATGCTCTAAGTGTTACGAGCAGATATCAGGCTAATCCCGGTGATGGTCACTGGAATGCTATTAAGAATACCCTTAAGTATTTAAGAAGAACTAGAGATTTATTCTTGATATATGGAGAGACAGAACTTCAAGTACGTGGGTTCACTAATGTTAGCTTTCAATCTGATAAAGATGATAGCAAATCTCAGTCTGGGTATATTTTTACTCTCAATGGTGGCGCTGTAAGTTGGAAAAATTCCAAACAAGAAACTACTGCAAATTCTACGACAGAAGCTGAATATATTGCTGCTTCAGAAGCTGCTAAAGAGGTTATTTGGATCAAAAAGTTCATTTCTTAACTGGAAGTGGTTCCTTCAATAGCCGACCCAATACCTTTGTATTGTGATAATAATGGGGCTATTGCTCAAGCCAAGGAACCTAGGTCTCATCAACGGTCCAAACATGTACTTAGGCGCTATCATTTGATTAGAGAAATCATTGGTAAAAATGAAATAAAGTTAGAAAAAATTCCTACAGAGGAAAACATAGCAGATCCATTGACTAAACCTTTATCTCAAAAGAAACATGATTGTTATGTGTCTTCATTCGGTTTAAAATACATGAATGATTGGTTTTAGTAAGAGATTTGTTATGTAATTTAAAATAATCATATTTGGTTGTATTTTGATATTTTATGCAATAAAGATATATAGTGTTTTATCATCTTGGATTACATATATTTATATATTGATGATAAAGTCCTTAGAATAATACTTATTATTCTTAAAGATCCCTAATCATAGTATTAACAAAATTAAGGATGTTGTTAATACGGATAGATTAGCATATATGGTGATATATGAATGAATTGTTGGAGAATAATTTATTGGATTGATCCGCTTAGAGATTCCATGAGGTTAACTATTTGAGTGTCAATGATATAATCTCTACGTGACAGTAGTGTAAGTGATCCTTAGATTTGAGATCATAAGAATTGTAATACTTTGACCCTATGAGTCCATATCTGTAACTAGTTGTGAGTGCCATAGAAGTTGGGTATAACATGAAACATTAATAGATGATTTACGATCAATAAAAGATTCACCACTTCTAATAGTAAGAAGAGTATATCCTACAAATGGCCACTTGTTGAAATATCAACTCAAAATGTTTGTAAACGAGTAAATGAATTTGGAAGAGTTCTAAATTTATTTTAAAGGAGTTGAATTTCGGGAATAAGAAATTATAATAACTAGTACATTAAGAGTTGTCACTTATACCTTACTCTTGTACTAATTAGGGATATAGTATGGTGAAAGGATATTAATTACACGGATTCTAGTTCATAGAAAGGTGAAGTCAACCACTTGACTTTTCTTAACTCTTAGGTGGTCATGATGCCTGGCTAGAAGCCAATCTTGATCTATAAATTCAAGCTCATTAATTATTAAATTAATGATAAATTAAAGTTATTTAATTTATTTGATCTTAGAATACTCTTGACTAAATTGACTTTAGTCCAAGTGAGAGTTTGTTGGTTTTGTACTAAAGCCAATTAAATCTAAGATTATAATTTGTTATTTATTGTCAAGTGATTAAGAACCTAAAGGATCACACACATAAATCTCCTATAAGATAAGTTGTGATAAGATAAAATTGTTTTATCTTAATAGAATTAAAATTAGTTTTAATTTTATTAAAAGAATTCTATCACGATAGAATATCTAATAAGTCTGTTAGACTGTCTAACAGAGAAATAGAATTTACCTTTAATAGGAGACAGACGCCAAGTTCCATATACAGCATACGTACAGAATTTTTGACGTACAAAGTTTACTGCAAGACGAGAGAAAAAAAAGTTCTTTTGTTTTGTTAGAGTTCTCTTAAACTCTAAAAAATTTTGTAGCGCTCAGCATATTGGCTTGGTGTCAATCAATCCTAGGAGGATCCTAAAAACTAGTTCGTGTAGATACTTT
This sequence comes from Gynochthodes officinalis, assembly GCA_020080225.1. Lineage (NCBI taxonomy): Eukaryota > Viridiplantae > Streptophyta > Magnoliopsida > Gentianales > Rubiaceae > Gynochthodes > Gynochthodes officinalis. Next base: position 13,142,451 of record CM034625.1, on the reverse strand, counting down.
AGAGGCCGGACGTCTGTACGACTGTGGTTGACAAAACTTCCTTCGACGACACAATCTTCAGTCATCAAAACAGGTTTTTATTTTATACGTATATTACAATTAATTCCGGTAAAAATCATATTTAATTCCGCTGCTTATTAATTGTTTAAAATCATATTTAATTCCGCTGCCTGTTAATTGTTTATGGCATAGATGATTCACTAACAGCATGTGCAGAAATAAAATTGAGGAACTAGGACAGAAAGGATTTTGGGGTGGGGGTTGTGGAGGAGGAATATTGTTAAAGATGAAGAAAAGGAAGTAGTACCTCCCTCGCAGCCGCCGCCAAATAGAACCAGAAATCCGGAGAGAAAATTGAGGGAATGAGAAGCTCTGGGGGGAGGGACAGCCAGGGCGTTATCTGGGTCGGGTGCAGGAGCAGCAGCAGTAGCCGGAACCAAGAGGGTACGACAGTGGACAGAATCCAGCTGATGAACTTGCTGGTAGAGCTTCTTCCATGAGATACTGGGCTCGACCTGCATCTGGGGAGCCTTGTTATTATTATTATTATTGATAAGTGCATCCACAGAAGATGCACCCCAGTCTCTCCTGCAGATGGATTCCCAGAGAGCATCGGATTGAGTTGTGAGAGACCTCAATTTTTTGCAGGTCATCCCGAAGCACAAGATTGAGTCTATGGGTAAACGCAACAATATTGACAGGAGTTGGTCCAGTGGCAATCGACAGATAATGGCTGATGATGACGATGATGATCCATTGCTGTTGCTTCTTTTAGCCATTGATGGAACCGTTGGTGGGAGATGTCTGTTTGTGTGTCTGTCTGCGTGTCTGTCTGTCTGATTGGTCCGCTCACTTCCTCACTGTCGATCTGGGTATGGGCACCCCATGACCCCCCGTTTTTTTTTTTTAACAATCAGTTTAATGTTCGCTTCTTCATCCTCCCTAATTGAGCAATGATTGATTATTGGCGTTGTTGGAATTTACAGCGCATCCTTTAATCTGTTTTTTTACTGTCCTTCACTACCTTTAATTGGCATCGCTTTCCTTTGGCTTTACCATCATATAAACTCTAAGCATGGAATAGAACCAATGATAAACATGTTTTTTTTACCTAAACAAAAATTGATTATCTATGCTAGTGTTATGGCCCACTGGAAAGAGTGTAAATTGCGTGCTGAAATGGTTGCTATTGATGTTAAATATTATGCAAAAACTCCAGTTTCTATTCCTCGAAAAAAAACAACAAATAGCCAAAGGGCAACTTCTCAAGTGTTTGGATAGAGGATTGAGAATACTGTCCCCAGGGATTAGATGCCATCATTCATCACAATTCCAGGAAATGTTTACCCACATATGAAGCATCTCTTGAGCAGTATGCCCACATTTCAAATTCAGAGAGAAATGCCGATTTTATTATAGCAATGTCTGTACATTTCATCCACACTTCATTACTCATAATGCATACACACAACACACTTCTGTCTCTTGTCGAGACTCAGGCTGCATGCAACATCCAGCAGTGAAAAGTGAAAAAACTATCCACCGCCAAAATAAAATCTACAGGATGACACCTCGGGCTTTGCTGCTCAAGATGACACTCTTAAAGCATCCATTATCATAATGAATTCTGCTCTTCAAACTTCATGATTCCTGCTACCGTAGAACAATTTATAAAATCTCTTCCTTCCACCCACACCCCCCCCCCCCCCCACCCCCCCAAAAAAAAAAATTTAAAAATAAAATAAAATTCTGGTTTCAATTTGAGGCCCTACAGTGAGAGACCAACTTATTGGCGTTTTAAAACCTATAAAATAACTAAAGACTGAAACTTTATCGGTTTTATTTTACAGACAACAATCACAAAAATGTATAACGCTAAACTCATCCATTAACCCAGTAATATTATAGTCTAAGGTTACAGGACAAGTTAGGCAACAGTTCACTTCTGCAAATTATACACTTGACCTTTATTTATTAACTTCCAAAGGGCTGCCTTGGCCTCCTCCAGTGTTTCGACTGATTGTCCTTCTTCAAAAGATATCCTTTGTATGTTGAACTGCACAGGTGTGAAAAACGACATTAACCTTGGGAAATATGTGTGTGTATCAGAAAAGTAAAAGAGGCAGAAAGCGAAGCCAGATAGAGAACCTGTGCACCCTGGCGGACACGGATATCAGTCCCCTTGCTATCAATAGATATAAGAGCAGCATCGTCAACTTCAATTTCTTGTGACAACAGCTCTTTCAAGGGCTTTGAAAAGATAGCATTCAGTTCCTATTCAAGCAAAGCAAATTATTACCGGAAACCTAATCAGCAGCTTATGGTTTCAGTAATCATACACGGCATGCCCCCAAAAACTGGACATGGGGTGATAAAATTACACTAGCAGCGTGTGAACAATTTGTGAGGTTATTGAAGGTATTTGTAAATTAGATGGAACACTTTCAACAATAACTAAGCTTTATCTTTATCCCACTATATGGAGTTGGCTATATGGATCGAGAACATGGTATATAGAATAAATATGAGGCCAAAACTGAGAAGTGTTGCATCCCCTTGAAATGAGTGCATATAAATCACACCTCCTACAGTTGTTGCCAAAGCTCTGAGTGAACCTGAAATAGGCCATCGACTTGGATCTATCAAATGATAAGAATGCCTCTAAGATTCAATCATAAACCACTTTACCTCGGGTGTATTGTAAACCCCCTTCACCCACACCCCTAAAGTAGTAAAAAGAAGGGCTCTTTGGGGTCTAATGTTTTTTTCTATCTTACAGGACAAACAAATAGGAAGGGATGGTTTTTTCTCTTGCCATTGCTTACTATTAGAACACATTTTTGTAAACCAGATGGAACACTTGCAGAGGGGAAAAAAAAGAAGTAAATCTCAAAATGAACTTGTTTAGGATAACATGATTACATAGGTCTTGAAACAAGATCTTTCAAGCTAATGCTCTATCTATGAATCAATCACATGCATGAATTTCAATATAGTTCATTCACTAAAGCTTAAATTAATTTAATCCACAGGCTAAGGTATCCACCTTGACAGTTTATATGATATCATCTTGCAATCCAGTTAACTTCTGATTCCAAATTAAGCACAAACTATTTTCTTCAATTTCTTACAAAATAATTACAGCTTAGCAAACCTCAATCAAACATATTTTACAACTCCAGAAAAGACAAATGCAGCTACTCTTATGGATAAATGCACTAGAGGTTGCATAAGATTACACAAGACATCCACAAATAACATTAGCGAAATGAAGGTCAAAAGTTTATCGGAGCTTAAAATCGAGCTTGAGCAAAGGTTCATATTGTCCCACAAATTAGACGAGTTGGCTCAAATGAGCTAAACCAATCTTCATTCTGATACAACTGAACTGCACGTTAGCAGCTTTAACAGGCACCAATTGCAAATTTCTTCATTTTCTATTCAAAAAATACGCAGGGCTTGCACTCTTGAGAACAAATCAGAGAATAGCATAAAACAGAAGCGCAAGGGAATAGCAACATATCGCTTAAAATCTTGAGAATGCAAAAAGGGATACCTTCAAGTTTTGCTCACCACCATCAACAGCAATCTTGTCAGGCTGAAGGGCCTCATATTCTTTAACATCAACCCAAGCAACAGTACCAAAGCCACCAATGAAATATATGTCACTGATAGAAAAAAAATAATAATAATAAATATGTTACAAGAGATCTAATTGATTGATGACAAACAGTTAGCAAATTATTCATCCAAATTACCAGAATAAAAATCTTAGAGGGTTAAAAAACAACCACATACAAAGGCAGAATCAGGGGGAAGAAGGTGCAAAATGGGATTTTCTATCTAATAAGGAATAGGTCAATATTATGAAAACCAAGACCAATTAGATACAAGAGCCATAATAATCCTTCTTCCATTTTGCTGACAAAAGGACTGCATGTACTTTCCTATGCTTTGCGCTAAAAATTGCCATTAAATTACCATTTCATTTCGAATTGAATATTGCTCATGCTCAGTAACTATGCTTAATTTGAATTCAGGACAATGAAATCCAAGCTGAATTAATTCTTGAGCCTAAAAATAAGTCTTACATTATATAATCATTTATGGCACTATTACTTTAGTAAAATGAATTGAGAAATATTAAAAGAAATACTGAGAGCAGAACTCCAGCTGTCAGAGTAGTAACGGGATAATTTTATTTTTGCTGGACAAGGACAGAGTTATATTCCTGATCCAACATTCCTCAATTTTTTCAAGTAACGCAGCATATTTCATTATAGCTTATCACTAACCTTATAGTTTGCATCCTAAAATAGTAGAAGTTCCCCCACTGCTGTGAAGGTCCTTGTTGATGCTTTGCTATGTACTGTTTATGAGCCCATTCCTGGTAATCCAAGTAGAAAATCACAAACATAATGTTAAAATGAGTAAATAAACCTAATATGTAATTAAATATTATAAAAATCCCATCCAATAAACCTGCAAAAGAGAAAATTATAGAACAAAGGTGTGTAACAATTAATCACGTACTACTAAGCCTAATAAAGATTTATTCATATGAATTGCAGATGATAAGAAAATGCATGATCTCTGTGTGTGTGATATCCATCCAACCTACAATGCATGATAATCCATGGAGGCATATAAATGTATAAACTGTCAGAACACAGAACAAAGATATTCATCAACTGTCTAAATAACCATAGGCAATATACAACAGAAAATAACAACAAGAGTGATTTGTTGATAGGATTAAAGCACCTATTGCAAAATACTCAAAGCTAAGCGAGGCAGTCACCTGCTGGTCTTCTGCGAGAGGGTAAACATCACCAAAGATTGTCACCCTTGCATTTGATAGACCACTCCAACCGGGAATCTACAAAGACATGACATTAGTAAAGCCATAACCAAGTTAAGGTAAAAAAATATTAATGTCTGAGAAACAAGTTACTAACCTGCACAACCAGTGTGCACCTGGGATCAGCTAACAAATTTCGTGTATGTATGGCCAATGGTGAAAATGAGAATATGGGATCTACAGCAAAAACAGAAAAGCGTCATGTTAAGAGGGCCACACTAGCGAAAAAAGAAAAGGACACATTTGATTGCAAATGTCACAGATAGGTTTATGTAGGGTATTCAAATGATCCCAGAAAAAACAAAGATTTATTTTCACTGAAGAAATCTCATAATAACTTTTTTCTTTTTTATTCCTCGATTTACCATCAAGGTCATTGTTTATCAAATGTTTTTTTATTTTATTTATCATCACTCTTTATTTTTATTACCAGATAGTAGCTGCTAGCTGCAGTGGTCAATATCATACAAATCTTGTTCTTATTTATACTCCTTTTTCAGTTTTATTCTTTATTCAAATAAAAAATAAAGTCTATTAACAGAGAGCTGAAGTAGGAAGATGGTCTTCCTCATTGCAGGTATTTTCTTTTAAGTTTATAGCCATAGACCATGTTTCTGAACGCAAAGGAATGGGTAGCACCTTCTAAGAATTCATTCATAAGCATAACAACCCCTTCTTCAGGGGGCGAACCAAATATCTCTGACATAGAAATGAAACAGTAATTTATTTAATAAGGTCTGTATGCAAGTTCTAGAGAAACTTCCTATCAGTACTTATTCAAGGGGAGAAAGTTAAAACGAAATGAGTAAACAATGTCAATATACTGATACAGAAAATGTAAATAAAGCATGTAAAAATATTTGAATGACATACGTCCTGATGAATCTGGTGCAAAATCCACAAGAGAACCAAAGGGATAACCTTCTCTTCTATGGTGCATCCGTGACATCACGGTACATAGGTGAGCAAACCTAGCCTTCAATTAGTCACGTTGGCACGTAAGAAAAGAAGGAAAATTAAGGATTCGTGGTAGAAAACAAGAAAGAGCCAAGCTGGCTTTGCAAATTGCTCAGAGCATATTACTTTACCAAGTTTCAGATAAAACAATACCGGACAAATTCTGCCCATAAATGAAGTCTCACCTGTTCCATAAGATTTCTAACAGCTAAAGCTGGTCTAGGTAAGCCATGAGCTGAGGTGGCACTTTGTACTCCCCCAGATATTGGAGTGCGAAAAAGTCCAGCCCTCGTGCCTCCCCCCGTGTTGTTGTTGCCATGTGCGACCAAGACAGATTTAATGAAATCTGATCTTGTATCGACATATTTTTCGCTAGCTTGTTTGTCATCTGAATCATCCTTCAGAACATGAAAGAGGTCGTCACAACAAAGTCGAAGTAGACAAATCAGTTCATGCATTATACCATGGAAAAAGGGGCCAAATTTCTGATGCCAAAAGGAAGTATTAGAAGCAACAAGAACATAACATATTCATGAAGAAGGCAACATGAGCAGGAGAAATAAATGAAAACTGTAAACAAGAAGAAAGATGGAAGCATGTTAAAGATCAACAGGAGAAGATAAAAAGGGCGAAAAAAAACTCTACCAAAGGCCCAAGATAATATGCAACACCTCACATTGTTAAACTGGTTTTGAAAACCTTTCTTACGCAAACAAATATGAGAAATTTAACAAAAAGCAACAAACTTTATAACAGAGACTGGTTGAAAAGTAAAAGTTGAAATGTCCCCGAGGCATGGTCGCTAATGAACCTCCAAAAATCCCAACTTTTTCTTCTGCGAAGTTAATGGGTTCTAAAAGAAGATGTAGTCATCCCTATTATTTACCTGAGGGAGGGGAAGAGAAGGTTGAGAAACTAATTCGGAGCCAGTCTGATTGTCCAAGGGAGCAGCGGCAGCATCTTCTTCTTGGGGACCCTGGTGGTGGTGGGATACTTTACGAGCAGCTGCGAAGGGTACAAGTCGAGGAGGCCCACAAGCAGAAGACGTGGTCGTAGGAAGAAAAGATAAGTTAAGTCGGGCAGATCCAGACCCATGCCTCTTGGCGCTTGTTCTGAGAACAGAATACACAGACGAGGGCGTAATTTCTGCCAACTTAAAATTTTTACTGCTATTGTTGTTATTGGGGAGGAAAGGAGCTCCGGGGAGAGCTTCCATGGAGGAAGACAGGGAAGAAAGAGAAGCCATGGAATAGAGTAGCGTATTATTTATTATTATCAGTTGCAAAAGAGTGGAAAAGAAAAATAAAAATCAGGAGGACGAAAAGATGGGATTTTGGGATGGGAGGAGCAAACCATCTATTCTGAGTCTTTACTTATTATTATTATTTTTTGTCTGGAGAAGAGATTCTTCAGGGGGCTGCCGGCGATTGGCAAATGCTGTAACGCAAGGTAGTCGGCGGTGGGGCTTTAGACAGACTTTGCGCTGCCTCCTCCTGCCCAAAGCTGGAAGGTAAGGTAAAAGTTGCAATTTTCAAGCAAAGTTTGCTGCTTTGCGCTAGGTGCTACTGCAATACAACCTACACACCCTAATTTGCAGAGGGTTTTTTTTTTTTTCTCAATATATTTATATGTAATTTTATAAATATATTTATATTCATTAAAATACTGGTGCATTTGAACAACCCTTCTTATTTACAAATAAGAAAATTCTCAAATAAAAATAAGGCTCTATTTGGACATTGCATTTGTATTTTTAAATAGAAAAATTATGTACTTTTCTCAAATAAAAACACCACACTCCAAACAAATTTTTATTTTAAAATTTAAATTTTAAAGTTTCCCACTCAAATTCTCTCACATAATTTGAAAAAAAATTTCCTCTCATTTTTCCCTCTAAAATATTTTTTCTATAAAAAAATACCCATCAAATTTTCACACATTCCAATACAACTTTTTTTCAATACATCACACTACAAATAGAGCCTAAACTATCCAAACACATTTTTATTTTAAAATTTAGAATTTAAATTTTCCTACTCAAATTCTTCTCACATAATTTTAAAAAATTTTCCCTTTATTTTTTCCGTCCAAATACTTTTTCTATTAACAAATATCCATCAAAATTTTCACACATTCTAATAAAACTTTTTCTATTTACAAATAAAAATCTCATTTACAAATCTCATTCTAATAAATTCCATTCCAATTCCACAAGCACGTATATACGTATATATATTTATGTTTCGATGAAAAAATAATTATGCCCCTATTAAAGTATTTTAGGATCTGTTTGGAAAGTAAAATCTCATTTACAAATAAGAAAATTCTCAAACAAAAACAAATTATTCAAACACATTTTTATTTCAAAATTTAGAATTCAAATTTTTTCATTCAAATTTCTCTCACAAAATTTTAAAAAATTTTCCCTCTTATTTTTTCCTCCAAAATTTTTTTTATCAAAAAATATATACCAAAATTTTTACATATTCTAATTTAATTTTATTTATATAAAAAAAATACATACCAAAATTTTTACATATTCTAATTTAACATTTTTTTATTTACAAATAGAAATGCCCTTGTCTATATCAACACTTAGGCTCCATTTGGACAAATCATTTTTATTCTCAAATAGAAAAAGTTGGTCATTTTTTCAAATTAAAACATCACACTCTAAACAAATTTTTATTTTAAAATTTAAAATTTAAAATTTTTCACTCAAATTCCTCTCACTTTTCTCAAATACACCACACCCTAAATGGAGCCTGTTACTTTTGCATTGGTTACATTGAAAGCAGTATATACATGTATGTATTATAATAAATTAACATATTATTTAAAATGAAGCACAATTAGCGATCCCCTCAACCCCACATTCCAAAATTTATTAAGTAAAGGACGTGATTATTTTTTCCCGGACGATTTCCTGTGGCTCCTCCCACTCTATCCATAAACCCTAGGTTTTATTCCCGTTAAAAATCGGGCCTTTGTCGCTCGAGCTCACCCATTGTCCCCAAATCATATCAAATCACATCTCCACCGTTGGTCTTTACATTCTTCCCAATCCACCTCATCCCGCCAGTTTTAAATCCTACCAATCCCAATTTTGTTCTTTGACCTGCATTTTGCGATCTGATCAGAAACCTTTCCAGCCTTCTCCTCTCTTCATTCTACTACCCTATAGTGAAATGGGTAACTTTCGTTGATTTTCGCTCGTTTGTTTTACAATTTGTATGGGTGGAAAGACGATTCCTTGGGGTTTCTTTTGAATTTTTTGCTTTTTATTTTTGTGGGGAAGGAAAACAATAATTAGAGAGGAGTGAAGAAGATGGAGGATATAGATGGGAGGGAAGCGGCGCGAATGATGCAGCACCACCACCACCAAGTGCATTACTTGCAAGAGGAACATCATCATGGGCTGCACCATATGAGTAACGGAATTGGGGCTCATAATGTTATGAACCATCATCATGAGCATGAAGATAATGGTGGTGCTGTCGTTGTTGGAGTCGGAAGTGAAATTATGGATGCCGAGGTTTCTACTGGTCCTCCCCATTTATCTGATCATCACGGCGCTTCACTGGCTGTTACCAGCAATGACAACCTTAGTAGTAACAACAACAACAATCAGCTCACCCTGTCCTTTCAGGGTCAGGTTTACGTGTTTGATTCTGTCTCGCCGGATAAGGTACCTACCTCAGTTGTATTCGATCTTTCCACGCTCGCATTTTGGTTTACGTAGTCTTGTCACTTAATCATGCTCAATAAATTTCAGCTTTGCTTTTGGTTTTATTTAGTGAATATTAAGCCATGCTCAAAGTGGTCTTCAACTTGTTCCAAGGACATGTTGGGCCTTACCATGCACTGATTGGGTGTGAATTAGAAAAGGAAGCCGAGAATTTAACAAAGATGATACCTTTACAGAAAAGAGTCATACCATGCCATTAGTTATATGTTTGAGTCTATCTTTGATCGATGGAGAGCGACGTGTTGAGTTTCTTGTTAATGATTGATTTCAGGTTCAAGCTGTACTTCTGCTATTAGGGGGCCGTGAGGTCCCTTTTAATGTGCCTAGCTTACCAGCAAGCACTCATGGTAATAGGGTATGAATTGAATGTACATTCTACAATAGCTAACATTAATTTTTGTATCTCTTGTGCCTAATTAATGATCAATATGACCAGAATGTTTCCACTACTCCACAGAAGTTTAATGTCCCTCAGAGGTTGGCTTCGCTTATCAGATTTCGTGAGAAGCGGAAAGAACGGAATTTTGACAAGAAAATTCGTTATACCGTTCGTAAAGAGGTTGCTCTTAGGTATGGTTATTCTTTTTCGGTTACTCAGTTTCAGCTGAAGTGGCCATTAATGGAGTTTCAACAAAAAAAGCTACTTGCTTGTTGCTTATGAGTTTTCAAATGCAACAGTCATCCACTTTATTGTAGCTGTCATTTCTTTTACCTTTCATTTTAGTTTAACTTTTCCTTCAACTGCTTTGTTGTTATATTGCAGGATGCAACGGAATAAAGGTCAGTTCACTTCTTCAAAAACCAATCATGATGATGCTGCGTCAGCAGCTTCAAGCTGGGACTCAAATCAGAATTGGGTATTGGATGGTAGTACATCCCAAAATCAAGAGATCTTGTGAGCTTTCCTTTCTCTATGTAGAATTTGATCTTTTGGTGTTAATTCTGTCATTTTGGTTCCTTTTTTCCCTATCCTGGCAAATTATTCTTTTTTGTACTTTTGTAGTTTATGCTGATTGGGTTGTATCCTCATGATTGTATATTACTCAGATGTGGATTTGAACAATATTGTCATAACAAAATTTCCTTCCCTACTTCTTCCCATCTGGAAAAAAAGGGGGAAAAAAATACATAGGGGGTTTTATTAATGATTTTTCTCTGTATTATAAAACATCGATACAGAATCCCTGATCATACTGTGGTTAGATCATTAACTTCAAGTAAACTAGTGCTTGGCTATGAAGACACGGGGGCTTTGGGACCATATGTTGTTAGTAACCTGAAAGAGCTTTAATAGCTTGTGTCAATGACAAAGCCATATGGTTTTACTGAGTTTGTTTTGTGATTGAAAAAATGAACAATAGAATGAATTCAACATAAATTGTGAATAGGAATACTGAATTGGGAAAATCATGATCTCTGTTCCTACTACAAGATTGATTAGAGAAGCAGATCCTCTAAATATATGAGTTTGTATCTTTCGGTTGGAAGTGGCTATCTTGTGATTGATTATTTGAATGTTATCAAATTGACTTTGTAACTTATCAATGTCAGCTGTCGGCATTGTGGAATTAGTGAGAAATCAACCCCAATGATGCGTCGTGGACCTGAAGGACCCAGGACCCTCTGCAATGCATGTGGGCTAATGTGGGCAAATAAGGTGAATATGAGGGTTTCTGCCAACACAAGCTCCCTTGATTCTATCTTTTATTTTGTGTGTGCATGTGTGTGTGTGTTTCTTTTTTTCTTTTTTGGCTTCTATTTTCCCCTTTGGTTCTGTGAAATACATATGCACTATGATCTGATATCTGGTTGTTCACTTGGATGATTAGAGTCGCGCATAAGAGGTGGGTGTTTTTGCTTGAAATTTAAGCTTAATTAGCAGTGATTTCATTTTTTTTTTTTTTGGGGTGGTTTGGGGGGGGGGGAATGTTTTCAAAAATGTGATTTGTGTACGATCATGCATTACTTTACCTTGTCGTGTGATTTGAAAGATATATTTGTGCTGCATGGTCGAGTTTAAAGTGTTGACCTTGGATGGTGATTCGTTGGGTATTTGATGTTGTATACATTGTTGATGTAGAATTTTCAGCTAGAGGTTATTATTATATTGTGATTGAAATACGATCTGTTTTGAGTCTTTTGAAAGATGCAGAGCAGTAATGGTTAGTTGAAAACACTTGATATTTTGGGGGGGGGGGGGGGGGTGCATGAGTGTTAGTAGTTTTTGGATCTTGTTATTCTTTGATATGATATGATATGATTGTAACAGGTGGAATTATGATGATATGTAAGTGTTGGTCATATTTTGATGTTGCGACTTTACACAGGGTACTTTGAGGGACCTCTCAAAGGCAGGGACTGCGGTAGGAACAAATTCTTCTCTTAATCAGACAAGCGAGGAGGTGGGTGGTGAGATTGTTGTCTTTAGAATAAGTTTTATGGGGTGCTTGTGCTACCTAGTGTATTATGTTATGTATTGGGATTTAACGTGTGTCTGTGCTTTTTAGTATTGATGATGATGATGAATTGATGAACGTGGGGTGGGTGCAGATTGGGAATTTGAAGGCGGACGAAATGGTTGATGGAGTAGCAGGAGGAAATGGGAGCGATTCATCATGATTGATGAGCATTGCGGTGTAAAATGTTGGGAGAAATTGCGATGGCCACCAGGAATGTAGTTACGCTTAGAGAGTAGCAAAATGGGAGGGGAGTGTGCAAGGGCATTGTGGAGGAAGGGAAGGGGAAGCATATGTTTTAGTTTAGACTTGTTAACAGTGAATTTGTAGGTGAGACGTGAGAGTACATAATAATGATAATTCTGTATAGTTGTGTTGGAGTCACTTTGCCAAATGTTCGTTTTATTTGGTCATGATTTTTTTTTAAAATTTTTTTAAAAAATTTAAATTTTAATTCTTTGAATTAGTCCCATCCCCGTAATATGTATGTATAAGATAAAAAGCTTATTGTTGTTTAAAGTTTGGAGTAAACAGACAGTATCATACTCTATTATCCATGTCCTGAGAAAGAGAGGCAATCGTTAGTGGGCAATGGGGAAGGGATGACCTACCCAAACCAAGAAAAAATTAGTGTGTGGTGAAAGTGAGCCACTTTCTAAGCAATGAGCATGATCAATTGATGATCACCCACCCACGTGGAATGGAATAATATGAATAATTATAATTTGGCAACCAAACCAATAAATTAGTTTAGGGTCGTGTGGTGTCGTCTCCCTCAGTAGTCAAGTAATTAATGGATGATATCAGCTTATAAACCCGTGTGTTGTTTTGTTTTGTTTTGTTTGTTAGCGATTTCGATTTGGTACCAAAACTGGAACACACGACGGACAATCGGACGTACATTATTACTATTTACTAATTGGGAGGGGTGGGGGACCGCCGGACTGGGGAGGCAAAGGCTATTAATCGACACTAAACCCGATCGCCCCAAATCGTCGTTATTATTCTATGCTAATTATTCATTAAAATTATTATTTATTATTTTCTATTTTTTTGCAAGTTAGAGAAAAAAATCTAGCGAAAGCCGGACTGAACTTAATCCGTGTAGCTAATTGAGCCCTAAGTCAGGTTAAGTTGCTATTGGGTCTGTCTTAAGTGAGGTTAGGTTAGGGGTCCTGCTCCTATCTATGTGGGTAAGTGGGTCGGGCTTGACAGGAATTAAAATTTTTTTTTTGAATACTTTGTTGCATTGAGGGGCCTACACTATTATAAGGAGGAAAGGAAAGGAAAGGGAAAGGTGCATTGAGGGCCTATACTATTATAAGGGGAAAAGGGAAAGAATCTAAACTATTACAAAATGAAGACTTTACACTATTACAAATAATATTATGACAATTTGTCTAATGAGATTCAAACATTCATTCTTTCGCCTTGACACTTAAAGCTTTAATCACCGTGCCACTAGCTCTCTCATGAAATTAGGATTTAGGAAGAAGAGGCTCTAGGCTTTAGGTGGGTGGTTGAGAAGACGAATCGGGTCTTTCCATCCTTTTGGCGGCCCCAGCCCTCCTTCTCCGCGTCTAAGTCTTGGTCGTACGTAGGACTATTTTCCTCCTCCGTTTGCGATTTCTCTGTACTTTTCTCATTCGTTCGTTCCAAAAAGGCAAAAAGTCAGCCAAGTCTGTCCAACAGCACCACGACTCAACTCTCCAATTTCTATTCTATCGTAACGGAGTAACGAACGAACACAAGTTACACAAACCCACCGGCAATAGGCAATAGGCAATAGGCAATACTCCTTCCGTCCTTCCTCCTCAGTCCTCCCCTCCCAACCACCGATACTGCTTCCTGTTTTTCATTAGCAACACATATCACGGCTTTCTACTCTCTCTAAAATTCCAAATCACGGACGCAGACGCAGACGCAGACGGAGACGGAGACGGAGACTACTACTATCTTTGCTCATCTTTCCAATCCAAAAAAAATTGTTTCTTTCCTTTCTTCTGTTCAATTCGATCAATCAATAAATCAACCCATGGCCAGGAGCAGATCCTCTTCCTCCTCCACGGCCTTCAGGTACCTAAATCCCGCATATTACCTCAAGCGACCTAAAAGGCTCGCTTTACTATTTATGCTCTTCGTCTGCGCCACTTTGCTCGTTTGGGATCGACAGACTCTTGTCCGGGAGCACCAGGTTTCTTTCATTTTCATATTTTCCTATTTCTTTCCATATAATTGTATTTCTAATTATAATCTCTCAATGCTGCTTTCTCCTCATTCATCTTCTCATCTTCTACCTCTTCTCTACCTTTCCCCATCTCCCTCTTCCAATAATTCAACTCAACTTTCCACCTTTATTCTTCTTTCCTCTCTTCCCACTACCTTCTCTGTTTCTCCTCCCTTTGTTTGACTCCCAATGACCTAAACCATACTTTGTGTTATCATCATTCCCTACCATCAACCATCAAAGTTGACTAACGCAGGAACCCAGCAACCTATCATGTATTTCAATATTGTGTTGTTTTTCATCTTCTTCAGCTCTCTCCTCTGCCATTTTGCAACATGGTTAAGGTCGTGGGATTTCCCTCCGGAACAAAAAACAGATCATCAACTTAATCTCATTCATTATTCACCATTGGTGGGTGGGATTGGTCTATTATCAACTCTCAGGAACTTAAGCAAATCTCCCCAATGTTTATTTCTTTATGGTCTCCCAGAAATTTGGGGGAAAAATCTTCTTTCTATGGTCCACAGGCTATTATGATAAGGATGGAACCCTTTGGGTTAGTCGGTGCCTCTTTGGCTCTTAAGATCTCTTGTGCTTTCATTGGGGATATAGTTGTTTACTTCCTATCTTCTTACTGAACTGTTTATGTTTTTGCAGGAAGAGGTCTCTAAGTTGAATCAAGAGGTTATTCATCTACAAAATCTGGTAAGATTTGTTTTATATTTGTTCTGAGTGGTAAATGCTCTTTCTTTGTTTGATTAGATCTAACATGCCTCCACTTGTGTGTCTGGTACAAATAATTGATGACTAGGAACCCTCTGTTCTACTCCTTTGCTTTTTGCCTGGCCCTATTTTGAATTAGCATTTGCTTGGAGTTTGAATTGTTTCTCCATTTTCACTCAAGCTGTTTAGCAATAATGTATTCAAGTAAACAGAAGTGCCAAAAGTAAAGTCCTTAGTTGTTAAGCTTTATAATTCCTTGAATGAAGCAGCACTTTATTCCTATTTTTACTAGGTTTTTTGTATACGATATTGTTGGCTGTAACTGTCTGATCTTTTTATGGACTTTTCATGGACTTATGCAGTTTGAAGAATTAAAGACTGGTCAAGGTGTTCGACATGAAAATGCCAACTTTAAGGGGAAAAAGAGTGACATAAGAAGAAATGATGCCTCAGATGACCCTGTGACCATTCAACGAAGAGAGGCAGTGAAAGATGCTATGGTTCATGCTTGGAGTTCATATGAAAAATATGCCTGGGGCCATGATGAACTTCAGGTACTTTGTGATTGATCATGAATTTCAGTCTGATTTCTACCTGAATGGTCATTATGTAATTGCTGCTATGTGTCTTAAAACTACAATATTCACATTCCTTACTTGGGGACTTTTTCTTTTGATTGAATGCCAATTTTCACTTATTTATATTCATCTTGGTAAGAGTAGAGTAGTCTTGTTCACTTGTTTTGATTGAAAAGAAAAGAAAGTATTGAACTGGTTCGTTTTGTAGAAATTATGTGACGTGCAGATTCTTTTCTATGTATCAGCCACAAACCAGGAATGGTGTTAATAGCTTTGGTGGCCTTGGAGCAACTCTAATAGATGCTCTTGATACTCTATACATAATGGGACTGGATGAACAATTCCAGAGAGCCAGAGAGTAAGTTTAATTCTGCAAGAAAACAATGTTTACGTTGAGTGTGAGGTTTCTTCCTTGATGTCAATTTTGAAGTTAAATGAATTTTTTATTCCTTAATTATTTTCTACTGGATGGTGCCTTTTTAAATACTAAGGGTTTATGATTACAATTACATATGGATCTTTTCCAAATCCTGCAACTTCTTCTTTTTCTTCAAATTCATTTTTAAGTGATGCTCCATAATACATTTCTCCCTTCCGTACTGTTTTGCTCTTATTTTAGTTAGTTTGGATTTTGTAAGATCATAAAAATGTTGTTTTTGCTATTACAAGCTTATGTTATTTGATCTCATAAAAATGTGTGGGCTTTTTCCCCCCTATTTAACTATATCTCATATTATCTTGTGGCAGGTGGGTTGCAAATTCCTTGGATTTTAACAAAAATTATGATGCTAGTGTGTTTGAGACAACCATAAGGTTGCTTTATAAGGTTTAATTTGTTGTTTAATTGCTGTTTTTGCTTGTCTATTCTTACGGGTATAATTGCTAAACCAGTTGTCCACTTCTTTAAATGAAAGTAGCCAAAGACATAATTCATATTACTGAATTCTTTCTTGACAATCCAGAGTTGTTGGTGGACTCCTGAGTGCTTATGATCTCTCTGGGGACAAAGTTTTCCTGGATAAGGCTGCAGATATTGCTGATAGACTGCTACCTGCTTGGGATTCACCTTCTGGCATCCCATATAATGTTATTAATTTGGCTCGTGGAAATCCACATAATCCTGGATGGACTGGGGTGAGTGGTTAGATAGCTAAATTTCATTTGCCTAATTTTATACCAGAAAGTCTCGTGTTTAATGGGTTTTGCTCAATTAATAATTATCTTAATCATGGAGGGAGAGTTGGCTTTAATCCTCCACCTATTGTCAAGTATATTCCAGTCATCTAGTGTTGAAATTGCCTTTTCACTCCTATTTTTTGTTATACCTGTTTCTTTGCCACTAATTGCTATTTGTCATGATTTTTATTGTAAGTCTGAAAGTAGCTTGATCAGAATTACATCTAGTGATTGCCATTGAATCAGGGATGAGGCTGTAGATGCAATGTTAGCGTATTGTCATGTTTTTTCAGCTCTTTTTCTCTGCTGCTTAGGAATTTTGGTGTAGTACACATTTAGTGGCAACAAAAATCATGATATGACAAAGTACTAACTTTGATGTGAAAATTTCTGAGAGGGGATTGTCATTGCTTTTAGACTCATAGGGATTCAATTCAGTCATAGAAGAAAATAATCATGATTGAAAGTAGGTTGAGGTATCTCTCTGCTGCTTACTGAATGAAAAGGCTCAATAATTACTGATTGTATATTAGAAGTATGGAAATCTTGGTCTGTCACTGACAAGTAGCATGAGGCTGAGGTTCAGTATTTACCTAAGTAAAGGGCTTATGTTTAGCCCTTTTGTTCATGTAAAGGGAGAGTTAAAACAAGCTTTCAACATTTGGATTTCAATTCAGAGCACAATGTGCTGTTTATTTCAAGGATGTCTTATTCCCCAATACCAAAAATGAAATTACAATTAGTTATTGGACTTGTCACTGGTTGTTCAAGGAGACTGGGTAACTAAGAAATTGATCTGCATATTCCCTGTCATACAACACACACACTTGGAAGTATGGACAGTTAATCTTTGCGTTTTTTTGATCCTGGCCTTTTCTAATTTAACATATTCTTATATTTCGTATGGACGGTGAATCTATTGGTTTATATGTGTAAACCCACATAAATCCATTACTGCATGTTATAATGTTTATGGATTGAGCATATATAATGCATTTTATGAAATTTCACCTGTTTTCAGGGTAATAGTATACTGGCAGATTCTGGCACAGAGCAGCTAGAATTTATTGCTCTTTCTCAAAGGACAGGAAACCCAAAGTATCAACAGAAGGTATTTTGAAAATATTATCTTGTAACTTGAATTTGTCTAAATGTTTCAGCCTAGGTAGATTAGACTGACTCTGTGTTGGGGGAAAAGAAGAATGAGATACAAGTCCTTGCAGAAAGGTCTAACACAGCTATTCTTCTGAAGGGGCTCAAATAAGTGGAATAGTGAT
The DNA here is from genome assembly GCA_020080225.1 of Gynochthodes officinalis. Classification (NCBI taxonomy): domain Eukaryota; kingdom Viridiplantae; phylum Streptophyta; class Magnoliopsida; order Gentianales; family Rubiaceae; genus Gynochthodes; species Gynochthodes officinalis. The sequence goes on along the minus strand of CM034625.1, from coordinate 13,124,448 downwards.
TATTCACCTTAACTAAAACATATTTAGCTAAGAATACATTCATTTGTAATAATCTTCTGGTGTTTAGTTGACATTATCCTTTTGATATTTCAGGTTGAGAATGTTATTTTGGAGTTAAATAAAACCTTTCCTGCTGATGGTTTACTTCCCATCTACATTAACCCTGAGAGAGGCACAACATCGTACTCTACCATAACTTTTGGGGCTATGGGAGACAGGTACTGTTTGTTTGAATTGTTTACATTGCTTTATATGTACTTGCCTTAACATGTATCTTCTTGCCTTCTTTCTCTGGCTTAACAACATATTTTTTGATTTAATACCCCATGTTGATATTTTCTTGCCTTTCTCTGGCTTATGGTTTGACTATCTGCTTTTGCTTTATTTTTTTTATAGTATAAATTTTCAGTAAAAAACACATATTTTGCAGTTTTTATGAGTACTTACTCAAGGTCTGGATACAAGGAAATAAAACTGCTGCAGTGAAGCATTACAGGTAAGAAACAAATGTTCCTTGCCTTCAATGTGTTCCAACTTTCCCTAAAAGATTATTTCAGCAATCTTACTTGCATGTGAAATGTAGATTGTGTATCAGAATGGCATCATTATTATTTCTATTTGGTTTGGGAAATACAGGGAAAACCAAAGTTACCTGGATAGTAGAAAAAATATTATCATATGAATTAGAAGTAATATATCGCTAGCTTAAAGCAAGGAAATAGTCCATTAGAATCCAATGTGTGGTGCTCATTTTAGCTTGCTGTTGATATCTTAACTTTGCTTGCCTTTTCTTTCTGAACTTTTGAGATAAACCTTGATTTTTGTCTGAAAATAATTCTTTGAATGAATTATGCAAACAGAGAAATGTGGGAGATATCAATGAAGGGTCTTTTAAGCCTGGTAAAGAGGACTACCCCTTCATCTTTTGCGTATATTTGTGAGAAGACTGGAAATTCTCTTTCTGACAAGGTGATGCATGGAATCCCAGCTAATGATGAATGTGTCTTTTGCAAGAATTGTTGTTGATGATTGTATTTTTTTCATTTCTAAAAAATGTGCAGATGGATGAATTAGCATGTTTCGCTCCTGGAATGCTAGCTTTGGGGTCTTCTGGCTATGCTTCTGATGAATCTCAGAAGTTCCTTTCACTAGCTGAAGAGGTGAGTGTGTAAAGTTTCATGTTTTGGACATTTATATCTTCTTAGATTGTGTAGGGACAGGTAAACAGTTGGTCATTTTGTAAAGTGAGTGTGTAAAGTTTCAGGCATAATATTGTTGTTTGTCTCCAATCTTCGCCTAAAGGAACATGAATTATATTGTTTTAGTATTGTGCTTGATATTTAAAGGGTTGATTTATTTGATTTAACCATGTGATGATTGAACATTGTTTACTCTGGCTAATGTTTACACATCGTAGCTCTTCACTGCTTTCTGGTATATTATTTTTTGACTATATTATTTGCCAACAAATAAATCAAACTCAAAATTTTCTATTAAGTTAATTGTTGTTTTATTTTTTGATTTCTCTGAGTGGTTAACCTCTACGACTGACTGTTGTTGTTTTGTTTCTTTCTTTCTTTTATTCGTTGTTCATTTTTGTGCAGCTTGCATGGACATGCTATAATTTCTACCAATCAACACCAACAAAATTGGCTGGGGAGAATTATTTTTTCTACTCGGGACAGGTTACCTTTTTATATCTTGTGATTTATTTCCACTTTTAGTTGCCCCAGGAAAGAATGAATTCTGATAATTTTCATTACTTGTGCGCATCTAACATCAAAGGATATGAGTGTTGGAACATCCTGGAACATACTGAGGCCCGAGACAGTTGAATCACTCTTCTATCTCTGGCGATTAACTGGCAACAAGACATATCAAGAGTGGGGCTGGAATATATTTGAAGCATTTGAGAAGAACTCTAGGATGGAGTCAGGATATGTTGGATTAAAAGATGTAAGGACTCTGCAATCATGACTTGAGATTTATTTGATCAATTTAGGTTACCAGAGTTCATAGTTGTTGTTTTGATACTCTTTCGCAGTTGGCATCTTGCTATCATTCTAGATATGTAGGAACTGCTTCTCTCTGTCATTCTAAAATAGATACTTGCTAACATGGTACCTGCTGGTTTTCCCAGGTTAACACTGGTGTTAAAGACAACATGATGCAAAGCTTCTTCCTTGCAGAAACACTCAAATATCTTTATCTTCTTTTCTCACCTTCTTCAGTCATTTCCTTGGATGAGTGGGTTTTCAATACAGAAGCCCACCCTATAAAAATCATGACTCGGAAGGACATATTTGACAAGTCTGGAGGATCAGATAGAGTGCATGAATCCGACCTTCGATCCCGTGCCAGGAAAGAAGGTCGTTTTGATGGCAACTAAAGTCCTTTTTTTAAAAAATTTTTTAAATGGTGATCATTCATCAAGCTCGTGCTAATGAAATGCACTCTGCACGAGTCACTGATGGTGCCATTGCCCAAAGAGTTTGAGCAGTGAAGACGCCATTTGAGGTTGGAATTTAATGTAATGGATACAGACTGCGTAACCATATTATCATAATTGAGAGGACTACTGCATGAGTGATGAATATGTAACATATAAAGGTAGGTTATTTCATTGTTGCCCTGTAAGCAGTGAGAATACTCTCCCTAACAGCTCATTGTACTTTAGAGGGAAGTAGAAATCTCCCCCGAGGGAGAAGTTTTGGGGTGGACTTGGTTTTTGTAATGTTTTCAGAGGAGCAATATTACAGAATAGATAGGGGATGCTTTGGACATCTCCTCGAAGTTTGTACTCTACTTGCTTGGTTTTCCTTTATTTTGACCTGAGCAGGCCCTAGTTGTGGTTTTATACTGACTGATGGCTGCTTTCAGGTTACATGGGATATTTGTTTTGTTCATAGCATTTTGTGGTAAAAAACTGAGACAAATAAACAAATTTGGAAGAGTGGAGGGATTTGCGTTTTGAATCAATCTGCACAAATTTCAGTACACGTTGCAAGCCATTCCTTTCTGTACTCGAGGAATTAGTAGTTTATTATGGCTGTGGCGTGGATGTTCAAAATCTTGAAACAAAAAGTAGCATGGAATCGAGGTCATGGTGAGAATGGTGAGAGTGATAAATGTAGGCAGCAATCATCTTCTTCCCATCATTTTTATCAGTATGCCATTCGCAGCAGAAGAAGAAGAAGCCCCCTTCCTCACTCTCTCCCCGTCTTTATCCCGGTCACCATTGCCACTACAGTACTACTTCCTATCGCCACCAAATGAAGCCCAACAACAATTGCAGTAATTCATCCTAAATCCATACCATCAATATTCCTCCCCTTTTTCATTCTTCTTCTCTCTCCGATATTTACAGGCATACATACATATATTGGGAGTTTGGGATGCGAGCCTTGCAGCTTCTCTCTCGCATTCACCGGCGCCGCCACTACAACACTAGTTATAACCCTTCTGTCATCGTTACTCCGCTACCCTTACCTCACATTTCTGTGCCGATTGACTCGCAACGTCTACTTCAGCATCCTCATCATCCCAACAACTTCCTGCACCCAAGTCGACTGTTTTACAATCCTCCAAGTCTTTTTAGGCCTGCCTACTCTTCTCCAACACTCCTTACATTCGCTTCCATCCCTTCCCGACAACCTATTAATCCCAATTTTTCCTTCACCCGCGGTAAGACTCCTCTCTTCTACCTCCATTTACTCCGTCCCAGATTACCTACTCGACAAGAATCACAACTTTTTGTTGTTTGTGGTGACTGCAGGTTTCTTTACTAGACCTAAAAAAATACAGATTCAAGTGGATGATCATGGGTAATTAATACCTCCTAATTTATAATTTCAGTGGTAGCGTTGGTTTTGTTTATTGACTTCTTATGGTTACTAGTAATATATTGTGTTCCATATATATGACATCAATAAGTTTTTGTTCTGAGATCACTTTTAGTCTAGCATATTTCTTCTTTATACGGAAGAATTAATTATATCTTGAGTTAACTTTATTTTTTTGACGCCTGCCTGATCTTTTGATTTACTTTCCTTTTGCAACTACGTAAAATCTCGATTCTAGCCAGCGAGCTGTCACCATTGCATTGTGGTGCAACTTCTTAGTATTTTCTCTGAAGTTTGGCGTCTGGTTATCCACCTCAAGCCATGTCATGCTTGCTGAAGTTGTGCATTCTGTTGCTGATTTTGCAAATCAGGTATATATTACTTTTTTGTTGCTGGACTAAAACGATCTTGTGTCCTGCTGCTCTATTATTGAATGGTGATTTTGTATCCTAGGCACTCCTTGCATATGGTTTAAGTAGTTCAAAGCGCGCCCCAGATGCTATCCACCCGTGAGTATTCGTCCCATAGTTCCCAAAACTATTGTTCTGTCTACCTTGTATTATTTCAGAAATGGTCCTTCCCATTGATGACCTGTCATTTTTTGAAACTGGGTTTCAGACCATGAATCTTGAGTACAGTTGATTGCTTCTTCAAATTCTTACTATAATGAGCTATTAAAATGATTCAGTTGGTAGATATAATATTTCTTTGTTAAAGATGTTCTATATGTGGTTCATTGTGCTTCTTTTACTAGAAGTTGGTCTTATTGAATCAGCTCCAGAATAAAGGCAACAGGGCATATGATACGCGGTTGTGTTTGTTTTGGAGTGCATACTTTCTCTAAATAGGCACATTCGGTTCTGTAAATCACATTGAGTAAATCTGAATTATTTCAGGTATGGTTATTCCAAGGAAAGGTTTGTTTGGTCTTTAATTTCTGCAGTTGGTATCTTCTGCCTTGGATCTGGTGCCACAATTGTTCATGGCATTCAAAACTTGTGGACTTCTCAGGTAATAATCTGTGAGGATTCAAACTGAGAACTTCTCAGTTTTCATCTTCTCTAGGTATACTTCTGTTTCATGGCAGGTTATGGTGCTTTATTGACGATTATTCTTTCCTTCTTCTTTCAAAGCCACCTGTTCATATTGAGTATGCTGCTTTAGTAATTGGTGGTTCATTCCTTATTGAAGGTAAAACTTCTTCTATACATTCATGAATGTTACTTTTTGGTTTTGGTTCTTGTGACTAACTATGAGTTCCTTTAGGTGCATCTCTTCTTGTGGCCATACATGCTGTCAGAAAAGGTGCAGCTGCTGAAGGAATGACAGTGAGGGATTATATCTGGCGTGGTCATGACCCAACGGCAGTTGCAGTCATGACAGAGGTGATTGGCTCTTTACCTGGGAAATGGACAATTTTTTTTTCATTTTTGAAAATAAAATGCTCCATTAGCTGTCAATTTATTTAAACATCTATGTAAAGGCTTGAGTTACCTTAAAGGTCAATGTGTGCTAATATTTTTTAATGCATATAAAGATTCTGTAATTCCACTTTACCGGTATGTGCACAAAGAAAGAGAAGTTGGTGAACCTTTGTGCACTACTTTCTTAACATTATTGTTATTGCAATCCAGTTGAATTTCCGGGATAGTGCATTTTCCTCTAGTGTGGGTGTCCCTTCAATACCCTTGTCATTAACCCATCAGGTGTTCTCTCCGACATTCAGGATGGTGCTGCAGTTACAGGCCTTGCCATTGCTGCTGCGTCATTGGTGGCAGTGAATGCCACTGGAAATTCAATTTATGATCCAATTGGCTCCATCATAGTTGGCAACCTTCTAGGAATGGTGTGTGCTGTAAATACTTCTGATGATTTATGAGATCAAATATGTATTTGACTGTTTGTGGACTAATATGTGGAACATTAATTTTGCCGCTGAAGTGCTATGTAATCTGGAGATAATTTTTGCTATTCGAGTAATGGGTTTATGTAACATTTTGCCTTGGGATTTATAACAAAGCTAAGAAATCTACCAATCAGTGTGTGTATATACCTGTATTCCTTAGATTGGCTGTGAATGCAGTTAAGATAATGGTGTGGAGAAGATATGGAAGTGCTTGGTATTCTTTTACTGTTCATTTAGCAGGATGATATTCCATCAACTGCTTTAAACTTTCAATGGAACATGTTGATTGTCTTTGCACGGTATTCAGAGCTACTTTATGCAAAAACTTATATGAGATTATTTGAGTTCTTTTTTCTTTTCTTTTTTTTAAGAAAAATAGTGTCTGAAGATCTTTTTATTGTGTTTTTTTCTTTGGATGTGCATGTTGCTATGTTTTTTTCAGAGAGGAATGGTCATTTTGTATTTTATGTAGGAAAGCCAGGCTCATTGTATCAATTATCTCATGCAGGTGGCTATATTTCTCATTCAGAGGAATCGACATGCGTTGATTGGTAGAGCAATTGATGACCATGACATGAAAAGAGTTCTTGAGTTCTTGAAAAATGATCCAGTAGGTTTTACCTCACTCTTTGTTAACCAAGTGATTACCCAGGTTAAGTCAATGTTTGGGTGCAGGTTGTAGATGCTGTATATGATTGCAAAAGTGAGGTTATTGGACCAGGATTTTTCAGGTTTAAGGCTGAGATAGGTAACGCATTTCCAACTTCTTGATGTATTTATAGCTAAAGTTCTCATTTCCCTGTGAGCTTATTAGCTGTCTAATTTTATCTGATTTCTTTTCATGAAATAAATATATTTTAATTCATCATCATCATCATCGTCACCTTTATCCCAAACTAGTTGGGGTCGGCGGTCGATGAACCCAAAGACATTAATCCATAAAATAAAGAAAATATAATAAAATAAATAGATATATAAATAGATAAAGAAATAAATAAAAATGTTAAAAATGTTATAAAATTTTAATTGGAATATCAAAAATATGTTATTTGTTCCTGGCTAGTTTGTGGACTCTGTCCCGCTCTATTTATTTCTTTCAGTTTTTTCATTTCCTGGAACCTTTGCAGTGAAGTGACTTAGCTCTATGTTATAGATTTCAATGGTGTGGTGCTGGTGCAAAATTATTTGAATAGAGCAGGACGTGAAGAGTGGGCTAAACAGGTATCATGGTTTTTATGAATAGACCTATTTTATGGAAGGTAAAACATTGTGTTTCAAAGTGTTCCCCCTCTATTGTTTGCCAGTAAAGAGCGAACTTCCTCGCCGCCCTTGCCCCCTGATCATCGGTTGCACATTGTCTTTTGATGTGCTCGCTTTCTCTAAATTTTAGCATCTTTGGCAAAACCTTTTAGGTCTGGCGGCCATATTTTTACTGGTATGATGGTATCTGACATTATATGACCCGAGGTGTCTACTGAGCTACACTATGGGGTCCTTTTTCCCAGCCTAAGCTCTAGGTTTATTTACGTGGTGGTTTGCTTCAGGAATGTGAATGCCAATGTCTTTTTTTATCATTTGAACAGTTCCGAGAAGCAGCAAAGCAGAAGGATGATGCAGCATTGCTGAAGATCATGTCAAATTATGGTACGAGTGATTAAGAATAATCAACATTTGAATTAACAATAATCCACAGTACTCACCCCCAAACGCAAAAGCAAAAAAAATGGAAATGATAAACCTCTTCTGCATCATAACAAGCTAGTACAACCTTTTGGTAGGTGAGGAAGTGGTGACAGCTTTGGGGAGTGAAGTTGATCGGCTTGAAAATGAAATCCAGGGAATTGTTCCTGGCATAAAGCATGTAGATATTGAGGCTCACAATCCAATTGTCCCACCCCCATGATGGTTGATGAGTTCTGGTAGCGTCGTGAAGATGGTGGCAAACTTTGCATATTGACTCCATAATTCAAAGTATACATTTGTCTCTGTTATGGCATAACAACTACTGTACATGCGCATGGAATTGTGTGTATGTGTTTGTAGTTGTAAGATAGGGGGCAGAGGCCGAGACCACGAAGTTCTTCAATAGGGTTGTGATGCTATTATTACGAGGTCGGGTTATTATAGATTCAAGCCAAGTTTCCATTTAGAATAGTTCTGCTTCCCCATCTAGGCGTCAACAGCCATCCTCTTCCCCCCTTTCCTTCTCGTTGTATGTGCCAAAGTTACAACATTCCGCTAAGTTCATAATTCGATCATGGCCGGCAAGTAGCATGGTATTTTTAGCACTTTATATGATTTTATTGGAGACCCTGATGGCCTTCTTAGCTTCATCCATAGCTTGATCATGAAAACTGAGATAAACTGAGGCAACATAAACCAGAAACATTGGATCAGTCAAACAAATAAATATCAGATCAATAATTGCCTACGGAAGAAATAAACAGAAAGAAAAGCAGAGTTGATTTTCCATGTTAATACCAGAAATGCAAAAAGCTATGTTTAACCACATCTGAATGAAAATTTAACTTTCTTTCAAAAAAGGGGGGAAAAAAAAGTACACTAAACTTCCTTGGCCAAAAACAGAAAAAAAAAAATCAAAATTGCAATATATCATGTACTACAAACTAGTTCATTCTCCTGATAAGTTCATTGATATAATCTTCACGGTTTCCAGCATCTCCACCTTCAACATAGTGATTCCTCTTCTTCTTCAAACCACCAAGAGGAGCCTTAAGTTTGAATGGCCACAGAAAATTGTTAGCCTCCTTAAAATGAGGTCCAACTGTCATGATCTCATGACCAAGGTCTTCAATGCAGATAATGCCATGCTTGCCCAGAGTCTGCCAGGTTAATGCAAATGTAAGTAAATCCTCCATAAATCAACACGTGTGAACAGAAGATCCAGAATTCTTGAAATACAAAGTACCTTTTCAATGATTGAATTATCAGTCAATGCTATCCTCTGCTTGTCTACCTTGCCATAACCTCTCTTGTAAATCAATTCCTTAACACTCTTCAAATTGGGGTAACTACAAACAAGTAAAACAATGAGATCTTGAAAAAGCACAAGAACAAAAAAGAAATTCCATTTAGGATTTCTTCATTGAAGAACCCACCCATACGCCACATAAGGCTCGACCAAGTGCAGCATATTCAGTGTTGCCTTGTTAACCTTCAAGAATACACCATTGAATATCTGAAATGGGAAACACATAAATGAAAAGGGGGAAAAAGGACTTTAAAGAAGCCAGTTGACAGGACCATTTATTTAGCTCAAAAACAGCAGAAAAACAAAAAGTCAAAGTGACAATCAAGGCTGAGTTCATAGAAAGGTAAAATACGTAGGAGACCATAAACCTCACCCTCCAGAAGGGTTTTCCTTTGAGAAATGCCTGTCTATCAGTGTTTGGCACACAGCAATCAATCAGTTGTATCATCAGGACAATTGCAAAAACAACATTAAATCCACATGGAATCAATGACCTACCATATACTACCGATGAGTTATTAAAAGAGAGAAGAGCCTCAGAATTACTGAATGCCTCCAAAGTAGAAATAAAACCAAATGCGGGATTCACCACAATCACAGAACGAATGTAACTAAGCTAATGCAGTCTATAATGATCAAATTATTTTGCAAAACTCTCACAGCTGCATACAACCCAATTTTCAACTACTGAGGAAATAAAAGTAAAAGCAAATGTGGGGTAGGTATAGAAGGATTTAATTCCCAGGCAATGCCACTAATAAGTTCAATAATTTTATAAGATTGGACAACAATAGAATTCTTAATTGTCAACGTTATTTGAGGGAAAAATAATTTGTTATCTTGATGCAAAAGACAGGAGAAAAAACAAATACACTCGAACTAAGAGTCCCCGTTCCCAAATTTTTGTTTTTGGAAAAAACTTCTGACATCCAACAAACAAAATCCATATTACCTGTCTCAAACGAAGAAGCTGCAATATCTTCTTTGTCCTTGGATGCATAGCATTGATCCTAAAAGATTCAAGGTCAAAAAAGTGAGGCTCAAGTGAAATTAACTAAGAGGTTCACCATGGGTCAGGGTATTGTCAGCACTTACCCTCGAATGCGAATAATAAACAGCAACTTAGCCTCTGGGTTGACATAAAACCCTCCTTTCAACCTAGCCTCACGCTTCAGTTTGATGAGCTCATTTTGCTGCAACACAAAAAAGAAAGCTTGCCGGATTGCCAATGCTGCCACACTATCTTAAAAGGTTAGAACAACAAACATGAATACAAAAGTACCTGCTCCTGGTACTCCTTAGCATATAGCTTAGCACGGTTGTAGATGAGCTTCCTGTTAGCCGCATTCTTCTTCTTTGCAGCTTCAAGATCCTGTTTTTTAGCCAAAGTCCATTCTTCGTTCCTCTTCTGCTTCTTCAGAACAGACTCTGGTATAGCCTTGGTTTGTTCTTCAGCCATCTCTGTTTCGGATGACAGGCAAAACATCATTAGAAAAATTAAGGTAAGAAGTTAGCAATATGCCAATACCACAAGCACATAAAGGAAACATACAGTAAATGAAAGACAACATTTCTCAAACAACGTGCCATAAACTAAAGGCCTGAACACAAAACAAAGTAGTACGAATGTTGTAATTCACCGGCAGGATGCAAAAAATGATAACAATGTAAAGTTCTGCAGATGTATTTAATTTGGCTAGCCATGGATAATCATCTTCCACAAGAAAACAAAAAAGCTAGAGTGTGAAATCATCGAAAGACGGCATCTTTGGAGCATAACAAAAATCAGACACTAAACCAACGCAAATTGCAGACGACATTTATTTATGAGTACAACTAGTAGTTAAAATCAACATTTTATTGCAGTTCTTTCTGCGTTTATCTTATCGCTGAGAAGACAAACTTTGAGCGGTTGACTACAAGAAAATGGGAAAAGGAGAAAAAAATGAAGAACGAAAGAACTGCAATTGCAACTGCATTGGATCTGGACACGACTTGCTCACCGAGTAGTAAACCGGATAATGACACTGGAGAGACTGCCGCCGAGTTGAGCTGTGGCGGAGGAGGAGGAGGAGCTTCTCTCTGCGGTGCGGCAGCAACGCCAGATGATGAGGCGGGCTAGAGTGAGAGAACTAGGGTTTTTATGACTAGTCAGTGCCTGGTCGAATTGTGGACGTACACCAGCCCAACATTAAAGTTAAAAGGCCCCAAATTTTAATATGGGCTCTATGAAGGTGACGAGTGAAGTTAAACGTCAGTATGATACTAGCAGTGGTAGATTAGAGCCTTAGAGGGCCCAATCAAACCAAGGTTGTTATTTTATTTTTATTTTTTGAAAGAAAAAACTTTCTTTCTTTCTCTCTTTTTTTTTTTTAAAAAAAAAATTGGGGGTGGGGAAAAATTTTGAAAGTTGGGTGAAAATAATGTAAAGGAATTACATAATAAAAATGGGAAATTGGTTGGTTGGTTATTTACAAAGAAACGTGAAAATTGAAAAAATATGGATATATAAGATTTGGTATGGGGAGTTTATAACAATTATTAACTGCAGAGTTTAAATGATAAAGATGAGTTTGAGGTTGGTATTTTGTGGACTTGAATTACGCATGCAGGTTGTACGTCTAGTGTGTACCGTCCATCTCGCACAATATGTGTACGGTTTAATGCAAGTTACAGTTTATATTGTCTAAATATATTAACATTCTCACCTTTCATTAATTAATTGTGTTGTGTAAGTTAGTTTTGTTTGGAGTGTGATGTATTAGAATGTGTGAAATTTTTTATAGGTATTTTTTGATAGAAAAAAGTATTTTGGAGGAAAAAATAAGAGGAAATTTTTTTTAAAATTATGTGAGGAGAATTTGAGTGGAAAATTTTTAATTTTAAAATTTAAAATAAAGATGTGTTTAGAACTTATTTACAAATAAAAACTCCCTGTCATGATCACGTATATATTACAATTAATTAATCAACACATACATACATAGTGTTGAATTTGAAGATTAGTAGTAGTAGCCTAGTAGGTATATAATATTACTGTGGTGTATACGCAGATTAAAATTTCGTATAGAGTATATTTCAAAATATTATAAGGGTCTATTTTGAGGTTTTCGCCTGTTGGCTCTCTCCCTTACGTCTCTGCTAACTCGTGCACATCTGGGGACTTTATCCTAAACAAATTAGTAGGTATATATAAAAGAGTATAAGTAGTAAGATGAAATTAAAAGGTATATAGTGAATACTTTATGCATGCATTAAAATCACACTCGCGCACACACATATACACATATATATTCACGCATGGAAATGGAATCCAATCAGTTACTTGTAGCATTGCGATGAAGTTGGGGTGGGGGTGAAAGCTAAATTTTGGTTGTCAAGGCAGTGGACAAAATAATAAAAAAAATAAATAAAAATTGGATGGAAGTGGAAGGCTTAAAGGCTTAAAATTTCGAGGAAGTTTCTTAATTTCTTGGGGTTCCTTTGCACCCATGCGAGCACCTTTAACAACCATACATACACACGTAAATTAAAATTGATAGATAGATAGACCGTTTGATTTTGATAGAGAGATATTCCAGAATAACAACAACATCCACGATCACGACTGATAGAATGAATGAACCAACCAATGAAAATGGTTCCCTAAAATGGAGAAACTGAAATTAACTCACCACGCCCACGCCCACGCCCACATATAAATATAAACGCATGAATTGCATTTCTCAATTGGCAGAGAAAAGTGGAGCGGAGTTTCTCTGCTGCAGCCATGCCACATTGCCACATTGCCACATTGCCAATTGCCAATTGCCATGCATCTATATATAGTTAAAATACATACATACATGCATGCGTGCGTGCTATCATTTCTATAGAATAGAATTTTGATGTTGCGAAAACAGAAAAAAGGCGGCGCACGAGTCGGTCATCCGTTAAACAAGTGACAGGTAAGTAAATCAATAATTTATTTATTTTTTCTATAGGAAGAGGAGTATTTTGTAATTGTAATAATAATAATACCACCTTCTTTAATCAATGCCAATGGGTTGGTTTGGTTTGGTTTGGTTTGGTTGGGAACTTTGGGAGATTGTAGAGTTGAGTATTAATAGTATTTGATTGACTTACAAATTAATGGAAAATTGAGTGGCCTTCGTTGCATGCTTTTTTGCATGTCAAATAGATTGTTCCCACTCTTTGATTTTTTCTTTCGAATTTTTGTTCTGTTTGGATTTAGAGAGGCATAACGTTTCGGGCCTCTCATATCTTCTTCCTCTCCCTTTCTTCTTCCTTTCTTCCATTTCTTTCAATCAATCATATGCTTTACCTATTATAAAAATATCTATATATATACAACATACATACATTCATTCCTTCCTTCATTTTTTTTTTTTAACAAAAAAATTTGTTTAATCCTTTAAAATAATTAAAAAAAAAGTTTATGTTTGTGTGTTTTTGGTAGGGCTGGTGCATGGTGGTGGCTCCGTTGTTCCGTTTCTGATAGCAGCGGCGCCATCTCTCTTGCCTGACATATAAGCTCTCTGTCCCACCCACCCACTGACCGACCGAGCAGCCCCTCCCGTCTGGTTGTTATGACGAATGCAAATCACAATAATAATGATAATGCACGCCCGGCACCGCCCTTGAATTCCCAAGTCATGGTCGATGGAGCAACATCACCACCACGTCAACACCACCACCCCCATCATCATGACTTTGACTTGGAGGTCGGGCCTCTTCCCAATGGAAATAATGGCAACGGAGGAGGATGCAACCATAATATTACTCAACAAAATGAACTCCACGATTTCTGCGATGATCCCTTTGACATTGCCAATACTAAGAACGCATCCCTCGAGTCCCTCAAACGCTGGAGGGTAATTCTTCCTCTCTTTTCTTTTCCCTTTTTATCATTATAATATTACATATTCCCCGCCCATTCAATACCACATCTTTCTTATCTCTTGCGCTATTTTATTAAACTTAATCATCACGATGGAGAGCTTTATCTCCTTTGCCCGTTGTTCGTGCATGGCTCATTGCATTTCCAGATTTCCTCGTATTTCAACGTTCGGTGTCTCTCCATGTGACAAAAAAACAACAACCTGTTTGTTACTGATGACGATGAATCTGTTGATTTGGTTTTTAACACCCGCTCGTAATCGTTCGTGCATGCATGCTTTAATTGATTAATTACATGGCTCTTAATTTTGCTTTCTTATGTCCAGTCTTTTTAAACAACAATTTTCATGAGTAATTGTTCAGGATTTCAAGATGAACCCCAGGCCTAGTCCCTTCATAATTTATGTTATGGATTATCGTAATTATCATTGCTGCTTGTTATTTAAAATATTCTTACAGATATCCTGTTGGCAAGCCCCGCCAGTCCCTTCAACTTGCTGAATCAATGTCATGCCATGTGTTGTCTGTTTGTTTTCAATTTATTTTCTACTTTCAACTTTACAGCAAGCGGCACTGGTGCTCAATGCTTCCCGCCGATTCCGTTACACTTTGGATTTGAAAAAACAAGAGGAGCAGGATCAAAGGAGAAGGATGATCAGAGCACATGCTCAAGTCATCAGAGTAATGTCCAAACCAGAACCCAATAACTCTGCCTCACTACTTTTATGCTTTTTTGTCATAATTCTACACTTTCCTCATTTTCATTACAAATTTTTACAGGCTGCTCTACTCTTCAAATTAGCTGGCCAGAGAGCCATTGGTACTACTACTAATATTCAAGCTCTGTGTGTTTCTTCTTCGGAATAAATATGCAACCATGCACTAATTCACTTTGAGTTTTGGTTTACTAATTAGTGTTAGGCACCACTGTTGCCAATCCAACTGCAAATGGTGAATATGGTATTGCACTTGAGCAAATGGTTTCAATGACCAGGGACAACAACACTTCTGCTTTCCAACAATATGGAGAGGCAAGTATCTCTCAAAAATTCTCTTCCATTTCATCATGGATTGCTTTTTCTTGTATTTATTTCTCAGTTAAAATGGTTTTTACAATTTCCTTCCTCAGGTTAAAGGGATAGCGCAGTTGCTTAAGACAAATCTGGATACTGGAATTAGTGGAGATAGTGGTGAACTATTGAGCCGGAGGAATGCCTTTGGATCAAATACATATCCCGTGAAAAAGGGACGGAGTTTCTTGGTAATCCATCTGCTTTCTTTCTGTTGAGTACCTTATGATTTGAAATCTACTAATCTGTTGAATATTGCATGTCCTGAATCTTTTGCTTTATGTATGTACTTTGACATCTCCAGAGGTTCCTTTGGGAGGCCTGGCAAGACTTAACCCTCATCATCTTAATCATAGCTGCTGTAGCATCATTGGCGCTTGGAATAAAAACAGAGGTGATTGCGTTAATGCTCGCTCTTCGCCTTTGTAATTTTGAACGATAAAAGAGATCAGTTTCTGATGCTAAATATTACTACTATTTGAGGATCCCGATTCAAGATTCTATTCTTGCAGGGTTTAAAAGAGGGCTGGTATGATGGTGGAAGCATTACATTTGCCGTGCTTCTTGTTATTTTTGTAACAGGTACTGGATCTTATGCTACATCTGTCATTCTACTATGTATTTCTTAGTTATGTGAGTAATGCACAGATATCTTCTGGAGAGTTCTGTTTAGTTTTAACTTCTAACTACAATTGACTGTTTATTAATCAATTCTTCGTTTGCTTTGTCATCTCCATTTTAGCAACCAGTGACTATCGACAGTCTCTCCAGTTTCAAAGTTTGAACGAGGAAAAAAGGAATATAAAACTAGAGGTATGTGGATTCATTCTAGGAGGATTCTTAGTATAAATTCTCTTTTAGTTTTCCTTATGTTGAAATGAAAAAGGTGCCATTCATTCATGTGAGCTCATTTGTAATGAACATTATGCAGGTTGTTAGGGATGGTAGAAGAGAACAGATATCTATATATGATGTTGTTGTTGGTGATGTTGTACCACTCAAGATAGGTGATCAGGTAGCCTGATCTGAATACTAATATATTTTTGTTCTTTGACATTACCCTTTTGACTCTTTGATGATTTCTTATTGTCTTTTGAAAGATCCCGGCGGATGGCATTTTGGTAGTTGGTCATTCTCTTGCTATTGATGAATCCAGCATGACAGGGGAAAGCAAGATTGTAAGCTGGTTAGACCTTATTGTGTCATATAATCTGAATTCTGAATAGTTAATTTGCTAAAGGACGACATTACTTTACAGATGCAAAAAGATCAAAAATCACCATTCTTGATGGCTGGTTGCAAAGTCGCTGATGGTGCAGGAACAATGCTGGTAAACTAAGATAACATTTGAAGTTTAATTTACATATCCATGCTAGACTTGTTCTTAGGATGAGGTACTCTGGTTGATTACTGCTACTGCTTGTATTCATAAATATTTTTGCAGAGAGTTTGGATATTCGTTGGAAATTTTCTGGCAAATAATGTCTTATTGTTCTTTTTCTTGATAGAATTTATTGGAGTTGAGAGTGCTGTGAGTGCTGGGGCTGTCCATGCTTGTGGAAGTCATAATATACTTAAACGAGTCCTGTTTTCTGATTTTTGTCTGCCAGATACATGCTAGTGCATATGTTTTTCTGTGAGTACATTTGTGTCATCTCTTGATGGTTTTCATCTAATTCTTTGTAAACAATGTTGGAGTGGCGGCTCAGGGAACATCAGAACGGAAGTACTATTATTGCTTGTCTTTGGAATTTTTATTTTAAGTCCGTTTCTAATGGTAGAATGACAAGACACTGCCTCTTGGATTGTAACTATGAGTTTAAAGTGCCAACTACTTCGGTTTGCAGGTAACTGGTGTTGGAATTAACACTGAATGGGGGCTGTTGATGGCGAGCATATCAGAGGATACTGGAGAAGAAACCCCCTTGCAGGTTTTTGTTAGAAACTTTGTTTCTTCAAGTTGTATGTTTAGAATGATTACCACAGTTCTGTTGGTAATATCCCATGGCAGGTACGCCTGAATGGGGTTGCAACATTTATTGGCATAGTTGGGCTCACTGTGGCACTCTCTGTACTAGTGGTTCTGCTTGTTAGGTGAGTTTCAACCTTGATTCACATTCTACAGTTAAAATACAAAAGAAGGAGACATGCTTCGACTTCTCATGTATATGCTTCAGAATCTCCCTCTTTAAATGATACTGACTTAAAAAGAATCGGAAAACCCCTTGAGCTTTGCTTCCCATTAAGTGTGCCTTTTTTATTTGATTCAATAAGCATTAGGCTTTCTCAGGATGACTATTTCGGCTAGTACTTAACTGCAGAATCTAAAAGATGTAAAAGAAAAACAGTACTTGGGGACATCTGCATGCAGAAGAATCTGAAGACAGTGAAAGCTGTACTCAAATTGAATTTTTCTTTTAACTTGTGAGACCATATTGGAGAGTTAAAAGTGAGATAAATACTGCTAAACTGGCCTAATTTCACCTTCCACAGATTTTTCACTGGGCATTCAAAAAATGCTGATGGAACAACTCAATTTGTTCGAGGGAAGACCGGTCTTAGTGAGACGGTTGATGGCGTCGTAAAAATCATTACTGCTGCAGTAAGTGCTGGTTTCTTGAACGTTTAGATTTATCTCTATTTTGTTTCTAACTCTTCAACTCATGTCTAGGTTACAATAGTGGTTGTTGCAGTCCCTGAAGGGCTTCCATTGGCTGTAACCTTGACGTAAGTATTAAAGAAGATTTTTCAGGGTTGTGAGTGAACTTACTCACTTTAATGCTCTTTTAACTGTGATCTTTCTCAACTTCTTACAGCCTAGCATACTCCATGAAGAAAATGATGGCCGATAAGGCCTTGGTATGTTCTTTCTTGAAATCCCTTTTCTAATTAAGCTGGGCGTTCCACTTTAGTCACCCTGATTTTCACTTGTGAATAGAACTGTTAACAGCAGTTAGTTTTCAGGTGCGCAGGCTTTCTGCTTGTGAAACTATGGGCTCAGCAACAACAATCTGCAGTGATAAAACAGGAACGTTGACTCTGAATCAGGTTTGTAATGACTAAGGTTTTGATTCATTCATTTTTCTACCAAGATCAAAAAACTCAGGCACATGTTGACAGGCTAGGCTGATTGTTTGGTGGAGGGGTTTCTGATGGAATTGTTATTACCTGTAGATGACAGTTGTTGAGGCACACATTGGCAAAATGAAAATGGATACACCCGAGGATGGATCAAAGCTTCCTGCAATTGTTTCTTCTCTGCTAGATGAAGGCATATCCCAGAATAGTGCAGGCAGTGTCTTCATAGGAAAGGTAGCAGCTGTGGCCTCCATGAAGTCTTTTCATCTTGTATACTTCAGAGAAATTTTATGTTTTATTCATGTCATATCATAATTTTTCTAAAAAATTTTGTTTAATTTTATAGGATGGCGGGGTAGAGGTATCTGGATCTCCCACAGAAAAGGCTATTCTTTCATGGGCGGTCAAGGTACTTTTGGTTTCTATATTCTAGCATATATTCTTTGGAGAATTATTGATCTTGTAGTTGATTAATTGTTTGATCCTGCCCTCACTGCAGCTGGGAATGAAGTTTGATGTTGTCAGATCAGAGTCTATAGTTCTCCATGTTTCCCCATTCAATTCCACCAAAAAGCGAGGAGGTGTTGCAGTGCGAGGAAAGGTAACTTCTTCAGGTTTTCTGCCTTTCATGTAAATAAATTTGTACTTTTGAGGATTCTGGATATTTGGGCTGAGAAAAAGGGAGTCGTTTTGACATTGCTTATAAATGTCAACCATGATGAGTAGTTTCCTTACTATCTCTTTGTCAGAGTGACTCTCAAGTTCACATACACTGGAAGGGAGCAGCTGAAATAATCTTAGACTCATGCACAGGATATCTTGATGCAAATGGTTCTTCGCAGTCCATTGTAGGCAATAAGGTCAGTTAAGTCGTATTAGTTAAAAGAAACAAAATTTGCTTCAACTCATTGGTTGCTACTGCATTTTTGAGGTCAAATGTCTATGGTAGTGCAAATAACAGGTGACATCAAGCTAATTTATCCAATAAATTCTTTTCTGGTTCCCAAAAATGCAATATTTGACAAGAATATAAACTCCGCTACTACACGACCATAACTATACTCTGGATGATATTTCACTACAGGAATACTTCAAGAATGCTATAGAAAATATGGCCGCAAAAAGCTTGCGATGTGTTGCAGTTGCCTACAGAACATGTGAAGCAGACAAGGTGCCTACTGATGGAGAACAGCTGGCACGATGGGAGTTACCTGAAGATGAGCTAATTCTGCTTGCCATTGTTGGTATAAAGGTTAGCTTGTTGAAAGGTTATGGTTCATTCGCATGATATACTTGTCTACTTAAGTGACCAAGAATGAAGGAGAGTGATCTAGAAGATGCTATCTTAGGTCTTCCATTTTTAACAATTTACTACAAGAATGCAGGCAGTTTTGTTCAACCTTTGACGCCAAGCATGCAAATTGTTACGTGCTTGCATAACTATACATAGAGTCCTTTATTTCTTTTCATTCATGAAATTTTACAGTAATCCCTACATTAACTTTTACTACAAATTCCTGCACAGGATCCTTGTCGCCCAGGTGTCAAAGATGCTGTGAAACTATGCACAGATGCTGGTGTGAAGGTAAAGTTTTTTGCTCTTGGTTGAAGCCTCAACTTAAGTAATGACATAAACTGAGGTCTGTTGGTTTCCCAGTCAAATAATCATGCAAGTATGACCTGTGAAATCTTCCATCAAAATTTTTATTTCTTTTTTTCCTCTCTCACTCTATTGTTGGAAAAATATATCTAACATTTGGGATCATAGTAACTTCCTCGGTGGAACCAGGTAATGGGATAACATCGGCAGTCGGAATTTAATTTGCCCATGATTAATAATTTAGAGCAGCACATGGTTAGTTGAACACGATAGTCTTGGCCATTTTAGTTACTTCTTGTGGCTAAGCTGCTATGCAGTTAACAATCTGGGAAAATCACGTGTTTGTTGGTGCTTCTTCAGATTGTTCTATTGCTTTTACTAACCATGTTACATATGTATTTTAAAACTAAGTAGTGTGATCTGGTGTTTGTTAAATCGTAGGTGCGCATGGTTACTGGAGATAACCTTCAAACAGCTAAGGCAATTGCATTGGAGTGTGGAATTCTTTCTTCAGATGCAGATGCCACTGAGCCTAATATTATTGAGGGGAGACAATTCCGGGAGATGTCAGATACAGAAAGAGAACAAATTGCAAAAAAGATATCAGTTAAGTTTTAAATATTTTTATATGGCACTTCATAGAATGCTTACATCTATCCCATTTCCATGATAAATGTTGCTCAGAATACAGTTTGAGAAATCATCATTGTTTTAGGTAATGGGAAGATCTTCTCCTAGTGACAAGCTTTTACTGGTGCAAACTTTGCGTAAACAAGGGGAAGTCGTTGCTGTTACAGGTGATGGAACCAATGATGCTCCCGCACTTCATGAGGTTTGTAATCAGCCACAAGTTCTTTTCTATGGCCTCATTTTCTATAATTTCTATATATATATATATTTTTCCTCTTTCTGTATTTTAGGCTGATATAGGTCTGGCCATGGGTATCCAAGGAACTGAAGTTGCAAAAGAAAGTTCAGATATCATTATCCTGGATGATAATTTTGCATCTGTAGTGAAGGTTGGCATCAGAAACAATCTTTGTTCTCGTGAGGAAAATATTCACTGGAAATTTGTATTCTGTATGTGGTTCTGCAACAGTTTATGTTAACTATGCTACAACTGAATCTTCCAGAAATTCAAGTTGGTTACATGGCTCTCAACTAATACTAATAAATAAAAAGAAGTTAAGAAATTTGATGCATTCAGTTCTTTTTCAGAGGAATGCAAACTGCAAATTTTATAAAATTACAAAGAAACTAAATTTTCTAAGGTCATTGTCCCTATCTGAAATACAGCAAATAAGGCGATGATAGTAATACTAATAGTTGGAAGGCACAAGAATTTGGTCTTTCTGCTTGTTTAATGTGCTGCTGACAAACTCAAAGGTGAAAAGCTTCCAAGTGGCTCATATTTTAATTTCTATTATGGTTGACTTCAGTACTCCAGATCTTTTTATAGCCATCTTACGCATGTCTTGCAGATTATCAGTGCTAGACATATCATGATGATTTTTTAAATTTTCTTCTTATGCAGGTCGTCCGCTGGGGTCGTTCCGTATATGCAAATATTCAGAAGTTTATCCAGTTCCAGCTCACTGTTAATGTTGCAGCTCTTACTATTAATGTTGTAGCAGCAGTATCTTCTGGTGATGTTCCTCTAAATACAGTGCAGGTCTCCCTTAAAACTCTCAACATATGCATGATGTTTGTGTTTCTGTCACCCATATGACAACATGGAAGAAGTGGTTATTAGTATCTTTCCCAGGTTATACACGTAAAAAGCCTTCGAAAAAAGAACTTCCTAGATCATTTATCTTGCCTTATTCAGAAGAGAACAAAATAGAATACGTGCACATTAAAATTAAAATATTTGCCTTTGTCCATCAAATCCAAATGTATTACATAGCACCACAGAATCTGCATATATTGAGAATTGGGAAGTCAATGGCTATAGTAATCATTTGTATGGAAATTTGCTGACTTCTTGGTGCAGTTGCTGTGGGTTAACCTTATCATGGATACTTTGGGAGCCTTGGCATTGGCTACTGAACCGCCAACCGATCAGCTTATGCAACGATCTCCTGTTGGTCGAAGGTAGTTGCTTCTCTTTTTTACTGAATATTTCATTTGGTACCTTGATATGCGGGCAGGCAGCCTAATTTTAAGAACAGGGAATGCAAACATCAGAAAATCTTCTTATGCAGAACCCCTGTGAATTTGATTCAGATGATTAAGTATTTGCATACAGAGCTTGGTTTTTAGTGTCATTTCTTTCCTTCCTTTCCTTTCTGAAGGGGTACGAGACTGACCTACTCAACTTTTTCCTTTTACTTAAAAAAATTGCAGGGAACCACTGGTAACAAATATCATGTGGAGGAACTTGATCATACAGGTTAATAACATTGTTACATACTATTCAGTTGAAATTTGAATACCACTTGTACCTTGCTGATTTTTTAATTTTTTTTTACATTCAAAAAAGGCACTCTATCAAGTTGGAGTCCTCCTCGTTCTCCACTTTTGTGGAAAGAGTATTCTCAACTTAAGGAATGACGAAACAAAACATGCTAACATGGTCAAGAATACTCTCATATTTAATGCATTTGTCTTTTGCCAAGTAAGTGTCTTTCTCTTCTCATCCATAACTCACAACATGAAAGTTTTGATTGGATCATTTGCTAGTCCTTAAACAAGGTGGATGTTTGTGTTATCAATTCGATTGAACTGGGAAAGAATAATATCTACTACTACTACTAACCATGTTTCGTTGATGTTTCTTTTTCGTAATAATCCAAGTTAATAGCATCGTTTCATTACCATTTTTTTACCCCGTTGATTGCAGATATTCAACGAGTTCAATGCTCGAAAACCAGAGGACCTGAATGTGTTCAGTGGGGTGACTAAGAACCCACTCTTCACTGGGATAGTGAGTTCGACTTTAATACTTCAGGTGATTGAGGACATATCCAAATAGTACTACTCCAACCTTAGATAACACATACAATAAAATATAGTTGTTATTTTGAAGCAGTTTCATTAATGAGCTTCTGCTATCTTTGGTTTGTGCATAGATAATCATCATCGAGTTCCTTGGGAAGTTCACTTCGACAGTTAGACTCGACTGGAAACTATGGTTGGTTTCAATTGCCATTGGGATCTTCAGGTTTGTGTATCTCCCAAATGTAATGCTTGCTGACATTTGTGACTAGATCAATGTCCAAGCAGGACCATTTTTTTATTTTCTGTAGGCCATCTGCTCATCATTGTCTTTCTACAGTTGGCCCCTAGCAATTATTGGAAAGATGATCCCTGTCCCGGAGACCCCCATAGCCAAACTTTTTGCCAAGCCATACCAGCGATTAGTAGCTGCTCGTAATGCTTAAGTTGTCATCCTGTCCGTCCAGTGGCTACTGGGGTACTGCAGATGATAGAAGACCGCCACAACGGTTCCTCGCACCGTCTAGTCTGTCCACCTGTCGGTGAGACGTGTTTGAACATCTGTATAGCACAGACATATATACTTAATTGATCAACTGAATGAAACAGAAACATACTAATATTGGTAGGCATATTGATGTTCCATAGATAATCCTAAATACACCCGCTGCAGTAAGTGAAGCGTTTCAGAACCAAGTGTACTATATGAATTCCCATTAGTCCATTACCATTATAGAGTAGTATAGTAAATCAAAAGGCTCTTCTCCAGTACCAAAGGGTTCCTTCGTTTGGTAGCACGATATTGGTTTTTATATTAGGATCAAATTTGTGAATAAATGAAAGTAATATATTAGAATTCAAACTTTATTTTAATTCTCTTGATTGGTATGACAATTTAATTGATAAGAAATTCAACTGAAACACAAAGATATAGGCCTGAAATTGAATGCTTGAGAATTTCAAAGACATCAGATTTCACTTCTAAAGAACACTGAGCACTTTTCACACTAAATTTAATAAAAAAAATTTAAATTATTTCAAATTTTCTGAAGGTTTTTTTTTTTAATCTTTTTGCTAATTTTAATTAAATTATTTTTTTAATCTACGAGATTGAATTTATTATATTACAAAACTTTAAAAAAGGTAAATAATATTAATTTAAAGTTAAAAAATAGTTAATTACGTAATGTGATGATAACAGATTTTTATGCATACTAAATAAGTTTATTCGTGATTATAAATAAATTAAATATATATCTATTTATATTTGTATCCGTTTATGAAAAAAACACTAAAATATATTCATTCATAATACAAATGAACGTAACCCCCTGCTTCACGAATTATTAATTCAGCGGGCTAGGTAATTTACACCCTTCATATTTGATATTTCCCCCTCCTGCCGTTCTTCCACCCCCAACCCCTCTTTTCTGCTCACCCCGCCGACACACACGACACACGCCGTCCCCCAGCAAAACTGCCCCACCCATCCCGACAACCCCTCCTTCCTTCCACAAATTCCACCCTGGCAAAACCCCCACCTCAACAGCAGCCTCCACTCCCTGCCTATGGCTATGGCATTACAATCAGCTATTTCTGGCTATAATTGAATGATGCCCACATGAGTAGTCCAATCTTACAACTGGATTTGTTTTTTCACTTTTCCACAAGTTTTAGGTTGGAGCAAATCATATGCTTGTATAATGTGGAATGACCCAGCTCAATTTTGGGTAGAGGTGTTCTGTTGAAGAAATTGCATGTCTCAGAACAAAGTGACAATCTTTTCCAATTCAATTCTTTGGTCCTTGCAAAATGCTAGATACAGTAACGGATTGACCATGCTAATGATGTTATAATCCATCGTGTTGATTCACTGTAGAAAAGCTTGCAATTTGCGGGGGAAAAAAAAATTTGGCTAACATATATATATATATATATATATATAAATGGACTTGAAGTTGAATTCTGGCAGGGAGTGGGGGCTGCTGCTGTTGACGTGGGAACGGGGTGAGCAAAAAACGAGGGGTTGGGGGCGTTAGAAAAAAGAACCCCAAGATTAGGAAAATTAGAGGTGACGGGGACAGTTATAAATAGAAAAAGTTGTATTAAAATATATGAAAATTTTGATAGGTAATTTTTTTTTGATAGAAAAAGTATTTTGGAGAGAAAGAAAAATTTTTAAAATTATGTGAGAGAAATTTGAGTGAGAAAATTTGAATTTTAAATTTTAAAATAAAAATATAATTAGATAATTTGTTTTTGTTTAAAAATATTTTTATTTTTAAATAAAAATTATTTATTCCCACGCAATTTAAATTGAGGGATAAAAGCAGGCGGCAATTTTTTTCCTTTTTTTATTAGAAGTGGACATGTGATGGAATTGGTATTTCATATGTCACTTTAGTACAGGTGAGATCAGTAAGTCAATGTTACCACCGAGGAACGTGACCTATGAAAAAATCACTTCACCAGTTCACCTTCGCCTTCGGTCAGTCAGACAGTCAGACAGTCACCAGTCACCTTCTTCTGCTGGTTTGTTCTTTTATTTCTCAGATATTTTTCCTGCTGCCTACTACTTTCTTCTACATTCCTATATTTTTGGTGCCTATGCCCACATCCTGTTTTTCCCCAATTGCCTTCCGACTGGGACTTGGGGAAGATTCTGACGCTGATAACGGATTAATCCCCAGTGAAAGTCTGCTGCTTTTATTTGGAGTTTTGCAGTGGACACTTTTAACTAAAACCTACCTCACCTCAACTGCACTTTTAAACCCTCTATTTTTTTATCTTTTTGGGCACAATCGAACAAGGACGACACAGTTGCATCGAAAATGGGTCTTGCATTTGGATTTTACAAGCTTTATCAAAATTTGGTCACTAAATAAACCTTACCTCACCTCACCTTCCTGCCCAAGTACAACCACGGCTTACTCAGTTACTTGCATAGAAAAATGGATCTTGCAAATGTAAGGGAAGGTCTGACGCAATTCATTACTATTTTACTTAAACTCAAAGTGTCATGATTTGAAGCTCGCGGCTAGTTCTAGAGCAAGTTATGCCTA
Organism: Gynochthodes officinalis; assembly: GCA_020080225.1. Taxonomy (NCBI): domain Eukaryota; kingdom Viridiplantae; phylum Streptophyta; class Magnoliopsida; order Gentianales; family Rubiaceae; genus Gynochthodes; species Gynochthodes officinalis. The sequence goes on along the minus strand of CM034625.1, from coordinate 13,099,062 downwards.
GTGTACCCTGTCTATATATATCTTTGTGCTTCAATCTGGAGTAGCACCGGTACTGCCATCACTCTTACCTAACTTAATTATAAGTTCTCCATCCCATCTGCTGCTAGTTGTTACGAGGAGTGCAAAACCCCAAAACCACCAACCTCATAATGATGGATGAAGCAACATCACCACACCACCACCACCTCCACCACCTTGACTTGGAGGCCGGGGCTCTTGCCAATGCAAATTACGGAAATAATGGCAACGGAGGAGCATGCAACCATAATACTGATGAACGTCAACATCAACAACAAAATGATCTCTTTCACACTGCCCGCACTAAGACCGCATCCCTTGAGTTCCTCAAAAGCTGGAGGGTAACTCTTTCTTTCTTTTTTTCTTTTTAACCATTATATATTTCCCCCACCCATTCAATAACATATCTATCCCATTATCTTGTATAGCTTTTTGTTTTTAAACTCAATGACGCGATATATTATAATTATCATTGGTGCTGCCAAAGTATTCATCGATCCAACAGGAAGAATAACATATTGCTACAAACATAAATGCATGCACAAGCCCTGCCAATCCCTTCAACTTGCTGAATGAATGTCTTGTCATGTCATGCATGTCTGTTTGTTTTCAATTTAATTACTTTTCTCAACATTACAGCGAGGGGCACTGGCGCTCAATGCTATCCACCGATTCCGTGGTACTTTGAACTTGAAAAGACAAGAAGAACAAGAACAAAGGGGAAGGATGATCAGAGCACATGCTCAAGTCATCAGAGTAATGTCCAAACCAAAGCCCAATAACTGATGACTCTCTCTCTCTCTTTTTTCTTTTTTTTGGTGTCATAATTGATAATACTACTCTTTGCTCATTTTCATAACAAATTTTTACAGGCTGCTCAACACTTCAAATCGGCTGGCCAGCGTGCAATCGGTACTACCAATATTTGTATTCATATTAATGCACGTTTCTTTTCTAAATAAATATTTACCAAGCATTAATATACTTTGACTTTTGGTTCACTAATTTGTGTTAGGCAACACTGTTACTCCTACTACTGCAAATGATGAATATGGTATTGGACTTGAGCAACTGGTTTCAATGACCAGGGATAACAATACTTCTGCTTTCCAACAATATGGAGAGGCAAGTATATATGTCTCAAAATCTCTTTTCCTTATTCCATCATGCCATTGGTTTTCTTGGATTTATTTCTTAGTTTAAATGGTATTTACAATTTTCCTTAGGTTAAAGGGATAGCGCAGTTGCTTAAAACAAATCTGGATACAGGGATTAGTGGAGATGATGATGAACTATTTAGCCGGAGGAATGCCTTTGGATCAAACACATATCCGGTGAAAAAGGGACAGAGTTTCTTGGTAAGCCATCTGCTTTCCTTCTGTTAATTACCTAAGTGATTTAAACTCTTCTAATCTGTTGACAATTGCATTTTATGATTCTTTTGTTTTATGTATGTATTTTGACATCTCCAGAGGTTCCTTTGGGAGGCTTGGCAAGATTTAACCCTCATCATCTTAATCATAGCTGCCCTAGCGTCACTGGCGCTTGGAATAAAAACAGAGGTGATTGTGTTAATGTTCACTCTTCGGCTTTGTACTTTTGAACGATTGAATAAACAGATCAGTTGCTGATGCAAAATATTACCACTATTTGAGGATCCAGATTTAAGATTCTATTCTTGCAGGGCATAAAGGAGGGTTGGTATGATGGAGGAAGCATTACATTGGCCGTTCTTCTTATTATTTTTGTAACAGGTATTGGATCTTATGGTACTTCTGTCATTCTACTGTATACTGCTTAGTTATTTTGCATAATGCACAGATATCTTCTGGAGGTTCTGTTTAGTTTTAATTTCTAAATTCAATTGACTCTTGTTGCACCTTGGTATATATTCAGTTGACTTGAGCATCTATTGAAAACGTGGCGTAGCTAGCAAAAGTTATGAAAAACAATATTCTAAGATGCTAAGAAAGTAGAATTGTGTAGCATGTTATATGGATATCCGTGAGCTTGAGTTTCTTATGTATGATTGTTTATTAATCAGTTCTTCATTTGTTTTGTTATTTTCATTTTAGCAACTTGTGATTACCGTCAGTCTCTCCAGTTTCAATGTTTAAACGAGGAAAAGAGGAATATAAAACTAGAGGTATGTGGGCACATGCTAGAAGGTTCTTAGTGGTAATTTTCTGTCAGTTTTCATTATGTTAAAACGAAAAAGGTGCCATCCATTAATGTGAGCTCACTTGTAATGAACATTATGCAGGTTGTTAGGGGTGGTCGAAGAGAACAGATATCTATATATGATGTTGTTGTTGGTGATATTGTACCTCTCAAGATAGGTGATCAGGTAGTCTGGCCTGCATATTAATATTTTTTTTCTTTGGCCTTAAATTTTTGACCTTTGATCATTTCTTATTGTTTTCTACCAGATCCCAGCCGATGGCATTTTAGTAGCTGGTCATGCTCTTGCCATTGATGAATCCAGCATGACTGGGGAAAGCAAGATCGTAAGCTGGCTAGACCTTCTTCTGTCATATATTCTGCATACTGAATAGTTAATTTGCTAAAGAATGACATTAATTTCCAGATGCACAAAGATGAAAAATCACCATTCTTGATGGCTGGTTGCAAGGTTGCTGATGGTGCAGGAACAATGCTGGTAAACTGACATTACTTTTGCAGTTCAATTTACAGATCCATGCTTGATTTGATCTTAATATGTGGTATTTTGGTTGATTACTGCTACTGCTGGTATTTCGTAAGCATTTTTGCGGAGAGTTTGGAAATTTGTAGCAAAATTTTCATGCAAACAATGTCTTATGGTGTTTTCTCTGGGTAGAAGTTATTGCAGTTGAGGCTGCAGTAAGTGCTGGGGCTGTCCACGCTTGTGGAAGTCATAATATACATAAATGAGTCCTGTTTTCTGACTTTTGTCTGTCCAGATGCATGCTACTGCATATGTTTGTCTGTGAGTACATTTGTGTCATTTCTTGATGGTTTTCATCTAATTCTTTGTAAACAATGTTGGAGTGGCGGCTCAGGGAACATCAGAACTGAAGTACTATTATTGTTTGTCTTTGGAATTTTGATTTTAAGTCCGCTTTTAATGGTAGAAGGACAAGACACTGCCTCTTGGATTGTTACTATGAGTTTAAGTGTCAACTACTTCGGTTTGCCAGGTAACTGGTGTTGGAATTAACACTGAATGGGGACTGTTGATGGCGAGCATATCAGAGGATACTGGAGAAGAAACCCCCTTACAGGTTTTTGTTAGAAATGTTTCTTCATTTCTTTTAGTTTTATGCCTAGAAGTATTACCACTAAGTTCTGTTGATAATATCCCATGGCAGGTACGCCTGAATGGGGTCGCAAAATTTCTTGGATTAGTTGGTCTCACTCTGGCACTCTCTGTACTAGTTGTTCTGTTGGCTAGGTGAGTTTCAACCTTGTTGCATGATTCACATTCTACAGTGAAAGTACAAAGGAAAGAGACATGCTTTTTCTCGTATAAATGCTTCTACATCTTCCTCTGGGAACGTTATTGACTTAAAAAGAAAGGAAAATCCATTGAGCTTTGCTTTCCAAAAAATATGCCTTTTTGATTTGATTCAAGAAGCATTGGGAAAGAGTTTTCCTCAGGGGACAATTTCAGCTAATGCTCAACTGCAACATCTGAAAGATGTAGAAGAAAAACAGTATTTGGGGGAAGTTTGCCTGCTGGAGAACCCAAAGATAGTGAAAGCTGAACTCAAATTGAATGTTTCTATGCTTCTGACAACATATTGAAGAGTAAAAAGTGAGATATATACTGCTAAAACTGGCCTAATTTAAGCTTCCACAGATTTTTCACTGGGCATTCAAAAAATGCTGATGGAACCACTCAATTTGTTCGAGGGAAGAGCAGTCTTGGTGAGACTGTTGATGGAATTATAAAAATCATTACCGCTGCAGTAAGTTCTGGTTACTTAAATGTTTAGATTTATCTCTATTTTTGTTTTAACTCAGCAACTTATGTCTAGGTTACAGTATTGGTTATTGCAGTCCCTGAAGGGCTTCCATTGGCTGTTACCTTGAAGTAAGTATTATTAAAGATTCTTTCAGGATTTTGAGTACCTTTAATTCATTTTAATGCTCTTGTAACTGTGATCTCTCTCAACTGCCTACAGCTTGGCATACTCTATGAAGAAAATGATGGCTGATAAGGCCTTGGTATGTTCTTTCTTGAAATCCTCTTTGTAATTAGGCTTGGTATACCACTTCTGTCATCATAAGTTTTACTTGTGCATATAATTGTAGAAACTGGTGTGCAGGTGCGCAGGCTCTCTGCTTGCGAAACTATGGGCTCTGCAACAACTATCTGCAGTGATAAAACAGGAACGTTGACTCTGAATCAGGTTTGTATTGATACAGGTTTTGCTTTAATCATTTTTTGCCAAGATTAAAAAATTCAGTCACATGTTGACACGCTTGGCTGATTGTTTTGGTGGAGGGGTTTCTTAAGGAATTGTTATTACCTGCAGATGACAGTTGTTGAGGCACACATTGGCAAAATGAAGATGGATACACCTGAGGATGGATCAAAGCTTCCTGCAAATGTTTCTTCTCTGCTAGATGAAGGCATATCCCAGAATAGTACAGGCAGTGTCTTTGTAGGAAAGGTAGCTGCTTTGGCCTCGATTAAGACTATACAGCTTGCATATTCAGAGAACTTTTATGTCTTTCTTTGTTTAAATTTATAGGATGGTGGGGTAAAGGTATCTGGATCTCCCACAGAAAAGGCTATTCTTTCATGGGCTGTCAAGGTACATTTTGTTTGTCTAGTCTAGCATGTATTTTTTTGAGAGTTATTGATCTTGTAGTTCATTATTCATTTGATCCTACCCCCCCTGCAGCTGGGGATGAAGTTTGATGTCGTCAGATCAGAGTCTATAGTTCTCCATGTCTCCCCATTCAATTCCACCAAAAAGCGAGGAGGCGTTGCAGTGCAAGGAAGGGTAACTTCTTCTGTTCTTTTGACTTCCACGTAAAAATTGGTACTTTTGAGGATTCTGGATATTTTGGTTCAAGAAAAATGGAGACCCTCTGATGTTGCTTATTAAGTACAACCATGATGAGTAGTTTCCTCACAATCCCTTTGTCAGAGTGACTCTCAAGTTCACATACACTGGAAGGGAGCAGCTGAAATAATTTTAGACTCATGCACAGGATATCTTGACGCGAATGGTTCCTTGCAGTCTATTGTAGGCAATAAGGTTGGTTAAGTTGCATTAGTTAAAATTAATAAGACTTGCATTCATATGAAATAGCAACTACACAACCATAACTAGCACTCTGGATGATATTTCACTCCAGGAGTACTTCATGGATGCAATAGAAAATATGGCTACAAGAAGCTTGAGATGTGTTGCAATTGCCTACAGAACATGTGAAGCGGACCAGGTGCCTACTGATGAAGAACAGCTAGCACGATGGATGTTACCCGAAGAGGAGCTAATTCTGCTTGCCATTGTTGGTATAAAGGTTCGCATTTTTGAGGGTTGCGCTGCATTCATATGATGTACTTATCTACATAATTGACCAAGTATGAAGTAAAGATGCTATTTTAGGTTTCTACTTTTAACAGTTTACTCAAAAAAATGCTGCCAGTTCTGCTCAACCTTTGACACCAAGCATGTAAATTGTACATGTGTGCTTGCATAATATTATATAGAGTTCTTCTTTCTTTCTTTTCATTACTTCATGAAATTTTACAATAACCCCTACATGAGCTTTTTCTACAAATCCCTGCACAGGATCCTTGTCGCCCAGGTGTCAAAGATGCTGTGAAACTATGCACAGATGCTGGTGTGAAGGTAAAGTTTTTTTACCCCTGGTTGAAACCTTGTCTTAAGTAATAACACAAATTGATCTCTGTTGGCTGCCAAGTCAAATAATCATGCAAGGATGACCTGTGAAATTCTTCCATCGAATTTTTATTGTTTTTATTCTCTCTTACTCTATTGTTGGAAATATGTCTGACATCTAGAATCACAGTAACTTCCTTGTTTGGAACTGGTAATGGTTTAACACAGTCTCCTGGGAATTTAATTTGCCCATGATTAATATATGTAGGGTGGCACATGGTTATTTAGGCACCATAATCTTGGTTGTTTTAATTGCTCCTTGTAGCTAAGCTGCTGTGCGGTTAGAAATTTGTGAAATTTTTTTGTTTGCTTTGCTGGTGCTTGTTCGCGTTATTTTATTGCTTTTACTAACAGTATATTGCCTACGTGTATCAAAACTCAGTAGTGTAATCTATTGTTTGTTCACTGTAGGTGCGCATGGTTACTGGAGATAATCTTCAAACAGCAAAGGCAATTGCACTGGAGTGTGGAATTCTTTCTTCAGAAGCAGATGCCACTGAGCCTAATATCATTGAGGGGAGACAATTTCGGGAGATGTCAGATAGAGAAAGAGAACAAATAGCAAAAAAGATATCAGTATGTTTTGAATTCTAGTATACGACACTTCATAGAATGTTTATTTCTATCCCATTTTCCTGGTTACCTTTGCTCGGAATACGGTTTGATAAAAACATCATTGTTTTAGGTAATGGGAAGATCTTCTCCTAGTGACAAGCTTTTACTTGTGCGAACTTTGCGTAAACAAGGGGAAGTTGTTGCTGTTACAGGTGATGGAACCAATGATGCTCCTGCACTTCATGAGGTTTGTAAATCAGCCACAGGTTTTCCTTTTCTCTGACCCCATTTTCTATATTTTTCAGTTCAGCGATTCTATAACTTTATGGTAAGATTCCCAGTAGTTGTTGATATTCAAATTTTCTCGTTCTATATTTTAGGCTGATATAGGTCTGGCCATGGGCATCCAAGGAACTGAAGTTGCAAAAGAAAGTTCAGACATCATTATCCTGGACGATAATTTTGCTTCAGTAGTGAAGGTTAGCATCAGAAACAAGCTTTTATCACGTGAGGAAAATATTCGCTGGAAATTTATGTCTGTGTATGTGGCTCTGCCTCAGCTTATGTTAAAGATGGTGTAACTGAATCTGCTACAATTACATGTCAGTTTATGACTTTCAAGTACTGATAATAAATAAAAAGAAAAAATAAGAAACTTGATGCATTTTGGCTCATTTTCTGTGGAGTGAAAATGTTTTCGACATTGAAACATGATTACAATTTTCGACATTGAAATGTTAATGTAGAAATTTCTCTACAAAAAATACAGCAAATAGGGTGAAGATAGCAATACTAATAGTTCGAATGCGCATGAAATTGGGTCTTTTTGCCTATTTAATGTGTTCCTGACATACTCAAAGATGAAAAGCTTCCATGTGGCTGAGATTTTACATTCTACTGTGGTTCCCTAAGCACTTCATAACTTTTTATTGCCGTCTTACGCATGTTATGTTGCTTGCAGCTTATCAGTGCTAGATTTGTCATGATGATTTTCTGAATTTTCTTCTTATGCAGGTTGTCCGCTGGGGTCGTTCTGTATATGCAAATATTCAGAAATTTATCCAGTTCCAGCTCACTATTACTGTTGCAGCTGTTACTATAAATGTTGTAGCAGCGGTATCTTCTGGTGACATTCCTCTAAATACAGTGCAGGTCTCCTTCATACTCTGAACCTAAGCATGATCTTTATGTTTCTTTTTCCCATGCTGCGACATGGAAGAAGTGCCTACTAGCATCTTGCCAAGCTTAAATATGTAAAAGCCTTAGACATGGGAACTTCCGGGATCATTTATCCTGCCTTACTAAGAAGAGATCAGAATAAAGTACTGGCCCATTAAAATTCAAATATTCTCCTTTGTAGATCAAATCCAAATGCATTACATTTCACCACTGAATCTTCATGCACTGAGGATTAGGAAGTTTGTGGATATAGTAATCATTTGTGTGGAAATCCGTTACCTTCTTGGTGCAGCTTCTGTGGGTTAATCTTATCCAGGATACATTGGGAGCATTGGCATTGGCTACCGAACCACCAACTGACCAGCTTATGCAGCGATCTCCTGTCGGTCGAAGGTAGTTGGTTGTCTTTCTTATTGAATCTTTCATTTAGTATGATGATATAGAGCAGACAGGCAGCCTAATTTTAAGAACAAGGAAAGCAAGCAGGTCAAAAAATCTTGTATAGATTTAAAACCTGATGCTTGATTACATGTATAGCTGGCTTGGCTTATAAATGTCATTTTTTAACTTCATTTCCTTTCTGAAGGGGTACAGTACAATACTGACGACCTCAACCTTTTCCTTTCGCTTAAAAAATTTGCAGAGAACCTCTTGTAACAAATATCATGTGGAGAAATTTGATCATACAGGTTACTGATGTTGTTATATACTATTCAGTTGAAAATGGAATAGCACTTATTCCTTGCTGATTTCTTCTTCTCTGACTTTCAAAAAAGGCACTCTATCAAGTTGGAGTCCTCCTTATTCTCAACTTTTGTGGGAACAGTATTTTCAACTTAAAGCATGCCGAGACAAGACATGCTAATATGGTCAAGAATACTCTCATATTTAATGCATTTGTCTTCTGCCAAGTAAGTGTCTTCCTCTTCATCCATAATCAACAGCATGAATCTACAAGTCCTTAAAGAAGGTGGATGTTTGTGTTATCGGTTGAGTTGTGAAAAATAAGAATAGTATCTACTGCTACTAACCATGTTTTTATTGACCTTCCTTTCTTGTAACAATCCAAGTTGCCTGCGTTATTACATTGCCATTTTTTTTAACTGGATGATTTGCAGATATTCAACGAGTTAAATTCTCGAAAAATAGAGGACTTGAATGTGTTTATTGGGGTGACTAAGAACTCGCTCTTCACTGGCATAGTGGGAACTACTTTGGTACTTCAGGTGATTGAGTGAGGACATCCAAATAGTATCATTTAACTTTTAACCCCAGATAACATATACAACCATAGTTGTCTTCGAAATGCAGTTTCATTAATGAGCTTCTGCTATCTTTGGTTTGTGCATAGATAATCATGATCGAGTTCCTTGGGAAGTTCACTTCCACAGTCAAACTCGGTTGGAAACTATGGTTGGTCTCAATTGCCATTGGCATCTTCAGGTTTGTAAATCTCCGTAATGTAATGCTTGCCGATATTTGTGACTTGATCAATGTCCAGGCGGAACCATTTTTTTTCCTTTTCTGTAACGCCATCAGCTCATCATTTTGTCTTTCTACAGTTTGCCACTTGCAATTATTGGAAAGATGATCCCTGTCCCGGAGACCCCCATAGCCAAAATTTTTGCCAAGCCATACCAGCGATTAGTTGCAGCTCTAACTGCTTAAGTCATCGCCCTGTCCATCCAGTTGCTGCATTAAGATGATAGAAGACTGCAACCACGGTTCATTTCATCATCTTGTCCGACGCCACCCGTCGGTCGTGTTGTACACATGTATAATGCAAACAGATATAATCAATTTGATCAACTGTATGAAACATACTAATATTGGTAAGCCTAAAGATGTTCTGTAGATAATCGTAAGTATGCTCGCTGTAGTAAAGTGAAGCGTCCATCCATTGCTTTCAGAACAAAGTGTTCTGAAAAGAGTAGTATAGTAAATGAAATGTTCGTCTGTAGCACTATAATGAGAATGAAAATTACTGTATTTTTGGCAAACTCTACTCCACCATTTTAGTATCTTTTCCGTTCATAACGAATGACAAACCTATCCAGCAGAAGCTGAAGCACGTACTCTGTTAATATTGATAATGATCAGATCATTCCCATATGAATTTGACTTTTGCACGAATATATACATGGAATCTCCTGTTGTGTCTCTTGAATTGCACAAACTATTCTTCCATTAACTAATCAAAATTTACTTCACCCCATGCTTACAAAAGTCCCCGTGGTACAATAAACGCACACACTAGTCCATATCTATGGTTTTGAAACGTATACATTCAGCACCAAGGTGCCAAGTCTGCTTACAAAGAAAATTTCAATCACTGCAAGTGGATGTGTTCAGAAGAAACCTTAGTGGCACATGCACATCAAATCCCTGTGCTTCAAAAGCTAGCAGAAACAAGAATAAGCAAAGTGGTTCCTTTTTGTGACATAATGAGACATAAAATTGGTAGCAGAAGCCGAAGAACCAGGAATGTTTGCTGGAATGAGGATCTGAGTCTTACTGGAAGCAATTCTCTTACCAGCCACATTGGCATAGAACAGGCCAGAAATTGCTGGTACGAAAACATCACTTTCAGAGGAAATGTAAAAGTCAATAACCTTTTCCAATTCTGAACCTTCAGAGTCAAGGAATTTCTCCTTCTTGTCACCAGGTACTATGCCTTCCTGCAACGGTGGTAACAAGGGACAACAATGCATTCATAAAAACGACACACAGAGTTTATAAAGATAGAAGACATTCTTCAACTGTTCTAAACAAAAAGAGAGATGAGAGAAGGAAGAAAACCAAACCTTGGTATAAGTTTTTGGAAAGAAATCCTTTAGAGCGTCGAGGCTGCTATCCCACCTCGACTGAGTGAGATATAGTGTGGTATCCTTGTCAAATCCAATTTTTCTCAAAAATAATGCTATTTCTTGTGGGCCATAACAGCTCTTGGATCCAGAACCACCATTTCCTTGACAACCTTTTTTTTCCAATATATCGACCCTCAGGTCTACTGCAATGAACTGCCCATTTGCCTTGCTACTTAAACTTCTTAGGCGTTCAATCATTGAGTCAACCACTTCACGAACTACAGGCTGCAGATGTAAAGATTCAAACATTGCCATACATGCAACTGAATTGATTTTGTTATTTTCTTCAGTCTTTCTCATATTCACTGACGGAAAGTATGTTGCTAGCCTTATATTTCCATTGGTCCTGAATACTGGCTCAATCTTTTCTGCAATAAATTCCTCGGTAACTAGATTAGGGACCCTCACGACTGCAATCTTCCTTGATGATATTTTGGCAGGTAGATATTTTACTAATTTTACCACTCCTTCCAGGCTTTTGATTAACTCTTCAACATCGTAGATATCTTCAAAGTTCCTGCAAATAGCAGAACAAGTCATTAGTGCAATTTAAGATTGCAGAACCAACATTTTCCAAATATATCTATTCCCTACTCCGGGAAGGCTGGAAGCCATACTATAGAATCTTTAGATTCTATCACTGCCGTAAGACAAAAAATGGTTGTACAAAATCAAATATTTCAATCGTCTTTATGAGATAACTCTCACTGGGGTCATTTCCAACAGCAATATCTAACTTTTAATGAAACCGAACAACCATCCAAGGAAATAAGATAAGAAACATGTTAACAGGAGTTAATATGCAACACATGCAAACATCTAACACGCTACATGTAAGAGAAGAATATTGAACATATCATCAGAAAGTTTGAGTCAGTAATGAAGCCATTCCAATCCTGTATGTACAAGATACTAGAAAAAAAAAATAGTATCTCGGTCTTAAATTGTGCAAGAAAGAAAAGATTATGCACTTGCAACTTTCAAAACTGACCATTTATCACCAGGATTACTTCCCCTAATGTCCGGGATTACAAGGGTCGCTCGTAGGTATCTTGCAATCACTACCGCATCAGTGATCTGTTAAAGGCAGGTGCCAGAGAGACAATCACATGTCAAACAAGAAGATCAGTGGCCTCTCAGAAAAGAAAATTGCAAATTCTCAATAATTTGCTCTATGATGCTATCAAGAGAGTGTTAGGCAAACATTTTTCATGTCAAAGAATATGCAATGAGGTCATCTAAAATTAAAAGCATCAAATAATGTGGACATCCTGCCACATGAGAAAGCTGGTTTACATGCATCAGGTTATTTGTGTTTCAAATTCCTGAAGATGTAAAGCTACACAGACTTACTAAAACATAAGAAAGTGAACAAGATGATTCTGTTCTTTATCAAAGTTTTTCAGTAAGCACATCTATAATTATCTATCTGCATCCTGGTTAAAGGTAAGCCAAACAGAAGAAAGAGTTAACATTGTTAGAAACCGACGAAGCCTATTACTGTGTACTAGTGAGTCTCGTTGACTAGCATGTGAAAATCTGTGGAATAAGTCCCATGGAATAAGCTTGATAAATTGAAGAGAAATTTGTAGACAAAACAAGGTACCTGTGAAACATGATATTCAGGACCATTAGTCAAGGAGAATGTAACAAACCCTTGTGATTGCTCGACCTCCTCTGTCAGCAAGTCAACGAATCAGAGAAAGATATGAGCAGGGTATCAGATAAAACAGAAAGAAAACGGGAAAAGAAGCAATCTTTGCAGTAATCAAGAGTCTCCTGTACTAACCCAGAACAGGCTTAGTCCAGCAAGGGTTGAGGGTAGAGCCATCGTTCTTCCAAGGTCCATCTCCCCCATCTGCAAGACTAACGAGGTTCTGCTCTGAAGCCTTGGTGCTACCACGGAGAGACGGGGTTTCAGAATCATTGACCTTGAATCACAAAGAAAAAGAACAAATCAGCACATGAGAAGGTACAAAAAGGACGTCACAAATGAGTTTCTACTTTGTCATTGAATTGAATTAATGCCAAAATTTGAGGTAGCATTAACTGAACATTGCTAAAGATTGACCCAAAAAGGAAAATCCTTTCTTTGACGCATCCTTTCAGAGTAAGCACATAACAGACGAAACGTAAGAAAAAATGTCACAACTTTAAGGTGAGAAAGCTTCCAAGATTTGATCTTTATTAATACCGGAACATAGGAACAGGCTTAAAACTGATAGAAAGTAGCAAACAATGGAGATGGATCCCAAGTGAGTAATTGGATCAAAGATAAAGGGTATATGGCACGATATAGTAGAAGTTGTAGCAGAGAGTAGGAAGGCAATGTTAAGTAGTAATGGGGGTACAAACTTGAATAGAATCGAAATGGTCTCTCTTGATCATGTTGCCAAGCATGACGAACATGGTGACTGTTAATACTCCAGCTACCACTTGGCGAGGATCCACCGCCATCCTTCTTGTTGTTCTGGTTGAGCAAACAGCAGTGCCTACCTCTGCTACTAGTAGTTAAAGTCGCAGGGAGATCTCGCAGGGAGATCTCAAGGAACAGTGTAGCAGTGAGCCCAGATTTAGTTTTGAGGCTTCACTTTGCTGTGCTCGCTACTACTAAACTACTACTCCGCATTAAAAGCTACTAATAAGTAAAGTACGCAGCAAGCAATTTGGGTATTTGCGTGACAAAAAGTAAAACCTGAGTTCTCGTGGTAAGAACCCACACCATTGCCAGTAATCTACAGATTCTACACTCAATTTACGGGTAAAAGAAATATGTGTTTTTTTTTTTTTTGACTGTTTAACTGTATTGACTGCTGGTTGCAGGGACGAATTACATTTTACAGGGGTTTAGGTGATTTAGGAGCACCGACACTTTTAGTGATAACGACTGATGGCCTAATCTAAAATGTCCTCCTAACCATAACCTACCCCACCACACCTCAACCTCCTGTTTTTTTTCCCTCCTCCTAGGGACAAGGACAAGGACAGGGACAAGGAGGACAAACTGCCGTGGAAAAAAAATGGGTACTGCATTTGGATTATAGGGTTATAAAATTTGGTTAATTTCCAAATGTAATGGGTCAGTCATAATTATTAGTATTTCAGTCGAAGTATCATTTGAAGCGTTTAGTAGTAGCAGAGCAAGTCTTAAGTCTGGGTAGTGCAAGAGTTGTAAGTTAAATAATTTGATTTCCAGAGAAGCAGAGGAAGAGGAAAAGTAGTGACGAATCAAAAACAGAATAATAGACTGATCCTCCTATGTGGAATATTGTTGGATTGGATGCGTTGTTTGGTAAAGTCAATTAAAATTGTAAGAATTGTGAGAGGTGGTAAGTCATGAAAGACACACCTGACACCACATTTTGAGATTAAGAGTAATACAAGGTTCCGTGAGGTTTGGAATTTGGAGCCTAGGCGGATTTAAATCGTAAATTGCAGATTGACCTGGCGCGAAAGCAGCCGAAACTCAAGGAAGGAAGGAAGGAAGAAAAATAAAAAATTTGGATGGCGACCGCTGACGTTGAGACCCCCACTAACCACCCCTGTTCTCTACTACTATCTACTATGGTATATTGATTGCGTTGCAATCGCCGGATTTGAAGATTCTGTAGAGGGAAGGAAGCTGATTCCTTTCTGAATGCCTCGTGACATTTGATTGAGCTGAAACTTTTTTAGATTATGCGTGACACATTGACACTGGTACTCTTCTTCTGGTTCATGCCTTGTACTTACTTGTTTGTTTCCACAAGGATAAAGTCATAAAACGAGACAAACGCGTATTAGCAAACACTGGACAGACTGACTGCCTTGTCATAATTAATCCTAATAAACGGACTAGTCTCATAGTCTATAGTGTTAACTGCGTTCAGACAAACATTTATACTTAAAATGATTGCATTATTGTGTTATCCAAAAAGAAAAAGCAGCTAAACCCACGACAGTATGTATAGCCATTTCAGCCCCAGCAGGTAAATTCGTCTCCAGCAGTTTGCTTAACACCACCTTCTCTGACTGCATGCAACCCTAAGACTATGACTGACTATCACTCTTAAGTCTTAGGTTTGATACTTAACCTCTCCAGTCTCCACTGACTGGCTTTTGCGAACCAAGTCCAGTTGCAAACTTAGTATAGCTCACCTGACCCCCAAAATCGATCAATTTCCTCACCAGCAGCTTTATTTCTGACAAGTGGACGGATTAGTATAATACCACTGGCTGGCATTTGGGCTCCAAAGCGGCAGAGGCCCAGCCCAATGCACCTTGATGCTCCTAAGCCCGCCACCCATCGTTGCTTCTAGTCCTAACCTACTCTAAGGGAGAACTCAACTGCAACTTCCGAATTATTACATAATAAATAATTTTTTAACTTTTTTATATACATATACAATATATGTATAGAGAGAGAGATTATAAATTTATAAACCATATATGTCATATCCATGACACCAAAGAAATATTAAATGAATAAAATTAGAATATAAATATATTATAGTAAAATTACCTGCATAAAAAAAGTCTTATTATTCATATTCTAACATATTCCTACTAGATGCCTCACAATGCTACAGTTAATGTGGCTCCTCAAGGTTTTTTTAATTAATAATCCATTCTGAAATTCATTCACAGTTTAACACTTAGTTAATCAAAAATCAAAGGGTATCATCCACTGCTGGGAGTTGGTTGATAACAATCCACTGCAAAAAGCCGATTATCATCTTTCTTTCAAGGCCGTGACTGCCCCCATTAATGCTACGAAAACAAATCAAAATCTCACAACGTACAGCTATACCATCCCAATTCGCATCACTAACAAAAGTTACACGCCTCCACAACTCCTCATATCTTCTCTATATCCATCCCTTTAGAACATACAACCCATTTTACCAACCAAGCAAACATTTGCTACCGATCTTACTTACCAAATAGTAACTCACATAACCCCCCCCCCCACAATGAGGTCGAAGCCGTCAGCACATCCACCCCTCGGTCTTTTGTCTTATCTACTGTTTTTGCTTCTACCCTTCCTTTCCAACCAAGATTTTCTCTTTTCTTCCCTGCACCAATTTTCAAAAAGAATTGAGTGTGGTATGCATATTTGTTGTGTGTGTGGCAAGCTTCAAAAAGAGTGGGAGAGTGAGTGAGTGCGCGTGCAAGAGCGCATAGTCTTACTTCCTGCTCTTTTTTGAAGCCTTCTTTTCGAACCTAGCTTCTCTCCTTGCTTCCTTTGAAGCTTGCCTCCTCTCTTTCCTGACAAAGTTTAAAAGAGAGACAGAAAGTCAGACAAAAACATAACCTTCTAACTAATAAGATTTAATGACATTCTCAGACAACACATCATAAATAATTACGCTGTTTTAAAAACTCCAAACACAATCAAGCTTAACACCATCTAAAAGAACAAGCACAAGCAATGGCAAGATGGTTAACCAAAAGTAGACAAAGACAGGTGGGGGAATGCAGATATTCCCAGCATGACAGGGATGCAACAAGCTACTTGAAAGAGTTCTTATCTAATTTGTCCTATTATCCACTCATACTGAAGCACTTGAACATTTCCAGCATGACAAATACTAGCAGAAGCTATCCAACCAAAGCACTGAACCAAAACATTGAGTCCAGATCGCTTCAGACAGGAGATAGCCATAAAGAGAATGCATCAAATATACCAGTTTAAAAATTAATTTTTTGGATGGCATGCTATGTTAATCTATTTGAGGCAAAGCCAGAGTCTTCTACCTAGTTTTAGCAACTTCCTCTATGGAAGGCCCATCCACACTCTTCCTCTTTTTAGGACCTGATGGGTTCCCTTTTACAGTTTTGGTAAAGCCATTTGGTAAGCTCTTATTCTCCCTTGTAACAATTCCCTTGTAGAACTGGTTGATATTCTCTTCAATGTTATTCATGTCGCTGTTTCCCTTTGGCTCAGCACGTTTGTCCTCTTCTTCCAGTCCACTGGTTCTTGGAGTTGGTTTAGAATTGCTCATTTTCTTCAACTGCAAGTAATAACAGAAAAATATAGGCCAAATACTTTAGCTCAACTACCAAGAAGAATGTGCTATACAGAACAAGAATGTGTGCCTGTGCAAAGGGGTGAAACTCTAATCACTAGGCAGCATGGAGGAGTTTGGAGGGCACAGGAGAGTCTACAAGATGATACAATACTAACACTCCATGATATATATATATAATAAAAAAGAAACCTTTCTTAAACAGATATTTCCTTCTCATTCAAAGGCTACCATGGATACCAAAATCATTAAATAATTTTCTAGTCAAATTGGAAAAAGCTCGTAGTTTTTATTTTTGATCACATGTACCAATAAATATCTATCAGTGAACTTTATCTGGCCTCAGTTGTAGAACAGAAAAGAGCTAGATTAATGTCTTCCAAGACATTTTTTTGAAATCAAAATTTTCCAGCAGTGGTTCATTGTACCTTTGCCACAAAAAATCCATCCATGTTGTTTACGTGCGGATAGAATCGTCTTGTCTTCTCTAGGGATATATCGAATCGATGTTCCCTAAAGCGAATAAACCTAAAACAACAAAAATTAATTCTGATTTCACAGACACAAAATGTAGTAGTACAAGAGTGGTAATCTTAACAAATACCCTGGACGGCCAAATTCGAGCCCACAGTTCACAAGTTTAACATTCCTCTTCTTCAGCGCATAGTCTATCACTGCTTCATTCTGCCAAACTCAAAATTTAATGAACAATACATCTAGGGTGTGCATAATGGACATTCAAAAGCAAGATGAGTTGCGAACCTCAGCAACCATAATTGAACATGTGGAATAGACAATGTATCCTCCTGATTTTGAGTTGGCATCGACCATGTCTATTGCTGCTAGTATTAATTGCTGAAAGGGAAAACAGGGTGCATTAGGCTCCCATTGTTCGTTGGTTAGAAAAAGGCAAATGATTGTAGCTTTCCCCCCTTAAATAGCTATTTACATGTTCAGCCTATAAATGTTTAAGTGCAATGGCGCGAGGACCAATGTCACAATTGAACAAACTTCTGACTGTGCCATTCCTAAGACGGAAGTATCCATACATTCATCAGGAAGTACCTTCTGTAAATGGGAAGAATTCTGTATATCAAGTGCAGATTTTGAGGTTTTGACACTCTCATCTTTAGATATTACCTGAATACAAAATGAAGCAAAGCAAAAAAATTAAGAAAAACAGCAAAAAGAATCAAATCATGAACACAATCTATCAATCCAGAACTCATACCCCAGTGCCACTGCAAGGAGCATCCAATAAAACCCTGTCAACACTGTTTTGACCCAGAACCTTGGGCAGCTGAAATTATTATTAAAGATAAGGCCATTAAACAGCTGGAAAACCTAAAAGAATAGGAACTTGCAGAAGGAAATGATAGTGAGTAACCAAGAAAGATATGATGAAAGACAAAAGACATGCATCTCTCATCATACAGAAAAACAAAATGAAGATCTGAAATCTCCCATTCTCATTCATCAATAGAAGATATAAACCTCTGAAGTGAGGTAGTATCCAAACAGAAGTATTTTATGTTCAAGCGAAAAAAAAAAAAAACGAAGAGCCCATTCAAAAATAGTTGAGAAAGAAAATGAAATGAAAAAGATTCTAACCTCCCTTCCATCATAGTTGGAAACAATAGTGTTTGTTACTCCCATTCGTTGCAAGTTTCCATTAAGTGACTTGAGTCTTGACAAATTCATCTCGTTCGCATATATAATGCCTGTTTTTTTTCCACCCCCCAAGAAAAATTCTAGAGATTAGGGAAATAAACTGAATTTTAACAGATCTTAGGGTGTAATTTAGTTACATTATACAAGATGATACAAAACAGAAACAAAACATGAAAATAGGTAGGTGGGGAGTTGGTGAAGTTTTAGCATCACAATCTAAAAACATCTACAAACCTCCAATGGTTTAAAGGGAATCTAAAGAGCTCCTAGCATAGCCACCGATAGTAAAACAGATAAATGAAGACAGAAAGATACCACTATTTATACCAATAAAAGGAGAAGAAAACTTTTATGAAGAAAAGCAGGCAAATATGTCATTCTCTTAATTTATACGTAATAAACATCACAACTGGAGAACACAAGATACATGTCATACATTATGTTTCTACACTCCAGTTAATCATCAAACATGTAATGAAAAATGCAGGGGTAACAAGTTTATAACAGGAAGGAAAGGAGTGAATGCAAGATTTCGTTTCTTCAGGTTCCTAACTCATTGAATTAGACAAGCAACCAATACCACGGTAACATTTATTTTTAACACTTCTGCAGTTCTAATTGAACAGTGTTTTCTGCGTATGAAGTATGCAAAGATATTTAAGACCATAAAAGAAGGAAAGAATAGGTCTGGTAGCAAAAGTCAAAATCATCTGAAATGATCAAAATAATAGAACATCAGAGGAACGCTCAAACAAGGCATTGCTGTGAATCAGAGTGTACCACTGTTTTTCATTAGAGCAGCAATATAAGTTGTTTTACCACCAGGAGCAGCCCTACAATGATTTCAAGGAACTTTAGAAACAAGAAGCAATAGCAGTTGCAAATTGACTATACTTTACTAGTGCTAATGCAAAGTCCAAGAATCATTCAAAAAATGGATGTCCAGCCAATTAGTTTAATGTGATTATATTTTCATGCTGTTGTATGCATTAAAAAAACCAAGGTCATAGATATCAGATTATATGACTCCAATCTCCAGTATATTTCAACCCAAAAAACATAGGGAAACTGTAATTGAAGCTGACTTCAATGACAAATATGTTACCCAAAGCAAAATTTTGGGAGAACATAAGGCAAGGAACAAGAATGCACAAACATAGAATAACCAATTCAGGATCGAGTTGCTGGCACTTACGCCATATCCACAATTTTTTCCTTCTCCTGAGGAGCAAGTGCCATCACTGGCAAGAAAGAACTTGCACCTTGTAGCTATTAAGAAATTCTGTATTAGCAGCCATATTATCATTTGGAAGAAAATTTTGACAAAAGTAACTCATATAATATACCATGTAATGACCAGCCATGTATTCAGGAGTGGCGCCAATTGGAACTTGTGAGCTATACACAACCAAGCCAACCTAAAAATTTGAGAAAAGTCTGATAAAAACTTGATCCTTAAACAGTGGACTAAGATATGACAAAAAACTAAGAGTGTATTCAGTGAAATACAAAAGTAAAGACTCCTACTTTTGACCATTTGCTCAATGGATCTAAGTTGACACCCCTGTTCAATAACACCCCAGCCAAATCCCTCCTCCGACTCTGCATGGGAAGCCCAAGCATGGTTTAACAAGATGTAACACGTTAACTGAATACCCAAAAAAAAAAAAATCCTGTGAATGACGTAAAAATTCATCTTACTTTCAAAGTATTTGTACGTAGACATATAGGCCGAGGCTTTTCAAAAGCTTCAATAAGTTCCATGAGTTCAGCAACAGGAAAAATCTGCATAGAGTTTGCAAATGATTGTGGGGGAAAAAAAGGAAGAAAAGAAAAAAAAAACCATATCTTCTGATAAAAATAAATAAATAAATGAACTATTCACCTCCATCAGAGCTTCAATGAGAAATTCATTATATCCATAGTATGAACCTAAATCCATCTTAAGCTGATCTAAGTATTGTTTGCGTGTAAATCCTTCCTGCCTCAAATCCTTGAAATTTGAGAGCACTTGAACAACTAAAATCATATTTCAAGTAAAGGTAAAGAGAATAGCTTTGAGAAATAACCAAAAGGAAGCAGAAAACACTTCTGGAAATAAGACTAACTTGATCTTATCCTCCTCTGCAGACTGGCAAGATCAGGGGGTCTGAGGGCCTCTTCATCAAGTTCCTATAATTAATATAAAAGACAAAAATTTAATTCTTACTTGACCCCATTAGGCTTGCAAACAAGACAAAACAAAATAAGTAAAAGTCAACAATTCCCCACCCCAAACCAAAAAAATAGGCAGAAAAAAAAAGGAAAGAAATCAGACCTCCTTGGTTGGCAATCTGAACTCATTATCTTGTTCTTGAATGTTAAGCTGCAACTCAGCTTCTGCTTCCTCCTCTTCTCTTTCCCTTTCCTCATCAATAGCCTTCGATTTCTTCTCAATATCAGATTCATCTGAATCAGAATCTGAATCTATATCCTCATCTATAGCAGAAGGGGGGAAAACAGGCTCAATATGGTAGATTAAAGAAATGCAGAACTGCTGAAAACACAAGATAGAAACCTAGTGAAAAGCAGACCTCCATCTGAACTTTCTAGCAGGATGTCATGAGCAAATGGATCATCCCCATCCCCAGCCAAAGACACATCCGAATCAGAGTGGGCGCCCAGTTGTTCATCATCAGATATTTCATATTCTTGAACTTCACCCTCAGTTCCATCAGAATCACTGTCTAATTTACTTGATTGCTTGGCGAGGGAAGGTGTTTTCTTTTGCTTCTTTTTAGGAGGCGCAGCCATCGAAGCTGGAGTAAGCCTGACCAGGAAACATATTATCATTATCTTAATGATAATTTTGTAGCCACAGTACACAAATATGAATTGGCAGACAATTACATATCTCTGAAAATATCCCAAAATATTTATTTGACAACAATCTCTGAAGTACACCTTGACAAAGAAGATTTATTTGACAACAATAAATCAAAATAATCTCTAGGCGGGCTCTGCAGTTTTCGATTGGTATGCCGAAATTTATTGTACTAATATAGGGGCATATTCAATAATACAGAACACAATAAAAGTTGCAAGTAAAACATGGCTAACTGACTAATAATTCAAACAAATTTTTTTGAGTTAAGTATGAATTAATCTATTTGGTATATTCCGTAGCTATCAGAATAAATATCCGATGAAGTAGAACCACCCCATACCCATTATGTATACTAGTCACACACTCATATTCCGGAAGAAGGACGGGCCAACTGAATTTCATTTGCAAAGTTTACATTACTTACTATAATTTGCTGACACTATAATTTGCTGACAGCGTGGCTGGAGGTGGTTGCTCGCTTCCGAGTGCCGCAAAAGGAGAATTTTGGCCGAAGGTGGTCGCTCACCAGACGTGAGAGGTTTAAGGATGGATTTACTAGGGTTTATGGAAAAAAATAGGGGCAGTGTTTTTTCCCCTAAAAGGAAAATAAATAAATAAAAGAAAATTAGAAAGAAGGGTTTTGGATTAAACAAATTAGAAAACAACCCCTTCACTTATGTAAATTAATAGATGTATGGGTTTTGAATTCTTTAAAATTCCAAATCTAATACCACAAAAGTTTAGAAACGCGGGTCTACAAATTTAAAAAACGGGTGGTGTATTCGGATTATAACAAAAACGGGTAACATGCCCTAAATCGCCAACCTCCGCCTCCCGCATCAATTTTCATCGACTCCAAGCTCCGCCAATCCCCATTTCCTCCTTCTTCCTCATCCGCTTTGGCATTGGAGAGGTTAGAGAGGTGCAGAACTTTGGCTGAAGGAATAAAAGCAATCAGAAAAACAGCCTTTGCAATTTGCACAACGGTAAACACGCACTCACAAATGCGAGAGAAAAGAAAGAACGAATGACATGCAGCTATGGAGTTGAGAGGGGAGCTGAAGATTCTTTCTTAACTTCAGAATTGCCCTTGGCTCTTCCCTTTCTCTGTAAGTTTCTCTGTAAGAATCCTTGGATTTGTCTTGGTTGGTGGATTTTATTTTAGCTTGATTTATTAAACTGTGATTATGAAAGAGAAAGAGAATTCTAACGAGTTAGAGAGGGGAGGAGAGAATATCACTGATATTCCAGAGGAAAGAAGTAAAAAAATTGAAGACCCAGTTGAGAAAAATGGATTTTTAGAAATTATGAGGTATGAGAAATTATGAGGGTTTTGGTTCTGCTGCTGGTGAGTCAAGGAAGACTGGAAATTTTGGTTTCCAGGAGCTTACTCTTAGTTACCTTTGTGATAATGCTAAAGATGGGGTTTCAGGAAAAAAATGGTTGAATTCCTTTGAGAAAATGGGTTCTAATAGTAGTAGTTATAAAGGGGAAAAAATCTGTGAATTGGTGTAGGAAGAGAATCCTTAGATTGAATACTTGTATGTGATTTGAGTTTCAGTGTCTATAGATGGGTCAAATCAAGTGCAAAATGGTGACCTCATGGCACAAAATAATGAATTCCTAGTTTGGTTGAGTTCTATCGGGAGTGTGCAGTCAGTTGAACCTTCAAATAATAATCCAAGGATTACTTATTCGGATGATTTTACTGCAGCGTCGTTATCGCACTTGTATTCCCATCATTTTTCCCTTAATCCCAGCTGCTCACTTACTCGGAATTCTACAGATTATTATGAGTATCCAACAGGGAGCCATAGGAGGGATTGTGATCAGATTTGGAATGCAGGGAAGAGAACTAATGGATCAGTCCATAGCCGCTTTAGGCCTATTAGGGATAGGACTGTGGCATTAGCTAATCCTAGTCCTGGTGGTGTTGCTTTGGGGAAGTGTTTTTTCTATACAATTACGATAGCTGCAAAAAATCACTGCCCATCAAAAAAAAAATCTTTGAATTTTTTAGCAAAATAGAGTGTCCATTAGGCTTCAAGTGCTATTGTTATTATTTTCTGAAGTATACAAATCTTTAATGCATGTGGGCGATAGTCCTGTATTATATGGTGGCTGTAAAACCATACTGATACTGCCATCTATTATTTTATCATTTAGCTTTGTATGTATTTGGAGTACTGGAGCTGATTGGTCTATAATCATTTGAAGTCACTTTTATACAATTTTGTGCAGGAAACCTGTTTTCTCCCTCTGTTTGTCCAGCACTAGAATAGTAAATTTCCTGCATCAGATATGCACAGGTGTAGGTTCCATGTCTTGCAACTTGGAAGTCGCCCATTGAACTTTGGATGTTACCTTAATCCATTAGGCAGAACCCATTTAGTAGTTTTAAGGCTTTAGATGTTTTGTAATTTGACAAATTTATGAAAGCATTAGCCATGAAAATTAGTTTATCGTCACTCATACTTAAGCAATTAAGGGTTTCATGATGGGATGTTACCCGTCCATCGATGTTGAGTCAACCCATTGGTTGACAAGATCCAATAATAAATACTTACCATCCTTAGGGGATTTTTTTTTAATACTATTACAATTAATCAGAACTGAACCCAAGATCTAAGATGATCAGTAAGCATCTTCACCATTCGACTCAAGTCCATTTTCAGGGGAATTTATTCATCAGGCAGCAAATTTTGGATGTTATGGCAACTTCTTTCTTAGGATCCAATTAATTTTGAAGCCATTAAGGACCCTTTTGGATCTTAATGTGTTTTTAATTGGTTGATTTCAGATAATCTGCAACGTGAGAGGAAAATTGGATCCTGTAACGCAGTTGGTTATATTGACAGAAAAGTGCTTGGGATTAATCACTTATATCAGCATCTAGCTTGGAAGAGATCCAGGGTATCTGGTTTCTTTTTTACCAAGTTTTATATAGAATTGTGCTTAGCATGGTGCTTTTTCTTCTTATAGTTTCAATTTTCTCATTTTAGTTTTAAGTTCTGTAGGCTTGCACTTATAGTTCTCCTCATGAAGGACCTTTCCGGAGTGATGCTCCATCTTGGTGCTGTTGAAAAACCCACGAATTCTCGTCCTCTTCAATTTCGATGGATTCAAGTACTGCATATTTGGTTTCCTCCTTTGTGCTCTGGCTAGAAATTGCTGCCTCTGACACAGTTTCTGTACAAGGTTTTTCCCCTGCAGCTTTGCTTTGTTCTTCACCTTTCACCAGTGTCTCCGAATTTGCTTCTTGATTATACTCACTGATCTGATCCTCATCTTTATTTGTGTATGCCATTTGATCTTCCTTCAGTTGTCTTTGCTGGAGAGATTATTATGTTTGGTTTTTACTCTATTAATTGGCTTGGAATTTTGTGGTTTTCATCTACTTAACCAAATATTAACTTGAATTGCAGCCTGATAGAAAGTGCCACTGGTCCAAGATTTGGTGACTGGGATGAAAGCAATCCCCAGTCCGCTGATAAATATACTCACATCTTCAACAAAGTGCACGAGGAAAAGCATAATGTGCCATCAAATGTTCCAGCTGTCAACAGATACCAGCCATCTTACCAACAAAATGACAATGGATTTTGATGATGCGTGATCAACATAATGTGCATCATTCTCATATGATGATGCATGATCAAAGATTGTTTGATACATTTTCTCGGATGCCAAATCACTTGAGGCAGCAATGGATTTTGATGCACCTCGAAGAGTGATTCAAAGGTGTTTAGATTCTGAAGAGAGACATAGATTTATGTGCATCTACTCAAAGTTCTAGTTTTTGTAAGCCAAACTTATAGAACTTGATGAACCAAATATTGTGCTACTTGGCATAACGTTTCAGAGTTTTCATTTCAAAATGGGGGTAATATGTTTATTTGTGTTTAGTACCATAGATACAGGACAAGATTGCATTCTGAGAGGTCATTTATGGGTATTACTAGAGTTTTTGGGATCTTTACAGGCCTAGAGCTGGTACCTTATGTTTACATTGATCTCTAGAGTAGGAATTTTTAGTCCAGTTGCTTGGAGATCAACGGCTGCATTTTAATATGTTTGTTATACACTGTAGTTTATTCTTGCTTGCAAGGATGTTCTTGAGCCAGTACTTTTTGGATTTGAATTGATTACTCTTGTTGCCAGTACTTTTTCCTTTTTCTTTTTGGGTTGGTTTCTCATCTTGTCTTTTTTACGAAAATTGTCAGTTAACTAGTGGCTTCTTTGCGTCTTCGTTTCTAAATTAGGCTGACTAGAATGAACTTAGGGAAGAAAAACTCATGCGGAAGGCCATGGCCATGGCTGTCAGGCTGGAATGAACAAGATGGCTGCCTTTCCTGGATTTGGTTTTGTGCCAATGTATCATTATCTGCCACCATCATCCCGTGATACATCTCAGGATCATGAGCTCAGGCCTTCTGCTGCTCAATAGTTCTTGCAAGATTACATACGGCATATCTAGAATTCTGTTTTTGAATTTAGGAATGTCCTGCACTCTTGTGTTTGTAAATATTATGACATTCCTAGTACACTGACTCGTGTCACATCTTTCCTGTATCCAGGAGCCCTTTAAATGTTTATTTGGACCAAGATTAGTGGCTGTAGTGGATAATTAGTAAATTTGATGGAACGAGATTTTGGTTATCTTTGTATTCTTTTGGATCTTTTACATATTGAATGGGTGAAGTAGTGAATCGCTGCTGATTTACAACTATTGCGGTGATTTCAACACTTGAAAAATATGAGATGTTTGTATATTTTTATAGCAATACTGTCTCATGTTTAACGTTTGGAAAATTTAACAAAATGATAATTCAATTGAATTAGTTGATTCAAGTGATTTACCAAACAGAAAAATTGAATTTAATTTCAATTAGAATTGTAATTGTAATTATGTATAATTAAACTCAATTCTCATTCTAAGATACCAAACGGATTTGAGAATTTAATTTTGGACTTTAATATTTTTTCAAGTATTATTCATTGTATTATAATCTACTGTTAATTAAAAGAATTTAAAATAATTAAAAAAAACAAAACTATTCTGGTTGTGTATGATTTACAATTCCAAAATATATTTTTTATCTACCACTTAAACCTGTTTTAAAATACAATTTATGTATACCCTATTTCTCTTCACCCTACATTCTCCAAAATACTTTCAAACTTCTAGCATTCTCAACAATTATGACTTATCTCTACATAATTTTTTTTTTTTTCCTTTCATTTCGCTATCGTTACTAGTACATATATATATTTTTTCCTTTCATTATCATCCTTATTTAAACCTTAGTTCAATTGAAAGAAGCAAAAATCCCATATTTTATAATTGAAGTCAATTGAAACTTAAAATATAGTTTAGGGTGGTTGTTTGCAATTTAGCCTCTAATTAAAAATTAAGAACATAATTAAATGAAGTTATGAAAGTATTAGGTAGGGTTGATAACTAGGCGAAAATGGGTAGAAATTGGACTAGTAGGATTCATCCCATATAGGATTGGATTATTAATAGGAATTCTCTCCCACAAAATTTATATGTCGTTGCTGGATAGAATAAGAATGGAATTATTTGGGATGTCGATAGCCAAAAACCATACCCAAATAATAAAAATGAAAGGGGAGGATGCAGGGTGCAAGGCAAGTCCTGCATTTCCAGAGGATGTGGAGTGCCTTTTACTGGTGAGTTGCTGGTGGCAGTAGTACTAATATAAGTAGTATATTGTTTGCTGTCTTGCCTTGCCTTGCCTTTGCCTTGTATGGTGAGTACGTAACGTAGTTGCATTACTTGCTAACTTTGCTTACCAACCAAATTCTGAATATCTGCACCAAAACAAAATCTCTTTACCATCTTTAAACGTTAAACATCAACAATTTGGTTCCTGATTCCTCCCACCAATACCCACAAGGCACAAGAATGGGATTCTGAATATTCTTGCTTTGGCAGTCAAGTTTGGTTTGAAACTCATTCTCCATGGTAGGCTTGCTTTTACTACTACTACTTGGATTTGTTGAGTATGGTTAAGAAATTACGATGCAAGTCAAACAGATAATTCAATACACCATCAAACCTTTTCTTGTTAATTTTCACGTTTACTTTATCTATGCGTTGTCCTGTAAGTGGTAGATTATATATGTTTGGTCCGGTCCTCCGTTTTCTCATCTCTTTACCATCCAATATCAATGATCATTGTGCAGTTTAGGCAAAAGGAAAAATTGGGCTGATGATGGCACCAGTGGAGGAGCAGCACCACCTTGCCAATTTAGCTGCAGCACGGGATATCCTGCGAAACAGCCTAGACAAATCCAGGGATTTACACTTGGCCGTCCAAGAAACTGGCTCAAGATTGCACAGCACGAAGCAGCGTTTGGAATCGCTCCAGGAAACCTTCAGAGTTGTTGCCCGGAAATGCTGTCTTCACAATGTTGGAAGACACGTTGATCGCGCTCTGGATCCTGCCGCTTCTGTTTTGAGAATCTTTCAGCTCATTCGGGAGCTTCAAACTTCCCTTCCACCTCATGGCCCTTCTTCTGATTTGCGTGCCTATCTTGTCACTCTCCAACGGATTGAAGATGCAGTGAGACTTCTCAGGGATAGCAGCAGATTGGTGATTCTTTGGCTGCAAGACGCAATTCAGTTTCTGCATGCCAGCGACAACGAAGACATTGACCCGTATGATGATTGGTACGCTGTGAATTTGAAGAAAGCACTGATGATTCTGGAGCAGTTGCAGCGGATTGAGCAGAGTTTTAGTATCGAAGGAGAAGTTCTAATGGAAGCTTTTAACCAGCTGGAAAATGAATTCAGACGGCTTTTGGTTGACAACAGTTTTCCACCATCTTTGGCGCCTTCATGTTCATCTCTTGATGATGTCCAAGACATGGCTCTGATTCCTTCCCCATCTTTTCCTCTTTCTGATATCGAGAAGATGCACAAAATCATGGAGAAATTCACTGCTAATAATCGTCTTCACAGGTGTGCGTCCATCTATGTTGAGGTTCGGAGTTCAGATGTGAGAGCAGCATTCCAAGGACTGGATCTTGGTTACCTCCAATTCTCATTGTCCGAATTTGATAGTGTGCAAAACTTAGAATGCTACATAGACCAATGGAGTACACACTTGCAATTCGCGGTGAAATATATATTGGAGCTTGAGTACAGGCTTTGCCGCGAAGTTTTCCAAAATGCAGGATGTGATGTGGGTATGGAATGCTTTGCAAACATTGTTCTTCAATCAGGATTCCACAATTTCATCAAGTTTGGGAACGCAATTACCCGAGGTAAGAAGGAAGCAATCAAGCTGTTGAAGCTGTTGGATATCTTTGCAACTCTAAATAAGCTGAGGCTAGATTTTAATAGATTGTTCAGTGGAAAATCCTGCCTGGAAATTCAGAGTCAGACCAGGGACCTCATTAACAGAGTCATCAATGGGGCTTGTGAAATTTTCTGGGATCTGCCTGTTCAAGTGGAGTCACAAAGACCATATGTTCCACCACTTGATGGCAGTGTTCCAAGGCTTGTATGCTTTGTCACGGACTACTGCAATATATTGCTTGAAGATGAGTACCGGCCAATAATACTTGATGTTTTGGAGATACACTGCTGTTGGAATAATCTTGAATTTGAAGAGGGACTTCTCTCAAGCCAGATCCAGCGCCTAATGAAAGCCCTTGAGCTCAACTTGCAAGCATGGGCTGGAGTATACGAAGACACCGTCCTTTCCCACTTCTTCAGGATAAATAATTATTGGTACTTGTGCGAGAATATTAAGGGGACAAAGCTTGGTGATCTGATGGGACATAAGTGGCTAATGGCTTACAAAGAGGACATGGAGCACTGTTTAGCAATCTATTTGAGAGAGAGCTGGGGAAAACTTCCAGCATTTCTAAGCGAGTATGGTTTGGTTTTGTTCCCCGGTGGAAGGGCAATCGATCATGATCTGGCGCAAAAGAGACTCAATGAATTCAACAAGGCATTTGAAGACATGTATACAAAACAAATCTACTGGGTTTTGTCTGACAGAAACTTGAGACTGAGGACTCGCCATCTCATTATGCAGGTTATTATTCCTTGTTACAAGAACTATATAGAGAAGTACATGCCCCAGAGTGAAGATGAAGAATATACCCGCAAGTATGTGAAATACTCATTGGCAAGTTTGCAGGATATGATCAATTTTCTGTTCCAATCCAAACTAGGGAAATACGCCAACATGAAATGCACAAATCCAGTCAGCAAGATCAAGAATGTGGTCACGAATAGCTTCCACTCAACGCCTGCAGTTGCGTGACCACGTCAAACATATGATGATCCATTCAATTATAGCCCAATACGAAAGATGCATACTATAGTACTGTACATTCTTAATTTGCCAGCAGATAGTATGCAAATTCCTTGATCTGAAGGTAATAATGGCATCAATAAAATGATAGTATTTCTCATTGCAAGGCTTCGATTTCACAACTGTGACCGATTTTACCTCGAGTTGCAACAAGTGTAATCACCTCTTAAACTCTTAACTTTAACCGAGTACCTTGGATGTTGTTGAGGACATATATGAAAGTATAACCTTTCTGTACGTATATGGTTTTTATACCAAAGAAATTATAGTTTCTTGAATCAGTGATGAATGTATGACAGTGATGCACTGCAGAATCCAATTTTTTAAGCTTAAGAACTAATTTGAAGGCACTGCCATCGGCATTTGAGTAAGTTCATGATGCATCTGTTGCTCTCTTCTTTGTTTCATCTTGGTAGGTAGAAACAGCATAAATTCACGAAACTTCCCTAATGGTTTTGCAAGTATGGGACATAACTAGCAGCAGCAAAAAATGGAATTTTCACTTTGATGAGTATCAGTTGACTGGTAATCTAACATTGTGGAAAAACAACCAAAGCTTGGTTGAATTGTTTCAACTACCTATATACCTTCTGTCTTGCAGTTTACTTTCGTGTTGGGAAAGAAAAAAAATTCAATAAACAAAATTTGCCTCTTTGCCCTCAAATGGTCGTCTTTGAGTTAAACTTTCGATGGCGGCAGCATGCTAGTTCGGTAGTTGAACTGCTCTAAGCAGATGTGAATTATAAAGCACCACTACATAAGTTAGTGTAAGCAAGTACAAGGCCTATTCTATTGTTTGTACTGCACATTAAAGTTAAGTATGGTTTCCATCTCCAGGTGTTATTTTCACAATACAACGACAGGAGGTGGCATTGGGAACCGACCTCCTTCTAATACGGCCTGAGGTGGACTCTAACTAAACAGCCAAGCCCTTTATTCTGTTTAAGCCGCAAAATTTATCGGCTTGTATATATATTTCCAGTGGTTGGTGGACGTTGAAAGTGATGTACAGTTTCCTTTCCCTTCCCTGGTAGAAACCTCCCCGACTTGGCCAATTCCTCAGATGCATTTGGGCATTTGTAGTGGAATAATTTTATTATTACATTATTTCTATTCTATTCTACTACTAGTGGTAAAATGGGGACCATAACCGTACATAATACACATGTCGATTCTTACAACTCTCGAGAGTATCAAACCAATCATCCCCAGCTGCAAACTTCACTTTAACACTCGTAAATGAATTTTGTCCAAGATCAATGGTGAGAAATTCATGAACCCCATCATTCATTCATCCCCCTGTCCTTTTACTTAGGCTTATAAAGGGCTCGTTATTACTTACTACCAGTACTGTACGGCACTGGAATACTAGCCAATCTTAATTTGTTTACTACGAGAATAACATCAACTTTTAGGTACGTACAAGTGTGTTGTCTCTACTTAATTAGCACATTCAGCTCAGAATCAGCCAAGCAATTACTACTTCTAGCATTTAGCAATGGACACGGCCAAGAACACCATAACCGAAGCAACAACACTCCTACTCAACAACAAACTATTTATGCTTAAATTCATCTCTCTTCTTCTCATTACACCTCTCTTTCTTCTCAATTTGCTTCATTCTCTCGTTGCTGGGCCCCTGTTGCAGAAGGTGGAGGAGGCCTATGAGACTTCATCGTTGGATCCCAAGGATGTAAGATCCCTTGTGGCACTTGAAGTTCCTTTCTTTCTTGCTTTCTCTATCCTGTGGCTCTTTCAAACTGCCACCACCATGGTGGCTACTGTCTCTGCTTATTTTGATGCTATTAATACTAGAGCTCTTGATCTCAAGGAGGTTGTGCTGATTTGGATCAAATCCACATCCAAGAAAATACTTTATGCCTGCCTATATGCAGTACTCGCTATAATCACCTTGGAGCTCTTGTTTTTGGCTGTGTTCACTTTGGCGCGGTCCATTTTTGGTAGCAATGTCCTACTTGGTGCGATAATTGCTTTGATGGCGGCAATCACATACCCTTATTTGGCTTCCATTTGTGCTCTTGGCCTAGTCATTTCTGTTCTTGAAGACGGTTGCCAAGGCGCACGAGCACTTGAAGAAGCCCGCAGACTGGTTCATGATAGAAAGCTGCAAAGCTATGTTCTTATGCTGATTTTAATCCTGCTCGGCATTCCCATCCATGTCCTATTCTATGTCACTTCCACGGATGATGATGATCGGCTCAGCTTTTTCACTGGCTTTCCTTTCATTCTTGTATCAACATCTCTTTTCTGCCTAGCAAATTACTTCACCTTTGCAGTGTTTACCCTCTTATACTTGGAAATCAAGCGCGCGAGTGCTCGTTGCGATAGGGTAGAATTGCAGCTGGGACCTAGATATTCTTTAGTCACTTGCTCCAGCACTTAGATTCCCTTGTTATTTATCATATACTTTATGCTCTTTGTTTTGTAGATTATTATCTGATTGTGGGGTTTCAAGTCTTAGCTATGCAGTTATTTCATGGTACTAAAACAGTGTTTATAGTTCATAAAAAAGGCACTCAGAGTTGTCTGAAAAAGATCATATTGCACAAAAGATAAAAGGGATTCTGTTACATTTGCTGGCACTCAGACACCCATGTCTAAAACAAGATAATTTTGCAGAAAAGAAAAACTAAAGCTCCAAAAGAATGTTCAATTTCTCTGTCACAAAAACAAGAGGCTTTTGTAAGATACAGTAACAGAATATGATAAGAGCAAAAATTACACCATCTCAAAGTTAGCCAAAAAATGAATCACAGCAGAAAAATTGCTCCAGAAGTTAGCTAGTTTCATCTATTCATAACCTTTTTCAGTTGTTTCACTTTCTCAAAATCTGGGACATGGAAATTCTTTTCCACCTCCCAAGCAAGCTGAGACATACAATTGAAAGATGATTTTGCACCCTTCTGATCAGTCACTTCTCCAGGGAAAGGAATTCGAACGTCAAATGCATCGTTTTGGGGGGATCTAACACGAATGTCAAAGCCTAAGCGATCAACCCAAACCATCTTGGCATCTACCACCTGTGAAAGCAAGTTCCTTGCTTAAGCTCATATAGCTGAAACGAAAATTTATATCCAAGTGATTATGCAAATGTTCAAAAACCCTCATAGTTGCCCAACGCTCGAAATTCTGACACTGATAAAGCAATATTTACCAATGAGCAAAATGTAAACACTCAAGTTTGAACCCTTACTCATAAGTGGTTATGCATGAAACACCAAGCAAGACAATATCTGTCTACACCTGGTTGTTACTAATTTATGACGAATCATTGATAACAACGCTTGCTTCCAGACATCTAAACAAGGACTATAGGGCATAAAAATACGAAGCTAAACGACACCAGAGTAAGCATGCTTTACAAAATTTATTCGACTAAAATGGGCATCATTTCTGCCAGCCTTGGACATTATAAGCCTTCAAAAAACATTGTAAAATGGTAACAAACTCCAACTCATCCAACTATAGAATAACCTAGGTTTGCCAGCATAGTGTAAAGAAGAATTCAAAATAAAAAATATCTGGACAATTATACAAAGTGATTTCTTCTAGTATATGGATACTCATGATTCTTGTGTTTACAAACTGCATATATTCAACTTTATTTTTATGGGTCATAACAACAATTTAGATGAGCTCACAAATCCCATCAGTACTTATTCTATCTGGTAGCATTCATGATTCTTATTCCCTCCCATGTCCTCGTCTAATCCCAATTACAGA
Source organism: Gynochthodes officinalis (assembly GCA_020080225.1). Lineage (NCBI taxonomy): Eukaryota > Viridiplantae > Streptophyta > Magnoliopsida > Gentianales > Rubiaceae > Gynochthodes > Gynochthodes officinalis. The sequence goes on along the minus strand of CM034625.1, from coordinate 13,065,897 downwards.
GAAAACTAAGCTGGTACAAGGCTTGTCCCTAATGTAATCTGATCTCGGCTCAATAAACAGGGATCTGACTTTAGATAACAATCATGAAAACACATGCTATGAATAAGTTTTAGGGGTTTGATCTATGAAGGCAATGTAATGAATCAATGCTCCCAAAGCCATCAGTCTTACTGAGTTTCTTGTGATCTAGATTCCATCCATCAGTTAACTGAACTAACCAATAAATTTTTGAATGTATGTTTTCGAATCTCCAAGAGAGATGCAGATGCATTTTCTAATAGCAGCTTTTGCCTAATGAAGAGCATGTTTTCCATGGGAAATCAGGCAAGAGAAAGTATCATAAGAACAATTAATGGTTTCACACTTGAGATGATTAATTTCTATTAGTTTAATGAACTCTATAGTGTACCCAAGCAAAGGGCAGTGAGTAAAATGCATTGTCGAGCTTAATTCATCTTCTTGACAGGGAGCTAAACTAACACAAAACATAAACTACAATAGATGAAGAACCATGAGGTTGTACTGCAAGCAAACCTGGAAATTCAAGTCTGCATAGATGTTACAAAACCGATACACATCTTCTATATTGTTCGCATTTATCTCATCCACAAATTTTTCTGCATAGTCCCGGAGTGGATCAGGATTTGCCATCGTATAATCTGCCGACCTGACCCACAGACCATCCTTAAAAGGCACATATCACAGTTTGTTAGTCTATCTCTTCTATTTAGAAAATTACTATCATGCAATGGAAAAATAATCCATCTAGAACTGGGTAAAGGTCAAACAACTCAAATGAGAGGGAAATAACGATGAAAGTGTACATCAAAGACCAGACAATCAGAAGAAAATGACTATATCAAAGCATACCACCAACGAACGTCCAACGCACCTCTCCAAAGTCCTCCATGTGAAGTACGCGTTCAACAGAAAGAACGTACATGAGGTCCTCATTGATTTCCTCCCCATAAATCCTTTTCCACAGGGAACAATGCTTCTAGAAATAAGAAAACGAAATGTCAAGATGAGCTTAAAACTGCATACAACTAGTCCTTTGCTTCAAATTTGAAAAATATATGGATAGAAGTTCTAATATTTCTGGTTGATGGCAATTATTTGCCATTGTCAAGAACCCTTCAGGCAATATCCAAGGAAAATTGAAATGATCTGAGGGAGGTGGGGAGAGTTCCTTCATACTAGAAAGAGGGTGTTATAGAAAGAAGTTGACCTTAGAAGTCATTTTATCCTCAATCTTTGCAAGTTTTCCCAGTACTGTACACTGCGGAGTCCTCATCCCGCACTGCTCCAACTGATATGAATAAAAGATTAAAACTTTGATCAAATTAATTAGAATAAAAAGAGTGGGCACCTTAGAAAGGAAAAGAACATCATGTAGGGGAAAAAGTATTTTACTTGAACATGGAGGGTAGAGCGCGCATCATCAGAGACGAATGCTATGTTGGAGTGTTGCAAGCAGAGGATTGGAGTGCCTTGAGAGTCAACAACAAATCTAACACCAATTCCCAGAGGGCAACCGTCTGGAGTGAGAATGGAAAGAGTGCCCACAGAGGATAATTCCATAATTGTTCTGGAAACTTCAGCTGGGAATGGTTTGTTGATATTCTTGGTCAACTCCAAGTGGGTTGGCTCTGAAGCCACAGAAGAAGAAGAAGCTGAGCATTTGGGAGTCTGAATCGAAAATCGGGGAATTGGGTTGGCTTTGGGTTTTAATGGAGCTGACTGAGAGGTGAGAATTGGCGGAGGTCTTGAAAGAGGAGAAAGTGAAGGCTGGGAAAAGCGAGTTGATGGGAGGAGGGGTTGGACTAGAGGAAGAAGCATTTGTTTTTCTTTCTTTGTTAATATGGAAATCGATGGAGTAAATATGTCGCAATGAAGTTTGTAATTCCAAATTTCAGAAGCAGAGTGGAAGCCTGGAAGGGGAGGATTGGCCAACTCTTTGATGATAACGTGAGTACAGAGGAACAGGGCAAGAAAAGAACATTACGTAACTCTCTGGTTCCTTTTGGTCTTCTGTTATTGATGCCATTACCGCCATCATTTGTAATTTGCCCAAGAAAATCCTTAATTTTATCACATCTCAGATGCTAGTTAGTAGTTAGTAGTTGATCCTCTGACTCGTTTTCAGATTGTAAGTAATTGATACCCAAATTCTCATTAAATTTTGTATTAATTCTCTTTGTTATAGTTTCCAAGTAAGTTAATTTTAGCGCCATCCTCATCCACAGGTAAAAAGTGGCGTTCAGAAAATCATATCATGTAATCTCATGCGTACATGATTTAGGGAGGTTCATAAATTAACTAATTTGTAGAATGTGAAATATAACTGGTAGATTTACTATGATACTTCGATCTAACTTTCATGTAAGCAATCTATGTAACAAAATCATTGAACACAGACACCGGGCAGGATAGGCAGGCAGGCATTCCCAAAATGTCATAATCTACAGGCTTTGATGAGAGGAAAATTATATAAATGGGCCGATGGTGGCGGACTTGGGCATTAGCTGATCATGTCCCCTTGGCAACAAGTATTTGTCGTCAGCTTAGACCATCCCAGTTAATTGATGAGAGGAGTACAGCATTGGTAAATACATATGCAGTATGCAGCAGGACTCTTACGTCTGACAACTCAGATATTCTTAAGAGACAGTGCCATTACCAGCAACAGAAGAGAAGTTTTTGACCATCAATATCTCACCACAAAGCTTTTTAGGCAATTGTTCCAATGCTTCACCCTCCTGCCATGCTTGGCCTACCAATACTCCAGGTCCGACATGACGGATATAGACTACAACTTGATCATTAAAAGGCCATGGATGTCTTCCTGAAACCAAATCAAATGTATAGCTACTTAGTAGTGGCCAATCTTTTGTTCACTTTGCTAAAGATTCATACAAGAGTATTTGCCAAATCAACAACAATTGTTTCTTTACATCTATACCATATTACGTACCTGGCTTAGGGAATCCATAAGGATATCCAGAAACATCCAAGAGTCCATCTCCAAATTCATATGCCAAATCACATGGCTGCTCTGTTGACATAACTTCATTAACCTCTCTAACTACTGAAAAGTACAATGGGGCAAAGGAATCTGATATACCCTCCAGAAAAGATCCACCTAAACATATAGTGCAACTTGTACATTAAATTTTTTAGACTTCAATTCGATAACAAGCATTCAAACTCAGATACTCATCACAAAGCTAATGAAAATTGGTCAAGAACTAGATGTATAACATTTTAAACCTGGAAGAACCACAAACAACCGCAATTTAAGCAATAACCATTGATTTTCATACAACTATCAATCACAAACCAGAATGGATTCAGCTCAATTGAGTAAAATTCACTTGGATGAGAGCCGAGAAGGACGGAAAAGTGGGGAAGGAGGAGTTTGCAAGAAACTCAAGAAGACATAGGTCTTATAATACCAATGAAACGTCCATATGGTTTCCTTTCCTTGCTGTAAAACAAAGCCTGCCAATGCATTGCCAAACAAACAAAAGAACGGTATTAAACACGGCAAAACAATTGTGTAAGGACGGTCTAAAAGTAGAAGTGTTCACCTTATTGAAGAAATTCATCCAGGCAATAGGGGGTGGGCCTGTTACCCAACATTCAAATTGTCAATAAGTTGAATTTTGAATACAAAATTAACAAGTGCAAATCATCCTTTTTTTATAACAAAACACTTGTATGAACACAACATGTGAGTTTGTGCGTGTCACAACTATGCGCATATTTCTTGTGTTCATGACCCAAAGGCGGTTTGATCATGTTACCTCCACTCGTCCGGCAGTTCCAAAATTCAAGTGGCATTTCATCATTCCCATCAGAGAGCAAATTGGATGCACATTTCAGGGCTAACTTGGGATCATCATATCGTGTGCCTGCTATTTCCCATGCTCTTGATATGAGCCTGTACTAGCGCACAGATATGAAAAGACCAAAACTTGGTAAACATTTTCACAGATTCAAATTGCATATATTAAGTATTGACCTTTTGAACAACAGAAAGGTCAATAAGAAAATAAATCAACAAAATGTACTACTCAAAACATCCTACTGCATTCTGCGAGAAAAAGGAAAGAGGCAAGCATTTTTAGAATTTAAGCTTTATCATCTACGACAATAATAGTAAATTCATTGTGGTGCAACAGTTTCCCATTAAACAACTCAATGTTACAGTAGGAGATTGCCTATTTCGAGCATAAGATGTAAGAAACGGAGTGAAAGCAAACCTGGGATTTAACAATCTGAGCAATCGATGCCGCCTTTCCTCGGGAATGTCCTCAATTTTCTTCCTAACCACAAGCAAAATATTCAATCAGATGAAGAAAAACCAAACTTTTTTATTTTTTATTTCCTATTAACAGAAAATCTTTCCATTTGATTGACTAACCAAGCATTAGCCAACAACCATCAAATTCTAATCACTATTCCCAAGTGTACTCAACATGTGCATCAGTGTATGTTTCCAAAAATAAAGTAGCGTGGGTGCTCCCAGGGGCAGCGAACAGGAAAGCTTAAACTTGGAATACGCAGTCACTCTATAAAGACAGGTAAACAGCACATATTACTAACATAGTTTCTCTGGAACGACTAAATTAGAAGTACTGTGTTCAAGAACCAATTTTTATTCAGTCCAGCAGGCATATCCACGGAGAGAGAGTAGGTGTAGGAGTAGGTAATACCATAGATAAGAGGCGGGATTGTAAGAAGCGAGGTCGAGAGGAATGAGATCTTTGGGAGGGTCAAGAAATGTGACAACATCCTGCTCGTCTAAATAGGTTATTCTCCCATTGGGTAACACTTGAAAGGGTTTATCATCCCATGATGATGATGATGATGATGATGATGACGACCACGTTGCATTTGGTCGAACAGTAAACGAGGTGCCCCTTCTTCCGTAAAAGGTATTAAGAAAAATGGGGACGAAGCGTGTAGGCAGTCGGAGATGGTGTTGCTGCTCTTGGTTTGGGCCCTTTTGGGAGGAAAAGCTATAACTGCAAGAGGGTCTGCCGGTGGGTGCCCAATTAACTGTTTTGTTGAAGCTCCAGTTGGGCTTCAAGCTGCTGACCTCCATTATAGTCTCTGCAATTTTCTTCCTGAGTCCTTCTTTTTATAGTACACACATTTATTACGTAATGTAGCCTTTTATTACAAAATAATAATAATAATTCACTGCAATTCCATTTATAGTACATTTTTTTTTTTACTAAGATACGTATTAGGTAATTTTTTTTTTTGTATAATAGCTTGTAAATTACATAGGAAATGTAAATTGCGTTAGACAAACCTTATGCGACAAACTCAACCAAAAAAATGTTAGTAAGATATTTAAATTATACTACACATTTTTCATTATTGTAAATGAAAAGTTATTGTTTGTGCATGATTTTTTAAGCAACAATAACATCACACTTACATACATGATGCATGCCATTGACCATTGATTGTGGTAAAATTTTACAAGGTGAAGGTATTCAGATTTAATTATTAGACCACCACCCCCGTCCCCGCCCAAAAATAAAAAAACAAAGACAATGTAAGAGCACAGAATATTAAGGACCTGTTATGAAAATACTACAAAGTAGTATTACTACTACAATCCTAAAAATGTAGTAGAAGCAAATAGAATAATATGAAAGTAAGACAAAAAGGAAATGTGAAGAACACAAGTGTAGTGTAATTTTCTATTCTCTTTTCATTTTCCTCCACACTTCCACTAAACCTCTGTTTATATAGATTTTGGGTTTATCATGATATGTAGGTTACAAGAAACCTAAAAGTTTCATCTTCCCACATCATGGTTCTAAAAGTCACAAGTTACATCTTCCCTCATCATCCTAAAGGTCACAAGTTACAATGGGGAATTTCAAAAGTTGAGTGTTAGATTTCCCCTTGGATAATGGAGTTACTTTCATGGGCAAGTGAAGAGTTGTATAGATGGACATCCACAATTTGCATGATTCATAACACTCCCCCTTAGATGTCTATCTTCGAGAAAAATGCCTTATTAAAACCTTATTAGGAAAAACCCAGTGGGATAAAAACCTAGTGAAGGAAAAAGAGTACATTTAAAATGTGACATTGCCTCGTTAAAAACCTTGCCAGGAAAAACCCAGTGGGAAAAAAACCTTGGCTAAGGAAAAAAGAGTATAGTGTATGATTACTCCCCCTCTTGAGCACATCATTCGATATCTTTCGATCGACGCAACCCAATCCTGTGAACTAGCTTTTCAAATGTTGAAGTCGGCAGTGATTTTGTAAATAAATCTGCCAGATTATCACTTGAACGAATTTGTTGAACATTAATCTCACAATTCTTTTGGAGATCATGTGTGAAGAAGAACTTTGGAGAGATATGTTTTGTTTTGTCACCTTTGATATATCCCTCCTTCAATTGAGCAATACATGCAGCATTATCTTCAAATAAAATAGTAGGAGCTTTCTTGTCCAAATGCAAACCACATGATTCTCGAATATGATGAGTCATAGATCTTAACCAAAAACACTCTCGACTTGCTTCATGGATGGCCAATATTTCAGCATGATTAGAAGAAGTGGCAGTTATAGTTTGCTTCATAGAACGACAACAAATAGCAGTACCACCACATGTGAAAACATAACCCGTTTGTGACGGGGCATTATGGGGATCTGATAGATATCCAGTATCTGCATAACCTATAAGATCAGACTTGAGTGCTTTAGGATAATAAAGACCCTTATCAATTGTACCTTGAAGGTAACGAAATATATGTTTAACACCATTCCAATGTCTTCGTGCAGGTGAAGAACTATATCTTGCTAGTAGATTTACAGCAAATGATATATCTGGTCGTGTATAACTAGCAAGATACATTAATGCTCCAATAGCACTAAGATATGATACTTCTGGACCAAGTGGTTCTTCATCACCTTCACAAGGTCGGAAAGGATCTTTATGCACATCAAGTGATCTTACAACCATAGGTGTGCTCAAGGGGTGTGCTTTATCTATATAAAACCTTTTAAGCACTTTAACTATATAAGCTGACTGATGTAGAAAGATACCATTTTCCAAATGTTCAATTTGCAAACCAAGACAAAATTTTGTCTTTCCAAGATCTTTCATTTCAAATTCTTTTTTTAAACAATCAGCAGCTTTTTGGAGCTCTTCAGGAGTCCCAATAAGATTTAAATCATCAACATAAACAGCAATAATGACAAATCCTGAATTAGATCTCTTTATAAAAACACATGGACATACCGGATCATTTTTATAGCCTTCTTTCAATAAATATTCACTGAGGCGATTATACCACATACGTCCAGCTTGTTTCAAACCATAAAGAGATCTACATAGTTTAATCGAGTAAAGATCTCGAGAACTATGTTCATGCCCTTTAGGGAATTTAAATCCTTCAGGGACTTTCATATAGATGTCGTTATCAAGTGAGCCATATAAATAGGCAGTAACGACATCCATGAGACGCATTTCAACTTTTTCACATGATGTTAGATTAAGCAAATATCGAAAAGTAGTTGCATCCACCACAGGAGAATACGTCTCATCATAATCAATACCAAATTTTTGTGAAAAACCTTGTGCAACAAGACGTGCCTTATATCGCACAATTTCATTTTTTTCATTCCTCTTGCGTATAAAAACCCATTTATATCCAACGGGTTGCACATCTTCTGATGTGCGTGTTGCTGGTCCAAAAACTTTACGTTTAGCCAGTGAATTCAATTCAGCCTGAATTGCATATTTCCATTTTGGCCAATCATTTATGCGTCTGCATTCTTCTACAGACCTTGGTTCATGATCCTCATTGTCATTCATAATAGCAATTGCTACAGCAAGGACAAATTTATCGTCGACGTTAATTGTCGATTGTTCCCATTTTTCCCCAGTCATGGCATAATTAATTGAGATCTCATGATTATCAGCATTTTCAGGTACCTGAATTTCTTCTGAAAATTTTTCATTAGCCATGTTGGGAGACTCTCCAGGAGTTGTAATTTCCTCATTTTGACCATCAGAATCATTTGCTCCTTTTCTTTTGTGAGGAATTTTATCTTTGGAACCGATTGGTCTACCACGCTTCAGGCATGCCTTAGACTCATTTGCAGTGGTCACTTGTCCTTCAGGGACATCAATTCTAATCGGAGCATTTACAGCCGGAACATAAGATTTAGTAACTCTCTTTAGGTCAGTAAAAGCATCTGGCAATTGATTTGCTAAATTTTGCAAATGAATTATCTTTTGAACTTCCAGTTCACATTGTTTTGTACGATGATCAAAATGAGATAATGATAATTCATTCCAACTAATTTTCTTATCCGGCTCTATTTTGCCTCCCCCTAATGTTGGGAAAATTGACTCATCAAAATGACAGTCAACAAATCGAGATGTAAATAAATCTCCAGTCATTGGCTTAAGATATTTAATTATTGATGGAGATTCATACCCAATATATATACTCAACCTCCTTTGAAGTCCCATCTTAGTGCGTTGTGGTGGAGCAATAGGAACATAAACTGCACTTCCAAAAATTCTTAGATGGGAAATATTTGGTTCCTGACCATGAACCAATTGTAATGGGGAGACTTCATGATAATTCGTTGGCCTTATGTGAACTAATGCTTCTGCATGCAAAATAGCATGTCCCCAAGCAGAAGTTGGAAGATTAGTTCTCATAAGCAATGGCCGAGCAATTAATTGCAAGCGCTCTATAAACGATTCTGCTAGACCGTTTTGTGTATGAACATAAGCTACAGGATGTTCAACACTTATCCCAACAGACATGCAATAATCATTAAAAGCTTGTGAAGTAAATTCACTAGCATTGTCAAGACGTATTGTCTTAATGGGATAATTAGGAAAATGAGTGCGCAACCGAATTAATTCTCCCAACAATCTCGCAAACGCCAGGTTACGAGTTGATAATAAGCATACATGTGACCATCTCGTTGATGCATCAATTAAAACCATAAAATATCGAAATGGTCCACAAGGTGGCTGAATAGGCCCACATATATCTCCATGTATACGTTCCAAAAGTACGGGAGATTTGGTTTTAATTTTCATTGGTGATGGCCTTATAATTAATTTGTCTTGAGAACAAGCAGCACATAAGAATTCATGGGACTGAAGAATCTTCTGGCTCTTCAAGGAATGACCACACGAATTCTCTATTATTTTTCGCATCATTATAGAACCAGGATGGCCTAACCGGTCATGCTAAACGACAAAATCTTCATAATTAGTAAACTTCTGGTTTACTGTTGCATATATTTCAACCGTAGCAATATATGTGTAGTACAACCCAGAGGAATAAGAAGGTAATTTTTCCAATACAACTTTCTTAGAAGAAATACTTGTAATATACAAGTATTCATTATTACCTTCATTTGTAGTCTCAATATGATATCCATTTCGACGGATGTCTTTAAAACTCAACAAATTCCTTTAAGACTTTGATGAATATAATGCATCATCAATGTAGAATTTTGTTCCTCCAGGCAAAATTATAATTGCTCTTCTGGAGCCTTCAATTATTTTTGCACTACCACATATAGTACTAACATGGGCTTCTTTCATAATTAGACAAGAAAAATATTTCTTATCCTTAAAAATGGAGTGTGTTGTTGCACTGTCTGCAAGATATAATTCTTTGTTATTTAGCTTTGGAACGTCCATTTTCTTCACCAAAAATAAAAATTCCAAATAAGTATACAATTTTGTATAACACAAAAGAAAAATATCGAAGTAAATATTCAATAATGAAGATTTAAAACATCAAATTAAAAGTTTATTGCATCAAATTATTTGAATAAAAATTACTATTGGACATTTTCCATCACTAGTGACTAGTATCACCTTCAGGGTGATTGACAAAGAAATCAGCAACATATAAAGAAGTAAAATCAGTAAAGCCGTTGTCACTAAGACCAAGGTCATAATTAACATCATCACTAATAAAATTCGTCTCTATCTTCTTTTCTTTATTTTTCAATGATTCTTGATAGAGATCAGCAAGATGTTTTGGCGTACAATAGGTACGAGACCAATGGCCTTTCATGCCACAGCGATAGCACTTATTATCCACTTTCTTTTGTTTTGGTCTCCATCTTTTTCATCATTACTCTCCCACTTCTGGTGATGAGTAGAATTTTTGGTATGACCACCATAGTTATTACGACCACGACCATGTCCACGCCCACGCCCACTCCCACGATTAGATTGCTGGACTGTCATATTTGCTTCAGGAAATGGAGCAGCACCAGTTGGGCGGGCTTCATGATTTTTCAACAAAAGCTCATTATTTTGTTCAACAACAAGAAGACAAGAAATCAGTTCAGAATATTTTCTAAAACCCTTTTCAAGATATTGCTGCTGCAGGAGCACATTAGATGCGTGAAAGGTGGAGAAAGTTTTCTCTAGCATATCCTCATCAGTAACTTTTTCTCCACATAATTTCAATTGTGAACTGATTCTAAAAATTGCTAAATTATACTCACTTATAGTTTTGAAATCTTGCAAACGCAAGTACATCCAATCATAACGAGCTTTTGGAAGAATGACCTTTTTTGATGTTCATACCTTTCTTTCAAACCACTCCACAAGATGAAGGGATCCTTAACTGTCAAATATTCACTTTTCAACCCTTCATCAAGGTAGTGACGGAAAAAAATTATCGCTTTGGCCTTTTCTTGATTTGTGGCTTTACTTCCTTCTTTAATAGTCTCTCCAAGGCCATTTGCATCTAGATGAATTTCAGCATCTAGCACCCATGATAAGTAATTCTTTCCAGTAATATCAAGTGCAACAAACTCAAACTTTGCAAGGTTAGTCATAATGATGAATATAACTAATAGAAAAAAAATAAATCTCACCTAACTTACCCAAAGGAATGGAATTTGGCTAGAGATTCGTGTTGATAACGTGTTATGAAAATACTACAAAGTAGTATTACTACTACAATCCTAAAAATGTAGTAGAAGCAAATAGAATAATATGAAAGTAAGACAAAAAGGAAATGTGAAGAACACAAGTGTAGTGTAATTTTCTATTCTCTTTTCATTCTTCTCCACACTTCCACTAAACCTCTATTTATATAGGTTTAGGGTTCATCATGATATGTAGGTTACAAGAAACCTAAAGGTTTCATCTTCCCACATCATGATTCTAAAAGTCACAAGTTACATCTTCCCTCACCATCCTAAAGGTCACAAGTTACAATGGGGAATTTCAAGAGTTATGTCTTTTAAGATTTCCCTTTGGATAATGGAGTTACTTTCATGGACAAGTGAAGAGTTATATAGATGGACATTCATAATTTGCATGATTCATAACAGGACCCATGATATGTTATTTTACATATTTTTTTCATCAGAGCAAATTAATCAAAACAATAATAGCAAAAATTCATTCTTGCACAATGCACATTGACACGGCTCAATCTCTTCAATCACAAGACTTATTTCATCTCGTCTATAATTTTGGCAGATGGACCGACTAATTGGGATTGGGCCATAACAAAATCATGTCGTAAATGGGCGGCGCATCCACGAGTCCAAACCAGCCCACACTGCCCAACAAGAGCACAGTTCGTTAAGCCTCCCTCAATCGACATCCCTCCTCCGTATCATCCCTAAATCATCACTCATTACCAGCGCCTCATCAGCGGCGGCGACGGCAGCAGCAGCAGCGCAACTCCTCAGTTCCCCATTTTTATTGCCAAAAGTTGGTTGATTGATTCTTTAAAAAAAGTACTTACGAATAATCATGGTATGTCTACTAACTCTTTCTTTTTGGCTCTTTGTCATTTGAATTATCTGACTGAATTTTCTTGCTTGTTTCTTCAAATATCGATTCCCTTTTGCTTTTGTTCAATGATTTCAGCCTCAAGGAGACTACATAGAGCTACACAGGAAAAGACATGGCTATCGCCATGATCACTTTGAACGAAAGCGCAAGAAGGAGGCTCGTGAAGTCCACAAGCGCTCCCAAATTGCCCAGAAGGTTTAAAGTTTACCAGCCCGCTCTTTGTCTATGACTATGCTTTTCAATCTGCTGCTTTTAGCCTAAAATTTTCTTCCTTTATTTTTTTTAATGGGCAGGCTTTGGGTATTAAGGGTAAGATGTTTGCTAAGAAGCGATATGCTGAGAAAGCCCTCATGAAGAAAACGTAAGCAACACTTTCTTCACTGCGCTTCTTCTTTTTCTTCACGTTTCTAACTAAAGGCATTATCTCTGAGACCTTTTTTTCTTTTTTTAGTTTCCATGGTTATTGATTTTCCTGCATTTTCTCTTTAATTACTGGGTGAAGCAGTGGAAACTTAGAAACACCGCAGATAGCCTGTTATCCCAACATCTTCGCGGGAGAGGTTGAATTTTGACTTGACAAAATTTCTGCCCATTAACATCTACTTAGTATTGGATAAATGCCCTTTTTTTTTCTTTTTTCTTTTTTTATAAAATGTCATAAAACTGTCAATTGAAGGAATTCGAGAGCATTTGTTACTTATAGAGCATTCAATTCTACAGTCTTTATGAAGGGAGACTTAATGACTTGCTGTTTTAGTTATCCTCTCTGAAGAATATTACCGTGTTTGGAACTCAACTAGTGAGCTGTTGTCAGCTTATGTGATCATCCGTGAGAGGATTGGATACAAACTCAAACAATTTGGTTCTGTGCACCTGGGTTTTATACCTTTATGCTACTTGGAGAATCCCCTGCATTATGTTGATGTTCCTATCCTTCTAGGATTACTTTTAAGTATTGTTGTGATTTTAGATGCTTGTAAAACTCAAGAGAATGTGTCCGATAAATTGTAGTTTACTTCAATGTTGATGCACGTAACATGGTATATTATTTTATTAGCTAAGGTTATTTATGTTTCACTGGGCACTTGATGCTTCTGATTTACTGAATTTTTTTTTCCAATGTCATCATAATAGTTTGGCTATGCATGAGGAGTCATCATCTAGGCGTAAAGTTGATGATGATGTCCATGAAGGAGCTCTCCCTGCATATCTTCTTGATCGTGAAACAACATCAAGAGCGAAGGCATGTTTGTTTGGTTGAGATGTTCAAATTTTAAATGCAGTTTCTTCTTGATATTTTGTTTGAGTGTAAGTTTGGTGTTTCAAGCGTTGCAACTATTAACAAGTTTGATTCTGTACCTTTTTGTAGGTCCTTAGCAACACTGTAAAGCAGAAGAGAAAAGAGAAAGCAGGAAAATGGGAGGTTCCTCTTCCTAAAGTAGGTGGCTGAACTTAAGTTAGCTCTTGATTGTGTATTACTCGTTTTACTTCACATTTTGCATATTTTTGTGTATCTTGCTTTGAAGGAGCTGATATATTGGTTTCCTGTTTCTGGCCATTTCATTTCTCATGATGTCTTGTGAATATAGCCAGTGTACCTGTTGGTTTTACATTTTTTGTGCATTGCTTTTGCAACTTGTGAACTTAAAACTTTTATTTTAAGCAAGCTGGTTATTTATACAGGTCCGACCTGTCGCTGAAGATGAGATGTTCAGAGTCATCAGATCTGGGAAAAGGAAAAGTGAGTGCTTTATATGCCATGCTGTCTGCCTTCTTCATGTCAATTTGAGTACTGCTTGATTCACCTGGAAACTTCTTATTTATTTTAAAATACTGCCATATGGGATTCTGTTTGTTGCCTTTGTTACTTAGTGAAGACTTTGCTTCTGTTTGCTTTTCTGGCAGCTAAGCAATGGAAGAGGATGATCACCAAGGCTACTTTCGTGGGTCCAAGTTTCACGAGGAAGCCACCCAAATATGAGCGATTTATACGGCCCTCTGGTCTGAGGTTCACAAAAGCTCATGTGACTCATCCTGAACTTAAATGTACTTTTAATCTTGAGATTATTGGAGTAAAGAAAAATCCTAATGGTCCAATGTATACATCTCTTGGAGTTATGACCAAAGGAACAATTATTGAGGTACTCCCGTGTATCTGTATTGTTCTCAAAGTGTAATTGGTCTTAACTTGGTGTCAGTGATGGTTGCTGATGCATTGTTTGAATGTTTAGGTGAATGTGAGTGAACTAGGTCTTGTGACCCCTGCAGGAAAAGTCGTGTGGGGTAAGAGCGGAATTTCCATTCCCATTCTCATTCTGATTCCGTGGTTTATTTGATGTCTCATTGTTATTTGTATTTTGGTTGCAGGAAAGTATGCTCAAGTGACGAATAACCCTGAAAATGATGGTTGTATTAATGCAGTTTTGTTAGTGTAGCAAGAAGAGCATAATGATGAGCACATTTTGTATAACCGGCTGCGGAGTCTAGACACAGTGATGTAGTTTGTCCTACACTTGACAGCCTATTGCTATTGGTTTTTTCTACTTATGGACCTTATGGTGTTACGTCGTTGTCCATTGAACCGAATTGATAACACTGGCTCTGTTTTGTTATAGGGGGTAGTGGGAAATCACCAAGCGGAATCATCCATATATTTAATCAATCAGTCAATGGGACTAGATGTAATTTGGTTGTTAGCGATGTAATGTGATGATTGCATCTTATCTAGAGAGCAATTTTGAGGAGTCGCTCACATTCAGGTGTCCCCTGATTTGTTAATAATATCTCAAAACAAAACTCAAGAACCGCCATTTCATTACATTTCATTTGGTGTTAGCAACCTGGTGTTTGTTTCCTTCATTTTGAATATATTACTTGACTGGTTTCTGGTATTATATGCCTGTAAAGTGGGAGTGGCCTAATCTTATTCGTTTTGGTACAACTAAACACGGCAGCGGAACGGATCACATTTTGTGTTTAACTAAACTCCGGGAAGGAAAGGAGTGAGAGTGCGAGTAGAAAGAAATTTGTCAACATTTAGTAGTAATTCTTACTTTCTATCTATTTTTGTTTCCACAAACATAACACACAACCAAACAATTTTTATTTTTTTTGGGCAAAGAAAGACCGGAAGAAAGAGGCCTTCCTAATAATCAAGGAAGCATAACCTCACCGGACGGATGAAAACAACTGGTTCTACTACCACCAACTAAACAAACTAAAACCAGCCAGACTTGTCATGATTAATCAAATCAATCCTACTCCCACAAGTAGTCTGTAGTCTCACTGCATTCATCAACAAATGCCCACAATATCCGTAAGCCCACGAACATGTATTTATTGTCTAAAGCTAGATACTTTAAATCATTTTGCACTGCAGGGCACGGCACTGCACTGCATTTTTGTGTACTCAAAAAAGCAGTTAAATTGCCAGAGTATCCATCACCATTTCAGCCCCAGCCGGTAAATTAGCTTATAGCAGCTGCTTAGCACCACTTTCTATTATTGCTACCCTATGAGTATCACTCTTAGGTTTGACAATTAACTTCTCTAGTGATTTGCACATGCGAGCCAAGTGCATTGCAAACTCAATATAGCTCTTGTCATCAACAAAATCCATCAATCTCACTACTTTTATGCGCTTGTGGCAATATCGATTCACTCGCCACTGGAGATCATTTTGCTCACCACCGAAAAGTGCACGTGCAAACTGTAAAAGAGCGAAAATGTTCTCGTCACAACTAAAACAAATCTCAATCAGTAGATACAACATAATGAATAGTTCTAGCACCTTTTTCTCAGGATCTGACATATCCTCATCATAGAACTGCCATAAACGCGGCAATACCCATAGTTACAAAACGACTTCAAAGAGTCACACACATAATACGAAAAGAACAATGCATACACCAAACATAAGGTGGGGATTGGGTTAGGGAGATTGCTAAGGTTGAATAGCATGGACTTCAACCCTCGTACATGTTCTCCTAGGTATTTACATGAATGATTATTTGAATAAATATAAACAAGTAGGAGACGCAGCAATTAAAAAAAAAAACACTGCACACAGAATCTCTCTTTTTGAATCTGCACCAACTCTCAATAAATACACAAAAACAACATCTCATTCAGAAAGCAAGAGAATGTCAACTGAAAAGAAGTGGAAAATGCCATCTGAATAGAAGTGATATCCAAAGGAAGTAAGGAACAAATAATATAACCAACAGGCTCACATGTGTTTGAAATGAATAGTGCAGTTAAATTTTAAGTACCTGAACAAACAGGGTAGACAAGAAAGGACATGTCCCGATCAATAATACATAGAAGATGAGACTTTCTCCAGGTGTTGTCCTAATAATCAGTCCAAGCTGTCTGAGACACCTTAAACCGGGGAAAAAGCGACAATTTGAAAACGTCACACCATGGTAATCCATGACCTAATCAAAGTAAAGGACAGTGAACTGTTAACAACAAACTAGTATCAACAAATGTAATCCACAACAAAAAAAAAAAAAGGGAGGAAATTCTAACCTTACTAGACATATACATGACCAGCTTCTCCAATTGATTAGAATATACTTCATGCAAGTGTTTTCTACAGATAAAAGAAAGCAGATAACTTATGTCCATTTTTAATCTCTGATAGGAGAGCGACATTTTGAAAGTAAAAGTCCGGGTGCCTGTCAGGACAAGAGGGCAGTCCCATGTACTCAAAAGACACAAGATTCACAGAACAAATCTTTAGTGTTTTCAAATCCCAGCAAGGGCATACACTCAATGACTTGAGAGATGGGGTAACAATGTTCAGATTACTTAGACATGCTCCACTTTTTAAAGATAGTTGTTCAAGACATGGACAATTGGAAGGTTGTCCATCATTTCGTTATTGATGTTAAAGCTAACCAGTGTGAAGGATATTAATGAAACAAAACAGTTTTCAGGCTCCATAGCCCTCGAAATCGCCAAAAACTTCTCCAGATGAGGGAAATCATAATAAAGGGATGCCAATTCAGGGAGACCACGCCTTGCAAATGCATCTTGAGGCTCAAAATGCTACAAAGATACCTCTAGAGGGACATGATGACCAAAAGATGCCAGTTCAAAAACTCGGATGTTCTTTTGCATTACAAAATGAATCCAATCACAAATTGGGATGTCATGAACATGAGACAGAGTACTAAAGCGAATATTAACTTATCCACATTTGGAGCCTGATGCAATGCCATAACCTGATTCACCGAGTTCACAAACTCAGTAGTTTTAACCTAAGAAGTATTTTCAGCATCCTTCTGGTCAAGTTGAAAAACAAGATCACAAGATGCAAACCGCCACAAATATCTCCACCGGCAAGAAAGTACACTGATCCTGGCTGCTTCCTTAAGGGTCAGACGCGACAGAAAGAAACAAAGGACCTCTTCGGGCAAAATTTCAATGGAGCAAGCCCGAGCAGAAATCGTTCTCTTGACGTCCAGAAGAACCATGAATTTGAACACAGGGGAGATCAAAGACAAAAGCCAAAACTTTATTGTTCATCCCATAAAAAAACAAAAGCAATGACTAATATCTTCAAATTGAAACTGTAAAGATTCCATCTTTATTCCACTGTACAGAAATAAATATTAGATTCTGTTATCTTCTTACCTCTTAAAATAAAAATAAAAATAAAAATAAAATAAAATAACCGCAAAACCGCAAAACTAACAAGCAGATAAGAGAGGATTGAACAAACCTTGGTTTTCATTGTGGTATGGATGATGAAGCTTCTTCGTGATTTATGGGATCCGGGTTCACTCCAGCAGTCTAACCAGTTGAGGATTGATGACTATAAATGAGGTCGAAGAACAGTCTCATCTCATATGCTTTATTTGCATAGGCAACTCACAATTTTACTTGCTAAAATCTGCTCTCAGTTATAGATAGATTGGCCGCATGCGGTGTTTGGAATTAAATTAAAACTAAAAAACAGCACGTATTAGTGTTTATGTTCAAATACCCGGTTGCGTTTGGAAAGAAAATTAGGAATTAATTAAGGGTGTGAGTTCTAGAAAATCAAAACTTTTATTTTGCTTTTGAATACTTGATTGGATTAGTTTTGCAATTTGGGAGATAATTAGGAATTGAAAGAGCTGATGAGTATTACAATGTCCCAAGTTATGTATACACAGGCATTCCAAAATATATACATATAAGTTAGCTCTCAACTGATAACAAATGCAAATGCCTGCAGACTGTAGAGTAAGACTCACCAACAACTTGAGCCCTTTCTCTACGATCTCCAAGTTGAGAGTTGAGATCCGTGAAGCTGCCAGCCACAGGAGAAAATCTTGTGCATCGTGTTCATGTTATTAAGACCATTTTAATGTCCGACTGCAGAGAACTATTCCATTCCCCAGACCAAGAGAGGTGGGATGGCAAATAAGCAAGGAAAAGAGGGCGTCGATCGTACACTACATTTTGCAACATCAACATGTCACAATTTTGGCATACCAGAGTATTGAGCTGAGTTGTAAATCAGTCAGATAAATTCTTTGACAGTTGTTGGCCGGCCAACTCAATTACTGAACATCCTCGAATAACAGACAAGACATATGTAGTTAATTAAAAATTTTTGATACTAGTGTCGCCTGATGTGAACCCAACAACGTGAATTTGCCACCGTAACATTTCCGATTTCAGACAGAAGCACACACTGACTGTGAGTGCGCGAGTCACTGTGACTCAGGCGACGACGACGACGACGCGCCGACGAGTAAGAAGTAGGAATGGTCCTCCCTTTCTTTCTTAAAAGGACCAAAAACCCCCCACACGGTTCCAGTAAGTAAGTAATACCTTACCCATCTATCCAGGGGTACTTAAGTCAACACAGAACATAATATTTACCTGATACCCGACCCATCCCCCCAAATCATTTGTCATTCTATATTATTACTAACCACAGCGAGAACCATCGAATACGTACTCTGCATATCTGATATATACGCCCGAATCAACCAACGTCACTCGTACCCATCAATCGATCAATCAATGGCGTCGAACGCAGCAGCGCCGTTTTGGAGGGCAGCCGGCATGACTTACATCACCTACTCAAACCTCTGCGCCAATTTGGTGAGAAACTGCCTCAAGGAGCCCCACAGATCCGAAGCTCTCAACCGGGAGAAAGTTCATTTTGCCGCCTCCAAATGGGTGGACGGCAAACCTCAGAAGCCCAGTAATTTCCATTTACCCTTTTATTTCCCTCTATTTCCCCGCTCCGCCCGCCCCACCATCATTTTATTCTATCAACGTTTCTCTTTTCAACCTGCCAATTATTCACCTGCTATCGATATAGGGTTCTAATTCTTGGATTGGCATTTCCCGTTGAATTACTTGTTTTGTTGGATTGGCTAGGAGGGTTTTGTGTACCGCGGAGATGGAGGTTTTAAATCTAGGGCCTTTTTTTTTCCTGGTTTTGAAAGGAGATTCTTTTTGGTTGATTTTGTATTTATTTTTGTAACATCTAGTCTGGATTTTTATGATTACCTCGTTGCATTTACAAGGATTGTGAATTTTTTCCTACTGGCGTGAGACTGGGCCGCATTTAACATGGGCGATTCATTCTATTTCATCTTACTGTTGTTGTGAACCCAATTCATCGCTAAAGAGCTCTGAGAAAGGTGCTTAATTTACATGCCATTGCCTTACCTTTGATTGTATGGTCTGTTTGAATTCTTGAAAAAGAAAAGTATTCTTTTAGAGGACAGCCAAGAGAAATCATTTTAGTGAATGAGTGAACTTTCCATTTTATTGAAGAATTAGACAAGGTTGTTGAAGGTTTGCGATGAATTAAATATGTTTGCCCTTTATTTTGGGATGAAACTCCTCAATAGTAATGTTTAAAGTACAACGAACATTTTTTTTGGGGACATTTGTTTTAAAGACTGACTGTAAAGGGCTTGAAACAATAATGTGAATTCATTGTGCGATATCTTGCAATGGAGGCGGTATAGCCTGAATGTGAATTCATGGCTATACTCGGGAGCATGTTCTTGTCTAGGTGGTTTGTATGCCATATTACCAGTCATACATGGACACAAGTATGTTTTCACTAATTATGCATTGCATTTGTGGGCTTATTGAGAAGATACGTTCTCAAATTCCTTGGGATTGAGGTGTATTGAAGAGAAAGAGTGTGTAGTGTAACATAATATATAATATAACAAGGGTAGTCTTACTTGTCAATGATGCGTATATCATCAAATTGTAGGTTACTATATACCGGGAACAGAAAGTTAATCCTTGGAAACTGTTTGGAAACTTGGGCAATATGGACTGGTTTATGAATGTTTGTGACATCTATTATACGTGGGCGGCTAGTAGGTGTTATGTGGCTTGAAGGATTTGAACTTGTTTTTAACTCTTATCTTATGACGTAGAAGTGTGTAATTTGTATGGTGATTACATTGGCCAATTGCACGCATCTTACAGTGATTTATTTATTCTGATACTTCTCGCCTGTCTGTAGCATTCATTAATTTTAAGTTTTGAATTATTATGATGCTTAGCATGCTGACGTCTGATCTAAATTTTTGTTGGTTTGTGCATCAGCCATTCGCTCAGATACTCCAGAAGAATGAACTTGATGGTGCGGCACCAAGCCTTGGGTTCGGAGATTTAGATGTGTTGACTTAATTGTGTACTGAATCTCAATTTCTGGGTCGCTGGTACCCTTGGACTTAAATAAATGTTTGTTTAATGGGGCTTTGATGAATGGTGGCCATAATAATTTTGCTTATAATGACTTAGGTCTCGTACTGTGCCAGAGTTGATTGTTGAATGGATGCTTGTTATCTATGTTAATGACTTCTGAAAATATTAACTGATTATCTTTTGCTCTTTTTTTTTTTTTTGGGGGGGGGGGGGGGGGGGGGTGGGCGTGGGGGAGGGGAGAAAGGTGGTGGTTTTGGTTTGTTTGGAAATGTATACATGTGCTTGGTTGTGTATGTTTTGCTGTAGTTATAGCACATTATTTATTAATTGAGTTTACAACCTGTTAGGAGGTAGCACAAAGTCGTTTCCATATGGAGTCATTAGGAATTTAGGGGAGGGAGGTTAAGTGGTTAACTGCATAGACGGCAGGAGATGTGTAGCCATACTGGGCCAAGCATTGGGTGCCATTTGGATTATGTTGTTGTGGAGTGTTGGTTTTGTAGTTTATATTTTGAAAGCTGTGGTTACGGATGATGAGGCTGTGTATCACAATTGACAGGAGTAGGGCATGTGGTGAATAGGTTTTTTCATGGTTTTCCCATGAGACGGGGAATGATGGAGGGTTTGATTGTGCAAGAAGTAAAAGTAATTTGGATTAAGTTTGCAGGGTCGTTTTATTGGACGATGGTCTTATTCGAGAATACAGGATACGATTATATTGTAGTTAATAGATTTTTGAGGAATTTAATATATTTTTATTTTTTTTTAAAAAAAAATGTAAAAAGGTGTTTTTAAAAAAGAAAACATTATTAATTTTTTTTTTTATTGAAAACGCTTGAGTTGAAATCATAATTTATTTTTTAAAATAAAAATAGTATAGTGAATGAAGTTACTGTGTACATGCAAAGCTTGGGAGGAAGCACGGCTTGCCAAACAATATGTTTTTTTATTATTAATTTTGAAAGAAGGTTTGGCATTAATAATTTGGGTTGTTGGGCTGAAAGATGTCAGGATTGAGCTGATGGAGCTGAGTCGTGAACAAGAGAATTAGAATCAAGGTTGTTAAACTCGAGTTTTTACGTAAAATCGGTAGAGGATCCACAAAATCGGATCGTAAACTCGTAAGAGTTTACAAATTATGAAAAATAATATAATAAATATATTATATGTAATATATGTTAAATTTATAAATTATAAACCTGTTCAAACTTATAAGAAATACACAAATTTCAAAAAAAAAATATTATCAATCACACATAAAAATTAATAATAATCATAATTCATTAACAACCATGTCCATGTATAATAAAAGTTACAACTTACAAAAAGTAAAACGTCAATATTCCAAATACAATACTACAATAATCAATAAAGATCATCAACGGAAAGATTTAAATCCGCATCCAAGCTCAAATCATCCTCATTGTCTTCATCTTCATTTTCTTCAATATCATCATCACCTTCGTCCATTTCTTTTGAAAACAGAGTAATCAAGTTCCAACTAAGTAATCCAGCAAACAGACAAGTTCCAACTAAATAATCCAGCAAACAGAGTAATCAAGTTCCAATTAAGTAATCCAGCAAACAGAGTAATCACTAATCATTAATCAAATTCCAAAAAATAGAGTTCAGAATATCCATAAAACAAAATAATCAAGTTCCAACTAAGTTTCAAGAATTCGTAATTCTTAAGAATTCAGAAAGAATTCAAGTCGGACTTGTAATTCTTTTAGTCAATTCGAAGAACTTGAATTGAAAGAATTGAAGTCGGACTTCGTAATTCTTTCTGAAGGTTGAATTCTGAATTCTTCAAAGATCAGAAATCAGAAGAATTCTGAATTCTTCAGAATTCAGACTTCAGTTATTCAATTTATATCAAATTATCAATACTAAAAGTTCCAAATTAATAGGATAACATTATAGCACCAAGAGGCCCGCAAAATCGCATGATTAAACTAGAATTGAAGGCACTAGCCTGCTTGCCACAGAAGTTGCTAGACAGTTGCTTAAAAGAAGTTACATGGATCCAGAGCAAACTATTAAACAATTTAAACTCCTTCCTAAAAATTTCAGCAATGCCCTTGGGAATAAGCTTCAACATAAAACATATATATTTTCGCAATCCTTCTCCTTTGCATATAATCATATAACCAACAATAATGCATAAAGGAGCAATCTTTACTCACCCATGTTTAAAAGGGATGAATTTAATGTTCACACAGTCACACTTCACATAACCTGAATCATAACTTTTTAGCGGGGGATGAGAACAAAAAACTAAGAAAATACCTGGAGAAAATAATGGGAAGGAAGGAAAGAGGGAAGTAAGAAAGGAAGGAGAAGAGATCGTAGGTGAGAGAGAGGCGAGGCTTTGGCGGTGGGGAGGCAGAGGCTCAGAGCAGCGGCAGAAAAATTGAAGAAGAAAGTCCGGAAAAGCCCTAGGTCCGTAAAACTGTAAAATGGATTTGAGAAGGGACTACGAAACGCACGTCTGTCTCTGCGTTTTGGTAAAAACGGAACAAAGCTCGATTTTACGTTTGTACGAGTCAGACTCGCGATTTTTACGATTTTACCCCCAATTGTGTTTTTACCTATAAACTAAATTGGAGACTTGGTTTTGGATCGTAAAAACGTAAAAACGTAAAAACGTATTAGTAAAATCGAGAGTTTAACAACATTGATTAGAATGAAGAATTAGAAAGAAGGGAAAGAAATGAAGAAGGTTCAACAGAGTTCAAGAAAAGAAGAAACAGAAATAGAAATAGAAAGAATAGAAGAGGGACAAGAGAAGAGTCTTAAAGAGTGCAGAAAATGAGAGATTGATGTTTATTCCGGCCTCAAATTACAAGCTTTTTATACTCATTTACTTACAAGTGTCTTAACCAAAGGCAGTTATCTAACTATTCTAACTATTCTTAACTACTCATAACTTGGCTACCTCAGCCTTTTTCCTTTGGTTCTGAATGAGCTTGGACGACACCGTTTCTCTTGAACGCCTGACAAAAAGGTGAAAGCAGAAAGAAATAATAAAAAAAAAAAAGCCGGAAGGATTGAGCTGAGCCCCGACTATTTTGAAAGCAAAGTTAAAAGCGATACTTTGGTTGGGTTTAGCTCAACCCCAAAGCCACCCATAAATTTACCCTTCCCATAATAATAGAGATGGGGGGGGTGGGGGGATTAATAATGGGGTACATACAGCTTGGTTTGGTTGACCCAACAACTAAGTGACAAACAACAAACGCATCAATCGAACCATTAAAATTACTTAATTACAGCAGTAAAAAAACACATCAACCAACTAAACTAATGACGCGCTGTTGTAGAAGGCAGACTGGCGACGCGCTGCCACCACCGCCAAATATAATTTAGTTGGGAAAGTTTGTTTTATTATTTTGGTTTTCTTGGACGTCAACCAAAATATTACTGTAACTTTTTGGTAAAGATAGAAGTCGAACAAAAACAAATTATTGATTGATAATTTGATTTGATTTGATTTGATAGTAGCAGTGGAGTATTATTATTATTATTATTATTATTTGTTGTTACATTACATAGATCTTCATCTAATCAGCTGCTTCTCAAGTTCTGATGAGTTTCGGGGCGGATGTCTGACCAATTAATTGCGCTACTTTGATCCGGAATGAATTCATTCTCGGAATTCCTCTGAAACCCTAAGTTCCAGCCCCGGATCTCCTCCTCAAGTGAAGGCCACCGATTAATTTGTCTCCTCCTCCTCCTTCTGTTGACTGATTCGTTGTTGCTTGTTCCTATTGCTAAATTTGGTATGGCTTCGGGGAAGACCTCATCGTCCCGCTCCAGAACCCATGGGACTGCAGCATCCAAAGCCGCCTCCAAAGACACCGCCAACAAGCTCGAGGAAAATCTCAACCTCTTCAAGTCCGATAATTTCGATGCCGATGCTTACGTTCATTCCAAATGTAATTCTTTGAACGAAAAGGTCGGTCCCGCCCTCTCTCCGCTCTTTCATTTCACTAATTATTGTTACTATTATTATCTGTTCAGCTGCTCCATGTAATTCTGATTTACTCACTTTGTTGGCTACTAGCGACTCTTTAATTCGCCTAATGTTTTGCAATTTAACCTTCATATTAATACTCCTCAAATTTAGCTGCAACTAATTCTTCCAAGTAGTTAATTTTTTCAAAAGAAATTTGGGTCTAATTTTGTTACTACCCAAAGTTTTTTCTGGTTTAAATCACCGACCTTGCCACTTTTGGAATTCCTTATTGATTTACCAACTAATGTATGAGGTCATTAAATTTTCAACCTTGAGCTATTTATTATACTCATGCTCAACAATTGGAATTACAACATGTCCTCCCCCCTGCGTGCTCCTCACTCACTCACTCACTTCTTTAGTCCTCAATATATATATATATATATATATATATAAATCTCAAATGTGTGACTATTACTTAATAAGTTGGTAGGGTGGTGTAGAGACACAGATGCTAAAGCAATAATATTATTTGTGCTAATTATTGTAGATGATCATCAAGCCCGATTTCATCTATTTATTTAGGCTTCGGGCTTTTGTGAGGCATGCTGCAGTCTGCTGTTGCACCAATATTTGTGATTTTCATGATTGTAATTTGTCATAATCTCAGCAACCTGATTGATAGGAAAGGGGAATGAAGGGTTTTGCCCAGACTGACATGGTAAACCATGTTAAAGACTGCATTTTACTATCATGGACCTACTGCCATGATCTGATGAGTGCTTTTAAATTTCAGAGGAAATCTACTACAGTTGACATTTTCTCGTTCTGGTTTTCTGCTTGCTGTTATGCTTAAGTGAACAAAATGGAGATGCCCATGTTCTTGAACGATGCTATTTGTTAACTTACAGGAAATAAGGCAGTTATGTTCATATCTTCTGGATCTCAAGAAAGCTTCTGCTGAGGAGATGCGCAGAAGTGTCTATGCCAATTATTCATCTTTCATTCGGTGAGCCCTTCTCATGAATGGTCTGGTAATAAAAGTTTTACTTGTCCTTTTATTTGGTTTTAAATAGAAAATGAAAAGGTTGAATGTAGCAGATTTATACATGAACTTGTTACAGTTGATACAAAACTTGACCTTCTAGGCATTAATGATAGATGACTTCTTTTGCCCACAGTTAAGCAAATTTGGACTGGACCAAGAAACAGAATTGCACCCAGCAAACTAGTAACATTCTACCTAGCACGGAACTTTTTGCTTGCATTAAATTTTGCTCAGTCTAATGTAAACAGTTCATGAGCCCAAAACTGTGTAATCAAGCAAAGGCACCTCTAAAGTTGATGTTTTGACAAGTGGCCATGTTTTTCCAACACTGAGGCATTGTATCTAAGCCGCTCTTATCCATTTGTCTTCCCAGCATATCATGGCATATTCTTTGAAAGTTTCAGTACTTCTCAGTCTAAATGATCTCGTAATCAGCTATTTCAGGTTTCATTTATTTGAAATTTTATAATTAAATTACGATTTCCAGGACATCTAAAGAAATATCAGATCTGGAGGGCGAGCTTTCATCAATGAGGAATTTGCTCTCTACTCAGGCTACTTTAATTCACAGTTTAGCTGAAGGTGTTCAGATTGACTCATGGTCTGACTCTCTAATGGATGGTTATGCTGCAAATGGTTCATTTCATGAGGAAGTGAGAGAACCTTCAGATCTCGAGAAAAGGTTAATGGAGTTTCCTGATCTCCTTGATGTTTTGTTGGCTGAAAGGAGAATAGATGAAGCCTTGGCTAGGCTAGATGAAGGAGAACAGATTGCAGCTGAAGCTAAAGAAACTGGGGCTCTGAGTCCTGCTGTGCTGTGCTCATTGCAGATTTCCATTACTGAGCGGAAGCAAAAACTAGCTGATCAGCTTGCTGAAGCTGCTGGCCAACCTTCTACCCGAGGTGCAGAGCTTCGTGCTGCTGTTTTAGCTCTTAAAAAGCTTGGAGATGGTGCACGTGCTCATAGTTTACTGCTCAGTGCTCATTACCAGAGATACCAGTACAACATGCAAAGCCTCCGTCCATCAAGCACGTCTTATGGTGGAGCATATACAGCTGCTCTCTCTCAGTTGGTATTTTCAGCCATTGGTCAAGCAGCTAGTGATTCCTTGGTTATTTTCGGTAAGGAGCCAGCTTACACATCTGAGCTTGTAATGTGGGCTGCTAAACAGATTGAGACATTTGCACTGCTTGTTAAAAGACATGCTTTAGCCTCATCTGCTGCTGCTGGGGGTTTGAGGGCTGCTGCAGAATGTGTTCAAATAGCTTTGGGACACTGTTCACTGTTGGAAAGCCGTGGACTTGCACTTTGTCCTTTGCTGTTAAAGCTCTTTAGACCCAGTGTCGAGCAATCTTTGGACGCTTATTTAAAGCGGATTGAAGAGAGTACTGCTGCTTTAGCTGCAGCTGATGATTGGGAACTTGTCTACCCTCCCCCAGCACGCCAATCGATCAGGTCATCCGGTTCAGCTGTAGCAAGTGTGGCATCATATCAGTATAAACTATCAAGTAGTGCTCACAGGTTCAATTTAATGGTTCAGGTAATGTTATTTGCCTTCTAATCTCAGAAATACTTTGACCTCTTTCTCTTCCTCTCACTTCCTGAGCACTTTTTATTTATTTATTTTTTTTTTGGGGTGGTGTTTTACAGTTAGTGTACTTTTTGTTCAAATTAGAAAATATATTATCTATGTTTCGATCATCAGATTGCTTGTTCTTTCTCTCAAGTTGGTTTTGGTTAACTGCTAGAGAATTCATTAAATGGTTAGGAAAAAAGTGACATCATGTTGACCCTTTTCGGGTCTTCTTGAGGAGTGTGCAACAAGCAGGCAACCCTGACGTTTTTTTTTTTTTTTTTTCTGTACATTTTCAACTGTCAATTCTTTTTTCCTTTCTTGTTTAGTGAGGATGGTTACTGGATTCTGGTGACTTTATATTTCTTTGTCAAACTCAAATTGAGTATTCCTCACTGTATGTAATCCACTGTTGCATGGCCTTCCATTGTCTTGCTGTTTCTTTGGTATTCAAACTGTCTTTTGTATATCATATTGAAGATGCTGACCTTAGCTCTTTTCTCATTTTATTGATGTGTGTGTGTGTGTGTTTATATTCATAGTCTCCATCAAGAGCTGAGCAGTCATTATTTTTGAATTTTTGAATTTTTGATTGTATGTTTAGGTATTTTTTCAATCTATTCTGTTTCCATGTCACGCATAATTCCTAATGATTCAGCACCCCTTTGCCTTTTTTCCTATTGCTTGTGCAGGACTTTTTTGAGGATGTAGGACCCTTATTAAGCATGCAGCTTGGTGGTAAAATGATGGAAGGTCTATTTCAAGTGTTTAATTCATATGTAAACATGCTCATAAAAGCATTGCCGGGGTCCATGGAAGAAGAGGCCACTTTTGAAGGTTCCATGAACAAAATGGCTCGAATGGCTGAGACTGAAGCCCAACAAATGGCTTTGCTTGCAAATGCATCCTTACTAGCTGATGAATTGTTGCCTCGGGCAGCAATGAAGCTTTCCCCAGTGAATCAAAGTAATTACAAAGATGATCCTCGCAGAAGAACTTCAGACAGGCAGAATCGTCATCCTGAGCAAAGGGAATGGAAGAGACATCTTGTGAGCTGTGTTGATCAACTAAAAGACAGTTTTTGTCGTCAGCATGCTCTGGATCTAATTTTTACGGAGGAGGGTGATAGCCTTCTCAGTGCAGACATGTATATTAACATGGATGGAGACATGGATGAAATAGATTGGTTCCCTTCTGCAGTATTCCAGGTTTTCTTCTTTCTTTTTCTTGTTCTCCTTTTGGGTTCCCCCCCATTTCTATGAGAAATTCACCTCAGCAATTTCAAATGTGATATTGGTACTTTTTTGCCGAAGGGTCTGTTCTTTACATTTTTGTTTTGGTTAGATAGAAAGCTTCCCTGATATATGGTCCTGTCCTAAGTTTCAACTCTAAATGGGATTTCAAATAGAAAGAAGTTGGCCTTGCCTGCATGACTGAATTGCTATTTGTTAAATTCCTGAATAAATGTTCAACTTTAGTTCTCCTAAGTTCTTTTCAATTGAGAACTGCCATGATGAAACCTTATTGTTGTTTTGATGGAATTCAGGTACATGTAAGTTTGTCATTGTGAAATGATACTGATATATTTGAAATTTTTAATGGGCAAAACCTTTTGTCTGTTTTCCAGGAACTTTATGCAAAATTAAACAGAATGGCTGTTTTGGCGGCTGATATGTTTGTAGGCCGGGAAAGATTTGCTACTTTGTTACTGATGAGACTGACTGAAACTGTGATCTTATGGCTATCAGAGGATCAGAGTTTTTGGGATGATATTCATGAAGGACCAAGGCCTTTGGGTGCTCTTGGTCTTCAACAGGTTTGCAAGCTTATTTTGGGATATGTGTGTTTGCTTTGGTGCCGACCCTTGTTAATGATTTCTTTATGAATTGTTGCAGTTCTATTTGGACATGAAATTTGTCATGTGTTTTGCATCACAAGGGCGTTACTTGTCTAGGAATCTGCTTCGAGTTCTTAATGAGATCATAAATAAGGCAATGATCGCATTTTCTTCAACAGGAATGGATCCAAACAGGTACACTGCAGCAGACCAATAGTTTAGTTGATGCAAAATGCAATTACTCAATTTGTCTCTCTGGTTCTTGCACATTTGGTTTTAGGAGAAAGTATTGGCATCAGAATGAGAAGACACGTATAGACTTTAATGAATGTGACTGTTGACAATCCTATCAAAATTAAAGATATTGAAGGTCAATTAAATGTTAGTACTTTTTAAATATCGGTTCGAGTTCATGTCAACATAACAAAGTGTTTGTTCAATTTTGGTATACCTGAACTGTGTTGGGTGCACAATCTCATTTGATGGTTAATGGTAAAAGATAGGTAGCATTTGGACATTTGATCCAGTTTAGGGGATATCTTCTGGACATAATGCTTTCCTTTTCTTGATGCATGAAAAGCTGATCAGGATAGTTCACTCAGTTGCTAATAATATCTGCGATTTAAAAGGGGCCAATGTTTCCACATATTTCTCACTTACCTCAAACCTGTTTCTTGCTCTCTAAATGCTATTTTATGACTTTTGTTTATGAAATTTGGAGTTCAAAAGTAAATACTTTTGGCTCGGATGACACCTTAGGATCTCTTAAATTCCCTGCAGAAGTATAGCATATTTAATATTACTATTATGCGCCTATTTTTTCTTCAACTAATAATACTTTTTCGAACACAACTGTTACATTCCAGGATTGGTTACTTGTACATCTTTCCCGTTTGCAATGAATTCTGTCTTTTTTTTATGCATATAATTTTTTTTTATTTGAGTGGGTTTTATGTAAATATTTGCATATCATTGATATCTTTGAACTTTGATAGGCTGAGAACTGATTAGGGTAATTTTTTGCTCAGTGTTCTTCCGGAAGATGAATGGTTTATTGACATTTGTCAAGAAGCAATTGAAAGGCTGAGTGGAAAACCCAAAGCTGCCAATGGGGAGCGGGATCTTAACAGTCCAACTGCTTCTGTCTCGGCACAATCAATTTCGTCTGTCAGATCTCATGGGAGCTCTTAAGGGACAAGATTATTTACTTTGTAAAGTTAACAGTAACCAGTTTGGTAAAGCCGCTTGTGATCATTCATTGTATTCATCTCTTCCAAACCACAACCCACACAAATCCCCCCCTCCTTTTTGTTTCTCCTTTTTCTTCCTTAGAATTCTGTTATTTTGGTTGTTTTGTCCATTTCCGTTTCAATTAGTCCATGATAGTATAATTCTGTAGGTTTTTATGTTTGCATACGGCTAGGAATTCTTTTTGTTCCCTTGTCCGGGAACGTTTGCTGCTTGTATATGTTGATCTCATTATTGTGATCCAAAATTCTTTCTATTCTTTGACCATTTTCTGATGCAGATTTTGTGAGTATAATTTGAAGTTGTTGGAAATTTTCAACATCAGTTGCACCTGCCCAAGTGCTCCAGTACGTTCTTGGGTGTCAAATCAAATCAGAGGGAACAATAAGTGACTTCCGAAAGATGCATCTGCATCTCTCCCGTTTCATGCACTTATTTGCTTCCATTGCAGCTCAACTTGGTTCCTAATTTCCAATTTGTTAGTAATTTTTTTAAAAATTTTATTACGACATATTTTGGCTGCTATAACATGCTTAATCAATCGTAGCTTTGAGTGAGTGGAAACTGGAAAGGATCAACAAATAAAATTAGCAGGGTTTATGCTCGAATGAATGAATCTTAAAATGTCAAACTCCTTGCAATCGTCTTTTCTTGCTTTTCATTATTTAAGAAACCTACCTCAGAAGGGTGGTCTAGCTGTTACCAAAAATTCTGAAGCTTCCGCAATACATAACGCGTTGCTCCTCAAGTGAGAACTACAATTTCATAACTGTAACATATGAAGAAGTTCAGACTTCAGAGCAAGAATTTGAAACGTGCAATGCAGTGGAGGAAACATTACATTTGCTGGCAGTAGCAAGGATGAGTTATCACTTCACTAAATACACATAAAAATAGCACTTTACAAACTAAGTTGTAGATCAAGGATCGCAAATCCAGATTCCCTCCAAAGGAATTCTGCTCTACCCTTCTACTACTATTCATGAAAAACAGAACAGAAAGAACTCCCCAGCTCAGCTGTATGATGCAACTAGGATTTCTTCCCTTGCCTGCCTGAAGAAAAAAATCTCATCCAAACAATCTTTCCCATGATCCAAGCACTAGTCACCAGAAATGCAGAGTCTCATTGTCATATTAGAACACATTGTCATGATGGTATAATTTCCATGTCCTAAAAACTACACGCCTCACCAGTAATCACCACAAGAACATTTGCCATCCTTAAAATGGTGGAACCGTTTGTTGTCTCTAACAATTAATTCCCTACCCACAATCCTGGACATGATTTTGATGGCATTGTGACAATCACCACAAACCCGGAGGTTCTTCATGATCCTCAAAGTGGTCCTTGGAGGTGTACTAATCAGACCGTATGCTATTGCTAGTCGTTCGCTATGATGCTGCAAGGCCTGCTCTTTTGCCTCCTGATCAATGTCGTGAAGCACATATCGAGTATCAGGCACATAAGCTTGCTGCTTCATTGCAGCTCTCAACTTCTCGTCATCCTTATAGAGAGTCGGGCTTCGTAATTCTGGAACCTTGTTTCGGCCCTCAAGCATATTGATTGCAGATTGCTTCTTTGGTGGGGGTGTGGGAATCTTATTAGTTATGGCCTTTGAAGGGTCAAGACTAACCATTAGCTCCTCAGCACGGTCCTCAAGATCAATATCTCCATGCATACGTGCATAATTCATCAAGGCCTCCCAGACAGCAGCCGTGGGTTCGAATGGAAGTTTTGCAACAAACTCCTCAGCCTCTGCAAGATGCCCACATTTCGCAAGGAGCCCTAGAAGCCCCAAGTAATGTTCCATACCCGGTTCCATCCCGTACTCAGTCTTCATTGACTCAAAATGTAAGAAACCCTCGTCGATTGCGTCGGCACTAGCACAGGCATCTAGAACAGCAAGAAATGTTTGCCCATTGGGCTGCAACCCTAATTTTCCCATCTGTTCATACATTGCCAGCCCATCATCACCCATTCCATTTATCGCATATCCACTGATCATCAAATTCCAGGAAGCCATATCCCTGTCGGGCATGTGATCAAAAACTCTTCGGGCGTCAGTCATACTCCCGCAGTTCACATACACATCAAGCACCTTGTTATTCAGCATAAGATCACTCCTGCAAGTTGATCTTAGAAAGTAATCATGAACTTTCTTGGCATCCCCATAATTCTTCGACTTAATACATAAGTCGAAAAGCAAATTAAAACATTGAGCATCTGCAACCACTCCTTCTTCCATCAATTTAAGAGCATCACTAACTTTACCTTCCTCGCACAAACCTTTTAAATCAACAGCACTACTAAAAGAGTCATCGGTTTGCTTACCAACAACCTTATTCTGAGCTTGATGATGGGCAGGCTTATGCATCGTAGTACGATCCTGATCAATCCTCTGAGAGTGAGGGGGGTGGTAACCCGCCACCCCTCCTGGATTTTGATTATAATTAGCAAAATTTTGGTTTTGTGCGTAATTAGGAAAATTTTGAGTTTGATTATTATTAGGATAATTCTGATTCTGAAGTGGTACCTGGAGATTTTGGTTGGGGTAGTTTTGAGGCTGATAAGGATGCGGGTTTTGAGGATGACCCCTCTGGTTTTGTTCAAAGCCTCCTCTGAATCCCAGTTGATTGTTTTGATTCTGGAAATTATTAAGAGCAGGAGGAGGAGGAGGAGGAGGAGGAGGTGGTGGCGGTGGCGGTGAGTAATTTGGGCCGCCTGCGTTGGGATTGACATTACTGGGAAATTGCTGATGGTGGGAAGCAGCATAAGCGTTGGAACGAGGAGGAGGAGGAGGGTAGGTATTGGGATTAGGATTAGGGTGGTTTCCATACGCATAAGCACGGGAGCTAGTGGCCTGGTTGATCTGATTCTGATGACTGCAATCACTACTGTTAGGCGTTTGATAATTTGCCGCTGTGGAAAAAGCAGAGGAAGTAGAATTAAAGCGATTGAGAAGAACACCCATTCCGGAACGAAGTCGGAACCGCAGAAGAGTGGAGGCTTTGAGATTCAGGGATGGCGCCATTTCTGGGCTTAAGAACTAGTGCGGTGCAGACCTCTGCTGTGTAGAAACCCTGCAACGCAGTGCCAAACGAAGGAGGGAGACGGAATTACGGAAACGTAAGAGAGGAGAATTGAGCGTTTTTGGGCTCTAATGGTGAGGAGTGAGGACCGTCCGGTAGCCCAGAGGCTCTACATAATAAATTATGGGCTCTTTGTTTACCATTGGGCCACTTTTTATTAACCTTTCACTAATTTTCACCCATTCAATCTAAATTAATATTAATGTTACCTCTCTTCTAAGTTCTCTTCCCTTCTCTTTCCTTCCACATTGTATTTTTTAAATTTCAGCATCCAAATATTTTTTCCCCAATTTTTTTTTTTTTAAAAAAAGTAAAACTAATTACCTCTTGCTCCTCACAGTTAAAAAATAAAAACACAAAGGAAATTTTTTTAATCTTTTAAGTAGATTATATTTTATATAATATAAAATATGTTAGCTGTATGGTTCACTATTTCGCCATGTCTCTCTATTAAAATTTAAAACCCAAATGAGAAATTAATTTTTATATGGACATTCGTAATATTCAAACAAAAAAGGAAAACTATAGATATTCAAACCAATAAAATGAAAAACTATGATAAAATTCATTCTTTATGAATTAATGACAAGTTGCTTTTCTCAATCTTTCTACTCTGCACTTTCTAGTTTCTACGAATTTAATGTCATGACATGCAAGTCCCCAATGAATGAACGTGGGATACCTCCAGTAAAAGAAAAAAAAAAAACAGTAAGCTCATCAGACAACGAGACAGCAGAAAAACAACTGAACAAAATAATAATGTTGAATACTAGCACTTGTTATCTTTGTTCTAGTGTCTGTGAAATTACTATGGCATCATGAATTGGACTTGCAGGCTCTGTTGCGGAAGAGAAACCCTCATCCTGATCCTGATGCTGATGGAAAAAGCTTATTTCTGATGACGGGCTTCCCCCATATCCTGGGAAAACTGCTGTTGCCACAGTTGTGTCGTTTTCTTCAATTCCGGCTTCCTGCTTCTTGGATAACTGACCTAATGCCGTTCTGTCTTCATCAAAACTCTTTGCTATAACACACAGTTTCTGAAGGATTGAACTATCAGAGCTCAGAACTTCCCTGTTCTCGTACAAGAAGACAAGCAAGAATATAGCCAGCGCTGACGCCGAAGACAAGCCAGCTATTAGAAACAGCCCTTTAAAACTGTCCAATGTGAGGCTATCCGAGTTAGCCACAGCCCCATTTTGGTCTATACATGTTTCATCACCCAGCCACTCCTCTATAATTCTCAACATCCTGTCTCCCTCGGTCACGTTTAACACTGCTCTTGAAACGTCGGGCACCAGGGGAGAACCCTTGGGAAATGCCTGCATTAATTTCAGAATCTCAAAAACAATTAATGGCTCACTCAATGAATTAAACTATATCAGATATAGAGGCATCGGTAGGGACTACTCACAAATCCAAAGCCAGCAGTTTTGAATGCCGGACCAACTATGGTATACTTCCTGGGGTACTTTGCTAGGAAGAGCCTAATATAAGGAAGTTCATCCACAATTGCGTCCACCCCTCCATTCCTACTACCCTTAGAAAGGGCCTCATCGTACTCTTCAAAGTTGCTGTAGTTTCTAAATTTGGAGCCATCAAACTTCTTGCTCTTGAGGAGTTCAGTAATAAACGAACCAGATTGGTATCCAACATATTCACCATTTTTTATGAGGTCAAACAGATCAGTGACAGTGGGTTGAAGTTGTTGCACTGTCAACATTGATGTCAAGCTGGCTGTGTAACTCGATGTCAATACTAGCACCACAAACACCCATACGATTACCACAAACCTCGTTAAGTTGCTCAAAACTTTCTCCCCTGAAACCAAACAAAAAAAACAATCACTTCTCTGATGATGAGGATGAGTTGCACTAAAATATCCATCCACTGTGGTACTGTTAGAGTAGTAGAGGACTTACTATGAGCAAAAACAAGCGTTGAGAAGGAGAACCAGAAAATCATTCCGACTTGCTTGCGTGCCGGGCCTCGGAATTCCTTATTGATGCGATGTTCAATTACCCAAACAACAAACCCAGTGAAGATAAAAAAAGCTCCAATAGTTAACCAAAGCTCCATTGTCAGAGGCTTCATGAAAATCCAAGCATTCTTCTTCTCATCATCCTTAATTCGAACAACTGTCACCACACCAGATTCACTGTAAGGTAATGTGAAATCTACGAACCTGGATCGATTTGCTAGAATAGTCACGTCACCCACCACTGCATCATAATTCTGATATGAGCAGAAATTTTAGTGCTTCTCATCTTGGATCCTTCTAGAGATGCTAAATTAAATGCATGCAAGATCGAGAATAAATTTGACAAAGTACCTTTAGAAAGATCTGGTAAACAAGGTCATTATAATATCCAGCGCCTTCACCATCAGGAGTTTCGAAAGGAATAAACTCATACGGGACGGCATATGGAAGGGACATCATGACTTCTTTGAAAACATCGATGCAGAAACCAGTTGCTATTACAGAGTGAGTCAGGGGATCCCTTTCCACCTTTATAAATTCTTTCAATCCGTTCTTCATAGGAACTCCAACCCTTAACTTCTTCTCACTTGTTGGCATTTCCCAGCCTTTAGGGACAGTGGTGGTCTCTCCTGGCCATATCACAAGGCCTAGATTATCCTTACTAGACCGATGTATGGATTGAACTTCATTCTGTTCTAGCTTTTTCGAGATCCCATGCTTTCTAGTCCAGAAACCAATTTTCCTACCTTCTTTGCCAATTATATTCACAATCTGAAAGGCAGATAGCTGTAGCTGTCCATCTACAATGTGAAAATCACCACTTAATCCATTGAATCTCATGTTGCGGACAGATTTAATGAGCTCTGCTCCCATTTCTGAAGTTCCGATTGCATTTAAGTCAAGAAGGTTCTTTCCATTCACTACATCTCTCCTGGATTTTGGGGGAGCCACAGCATCGATTCTCTCTGCTGCCATTGCTAATGCAGTTGCACTATCGTAGGCCAATAAACCATAAACATTTAGTTCAAATCTATCCACTTCAGGGTTCTCTTGCCTGAACCTCTTCCTCCACCTACGCGTGAAGTTGACCAATCTATCTGATCCAGGGACATACGGCTTCAATCCCAGAACACCTTGCATTGAATCAATAACTTGAGCTTTGTAAGAATCCAACAAAATTGTAAGACCCTCTGTGATGATCCAGGCATACCCGGGGCCCATTAATCCTGCTTCTTTAGCTTTGATAAATAGGCGAGAAGCAACGGGTGCGGACAGGTGCACCACAAAGACCCTTGTCTGCATGGTCATTAACTTGTAGAGCTCTTGAAGTATCTGATCATCAGAAGCTGAAACAGATATAACACTTCTATATGGGACTATGGTATTACTTTTTAACAATGCGTCAGTCAAAAAGGGAACTATCCCGCTACCATAAACACTATCCTCGTACACAATTACAGCTTCCCTCCAGCCAAAGGCCTCAACTATCTCTGCTATGGCTTCGGCCTGGTCGGATGAAGAATGTGCTGCTCGTACAAAAAACGGAGATTCTTTTGGAGAAAGTAATGAACTTGTGGCCGAAGAAATTATAGGAACATTTGCTCTGTTACCAAGATCAATAACAAAATGTGCTTGTGCTGAGCGTTGTGGCCCTAATATGGCCTGTACTTGCACATTCCTCAGAAGGTCTATACCTGGACATGTAAAACAGAACTTTAAAATTCCATGCAAAAAGAAAGCAGATAGAAAATTATCCTTTTTGTAATGCGAGGCATGATTACCTGCAGAAGCTGCTCCTACAGCATCAGATTTGGAGTCTCTGATGTGAGGGACAAGCCTAAATTTCGTGTAGTTGTGAGTGGCGTAGAAATCTTCAATGGCCATTAGCATGCAAGTTTTGGTAATATTTCCTACTAGGATGTTGAAATCAAGAATGAGCCCAACATCAACCTTCACAGCCGAATTCCCAATTTTAGCAATCACTTTGAATGGCTGCACTGCTAACCAACTGCCCAAAACAACATAAAAGAAGATGTATACTGGATTCTGCATGGAGGAAGTAATCAAAACTTTGTCCCAGATTTTCTATCTTGATGAACCTTTCTCCTTAATTAAAGACAGCTTTAAAATGAATGCAGGGAAGATGAAAGAGGTCAGAGAAATACATAGGTTTCAAAGAGGAAGTTTTAAGGAAATTATGGTTGGTTCCTTTGTGTGTGTATACATTGAAGTAACTTGGGACAAGATTGAATGACGCAAATCAACATTATTGAATTTTGACTAATCAACCATGACTGCTGGGCCGGTTTTACAATTCTTTCGGAATCTTTGATTTTCTTCCTGAAAACAATTTAAAAAGAATATAGTTGACCCGTTAGTTGGTTGACCTGAATCCATTGCCATTGCTGCGTATGAACCTTGGAATTTATAGATTTTCTCAAGTGGTTAGGAGCAAAGTTTTTTTTCAGTTTTATTCATTGAATTTTTTTATGAATATTTATTATTTTAATACAAATTAAATAAATATTTTCAAAAAAAAAAAATCTCTCCTAATGTCAATTTCGGTTGATATTTTTTTTAAAAAAAAATTATCTGAAACGAACTTCTAAAATATCAACTTCAAAATAAAACAAAAAAAAAAATTTGTTTCCATTTCCTCCCTCCTCTCAACTTCCCCCCAGCAGACGCACCCCCGACCCTGCCCAATCATTTACTCGCTCTATCCTCTTCTGTCATTAATAGGAAGTTAATTTTGGACCCATCCTCCTGCGTGCGAATGGGACTCTACAGCCTAACAACCATCGTTAAAGACAAAATAGGTGAGGGATCTTGCGTGCCTCAACAAAGTCCATTTTTGGTCCTGTAGGTTTGGAGAATTAGTCTGACTTGGTGGATCACGTAACTGTAATAATTTTTTAGAACTTTACATAATGTTACTGGGTAACGAGGTACCTTAATAGATCATAAAGAGAGTTCAAGACATATTTAGTTAGCCTCCAAATAAAATAAATAAATAAAATAAAGTTATATTCTTGAGATAGGAAAATAATCATTCCCTAATAAGGGTTACCATTACCCTTACCAACGCCCCTATTCTTTACACTTCGCCTTGCGTATGCAAAGTATGCAGGTACGGACTAAAATTTTTTGTCATCCCAAAGAATCAAACTCAAGTCCTTAAAATCGTGCACTAGGCTTTGATACTACTTAAGTTAGGAAAAGGAAAATTTAAACTTTTTTTAAATATAATAATATTTTTTAAATTTAAAAATAATAATAATATTCAATTAATTTACACTTTATTCATTTCACACTAAATGCTATTCCTTTCTACTCCAAAAAAAAATTATTTTTATTTTTAAATTTATACATTATTATTATTAATAATTAAAAAATTTATTATTATTATTATTTTTTGGGTTGAAATGGTAGGATTACTTAATTCAACTAGTAATAGTAGTAGTAGTCGTCATTGAGGAGCAAGGAATGTCTCTCAGACACTCGGACCCAGTCTTTAAGGTCTTTAAGGTCTTCAATTCTTCATCTTCTTCCATGGTTGAATCTTTGACTACAATGACTAGCAGCGCAATCAGAGGAATCGCCCAAATGCATGTTTCTTTAATTAATTGCTCACTTCTTCTTTTTTTCTTTTATCTTTTTTCAGTTGAATAACGTTTTCCATAAACGAAAGGAAACCTTTTCACATAGATTTCCTTAGGGTCTCTGTAAAATTGCTTTGTGCGAGTTGTATTTTTTGCTCCGAGTTACTACCATGGAAAGAATTTCAAGATTAGATTTTCTTTCTTTAAGCTTTCGTGTAATTGTAATGGCGAAGATCAAGAAGAAGATTATTTGACAAAGAAAGTGGATTTCCTACGACTCAGTTCTATGCATCGCTACACAACCATCAGTACTCCGTAACTACTAATTAAAGTTTTTCCAATTTGAAGGAGGGAATCATCGATGAACGTCAACCCTGAAGGCTCATATCATATCCCTTCCATGCAGCCATGCACCTTGACTGATCCTACGCTGGATTTTTCCTGTCTGAGAATCAAAATTACTACTCCTACGTCTACCTATATTTGCTTCCACCACCTATGGAGGAGCACGAGTCTATTAGTCGTTTCTCAACCTCTCTCATGGAGGGCCTTTTGCTCCACTCCTTCTCTGTACATCTCAGAGCCACTAAAAAAACCTTTGTAACCTCTTCCATCACACTTGAATCAATAAGTTCATCTATGAGGCTTGGATCAACAACGCTCTTGATTTCTTCTGTTTCACCCCAAACTGTTCGAACCCAGCTAACTATATCATGTTCCCCATTGAATGGAAGATCCAAGGGCTTCTTTCTTGTTATCAGCTCCAACAAAACAACTCCGTAGCTATACACATCTGACTCCCTTCTCCTCCTTGTTGTAAATGCATTTTCTGCATGTCAAATAATACACAGCTCATAATCAAATGTGATATGTTGCAAAATCCCATCAACACAGAGACAACAAATTAAAGTGTGAGTCTGAAGAACATTACCTGGAGCAATATATCCAATAGTTCCAGGAACTACACTGGAAGATAATGAAGCTGTCGCTGCGGCCTGATCAAGAAGCTTGGCAATGCCAAAGTCTGATAGATGGGGCTCCAAATCAGAATCCAGTAGTATGTTCGTTGGTTTTATATCCCTATGCACAATAGCTGGTTTGCAATCAAAGTGAAGATATGATAATCCTTGGGCAGTGCCAAGTGCTATCTTATACCGAAACTTCCACTCTAAGGGTCGAGGTGCATGCTCACCGTGAAGAACATCATGGAGGCTCCCGTTCTTCATATAATTATACAGAAGCAGACCATAGTCCCTCCTAAACCAGTACTCCTCCAACTTAACAAGATTTCTGTGCCTTACTGTTCCAATTGTTTGAATTTCTCTAATCATGCTTTTGCTTCCATTTTTAAGCCCAGCAGACATGACCTTCTTCACAGCATACACTTTACCAGAACTCAACAACGCCTTGTAAACTGTTCCATGGGCTCCCCTCCCAATAACATACCTTTCATTCAGGTTTTCTGTGGCTTCCATTATTTCATTCAGCAGATAAGAAGCACCTTCTTTAGCGGCAATTGCATTTTCCTGTTTAGGTTCTTCCCTCCACCGCAACAGGTAAGCAAGCCCAACGAGTGTAAGAACGAAAAGCATCAATGCACCAAGTGTGATCATTGGGATTTCTACTTTGCTGTGCCCCCTTTTATTGTTTGATTGAAGAGGGCAAGGTCTCAATAAGCTCTTTCCTTTGCAATTCGAGTCCCCAACTTGAAAACAATTGAAACAAAGACCTACATTTCCATCAAATGAAGTAGGAGATGAGTTTAGAAAGTTTACCAATGTTTCTGGTATTGGACCAGAGAAAAGGTTGTGGGAAACGTTGATGAACATCAAAGAATGGATGTCATCAATGACTGTTAAGCTTCCAGATAGATGGTTGGAAGACAAATCCAGTTCCTCCAGCATGGTTAACCTCCCGAGCTCAACGGGGACTTGCCCAACTAATTTGTTACTGCTTAGATTCAACGACCTCATATTCCGCGTTGCCACTGTTGATCCAACTGATAAAGGAATGCTTCCACCTAAGGAATTTCCTCCAAGCTGTAGAGATGAGAGCTCATCTAATTCAAACAAAAATGCTGGAACACCACCCACAAAACCATTCCCACTTAGATCCAAGGTAGTTAACCCTGTCAAGCTCCTTAAACTAGATGGAATCAAACCATTTAACAAGTTGTTGCTCACATCAAGTTGCAAGAGTTTATCACAGTTTGATAGCTGAGATGGCAGTCTGCCTTCCAAATGATTGTGAGATAGATTTAACTTTTCAAGTTCCACAAGTCTTCCTAGCTCAGAAGGTATGGGCCCTGAGAGTTTATTCATGGATATGTCAATAGTCAAAATATTCATAAGGTTCCCCAAACTTGTAGGTAATGCTCCCGTGAAGTTATTGCCACTGAGATCCATGAATAGAAGGTTGGGATTTTCTACAAAGTCAGGAATGGAACCTGTAAGTTGATTCTGTTTCAGAATCAGTCTTGACAAAGTAGAACAACTCCCCACACCGGGAGGAATGCTACCTTGAAAATTATTCTGGCCCAAGATCAGCTTCCTCAACTGATTTCCAGAACAAAGATTTGGTGGAATATTTCCTGTGAAATGGTTATCAGTGAAATCCACTATCTCCAAACTGCTGTTAATACCCAAGCCTTGAGGTATAACTCCAGTGAATTTGTTCTCGTACAAAGATATATTCCTTAACGCCTTTAATTCCGTAATCTCCAAGGGAAGCTCTCCAGAAAAATTGTTTTGATAAAGCTGAAGATCCTGAAGGCCTTGAATCTTCCATATACCCATTGGAATTTCGCCACTCAAATGGTTGGTATAGAGAAACAGGTCCTTCAACTCGCTGAGC
This sequence comes from Gynochthodes officinalis, assembly GCA_020080225.1. Taxonomy (NCBI): domain Eukaryota; kingdom Viridiplantae; phylum Streptophyta; class Magnoliopsida; order Gentianales; family Rubiaceae; genus Gynochthodes; species Gynochthodes officinalis. The sequence continues at coordinate 13,024,179 of CM034625.1, read as the reverse complement.
ATCCCTAGCTCAACCGGGATTTTGCCTTCAAGTTGGTTTGCATCTATTCTTAGATGGACCAAGGATTTGCATTTTCCCAGCTCTTGCGGAATCTTTCCTGAGAAGTGGTTGTTAGAAAGGTAAAGAAGTGTCAGCTTCGTAAGCTGGCCAAAAGAGGATGGAATAGGGCCACTCAAGGCACAATTTATAGCAGCAAGTGTTGTTAGGTTGCTGCAATTCCCTAAAGCAGGTGGAATACCTCCACTGAATTGGTTGTTGGACAAAATCAAGGTTTCCATCCTTTTGCAGTTTCCTGAAACAAAAGGAATACTGCCCTCTAACATGTTGCTGGCAACATGAAAGTAAACTAGGTGCTCAAGATTATCTAAACTCTCTGGAAGCAATCCAACCAAGCGGTTATTGTTCAAATAAAGTTCTTCCAAGGAAGTACAATTTCCTATGGAGGAAGGAATGATCCCTGACAACTGATTCGTGTGCAACCACAGAACCTGAACCTCACTCATATTACCAACAGTTGATGGGATGGTGCCAGTAAGTATATTACTGTGGAGGTAAACAGTCCGGAGGTGAGGGATCGAAAACAAGGACTCTGGTATGGTACCATTAAGAGAATTCCCATATAAGCTTATGTATCGCAAATTCTGCAAGTTTCCAATGCTCTGAGGTATTTCTCCAGTGAAACTATTGGAGGAGAGTTCCAATTTTTGAAGACGATTACAGTTTCCTAGTTCAGAAGGAATTGAACCAAAAAAACTATTCATGCTCAAATCAATTGATCTCAAGTGATTCAAATGAGCAATTTCGGGTCCTAGTTGACCTGAAATATTATAGCTATACAGGTCTAAAGCAGACACAAACTGAGTATTATGGTGACATTTCACTCCGGCCCAGGAGCAAGGACTGGAATGGGAAGCATTCCAGCTGACTTTAATGGAAGTGGGAGTAAAATTCCAATGAGCGAGCAATGACAAGAGAGTCGTCCCATCAGAATTCAATGAAGATACAGCATACAAGGACGCAGAGAAGCACAAGAATTGCAAAATATAATTGAGAGGCATAGCCATTCTGAAGTAGAGAGAGCAAGGAAAATAGTAGTAAATGTAAATAAGTTTGTGAAAGGCAGGCACGGAGAGGGTTAACTAAGATGGGGGGGTGTGTACTGGAAAACGAATTAGCTACAAAATTCTTTAGGATACAAAAACAGGGGAAATTCTTCACAAAAATTGAAACTTGGTTGTTTTAGAGGGTGAATTGTGAAGTGAGTGGCAAAGGGCAAAAAGAAGCATACGTACCCAAAGCTTCCCAGCTAGCAAAATTTGGGGAGGAAGTAACCGAATATCTTTCTTGCTGAGCTGAAAGTAAACGGTTGGTACGTAGCCAAAAGGGATGGTGCCTGTGGTGGTGGTGGTGGGTTTGAAGCCTGCGTGTTGTAACCATGAGCTGAAAAGAAAAATGTGACCATTTATATAGTGGGCATATTAGCAGTGTTTTGTCGGTTCTTACTTGGTGGTGGAAGAAAGTTTGAAGTCATTGTTTGAACTTTCAAGTTTCAAGGTGAGTGCAGACACTGCAGAGTGACAGAGACCTCTCGCTTTACTCTCTTTGACTTAGAGTAGACCACTGCAGGCATGACTAATATTAACGTAAAGCATAAAGGTGCCCCAGTTCACATTTAAGACTAAAGAAGAAGACCATTCAGGGAGAAAAGATTTGCAACGATCTGTATTTTATTCTCTCAACTAACCTCACCTCATCGTTTACCTACCTTTAGTATTTAGTTGATTAATTAATAAGACCTTTAGTCTTTAGTGGATTAATTAATAAGAATAAGAAGAAGATTCAGCAGAAAAGAAAACGCTTGTATCTGCTGGTCCCTTATTTTATTCTTCTCTCAATAACTAACTTGCTGATAAATTTTAATATATTTGTGGGAGGGAGCTGGGAAGTCTGGAATGATGATTAATTTTAGCCCTACCCACGTTAAGCTTAATAATATGTCTGTGCTCTTAATATTTTGGTCCAATTTGGAACACAGGACTCACCGTCTGACCCAAACTAGTCTCATCTCATTTCATTCCATTTTACTCTCACCAAATCATTTCCCGTTTAAAGTGTAACGTGGGAAGTGGGAAGTGGGAAGTGGGAAGTGGAAACCGCACCTCCTTTTCCTTCACTAAAGTTACCACCGGCAACAACCCCACTGGCTTGATTTGAGGTCCTCTTACAAAGTTATATCAACCCCGGTGATTTGATTTGAAGTCCTCTTACAAAGTTACAACCACCCCACTGGTTTGATTTGAGGTCCTCTTAGAAAGTTACAACCACTGCTTTGAATCAGCAGGATGGAAATGGCATTCATATTCATACCACCAAGTCTCTTTCTGCATTTGCATATTCAGGTGTTATCTGGTCATGCGCGTCCGTTTCCCATTTCACATCAGTAACAACGACACCCAAACCAAATGAAATGGTAGTCAAGACTGCATGCATATGCATACCTCCCATTTTCACATCAACCAACTCAAGACAACGACACGGCACCATTATTTTCACTTGAGGGTAGTAGAGATGAACACGTCTTTCTTTTCCAGTTAGTAAGCAAATCCTGAAGCAAATAACGCTACTTCCGGTTTTCAACACTACACCGTCATCGGTTCTGTACTTACATAACAATATAAGAAACAAAGGTAGTAGCACTCTTTAAAATTCTTCTCTTAGCACTTAATCGACTTCATTTAAATTGCACATGTACTTCAGCGACTATTCTAGTCCTCCTCCGATGGCTTGCCCCAAATTAAAACGCCTAAATTATCATTTAAAAACATGTACCCCCCAAAACCTGCAAGATTACAATTACAGCGTCCAAAGTACATCAAAACATAAAAATATCCTCAAAAATAACCATCATCCAACTAAGCCGGGAGGTATGGCCGTGTGTTTAAAATGGTGTGTGTGTGTGGCCGTGTGTTCTCAATTCACCAAAAGTCACACTGCAATATCAAAAATCGCCAGGTCTTTCCCAGACGAAATGCTTCAAAGCGAGTTCCAAGTTCCAATGAGGAGGTAGGGGCGGAGAGGGACACTACTTTCCGTGAATCTCGGCACTAACTCCAGCAGAGGACAACAGAATTTCAGAGAGCTCTCAACTCAAACCATCTTGAACTAAGTTGTCCCACTGGTATATTCTTGCATTCAGCAACCAGAGCAAAACAAGGGAAATGAACAGTAGCTCCAGCACCAGTTGCTCCCAAAACCAGTGAAAGCCACATTTCCTACACAACCCTGCATAACAACAATAGATTGGACATTCCAGTTTTTGGGATTTGCTTATCATGGAAATCCTGGACGCTAAAACGTCAAACCAGATTGCCTAATGGAAATTAATGAACTTAACTAATCTTCTGCCTATGGAAAGATAATGGTGACATCAATGTGATCTCTGTACAGAAATCATGACATATGTGATGTGGGTTTCTAGGGCTCCGTGTCATGATGATTGTGCCGAGGAAAAACCCTCAATTCAAAGTAGCATGGTATGTCATGTATTGTCCATGGAACGTAATACGCATTGATGACATGAAGAGATAGTAGCTATATGAGTAAAAGGAAACATTCCTCACATTGTAGCAGTGAAGGAATGAAAACCACAAATGTCATCAAACTACAAAAACCATGCACCAGTAATGTAATATATAACAGAATCCAAGTCCTAATCAAGCTAAAAACTCGGGCTAAGATAGCATTCCCAGAATGCATGCCCCGCATTAGCAACATAACATGGCCCAACAAAATGTTCATGACACATTCATTGACATGTAAAGTGATGCTAATGCTGATGACTTGATGATGAAATTGATGCATGCAACAGCTGCACGATGCATCCTATCATGCAGTGGTTTGTATTTCTCAGAGCATAAAGAACAGAATACATCCCCTTCCAGCTACTGGTAAGACATAGGTGGTGGAGCTCCATTAGCAACAGCAATGGGGGGGACTGCTGGATGGTTGAAATCCTTCCTTCTACCAAATGGGTTCTTTGAATACGTTTCTGAAGGTCAAGAGAAACATTGCAAAAAATTGTAGCACCACAAAGAAATAAACACTCCAACATATTATTCAGTAATTTTAAAAGGATGCATCTGCCTTGTGATTCTACACCAAATCCCTCCAATTTTTTTCTTTTTGGGTTTGGGGTGGGAAGCTTCCAAAAGGGTAGGGATCGAGGCTTGTTTGCTGCTTTTTGCTTTTTTCTCCCGTAAAGTAAGAGGGATGGTTAACTGGAATCTCCGAAGTTATTCACACATGGAAATGCAATTGAAGTCAAATGCATTCCAAGGCAAACAATTGTCCATTAACATCAAGTTTATATACATAATCTTTTTAGCAGATGGCTTCATATGCTTTCTCAAATCCTCTGGCATGTTCATAATTTGAACTTTATTTTAAAAAAATGCAAAATCATTGCACATTGGTAGTCTACAAGTGACACTAGGCTGGCAAAGCTTTTGCATCGATAAAATTACTGTATCAGTCAAGTTCGGCAGCAAAACAGAATCAGAAGCAATTGGATGGTGCAGTATTTAAACATTTTCCAACACAAAAGGGTAACAGATATCCAAATGAAGCAATCAGGATCAAAACTCCGAAGAACATAGTGCTAAATATATAATTGCCATATCAAGAAAACAAAGGTACAAAAAAATCACAAGGAAGGAAGGGAGGAAGCCCACAGTTGTATGGCCACACGCAAAGGGGAATGCATGGGGAAAAAAAATTTCTGGAACAAGTCACCGCTAAGAAAGGATATTGGATCCGCATGCCAACAGACCCAGAGCTAGGTATAACAGCACCTTGCAGGCTATGGTGTACATTTGTAGCGCTATTCACATCCTGCATAATCAAGCCACAAAGTTGGTTGAAATAAACGTGACCAAAGCAAATATATGAAGGAAAAAGTTGAGCACACAACAAAAGCATCAGACAACTGCATGCAACAACAGATACTCACTTCAAACTCAATGAAGCAGACAGTATGCCTTTCTTGCCTTAAAATCTTCATCTGCTTAAATCCAGGTTGCCTGTGAAAAAAAAAATGAAGTAAAAGAAAAGAATCCAAGCACCAGCCTGGGGGTTGAAAAAGTTCTTTAAAATATCACTAAAGAAAAGAATGATGCATACGCGCTGAAAAGACCCCTCAGCTCTTCCTCGTTTATATTTTCTCCAAGATTGCCAATGAACAGTGTATTGCAAGGTGGGTTATCTTTAGTGTTCTACAAGACAATAACGAAATTGCCTTATAATGAGAAAACGGCATCCAGCTATGCAAAACAGAACAGTTCAAAGTATTACAAAGATCAATGAAGAACACAAGCAATAAAGTTAATGAGATGCAAATAACTCATATAAGAAGAATACCAACAGTATGAGAATTCCTTTGTAAGCACAGAAAATTAATCTAACTGGCCAAAATGGTAAGAAAATCTAGTCACGTGGAACTTTCATCTTTTGCTTTCAAAGTAATGCTACTCGATATAAATCTGGAATTTAAAACATGATATATATCACAAGATGAAATTCTCATTTCGCAATGCTGAACATTAAAACACTTTTAAAAAAGAAGAAAAGAAAAAAAAAACACTAGGAAGGAAAAACCTTCCAAAAAATATTTACCTTTGTTCATTAGTCAATCCTTTAGTTAAAAACCACATGTATTTCAATCACAGAAGATGGTATGTCAAACAAAAACAGAATTAAAACACCTGGATGCCAAAATGCAAGCCACAACACGCCATCCAAAAAAAAAAACCTCCAAAAAAACAAAACTAAATGGTAGTAGTAATCACCTGAACGGGTACATAGCTGCTCGGAGCCGCTACAGGAGCAGGAGCAGGCATTGGCACAGGAGCAACAGGATAACCTGCATATGGATCATATGGTGGAGGTGCTGGAGCCATATACCTATGCCAAGCAAACATATCCTTAGCAAGCCAAAAAATGATATTGTCACTTGTACTTTCAGTCCAACCATCAAAGACACGTCACCAAAATTATGCAGATGCAATTGTTGTCTGATGCAATACACCCTTCTGAAGGGCAAAACTGTAACTAAAAAGCTATAACAACTTTCTCACCCGTGTGGACCCCAAACTGGTGCTGGAGGAGGATGAAAAGGAGATGGACTGGAATAAGCTGTGTGCGTATAATCACCGCCAGTTCGCATGCGTTTACTCTGATCATATGCATTTGAATCAGCAACTATTCCTGCATAAAAAGAAGAAAACAAATAAGATTAAAAATGGAAATTCAAAGAAAAGTGAGGCAGTGGGAGAAGAAAATTTTAAGCTACACAACAATTCAGTCAGACTAAACAAAACAAAACAATAAAACACAATAATTAGAATGGAGCAGCATCTTAACATGTTCAAATGCATCTCTCAATTAAATATTCATCATAATGCGATGACCATAAAAGAACTAGTAAAGCTGTAAGCAATCTAGTCAAATGGGGGAAAAATTATAGGGAAACCCCCATTGTGGAACATCACAACCACCTTTTGCAGGCCCACAGCATAGATTAGCTATTTCCAGAAATCTTTACTCCGAAAGGGCCAAAATGAAGCAAATTTGAAACTTTACAAGGAATTCCAGCCCAAATGACAAATTGAAGACCGCAACCAGCATATGAATTGGTCAAAATTACAGATACAACTTCTTACGTAATTCCATTTGTCTGATAGATCCAATTTTACCTAGAACCAGCACTATCATAATTAGATAACGCAGAAGTGGTGGCCCCAAATGGTACAACAACAATCAGAAGTGCTAAATCCAGCGTAATCATTTCTTCTCACAACATCAGAAATTAAATATGCTATTACCGCCATGACCAGTATTATACTTACACAAAAATTTGCAATGAATGTTAGTATAATAATGACTCTCAGTGAAACAATAATCAAAAACCGTGAGGAATTGAGGACTCCAGCACAACAAGAACATTTCTTTTGCTGGTTTATATAATACTATATTTACAAGTTACCACAGTTTCAAAAAAGTAATGTCTTTATTTGCCAAAGCAAACTGGTTTCCAAAGTAAAATGAAAAGCTGGTCAAGACACCCACTTTCCACAATGATTATTAGAGATTTAGGGCTACTTGCTTAAAATGTCAAATGAAAACACATAATTCAGAAAGAATAAACTTTGGTCTGTAGCCTTTCTCAAAAAAAGAAAAATAAATAAATAAGACTCATAGCTCATTGATTTCACAAAAATCCCTACAAAAATGCAGTTCTGCACAGATAAAATTCTTTTTCCATAAAATTTTCTTTCATTGTCATAAGAGACTGAGAACCAAAAACCATAATATCTTCCAATAAAATATAAATTCAAAATTAAACTAACCGTAATATTTTAATTAAAAAAAAAAAATCTCATAGAGCGGTAAAGCTTCAATTCAATGACCTATACGATTGAAATACTCACCCCTCTTTACAAAAAGATTCTTCTTTGCCATCTCAATGTGCAACACTGAATTGGACTCGGTATCAAAAACCATATCCTGAAGACAACAGATATTAATATTAAGACAAACCCAAGGATTAGTTCCCGAATAAAAAGAACAAAACACGACAGAGGCAGAATTAGAGAAATAGGAGATTAAACTTTGACCTGAAGAGCATCCTTGGCAGCGACAGCTAGCTGAGGAGTGGAGAAGAGGGCAAATCCCATGGGGTGCTCCCCTTTGAAGTTAACCTGAGAGGCCTCGTAGCCCGGTAACCATCTAAGCAGGTTCAGCAACTCTCTCTCCTTCACGTCCTCCGGCAGCCCAGATATAAAAATCGTGCGCACCTTCAAAACCCAAAAATCCATACTTTTAATTCCCTTACCTAATTCTGTTTTCACCTGCCGTATCTGTGATGGTATCTTACCTCATCAATGGGGAGGCGATTGCGATTGTCCATGGGGATAGGAGGAGGGAGAGGATGCGGCGGAGGCGCAGGAGGAGCAGCAGCGACAGGAGCCGGAGGGGGAGCTGCGGCAGGGGGCCATTGCTGGTGGTACGGGTGAATTCCGGCCCCAGCCATCACAAAAAATTGAGAGCCCGTGATCGGAAATCAAACCCTATCGACGGCAACGATGAGCTGAGCCAAAAAGGTAACTGGACGAGCACAAATGTCAAGAACCCACACCACTCGAGCGCAGGTCCCTCCAAATATTAAAATTCATATATATACTTCCAAATCCAAAGCTGTAACTTCACTCTTAATTTTTAAAATAATCACCTTGAATAATATAATTTAAAAATAGTCACATTTTAATAATGTAATTACGTAACGTAAGTATGATTATGATTTACAAATTAAAAAATAACAATAAACTTATAAAATCACATTCGCTCCTTTTTGGCATTCTAATTTTCATTCTGCTTCACTGTTGATGATTGTCTTTTTAACATTCATTGTTTTAAGTATATTTTTTATTTCATAATTACTATTTTAAAATATTATTCAAACAAACAACCATGTGTTTTTATATTTTTTTACTAAAAATGAAATGATAAAACAAAAAATATATATATATATATATAATTATTTTAAAAAGACGCAGAAACACTTTTCAAGTACTATTCAAACACATCATTAATCCCTCGATTTTTAATTTTATGTACTTCAAAAAAAAAATAAAGATAGACTTCAGTCACGCACTCTACCAACCAACATTATTGTATTATGACATAATACAAGAATTGAATTGTGCAGCTCCACCCTTAGCAGACGCGGTAGGGTTTTAGCGTTTAGAGAAACCACACCACCACCACCACCAGCGGTACCCTCAGAAGCATCGGAAGTAGCCATGGCTAGCACTAAAGTTCAAAGGATGATGACCCAGCCATGAGCCAACTAGCAAAAACATCAATTTGAATATTGGCGTTACTAATGTATTCGAAGAAGCTTTATTAGACAAATTACGCTCGGTTCGTGACGAGAAGAAGATCGCATTTCTGAGCGTTATGAATTTGATTCACAGTAATAAATTGGCTGATTGCGTCTTTCTGGTTCGATGATGAATTTAATCAGAGATTGCCAGCTGAACCCCATATGATATGGAGCTTGGAAAACTTTAATTATATTCTCTCTGTCTCTGTGTCTGTCTCTGTCTGTCTAAGATACTCATCAAAAGATTGATTACATCCTGCGTCAAAAGTGAGATGAAGGTAAACAGTATATTAAAAGACGCATGCGGCATGCCATTACATATATTTCGATTACGTACATTATTTGCTTTTGCAACAAAGTTTGAAGCTGCACAATTAAAAAACCAGTTCCAATTTTTCATTTGCTTAAAACAATAAAAACCAAAGTAGAAACAGTAACTTCCCAAATAATCCCACAGACAGCAAAACACCCCAAAGGTACAAAAACAACTGTTTTGCTGATCTGCCAATCAATATTTCACCATGCCCGTGCCTCTCTGCCTCTCTCTATAGTCCAAGGAACACAAACTCCTCAATAGCGCCCACTTCCCCTATTTTCTTAAGAGTATCCTTGTCAGGTTCTTCATCTACTCCAATTGCCATGATGGCTTTTGTCCTCTTAGAAGTCCTTCCCACGCTCATAAAGCTCACATTCACGTTCCTCTCTCCAAGAATATTCCCAACTCGCCCAATCATTCCCGGTTGATCTACTTGCCGGCAGAGTATGAGATTCCCTTCCAGACTAACGTCTGCACTAAACGATCCAACACGAGTTAGATGAGGAATTCCATACTTCACCATCCCATCAATGCTAATATTCCCACTCTCTGACAAGGCGCTAGCAAATTTCGACTCAACATTGCTTATTTGTAATTGGATTGACTCCACAGGGTACTCCGGAGACGAGTCCACCACAACCCTTTCCTCGCTGATTCGGATGCCCTTCTGCTTTGCTGTAAAATCAGCATTTACCAGGTTGACGAACGAGCTGGATATCGGCTCAATGATACCTTTAGTTATCATGGCCCGCAGAAGCCTGGTATCCAGGTTGTCAGGGTCTCGAGCTGACCTGTAGACCACCTTCACAGATTGAATGCCACTCCCGCCAGCCACTAACTGTACGGCGAGCCTTCCCAACTTCTCAGCTAGCACAACATACGGAGCCAACTCCGACAACACCTGATACAGAAGCTAAAACTTTACAAGCCAACCAGATGTGGATCATCAAATTAACATAAATGCCTATTGGCGCTTACCTCAGCAGGAACCATAGGAGCATTTACAGCAGTTGCAGCAAGTTCACCGTTCAGTGCTCCTACAACAGCCTCAGCTATTTCAACTGCAACACCTTCCTGAAGTATATTTTGAAGATAATGAGAATGACATACAATGGAATCACCATAGATGAATCGTATCGCGAGAAAGGAATTCAGACCTGCGCTTCCTTTGTGCTCGCTCCAAGGTGCGGGGTAACAGTGACATTCTCGTGTTGTACTAATTTACTATCTTTCGGAGGGGGCTCCTCTGCGAACACATCAAGTGCAGCCTGTTACAAGCCAAGACAGAAGACAAGGTTCAGTTCCGGAAGTAAGCAATGAAACACACACAAAATTCAAATTTGGAAAAGTAATTTCATTGTTCAGCTCTCGTACTGGACAATTTGGTGTCTACCACCCACAGAACCACAAGGGACAACAATTGACCCTCAAATGAGATCTCCAGCATTCTTGAAAAGGAAGGGCTATGAATAAGATGCAAGATCTGTGATTTCCGTGCAAGATACACAGGAAAAACATTCAATTCGAGGGTAGATGAATTTCTGCACTAGCAATGATATTAGCCAAAATTTAGAAAATCCACTTGCATTTTCAGATGAAGCTGGGTTGTTTATTGACACAAACTCAAAAGTGTATGATGCAGGTAGAAGAATATTGAAGCCAAAAAAAATGATTTCGGTGAGCATACCTGCGCAACAGTTCCATTGTCAAGGGCCCTAACTAATGCATCTTCATCAATGACACCACCTCTCGCAACATTTATGAGACGTGCGCCCTTCTTCATCTTCGCAAAAGTTTCATCATTGAATATCTTGGAAGTAGCCGGAGTAAGAGGCATGTGAAGCGAAATAAAGTCTGCAGTGGAAATCGCCTGATCGAAAGAAACTAAATCGACGCCAATTGCACGGGCTCTATCAGCTGGGGCATAAGGGTCGTGTGCAATAATATTCATGCCCAGGCCTTTTGCACGTCTTGCAACCTCAGAACCAACTTTACCAAATCCCATAACAGCCAACGTTTTCCCAACCAAAGAAACACCGACGTATTTGTTACGTTGCCATTTTCCTGCAGAACGCACGTACTTTGTATTGTCAAGTGTTACGTGGCAACAATGAAAAACTAACACAAAACATCTATCTATCCGTAGTTTCTCGTAATCGAGAAAGATTAACAGCAAACCATCCTCTTTTCAGCCAAGAAGTATTAATCCTAACATAAAAGAACCCACTGGCAGCCATTAGTATTTACAGGGCAAGCCCAAAAAAAAAAAACACACTGGGTTCATATGTGTTATCACTGACCGACAAATAAGCCAAACAACAGCACATCTAAATTCAAGTAATACCCGAACTGTGTTTCAAATCAAAAAAACTTTTTGATCGGAACTGCAAAAGGAGGATATCTATGAAGACTGTAATCTGCAAAATTGGAGTAATTTAGCATTTGAAACCGAAAATTAAATGGGAAAATTTACCCGCTTTCATGGAAGCATCGGCCTGAGCAACATTCCGAGCCATCGAAGCAAGAAGAGCGATCCCATGCTCGGCAGCAGCAATGGTATTGGCAGTCGGGGCATTGACCACGAGACACCCATATTCCGTGGCAGCCTGCAGATCCACATTGTCAATACCTACCCCAGCTCTGCCGACGACCTTCAAACGGCCCTTAGAAGCCTCAAAGACCTGGCGCGTGACTTTGGTCCCACTCCTAACAATGAGAGCGTCGCAAAGGGAGATCTTAGCGCAGAGTTCTTCAGGGGACAAGTTGTAAGAACAATCAACATTCCCAAAGCTCCGGAGCAGCTCAAGGCCGGCTTCTCCCAGCTTCTCGGAGACCAGGATAGTGGGTTTGGGTTTGGAAATGAGGGAATCTACGTCGCGGGTCCTTGAGAATGAGGCGTCGGGTGCTTCGACGGCGGTGGTTTTGAGAACAGCAATCTTAGACGTATTGGATCGAGGACCGCCGGGAGGGAGGAGGAGTCTGAGCGGGGCAAAATTTTGATCTGGATTGGAGGAAGAGAAGGAATGGAGGAAGGAGAAACGATGGTTATGGGGGTATTGATAGGAAGAGGGGAATTTGACGATATTGGTAGCTGGAGTTGCAGAGGAGGCAGCAGGAGGAGCGAAAGCCATTTTTGTTGTAGCGTTATAGTTTTGGGATTCCCAAAGGAATGGTGGGGGGTTTGGTGTGTCCTTCCTTGGTTGCTGGAGACACAGACATACACGCAGCAACTTCGGAGGAGGAGAAGATATTTAACGGTTATAAATACATGATGGGGACGATGCCATGGGCATGGGCATGGCCATGGATGATAGATACTCTTTGACTTGTAATATTGTTTTGTGTTTTGCCAATTGAACCCTTGCACTTCCATCATCCCTCGCCTAATGCTAAGGTAATCACATTTATGCATTATTATGCGACTCGGATAATAATAGTGATAGTGACGAGTAATAATAGTGGTAGTGACAAATTATAATAAATTTGTATAGTAATTAATGTGATGGCCTTCTATTACTCGTTCAAAAAGTGTTAATTTTATTTATGTTCTTTGAAATTTAGGAAAATTACAAAATAAATTTGGTTACTTTTTAAAATAATAAGATTTATTTTATCATTTTACAATATCTTAAGGACTAAGTGTTGTAAGTTTAAGTAGTTAAAGAATCATATTTATAATTTTATCAAATAATTAATGAGGTTGTTTTTACGATTTCGTGAAGAAGTGGATGTGGGAAAAAAAATTATAATTATAATTATAGTGTTTACTTTTACGGTGATTATTGATTGAGAGCACACGAATGTTATTAATTAGAGGAAGCCTTTTTCTTGCTATTGGTGGTTGGGTCAAGAAGTTGGGGCGAATGAATGAAGTGAAGCATCCCAGACTATGGTTAATAATGAAGGATTGCGGTGGAGCCCCCCCACACACACCCACGCGCTAAAAGAAAAAGGTGTTAATGGTTATGAAAATATTACAAAGTATTATGTTTACTACAACCTTAAAAATGTAATAAAAGTAAATAGAATAATATGAAAGTAAGATAAAAAGAAAATGTAAATAACACTAATGTAATGTAATTTTCTATTCTCTTTTTATTCTCCTTCGTACTTCCACTAAACTTTTATTTATATAGGTTTAGGGTTCATCATGATATGTAGGTTATAAGAAACTTAAATGTTTTATCTTCCCACATCATGGTTCTAAAGATCACAAGTTACATTTTCCCTCATCATCCTAAAGGTCACAAGTTACAATGTAAGGAATTTTAAGAGTTGAGTGTTACATATTTTCAAGACTTTTCCTTAAATAATGAAATTACTTTTATGGATAAATAAAAAATTATATAGATAAAAATCCACACTTTGCATAATTTCTAACGTTAATTTATTTATTATGGAATGTTGAAGAGAGTGTGATTCCTACCATAAATAAATAAATAAATGATTGAATTATGAATCTGGGTGATGGTAAATAGTTGTTGATTAGTTGAGGGGGTGATGGGAGATAGGGACAGGGATGGTACAGTAATTTCAGATGTGAAGAAGAATCAGCATTTCGCATGTGCCCAAAAATAAAATGAGGTGGTCAGTACTGCCGTACTGGGGGGGTCTGGCAACTTTGGTTGGTTAACAATTATGATAACTAAAGTAATAGAATGAGAATGGGAGGCAAAGGAATAATAATTTTATACTTTCAAAAACAGCACCGAAACACCGCCGATAGAGCGATAGAGAGAGATAAGGAGATAAGCCAATAACTAAGGTGATTAGATGGGGGATAGAATAGAATGTTTGGCTAGACGAAATGAAACGAAACAAAAGCAGTTGTTAATTTTTATGGGAGTTGTGTTGGTTTTAACTTAACTAACCGATAGAGGGGTTGGATTACAAAAGGCAGTATTTATTTATTGCCCCCGTACAATATCATAATTATGAATGCCCCCAGCCGGTTTCGTCACATGCGCACAAGATTGGTTTTTTTTTGTATTTTTGGGGGAATAAATGTACATACATAAGTGCCGCTAATTGTGAAAATTTAACTTAAACCACTGGGATCAACAACATACATAATAAATACGTGGATGGATGGATGGATGGATGGATGGATGTTGGTACATAATAATAGAAATAATTTGATGTTTATCTGAAAAAAATAAGACACGCGCGTCTTTTTATTTTTTTTTTGGTGGGCGTGTCACGTGTGGGTGTGTTCGCCGTCTGGGATTGGAGAAGAAAGAAAACGCAAAACATGGAGATGTCCAGACACTGTGTGAGTTGGGGTGGGGAATTGGGCAAATGATTGAACCCCCCCCCCCTCCCCCCTCCCCCCTTCATTCATCCAGTCAAATCAATCATTGAGTAGCAGCCGTCGTCCCCATAGCAATTAGCAGCGCTGCAAATTGCAAACTACAAAACTAACCAACTCCCTCCCAGCTTTATTTTTATTTTTATTTTTTTCGTGAGGGTTTGCAAATTATTCACCAGAACAAAATTTAATTAATGGCTGCGATTATTTTGTCAACAAAAAATTTGCCAATTATTCACGAAATCAAAATTTACCCAGTGCGTGTGTGTGATAATGAATCCGATTCATTCTTTTGTCAACAAAAGATTAGATTGATATTTCACTACTCGTCTCCCACCCACTCTGAAGTAATTGCACCTACCATTTCATTATTACAAAGCTACTTAATCCTATTGGTGTTCCTTTATTCAAATATCTTTCCTCCCATAAATTCAATTCTTCTCTCTACCCCACTAATAATAATACTCATTCATGCATTGGACTGGACCACTCTGGTCTTTCCATTCGTTGTCTGCATCAAGACATCATTTTTATTTATTTTTTCCTTCCTTATTATTATTATTTTTATTTTTTCTAAACGTGAACTTGGCGGCAACGAAAATAAACTATCAATCGTCATCAGTCACAGAATGATGATATCATATCATCATACTCAAACCCATACACCTATGATCTATCTACTACTCTACTCTATAATCTCTCTATACACCATCTATCTATGCCCCTATAGTTTACACACAAATTCTACATACACGCTACAACCAAATTCCATGAATATTCATTCCATTCATTACCCAAATTAACCCAACGCCAACCCATTCTTGCAAATGAATCAACTAAATGAATCAAAAACATACCAAAATATAGAAAACCATCCCTTCCCTTCTTGCAAATGAATCAACTAAATGAATCAAAAACATACCAAATATAGGTCAGTTCTTGCCATCATTTCCTTTACTCACCACACGGCATTTATCCCCCCCCCCCCCCCCCAAAAAAAAAAAAAAAAAACGTAAGTAGTATACACCGCGTGCTCGTGCGGGATAATAGCCCATACTACCACAACTAACTACTACTTATTCATCCCTCTGCTTCTTTCAGCTCACCAAAATTGATGGATTAATCAGGATCACTTCACTACACTCTCTATTCAGTGTCGACTGTCGAAGGGGCCAATCAATCTTTCTTCTTCTACCTCGACCTCATTCTGTCCCTCAGAGTCCTCATTCCAACATACCTGCCAAACAAAAACTTAATCCATTCAGAACATTCTAACTATATGCAAACTTCAACGCTGAATCAACAAACATACAACCAAAGCACTCCCAACTCACCGTCCCAGCATCAAAAGAGTAGCTTGAGGATTAGTCCCCGGTGACACACTGAATGTGGATCCATCCACCACTCTAAGTGCCTCAATACCCATCACTCTGAAGTTCCTATCCACCACCTTCCCCACCAGGCACCCACCGTGATAATGCCATATCGTATTCACCGTCTGCCTACAGAACTCTCTCATCACCCTATCATTCCATACATCAACAGGCAGTGCCGCTCCCATGTACCTGAATTCTCGATCCCCAAACAAATGGAACGACTTAAAATCATCCATAGACCTGCTCTTAAGCACGTCTGCAATCTTTCTCGTCCCATTCACGCATTTCTCAACGTCATCCGGGTTGCTGAAGTAGTTGAACCTCACAATTGGATTCACCCTCACGTCCGTTGAAGCTAATCTCAGAGAACCAGCAGACAGCGGCCCTACAATCTTCTCTATCAGGGTTGCCACCGTGAAATAAACAGGAGGAGCCTGAGTTCTCGAGAAAAAGCTCTGAGCAGGGGAAGCAAAAGGGACAACGTTTGAGGCTGCTTCCAGATAAGCCCCTGAACTTGTAATTCCAACCACTTGTATCAGAG
Organism: Gynochthodes officinalis; assembly: GCA_020080225.1. NCBI lineage: Eukaryota > Viridiplantae > Streptophyta > Magnoliopsida > Gentianales > Rubiaceae > Gynochthodes > Gynochthodes officinalis. The sequence goes on along the minus strand of CM034625.1, from coordinate 13,007,700 downwards.
AGTGTTCCAGCGGCAGCGGCGGCACGAATGAAATCCCATTTCTGGGATTATCGTACAGAAACTGTCCCACGTAAGGATGGTGATGCGCCACGGGAATACCCCAAGAGGAAAGATAAGGCCTCGGCCCAACGCCACTCAATAGCAGAAGCTGTGGGCTACCAATGGCTCCTGCAGCAAGGAAAACCTCCCCCTTATCCTTCAGCATTGCGTGGTGGAACTGCCCCGTCTCGTCTCTGAAAATCACCCCAATTGCTGATTGTTTAGGCGCAGGAAATGCCACTGAAGAAGCAACCAGGACTCTCTCCACGGTGGCATGCACGGCGACCTTAATATTGGAAGGATTTGCATAACTCAGAAGGTCAGCTGCACTGTGTCTCCTGCCGGTGCTATCAAATGTGGTACCCCCAATCTTGGTGCCCACAACATGATCCAAAGCGAACCCGTTGTAAGGACCAATTCCAGCCTCCAAGAATCCATCTCTAACCGCAGATTGCCAGTTCTTGAGCTCCGGCCTGAACACAATGGCCTTCTCAACCCACTCGTAGGATTGATTGACCACTCTAAGATCCCAATTGACCCCCGAAGCCCTAAAGAATTCTTGATCAGCTCTGCTGTAGAAACCAGCATTGATGGCGCTGCTGCCTCCAAGAACGCGGCCTCTGGCGCTCGGAACACCATCTTCAGAAATAAAACTCTGAGCAGCGGAGTCGTGGGTGTTAACATCGAGGAGGGTTTGGAGAAATCCCTCTTGGGTCATCAAATTAGGTCTATCGTAGGGAACCCCTCCCCTCTCCAGTAGAAGAACGCGATAATTGTCAGACAATGTGGCGGCCAATGGACAACCGGCGGTGCCTCCTCCGACTACAATGTAATCGTAGTAGTCCTCCGATGGCATATCCGTGGCGTTGAACACGAAACCCAAATAACTCGGACCTGAGGAAACCAGCATGGATTAGTCAAAAACACATATTAATGAAAAAAAAAAAAATGGTCGATGAACGTACGGAAGCGCATGTAGAATGAGAGAAAGAGAGAGAAGAGAATTACTGTGCTGGGAATGTGATTTGGGTAAAGAAACCGCCATGCAAATCACTAAAATGGAAAGAATCGGAGAATGAAGCGAGATGAGTTTCGCCATTGCTTCGTTTATGGTGAGGAAGGTTATTTTGTGCGTTCTTGAAAAAGCAAAAGCACGGTGGGAGTATGCGTGAGAGAGAAAGAAGTGGGAGGGGTGGGAAGAGAACTCAGGACTAGTTGTTGGTGGAAGAGATGTGAGTGTGAGTGTGAGTGTGAGTGCGTGTGCGTGAGAGAGAGAGGGCGGCGTAGTTCGGAGAAGACGGTGGTTTGGGGCGAATGCGGAGAAGTGAGAAGTGTTGGGAGGCGAGCGGTATATTTTTGGTGGGAAATTTAATTAGCTTTTGTAACTAGCGTAGGATGATACAATGGGGCCAGTGGGTTCGATAACCGTCGTTCCTTTGGGACTTTGGGCTTTGAACATTTGGAGTATAGACTAACAACAAAACCCATTATGTTTTAAATGTTCTGAAGTCCACATTCAACAATGAGCAAATATTTTGATGGGGGATAGATAGGTTGGGCGTATCTAAGTGCTAGCCCAACCAAATGAACCAGATGAATGAGGTTTGGGCTGTCCTTGGTTATGGGCCTCAGCTGTGTCAGTGGGAGTAATTTATTTTATTCATCGCGTAGATGGGCTAATAATTTCCCTCTCCAGTCCCCAGTCCCCAGTCCCCTCTGCTTAACTGCTTTGCTCTGACTGGACTCACAAAATCCAATTTCAAGTTGTTTTCCGTTCTTGCATTAACTTCTACCGTCAAACGATATCAGAAGGATTTACATTTTATTGTGAAAATTCCATTTGACATATGATTAACATCTTCTCAAGACGGAAAAAAAATATTAAAATCTCATAATTTACTATCAATTCATTAACTGTTTCCTTTCTCAAAGAACAATTAATTTATTACAGTAGTTTCAATTTCAAAGTAAGTAACTAGATACCAGCTGCAGCTTGCAGTACAGTAGATAGAGTGTTGTAAACTTGTAATCATGAATCCCTCCTCCTCTCTTGGTTTTGAAGACGCAGAGCAGGCTTGGCTGATGATTGCAGATGTATGGATCTTCATCATCCATCATCCATCATCTGGGCTCTTTTATTCTTCATCAAACATCGGACCCCGTAAATCTTATTTTTCTTCGTTTTGGCAAAGACAAGTAGATTTTGTGTGGGATTTGATTATCAAACCCTAATTGGTTTTTATTAAATATGGGATCTATATAATATTAGTTTTAAAAATAAGAAAAGAGAGACTCAAGAAAATAGTTGTGAGAAGTAAGAGAGTTTCTTCCACTGTTTGTATTTTGAAGTGTAGGATTTTTCCTACCTTATTGTTTGTCTCAAATAAATATTTGCGTGATTTTTATGCGTAGGATTTTACATCCTACATGTATATCGAGCCAACAACGTTAATTGTTGGTTTCTTGATCCGTGATTTTCAAGTGAGGCTAAAAGTTGTTTGTTAGCCATGGATGATTGGAACATAAAATGTGTTGTTCCAAAGCAACGACGAAAGCAAAATTATAAATTTTGGAGGATTGGAAACACACCTTCAAGCATACGATTCATTCAAAAGAGTGCGGGATAACGCCGACGCCAAAACTAAAAGAAAGGTATATTTGACCTTATCTCAAATTCATCAAGGAATTGATATGTCAATTTTTCATAAAATTTGTATGCTGCGCCAAACAAGCATGGGATATTTTAGAAAGAGCTTATATTGGCATAGATCAAGTTAAAAAATAACGTGTTATTTGAAGAGAAAATTTGAGTTGGAGAAATTTGAAACGATTGAGAACTATTTTATATCAAGAATGAGATGGAATTTAATGGGTGTATTCTTGATGATAAATTTTGTGGAAAAGTTCTTTATTCATTATCTATGAGGTTTGATTATGTTGTTGCACTTATATTGAGACTAAAGATTTATCAACTTTGAGCATTGAAGAGCTACAAAGTTCATTAATTCTTTATGAGCAAAGAATTGATGGGAAGCTTGGAGAACAAGCCAGTGGAACAAATATCAAAACCTCAAGATACTATAATAATTGAAGATGGTCCTCCAATATAGAGTCTAATGTTCACAAAATTTTGAAGAGATGGATTGTGAAAATTGCCAAGTTGATTTTGTAAAGATGAAGAAGAGATACTAACAAGAAGAATTTTTGATGTTTTGGTTGATGAAATCGTTAATTTAGAAGAAAGTGAAGAAGATGAGAAAATTTGAATCTCTTTACCTAGAAGAGAAATTGGGTATCATAAAATATTTTGAATTGCATTGAAGATGATTATTTTGACAAGTGGGTCAATGTGGTTGAGGTTTTGATCAAGAAGACGCAAATAAAATTTTCAAAGTATAAATTTTCACCAATGACAAGATTGAAGGTGATAATGAAGATCAAGATCGAAGTTGATATAAAGGAGATTTCAAAAGATTCATGTTGGAGCTACTTTTATGGCAAGCTTGGTTTAGGAGGCTTTGTAGGTGTATTAAACCAAACTTATTTAGCAAATTATATTTTGATTAGGATTTACTAATTCTTAGTTGAATTAGATTTGAATTCTTTTAAAAAGATTTTGTGTGGGATTTGATTATCAAACCCTAATTGGTTTTTATTAAATATGGATCATATATAAATGTGCTATTTTTGTTTTTTTAAAAAGAAAAAAAAAAAAAGAAAAAAATAGAATCAAGAAAATAGAAGTAGGAGTTTCTTCACTGCTTGTATTTTGAAGTGTAGGATTTTCCACCTTATTGTTTGTCTCCAAATAAATATTTCATTGCCTTTCATTGCGTGATTTTATGCAGGATTTTTACATCCTACAGTGATGATTGCAGATGTATGGATCTTCATCATCCATCATCCATCATCATCCATCATCCACCATCTGGGCTCTTTTATTCTTCATCAAACATCGGACCCCGTAAATCTTATTTTTCTTCGTTTTGGCAAAGACAAGTAGACAACAGCTGGGGTTATGAAATTCATCACTTCTATTGTTTAAGAATAAGAAAACATTTGCGCCTCTACTCTAATTACATGTTACCACATGACACCAAGACGTCATCAGTGTCTAAAGAAATCCCTTTTTTTTTCCCCATTAATTTGTTGTACCAACAAATTTGACCAAAAAAAAAAAGTCTTTTCATCAGCAGCAGACGAATATATATTAATATAAAAAGTCAAACGCAGAGCTGCATTCAATTGCATTTATAGAAATGGCGTGCTTTGAGTTTGAGCATGTAGGCGTAACTTAGTAATAGAATTTAGATATCAACGCGGCACCTGAAATGAAGTTAAATGGGAGTAGTAGGAACAGGCTTATTCTGAACATACTACCCAAAAAAAAAAGAAAAAAAGATGAGGATTACATTGCTGTGGATTCAGCAAGGAAGGGAAGTACATGCTTGCCCTACTACAACTGCCAACTTCCAAACAACCAGGAGACGATTCAGCTCTGTGGATGGATTAAGCAAATTAAACAAACACCACCACAAGGCCCCCAACAGTTACATACACGCTTCCAATTATCATCCTCCTGCCATACATTAGATTTGTCCACAAACCTTAATGCTTTTAACCAGGGCATAATTGGCTTCGATGACAAATTCCCCCTTCCAAACTCAAACCCATATAAATTTAATTCAGGAGGAGTACCGAGTACTTACTACTTCAAGTCATGAATGAATATGTTGGTCTCCTCTTCTCTCTATCTACTTGGCACTTGGCAGAGCAGTAGCACGAGAGGATTTCTAATTTTTATAAAATTTTTATCATTCCCCTCATTTTATTTTATTTTAGCCGACAAGTTTTCATTTCCTTGTCTGTCAAAAATAGTAAATGCATATATATATATAGAAATAAAATAAAAATCTTTAAATCCGGCGAGCGATTGAAATAGAAGAAATACTTTTGCTTACACCCAACTGGAAAGGGAAGGATCAAGGAAAGGAAGGGAAGGCCAAAAAGAAAGGGAAGGAAAATAAAGGCAGGCTGGACTCTGGAGGAATTTGTTTCCTTTGTGTTTGGTAATTTCATCAATCATTTCATCAAACAACTGCCGATCATCCCTCTTCAAAATTATCAAATCATGCGACCGATTCAACCCCCTCCACCCACACCCACGTCCGCCTCCCCCTCCCTCTCCTCTGCCCCCACTCTCCCTTCCTCCTCCTCCTCCTCCTCCTCCTCCTCCTCTAACCGCAACCGTTCCCGCCGCCGTAATGACCTCACTCTCCCACTCCCTCAGCGCGACCCCAGGCTAGCTGTCCCCCTTCCTCTCCCTCCCACCTCCGCCCCTTCTTCTTCCTCCTCCTCCTGCTTTTCCCCACCGCTCAGCTTCTCCGAACTCGAGCGTATCAATCGCATCGGCAGCGGCACCGGCGGCACCGTCTACAAAGTTCTCCACCGCCCAACAGGCAAAGTCTATGCCCTCAAAGTCATACACGGCAACCATGACGACTCCGTCCGCCACCAGATCTGCCGCGAGATCGAGATTCTCCGCGACGTCAACAACCCAAACGTGGTTAAATGCCACGACATGAATGATCAGAACGGCGAAATCCAAGTCCTCCTTGAGTACATGGACAAGGGTTCCCTCGAAGGGATCCACATCCCCCACGAACCCTCCCTCTCCGATCTCACCCGTCAGATTCTCTCCGGCTTATGTTATCTCCACAAGCGTAAGATCGTTCACAGAGACATTAAACCCTCCAACTTATTGATCAATTCCAAAAGGGCTGTCAAGATTGCGGATTTTGGTGTGTCCAGGATATTAGACCAGACTATGGATCCCTGCAATTCCTCTGTCGGCACTATTGCTTATATGAGTCCTGAAAGGATCAACACCGATCTGAACCACGGCAAGTACGATGGATACGCCGGAGATATATGGAGTTTCGGGGTTAGCATACTCGAATTCTATCTCGGAAGGTTTCCTTTTGCCGTCGGAAGGCAAGGTGATTGGGCCACCCTCATGTGCGCCATTTGTATGTCGGAACCACCCGAGGCACCTCAGTTGGCTTCTAGAGAGTTCAGGAATTTCATTTCCTGTTGTCTTCAGAGGGATCCCGCCAAGAGGTGGACGGCAGCTCAGTTGTTGCGCCATCCTTTCATTCTCCAGTATAGCTCTCCCAGCTCCTCCTCAACTGGTAGCTCTACAAATAATCAAAATCAGGTGCTTCATCAGACCCACCATTTGTTGCCTCCACCACGTCCGCATTTTACTTCCTCTTGATTGATTTTTCTCATCATCCATCTAGTATAGTAGTCGTTCGGGGAAAAAGTTTATTACTTTTCGGTCTTTGAAATTTTTGCCATGTTTTTGTTTCTGTATTTCTTTTCCCTTCTTTATCGAATGGAGAAATATTACGTGATGGATTGATGGAAGCATAGATATCAGTCTGGTGGTGGTAGTTTATTTTAGGCGAAAAAAGAAAGGACGATAAATTGGTTGCAATTTCACTTCGAAAATTAGCTAAAGGTATTCCCCAAACTGAATCCATCACGTATTGCCTTTTCTCGTAATGTTTAATCGCCGAAGAAAGGTAGAGGCATATTTACTCTCAACATTAGCTTCAGTTCTGTGATGTTCCAGTTTTTCTCGTTGCTTTGAGCATTTTTTTAGTTCAGGTTTGCAGTGTATAGCTGGCACAGATAGATGGATAAGTGCAGAAATTTACCCGATAGTTGGGTCCTTTATCTTTCTGGTGGGACATCATGAATAGCATTTAAAGTTAGCAAATAGTAATTCTATTATGGGAATCTTATCTAGTAATGTATCTTTCTGAATGTTAAGATTTGATATCTTTTCACTTTGCTTATTCCATATTTGTTAGTTGTTTGTAAGGTAAAACAATCTTTGTGTTGGGCTGGGTTTTGAAACGTTGAGGATAGATCCAGAGTAGTAGGTAATGTAGTAGAAGTTCCGTTTGAGTTAGATTCGGTGGTTCTTTTCAGAAGATCCTGAGCGTGAACGTGGAAGAACCCTTTTAGATTAGGAGTAGTATTCGTCTATGCCGATTTAAGGGAGGACACTTCCAATATTGTAAAAGCGAAGAACACGTTTTTCATACGGATTCCTTTTTCTTACTTTCCGAGTGTGATCAGTACGTGTCCTGGATCACGCCTCTCTTTCTTTCTCTTTTTTATGCCTTGAGTGGCATGAAACGTGTTTCTTGGTGTCATTTTGAGCTTAGTGTTTTTCTTACGTTGTTATTTGCTCATTTCATTGGTTTTAGATGCTTGATTACTTGTTTTTTTTTATTGGTTGGGAAAGACAGTCCTGCCTTGTATTTCATGATGGTTCTGACCGGGGGATAGTAGCATAGCAGTGTCTCTCATGTCATTCTGTCTATTCTTTGCGTGTATGTGTGTGTATTGCTTTGTTTTCTGTTCTGGGATTTGAGGAAGTCATACTGCTTTGGTTGGTTAGGAATTTGTGATGGCAGATAAATTGAAGTGTTGGACCATGTGAGCATGTACTTGGCTTTTCATTGGAAAGTGTAGATTGGAGACCCGCGATTTAGTGGGGAACTTGGAAGAAAATGTAGATAGTTTTGTTTTAGCACCGTGTATTATGGGGAGAAGGAAAAGGGCAGGCAAATGCCAGTGGTTGGAGTACATGATTAAAATTTGAGGCTACGATAGATACGGTTGATGTTTGTTTTGAAAATGACCAAGTCAACAACACTGAGTGTAGTGTTGAGGGAGGAAGGGCGGGGTAGAGGCTTGTTCATAGGTGGAATAAGAACATATGATTGAGATGCAACAAAACCAAAGGCAATTAGTGAACAATTATTGTGAGGCAGAGTGTGTTGAATCTGTGTCCCAAGAAATCAGGGGGACCGGCGAGCCAGTTTTTAAGTCAGTGTGGAAAAGATACCTGAGACGGTGCTTTAATGTAAAGAGAAACAAAATCTACAATTACTAGTACATGATTGGGTTATCATTTGGGGAAATAGTGCAAGTGCCAATCTGCAACTCTATGGTTCTAATGATCCCGTCATGTACAACCCAGATATCTATGTGGAAGCAGCACCACTGTACGCATGTGGCGTGCCATTGTTTCTCCACATATATGATACACGTTGAAGTTTAGGCCTAAAAGGAGGAATCGAAAGGGTACTTTGTTCTCTTTAGACAATCCCACATTCCCACCATCCTGATTTTTTTTTTATTTTTTATTTGGGTTGTTATTATGGTAATGGCGAAACGAGGAGCAGCGAGAAATTGGAGGAGGCACATTGTGGGCGAGCATAGTAGGCCACCCAAATTGGAGGATGGGGGTCATTGTTTTTACATGTTTTCGAAACAAATTTTTTTTTTTTTGAAAGTAAACAAAATTTATTTTGAGAATATAAAAAAATATATATGTGTGTGTGTGTGTGTTGTTAAATGGTATGTAAATGCATCCTATAGCCGCTTGAAGTCCGCTGCGGGAGGGGTTGGTTCACAATCACAGATTCACAGCTAAGGGTGGGTAAGTTGAAACGGATTTGCATTGTTTTTGGAGGGCAGCCAAAGTGTTTAAAGGGCGTATGTACGGATATATCCAGCGAATGCAAATTCCGACAACGTGTTGCTTCGATGATACTGGGTTTAGGAAATCTTACGTACATACTACTGGGAGTGGTTTCTTTTGTTTTGTGAAAACCGATCAAAATAATTACTTTAGTTTAGTAGGCACATAACGCAACATTGGAGCGTTCCTTTGTAAAAATCGTTCATGAGGATTGACGCCTGCTTCTCTTGTCTACTATTGTTAGTGGCGTACGGAGTGTAAAACAAATTACTAATTTGGTTCCCTTTTCCTACCGCCGCTACCGTTACTTGCTTATGGTTATGTACCCACTACCGATTATAGTTATAAGAAAAACAAGGTTGGATTGTTAATTTGGTCATTATTAAATCATACCAGGATTATCACTTATTAACTTTCTTTCCATTTCAATCATCTAACTCATAATAATAATAATAATAAATTACCTATTATTATTCTCGGAAGGCAAGCCATTTACCTACCACTATTGTTATCTGTGCAAGTGCACTGCAAATTATTTGATGAACCCTAAATTGTAGTAATTCAAAATATATATATAAGTTCATTTTATTTATTATGAAATTTCTTTTAATGAATTTTTATGGCACAGTTGGGTCATTTTCGACTTTAATTAAAGTCCCCACTCCCCATCCCTGGACTAATAAATTATTACGCCTGCCACCACCTAATGAAAATATTGGGTATTTTATTTTTTAATATATAAATATATATATAATTAATGGATTCTCTTTTGAAAACCAATTTTCATTTACTTTATACTCTTTTTATTTACTTTGATAAGTTTTATAAAATAATTTCCACAAAAAGAAAATCCAAGTTGCGTAATCCGTATTAATAGTATTATGTATCATGCACTGGTGCACGTTATTTTTTCAATTAAATTAATTTACTATGAAAAATCATCCCTTTACAATCATAAATGCACTCAATATCGCCCTAGTAATAATCAACCTTAAATGTTATTCATGTTGGGATTGGATGGATAATCTTCAAATACAAAGCCCTATACTCATACTAATACTCAAACATAGCAATACTAGTCCAAACACATCCATCATGAACCAGCCTGTGTTGCCCAATATCGAGCGAAAATGGTAGATGTTGTACGCCTCATTCATAGAGAAACAAAGCATAAGGGAGAGGGTCTCACGGTCACCCTTCGAGTGACGCATATTTGTACGCCTCATTCAAGGGTTAGGCATACTCTTCTAATAGAATGAGTGAGGGAGGCATATGGTATGAAAACAATCATGGGCATATATTATAGGAACACTTTTCTATTATAGAAAAAATAATTTTAATAGTATAGGATAGACTCTTCTAATAGAGTGAGTGAGACATATAGTATTGAAATACTCTTCTAATACATTCTAATAGAGTGAGGTTAGTTTGGTAGTATGATATTTACTCGGACAATCCAAATCAATTCCCTAAAACGTTGTTAATATAATGTTGAGAAGTCTTTCAATCAAGAGAATTAGTCTCGTGCCAAATGTATACATGAGTCCCATAACCTTATCTTCTAATATAGTGGATAAATCCTAATAGTATAAGATGGAGAAATAGAAACAGAGTAGGAACAATCCTAATAGTGTCCTAATAGTATATGGTAGGGAAATAGAAACATTCTTCTAACATAGTAGGGAAAATATTTCTAATAAGTAGGATAGGAAAATAATTCTAATAGTATTGGATATTTAAAAAAAAAAAATCAGTGTGTCGAATTTCTGTCCACCACTATAATTTTTTTTATTCTTAAAAAGGAAATTAGTAATAATGGCGCTGCACCAAAACGTACTTAAATAGTAATAATTTAAAATATAGTTTTAATTCACCAATTAATGACCCACTGACGACCGGCAGCTGCTACTAGCCATGGATACTTCCAAGAAGCTTCATCTTCTTCCAGTAGCCGGCCACGCTTAACGCCCTCCCACCTCCTCCCCCTCCCTTTCTGCTTACCCTCTCTTAATTATTCTACCGAGAGGGAAAACCCATATTCTCTTCCAACTTCCCACACCATTCCCAATATTCTTCTCTGTTTTTTTTTTTATCCTATTAGTTTATGCGGCTACTGTGTTCTTTTATAGCCTTTCAAGACTTTCTTCTTTCTTCCTTTTTATTTTTCGGAAAAAAGATTTTTGTTTCCGGAGTTCACCTACCTCTACTGCATCTTGAATTCAAATTTTGTGTGAATTAGTTGAGGGAATCAAGTGGGTTAACCTTGCTGACCAGGTAAATTGTAATAACTCCAATTTCCATCCTCATTTTCTTCTTGTTTAATGTTCTTACAAATTTATGTACTAGTACTACTTTCCAATCAACCTCGTTCTTGATCTGGGCTTTTTCTTTCGAGTACTTGCTTCTTTTCCGCTGTTGTTGCTTTGAAATTATGTTTCTTTTATTCCTACCATACATTTATACTTGGGATTTCCATCTAGAACATAAAGATGGGATCTTTATGCTAATTCCTTGGTTGCTGTTGTTATGGGAGTTGAACCTGCTTCTGCTTCCCACCTTTTTCTTCCTCTTCATTTTGTTTATTCAGCTGGGCAACCCAGAAGTAACTTGACTTGGGCACTTCTGTAACTGCATTTTTCAGATTGTAGTTCGATCATGAGTATATAACTTCATCTTACAATGGTTTCCGTACGTATATCGAAAGTCGAAAGTTTGTTTCTTTTTTCATCTGTAAAAAGCAAACTTAAGTCTTTCAGTCATTGGAACTATCATTGTGTTCGTAGTGGTACTAGGTGCCTTTATGGTCAAGCATTACCAGTTCATTAATTGGAATATGGATGAATGAATTTAATGCTGCTCGTTGTTATTAGAATGCCACATTCGGTGAAAAAATGTTCTACTTCTGTTTTTCTTTATCAGCTAACAATTGCTTGGGAGCATTTAGATGGGATCAACACAGATGAGACATACGGATGAGAAGGCGGACCTGGATTTTGACGAGGAGATTCCTTTTACTTTATCTCAAGCAACCAATAAAATTCATTCCATGGATTGTGAGACATCTGGCATTGCATCTCCCAGGCATCTCTCTCATCCATGGGCCTGGAGAAAGATGCACCATATAAGCCCTCTCAAAAGTATTTACGTCGTCTTAATTAAAGCAAAGATAAATATGCTGCTTCCTTTTGGACCCCTTGCAATTTTGCTGCATTACTTGACAGGAAAGCAAGTAAGTTATTTAATTGTGTACAAAATGAGTTTGTCATTTGCTTCCACGTAGAAAAGAATGCAATGGAAAATTGAAGTTGCCGCTCAACTCTCTTGCACATGATTTTTTTTTTTTCTCATTATATTTGTTTGATGAACTCTTTTGTACTTAGGGATGGGTATTTTTGTTTAGCTTACTGGGAATTACACCGTTGGCCGAGCGTTTGGGATATGCTACCGAGTAAGTGTTGGCTTCTCCAGCTTTGGCCTGCCTTTTCTTCTTCATTTCCAATCCATATTCTGGGGAACACACTAAAATTATTTTTCTATTACAAACTGCAGGCAACTGGCATTTTATACTGGACCTACAGGTAGAGTTTGGTTTTCTTTGCACACAAGTGCTCTATTGCAAGCACTAGTAGTTTTTGACCTTGTTTTCCCTCTAACATTTTACGTGGATATGCAGTGGGGGGTCTTCTAAATGCTACATTTGGTAATGCAACGGAAATGATAATTTCCATGTACGCATTGAAGAATGGGATGATTAGAGTTGTTCAACAATCACTACTTGGTTCAGTTTTGTCAAATATGCTACTAGTGCTTGGATGTGCCTTCTTTTGTGGTGGGATTGTTCATCGTGAAAAAGATCAGGCATTTAATAAGGTGAACACTATATTGGTTGTAATTCTGATCGATATATACCCGAGTGAAATCATCTGCTTTCACATTATCTTTAACTCTTAAAATCAATCATGAAGTGGAGTGACAACAGATATGTTTTCCTCTTTCCTGGTGAAGAAACACTAATGTTTTGCTGAATTTTTTAAGGCAACTGCCCTGGTGAATTCGGGTTTATTGCTGATGGCTGTTATGGGCTTACTGTTTCCAGCAGTACTACACTTCACCCACACAGAATTGCATTCTGGGAGGTCAGAACTGGCGCTATCCAGATTCAGCAGCTGCATAATGTTGATGGCATATTCAAGCTATCTTTTTTTCCAGTTGAGGAGTCATAGGAATCTATATGATCCTATTGATACTGTGGGTACTTCTCCTGACTTGGGTTTTCTTTTTCTTGTGTCTTTTTGCATCTCTCTTTGCTTAACCTCCCTTTTGACCTAACTTATATATACATATATGTGACTGCGTTTGCCTCAGATGATTTCAATTTGTAGAATGATTGTTATGCTGGTAGAATTTATGAATTCCAAAAATCGGTAACTATTTTTTAATCTAATAAATTCCTCTATCTTTGTATAGGAGCGGGAAAATAACCCTGAAGATTCTGATGAAGATGAGGTTGCTGAAATTACCCAGTGGGAAGCAATTGGCTGGCTTGCGATTTTGACTTTATGGATCTCTATACTATCTGCATACCTCGTTGATGCCATTCAGGTAACTTGTTATTATCTATGTTGATATTTTTATCTAGCTTGAACTAGAATTCCAGTGACTCAGGTATGGCTTAGACATGTAGTGTATGGAATTTCTTACTGTTGTTTTGGTTGGTTAGTTTTCCTTCTGTCTCCAACTGATCTTTTAAGTTTTTTTTTAACTAATGATTCAAATTTTGAGTATCAATAAACTATTTACTTGCTTTTTCTCTACCTACTCTTTTTAGGTTCCAGAACTATCATAATGTCTCCAAATTGCATGCAAAGTAAGGGTCACATGGTTATAAGACTAGCTTCAAGAGTAGTTTCTATAGTCTAGGATGAGCTCCTTCAAAGCACGATATATTATCACCCATTATCAAGCTACACATCCATTCAAGTGTTTTCACAGATTTATTTATAGTCCAATCAACTCATTCTTATGGTGCTCTTTGTGATGATTAATGCCTAGAAGCTATGCAAGCATATAGCTGCTTCTAACATTTGACTTGAATTTGTTACTTTATTTTTTTAAGGGAGCATCCGATGCGTTAAGCATGCCTGTGGCTTTTATTAGTGTAATCTTACTTCCAATAGTGGGGAATGCTGCAGAACATGCAAGTGCTATCATGTTTGCGATGAAGGATAAGCTTGTGAGTCTGTGATACTTGCTTTGACGACATTTTGTTTTTTGCAGTTCGTTATAGTTAACAATATCTGTTTGCAGGACATAACACTTGGAGTTGCCATTGGGTCTTCCACCCAGATATCAATGTTTGTGGTAAGACCTATTGATGCAGTTTGGTTAAATGCCAATGAAGTTTAATTTCTGTACGGTTTTGAAACCTTATGAGCATCCTTTCTGACAAATGATTCTATGCCTAGATGGAAAAGAAAACCTTCCTCCTTTTTCTTACCATGACCTCCCTCCTTTGGACTGTTGAACTGATATTACAGAGAAAAACAGAGAAAAATATAAAGTACAGTCTGAATGAGTTATACTCTTTGTTTTAATTAATAAGCCAGCTCATAATCTTGTGCTGCTGATAACTGCAGATTCCATTTTGTGTGGTTGTTGGTTGGTTAATGGGGCAACGGATGGACTTGAATTTCCAACTCTTTGAGACTGCAACACTATTCATCACTGTGCTAGTGGTGGCATTTATGTTGCAGGTGAGTTGTATATCAATATCTGCCATTGGTTTTCTTTATTGTATTATGTGTGCCTGCTGAACTGAGAGTATGTTGTGTACACTGTGGGGAAAAAAATGGAAGTCACATCAAGATGAAATTGTAACTCATGCAGATGATAACTCTGTTATGTTTGCGTGAGAGTATCTCATGTAAAAAATGGTGAAAATTGTGAAAAACATTATTATTATTATTATTATTATTGGTAAATCTGTTCTTTTTCGCAATGGTAAATTTGCCTTCTCTGGCAATGTGCTCAGCAGCCTCGGTTGGTTTATTTGCAGGATGGGACATCGAACTATTTCAAAGGCTTGATGCTTATCCTGTGTTATCTCATAGTTGCTGCTAGTTTCTATGTACATGTAGATCTATTAGATGGTAAGTCACAATTTCTTACTTTTAATGTGTTAAGAGTGGCTTGACATTCAACACCGTTTCCCAAGTAAAGGGCATTGTTGTTCATCGCAGAATGTTGTGACAACTGTTGTTTATTTTGTGCACTTCTTTGCAGGTGATGATAAATAAGTAGGAAGAGACAGTAACATTATAAAGTGCTGGGGGAACATAATCTGTGCTCCTGCTTTTGGAAGACAGACGGATCATCATGGGCATTGTATTTTTGGAATGGTCCTGGCCGGAGCAGGCTTTTGATAGTTACATGGGGTTATTTATGTATATGGGGCATCCACTCACTTGCCAAAGATGGCACTTTGTTGGACCTAAAACAGTGGGTGATATGATCAATTTGTATTCTTTTTTTTTTGGAAATCTTCTCTTGACTCAGTTATTGTGACGAGCAGGCAATTAGTTGTGAGTGTTGCTAAAACTAAAACTAAAACTAAAACTGTTTGTTGAAACGAAAGCTGACGAGTTGTTGTTTTTTGGCCAAAGAATAAAAAGAAATCTTGTTTGTGATTGAAAGAAAGAAAGAAAGAAAGAAATGTAGGTAGGTGTTTTAGGTGAAGAATAGAATGGGTGGAACTTGAAATAACAAATGTGGGTAGGTGTTTTAGATGAGGAATAGAAGGGGTGGAAGTTGAAATTGTTAATCTTTTAGTCCAAGTTTCTGATTCATATTCTGTACAATTGTTCTCATGATTCGTAGTTTAATTTACGCGTTTGAGTTTTGTAGTTTGACATGAAGAATGGAATGTTGTAAATATTGGAATTTAGGACCCAAATCCAAATGGTGAGTAATAAGAGAGTTTTAAGTGAGGAGAAGCAGCCATGGGCATTATTGTTGACCACTTACCTTCCTCTGTAATGTACTCTGAGGAGCATCATCAATAGTGAAAAACAGGCGCTCATGTTCACGCATGAGTATGTGTTGGTCAATAATTTCCAGAAGTAGGAGGAGCAGGAAAGACTAGGAAAGGAAGGTGCAGGGAAGGTGTAAATTAAACCAATGCAGTAAATTTCTGTCAACACGGACTTTCTATTATTTTCACTAACATCTGCTATTATAAAATGCACAAGTGGGGCTTGAATTCTTTTTTAAAAAATGCATGCATATATTCCTTGAAAAAAAAACAGGAAGAAAGACCACGACTATGAGTATGAGATGATTATCAAACTTCTGGCAATATGCAATTTCATTTTCTTGATTTTAGAACCCTAAAATAGTATCCACAAAACTACCAAATCTTTTGTTGGCGAAGGAATCGCAATCTTACTTAAGAGTAGAATTTTGTCATCAGATAATAATGCAAACTACACAGAAATGTAAATCGCATGACAACTGAGCGACTAGAAGGTGCTGAGTCAAAAAATTACCAAATCTTAATTAATAGTACAGTGAGTAGACATATGCTAATAATAATTAGTTTTAACGATTAAATCATTTTAAAAAAAAAAACAAAAAAAAAGGAAGGAAAACATGGTGGACAACAATGACTTGGGCAGGCGCACGGGTTCCACAAAATCAGACTCAGATGTTTTGAATAATAATTTTGGGTGGTGGATAATGACTTTTTAAATTCCAACAAAAGAATTCAAGACTTTTTCTGCCTTTTCATTTTCTTGGTGAAAACCACCATTAGTACTAAACATCACACAACGGAAACTAACAAATTTAATTGACTTGGTCTGTTTCTGGAACAACCAAAATTGCATCACTTTCCAGTTTCCCCCCTCAAATTACTTGGTAAATTAACCCCCAATTTGTCCAATCACACAAAAGCCGGGCTAAGTTAAGTATTACATTTCGTGTATTTGTATACAATTTTCATTAAATCTATATTTAGTCAACCCAATTACACGCAATATATTCTCAGTAACTTCTAATTTATCACGAGATTAAACGATGACTACGACCACTAAATGAAAATATTAATTCTATAAA
This sequence comes from Gynochthodes officinalis, assembly GCA_020080225.1. Lineage (NCBI taxonomy): Eukaryota > Viridiplantae > Streptophyta > Magnoliopsida > Gentianales > Rubiaceae > Gynochthodes > Gynochthodes officinalis. The sequence continues at coordinate 12,990,986 of CM034625.1, read as the reverse complement.
ACAAACGAAAAAGAGCCCCCAGGAAGACTTTGATTAGTTCGTTGAAAAAACAAATGGAGTGTATATTTTTTAATTCACAAGACGCCTTCACAGCTTTGGTTTCTTATGCATCACCAATCGCGTAGTGGGAAAAAACAAAAAAAGAAAAATCCTGGACGGTCAACGGCTGCATTTGCCAATTCCAACAAAGTCCTCCTTTGAGAAACGTTACAAAAGCACAGAACAGCACCACAACCACAAAAACTGAAATCAGTATTCTAGTACCAATCTCCACATGACATGTGCTTTTGCATTTTCAGCCCTCGGTTGTTTTCCTAGTTGTATTATAGTATTAGCAAAAATTAATAATGTCAGCTTCATCATTATCATCGTTTAAACCCTCCACCCTCTTCTTTCTCTACATACAGCAGCTCAGCAGGGGTTCTGGGATTCCTTCCAACACCCACTCAGCCATCCATTCTGCTTCGGTCTTGTAGCACACCCAAAAAGAAAATCAAAGTGAACAAAAGGCATAGAGGATAGGAGTTGACTATGCACCATTAGCTTTCATTTGCATCCAAGGCCAGCCAACCACTTCTAATCCCATCTTTCAATATTTTTACTGATTTAACAAACATCAAGATTACGTTTCTCTCCATAGTCCCTACCCACACATACACCTATATTTATATATATAAAAATACTGCTGCATGTCAAACAAATGATCAACTTGCAAACCATCATAAGATTCCCTAATTCAGTGCCACCATAATAACGTTTAGTTTATTACTACTAGTGCCAAGCCCACTATAACAAGTCATAATCCCGGCGAAAGTAGTTCAATTATGTTGTAGTTTTTAAGTGTGTGTCTATGTGATTTATTCTATTCTCTCCTCTCTCTCTCTAACAGCACAGCAGCATCAACAGCAGAACCAGCTGCTGCAGCAGCCATAATCACACGCTTTTACCTCAGTTTTTATCCTTTAGATTGGATACCAAAATCATAATAATATACACAAAGTCCACCAGCCAGCCGTCTCAGAAAAGTAAACGCTTTTTTAAAAATTCAGACCACTGCTTTTAATATTGCTCCGTGTCAACATCAACCACTATCTCATACTCATCTCCCTCTATCCCCCCCCCCCCCTCTCCTGATGGGTTAGGAGACTAAAGTCTGCACAAACTAAGATGAAAAAGTAGAAAATCCCACATGATTGATTAAGATAATCTTTGCCATCTTCAACTCTCTGTCTTTCTTCTTTTCTTCTCCTAATTACTATGATCCGCGAAGATGATGATAACGAAACCTGCCGGCAATCTGCTCTGACCCATCATCATACACCAGCAGCCATGCTCTCCACCTTCTCCCATTCTTCTTCTTCATCATCTTCATCTTCCCTCCATGCCACGGTCAACCCTCTTGGCTGTCTCTATTTGGATGCCCTGCTAACTGTACTAATCATAGGCCTGTCTTGCTGTGTGACCACCTGCCATGCCTCCTGCAATCCACTTGACCATACCTCTTTATTATCCTTTTCCCTTAGCATAACCACCACCCAACCATCTCCTCTCAATTGGAGTCCATCACTTGATTGCTGCGACTCCTGGGAAGGCGTTCGCTGTGATGTCACAGGTCGGGTAACCAGTCTAAAGCTGCCATCAAGAGGGCTTGTTGGAACCATCTCTCCTTCCCTTGCTAACCTTACCCATCTTTCTGAGCTCCGTCTATCCCACAACTTCCTCACTGCTACTCTCCCGGATGGATTTTTCACGTCCCTGAACCAGCTGCGGATCATTGATTTAAGCTACAACCGTCTCTCTGGACAGTTAACAAATTTGGGCATGTTTCCAGAAACAATCCAGCAAGTGAATTTCTCCAGTAACAACTTCAACGGGACAATCCAACCTACATTCTTCCAGCAGGCAACCAACTTGGTGAGTTTCAATATCAGTAACAACAGCTTCTTTGGCTCCATTCCTTCCTTCATCTGCAGCATTTCCCCTTCCATCACACTTCTTGATTTCTCTTACAATCACTTCAACGGCTCAATTCCACAAGATGTTGGGAATTGTTCGAGCTTGGAGACTTTAAGGGCAGGTTTCAATTCACTCTCAGGTCCTCTGCCACAAGATATATACAGGTCATCATCACTGCAAGAAATATCTTTTCCTAGCAACAAGCTCAATGGTTCCCTTACCAGTGACATTGCCAGCCTCAAAAGTCTCAGGATTCTCGCCCTCTATGCTAATGATTTGACTGGCAAAATCCCTCCAGAAATCGGAGCACTCTCCAACCTGGAACAGCTTCTCCTTTACATAAACAAACTCGGCGGTACTCTGCCCCCTTCTCTCGCAAATTGTACAAAACTCACAACACTTAACCTCCGGGTCAACTTACTTATCGGCAATCTTTCCACATTTGATTTCTCGAAACTCACCCAACTGGGCACGATCGACCTAGGAAATAATTTTTTCGAAGGTAGTCTGCCAGAAACCCTTTTCTCTTGTTCATCATTGACAGCGATTCGCCTGGCTACAAATAAGCTACATGGAGAGATCCCGCCCAGCATACAGAAACTACAGTCTTTGCAATTTCTTTCTGTTTCCAATAACAGCCTAACAAATGTAACAGGGGCAATCACAATTCTGACAGGTTGCAGAAATCTCACTACAGTGATTATGTCGAAGAATTTCTACAATGAACCATTGCCAGGTGATGGCAGTTTAATTGATTCTCAAGGATTTCAAAATGTCCAGATTCTTGGATTAGGTGGTTGCCTGTTCACGGGTCAAATCCCAAGTTGGCTGGCTAAGCTGCCAAAGCTTGCAGTCCTCGACTTATCGTATAATGATTTCACCGGCTCAATTCCGACTTTGTTTGGAAGTCTACAAAACCTTTTCTACTTAGATTTGTCTGTGAACGGCCTATCGGGAAACTTCCCACCAGTACTTACTCAACTTCCGAGACTAACAAGCCAACAGGTTGCTTATCAATTGGATCCGAGTTACTTGGAGTTGCCAGTCTTTGTTCAGCCCGACAATGTCTCCAGCCTGCAATACAATCAGTTGTCTAGCCTTCCCCCGGCTATATACCTGCAATCCAATAACCTCAGTGGTAATATCCCAACCGAGATCGGCCAGTTGAAGTTTATACATGTCCTAAATCTGAGTGCTAACAATTTTTCTGGCGTCATTCCAAGCACAATTTCTTATCTTACTAACTTGGAAAAATTGGACCTATCAAATAACCATTTGTCTGGTGAAATTCCAGCATCGCTAGGACGTCTCCATTTTTTGTCTTCCTTCAGTGTCTCAGACAACAATCTCGAAGGCCCAATCCCTACAGGAGGTCAGTTTGATACCTTCCCCAATGCGAGTTTTGAAGGAAATAAGGGGTTGTGTGGACAAATTCTGCAACGCCCTTGCGCTGATCAACCAGCAACCACAAATCCTTCAGCCTCAAGAAAAAACCCTAAGAAGAAAATCATGATTGGACTGATCCTTGGTATCTGCTTTGGCATTGGATTCACCCTTTGTGTAGTGGCATTTTGGATATTTTCCAAGAGAAGGATCATTCCTAAAAGTGATCCTGAAAAAAATGATCTGGATACAGTATCCTTCAACTCTACTGCCGGATTATCCCCCGAGTTTGGAAAAGACAACTGCATAGTCATTTTGTTCCCCAATAATGCAAATGGTATCGAGGATCTCACTTTCTCAGAGTTACTGAAAGCCACAGACGACTTCAGTCAATCAAACATAATTGGTTGCGGGGGGTTCGGTCTGGTGTATAAAGCAACCTTAACAAATGGTACACAGCTGGCAATCAAGAAGCTTTCAGGAGACATGGGTCTGATGGAAAGGGAATTCAAGGCAGAGGTGGAAGCGTTATCCACAGCCCAGCACGAAAATTTGGTTGCCTTGCAAGGATACTGTGTGCATGATGGGTTTAGATTACTGATATATTCCTATATGGAGAATGGTAGTCTGGACTATTGGTTACATGAGAAGTCTGATGGGGCATCTCAACTCGATTGGCCAACTCGGTTGAAAATAGCCCAGGATGCAAGTTGTGGCTTGGCTTACATGCACCAGATATGTCAGCCACATATCGTGCATCGTGACATAAAGTCCAGCAACATCCTGCTTGACAGGAAGTTTAAAGCACATGTGGCAGATTTTGGATTGTCTAGATTGATTCTTCCTTACAGAACACATGTTACCACTGAACTGGTAGGTACCCTAGGTTATATTCCTCCAGAGTACAGTCAATCATGGATGGCCACTTTCAGAGGAGATGTGTACAGTTTTGGAGTCGTCATGCTTGAACTACTGACGGGCAAGAGGCCTATGGAGATATTCAAGCCGAAAGTGTCCAGAGAATTGGTTGCATGGGTGCAACAGATGAGAAATGAAGGTAGACAAGATGAGATCTTTGACCCTCTACTGCAAGGAAAGGGCTTTGAAGAAGAAATGCTTAAAGTGCTTGATATTGCCTGCATGTGCGTCAACCAAAACCCTTTCAAGCGACCACCCATTGCAGAAGTAGTTGATTGGCTGAATCTTGTAGCTTCGAACAGACAGACACCAAAAGAAGAGCCAAGTGTATAAGTAAATTCAGAAACTCCAAAATTTGTTGTTAATATAAATGTCAATCCCCCGCTCCAATTATAGTTGTGTGAGCAACAGGCTGCGCGGAAAAGTTTTTCTCCCCTTCCTTTCAAAAAACAAGAAAATTTTATTCATACAGGATTACACAAACAAATATATAGCATGACCGTAGTTCAACTTAAAGGGAATATACCAAATGATCACGACTTAACGAAACATTGGAACATTTTCTTTACTCTTTTGGTAAGTTGGTACATAAACCATTCACTATCATCCCAGTCCTCTGACTAATGCATGACACAAAAAACAAGTTACTATTTTCGTAACGTGGCCTATCATTTGATTCAAACGGATAGATTTTATGTTCGGTTCCAGGGTGCTGCATGTTAGGAGGAAATGTGGTACAAATCCAATCAGTGTTTACAAAACAGAAATTTTTGGTCATCATAAACAAACGAAAACAAAATTAGCCAAACACTTCTGGGACTTGAAATTGAAACCCACATAACAGCAAGTTAGTATCAAACAAAATTAATGTCCGAAGAGGAGTCCCATAAAAAATTTGCGTAAAGACAGCGCAACAAGTTTCAAATATGAGAGTGAGGGAAGAAAGTAATCATAATATGAAAGTTGCAACATACCAGGACGACCAGCATAGAAAAATTGGAAGTACACGAGTACCATGCGGTTTGGGCATTTTCACGAGCAGCTAGCTGATGTTATTGATATTTTGCCATTCCAACTCCAACCCACCCACGCGGGTCACACTCATCAACGACATATATTTTGGGGGCTAATCCGCAGGATCATTCTCACCATTCTGTAATTCATTCAACAACCGACGTGGAGGGTGATTAGAAATGCCGACGCCGCCTCTGTGAGTCCGTATCGGTCCGTTTCCTGTTGTGGAAATATTTCTGAGAGTAGGTCCGCACAAAGTATTATAGATACGACATCGTTTTGTTGTTCTATGGCTGACAACCGACAAGTATATATGTGTACACTAAACGAGAAAGAAAAAGAAGTCTGCAGAGTGGTTTGACTAAGGGAGAAAGAGAGTAGATCTGAAATGAGAATGGAGTCAATGGAATGTAAGAAGTATAGGGAAGGCCCAGTTCAGTTCAGTTCAGTTCAGTGATTATTAAAGAATAAAGAAGGTGGAGCTAGAAAGATTGATTTTTGTGATTTCAAATGAGAATGGGCCAGGAGAGTAAAACCATGTGGAGTTTGACTGTCTTTTTGGCCATAACCTGGGCTCTCACCATTCTCTATGGCGAGATGTTTGCATTTTGGGTGCCTTTTCTCTGGACTTGTTCCTGGCCTCGTCACCTTCACCACTCTTCTTCCCAGGTAAAACCCACCACCTCATCTTCCCCAAAATCAAAATTTGAAGTTTCTGATTCATTTCTATTACTGTTTTGCTTCACTGCTGGATTTATCTTTTTCACGTTGCAGCTTCAGAAAGATGATCAGAAGTTTTCTTTTTCTCCAACTGATCAACAATGACTTATCGTTAAGAATCTTTTTCTTGACAAGATTTGGACTTGGTTTCGTTCTAAAATTGATAGTTCTAGAATTGACGAAACTTACCATTTCATTTAGAAGTCATTGAAAGTCTACGACTTTGTGATGTTCTGTAAATGCCAGTAATCTGTAGACTTCCCCGCATTCAATTTGCAAAATGGGGATAATTTTCCCCAAAAAAAAAAAAAAAAATTTCCTCATTGTATGCATTGATGGTATCAAAACGTATGTTACCACATCAAGTTCGGTACTTGAAAATACAACTTGTTTACTTCTTCTGTTTTGTTTATTTATTTATTTGGGTGAAGATTTAGCATTCTTGTTTTCCATAAATTTATACCTGGAGCAATCACTGAAATCCAGAATTTGGAGGTCCGCATTATGTTTATCTTTGTGTTTGTGTGTGTGTGATTTTAGGAGAAGGGGCAAAATGATACCGGTGATTATGTAAAAATTGCTGTTCTAGCTGATCCTCAGGTAATCTTCCCAGCATCTTGCTCCATATCTGTGTGCATGGTTTGGTTGGCTTTGTTAATGATTCTTCATACTTGTGTTCCACAGCTCATGGATAGGACCTCCCTTCGTCTTTCACCTAAATCAGTGGCTCTTGAGATTGCTCAATTCTACACAGATTTGTTCATGCGCAGGGCATTCTTCTCATCTATCTTACCTTTCAAGCCTGACGCCATTCTCTTTCTGGGTGACTATTTGGATGGAGGCCCTATTTTGTCCAATGAAGAGTAAGGATTTCGAATATGTCGAACCAAAATTTTTTAGAGTTGCATGTCTCTTCTGAAAATGCTCCTAAATTGTTGCAAATGCTCAAAAGTTCTATATTCTGTGTCTGAAATCTGACTTTAAAATTATGCATCCCATTATTTTAACAGATGGCAGGAATCTTTGAGCCGCTTTAAACACATTTTTTATCTGAATATGCTCCAGAAAACTACAAATACCAAAGTATATTTTCTTTCTGGAAATCATGACATTGGTTATGCGGCTTTTCACTCCAAAATGCCTGAGGTATGTCTTTTATGTGTATTACCCACTTGACAAGTGAATAATCTAGCCTTTTTTCCTTTTGCTGTTTTTGAACATGGATGCTCGGCATGTCAAATTATTTACTTGATGTTTGAAGTGATTCTATGACAAATCTAGCTTCAGATGTTAACATACCACCCAGAAATCTCAATCTACATTACCTATACAACATTGTAAAATATTGAGTTTGTATAACCTCTAAATATATTTGGCTCCAGTAGCTTCTTTTCAACCAAAAAGGAAAAAAAAATGTCAACGATGTATATTTGATAGTTTCATGCAGCCTTCCTACTCATTATCTTTTTAGTCTGTTATCCGTGCATATATTGTTCTACAGGTTATCAGGCGATATGAAGAAGAATTTGGAGCACGAAACTATAGATTTACACTCGGAAAAGTTGATTTTGTTGCTATTGACTCACAGACATCAGATGGTAAATGCCAGGGCTACATATACCTCCATATTTTAATTTTTCAGCTGTGAATTGGCTTACTCATCAAATTTCTTGGAGTCTGATGGAGAAACAGAATTATAACTTCAAGAGATACATCTGAGGATTACCTCAATTTTGTAAGCTGGTTTTGGTCTTTCCATGTTTGCTTCTTTGGAATATGTCATTATCACCATCATCATCACCTTTATTCCAAACTAGTTGTGGTCGGCGGTCGATGAACCCAAAGACATAAATCCATAAAATAAAGAAAATATAATAAAATAAATAGATATATAAATAGATAAAGAAATAAATAAAAATGTTAAAACTATAAAGGGCAGTCTGGACCACTAGAGTTTTGCTCTTCCACCACACTAATAGTTTTCCTCCATTCTGTTCTACTACAAATTAGCCGCCAATCTATTTCCAACTCTATTAAATCTTGTTTTACTACTTTTCCCAACGAAACTTTTGGCCGACCTCTCCCTTTCTTTCCATCATACTCCTTATAACAAACTTTTGTTTTTACCGGTGCATTTATAGGTCGCCGAAAAATATGCCCAAACCATCTCAATCTATGTTCTCTCATCTTTTCTGCCACCGGTGCTGCTCCAACTCTTCGTCGAATATCCTCATTTCTCATCTTATCCATTATTGTCTTACCACTCATCCACCGTAACATCCTCATTTCTGCTACTCCCAACTTATTCTCATGTTGCCTCTTTACTGGCCAACATTCAGCTCCATATAGCATTGCTAGTCTTATAGCTATTCTATAAAATTTTCCTTTTAACCTAATCGGGATTTCGTGGTCACACAAAAACCCTGTTGCACTTCGCCATTTTATCTAACCTGCTCTAATTCTATGATTTATATCTTCATCAATCTCTCCCCCTTTTTGCCATATTGATCCCAAATATCTAACAACATCTTTCTTGGGTACCTCCTGTCCGAGCATACTCACGGAATCTTCGTCCTCACGTTTTGCTGTGTTGAATTCGCACTTCATATATTCAGTCTTATGTCGACTTAACGTCAATCCTTTTGACTCTAACATGTTTCTCCATATTTCTAATTTAGTTTCTACCCCCGCCTTGGTCTCATCAATAAGCACAATATCATCTGCGAATAACATACACCATGGCACCTCATCTTGGATATCCTTTGTCAACTCATCCATAACTAGGGCAAAAAGGTAAGGACTCAGAGCCGATCCTTGATGTAAGCCTACTGTGATTGGAAAATAGCTTGATTTTCCATTACAAGCTTTCACGCACGTAGTAACACTATCATACATATCCTTGATAACCTCTACATACTTTGAGGGGACTTTCTTCTTCTCAAGTACCCACCATAGAACCTTTCTTGGGACCCTATCATACGCCTTCTCAAGATCAACAAATACCATATGTAGATCTTTCTTCTTTTCTCGATATCTTTCCATCAACTGTCGTATCAAGAAAATAGCCTCCATGGTAGATCTTCCCGGCATAAATCCAAATTGATTTACAGAGACCTTAGTCTCTATTCTCAAACGATGCTCAGTAACTCTCTCCCACAGTTTCATTGTATGGCTCATAAGCTTCTTTGGAATATGTATCGTAAATAAAACTATTTATTGGATTCTTTTAAAAAAAAATTATGTGGAATTAGTGGATAAACCAAGTTTTATTTCTTCAATTCTCTTACTCTTTTTCTTCTTTTTCTTCATTTTTTCCCCTTCTTCTTGGTCTCTTACATACTGTGCTTAAGAATGACTGGTTTCTTTTAAATACTTGCATATTTTTATTATTGTTGTAATTCATCTTTCAGCAATACTTTCCTGGTTGGGTGCTATGTGTCTGCAGTGATGGGAGATTTGAGTTGCTTGCATATCACTACTGCTTATGACTAACTGGTTGTGTTCTTTAGACTATGCAATCTTTCCTTGTTGACTTGTGACATATTTCTTTGACCTTGTCTTACTGATACAATTACAATCTTGGGAGTTGCTGAACCTTGTAAGTTTTTTGACAATGGTTAGATTCGTGAACTTTTTCTTGGCAAATTGACTCAAAGGACCCCCTTTGATGAGTTGTCCCATATTGTGTATTTGTATTGATTCAATCATGTAACCTGTTGAACTGCGTGAGAATCTCAGTGCCTGCTTGCTTTTCATTTGTTTTGCTAAAGGATGATATATTACAATACTCTACAGTCCCCAAAGATTTGTTGGCCTTATAAGTTGATGATTAGATTCTTGTGCACAGGGAATTCACAAGAAAGTGTGACGTCTGCCACGTGGAATTTTATCTCAAATGTCTCTAAGGGTAACTTTTCTCTGGTTTCCAAGAAAATCCATCATTTTCAGACAACTAAAGGATGATATAATGCCCACATCATTTATTGCATGTTCCCAGATTCTAGTTCAAACTCAAGGATTCTATTGACACATATACCATTATACCGGCCAGATTGGACTTCATGTGGTCAGCATCGTTCTTCACCCATCATCAATCAGGCAACTTTCTACTTGCTTAAAATTACAGGGGAAGAACTTTGCAACAGTTGTCACCTTGTATATTTTTGCTTAACATTCCTATCTCTGATTTGCTTGCAGAGAGTTTCGCGTTCCCCTGATGATCAACAAATAATGTAAGCATCTCTATGGTTATGTTTATTGACTATATCTGGCCAATATGAATTCATCAACTGGAGCTTGATACATGAAATGACACATTTTGGCTGATCCATTGGTACAGGTACCAAAATTATGTCACGGAAAAATCTACAGATGACTTACTCAACTTGATTAGGCCAGTATGTAAACTCTTCCCTCCATCATTTTTGGGAGCTTGGCCTGAACCAGGTAGAACTTTTGTTCTTGGTTGCGCTAACCTGTGTTTCTTGTAACCTCAGGCATTAGTTCTTTCAGGGCATGATCACGATCAATGTACAGTTACTCACATGGCTAAGTATGGTCCCGTGGAAGAGGTAAGCAGCTCAGTGCTTGGCCAATCATTGTTTTGAAAAGATTGCATTCTTTGATTAACAATTTTATGCAGCATACTGTAGGCACTATAAGCTGGCAGCAGGGGAATTTGTTTCCCTCTTTTATGCTGTTATCTGTTAGTAATCTTACCTTTCCGGATCGAGTTGCTCCAGAAGAGGTTATTTCCACCCAGCTCTGCTTTCTACCTGTTCAAACATACATATACATATGGTATTCCCTTTTGGCATTTGGAGTAGCTGTTGACATGTGATTTTCTTTATTGGGTTTATTCTGAATGCAACATTTGGTGAGATTTTCAGGTATCTGGTCCTGTTTGTGATTACCCTTGTTCTTGTTCTATTTTGGCCAACAATAGAGGTCTTCTTGTTGCGTAATTTTGGCGCTTTCGGAGAATGTATCAGAAGTTTAATAAGTTTTACTGTATTTGGAGGGGTCATAAAAGAGAAAAATGAAGATGAGAACTGTGAATACGAGATGTTGTGGGATGCCGAAGGATCAATACACATGATGAAGAAAGTATCAAAATCCCCTCACAAGATTTCAACTGATAGAGCTTCGGTGGAATGGTAAGATGTAGTATGGATGATTAGTTATTCTTTGATAGTGTGGCTGCTGGTATCTATGGTTTCCCTAGCTAGATCCTAAATTTGCCTTCCGTGTAATCAACAGAAAAGATGAGCTATTGCTGTTTGCTTTTCTGCTTAATCTGTTGCATATCAAGTGCATCAGCAAGGACAGGGAATTATCTTTGCACATTACTCTATATGCATGCAGCAAATGTTCTCTAAATCTGATATTGAGATACAGCGTTACTGGGTTCAGTTTTGATTCAGAATTTCTCTTTTGCTGCACTGCTGCAAAATTGATTGAGAAGCACTGGTTCAGATTTACATATATGATACATTTTGCCTTGTTTTCTCTGTAACTGTGGGAATTTTGTGTTTTAGGGGCAATGCCGTGATGCGATCAACAGCTAAAAGACAAAGTGGACAGGAAGTAGATGGTCCAATGTCTGATGTGAGTGTGAATGTGGGTTTGGACACGACAATTGCACCATCTCGAGTCAAAAAATCAAAGATGAGATCAGTAATAAGGAGATTATTGCGCGCAATCCGGGTGCTTACCTTTGTTGCTGTGGTTAATGTTCCTCTCTACATGATGCTGCTATTCAAAGATTGGATCGATAATTGATGTAATAGTACTAATACTACTTTTGTGATTTTTCCTTTTTAATTGGTCGCCATAAAAACGTTGATGATGCATGTCTTCTTCATTGTTGTCATATTTTGAGTTTAATGAGCAGTACAGCCTTTGATCATCTATCGACCCAAAATACACAGAATTTCTCCCCATTAAAATGGTATTGTGTGTCCTGGATTGTTGAATCTGTAGTGGGACGAATGCAGAAGTAAATTACACGCATTTTACGACCACAGGGGATAGAGGCGTTATGCGGCCAGTTGTGAAATTGGTTCACCCTTGGGGACTAGGCCAACCATTGGCGTGGCTGCCTCATCCGAAAAAAAGCACCACGGGCGAATTCGAATTGCAGTAGTGTAGAGTGGTGGTAGGTTTTGACGAACCAAAGGACTGCTGCGGCAAAAGGTTATACAGCAGTTACCCAAAACAACGCCTTCATCAGGAACAGGGAACTTACACAATGCCAAGGATAAGTAGCAATGAACGTTTTGGGAGTTAAACTACAAGGGGATCCAAGAAAATATCTCATAATTGCAGATCGTGCAAATTGCACCTTGTAACATAGGCCAATAACAAGGAATGTTTCTTCCTGCCTTTATTGTCAACTACTGTTTAGTATGTAATATAGACTAATGTGATTGTTTTTTATTACAACTATGTTCATCATAGAATACAGATGTAGAATAGAGTAGTCTTCGAGAAATGTTTATATTTTATACAACATACAACAATTTCATTTATATATTGAACTTTCTGCATCACAGCAGATTTATTTTCAACACTTGACTTCGTACATATCATCATCAATATAGGACAAATAGAGCTACCCACGGACTTATACAACCACAGAGTTTACAACATTACTTCATACAATCCCTTCTGTATATTTATTCTCCAACATTAATAGTTGCAAATTTATACTACTAATCTTTATTTTTATTTTTTTCGTCAAAGCTGCAATACACGAAACAGAGGGGACCGAGTTACAATATTACTTAAGACACAGAGCAACATATGGAATACAAATACACGAAGTCCATGCATAGATAATCAAGTAGGTGGTGCCACCATCTGCTTCCATCCATCCGCTTATGATCCATCCCCCTTTGATGTGCAGAGATATCTCCATTTCAGACTTATCTATCTACCATGTTAACTGGTCATGTCAAAAAGCATCAGCCATGATTCCCTCACGTGTCGAAAAACCTAATGGAATTCCATCCAACCATTTAGGTGAAAAAGATACATGATAAACACGAGGAAGAACGATGGCAGGTGACTGAAAACAAGCCAGAGCAGCAGGGTAGACAAAGCCCACAAGAGCCAAAGAACATGGGAGGACTATATTAAACTTCCAAGCATCTGTAGAACAAATCTTTACTATCAGACATCAACACGGCCACCAAAGTCTGGTACAAAACTTGTTCTTCAACCTGGAAGAGCATTTTATATATGCGGCTGGGTTGGAAAAACTTAAATCAGCAGAAAATAAAGGGGAAAAAGAAAAAAAGCAAGAAGAGCGGTTGCTGCGAGGAATATATATATATATGTGGGGAGAGTGGGAGAGCGGAAGGATATATGTATTCCATAACTTAATCATCTCCTTGAATATACCAGCAGAGAAGCATGGTGGCACAACGGCGTAAGATGTAAATCCGCGCGCGTTGTTCTTTGACCAAAGAAGCACACTTTCTTGTGATTCCATTGCTTTTTCTCTTTGATGAAGTGTAGACTGAGCTTCTGTATAGTTGCTTGAGTTCGGCCATTGTTGTTTTTGAAGGTATTGAAGAAGAATTAATTGGAAAATTATGAGATTTGATGGACGAGATTAAGAGTGAAAAATGAGGGGAAAAAATCTCGAAGGGGAAAAAAAGCCCACAAACTGGAGCTAGACCCTGAAGTGGCAAGCCAGTTCAAGTCGTGAATATATACGAGGAACGGGGCAGGTTGACCGGGTTTTGAAGGGGGGTGAACATGGTCATCTTCGAAAACTGAGGGATTTGCAGTGCATGGAAAGATGTAGCTGAACTCAGCTAGCATTGTTTTTTGTAAGAAGAAAGGGGTCGTGAACGTGGAGTTGGATTTACTGGGCATAAAATAATGGTTATAGTAAATTGCAGTTAAAGAAATGATTGTTAACGTAGTCGTGGATTTGAGTGCAAGTAGATTAGAAAAGTGGTAAAGCAGCCATGAGAAATGGAAGATTGCTTGGTGAGGACAAGGCAGACTAAGGGATATGGGAACATGGTGTCGGCCAAATCAAAGGTTGCATTGGTTTATTAGCTGTGCATGGCTCTGCATTCCAAACTCTCTCTCTTGTGCCTTGTAGTTTGTGCTAAATACTACTATTAGTTTCGTTTTGCTGTTGCAGTATAATACTTACCATTGATATTTGATATTACTAACGTTCCTTAGTACTATGTCCCAGATCTGTTCTGCTGTGTTGTTTTTTGAACCCCTCCAATTTTCAGCCACGAGACATTGCATAACTGATGTAATAGTAATTGATATGATATGCGTGCTGGTAGCATCTACAACTGGAATAGCATCAGCATATCAGCTACCTAACTACATGTTACAGTCAATTCCCCTTGATTTCATCCTTGCTTCCCTTTTTATTATCCCGTACGTTACACGTCATTTAATCAATATAATTAGGGATGTGTGTAGATGCACACCAGATTTATGTGTGTGTATGTTCAAATTCAACGTGTATAGTATGTGTAAGTTTGATGGGAACAATATAAGATGCCATATGATAGAGATATCTAAAATGGAGAAGGGTTAATCCTCTCCAGCACCGCCCACATCCATTTCCAAGAAGGGATAAACGTTAGAAAATCGAGCTGGAAAAAGAAGCGCTAATTACTGGTGGTTTTTTTTTTCACTTTTTTTTTTTAAAACGGTATGGGGTTCGGTGTTCTTATCCCTCTTAGGCAGGTGAAGTGAACCCAGATGATGTTTTTTGAGCAAAGCATGCAAAGAACCACTGGCAAGTATTTGTTGCATCGTTTGTTGTATGTAAAAGAAAATGAAGTGGAAAACGGGAATTTGCGAAAAAGAAGTAGCTTGCCAGTAATCCGTACTTAATACAACTGAATACCAGTACCAACTAATTAAGCAACTGACGTGCACAATATCTTTGAAGAGCAATTAACAAATGGGGAGCAGGACTTAATTTGAGGTTCAAACTAAGATTCAAAGATTGAAGCAAATTTTGGCATGTGAATAGAGAGATTTGGTATCTTTTTCGTAGATGGTTTTGTGATGAAGCCACAAAGTCACGTCTTGAGCTGTTGGTCCTAGGACAAACTCAATCTTCATAGATTCACTTTGTTTCCAATCAACTCTAAAAAATTAGTTAATCAAACTAGGGAGGAGTACATATGATTCGTCTCTCCATCACTATCTTAGGATACAGCTGTAAGGTAATAATCATCAACACAGAATTTTTCTTTTCTTTTCTTTTCTTTTCTTTTTGTTTGTTTTATCAGTTCAGATTCTTTTGCACTTGTCAGCATAAATAAAATAAACCAACAAGAAGACTATTCCATCCTTAAAATCAGACATTTAGTCAGTGTTCAGTAGATTGTTTGGTTTTTGAACTTTCCAAAACTCAGTTGAGCAGCTATCAGTACAACATTTCCCCACTGCTACTTGAATGTTACTTAAAGTATGTTGATCTCTGCACCTGCTGCCTCCCAGTTCCTCCAGAGTACCATTGATCAATAGCTGACCATTAATCCAGACGAAGACAAAACAATGGAATCTTGTTTTTCTCTGACATTGGCAACTTAGAGCTAATCCAGTAACTATGTATGGGTGAATTCATGATTTCATTACTCAGATGATATAAAATTTTGTAGTCTGTCACGCATTAGTTATTAGTGTCTCACTTCTCTATCCTAGACTGAAATCATCAGTATTGAGGTGAAGCGGTTTCCCCTAGACGGCCGCTGCTACTGAGGCTAATTAAGAGCCCGTGCGTGCATTGCTCATCTCTTCATTTTGGTTTTTCGTAGTTTCCACGAAGGAGACCGTCAGTGATCCTTTGAGTTAATTCCACTCTTAACACTTTTCTATTCAGTCGATAATCGATATTATGGACCGATCCTCCTCCTCCTCCTGTACTATAAGAAAAAAAGAATGTACAAGTACAGTGTACGCAGTGAACTAAACAACAAAAAGAAAGAAAAACACCGTCATCAAAATTCATTACTTAAGAAAGAAAGGATCATTGGACCAAGGAAAAACCTTTTTCAGCTTTTCCATTTACGAACATTCCCCATTCCTCGGACGTTTCGTACCTATTCATTCCCCCCGTGCTACGTTACCTCAGTTTTGATCCAGGTACAGTGTATGCATATGGGCCAAATTATGTAGCCAAAGCAATACCTTAATTACCGCTCTTAAGCAAACAGCTGTGAACTTCTGATATTGAGAATGGAGCAAATTTTTAAATTTAATGGTCTTTGCAATGGTCCTTTTTCTATCTAAGCAATGCATACCAATTGTGGTTGATTTCGTGAAGCATGCAAAGTAGGGGGGCAAAAGAACCCCTGTAGCTGTTACTAGTTTTCTTATCTGTTAAAAGATGGAAGGGGTTTCTGATATCTCAGACGTATTCCGGTGACAGAAACAGGATATCTAAGACGAATTCCCGTGACAGAAACAGTACCTTTATTGCTCAAAGACATTTATATCTGACTGTGTCCCATGCCATGCTGGTAATCCATTATTCACCCAGTTACGTGCGGCATATGAAATAAGGGGTAACTAAAGTAACATGATGAGTTCTATAGGATCCTGATTTGCATTATTGGTTGAAAATGATTTTTGTGTGCTACATTACTTGAATCAAGAGTTTCCGCTTACAATAACGATAAACAAATACATATTAAAAACAGTAGCAAAGTCACCTCAGATTATGTAAAAAAACGAGAAACATACTCCTGCAATTTCCTCCAAAACGGGGGTAGGAAAAAAAAAAAGAAAAAAGATTCCTATACTTGAAAAGATGCTTCAATTTCAAAGTTCATGTAATGTAACTGTTTCCGTTTCGGTGGATGGATATGCTTCTTTTGGCTGAAATTTGACATAAATAGCTGTTATGGTATAGATTATTTTCTCAGCTTCAACTTTCTCTTCTAATCATCAACTTGCAATATGATTAGCACAGTGTCAGTATAACCTCAGTCACTTATCCACTTTCCCAAGTATTCATGTTGGATTTGAACCCATTATCACATTTATTTGTCAGGCAATGCTTGCCTCTGGTACCCTTCTCTCACTACGAGCTAGAAGCAACTCATTATCCTGCAAAATATTTGAAGAACGGAAAGGAAATATATATTAAGGCAGCTGCAAATACTTCTTTTTTTTCCCTTTTTTTTTTTGGGGTTGGGGGGTGGTTAATTTTAGACTCATGCTCCAGAACCAAATACGTCACTAGGTTCTTGTAGATCCAGAACACAAACAACTTCGTCAGCATAGTGTAGTTTTATGTTAGGCCTTAAACACTCAAAAAGGGCATTGTTAAATTGTCCAGTTACTGCTCGCTGCAAATGGCAAAAATAAACTAAACAAATGTAGCATGTGGGAAAGGATGTCACATAATAAGAACAGCCCACCCATTGTCAAAGATAAGTAATAGACCAGTGACACATCACCTGTACAATAGCTTGAGCACAAAGCTTTCCTGAAAGAACAGCACCTTCCATTGAAGCCAGATACTTCTGTTTTGTGTAATCGCCAGCTAAGTAGAATCCCTCTATAGGAGATCTTTGCAGCGGACGACAAGGTTCAGTGCCTGGCATGGTTTTATAAACAGACCTTCAAACAGAAAGATCACTTCACTTTCACTGGTTCAATAAACTGAAAGCATGAACCTCGACAAAATTCAAATTACAAAAGGTTTAAAGATGATGTATCATCAAGTGAACAAATCATTTTGAGAGACAGAGTCATGCAGTGAAGATAAAAGGTTTTTCCAAATTGCTACAATAATTCATGGCCATTACAAGTGAATAGCCATAATAAAGAGTTAAAGTCCCTAAAAACTACCTCAGGCTTAAATTAAAAGAAAAATGAGATTGTTTCTGCTTTGCTCTAATCTGGAGCCAAAAAGGAAAAAATCACCTTGGGGTTTTCACGATATGATACTTCAAGATTTTCGCTTTGCTCTGATCAGCAGCAATTTCATCAGGAAATAGTTTTGCAAGTTCCTTCATTGTAGCATCAATAATTTCTGAGTCACTGCTGGAGATCCATTCTTCTGCAGGTGCAAAAACAAGCTCTAACATTGATTGGCGTGGACTGTAATATTCCTGCACAAAGTTTTTATCTCTATGTGAGAATAACAGAAAAGCTGTTTTCCGACTAAATATTCCAGTATAGAACCCTGAATATCTACTTAACTGCCCAAGAATAGATGTAACTTCTTAAGCATGGGAAAGCCCACATGAATAGTTCTTGACTGCAAAGCTCAAGTAAAATTTAAAAGTAAAAAAAAATCTGTGGAAAACTTAGGTATTAGGATCATAAATGTAGAAAAACTTCAATATGTCCTTTATTGTAGCAAAAAGAACAATTTGTGAGTTCACACTTAGATGCTACACATCAATAATTTCAGAAGGAGATTTTCAATGTGAGTAAACAAATATTCTGAGAAAAATGGTGAAACTCTAGTGTCAACCAGCTTACATACTTTTGAATATAGCCAATGAAACAATTGCAAAATCGGTGCAATAAATAAGAAACTTTTCTTTGTGATTTGGAAATCTCAAGTGTATCACTTTACTAACTTGCTCATTGAAAAGATATGAGCGCAATGCAAAAAATAAATTATAACATGAATCTTCAGCATATACCTTACATGTTACAGACATGTCAGCATATACACTAAGAAGTGGACTTCTGCAAGAAGATGAAAAATGAAAGGAAGGTTTAGCAGAAAATCAGATAACAGTTAGGGATTGAAACTAAAAGTGAATAGGAGTTCCCATTTCTCTCTCTTCAGTTCCAGTTGGGAAACAGAAAGGGCAAGTTAACAGCAAAAAGGTGTGAGCACATTTATTTATTTGTGTTATACAAACTCCTTAAAGATTGGTATTATGTTTCAGCAACTAAAACCAAAACGATACCAGTGCATGTGAAAACTTAAGGCTCTGTGATCTTTAAAATTTCAGGTAATTTGAGAAAAAGTTATAGTGACTTTGGTGAAGAGATTCTCTTACGACTAAAATATTCAAAGAAAAAAAAATCCCCATTTATGATAAGGGAAATGGCCAGAACCTGCTAAAAAGTAGATGATCATATGTGTTTTTGAGTTTCCTGTCAAACCTGCAATTGAAGTTGATTTATGTCATTGCGACAGAGTTCAGATTGCTAGTATTACCAATTTATCCCAATCAAAAACAATTGCTAATTGAAAAAGTATGATGTTAATCATGCAGAACGGAATGACATGAGACATGTTTGTTTGTTTGTTTTTTAGGGAACAGGAGGAAAGGATTGATGATGGATTTAGGGAATAGGAGGAATGACCCTTTGAAAGATATGCAAACATATCTTTGAAAGGGTCAAATTGTTTGGACCAAGTAACAAACTTTAATTACTTATCAAATCTTTGCATCAAATATATCCAGATGTTAAAGATTTCAAGAAGTGGAGTTCTGTTCATGTGCCATCATGAAAAATGTAGACAAAGCTCATCACTAACCATATGTGCACGTTTATAACTGGAACTCCAACCAATTTCTCCAGTTTTTTGAAATATGATATCTCTTTCCAGTCCTCAGGCAAAAGAAGCTTCAGGATATCAACTGATTGGATTATGGTGAATTAGCAACCTTAAGATATTTCCAAAACCCAAAAATGAAGGCAAATCCGTTGATCAAACACCCTACCTGGAGTTGCAAATACATAAGCATCTCCTTTTATCACGGTTCCATTAGTTAATACAAAGCTTCCAACACTTCCATCTTCCATCAACTCAATTTTTTGTATCCTTGAGTTAAGCCGTACTTCACCTCCTCGCGATTCAATATGGTCAACAATTGGCATGCAAAGTCTCTCTGGAGGGTTACCATCTAAAAAAGCCATTTTGGATCCATGCTTCTCCTGTTGATTGAGATCTAAGCATTGTTAAAACAGTAGGGCAACATAAAAAATTGAGTTACATCCTGAAATATATGCATCCCTAGTAAGTTAAATGATCTTAGTTGAAAATGGCTTCGGAAAGCTAAAATTAATAAAAAGCCAAATAGTTATGAAAATTGCAAAGTACCAAGTTCTTCAAACAGAACTTTAGTGTGTGTGTGTATAAAATCACTCTGCCATAAATTTGATCCAACAACGTAGATGACACAGAAAATAGAACTTCCTATTCATTATAGCCATTGCATAACCAATGAGTTGACAATGTAAATACTAGACTTGAGCTAAAAATATCAGACAATATAAATGAGGTAAAAAATTCACAGAATCCAGATACCCTATAATTGCCATTCTTAGCATTGCTAATGCAAATGACCCAGCTTGAAGAGCAGCCTCAAAGCAGAGAGGGCCTAGTTTTCACAAATTCAGCAGAAAGATGCACCAAATTACGGATTTACAATTTACTAAACATTGAAGCTCACTTCAATGTTGAGCATGGACCCTGATTATAACAAGCAAAAACGACTGATCACCCTTGGTTGTAGGACATATCAGTAAGAAAAGTTCACAAGCTGCCAAAGTAATTGCATGTGAACAGGTAAAAACATCATGACGTATTCCGCTCAAACAGTAGACAAAAATTCATTTCACTAAATCTCCGATTCGAATAATAAGTCCTAGCATCTCACAATAACTCACACACATGGTTACACCCAAAGAGAGATGGAAATAGAGAGAATCCAACCTGAAGAAATCGGTTTAAAGCAATCAATATGCACTGCATGGAAAGTTCATCTGGGTTTATAAAATTCAGCGCCTTGGACATGGCAATGAATACCTCATTAGTAACCCGATCTGGTATGCCCTGAAATATAATGAAGACACTACGCCTGTCTTAATCACAGGGCAAGGCAATTTCATGACAAGCAAAAAGAGATGCAGAAAAAAAAATGACAAACTGCAATTTATGATAAATTACAGAGAGTTAGCTCGAATGGTAATAGAAGACCAACTTGCTAAGCCACATTTTAACCAAAAATTTTATTCAACTCCATATTGAACATTAGACTGATGGACACTAGTATCAAATAGTTTTTCGTACCTGCTTTCTCATCCAGCCTTTGACAGTTATACCATCTTGTGCCTCAACATAAGATTGTCCACCCAGAATTGCTGGCAAGAGTCCAATGGCAAATTTAACTTTTTCAGGCCAGGTAAGCATTTCATTGTTTTTCAAGATTGCCAGTATCCCTTCCAATCAAATTTGTACATAGACGAGAGCAGAGAAAATTTAGAAAAAATAATAACATGTAAATCCGTAGGTTCAACAATTGTAGCAAGTGACTCACCATTTAATGGAGCTGGTAAAACCTCAGGAAAATCAAATCGGCTGAACTCTCCGGGCTTATTTGGCATTGCAAATATCATAGAATGCTCCTTCCACTGCAATCGATCATTAATTCCTAGTTCTCCAAACAGGTTCTGTATATTTGGGTAGGCCCCAACTTAAAGTGGAGCAAGAATCAATTTCATGAGTGATATTATTTATGTATCAAAAGAAACAACAAGTATCATCTAGGTTCATCGCATGCAGGCTATTTATGAACAGGTCAAGAAATTTAGTAAACTTTAAAAATAGTTGAAAGTTACAATACACTCCTCAAATTTTTATCATCTTCAAGAAGACCTTCATTAAGTTTCAGAATTTAGACTAACCTGCCTTATCATTGTTAACGCCAAGCAACTTTTCACAAATCCTCCCAAGTTTCTATACACAGAGGTCCTTTTCTAAAGTTTTCTCTTCGCTTTGTTGTTTTTACATGGTCAATTTGGAACTTAAAAACCTTGCAGAAAGGTCAGTGGCTAAGCTTAATATCAAAGATTAAGAAATGTTTCAGATAGGACACCATGGGAAAGAAAGCACTTAAAAAGTGCACGATTAGGTACAATAGCACTCATCAGAAAAAAGGCTTGACATGCATAAAGAAACATCTCAGCTAGGAAACTTACAAAATATATGGAGGCCAGTCTCATACCAGTCTCCCTCATCATCTTTCCATGCGGCAACCTAGGTAAAGACAAATGCTCTTCAGCAGAGAAACACAATATTTCCAGATAAAGGAGGTAAAAGTTAAAAGGGTTCCTCAAAAAACTACTGCATATGTGAATATGGCCTAATAAAAGCTTAAGTGCCTCTGATGCACATTCTTCACCGGCAGGACATGCACTTGTATCTTTGACTAAATCAAAATTCCAAGAAAGAGATCTTTTGCCAAATGCAAATCACAAATAACGAACTCTTCTTTCTGCTAGTAAAACAACTTAAATTCAAAATATTTAAACTGGAAACTCTCTCTGCAGTGACCTATTACTACCGTTGAGCAGCATATATCAAAGTTCAAAACTGTACAAGAGCAAGATATTAAAAGAAAAAGTTTAAGCATACACAGACAAATTATATATACACACACAGACAAGTTGTAAGATAGAAGGATTTGCAGAAAATAAGCATCGTATATACCTTTCCTCCCAGGACATCCCTTGCTTCCAAGACTATAGGTTTATGACCTGCATCCGCCAAATATTTTGCAGTAGACAAACCAGCCAAGCCTGCAAGTATAAGAACACTTAAATAGCAAGGTGCAATTTAGGAGCAAATCTTGACATCTTTCAGGACTAGCTTACAACAAGATGCAAATTGCCACAAATTCACGAAATATATCCAAAGAAAGTAAGAAATATACTCATATCATTAGAGGGGCCAAACCAAAATGAGGAAGCTAGTTAATTCCAAACACCTAAATGAAAGCAAAAAATAGTTGAAGTATTCAACACAAAAATGTCATTCCCATGCAAAAAATGCTCATCTGATAAAGGAATCTTTGGCTGACAAGCCCCAACTTCTTTCTCCAATGCACCCATCCACAAATGACACAATTTCCGGAATGAATATGAATGAACACAAAGTACCAATTATATCAGACCATGAAGTGGTTGGGCATGTTTTTGTTTGATGAACCCAAAATCATTCTGCCAAGTTTCCTACACTATTCCTAGATAGAGAACATGGAGGACTGCCTGAGAAAACAAACAACAAATATAGAAAAAGATGCAAACAAGACAAACTACTCGAAAAGAGAAAGCACAATCTCAAAATGATAACAAAGTGGACTTCAAGCATTGACAGCAAGCATAAGGCACTTTATAATGAAAACGAAGTATAATCTATGAAAAGATAGGATGTGATGTCTCCACCTGCACCAGCAATCACCACCTCTAATGGTGTTTTGGGACGATGGGCAGTCCGGAATGATGAGGATAAATATGCAGCTTCCAAGTAGTTAAGAGTATTATCAAAATCTGGCCTAGGGTAGTCAATACAAACTACCTGCATAACCATTGAACAAACAGTCAATTACATTGTTTTTCTCTCCTGTTTTCATTTTTGCCTTTTGCATAATTTGGATTTCTCAAAATCAGTGATCATCCAACAGAATTTTCAAGTGCAGACCTTCAAACGGCTTGCATCCGTCCTTGATCTCATGACAGCAGAATCTGAGACAGGAAATTTCAATTTATCACCCATTGAATCACTACCACCAAAAGACAGTGCATTAATATGCCCTGAACCGAAACAATGGCCACCCCTCCGAGCAGAATGTGAGCTCCAAAGGTTACCTACATTACTCTGCCTACTCATGTTTACTGCAGAAACATGCCCAAGATGAGACATCTATGCAAATTTGCTGCAAATCAAGGTTCCCTACAACTTCCACTCTCCCTACGTTTAATCCTGCAATCAGTTTGAATCCACTCTTCAATTCACGTGATCATTAAAAAAAAAAAAAGGTTAAAAAAAGGGGTCAGAAAAGCAAGAAACTGAAAACTCGGTGCTGATGAAACTTAGCTATTATTACTAAATGCTAAAAACATTATTGTCCTTCATAAAGATTAGCCAAAAAACAATCTTTTTGAATATGCAGATCGGGGCCAACTTGTTCAATCACTTTGTCCAGTAAAATGATAATCAAAAGCTGAAAAACAGGAAAAGACAAAATAAAGGAGGCAACTTTATTAACCAAATTGGCTCTGCGATCAGCTCAGACAACAGGATAGCATGGGATTAAGTGGACTAATAACACATAATTCAGAACATAGTTGAAAACCAACTTAAAAAGGACTGTAAACCTCAAAGAAGGCTACTTTCAGACATTCCCTATAAGTTCAGTAGAAAACGAGAATTGAGAGGGCCAAACATTGTTTACCTTTGTGCAAGTCAAAACGGGTCAAAGGAACTTCAGCCGAGAAATCTTTCCTAGAGACAAGAGACGCATAAGATACCAAGATAACGTTAATTGAAAGAAGGGAAGTGGCAGAGGATATAGAGGTTTGGAGGGAATGGTGGAGGGGTATCTTTCGATTAGTTGGTTTCGCTGTTAGATACGTACAAGTACCTAAAACTAAAAAACAGCTGGGTTGGGGGTTAAAACTTAAAAGAAAATATTTATAAAAAGAAAAAGGAAATAATTTATGAGGTCATGTGTTTTGGTGGGTTTTGGCCACATTTGGTGTCGGGAGTGCATCTCGCCATGGCTGGAATATCCTCTCTTCTAATCTTCCATTTTCAGTTGGACTGCCAGTGTGGCATTTCTTTCTAGTTTTGTCCTCTTCTACTTGTAGCGGCATTACACTTTTGCTGTATTGCTGGCAATCTGGCATAGAATGGCGTTTTGGAAGTCTGGGTGAAGATGTGACTAGAAGAGAAGCACAAAATTAAAATGATCTTCACTAACAACGAAGAAAAGTTTGCCATCATTCTAAGAAGGGTTACTGATGTTGTTGATTGATCAATATCCATTGGAAATTGGGAAGATCATACAAAGAAAAGATTAGACAAATCAAGTTTTCAATATAATAACAAGATTTTTAATACATAATTCATATATTGAAACTTGTTATTCTTATATTAACAAGATTAGACTAGACCAATTGTGATTTATGAATTTCGTAGCATTAGTTATAAAAATTTCCCCACTTCCCACGTTAGCCAAAAAATAGAAAGTTTTGCCAAAAATAAATAGCCCATTACGAGCCAACGGATTCGTCTAACAAGTGAGCTGTCCGTCCAACATTGGTAGCAGAGTTAATATCATGTACCTTCTCCAGATTTTGTAATATAACAATTAGTCCCTCATAATTTGAAAAATAATAACAAATTCCATGAAAAAAGCCCTTAGGGGCTAGTTATTATTTTTCAAACCATGAAAGGCTGATTGTTATTTTACAAAAACTCGAAATAGGTAAATGATATTAAATTTAAATTTTTTTATTAAATTTTGAAAAAAATATATATGAAATTTAAAGATGAAAATTTAATAAAATTTTGTTAAATTTTGTTAAAAATTTTAATGAAAAAATACTAAAACTTATTATAGTGTTACTTTGTTTTTTAAGTTTAAATTTTTTCAGATCTTTTCGTCTTTAAATTTTATTAAATTTTAATCTAAAATTTTCGTTTTTTAGTTTAAAAACATTTATTACATAGTTTAAATAACTTTATTAAATTTTCGTCTTTAAATTTCATTTTTTTTGTCTTTTTAAAAATTTAATAAATTTTTTTGGAGTTAATCAATTTTTTAATAGGGGTATGGGGGTGAAGAAGCCCTTTAAAAAATTGATTAACTCTAAAAAAATTTATTAAATTTTTAAAAAGAAAAAAAAAGATGAAATTTAGAGATGAAAATTTAATAAAGTTATTTAAACTATATAATAAATTTTTTAAACTAAAAAACAGAATTTGTAGATAAAAAATTAATAAAATTTAAAGACAAAAAGATCTCAAAAAATTTAAGCTTAAAAAACAAAGTAACACTATAATAAGTTTTAGTCTTTTTTTATTAAAATTTTAACAAAATTTAACATAATTTTATTAAATTTTCAATTTTAAATTCCGTATTTTTTGTTTTTTTCAATAAAAAAAATTAAAGTTAATATAATTTATCTCTCTTAAGATTTTGTAATATAATAATCATTCATTGAGGGTTTTTTTGTCTTTTTAGTCAATTTTATTGAAGTTAATTATTAGTCAAGGTGATGATTATTATTTTTTAAACCGCTAATTGTTATAGTAGAAAATCTCGAAAATGGTCAATGTTATTAACTCTAGTGATATTGTGTATTCTAATTCACGTAACCCGCGCCTATCATACTATCGACCATCGCATTTGGTTTTCGCGGGAATACTGGAGTGACCGTTAGGTTTGAATGTCTGTTGAACAACTGCCATTCTTCTTCTTACTTTTCCACTCAATCTTTGTGGAAACAATGAAGCCATCAAGATCCATTAAATCTCCATCCGTGGTTTGCCCCACAAACCAGCACCCAGTTGTTGGCTACCAATTCATCATCATCAGGCCCTGTTTCTACCTATCAAAGGATAATGAATGACTTCCCTTAATATATAGGTCCAAGTGAAACATGGCCTAATCGCAGTTAAAACTCCCTACAGACATCATTTTAGAGACTAGCCCGTATGCTGTTTTTTGAGAAAAAGTAAGTTCACCAAGTTATTGGAGATCCTGAATCGATCTATATTACACTACACGTTATTAATGAGCACACCAACATAAAAATGATTGTTTGTAAATATAATTCTATGCCATGAACGTGGTACTTAGAATCAAGCTTTTGGCCTTGTTCAAACCTCAACTATTTTCAGGATTGAAGCACATTTTCTGCAAGAATAATCAAGTTTATGAACTTTCTCATCTTAATTTACAAATTTTACATTCGGATATCCATTGTTTTTCTGTTTTAGGCTCTTGAGCTTGAAACATGGCTGAAGAATTGAACAAACCACTGCTAGCTCCTGAAAGTTTTAGTAGAGATGGGATTGATCTGGTAAGGTTTGTAGAGTATGTGTATAAGTTGAACATCGTAAAGTTTCTGCCAAATCATATAAATTTGCCATTTACAGGAACGCATACCACTTGAAGAAGTTTTTGAACAATTGAGAACATCACAAGCTGGACTTTCATCTGAAGATGCAGTAGCTCGATTAAATATCTTTGGCCTGAACAAGCTTGAAGAAAAGCGAGTAAGTTTTCTCATCAACGACAGCAGATTGCTGGTTGTAAATATAACCAGTAGTCCGGTGTAGTTTCAGGGCGTCCAACATGCATGGATTAATTTTCTTAATATGGGAATCATCTTTTGTTATGTATGCTATAATATACTGACTTCCTTTCTATGCAAAAAATGAGGAGAGAGGAAGGAGGAAGAGACACAGAAAAGCATGGTACTTTGGGAAACATGTGCCAATTATGTGCTATATAATATATTGTCTATAAAAAGCTCATGTTAGGACGTAGGTTGACAATTCAAGCACAATTTTGAAGTTCCTATTCATGACTTTCTCTACTTCATAGGGAAATTCTAGCTTAGAAGCCATGAGAGTGGACAAGAATCTTAAATCCATCTACTTGAAAAAAAAATTTAATTCTTACAGGAAAACAAGATATTGAAATTTCTCAGTTTCATGTGGAATCCTTTGTCCTGGGTAATGGAAGCTGCAGCTGTGATGGCAATCGTTCTTGCAAATGGTGGAGTGAGTTCAGTAATCCTTTGCTTTTCCTTTTCTCTTTTTGTTTGTTTTGATTGTTCAATATGCATTATCCACTTGTAGTTTGTTCTATTCCTTCACCACTGCCACTTGTTCAATGCATTTATCTTCTCTGGTCTACTTTTTCTTCTTTTGTGATACTACAGGGGCAGGGTCCTGACTGGCAGGACTTTGTTGGGATTATTTGCTTGTTGCTCATAAATTCAACAATTAGCTTTATAGAAGAAAACAATGCTGGGAATGCTGCTGCTGCCCTTATGGCCCGTTTGGCTCCAAAGGCCAAGGTTCATAATTCAGCTTGTAGTTTAAAGATTGAATCCTGCTCCGAATTTATGATTTCCTTACATATGCATGCCATTCTTTAGTGATTACAAGTCTCTCCCCAATTCCCTCTGCAGAAATCCTTTTGCTTTTTCCAACTGCCTGCTCATTTTTCTGTCATTTATGGAAATCTTTTTCTTAAAACGTTGAAGCTTAGTCTAGTCAAATGGTACCTTTCCTATTAAAACCCCATTAAGTTGGTACTGAAGCATGGGACTTCCATCTTCTTACGCAGGTCTTAAGGGATGGAATATGGCAAGAGCAAGATGCATCTATTCTAGTTCCAGGAGACATTATAAGCATTAAGTTAGGAGATATTATCCCTGCAGATGCTCGCCTACTTGAGGGAGACCCCTTAAAAATTGACCAGGTAAAGGAAACTTAGGTAATCCCTTTCGAATAATTTTTGCTTGAACTTGTTAGAAATCACTGAGCGTTTCTGCAGTCAGCTCTTACTGGAGAATCCCTACCTGTCACCAAGAAGACTGGTGATGAAGTGTATTCTGGTTCTACATGTAAACAAGGAGAAATTGAAGCTGTCGTAATAGCTACAGGAGTCCACTCCTTTTTTGGAAAAGCTGCACATTTGGTTGACTCAACTGAAGTTGTTGGTCATTTTCAGAAGGTAGAAATCATTCTCCATGAAAGTTTAGTTCCTAGATTTATATAATCATGATATATTTGAATTGAGGAAACTGCCATTGGATGTATATGGAAGACTTCTATTATCTAAGTTTTGGAAATTTCAGTTACCCCAAAGAATAATTCAGGCTAAAACTTCATGCATGACAAGTAACATTTCCTTGCTACAGGTCCTTACTGCTATTGGAAATTTCTGCATTTGCTCTATAGCAGTGGGAATGATACTGGAAGTCATTGTCATGTTCCCAATTCAGCAACGCTCTTATAGGAGTGGGATCAACAATCTTCTTGTGCTTTTAATCGGAGGGATTCCCATCGCTATGCCAACAGTATTATCTGTTACACTTGCAATTGGTTCTCATCGTCTCTCTCAACAGGTACAATTCTTAATGGTTATGTATTATGCAATTTGGAACTACACGAGAGAAATTTATGGTTCATCTTTCTTTCTGAAAGGATGAATGATCTGAGACTTCTGAGTAGCCGCTTCCTATCCAAGTGATATATAGCATTCCATTCAACAATAAAATACTTAAAACTTGTGCCTTTCTTTTCTAATGTACCCATGTGTGTTGTTCCTATCCTTTTGTTCATCTCGTCAGGGTGCTATAACAAAAAGGATGACAGCAATTGAAGAGATGGCCGGAATGGATGTCCTTTGCAGTGATAAAACAGGAACACTTACTCTGAATCGCCTAACTGTTGATCGTGCCCTTGTCGAGGTGAAAAAGCAGTTGGATTGACTTCATAAACATGTTGATCTGGCTCTCCTGGCTATCCCTTGAATCAAAACATATGAGTTCATTGTTCTAATAGGTATTTTGCAAAGATATGGACAAAGATATGGTTATCCTGCTTGCCGCCAGAGCAGCAAGACTGGAAAATCAGGATGCAATTGATGCTGCAATAGTTAACATGCTTGCTGATCCAAAGGAGGTAGATGAAATAATTTACAGCCTATGTGGGATTTCTTATTTCCTCTTTCATGCCAGTAACTGAGAACAGAATCTGCCTTGTGTAACAGGCCCGTGCAAATATCAAGGAAGTGCACTTCCTTCCATTTAATCCCGTAGATAAACGAACTGCAATCACATATATTGACTCTGATGGTACTTGGAAACGAGCCAGCAAAGGAGCTCCTGAACAGGTACACATTCCATTTTTGGGATGAGTGTTTTACAAAACATGTAATGTGATACGGCACATTATTATTTATTGGAAGTCAATTGTAGTCTTTTTTTTCCTCTGAAATTCAGATACTGAACTTATGCCAAGAGAAGAAAGAAATAGAGAGGAAGGTGCATGCCGTCATTGACAAATTTGCCGAGAGAGGCTTACGCTCTCTTGCAGTTGCCTTCCAGGTAAGTCTCCCCGTTCAGCTCAACAAGGTCTTCTAATTTAGCCACATAACTCAAGAGAGTGATTGGTAAGCTATGAAACAATCTCTTCAGACAACACAGGAAATTGTTAGCCTTTTGGATTTTATCTTCAGTGGCCAATTCACGTACTCTTGGTTACTTGGTGGAAATGTGAATGTTTAGATCACCCTCTTTGTTTCAATACCAAAAGTGAGTATGTTAACACATTCTTAGCATTTGATCCTCATTTCAGGAAGTTCCAGAAAAGTCAAAGGAGGGTCCTGGAGGATCATGGGTATTTTGTGGTTTGCTGCCATTGTTCGATCCTCCTAGACATGACAGTGCTGAGACAATCCGCAGAGCACTTAATCTAGGTGTTTGTGTTAAGATGATCACAGGTACCGGCCCTCTTCCATTGTCTGATCCATCCCCAGCTCTACTCACTCATTTCATTGGAGAGGTTTAGTTACTTTGGCCTGCAAGTACAGTTTTGTGATGTGATTCTTGACAGACGTATCGCAAGTTTTCAGTTGTTCCATGCTTTCTGCTAAAACAGGAGATCAGTTAGCAATTGCAAAGGAGACAGGTCGCAGACTTGGCATGGGAACAAACATGTATCCTTCTTCTTCATTGTTGGGTCGTGATAGGGACGAGAATGAAGCTCTTCCAGTTGAAGAGCTCATTGAAAAAGCTGATGGCTTTGCAGGGGTATTCCCTGGTAATCAAATTTAGATTGTTAGTAACTTACTATTATCGTGGCCTTTTGTGTGCTTCATTTTTTATACAATTTT
Organism: Gynochthodes officinalis; assembly: GCA_020080225.1. Lineage (NCBI taxonomy): Eukaryota > Viridiplantae > Streptophyta > Magnoliopsida > Gentianales > Rubiaceae > Gynochthodes > Gynochthodes officinalis. The sequence goes on along the minus strand of CM034625.1, from coordinate 12,960,315 downwards.
TTCTAATTCATTTGACACTCCTTGTTTCTTTATATATGCTTCATAACCAAGGATTATGTATTATAGTGCTGAGAAGAAATATGAATTTCTTATTATAGCACTATGTGGTCAAAGTTAACTTATTGCCTTCTTGGAACATGACCATCTATTCTGCAACATATCTGTCAGAACACAAGTATGAAATCGTCAAAATAATGCAAGAAAAGAAGCATGTTTGTGGAATGACTGGAGATGGTGTTAATGATGCACCTGCTCTTAAAAAGGCAGATATTGGTATAGCAGTTTCTGATGCTACAGATGCTGCAAGGAGTGCTGCTGATCTTGTCTTAACAGAACCTGGTCTAAGTGTGATCGTTAGTGCTGTTTTGACAAGCCGATCTATATTCCAGAGAATGAAAAATTATACAGTTACGTAAAAACTTTCTTATCAATAGACACAGGTTGATCATCACTTTTATCAACATTGCTCTAGTTTTCCATGTTCATCGTTAGTTCTTTCCAGCAAATCTAGTCTGCTTTGTCTCCAGGAAGCATTCAATGACTACAATCTATTAGACCATCATCTCAATGCTATTGTTTCTCATTTGCTGTTAATTGCTGTTTTCTTTGATACTGCAGATATATGCTGTATCAATAACCATTCGGATCGTGGTGAGCTCAAATAATCCACTAAAGATTTCATTTTCAAACAATCTGCGCCCATCATGTATGACACTTTGATCTCTTTGCAGCTCGGGTTTACACTTCTGGCATTGATATGGAAATATGACTTTCCTCCTTTCATGGTTCTGATAATAGCGATTCTGAATGATGGTAATGTCATATGCCCTTTCCTGTAACATACAGTCATAGCATTGTGGAACCTAGCTTATTGATGTTCATGGTTTTTTTTTTCCCAAACAGGCACCATAATGACAATCTCCCAGGACAGGGTGAAACCATCTCCAATGCCTGATAGTTGGAAGCTCAATGAGATATTTGCAACCGGCATTGTTATTGGCACTTATCTGGCTTTGATCACTGTATTATTTTACTGGACGGTAGTCAGCACTGATTTCTTCGAGGTATTGATATAGCTTTATCTGCAGGTTAAACTATAATTTCTTTTGCATATTCGTTTCTCATCAACCTTCCAATTGGGCTGCAGGCTCATTTCAATGTGAAGTCTTTATCTGGCAACAATGAAGAAATTACATCGGCTATATATCTGCAAGTCAGTATAATCAGCCAGGCGCTCATTTTTGTCACCCGCAGTCAGAGTTGGTCATTTCTGGAGAGGCCTGGAGTTCTTTTGATGTGTGCATTTGTGGTGGCTCAACTGGTGAGTTTTACTTGATTCGTTCGGCCATAATATGTTGGACCTGGTTTTTAATCCTGTAAAAAGAGTGTGAAACCTGTTCCTTTTGCTCTCCTCAAATAGGTTGCCACATTGATCTCTGTCTACGCAAAGATTGGCTTTGCTTCCATTAGAACCATTGGGTGGGGCTGGGCTGGTGTTATATGGTTATACAGTTTAATCTTCTACATTCCTCTGGATGTCATCAAATTCGCTGTTCGCTATGCTTTGAGTGGAGATGCCTGGAATCTAGTCTTTGATAGGAAGGTTGGTAGAGTTTGTTAGTTTAATGTTGGTCTATCATCATGCAAGTCCTTTGGAACGAATTTCTCAATGAACTTCTCACGTTTGAGCAGACAGCTTTTACATCTAAGGATTATGGAAGGGAAGACAGAGGGGCCCAGTGGGTGCTTTCACGTAGATCACTGCGAGGGTTGATTTCAGGGGAGTTTGACTTCAATGGAAAGAAATCGTCTCTGATTGCAGATCAAGCAAGGCGTCGTGCTGAGATAGCCAGGTGATTTCAGTGTGCCTTTTGTTTTGGCCTCCTCTAGATGATTTTCAAGAAACTGGCTAATAAGTAAAATACTTAATATATCGTTGCATCAACTTCTTACAGACAAGCTGATTTTGACCTTTAAATTGCAGACTTGGAGAATTGCATACTTTGAGAGGACATGTGGAATCGGTTGCCAGGCTAAAGAAATTGGATCTTAGCAACATCCCATCGTCCCATACAGTTTAAGTTGAGAACCATGTTCCCGTCCCATACAGTTTTTGGCTTATGGAAGACGTGGAATATTTGCTTCAGCTATAAACTTGCCAAGCTACTGGAAATGCTGCTAATGATGGGTTACCCCACTCCAGCCATTCTGTATTCTAGTTCTTCATGGAGAAGACAGGGACATCCTCCTTTCTTGATATCGTAATTTTTTTCCAGATACATTTGTTTTTTTCTTTTTTTCTCTTTCCTTTTTGTGCTGCAGAGAAGTAGCTATAATAATAATGAATGGATGTGCTTATTGCAAACCAGAAAGATGAAATTCTTTTCTCCTAAAAATCATGGCCGACTAGACCATACAAGCTTGATTCGGGACATAAGAAGTTGTCCATAACATAATCAGGATTACAAAATCAATCAACAAATTGATGGGAAACACACCGCTTCTATATCCTCAAATACATCTCAATATTTCACATATTTGATGGTCTATATGACTTCTTATTTCAAAGGTTGACACATCATTGGATTAACATCCTTGATCCTTCTATAAAGACGACATCTGTATGCTTCTTTCCCTTCCAAGTCTCACAGAGGTAACATAGTCCACGGGGCTGTGAGCAGATAAACCAGGGATGACAAGCCCTACAATCCTCAGCAGTGTGGATTCCCAACCTTCCTCGTACTCTGGCCCGTAAATATAACCCACGAGAAAACTTCTAATCAGCTCCCAAACGGCATTCAGGTACTCTGGTATCAGAAATCTAATCCCGAAGTAATTTCTGTTTGGCTCCTCCTCTACTTTCTTCAATGACAAAATGAAACGTTAGTCATAGTTATAACAGTATGTTAATGCTGAATGCTAGTTTTTCTATCAGGGCAAACGAAATAATGAGCCGTCATACGAATAAACAGTGCAGAGATTGTAATAAGACTTGAGCACACAACGAAGTCCTATTATCCAATTTTGGTACAACACTAAAAAAAAAAGTGACGGAGAATCTTACTTGTTCAACGTAGAGGCTATTGTAATAAAGGCACGCTCCAAAATGCTTATACAAGAAGGTCCTATCATCATAAGGCAACCTTGGAACAAGATCATTACAGTAGACAACCCTGAAGTACTTGGGGACTGGATTGTTCAAATGTGCTTCCATGGACCTTCCTAGTTGCCCGTTCCCTACCCTTGGCTGTCCGTAAGTGTACACAGCAAGCAATCTTTGCAAGAGCTGCTCCTCATTATGCAGCACCAGCACAACTGGGAATAATATCGCAAGGGCCCCTCCTAGGCTGTGCCCAGTAACAATGAAGTTTGCATTTTTGTGCTCCCGCATTAAGTTAATGAGTTTGCTTCTCACAGCATAGTAAGCTGTTTTCTCTCCCATTAGAGACAAGAGTTTCTCGCCTGCTTTATCTGGCTGATCATAGTCAGAGGACTGCTCTGATTCCCCTTGTGTATCAGATTCAGCAATGGTCGAAGATTGATCTGATCCTTCCGATGTAGTGGCTGTTACATCAACATCATTTAAACTTGTACACTTCTTGTTCATTTTCATTAGATTTTCTTGGAATGAGGATGGGTGTGTCCTGCTTCCTAAACCCAATGCTTCTAAAAATCCCATGTGTACTTTTCCAAGCTTGGGAATCTCATACCAAGAATAGTCAAAATCAGTAGTCCAATCATCAGCATCAAATGGCTCTGTGCCCCTGAAGCTGATTAAAATCAAATTTGCATCTTTTGGCTTATCACACAGTATGAAAACTTGAGTCGAATTGTCCTTCTCGTAATCTGTCAACACGGAGAAGAATTCAAGTTAAGAACATTGTAAGGGTACAAAACCTTCAAAAGAGGAACAAGGGAGGAAAAAAAAAAATCAAAGTTCCCCATTGGAAATAGATTAATCTTGAGTACTTTAAAATTGTATTTCTTTCCTGCTCTTTTCCTTGGAATGACCATGGAACGGAAATTGGTAAATATAACTAGTATTTTCTCAAATATAACGGGACAGAGAGGTTACAAGTCGAGCCTTACCATTCCAGCAGTTATAGAAGTCCACAAAGTGCATCTGCATGTCCCAAAAAAGAGATGTCAATGATAGTTAGGAGAATATAAAAAATTCTGAAGAATTAGTAATCTCTGAACCAAAAAGGAGGGAAAAAATACCTTCCAGTGAAGATTTACAACATTTTTAACAACCAAGGCATTCTCATAGGCTAACTTTGATGCCATAATGCAGAGGTCCATAAGACATCGGCTTCCAATTTCAAGTTTCACTGCTGTTTCCACAAGTTCAGCTTCACCAACTGATCTAGTTAATGTCTCGTAGCCTTTGTATAGGTCTATACGTCCATCTAGATGCCCAATTGCACTAATGTAAGTTTCCGAGCCTCTCTGGGGCAACATTAGTTTCCCTGACATCCACTGGCATTCGTTAGTGGATCACACAGCTGGAACAGAGAAGTCAAGACCCAAATTCACATAAGAGAAACAACAAGAGGGAAAAATCATATGCCCCATGCTAAGAAGCATCACATTATTCTGAATGCAAACCTTTCAGCAATTATTTTTTTGCTATTTATTAATGTTGCTGTACGCAAACAGCATTCAAAAAGAAAAAAAAATAAAGATGTTAATGTTGAATAATCAATCAAGGAATATAATGCAAAGAAGAATAATTGTATTGCATAGACATTTGAGCAATAAGAGCAAATAAAGTTGGCAGCTTTACCATGCAGGATGTTAAAGAGTAAACCAAGAAAACTGCCATTATTAGAGAGTAAGTTGAGAAAGAACTCGAGGATATAACCAGTCCACTCCAGGGGCTTCCCAAAAAGGGCAATGATTTTCCTGACCAAAATAGAGACGAATATAACCCATCTGTGAGAAATCGTTTCTTCACCACCATCATCATCGTAAGCAACACCCAACAACTCCTGTTGAAGAACCCCATCATCAGAAGTCTCAAGAAATTTGGCAGCACTCCGCATATCATTGTTGATGAAGAATCGGGCGAGGTCTGTGATGCCACCATTTTGAGGGTTGACAATGAAATACCTGAAATTGGTAGAAAAGCCGCAATCATTATTATCGTGTTGGCTACCCATTTAAGAGGAGAACGGAAGGCTTAAGGAATGAAGTGAAGGGAGAGAAGAAAAGAGATGGAATTGGAAATGGAGAGAAGTGAGAACGGCAGTAGACAGAATGAAAAAGGGAGGGGCGTTGATACTTTATACTGTTTATAGTATAGTTTATTGAGAAAGGGGGATGGAAGGAAGGTCCGGTCCCATATCACACGCGTGTAGACAGGAGGTGGCAGGAGGAAAAACGGATTGGCGTTATAGGAGGAAAAACGGATTGGCGTTAGGATTAGCAGACGGCGGCGACCATGGGGTGGTGTGGCCAGCTGGGCAAACCAACGTAGCAATGCGTCATGGTGGGAAGTAAATTGGCTGTTTTCATTTGCTTGCAAGAGACATCCATATCTTATGTCTGAATGGAATATTTTGGGAAGCCCAACCCAGGTGGACAGGACGGCAGTATTTCTGGGGGCAAGGCAGAAACTGAAAGTGCAGAGTGAGCTAATTAACAAGAGAACTTTGGGAGGCGTAAATTTCTGCAAGTTGAGCATCATGGGGATTGAGTTTGAGCTAGTCAGTAATCCTAATGCCATGCTGAAGGGTATGGGATGACTGGGGATTGGGAATGGAATGGAAGTTGTTTTTTTTTTTTTTTCGCAGGTGATTTGATTTGAGGTGATGAATTGGATTGCATTCCACGGGCGCAGAGACATTCGCTGACACGCAACAAAACATCTCCATCATCATCATCAACTGGCATTTCAGTTAGCAGTACGACGACTGCTGCTACTGAGACGAGTAGTTTTTTGGAAGTTGCTGCAATTGTCCATCCTTATTCGTAATACCGTATTAAAGAAGTGAAGTGAAAATACCATTGAAACATAAAAAAGAGGAAGTTAATAAATAAATATTATGTGATATGATAGTTGTACGTGGAGAAAGAAATGTAGTACTCATAAGAGCGAGAGAGACAAGACGCAACTAGAAGTCTAGAACTGCCTCCCCTTCGCCGAATACAAGTGGAAGTGGTATTTCATTGCATTGCATTGCTTTGCTTTGCCACGAAACAATACAGAAAATAAAAAAAGAGACAACTTTACTATTATTATTATGGGCTGCTCACTTTTTGGTTTAGTGTTCCAAGGAAACCACGAATGATTACCAGACCATGGATCTGTCTTCTTTGTCGTGCTCTACACTCTCAGTCTCAGGCGCTCAGCAGCCCCATTCATTCCAATTTTGTAATTTGCCTTCATTTTCTTTCATTCCCAATTTTCAATCATTATTATTCCGGAACTCGGAAGCAGGTCCAAAGTCCTAAGTCCTAACCAATATTATGTCATGCTCTGATTTGGTTTTCTATGGAGTATGAAATTTTTTCGGAGAGGTTTATATATTTATGGGTTTTTTTGGGCTTACAAGTTAATTTTTGTGATAGGTTCTTTTAAAAATATGATAAATGAATCACTGTTTTCTGCCATTGTCATGATTGGTGATGTTGCCAATATCAAAACAAGATGGTGATATTGGTATTACAGTATTCACCCAATATTAAATGATGATATCGGTATTACAGTGTTATTTCGTGACTAGGTTGGTGACGTCAATTGGTCAGAACTAAAGAGAAAAATCTAATACACAATCATCTAGTGTAAAATCAATCTAGTGCAAAGTCATTAATTTTATGATATGTGGAGTGTGGTAGATTATCATTGTCTCATTTGATTCCCACATGAAAAGAATAAAATTTTCATAAAAGATTTATATGATTTGGATTCTTCCATCTCATAACCTAACTTCTATGATAAGTTCCTTTAAAGACGTGACATGTTATTATGATTATGATTATGATTATGATTATTTTATGGGTACGGCCTGCTAATATTATTTTGGTATTGGGGTAGTTGGGCCTTGGGCTCAACTCAAGAGTTGGTCCGTCCAATGGGTACTTTTGACCGTACTAAAAACGGGTTACAGAACAACGCAAGCATGCAACTGCCAAATCAAATTCCCATTTCTCACCACTGCAATCTCATACTGTAAACTGCTAACTTAGTCTCCATAAGGATTATAAAATCCCACTAAAATAAAATATCTCCCCAGAACTTGCTAAATAATAATAATAATAATTATTTCACATCAACACTAAAACTCTTTTAAGCTCAGTTACCATAAAAAAAATAAGAAACTACTTATCGGAAGGTTTAGTACAATATAATTATGAGATTTTGCAAAGGATAAGATGATGACAAAGCGTCCGATCGGCTTCGTTATCATGTCTTCAATGGGCTCCTGTTCATTTTATTTTTTGATGGTTGGGACCTGGGTTTCTGAAGATTAGATGAGCTAACAATCCAACTCTCTATAAAAATGGTCAGTTTAACCATGGCTGGCTATAGATGCTTGGTGGAAAACTACTTAAAATTAAATAAACCCCGCCCGATGTGTGCCTCCGTGTGTGGGGGCATCCATCCAATAATTGCATTTTCGCATACAAACAGCTTTGGTTGTGGCCTGTGGGCTTCATGCATCCTACGGTATCTTAATCACGCAGGAGAAACCGAGAAACCATCCTCTTAAAGAAATCATCAGACCAACCATTTGTTCAGATTCTTCTGTCTCCATCTCCATAGGTACGTAGTACGTGCCTCTCGCGCTCTCTCTCTCTCTCTATATATATATTTTATAATCTGCATACACATAAATATACATATTTTTGGGGTATGGTTTTTGTTTGGGAGCAGTGGCGTGGAGGAGGGGATGTTTTTATTGATTGATTGATGTTTTTTTCCTAGTTCAGAAATTAATTCCTTTTCCACCTTCGTTAAACAGTGGTAGCAGTAACTGTGTGATGTACACGATTTCCCTTTGGTTTTTGTTTTGGAATAGGAAAATCGAGGCTTAAATTTTAACTTGGGAACTAAGTTGTTTAAGTCGGACCATTGATAAGGACTAGTGGTGGCTAGCTAATTAAGGTTGGTGCGGCATCAAATATGTACATGTATATACATATATATATATTCAGAAAAATAAATGAGAGAGGAATGGGTGGCGATACTGTTAAGGTTTTAGGTGGGTGCTTATTTTGGAAATCGATCTACTTGTTAATGCTGGCACGCAAGGAATCAAATTAATCTTTTGTGTGTGTGTGTGTGTGTGGAACTGAGCAAAAGAAATTAAGCATCCATGGCCTAAAAAAGATTACTTAAACCATTACTACCCCTAATTAAAGAGCTCCTGGCTGCCATGATAATAATCCAGCTACAGTCTCCTTTAAGTTTAAGAAACAAGAATAAAAACTTGTCCTTTAACTATATGTATGTGTAACTCGAGAGAATTTTGAATTACGAATTACGTGCGTAATGATCATACGAATCGACCGCAAACGAAAATGATGACCAAACGGAGACAATCTGCAACGTCGATCATCCTCAACTCAAAGACGGGAGACCGTTGATGATTGAGGGATGACACAAACCATAGAAAAAATAAAGTGGCCCAAATATATCAAAATCAGTCCCCCCACAGAAAGCAACAAATGTTACTCCTGCACTGCAAAGTCTGCAATTGTAAATGAGAAGCAAACAACTCAAAGTGTAGTAAAAGAATAGAAAAATAAGCGGCAATTCTGGGCAGGGCACGCGTGTTATTAAAACTGCCTGGATACATCTCTCAGTAGTCACTACTCACGACACCATGTGTCATGTGTGTGTATATATATTATTAAGTCTTTTTCTTCCCCTTTACTATTGTTTCGGTACGCATTCTTATAATCTATGTAGCATACACAACAACTTCCTCCTTTGGATTTTCAAACTACATCTTCATTTAAAAATTCATAACTACTGCTATAGCATAGATGGAGTATACTTCTGGTAATGAAAAATGTAAAAAATAGATGGAGCCCGAAAAAAGTATGACCCTAAACGAACCGAATATAAATAAACAAACATCATTTGTGAATTGTTCGTTTATTTTTAAAAATGTTCATGTTCGTTTATATTCATTTCTTAATGTTAAATATGTATTCCAGTTCATTTATGTTTATTTATTAGTGTTCAATAAGTGTTTGTGAATATGTTTATTAACACATTAAATGAACATGTTCGTGAATGATTAAATAAATATATTCGTAAACAATAAACGAATAATATTATTATATCATATTATATTATTATTTTAATATAAACGAATAATAAATAAATTTTAAACGAACAATAAACGAATTTTATGTGAACATTAAACGATTTTATTTATGAACACTAATAATTGCAATTTTCGGGTTCGGGGTCGGGGGTTGCAACCCCATATCCGAATCCGAAATTTTACCCTGAACCCGATCGAGTTTTAATTCTAAAACCCATCCCCGTCTCTGACGGGGTTTCGGGTTCCCCGCGGGGACCCTGAACCCGATCAAAATAGCTAAACCCGAACTCAAACCCAAACCCCTAAATATTATTCCATTGATGTTTAGAAATAGCATTTTGTTTTAAATGTAAAATAAATTTTGAAATGTGTTTATATCCTCAAAATATGTTTATTTCTTTCAATTGCACCCTTTATATTTTAATATAAAATTTAGTCAATTAATATAGCATTTTATATTAATATGATCAATTAATAAATCTGTACATATTATTTCTCTTTTTTTTCAAATTATTTTATCTTATTTTAAAATAATTTTTACATTTTTTAATAAATTTCTTTTTTTCTTTTTTGATTTAATATATTAATATTATTATTACGATTTTAATACATAATTATTAAAATTATAAATATGTTCAGGGTCGGGGTCGGGTGTAGATACCCCTGTACCGGCCCCGAACCTGACATCGGATTTTAATCTAAACCCCAAACTCGACTCCAAATCCGAAAAGAACTCAGTTAATCGGGTTTTGACCGGGGTCAAGGTCGGAAAACCTGTCGGGGCGAATTTTTTTACCATCTCTAATGAACATCAAACGAACTTGTTCGTGAATATAAACGAACTAAATACATATTTGTTTGTTTATTGTTCATGAATATAAACGAATAGTAAAATTTATTTATTTATTGTTTTTTTAACTTAATAAATGAACTTTATTTATAAAACATATTAGTTCGTTTACATTCTTAAAAAAAAAAAGGAAAACGGAAAAAATAGTTTCGGTTGTTTTTTAATTTTCAGCCGAAAAGAAAAAGTCGAAAAGAAGAAAAAGTGTACCCTCACGCCCACAGTAAAAGGAAGGAAAAAAATCAAATGAATATGATGGGCAACATGAGTGAGGACCCGGGTGGAGAGAGTGTGGAGGGTAGTAGACAGCGACTAAATAATGCAATCATGATGCCTTGGTCTTTTGCCAATTCTCAATTTTGCAATTCAATCAATCATTCACTCCTTCAATCAATTTCTTCAAGAATCAAAACCGCGTTCCTTTTTTCTTTTCTTTCCTCTTCTAAGCACCAACTGTCCTACCTCCCTCCAGCTATATATAGCTGCTAGCCTGCTAAATAAAAGTCTAGAGGATTTGTTGGGAGCGTGATGTATTTGAAAAAAAATTATATTAAAATATATAAAATTTTTTATAAATATTTTTTAATAAAAAATATTTTTTTAAGAAAAAAATAAAAGGAATTTTTTTAAATTATGTGAGTCAAATTTTAAATTTTAAATTTTAAAATAAATGTGTTTGGATAATTTGTTTTTATTTATGAATTTACTTATTTACAAATAAAAATGAGTTGTCCAAACAGACCTTAAATATTTATGTTTATTCACATCTCTCTCTCACCCCACCAAAAACAAAATATTACCATTTATTTAACCTTAAATAAATACTTCATTTTGTTTTTACTTCGTCCCATTGATTCAATTTTGTCCCACGAGTTTTTAATTTTATGTAATGTGCAAATTACCAAACAATTCAATTAAAAATAATCATGCATGTCTTTATTAAAAGGCCTATTCAATTAATCGTCTTAAAAATGATTTAAAAAAATAAAATAAAACACAAAGATAACATCAACTAATTTGATCTCATTTTACTTGGACTTCTACTTCAGAACTTGATTGCCAATTAGGTAGACATTTTAGTTTGAAAATTTGAAGACGAGACATTGTTACTATACCTTCTTTTGTTTTTTTATATTATGTAATGATTATAGTATTATATATAACTTGAAGTATTATCTCATACGATATTAGGTGTCGCTTGGTATAAATGTGAGTTTAGAGATAGAATGAATTTGATAAAATGAAAAGTTTAGAATAGAATAGAATGATAGTAATTATGTTATTTGGTATTATTTTGTAATGGAATGGAAAAATTTTTATATTAAAATTAAAATTTAATATTAATAAATTTATATTAAAATTTAATATTACTATTATAATAAAAATATTATTATTTTACATTCTATGATATTTAAGAAAATCATATCTTGTTAAAAAATAGTCAAATATATGTCAATTAGTAGAGAAAAATATTTTGTACAATTTAGTGAAATTTGTTTTTTTTTTTTTTAAAAAAAAGTAAAATAATGATTGCAAACTATTAGTAAAATAGTGGCGCGCACCACATCATAAGCGCGCTAATTTTTTTTTTTTAAATATATTTAAAAAGATTTCGTTTTGAGTCAATTTTGATTTCATTATCCTCAAATTCAAGAGGAATTAAGTTTCAACAAAACCTAATCCCACGAGTTTCACTAAACCCAACTATTTATATCAAACACTCATTTTTATTCTAATGCATTTCATTCCCCTCCCCCCTACCAAACACCCCCTTGGTTTAACATCATCTACTTAAACTTTAGACAAGAAGGCTAGCTTGTACACTTGTCATTACTCACAGTAAGGTAGAAAGGAGTAACAGTAAAGTAGTAATTAAAAGTGTAATATTTAGTAAGAGAGACTGACTGACGAGATGCAACTCCAAAAGAATTCTTTCTGTGGCTTTGGATTCTTCTGGCAGATCGTGCCTGCCAGCTTTATTTGGAATGCCCACGCCAAAACTACAATCACTGTTTACCCCCAAAATAATATTAGTATTATACTGGAGTATTAGTTTTTTTTAAAAAATAACAATATTACTATGTGTTCAAACTTCAAAGTTAGATAGAAGTGTTGCGTTGTTCCTACAATAATTTCTTTCTGGAATGACAATATCCAAATAAAAAGCCTTTTTTTTTTGGGGGTCCAAAGCTGCAGGTGGGTTCTTGTTCCTGGACCTTCTGGTGAGAAGAAAGAGATGAGGGCGGTGGCGCTACCCCTGCCGTTGGCGGTGGCTCTTTTGGCATGCATTCTCCTACTCACCCCGACCACCATCATTGCCGACACAGATCCAACTGATGGTCACTACTCCTTCCCTTGCTTCCTTTCTGTCAATGCCTCTGTTTCTGCTACTGTGTCTCTTCATTTCCTCTGGCTTTAAGCGTGGGAAAAAGCACCATTGTATTTTCTTCGTTTTTAATTCTTTGGGGCTGTTGTAGTTCTATTTGTTGTTTGAGGTAAAAAACGTTAATGGGTTTATCAACTTCTTGAAATGCGACTCTGGTTTCGGTGGATTTGGATGTAGATGGATGGCTAAAAAACTAAAGATCACTTCTTTCGTACCTTAATAAAATAATGGGCCTTGACAGGCAGAGTGGCAAAGTTTTCCTTTCTGTTGTGTGAGCAAAGAGATGTAATATTTATCCTTGTGTTAATGTGTGTCAGACGTAAAAGAGAGCTAGATTGTGTCTTTGCCTTTTGTTTTGTGTTTCTTTCTTTTGAGTTCTCTATGTGTTTGTCGGTGGATATCCATCAAAGGCGATCTTTTCCCAAATAAGCATAGTTTACATTTCACTCGATCGGTTTTTAGTTCAAGGAATCGGTGGTGCGTCATTAATGAGCGAGAATTTGATGATATTTCTCCCTCTGGAGAAAGGAAAGACGAGCATCTTGAGTACTGAGTTTGTAACAAATTTAACGGAAGAAGACTGTGCCACCGTGACCATTAAATTAATTTAGCACATCCATGTGTCTCGAACTGAATAGCTATGTTGGTTTAATTAACAACGCAAGGGCACATTTTTTGATTGTTCCCTGAGCTGCGTCCTCATTTAATGTTTGTTGTTTTGTTCGCTGGTTATGGTCTTTGATTGTGGAGACCTACCAAAGGTACAAAAAAAAATGATCATTTGGCTTTTTGTCGTCCTCTTGTGAAAGTAGAAAATAGTAACTCATTGTTCTGATGATTTTGCATGGACAGCATCTGTTCTTAGGGACCTGTATACGAATTTGCATTCTCCTCCTGCACTAACAAAATGGAGCTCCAGTGGTGGTGATCCTTGTGGAGAATCTTGGAAAGGCATTACCTGCTCTGGTTCAAGAGTCACAGAGATGTAAATTTCAGCCCTTATGCTTTCTTTAGATCATTGTTTTCCGATCACGAATGATTGCTTATTCCAGGCTCTGGTTTTTAATCTTCACCCTATTTTCATCAGAGATTTGTCAGGTCTTGGATTATCCGGTTCATTGGGTTTCCAGCTGGATAAATTGTCATCTTTAACGAAGTTGTGAGTTGAATGCCCTTTTATATTGCCTTCTTTTTCTTGATTTTACTCTTGTGCCTTTTTAGCATTAATGTGGTGACCTTATGAAATTTGCAGTGATGTTAGTAATAATAACTTTGGAAACCAGTTGCCTTACCAGCTTCCACAAAATGTGACGGAACTGTATGTTTTACATGTGTCTTTTGCTTCTTCTTTTTCTTCCCCAAGATTTTCCCTTGTTTTCTCATGGAATTTCTCCTTCTATGCAGAAATCTAGCCCATAATGGTTTCACTGGTGGACTTCCCTACTCCATCTCACAGATGACTTCTCTTCAGCACCTGTCAGTCAAATGCTCAGGATATTCTCTACATAACTTGCAAGATTGAATATAATGATTTCTCACATTTGCCCTTTTTTTTCTTTTTTTTTTAATCAACTGTAGAGATCTCAGTTACAACCAATTTCAAGGTCAAGTAAATGACATGTTTGGATCTCTTAAAAGCCTCTCTACACTGTAAGACATGCTTCCCTTCTCCAGAATATCGAAAGTTTAATACCCGTGACATCCCTTGAGATTGATTTTTAGCTTAAAATGTGATTTGCTGTCTCCTCTCCCTATCTTCTACTTGTATTCTGCATTATATCTTCTACAAATTGCAACAGTTTCACCCAAGTTCCAGTAATTTGCTTTGCTCGCAAATTAGAAACCTTGGGAATAATTTGCCATTTAGTTTGTCCTTCTCTGTTGAATTTTTTAACGTCTTAGAAAGATGCATCATGCATATCAAATTATTAGTGCAGTTGACATCTAATAGCTGAGTAATAATTTGCTATCTTCATGCATCAGGGACTTTTCTTTCAATGCAATGACGGGAAATCTTCCTAACAGTTTCAGTTCACTCACAAGTATGACCAATATGTAAGTCATTATATCCTCCTCTTTTGCTAACTTTAAAGAATTTTTACAATGCCTGATTACTATCTTCTCGAAATGCAGGTACTTGCAGAACAATCAGTTTACAGGCACTATTGATGTCCTTGCCAATCTTCCTCTTGATACTTTGTGAGTTACTTTATGATAGCTCAGAGACAAAAGAATCTTGTTCTGCCATACTGATTAACAAGTATATTCACAGGAATGTTGAGAACAACCATTTCAATGGCTGGATTCCTGGTTCGTTGAAAGGCATACATTTGTAGTAAGCACCTTAGGTTATTTGTGATTATTGTTAATTTGGAGCAGATATAGTCAAATTCGTTCTGATCTTTATTTGAGATTTTTCTTGTTTGTAACAGTACAGGTGGTAATTTCTGGTCCTCTGGTGCTGCTCCTCCTCCTCCCCCTGGCACTCCTCCAGCACCCAGCAGGAATCACAAATCTGGAGGCAATAAGTCTGACAGTAGTGGCAGCACAAAATCTGGCATTGGTGGCGGAGGGGTTGCAGGAATTGTGATCTCCCTCCTAGTTGTGGGAGCCATTGTAGCTTTCTTTATTGTGAAAAGAAGACAAAGGAGACCACCTACAGATATAGAAAAGCTCGACAAACAGCCTTTTGCTCCTCTTGCTTCACAGGAAGTGCAAGGTACTTATCCTTTATATATGCGTGGTCATTCCAGCTTCCAGAATTATAATACTCAATAGCCCCTATTAAGAAGGTGGGATTTTAATATAATGGGTTTAGGGTCATAGGCTTAGGCTATATATATATATTTCTGGGCATAATAATAATATCCTGTCTCGCTGTGGTGAGATAGTGTTGTCGTTTGTATCTTGTTTTGCTGAACTGTTGTTTGTCTGGTCTATTAGGAGTTACTGGTGTAAGAGTGTTTCATTTTGTTATTATTTTGCGATATTAAGTGCAGTTAATAAGTTTATGGTTATAATTCTCTTTCAGAGATGAAGTCTGTTCAAACTTCTTCAACAACTAGCAGTAAGACATTTGAAATTCCTGCCACGATAAATCTCAAACCTCCACCTGTTGATCGTCACAAATCATTTGATGAAGATGATGCCTCAATGACTCCCATTATTCCCCCTAAGAAAGCCATTACAATCCCAATAGAGGCTAAACAATACTCAGTAGCAGACCTACAGATGGCTACAGATAGTTTCAGTGCTGAAAACCTCATCGGTGAGGGATCAATTGGGCGAGTCTATCGAGCTGAATTTGATGAAGGAAAGGTAAGATAATCTAGTAGTTGCTTATTCTTTTAATTTTGTTTTAGAGTTTACCAATATTGAACTCCATTTTGACAATTGTTTATAGTGTGCACTCATAATTTTGTAGATTTTCCTCCTTTTGTTTCCTGTTTCCCATGGACGTTAGAAATGTGTAGCAACAAGCAAGATACTTGACAGTATGAATGTAATATACATAAAACTTGAGTCTTTGATATGATGTGCAATGTTATGAACTTATAATTTAATTCTCATGAAAAGGCCTTTCTTTGTTCATTTAAGTGACTTCCCCTTTCTCATAGATGCTTTGAAAATTTTGACCAATCTATAGGTTCTAGCTGTGAAAAAAATAAAAGCATCTGCTCTTCCCAATCCTGAAGATTTTCTGGGTATAGTTGCGGAGGTATCACGTCTCCACCATCCAAATGTGACGGAGTTGGTTGGTTATTGTTCAGAGCATGGACAGCATCTGCTGGTATTTGAGTTCCATAAAAATGGTTCACTCAGCGATCTCCTACATTTAGCAGATGAGTACAGCAAACCACTTACATGGAATAGCAGGGTCAAGATTGCTTTGGGGACTGCACGAGCATTAGAGTTAAGTATGAAAGTTAATTAATATTTTAAAGATTTTTGCAGATAATACAACATGAAGCTATAACATTTTCTTTTCTTCCTTTGTTTCCTGAATAAGTGGATTATTGGGGTCTTTGGAGGCTGATTGCTTTCGTTGTTTTGCTTCTAATCAAGTATTCCTTTTTGTGTTTTTTACTGGAAAAATAAATTGGAAGAAAATTACTATCTTTTGAATCCAAATCACAAAATTTTCATGTCATTAGTTCTTGCAAAAGGATTATAATTTCTTGAATGTGATACAAAACTTAATCATTTAAGCTACGTGATACACTGAATTTTGGTTTAAATTACATCAGTATGAACAGTAATATAATAAAATAACGAGGGTGAAAAGAATTTGATTGAACTTGGTGGTCTTTGATTGATCCCTGAAAAATAAAAAATCACAGAAGTTTTATCCTGGTATGTGGTCTGTTTTCCTTTAATGGTTTTTGAGGAGTAGTTGCTTATATAAGTATCCTTTGCAGGTATCTACATGAAGTTTGTTCACCATCAGTAGTTCATAAAAACTTTAAGTCAGCTAATATTTTACTTGACATGGAACTCAATCCTCACCTTTCTGATTGCGGACTAGCAAGCCTTGTCCAGGAGGCAGATCAAGTAAGCTTAATTTTCTATAAAGTTCTTATGATTACTTAGTGAGATCGTCTTGCTTATCACATGTTCTGGGTGTATATAACAATAATTTAATTGAAATAAGAGACTAAAGAAATCCACCGAGTAGTCGAGTACAAATCCTGAATTTCATTTCTCAAGATGCTGAATGGGAGACCTGGGACAACATAGAAGGTGGGCTGTACAGCATCAACCAAGAGTTAGAGGAGTTTAGCACTGCATCTCATTAGTGGTCGAAATAGTTGGATCATGGCCTTACATTCTCTTCCCATTATTGCAGGCGTTAAACCACAATGCTGGATCTGGGTACAGTGCACCTGAGGTTGCCATGTCTGGTCAATATACCATCAAAAGTGATGTTTATAGTTTTGGAGTGGTCATGTTGGAACTTCTCACTGGACGGCAACCATTTGACAGGTAAAATTTTGAAAGCATGAAATTGTTCTTCAGAATAACATGAAAGCAATTTTGATATAATAACTTGTGATTGTTTTTTGCCAACAGCTCAAGAACAAGATCAGAGCAATCTTTAGTTCGGTGGGCAACCCCTCAGCTCCATGACATTGATGCTTTGGCCAAGATGGTTGATCCAGCACTCAAAGGGCTATATCCAGTAAAGTCTCTTTCTCGGTTTGCTGATGTCATTGCCCTTTGTGTCCAGGTATCAAAACTCTCTTCTTCTAGGTAGATGGGGTTATACTTCCTCCCACCCCAACTAAAATTAGCATAAATTAAAACTGATATTTCTTACTGCTGCAGCCTGAGCCTGAGTTTCGGCCACCGATGTCAGAAGTGGTGCAAGCATTGGTCCGCTTAGTGCAACGGGCAAACATGAGCAAGAGAACAGTAGGGAATGATCAGGCTTCATCTTTTCGAGCTAACAATTCAGATGATCGAGATTTTTAGACTTCTCTGGAGAAAGCTTCTTTTGAATAGAGGATTGGTCCAGATGTCTGATTTTCCAAATTCTCTACACTCACGGAAACCGCGTCACCTGTTGAGTTGCTATGATCTTTGTGTCAGTTCTGGCCTTAATGTTCTTATACTACAGAATACAATACTTTTGCATGTATTAGTGGCTTGTTTGGACGTTTGATAGGAAATGTTTTCCACTTCTCTCCGAAATTGGTCTTGTATGTATTTTTAAGAATAAACTCAAGAATTTGTACACGAAGCTTGTCCTTTTTAAGCTAAGCGAGATCAAACAGAAACATACTAAGCATCCTATCCTTAGCACAATCTAAACACGAAATACAGAAACAAACCAAGCATCCTAATTGACACCTGTCCACGGCACAATCTTAGCACAAAGACAATTTGAAGGGAGACAATTAAGAGAGAAACTTATTTACATCTAAGGGGAGAAAAAAAAATTCTTATTTAGGGGATAAAAAATAAAAATTTTATTTTTATGTTTCTGATAAAATCACTGTACTAAAAATAAAAATACAAATACAATAAATATGTAAAAATATATTTTTTTTAGTGCTATACACAAGCTTCGCTTTGGTCGAGCGAAGTGGGTCGGAGGGATTGGCATATGGGTATCTGAAGATATCATATGCAATGCCTTATTTCATTGAGAACACAATTAGATTAAAGTTCAGAGCTTAAGGATAATACTCATAAAATCACCGTATACAAAAATCTAGCAAACGTACGGATATAATAGTAATCAACAGTTACAACAAAATCCGTTCAAAGTACCAAAATAAATCATGGCTACATTAAATGCTTCGTCCAACCAAATACTACATGAAATATCCCTCTCACGGAAGCGGAGCAAAATCAATCAATTGTATACCATATACTTTGGTGTTGCACTGAATTTCTGATAGCCCTTAATAACTTTATTCACAGCATCTAGAAAGTCCTTCTCAGTTACTGTCTTCCTCCTTGCTCGAATAGCAAACATTCCAGCCTCAGTGCACACGCTTCTGATGTCGGCCCCTGAAAGAGAACATCCAATCGTCATACCTCCAAATATTCTCAAGAAACAAATAAAATAGAGCAAGGACAATATTTTTCAAAAAATGAACAGTCAAAAGGGGGCATAATCTGAAATTGGTGGTTGTCAACTAAAGCACTTAACACCAGATGGCCACTAAAATAAACTTTAGATAATTTAGCAGACAGCTATCAAGTTATTCACCCAATTCTCCACATACTACCAGCTAATATCAATTATTTTACATTCTCTCATTTGCAAAAAAGAAAAACAAACCCAACTAAATCCTAATCAGACTAGTAGGAAAGTACTAAAGAGAAACTTTAAGCTTACCAGTAGAATTTGGGCAGAGGCGCGCAAGAAGTTCAAACCGGATATCCCTTTCACAGTTCATAGTCCGTGTATGAATCTTGAAAATCTGTGTCCTACTCTCCAAGTCTGGCAAACCAAACTCAACTTTGCGATCCAACCGACCTGGACGCAACAAGGCTGGATCCAGTGTATCTGGTCTGTAAACACAAGAATGAAAACATGAGTTAATCACAGAGCTAAATATACAGGACTCACAGGGCTCACCAAGGAGGATGAAAAGAGCAAGAAGGGCAGAGAGAAGGAAGAGGGGGGAGGGGAAAAAAAGGCCCCTGATTACATTTGGACAGAAAAGGTTATATGCATACAAGCATCAGGATATTTAATTAACTGGGATGACTTTACTAATGAATAAAACCACTCTCCTATGGTAGAACAGCTGTACACCTAATTAAAACAAAAGGGCTGAGTCAGATAGGAAAGATAGACTTCACCTATTAGTAGCCATCAGAACTTTAATATTCCCACGAGCATCAAATCCATCAAGCTGATTCACAATTTCAAGCATGGTACGCTGAACCTCATTATCCCCACCCACACCATCATCAAACCGTGCACCCCCAATGGCATCTACTTCATCAAAGAACACAATGCAAGCTTTTTTTGAGCGCGCCATCTGCAAAACCAAAATGTCTTAATTGAATATGGATGTATTCACAGGATAATATTGCTTAATGATATTACAGGACGAAAGTTTAACCTGAAACAGTTCACGAACCATCCGAGCTCCCTCCCCAACATACTTTTGAACAAGCTCGCTTCCAATTACGCGAATAAAACATGCATCTGTTCGGTTGGCTACGGCCCTAGCTAAAAGAGTTTTACCAGTACCAGGAGGACCATAGCAGAGGACACCCTTGGGAGGGTCAATCCCAAGCTTCACAAACTTTTCAGGGTGAAGCATGGGCAGCTCAACAACCTAACATAGGAATGAAAATATATCAGTTGGTAAAAATGTATCTAACTGTAGTTCGAAATAACAGACGGGCTAACACATAAACGAACTTAGATCATTGATTGAAGGAGAGAAGATGGAAAAGAAAGGCAAACAAAAGGGAGAGTTACTGTCAAACAAATAAATCATGCTCACCTCTCGCATTTTCTCAATTTGCTCCTTACATCCACCAACATCATTGTATGTGACATCTGGCTTTTCCTCAACTGTCATCATAGTGACGCTTGGGTCAATTTTCGGAGGCAATGGAATCTGAATTTGGTATTTATTCCGATCCACACTGCAAAGTATTCAAAACCAGAGTTATATGGATGATGAAAAATGTGACACTAGGGTATTCATGATTAAAAATTTTGTAATATTTAGAAAACTTCAACTGTGGAGATTTCATTTACAATTTCAATTGCAAAGAATAGCCCATTTATTTTTCATAAATTAGTGCACTCGAACCAAGTCTCATAAAATAAGTCAATAGGGACTGGAATGGACTAGTCAAAGAGAAAGCCTACCCAACTCGCATGCCTTCTTCAATGTCTGTTGGTGAAACCTTGTCACCTAATCCAACTACAAACTGATGATAGGAAAGAACAAAGTTAGCCACTTGCACTATGGCAAAGAGCATGAATAATCAGTAATATAAACCTTCTCCTCAGCCAGTAATAATACTTGGGGGGGGGGGGGGGGGGGGCGCAAAAATTGAAGCTTCTTCTGTGTGAGAACAGAAAAGTTGCTTGATCAAGTGATTCACGCTTGATTTGCATCATAAGCTTAGTGAATTGAATGGCATACCTTTGCTATTTGCTTGACATTTATAACATATTTTGCGTCTTCAGTGTTTGGATTTATAATCTTTGTACATCTTGCCACCTGCTCAATTTACATGATGATGCTTTAGAAAAATGGAAGAAAGAGAAGAACAAAACCTAGTGACAACCACAGAACACACCTGAAGAGGCTGCTCCTCCTGCATCATTTGCTTATCTGAAACAAGATCCCATTGGCTAGGTGCAGCTAAGCCAGTGTCTGACTCCTTGATACCTGACGAGAATTTGATGATCAAAAGAAAGTAAAGAAATAGAGAAACTTAACACCCCCATAGATTATTTATTTCTCAATCTGCATGTCAACAACAACAACAACTAAGCCTTTATCCCACTATCAGAAGCGGATCATATCACGCAATTACTTTCTATTGAAACACATATTTTCATTTAAGTTTGATCCATATCAGTTTGACAGTTTTTAAATTGGTTGTCAACCTAACACAAATCTCCTACTTTATCCTCATATCTCAGTGTGCATATGTGGGAAAAAAAATATGACAAGACGTGTTCATAAATATCTTTTCTAGGATATATTACAAAAGGGTAAACTTGATGTTCATGAGCTAAGCACACATATATCTGTACTGTTATTATCTTCATGATTTTGCCAAGAAAAAAGTTGAAATGACAATAAGATACCCTTCATCAAACAAGTACCAACAAACCTAAGATAAAAAGATAAAACACTCTCCCTCATGAAGAGAGAGAAGAGACACCTCAGAGTTTGAGACGCATACACACAAAAGTTCAAACAACTATAATAGCTCATAAACATGAAATTGAAAACTCGAAAAAAAGGGGGAAAGAAGACAGACAGAAGAATCAAGACAAAAGTCATACCACATAGATCATTTATCTTCTTTGCCATTTCTTTGATTTCCTTCTCAGCTTTCTTTATACTTGTAGAATATGGTCCCAAGCCCTGCATAAAAACATTTCAATATGTTCAACTGCTCCGTTTAACTTGTAAATATACAAGGAACTAGGTGTGAAATCAACTCGGATTACGTTATTGCACAAACATTGGATGAAAGAACAGTTAACTTAGTTCCTCAAATACAGGGGTGAATCTGATAACTTGCACGATTTTTCTAACTAAAGCAGGTAATCTTGCAAGTAGTTTGTTCACCTTCACTTTGACATTATGCACAACTGAATCATTATGTATTAAAAGGGCAACTGGCACAATGATTTCCTATGCAGAAGCAGATAATTGAAGTCTCAATCTTTTTCACTAATAATCTTTCCGAACAAAACTAAAAACACCCCACTACACAAAACAACCAAAGATCCAATTATTTTCAAAAAGGAGACGATAAAACAATCATTTCCTTTGCTGCAGCAGGAGCTAATCCGAGTCTTAAGCTTTTTCACCAAACATCTTCCCAAACAAAACTAAAACAGCCCACAAAGCAAAACCACAAAAGATCCAATTTTGATCCAAAAGGAGAAGACAAAACAACCAAAACTCTAATTCTAGATAGACTCGAGAAAATTAGGGTTTAGAGTAGGAAAAAGAAGAAGCATACGTAAGTTTTGAGAAGAGCAATATCATCTTCGTCAAGAGGCCTGGGATTCTTCTCGTCCTTGATCTCATCGTCGGCATCGGCGGCAGGTGCCATGGATCGATTCTTCCTCCTGCTATTTCTTCTGGTTTCTTGAGAGACAAACCAAGAACAAGAACTATTAACAATGACAGTGGGGGCTCTCGGATTTTCTTCCTTTTGCCTTTTGCCTTTTGTACAATTTCTTTCCTTTTTAATTCCGATCATATGATATGGATGGGCTTCGTGTTAAATAAAGTTACCTTGAATGGGCCACGTCTCGGATGCGTGTACAGACCTCGTTAATATTTGGATTGAATGAATGGGCTGTGTGGGGAATATGGCCTTCGGCCCCTGTATGCGGGCTTACTTACATTGTATATGATTTAAATAAGGTGTCATTTGGGCTCGAATCATCAACTGCTCGTGGGAAATTATTTTAAGCTGAAAGTAGCAAAAACTGGGAAAATATAATCTGATTTATACTTTTTTTTAATATCTGTATAAATTATCATCTTATTTTATATTTTAATATTTTTTAAACTAAAGTTACTTTAAATTGTACAACAAAATGATTTTTTTTTCAATTTTATGTTTTTAGAAATATCACGATTCCAAAACAGTTTTTGGAAGATGGAACCACATATGAAGTCCTTGGAGTAGGAGAGGTGTATAGAGTCCCTCCCATTAACTTGTACGAATCAAATAATTTAGTGATAAAAATGCAATTTTATTGGCTAAAATAAAGAAATTAAATATGAAAATTCACTACTCTGACACTTATAAATGTTCGAGAAATTAATGGGCACTGAAAATTTGTGGTGTTGGGTACTTTATCTCTTTGGGGTGGAAAAACCTAACCAACACTATAGGAAAAAAAACAAAAGAAAAAAAGGAAGGAATATTTGAACTACAAGGAATCTCTGTACTTCAAAACATCCCTACTGTTTAACTTAAATCTATGACATATATCTGCGACAGTGGGCTCGCTGAGACCATCATCATCATCATATTTGTCTTCAACAAGTTTCTGCAGTTCATCACAAGCTTGCAACTCCTAAATAACCATAAAAACATTTTATGTTAATGAGAAGATAGGTAATAACAACAACTAAATCTTTATCCCATTTTATGGGGTCGACTATATAAATCATATCTCGCCATTATTTTTCTATCAAAACATGTATTTTCAGAGATAATTTATGTCTTTTTTAATAGTTTCTTCCTGAATCTTTTAGATCTTCCCCTTTCTCTTTTCATTTCTATTAATGAGCAGGCAGGTAAAGCTACCTTAACATTTCATCTTCACAAGAAGATGAAAATACATCGTCAATCACAATTAGAAATTCAAAACTGGCAGAAATATAAGCAGCAAATAGTAACCACACTCTTAATGTCTCCAAACTCATCTTTGGATGAGATTAGACAATCAGATAATGGTCCTTGAAGGCAGAAGTTAATAACCCATATTAAACAAACCATTTTCAGTGTGAATGCAAAAGTATCAGATAAAAATCGTACCCAAGGAGAACTTAGAGAGTGCAATTTTCCTTTTTCAGAGTCTTGTTGCAATGGTTTATCTTCATTTTCCTTGTTAGCAGTTGACATGGAACTGTCTGAGACTAGCTGAAGAAGTTTCTCACTTCCCTGAAAGCATCATCACAACCAGTTAAAAAAACCAGTAAACAAGTAGATTTGACACCAGCATTTTAACAAAGAGGAATCCTTGGAATACACAAAACAACTACTAACGTAGCCAAAAGAGGCACATATAGTTTTTAAACTCAAGTGTATTCAAACCAGGCTTGCATTCTTTACCTATATTTTGCTTACCCCAAGGGAGAAGAGAGGGGCTCCAAACCATAACCATTTGTGAATTCAAGTGAAAATACAGTAAGAGTTACATTCACTACGGCTATTCACAATCACATAGAGAACGTTATTTACAAGGATCATGTACATTTCTAAAACTAATGGCCAGAAATGGATAGAAAATTCAGAAGATGATGAAAAAAATGAACTCTAAAATCTAGCTCACCTTGAGAGCTCTCCAGTTGGAATATGATCGGTACAAGATCCAAAAGAATGGAATGTTAGGCATCGGTAGCACCTATACAAAATTGAAAACGTTTAAATAGGTAAATTTGCAACCAAAAATTCTTCCCCTCTCCTCCCCCCCCACCACCACCACCAAAAAAAGAACTGTAAAAAATGAATGCAATTGGTACCATAGGCAAAAGCTTGTACATACCGCTAAGACTGATGTAAGTGGGAGCAATGTAACTGATCCATAGAAGTACTTCTTGTGCAGAAGAACTCCCCTACAATTCATAAAACACAGTAAAGCATACTGATATTAATTAAGAAAAACATATAGGGATGTAACATCCAACATGCATCCAAACGCTCTTCTGCAAACTAAAGTTTCAATCAGAAGTTTGGACAGCCAAGAAAGCAGCCCCCAGCAGCCAAAAAAGAAGAGGATTTAGTCCAATAGCAGAAAACATACTTCTAGTAGTTATGATCAGTTCTAGAAAAGGAGGGTGACATCAATCAAAAAGGGAAGGAAGCATGGATAAGCAAATTCTCTAAAGAAACCAGACCATTTTGGCATAACGCAAATTTTTATAGTAAGCAGGAGCAACACAATGCAAATATTTACTTGTTTCACCCATAATGATAGTAAGAGAGAACAAGATATGCTTCACAACTAAAGAAAATATATACTACCTATTTTGCAACCAATTTGACAATTTTTTTGAAACATAGTTGAAGTCTTCTGGGCAATTCAAAACACCATTTTGCTTATTAAGAATCTGGAGCTAAAAAAAATAGCCAGAGTGATGAGAAGCTGATGGAATTGCAATTTCCAAATTGAGGATGCAACTACACAAATTCCAATATTCCAATTAAATGTTCACAGGTGTGGTAAATTTACCTGGCAGCAACATGCCGTAATCTTCTGCGGACAAGCCGCGGATTTAAGCTGTAATATGGGAAGACAAGCTTAAAAAGAATCCAGTAAACAGTTATATATGCATGTGTATGATTGAACACACATACTTGGTCATCTGCAACAAGACATTTCCCTAATAACTTCCTTATAGTTTGTAATAACATAAAAGCACAATGGATGAAGCAAGGGAAAAAAAAATCCCAGTTTTGATTAGAAACTTACGGTCATTCAAGTTCATTTTTTTATTGCAGAAAAGTCAGCCAAAACATTGCATGAACTTTTACATTGGTTCGAGTTCCTTTCTTATTGCAGAAAAGACCGAAACTTATAAGTTAATACATGGCATGGATAGGTAATGGAAAATTAAACACGATGTCCACTGTATACCAGAAGTAATTGATGAATAGACTTGTCACTCTACCCCTTTCTTCATCACAATTTTAAAATTTCACCAAAGAAGATTAAAATGAAAGTAAAATTATAGAGCAGCTGCCACAGCGTACGTCCTTCATTTTAGATTTTATATTGTGAGTATGAATCGCATGACTATCAATTTTCTGTTTAGGATCTGTACTCTCTTTTAAATTGCAAAATCCAATCAACATAAAGGATTATCCAATGTACTCCTACGTTGGTCATACTAGCAATACTCCCACTAATATTTGATAATTCAGTAGTATCGAATTTTGATCTTTTTTCGATTAGATACTTTATCTTTGATTAGCCAAACCCAACCGGTGTAATAAAGGCTTAGTTTTGTCGTTGATGTCTTTATCTTTAGTTGTGGACCGGTATTCACATGCAAAAAGGAAAGAGAATAGTACGATGATGTCAACCTGGAGGGGTAGGTGATTACAGCAAGTGTGGCCTCCTTGGGTATGGATTTCAAGAAAATCTCAGAAGGCTTTACCCGCGATAAAAGCTTCAAACCCAACCTAGAAAAATTCCAAGGCGACCTTGCATTAGATTGTTCAAAGAGTCAAATATTTAAATGCATGTATGGATAGTACCAACAGAGTAGTTGAACTAGGAAGAAAAAGAAATGCTACCCATGCATCTTGCTCTTAAAAGACCCCTCTGGAGCTTTTTCCAGTTTAGTCCAGGCTCTGTTCATCTGAACACAAATTGCAGCAAACACAAAGATTACACCTTTAAATCCAAACAAGTAAAATGGTACTAATTTGGTAGGTACATTTACAGATGGTTGAAAGAATGTGAGAAAGCAAAAGTGGTAACGTGGGAAAGATTGGAGTTTGAGGCGGGACCTTATTAGCGAAGAAATCAACGACGAGCTCGACATTGGATTGAGACTGCTTGAGAGTAGAATATTGAGGAGAGGAAATCGTCTTCCATAAGTCCTTGAATGTGGAGGGAACATGAGATGATGATTGAGAAGGGTCAATCGATCTGATACTGAAGGCCCAATTCCTTCCTTTTATCGGGAACACCACCAATCTAGCTCTATTCATCTCCTTTGATCTTCCTCTGTTGTTACTTCGTGGGTTTTTAGCGGCGGTTTATCCTTCTATTACCTTTCCAAATCCCTTAGAAATTTTCCAACTCTAGCGACGACCCTCTTCAAAAACGGAAAGGGATTTTTATAAACTCATAATTCGCATGAAGATAGGATTTTGATAGAGCCAACAAGCACCAGGCAGGCCGAAGGATCAAAAAGTACAAAACTTGAAGGGGTAGGAGCGGCGGGCTCTTCCTCTTCCTGTTCCTGGAGCTTTCTGGTCCACCGCCGTTCACTGTGCTGATACTACGTTTTGTAACTCACAAAAGCGTTGATCCTGACTTTGACAGCACGACACGCTTTCTTTTCAAAATCCCACTCCATTTCCAATACATGTTGTAGACTTCAGAATTTAGAATTTTTAAGATTTAGAGGTTCAGATTATTGCTAGCTAATATTTTATTTACTGCATCAGACAATCTAATGAGGTAATTTGTTTATTGTTAGTTATTTGTAGGATTGTAGCTAGAATAGTTAATTTCACCACTTCATTTCCACTTGGAAAGTGTTTTGTTCATTTCCACTTACATTTAATATCTTCAAAGTACATGTTTTTATTCTATCAACCCAAAGTACCACAAGCAAAACTTCAAATTTCATGTTTATCTCATCTATTCTGCCAAATCTTTCATCTCTGTATCTATGGGAAAAAAATATACATGGTTGGTCGTCACATGGGGAAAGATGGTATAGAAAGAACAAAAAAACAGTTAGCTAGTTATAGTGATGTAACAAAACCACTAACATACACAAGAATACAAATAAAAAAGAATATCACAGTCATTAGTCAATCCATCCTCAGCAGCAAAACCCTTCACACCCAATGCGGCTGATATCGAGATGAAGGAAAATAAACTACACCACTCTCCATCACATTCATCCATATGCGTTGTCGCTCATCAAAGGATTACCTCCACTCTTAAGACTTGGAAGCCACGGCAATATCCTTGTCACGACTAATACCATAAGAGAAATAAGTTCTTTCACTTCATTCATCTTCTGCAATGAAATTTGGCACTTCACCTTGACAGAGGTACTCATCGCACAGTGATGCTGATCCCCAGTCCTTTCGAAGTCTCCGGATATCTTCTGTGAAAGTAGATCCAGGGGCACCAATGAACACAGTCGACAAAGCACAAATAGTCTTATCCAGCATGGCTTCCACCTACAAATTTGAAACAAAAATAAACGATCAGAGAGGGGAGAAAATCTGTTTACCAGGAAGTAATGGAAATATCATGAATCTTCTCATATATGGTCACACATTCTGCAACAAAATTTGTACCATTTTTCCCCAAATAACCATCTTCATAAACCATCTTGGATACAAAAATAAAGTCATCTTAACAAAGATACGCCCAATATTATCGTTCTTATGTGATATATAGTCCACCACATGCTTCAATCAATAAGTAATTCAACTCAGAACCACTGACAGGTATGTCCCCTCAAGATTATTAAAGCAGCTGGATAGACTGAATTTGCAATCCTACAGTCTAATCCCAGATAACTGCTTATAACAGATGTAAAAGACATGCCTGTATTATGTCAGTAAAAATCTCCAATCAGTAACACGGAGTTCCAAAAGAATAAGACAAAACTCACAAATCATAAGCCCACCTGCGAATTACCCTCAAGCCCATGTCTATAAAGCAACGCATCCCATTTCTCAGCTGAATTACGTGCAGGCCTCTTCACAAGGGGTACGGTCTTCCCATTAACGAAAAGCAGTGACTGTAACAAACCAGTTTCACTTTCTGCAGCATCGGTCGAAAGATAGATTACTGGAGTGTTTGCTCGTTCAGCCACTCGATTGATGCAGTCAGCAGCTTGAGGAACGGGGTAGAAGCAACTTGGTTGTTTGGCATTGCTGATAATAGACATTAGCAGGCAATCTCAGAGAAAAAGGATTGGACTAATAAAACAATTGCACCATAGAAGCATAACTAATCATTAACCAACAGAAAGATCAAACAAAACTTGGTGATGGAAAAAACATTAAACATTACTACTCGCGATTCTTGAACTGTTACATCATGCCCAGCATTATAAGTGCAATAGAACCTCATCAAAGCTATTAGTTTGACTCTGTTCACTAATCAACAGAAAGTTAATTCTACTCCACCTCATTCAAATAATTCAAAGCTGGCAACGAACTAAGACAATAATAAGGACCCAACTTTTTGGGAAAAAATATAAAATTAAAAAAGAAAATCCAAATCCTGCATCATAATTGCATATCTAACCATGAACTTACTTCCATACTCAATAACGGGATATGCCACAAGCATGCCTCATAGTAGAAATAAAAACATACCAGAACTTCAAGAAACCATGTCTGCGGAAATGAAGCGCTACAAAATCCCTTCCTAAAAATGTTTGGACAAAACGCTGGGCAGTAAGCATAATGAGACGACTTGGTTCGATGAGTGTTTTACATGTATGAGCAATAGGACCACCAGGCTGCATTACCCAATCATTCTCCACATCAGCAAAGAAGACATCTCCAATGACAATAACATCTTCGCCAGATGAAAATTTGGACACTACATCCTGGACTGTCCTTTTCTTTGGTTGCTTGACGTCATCAGTCCAAGGAGACTCAAGCTTACTCATCGAAACCCCCAAAGCCTTCAACTTTTTCACACGCTCATCATCTAGGAAGCACGGCTGCGGCGATGAGAAATAACAAATGAACTTGTTGATATGAATATGATTCTTTTTACTCTCAGCAAACTCCTCAAAAGTAACAACCACTTTTCTTCCCAAACATTTATTAATGTGCTCAATATCCAAGACTCTATGGAACTCGAAATCAACTTTAGAACTGGGAATAACCAAGACACGATTCAGCACAGCCGCGAAAAACATATGCTTCTCCAAACAAATCAAGTGGTTAGACATCTGACCCGAAACGCATACGGCAAACAAGTACTTATTCAATTTGGGTTTCCACTCAATAGTTCTCCTCTCAGAAAGCCTCTGATCTACCTTCCTACACCTATCCAAACCTGCTATCACACTAGAATCCGTAGCATTAGTTGATACAGAATCAAATGCGCCCCCTCCCAACTGATGGGAAGACAATAAGACCTGCTGAATTTGGTTATTGAGTGAAATATGAGAGAGCAGATCAGACTTCAGATCTTGCAAAAATCCTCCGGATGACAGAGAAGGTAAGCTAACATGATTAGAAGTGGAAGAATTTACGGATGAATTATTGGTGGTATTAACAGAGGAGAAGGATTTAGTATTTACTACCAAGGTGTGGTTCCAGAGCTTAAGAAGGCCCAGTTGTTGGCGCTTGAGCAAATAAAGAGCGCGGAGTTCGGAGTCGCGCATGCGACTAATTGAAGAATCGAAATTGGGATGATTGGGAAGGGAGGTCTGAAAGAGGCTTCGAAAGTCGGTGGTGAAGTAGAGAATGAGGATGAAGAGAGGAAGGAAAATGGCGAATAAGTACCTTTTACTGAAGTTGAAATTAGGACAGAGAGGAATGGTGGAGAAGCGGGATTTGAAGTCGGGGCGGCGGGGGTGGTGTTCTTCAATCTGGAAGGCGGAGTGGCGTGGCGAGGAATGGGATGATTTTGGAGCGTAATCGTTCCTCCTCTCATTCTGCTCAATGAGATGCTGACGATCGTCTTCTTCATCTGAGGAGGATTGCGGTTCCATCATTTGAGGCCAATAGTTACTGAGGGAATTGATATGCGTTTCAGTAAACTCTTGTGAGTGAGTGTGTGAGTGAGCGTGTGTAAAATTGAGAATGAGTGATAATGGAGATCTGTAAGATGTGGTGGGGGTGGTGGTGGTGGTGGTGGACCTGTTGGTTTTATTGCTGAGGGAGGGAGGGAAGGAGGGAGAAAGAGAAAAAATTATCAGCGCCAGCGGGCAGCGGCAACGTTTTTGGTAAGTTTATTACGTAATAAACTACCGAGTCGGTACGGTGGTCGGGAAGGGAAAGCGACCTGCTACTGCCTGCGGATCCCCACAAGATGTCTTGTAAAAGTATAGTCTAAGTCACCAGTAATCTTAAGCCCAGTCCAATTGGCTTATCGTCGAAAGTAGAAATGGACATCCAATAGGCCCGGCCCAACCAAACAAATAAAAGAAAGCCTAAGAAGAAGGAAGGAGATGGAGAAAACCATTGATCGACTTCCAACTCCCGAGTCTCAACTCTCAACTCAACTTGAGAAATCCAATGCCAGCAATGGCACGGCTATTGTAATTTCCCTTGCTTTTTTATCTTCTTGCATGGCAGCTCAATGCTGGATCAGAGATGAAATTACTATTTTTACATTCCTTTGTTCAAGTGTTCTGACATCAAAGCGCATAGAATTTGAGTTTTCCATCCTACTTTACCACAGAACACCGGGACCTATCATGTTACAAAGAACCTGAATGTTTACATAATACGTTTCACACCAGAGCTACTGGTGCACACTTTCTTCCCCAAAAATTATGCCCCAACCAGAAACTTTCCAGACTATTTGTTTATTTCCCTAGCCTGCTGGGCGATGAAAGAGAGCAAGCAAGCATCAAGTCTCCACCACCAGTATGTTGCTCAACTGACCTATTTCCCCTCATCCACCTCCACCAGCCTTCCACGAACCCACTCCTTCGTTACATTCGCTAGTTTTTGTGGTTTTTCTTCTTTTCTGGCCTGCTGCCCTCTTATTCCATTCAGTTGGGAGTTATGTTCGTATTCCCTGCTACCGTTCAATTTCAGTTCACCAAGATCCTCTGTCAGACTGGGCAGCTTCACAGAATTATCCAACAATCTTGGAGCCAAATTGACATCTATGCAACTCGTTCGAGGAAAAATCTCCTTACCATTCACTACATCATGGCTGCAGAAGCTTGATGGTTGCACCACAGGTCTCTCAAAATTGAACCCCAGAATGTCACTGTTCCCTGATGCATCAACCAAATCTTCAAACTCAGATTTCTCGCAGCTGAAACCCATGTTCACACAATTACTAGGTTCTAATGTACGAGCACCATTTACTTTTCTTTCCACAATTTGGTTGGGATCGTCCAATTCTGCACTCATTTCCAATTCTGGGTGGCTAACAAATTCGGGTGAAGCCAGTGAAATACTTCCATCAGTTCTCAAGTCTTCTTGTCCTTCATCTATGGAGCTTATAGATTGAATTGCTTCAGCAATAAGCCTCCTGGTTTCAATGAGTGAAGCCTGAGCAAGAGGACTCTTCTTAGCAGCTGCTTCAAGAGCATTTGCTGCCTTCTCCGCTTCAGCAATCAACAACCTACAAAAGTTGTACGAGTTTTTTTTTTTGAACTCTCATAATAAGGCAATGGATGGCTACTATATGCTAGCTAGTCAAATCAATTCGCACACAATAAAGGAACAGCAAGTTTATAAGCTTCGCAATATAGTAGACTGAAATAAACTTACTTTGCCCTATCAATGGCTTCAGTTTTCTTGCTTTCAATAGCTGTTCTCTGTGCTCTAATGCTTTTTAGCATCTCCAACTTCGAACTCGCCAAAGGATCCTTGAAAGGGGCCATTTTGCTCTTCATCGTTACTCGCGGAATTTGGCTCCTGGGTTTAAGGTTTGAAAATTCATCTGAATTCACGTTTCTTTTGGAAGGATTTCTTTTCCTTGTCTGACCATCACTGCTTGGCTTTATCCTTCGCTTCCTTTCAACTCCCTCTGTTATGCCATGATACTTTACCAGACCAGAGTAAACCCGATTCCGATATGACTAGACAAAAAGAACTTCAGCATGGTTGTACAGAAAATTCAATGAGAAATAGTCAACAACTAGAAAGATCTTCAAACACGATTCATTGGCATGAGTCCACAAAAAGAAAGCTATAATGAAGTTCTCAGTCACCCCAAAAAAAAAAGGAACAGAAAGAAAAATATTAATTCCATTTTAAAAGCTCTTACAGGATCAGCCCATTTTGCAGATATGGCCTCTGAAATCTTCCTCCTTTGCTCAAGAGGCTTGGGGGCTCTTTTGCTGCCTTTCATTCTTGGCATTCTTTTTCTTTCTGCGACACTTTGTGCCCATTCTTGTGCAAGCTGTTCATCCAGTATCTCGTATGAGTTCCACTGCAACTCTTCCTCACCAAGAACACCCCTTCTCGAAGCTTCTGCAACTAGATTTTGCCACTCATATAGGCAAGTTTCCTGCAACAGAATTTTCTCACGACGCTTTTCCCACCCGATTCGCACACCAACTCCAATTTTCATCCTTGTTTCTTCACTACAAAACCAGTTAAGTGCAGGGCATGATATGTTTCGGTATGGCATGGAAACTAAAGGTCTGATAAACTATCACAGGACAGCAATAATGATTTTCAATAGAAGAATTGGAAACATAAATCCAACTTGTTTTCATAAATACATTTATAGGTATTTCATAGACAATAAAAGCTGGGAATAACAGCATTTTTGGTGATAATGTCATATCTATATAACTCCATTAAGCAGACATTAACACAAAGATAAAAGAATATAACAGCAGATTACACCGGTCCATTCAGAAGCAATAGTAAAGAATTAATGAACTAACCTTTGAGTATGGCCCAACTTTGCTAACTTCATTCTGACCTGCGTCAGCATAAGTAGTTAATATGATGACAGGAAAAGGTAATAACAGAAAACGTTAGTTCATATTTTCACGCTGGAGATCAACTGCCTATGTCTAATCCAAATATCAACAATGTGGTTATACAACATTTTTCAGAGAAAAAATTATGAAAAAACTTTGGACAAGGACAACACCAAAAATTAGTAATAACTAAATTCATAAATTTGGAAAGACGCTGAACAAATTTCCATGCCTCCAACTGTCTAAGATCAACTAATTGCTATTGATACTCCAAATTGAAGGCATGTCTAAGATAAGAATTTTTTATTTTTTTTTCCTTTTTGGTAGCAGTTCACAGTAAATTGAAAACTTCGTATGCAGACCCAATCATGTTTTGTAAATTTAACCAAGGAGCAGTAGAGCAATCCTCAAGGGGACCATAGCGTCAGTAATTTCCCAAAAAAAGTGGTCAAGACAAAAGTCTAAAATGATATCATCCTACTCATCATGTCCCTTGCACTGGCATAACTCCTATGTAGATTATTCTTACATGACTTCACCTTAGGGTCCTGCATTGCAAGCCTAGTTCTCTCTTTAATCCGCTGTAAGGTTTCTGCACGGAAATGAAGACATTCTTGAACACATTAGCAGGCTGAAGAAGAAATACCAGTTTTACACCTCCAAAAAAACTGCAGAATAATATCACCTGGAGAATGCTTTTTTCCTTTGTTCCAAGGGGTATTCCCTTTATTAGCTCTTGAAATCCTCATCCGCCTCAGCCTTTCTCTATCACTGGGTTCAGTTGAGTCCTCACCTGAGGATAGTTGCTCAACTCCAGACACAGTTGCAGTTCCTGAATCAACATCGAGCTTCACACTGAATTCTTTCCTCTGAGTCAACCTAGTGGGCTCAAGAGTAGCAACTGCCTTAATCATTAATCTACCCCTCCAGGTGTCAAAACTCCCCAAGTTACAGTTGTTAGCTTTTTCCGGGATAAAGAAGGGTTTCCACAGAAAACCAAATTGCTTCTCATTTCTGGACAAAAATTTACTGTGTACAATTGCTTGAGACCTAAATGTATGTATGTTGTTCCGGAGAGAAGGTTGTGCAGTTGCAATATCTGCGCGTTAATCAACAAAATGAATAAGCCAAGATGCTCCAACTCAAAAGATTAAAGGCACTTCATTACCGGAATAAAAGGGCTACCAAAAAAAAACCCCGTAATTCATGGCCAAATAAGGACTTACAAAGAAACATTCTTTCGATGAAAAAACAAAGAACTAAAACAGCTAATTACCCAGATAGGAAGAACCTATTACGGTAAAGGGACAGAGGAAGAAAGAAGAGGACTAGATAGCAGAGCAAGATTACCTAATAAAGGCATGGGGAGGTCATCCAGGCACCGCCCAATGCTGCACGGGTTTTAAAGGAACAGAGAGAGTCTGGTGGGGTTTTGAGGAAATCCCATACAAGAATACAGTTTGAGAAGAAAATTTGCGGGGGGCAGTTATGATTTATGAATTTGGAGGAGGAGATATCGTGCGGGAGGCAAGTGAGGAGTGAAGATGGAGCCGTGGAGAGGTTTTAGGGGGACAGCCAGAGCCACACACCGCTGCCTCGCGCAGATGTCACGGAAGCTGGATATGGTTTCATAATTTCATTGCCCCCCCACGGTATAATTTTCAGAATCCGATCTTATTCATTCCTCCTTTTTTTTACTTTGTTATATGAATAAAATTAAATTCAAATTTATTATTATATAAATAATTTTTATTAACTTTCAATCTTAAATAAATTAATTAAATACAAATACTTTCTGATTATGAATGTAATTAAAATATTTAAAAAATTAAAATTAAAATAACTTATAAACTATATATAAATATTTTACATATTTAATTAATAATTTTTTTTTAAAAAATAATTTATAAATTATATTTTCTTAAATTTTCTATGATTTTACCATAAATCGATTCTTTATAAAATTTCGACCTTATAAATTATAGGCCACAATACTCATCCATAATCCTTGATATTTTCGTCTTTTGATCATTTTTATTGTTTTTCCTTTCTTTTTTTCCCCTTGAATGAATGGTCATGGGAAGTGGGAATGTTTCATAAAATTTATTTTCTAATTAACAATTAAATCGATATTTACATATTATAGTTATTAAATAAAAGTTATTAAACCATGTGAGTATGACATTAACTAATCGTTGTGCGATAGTTTATTTTAGTTTTTCATTATTAATATCATTATTTTGGTTGCATTTGGTGTGTTAGTTTAATAATGATAAAATGTTCAAAAACTTTTAATTCTTTCTTTAGACTCTGAATTCTAAGGCATCATTTAATTGGTTAGAATACGAAAAATGTATTATATTCTTATACGATATTTGTTGTTTAAAAATGTAAAAAAAAAAAATAATTTTAGAAGGCGCATAACTAATATCTACTATTACTCTCTCACATTTTTTTCTCTTAGCTCTGTATACAATTTATATATTTTCTCTTTTATTCCTCTTTCTTTTTGTTTATCGTTATTATTATCTATTAATCATTATCATATTTTATGAACAATAATATATTTAAAATGTATGCTTTAATGCTAAATGTAAAATAAACTTTTTGTCCATTCCAATTCTGATATATTAATCAAAAAAAATATTAGCATTAATAATAATATCCATGTAATATATCAATCATATTTATATTATACTAATAACTTCCGTTACCTTTTCATTTCCCATCAATGAAACAAGTCTCACCTAAAAATTCAATAAGCCCACTTTTTTTTTTTTTTCTTCTTCTTCTTTTGGTGGTAGTATCAAACTATCAATTAGTATGATTTAAGAAGAAAGTGCACTCAATTTATAATTTGATCCCTTGATTGTGGTTGCTTTGTACCTTCTTTTTTTTTTGGAATGGTTTATTAAGGCCTTTCCCTCATTTGCATGGTGATGAGCGATGAGCACCGAACAGGTCAAGGTTCAAAGACGTTGTTCACTTGTTCGTCGTTTGGTCACTTTTAGGTATTGTCATTGGCACCCTGAGTGGGGGATTTAGGTGCAAACGCAACGCAGTTTAATACCACCAAAACAAAGGAAAGCTTACGATTTATGACCATAAGTTACGTTCCCATGAATCAAAATGGTCTTACACGGCCCCTCCAATCTCCAAACTCCAAAATCCACTCCAAACTCCCCCGTTGAATATTATCTCGCGCACATAATTCTTCCATAGCATTATGATTATTCCCTTTTACCAGTCAAAATACATTCTACACCAACTGCATTCCATCCACGATCCCCCCCATCACAGAATCCCATATAGACTGTATATGAAATTCAATTAAGGTCTGGGCAAGAAACAGTCCTACGCATTTGGACCAACATAAACCCTGTACCAAAGACTATAAGTACTAGTGGTAGTAGTAGTACAACCGCATATCCTCATTCCTCAAAATAGCGACACATCATTACCAGTCAAAATCCTACTACTCAAGTCGAGAACCATAAATGGACGCCATTTCTGAAACACCAAATTCCAGTGCTGAACAAGCAGAAGTATTATTAATCACTGCTCTAATCAGAAAGGTGGTACCCATTATGTGCGTAGTCATCAATAGGGTGCGTTCAACATCGTTCAATCTGTATCAAGAAACCAATATATGCAGCAGCAGCAGCAGCAGAAGCTCCGGGGACGAAAATGATTGCACGGCTCAAACACTTGCAGAAGGGGAATACATGAAAGGGTCAGATCCAGAAGATGATGAACAACTGCAGTGCGTGATATGCCTGTACGACGTCATTAAAGGTGAAAAATACAGGGTTCTTGGGGATTGCAAACACGGATTCCACGTTGACTGCATTGGGGCTTGGTTGGAGAACAATTCCACTTGCCCTTTATGCCGTTGCCCCGTTCCTAACGCTTCCATGAAGCAGCAGCCGCAGCAGCTTAACGATGAACATCATCAAACTTTACACGATGCCATCCTTTCTTGTTTTATCGCTTTTCTGGATCACTTGTGCACATGGTTCCTCAACCCACTCGGATTTGACGACCCAGCTTGTGACGACCCCCACTACATAATTTGAAGATTCCATACCAGAACCAGCAGCTGAGCCAGCCTCCCCGGCCGTACATATATTAATTGAGAATATTGTCTTTCTATCTTTGATTCATTTGTCAAAACTTCATTTCAATGTTTATATTTTTTAGATGTTACGTATATGATACATGTTACATGTAGTGTACACAAGTACAATGGTGAGACAAACAACACTCTCTGGTTTACAATAGTGCTGCATATGCAAAGATGTTAATAATATTTCATTGTTTTGTGGTTGGCTCTG
Source organism: Gynochthodes officinalis (assembly GCA_020080225.1). Lineage (NCBI taxonomy): Eukaryota > Viridiplantae > Streptophyta > Magnoliopsida > Gentianales > Rubiaceae > Gynochthodes > Gynochthodes officinalis. The sequence goes on along the minus strand of CM034625.1, from coordinate 12,922,210 downwards.
GTCGATATATTGACCTGCAGAATGAGAACTGAGAGATACATCTGAAAATTAACCTGTGCCATTTCAAATTTGATACTTCTATTGGGTATTAATTAGCAACGGCCGCTTGTTTCATTCATGCTTGTGACATAATTACCACAGCACTGACCATGAGTGGTCATAAGTACTATAGGGAGAATATCATTTCAGCCTCATCATTTTGTCCAGAATATTTTCCTTAATTTTTTTTCACATCGCTGCCGAACTCTTGTTGACTTTTTTTCATCACGCGTCATCTGGTCTCAACATTGTTCATTTAGGTGACCAAAGCAATTACGTTTTTCTACAGGCATACTAGTGCAAAAAGTTGGTAGTTGAAACACACGCAAAATATATAATGATCCAAATTTTCTTTGATAAAAACCACCTTTTTTTTTTACAAATAAAGAACTTTGCAAAGTGAAATCATGATGGTGATTGGTTATGCCGGAGATGATGTTTGGAATTTTTGTGCATGATGCAATATGATTAGCATTTATTAACATTACACAGATATCATAAATATGTTGGATAATGTCACACTCCAAAAAAAAAAAAAATTAAATCCGACTATGTATTTCAGATTGACAAACACCCCACAATCAAACACCCTCCCCCTCCAAAAATAATAATAATAATAATAAATAAATAAAGGGAATTGCAGGAGTACTAAATGTTGAAAGGAAGATCCTACGTGATTTGGGAGTTTTGGATACCTGTCTTGCATGAACCTTGTGCAAGATGGAAAGCTGAAAAAGCACGTATGCTTTCAATTCAAATGGGAAAAAAACAAACAGGAGAAAAAGAAAAAACTGTGGTGAAAAGGAATCATGAGTTTGAAAACAAAAAAAAAAAGGAGGAAGGAAATTTGAACACTCCTTTTTTGATGCCAAAATACTAGTACTAGTATTGGTAAATGTACTATACTATCCAATTGGAATTTTGGAAAGTTGGACCAATGAAAATTAGAGGAAGAAGCAGAGCAGAGGCTAAGAAGTCATAATTCTTGTAGAGATTTTTGTGAAATTCTTTTCTCGATTAATTGTCCTCAAATATTGAATGTTTCCGTATACCAATAACAGTGTTAGCCGAGATTTCTTCTGATTTTCATGAAAATTCAGTTGAAAGTTCGCAAAGGAGGCGCAATTGGCGGTTGGACAAAACCCCACGAAAAAAAAAACATTCAAAGGTTTTACCAAAAAATCAGCCCCCCATAGCCATTTCAGCAGTCAAAACTCCACAACAGGAGTCGTATAGAAACCTCCAAGAAATGGCTTCCAGAACGCCGCCATGGGAGAATCATATTCTGCCTTCTCTCCCAGCTGACTATTCTCATTCTTAGCAAAATGCCACATTTCTTTTAAGCCAAATGTCATTTTCATTTCATATCTTTAAGACTCAAATCTCATCTTCTTCTCCTTTAAGCAGACTTTTTTGTTTATACTTTATAGAGCCACGCCATTAGCTTAAGGAATTTCACATCCATTCCATCATAAAGTTTGAATCTTTGGAAACCTCCTCCTATTTCAACAACCAAATAAGTACGTCTAGTTTGTTATTGGAGTTCTAAAGTTGGAATCTTTACAAGTCTCAAGCTGGAATTCTGCACATAACATCTCCACAAAATCAAGCAATCCCTGTTCTTGGCTTTTTAGTAAAGTTTCTCTTGAAAAAAATGGGAGATTCATCAGGAGTGGGACGGAAATTAGGTGATTCAGGAGCGATTGAGTTAATTGGGAAGGTAATGGTGGTGGCTGTTTTGGTACTCTTCCTAGTGGTGGTTTTTGTTTTCTTCATACACCTTTATGCCAAATGGTTCTTGCAACGTCGCCAAGAAAACTCCCCTAACACCACCACTAGGAGGCGCCGCCGCTTCGACTTTGCTCCGGGGTACCAAGAACTGGATGCGGTGGCGGCCCTCCGCCGAGGACTTGATCATTCGGTTCTTAAAACTATTCCTGTAGTCACGTTCAGTGCCCAGGAATTTAAAGATGGATTGGAGTGTGCAGTTTGTCTTTCTGAGGTCTCTAAAGGTGAAAAAATCAGACTTTTACCCAAATGCAGTCATGGATTTCATGTTGAATGCATTGATATGTGGTTTCAATCTCATTCTACTTGCCCCCTTTGTAGAAACCCTGTTTCTAATCAGTCCCCTTTAAACTCCACTAGCCCTACTGATTCCTCATTGGACTCAACGCAAGAGAGCACGGCAGAATCACTAAATTTCCCTACTAATGTTTTGTTTTGGGGAAACGAGACTCAGGTTAGCATTCTAGGCAATGGTTTGGATTTGGAAGACAGTCATCAAGGTGTTCTCAATTGTAATTCTCAATCATCTTGTGCATCTTCATCTTCATCTTCATCTTCATCCTCATCCTCTTCCTTGTTACCAACATCTACGAGTCATAGACCGGATGGGATCTTAGTCATTGATATCCCAAGGCATGCTGATGAGGATGAAGGACAAAAATCGCCACTTCCAACGCGCTTGAGGTCATTGAAGAGGCTTTTGAGCAGGGATAGGAGATTAAGTCCTCGTAGTGCTGCTGCTATTGATGTTGATCTGGAGCAGCAGGGGAGTTGAAGTAGAAAGTTAGCAGCTCTAATGTTGCAGAATCATGAAGTTTTTTTCGCAATGGTGGTGACTTGTTCTAGGCTGCCAAACTAAGGGTTATGGTAAATGAGCAATTATCATTTCCGGCCCTTAGGCATTCCAGTATCGGGAATCAATTGGCGTGTATATTTATAGATGTTTTTGCTATATTGAGACTATTGTGGTCTGCATATGTTTGTCTATTCAATTCAATGTTCTTTGATTCTTAATGCAGATGATGTTAGACTTTGATCACTGCATTCTGTTTGAGGCTGTCGTACGGTTAGCTTCTCGGTTTGAGAATGGAAAAGGAAGGGATCCATGTCTCTCACAGAAGAGTAAAGCTTCTTTGCTGCAGTTGGCTCCATGTATACTCGAGCTCATATTATAATGAAAATTTTAATAATTCATACCAAATAGTACTTCATTTTCTGATCTCAAACTCCTTGCAGATTAAAAACATTAATGATTGATCTTTATTGGGCCTGAGAACTGCATACGCGCAAGCCTGGACACATAGTAATATGAATGATGTTTTTCGTTCACAAAGCTATTGAACATGATACAATCCGATTGATTACATCGACTGGTAGTTCGAGAAATTGATAACACTGCCTCTGGGTTCATAACATGTTGAATCTGCTCGAGCAAATTTAGTTTCTTTCACCTATAATAATGCACTGATCCAAACCCACTAAATTAAGTCATTGATATACTATGTTACCAAGTAAACAGGACCATAGGATTGAGCATTAGGAGGAGGATTGTTAAGATGGCTCAGACAGAAGTAAGGTGTCCCATCTTCTTCTGTTTTACCTGGATTGAAAAGACTAGTTAGGGCGCCTGAAGATGTTGGCTGGCGAGACCTGCTAGCTATTAGGCCACTACCTCCACCATGTATTGGACCAGAAACGGTGCCGCGCCTCAGTTTAGGAATGGTGGCTCCATGAAACGGTTCCCCCAGAATCTCGTTTTTCTTGTCAGTCTTCAACCATGAAAAAAGTGAACTTTTCCATGATTTCTTGTTCCTTTTCTCTCCATTTGACCGAGTCTTTCCCGGTTGCTCAACATGTCCTGTAGTAGCCTTACAGCCCCCTTCACGTGTGTTCCTTCTTGCTTCTCCTAAGAACTGAAAACGCCCACGAAATGGAATCATTAAAACTTGGATTCATCTCCCGGAACAAATAATTATTACATCTAAAATTAATGCATAGAAACCATTCCCTGAGCCGCCCTAGGTGAAAAAAAAATGTGAGACTACCCTGTGTAGATCAAGTTACAAATTGGTCAGAATCAAGCAGAGTACCTGTGCAAAATCTGCATGGGGATCAAACTCACATTCATGATATTTTCCAGCTTCATCTTTATCCCTCGGGTAAATCGGAGACATCTTCATTTTTACTCAGATTTCACCAGTGGGAGTTAAATATGCCACCGAAGTGAGTAGCACAGAACTAAAACAATTAAAAAAAAAAATAGCAAGAATCAGAAACATTGGTAGAGAGTTACTTCAAGTTTCTTGAAAATCATTTAGATTTATTTTCCTTGCAATGATATGCTTGATTCTTTTACCAGAGTCCCTTTACTCCGATTATGTCGCCAGAGGGCAGCCGTCAATAACTAGCAAGCAGCAGCAACGAATGCAATGCTTATTGACACTTTGTTTTGGCTAATTTTATATTGGTGTTCCCCTGTTTTGTTTGTCCACACGCACACTTAAAAAAGAACCAACTCTTAATCGTCCCATGTGAGGGTGGGAGAGGGGCTGACTAAATTTCAGGAAATGGTATTAAAAGCTGGACAGGAATTTGCATGCGAGTGGAAAGTTTCTTTCTGCACTTAGTACGGAAAAGAAAGCTCCTTACTACTATTTCCACCCAATGTGGAAAATAAGGTCACCATCTGTAGTTACTCCGAATGAACCATCAATATTACATTGGCTTGAAAGTTGAAAGTACCAAGAGCCAACCGACAAATCGTATAAAATAGAAATAGATGGATTTAATGGACAAATTAACGAAAGAGAAGCAAAGTGAGTCTATGATTGTGCCCGCTGCCATCAACTTAAGCCTACAGATAAATGCATGATAACCTCATGGACATTATATACGTATACATATATAGCTTGGCAGCTTTGTTGACTTGAAGAAAGAAAGAAGAAAAGAGAGGAACTAACCTGAGGCTGAGGGAGACTTATAATACTAGTTTTGGTGGCGGAGAGGACCAAGACTAACAAGGAGCAACATTTTTTAAGACAGACGCTGAGGGGGAGAGATGAGGATGATTATTCATAATTTCGGGGGCTTTGAGTTTTGTACGCCGCATGTTTCGGGGCCTCCCGCGAACTTTATACTTTTGGTCATTTTTAATGCTGGGATTGCGAGAGAGTAGCTTTGCTGCGTTGCTGCTTGCTGGTCGGGTTGGTGACCATTTGGGTGACCAACATCTATAACCATATTATTACTATTATAATTATCGTGGGATCTAAAGCACAAAGGATCAAAGCTAGCCTGCCTGCCTGCCTGCCATGCTGAATGGTAGTGCAACTGGACTCCAATTTCATCCCCTATCTATCAACAACCATTCATGAGAGTCTTTCACTCAATTCTTTCGAAATTGAAACACTACATTGTTTCGTCTTTTTGGTAGACACGAATGTCAACTAATACAAATCATTCCATTCTTTCAAAATTTAAACACATTTACATAGTTTTGTTTTTGAGAATTTCATCTCATAAATTTAAGGGATCCTTCACGGGCTTATGGAATCCTCATCTCTTACACTGACAGTAACTTACCGCTTTTCATTCTTGTTTTCATCCAAGCTTTCCCGATAATGGGTCCTTGTAATTGTCTGACTATTCCGCCGACAGAAGCATTAAAGCAAAACCCAGTAAGCGATTTTTTTTCCATCCACTTACCTACGACCTTATAAAAACAACAGCAACAGTAGTTAAAACTACGTAGTTTACTCTTCAAACAACACAGTAGTTAAAACTCTGGTTTCATATGTGCACTCATCGTGAACAAGCAAGTTTTTAAGCCTACATAACATACAGGTTCAATTTTGAGACACGCTTGTCCTTCCTAGTCGCCTCAGATATCAAAGTTGAAGAAGAGGCAAAGCCATTACAACTCCAAAAATGGAAATTAGCAACAGAAGCACCCAAGTTGGAAATGATTTCCTCCGGTTTCTAACATCTTTTGGCACTTCTGCTATATTCATCCCCTCTCTAGTCGGATTCACCTTTCCATCCAACTCAGATCTTGTATTTTCTGCAGGATTTGACACTGGACATACCTGCGCACAGGCAGGTTTCTCGGGCAACTTCTGCTGTTCGTATTTCTCCACATATTCAGGAAACAACTTCCTAAAGGTTGAGCTGTCATAAAGCAATTAAGGGTGAGCTAGAAGAAGAAGAAGAATAAGAAGAAATTCAAGTAACAGAATGCAATTAAAATGCAAACCATTAAACAAAATGGGAAGGAAAAATAGTATCTTTACTTCCATGTGCCAACCAGGAAAAAAAACAAAAACACACGGATGAAGATTTTGGCAGTAAAGGATCAGAGCCTCTAAAAAAATTCCAGTAGACTCACATTTTACAATTGAAAGCAAGAGAAGCCTTAGCAAGCCTCTGCTTCTCAGCAACTGTAGTTGACACGCTGCCTGTGGTAGGACTCATATCCATCTGCATGGGAAGGGCAGGAAAATTACAAAACTTGAGCTGAGGTACTCTGGAAAACCAAATAGTAGTAGAAGCTTTCAACCTTTTTCAATCTTATCCGGGAAAATTTCACTGGTAATCACATGGATGTAAAATGATATGTTATCTTAGCCATCCAGTCTTAAAATAAACTAGTTCAATGTTCATATTATAGAAGGATTAACTATCCGCAAATTGGATAAGGTTTCATGAAAATTAGTGAGCAAGAAGCTTACCTCTCATGCTTTGTTTCCACTGAATTACTAAACAGAATTGCTGAAGCTAAAAATACAATTGCAGAGGCCCTTTTATGAGGACTTTTTGACTCTTGACTTTCTGTGTGGTACGTCTTAAACAATTGGACTCAATAAAATCATTGCAAATGCAATTACAATTATCTACAAGGAGAAAGAACCAACTATAAAATCTCGATTCAGCAAAAATAACTGGAAAATCCTCTGTTGATTAAGAACAAGAAGTTGTAGCAGGTAATAACATCTAAGCAATGATAAATCCCATGCATCACTTTTGGTTTAGCTACAGTTAAATTTGTCATAAATCAAAGTAAAAATGACAAAGATACTGTCAAAACAAGGAAATATATTATAGCAGGATCTCGTATGCAACTTATGAGTTACTAGTATCCAAATCTCACCATGAATGAAAGAAGTCCCGTCAATATGCTGCATTGAGAAAGAGAAATATTAGCACAAAAACAAAAACTAAAAAAATAAAGAACAGTATGCTTTACTAATGGCATAAAGTACCTCGAAACAGACCACATAGGGTTCCAAGTTTCAGGATGAACTGGAGAATGAATAATAAAGTTAGTAATGCAAAAGCAGCAATCAGAAAGACAAGTTTAACCAAAAAATCATACAACATAGGAAACAAGAAAGGCATAATTCATGAAAATGTACAAAAGTATAAAAAGCAACATACAATCACTCATAGAAAGGCAGATCTTCTTCTGAGTCGCAAACCGTCCATTTGGAGTTGTCATGCTACAGACCAACAATATTTCGAAATCAAAACCAGCCGATGAGAGATGCTCAGATCTTGCAACCAGTGATGGGGAAAACATCAAAAGAATATAGAGACAGTAATATGACTCATAGCAAACCTGATTCCCGGAGGCTTAAAAGGATATTCTGGAGGAAACTTAATCTTTCCATAATAATACCCACCTGAATATCAGAAGCATAAAAATTTTATGGAAAATCTCAAAATAAATTTAGAATTGTCAGAGGACAAAACCAGTAAGAATACCAATTGAAAAAACAAACAGATACTAATTTGCCCATTTCTTAATAGACTTTAAAAAAAAAAAAAAAGGATAAGACCAGAAAGGAAAGAGAGAACACAAATCTAGCCGGATAACCTGAACAACCAATAACAAAAATTACTAACCTGCAAAAGGTGTTCCTTCACTACCCTCCAACACATAATCTGGCCACAAGATTTTCAGTCAGGTGTGAGTTCATGCTAAAATAAAAAGGAAAGAGGAAACGAATTGTAACGCACAATTTGAAAGCATGTAGCATATCAAAAGAACAGGTAACTTACGCCACTCAAGGATGTCATTTGGGGCAGGCCGAGCTACAATATGCGAAACGGGTTCCTGACATTCAAAGAATATACAATCATCCAGAGCGAAAATTGGACAAATTTAGCACTGCTCAAAGTAAAATCCAGTATGAAATGTTACTTTAGGGCATGAATTTCTCTTTAAAGTACTAATTTTAAATGGCGAGTTTTTCCAATCCTCCAATTGCAAAATTTTAATATCTTAGAAGTGCAGCAACAAATACCGGATATCACTAAAGTGGAACAAAAAATTAGCTGTCATAAGATAACTAAAGACTTGCAAAGAGTAAATCAGGACCATACTTTACAAAGGGCTCGATATTCCTTCTGGAGGCGCTTTACGCATGCCTTTTCAGCCATCCTTAATGTCAACACAATTATGTTACAGGAAGTATACCCAAAGCCTTGCTTTTACTTCTTATATTACCAATGCAGTAAATGCCTGTTAAAAACAAATTCTCCAGAAATATCAGCGAATAATACTGACTTGAATCATAGTTTCATAAAAGAAAGAATAGAAGCAGAAGAAGACCTGCACTAATTGAGGAAAAATAAACATATATAACACATCAACAGCTGTTGAATTTTGAATTAAAATCCCAGAATGTACATGTGAAAACCCAATAAGCAAAAGCCTGAAAGGGTTTACCCATTATGATTCTCATGCTCATTGCCAAAAAGAAACGTATAGCTTGATAAACAGATTAATAATGCAATTACCATGTGTTCCAAAAGTAGGTATTGAGACTAGTCAAAACTAAGATGCTCAAATACTAAACTTCAATCCTCTCCAGCAACCGACACAGGGGACAGGGCCCAACTCCACAAAAAGGACTAAACAGGACACGGAGGTCCCAAAAAACAAGTGGAATAAATTTCTAGAGGGGCTTTATGAAACCATCATCACCGTGTTTCAGTTAAATAAATGAAGTCAAATATATCAAGAGATGCTACAAGAATAAAACTTATAAAGATGGACTCCAGCAGATCAACTACTCCTCATCCACCAGAGGAGCAAAGTAGAGGTAAATATCAAAAGGGATTATCAAGAACTTATTAAGTTTGAGACTAAAACCCACATAGAAGTTCATGACAACCGCAACGAATGTCTATGTTAAGTGAAACCACAATTATTCCAGCGGATGACTCCTGCAACACCACATTCTAGCTGAGCTCCCCTGCTTGCCCTTCTAATTTGTAATTTTGGTGTATGTTTGAGCTTGCCGACAACCCAATTAACTGCTAGCAGGCACAGACACCCAGAAGCTTATCCAAATTCCCATTAAAAGCCACACAATCTTCCATCCCAGCAATTACTTAACTAAAAGAACGATTCATTTCAGACAAGCTAAATCCTTCCTTGAATAAAGTCCCACACTTAACCACCCATCCCCAAGTCTTAACCCAAAACATACCCCGATCATTCGCGTCCAAACACTAGCAACCCACAGTTAGTAATAAACATACTCCAGACAATTACAAATATCGAAACACAAATTAATAATCAGCACCTACATAAGGCAGGCAAAAGAAAAATGAAAATTTTATCCCGCGCACGAGTGATTATATAATTTCCGAAAATCGAACCCCTAATATATTCAATTATCGATCAAAACGTAAAACAAAATACATTTTAAAAAAAAAAAAAAAAAAGCCACACGCATATATAGCGAAAGAAAGCAAAATTGATGAATTACCAGATTTTCGTGAAGCGATTAATTTCGAAGCCTAACTGAAGCACTCGATCTCCCACCACAGCACTGATGATCAAAATCAGCTGGTATTATTATGCGTTTCCCCTTCTGTGGACAAGTTTATTATAATGGTGCTTCCGGATTTCGAAAACAAATATGAATCGTTAAAATAGCGGTTTGAGCTGGTTCTCGTCAGTGTTTGTTTTCTGCAACTCTGCGTCTTCCAGATTTTTACCACTACTACTCCATTATCAAACCAAACGGCAACCGCAACGCCGTTCCTGTAAAGACGAGAGTACCCCTGAAGTTATTACATAATTTCGGAAAAGTACCATGGTGATCTCTTTGTTGCGTAATAGAGGAGAAATCGGACTTTTTCATAAAGTCGTCAGGAAGAGGAGATCCCAACGCGTCAGGGTCAGTGGCGTCAAATTCACCGCAGTTAATGCGAGGACATTCGGAATAAGCCATTGTTTAATTATGCACATCTTTCTGGTAATTCTAATGATCACACATTAGTATTCAACAAATTATTAATTGATCCAATTTTTTTTTTAAGGAAATTAAATTAAAAAAAAAAAAACCAAAACACAAACATTTTGCTTTGTGATCTACTTACTAGTAGTGCACTCTAGTTTTGAGATGTAGATGTACCATTCATTTTGAGTAATGAGCAGGGGAATCAACATGCATGCATGGAATGGTTGGAGTTAAAAAAATGAGCCTCGGATACTCTTGATCACCCCATATATTTTACTACTGTGCATGCCAAAACTCACCTATCATCACCACCAATAAAGCTCCAAGTGCAATGTTTTTCTATGGGGATTAATAAAAATTAGATAGCAGATCAGAACACGAGGCTTTATGGATGGATGGTGACCGTGTCCTTTGATTTGTTTGATTATGAGAAGCAAAGGAAATGCAAAAGCGTGGCCTGCCTTGGAACTAGAGAGGGAGAGAGGGAGAGAGGCAGAGATCAAAGATTAGTTTAATTAAAGTATCTGTGAAGAATGCATGTGACTTCTTTATATACTGGTAATGTTGCTTGTGATCTTCTTTCAAACTGCAGCAAATATACTATTGGTATTGTAAGGATGTCTATCTTTTCTTCTCCGTAAAATAACACAGTTTACACACACAGTGTGTGGAAATCTGTGGCTTGATTACCTGTGATTCATTGATACGACGATGTCTCTTGAAATAAACAAAGCAATACTAATACACTACTTTTAAGGTCTAAAACTGGTTCGACTGAAGGAAATTGCTCCACTTTCGAGGTTAAAAGCATTAATGCGGGCAACCCAATCTCCCACCGACAATTACTGCTAATTGAACCCATGTAATATAAAATATGTTGGTCGGAGCATCACCACTTAACTCTTGACACAAACATCAAACATTAGTTCAAACGAAAAGGTTGTGAGTTTTCACAAACCTTTTTGTAATTTAATTTGCAGTTAACATGGGAGCACTATATATACGCGGGTGTGTGTGTGTGTCATTGAAATGATTCATAGGTTTCCATTCCTTTTTACAGTACTGGGTAGCTCAATGTGGGATTCAAAAATGTCGCTGCCTCTCCAAAATCTTGAAAAGTAGGTTCATGATTGCTTTCGGTGTGTACATGCGGAGTCAGCTGATGAGAGAACAGAAGATTAAATAAAGTATCAACATTGCAGACTAACCAGATTTAACTACTACTAAGTACCACTACTCTCTATACTTAAGAAATCACGTGCCTAACTCACATGACTGACTGCATTCTCCAACTGTAGCAACCAATCTGGAAAGTGAGTCAGAGACTCCTAGCAACAACGCAAAAAGTTCAAGATTACAACACAGAGTCCGTAGTATAATAAATAAATCTATGGTGAATGGAAGGAAAAAAGAAACCAGAACTCTCTGCTCAGTCAATAGTCAAAGAATCAGCACATGATGATGTGATTCGATGCCCCAGCCCGATGTTAATATGTTTGTTACGCATAGATTGTTACTATACACTATACAGGCAGACGGATAGCTAACATCATCTATCAGATCCCCTGCGCGCTTGAAGTTTATAAATATACACGAAAGCCGCAAAATCTCACCATCTTTTTCACTAGATAGCTCTATAGATCCATCATTCATTCTCAATAACCCTCGCTCTCTGTACGTACTTGAAATTGATCTGCAAGATCCCGCCACGAACTTACCTACACTCGCATATCCTGCCTGACGCTTATACGTGATTATTAACTATGAAGCAGCCTCAATTAAAGAAAGCAACGGCCGCTTTACTTCTTGTAGTCCTTGTTTTCATTTTACAGCTATCATCCTTCTCCTCCTCCTACAGAGCAGAAGCAGCTCGCCTACTTCTCCTCCACGAAACGCCAACTGGGACTACTTCTAGCGACCCATCATCATCATCCTCGCAAGTTTTGACAGGCTTGCTTCAGAAGCAGAAGAAGCCGTTCAAGAAAGCTGTGGGAGCCAGTGCTAGGGCCATACCTCCCAGCAGGTCCAATCCAACTCAGAACAAGTAATTTCAAGCTTCATCAGCTGTAATTACTAGTACAAGGAAACTCCAAAAACCAAAATGGGACCAGCCCAGACAAGATTGCTAGTTACTAGTAAGTCATTACTACAGACTAGATTTTTTAGTTCAACTAGTGATTGATGATGTAGATCTTCCAATTAATAGTTGGTTTGATTTAGAGTACAGTTTTATAGTAGTACTCCAATAGCATGTCGAGAACTTCTTCTGTTTTTTTGGGTTTGGGGGGGGGGGGGGGGGGGGGGGGGGTTGCTGTTAAATCAAATTAAATGTATCACATTACTAATTTCATGTTTTACCTTTTTTCCGTTGCCTTTTCTTTTTAATTTTAGGTGTTACTAGGCGTGATGGTTCGGAAGGAAGCCAATATCAATAATTTACCACTGTCATTTTGGTGATTGGGTTGGATATATTAACAAAGAATAATGATATTCATAATAATTTTGTTATAATGATTTTTTATAATAATTAATGTAATAAATATAAAAAAATAAAATTATTTTTTATTATTTGTAATCAGTAAATTTTATCTTTTAATACTTATTACATTAATTAAAAATCACTAAAAATATAAATACTCAATAACAAAATACCACATCAAACCAAACAAGCAACCTAAAAGCCCCCGGTACCGTAACCATAATGGTATTGGCAGGGACGGCCTCCATCTTTCAAAAAAAAAATTAAAAATAGTTCCGACGCGCTTAGAATCAAGATCTTCCTCATTAAGTTAATTGTTTAACCCCAAGAACCTCTTAAGGTGGGCCTTGGCCGCTTTGGTACACCTAGCCCCATGCTATCTTTAGTTATTTACTTTCGGAGGTATATATACCAGTTATATTGTGACTAAAGAGGAATTTAGGATGAACAAAGACCAAACTTCAGCTAATTCACCTCGCTAACAAAAATCCTCCTAAAATAAAACTGATCGCACTACAAGCACGCGAGACCTACTCATAAAAGATAAGCAAAAGATACCCCGTTTGTTCATCAACTCAAGTAGCTTCTTTTAACCTTTCCTTTCCAAGAAGACGCTGACAAATCATTGCTCCTATCTTTTCTTCTGAAACTGTGTGGACTGATTTGGATTCTTTTCATTGTCGAAATTTGCTTCTGCAGCCACACTCATAGTACCCGCTCTTAACTCTTTCTGCTCTTTTTCTTTTTCTTTTTGTTTCTCAAAACATCACCATCCATGGCATCTTCGGTGATGCTTGCTCTCGGTCTTTTTGAGCCTGAGTTTTTAAACTTGGTCTTTGATCCTTGATGAGCCAAAAACTGTGAACTGATATTAGGGGCAACATTAGCAAGGCAACTGTCAATCTCTTTTCTTATGCCTTTCATATTTTCTTGCTGTGGTTTATGCTTAGCATCTGCAAGAAAGTTCTTATTTTCTGATGCTTCAGTTCCTGCTGATCCAAAGGCTTCATAGAATTCTTTGTAAGCAGATTGCCTTGAAGCTTGCCTCAACTTCCACTGATCAGGATGTTTAGCAAATCTAGCAAGCCAAGTGAATAAATTCAATATGTAAATCAAAGAAATTCTTTTGAAAAAAGAAGCCCAACTTGTAAGGAAACTGACTAAAAGAGCAGGCCTATCCGCGGTAGTTCTAAGGGGAAGTCATGTAATTATCATATTTTCAGCAATCTTCTAGGGAGTGAACAATACAAAATCATGATGTCAAAATCTGTGCAATTATGCAATTCTGTGACAAGCAAAAACATATCTCTCTACTGGGTTTTCCTTTTAAAAGTAACAAGCAAACAACCAAATAGAGGAAAATCAGTATCAGCTTACCCCTCAACATCAAATTTCTTCAAGAGGTATGGGCCCAGTTTAGTCTTGGATAGGTCCTTCTGTACGGGTAAAAGTTCTGATACAATTGTTTCTCTTAGAGACACACTGCAGGCACTGAAGCATTTTTCAACTATAAATGAACCTGATGGATGCGCTGACAACTCTCCAAAATGTCCACAAAGCCTTAAGAAAATGAAAAATACTGTAAGGAAAAGGCAGCAAATAGATACTGGAAAAGCACATTCTTTGATTTGTTAACTTTAAACCGATGGGAAATCAAGAAGAGAAAACATACTTGGCAACCAATTTCCGCTTCTGCTTTGCGGAAGCATTAGAGGTCAGAAAAGCCTCAATAACACGTGAGCCACTTGGATCTTTTGATGCTTCAAGGGCCTGACTGTCTTCTAAAGATGTGACACTAATAATGTATGATTGTATAAATTCCTGTACGACAGAAGTTTGACACAGAGATGATTTAACACAAAGTCAAACTTAGAGATTGACAAAAGGAAATAAGCTTGGCATTGATGTTTACCGAAGTATGAACCAAAAAAAACAATGTCACAGGAAGAATTTTTTTCCAGCACTCCTATTACATTTGATTCTTCTATTATAATTGAATAGGCAGAAGGAAACAGGGACAAAAAATAGAGTAAACATAGAAGTTCATGGGATAATCATGGTATCATAATAGGCATTTGATTGGTTGACCAAAAGGGGGAGGGGGTGAAACATGGAATTTAAAAAAAATAAAAAATGAAATAGTTGTTATCAGAGACACATACACTCGGAAGTCTGAAAATTGACTGCAGCATCAAAGAACCCAATACATGCATCTTAGCACCATGTGGCCAGCTCCAATTCAGTTTATCTTCACTAGAAAAGTAATTATCAAGAAAAAGTATTCTAGGAATAATGCATCTAGGAGACTCATCCGTTGCGCAAACAGCAGCAGCAAGGGCCTGAGGACACTGTTAATAGAGGAGAGAAGTGATCAAACTAAACCATTTGCATAGCACTACTTAAAACTTAAGGGATGATATTCTCGGCCACCAACCTCATTCTCATGACTGTGAAGCTTTTGACATGCAGCAACAAGAGAAGCAACAACTCCAGGTCTCCCCAGCTCAAGAAGATCCTTAAATCTTGCACCAATGTCTGCCCAAATCAAGTCCATCTAAAACATAAACATGGCAAGTTGTAAATAATTACCACTAAATAGAGTAATCAAAATAGATCTCTACCAGCAACTAAGTTCTGAAACTATTAATATGCAATCACTTCAGAACTATGAGTTACAAAATCTGCAACAAAAACCAACTAATAAATACAATTCAAATGGATAAGTATGTAGTAAGGTGATTATGGACGGTGGCAGTTAAGGAACTTAATTATCCATCTCTTTTTAATTCTGTTATTTGAACTAAGGTATCCATGAAAGAGATGAAGATGGACAAACAGTAAAGTTTATGTGGGCATACTTGATCTCGAGTTCTGGCATGTGAAATTAAAGCCTGCACAACAAAGTTCCCACATTGTTGTGATGACAGAAGAAACAACGAATTCCTGAAAACTTGCATGAATAACTTGTCATACAAAGAATCAGGGGCTACTTCCAAGACAACCTGTTAAAAACCAAACTCTAGACAATCAAAATTCAATAAACTAAAGTGCAATATTTAAACATTAAATCAAGTCAAGAGAGAGAAGGACAAATTTTAAAAAACTATTTCTTAATGAAAGCAATCATGAATTGACTCAAAGCAAAATAATCAAGTCAGTAATGGAAAAGTTTTAAATGCAGAAAAGAACTAGTGTTTGGATATATTAGATTACCTCCATTAGATGACTGAATGCAGTTTTCTCTATTAAACTTAGAAGAGTTTTCACTGCTGTGACTGGTAATAGTCTCCCCTCAATGGTATTTTCACTGCTGCATCCAAGAAGAACCGGAATAATATGCAATAACTGCTGTTCTTCACCAGCTAGCAATTTCAAAGCAGTCTGTCGTTGAGTGAATGAGATCCATCAGATAAATAGTTAAAACACAAAGTTGTCAAACATCAAGCAATTATCTGGTAATTTGCACCTACAACTTCAAGGCAAATAGTGCAGAACTTTGAAGATAAAGGCTGTGGATGTAAACATATGTCCCAGTATCAATTATAGGTGAAAATAACAGAGACACAAGCAAAACACTGAAGCATAGGAAATGAATCTAGAAGATCAATATATAAATACTATTATTAAATATTAGGCAAAAAATGTTTCGTAAAAATCTAGTGGTGAAAGAATATACCTGCAGAACCAAGCTGCTGTATTGATTACATTGAATTGTGGCCATATCTTTCCTAGAGGAATTTAACATCTTGGACACAAGGAAGTGAAGTAATTCTGGAAATCTCTGCTGAATAGTTTGCAGGTCATTACCACTTCTTCGAGAAACTCGTATGTTTAACCTTTCAGCCAGTACAATAGATGACTTAGTGGAATGAAACTCGGGAGAGTCTAAGGGCACTCCTCTACAAAGACAAAGAAGGCTCCGAAGAACATGAGATCCATGACAGCTGCACATTATATCAACAGGATTTACCACAATAGCCTGGCAGGTGAGGGGGAAGAAAACTGTTAAGCTCAAGGAATCTAGCAAATAATAACAAAGAGTATCATCAACCAAAAGTGTGCCTGAAAAATCTGCATCCTTTTCCGGATGGTTTTTTTTTTTTTAAATTCTGATTGATAAACCTTTTGTTCCTCATGCAGAATATTACATGCATGTGAGTATTTGGGTGCATGTGCATATGCGGATGGGTATCAAAGAGACAAAGAGGTGCAGAGAAACCAGCAGAAGCAACAGAAGACCAGTTGTACATTGGTAGAACTTTATAAAAGAAAGAGAACTAGACACTGCTAAGGGAACTTCATTCATGCCTTGCATATAATAGTCAGAGTCTCCTCAATCAGAATATGGGTGTCAGCGTCTTGAAGATGCAAAGCCAAAGCCTTTAGTGCTGTTTCAGCCACATGAGAACCAGATCTATCCATTGCAATATGGACAAAGTTGTTTGCACAGATTCTTAGAAAACTACAAAGGTGCTCCAGAGAACAGCCTTCGAGTAGAGTTTGCAAAGTGTGGCTAATAATGTAATCAGTGGCGAGCTCTACTTCTTTGCCTCTTGCCTCTTCCAAAGCATTTCCACATATAACAGACCTTTCCTCAAAATCAATCTCAGTACCTTCAATGACATTGGCTATTTCTGCAAAATATTTTGTGGTTTCTGGGTCAACCTGTTTCCTACAATGAACACTTTTACGGCATTAGATTGAATGTCAAATGCAGGTCCCTCTTCTAAAACTAAGATAGTTGATAGCATAATAAAACCTGATAAATGATGTCGGCATAGCTGAGGATTTCTGGTGCTTGGAGGAAGACTCGGGAAATTTGGCAGTATCACCCTGGGAAGGATGATTCCTATCAAAAGCAGCACGGTTTTTCATTGTCTTCCTACCCATTTTCCTTTTGTTCCCTCTTTGGTTGAAACAAGTATCTTCCTCCACGGCCTCCCGTAAACCGTCCTCAGATAAATGACACTCTTTATGTGTTCTTAAGTGCAAAGCTGTTGAACCAATGGAGACCATAAGTGTTTCCAAAAGTTCTCCAGTTACTCATCCAAAGCCTAAAATTGAAAACCACAACTATACTCAGAAACAAATGAACCAAAGCAGTAGCACTCACGTAATCCCTACCACAAAAACCAACCAAATAAAACCAAAGAGTAATAATCTTCTTCTCCTGTATTCGCCACATTGAATACAAAATCATAAAAGAGCAATATTTTCTAAATTTACACTCTAAAGCAGCCAGGAAGTACAACATTTAAATACCTACACGCACGCGCGCACACACACACACACATATTATTGTAGTATCCGCATATGAATGTTGAAGTGCTGTATAGCTCTAATTTTCTCTATGTATAGCTCTCTCCCACTCACCCCCCAACCCTCCCCCAAAATAATAATAATAATAATAATTAATAACTAAATAATAGCATGCGAGAGGAGCATGGAAAATCGATAACACTTTGTATAAAGAAAAGAAAAAAAGAGGAAGAACAATAAAGTAAAACCTGCAGAGAGGAGGTTGGAGGTAGAGCACCACCGGTTCCGGTTCCAGTTCCAGTTCCAGCTCCCACAAAACTAAACCACCAAAAGTTTGTGTGTGTGTGTGTGTGCGCGCGAGGACATAGAAGAAAGAAAACAGAGACAGCGGCGACGGTAATGTTTGGCTGACTGGGGTCTGGGAGTTGGGTTTACGTGGATTGGACTAAAATGGGTACTTCTACGAGGCCTTTTTTAATATTGAATCCTCTGTGAGCCCATACTTATTTTTTTTTTAATCAAAAAAAGAATAGTGATTCAAAGCGGCCTCCGACCAAAACCCAATTGGCATGCTTTCTGAAGTAAGCCCATGAGAGGAGAGTCGGGCTTCATTATAAAATTAAAAATGACTTATATATATAATTAATTGTCCAGAAAAAGTCCGTCATCATCACGATTAATCAGAAATTATAATTTTGTAAATATTAACCTTTGGTAGCTTAACTTTCCTTTCAGGCAATTAAAATGTATACAATTATTAAAAAAAGGAAACAAAAAGGAAGGAAAACGATGAGAATAATTGGAAGCCCATAAGGAGATGAGGTGATGGGTGATTGCAAAAAGGGGCGGCCCACCATGTGCATGTGCATGTGCAGATTGCTAGGCTTGACCTTTAATTTAAAATCTGAAAAGGCCAAAACGAATTAAATTGAGTTATTTTCCTAAATATTGGTTTTTAAAAAAAATTAAATAAATTTAATTTTTTTTCATTTTCTATAGAAATCAGTTTTTAAAAAATCGACTTTAAAGTCGGTTTTTAAAACACTGACTTTAAAGTCGGTTTTTGAAACACCGACTTTAAAGTCGATTTTTCAAAAACTGACTTCAATGTATTTATTTTTTTTAAATTAATTTTGATTTAAAACTAATTAATTAGTTTTTTAACCATATTTTATTTGAAAAAATTTGAAAATAATGTAATATCTAGAGTTAAATTCTTCATAGTTGATACTCTGCATATCCACTTCAATTTAGTATTATTTTTTTAAAGTTTTTGATTAAAACTGAGTTAATTAGTTTTTGTACCATATATTAGTAATTTTTTTTGAAAATAATATAACTTTGAACAATAATTTTGCAATAATTTGTTGTGTATTATTACGAGTTTTTTCTAAAAAATTATATAAAAAAATATAAATTAAATAAATACTAATTCCTGAAAAATTCTTTTATTTTTAAAGAAATCGATATCTGAGATATCGACTTTAAAATCGATATTAGGGATATCAACTTTAAAATCGCTATTCCAGATAACCACTTTGAAATCGAAATCCTAAATATCGACTTCAGACAATTTATGAAAAAAGAAAACTTAGCCCTAAATCTCATAAACCCTAAACCCTAAAAACTTAACCCTCAACCCTAAACTTTAAACCCTAAACCCTAATCCCTAAACCTAAACTAGCCCTTCTCCACCTCCACTGGGGTTTAGGTCTTCCACTGGTGGATCATCAGGCTCTGTTTTCCCTTTCACCACAAGATTCCGTCAAGTTATCCATGGAGTTTTTTCCATTGAGAGTTCCACAGGGTACAATGGAGTTTTTTTTCCATAAGTGAAGAATGGAGTTTTAGAAAAACCGCCGAAACTTTCGTCCAAGAAGAATGGAGTTTTAGAAAAAACCGCCGAGGGTGAATGTTTAGGAACAACTCCCAAATTTTCAATATTTATTTAATTTTTTTTAAAAAAACAATATTTACAAATTTCACTCGTATTAGTACAGATGATTTTAATTTATATTTTTTGGAAATGCATAAGAGAATGTTAAATTAAAAATAATATAATTATATCTTTTTATTTCGTAAGAAGACATATAAAATTTTCGTACATGCTTTTTACAATTTTGTTCTGTAATAATATTTGGGATGTAGGGATTTAGGGTTTTCGTACATGCCACGTACGCCTAACCCCTTCCTCCTAACACTGTTGCATCCCACCTTAGACCATTAAAAATGGTATATTTAGGAAATCAATTTCTTATGGCAATTTAGATTAGATTAGGGTTTAGAGTTTAGGGTTTAAGGTTTAGGGTTAAGAGTTCAAAGTTGAGAGTTGAGGGTTAAGTTTTTAGGGTTTAGGGTTTAAGAGGTTTAGGGTTAAGTTTTCTTTTTCATAAATTGTCTGAAGTCGATATCTGAGATTTCGACTTCAAAGTGGTTATCTGGAATAGCGATTTTAAAGTCGATATCTCAGATATCGATTTCTTTAAAAATAAAAGAATTTTTTAGGAATTAGTATTTATTTAATTTATATTTTTTTATACAATTTTTTACAAAAAACTCGTAATAATACACAACAAATTATTGCAAAATTATTGTTCAAAGTTACATTATTTTCAAAAAAAAATTACTAATATAAGGTACAAAAACTAATTAACTCAGTTTTAATCAAAAACTTTAAAAAAATAATACTAAATTGAAGTGGATATGCAGAATATCGACTATGAAGAATTTAACTCTAGATATTACATTATTTTCGAATTTTTTCAAATAAAATATGGTTAAAAAACTAATTAATTAGTTTTAAATCAAAATTAATTTAAAAAAAAATAAATACATTGAAGTCGATTTTTCAAAAATCAATTTTTATAAAAAAATAAAAAAAAAATAATATTTATTTAAATTTTTTTTTTGAATCAATATTTAAGGAAATAACTCAACATTACTTTATCACTAATTAAGAATACATTAAATAGTAGTACGTGAGAAATTAACAGGAGAGGCTACGGGCGTCGGTGGCCTTTTTCACATTATTTGAAAAAGTTTTGTTGGCGTAGTAGTCTAGACTCTAGAGTATAATAATACTAATCACGCCTCACGGTAAAATACCAAACTTGGAGGAAACGTTTTGATGTCATGTCATCCGCTTTATTTGTTGGGGATTCTCTCCCTTTCTTTTTCCTTTCCTGCCACTTTGTTCTTTGGTTTTTTATGTGTTTGTTTAGGTTCAGCGTAAAGGGAAGCCAATGGAACATATTCACCATTCCAGCAGCAGGCAAACCAAATCAATCTACAGATGCGATTCCTACCTATGCACAATTGTAATTGGCACCTACAAAAATTACAAGTTGATGAAAGTTCCATGCACGCAAACGAATACCTTTCTTATTATGATGATGAATTGATGATGATGTATGACGCTAAATACTAGTAATAGTGGATAGAAGCGTGACTAATTAAGGTATGTTCGTCAATGGATTCTTAAGTTTGATTTTAGAGTTGTTATTGCTTCCTTGAGTAACGACATTTACAACCGTGAAAACCTACTAGACCAATGAATACAGTAACTATTACTATTATATCATCCCTTTTCTTCCTTCTTCAAAACTGGCCCGCCTTGCACTTGTTCACGTGAAGATACATAGCAGGTATTCTCCGCCCGACGACAACCTTGGTTATGGCTTCTAGTTTTATTGCCAGCTGTAGGTTCTTTATCTCCCCTGCAATTGCATAGCCGCCTGCGGTTGTCCTCCCCAGTCCCCATAGGGCTCCAACTAAAAAATTTGTCGTTTTGTTTTGTGCCCTTTGGATGCTTATTAGGGAAAGCACAAGAACCTGCCCGTAATATTTTCCTGTGGAGCCAATTTCAAAAGAAATTAAGGCCATGATTTGTCAGACAGACCCATTCATACATAACTTTCTGATTCTGTGCCCACAATCACGCGTGGAATTTGAATTTGAGCCAAGTAAAGTTTTGTCATTAAATCAAAACATACATTTCTTTGACAATTCCCACGTATCCGCCAAAATTAATTGATTCGGTAGGCTTGTTTTGCTTTGCCTTAGAGGCCTTATCAAACCCCAAACGTAATATAAGACCATGCAATCTAACTTAATCCTATTAATGGGGAAATTTAAAAGTTTCTCCTACTTGAGACTTTATTCTTTTGAGGGTAGAAAAACAATCCCCCGCGAGTTGCAACTTGCAACAGCATCTGCGTAGGGCTAAAATGATGATTACTCGAGCTGACCCAACCAAGTAAAAGACAGCACATTATACATCCATCATCCATGATTGATTTATTTCCAGCATCCATCCAGCTCTTCCACTACTCCCTACCCCCCTTCCACAAATAGCATATTCCATTTTTCCATTACGCATGGTCAAGCAACTTGGTTTTGTAGTTATTTTTACTAATAATTAATTATCTATAATTCAAAAATAAAAAATGAAGTTTTTTTTTTTAAAAAAGATACTGTATATTGAATAAAATATAATTTATAATTAAAATATTTATATTCAATCAAACAATATACTCTTTATTCGGACAAATGAAGCACTGTAAGAATCACATGATTTCTGAGATGATATTTAATGAATGTCAGAAATTCATCCATGTGCGCCAATCATATATAAATTGAGATAATATCAAACACCCCCCTCAAGATTTTATTAAATATCAAATCAGACCTTGTAATTTGAAAAATATCAATAACCTCTTTATAATGAAAAAAAAAAATCAAATACCCCCTTGACTGCTAGTCAACAGAAATAAATTGAAAAAAAAGACAAAAAAGCCCTTCGATATAAAAGATAAAAAAATATATAGTTTAAAATTCTAAAATAAAATTTTAAAAATACAAAAAAAACAAAATTTAAAGACAAAAATTTAATAAAATTATTTACACTATAAAATAAATTTTTTTAAACTAAAAAAAAAATTAAAGATGAAAATTTAATAAAAGTTAAAGACAAAAATGACAAAAACATTGATGTTGTTTAACTTTTAAAAAATTTTGAAAAGACAAAATTTAAAGATAAAAATTTAATAAAAATTTGTTAAAAATTTTAATGTAAAAAAAATTATTATATAGGTACTTTATTTTTTAACTTCAAATTTTTTTGTATAGATACTTTTTTTTTATATGGAATTTTTATTTGTCATTTTTAACTTTAAATTTTATTAAATTTTCATATTTAAATTTTATTTTTTAGTTTAAAAAAATTTATTATATAATGTAAATAATTTTATTAAATTTTTGTTTTTAACTTTTGCCTTTTTTATATTTTTAAAATTTTATTTTAGAATTTTAAACTATATACTTTTTTTGTCTTTTATATCGGAGGGCTTTTTTATCTTTTTTCTAATTTATTTCTGTTGAGTAGTAGTGAAGGGGAGTGTTTGATATATTTTTTTTTATTACAGGGGAATTATTGATATTTCTCAAACTATAGGATCCGATTTAATATTTAATAAAATCTCGAAGGAGGTGTTTGATATTATCTTATATAAATTTCATTCGTTTTTTTTTTTATAAATTGTCACTATAATTCACATTCACCGATAATTGAATTAAAATTACACATAATTGAGTATTCCGCATCCAGCCAGACTAGGAGCCTAGGAGGTTTCTAAGTCATGGGGAGAGGAGCGACTAAAGGTCAGTCTTTGAACCAACCAAAATTAGCCAAGAAGAATATAAAGAAGGGTAATTAATGCCATTGGTCGCTTATCATTGGGTTTTTATTCAATTTTTTCTTCTAAATTTAAAAAATTTCAATTTTATCTCTTAATTTAAAAATTAAATCTTATTTAATTCTCGACCAACATTTCGGTGAGTAGAATGTGGCTGGTGCAAAATTAAAAAAAAAAATTAACAGACCTTGGATGCAATTGTTGTTGGTGCACAAGGCAAACATTTGATGTTGGTAGGAAGAGAGTGAAATCTTTTTTTCCATTTTTGTTGTTTTTTTTTTCTTTTTTCGTTTTGTTATTCCTCTAAAAACTGGTCAATATTTGTCGCAAAATTCTTTTTAATTTTGCTTTTACTAGTTTCACATACTGTACGCGTGTTTGTTGAAAATTACACTCTGCTCCTCATAATATTAGTTTGAAACTCAATAAAACTTATTTTTAAATTAAAAATTAAAATATTTTTTTAATTTAAAAAATAAAATAATTTTTTTTTAAATTTAAAAAACAAAATTGAATAGAGACACCAAAATAACACATCTATATGTGGCAATTACTCTATAAAGAAAAAAGTTGAAGAACATAGAGCCCCACCATTCATGTGGGCATATCGATAATTATCTTTCGCCTTCTCAAAAGTATTAATAAAACTACTGCAACGTCTTGTCATTCAGAAGGCACACAGGTCAGTGCACTGTGTCATTCAGATAGCATCCACTTATACCACAACTCTTGATATCCATATATGATATATTCCTGCTAGCTCCTCCCGTCCTCCATCAATTTAACCTTTTCATCCCCACTCTGTGCATATATATTCGCTGAGAAACTACCAAAACTAGCTTAAGGCAGCTTAAGCCCAACTTTGAACATGAAACGCATACAGCAATACTGGGCCGGATTAACGTCGCACAATGACAGCACTGACACTACCACCATCGTGCCCAAGAGGAGAAAACAACTCATTCTAATTCTTTTGGCAGCTGTGTTGCTGGTTGCCTTAGTTACTGGCGTTGTAATTGGAGTCAAGTCAAGAAACGACCACTCCAAACATCTTGAGGTCTCTACAGCTGCAGCTCACCACGCCATTATCAAGACTTCATGCAGCTCCACGTTGTACCCTGAATTATGCTTCACTACACTAACAACTCACCCGCAAGCCACCAAAAAAGTTATCAGAACCCAAAAGGACGTCATAGAATTAGCTTTAAACATCACAATCACGGTCGTGGAGCACAACTACTTAGCCGTCAAGAAGCTCATTGCCGAGAGAAAAGATCTTACAAAACGAGAGAAGACGGCACTGAATGATTGCCTGGAGATGATTGACGAAACCCTGGATGAGCTTCACCAAACTGAGGAAGATCTAGAGGAGTACCCCAACGAGAAGTCCCTCAAACAACACGCCGAGGACCTTAAAACCCTCGTGAGTTCAGCCATCACTAACCAGGAGTCCTGCCTCGACGGCTTCTCTCACGAGAAAGCCGACAGAAAAGTGCGCCAAGTACTGCTCAAGGCCGAGAAGCACGTAGAGAAGTTATGCAGTAATGTTTTGGCTATGATAAAAAATATGACCGATACAGACATTATAAATGAGATGAAGATGACGGCTGGCCGGAAACTTAAGGAGGAGGAGGAGGGAGGTAAAACAGGATGGCCAGAGTGGTTGTCTGCGGGGGATAGAAGGTTGTTGCAGTCTCCGAGTGTGACGCCTAATGTGGTAGTGGCAGCGGATGGTAGCGGAAATTATAGAACTGTGTCGGCTGCGGTGGCTGCAGCTCCAGAGAAGAGTAGTAGGAGATATGTGATAAGAATTAAAGCGGGTGTTTACAGAGAAAATGTAGAGGTCCCAAAAAATAAGCACAACATAATGTTCATCGGGGATGGTAGAACCAACACAATCATCACCGGCAACAGAAATGTGGTTGACGGCAGCACAACTTTCCATTCCGCCACCGTTGGTGAGTCTTAAGTTGCCTCTTTTTCTTTTCCATTACTAGCATTATTTTTCTTTCAAAAACATATTTAACAATGAGGATTACAACATTACATAAATTTTGTTTAGAACTTTCTTTTAAATTTTTAATAGGTAAAAAAGGTAAAAAAATTGACTTATTTGTGGCCAAGAGAAGTAACATAGCTAGTACAGAATCTCTTTTGGGTTATTTATATATTCATTAGTAAAACAAAGTAGGATGATTAGTTTCGTATTAAGGAAAACACAATTGTTTTGCTTTTGTAGTTGATCCTAATCAATGAGTGAGGTGGTGGATTTAGCAGGGACATTGCATTAGTTGGTTCCAAATTAAGAACACTGTCATAGTGTCATGTCGATGTCTAATAAAACTTTAGGGGAACCACGAAATCAATAACTTTTAGTAGTTCTAGGGGTGTGCGATATCTACTTATGAGGCTTGGAAATTAACGTCGTTAATTTAGATGGCACGATTATAATTCATCAGAATGAGTTGATAGTGTTGAGAACCAGTGGGGGTGGAAATAATAGAATTGATGATTAATCCATAACTCAACAAACAAAGACTACACTGACGAATAATCGAACGCCCATCAGAAATGACTCGGCACAAGTCTTTTTGTCCATGCATCTAATAATATTCGGTCCATCAGCAAAATTCAATGTCAAAAAGAATACGGAATATCACCCCCCTAAAATTAAAGTCATGGTCTTACAATAAGGACAACAGCTGGAGTCCCTCCCATCCTCGGTTTTTCTCGGATGCTCTAATTAAGCAGTAGTGTTCGTGTCTTCATCATTTTCAAAGGGAACGCCCCCACAATATTTTTCAAGCGCATTTTCAGAAAAGGAGAGCGGAAGATTAAGACTCTGGATAAGTGTAGGATGGGTTTTTGTTTTTTTTAACCAGTGACACATTTCATTCGTAATTAAATACGCAAGAAAGAGTATTACTGACGAGAAGTAAAGTAGAATTAAATTAAATTAATATGTTTTGGTAGATTTTTAATAACGTTTGGTGGAACTTGTCCTTCGTATTTTAAAAACAATAAGTAACATTACAAGGGCTTTCATCTGAATTGTATGTAGTTTTATCCTGTTAATACCTTCCATTTATATCTCGTCCCAAATTAATTACTGCGTCGATTGTTGACATGTTTGTGTTTTCCAGCTGATCATCGCTTTCTTCTTAGATTTGATTTGTTTGTTTTTACGTGTGAACTGTTTCTGTCTTTTCTGAGCATACACATGACTGATAAGTGATAACCGATAAGAATAGGAAGCACTAGAAGAAAGTGACAATTTTTCTAACTATTCCCTTCAATTACGGGTTTTATGTGTGGAAACAAAATCGTGTGTTTAATTAGCTGTCGTTTCGGCCACGTATCTTTGACGCACATTTGGAAAATATTCCTCATGGCGTGTACTATAGATGGTCTTGGAGTATCATACATGATTAAACCAGCCAGCTAGATTAGGAGGCAACCTTTTTTTATCATTAGCTTTTGACTATTTTACTGAAAAGGGTTTCATGCAATGCAACCATTTGAGAAAACACCGTTGAATGAATCATTTACGAAGACTAAATTGTTATGCCATCAATTAATGTGCCACCATAATTTCGTCCTATATTACATCAATTATTGTACCACCATGAAAGTGAAGAGGTACGCATGTCATGTGCATGTGCTTTGCCTTAATTTGACAATACTTTTGTAACACTCAATTGATAGTAGCTTACTCTATCTCTTTTTTTCTTTTGTGTGGGGGGGTGGGGGGAGCGGTTGTGAAGTTATGAGATTTTGTTAGTAATAATGTAACTAGACATGAAAGAGATTTTGTAATCAATTTATGTTTACCTTGACAAAAGTCACTCAATAACAAACAGTTGTAGCATTCAATGCTATTAATTTATTGAAAAAAGTTTTTACTAATCATATTTGTTAATTTTAAAGTGTATCAAATTAAGGTTGAATTCAATTGATGCGCTGGCTGCCACGGATATATCATGTTGCCTCCACATTTTTCAGTAGTAATATTCAGACTTGATAGGCTTCTTGGTATTCTTTAGTACCTACTGATCGTATGTATTTTCTTATTGACGACGTGGTGCCTGATTTGCCGCAGCCGTGGTTGGTGAAAGATTCTTAGCCAGGGACATAACATTCCAAAACACAGCAGGTCCATCCAAGCACCAGGCCGTGGCCCTTCGCGTGGGGTCGGATTTGTCCGCCTTCTACCACTGCGACATCCTGGCGTACCAGGACACTCTTTACGTCCACTCCAACCGCCAATTCTTCATTAACTGCTTCATTTCCGGCACCGTCGATTTCATCTTCGGGAACGGCGCCGTGCAGTTACAAGATTGTGACATCCATGCCCGCCGTCCCAATTCAGGCCAAAAGAACATGGTCACAGCCCAAGGCCGAACCGACCCCAATCAAAACACTGGAATTGTCATCCAGAAAAGCAGGATCGGCGCCACTTCCGACCTGAGACCAGTCCAGAGAAGCTTCCCAACATTTCTGGGTCGGCCCTGGAAGGAGTATTCCAGGACGGTGGTGATGCAATCCACGATAAGCGACGTGATTGATCCTGCCGGGTGGCACGAGTGGAATGGGAACTTCGCACTCAACACATTGTTCTACGGAGAGTATCAGAACACGGGGGCTGGAGCGGGCACTTCCGGAAGGGTAAAGTGGAGGGGTTTTAAGGTGATCACCAGTGCAACCGAAGCTCAAGCTTACACTGCCGGGAGGTTCATCGGCGGTGGAGGTTGGTTGAGCTCCACTGGATTTCCCTTCTCTCTCGGTTTATGAAAGCAGTTAAGCAACCGCAGGCCGCCATTTTGGATCATTTTCATTTTGGTGCTGATGTGATGCCAACCGTTTTAGGGTTTGTTTTGGTTTGAGAGCTCTGCTGCCGTCTTGTTCAAGCGGGCGTGAATTAAATTAGATTAAATTGTATTTCCAGCCGCAATAATTAATTAATTATTGATGAAATAAATGAAGAAGAAAATAAATATTCCCAGGTTGGTTTCCTAATATTATTAAGATGGGCTGTCAGTCCGTATGGAAATAGAGAATTGAGCCTGTTGTCCTGTAAGCTGGCCATCGTACTGAAAAGCTTGGAGGTCCGTATCAAATAGAATAGCAGGCCTTGTTAAAAACTCAATTATTGTTATCTGTCAGACTTCAGAACAAGAAATCTCAGATTCAGTAACTCAGCTGAATAACTTGGGGCATAAGCTTCATTACTGCATTAAGAACAGAAAAATACTGACAGAGAGAAGAATGGAAGTAGAGAAAGAACAGAAGAAGAAGAGGGAAATAGATCGATAATCCAGCCTCCTCAATCTCGCCTCTGTGTTTACATTTTATAAGCAAAGAGTTAACCAACTAACTGCTAGTTAGTTGAAGCTAACTGTTTTTGACCTAACTAATTTCCTCTATAACCGACTCCTAATTCTTTAACTGTCTGTACTCCCTAAATGGCACCGTTCCTCTAATCTTCTTAAGCGGTGTTGTTTCTCTTGACTGCATGACAAACCGTCCCTGATGAGTTCAGTCTTGTCCTCAAGACTGGAATTGAGGAAATTGTTGCTTAATGAATGCCGGATCTTCCCATGTAATATAAAGTTTGCTAGAACTGGACATACCGGTATGCCATATTGATATTCCTTTGCGAGTTGCCACTGCTATCACTTCATATGGCCTTCCAATATTTTGGTGCCCATGCAACTGGAAGAAATTGGCCACCTTTGTCTTCAGGCAAAGCTAATTCTGTGACTGGAAGCCATCTTTGGTGATCGTAATCAAACTCCCAAACCTTGGACGAATTCAATTGTGCAATTTCTGAATTAAAACCCAAAGTAAAGTTTGACCGCTGAAATTCAGCTTTTTGTGGAATCCAAGAGATGGTCGCAGACAAACATGAAACTCTACCAAATTTGGATGTAGATTCAATTACATTCTGAAATTTAGCCTGAAGCCGCCACTTATTCATATCAAGGGAATCCAGTAGCTCAAGGATCTTGACTTGATCATCTGAATAAGCAGCAACTAATTTCAGACTTGTGGAATAGACTCCAAACTGAATGTCTAGCACTATACTTGAGTTCCTTTCGAAGCTTTTGCACTACTTCCACTGGAGAAGATCACCATCTTCAACAACTTCCAATAGAAAAGCACAATTGATCAGTTGGTACTGGCACATCCATGCAATGCTCATACGTTTTAATACTTCAAAGGATTCGTAGTTCCTTGAAACAAGCTTGAAATGAGTTCTGATATTTAGTTTAGCCCACACCTGTTTCAGTCCCATTCTATCAGCCAATTCCCACTGGACGAAGCTGCTTGTGCTGCCCATGTCCACTAGGATGTTGATCATCTTTTCTTGTAGTATTGCCTTGAGAGTGATGGTTTTTCTTCCCCATTTTTCTGACAGTACATGGAGGAATACATTCGCCACATTTTCAGGAATTTCCATGGCATCCTTCTGGTGGTCTTTGGCATCCAAAAATTCTTGATCTTCTTCATACAGTTCTTGATTCTCCAATCTAAGCTCATTGATAGCAGGCAATTTCACTTTGCCGTGCCCCTGCTCCTGACCTTTCAAGAAAGCTGAGATATCTTTCCTTTTGATCAAATTCAGCGTAGGGTTGTCTGCCTTCCTCTACAGGATTAATTCCTCTCCTCTTTGCATCATCAGAATGTGTAGTCTTTTAAAATCAAAGGTGATAGGGTTGTGTTGTTACATCCAGTCAATTTCAAGAATAATATCCCATCCGCCCAACTCCATTACTCTCAAATCATGTTGGAATTTATGTTCCTGAATCTTCCATTTTACTCTAAAATAAACTCCAAAGCTTGTGATCTTTGTGCCATTGGCTATGGTCACATGTAAAGGGGGTGCTGCCTCATGTTCCAGTGACATTCTTTCAGCAAGTCTCCATTGTATAAAACTATAGGTACTGCCAGTATCCACTAAAATATTAACCCACTCCCTTGTAGTGTGATGAATTTTCTTTTCAAATTTTCCGACAGCACATGTAGCGAAACATTCATTGCCCTTTTTGTCAAGTTTCCTGTTTCCTCTTGGAATTCTTTGGCATCTAGAAACTCCTGATCATCATCCTCCTCGGTTAGCATGAATACAACTTGTTTCATCTTGCACTCATGTCCTAGTCTGAACTTCTCCCACATCTGAAACACAATCCCAGATTACGCCTCCTTTGAATTTCTTGGGGTGATATATTCTTTGTTTCCCCACCCCTGTATCAGTAGTTTTGTTCACAATATTGACAGTAGGCCTAGAAGGACCTAAGATAGTTGTTCCTGACTTGTAGTTCCTAATAGAAGTTTCAGAATCCCCTTTAGGCACCACTTTATATCTTTTTGCATTCATCTCTACTGATTGTTCTTGTAACGATGCAGTCTCAAATGCTTCAATTAGAGAGGCAAGTTTCATCATCTTAACTGTGGGTTTGATTTCTTACTTGAGACCACCTATAAAGCTTGATATAAAGTAGCTTTCAGGGAGTCTAGGGTCACGGGCCAGTATTAGTGTCTTCAGTTCTTCAAAGCGTTCTTAATTATTGCTTCTGGCTTAGAATGTTGGGAGGAGAGGATGAGGCATTGAGGCTTGCCTGCCTTGTCCAGTTTATTTATGGACTCAACCACTACTGGATTTTGGGTTAGAACTGTGTGGTTTGGTAGACTATATATGGTGTTCCACTAAGCTCTTAAAGGAATCAAAAGACACAAGTTGGTTAGATTTTGTGTATTTATATTTGCGAGATAAATATTGTGAGATTTTAATGATATTAATTTTTTTTTATTGAAAATATAAGAATTAGATTAATTGTTATATTTGCGAGATAAATATTGTGAGATTTTAATGATATTAAAATTTTTTTATTGAAAATATAAGAATTAGATTAATTGTTATATTACTAATAGGCTAATAGAAGAATCAGATTACTTGGAATTAAACTTTTGATTTTTGTGTTGATGGACACGTATTTTATGTCATTGGATCTCAAATTTGTTCTCAAACTTATTATTATTATTTTTTAAATGCGTGTTTTTGGGAAATAATTAATGGTATATATTGATAATGTTTCAAAAAAAAAAATTCATATTTTTTGAAGTAATGGTTGTGAGAGAAAATATAGATTAGAAATTGAAAAAATATTTTGAAAAGCGTTGTTAAAGGTTGTTCAAATAAATCCTAATAGTTTATGTAGATAGTGTCAACACACAATAATTTCTATTCAAAAGAGTATTGAATAATCTATATATATATATATTATCTTTAACTTGGGGTTGCCCCGGAAATTAACATGGAAGCCGGTATATCTTCCAAACTACTTACCACAATGGATGATGATATGATTTGATAGCAAATAGAAAAGACCTTAAATTAAATTAATTTAATGTGATCTGATGATTTGAATCGGTCAAATTCTGATGTCGCAAGTTTAATCAAATAAATTATAGGGGTGGGTTTAATTTGCCTTCGTAACACAGCTAGCTTAAGTTTTAATTACTAATTATTTGAATTTGATGACAAAGGACAAAGGACAAAGGACGTTGTATTTGCCAGCTCGATCATGTATGGTCGCATAGCCGGCCTTCCCTTATCTCCTATATTTGATATTACACTAACATCCTCCCTCCAAATTACAGCTATAGATTGCTGCTTCTTTTTTTTTTTTTTTATTATTATTATTAAAAAAAATTAGCTTATAATATACCCTCGCTTAACCCGATTGGAATTCTTTGTCCTTTGTATATTTTCTTGAGACAGAAGTAAGACTGGGTCAGTTTGCAAAAATACAAGCCTTTTGGATGGAGTTTGGGAGATCATAAGGGGGCCTCCCATCCCATTGAGTCCTTCTGAAGACCAGTTACGTAAAGCACGAGCACTAGGTATAAGAAGTGAAGGTGAATAATAATGATAAATTATGCAGGCTCGGAACTTGACACAGAAGCGTCGTTGAAAGGGTCCAAAAATTAACCTCTATTTGGCATTTGCATCATTGCATGTACAGTTTACAAGTTTGTGCCCCCCAAACAAAACTCCCTATAAAACAAATGCCTAAGCACACAATCACGGTATCACATACAAGCAGCAGCAGCCTATTTAACATCTCAGATAAAGATCGGTTTAGCTAGCTACTAAGCTGCATCCATCGTCATCATCCATGGACACGGTGAAATCCTTCAAGGGTTATGGCAAGGTCGATCCCCTGGAAGAACAAGGATTCAGAAGAAAGACCCGCAAGAGGATGATCATTCTCGTTGTTTCTTTTCTTCTTTTACTAGCCCTCATCGTTGGTGTTGTGGCAGGAACTGCGGCACAGAAGAAGGGCAAGAATGATGACAATGCTCGTTCAACTCTAACCTCCCCGCCTCAATCATTGAAAGCAATGTGCAGCGTCACTGCTAATCCCGAATCCTGTTATTCCAGCATTTCATCCGTGGATGATGCTAATTCCACCACCGACCCACAAAAGCTCTTCCGGCTATCTTTGCAGGTCGTCCTCTACTCCCTGGAGAAGCTCTCTGCTCTCCCTCAACAATGGATTGGCACCACCTCCGACTCTCAACTCAAGAATGCTTTGGGAGTGTGCCAGACTCTATTTGGAGATGCGATTGACTCAACCAATGACTCAATCTCATTGTTTACAGCGAAGGATGGCCAGAGTCCCCTGTCCCCTTCTGGAATCAGTAATCTCAGGACCTGGCTGAGCACCACCCTGACCAATCTAGAGACTTGTGTGGACGCGTTGGTAGAAATGAATGCTACCAATGTGGACATGGTGAAGACCGCAATGAGCAACTCAACCCAATTCGCTAGCAACAGTTTGGCAATTGCGACCAAGTTCCTCGCTTTTCTTGATAAATTCAATATCCCAACCAACAGGAAATTGCTGGAAACATATACGGGTGTTGATTCATCATCAGAAGGATTGCCATCTTGGGTTAGAACCGCTGATAGGAAGCTGCTTCAAACCAGTGATTCTCCAAAGCCTGATCTGACAGTGGCACAGGACGGCAGTGGAAATTGCAAGTCAATCAACGAAGCATTGGAAAAGGTTCCGAAGCGAAGCAAAACAAGATTTGTGATATACATCAAGGCTGGTATTTACAAGGAAAAAGTGACTGTGGACA
Organism: Gynochthodes officinalis; assembly: GCA_020080225.1. NCBI lineage: Eukaryota > Viridiplantae > Streptophyta > Magnoliopsida > Gentianales > Rubiaceae > Gynochthodes > Gynochthodes officinalis. Next base: position 12,888,551 of record CM034625.1, on the reverse strand, counting down.
AGACTATGTGGAATGTCATGATGTTTGGTGATGGCATGGACAAGACTATTGTGACTTACGATGATAATTACGTCGATGGAACAAGAACGCTCCTAACAGCTACATTTGGTAAGCGCAACTGCTCCCCATCTACAATTTCGTATCTTGATTTAATTTTACTAAGCATATTTATTACTTGTTATGTCATACCTTATTTTCCTGTGAATTCAACTTTTTACACAACTCTGATCCAAGGTTAGTTATGTAGATGATCCTACGTCGTTGAACTTGGGGTGGTTGTAACTTGTAATGGTAGTGCATCTTTAATGTTTAAACCATAGATATCTAACCAGCATTCAACAAGAGCCGCACCCTAACTTCGACCAACTTAGATATACATTCGTTAATCATGCAATATCTCTCTCTAGTCTCCATATGATTGCTTGATCCGCCTTTTAGAGGATTCCCAGAAAGTAGCAATCGCCTGGTCGGCCTTGGACTCTTGTTCTGATCATTATTTAGTAAATAAATCAGCACGGGAAGTTAGTAATCAAGCCGTGTCATTTGAGAATGTGGAGGTGGTTTAATCATACTTACTTTAATTGCTTCAAAATTCACAAACATAAAAAGTTTCGATGCCATGTTTTACTGATATTGGTTTTTTGTGACTTGATACTAGCTGCTTTGGGGAAGGGATTCATCGCAAAGAATATGGGTTTCCAGAACTATGCTGGGGCAGCAAAGCACCAGGCTGTTGCAATGCGATCAACCTCGGATGAATCTGTGTTCTTCCAATGCTCTTTTGACGGCTTTCAAGACACACTTTATGCACACAGCAATCGGCAATTTTACAGTCAATGCAAGATCATTGGGACAGTTGACTTCATTTTTGGCAATGGTGCTGTTATTTTTCAGAACTGCAACATTATGCCCAGACAACCACTTCCCTATCAATTTGTAACCATTACTGCTCAAGGGAAGACGGATCCCAATCAGAACACAGGCACAAACATTCAAAATTGTATCATATCTGCACTGGACAATGTCACAGTTGACGTTTACCTTGGCAGGCCCTGGAAGAATTATGCCACTACAGTATTCATGAAATCCACTATTGGTGGCATCCTGAATCCTCAAGGTTGGACGGAATGGTTCCCAGATGTTGTGCCACCCAACACCATTTTCTATGCAGAGTACCAAAACAAAGGTCCAGGAGCTAATGTCGCTAAAAGGGTCACTTGGGCTGGTTACAAGTCCAGCCTCACAGCCAGCCAAGCAGCTGAATTCACTGCAGGATCATTCATAGACGGCCAGAGTTGGATACCAGCAGCACAAGTAAAATTTACATAGATCTCTACACAGTTGCAGATTGGAAGATTTATTGATACTCATAAAGAGCCGAGTGTAGACAAATAGTCGAACATACCAATTAAAATGTTGCATATTCTACTCTACCATTTTGTTTTCATTTAGCCTTTACAACATTGTTGCTTCTAACATCCTTGTTATGGACAACTAATTATTCTGGCTCATATACTGCCTAGAACGTCGGGTTCGAGTCTCCATATCAAGATGTTTGTAAATCAGAGACTTGAGCGTCTTTTTACATGCTGAGCCGGGTAGTAACTTTGTCTGAAATAATAAAAGTTGGATTATTGATCCACCATTGGGCTTGACTAAGCCTCTTCAGGATACGTTGTTACAACTTACAAGTTACAAGTCAATACAAGTTTTAGCTAGGATGGTTGGATGCTTTCCAAATTCCAACGGTAACAAAACTTTTATCTAATAATCTTCATAAGGATTGTAAAAATTACAAATTGAACCAGCAATAGATTCAGGATTGATAGAACCGTTATCCTTAATTACTTAAATTCAGATGGGCTGGAGCTATAAAGTGTTACTATTATGTAAATTCAACTGGGACTAACTCTAGCTATAGTGATTTGTAATTTCCATGAAAAACTAAAAACAACCTATATTATTTTTAGGTGCTTGAATTGCAGCTTCAAAATTCGAAGTTAGAATTGGGAAAAGGCATCACACAGATAACACCAGATATCAAAATTCCCAACCCCAACATAGAATATCATGCAAACAAGAAACATCACTTTGAATTAGATATAAAATGCAGCTATTACAGAAGTTTAAAACATCAAACTCCTAGAATTATGAATTATCGATACAATGGACAGTAAAGACCAACTTCTGCAAACAGTTTTAGCAATAAAATAATCTTTCTTCTTAGACTCAGCATTCATTATCTCCCAAAATGAGCCCTTCCTCCTCAACCATTTAATTATATAATTACAATCTTTGATGCGGGTGATTTACCATCCCTGCAGTCAAACGACAAGAAAGCTTAAAGTAGCAAGGCACAGAACTCGTCAACACTGCTAAGCAGTCAAAGTTCATCTCTTGTCAGAAATTGGCGCAATAAGGAATGTAATGTTTCACAACTAAACCTCAATAATTACATATTTCATCAATCTGTAATGAAGATTCAAACTTGAACAAGATTTCTACCACATTTCTCCAGCTAAAGTAATTTTTGCAGAAAACCAGACAGGCAAAGAGGAACCCTGCATAAAGAATCAAAGATAGTTCATCAAATAACAATCTTTGACGCAGGCGATTTACCATTTTCACTGACAGCATCTCCGACTGGGACAGATGGGACAGTGACATCCCCGTAAATGTCCTTAAGCTTGGAAAGAGGAACTGTTGGGGCTGCCTCAGCCGCCTCAGCTTCAGCATAGAGTTGTTTCTTCCAGTCCCAAATGGTGTTCTTAATGGCTTTGTTTGCTAGAAGCAAAGAATCTTTCTCGGCCTCCAGCGCCTCAATCTCCCTCTGCCGATTCATTGAACGGACACTCAATGCCGCAAAGCACCCCAATAGGAAAACGCTTACCATTGCGTTACTATTTGCTGCCCGGCTCAATGCACTCATAGCTTTCTCCATTTGTAGAACACAAGAACCGGAGAAATATTTTTGTGTTCTCTTCTGATTAATACAAGATAAAAAAATTTCTTTTCTTTTCTGGGTATTTGAGTTTGAAACTAAAAGGGAAATATGAAGGCTTTACGAACGACGGGCCTTTTTCAATTACCTTTGACTCTTCTGCTAAATACTGAGCAACTCAGATCCCGATAGCGTGGAGCCTTGTCATGGAAAGTGGGGAGGCGGGGTGGAAGACCGGGCGACAAGGAGGGCGGGCGGCAGTGGAAAAATCATGAGAACTATCAGAAAGGGTTGCGTGTTCTTTTCTGGGCTTTCATGGGCTTGTGCAGTTGGGCCGGGAAATTGAATTGTCTGTAATAAGCCTGGTTGATATCAAGGCTGCCCATGCCCCAATGCTTCCCTTGATGTATCCAACCACCCAAAAAAAAAACCCTGTAAAATTGAAGCACATTCGCATGCTATAAAGTTTCGTGAAAGTAGCAAGAGTTAATCATTTATCAGATAATCCTGATATAGTCTATATCATGCATCTAATTATAAGATATCACATAGAATTTTAAATTATGTACATTTTAATTATTCTATTGTCATTCATATCTCTAATTTCCACAAACAAAACAATTCCCAAATCCCTATTATCGCGAACACCATCACATTCAACTCTCCTTCGCCACATTTCTCTTTCGCTCCTCCCTCTCATCAATGCTTCTACAATTGAACATCCTACCGCAAGATGCCACCGCCAATTCCTACAATGTGGAGTTCATTATGGAAATTAGAAATAGAAATGACATGATAAGGTAAGGAGAAGAAAAATTAGAGTATACATTACTTAAAATCCTACATGATATTTTGTAATTGGATGCCTAATATAGACTATATCAGAATCATCCTAATAAATGATTAACTCAAGTAACAATCACAAATTGTGAAGTTTGTATTATAATTAAGATTCCTCTTAGCTTAAATAATGGGGAAATGACAAGGAGGTTGTAGATTTGCTTTTTGACCTCTACACGTTAAAATAATTAAATAAACAAAATTTTGAGGTGGGGCAAAGTGCTACATTCATGGGGTACTTGGTTGGACGATGAAATCGGTTAATGAAATTTATTTGGTTATTTGGTGTTTGATTAGAAAAAAAAAAATAATTCAATAATAAATTTAACAAATTAAGCAATTGTTTAGTATTTACCTTTTATTATAATTAATATAAAATTCAGTAATTATTTTTATTATATTATTTTAATTTTACCCTCTATATTAAATTATCATCATTTTCTCACTTATTATTTTTTTACATTACTTTTGCTCTCATAATTTTTTTTACTATTCTTTACTCTCTCTCACATAATTTTTTTAATTTTAGGTTACCTCTTTTCATTTTTTTATTATACTCTCTCATTATTTATTTTTTAATATATTTATTAATAAAAGTAAAATTAAAATTTCTACTCATTTCTATTTTTATAATTAAATTAAATAAAAAAAATCATCATTTATATTAATATTTATTCTAGAGTTTGAATCAATACTAATAATACAATAAAAATTCTTATTATAATTGATCATTTCAATGAATATATTGTGATTTGTATTGATTAATTCTACCCAAACGCCCCCTCAGTTTTGCAGACAGTCCATCGTACCAAAAGTACTATTAACAAAGCAATGGCGTCATTCACCTGCCATGGAAAGTTCTTTGGGAGAAGACAATGGCATACTGTGGGCGCCCGCCTACAAAGAAAGTTCTCTCTAATGTCATTTCACTCCTCCAATAAAAAATAGTATGAACGGGGCAAATTTTATTAGCATGGTCATAATGTTAATAATAAATGAGTGTTTTAGCAAAATTTCAAAGTCAATCACCAAAACAAGGGCTGCAATTACAGCGTATTTGGCCAAGGAATCCCTCAAAAGCCTAACTCTGAATAATATGTCATAAGTTTGTTCCGTTACAGTCCATAAATTGGTCCTAAAACCAGTTGCAATGCGTAGATTCGTAGTGGAAAAATCCAGAAATCTCATCGGCAGACCTTCATCCTGTTTCAAGACTTCTCCTTTTCGCCGCGCGTCGCCGGGTCACCATCACACTCGTCCTCAGCTTTCCCATCACACGTCATCTACGTCTCCTCCTCCTTACTCTTCTTCTATCCCTCAATCTGATTCTTCTTCTATTAATAGTCCTCTACGACACTTGACTGCTGCTCTCCATCCCTTTTCTTATTCTCTTTTTTCTAAATCTATCATGGCTTCCAACTATTCCACCGCTCCTGTAACTCTTGAAACCCTCAATCCCAAGGTACTGTTTTATTAATTTGATCTTTTGGGTATGTATTTTCTGGTTACGTGGTTTCTCTGTTCATCATTCTTTCATAGCTGAATCTGGGTTTTGCCCCTTTTTTTGTGGAATGCATGTCAAGTTTCAATCTTTAATTTTCTAATGTTATTTCCCTTCCTTTTTGTAGTTGCATAGTTCCACTTTTTGATTTTTGATTATTATAGCTGATCATGGATATGCCATAAAGTTTGCTTGTGATGTGAATTGCCTGATCATGAGCAGCCCTGTTTAGATTGTTTTTTTGACGACTTTCCACTTTTATGGTTTAATCGAGAGATTCCCGGCACGAAAGCAGTAGAACAGCAGCTAAGTTGTAGCTTAATCTTTGCTTGCTTTGAGTTTACAATTTGAGCCCCTGTATACCGAAAGGCTAAACCAATGCGCATTTTCTTTTGTGCCATTACTGATGTGTGTGTGTATTTTTTTTTTTGGTTGGGGTGGGTGGAGGAGGTGTGGTGCTTGGGGAGAAGGGACATCTTTTATTTACAATCGCGTGTAAAAGAATGAAGGCCTCGTGACTAAACTTTCAGTGGGTTACTTCTTTTTCAGGTCTTGAAGTGTGAGTATGCAGTGCGAGGAGAGATTGTTACCTTGGCTCAGGTAACGAACTTATTTGCTATTCATTTGTGGAGCTGGCTGGTTTAGGTTGCCAGATAATAGATGGCTCTAGAGTTGTAGAACGCCTTGTTCTTGAGTTAGTTGACTGAATTAGTAAACTGTATTTAATATCTGCAAATCTGGGATGTATCATTTCTGAGGAGGTCTTATTTAACTTTGCAGAAATTGGAGCAGGAATTAAAGCAGAACCCTGGATCTCATCCTTTCAATGAGGTACTGAGTTTACCTTTTTTAAGTTCCCCTTCTCATGCCAACTTGAAATTGTATGTTTGTAGGTCCTGAGAATATTGCACTAATCTATAGTATTTTTAACATGAAATATAGTACCTCCATTCACATGTTTTTTACCCGCTTTAATTAATAGCATGAGTTAAAGTAACTACATTTTATACTGAAAAGACACTCCAGTTCGTCTACTGTTATCATTTTTGGGACCTTAAAATGCTCCCTGTATACTGCATTCTGTGATTTATCATAATATTAAGTTTAGTTCACCTTAATTATGTCAGTTAACAAATGTTGCACATGCCAAACAAGGTAGTCATGCTTAAATTCATCCTAATTTATTCAGTTAGATCTGCATTTTAGCATGAAAATAGAATTTATGATACGGTTACTTTTTCATTAAAATTGGCAGATAATTTATTGTAACATTGGCAATCCTCAATCCTTGGGCCAGCAACCTATTACTTTCTTCAGGGAGGTAAATGACGATCTTTTTCTGTATATTTCCAAAACTTTAGTTGTCTGTGCTTATCATTGTCATCCTTCGGTTAGGTACTCGCTTTATGTGATCATCCAGCGATATTGGACAGAAGTGAGACACAAGGTTTATTCAGGTATGCAAAGCTTATTTTAATGTAAACCTAAGTGTTGCAATTACTTCAGGCATCTGAATGATGTCACTGAGGTTTTGCCACTTTGGAAATGAAATGTTACCATGAAAGAAGTATTTTACATTACCTCCTTTAGTAAGTTAGGTTAAACCACCCTGGTGCATTGGTCTGCTGCATTTCTAAATTGGAGGTACAATCTTGGATATGTAAAGTAAATCTGATGCAACTTTTGGCATTAGTGAATAATTGATTTTTTTTTATTATTATTTTTTTTTGTCTTTTTGTGTTGCCTCTGCAGTGCTGATGCTATAGAGCGAGCCTTTCAGATCTTGGATCAAATTCCTGGGAGGGCAACTGGTGCATATAGTCATAGTCAAGTAAGAGCAAGCCTTTTAATTTGGACCAATATACTGACTTATTTCGGATTCATTACATAATTCATTGTAAATGCAGGGTATCAAAGGGTTACGTGATGCCATTGCTGCTGGTATTGAAGCTCGTGATGGATTTCCTGCTGACCCAAATGATATTTTTTTGACTGATGGTGCAAGTCCTGCAGTGAGTTTTGAATTACCTTCTTTCTTGATGTACATTCAAGGTATTCAGAATTCCAACTGCTGGATTGAGTTTCTCACCCTACTTCTCCTATTCAATCAGGTTCATATGATGATGCAATTATTGATAAGGTCAGAGAAGGACGGAATTCTTTGTCCCATACCTCAGTACCCTCTTTATTCAGCTTCAATTGCCCTTCACGGCGGTACTCTTGTATGTTCAGTTGTATATAACACAAAATTCTGCATTCTAACAAAGTTGGTCTTTAGCATTCATGTGATTATATTTACACGAACGTGCAATGTACTTGTGTTGTTAGAAAGTCCAGTTGTGACTATGTATACAAGCCATTCATTTACACTTTTCTAAAATGCTGTTAAATAAATGCAGGGTATTATTAAGTGCTTTCTGATTCAGGATCCTTGATATGATTTTGCAGGTTCCTTATTATCTTGATGAAGCAACAGGGTGGGGATTGGAAATCTCTGAGCTTAAGAATCAGCTTGAAACTGCCAAATCCAAGGGAGTTTGTGTTAGGGCCTTGGTTGTAATAAATCCAGGCAATCCTACAGGACAGGTAAGCATTGTTTTGATAAACCCAGGAAATCCTACAGGAAAAACATTTTTTCACTGGAGTTTTAGTATATGAAATATTTGAACATCATTGAAATCAATGAATTATTTGGCATTTTGCGTAAAGGTCCTTGCTGAGGAAAACCAGCGCGAAATTGTGGAGTTCTGCAAGAAAGAAGGACTTGTTCTTCTAGCAGATGAGGTGACTAGAATTTTAAAGCTCAAGTATAGATTTGGTGTCTTTGGTTTTTTCCTTTCGAAATATTAGTAATTTCTCAGGAGCTCCATTTGAATTCTGGTTTTTTCAAATATTGGCTTCCCAGAATTTAGATACTCGAGACCTTTGTCTGTTGAGTGTCGACCTGTTCAGTTTCCTCCATTGATATATTCCACAATCACACAGGTATACCAGGAAAACGTTTATGTTCCTGACAAGCAGTTTAACTCATTTAAGAAAATTTCTCGGTCAATGGGGTATGATGAGAAGGATTTCTCCTTGGTATCTTTTCAGTCTGTGTCAAAAGGTACATCATCCTTCCACCTAACTTCTGTGCAATACTCATAATGGCTTCAAGCATTATCTTCTCAGAATTCTTCTTTCCTTTTTTTCCGGCTTATCCTCGTGAACTGGCCGCTTGTCTTTTACCCTTTCTGTTCTTCTCTCTCCCTCCCTCTCTCTCTCTCTATATATATATTTAGATATTTAAACTTTTATCTGCAATCCATTCAGGATACCATGGAGAGTGCGGAAAGAGAGGAGGTTACATGGAAGTCACTGGTTTTAGTCCTGATATAAGGGAACAAATATACAAAGTGGCTTCTGTTAATCTTTGTTCTAACATTTCTGGGCAGATTCTCGCAAGTCTTGTGATGAACCCTCCAAAGGTTATTATCATTCTTTTGGACTTGTGTGGCTATTTATGTTTCTTCTGCTATGATAGTTACCACTGTATGAAATCATTGCTCTATTAGGGCTTTGACAAAGAATAGTGAATAAGAGTTCTCTGAAAACCAAAAAGACGAGTTGGCCACAATACTGAAACCCAGGTAGTCCTTGAGAGTTGAGTTAATGAGATTGGATGTTGTACTGGCTCTGTATTTTCTTCTATTTAAATTTCTCATAAGCTTTTTAACCATGGGTAGCAACTAATTAAACAGAGAGTTCCAAGTTTATGGGGTTAATGGACGTAACCATGATTGTTCAAGAATATCTATATTACACTAGACTGGAGTATGCTGCCTTTTCTTGCTGAGTATGTTGATGTCGGTTATTTGGTACTTCGATTTTCAATGGTGCTACGGATTAAATTCTACTGATATAAGCAGGTGGGTGATGAATCATACGAGTCATACATGGCAGAGAAGGATGGAATACTTTCATCCTTAGCTAGGCGTGCAAAGGTTAGTTGAACTCAACAAGTTTCTTTTGTTTTTTTGTGTGCTTCCCTTGGTTGGGGGGTGGGGGGGTCGTGGGAAACTGAAAAAAGATGATAGAAACCATATAAAAAACTGTAGATACTCTTGGATTGTTGATTCTATGGAAAAATAAAGAATGGATCATCATTGTATGTCTCTTCTATTGATATAACAGTGCGTAGACTAAATTTAGGTGTTTTGCTTCCAACTCTGAATAGACACTTGAAGATGCACTTAACAATTTAGAAGGCGTGACGTGCAACAGAGCAGAGGGAGCAATGTATCTTTTCCCGCGTATAAACCTGCCCCAAAAAGCAATAAAAGCAGCAGAGGCAGCAAAAAGAGCTCCTGATGCATTTTATGCTAATTGCCTTCTAAATGCCACAGGGGTAGTTGTTGTTCCTGGCTCTGGATTTCGTCAGGTGAGTTGCTGATGAGTTGAACTAAAGAGCTGCATTTCTTTGGTTGATGCGTGTACATTCATTTTGGTAGTTAGTGAACTCTCAGCTGCAGCTTTTGCTTGTTTTGATCTGTTAGGGTGATTTCCATGCATGAAAAGACACATGAACATGCTAGGATACAAAATTTTTCTATCAAACTCTTCATTTCCTTTCTTTTGATGAAGCTCACCTAAGACTTGTCCTATAGTATTCATATGGCCTTTTTTTCCCTCTGATGAAATGCTCTTACGTTCTTTCTTTAGATTACTTGTGCTTGACTGATTCTACTCTTTTCGGCGGCATGATTCTTTTGTCAAAGGTACCTGGAACTTGGCATTTTAGGTGTACGATATTACCTCAAGAAGAAAAGATACCAGCCATAGTATCTCGTCTCACAGAATTCCATCAGAAATTCATGGATGAATTTCGTGATTGAGGAATCTTAATTGCAATTTACCATCTGATTTCTGCCAGCGGAACGGTTAAAATAAGACGAAGTTCGTAAACTCATCATTGTTATTGTCTCAATTCTCTCCTTATCTACTGAAGTAGAATCTTTCGTTTTCCAAAAGCATAAATTTTGTCAGGTGTTATCATTGTACTTTTAGCCTCATAGGGCATAACTTGATCTGCGTAGCCTTCTTTATCAGTCAGCGATTTTGCCAGAATAATAGCAATGCTAGTTCAATAACAGCCAACTGATGAAATGATATTTTATGCAAGTTTTTGTTACATTTATATATTTAAAATCTGAAGTTTTATATTTTTAAGGAAAAAGGAAATCTTTGTTATCATTTTATGTACACTCCCACCAAATTTTCATCTCATGCTTTTGGCAAGCATATTGACTACGGCCAAATCTCTATGCGTATACACATATGGATGCATAAGTTACTATTGTCCATTTTCAATCTTAAAAATTGCTACTATCAAAAATTTAAATAAAGTTGAGCTAAAAAATCTTGAATAACAGGCAAAATAAGATCGAGTCGACTACCTAAAAATAGGTTTGTATTGGTGTCCAAATTCATAACGTCATAGAATTTCGAGACAAAATATATTTAAAAATATGAGATACACAAAATTATATTAAAGAAAATCATCATATATTAAGTAATGATATAATCCATTACTTCCAATACTTATTTAAGGTTTTGGATTCAACATGCCAACAAATCAAGCATGATTAAAAAGAACGTCGAACGGTATTGTATTTATCTAATACTTACTTAAAACCTGTTTTATTGGAGTTGACCAGCAAAGTCCAAATGTGCCCCGATTTCACATTTCCTTCATATTAACTTATAGTGATCAAAATGTTTTTTTGGCTCATGTTACTATGAAAAAAAAAAATTCGCGAGAACCATTGTGGATTACTTGAATTCTATACTTTTGACAAATGATTTTTTTTAAAAAAAAATTTTCAGCCACTCGACTAATTAATTAAATTATTAGACAACTGGCTCCCATCCGATCATCTACCAATATGGAGAAGGGAAGAAGAATGAGTTCCTTTCTTAGCTTTTCAATGAAGGAGAGAAGTAAAGATCATAAAATGAGTTTTATGGAAGCATCCAAAAGACGACCAGTACAATGTGAAATTCGGATGAAGCAAAAGAGGAAAAGGCAGAAACAAGCAAAAGTGGAGCGAGATTGAAAAGCAAAATTGAGGATGTTGTGAGTCTTTTAAACAATGGTGCAAAGGGAATTAATAAAACAACATCTCAAAACCAAATACAAGAAAGGATAGCTCTCAACTCTAAACTTAATATCTTTTGATAGCTCTGAAAAGCAAGAAACTACGTCATTTTTAATGAGAAAGCAGGGAGTAATTTAAAAGAATAAGAAAAGACACCAAGTTCAGAGGACATTGGAATAACAACGGCAGCAACATCAGGAATGGAGGAAGGCAGAAAAAAAAGGTTTGTAAGGCTAAATATTAGTTTAGCAACAACTGAATTGATAAAAGATGTGCAATCCTAATAGGAAATGATCAACACTGTCTGATGCATTAAGTTAGGGAGAGACATTTCTCTCCAGTGGCTGTAGATTTGGAAACCATAAGGATTATTATGTGGTTAGAATAAGTTTAAGCATGAAAAAAATTAGAAATACAACTAGATACTAAAACTTTGGTTAATTGCCTCAATTTCAGAAGTCACCCAACAACGGATTCAATTCAAAAACACAAACACCTGTTGCGTCCAACAAATTAATACCAATTACTAACTAATTGACTTAAAAGTTCTTTACAAACTAATTGACTTAAAAAGTTATTGACAAAACCATTTACAAGAACCAGACCAATGCCACATCACATGCTCTCTCACAGCAGGTGTCCCCTCAGCAAGATATCTCACCTCTTCTTACCGTCGTACTCATTGGGGGCTTCCAGTTCGCTTCTGGCACGTCAACTGTTGATTATATTTACTCCAATGCTAATCTTTGATCTGCACGTCTAGTTTAACTAGAGTGTTAGACCTTGAGGGTTGATTATTATATTCTGAATTTTCTAAATTTTTTTATTGGTAGGTAGCGAATTGGTTCGCTACAAGGAGGAGGTGAGTTGAAAATCTCAAGAAAATATGGCGGATAATGATTTTGTCACGAAAAAACACGTTGAGGATATGTAAGTTAGTTTGTACTAAGTTTTTTTATTTATAATTATTTATTATAAAAACTGATGTTTTAACTATTTATTTTTGAGGTGAGACAAATTTGAGGAGTATGGAGCTTGCATCCAACATCAATTCCCAGCTTTTTAAGCTTGAGGACAAAGCTTTATGCTAAGGAGGGGCGAATGTCACGCAAGGAGAAGAAACGATATCGTCATATTAATGCCAAATGGTGTTGTTAAATTAAATCCTAGTAGTTACCTTAGTTCTTGAAAACAAAGCCAACTGAGCGTTAACTATATAAATAGTAGTTGCAGTATTGGGAATGCATAATTGATGTATTGGGAAATTCTGTACTTCTTTGACTTCTTTTGAATTCCTCTTTTCTTCTTTCTTGAATCCCTTTTCTGTTCTTCTTGTTTTCCTCTTCTTCCATTCATAATTCTCACTCCTTTGTTGAGTAATTCTCCATATGTAATATTCTACTTTCCATGTCAGTTAATAGGATATACTGTTTACTTTTATAAAATATTCTTATTTTGCCATTTCAGAAGAGATGGACATGACAACAAAGACGCAGCCATAGTCGAGGTAGAAGACCTAGAAGTAAGAGTTCGGAACCAAGGGTGGATGTAGCCAAAGTCCCATGATAATGGCAGTACCCGAGAAGAAAGATATAGGAGCCCAATTAGAGAAGACAGTGTTGAGCAGGCCTACATCTTTGCCCGGAAAGATGTAGCATATTGATTATTGACTGGGGAGGGGGGACTGGTCCTGAAAGTTCGCCAGACATGTGGGCCACATTAATTGTTATATTACTTTCCTATTAATCAGGTTTAGACGACGAGATATTATGTTTTTTCGTAAGTTTTATAGTTGGTACTCATTGTTTTAATTTTCACCCACCACATTAATTGATAAAAGCTCATTCTCCCACTATCCATTTTCAGATACACATACGACATGTAAGAAAGAGGGTGGGGACAAAGTTTTTGAAAATATTTCAACGCTCAAATTAGATAATTATTTAATTATTTTCTAAAAATTTAAGATCCCAATACTCATGAGTTTTGCAATTCTAATGATTAACAAGAGATATTTCAACATCCATTTATTGTTATGTATTATCATGTTAAGACTCTGGCTGGTTTTGTAAGTTAAAGGATTATTAGTATGATGAATAAATTTGAATATTAATGATTACCACAATAATTCTATTATATGATAGATTCAAAAATTATTTCATAAGATTGAATTGGTTAAATACGTATAGTACTTACTATAGTTCTGTTTAATGATGATTCTTATACATAAATATAAATATATGGAATATGCATATATACATATGAAGAGAGAGGTACCTCATTATCTTGACTAAGAGTGCGTTTGATTCATCGTTATAATTGAATTTGTCTAATATTAGAGAATTTTTTTTTATATATATTTAGTTTAATTTTACTATAACTCATTCATAACATCTATCTTATAATATTTTCAAATTGTTTAAATTTTCTATAAATTTAAAATAAAATCTATATAAATCTATATTTAATTATAAGCTAATTCTAATCCTAACTAAGAACTAAATGGCTTAATATATTTATGTTGAGAAATTAGAAATTATAATTATAAAGAAAACCTTAAAATCAAATCATCCCATATAAAATATATTAAGGAATTAGCTTAAAATTAAATATCTTTTATATAAATTGTAGTTTAAATTTTATAAAAAAAAAATTCAACAATTTGAAGATATTACTCTTTCCATTCCAAAGAAATGGTGCATTCCAGGTTTAATACAATTTTTTAATTACTAAATACAATATATTTAATCCAATTTTTTGCACATACTAATGAGTAATAAATTTATGGGGACAAATATAGATATTGAAATTAAACTTTTTATTTTGGAACAGATAATGTATAAAATAGTCATTATAGAATTAAAAAAAATATAATTTAAAAAAATCTATAATTCTACAAGAAGAATATATTTAATTTGTGGACCTATGGAGTATGGATGGGGATGGATAAATTTCCAAGCGACGTACGAGCATTAGGCTAGGCGCATTTGTTTCCAAGACCATCATTGTCAACAGCAGAATTTTCAATGAAGAGCACTCCTTGGGCAAAGGTGAAATCTATTGATTAGCATCATTCATCTTGAACAAGAAATTTTGGCATTGCATTGGTTTGGGTTATTCACATCTGAGCAACATTCTATATTTCTACGCTGAAGTAGAAATGAAAAACCATTCAAGCCAAAATTTCATTCAAACAAAAAAAATGGAAAATTCTTACAAAAGACTAACACCAGATCCTATATTTTACGTAAACAAGAAAAAGGACCTCTGAAACAGGAACTCGAACAAAACGAGGCTTTATCTTCCCTAGGTTGTTTCCCTCTTACGTTCTTATTGGCTTCACGGGTTCCACGTATTATGAGAAATGCTTCCTGGAAGTTTCTTGACCCTTATTGACCCTTTCAGTTGAGCCAACAAAAAGAGGCTTTCATCTTCCCCTTAGTCGGTTCCATACTCCATCCTTCTTGCCTTCACAGGGTTCCATGGATGATGAGAAATGCTTGCTGGGTGTTTCTTTTAAGCTTATTGACCTTTCCAAATAAGCCAACCTTATGAAATCCATCCACCTTAGAAATAAATAAGCTAACATAAGACTGAAAGCACAAATGCCATTCAGTCATAGTACACATGATGCCGCAGCTGCATTGAAGAAGCTAAACTATCGTTAATTCAACATGTGAAGGTATCAATTCCTCAAGTTGCTCCTTGGCAGATTTCCTGCCATCTTGTCTCAATTTCTCGAGGCCTTTTCTGCCTATTAGAGAACCAAGGGAGATCATCAATCCAATAACGACGAGAATCGAATCTGATTTTCTGAAGGGAAACAGCATTTTTTCTAAGAAGTACTTGACAAGCTCCACTTCACTTGCACGACCATAGTATCCATATAGGCTATAGCTCAACCACTTTAAGCTGCTGGTGCGGGCAACGTAGAGAATTTATTTTTCTGTGTATCCTAACAGTTTTACTGTCCCATTCAAACTGCATAGAAGCGAGAGTTCATAATAATATGTGAGTATATGATAGTCAAAAATGAAAAATTCTCTATGTTAGTACCCAAGAGAAACAAAAAAAAATCATTGCAGCCGCAGCATCAACTATTACGAGGATGACAAGTTTCAGAGAATAGAAGTATTACTATCATTTATTCTTTCAAGTTTGCAAGAACAGACACGAGCAGATATGTCCATGCGCATACATGGTTCATCTCCCCAGTTTCAATTCTGAACTTTTGGGTTGGTCTTCTTCCGATTTGCTTTTTAATGTGACATCATTGTTTCAAACCGATGCTACAACAAAATACACATGCAATCTGTTGGTGTAATATCATTTTGGATTTTCTTCTCCCTGCTCAAATGGTACTGACTAAAGCCCATCATTCACGATCCCTAAGATAAGCACTACTAACCATTCACTAGTAACTTAAGTTAGCCCCGAACTGCAGCAACAACATGTGACATAACCCCTTCGCTTAAGTCCCTCCAAATTTTATTGGAGCCAAAAGCACCATCCGAAAGCATATAAGAAGATTAAATCCCAATGCTAAGAGTAGAGCATGACAAAAAGCAAATGCAGAGATGAGATAAACAGAATACTTGTCCATAGTTTTGGAACCTCAAGAGAAACATTCTCTTTTTTTTTCATTAAGAAAAAAAAATCAGTAAAACTGTACCTCATTACAAACTTCTCCAGCATGGGTGATGCTCTAATCAAGGAAGTCAATCCAAGAAAGCTCTCAGCTTTTTGACCTTTAATAGATGCTCCAACTAATACAATTAATTGCTTCAGTTCAGTTAATTGAGGAATTTCAACAAACTTTGCTTCTAGTTGAGAAAATCAAACAAAAAGCCCCCAGGGGAGAGGGAGAACAGTCAGAATTCATCATTTGAGAAATCTAGGAAAAGAAAATTTCAGCAAGAAACAATGGGCAAGTTGATACAAACCTCTTCAGCCCGGTGAGGTAATAAAAATAAGGTGAGAACCTTCAGCTTCAAGAGGACGCGGGAATGTCCTTGAAAATGTTAGAATAACCAAAAACCAAAAAATAACAAGCACTGGGACATTCTCTCAGCTGGTAGAATGTCCCCATGTTTGTATTAAAATGAGCTTTGATTTTGGTTTGCGAAATGAGAATGTTAAAATTAGGGTTTTAATATTTTCGAAGTATTGCTACAAGAATAATAATGTCTTGAAACGTACAAAAGAGAAACAAAGGCTTCGTTTGGATAAGGAAAGATGGAACACTAGCCAAATAAGGACCAAGGGTTTCGGCAGATCTAGAGGCGAGGACAAGTTCAATGTCAGGCTTCAAGCCAAATAAGTTCAGCTTGGAAACTTGACTGAATAGCCCGAGACCTGAGCTTCAGAACTAAGCAGAAAACAGAAAACAGAAATCAGAGAAAAGAGAGGAGATGAGAGGCGAGAGAAGAAAAGAACAGCAAGGAAACTGGGAATGAAGAAGAAGAACACAACTGAGCAAGAAAGAATAGGGGAAGTAGATCTATATTCCAACCTAACCCTTCATCATCTCATGTGTACATTTATATAGCAGTGGTTTAACTAGCTAACTATCAGTTAATCACAGCTAACTATCTGCTAATTGACCTAACCGTTTCATGACCTTACTGATACAATATCAATAAGCATGGTAAACGACTGGGTTTTAACAATTGGTACCATGAATCTAATTGCTATCTGCTGCGAGTCGCTCTCCTTACTCTCAATACCTGACATTCAACTAGCTGTCGAGGGTTCGTAAGTCGAATCCAATTCCAAATGTACGTGTTACGTCGTACAACTAGAATAGCCAATTTATATAGAATGGTAGAGGGCCCCGATCACCAACCATCGAAGAGAAATCAAATGTTAACCCTTACCAATAGGATCTTGTTGCTCCAGACAACAAAAATGCATGAACCATTTCCCGAAGTATATGTCTAGATAATCCAAAGTCGCGATAATTAGCTCTCGGTCTTCCAATTCGCAAAACAACATCAATAAAGACGTGTAGGTGCGCTATTCTGCGGTGAGAACTGTAACTTTGTAACTTTCTAAACCGAATCCAATTCCAAATGTACGTGTTACGACGACTAATGACCCAGTTGAGACTTAGGCCTATAAATATTTGTCCACAAAGAAAGAAATGTAAAGGGGGCCTAAATGGGGGATTTAGGACAAGTGTGTGATAGTGTCGTGATATCACTTAGTTCTCATATGGAAAGTATAAAATTTTCATGAAGCGTTTATATGGCTTTAGATTCTTTCATCTCATAAGATAGTTTTTGTGGTGAGTTTCCTCAAGGACATGACAAATGATATTAGAGACAATCATTACCCTCCGCTCGTGTCATGATCGGTTGATGACGTCGGTAGTACCGGGACTAGATGGTGACATCGGTATTGCAGTGTTAGTTTGGGACTGGGTTGGTGACTCCAGCTGACTAGGACTAGAGAGAAGAATCTAGTACAAAGCCACTTAATGCACAACCATATAGTACAAAGCCAATTTAGTGCAAAGCTATTAAGAAATCTAGTAAAAAGTCACTAGTGCAAAGCCATTAATTCTGCGACATGGTGAGTCGCATGGACGCGGGATGCGGAACATGGTGGATTGTCATGATATCACTTAGTTTTCACATGAAAAGTATGAGATTTTCACGAGGGATTTATATGGTCTTGAATTTTTTCACCTCATGAGTTAGTTTTTGTAATGAATTCCCTCAAAAACATGACAAATGGTTCATGAAGGCCCAGTTTTCTGTTTCGGCCCCTATCCTAATATTGTCTTTTTCACATGGTAGAGGTGGGGAAGTCAAAAAAGCCCAAAGTGGCACAGTCAGGTGGCCCAGTTAGTCATTTGCGCGTAATTCCATTGTCCAGTTGAGCCGGCCTCAATTAATACACCAATTGACTAATGCGGCTTGAGGAATGCAGTAAGGTTGCCCAAATTGTGCTCGGAACATTTCAAGGAAAGAAAGGAGGACACTAGTTTAAACTACAGTTTTAAATCTCTTTTCAAACTCTTGCTTAAAAAACACTACAAATAATTATATATGGAAAAATAGGCGATTGTTTATGCACTGATGTGCTTTAATGCTTAAGGTCTAGCCACAAAGCTTGACATTAAGTTATCAATGTCAAACTGAAATTGATATTCGCATTATACCAGTGTCTTCGAAAAATTCCAAGGAAAAAACATTCAGCAAGAATGGGTGCTTATTGCTCCACGCACATTAATTATTTCTGTCTCTAATATCTCCCAAATGTCAAAATTCTTTGTTCTGCATAACCAAGTTTCCAAGGATTTGGCACAGCGTTTGTCTGTCTAGTGTCTAACAATAGTTCTACATTTTATCATAATATTCCACCAAAGGCATAATCGAATAAAAATCATTAATCCCATCGACTAGGCAGTGCAACAACCGGAGGAAGCTCCAATAAATACAAACCAAGACAAACAAAGAAACTTTTAAGTGTCATTAGGCCAACAAAAGCAGTTTATCGCCCTTGGAGCAGTTTTGGATTATGTTTCTGACAGTTAAAAAGCTTAAGTAAGAAATACAAGTAGAAGTAACAAGTACATAAGAAATTCAAGCACTGAAGAACAATAAAATAGACCAAGCTACTGCTGGAAGTGGTTCTCTTATAGGCGGCTAATGACAGCCTCAACCTCTGATGGGGTATACAGATGGTAAGTTGGTGCAACCTTTGCAATGTCAACATTATTTGGAGTCACCTGACATAATGCAACAGAATCAATTTAAATATCTCAAAAATGGAGGTGAAAGAATCCATTTTTGGAAGAAACCAGATTGCAGCATGACTTGCACAAAGAATGATGCAGAGGTTATGAGGTTTACCTTTTCTTCCATAACTTGCTTAAGGATAGAAAGTGCAATAGTTTCAGCTTCTTGAAGTGTCAGGTCCTTCAACAATAGAAAGGGAACCAATTAGCTTTAGGAAGTCATTCATTTCAAACTATTTGACATTCTAGAAGGAAAGGATCATGGGTGAAAGCAGTCCCTTGTTTTTGGCTGTGACAAATTTAGTTGTGTGATGTGCTCAATTAACAAAACTTAATTGTGCTTCTAATTGAAGCCCAAAGCTGAATTTAAATAGCATACATGTGCATCCACACCCACATACATGTCAATAAAAATATAAGAAGAAAGTTAGGCAGGTAATTTCATGTGTGCAACCACCACCCCAATTAGAAATTAAAAATTACTAGTCTACTTTTTAAAAAGTCATGGGCAACGCAAATCTGTACCTGATTATATTGCTCTTGCAAAGAACTGTCAGCACCTTCAGAGCCTGATCCAATGGCTTTTGCATTGCATTGCCAGAATGTGCCTGATGGATCAGTATGATATCTACATGCAGAGAGAGATTAATTTAAGCCATTTGAGAAGACTAAAAATTTAGGCAAGAAACTTTTGTGTCCCTTACGAGGCAGTTAGATGAATGAAAAAAACCTAAATGACCAGATCTCAAAACGCAAGCTCTGTGATAAATGGGATTTTAGCATCATATCAACTAAGCAAGCACTGTACACACAGTTTGAAAGAAATCCAGAGTCACAAACTTCTTTAAAGTCTATAAAAGCACTAGCAATTTACCACATAACAATACAAGAAGGCGCATACAGTGGAAGGAAAACAAGAACATGGATGACTGTAAGAAATAATCTTCAACAATTTAACATTTTCTGGAAGAGAGGAAAATTAAATGCAGAACAGCTCTCATTTACTAGAACAAAACAGGGAGTGCTTACAAGCTGGGGCCATTTTCATCATGACCAGCAATTAGAAGAGACACACCAAAAGGTCTAGACTGCATAAGAAAGAAAAAATCGGTATTGTAAGATAATAAATTAAAGTGCTGACAAGAGAACATAGAGAAAACATCAAATAATTTGAAATTTATAAAACATTTATGGTTCCTTTCCAAAGTTTTAGATAAATATCTCAAAAAACATGGTTAGTGATATAGATCTAATTGTATGGAATGATTAGAGAAGAAATAAGAGCCAAATTCAAGGGCATTTAGAAATGTAAAGAGAAAACAGATAGAGAAACACATCTTCAGTTTCAAAGCCATGTGAATACTGCATACTTGACATTGCAACATAACAACTAGTACATTTGTTAAGAATGGGATGCTAAATTTATAAACAACCAGCAGAAAGGGTGTGGAGCTAGGAGCTTCTTTCTTAGCATTGACATAAACTTAATACTACTTACAAAGGGGCAAATTTTTTTTTTATTATTATTTTTCTGGGTTGTAAACTTCTAGAAGTGGTGCCTTGGCACCACGGTAAAAGTTGTTGCCATGTGACCGTAAAGTCATGTGTTTGAGTCGAAAAAAAAAGCCTCTTATAGAAATATAAGGTAAGGCTGCATACATTAGGATTTAATGGCGCGACCCTTCCCCAAAGACCACACATGTGGGAGTTTCTATGCAATAGGCTGCCCCTTCCCTACACCCATGCATGTGGGAGTGTCTATACACCAGGCTGCCCTTTTTATAGACTTCTAATAACATTTTCTGAATTCTAACATACAATAATTAGTTTCCTAGTTTGGCAGACATCTATCAACCCACTAATTGCAAAACAAAACAAATAAACAGAAGCTAGTATTAGCGATAAAGAAAGAAGCTAACCATAGATTCTTCATCCCCTTCACCAAAACGTAGAGCTAAATCGCAAAGGGCTTGGGTAGTTGATTCAACAGTCATCGGCTCACCATATGAAAATCTATGATTCTAACAGAAACAAAATGAAAAAGTCAATTGGTTAATCAACGCTGCACATATATAAAATTTATAAAAATGTAATGCTGGTAGCATATGAAAAATTACCTGAGTTTCAACTCGTGCATGTTCGACCAGAGTTCGGGCATCAGCAATCAATCCACTCATTGCACACCCAATGTGTTCATCAATCTCCATAATTTTCTCAACACTGCTAGGCTCCTATAACAGAATTAGTAATGGTGAGTTCAGAACTACATAATTTTACACAAAACTCAAACAGATAGTATAGCCTTCATAATACATAGATGGCAAGGAAATTCTTAAACCATTAAAACACATCATTAATGAAACTTTTAGCTTGCAAAGACTAAATTTTATTAGACAATCTCACATCTATTGCATTGACATCTTTTAACATTCAGACATAAAGTTGTCATGCTGCACATACTTCTTCTTTGCTTTCCTTTTCTATTGATTAATAAATCTCACTCCGTTACAAATAGCAGTTTAGTAGCCCCCGGCCTCCCTTCCCCTTCCCCTTCCCCGTCCCCGCCAAAGCAAGGGACTGGACTCTGCAGAGATCAAGACTCCATCCTAACACGTTTTCACTAATCCGATTATAGCAACATGAACCAATTCAACTCAAAGAAAAAAAAATATGATACTAAAAAATAAGGGGTGACTGGCAGTGGTAGCCGTAAAAGTGAATTAAGCGGGTGAGTGATAGCCAGACCAGAAGTGGAGAGGTAATACGCTTCTCAACAGCCAGAACAACTCCTTCTTTGGTCTTTAAACCGATTGCAGTCGAACCCAACTGCAAAACTCACAAGGATGAAAATCATAAAATCTTCAATTCTAGATCAGCCCACACTCAATTTCAAAAACATGAAGCACATCATAATGTAGGAGGAAACCAAAAAAAGTTTACCTTGATGGCTTCAATGGCATACTCAACCTGAAAGAGTCGACCTTCCGGTGAGAAAGTGTTGACTCCTCGGTCATACTCAGTCCTTTCCGCGTAAAAAATAAAAAGAATTTTAATTTTAAGACAAAGACAGGACAGATCATGCGAAGATAACAAAATCTCTAGGGTCAAAAATCAAAACCCCAGAAACAAAAAAACATACCTGGTGAGGAACATCTTAATTAATTAATTTAATAATGATCTTCTTCGATGAGAAACTGCAAGGACAACGTGCAATTAGTTATAATATTCAAGTGTTAAACAAATCTTTTTGGGAACACAAGAAGGAATACGAAATGCATACCGGTGGTGGTGGTGGTGGTGCCGGCAACAGAAGCAGAAGCAGCTCTAAAAACTTTTTCAAAGAGCTCTCTGAGAATGAGCGACGACGACGTCGGTTTTAGGAGTCTATTCCTATTTCGGACTGGACTTCTTGGGCAACAAGACACCAGCGTAATTCTGATTGGGCTAGGTTTTAATTTCTGAGTTTTGGGCTCTTCACGTCAATCGGACCAGTTTGTCACGAGTTGGAGGAATTAGACAATAATTGGAACGGTGTCGTTCCAATATAAAATAGCATTCAAGCAGCGTTGTTTTGTAGCTAATTGTTAATGTCGGTGCATTAGTTAGTGAGCCTGACAGTTATTCTGTTAAACATTCAGTATAAAAATGGTTGTCAAGCTCGAAATCAGAATTGACTTCCTTTAATCATCATCTTCTTCTTCTTCATCACATCTCTGTTCCATTCTCTCTCCCTTTTATCTTCTTTTCTATCCTAATTTCTTCTCATTTTCTTGCCTATAATTTTCTGCAATTTGCCTTTTTGTCAGCTGACTGTCATAATTCCTACACGAAAAGTATGAAATTTCCAATGAGAGTTTTATATGGTTTTGGGTTATTCCACTTTACAAGGTAATGACAAATGATATCACAAATAGACCACTGCTCTCTGTCTCACCTAAAAAGTATAGAATTTTTATGTGAGATATTGCTCAGTTCATCTGAAAAGTATGGGATTTCCGTGTGAACGGACATACGGAGCATGGTAGATTGTCATAATTCCCACATGAAAAGTGTGAGATTTGCATAAAAGATTTATATGATCTTGAATTTTTCCACATCACAAGCAAGCTAGCTTTTGTGGTGGATTCCTAACACGGTTCTTGTTGTCATAACATTGGGCTGGGGTCCGTTTTTAAGTTTTGAGCTATCTCCGCCCAGGTTTTGGTTCTATCAACCTCTTGCTCAAATTTGTAAATCATGGATTGATCCATTTTGGTTTCTTTATTTGGGCTTAATTTTTACATCAAAGATCGAATCAGTTATTGGATGTGGTTTACAAAAAAAACTCCTTTCCTGTAAAATGATTGGACCCAAGTTAACCGACATATTGCAAGTAGTCGAATGCAGATTGGGCTATCAGAGGCCTAATTAGAGGTTTAGCCTTTATTGGGCCTTGAAAAGATCGCTAAGAGGCACGGGCGTGCATTCACAAGGAAAGATCCGAGCGGAATGAGGAATCTATCATCGCTCATGATATATCAGTAATAGTAAATGCAGTACCGTCTTTATTGCGTGTGAAAGGACGAGACATCATCGTGGTGTTTGTTGTTATATGAATCAACAAGTTTTGGAAGCTTTTATTTGCCTTTTTCCATATACAGAAACTGGGTTTGTCCAATAGCTAAGAATGGCACCTGAATTTAAAGACGTTATGGTGGTTGTTGTTGTTATAGTATTTCTCAACGAGTCTCTGCAAAGTTCTGGATGCCTGGATGCTGGCAAGCCTGTTTTGCCATTTTACTACTACTACTTGCTGCATGGTCTGCTTTGCTTTATTTTCTGTGTATGTGTCAGTAGTTTCTGCAGCTGGATGATTGATGGCGTCCTTGCATCCAATGGGAAACCCTGCAATTCAATCTACATCAATCTTAGTCACTTATTTTTAAGAAAAAAAAAATCATCATTTGTCCCACAAAAAAAAATGTAGCAATTCAATACTACAGCTTATGTAGTAATCAGTTAAATTGTAACGTAGAATCTAAGGTAAAAACCAGCATTCGTAGTCATACACTGCAAATGGCATCATCGAATTTTTGGATTTACTTGTTTTTGCTTTTTTCCAGGTAACTTTGAACAACTACAACGTAAATACCGAGCCCGATACAACTTGCCTAGATTCTCTTCATGCTTTAATGCTGCAGATAATGTTGTGCGTATATGAAATTGATAAGCATTAAATCAGCTTGGAAAGCATAGTGAATTTATAACTAATTGGGGTGGTGTTGATCCGAAAAGTACAAACGCAGACTCTTTACGACGAAACAATCTGATGATTAATCAGTATTGGTTAGTGGAACATGGAAAGCAACCACAAGAATGGTTTGATCTAGTGAAATAAGAGCTTTCTCTGTGGATCTTTCTGGTATGCTCATTAGCCTTCTGTAGTTGTTCCGAATGTTGGATGCGGGAAGCAGCTCTCCATTCCTCTGCTTTTCTATGAACAATTCCCATCCTCTTCATTAATTTATCCTCCAAATTTGATCTCATCTTCTCTATTTTCACCTGCCATTCACATGTTCCACCATCAAATCACAAGATAAGTTACAACAGAAGTCATAGACCATCCATCCCAATGCCACAAAATTACAACTTCTCATGCAATTCAAGTCTTTGATATTCAAGAACTAAGACTGACTGTGAGTCCCGGGGCACAAAATTTCTTCCAGACAATGCTTGATTACGGACTCCAAGAACTTATTAGCCAAGAAATAATGGGCTTCATTCTTTGAGAATCATAATTTAATCTGGAGCATCATTTCCCATAGCTTGTGTGAAATGTGAATGTGACAATGACCTAGGATCATTTCCCATCACATGGATTCCGACCTCCCAGAGTATAATCTTATGCCCGCTGGATACTGAAAGTGCCCAAATAAAGAAACGCATATATTGGATTGGACCAGTAAAGAAAAAGTGTTTGTTTTTGTTCCTTAGTAGCGGGTGGCTCGATAAAGACCAATACAAACAATAAACCCCAAGAATCATCCAACTTTAGAAAACACTATGCAACCACTCTTTAAATTATTGCTTACTACTTGGATTCTTGTTATTCTTAGTAATCCTACTAATGTGCAGAACCACCCGCGGTCTCCCATTTTTGCATTTCAAGGAACTTCCAAACAAAAAATACAAAATAATAATAAATAAATAACACCATGGCTTCTTGAAGGAATGGAGGGGGAAAAAATGGTTCTTTCGTGCTTCAGAGGACTTTTTGATGGCTTAGAAACGATCAAGTTATCTTTTTCCATACAGTACACTACTCAAAAGATATTGATGTATCCATGCCAAAATCCCAACAGGAAATGGTACCTCCAGTTTTCTGGATTGAGCTTCGGCTTTTGCCTTCTGAAGGTTCACCCAAGCTTGAATCTTTGCTTCTTCCCTCTGGTACCTGAAACAAGCACAATCAAGGTGCATTTCCATTGAATAACAGAAAGTAACCAAAAAAAAAAAAAAAAAAAAAAGCTCAGAAAATTGCATGCATTCTAAATTTACCTAAGGCAGCACTTGGTCTTTTCTTCTTCTTCCCATGCACAAGTTCTGGACTCAGAAATGCTCTTCTTGTACTCGTTATTAAGCTCAAAGTGCCTCAAGCTCTTTGATATTTCCTCTTCCTCCTCCTCCCTGGAGCTCCAGTTCGATGTAAGAGAATCAAATTGCATCCCACACTGCAACTTTGCTAAGTGGCACTCCTGAATTTGTGTAATGTCAATGGTAGTAGTGCTACTGGAATCAGACAGGACTAATGGGCCAGACCTATTGGCAGGTGTGTTATGGCGGGCAGGGGATGTACTTTTGAATGGAGTGTGGCATCTTGAAGTAGTAGAGCTCCCTAGTGGAGTCATTTCTGTTCCAATGTCCCTGTGCTTAACCTCATTCGCTGACTCTGTTGCTGCATCTTTCATTGGTTTTTCTGCTGCATTTCCAAAAAAGAATCCATCTTTCGTTGGTTCTGAGCATTTAAAGGTAGGGAAATGGTGATCCGCCTCGTTTGCAAACTTATCTGCAGTTGCCATGAAAAAATAAGAATCTTAATCAATCTTAATCAGACTCTCCTGGCAAAGTACTGCCTCTATAAACAGATTTCAAGTTTTGCCAAACATTCCAAATTTTCACCACTAGACAATTCGGCAGCTCTGATTATTGACTTTTTGCTCAAACATAATGATCGTAGCGATTTTCAAGCTTCAAAAATGCAGTAGTTGAGGCTTCTACATGGCGAAAAAGAAACATGCACTACAACAATGTGCAGGCAAAAGGGCAACTGTAGCACATAAAAGCAATGGGGTCAAGATTGCAGAGATACTTGGAAAAGCTTCTGACCTTTAAGAGGTACATCTGCGGCTGAGGCTGACCCTTCAGTGAAAGCTCCTGCTGAGTGGTGACCGTCTAATGGTAAAAGTCCCTGGAAGCCTGTAATAACTGTGGTCACCTTTTCACCTATGACCCTTGAATTTGCAGCAAAGAGCTCAGGATCTGCTGCAGCATGCTGCGGCCTAAACGCATTGCATTGCTTGGACATCTTTGAACAATACTCTAATGGTGGCCTTAAGCCATGATGATGAGCAGGGGAATCATGGCAAGAGCTGCCACTGACGAGCCACTTCTCAGCATCTTCCCACTTTGAAGGGAATCCCCTCCGGGGTAGATTCCCAACGCTAAAGCTGAAAATAGGCCTACCAGGTGTAGGAGGGGCTTCAACATTCCTCCTTGAGAGTGAACTCAGTCCCGCCTCTCTCCTCCTCTGAGCCGAAACATCCAATAATCTACTGCTCTCGACGCCGTTGCTACTCATTGGAAACGACTTTACAAAATCAGAGGTTTCCTTGAGATTGAGCTTGCAAAGAGGATCGTGGAAGGCATCCAAAAAAGGGTTTTCCGTTCCTGTCCTGTAGAATAAAGCATTGCCCTCTAGTGTTGCTTCCTGAATTCAAACAACAAAATATTCAAGAAAAAGTAGCACTGAAACTAAATCCCATGAAGAAGATCAACATCAATAACAAAAATAAATGCAAATATGATGCATTGTCCATGTGTGTTTTACCCGTTGAGATTGGAAGGATGGTGGAGCTTCAAAGTACTTGGTACCACTAGGATTAAGATCCATGGCTGTTAGCTAGGAATAGGTACGTAAAGGTACCCCACTATATGAAGGAGAAGAGACCAGTCTCCACTTTCTAGTTTCTACCTTTTCCTTTAGAATCTATACAAGAAATCTAGTAAAGTTGGATGTTTTTACTAATATGGATTAAGTTTGACGTAGTACAGTTCTCTGCCATGAGAAAGTGACCGAGGACAGTGAGGAGCTAGTGAAACAGTGGCAAAGCAATGCCGAAGCAGGAAAAAGTTTTGACCGCAGGGAAACTGTGGAGTACAGGTCACAGTGACTTAAGATGCACAACAGAAGCAGGACAATGATCTTATCTCGGTACAAGAAAGTTATTAGTACAAGTAAATGGTAAGAGTTGCAATTAGAAGCACATTTAGGCTGAGATGATCATATGAAGAACATTAATATGACATCCCATAAATTCCTAAAGCTACATAGTTGATTTTTGTAAAGTTAGAAAATCCAATAATATACCTTGAACAGAAAAGGGGACTTTGGAAAGGACGAAAAGTATCAGAGTCACGATAAGGCGAGCCAGTGAAGAAAGACTGAGGTTGATGACTTTTCAAATTTGAAGGCTTGTAAACAAACTTAAACAAAGACTAATAAAGATGATGAGGCACTGTACACAAAATTGTTTGTTTGTTTGCGTTTGCTGTTTATGGGAAGCTTCTGATTGGGTGCCCTTATGATGATACTTGTGGGTTCGCACTTCAACATTTCAACATAATTTTTTTAATCCTCCTCGCCAGGTTCCTGTGGTTTGGATTATGATTTGTGTAGAAAAAAAAATGTATTTTACAAAATAAAAAAAATATTTAACCATATTTTTATTTTTAATTTATTTTTTTTTCCTAAATTCTCATCATATAACTTTAAAAAAAATTCCCAATATAATTTTTATTTTTTCTCTAAAATACTTTCTTTTACACAAAAAAAAAATTCTCAACATTTTCGCATATTCTAATACAAAAATTTTCAAATAAACCATAATCCAAACATTCCCGCACCCCATTATTTTCTTTGTTGTAAGTTAATTGCCACGGTAACTTTCAGAAGGCATGCATTTGTCTCATAACTGACAGCTGCCAAATTGCCATGTCTCCTGGGATGAAGAACTTCGTGAGGTTGTTCCAATATTCAATGTTGAGCATGCCATAACTCTAATTCAATCTACTCTAGCTAGCAAAAGAATGAAACCCCTTAGTATGTTCAGTTCAGCTGCGTTTTATTATTATTCAATCAGCAAATGATGATGCCATTTCCGACCTTTATATAATTGCATGCAGGCATAATATCAGACCGAGACAACAAAAAGTTTGTCACATCTTTTGAATAGCATGGTTAGACGGGTTCTAAGGTTGTAGTTTGTCAGGAACCAACTTGGCAAACTACTAGTACTAAACCATCATTCTTTAGACTTCCTGTTTCTTCAACTTGGTTTGTTGGCATGGATAAACAAGGTTTAGGGATAGGATACTGATATGCGCCACCCAGGTCCCCGACCTCGTCCTAGGTAGAAGACTCGAGGAGGGAGTCTTCTTTCCTTATTTCATACGTGCTTGAATTCGGCTCCTATTTCAACTTAAAAAACAAACATCATGTGCTATAAACAGATAAGTTTTATGTCCATCTTTTAAAATATTTTTAAAATCTTAAATTAATTTGAGGGTCGAAATGTTTTTAAGAATACGATCTCCATCTGTCCAAGTAATCCTAAATTAATTTGAGGGACTTTGGGACATGATCCCATCTGTGCAAGTAGCTCGTGACTGTCGGGAGTGATCTATCAGATACCTTTCCAGATATTCCATTCATGGTTTTTTGGTAGCCATGTTGTGCCACGTGCGGACAAAGTTACACACAAATATTTTAGCAGCAGTATGTTTGCTTTTAAGTAGTAGTAGAATGTAGATTCCCCCAAGGTGGTGTAATAATTGGTTCAACTCTTAAATATTAGTATAAATTGTCTGGGCTCCTAGTGTTTTGATTTCTCATGGATTCGAGTTTCAACACATAATGTTAACAAAGTTTAGGAGCAAGCTATTGAACTAGGAAGAATGGCAGTGAATGGTACGTGTATGACTAATACGATAGGTAGGTAAGTTATGATCAAATTTTAGAATGTTAAATGATTATGTCATTATGATGGCATTGGCAACAAGAATTTTCTAATTTAAAAGGCCAGGTCTTCAAGAGGCATATAAAGTATAAAGCACAGAACAAAGTTCCAGTTGACCATGAATCAGGAAGTTTCTGTACCAGATCCAGAATGTTGTTTAGTGGCGGGTGTGAACGTCAACAATGTTGGTTATGCTTTGCCAAACAACGGCACAAGTTTTGGATTACTAGTATTATGCTAATATGTTATTTGGTACTTAGTTTGATGCTTACAATCGATCCGGCACTAACGAAGTCACTTTAGAAAAAAACAAATGTGGCATCAACCATATGAGCACGAGGCATGAACCGATAATGGATGATTCAGCAGAGCAGACAGCAGCAACAAGAACTCCACAGTTTGAAGATAAGCTAAATGGAGCCCACCAGGGGCTTTAAGTTTTTCTCGAATAATGCACTCTGACTATGATGTGATGATTTGATTAGACATCAACCATCATGCGCTAAGTTTGCTTGCTTAATTCAAATGGAAATGGACTTTAATAGTATTCTAAATGGTAATCATTTTATATATGTGAGGTGGTATGGTTTTTTCTTGTTCTTGTTTCTAACTTAATTAAATACTCATACTACAAACGTAGGCTAAATTTACAACCAACTCATCACCACAGAATACTACTGCTACAACTTTGTTTATTAAAAAACCTCTCTACAGCTCTATTCTGGCAAATGAAAAGGTGCTAGTACTAATCCTGTAGTAGACAAACTCCCTGGGGACATCAATCAAATTAATGGCTGTGATATATTCCTCTTCTATTGCTGCTCCCACCCCCATGGTAATCCAGAAATCTTCTTCAACCCACCGCAGAAGGCCATCCAGGACGGTGGTGATCATGATGAGGGCAGACAACCATGTCTCAGTCAACACTGGACTTCAGATCAGATTACCTTCATCCAGGAGCAAGGTATCTTATTCTTCACCATTCATCAACTGTGCTACTAGCACTACTTTTTTCTTCTTTGAATGTACTATAATAGTTAGGACTATGCCTTGATAACACCAGGTTTTTGAAGATGGATCCAAGGGAATCGTTTGTTACAGAGAGGAAAATGGGGAGATTACTTGTGAAGGAATAGATGAAGGTCCCCGTTTTTGCCAGCGTTCCTCAGTATTTGCTTCTAATCAGAGGTATGTCCACATAATATTCATCCATCCATCTGTATTAGTACCACCCTTCACCATCATATTTCATTTATTGTGGGGCTAAGGCGTCAGGCATGCGAGTGAAGTAATCTATATATTTTGGCTTCAGGGAAGCAGAGATCATTGACCTTCTTCGAAGAAGTTCGATTCAGATGGTTGAAGATTTCAGATTTATAAATTAATCAGGTGGTGGACTGAATGACTCACCCCCGGAAAATCCATCCACCATGTTCGATAAGGATGCCACCATGTAATATAAGGGATCCTCCATTTAACTCCAGTGATTATAATAACGAATACACTGTTTTCTGTCTAAACAATGCTTCTGTGCTGTGCTAATGCCGGAAGGGGCTTTTAGTGGCAACATACTTTTCTCTACGTTGAAACCTTTGCTGTCCTGCAAATAACGATTCCCTCTTAGTTGTTCAAATGTGTAAATAAAAATGTTGAGTTTTCAATCCCACGAACAACATTTTTGCCATTTATTATCTGCCTTGTCTACTTCGTACCACCTACATAATATACGTCCAGCGGAATACCATGACAGGTCTGGTCACCCGAATGTTTGTTCATCTGCATGCAGGAAGCCAATGTCTGCCATCAATATCAACACAAAAACAGAGCTCGATACGCCTCTACTACTGCTATATTACACGAAACGATTAATATTCATATACAACTTGATTTCTAAGTAATACAGGACAAAACGACCATTATACAAAATCTTCCAGAGGAGTAGGTCCTCTACTATTTCTACATGGGCAGAGACTTCCACTGACAAGTGACATGGACTTGTTTTCTCAATCTCACACCAAAACGATATTCGGGAGTTCCCCCCAAAAGAATTAGAAAAATATGGAGGTTGTTGGAGAAGATTCAATATGTATACAAGCTGGACAAATAAATGCAGGATTATGGCTCCAAAAGCTATATGTTCAAATGTACAAAGTTGGGCGGAGTCACTCGGCAGCAGCTCCACCCTGCGAGTTTTCTTCGGCCAAATCTGTCTGGGACTTGCTGGGCAGCATGGTAGGAGGAGACCACTGATCTGGAACCATCAGAAAATAGGTCGTCATTGCTTTTCTAAACCTCTTCTTGTACTGCTTAGGTGATATTACTGTTGGTGAAGCATTTTTGGGTCCAAGGATTCCAGAGGCCTTCACCCATGTTTCCAAGTGCTTGTCCCATGTATACTGCCTCATGAAGTCAATAATCCCCAGAACCAGTTCATGCCTCTCTTGATCAACTCCGACCAACAATGAATAATCCATTACATCAATTGACTGCCAAAAACGTCAACTCATAGTCAGAGTGAAGATATAGAGACCATACACAGACACATTCAAGACCAAGATAAGCAATAGAAAGTTGATGGCACCTAAAATTGTCAAAACACACAAACCCCAAGAAATTATCAAAAACTAACAGTTCGCTAAAACTGGAAGCAATAAGCAGAGAAAGTTGTGAACTTACTGCAAGGAATGCAGTGTCATTCCAAACTGCCCTTTCCAATAACCTCTTTGCCTTGTTTCCAACAAATATAGGAGAAGTTGGCATTGTTTCAATCAAGTTCTGATCCAACAAAACCTTATTATTTCCACTGGAATCTGGATTATATCGAGATCTGGAAGATCCTTTAAGATCATAAAGCCTTGTCACATTCCTCCCAAAAAGTAGGTTCTCCATGACAAGCACATCCATTTTCGATTCCTTCCCCCCTTTAAAATGCTTTGATGTAACCTTCAGGCATCAACAAACAAAATTAGAAATTAGTTCACAAGGAATTTCAGATTTAAAGTTAAACTCTACATTCAAATACCAAGAATCAGCTACAATGTGGACAAGTTAGAAAAGATTAAGCATGATGTGGATATTTTGATCAGTATTAACAAAGCCAAGAATCTCGGCCTATGATAGTACTACTTTCTGCCATCACCAGATATGGTTTTGGAGGCCCAACTGTTCCCCACCTCCTTTCCCCCACCCAAAAAAAAAAAAAAGTAGTCCCCAAAAAGCTGAAAATATTAACATGGGAAAAAAAATTAAAATAACAATAAATATGAAGGACAATCTTCAAAGGGTATAAGTATAAACAAGCATCTTATAGGTGAAGATTATACTGTACCGATAATATAAGTACTACTTTTAATATTACTTGCCAACTGCAAATTCATTATTTATTCAAACTCAATTTTGGTTAAGAAAACTGCTAGTGCCCCCATTAGTACCTGATAGATCCCAAGAATCTTTGCCAGACAGGTAGGGCTTCCGGAACCAATGGATTCAGAAAGATACTTAAAATATCCAGGAGCAAACTTTATAAAAGATTCCAGCTCGGTCTTAGTAACTTGCTTAATAATGAACCTATCATCCAAGGTTTTTGCGAAAAAGACATTGCTCTTGCCACCCTGGGCTCCCCATTTCTTACAACGGCTAAGAGATCTTATGAATTCCATCTCAGATGGGCAACAAACCCTCCTCAAGGATTCAAAACGCTTTGCATAGTAACAGGTCACAGTATATCTAACCTTCCCAAGGGGTCCATCACCATTAAAGGATACTCTGGCATGCATAGCTTTTGTGTAAGAAACAGGATCTGTCACCAAGGAGCTACGACTGCTGGACATGGATAAGAAACTTTCATCAGCAGATCCAAGACTGGCTATCTCGTCCGCAGAAAAGAAGGATTGGGAATTCATTGAGTCAAGAGACTGCTGTGAAAGTATGGGCTCTGCAGTGTCCTTCGGTCTCTCAAGATCATCTGATAGTTGGACTAAATAATCAGGGGAAGCCAAGGCATAAGATATGACACTGGTGGGCTCGTCATCATACACTGGAATGACGGTATCATTTACGTCAACATCTAGGCGCCATCTGGCCCCTCCTTGAAGTTCTCGAAAAGAGGAGATGTATACAGGGTTATACTCACTCAGTGTATCCATTTTCTGAGTATTGCCTAGGAAGCTTTTGTTCCATGAGCGATAGAAGCTTATAAAAGGGAGACCTAACCAGGTCACACCATCCTCTGTACTATCAGAACTTCTGGAAGACAAAAAAGGAGATGGCACAATTTTATACCCAATGAGGTCCTCCCCATGATTGTCAATATCCAGCTTCTCTGGAACTGCTCCTCCAGTAGTTGATGAATCTGATACAGCTGTATCAGAAGCTCTTTGAGTACTATCCACAGACATTCCAACACCCGGATGATTTTCACCAGTCCAAGCAGCATCAAGTGTGTCCGACAGACTTGCTATAATTGGAAATTGCCCATCAGAAAGGACTCTGCGAATGCTTAGATTAGGTTCCAAGAGATCAGAATCATTATGGATGTCTGTCCCAATAGAAACCACTGATGTACCATCTTTCACATTTTCAGGATTTGAAGCTGTATCAATACCATGGTGGCCAGCTTCAGGGGGATTTTTCTGTTCACTACAAGACTCACAATCATGAATCACTTCAGAAGGAACCTCACCACCACTAACTCCATCATCATCATTCTTATCCAGTTTTACTTCACCATAAGCTAATGTATAACTGTCTGAACATTGGGGTGTTTTAACAGAAACATTGAAATTCATGATGTCCTCATTAGGTATTGCATCAGAAGCTAAATTGGTGACAGAGATCTCAGTCGAACTGATGTTATCTGAATTGGCTACATATATTAGTCTGTGGTCCCACATATAAGACAGGGACAGTAGATGTCTACGCAGTCGATTGATCTCAAGAATATCAACAACAGGCTGGCCCTTCTTCACCTCCTTATTCATAATTTTCTCAAGGGAATCCTGAGAAAGGTGTTAAACTCTATCAGAGAGGGCAACAGCACAATGTTCTAAGGTGAAGAAAGATAAAAGTTAGACAAATGTAAACACTAAAATCATAGAGAACATCAAGTTAGAAAAACGTAATGCGTATGAATGTCCAATTGTGAACACAAGTAATCAGGCCTATGCCAAGCAATAAAATCTAACTCTATTCATAGCTGAAACAAAGTAAACAAAAAAGAATCCAAAGAATTTCGAGACCAAAAAGAGGACAACATATATGAAACCCACAACTAACAAATAATTCCTTTCCTTGTTACAATAAGATTCACTATTGTAAAGAGACAACAAGAGGCAGAATCAAAA
This sequence comes from Gynochthodes officinalis, assembly GCA_020080225.1. Taxonomy (NCBI): domain Eukaryota; kingdom Viridiplantae; phylum Streptophyta; class Magnoliopsida; order Gentianales; family Rubiaceae; genus Gynochthodes; species Gynochthodes officinalis. The sequence continues at coordinate 12,853,772 of CM034625.1, read as the reverse complement.
CTTTCATTCATTTTTATGGAATCACTGTCCAAAGAATCCACAAGTCCATATGTACTCATGCAAGACAGAATAAACAACATACAAGGGGAAAAAAGGTTCACCTCAAATTCTGCTTTTTCCTTCTGCAACATTCCTTCTAAATCTGCTATTTGCCGTCTAGAATCTGGTATTTTTGCTCCAATGCCAGGCAGGCCTGGACCAAAAGTTTTCCCCACTAATAGACGGAGAGCATTTAGAACCTCAGAAAACAATAGCTCAGCCCGTACAATAACCTGTTCAATTTATTCAATAACATCAAGCAAAGAAAAAAAATTTGGACACCAAAAATACAACAAAAGACAGTATTCATACCTCGTTCAATTCTTTTTGTATCCATTCCTGATTCTCAAAGTTAAAATCAAGTTTCGGAGGAGGAAGATAGACTGAGTGAACATCAATTGATGCATAACGAAAGCAAGCAACCATTTCCCCAAATCTGCAATATCACAACATTGTTAGAAATTCAATAAATGTGCAGGACACAAATATGTATCCATCAAATATTAAAAATTCATGTAGTTAGTATTGCAGTAAGTCAATGTGTCCTTGAAGCATTCTCAAAAGCGTGAGTAGATCAAGCTTTTGTACATGAAACAGTTATTCACACAAACAAGCACAGTGCACTAACAAAAAATTCTTTCAGTTAGACCAGACAAATGCATAACATTACACAGAGACCCAGAGAGAGAGAGAGAGAGAGAGGCCAGTTTCCAAAAAGGCATAATGAGCCAAACAAATATTCTAGCTCCTGAGCCTCTGATTATTGCACACAATAAAATGAACGAAGTATTACCCATAAAATCGCAAACAGTCCCGGTGCAAAGAATGGCCACAGCTTGCCACCCTACTAGCAGCTGCATGGTTTGAAAAACTAAGCTCAAGAAACTTTCCAAAAGACAGTCCCCAAGCAGCGTCAGACATAACTACTCTTCGGGTCGCAGGAGGGAAACCATTTGTCCGAGGACACCTCAGGCACCTATGCCACATCCAAATTTTTCCTTCCCTTTCTCCTGGTAGAAGAAATTCTGGCAGCTTCTTCACAGAAATTGTGAGTGTGCCCTGCCTATGAGTATAACACTGTACATGCGCTTCAGAAGGCATCTCACAAGAACGACATGTATAACTCTGGGAGGGAAAAATGCTCTCGGTCACACAAAACAACCATAGTATTTGAACAGTAGAAATTTAAAAAAGCACAGGAGTGAAAAAGAAAATTACCGGGTCAAATAAGTGATCCCGTAGAAAACGACCCAATGGTTTGTCAAAATTTCCATAGTACTTTATCCGGAAGAGATGAGACCTTTCACAGACAGTCCCTTTCCACACACATCTAGACGACAAAGTAACCAAGATACTTTGGTGGTCAGATGGGGACGGAGGAAACTCTTCCTTTGCAGGAACTGGCTCCTCACCAGTCTGCTTTATATTTGCTTGCGATGAAGACACATCTGAATAATTTTGATTTATATCCAGTGCATTGCAACCATTCAGAACATTATTGGCCTCAAAACCTTGTCCCACTGTATTTGAAGCTATGAAACCATTAGCAGCAAATGGACCTCCTGAAACATGCAGGTTGTTGTTAGCTACAGAAGGGTTTACCCCATTAGACTCAACCAAATTTGATGAATTTTGATCCTCGGAAGCAAGACAAGAGGGCTCACTGAAGGAAGCTTTTGAAAAGGCTTGCGCAGAACATGTGATGGCCTGCTTGATGGACTCAGAAACAGCCGCAGCAGTTAAGCCAGAGCAATCTTGCAAATCCATCTTCTGACTGAAAACACTGGTTGCCATGGACTGTTCAGGAGTAGGCAGGCTGATTGACCTTTGTGGTGCTTCAGATTGAGATCCAAGGTTCAGATCATTAGCAGGGACTGTGAAACCGGGTATTGTTGAGATGGATCTGTCAATGGTTGATGCTTTATCAGGAAGTGCCACAGTTATTGGAGATTGCAAAGGAAGTTCTGGCAAAGAGGCTCCTTCATCAGCAAGAAAAGATGTTTCCAAGGCTACGTGATAAGCAGCAAAAACTCCATACTGCATCACATGCTTTACTTTTTTTAATTCATCTCCATTGGCTCCTCGAAGTAAGATCTGATAGAATCAACATCATATGTGAGATGCATAACTAATCCAAAGGTGTGCAACAATGTTGGCCTTAAAAGTTTGCAGAAACAAAATACTCTACGGTTGACGGTTCTGGAAGTGGAAAGATAACCTGTAGCTGTAATCGACATAGAAATCTCAACAATTTTTTCTTAAAATCCTAACCAGAGACACGAAGCAAAGGTAACCTCACCTGAATCTATTTGTAATTGAGTCTCCATACCCTCTTCCCAAACCCCCCTCTCTAAACACATGATATTCTTAAATAAGAAAGATAACTGTAGCATGTGATCAGTTAAAACTTACAGTGCAACCTAGTGGCTTTGGACATCCTTCAAAGTACATTAATGTTTTGACCAGCTTCTTCCCACTCTGTCCAGCTGAACCATGGTCTTCAAGAAACCTCTCAACATGGAACAGGTCACAGTATCCCAACTTTGGTGATGAGAGATGATCAATTGAAGGTACTATCTGACTTCCTGTACAGCGAGCTATGCGCTCTAAAAGTGGCCTTTTAATATTCAGAACAAGGGAGATGTCTTTGGCTAGAAGATACTCTTGGGCATAGCGAGAAACAGATTTCTCCACCAGAAGAACATCAGGATTGTGGGAATCTATCTTTGCTACAGCCATCTTTAGATGATCCATTTCCTGTCAAGAACATAGCTGGGTAAACATCAAAGCTTTGGGAGAAAAGAAATCATCATAGAGAGGTTACAACTGTTTAACAGATAAAAGAACTTGCTCTATAACTGACCCCAGATAATACCATAAAAGTTAAAATGATTAACCTGCTGCAACAGAGTATCAAAACTTGACAGCAGGTTAGAAACCCTCTGGTATTCCAGAGCACCTCCAAGAATGAGTACACGAGGTTTCTCTATGTTTGAAGTCATCCTTCGATGAGCAACATTCTTCTTACAAACAACTCCTTTAACAACAACACTGAAAAGAAAGAAAAAAATTATGGGCAATTTAAAACAAGCAAAAGAAATACAACACAGAGAGAAGAAAAAACATAAAAAACGGTTGGAGATAAAACTAGCTGATGATGTCTGCTATTCTTGAATGGCTAAGACCATGCTCAAAAGTTCAGCACAATACAGTACTCTCTATCAGTTATTAGTACCTTAACTACAAAATTTAGAAAAGCCATAAAATTCCCACAATGACCATATTTTTCAAACGTCTACAAGACACAACTAAAGATTCTTATGAAATTGTGATAATACAATATTATTATATCTGCAGTAAAATGAATTCATCTCACAGTAAGCTTCTACTTCACTCATAATACCACCGTTATTAGATTTATTAACCTTTTAAGGACAGCAAAAAAGGCAATACCTAAACAAATGCAGAAGAAGAGGACAAGAGTAAATAATATTCTTAGACCGCTGAAAAAGAAAAATATTTGTGGGGTTCATAGATGAACACAGTGGAAAATCATAATCATGTTGCAATCAAAAAACTGAAATTCTAGCCTAGTAACTAGACATATATGAAAAACCAAATACCAACACTACTAATGGGATTCAACTGGCACTAATTTGACATTTGATGTAAATTAATAACTAAAGTTATGGAAGCAACTGGGAGAATGTAATACCATGACCATGACCTAATAGCATCCTTAATTCAATCATCTTACAATTTTCATGCATCTCTTGTCATGCCAAGCAACCCAACCTTTCTATGGTAGCATAAAGAGTACCAAACAGTCCAGTACAAGACAAAATTTAACAGGATAGACAAGACAAATGGTAATGTGCATTATAATCTAAACATACATAGACGTACAAGTTCATGAAGTAACAAACATAAGTGCACACATATTTGCGATTGCACACAACCAACCATGGACACAGATACATAAAAATAGAACAAACAATATTTTTTTCCACGTTTCCCACATTTAATATATCTGTAGTGTCTCGGGTAGCATACAAACTCAAACACAACTTTTCAAGTAACTAAACTGAATACGAGTGCCAAATCTAATCACTTCAGGTTCAAATATTTTACCTTTCACTACGCCGGCCAGAAGCTATACATTTTACTTTTACATATCCTCCTGGGTCCATTCCACCACCCTTACTCATGTCAGGCTTTAATAGCGTAGCAGCCTCCCAGGAAAGAGATGTAATTATCTCTAACCAACTTTCTTTGTCATCTTCCTCACCAACAGAGAGATTCTCAACCTGCAAAAGCTGAGCAACTAAAGCCCTGAAATGTCCATCAACCACATTCTTCACGGCTCTCTTGTGCTCCTCATTTGACTTTTCCCTGCTTCGGAACTCCCCACTTCCAAAACTACTCGATGCTCGCAGATAGCTCCACTCTCCAGCAGCATCCCCTTCATCATCATCATCATCAAACAGAAGTGCTTCACGTTCATCTTCTTCATCTTCCGGTTCAGGTGGAAGCCATAGAACTCCATTGTTCTCAAAGTCTACAGGTTCAGCGTCAACATCTTCAGCTGCAATGAGAGATGAAGGTGCTTCACATTCGTCACTAATATCATGTCCATGTTTTTGTACATGCTGCTGGACTACTTCAGAAATCTGGGAATGCGAATCAAAACTACTGTTCAGTGGTGAACCACAAATACTTTTTGAATCAATAGCCTCAGCATCAGGGTGCACTTTACGTGATCCATATTCACTGTTAAGCTCATCAAACTGCATATGACCATAGTAGCCACTAACATGAGGAAAACGCACTGTTTTGGACTCTAATCCATAAACTCCAAACTCATCATCATCGTCACTATTCCTGGTACCCAAAAAAAAGGGCAACAATCAAAGGACTAATAACTTATGATATATCATCCCAATGAAATGCAAAGGTAAAAGAAAAAAATCTCAAGCTAGTAAATGGAAATATCCAGATAGCAGCCACCAACGAAGCAACTTTAAGTCAGCACAAACCTAGAACAAAACTGCACCTTATACCAGTATCCACACACATCAAAGAAGTGCCAGTAATGACTTACACCCGTCCACAAATTGACAACACTTCGATTCATTTTCAAATTACAAAATTCATTTTGTGCAAGTCCATGTGTGTGTACGTGTGTATTTTTATATATTTATATTTATAGCAAAAAGGTTACCTGTTTGTGCTATATCCAAATGGTATAGGAGGCTGATCTCTTTGAACACTTCCAGCACCATGATCATTGCACATTCTTGATTCTCCTACCGTTTGCCTTTCAAAGGCAGTCTCCAACGCTGCAGACTGATGAGGGCTAACCCCATCAGATTGTGGCATTGATGCAAGAGTGATGCTGCTACTATTAACAGTTCCGCTAGATTTGCTGCTAATAAAACTGGTTGTAGAGGGCGAAGTACTGAGATCCAGACTAGTGGCCTGGATCCCATTATCAACAATAGCAGTTAAGCCTTGCTCCCATTGCTTGAAACAGTAGTTACAGACTCTGATCTTTTCCCACTCTTCTCTGGGAGATCTTGGGTCAATAGATGTTGCAGGAATCCAGTTAGAAGTACACTTGGCACAAAAAACCCGACCACAATGACGACAATGGTGCCTCCGGTTAAACAATGTAAATTGCGAATCACACTCGTAGCATACCCTACAACTCTGATCGGGCATCCAAAAGTCCCTGGACACATTAGCCGGCTCAGTCCGCCGGATCCAAGACTTGAGTTTGTTTACTAGATCCGGAAATGGATTATCAGGGGCATCCATGGCCTGTGCGAACAACCTTTTCCTCTCACCATGGTGATATGCTCATTTCACAAAGAAAACCCACAATAAAACGATAAAAGAGCAAAACGCCAAAGCTTCAAATATTTCAATCACCAAACCTCCTCTGCTCTTTCAATATATTGGCAAAGCGGCAAAAGTTTAAAGCATTATGAAAACCTTCTCCACGAGTTCAAAGTCACATCAATTAAATCACAAGTAACAGAAACCCAAGTCAGTCAACGTTTTTCCAGGCAGCCCACTCAATTTATCTATCACAATAAAAAGCGATTGCCAGAAAAAGAGCCTAAACTCTTTGATTTTACCACAAAATTCAAGACCCCACTTTAAAACTCTCGAACTTGTATGCAAAATCCCAAACAGCAGAAGTATTGATCACGGTCAGAAATTTTGATCACCGGTGGAATTGGACGCGAGGAAACCCTAATGGCGAATTCCCAGCACAACCGCAATTCAGGATAAATAAAACACGAAAACAAAACAACCGATGGCGAACCCTTAATACAAACCCGCTAAAAATTCAATCCAATTCTAACAGAAAAACCTTCAGAAACGGCGAGGAATGTAAACCGAACCTGAAATATATGTATCAAACACGTACAGATAAATGGACTAAATCCAACGGTCGTCCGCGGAATCGATGATAATCGCATTCAAGATGGAAAATCCCCCATCTCCGTCTCTTGGCAATCAATATGCATTCGCTGTATAATTAAACCCAAAAAAAATATATATATTTTTGAGAAAAAATTGCTTCGTAAATTTAATTTATTTATAAAAAAAATAATATAAAATATATCCAATCAATAAAAAAACCGATCAGGTGTGGGGACAGCCCAATTAAAAATGACTATCCAAGCCAATACCTCGACATTACTATTACAAATCAAACGTTTGAGACTCTGATGACGATGACTCGCCCACTAAATTTAATACTACTGTCTGTTGTATATTAATTCAAAATCCCATCTTCGTCGTGCAGACACAGCGAAAGAGGACAAGAAAATTTGACAGTTTAACATCCAATAAAATAAGGACACGACACAAACCAATTCACGATTTTCGCAGTCGTCGACTTAGACTACACGCAGCGTCTTCTGTTATGTTATCTTCTCCTCTCCGAATACTTAAATGAATGGTAAACAAATCGTGGAAATAATACAGTACCTTGTTTTTCATTCTTTTACGCTAAACCTATTCAATTTATAATATCTGCAAAATCTTGTCCGGGTGGGTTAAAGCCGCGTCGTCAAACCACTGATTTGATGAGAATGTGATCTTTTGACTTGACTCTGAAGGAAGTCTGTCCGGAGAAAACCAACCCACCAAAATGTTTACGAATTATTTTCTGTTAAATACTTAATTTAATTCATTCATTATAATTCTCTTACCCTTTTTGGCTGTGTCAAGTATTACGAAGTACCATCATCTAATCTAAGTTAGATTTAACGCGGATTTATTTATTTATAGTTTATAGTTTATAGTTTACCCCCTCATCTTTTTCTCAATTTAAATTTGTTCTCGAAACTTTTGACATATAATCATTGATGATCTTTCTTTATTTTGTCGCTTTCTTTTTTGTCCTTTAAGTAAGTTCTTAATTTATGTTTTTTTTTTTAATTATTAACTTTGTCATAATCTTTCCACATTTTATCGACTTTATGAAGACCTAGCTATTAGTTGAATTTGGCCATAAGTGTCCAAATTACTAAACTTCCCTTTTTGTCCCTTAATCTTACAAAATACTCGCTGGTGTTGTTTGTAATTTCTTTTTTCTTTTTTAAAAAATTTAACCAAAAAATGGTCTCTAGAGCCTTAATTTTGCAATCTCTCACAATTGATGTATTACTCCATCTATTTTGGGGGAAAAAAATCTATTTTTTATTTAATACAATTTTTTACATTACAATATATCACACGTTTAAAGCGTTGTTAAATGTATAATTTCTTTTTAAATTAAATTATATATTAATATTGTTATTATTAATAAATATATTATAAAAATTTTACATTAAAAATAAAAAAATTTTGTTGGATAAAGAAAATTTTGAAATTCAAAATTTTTTTTTCTATATGACCGAGGGAGTAACATTTTTCACCCTTTGACTTGTTTTTGTCACAAATTTTATTAAAAATCATCACGCGTCCATTGCATAGAGTTTGCTTCTTTCTTTTTTTTTTTTTTTGTGTTTTTTCAAAACACCACTTTACACATTTAATAATACATTAAATATTATTATACTTAATAACTAAAAAAATTATATCTAACTTAAAATTATTTTTTTTCTAGTGGAGGAAATATTATTAATTATTACTGTTTACATTAAAAAGCAAATTTTAAATTTAGTGTAATTTTTTTTATTATTATGAATTATAATATACATTTTTAATTTTGATTCTCATTTTTAACTATGAGTCGTATGCATCTTCTCGCATAATTATTACCTTCTCGGTTTAAAATCACAATGCCTAGCACACTTAATTTATTATTAAAATATATATATATATTTTTTATTTTGAGTTATACATTACTATTACAAGTAAAAATAATACAATAATTTATAAAAATTGAAACGAAGAAAATTTAGTACTTTAATAATTTTATTTTAAAGTAGATTTTCTTTTCAAACCAAAAAAAAAAAAACTATTTTTATTAAATAACGAAAAAAGTAGTAGTATTTTTTGGCCCTGGGGTTTATAGCAATTATTAAATCAACGCCCAACTTTGTGGCACAGTAATCCACTCTTAAGGACAAAAATAAGCAACATCGGAGAAGAAATTGAGTGGATTGATTTACAGCTTATCGGCAGGTACAAAAATCATCGGAATTTGCCGTCCACAGCACCACCGTGAAGAGTTTTTCGCTTTCCTTCTCCATCCCATTCGATCTGATTCCGATTCGATTCTCCACTGTAACACAAACTCAAAGTAATTAAATTTGTTAAAACAACGAAAATAGATCCCACAATAAATGTGGTACAGATCAGCTTCTTTCATTCTTGACAAGCAGCAAAACGACGGGGCAACGAAGCCCGATAGCCGCCTCCTGTCTCCAACAGCCCCATCACCGTCTATGGCCGAAACCCTGCAACCAAATCATAAAATTTCTGCTTATTATCAGACTCGAGCCGCTCATCACGCAGTCGTTACCAGCGACTGGCTAGCTCAGGCTCAAGCCGCCGTCGGCGGCCAGGATGTAGATGCCACTTCTGAGGATTCGTCGTCACTCAAGTCCGGTGAGGAGACCGGGAAGCCGTTTAGCGTGATTGATGAATTTAATAACTGGCGGAAACAGCCTGACTTGGCTGAGGCTGTGGCGGCTATCAGGGCTTTGGCTTCGGTTATTAGGTCGAGTGAGGCTACTACAATGATGGAGCTCGAAATTGAGCTGAAGAAAGCCTCGGATTCTCTTAAAGTACGTTCATTTTATCTTTTTCTTTTTTATGTAGCTTGAATTTAGGTTTCAGTTTTCCTCATTTGATTCCCACTGTCGAAAGTTTGGTTTTGTTATCTCACCCCTGTTAAATGTCTAACGCTACCAGTTTGTGAACATCATTGCCCTTGGATTGTTGCCTTTTCTGCATTTACTTTATGTCTATTACCTTGAGGTTTAGTTCTTGGTGGTTAAAATTGTTGGGCCAACCCAAATGTTTGAATGCGTGTATAGGTATCTGCATATGTATTTTTATTTTTTTATTATTTAGAATTGAGATCAATATTCTCATCCTGCTGTTCTACACATCCATTCTGCTGTATAGCAATTGCGCATCTGCCAGTATTCGATGGTTAGTAATATCCTTGCATCCTCTAAAGCAGAATGAAGAAGGACAAGGGAAATGAGAAGCATGCATTAAGAGAGGAAATAGAAAATAAATATGTTTGTTTGTGGGAAACTGAGGGAAAAGTGAATCACGTGCATTGATATCCTTTATAAGGTTGATTATATAATGATATCTAATGTTCTACTTGACCTTTATTATTAGTATTTTATTTATTTATTTATATCACTCCAGTTATGGGATACGACCTCTATATCTTTGACGGCTGGCTGTGATCTCTTCATGCGGTATGTAACAAGAACTTCAGCTTTGGAGTATGAGGATTTCAATTCGGCCAAGTCTCGCCTTCTTGAGCGTGCAGAGAAGTTTGGAGAGATATCTTACAAGGTATAGGATCAATTGTGGATCACAAATGAATGATTTTGTCTTTTTGGATCAACAAAAACATCAAATCCTTTATCCCACTATATGGGGTTGGCTGTATGGATCATATGTCATCATTCAAGTTCTATCTTCTCAGTCTTTTTAGATCTCTTCTTTCCCTTTTAATTTGAGTTAATAATTCTCTATGCTCTACACACCATTCAATGTTTTTGTCTTTCGGGATATATTAAATTATTTGGCATTCTTTGGGCATCAATGTTGTTAATTAAGCTGGTTGCAAGAGAGATTCATGAGCTTATGGGGAATTTTTTAGATAACAATTTGTGATTAAACTCTTGACACAGGCTAGGAGAATAATTGCAATGCTCAGTCAGGATTTCATCTTTGATGGTTGTACCATACTGGTGCATGGCTTCTCAAGAGTGGTGTTGGAAGTTTTGAGAACAGCTGCACAAAACAGGAAACTCTTTCGGGTTCTCTGTACAGGTGTGTATCCAAGTGTCCTGTAGCTAGCATTCCTCCAATTATTACTGTATAGGATCAAATGTTTCTCTATTGATTAGCAAGTTCTCTTTCTTCTAACTGCATGCAGTAATGCATACAAAAGAGACTTCAATTTCTAAGCACATAGTCCAACTGATAAATAATAGGAAAAGTATCAATTCATTATTATCGGAGTCAATACCAGCATCAATATGTGGTTGGTACTGTAGACTGTAGATTGTAACCCCTTATGATTATTACTTCCATAACTGTGGTCTATGCTTCTCAGTGATCTTGGTCAATGTTTGATTATGTTTCTTCTTTTTTTTTTTAAAAGAAAATTTAGTTTTATAAATCATGAATAAGAATCTGTCATTTGATCTGATATGCAGAGGGAAGGCCAGATAGGACTGGATTGCGATTATCCAATGAGCTAGCAAAGCTGGATGTTCCTGTGAAGCTCTTAATAGACTCTGCTGTTGCATATACAATGGATGAAGTTGACATGGTGTTTGTTGGGGCTGATGGAGTGGTCGAGAGTGGAGGTATAATTAACATGATGGGGACGTACCAAATTGCATTGGTTGCTAAGAGCATGAATAAACCAGTTTATGTTGCTGCAGAAAGCTATAAGGTATGTCCAAACATTGCCTTGCCCCTTTCTGAGGTTCTAAATTGAGGCCTGCCTGTACTGTAATGAAAATACCTAGCTTGATGTTTTTCCCTTACCTTCTGATTTATTCATATAATTAATCGGCTTTATCTTATTCTTGCAGTTTGCTCGTCTGTATCCTCTAGATCAAAAAGATATGGTCCCTGCTCTGCGTCCAATTGATTTTGGGGTGCCCATACCTTCCAAGGTTGAAGTTGAAACATCTGCACGTGACTATACTCCGCCTCAGTATCTTACCCTACTCTTTACTGATTTGGGTGTTCTCACGCCCTCTGTGGTAAGTGATGAGCTAATCCAGCTATACTTGTAGCCAGGCTTTAGGGTGATCTCACTAAAGATGTTCCATGTCGGATATTTACAAGGGATTGGAATTTTCCTATTTTTTACTTTCTCCATCAAACTACTGAGAGATCTTGATGGCCTTTTTGGCTAAGTTTTGTATCAAATTATTAGTTGTGCATTACTTGACTGTTGAAGTGGAAATCCAGATAATATATGCTGCAGGGTTCCGGCTAACTTGCATAGTTTGGTTCTCCTGTTCTCCTGCAAAATAGAAATATAAAGCCAGTAAAGTGCTTGTTCTTCTGTTTGATGCGCAACATTGACATTGTCTCTTGTCTTATGCATGGCTGGACTGCCGTTCAATTTTACTTGTGGGGGGTATCTGAGTTTTTGCTTGTTATGATTTCTTCACTGTTTAATAGCTAGTTGGAATGTTATTCACCGTTCAGGAATGATCCAACAAGTGCTGTGGGATAATTTTTTGGAGCCTTGAAAGTTTGAAACTGTTACCAGATTAAATGTTGGTGGTATCCCAATTTTAGCTTAGCCCAGAGTTTTACACTTTTTTTTTTCTTTTGATATGAAGGATCCAGTAATTATCCTGCTGTATGGAAAAGAGCTTATTAGTTGATATTCAGCAGCAAGCGTGGGGATGTTTATGCGTTAAAGCGGTTAAGAATCGTTTGCATGTATAAAGAAAGGTTCTCTAATTTATAGAGAGAACATCCAAAAGTATCCTTCACATTATAGCGAATGATCTTTTTTGTCATTCACTTTTAAAAAGGGAATAAAATATTATTCACAATTCATAAATTGAAACTTTTGGTACTATTTGTGAAATCAACGCAAACTTTTAATCCTTCAAATTTTATAAACGGAAACGTTTAGTCCTGTAATTTTCCTTCAAATTTTGGTCTTTGAAATTTGAAGGACTATTTGATTCCGCTTTAAAAGTGGAGAATAAAAAATATTATTCGCTATAATGTGAAAGATATTTTTGAGTGTTCTCTCTAATTTATATGTGAATTTAGTTTAAGATGACTTTCCATAATTCCATTCTTTACATTAGATCACTTTCAGGACTTCTTTTCCACTTTTGATTCTGTGCCATTTTGGTGCCAATATTTCTTCAAAAACACCGATAGGAGAAAGCAGATATCAGTAAAATGAGCTAAGTTTGCAACGCTCAAGTTTCCCACGAAGCTACCAGTTCGTCAAAATCCATGTGTATGTCACGATTATGTAAGATTTGTTGTTGTTGATGTCGGGGGATTTGGATCTCTGTCCCAATTAATGGTGTCTAAACGATATTTGACGACCTTGCAAAATGAACTACCCGTAATGATAAACATGTAAAATCAAAATGAATCTATTTATCATTGACATTCTGGCAAAACGAATCTGTTTATGGTTGATTTGTTTGGTACACTCAAAATGACGGTCTACTCCATAGTGATAGCGGGGAGGAAAATCTTTTGAGTTGGGGAATAAAGTCTCTTCGGTTTGGGTTTTGTTTTGCCTCACCATAATATGCTGATGGAACGGAATCATTCCCATAACCCCACTTACCGTCTTGTATGACATCCAATACATTAACGAGAAGGCCCAGTTTTCACAACAAAAAAGTACTCAAAGTAGACCGCATAGCATTGAAAAAAAAGAAGTAATTTGCACGGCATGAATGCGTTCTCATCCATGAAATAACAAGTAATGTTTATTAAATATATTAATCTAAAAGTAGATTTCGACATATTTGGGATGTGCAAAATTATGCGAACAACATCTTCAAGATTTAGCGGGCTTTGACAGAAACTTCTCCCTGAGCTCAACAGCATCCACCTGATTAAAGTGAGTCTCCGGAAGCCAATTACCAGTCTTGGGATCTTTCATCCAGAAAACATCCTTTGTCACCCTGCCGCATTCCACCCCAGCTTTTGCTACTCTATCATTAACGTTGTTTTTGGTCGTCTCCACCCCCTTCCTCATGAATGACGCCGGCTGCTGTGCTTTTACATTCCCTGCCGCAACAGTGCTAAATGCCGACCTGCCATACAAACAATATAAGAATAATTAAGATCCTCATAAAACAGCAATCATGCATATTTTAAAGGGAAAAAAAAAAAAACTACTAGCTACAAATAATCGATCAAAAAGTGCGGAACCAACCAAAGGAATATATATGTAAAAGAATGAATTGAAGCGTTAAAAAAAAAAAAGGGCTTGCATGCAGAAATCGGAGAACAAACCTGAAGAAGAGAAGAGCTCTGGAACAAGAAGTGGACATGATTGCGATGTAATTGAAACTGGAAGCTGATAGGGTTTAGAGGAAGAAAATACAATAGAAAGATAAATGGACTTATCTACTTCTGTTTTTTTTGGTGTGGATTTAAAACTTGAAAGCCAATGTATATATATAGTTATGTACACACACTACAAAGCATAATCACGAGAGTCTTAACAGTTTAGGAATCCGAATTCCACAAGGACTTGGAATCTTTGGCAACTTTCTTTAGCAATAGTTAGTTTAAATCAGTTATTGATTTAATAATAATAATAATAATAACTATGATAATTCACGTGTTGGCATTTAGTAACTTATTTAAGGAGGTCCGAAAGGTATCGTATTCGATATTTCAGGGACGTTAAACCCAGCTGAACTTTCCAAAAAGAAGAGAATAATCCAATTCAATTTTTCATGAAAAAACATATGATAACAAAGCGGAATATTTGAATCGCAGCTTTAATTTGAAGAGTCAATTGCCTTCCACTGCTTTCGGACGGAATAAGGAGTGAACCAGTCAGCCAATTCTTTAGTCAATGGGATTGACGCCTTGGCTCAGTATTCAATAGTAGTCGTAGGCTTATAGTTCAGGTATCTATTCATCCAAACTTAATTTGGACAGTTTTTAAGGTTTGGAAAAAGCTCAGAATTCATAAATACATGTCCAAACTTAATGCTATATCTGGTTCATTAGGTTGTTCATTCATTAGTTTGTAGAATATATAAATAAAACATGCAAAAGAATTTAAGAAAGTCCAAACACCACAATAGAAACGAAACCTTTGTTTCAAACATCATGCATGCATGAAAATAAATAAATAAATAAAATAAAAGGTTAGGTATGAATGATCGTGAATTGTGTCCTCCGCTTTTTTTCTGAATTATTTAATAACGACTGAGAACAATGGGTGTAGGAATCAGATGCGAAAAAATTCTAGATAATTACGATATGCCGGAGAAAGATAGAGCTTTTAAGATATTTCCAGCAAAGGGCCACAAAATTAAACAAATAGTAATGACTAAGGGGAAAAAGAAACGTGGACTCAAAAACAATGTCAGATTCTAAAATTGTGATGATCACGAATTGGGTCCTTTAATTTAACTTTCTCTTGTTTAAATAATTTAAAATCGAAAATTTCATGCAAAGTGTGCACATAAATACTAGTAATTTAGTATATTATTGATATCATTAGAATATCTTCCACATTCCACTCCGTTGATTACGTCTTATGCGTTGCATCAGGGCTAATTCATCATCATATTCCACATATATTTCAACCATCAACAATGTAATTATTATGAATTGTGCTAAGTGGACTCCAACTCCATATGTTCATGTTCTTAATTTGATCCTTTGCCAATAAATTTTTTCCTTTTTTTTACCCCAAGAGGTGATAATTAATGTTTTGTCATTGATACTCTGATTTATCATAAAAAGTATAAATAGTGATATCTCAATTACAAATGAATAAAGAACGTAAAAAAATAATAATGTCTAGCTCCATTCAAAAAAAATCAAGGAATTACCAGATTGTTTAATTTAATGGTTTGAAATTTTGAGAAGCTGTGATGATGAACTAATTTTCAATAAATTTTTGTCCCACTAAGGTTCTTGTATTTAAAGTTATTGCTTTCAACTCGTATTGTATTATTTGGACCAAAACAATGTGAGTGCAATAACTTCATTGGGTCAGCCAGTAATAATGCAATAAATTATTGGGATTTTCAGCATTGGTATCCGTTGGTCAACCGCGTAATATTCTTCTTCTAAACTGGCAGGTAGCAGTAGAATTGCATGCGTTCCACAGACGACTTGGAAAATAAGTAGCAGAAAGATGTGAGATTTGACGCAGCCGAAAATGATGCAGTGGTTGGTCTGGGACACGTAGTAGTAATTGTGAGTGTCAACAACCACAACCACTGGGTAGGACATACAGTATTAGGATTAATGGATGACTTCAACTCATGAATCGAAATAAGAAACACATTTGATGGCTAACACTTTGAATGGTCGGCCTCCCAACATGTTCACGAAGTCATAATAATACTGATCATCTTTTCAACTACCTAGTTTTAGCATAATTTTAAGCATGCTTCTCACTGAGGTTTTCATAATTAATTTTTCTACCAGTTAAAAAAAAAAGAACTTCAAACGAAACTGCCATCTCGAGAGACCCCAAGTGGCAAAGTTTTTAATTGAATTTAGGTGACTTTTGAACAGCTAAAGAGTGTCTCGTCTGATTTAAGTTTCTAACTAATGCAGTACATTAGATTAATTTACTTCAGTTGAGATGCATATGAGAAACCTGTGGGCTTTGGACCCGCATAAACCTCAAACGAAAAGACAGATTTCTTTACCAATAACTGCGCATAATAAAGTTATTCCAAAGTCTTTCCTTCGCACCAAAAAACTAATTACTCAGAGGCGTGAAGTTGAGGCACAATTTCCACGTTTCCAATTCCCGGATTTCTAGGTAAAAAAGAATTCAGAGAGACCCACTGCAAACTCAGTTTCTTTATTGATTTTTATACAACTGTTTGTTTGTCGTTGCTCGGGTGAACGCGGCAAAGATGCACGTATATTATTAGTTTATTTAAAAAAAAAAAAAGAAAGAAAGAAAGAGAGGAAGGATAAAATAAAAGCCCTTCAAAACAGCACGTTTATCTCGTAGTGTATATTATATTTGTATGCTCGAATCATGCCATTAAATATCAGTCTCCTCGCCCTCCTCCACCTCTCATCCTTCATCTCCATTTCTTTCTCTTCACTCTCTCAATTTCTACATGAAGGATTTTCTGTATAGATCCAGCTGGTGTCATATATGAAGCTGAATCAAAAGGTGGAAAGACTATATTAATTAGTCCACAATATTATAAAATTATGAGTTCCCTCGACCTCAAAAACTCTTTGTCGGTGGCCGTTGGCCTGAGGATTCTCACTGCTGACACTTCTCCACGTAGAGATCATTCCAATGTTGTCATCAATTCTGGTCTAAAGTTCATTAAACCAATTTTTCAGACGAACCATAGAAGCACTGGCAGTCCTCTTCTTGATCCTTGCTTTCTCAAATCCTGCTTCCTGTGCAGCAAGAATTTAAGTCTGGATAAGGATGTCTACATGTATAGGTAAGGAAAAGAACCCAATGTATCCCTTTCCTTTTAGTTAGCCCTGCAAATGCAAACCCTATACTATAGAATGTAGGCGTTTGCAAACTCCAGTTCATTCTAAAGTGATATATAGAGTACTTAGTAAATAAAACAGTTTCAAAACTTAAATTTTTATGTCAAGTTGAGATACAATTTACGATTACGACGGATCAAATTTTACTCAACTCAAAATATTAAAAGTTAACTTGACACATTCTGGCACGAGAATTATATTTGTCTATTTGGTTTTTAAGAAACTTGGGAAACTAATGTAAGTATTTATTTATTTGGGCAGAGGTGATAAAGGTTTTTGCAGCGAAGTTTGCAGGGGCAGGCAGATATATCTGGATGAAATAAGAGAAATAGAGAAGTCCACTAGACAAACATTAGCATCTTTCCGGTGTTGCCGGGACAGCAGCAATTGGTGCGACACTAAGAACCTCCTAGAGGAATTCCGGCAAAGACAGGAGCAGCCCATGTCATGCCAAAAGGGTCCGGCCTCGATATTTACATTCTCATAAAAGGGAGGTCGAATGTGAAAAAACAGGCAGGACGAGGCAGGAGAAACTTCCTTTCCTGGACTGGATACTAGGAAAAGACATGGCACACGATGGTAAGGATAAACAAAGGATGGCTTGGTTTAGATAAAGATGGTAATTGGCATGATTGCAGTTTGACAAATTAATTAGGAGCAAAGGCGACAAAAGAAGCAGGCGAAGCTGCACTGCAGAAGATGGTTAAAGATAAATTATACAGGGATGATGGAGCAGGAGCATTCCGGAACTGGAATGCCACAGGAGTCGGTGGTCTTCAGCCAGGAACGCTTTCTTTCTCGTCGACTGATCATCATGGTAGGAGGCGAGTACTATCATGGTATTTGTCAAATCCATATTTCCCGATATTAACATCGTAACGTAGTCAAGTGAAAAAAAATGTTGTCTCATGCTCATTTGTCCGTGCATACATGGGCTAACAAATTCCAACATGACTTACTAGATTCTAAGCCTAAGGTATCCTTTACCAGACCAGGAGGGAATAATCCTTTCCTTTGACTCATTTATCAATTTTGTTTTTCAGTTTTCGTTAAAGCCTGGCGTGTCTAAAATTTGGTCTAGTGATAAAAAGGGTTACGGAAGATGGGATCTTGGATCAAATGTTCTCAATGGTTGGTTACCTGGCTAAACGAACCATATATTTCACACGTCGAACACTAACAACTATCTAAATTAATCAAAATTTCAATGACTGAAGTGATGTTTGATAATAGAATAGTTACTGTAATAATTTAATATTATTTTATTATATAAATATCATATGAATTCATTACGAAAATTTATTATGGTAAAATTTTTTATTCTAAATAATAATAATAATAATGTAAAATAGTAGTAGGAAGGAAAAGAAATATCCAGCTGGCAAGAATGTTGATGATTGGCACGGGTGGTACACGTGAGATGCGCATATGTCACGGTGAACTGTTCCTCTTTTTTGTTTTTTTTAAAGAAAAGAATTATTTAATATTACATTAAAAAGGCCAAAAAAAAAAAAAAAGAGAAAAAAGGAAAGCTCGACGTCGTCGTATTAGCAATAAAACGACATCGTTTGCAAACGAACAAACTGCATTCGATTGTAGAATCAAAAAACCATGAAATTACGATGTCAGTAAGTGCGATCGAAGAAACGTTTAAAAAAGAATAAAATTTCAATTCAAAAATTAAACTGTATACAAAAATCTCGAAAGAACTATGGAAAAGTGGAAATTGAGTTCAACGTAAAACATGTTTCCTCCTTTCTTTAAAATTCTTTCCTTTCCTCTTACTATTTTAATAATGAGGATGATTGAAGAGGTAAATAAAAACCAGCGATGAACATAAACTTTTGGAATTTAGTTTTTGATGTTTTGACTCCGAAAATTTTTACACAACTCCTCGTATACTAGTGTTTATTTTTTAGCACAACTACATCAATTAAATCGATTTCATTTTTTTTTTTTGGGGGCCAGTGCTGGATTGTTTTTACTCTTTAAGAGTTGTCGATTTTGATTTTAGGAGATTCTTAAAAGTTTTGTATTTTTTTTCCTTCTTAATTTACTACTAGTTCGTGATTTTATCGGGTGGGCAGCGGGCGCAACAAATTGCTATCTTTTTTATTTATAAAAAGGTTTCTTTCTTAGGGTTTCTGTTCCACAACTGCTTTTGTGTTTGTTGTTCCAACCCACGCCTTCGGTCAATTGGATTTTTACCCTCTGCAGCTGCATTCCTTGATTAATTTTTGGTAAATTTCTCTGGGATTTCATTTTTCTCTAATTTGTTGGTCGTCTCTTCTCTGCTGAGTTAGGGTTTGGAGGGAGGGGGGTTTGATGTGGGGGATTCGTCCTTGCTGTGAAAGGGTTTGGGGGGAAGACTTGGAAGCTGTGTTTTTTATGCGCTGTTGATCGGCCATCTGTGGTGCCGGATGACCCTTTCACTGTCTTCGGTAGGTTGAACTTACATCCTCCTCTTCTGGCTCCAGATTCTTTTTATTTATATATATATTGGAGCTTTTCTGATTTCTGGATGAAATTGGGGCATTTAATTTTACGTTTTGATTTTTTCAAAAAGGAGCAGCTTTGTTCTTGTTCTGTTGTAAGCTATTTGCTGCAGTTATTGGCAAAATGTACTGAAAACATAAATGGGATGGAATGTCATTCTTTCGTTTTGTAGGATGTCCAAAACAGAATAGTTCAGTAGGAGTAAGAAGCAGAAAGGGGGCTTTATTACTTCTTACTGGATTGTAGGAATAAGTGCTGGCCATATGTTTCACCTTCAAGGAGCTCCTAAATACGCGTGCAATCTGCTTGCTGTTTTATGTGGTAGTAGAACCACTGATGATGAATTAAAGCAAGATGCCTCAAATCAGGGGACAAGATACCCCTTCCCCGATCTTGCCTCATCCGGGCGTTTAGAGGTGCAAAAATTGATCTTGTTGATTTCAATTCCATAAGGAGGCCTGCATTTGGGCAAACTAATTTTGCTATTGCAGCTTATAAGAAAACATTTCCCTGTATTGCTGTAGTTTTAGTGACTTTTTCCCTCTGTAGGTTCAAGTTTTGAACAATCCTAGTGTTGATGAGTTTCGCAAGGTTCTGGATTCATGGCAGCCCAATATTTTGTACCTACAAGGAGAACAGCTTGCTAATAGTGAAGTTGGTTCACTAGTGTGGAGAGGTGTTGACTTGTCCACAGCAGAAGCCATTACTGGGCTTTTTGGCTCCACATTGCCAACAACTGTACGTGACTTGTTTTTGTTGGTGCATCTGTGTGCTTATGGCTGTTATATTTTCTTCTTCCTGTTCATATTCAAAGTTCTGTTCTTGTGGACTGTTTTTAATTTTTATGCTGCTAAAATGTATACCCAATCTGAGTTCCCATAAATGCTTATGAAGGTTTATATGGAGGTCCCAAATGGAGAAAAGTTGGCTGAGGCTCTTTATTCTAAGGTGAGATGACATGCAATATTATGAACTTGTACTTCATTCGGAATTTCATTGAATCAATACTTTGTTTGTGAATGCTTGTATGGGATAACGTTGATGCATACTACTTCTTCTGCTGATGCTTTTTCAGGGAATCCAGTATGTAATATATTGGAAGCACACATTTTCTTGTTTTACTGCGTGCCATTTTCGTCATGCATTATTCTCAGTGGTCCAGAGGTACTGTTCCTCGCCAGTTGCATGTTTCTTGAGTACATCAATAAGGAACAACTTCACCTTTTTATTTTTTTTTTCAATTTCTTTCTAGCTTGTAATCAAACTTTGGGGTCAAAAACTTGTTGGCATGGGGCATGAGATTTTGAAATTTTTGGCTTGATTAGAAGGGCAAATAACGTGCCATTTCTTCTCTTTCTGTATTTAGTGTTGCTGCATTCTTTAGATTGGATTAACACCACCAGAATATCAAAATTGGGGAATTACAAGTTACTGAATAGGATTATAAATTTCTGAAACTTTTACGATTTTGACCGTATGTATAAGTGTGCTTTAGTTTCATAGATTTCATGGGCAAAGGTTCTCTAATTTTATATTATCTCTCTTTGGTTGGCATTTGAAGAGTTAGTTGATTTGTAGTTTATAATTTCCTTCGATAAAATGTGAGCTATCAAGGCCTTGGAAGTTGTACCAATGGCTTTTTTATTTTTAATGTTTGGTTAAGTGCTTTAATGCATCAGTCTTTTCTTTTTCCACTAATGGAGGATAATGTTTTGGGAAGGATGGCCAATGGTTATTCTTCGCATTATTATGTGCTCTTTTGGGGTGCTTTTATGAATTTGGAAAAGCATACGAAACCCCTTAGAAGAGCTGAATTTCTCTGTCAATTGCAGCTCGTCTTGTCATGCTTGGGATGCATTTCAACTTGCACATGCTTCCTTCAAACTCTACTGTGCTCAAAACAATGTTTCCCTTCCTGATAATAGCCAGAAAGTGAGTGGTAAGTTGGGTCCTCAACTTCTTGGGGAGCCTCCAAAAATTAGCTTGCCTCCACCTGATACAGCTACTGGTGAAGATGAAGAAAATTCTTCGGGTTCTCTACCTGCAATAAGAATATATGATGATGATATCATCATGAGGTTTCTTATCTGTGGATGTGCACGATCTATGGTAAACCCCTCAAGTTTGGCTTTTCTTCTATAGGAGAAAGAGGGAAAAATATGTTTTTTTTGTTGATGTTTTTCTTTTCTTAGGATGCAAGCCTTTTGAGATCCCTGGAGGAAGGTCTGAATGCACTGTTAGATATTGAAGTAAGTTGAAAATTTTCAACTACTCTTTAATTCATCGTTGAGGGGCTACCTGCTTTTTGTGATGTTATCTTGTTGCTCTTAATCCTGGTCAACCATGACCACCCTGGATAAACTTGTGAAGACCCAATTTTCTAGTTTTATTTTTAACTTATTTATTTATTTTTTATAGGCAACTTATTCATTGGCTAGGCTTTATCTTAATAAGAAAATAAGATGAAAATTTTTCCTTCTTGTTGCCTTTAGTTGACCTTTTTATCTTACCTTGACAAAATTATTGAGTTCCTGTTTTTTTCCCTTCCAGATGCGGGCAAGCAAACTTCATAACCGGGTTAGGTATGGGCGGTATTACTTTATATTCAATTACATGTCCATATGTGGTTGCAGTTTTGGCTATTTTATTTTACCTTGATGGTATTGAATTATTCATTTTTTTCTTTTGGCACGAAGTATGAACCTTGCTTTTTGATGATAAAGATTATAGGCTTCTATGAGTTTGTCTGTGTGTCCATTAATGTGATGTTCATGTACATTGAAACTTTACAAATAAAGCTGAATGTAGAATTTTGTGATATACTTTGTTCAATCATTTATGCAAATGTTGCTTCGTGCAGTGCACTTCCACCACCGCTTCAGGCAGGGTCATTTTCTCGTGGAGTTGTGACTATGCGATGTGACATTTCTACCAGTAGTTCTGCTCATATCTCACTTCTAGTGTCTGGTAGTGCAGAAACATGCTTTGATGACCAGGCACGTGTTTATACTTGTCTTAGTTGTGTGCATTCTAGGAGTTCCTGATATGCTTTTGGCTCTTCTAAACTTCTGGTTCATTTCTTATTTATCTCAGCTATTGGAGAATCATATAAAAAGTGAAGTTATTGAGAAGAATCAGTTAGTTCAAGCACTACCAAATTCTGAGGCAAATAAGCAGCCTTTATCAGAACCTCGGAGATCTGTCTCAGTAGCTTGTGGTGCTGCCGTATTTGAAGCTTGCATGAAGGTTCCAACATGGGCATCACAGGTTCTTTTTCTTGTTCCCTTATCGGACTCTCTCTAGGAGAGGAGTGATATGATTGATGAGAGATAAAAGAGGCAAGTGAGGGCTTTCATGAGATCTACACCTGAGAAATACATAGCCGCAAATGGTTGTTTTACATAGCATATTCATCTCATGGAACTGAGGCATATGTGCTAAATAATAACTGGCCAATTTTGAAAAGATTAATTGCACCATAATTGTGAAACATATGCCATAACTAGAACCGGCTAATTTGAAATTGTCCTGTCCTCACTGCTTTCAGATGCATCTGGAGCAAAAAGTTATGTTCCAATACCATTTTTTTGAAATCGAATAATTTGATGTGAAATTGTGTTTGTGTTCTCAGGTTTTGAGGCAATTGGCTCCGGATGTGTCATACCGAAGTTTTGTTGCGCTAGGTATTGCCAGCATACAGGGATTAGCTGTAGCTTCATTTGAGAAAGATGATGCAGAGCGGTTCCTTTTCTTCAGTGCAAAGCAGGGGAAAGATGGCAGTTCAAACAATCTTAATATCAATAACCTCCCGACCTGGCTAAGGTCACCACCACCTAGTAGAAAGAGATTGGAAATGTTCCAAGTCAGTAATCGTAGCTCCAATAATGGTTCGGTCTCCAGGATTGGAACAGCTGTTAAAAAGGAAGACCTGGAGGATAAAAAATCTGTATTAAGGAATGGGGTTTCCATTCCTATGGTTCCTGCTAGACAAAAACTTAAAGTTGCAGCTCTGAGGCCCATCCCTCACATTCGTCAACAAAAAATGCTTCCCTTTTCTGGAATTTCAGAGGTGGATGGAGTTGAAGGTACCCTGGTGAAGCCTAGTTTGCCTCCTGTTGCCCCCACAAAGCATAGCAATGTTGGAGTAACTCCCATTTCCAACCGGAAATCAATGTCAAGTACATACCAAGCAAAGCAGATTATATCATTAAATCCCCTTCCTCTGAAGAAACATGGTTGTGGTAGAAGCCCTATACATGTGTGCTCTGAGGTAAGTGAAATTGTTTTTTGGCCTAAACTCAATAACTGAATGATATTGTCCTGGCATGATTTTTAATCTATGCATTTATAGTAGTGTTCTGATTTATTAGTCCCTTATTTTTGTCTGGTCAAGATTATTGGACCAACAAGACCAAAACTGCTCACTTCTGCTTGGTTTCTCACTTTGCTGGGAAATTTCTTGTATGGAGCCGTTCCAGTTTCCATTTTGTTAAATATGGTGAAACTGTTAATAGAGTAAAGATGTGACTAGAAATTTGGGCTAGCTGTTTGTACTTCCTTGTAGTCATTTTACCCTTGTACATAATGCAAGTTATGA
This sequence comes from Gynochthodes officinalis, assembly GCA_020080225.1. NCBI lineage: Eukaryota > Viridiplantae > Streptophyta > Magnoliopsida > Gentianales > Rubiaceae > Gynochthodes > Gynochthodes officinalis. Next base: position 12,829,741 of record CM034625.1, on the reverse strand, counting down.
TTATGACTCATAGATGTATACTGTGTTTTTGAATGTTATCATGTATCTTGCGTATGGGGCACCTTTCTCTTTCTGAGTTAAAAATGCTATACGATCAGGTTCATTTTTGTTAATCCTTTTTAGTTAACTGTTTTGTGCTTATTCTTTTGTATCACAGGAGGAGTTTTTGAAAGATGTTATGCAATTTCTTATACTACGAGGACATACTCGCCTCATACCTCAAGGTGGGCTTGCGGAGTTCCCTGATGCCATACTCAATGCCAAGCGTCTTGATCTCTTTAACTTGTATAGGGAGGTGAGCTTTCTATAGTTAGTGATTTTTGGGAAGGGCATTTAATCTCATAACTAGACTTCTAGTTTTTTTTTTTTTTTTCATGTCGTCTTAGTGATAACAAGTTTGTTGGAATTTGCGGATCTTTAATCAGGTTGTTTCAAGAGGTGGTTTTCATGTTGGCAATGGCATCAACTGGAAAGGGCAAGTTTTCTCAAAGATGCGAAATCACACAGTAACAAACAGAATGACAGTATGCACTCTGACCTCCTTGTCCTTATGCATCATGATATCCTTCTACTAAAGTTGCTTTTGCATTTTTATAAAACCAGGGTGTTGGAAATACGCTTAAAAGGCACTATGAAACTTATCTTTTGGAGTATGAATTAGCGCACGAGGATGTGGATGGAGAGTGCTGCTTGTTATGCCACAGGTGTTTTCTCTAAAATGATAGTCTTCAGTTAAATATTAGATGGCACATGAGCTAATTGTTAACTAACATTTGATGTTTCAATATTCTTCAGTAGTGCAGCAGGGGATTGGGTTAACTGTGGTGTATGTGGTGAGTGGGCTCATTTTGGCTGTGATAGAAGACAGGGACTTGGTGCCTTCAAGGTGCTTTACCAAATCTCAAGGAATTCATTATTGCAAATCTATCTCTAGAATTTCTGTGGACAATCCGTTGTTGATATTCTGTTTTTAACTTTGCAGGACTATGCAAAAACAGATGGACTAGAATACATATGTCCACAATGCAGCGTGTCAACTTTTAAGAAGAAGATACAGAAAACTGTGAATGGATATTCTTAGGGTCTCTTATTCCATTACCATACTTGTCAGCTACTTCCTCTCTCCTTTTTTCCCCCTTCTGTTCTCATTTATCAACGGTAGATTTTTTTCCTTTAGGAAATGAGAGAGTTGCTGATTTATAGCAGTAGGTCTGTGTTTATAATTAAGTTAGTGGTTGGCAGTCTTGTTCTGGATAATAGGACAAGCTTGATACTGAATAGGTCGGACTGAAAATACCGGAGAGAAGGAAGACGGCACTTTTCCGGAGCTGGAAGTGAAGGAGATTAGAGAAGAAACTTCGCTGAAGTCATCTCGGAGATGAGAAGACAACAGCCTACTGGAAGTTACCAGGGGGGGTGGGGTTCTGGCATAGCCCTCCTGTCCTAGATTCTGAGATGTTAGGCGAATAGGGCAGTTGGGTTCTTTAGGACGTCTGGGACAGGGTCTTGTAACTTATATGTATCTTTTTCTTTTTTGGATGAGTTTTAATCCAATGCCAATTTGTGGCTGTGTAGCTTATATGAGAAATTGCAGATTCTGACGCAATTTTCTAAATTTCTTCATTTCTTTCCTATGAAATATATATATATATATATTTGAGTCAAGGAAAGGGGAAGGGAGGGTTGGGGGGAGTGGTGGTGGTATTTTTTATAAGATTCAAACTCTTTGACTTCTGAATGAACTCTTAAGGCCTAATTGCCGTGTGACTGCTTGTTCTGGTCTCTTCGAACCATTTTTCGTTGGTATGTTTGAGAGGGTCATTACGGGACCGGAAACTGCGCATTCTGTTCTGCCAATGCAACTTTGAGCAAAGAGAAGAGGACCATTAAGCTTATCCTGCCCAACTCTGTGGCTAGGATTATTCACTCATCTGGAGACAAGATATGCCTCCGCCCATCATCAATTTATCACTAGAACTGAAAAAAAATGTTACCAATGACTTATTGATCATCTAAGATCATTGGATTTATATATCGTGAGAATGAATCATTCCCCCTAAAATTGCTTTAGAGGTCATTGGATTGCGTTAATTGTTAAGTGCCAAAACAAGTTTTTTATGTAGGAAAAAGACGGTGCTCCTTGTTCTGTCAAAGTCCCCTATATAAAGCAGAAAGTTACGCGCCCTTACCTACGGTTACCTTACCATGCAAGGCATGAAGTGTAGTGCCCGCAGGTATCAACTCTGCCTCTCACTCATGAATTCAAGATTCAGCCAATAACACGATTGTTGGGGTGCGGCTTCTTGGTATGTGTGTGTGTAATTTGTGGTGATGATAAGACCACTGGAGCAACTGAAACAACTGCTTGGATGCGACCAGGGTGGCATGAGGGCATATGTTGGTAGCAGGATTCAGAAAAATATTCGAAGGCGGTGATCTTTCCAGCCAATAAATGCATATAATTTTTGAGTGTGCGGGAATGCTGCTGTTATGTTCTACTACAAGTGATTGAACAATGGCTGAACGCAAGATGGGAAAGTGGGCCGGGTTCTTGCTCGTCGAAGAATGATTGAATGTCCTTTCCATGATTATTTGAATGTGTTGTTCGATGTTGGAAGGGGTTTGTTGATGAAGGCACATGCCCATATTGCTGGAAATTTTTTTGCACGAACTGTAGGGATAGGTGGTATGAGGGGATGGAATTGGTACGATTTTCAGAAGCAACAACAGAGGAGCTCAATTCTTTTGCAAACTTGCTGAGGATTTGGAATCATCCATATCTAACTAAAAGCAGCAGCTAGCTGTGAAAGAAAGTTGTTATAAATATAACACGATCCATACATAACCATACGAACCAAGCTTTATTTATTTGATGTTTTGTTTGATCATTGATGTAAAATGATTACATTCACATACGCATATTAATCGACAAGGGCATGCATTCATTGAGCAAAGCTAAGAAAAATCTCTCTCCAGAGCTGCATCACATGGGGATGGATGGTACATTTATTTTGTAAACAGGACCAACTAAACTCGGATTGGCCCTGTTTGTTAGAGGGACCAATTCATCGTCCATTACATGTCTTCCTTTCGCAATGTCAGTGGACCGGTCTCGTGCCATTGAAAGTGATTAATTATTAATATTATTAAAAACAGGACCACAAGTAAAGTAATGGCACGTTCTACCTAATCCTACATAAAATCAAAAGCTTTAGGGGATAATAAGAAGAGGCTTTGAATGTTTGATTTTCCTAATGGTAATATAAGGGTAAAATTTGGGCCCATCCTATTTCTTGTCTATGTCAATTTGTCATCCCCTTTATCTTTTCATAAAAAGCCCCAGCAACAAAAAGACAAGCTAACTTGTCATCAATCATTGCTGGATCATCAATTACCAAAAAAAAAAAAAAAAGATTCACATACATGGTTTAACTGCCTTCCAACCCAATGCAATGATTAAACTTTACCTCTTTTTTTTTTCTTTTCTTTTTTGCTTTGACTAATAACTTGAACATGGTTTAATTCCTTAATCTTTTGCATAGCCTTCTATTAGCTTTTTTTTTTTAAAAAAAATAAAATTAGTAGGTAGAGAAAAGAGGTGACAATTCAAAAAGAAACGGGTTTGGATTTTGGGTGTGAGTGGGCCAGGGGAGTAGAAAGGTAGCCCATTTCGCCATCATTGTTGCTTCCAAACTGCGAATGATGATGACCTGATCCACAGCTGGCCCATCCCATGCCGATAAGTAGTAAAAAAATAAAAAAAATAAAAAAAAAGAAGACAGAGTGGCTTTGCCCACTTCCTTCCGCTCATCTTCGAAAGTTAGTACTACTACCATCAATATATGGTTTTCATTTCACTCGCCTCTGCAACTGTTAGTACACTAGTATTTGGCCAACTTCCCCAAAAAAATAAAATAAAAAACAATCTAAAGGATGAAAGGAATTGGGTTGCAATCAATATAACCCATGAATGATACTAAGGGTAGGAACAGCAGCCCCTCTTGGGGAAAATATGGCGTGGCTGAATGAAGCCAAGTCAGCAATTTTGCTGACTTGGCGTGGAACAATACAGGTTAGGCTGCATTTGGTGGCCTCTGCACTGGCCAAGCAATGCAGCTTGACTGCATTTTTTTTTTCAATTTTTGGATGCAAAACTGATGCCGTTTTGCATCAAAACGACGCAAAACGGCGACGTTTTGGTCAATGTGTCGGTCAATGACGATCGACCAAAGCGCTAACGCGGCGACGCTCTATTAGCGAGCCAACGCTTTTTTTCGAAATGCCCTTTGCAAACGACGCCATTTGGCATCTTAAGAATGCCAAACCGCGTCGTTTCGTTTAAATAAAAAAAAATCAGTTGATAGGCGCGTCATGTGTACTGCCCATTGCAAACCGTCTAGAGGTTTGCAATGGGCATTTGAGCCTTTTTTTTTTTTAAAATTTACCAATGGTCATAAAATTATTTTCTCTATAAAATGACATGCATTTTGCGTATTTTTGGTGCAAAATCCAATTTCTTTATCTCCCAAACTCTCTAAAAATCTCTCATTTCTTCCAAAAAAATGAATCTTTCTAACCCTTTTGGAAATAATCCATTCTACGGAAATAACCCTTCATTCTATAATCCATCATATAATATTGGTCAATTTGTTTCTAATTCTCAAAATCTTACCCAATTTTCCCAAAATCCACCCCAATTTCCAACTAATTTTCCAATCAATCCTGCGATGTTCAAGCTCAAGGGTTTCAACCCCACATGATGTCCAATTTCAATCATCAACCAAACCGTGAAATTCTTACAAATGTTGATAATTTACATGGTGAACATCAAGCTTATAATGAAGATGGCTCCGGAGACGATGGAGAAATGCAAAATAAGGCGAAAAAATGGTCACTTGAAGAAGACACAGTTTTGATTTCGGCATATATTAACATCACAACAAATCCGATTATAGGTACATCTCAAAAGAGTTCTATGATGTGGAAGAATATACTTTCACAATATAGGGTGGCTCGGGAAGACAATGCCAACATCAATCCCAGAAACGTGGCCCAGATTAGAGCTCGGTGGAGGAGAATTTTTACAACTGTGTCAAAATGGGTTGAAATTTTCGCAAAGTCGGAAAGGTTGAAAAGAAGCGGAATGAACGACGAAGATGTGCTCCGAAACGCACTCACCATATGGGAGCATTCGAATAAGGGTTCAAAGTTCCAATTTATGGAGTATTGGAAGTTGTTGAGATCTTTTCCAAAGTGGGAATTTTGCATTTGAAGAAATGTTCTTACTTCCAATGTACCATTTGATGATTCAAACACCCCCGAAACACCAAATATCGCTAGTAGCGGGAAGAGATCACGCACAGATGATGATTTTATCAACCTATCCTCTCCAATTGGCGAACAAGTTCCAATCAATTTAGAAGACATTACTACTAGTCTTCTAAAACGGCCAATAGAGGTGAAAAGGGCTAAAAGCAAAGGAAAACATAAGGTCGGTATACAATTATTTTCGGAGAGTCCGAGCATTGAAAGGCTAGGCTTATCATTCCAAAATAGGATAGTGGTCGAGAGGGAGAAAATTGTTTTGGATATGAAAAAAATAGATGCCGATAGAATTGCTCATCAAGAACAAATGGAGGAGAGGATGAAACATGAGCAAAAGTTTCAAGTTTGGCTTACTTTTGCAAACCGTGAAGAAGAAAACTTATCAGACACAAAAAGGAAAATGTTTCATAAGTTTAGCGAAAGTTTAGAGATGTAGTAATAATTAATTTATTATGTTTTACTATTTAATTTAGAGTATTTATTTTCATGTTCTAAGTTGATTATTTAATTTTATTTTAAATGTATTTTTAATTTTAATGTATGTTATTTTATTTTCCATTAATTGTTTTAAGTATTTCATATTTAATTTAGAGTATTTATTTTTATTTAAGTATTTCATATTTAATTTAGAGTTTTTTTTTTCATTTTTAAGTATATTATTAATTTTTAGTTTTAATGTAATGTAAATTTATTTTTCATTAATTGTTTTACGTATTTCATTTTTAATTTAGAGTATTTATTTTCATTTTTAAGAGTATTATTAAATTTTAATTTTAATGTAATGTAAATTTATTTTCTATTGATCGTGTTGCGTATTTTATATTTAATTTAAATTAATGTAATGTAAATTTAAGTTTTTAATGTAGTGTAAATTTATTTGCCAAAAAATATTTTTAATAATGGCCCAAAAAATTATTCAAGTTATATTATTAATATAAAAAAAGTTGATAATGACTACGTGAATAGTGCAGGCTAGATCATTAGCGTGAGTTTTTTTTTTATGGTTATGTGAATAGTATTGATTTAGTCATAAACTAATGTGGTACTAATATGACATGAATGAGGTCTGATTGGTTCCAGGATTACCGATGATGCCCTAATGGGCGTGGGTAATATTATTGAACGGAAGATGGACTACTGCTAGTCTGCTACTGCATAATGAAAGTCATGGTGTGCTTTTGCAATCGAAAGACTGAAAGATTCTCTGAGGAGTGAGGTACGACGCATGAGGTAAACAACAAAAAACTGCAACAGTTTGATAACATTAAGGCCGCATTGAAATTCCCACTCACCCAAAACTACATTAGTATACCACTGATATTGAGCCACTACTTTTTCCGTCGTAAAACCAGTACTGAAAGCTTCGCCTTCGCACGTGCATGAGTTGGGGTTTTTTTTTTTTTGGGGGGGGGGAAACAGCAGCTCACAAAGTCAGACTCAGACGCTCAGGAATTAATGTCGTGCGTGAGTGATTTAAATATCGGGGTAATGACTATCCGCCCATTTTGATTTTTCCTATACCAAAAAAGGAAAATTAAAAAAAGGAACACGAACCCACGCATTTTCCACAAAAAAAATGTCTTCAAATTTTGCCAAGAGGAGAATGATCTACAACTCATCGTATTTATTTATATTTATACTGTCTGATGGAGTAGCACGTGCGCAGTAGCTTCTTGTTCCAGTTGCAGTTTGCAGGCAGTCATGGATTCATACCGATCATGGATCAGAAGTGATGATGACGCTGTCGAATTTAAAGGCAACAACAAATGAAATGAAAAAACATCACAGGTCTCCGACATTGGCTAAACGCGTTCGGGGTGCCCCAGCATTTCTGAAACCAGTCCTCGTGGAATCGAACGTACACCAACGTCATGATAACTGAGTTGGGCCATATGAATTCCCGATCATTAACTTCTTCTAGTTGCGAAAACAGATTTCGTAAATTTGACCTGCGGTGAACGAAAACGAAATTATAGACACATTACATTAATGTGGACTGAGCAGGGTGGAGCCGGCGTGATGATGGGTCATACGAACATGCATGGACTTCAATCAATCTTTGAACACACATTTTTCTTTTTACTTTTACCTATCAAAGTCACGGTGGTGGAAAAGGAAGGACCCCGGTGCCCATGAGTGGGTGACCCCAGCGTTGTTGACTGCTCTGCTACTCTCCAATAACGCAACAATTATTACTATTTACTACTAGTAATCTAATTTGCTGAGGCCACATTGCAACTTTCGGCTGTTGGGTTCTGTTGTTCTCCCAACCCAAAACGTGAAAATTCACCGGCCATGGTAAAATCTGTGCCACCTCCCCATCCCATCGGGGAATTAACAAGGCAGCAGAATAGCATGCGTGTGGATGCGTCACGTTCGCCGGAATTACCACCAAGAATGAGAAAATTGGAGAACGAATCCCGCCAAATCACGATATCGCAACTGTTGGATGGGATTTTGCGCGTCCAATAGGTCCACGACACAACCTCCTTTTTGTATCCTATTCACATTTAAGGAAAACTACTCACCTGCCTATTTTTCATTTTTCGTTTTTATAATTGCATTTGTAATTTTTGCCTGCTTTTTTTTTTTTAATTAATATTATTTTAATTCATATTCTTAATATATGTTTTTTTAAAAAATAATAATAATAATAGACGGTCCCCCACCCCTCCGCTGGTACTACTCCCGCTGTCACCGGTACCACTCTCTCCTCTCTCTCATGACTTCCCCCCACCTGTACACACTACACAGTGATTACAGTCTACTGTTATACTTTTCAAAGTTTCCAGGTTTTGAACAGCAGTGCCCACTCACTCGTTCACTCTCACTGTGGCCATGCCCCTTCTCGTTTGTTTCATTAAAACTCAATTACTGCCACTGCCACCGCCACTTGATACTTCTCCATAAGCATAACTTCCCCATCAAACAGGCTCCCACTCTGCCCCCTCCCCTGCCGCCACTGCTCACTCTCAATCTAAATGCCTCTCCTATCTTTCCTTCCTCCCCTAACGTTACTAATATTTCTAGTAACAATTCTCTCCGCTTCGGCCACTACTGAAAGAGAGCAAAAGACTTTCATAATTCGAGTCCACCACGATGCTAAACCTTCCGTCTTCCCTACTCACAGAAACTGGTACGAATCCTCTCTCGCCGCTCTATCAAACCACAGCCACAAAGACAGTGAGGATAATACTGTTATACACACTTATGACACTGTGTTCCACGGCTTCTCCGCTAAGCTCTCTGCTTCCCAGGCTCAGAAGCTCCAATCCGTGCCTGGCATTTTGGGTGTTATCCCTGAACAAGTCAGGCAACTCCAAACCACCCGATCCCCTGAGTTTCTCGGCTTGAAGAAGTCTGACAATGCGGGTCTTCTGCATGAGTCCGATTATGGCTCCGATCTTGTCATTGCAGTTCTTGACACTGGGATCTGGCCTGAGAGGAAAAGTTTCGACGATCGGGAGCTGGGCCCTGTTCCGGGCAAGTGGAAAGGCGTTTGTGCTGCAGGCAAAGATTTTCCGCCCACTTCTTGCAATCGGAAGCTAATCGGTGCCCGGTACTTCAGCGCTGGTTACGAAGCCACCAACGGCAAGATGAATGAGACGACGGAATCTCGGTCTCCAAGGGACTCCGACGGCCACGGGACTCACACCGCTTCCATTGCCGCCGGGAGGTACGTGTTCCCAGCTTCCACATTGGGGTACGCTCGTGGGGTGGCTGCTGGGATGGCGCCCAAGGCCCGCCTGGCTGCTTACAAGGTATGTTGGCGCTCAGGTTGTTATGATTCTGATATCCTCGCAGCGTTCGACGCAGCCGTGGCCGACGGCGTCGACGTCATCTCCCTTAGCGTTGGTGGTGTGGTGGTCCCCTACTACCTCGACGCCATCGCCATCGGCGCTTTTGGAGCCTGGGACGCGGGAGTTTTCGTCTCCGCGTCTGCCGGCAACGGCGGTCCCGGAGGTTTGACAGTTACGAATGTAGCCCCCTGGGTCACCACAGTGGGGGCTGGGACAATTGACAGGGACTTCCCCGCCGAAGTTAAGCTTGGAAATGGGAAGATAATTCCGGGAATGAGTGTTTATGGCGGCCCGGCGTTGGCCCCATATCAACTCTATCCTTTAGTATACGGTGGTAGTGAAGGAAGTGATGGCTATTCTTCTTCACTGTGTTTGGAGAATTCATTGGATCCTAAGGTTGTACATGGCAAAATTGTTTTATGTGACAGGGGAATTAATTCCAGGGCTGCTAAAGGTGAGGTGGTGAAAAAGGCCGGTGGAATTGGAATGATTTTAGCTAATGGTGTTTTTGACGGGGAAGGTTTGGTGGCGGATTGCCATGTGTTGCCGGCCACTGCTGTGGGTGCATCTAGCGGTGACGAAATAAGAAAGTACATAGAGGTAGCGTCCAAGTCCAAGTCCCAGTCTGCCGCTGAAGCCACAATATTGTTTAGGGGCACGAGGCTTCACGTCAGGCCAGCTCCAGTTGTGGCTTCATTTTCGGCTAGGGGTCCTAATCCTGAGTCGCCCGAGATTTTGAAGCCTGACCTGATTGCCCCTGGATTGAACATTCTTGCAGCTTGGCCTGATGGTGTTGCACCAAGTGGACTTCCATCTGATAAACGTAGGACGGAATTTAATATTTTGTCAGGAACATCAATGGCCTGTCCTCACGTTTCTGGGCTCGCGGCATTGTTGAAGGCCGCCCACCCCGAGTGGAGTCCTGCGGCGATAAGGTCTGCCCTGATGACAACGGCGTATACCGTGGATAATCGGGGAAATACAATGTTGGATGAGTCCACAGGGAATTCATCCACGGTGATGGACTACGGGGCAGGGCACGTGCATCCTGAAAAGGCAATGGATCCCGGGTTGGTGTATGACTTGACAACTTATGATTATGTTGATTTCTTGTGTAATTCGAATTACTCGATCAAGAATATTCAGATGATCACCAGGAAGAAAGCTGATTGTAGTGGTGCTAAAAGGGCTGGTCACATTGGGAATCTGAATTACCCTTCTTTATCAGCTGTGTTTCAGCAATATGGAAGGCATAAGATGTCTACGCATTTTATTAGAACAGTTACGAATGTGGGGGATCCTAACTCAGTTTACAAGGTCACGGTGAGGCCTCCGGCGGGGACAAATCTGACGGTCCAGCCAGACGCGCTTTCCTTCCGGCGTGTGGGACAGAAGCTGAACTTTCTGGTTAGAGTTGAAGCAGTAGAGGTGAAACTGTCTCCGGGAAGTTCGAGTTTGAAGAGTGGCTCTTTGACGTGGTCAGATGGGAAGCATTTTGTCACTAGTCCAATAGCTGTGACAATGCAGCAGCCTCTGTAATCCCGAAATTCCAATCCAGGATTCGGGGGTTTGAGTTTTTTCCCGTTTTTACTTGCCTTGTAAAACTGATGAATTCATTAGGTTTGTAGCCTACATATATAAATCCGTATAATGAGAGCGGGTGAGCTGCGCTTCCTCTGCGCGATGGGGAGTTTGATCTGTTTGTACCTTGTATCCCACGAGACAATGTGGGTTTGTAGGTTGCAAGAAGTAAGAAGAGAGGGAAGAATGAAGAATGTGTGTAAAATGTTGTAGGTTGTAAGAAGTAAGAAGAGGGAGGAATGAAGAATGTGTGGAAAATGGTGTGTTGAGCATGAGTTGGAATATTACATAAGGTGATGTTTATTTATCTACTCGTACAATTTTGTTGCTCCGTCGGAATATTCGAAGCAGAATTTGAGTGGTGGAGTGTTTGAATGTTCATTCATTTATTTTTTTGATGACTCAGGAAACTCCCCGCAGCACCAAACTACCCTTCCCGAAATAAGGTCTTATTTCATAGGGACATATAAATTCAAAAGTGTTATAAAGTTTTTGCAACACAAATGGTATTAAATAAGGAGTAGGATCAGTCCCCAAGAATTGATGAATGGATGATGAATAACGTCAGTAAACTCAATGAAGTCGAAGAGCAACCCGAATCCCCAATCCCCAATCCCCAATTGAGATCATCATCATAGAAGGGATAAAAATGATAGTAGCACTTTAGTACCTGTTAGTCTTTAATTTGAATCCACACATTACACTACGCACCATATATCTTTAGCTTTAATTGAATGGAAGTAAAAGTAAACAACCATTTGCTTAGCTTTTGTGTAGTCGGCATTATGGTGAGGGATGCAAATCCAGACAGTCTAGCGGAAAGCCGGAAAGGAGAAACACTCCACTCCACTCCACTCCACTCTCCCATCACTTTACAACTAAGGCCATATAATTAAATTGCCTGGACTCTTCCTGTCTTCCATCCCTGCCTAGCTGTTCGTTGTTAACTTTCGGCCCTTTTATTTTTCTCGTTTACATTTTTTTTTTTTTGGTTTTTTGGGGTCACTTATGGGCTTTCTGTGTAGAGGATTGTCAGGACAGGTGGACAACAGTTTTAGATTTGGGCTTGGACTTAAGACAAGCTATGGATGGACTTCAGAAGAGTTGCATTTCGACTATCTAAAAATCAGAATCTCAAGAGAGCAAGTCCATGTAAGATCCTTCTGACTTTAAGAGGAATTAGGACGAAAATTGAGAATAAAAAACAAATGGAGAGAGGAGTCAGAATTAAAAAAAGAATTGAGAAGAAGACAGAGTAGGAAAGACAGTTTATTCAGAGTAGGTTCTAGACTTGGAGGAAGATTTCAGAAAAACCAAATATTTCCAAAACCTGTTTCCTTAATTCAACTAAATGACCTATTTGTACTAATCACTGCTTCCAAATCATCAACTCATTCTGTAACTGATTTTAAATCAACTAACTAACTGCCATTTACAATATCTGAAACGTTGCCGTTCCAATCAATAATAGACTCTGCTGTGACTGACTGATTATTACTCTTCGTAGCCATGGGCCCTGACAGTCTATAGGCCCAAGCAAACATTATCCATTACCAAAGAGGGAGCCCAATCGTAGAGATTACGAGGCATTACACATTCATGAATTCCGTTAAAGGTGTCGTCATGAATTATTTTATTATCACCTGAAAAGTAAAAGTATACCATTTTTAAAAAAGTTTTATATAACATTGAATTTTTTTTATCTCACAAATTAACTTTAATAATAGGTTTTCCTAAAAATCATGATAAATGGTATTAGAGATAAACCACTTACCTCCGTCTCAATTAAAAAGTATGAGCAAGTATGCGGAGCGCAGTAATTATCATTAACTATTTGATTTTTATATAAAAAGTATAGAATTTTTATGAAAATTTTATATAACAATGAGTTAATCTACATTACGAGTTAACTTTTCTTTTATAATGGATTCTCCTCAAAAGCCATGACCTAAGGAGACATCTTCAGTTTCATAGAGGCCCAAATCCCCAGAATCATTAGAAGACCATTGCCTTAAATTAATAAATGAATCTGATTATTATTCTTCCTACTACCTTCTCTCGCATTCGGTCCCAACAACAGGGAAAAATAGTTGGTATCAATTTTTATATTTTCCAATCACAAAACAATACTTTAAACCCAAAAAAAAAAAAGAAGGACCCTGAAGATGGAAAAACAAGTACAGGGAAAATTTAATTTTTACGAAGAATTTTGTTTTTGCAAATAATGAAGAAAGAAATTGTGCAGTGCAAGACGTGTGGAGTAATTAAATAATATGGGATTGGGAGACAGGGAGACAGATGATGGATTCCGGATGGAATAGATTGACCACAAGGCAAGTGGGCGTGTGCACCCGGTGAGAATTGATCTAATCCTTGTGCGTGCGTATGGGCGCGAATGATGAAACTGCGTCTGGTTTGTGGTCTTCCTCTTTCCAAATATTGGGCATTAAAAAACCAACCAAACATACCACAAAAAACTTTGTTCAATTATTTGTCTCTACTCCAGTCCAGTACTATTGATTCCATGGCCACCAGCGACAACAGTAGAACTCGCCCCCCACTTGGCCACTTGCTCCCACTCAGACTCCTTATTATGTATTCCGATTTGAATGTTCAGTTTTTTGACATTTAAATTCAACCACTTCGTCTAAAAACATTACTTAATTCATGTACCCCTTCAGTCTTCGACTCTTCGCTCTTCGCTCTTCACACCCCAAATTAAATTCTACTTCTCCTCAGCGTTCAAATATTCTACTGAGCGCCACATTATTTTTTTTTTGGTTGTTGCTTTGCTCGGGCAAACCAAAAGCTCTGCACCTTTTTATCTATCGTGCTTTGTCTTTATTCCTTTTTCTTTGTCATGTCATATGCTTAGCCCACATAACATAAGATTCGAAAAACTATCCCAGGGCGTTCATTTCCATGGTTTTGTACGTTGGCGTATGCAGAAATGGCGTAATAGCTCCCTCCAGAAATGCAACTGGAGTGCGGATATTCCAACGTTTCAAACTCCACTAATTCATACAGCCTAAACCAAAATTGATTAAATAGGCCATTTTCTTCCTCTCAAATTAATAATACTTCACTTTTAAATTAGATTTTTATACGATAAAATATCTTTATAAGTAATGATAACGAATATGAGTATAAAATTATTCAGCAAATGGCCTATTTAATAAATTATATTCCTACTTGTAGTGCTGAAGCTGAAGTATATATTGCTGCGTAGGAAAGTGCAACATAAACTTACTGGCTTTTAGCAGAGTAATTGACAACCATACTCTCGTCTCATATACGGTCTAATCCTTCATTATTGGGAGTAATGATAGCGGATGATCTCTCTATCAGAGTTGCGTCCACTGACCAACTTGCGTATTTTATTCTATCTTAAATTCTTAATCAACTTTACATATTCATCATCCAGCTATCCATCGAACTCAACACCATTACAAAAAAATCTAACTGCGTGTGGTTAGGTGGTGGGGACTAATTAAGAATTGGTTGGTTGGTTGGATTAGTACTCAACTTTACTAATCAATAGTATGTAATAAATCCATCCCAGGACAAAAATGGCTTTGATTTCGTTCCTACTCTATTTTTTCTAACCAACAAAACAATTGCCCCAGATTCCATTTACTTTTTAATTGGGAACGTCCTTAAAAATCAACAGATATTATAGTAATGGATTGTTAAATCAAACTCTCCATTTCATATTACTTTTTAAAAGACTTTTTTTTTTAATTTTCCCTCTCTGTTTCCTTCTTGGAAAACCCTTTTCAGTACTATCAGCTAATAGATTAGTAAAAACGATAATGATGCGTGGGCCTTTACGTAATTATGACTAAATTCGTTTTTTATTATAGTATTAAAAATTAATTAAATTTAAAATAATAATATTTATAATTACTGATATGATATTTATAATTATTATGATTAATCACTCAAAATATTATTTCTTTTAAATTTATATGCACGAGAAGTGCGAATTGCACTTGGGGTAATAATAATTTGAAGGAGGTTAGAAATTGCACGAAGCCCGGACTGGATGAAAGCGATTGGGTTCATGTACCTGTGACCCAACCCTGATTGGCAGTGGGCCTTAGGTTGGTCCGTTTAGGAGATAAAAGTGGCAAAAAATTTATTATGATTTTTGAGGCTTCTTTTCTATGCGGTCACCTCCATTTTTCCGCTTATTTGATCCACATCCACGTCAGATTCCGGTGCATGCACTTGTAATTAATTTTTCTGGCTCCTTTCCTATTTTAAATTAAAACTACTCCTATATGAGATTCATGCATCTTTTATTGCATAAATAATGACAAATGGTTTGATTCCAACTTGCTTAATAATCGACATCCTAAAATCCCTTATTTTAGATATTACAAAAATTACTGGTCCTTCCGGTTCGCTCTCTTTGAAGAAAAAAAATATTTTGTGTACTCACTTCATAGATGATATGTGATTTAGGGGGATAGTTTGTTACGTTAAATAAAATTGTACAGTGAAAGAAAATTAGAGAAATTGCTTGTAATTTGGAAGGAACGGTCTATTTACATGATAAAAAAAAAAAGATTACACTATTGATTTGTTATAATAAAAATAAAAATAAAATGAATACATGTTGTAGTTATTCATGATAATAAAATTAGATTTAGATTAGCTTTGACTGTTGTTAGTCATTATTTATACAATTTTTAAATATATGTCGTACTTATTTATCATTCAATAAATAGTTAATAAAGAATATATTGATATTCATATATTATTAACCTTGATTTTCAAGAAGTCAATTGATTAAAATGTTTTGTCGTCGTATCAAAATGAGCAATTATAAAAAGTAAGAGTAAATTTCTTGGTTTCAAATTTTCAACATAACAATGTAGAGGTGTTTCGTCAAACCAAAAGGAAAAATCCATCTCCTCTTCCTCCTCCTTCAAAATTTTCCATTTTATAATGTTTATTTCTGGAAGTCAAAAATATGAAGCACTTGCCGCGCGAATTAATAAATTTTAGAAAAATGTCTTTTAAAATTTTAAAAATAAAAAGTGGGTGACCAATTTAATTGTTTATATAATTAATTAGTGTTTCAAAGCCACCAACCCCTTCCTCCTACGCTACTTCTCTCGCATGCGGGTAAAACCGTAGACGCGAAGAAGGCAGCAATAACCTCATCTCCTCACTCCTAAATGTTGGAGAAGTGAAATTACTATAATCCCCCTCTGCTTGCAGTCATGAGGTCAACGAACGAACGCATTCCATTGTCAGGCCTGCCGCTTAAGGAAAAAAAAAGTTAAATACGACTTTAAAATATGATTAGAAGGTAATAAATATATTAAAAATTAAAATAATATCTGAAAATGTTGATGAATATTTTAGTATGTATTTTTTTTATAAAAAAATTATTTTGAAAGTGTATTGGAGGGAAAAAGTATTTTGGTGAATATTTTTTAGTAAAAAAAAATATTTTAGAGAGAAAAATAATATAATTTTTTTTTAAAAAAATTATGTCAGAGGAATTTAAATAAAAAAATTTAAAATTTAAAATAAAAATATATTTTAAATAAATTATTTTTATTTAAAAATTTATTTATTTACAAATAAAACTAGATTGTCCAAACATACTCTAAATTTCGATCACCAGAGATAAAGGTAGGTAACTTAAAGAAATTTTTTTTTTGTTTTTTTTTTTTTTTTTTATTTTTTTTTTGTTGATTTAATTGAAAAAATGGTGCGATTGAACAGCGATTATTTTTTTTATTTCATTTTCACATAACAAAATTATTTCATTTTTTGTTAAATTTTTTTTTTTTTACTATTTTTTATCTTTTTTTTTTTCTTTCATTCTCTCCATACGATAATAAGAGATTCATAGTACTATCCAACGCCATGGTAATACATTGCATCCATCATCACGTAGTATTCCATCATTAGTAGTTAACGCCGACACGATTTGCGCGCGCGATTGACGCACTGTTGCGCACGCCGCGGTTTTAATAGTTAATTTTAGATTTTATTTAGTGGTAAGTACAGCAATGCAACAAAGAGATAAGACTTAGATTATATATATTATTAATATATATATAATATTTTTTTTTATTTTGTTTTTTTTTTTTTGTTATTAAAGGTTATCTAGTTTCTCTCTCTTTCTCTTAAATTTGTAGTAACTTTAGCTTTTTTAGCTTAGGTTATCAACAACCCTTTAGTGAAAAATATTTTATTTTATTTTTTTTTTTTTTTTTTTTTTTTTTTTTTTTTTCTTTTTTTTTTTTTTTTTTTTTTTTTTTTTATTTATTTTTTTGTTTTTATACTAATATATTCGTCTTCTCTTCACACTTGCATACACATTATTTGTTGTTTTTTAAAATCTTATATTTTCAAAAAAAAAAACAAACAAAAAAAGATAAAGGTGGGTAACTTAACTCTTCTAGGATGGGAAGTGGGAAGTCAAAAATGGTGAGTCATCTTCTTCTCCAAAAGTTAGGTAAAGTTAGTGCGACTAGCCAACCATTCAACCTCACCACAATTGCAGACGCATCTACCTATAAGGCTATAAAATTATAAATGATAGGGAGCATCATTACCCCTCTAGAACACACGCCTACAACAAAAATCCATCATGCATTTTTGACTTGCTAATTTTCTACCGCAAGGAAATAACACACAACATTAGTATATATATATATCCCAAATAAATGTCGTTTAGCCATCCATTTTTATACCATAAACATCACGACGTCTTGAATAAAATGTAATTTTTTCACCCTACGTATTATTACCTCCTTCCAAAAACAAATCGAGTTATATTTTATCACTTAAAAAGACTTGTATTAAATTAAAAGGTGAACATTTATTTTCATTCAAAAAAATACTATTTCATCCACTTCAGAAAAAGAATTTATTTTGGGCAAAGTATAATTCGTTTAGTTATTTTTTAAATATAAATTATATATTATTACTGTATAAATAATATTTTTTAGAGAGAAGGAATAATATCTTTTGACTTATAGAAGAAAGCTGGCCGCCATAGGTCCGGGGCAAATGCATGCACAGATGAAATTTCCAGAGTATTCTTTAAGTCGCTACAAACAAAGAAATGGCGTAACACTAGCACCATTTAGCCGAAAACGCAAATAAATGAAAGGGCAATAAAGTAAAATTAGCGAGTAGTCCAACCTCGTTCCTGCTCTTTTCCTGCGCTCGCCTTTTTTATGGACCGATAAAGATGGTGAAGAGTTTATAAAACCCCTCACACCAATATTTTTTCTCTCTCTTTTGTTCCTCATCAAAAGATTGAAATACCAAAATCCCGACTTTTCACAGCTTTCAGAATCATTCGAAAAGGTACTTTAGCCATGTGTGGCGGAGCCATCATATCTGATTTTATACCGCCGAACCGATCGTCCCGTCGGTTAACCGCCGACTTGCTCTGGGGAGCCGGCGCCGATCTCTACGAAACCAAGAAGGATAAGAAGAAGAATAACCTTAGCAGCAATGGTTACTCAAAGACATTGAGATCTGACATCGTTGATTTGGAGGATGAATTTGAGAACGACTTTCAGGAATTCAAGGATTACTCCGATGATGATATGGAGGAGCTGGAAGATGTCAAGCCTTTTGCTTTCTCTGCCTCCAAACATGCTGCTCCTGGCATGCGAGGTAATTAATTAATGTTTTTCCCATTTCGATGAATATAATTGGAAAAAATTTTGTTTTGTTTTTTTTAAAGCTCAGGCTTCATTTTAGTACCAAGATTGAATTTTTAGGAGTGACTTCTTTGTTATTCCCAAATCTTTTCCTATTTCTCTTTATTTTACGACTAAAGATGTATTCTTTCTACAATTACGCACCCCAAAAAATGGAAAAAAATTTATGCAGCGGTGTTTATGATTATCAGGACTAGTTCATTCGGTGGCTTCGATGTTTACTGTGATTTGGGGAAAAATGCGTGATTTTTTAAGCTATTTTCCGTCTACGAATTGGAAAAAATTGGAAAACAGCTGTTGCTAATCTGGATTAGTGCGATTCGGCAAAGAAAATAGAAATAAAATTTGATTATTTGCTCCCGGAATTCGGCTAATTCTTTGCATAAATCAGGAATTTATGAGTCAATTTTTGGTTTGAAACTGTAGTCAACCGCTGTGTTCCACCGAAATCTATATGTAACCTTTTTTTTGTTCTTTAAGAATTGAGAGATTACAGGGTTTTGCTTTGGGAAATATGCTGTTTTTTATTATTTATTGTCTTTAATGATAGAAGCAAAAAGAATGGTCTTTCCTCATTCTAATTTCTCTCTCGGCCACCTTCCAAACCGGTAAAAGGAATCATCTTGGCCAGAACAAATCAATGGAAAGTAATTGGAGAATTTCTTTGGATTCATATAATCCGGGAACAAATTTCCCTGTTTTTCAACATAATTGAATATTTTTTTTTAACTCATCATACTAGGAAGTAATGAACTCTTGAGTTGTACAAAGCTTACAGATAGCCTTCAATAAAATTCTCTCTTTTTTTGCCTAAAAAAAATTGGGAGTAGTGAAATGGGAAGTCAACAGATTCGTACGTAGATGAAGATAATTTGTGGTTATATGTAAATTTAATCTCACAACTTCAGTTGAGAAATTGACATAAATAGGAATCTGTTGTTACGTTTTATCTTACAACAATGTGAAGTTGGACAGTACTGTTGTCCTACAAGAAAGGTTTGGTATTAAATAAATTTTTGGGTTCCTATATACATGCTTTCTGGCTAGGGGTGGCCTGTAGTGGATGAGGAATTCTTATGCCATATTTGTCATTGGGCTAAATTGGGTTTTGATTTTTGAAATAAATTTTTTCCTTGATCCATAACTGCTGCTGGTTTCTGAAGACATTTTTTCCCCCCTTAATTAAGGTATCAAGTCTGGGAAATCGTCTGACTCTAGTGATGAAGGTCATCAATTCTCAAAGAGGAAGAGGAAGAACCAATACCGCGGTATCCGACAGCGTCCATGGGGTAAGTGGGCAGCTGAGATTCGTGATCCAAGGAAAGGAGTCCGAGTTTGGCTGGGAACTTTCAATACGGCTGAAGAAGCCGCTAGAGCTTATGATACTGAGGCTCGAAGGATCAGGGGCAAGAAAGCTAAGGTGAATTTTCCTGAGGAAACTCAATCTTCTGCCTCAAGACATGCTGTAAAGGTGAACACCAAGAAAGTACTTCCTAAGGAGAACCTGAGTCCAGTTCATCCCAGCGTGAATGAGAGCATGGCTTTCATGAACAACTTGAACACTGACTACTGCAACCCTCTGGGCGTTCTGGAAGAGAAACTGCCAAAACAACAGTTTGACTATGTTGATACTTATTCTGCTGCTGCAGATATGGACTTCAAGTCACTTGCCCCAGCAGATGGTGCTAATCTTTACTTGAATTCAGATCAAGGAAGTAATTCCTTTGATTGTTCTGATTTTGGGTGGGGAGAACAATGCATTAAAACTCCTGAAATAACATCTGTTCTCTCAGCTACTATTGAAGGGGAAGAAGCTCAATTTCTGGAGAATGAGAATCCTGCTAAGAAACTGAAATCTTGTTCGGCTGATATGGTGCCTTGTGATGACAATGCTGTGGACAATCTGTCTGAGGAGTTATCAGCTTTTGAGTCACAGTTGAAGTTCTTCCAGACTCCTTATCTGGAGGGAAATTGGGATGCGTCAGTTGATGCCTTCCTCAATGGAGATGCGAGCCAGAACGGGGGAAATGAAATGGATCTTTGGACATTTGATGATCTTTCTGCAATGATGGGGGGTGTTTACTGAGCTGCTGTGCTCCTTGTTCGCTATCTGTAAATAAGGCTGCATGTTCGTGAATTAAAAGCTTTATTTTTTATTTGAATTTTATGTGAGGTTTCATGATTCCCTATTTTGACTTTTTTCCTTCTTTAGGTGTGTTTGTGGTTGGGAGCATGCTTAAGCCATGGATGGTGTACGCTGTGGGTTTGTGGAATTGGGAGTAAATAGGTAATTAGGTTAAATTAACATGTCAAGACTTTGAACTTGAGTAAGCTGTATTTGATGTTTGTATGACTGATAAAGCGATTAAACGCGGTACTTTAAAAACTACCCTGTTGTTGTTGTTACTTGTTCTATTATGTAAAAGTTAAACGTCAATGGGTGCTTACATGAGAGACTGCCTTTGTATTGTTGCATGCAATCTCTTGGTTGAATGAGTTATCCTTGTCTTCGTTGGGAGGATTGGATGATTCTAGTTTCTAGTGCCTTAATCTTGAGGTTTGGTTGGAATGGCAAGCGTTGCCCGGGCAATCATGTTTTGCTTAGATCTGCAGTGTGTGCAATTTGTGGGATTTAGAAAGTCAATGCATAGCTTCTTGTAGATGCACGTTAATCCATTTTGCAAAATGAAATTGCAATGGAAAGGAAGGCCTTAAGTCGGAATAGCGTCAAGGAGCAAATTGCGGATCGTGCATTTGGCACACGTTCAGAGATAAAGAGGGAAAAGGAACAGTACAAAGTGATCAAAGGGTGGGGTCGATTTGTTGTTGCGGATTTCGAGATTTATGAAAACAATGAAAAGGATTTGTCGCTGGCAGTCGCAAGTGGGCAGAGCAGATGCTGCCCATGAGGCAATGACTAATGAATAAAAGACTGAACCAACACGTTCACATGTGAGTGCGCCGTGGATGCAGATAAACTAGAAATGAATATACTTATCAAAATAGTACAGCCGTACTACGTTAATTTGTTGTCGTAAGTTGTCCTCTCATTGCCGAATTAGCAGCGACTTTCATCAAATTAGTGACGCGGTCGCAATAGCAAGCTGTAGTTACTAGCATCATTAACAGTGTCATTTTCTGGGACGATGGCGGCGTAGTGCCAAAGTCGATATACATCTATTATTATATCAGCATACAGAAATCGTTAGATAGGCAAATTAGAAATTTAGTTGTGAGAAAAAAAGAAAAACTAATGCTGCGTTTGTTACTGTCATTAATTCCATCCGGTAAAAGAGGTCCAGAGTGGTGCTTATAATAGAAAGTGCGAGTATTAATATCATCACCAAAAAAGAAGAGAGAACATTTTTTCAACTGGGCTTCTAAATGTCAGCCAGCGACGCTTTAGATAGACTCAGCATATTGCTAAGATTAGGACAAAAGTAATTGGGCTCGGTACAAAAAGGCTTATGGCAGCAGAACCGACTAATGAGTCATGAACCAAGGACTTAACTGAAAAACTTGTAAAATTGAGAGGTTGCAACACAAATTGTAAAACTTAGTCGGTTTGCTAGAAGCGTTTGAATGAGTTAGTAACTACTTCTAGAAGCTACAAGTTGATCCTTTCTGTAAGCTGCAGCTAACCGAATTTACATTTGTATAAATAGGAGTAGGCAGCTGAGTAGAGAGGGGGGGCGGGATGGAAAGTTGTGATTGGTGGTTCTTGCTTCCAATGCAATCTTTCTCCTTGGTTCTCTCTTTCTGAATTGTTCTTGCTTCCTTTTCTTCCTGATTCTTTCTGAATCTTCATCTTTCAGTCTTTC
Organism: Gynochthodes officinalis; assembly: GCA_020080225.1. Taxonomy (NCBI): domain Eukaryota; kingdom Viridiplantae; phylum Streptophyta; class Magnoliopsida; order Gentianales; family Rubiaceae; genus Gynochthodes; species Gynochthodes officinalis. The sequence goes on along the minus strand of CM034625.1, from coordinate 12,807,511 downwards.
TTTCTCATTTTCTATTTCTATTTTTCTGGACTTATTGCTTAATTGTGACATCAGGTTTCAGGTTGAAGAGTAAAACCCACAAATTAAAAAAACAAAGAAGGAAAAAAAAAACTTCGGTGCAAAAAGTCATCCAATTTTAAGTATATATGCAGTACTTGTGTATATAATAAAAGTAAAATATAAAAAGAGGAATCAGAGAGTTCAGAATTTATATTGGAAGAAAGGAATAGTGAAAAGCTTATGCCTAAAGTAAAACATATCTTGGAAGTTTAGAAGTAGAACCATTCCTTAATTAAGCATTGCAACTACCATATCATATATACTGTACTACAAGTATTAATCCCCAAAACTCTAACTTGTCTTATGGATGCCACAACACCAACAGCATATTTCTTGGTCAAGAGAAGCTGCTTGTTTTTTCTTACATTCATTCTGTCCATTGTCCTCCTGTCAGGGATAGCAGCATTCATCATTTTCGTTGTACTAAAGCCCCAGAAGCCTCTTTTCACCATCCAAACAGCCAAACTAGAATCCTATAACCTTGATATTCAATCCAACAAGGACCTCTTTCTTTCCTCTCTTCTTTCTTTTAACTTCAACGCCGCAAATCCCAACAAGTTTGGCATAAGTTATACCTCATCACGGCTGCATGTCCTTGAAAATGGGATTGTGACTGGAATGATAAAAGTTCCGCACTTTCATCAACCTCCAAATAGCAAGAATATAAGCGTGCAAGCACGAGTAATTCTTGATTGCTTCAACGTAAGCCAAATTATTGCATCCGAAAAGTTGACGCAAGACAATTCCTATTCAAGAAGCGACATGTCCCCAATGAGAATTTTTGGTGACATTAGAGTTCAACTCCGGTTACTTCAAGTTACCTTTCCAAAGCTCCGGGTTTGCGTTTCCCTTTTCTTTCTGCTGCGTATATACTTAGGCTAATAATATACTCACACTTCACTTTTTATTGTCATAATTTATAATCATTTCATCTCTGGCTAAAAATATAATATCAATTTGTCACACTAATCATATTTTTCGTGGTGACTAAACCAATATACTATTTCAAATTCGAACAATACTTGCATTAGTGCATGCGTAAAATTATTCAACGTACCATACTTTTTCTTTGCAAATTAATTTCTATACAATTAACTTATTGGCTTCGTTTGGTGTGTGGCCAGGTTGCCCTGGACTGTGGCATCACAATGGATCAAAACTATCTGAAGTTCAATTCCAAAATGAGCAGCACGAAATGGGTGATGAGTAATGTGGCATTGTTTAAGAAGTACGTAGGCAGTTTGAATTGGGTAAGGTTGATATCTAATTATATGTACACAGTCTGTGTGTAGTTTCATTAATTTGTTCTGAAACATTTGAGCAGGCACATATCTATTCCTACGGTATCCCAACTCTTGTCCAAGAAGTGTTCCATTTCAATCTATATTTAGCCCACCAGAGTCGATGGATGAAAGAACCAATGTTAATATTTCACAAAGCCAAAAGAGCATATTATGGAGCTGCTGATCCTTAACAATTTTTTATTTTTATTTTTTGGTAATGTCAAACTAGAAAGCCGCGAATGTAAAAAAATGAGAAAGATTCCGCTGGTAATGTCTCTGACTTTTTAGTTCATGTCGGCATTTTGCTGGACATGTATTTTTTTCCGGAGATCTGAATTCAATACGACAGACTACGATTGTCTCCATTCGTGGTATTAATTATTCATATCTATCGGTTAAATCTTCTTTCGGGCTGTAAGTTTTGACTTTCTAAGTATAATGAGCTTTTGTGTTCAATTACACTAGTCATCAACGTTACACATCGATCTTTGTCTCATCGTTGATAATGCCAGGTTGCCAAACATTTCAGATGAATGCCACTCGACCTCCCGTTTCTCAGCCCAATCAATTAAAGAAAATGCACCGCTTTTTCTTTAAACAAAAAAGCCCAGAAAAATTTAGAAACTAAACCCATCATCATATGTATATTTGTGTTATTATCGCTTAATTTATTGTGGTTTTTTCTCCCTGATTATTTATTTTTTGGATATATAATTTAAAGATGATAATCAGTCCTATAATCGGAAGGAAGAGGAACTACACCCCCGCCCCACCCCCCCCAAAAAAAAAAACAAGGAAAAAGAAAGTTAAAAAGAGAGTCAATGTAGCAAAGTAGAGAGTCTCATTCCACTTAATTAGGAAAAGAATTCCCGAACTTGCGTCAATAATTAGATAGAAAGGGACTTGTGCTCTACATCACAAGTTTCACAACACGACCGTCCACACTAGATAAATTGGTAAATGGTAACACTTGCAGTTGCAGCTAGGCATAAGGTATGAAAGTACTCTTTGCACTGCTACTATTAGCAGTACTTAGAATCCCAGCACCGACAGCAGGCAGCCGCACCAGTCTGTCCCATAGAGAATTCCAGGATAGCTCCCCAAAACGGGCTTGTGGAAGTGGCAATGGCAATGACAATGCTGCGGGTCTCTTCATCTTTGGCGACTCGTACTTCGACCCGGGCAACAACAACTACATTAACACCACCACCCTTGACCAAGCAAATTTCTGGCCTTATGGAGAATCTTACTTTAGATTTCCCACCGGGAGATTTTCCAATGGACGTCTAATATCGGATTTCATTGGTAAACTCTTTTCTCTATTCTTTTAATTGGTTTGCTAGAAATCGTACTTCTCGTCTATCTTGTAATTATAGTAATATAACGAGAATCACTATGACTTTTTTCACGGGGACGGTACGTACGTAGCTGAACATGCGAAACTGCCACTGATTCCTCCATTTCTGCAGCCGGGAAATCAAGAATACAGGCATGGAGTTAATTTTGCATCGGCAGGTGCAGGTGCTTTGGCTGAGACTTTTCGTGGATCGGTATGGATAGTTGGATGCTACATACATTTCATTCAGCTGAATGCTGCATTAAACTGTGTTTGTTAGTTTTGGATTTGTTACAGTGGGACTAAACTAAAGGAGAGTAAGTGTTTGACGTCATTCTTAGAGCTAAAGTTTAAAGATTTGTTGAGGAAGGAAACAAATAATTAACCCATTTGTCTAAATATACTCACTTCCCAGTTTCAGGGGTCATTAGTTTCATCAGTTCTTCAAGGTTCAGTCTATCCATAGTAATGGATGGGGAATGCACCCACGTCTTTTGTAGGACCCTTTTTCATACGAGTACATATTTCTTTTTCAGAATCAGGCCAACTCAATACACCAATATATGTTTGTCTTTGAGCGGTGTTGGTCCATCGAGTTTACTTTTTTTTTTTTTTTGAATTTTTTTAACTGGTGCATATATCAAAGCAGATCAATTTCCAATTGCATTTGAAGTTAGAAAGATCATCCAAGATGTTATGTTTAATTAATGTACAAGTTTACAAATATGCATGATATTTTCACATACATATTTCAGGTGATTGACCTCAAGACACAACTACTATACTACACGAAGGTAGAGGCAAGGGTGAGACAGGAGTTTGGTGACGTTGAATCCAATATCATAATGTCAAACGCTGTATATTTGTTTAGTATTGGGACCAATGATTATCTTAGCCTTTTACTCTCCAATTCTACCATGCTACACTCCTCCTATTCATCTCCCTCAAACTACATAAAGATGGTCATTGGTAACTTGACCACCGTCGTTAGAGTAAGTCCAAAAATCATAAGCAATTTGATCTTAACAGGTACTATTACTGAATTAATTACTCATGCCATGTATGAATGTGAGACATTTTGCAGGCAATATATGAGAGAGGCGGCAGAAAATTTGGTTTCCTGAATTTAGGGGACTTGGGATGCCTGCCGGGACTTAGGATACTACAATCACAACCAAGTAATGCTGGCTGCTTGGAACAAGCATCAACACTGGCGAAATTACATAATTCTGTCCTATACAACTTCTTGTCAGAAATGGAACATCAGCTACAAGGTTTCAAATATTCACTTTGGGACTTCAATACGGCTCTCAGACAAAGAATGAATCATCCCTCCCATTTTGGTATGTATATATCCTTCTTATCAATGTCCCCTCTTCCCTTACTTACAATGTATATGTCACATAAGTCACTGAAAATTTTCACTGAGATTTTTTAATGTGTGTATTGTTACTATATTATTAATTGGAACAATTGAACATATAGTGTTAATTAATCAGGACTGGAGGAAGGGATAGCGGCATGTTGCGGAGCAGGACCATTGAATGGAATATTCAGCTGCGGAGGGAAGAGGCCGATGGTGGCGAAAGAGTTTGAGCTGTGTGAGAATCCAAAAAAATATGTGTTCTGGGACTCTTACCATCTTACGGAGCGCGTGTACCAACAAATGGCGGCTGAAATGTGGAACGGATCACCCACCGAAAAAAGGGAGTACTATGATCTCAAGGCATTGTTTCAATGCTGATCAATTCTCTCCAATAATGTTAATGGACATTTAGTAGTTTCAAGTCGATCATCTTAAGTTACAAACAAGCCAAAAAAAAAAGGTCGACAAATCAACAGAATACATGGACGAGATTTCTATGTAACTTATCCTAAAGGAAAGATTTCTTTTATCAACCTGTGTCACCTAAGTTTAACAATTTCTATATCCTAACTGTTAAAGTCTGCATCATACAAATGGTGGGCTACAGTCCCATACTTAGAGAGGCTATAGCCGACTTTTAAAAGAGCAAATGCGGTTGCAGCTTCTCGGCAACAAAGAAGAAATGGACGCGGTCAGTAATCGTTATTGAGTTGTCACCAGGCCCATGTCCGTGCGGGCTTGGGACCGCCGTCTGGCTTTTGCTTCATCATTTGAGCGGCATCCGGGACTCTAAACTTGGATGCAATTGCATGAAAACTAGCCGTTCCTCCCTTTCTTTCCTTTTCTTTTTTTTTTTTTTAAATACTTTATAAATTAAATTGGCACGCAAATTAGGAAAAGTTGTGCGGCTTTGGTTTAACTAAACACTGATTCTGTCAACAATTCTTCCATTGACCAATGCAGCTGATTCTGATCAAACTTCAACTTTCTCTATTGAACAAGACACTTCAACATCCCATCACTCGTATACGTACAACTACAAAATTTTCTTTCGTAAAAGGACGGGACCGTTGTAACCAATGATTCCAGGCCTTCAATTGCCATTAATGCCTGAAGCAGCCGGCTTATATATTGACTCGTTAAAACTGCTTCATATAACGTAGTTTCATTTGCATGGACTTTAGTTGAATAAGTAAATAGTTAATACGATTAAATACTACATATAGGAGAAGGCATTTATAATTAGTTTGTCAGAACTACAACTTAGGCAGGCATACGCATGACATTCCCTCCCATTCAAATTACCAAAACTGAAAGGAACTCCCCAGATTCCCTGATTAATTAATTCACTTTTCATTATCAGAGGACTACATATAAATAATGGATCATGTGTACTGTACATGGCCAGATTATAAGAAAATTCAAACTAGATTAAGTCATGGCAAATGATTCATCCATCCATTCCCAACCTTTATGCTCCTCCCTAATACTGCTAATTATTCTGGCAAGTCTTGCAATCCCCTCATATTGTTGTATCTACCACACTCCCAATTCATCCACAAGTCATACAAATGTTGTTGCCCTCTTCGTCTTTGGGGATTCCCTATTTGATCCCGGAAATAACAATGAGATTGACTGGTTTCAGGCAAATTTTCCGCCTTATGGAGAATCTTTTTTCAACTGCCCAACCGGGAGGTTTTGCGATGGTCGTATTGTCCCTGATTTCGTTGGTACGTACGTATAGTGATTCATGAAGCCCCTTTTATTAATTCTCTCACTTGGAGGTAATTTTCTCTATGATCTTTCGGGCAGCTGAATATGCAAAACTGCCCTTAATTCCACCATATCTTCATCATCCTGGTCGTGGTGAACAGTTGGGTTATTATGTTGTTAACTTTGCATCTGGGGGTGCCGGTGCTCTTGATCAAACATTTCCGGGACTGGTACGTACTTGTGATTTTGAATAGAGTTATAAGTAATTTATTCTGATCAATATTTAATGTGGTTCTGTTATGTCAGACGATCAGCCTTAAAACGCAATTAAGGTTCTTCAAGAATACTGTGAAAAAGTTGAGGTTGAATCTGGGTAAAACAGAAGCAAAATGAGTGGTGTCGAATGCGGTATACTTGTTTAACGTAGGGGCAAATGATTACTACTACGCCTTGTCTACCAACTCTACTATGTTTACTTCGAATAATACTTCTCGAGAATATGCAGCAATGGTGGTAGGCAATATTACACAAGTTCTCCAGGTTGTTAGTTTCTAAAATTAAATTCTTTATATATATATATATATGTATGATGAAGGTGGGAGAAAATTTGGAGTTCTGAATCAGGCCTTTAGGATGTTTACCGTCGTTTATAGCAGTGAACTTTTCCTCCGGAGGAAATGGAGGTTGTCAGGAGAAGCCCACAGCTCTGGCAATATTACACAATGAATTGTTGTCTGAAAAACTCCAAGACCTGCACAGGAAGCTTAATGGTTTTAAGTATTCATATTTCGATTCCTTCAACACCACTCTTCAAGTCCTAGCTCATCCATCCCATTACGGTACCATCACACTAACATCCCCGTATCCCATCTTCATATTCGTCTTCATATCTACACTACAATTTTTTCAATGAATCAAATAACATCGATTCGAAACACTTTTTTAACACCATTTTGGAGCTCTAAAAACTCCATGATACAAATCTTTCTGGAAAATGCATGCAGTATATTTATGTGGGATGGACCTCCCCATTTAGTAGGTCCATACAATCTCAAGACCCTTTTTCAGCCCACATTGTAATTGGCCTTTTGAAAAAATCAATCAAACCTTTTATAAGGCAATAAATTTATAATTTAATTTGACATATTTTAATATTACATTATTTCCAATAATTTATGATTGTAATGATTGATTTAGAAAAGGAAAGAATGGGAGATTTGTATTCCTTTTTTTTTTATATATACATATATATAAATAACTTAGTTTACATACATGATACATGTATATAAGCAGCTTTAGAGGATTAAGGGCAAACGTAAATGGGTCTCAAATCCAAAAGCTATAGTTCGCAAAATTTGAGGTTTCCAAAAATTATATTTTATTATTTTATGATAATTATTGTTTCCCAAAATTTTATTTTCTATACTTTTCATCGTAATCCATTTGCTATATTAGTCGTGATTAAGTTGCAAACTAAGAAAAAAAGGAGCATTTAAATTGCGAGCCAATTATTTTACTAACTTTGAATTGCAATGTTTTCTTAGAAAGTTAGAATAATTTTTATTTAGTTGGAAAGAAAAAAGAATTGAAAACTCAAAACACATGGTTTGTTTGGATAAGTGATTCTGGTTTGCAAATAAGTAAATTCTCAAATAAAAACAAACTATTCAAACATATTTTTATTTTAAAATTTAAAATTCAAATTTTCTCACTTAAATTCCTCACATAATTTTAAAAAAATTTCTCTCTTATTTTTTCTCCCAAAATACTTTTTCTATCAAAAAATACTTACCAAAATTTTTACACATTTCAATATAATTTTTCTTAAATAAGAACAATCCAAACGCATTTTCCGACATACGCATTTTCCGACATATCTCAAACTTAAAAAACAATCTATATCATGAATAGTAATGGGCTTTTTTATTTTTCTGGATTTTAGAAGGTTAATGGGCTTTAACAAGGTGACGTTGGACCGTTCAATCCCGCGCCTAAATGGAAGGACGTTAAGCTTGGCGCCAGCTGAGTTGTGAGTATTGAAACAAAAGCCAAACTTCTACCTGCAAACAGAACAACCGCTAGTCAAATAATGAATATCGGTGGATAATCAAACCCACCATTCTCATTCGATCTTCACTCTTTATGCAACTCTATTAACGTGGTGTGTTGATACTATGCAAATCTATCATTCAAAACATCAATAGATGCAATTTAATTACTAGCCCTTGAATTCTTTGTAGCAAATTCGAAGGATACGTCTGCAAGGTCAAATGGCTTGGCCTGACAACAGGAACATCCACGTGAAGATGGTGGGTTGTGTCTAAACCTCTGCATTTTTGTTTCTTGTAGTTCTTGGCCTGATCTTTAATCTTTCGTGCCATCTCCATCATACTTCTCTGCAAAAACCAACCATTTTTACTAGTATAATTTTTTGCAAAGGTCTTTAAGTCGATTCTTGGAACTTCATTGTTTGACGATATTTTGTTTCTTATTAAAAAACAACAAACAAAAAGGAAAAAATAATTGCGGTTAGGATTATGAACTGGAAGCACTATACAACAGTCGAGTCATATGATAGATTATTGTGTTGCTTTTTGTAACATTTCACTATTTCAGGTACTTCTTGGGGATATGGGAACTGGAAAAACAAGCCTGGTGTTGAGATTTGTAAAGGGTCAATTTTTCCACCAACAGGTATATATATTCACCGCTTAATGCATTTTCGATGGTTATGCATTAATCAGACCTGACACCATTTTTGTTTTCAGGAACCTACAATTGGTGCTGCTTTCTTTACTCAAATATTGTCCCTGCCAGAAGCCACTTTGAAGTTTGATATCTGGGACACGGCAGGCCAGGAAAGATATCATAGCTTGGCTCCAATGTATTACCGTGGCGCAGCAGCAGCAATTGTTGTATATGACATCACAAATATGGTAACTAGAAGTGTCATCTAGCTTCCAACAATCAGCAATATTGTCCATTGCTCAGTTGGCCCGGGCTATATCCAATGGTTGCTGGAGCAATCTCCTTTTTTTTTTTTTTTTTTTTTTTGTTTTTTTTTCCCCCTTCTTAACACTAATACTGAGCCCGCACAAGCACAGATCATCTGTTCAATCTATGTGCTTATCTTACCTTAGTTCTGACAATTGTACAACTAATCTTTTGATTTCAGGATTCTTTCTTACGTGCCAAGAAATGGGTTCAAGAACTTAAAAGACAAGGCGGCCCATTGTGGTTTTATTTCTTGATTGGCCATGCCTCAATTTCAAGTTCATTTTCCTGTTTTTGTTACTCTGACCAGAATTTGTTACAATAATAACTAGTTTTAGCTTTTAGCTCGATCAAATGCCTTTTCTAGTATCAGATGATATTCGTAGTATCTCTTTTACTCTTTCGGTTATGTTCCTGGCACATACCTTGCAATCCAACCTTCAGGAATCAATTTTATGTTCTTGATATGAGGCACTGGTTCTACAAATGATTTACTAATATCCTGCTTTCTATTAATTCGTTATACATTATTTCAGGCAATCCTAATTTGGTGCTGGCTTTAGTGGCGAATAAATGTGACTTGGAAGCCAATAGGGATGTCAACAGTGAGGTATGCATGATTTCTTCGGGCTGCTGATCTTACTCCCTTCAATAATTGCTGAAAGATTATGGTATTCCTCGAAAACAGTTTGACTTAGATGACCAACTTGGAGTTGAATTTAGTCATTGTGAACCCATGAACGTTTTAATTTGTTGATTGATATAAATCAGTGGTGCAATTTAGATAAAAGTTTGTATCTGCATTCCTAAGCCTTGCGACTCTTTTCCGGAATTCCTGCAGGAAGGCGAGCATTTCTCCGAAGAAAATGGGATGTTCTTCATAAAAACATCCGCAAAACCCGCCCTGAATATTAACAAGCTTTTCTACGAAATGGGTGACTGAATACTCATGAAATCTTTCCAAACAAATCATCTTACCTTATTCAACTTACATGAATCACCCTGAAGATGTGCTGGTTTAATTCTCCATGGACTATTGGGGATAGACGAGGAGAAAATTGTTTAGATGAACAAATTTAGATGATATTGCTGGAAGAAAATTTTGAACTTTGAATAGAATATCTGCGCATACCTGAACTTTCTTCTCTTTCCCGTTTGCAGCCAAAAGATTGGTGAAAGCAATTCCTTCGCAGCCTGCCGGCATGCGTCTGCAAGACAACACACAGATTAAAAGGGCATCATTTTGTTGTTCTTAACATGGTGTAATCCTAGAAATGATCTGTTTCAAATCCTGTCTTTTGCGTGTAAAAGCATTCGAGAACCATATTAAACACAACAGTTGTTGCCCGATCAAGGCGAACGCTTTCATTTTCATGCGCCCATATACTACGAAAGGACAATAAGCAAATTCTTTGCTCTTAACACTCACGTGCGTAAGGCAACGCGGCCACAACACTAATAGGCACAGAAAGGAAGAGCCCAGAAGGTTTGTTACCCAAGAACAAACTGTCCATTGACGCATCCCAGTGGACAAACTGGAAATGTAACCATTACACTATATATAACGTCAAAATCTTACTGTCTGGTACACATTCAGGAGTTCTGATTGTGGAATTCACGACTTCTAGTGTTACATACAAAACATACAACAAAACAGCGCTCACCTTACACGTTTGAAAGAAAATAACCAATGTGTAACTTCATATGAGGGCGCATCCCGTCATTTACTCTCAGTTCTATTTCGCTGTTCTGCGATGGACCTTAAATTTCTATACATATCCGAACAGGCAAGAGAAAAATCTCTCATAGCCCGAAATACCTCAGGCAAATGGCTTTTCAGGGTCGTCAAAGACTTCTCCCTGACCTGAATGCACTGCTTCTGGTATTCATCTTCTTCGTCTTCCAATCTCTTCTTGACTGCATCTACCTGAAATTGCCGTTCAACAATTAGTTCCTTATCTTGTGCCCTCTCTGCATCCATTTCATCAGGAGGTGTTCTTCGCTGCATATACTTATTATACCAATCCTCAAATTGGCGGGTTTTCTTGGTGAGCTCCCTCCGAGTTTCTTCACATTTGTCTCTCAATTTCATCTCCTCTATTTGATATTGTACAATTGTATTTACAACAGCAGCAAAGTTATTAATAGCAGTTCTTGCAAGCTCATCTGGAACCCTCTCTAGATAATCATGCCATGCATGTAGGAGCACAGAAATTGGGGGATTTGCCGGTCTTTGTGGGGATGAAACCTTCTCCTTCAGATTTGTATCTATTGGAATAAGATTCAGCTTCAACCAGCTATTTAACGCTCTAATGTAATCCTTCTGGTTCTTTATGAGTTGGTCAAATTGTGAATGCCATTCGGTGACAACATGGTATAGCTGGTGTGTGCGTTCATGGTGGTGCTCACTTGTTTCCTTAGGAGATTGGGATATGTGCAGAGACCTAAGAAATTGTACAATCTTTGTTTGATTTTCATGGTGTTCTCTCATGCTCTCCCACATTGTAGCCATTCTGCAAGAAATAGTAATCAGGTAATAAAATGCACAAAATTCCAGAACGCAGAGATGAAATAATAATAGGAAACCACATATTTCAAGCAACAATTTTGGGGTAGAGTTCAAAATGTTTCAAGGATCTGGGCTCAAACCTTTTGTACTGTTGATGCTAGCTTATGTTTAAACGGCCAATGACAAGGGGGTAGAAAATAAGTCCCCAAAATCAATCAAACGTACTAAAAGAAACTGTAATGCATTTAAGTATTTATATGTACAATAACTTACCCATCAACAAGTGTAACAAGTTTCGGATATAACTGTTCATCACGCAATCGATTTATTTCTGAGACAGTTGAATCCATGGATTGCATGTCGACGATGTATCTTGTATGCAAGTGACTCACAGCTGCTTTCGTTCTCTCCAATGCTTCTGTGTTTGAATTGCGTTTCTTCAATTTAGTCAGTGCAGCAACCTTTCTTTGATACTCCAGTTTCATTTGTTCACCAGCCTGTTGAACATCATAGTGAAACAACTAACCGTAAGGGAATATAAAATAAGATAGTACTGGTTACAATAAATAACGAAGACAGATTCAACAACTAAAAGAAATATTGATTCTTTGGGACCCTTCCTTTCTTCAAACGGAACAAACAAAGATAGGATCAGAATGATTCCCAGAATGCCTTTCTATGTATTCCTTAATGTCCTGGCAATTCAAGGAACATGAGAGACACAAATAGCAGGAAACTACACAGTCTGTATCACTGACCTCCCAACTTTTGAATGCAACACATCTTGAAGTTACATAATTGCACATACAATTAGTAATAACTTAATAGGTTAAATGCAACTTCCAATATATCACCAAAAACTCTCAAAGATGCCATCTTGAAATTTATAGAACAAAAGTTAGAAGCAGGCAACGCAAAAAAGTAGGATTAAGTTGCTTAAGTATTACTGGTGTTTGTCAGGATAATAAGTTGATGAAAACAAATACGTGGAAGTAATGCAAAGGAGACAACTCATCAAAACAATCATTAGTGCCTAACTGCAATAACACAGCAAAACCATGAAAGCAGAAGCAAGTAGTAAAGACAGAATGCCAAAAACTTGAACAGGTCAATGGACATACTTTTACTTCATCATATAGCTTTTTCTCCCAAGCTAGCATTTTGTCCAAAACTGTTGCATGAGTTTCATGCTCTTCAGCATCAAAGTCATCATTCCCATCATAATCCGAATTGGGCAGCCCTCGAAAGGACCTGTTCCATGTAATGACACGCAAAACCCGTGCAGAATGATCAATATTTCCTACAAACCAAAGTATAGTTATCAGCAAAAAATATCATAGCCTCTCACAGCTCCAGATAATGCGAAGTACTGGTAAATTAATGTGCTCCCAGACAGACATCACACGCGATATACTTCACTTTCTCCCGCCCAAAACTTTGATAACTATCAGGCACAATCACTTTTTCGGTGTCAATACAGATACAACTGACCATACCATAACCTTTTGACAACTAAGAAAATTTTTAACCTTGTTGAGCATTTTAAAACGAAATGGTTTTGGTAAATGGTATCGCAGAACCTAGTATTTTTCACAATCAACAACATCATAAAACATAATTTCAAGTTCAAACAGATCGCGATCAACAACATTCTGGCAAAGTCGATTTCTTGAAGATAATAAGAGAATGTAAAAATTGACACCTACCCATTCATATGACTGCAACACAATCAAAAACTGAATCTTTAACATTGTCACTTAAAAATGGCAACCCCCTCCCAAACAATCCCAACCAAAAAGGGGAGGTAATGGAACTTATCGATACCTCTATTATCGGCGAAGTTAGAATGATAATGCAACCGAGCGGCCTCAAGCATCTTGGACACCTCGTGAGCACTCTCAGAAGCCCGAAGGAAGCAATCATCAAGCTCGCTAAATATCTGTAACAAGTTCAAGTTCATACTGGACGACACTCGACTCCTCTTACCTTCCGCAGGAACTACCTGTTTTACTCTCTTCACCACCTTCGAAGGAGGAGAAGCCACCTGAGAAGGTGGTGGCGGTGGAACCTCTGGCGCCTCCTCTTCCACCTCCGCTTTCCCACCACCACTCTTTCTCCCTCCAACGCTCCCAGCACTCCCGCCATCCCATCCTCCCGCATCAATTTCACTTCTTTGAGCCCGTTCTTCCAACACTTTTCGCTCAAATTCCTCCCTCTCCACCCTCCCCTCATCCACCTCCGCCAGCGTCGGCCCTGGCACATTCTCCATCGACGGGCAAAAGAAATCCCAGGTGGACATCCCATTAGTCTCAGGCGGAGGATGAGGGGGTGGGCCCCGATTAGTCTGCGGCGGAGGTGGTGGAGTCTGCGCAGGCGGAGGCGGCGATGGGGGTTTCGGCAATTCTTCATCATCCACAACCTCCCTACGTGAAATCCCACTTCTCCCCCCACTACTCTTACTGCTCCGATGCTTCAAGCCGTGAACACTCTCACTCTCCAGCTCATCCTCATCCTCCTCTTCCAAAATCGGATCGGTGTTTTTCAAATCGGGTTTAGGAAAGGACATCTCGGGCATAGTGGCTGCTCGCTGAAGAGGGGGAAAGGGAGGGAGGGGAGGGGGAGGAAGAGGAAAAGGGTCGACAGGGGGCTGGGGGAGGATGGGAGGACCTCCTGAAGGGCCGGAGGGAGGAGAAGAAGGATATTGAACTTCGCCATGGGCATAATCACTGAGGGCAGCTCCGGTGTTCTTTAAGGCCATAGCATGGGCTGAGTGAGCGGAAGCAAAAGCGTTCCGAGCAGAGACGGCATCTTTCATGTGAAGCTTCCGTTCCTTGCATCTTGTTACAGTTTCTTCGTTCTCGATCTTTGACTGGTGGCAGCCCATCTGAAAATCCGGCTAATTATGTATTGTAGTATAAATTAAATTAAAAGAAAAAAGAGTGATCTTGATCAGCTATTCAGCTAGGCATGATAGCAATTCATGAAGAATCGATGAGAATTGGGATCGGTGGAGAGTAAAATTTCAGTCTTGCAGAGGAGAGAAACTGAAAAAGGAGGGAGTTTTATTTCCGAAGTGGATTTACTGTTTTCCCAAGGCGGTCAAAAATAAATGCCAACTCCCAATTTTAGTCTATTCATTTCTTAGTATTTACATTTTGTGCTCGTTGCGTTTCCTTTATTTTGTAATTGCAGGATTTTTGGGCCTTCCAGTTCTATTATTATTTTTTCCGAGACCTCAAGTTTGCATATATCTAACAAGTTTAGCCTTAGCATAAAAAGGTAATGTCTGAAGATAAACGCATAATAGAACTAGAATTATGAATTATTTTAAATGGAACTAAGTGTTTATAAAGTTGAAATGTAAAGAACAGAAATGGAAGAAATGCCGGATAGCAGTACAGAAAAGATTCGAGAATAAAGTAGTTCATACAAAAGTCAGTTACTAGAGCTGTCAAGGTATTACTACTAAATAATAAGGGAAGGAGACTTGTGGTGGGAATATTGAATTATATATATAAAAAAGAAGGGATACATTTATGGAAAATATTGTTGTTCTTCGAGGTTTCTAGATTCCCAGAACACAATGTTTGTTTGTAGATCCCGAGCTTACTCTAGTGGCTATTAGACACTAATACACATAAAATTTAGCAAATGTCAAGCTACCATATCTAAATTACATTAAAATATATTACTACTACTTAGGTTGTGCATAGCAGGGGAAAGGGGTCATTGTTTGTTTATAGTAATCCGTGGGTTGATGTAATTCATCAGGACAGGAGCGTCACAATGTGGGATGGTTGATACGTGCCAAAAGCCATCAAATCATTCAATCTTCATTTCATCAGGAAAAGGGAAGCTAGCTTGACAAACACCCCGCCCCCGTCCGTACTTCTGCAGTGGAGATGAAATCACCTTCCTTTCGGTCCCTTGTTAAGTTATTTTCTTTCTGAAAAATGATAGATCTCTGATACCGACTGCTTTTTAGGCTGTTGCTGAATTTGCTGTCAGAAAAGGAAAAAGCGGCTGTTTGAAGCCGGGACCTGCGGACCGACACATTCTGCCGAAGCTTGGATTGCATGTGACGCCGAATCTTGTTCATTCTCTTCTCTGTTTCAACAGGGTTTTTTCTTGGTTGCACCACCGTGTTGGATGCTTTCCGTTGCTGCCAAACGGCCAAAGGCCAACATTTCATCATTTTTCGGTTCTTTAGTTTGATTGTTCATTTGTTTTTTTTTTCCCTTTTTCCTGAAAGTCCATTTTTCCACATCAATATATCGTAATCGAACGGCAAAATGCAACTGGGCCATGTGCATTTCATTCCATTCCATAGTTTCAGTGGATATCTCTCTCAAAAGCCATAGACTCAGTAAATTTCAGGGGCGCATGGAGAACTAATGTGCATATCCTTAAAAAAATATTCAAGGTAAAAATCTGAACTCGTGCCATTCAATGGATGTTAGATCACCTAATCAGTTGATGCTATCAAAAGCGGGTTCGGAAGACCTACCATAATAAAGTAATCAAACAATCCAAAACTTTCCCGGAAGATGATTACAATGTGAAACGGATTTAAGTGTAAGACGAGCAATTCGACAAACTAAACCTAACTAAGTTTTTCTGTTCTCGTACTTGATCTGCCATAGCTCCACATCATTTCCCCTCTCGTATTCTCTCACGTATTGTGGAATCCGTGTGAGATCAACACGCTTGCCTAGAAAGTCATACGCAGATCGACTCTCAAGATCATCACAATCTGCATTTCCATTGAATTCCATGTTCACCAAGTGATAAGCAAACTGTAAATAAGAGGAAATTTTGTTCAGTACATTATCTAGTGCTTACTGCTTACCTGCATCTGCAACATAGCTTCGGAAGTGAGAGTAACCATTGGCAACAACATCCAGATCATCCAGGCTGAAGTTGTTACGCTTTTCCAGGGCCAAGTATAGCACCTGAGGAAAGAGAACTGCCTAAATTAATCAATTGGTCAACTCCCAAGGCAATGGTGGCAATAGAACAAATACAAAATGCGATGCAGAAACTGGAGTTGGGAAGAAGTGAATTTGGCATGAAAGCTATATATATGGCAAGAGGAGCTGAACTCCTAGCAGCTAGGAGGGACCTAAATTGGGAGGTTTCCTTTTCGAGACAAGATGATACAAAGAATAAATCAAACACTTTTGGATGGGAATGCCAAGAAGATTACTCAACAGCTTGTTCAGAAGTTGAAGGTAGAAAGTGATTCTTAGCTGCCTAACTAGTTTATAAAACTAACTCCTTCTGTTCATGGGTAAAATTTCTGCTAGCCCCAAGTACAGCTAAAAGACAGTAAGGAATGAACCATAACATGAAAATTCAGATTTCCTAAAAGTTAATCCTTGAAGCTTTTTCCATAAACGACCCACAATATGAAATACAGAAAGCCTAAAAGCTAATCCTAACATGAATGCCAATTTTCATAATGTCACCTTTTCTGCTTGATCAGACATTATTCTCCTTATGGTACTGAAGAATGCATCAGTGAGGTCATCACTATAAATCACATCAGCAGCTAAAAGTAAAGAAGCATTCCAGAATTCTTTGACCTCTGATTTGTTCCAATTGTAGCTGCACAAACATGGATGCAGTTGTATCAAAGTCTTTTCAAGTTTACATTACATACCTCTGAAAATGAAATTTAAGGATGAAAAGCAGAAAAAATTCAGTTATCCAGAGATAGTCAAAAACCACAATACCTTTCGTCAGACTCAGAATATTCCATTACCAGAGGGTGCCAAGGACAGTACCAATCAAGTTCCCGTACATAAACTGAGACATTAGGGTGGAACATTCCAGCATTTAGATGGACATTCTTGGTGCAGTTGTCGAGTATTTCTTCACCATGGTCTGTAAAAATGATGCTAAGGCTTCATAAGACTGGCAACATAAAGAATGACAAATTAGTTGAACTTGAACTTAAATCATCTTTACAAATTTAATAAAAAGTGAGTGTCTATACTCTATAATGCTCAAGGAATAACCAAAAAAGCTAAGAGAAAACAAGAAGACAGCACCTTTTAACGCCCAACAATTAGGATTCACAACTTACAATTAATGTAATTGAAGGAACAAGTATACATTTGAGCCAATAATAAACAGTAATAGAGCCATTATAAACTTCTATATAGACTGGCACCCCACAGGATTTTTTGGAGCTCTAAAATAAACAATAGCAAGTATCAAATTCTTTCATATGCATGCTCGAGAATAGGCAACACATAACCTAATAATATCATGCACCTTCTGAAAAATCACAAACACATGAAGAAATTGGGACAAAAAAATTTATTTTTGTAATTATAATCCATCACCTGTTATGAAGACTGTTCGAGCAACATGAGCAAGCAACATTCCTACTAAACCTGGTTAAGACAGTAGAAATAAATCATGTCATAACAAAACTATTGATGCTTCAGTTTCTTGGTGAAGGCAGGAAAACTCACAAAAAAATTCTTTTATTAGCACTCAAAAAAAGGTGACATGTATACTGAGTAACATATGCCTCAGTCCTTTACAAGAGGCCTGAACCTGAAACATAAATACCTGTACCAGCACCAAGCTCTATTGCAATAATTCCATCAAGCTCTTGTGAAGTAAACATCTTGTGCAACACAAAATCAGCTAATACTAGTTCTGCTTTCCAAACCTACTATGTGAAACATGTTGAAGTAAAATAGTTGGAGAAACTTGTATAGACCTCAAAGCAGGCATAAAATGCAGAGGAAAAATATTACCACAAAAAAAAAGAAAAGCTGATCTTTTTATGTTGTTGAACGCCCAAAGATAACCTAAGCCAATTTCCAAACACAAAGCTGAATCTTTTGGCAAATTCTAAAACAAGATTACCTGCATACCAACTCTTGGAATTGATGAAGTGATATTATGCCTGATGCTCACGACAAATCGATCGCTATCTAGTTCTGCAAATAGAATAAAACTAATGTATAGTACTTCTACATTGGGCACACAAGTTGTTGGTAATATATAAAACCAAAAGGAATAAGTTAAAATGTGATACAAAGTTTTTTATTCATGATAACTTACTACTGCGTCGGGTTAAAACAAGATCACCATCTTCGTCCAATTCATAATCTTTGCTTCTTGTAGTCGACTTGTCCCCATAAGTACCAGTATATTCTCTCCCAATGGATTCATCTTCAACATGTGGTAAAAGTTAAAACTTTCGACATCACAATTTTAATATCTCAAAGTAAAACCTCCAAAGAAACAACTGCAGATTATAAAAGTCAACCGCTCACAAACAGGACAGGCCAAAAATGCAACTGCTAGAAAACGGAAAGTTTCAATCTTTATATGTTTTTTCCATATTCGCCAGTAAGATTGACTAATACTAAAAATGGCCTCGATGGGCATAAAAAAATAATGCTGGGTTGCAATAATCAATGCAAAGGGGAAAGTCTACTGAGACTCCGGGGGCACCTTTAACTGAAGGTGGAAGAGAAATAACGAAGTGGGAAGTGAAGGGCCCAGATAGGCCAGGAGGGCAACCGAGATGAACTTCGCTCATGACTTGCTCTTCCTCCTCAACCGATAGAGATGAGAAGCAGGGACTGTCCGGCGGCGGTGGTCCGCTGTCCTCGCTGGCCATGATGATGGAAAATGGTACTGTCATTGGTTTCTTCCATCCTGTACCAATCTCAACTTTCTTTTTATTATGTTTGTTTGTATCTTTAGGACAACACTATTCACTCGTTTGTAAGTGCTGATAACAATAAAGCAAAGCGTGTTCCAAACATGCCCTTACGTGTTCCAAACATGCCCTTAGGCTAACCCCAATAATTACACTTCTCCAAAGTCCAAAGAATCAAACGCCCAAAGTAAAGCACCAGTCACCTTTTCTTGAGCTTACTTGATTCTCACTGCCCTCCGTTCCTTGTTACTGTCTGTGCTCTTTCTCCGATTCCATTCAAGGTGATTATGATTTAAAATTTCCGCTTTTATTCCCCCGTTTACTTCTTTAGTGTGATGTGATCTGATTAAAGCATCTATAGATTTCTTGGGACTCATATACAGCTTTGGATCTCACTTGGGTGGGTGTCTCTTATTTATGTTGTTTTGATTTTTGGTACAAGATTGTTTCTTTAGTAGTATGTAGATTTTGGTTGTTGATTCATTTGAGTTTCTGACCCTAGTGATATTTCATTCTGCTTCAAATGGATTTCTTTCTTATCCTTTATCTGGTTGATTGTTTTTTAATACTATGAATGAGTGAATCTGGGATGTTGCTGCAATGGTTAAACTCCTATGGCGAAAGCCTGGAACTGAACAGATTAATAAGTCAAAATAGAGAAAGGGATAAGGTGCAATAATTAATTGAAACCTCAGTGCAGCTTCCAGAAAAGATGGAGTGATCTTACCTAATCGAAGCGAGTCCGTGCCTGTGTTCATCTTTTCATCGTCTGAGAAGGTGTTCTGATCGCCAAAAGAGTCTGATAAAGAAAGAGAGAACTGTTGAATTTTGGACTTTTCCCTTGCCTGAACTCTAACAATATTTGAATGGCTTTAAATGATTTCTTGGGTGGACCTAAATCGGCTAATAGTGAACATGGACCAGACAGAGCTGGCTGGATATCAAGTCTATGAATTTTCAGTGGTTTATATTGTTTTATTTAACTATGCTTTTTGCAATTTGTGTTATAATGGTTTGTCCAAACTGAAGAATATCGTGACATTTCTTAATGTTGACATTCCATGGTGAGGTCAGAAGGGGGAAAGATACAGAACTGCATTGGAATATATTTCATTCAGTTTAATTCTTTTTACTTAGAATCTCTTTTATTTAGTCTGTGGAGTTATAGTTGAGGGGGGGAACTTTGTTTTTTCAATTGTGCTTGTAATCTAAAATATCTGATGGACTACGCTTCAAGGTTCCTGAGATAGAATGGCACTGGTTACTACTGCTGAAGTTTGTGATGCCAATCCACAGCTTATTGTCAGTGGCGAACTCAGGGCACTCCAGCCAATTTTTCAGATATATGGCAGGCGCCAAGTATTCTCTGGGCCCATTGTTACGCTGAAAGTGTTCGAAGATAATGTTTTGGTGCGTGAATTTCTCGAGGAGAAAGGAAACGGCAGAGTTCTGGTGGTTGATGGGGGTGGCAGTTTGAGATGTGCAATATTGGGTGGCAACCCTGTGGTACAAGCTCAAAATAATGGTTGGGCGGGTATAGTGGTCAATGGCTGTATAAGGGATGTTGATGAAATTAATGGTTGTGATATCGGAGTAAGAGCTCTGGCATCACATCCAATGAAAGCTAATAAGAAGGGAATTGGAGAGAAACATGTACCAATTACTATTGGAGGAACGAGGATTAGTGATGGAGAATGGCTTTATGCAGATACTGATGGTATTCTGGTTTCCAGAACCGAGCTATCTGTTTGATGAATTTCAAGACGCTTTTTAAATAACATTCTTGGCTATTCTAATATGGATTGTTCTAATTACAAACTTGCTTCACGGAGCAAGCTACGTGCTGAAACTGTATGTTCATTTATTACTGGAAAACCAAAGTTGTGTTATTGTATTATCTGCTTCTGTCCAAGTACCAGTTTTTTCATTTTTCTTCACGCTTCTCTTATTGTTATGAAGGATGGGAATTTGTTATTCGTACTGGACAAACTATTCTGAAATTATGATAATTAGTGTTGCTAGAAAAGCCAAAGCTCAGGGGATTAGAGTTTTGCTTCTAGGGGTTTGGTACACATGAACTATTTAAGTGATGTGATCGTCATTGGAACAAACTAGAACTGGATCTTTTCACTACTTATTTTTGTATTGCGTAAATCTGAAGCAAAATGTGGTAGAAATTGTCCTAGAACATGAAATACAAGGAGAGAACTTGAACTAACGTAACCGTTTGTGTTCAAAGTCGTGGACTAATCCTTTCAGGGGAATGCTGATGGCTTTGGAAAGGCATGCATGCTGGTGCTATAAGTTGATCTTCTAAGAGGCTGGGGCTCTCTGCAACAGGCTTCTACCCAGGCGAGCAAATCCTGGCAACCTGGAAACTGCAGGCTTTGTCTCGTTGCTTGAGATCCAGAACCAAGTTGCTTTAATACTGTAAAGCCCTATAGCTTGAGCAAATTACGTTTTTCAAAAATGGGTGGACAATCAACAATAAGATGCCAGGACTAGGAGTGACTATAAAAGTGACAACTGCGTCCATTAGTCTTGCAATAATCTGATGGCATATGATTAGGTAGAGCTAGAATTATTGAATGCTATAAAAATGTAAAGAATGAGATATGCTTTACACAACTTTCGGCAGATACGATGAACATATGCCACTGCCAACAATGAATCCAATTCAACAAATGTTATTGCTTATGTTGTAGCTCTTAGCCGCATCATCCTTTTTAGAGTGTCCCCCGAAGTACTGCAAGCCGGGCCACGAAGTCATCATATTCTGGCATCTTCGGATGAACATGCCCATTTGAATTTAACACTTCTGGCTGAAAGGAAGAAGCTCGAGCAGGTAATCTTGTATCTTCAGCAGGACTTGATTCAACAGGAAGAGATGCTGTTCTAGATGGAAGGCCATCTCTGCCTCTTTCTTTTGTTCCTCTGCCTGTGTTGTTGGACTTCTGAGAAGGCTGGAGATCTCCTTCTGATCCACCTGTATCAGGAGGTAACTTCTTTCTACTATAGTGCAACAAAAGTCTGTCCATTGTTTTCTCCTCTTCATCGTGTTTCCTCTCATTTAAGATCAAGTGTTTTCTGCCCTCTTCTTCACCACGTTGACTTAAGCCCTTTGAACTCGCATTCTCTGAACCAACAGATTTAGAATTCTCTACCTTATCTTGACCTGGCCATGTTTTTTGGATTCTCCTCCTAACAGATTTTGGTTTTGGCGTAGTGTCACCAATTGATTCATCAGGTCCAAGGCCATCAGAGTCATCAATCTGATCAGTTTTTTGCATCTTTTCCCGAACTTTGGCTCCAGTACCCGTAGTAGGGGCATCAGGAGTAGTTTTGGTGATGCTGATTCTTGCTTTGGTGTAAGGAGGGCGAATGGATTTATAGTAGAAAGGTTCCTTGTCATCCTTTTCTTCCTCTGAAGTACTTACAGCATATGTTTCCTTCTGTTGCACTTTTCTCTCAATACGATCCACTTGAATGTCTTTGATGGGGGTGCTAACCTCTGGTTCAGAACATGTATATTTCAACTGATCCTTGATCTTACATTCAGCACCTTTGTCGTCTATCTTCTGGTCAGCATTATCAATCCATTTTGGAGACATACTCTTCTCATCATTTTCACTCTTCATGCTGTCCTGCAGTTGCAATTATAAGGTTATGTCACAGAAAGATGTACTGATGCTTGATTTTATTTGTCCACATGCATAACTATACTAGACTTTTGCAAACGGAGAAAGATCAATCGGGGAAGAGTAGCAATACATTCAGTACAACCCAACAGAGTAAAATTAGCCAAAACACGGAAAATTCAAGGGATTGAAAAAGAATAACTGCCAAAGGTCAAATTTGAAAGGGACAAACAGAATCCCTCTGCACTGCCCCTTTTTGTTTTCAACCTAAAGGTTTGATATAAATTCTCCCATCAAACACAGGTCAACAAAAAATAAGTATGCTGAAGAAAAATTTGATTTTGGACGTCTGGTTGTTTCAAAGACTTACTGGTGCAGAGGCATGTGGATTTTTGTGTAGCGTCTGTTCCAAAGTCTTCGAATCCCATTGCAAACCAGCCTCTAAAGCTATGCCTTGCATCAGTTGAAGCTTTACATCCCTTGGAGGATGAGTTGATTTCAGCTTGTTGACAAACTGCAAAAGGAAAAAATCGTAATTCAGCTTAAGCAAAGTAAATGGGAAGTAGGTGGGAATAATGGTAAATTTGGTGATAGAATTTCCTGTTTAGTCAATATGTCATGCAAATTTATGAAAAAAATAAAATAAAATTTGTGTACTCCAAGTCTCCAACTCTTGGATGAAAGCCATGAGTAAACTACCTCTTTGTTGACATAAAACTCGATGGAATTCCCGTATCTTTCAGTAAAAATAGTTCTCAGATCTCGCAATTCTGGAAGATCAGCGAATCTCGCCGCTGCAAACATCAAAGATGAAGCAGCTTCCTTACATTCTTCAGGGCACTCCCTGCAAAATAATATACAATGTTCAAACTTACTGTTATAAGTTTAACCAAGATTACAAAAAAAAGAATTCAAAATGCACAACATCAACAGAGCATTTGCCATGATATATCTATTGTACGAACTGGAAAAATATACAACATTGACAGTCACCTTTGTTTATCCATACATGCGAGATGACTAGAAATGTGACTGCAACATTGCTCAACAAAATCATAACAGCTTGAAAAGTTCTGCTCATTCCAGAGGCCTTCAACCTATTTTAAAGCGACTGAGGAAAAGTAAGCCAGAAGCGGTACCGTGAACACCAATGTAGAAATGTAACTAAGGCAGGGTACAGAGCAGAATTTTAAAACTCAAATAAAAGATGGGATATACTTTTGCATTATTCTTGCCCTTCAGTTTTTGTCACGGCTTCTCAAGGCCGTAAGTTTATTCGAATTGAACAACAGTGTTTCAGCCATAAGGACACGCTGTCTTTACTGTCAATAATGACATTTTCCATAAGAATGAAGATCAGGGGGCATATCCCAACAACACCAACTATCAGTGCACTTCGTTGTTGACATATTATCACAGATCATGATGGAAAAGAGAAGGTTTGAAACCAAGAGAGAATAAACTAATAAGGAAATTTCAGAAATCTGACAATAGTTTTGTTTTCAGTGAATGCTCAAGAAAATAAGAACAAAATCATATCCCCAACCACACCAGATTGTAAAGGGCTGAACTGATAATTGATTAAATGCCAACAAGCATAAGCTTGAAATTCAAAAGCTCAAATTTTGATTTTATATTAAAAGTCTCTGCAGCAAAAGATAAAATAAGAAATATTACCCTGCCATAGGCATTGGTATCCAACCCATTTTTGAGAAGCTCAACCACATCGTTCTTCAAATACTTCTGTATTGCGCTCCTCTTCCTCTTTATAATTTCTATTCTTGTCTTTGTCAACTTGATTGCTGACTTGCTGCCAAAAACCCAAGATTGTTATTAGAAAAATTGAGGACCAAAAACAGAGGAAACAACCCATATCACAAAAACAAATTACAAAGATACATCCTTTTCTCAACGGGCTTACCATTTCGAGTAGAACTTGCTTTTCCACAATCCGTCAAACATTCTGGGAGTTCTGTTTTCCCTCTATTTGAATAACAGAAACTATGGAGAGAATGATCAATATAACGGAATAATCAATGCAAAGAAACCTGGATTGTTCTTTTGAATCCGAATGAAGTTACGCCAAGAATCAGAACAAATTGTGGAAGAATAAAAGCAACAGAAAATGGAGGAAGGGTTAAAAAAAAAACACCTCTGTTTCAGGATTCCTTAACCCTTTTATGAACAGAAAGTTTAGAGGGAAAAAAAAGCAGTGGATATTGGAAGAGATAAAGAAGGGTGGGATTGAATGTTCATTCGGCCATTAACAAACTCCAAGAACACCAAAAATAACAAAAAACAGTGAAAATTTTCTTGAGAAATTCCTGAATTCAATATTCCCACAGAGGAATATTATATTTATAGGGGAAGAGAAGGTAAGTGGAGAATCTTGAAAGAGCTGCTTATCATGCAGGCTTGCATTGCCACGTAGGACACCTGCTCAGGGCTGTATATAACTGTCAATCTGTGGTTTTACAATAATATCCCTGCGTCTGCTTATGGTCGCTAAAATTATGGGTAGATTAGGGAACAACAGTGTCCAAATGCGATGTTCCGGTAGGAGTGGAAGACAGACTGTCGAGGATTCAGCTCCTTAAGTCGCATATGTTCCAGTTTTTAAGGTTCCACAAACTTCTTCCTCATGTTAATATCATCGACCAATTTATCATTCCATATTTATCTCAAACTTTTGAGGTTTCCTTTATTTTTTCTTCTTTTTTTTTCGTCAAACCAAAAGAAAACTTGGGGAAGGATAGTTTTTCATAAGTGAATTAGAATACAATTATAATGATCTGCCTTTTCAACTATTTTTTAATGAAACGGTGTTGTTATTTCTCACATAAAAACTTGAGTATATCGACGATGATACATAAACATACATAAGTGATCAGTTGGCCAGGAGATAGAACTTAGAAGAAGGAAGTGGAGTCAAAAGGGCAACAAGTTTTAATCAAACCCCACGAATTTATTGTCTAAATGGATTGACCATGGAAAAAACGGTAAGGAAACGGGAAAGTCTTGTCAGAAGAGTTTTTATGGGCATTCCTCGTTTTGTGGGGATGACAAATATGACATGCGTGGAATATGGTCACTTGTCTAACCTGCCTACTTCTCCTACTCCAAGTCTCCAGCCTCCAGTTTCCTGTCTCCGTACACAAACATACACTTAGCTTAGCTATATGAGCCTGTGACTAGAATACCATATTTTTTTACGGCAAGTAGTTTCTCTCTATTAATTAAGTCATGCATGGAATTGGAACATACATAATTTAATGAGAGTGACTATATACATTATATTTTGTGGGAATATTATAAAACTGAAAGCGGCCAGTATTGTCTTTGATTTAGGGTAATGAACCGGTCGAACATTCCAGGTACAGCAGGTGCGCAACGGATAACGAACCAAATGGCGGAGAAACAACGCAGACCCGCAGCTATAGCCTCGGGGGTTGCGTCCAAAAGAAGCACTAGCCAAAAAAAGTTGCTTAACTGAATCCGGCTCTGATTGCCGAATGGGTTTTTAACTTTTTATTGCTGGCCTCTATTTGGGACGTTGATTGGTTGTCCTCCACTTGCGTTTGTAGTTTACGATTTTACACGGGACGATCTTACTTTTATTATTTGAATAAATAAAATATAATTAAAGTTATTTAAAAATAATTTTTATATTTAAATAAAATTAAAATTATTTATTATAAAAATAATTTAATTATACTTTTATTAATTTTTAAAAATAAATAAATAAATAAATTAGACATAGATATCTTTTGATTGCGACAGTAATTAAAAATTAAGAAAATCATATAAAACGTCGTAAGAAATAAAAATTAAATTAAAATAATTTAATTATAAATTATGCATGAATATTTTACATAAATATTGATATATTGATTAATAATTTCTTTAAAAATAATTTATAAATTATATTTTATCAATTTTTCTAAAATCTTATAATGTTACAATTTCATTCCACCAATCTAATCCTATTACTCTAAATAGATTTTATATAAGATACCCATCCTTGTTCTTCATCCCAATTTAAGTTTGTTCCAAAAAAATTCTAGCATGCCAGATCCATTGCGTAACCAGGTGTGGTTTACCTTTAATATAGACACTGAAATGTCTGAGTGAGCGTAAATGATTATTGCATTTGTGAAACTTTTGCTCTCCATAGGCAATATATGCACATGTTATATGTGGTGATAGTAATTGTTACCGGCATTCAAAATAAATCAAGTATAAATATTTCTCTCGTTATGTTTTCGTTATTGTTAATTGTGAATGGACGCCCTCAATTTGAATGCATGTGTTAATAGCAATTATTAATTGCAAAGCTAAAATTCTCGTAAATTAATAAATGAAGGCCAGGCCATCATCATCATAAAATATATGGTTAATGACAACTCTACTAGATTAATTAATGGTAAATGGGAGACGAGTTATCAGTAATAATTAATTAATTCCCTTTGCATTCGTAATGGTGAAGACTCCGGCGCCGCATTCTCGCATGCAACGGAACGGTGAGTCATCGGATCAGTCATGGGTCATGATTCATGACGACTGGGTCACGTGATGTTGGCGGTGTTCGTTGGCATCGGTTCACATGTCACGTGCCTAATCCCACCTTAAAGTTCGTTGGCATCGTGCTTTTGTATTAATTCATTCATTGCAAGACACGATGAGGTTAGGTAAGGTAGGCTAGGTAGCGCAGTAAGCTTCACCTCTATTGTTTTATTCAAGAATACAATCTGTCAATCTTTCTTTCTTATGTCAATCTGTCAACGGCAGTAATCACATAATTACTGCCGTAATATATATTTTTTCCTGTTTTTTAACGTCATATGTTTACAGTACTAGGTATTTTTCGAGAAATTGGAGGCACTAATTTTAGGTTGCAACTAAATTAGCCATATGGTTCCTTTTTTAACGCAGTTAAGCCGAGGTGAGTGATGAATTAAATCATAAATTCAGCGTTGCAACTAATTTAGGTTGCTTCCTAACCAAATTAGTGGGAATGTGTGTCTTTTTTCCATCAAAACCATATATGCTGGTGGGACAGTGTTGTGGAGAGGTTTACGTGCATCTTCGTGTTTGTTTTTCAATGACCTTAGGAGTAGAGGCTCGGGTTAGTTAACTTAATGTTTGGAATTTGGAGGTATGTATGACAACAAATGGTAACCTAATAGACGACAACAAAAGTTTTCTACTACCTAAAGCAAGCTCTACTCAACCTGTGCAAGCTGTAAAGACTAAAGAGTAGGGAGACTCCACACAATACCAGTTCTTCTTCCGGGTTGGTTACGTTTTCGGCAATTCAATTAATGGAGTTTTGTAGTATTGAGTTTGGTCCTCACTCCTTGATTTTTATGCAGACGGAATGGGTTGCTCCTTTCAAAAGCAAAACTCTTGCTTATTGATTTTTCTTTTCTTTTTTTGGGGTGGCCGGCAATGTTGGATATAGATCTTTAGTTCAGGTTGGACACTGGGTCATTGACTGTCATATTCCTTGGGTTTTTGAAGCACTGAATCCTGAAATTGGCCCTTTACTCCCAAAGACTCAAGCAGTGACCCAAGGAAGCTTTCCTTTGTTACAATTTTGCTTATTCTTTTGTTTTTCATCAACTTATTTTCTTTTTCTCCATTTTTATTCTTCAGTGGACATATTTGCAGTAACCAATTGGCTATTGCTCCAACCAAAGCCAATTTATGAACTGATTCAAAAACTGGGTCAACATTAGCAGGGGATCAAAAGAGTAAAGAAGAGAAGGCCCAAAAAATAAGACCCATGGGCATTATTTACTCATTTATTTTCTCTATTTTTTCTTTCTTTCTTTCTTTTTTATCTACTTCCCCAAATCATATCTGGACGAGACGAGGATAAAGTAATATGCTTTTGCACGAGAAAAACAAAAAAGAACAAAAAGACAAAGAGAAGGGAGTGATTTTCGTAAATTTTGTAATTCCAAAGCAGAACATGAAGAGTACCCAACAAAAGCAGCCGATTTGGTTAGAAAATTTTGATGGGCTAACAACTCCCAATTTTATTTTTTTTTTCCTCTACCAGAAACTTGCCAGGAAGTGTACCACAAACCGAAACACAAAATTTTCCTGACGCAGCAATTCGTGGCGAACCAGTCGTTCCAGGTTGCGGTTCCGAGGAAGCAGATTGCTGCAATACAACAACGTTGTCACGGTTGCCGCCGGCTGAATGGCTAGCGCCCCCACCGTGCGAGCTATTGGCTGAATCCTCACCGCCATATACGAAACAATTCTAACTCGATCACTCAAAAGCAGCCGGTTGATCACTCCTGCCACAACTTAACTAACGAAAACCATATATTAATGCCTGGGGAAAAATATGTCAGCATTAATCTTAATGGGCATAACAACATTAATTAAGCCTAACTAAATGTAAACCTTATCAGCAGCAAAAAAAAAAAAAGCTACATTGGATCATTCTAGGACATTAATAAACAACACGTACCGCAGATATTTGACGATTGGGAGGCCGGATGGAGGGAGGGAGGGATTGTTGGTAGTGATGTTTTAAATGTTTGTGGTTGAACACAAAGGAAATCTGCCACTCTTCTCTTCAACTGATATTCAAACCTAAGAGTCTTCTGTAGTGTCTCAAAAAAAAAAAAGAAAAAAAAGAATGATGCTGTCAAAAGCGATGCAATACAACTGCGGAATGAGAAACCCAATGCTCTAATAGGGAGATGAAAAAACAGTGGGCGGGTGCAAACCGCAAAGGGATCTAACTTCGGTCCTATCGACCATCTAACCTTCATCACTCACGAGGGTTTTGTACGACGTCGCATATATTTTTTTCTAATCTTTTTAGGCAAGGGATACATACATAGTACGGTGATAATTAGCATAACCTGTTGGGATCGATATAATTTCTTGCCTTGCTGGTCAAGCCAAAATCATGGACTGATTATGAGTAGTCAAATTAATAAGAGCAGTACTTATAATCAGGTTTTATAGGGGCTGCATGTATAATTCCATATTGTTATCTTTTACGTACGTTTACATTTTTTTCCCCTTAATTATTTGATTATTACCCACTGCATAATATTGGTTAAGGCACAATATGTTATACTCTTTTATTTTATTTTATTTTCTTGGGAGGTAAGCATGCTTGATTTTAAGGTATGTTATGGCATTGTGTGGAAGAAGTACGAAGTACTGAGGACAATTGTTGTTAGTTTTAAATTGCTTCTGTGATAAAAATAGTTCCTAAGTATACGGTAACCGTGGTTTTTGTCCTTTCTAAGGTTTGGTTGGTTCTTCGGATTACATTCATTTGGATCACCAATTCAATCACGTAATATCGGCATCTAAATTACTAAAATATGACATGGTTAACCTTAATTTTCGAGTGTAAGGCATAGTTCTCTCTGGAACACACGAGTCCCATAAAATTTTTCTAAAGGTAAATACACTAAAATAGAGAAATTTTTTAACCTCGAATGAATTTACAAAATCACTATCATTCGAAAAATTAATCATTAATAGAGTATCAATACTCTTTCTTAGTAGAAGAGAACTTTTTTTAATTATAATTTTATTATATATTGCAGATAATGAAATTTAAATCTGGATTTATAAGATGAGCACATTAGACTTCAACAAGGCCCTTCTCAATTAGAGAGGACATTTAAATATTTATTATGTCTAATCAAAAGATCAAAAATTTATGATGTTGGACTATGAAATAATCATTTTGATAAGAAAATAGTTAAGTGATAACATATGTATCACAAGCGATAAAAGTTATAGTTCAATTGGTAAAATATTTCATTTATATTTGTGTCAATGTTTTTCAAGGGAATTCATTATATAATAAAATTAAAAAAATGATGATATTAATTGAGAAGTTAATGTCTTATCCAATGAGTTTTAAAGAACAATAACCTCACAAAGAATTTATTTCGATTGAAGTGTTTGCATGAGTGCCAAGTGAATCCTATTCTGAATTTGAAATATCGAGAAGTTGAAGAATTAGTTTAATTAATGCTATGTCTTATGAGCCTATATGACCAAACATTTCATTTTTATCTTTAAAATATAAAAAATATAAATACACAATAAAATGTAATCCAGACAAAAACTCTCCCTCACCTTGATATTCTTTGTTTTTCCAATTGAAAAAAAAATAAAGAATAAATTAATGAAGGGATAATATCATTTACCACTCTCGTAGTTTAGTAATATATCAAATCAAACTCTATAGTTTAACAAATATCAATAACCCTCCTGTAGTGAAAAAAAATATCAAACACCCTCTTTGACTAACAGTCAACATAAATAAGTTGGAAAAAGACCAAAAAACCCTCCGATATAGAGATATAATTTAAAATTCTAAAATAAAATTTTAAAAATACAAAAAAAAGACAAAATTTAATGATAAAAATTTAATAAAATTATTTACACTATATAATCTATTTTTTTTAAAACTAAAAAATAAAGTTTAAAGATGAAAATTTAATAAAATGTACAGACAAAATGACAAAAAGAATTGCAAAGTATCTATAAAAAAAAATTGAGGTTAAAAAACAAATTATCTATATAATAATTTTTTATCTTTTTGCATTAAAATTTTTAACAAAATTTTACATAATTTTATTAAATTTTTATCTTTAAAATTTTGTCTTTTAAAAAATTAAACTATATCAATTTTTTTGTCATTTTTGTCTTTAAATTTATTAAATTTTCATCTTTAATTTTTTTTTAATTTAAAATTTTTTATTATATAGTCTAAATAATTTTATTAATTTTTTAAAAAAATTTATCTTTTTTGTATTTTTAAAATTTTATTTTAGAATTTTAAATTATATACTTTTATATTGGAAGGTTTTTTTTTTCAATTTATTTACGTTGATTATTAGTCAAATGGGTGTTTGATATTTTTTTTCACTACAGAAAAGTTATTGATATCTATTAAATTATAGGATTCAATTTGATATATCACCAAATTACGAGAATGATAAATGATATTATTCCATTAACTAAAGACTACAACGAATCCCAAAAGGATAGCTGCGTAAATAAATTGACCTAAAAAAAACAGTAAAGGAGCGGACGGGCCGTCAAATATGAAATACTCGTGGGATCAGGACTAAAACGTAATTTTGTTATATTTTTAGTTAGACACATGTACAGTCATCTTGTTGTATATAAGCCTCCCTCCGGTGCCAGAAAATTCTAACACCACCAAAATCACTGATTGGGCTAGGGCTTGTATTACTAATTTTTCACCCGTTTCTTAGATCCCAGAATTGCAACCCTAGCCTAGAATTCATCATGTCTTCCAAACAAGGTATGTAATTTCATCGTGTCTTCCAAACAAGGTAGTCATAGCCGGAGACGGAAAAGATTGATTTTTATTTTTTTTTCGTTTTTGCAATTTGATGCGCTATTTATGTTTGTTCAGGTGGAAAAGCTAAGCCTTTGAAGCAACCAAAGGCTGAAAAGAAAGAATACGAAGAGGTATATTACTTATTTCGATAATTGTTTTATTGAGTTATCTTGGTTAATCAATTCCAAATTGTTTATGGGTAGTTTATTTTGGGGTTGATTTTTTGGATGTTGTTGATCTGGCTATCTTCAAATATTATGGTGGTTGTATTGCCTGATCTTTTGATATGTTCTTTAGTTTTTGAGGTTGATGCGTAGGAGCCGTTTTATTACCCTTTCATACTTTCGTAGACCCTTAGTAGAGTTAAAAAACTTGAAAGAGAGGAATCTTGTCAGTTTGATTATGAAATTTATATATCAGTCACATTCAAATTTAACGTTATTTAGTATTTGAATCTCCTAATGCCTAAGTTGATTTTTCCTTGGATTTGCTTCACGGCTGTAAAGTTTTGGCGTCCATAAGGGATCCCCGGCTGGTTTAGCCTCTAATTCTTACTTTGTTGGTTGTCTACTTTGTAGACGAGTTTTATTTTGAAATTGGGAATTGTGTATCTTCGGACGTTTAAGTTTTTTTGGCTTTTGGTAGTTTAATAATCTGGAAGTTGGGAATTTGATTATTGTGGATCACTGGATACTCTGTCATGGTTGTTGTGGGGATGGGTAGCTTGCCATGGTTGTGGTGGGGATTGGCAGCTTCTGGGTTTACATGATTCCTTAGCATTGTTTGTTCTCATTCTTACAGTTAGAGTGTGTTCTGTTGGGTGCAGGAAGATAAGGCTTATCTTCAAAAGAAGAAAGAGGAGGAAAAGGTGCGATAGGTTTCTGCTTTATATGCCTTTTAATAGTTTTGCAATTTCCTGGAGGTTTTAGTTCAAACAAACCCTTTTCTCATGTTCTGGTGTGCTTGACAGGCTCTGAAAGAACTCAAAGCTAAGGCTCAGCAAAAAGGATCATTTGGAGGTTCAGGGCTGAAGAAAAGTGGAGGGAAGAAGTGATGCTCTAGAAACTTTATTGTACAAGTCTAACAATGCCCATGTTGGATTGTTTGTTTGCTCGTGGTTTGCTTTATGGTTGGGAGTGATTGTTGTTGTCAATGCCAAATACATTCAATGTAAAACTGAATGAAATGTTTGCGCATTTTCAATATATGAACTGTGCTATTTCCTTGTTTTGTTCATACTATATGGATTAACAATGAAGTCGCACTAGGTGATTTACCAGGGTAGTCGGAAGTGCTTCCTGGTTATGGATGCATACTTCGTTTAAGTTGGTGTTGATCTAAGAATCTGAAAACTTTGATTTGCTTGATTGTTCCTTGTTTAGAGGCACCCTGAATGATTTTTGTACTGAGGATTCATCCATGAAGTATTTGTCTAGTCTATCTGTCGTTTTGAGCAGCTGGTGGACTTTAAAAAGTTCGCGAGATGTAGAGGCATAGTGATCACGCGGTAATGATTGAAAGACTTGTGGTAATGACAACTAGAAGAGCAGAGCAAATTAAGAACAAAGTAGAAACTGGCAAATAAAAAGCCGGGGGCGCAAGATTGGTCACATTGTTGAGAATTTTCAGGAGTCGATGAATATGATGTTCCACTACTAATTTCTAGGCAACATAATAGCTGCATTTTGGATTACAGCACTATGTTTCAAGCTATGGTGAAGGAGAAACAAACAAATACTTCGGTTGTTTGAGCAAAAACGCACTGCTAATAGATTAGCAAAAAAATCAATGCTGAGTAATATAAACCATCAAACATTCCCTTGACAGGAATATTTCATACTCTGCAAACTGGAATTGGATTTCATACTCTGGTTGTTCATTAGTGCCACTGCCATTAGCATATACAATGAAGCACAATGCCACAACCGACATTGGCATTCAAAACAGTGTCAAAACTAACAGGACACTAGGACAGTTCGCCACTATCCCCTACAATTGGTAAACCCCAAAACTCTGCAAGAAGGCATCATACTACTGCCGGTCATGGACATCATACAACATTAAACCATAAAGGCCTGTATGCTAAAATCATGAAACCTCACAAAAACATGTTTCCTTTCAAACTTGGCATACTCAAACTTAACACCCCATTCAACACTACTGATCTGGTTTGTCTGGCTCTTCCTCTTTTTCTGGATCTTCCTCCTCCTCTTCTTTCTTTTCTTCTTCTTCTTCCTCATCTTCTTCAGGAGGATCGGCTGGTAGGGGGGGTGGCAATGGAGTTTTCATTGGGCTGAATTGAGGAAAGATGTCTGGCCTCCGTCCAGGCTTTGGCCTTTCCCACTCCTGCAACAATCACCATCTAAATGATTAACATAAAAGCAGTAATTGCAAATCTGTACGAATCTTAGAAAGCAGTCCAGCCCAAATGTAACAAATTTACAATTCACAGTCTGCAGGGAGAAAGAAGCATCTTAAGTCTAAATCTGCCAATCCCTGCACAATATACTTCCACAAAGCTCAAACATTCAGATGGACAGACAAGAAGATTGACAAACTAATTAAGATACCAACTCAAGAGGCAATGAGATGCAATACCCTATGCATGAATCAAAACAAGTTCAGACGAAGAAGGATGTCCAGACTTTCATTTAAAGGTAATGGGTGTTCAAATTCGATGAAGCCTAAATCATAAACCCACCAAACACTACAAATCCTAACACCGTGGGCAATATACCCTTAAGTCTCCGAAGGTTGATGCTCCTATTTGATGGTGTATAATTAGGCATGAATCAGCACAGAAGTAGCATAAAAACACATCTCTTGCCTAAGTTGGCCATGCCATTGAAACTCTTTCCTGCAAGAAGGAAGCTGAAGAAGCCCAGAAGCTACAGGCTACAAGGCACTTGATATTTCCAACAGTGTCTCAAATCAATAATTTAGAGAACCAACTCCATCCTAACAGAAAGAAAAAGTAGAGCACAACACCAACAACAAACATTACTCCTCGCTAAAACAAATATAAAAGCTTCCGATTTCAATTTACATGTCTAAATTACAATTCCTTTCGATACTCAGATTGTTTCCCAATTCAGAACCAAAGAAGCCCATACTTGTAACCGAATCCAAAAAATAAAATCAAGGAGTTCCCCCGACTGCTGCAAATTACGAGAATAGAATGAAATACGGTACACAAAAACAAAATGCCCCTACGAATTCATCCTCCTCTTAATTTCAAAGTAGAATAGAGCAAAACATACATCCTTATAGTAGATAAATGATTGTAGAACCCTTAAAAAAACAAAAATAGAGCTTACAATTGGAAAATCAAGAGGAGAACGGCGAGTCATCTTCTCTTCCTCGGGAGCCATACGAACGATCTGCAGGGCCCCCCGCTGACCACCAAGCCTCAGAAGACATGTTGTCAAGCTGGACGAAGAACGCGGCGGCGGGAAAGAGACCACATATAGCTGGCGCCTTAGTATCGATGATGATGATAAGGCTTCCCGGCTTCTCAACGATGCCAAACTCGTGGGAGAATATAAAGGTAGAGGGCTTGATAAAGAAATTAACGCCATGAAAAAAAACAAAGCCCTTTTTTCCTTTGATAATTGGGGTTATGTTTTGCAGCTCACAGCTTCCCCTCTTCTCTTTTCTTCTCCTCCCCAGAGAGAGTCTCCGCAGAGTCACACACCAACCGCCTTCCACCTTGCTTCATTGTCCCCAAAGAAGGATTAGGTAGTGTCCCGCTATTGCGGGCTTCGGATTGGGCTAGACAAAAGACCTCGGACCATTTTAATTGGGCCGTATGGCAGTAGTGGGCTTGAGCCCCAAATCTTCTACCTACACCACCTTCATGATCTAATTCTAGATGTGCTGATTAGGCGCTGCTTTTTTATGCGCTATTGATGATGCTATCCAAAAAACATATTTTACTTGAAAATAGTGATCACTTAAATACATTTTGTACTTTTAACTCAATTCAAACTAAAAAAAACTTATATATTAAGAAAACAAATATTTTTTTTATATTATTTATACCGATAAGTAAATGAACATTTTGGTAATTTATTTTTATATTTTTAAAATAATAATTATAATAAAAAATATATATATATATATTAAAAAGTGTAAATATACGATATGATTTCATAACGCTCACGCTCCACACAATCCAATGTCTATTCACTTTAGGTTCAAATTATAACCAACGACAGACAAAAAACATGATGTTTGCAAATTTTGAGAGGGGCCCGGGGGGCGCGGAGTTTGTGACGACTGACAAAATAAGGGCATCCGACTCAGATGCCACAGTTAGCCGATGCATGTGGACAATGGGGATTGGGGGGTGAATCCAAAAGGATCAAACCCATGATTGGCTGCTGGTATCCCAAAGGCAATGGCTGGCCTCACAGGTCACACCGCACCCAAATGCAGAGCAGAGGTATTTTTAGTGGGCCCGAACCAACTGAGCCCACGACGGAGAGCGACTAGACCATGTTGGGTTTCAGCTGAAAAACATGCAAAAGAGTTCCACGTGGAGAAAGAAATGGTTGTCATTTTGTATTTTCCCACAGTACACATAGGGAGGGACCGAGGGAGTCCCAAGAAAATAGCAACGGTAGGGGTGGCTTCTCTTTCTTTCTTTCTTTTTCTAAAGCGAAGCGTAGAGATATAATATACTCATACTCAATAATGAATGACGTGGTTTTCTTAATTTTGGATCAAGACGAGACCATTAATTTATCCTCTTCTTTCTCGTAAACAATAAGAGGACCGGGAGGTTGAGCAGCAGAGAGAGTGCTTTGAA
The DNA here is from genome assembly GCA_020080225.1 of Gynochthodes officinalis. NCBI lineage: Eukaryota > Viridiplantae > Streptophyta > Magnoliopsida > Gentianales > Rubiaceae > Gynochthodes > Gynochthodes officinalis. The sequence continues at coordinate 12,770,748 of CM034625.1, read as the reverse complement.
GGCATATGACCATAATCTTTGTTTCAGAAGCACAGACAAAACCGGAACCACATAACCCAGTACCCCTCGTATATGCTCTCACCAAAAGCATCATACTGGTAGCTTTAAGGATTCTTTTCTTCAACCCATATTCATGGGGTAAGGTAGCCTCCTCTCAATGTGTGGTTGGATGCACAAAACACCAAAAGAAAAAGGTCCCGTGTTGGGATTTTCTTGTTTTTGTATTGTGTGAACATAGACATGTATTAGACTGAGTTTGACGTAGAAAATACAAGTAATAGAATCTAGTGGCCTTAGAATCCAATATAACAAAAAGGCGAGCCAAAGGGTAATCATCAGATTAGGCGGAGGAGACAAAAAGATCAGCCTTTTTCTTTCCTTTTTAAGATTTTATAGAGTTTGGGGAATGAGAGCAGGAGAAGATAGATGGATTTCTGGCCTGAGTTTCTTGCGAGCAGCGGGGGGAGAGAATTTGTGGCTGGAGGATTTGGAGGAATAGCTGGCATTATTGCGGGTTATCCGCTGGATACACTCAGAATCCGGCTGCAACATTCCAGTACAGGCTCAGCCACCACCATCCTTCGCCATGTTATCTCTAAAGAAGGACCCCTTGCCCTTTATAGAGGCATGGGTGCTCCTCTTGCCTCTGTTACTTTTCAAGTAAGTGCGTCCTGCTATTACTTCTCTCGCTTCGCTTTTTGTTGTTGTTTCCCAAGGTTGCAGTAGTGTTTGATTACCATTCGTGTTTCTGCATGATCAATGGAAAAAGATATATATTTTTTTTTTCTCTTTTATCCTCAATGACTATTGACTAATAACCTTTCTGGCAACTTGGCATACTTTTTGGAAATGAATATTCGATTTATCTATCTTATTGTATCATTTTCAAACATCATAAGAATACCATCGTTCCTTTAATTCCTGGAGTTTTAGGAATAAATTTTAAAGTTTTGATCTTTGTGATAACAAAATTACAAATTTCTGTGGGCAAGAAAATATATGTGCACTTTCCAGTTAAGGTTTATCATCATATATTCATATCTGCATTGATCATGGTATTGCCAATAAATCAATATTAAAACTCATATCTCTGCTGCAAATGACTGACTGATCAAGTTATGTGAGTAGATGTTTGTGTACGCTACCGATATCCACAACGAAAGATTGGGTCTTATTGCACTCTCAATCATCCACCCACCGAAGAAGGAAAGAGAGTATGAATTTGAGTTCCTTGCTTTCACGAAACAAAAACTATGTTGAACAGCGTAAATGCCGATTGATGCCAAGAATCAATTTTGGCACCGTTCTGACCACGTGTCACTGACCATTAAGAAAAATCTACAAGTCTTCTTTTTGCCTAACAGGCCTTGCCCCCAGTAATAATATTACGAGGAGAAAATTGGGGGTGAAAAAACACAAAATCAAAGACAAGTCAAATGTTGTCTTCCCGATTTCCGAGCGGATGATTCCAACATGCAACCAAAATATGAATGTTGGGCGATAAACAAGAGAAACTGAAATTAATTACTGCCGGCAAATCCTCAGTCAAGCAACTAGGAAGTTCAGGCCAATGGTTTTGGTTGAGCAACGAGTGTTACGCAAATTCTACGCTTACTTGATAATGCAAAAGAAGTTTCTTAGGCAATAACTATGAAAATGTGACTCATTATCAGGGACATAATTCCTGCTTAGTGTTCAGGCATACTGTGGTAACTACTTTCTCATTCTCCTGCAGAATGCTATGGTCTTTCAGATATATGCCGTACTCTCCAGAGCATTTGACAATGATGTTCCTGCAACAGACCCACCCTCATACAAAGGAGTTGCTCTTGGAGGTATTGGAACTGGAGCAATACAAAGCTTGATGCTTAGCCCTGTTGAGTTAGTTAAAATCCGTCTACAATTACAGAGGAACATCAGTGAAAACAAGCATCCAAAAATTAATCGAGGTCCACTAGATGTTGCCAGAAGTATATTCAGGACTGAAGGTTTGAGAGGCATCTACAGGGGTTTAACTATCACTGTACTCAGAGATGCACCTGCTCATGGAATCTACTTCTGGACATATGAGTATATGAGGGAGCAGCTTCACCCTGGCTGCAGAAAGAATGGCCAGGAGAGTCTCAACACCATGCTTGTTGCGGGTGGGCTTGCTGGTGTCGCTAGTTGGTTATCTTGTTACCCGCTGGATGTCATCAAAACCAGACTCCAGGCTCAGACCTCATCAAAATACAATGGTATTGTTGATTGCTTCAGGCAAAGTGTTAAAGTAGAAGGGTATAGTGTGCTCTGGCGCGGTTTAGGAACTGCAGTTGCCAGAGCATTTGTAGTGAATGGAGCCATTTTCACAGCCTATGAAACAGCTCTGAGGTGCTTATTCACCAACAACGGTCATGCAACTTTGCAAACAGAAAATGCAATGTAGAAAAGGGCCCCAGCTTGTTGAGGGTGCATCATCATGACACCATGGAGATGCACCTATCTGTGAATGGCACTTGATACTTTTACCAAATTTTAGTTTCCAGATACAATACCAATGATGGCAGTGCAAAAAGCAGTGCAGTTGAAGGCAATTCCTTTTTGCCAGAGACATCCCATAATAGGAATTAAATGAAAGCATGGGAAGAATTGTACCATTTTTCTATGGATGAACTATTATGCCATTTTGGAACAAACATCAAGTTCAATACCATTTAGTATGAACACAATGCAAATAAACTTCATAATATTATGTTTTACATGGATGCGCACTGCACCGAATACAACAATTTGTATTGTTATTGAAAGACAACAGTTACTCTTATTTCATATCAAAGTCACGACCCTAGACACAAGTTTTCTTACATGTAGACAACAGATTCGTAGCATTAGCTCAAAGTCCTGTCATTGAGGAAACCGGTAAAACAAACAAAGAAAAAAGGATCCTACGAAAAGCATTACACAGCTCAATACAAGTAATGATAAAATATATTCGTCAAAATTGTCATCAATAGCTACCTCCAGCGCCAAAACGCTCAACCCTGTTTTCACTGAGATTTAACCCAGCCATGGCATCCTCCAAACCACTGCTGGCCTCCGCCAATATAATTGGATCATTATAGTTCCTCACAGCCTGCACAATAGCACGAACTTTCTTATAAGGGTCCGTACAATTAAAAACATCTGATCCCACGAACACGCCATCACAACCCAATTGCATCATAAGAGCCGCGTCGGCAGGGGTCACAACCCCTCCAGCTGCGAAATGAACTACTGGAAGCCTTCCCATTTGCTTTGTTTGAGCTACAATGTCATAAGGAGCTGCGATTTTCTTGGAAAACGCGAAGACTTCATCGTCATCCATATTGTTCAATATTCTTATATCCCCCATCACTTTTCTTACATTGCGAACAGTCTCCACAATGTTCCCGGACGCTTTTAAATCTCCCTGGGTCCTTATCATTGCGGCGCCTTCTCTCACCCTTCTTAAGGCCGCCCCGAGATCTGCGCATCCGCAAACAAATGGGGCGCGGAAATTATGCTTGTTAATGAAATGGTGTTCATCGGCAATTGATAAAACCTCGCTTTCATCAATGTAATCAACTCCCACAGCTTCAAGGATTTGGGCTTCCACGAAATGGCCAACTCGAACGCGGGCTATTATTGGAATTGCAATTGCCCCTTTGATTTCTTTGATGAGAGACGGGTCCGGCATGCGGGAAATGCCAGAATTGTTGGGTTCCGAGACGATGACACAGCAAGCGCCGGTGGACTCGGCGATCTTAGCTTGATCGACGGTTGAAACGTCCACAATTGCTCCTCCGCGGAGCATTTGGGCGATGCCTACTTTGATGGAAAATGGGTTCTTCTTGGCATCGGTAATGGCGCTACCGCCGTAGACCGTTACGGCACCGTCGTCAGCCATTTGTGAAAATGCCTGAACGAAAATGATATTAAGATAAACCGGACACGATTCCGCGAACTGTTTGTGAAAATGCTTTACTGTATAACTAACAGATATCGGGTAATGATTGTGTTGGTGTAGAGTTGGGAAGGACATATAAAATGGAAAGGAGAGTGGAAGAGTCGGTGACGCGTATGGTTCCAGAAGCTTCGGGCAGGTTACTCTGTCGATTATAGAATGTTCCTTTCGTTGAAGGGATGTTGCTTTACCAACGGCGTATTTTCAATTTTTTCTGGAAGGGAAAAATGTTGTATTTTCCATTTGGTATGATATTTTTCATTTGATATGATATTTATTTTGTGTGAGATGTTGCTAAATCACGATTTTAATACGTTAACTCTTTGACTGTACTAATTATGAATATAATTATATGTATCCGCTCCGCGGGATTACATAATCAAATTTGGAGAAAGAGCATTTTCCATTTTCAAATTAGGAATTTTTATCTTTCGTATCATTTGACCAAATGTAACCCCATGATTTGAATGTTTAAAGGATTTAGCAAAACAACTCGAAGTTTGAAAAGGGAAGAAGAAGTAACATTAACCCGCAACAAGATAATTTATTCAATCACATAGCTTGTACTGGCTCAATAACTAAAAAGTGTAACATACTTGAATCTAATTGGGATTCGCGATGGTAGATCTTGGGAAAAGGAGATGTGATGTTTATTTGTTAATTTTAATATAATAAGTTGTGAGTGTCAAAATTACCAAAATCATTATTATTATTATTATACCTCAATTGCTTAATTAGGTAACTCCAGTTTCTATTCCTAAGCTTTTACGTTATTGTGGTTGATGTCAAGGTATGAAATTAACTCAGATTGGTTGAAATTCTCTTTTGTTTGTTCCTTTCGAATTAAATAAAAGGAAATTACAATTCGAAAAAACATCATCTGGTAGGCAATGTCAGTGCACGGATGCAGCATTTTTTTATGAGGGAGAATCTAAATTCAAGGTAACATTTGAGGCCTCCGATTACGGTTTCCTGGGTGTCATAGTTGTCACAAGTCAAAAAATGTGTTATACTCTTTCGAGCAATCGCAGATCCACAAAAACATTAACCATCTATTGACATGAATTTATAATTTTCACATGTAATTACGTAAACGTGACAAGATGTTATCAATTAATAACGGGATTAAATAATCAAAACTCCTAAAAAAATACAAACAAAAAACTCATCCCAACAGAAAACTGGGGAAGAAAGAAAGAAAGAAAGACACCATTTTATCCATCGGGATAGTGGTTCAAATTAATTTTAAATTGACAACATTTCATTTAGACCAAATAATTCAAGTTCTTTCATAAAATCAAATATCAATATTAAAAGTATATATATATTTATTCAAAAAAATCACCTCAATCTCAATGAATGAAGAAACAAAAATGAGAGAGATTAACAAAGCAAAGTCGTGTTTGGTGGACCGGGTGCTGGACATCGTCGTTTAATTCCATCCATCCAACAATCCTCCTGTCTCCTTCGCAGTTCTCACCCCTAAAACACAAGAGAGAGAAGAAAAAAAAAAAGAGAAATTAAATTAATTTAGATGATCAAAGATTACATATCAGTTTAGTTTTCCAAAACCTAGGTGCAAAACAGTTACAGCAATCATTTTGACAACCGTCAATAAAGGAACAAATTGTGTGTGGAGACAAGGATCTTAACCGACTAGACCAATCCGATCCAATAGAACAAATCAATTCAAAGGATATAAAAGAGTGTATACTTTTTTTCATAAGTCTAGAGTACCATTTTTACGATTTGAGAATAACAATACATGGTAGAAATAAGGTATCTAATCCATTGTTGGTCAAATTAAGAAGGATATATGGTTCCTTGTGAGAGTACTTATGAGTGCAAAACAATTAGTTTATTCAATTTGAACATTTTTTAGAACCCTAACCAAAAATCAAGTCAAATTCAAATTCGATTTTCAATTTAAAATTGAAACAAAACCATTAATTTAAAAATCAAATTCAAAAATTACACAATCCTAACTGGGCCAGTTAACTTTAATCTCATACTTGGGCCGGTTTATTATTATTATTCTTATTTTACTGGTCAAATAATCAAAATAATGGCACAGGTTTTTGGCATTTGCCATTGAATTTTTCAACTAAAATTTGAAATTTACACAAATTTTCAGAATCCAGATCGACAACTAAATAAAATTTGACCATATTTGAATTCAAACCAACCTAATTCGAATTTGACCGAATTAATATAATTTTGAATTCAATTGGATTTTGCTAAATTGGTTCAACCGAATTCAAATTCGGTTTTAAAAATAACTGAAACCATTAACTCGAAAATCAAAATCAAAATTCAGTTCAAACCAACAAACGAAAAAACTAAATTCGAATTGAAAAATTCAAATTTGATCGAATATTCGAGTTAATTTAAAAATTACACCTCTAAAAATACTGTTGATAAATTTTGAATTTAAATTTCAATTTTGTTTTCGATTGGAAAACAAACTGAAACCATTAACTCAAAAACTGATGACAATGCCCGACTCTTTATTAGATTCGTTGAACAAGTTTATGAGGATCTTCCAATTGACAATTATAGAAAGCCGTTCAATTCACTTGCATATGATGGGCGAGCAACTAAAAATTTCAAGTACCACCAGTCAGGGTTATGAATCCAACTAGGCATAATGACATCCCGACGAGGTCAACTTTGTATATGGGATGGTATTCAGCTGCCCATCTCCCATTTAATCGTGATGTTTTGGAGCGAATCTTGTCTTAGATGATTATAGAAAACGGAATTTGAGTGAGTAATTGACGTAAAAAAGGTTTCAATTCAAGCCCACTAGTGTCCCCTAGTCCCGTTTGGGTCAATCAAGAACTATAGGACGATCCCCATCCACTACCTATCGAGATCCACGATGAATTCAATAAAATCCATGGAGTCCAAGCAACGTCCAAAATCGATCTACACTATAACTTGAGAGACTTTATTACTCTTTTACATGACTTAGCAGGAAATTTGATTATCAATCATGTTACAAAACCAGTAATAAATTTTGTATAGAAGTCATGTTTAAGTTAAAAAAAAAAAATACTAATGACAAATTTTAAGGGATTGCTTTTGTATAATGGACGACTAAATTTTCATTTAATCCATAATAATATAACATGCTTTTGAATCCAAAACTTTTGGTGGACATCTATATACAATTAGTTTTTGATGTCACGCTCAAGGATCAATGAGTGTTCAGTTAAAAATTTTAACAAAATTTTAATATTTTAAAGATTTTTTTTTTTGGTTTTATAAATATAGAATTAACACCGCATTAGAATATAACTTATATTGGAACTATTAAATTTAATGCAATAGATTCTAAATTTTTAATAACTATTATGTTTACATGAACCGAAACAATTTTGATAGTTTATTTTTAATTAATTTTATAATGGTCAATAAAAATATATATCATTAATAAAAAAAAAACGCATCAGATTTATAACAATTAATAATAAATAGAAACAAATCAAGTACAGTTTAACATTATATTTTATAGTGTTTTTAATTTTATATTAATATATAAAATATTTACAAATAAAAAAAATTGATAGGAACACTCATAAGAGGAATATGCAAGTGTAAGAGAGCCGTAAAATTTACATATTATCTTAAAAATTAAACTATCGAATGTATTCGTAATTAAATGTTAAATAATAAGAAAAAAAATTATTTGAAATAATAGAAAATTCATAATTTTAAAAGGAAAAAATTCAAATAAAATTAAAAATAAATAGTTCAAAAATTAATAAAATTAACCTATAGTATAAACAAATTTACAAATATCAACTACAGAGCTTAAATTATTATATTTAAACTCAAGTAAAGTAATACGTGTGAGAAAATAATATAGGGAAAAAATATAAATCATAACCTATAGCAAATCTACAGGCAAAAAAAGTTAGTAGTGGCTCTCCCTTTTAGATTGGAGGAGTCAAGTTCTAAACCTTAAACCATAAAAACTAATTGTAGATGGGAGGAGTCAAGCACACTTGGCTTTAGGATAACAAACTAAAGTTCCATTTGGATTGTGTTATATTTGAGAAAAGTTGTATTAAAAAATTGTAAAAATTTTAATGAATATTTTTTTATATAAAAAGTATTTTGGAAGAAATTTTTTTTAAAATTATATAAGAAAAATTTGAGGGAAAAAATTTTAATTTTAAAATAAAACTATGTTTGAATGTTTATTTTTATTTAAAAAAAATTAACATTTTGTGAATATAAATTAACTAATTGTAGATTGTTACATCGAATCAAGCAACCCAAGGAAATGCTCATTCTAACGTGCCACCCGTCCACAATGAATAGCTTTATCATGTCACGTGGCAATTTAATTATTTTTAATCCCCATTGAAACAACGTAATCAACAATTCTATCCCATTTATATTTTCATTATCATTTTGGTACTTTGAAGTTGAGAATTATCAAAGATGTGGTCTAGAACACTCATATTGCGATATTCAAAAAGCACCAAACACCTAGTAATATATATCACTATGAGGCGATTCAGGGGGAACGGGGGATAGGGTTTAGCAGTTAGGGTTTAATACATTCAATATATATATTTAATTGTTCGAGGGGCGGGGAAAGCTATTAATGAGGGCATGTGTAAATTGAATGACAAGTTATATTCTTTCTATTCTTAAAAAAAAATAATTTATTTTTGATTTAGTAGAAATATTTGAAAATGAGGGCATGTGTAAATTGAATGACAAGTTATATTCTTTCCGCTCTAAAAAAAAAGTTTATTTTTGATTTAGTAGAAATTTTTGAAATTACAAAGTACGACACATTTAATGCACAATTAAATATATAATTTTATATTTTTATCATTATTTTTTAATTTGACTTATATATTATTATCATTAGTAAGAGTAATACAAGAATTTCACCTTAAAAGTGATTTTTTTTATGACAAAGAAAAAATTTTAAACTAGACCCTTTTGCTGGGATGGAGGGAATATTCATCCTTTATGAAATTTGATTTTGTTACCAATTGTTTTAAAAGTTTAAAAATATTACTATATTTTCTTTAAGGGTCTAAAGATAGTTTTTTGGTAACACTCTCCTTGTCTTCCTCCAAAAAAAGAAAATTGTTATTTGAATTGGTATAATTTTTTTTTTTTGAAAAAAATACCAAAATACAATGCATTTAGTGTCCAATTAAATGTATAATTTTGATATTTTTATCATTTAATTTATATATTGTCCTTATTAACAAGTGCAATATAATAATTTCACACTAAAAATAATTTTTTTATTGGGATAATTTTGTTTTAAAATTACACTATTTTATTTTTTTTTGGGAAGAAGGTGATATAATTCACGACCAAAAAATTAGGCAAAAAAACGAGTATAAAATATTTTCAAAATACATAAGAGAAGAGTTAACAATATTTATTTGAAATAAATATTTGTTAAATATAACTAGAAGTAGTGTTATAACGCAAATATAGCACGAAAAAAGGTGAATTAAACTTTGTATTTACTTCATTTATTAGTCATTTAATGAATTAGATAACAAAAATCTAACTTCTGGATAGTCAAAAGAGGGGAAACATAATATTCTTAAACTTTAAGGATTAATTAGTAATAAAGACAAATTGTAGAGGAAGTAGATGTAATTTATCCTAAATAGAAATTAAAAACTGAAAACATTTCTGGGCCTCGTTAGATCTTCAAATCCAAAATTAGCGTTGAAAGTCCAGAAGTTTGGAGCTTTACAACTGGTGTAGGCCCAAAGTGATATCTGCTATAGTAGTGGTAATATGACAGGCTTTCGGCCGGGGAAAATTACAAATATAGCACTTTTGAAAGTGTAAAGTTAAAGAATAGCACGCATATAATTTTTTTTATCAAAATAATAAGTTAATGTAATTTGATCATGTAAAAAGATTTAAATGACCTTTCTTCCTTACTATATCGTTTCACTCACCGTTCTTTTTCATTCATTTCCTTCTTCTCTTTTTTTCATTTTTTATCGATTCAAACATTTCATTTCACACATTTTAATCTTCGTATTTGCTATATCGATATAAATTTGATAAAAATAATGATTATTTGTTGATTATAACTCATTTGATTATGAATTTAGAAGAAATACGATAAGTTAAAATTTTATATCGAGCACACATTAAATTTACATCTGAGTACACTTCGAGCATATAAATAATTCGTGTGCTTGACATAAAATCGACATGTGCTCGATATTTTTATGTCGTTCATCATCATGCATTCATACAAATCCAGTAGAACTTTATTCTCTTTATTTCAAATCTTTAGAAATATATGGAGATTGTTGGCATTTTATTATATTTCAAGAGATTCATAAGTCTTTATTCCACATTAAAAGCTTACATTTGATTCCGTTGTCTGTGGTTTGACCCAATTTGAATGTATTGGTAAACCCATCCATTTGATTTGCTGCTTCAAGTTTCCGTGCAGCTTCAGATTCCCAAGGGGCAGAGAATAGCAATAGGAGAATCGTTTGCCCAGTGTACTCACCGTCGCAGCTGTGCATGACCCTCAAGCCGACGCCGCTGTGCTCACCGCCCATTTGTTGAAGAACAAACTATTTCTGAAGAATTCTGAATAAGTCTCCAACGGGTCACGTATCGGTTCCTCAATTACCCCATGATTTCTGGATTTCCAGATGCAGAAACTCGTGGGTATGAAGAAGAAGGCTTCCTCCACATCTTTGAACCCAAAACACAAGCATGCGGATGGTGATTTGATTCCTCCTAGCCGAATGAAAAAACGACATGCCCGCGGGGTGAGCAATGATAAGGTTACGATTGCAGCCCCCAAATCTTTGTCTAGAATCATGATTAAGGATGTTGGTCCCCCCAGCTGTTTGTCATGACAGGGAGTCCACGGATGACGAAAAGGATATCCAGCAAACAAGCTCAGGAATGTCGGCAAGCTGCTTGAGGAAATGTCTAAGAAAACAGCCGAACATGTTTCATCCAGTTTACTTTAGAGAAGACGACTCATTTTCTGAACAAAGCAACACTCCAGATTTCAGAAGCCTCAACCCAGTATGTAAATAAAAATTGTGAGTTTGTGGGTTTTTGAAGAAGGTCGAAATTGTGGGTTTTTGTCGAGCACATGTCGATTTTATGTCGAGCACATGAATTATTTATATACTCGACATGTACTCGATATAAATTCAATGTGTGCTAGGTATGAAAGATTGGATTTTTGGAAAGGGGAAGGGGTTTGGAGAGATGGGTTTTGAGCGGGTTTGGCAGTGAACTTCTGTGGCTTGAAACAGATACCTGAGACTGACGAAGCCATTATCGATTCGATCATTTGTCTTTAATCCTGAAATTTAAGTGCAAATATCATCACTTATTCGTTAAAATAAGCAATTCCAAATTTAAGTGCAAATATCATCCTGAAATTTAAAATACACGTGCCAAAGATCTTCCTATTCCAAATTGCTTCACTTGGAGCTGACACCGCCATTCGCATGACACAGCCGGAAGGGATTGCAAAACAACACCTTGAACTTGAAGAAGCTAGCTGGCCACGTATAAATTATATATATAGATTGTTGAATTCGGTTTAAGTCGGCCATGTTTGTTGGTGCTCAACAAATTTCTTAGTGCTCAACATAAAATTAACATGTGCTTGACATAATATTTTATATAGTACTCGACATGTGCTTGCAATTGTATTTGATATAGTGATTGACATGGGCTCGATACGTGCTCGACAAAATTTTAACTTATTGTATTTTTCTCAAGTTCTGTAAGTAATATTCATATGCACTGCAGAATCAAACAAAAGTGTCATAAAATTTATTAGAGAAGATGGGTCTTTGATTCTTGTAGACCCATTAAAACCATTATAGATTGTATGAAATTAGATGTTTAAATCGATGAAGAATGAAAAGAAATATGTAAGAAAATTTCAACAGCAATGGTGAAGTGAAACGATGAAGAAGAAGAATAATAAGGCCATTTAGGTCTTTTTACATAGTCAAACTGTGTTGACTTACTATTGTTGCAAGAAAAATTATCATGTGCTATTCTTCAACTGTGCACGTTCAAAAGTGCTATATTTGCAATTTTCCCTTTCGGCCGTGGGGCTAGTGCAAGGGAAGGAGAGTTGGGGAGAAGATCCAATTTCTAGAAGATGAGGATTCCGATTTTTATGTATGTACAACCCTATCTTTCGAGAAGCGTGCGACGTGCATAAGTATTATAAGTACTGTTACCGGAGGAGGGGCCCTCATTCACGTGTATGATGTAACCTTAACACGAACACCCCACCCACCTTAGATCCTCTGCTCAGAGAATAATTACTTTTTCTTCTTTTTTTTTGTTCGAAACGATAGTATATTAACAATGCATGAATTCCCAATTTACATAGCCACAAGGGCTAGAGAATCCTCATGGTATTGCAATTGGAAACCAGTGCTATAACCCATAAGGCCAAAGACCCACGAAGGGCAACCAGACAAGCGGGAAGAAAAAGAAAAACAATTTAAACACGTACGAGACGGGAAGCAAAACCATTTAAACCCGCATGAGACGGGAAGGGTTGACAACCTAGACAATCTCGAATTAATCGAATTGAAACCACGCACGAAACGGGAAGGGTAGATTGACAACCTAGACCACCTAGGTACAACCAAATGTACAAAAATACAAAAGCCTGATTATATTGGGGCACTAATACTAATGGCCCACAACTAATGGTCTGTGATGAAAAAAACTAGAACTAAATCTTTAACTCTCACCTCAAGTCGTGGCGTGAATCCAGCCAGCAGAGACCGCAGCACAAAAAAAAAAATTGTTCATGAACAGTTACTGTTCATAAACGTTAAAAATTCAAAAAATTTTACTATTCCATAAACAGTAAATATTGTTCATGGAACAGTAAAATTTTCGCAACGCAAATCACACCGTGAGTTGGCCGCACGCACAGTAATTTGCTTTTTCTACACAGCCTGCTGACAGATTTTAAATAATCACTTTTTCTAGGTCAGCTTTTTTCTCTTCTTCCTCCCTTATCTCGGATTCTTTTTTAGGTTTTTGATGTTATTTTGGGAGCCTTCGTGGAGGAATTGTATGAGGTCTATTCTTGATCTAAACGATGGCAGCTCTCCGCCGGCCATGTGCAATTGGCTATAGCGGAGGATACATCTGTTTAGATGGACGATTGACTTTTGACTTTATTTCTTGTTTGGGTGGAGTTATGGAAGAACGACTGTTGCTTGTTAGTCTTTTTCGGAAACCAAATCAGATCAGTCGAGATGTCCAGTTCTTCATATCTCAAGAATCAAAATTTGTTTCATTGGATTGATTTTTATGTCAAAGAATCAAAATTTGTTTTCTTGATTAGTGTTTATGAGGGATAATTGTTGATATTCTTTTATATACAGATCATTGCAAGGCAATTCACACACACACACATACTTATATATTGTATGATATTTGTTCTCATTCATATTAATACATCAATTTTTTTCTATTTATTTTTTTGAAAATATTCATATCTATCATTAATTTTTTTAACTTAGATTTTTGTTTTTATTCTTATCCATCAATTTTTTTGGTTGTAATTTACTTTTTTTGAGGATAAATTACTCGATTTTTATTTAAAAAAATGGTTCTTATTTGGGTCGATTTGTGGTTTTTTTGCTAGGTTCTTTAATCTCTTATGTGTTGGACTTGTGAATATTGTTTGATTCACAATTTTTTTCCATGCAAACCCAGAAGCCCATCGATCTACCTTAGGCCCATTGGAATGTTTATTAATGTTTGTTTTTAGCTGCACTCCATGTGTCATTGCAAAAATGACCCACCGATCGATTGCCCTAACTAGGAATGGCAATTTCCAGGTTCGAGATCGGGTTTGTTATATCCGAACTCGAAATTTTAGAATATACCCGTACCCGAACCCGATCAGGTTTTACTTTCAAACCCCATACCCGACCTCGATCGGGTTTCGGGTTCCCCGCGGGTACCCGAAACCCAAACTTCAACACCCGAGCCCGTCCCAAACCCAAAAGGGCCATATTGCTTCCGTTTTTCTTTCTTTTTTTCATTTTGAGGCAATAGATTTTTTTTAAAAAAAAGGACACTAATTAATTGCTCATATGATTTTATATAGAATGAAACATTGTGATTAATAAATACTAATGATAAAAAGTGAAAACCATTAAAGTCAAATGATAGCATAACAACAAAGATCATATCTGTCAGTCACAAAAATCGAACATTCAAAAATTTTCAAGAATTATACCAATTGTTTCTATAATCAAAACTACGGTTACAATTTGATTTCATAACTAAATTGATACATTCAAATAATCACATTCCAAATTATTGGATAAGCAAAGGTTTATATGGATAGTATTTAAAAATATGTTTTTATATTTTTTGAAATAATAATTGTAAGATAAAAATATATTAAAATTTTTTTTAAAAAAATAAAAAATTACCCGTTCATGCCCCAAAAAAAATCCAAGAAATAATGTCGTGGAAACCACTGGATATTAGAGGAATGGCGTGGGAGATGTAAAATATATAGATGGTAGCCATTTACCAGAGTAGCTGGTGAGGAGGGCATGTCATATGTAATAGTAATATAAATCAATTGGTGAAATGCTCAAAATAATAGAATTTACTTAATTAGCTCCATAATCTTTTATATATATATATCACTTCTTATATGTATAAATATAACTCAATGTAATTTGTATGAATGATGGAACTATATACTCTATGAGTTATAAATTTAATGATTACTTAATATGTATGTATAAATGTATGAATTATAACTCATAGCTTACAATCTGAATTAGTTAGTTAGACTTGCAAAACATAGTTATGACATATAAAATGCTTATTAATTATTTTCTTAACATGATTACATGAGATAAGTGGTTTATTGAGAGGTTACAAAACAAATAGCTGGTAGCATATATTCATGCATGTACCTTAATATACTTGATTTGGATAGGTGTATCTACAAATAAAAGAAAATTGGATGCTCTCTAGAAGGATAAAGAGATATATATAATTATTTCAAGATAAAAACTATTGAAGCATAATATTTGTACAAAAGCAAGGAAGTTCCTCTTTTTTTTGAATTAAAATAGAGTACAAAATCAAAAACTAAATTTTTTATAATTAGTTTATTGTACTAAAAAATAATTATACTTATTCTCTTTGTTCCCCTAAAAAAAGAATTTATTTTTAATTTCTTTTTGTTCATACAAAGAGAGTCCACTATACCATAAAAGTTGTGTTGATATACTCAATTATTCATTTTACAAACACGAGAGGCTCAATGTTAATATTATTCTATATTTTTGTTGAATAATTTCATTACATGGGCAATTAATTACTCATTTCATTAATAAAATATATTGATATTAAATTGATACTTATTATTAAAAAATTATATTTTCATTTAAACCTATTTAAATGCTTTCATGACTTGCCATTTGAAAAAAAAAAGAAGATCAATTAAAACAACTTCTAATAATATATAAAACATACAATACAATAAATCAAAATACATATATTTAGGAGATCGGGTTTTCCCTGAACCCGACCATTCGGGGTCGGGGTCGGGGTCGGGTTCGGGTACCCCCCGAACCCGACCTCGGGTTTTTTTAAATATACACGAACTCGAACCCAAACCAGAAAAAAAACCCGGTCAAACGGGTTTTGACCGGGTTTGAGTTCGGGGAACCCGTCGGGTTGGGTATAAATTGCCATGCCTAGCCCTAACCCACATTAGCCGTTCTCTTTCCAAAACTTCTCGTTAACCTTGCTGTTCTGCCGCCATTTCTCCTCAGCCCTGCCGTTCTGTCGCCATTTCTTGCGTCCTCTCTACGGAAGGTGAGAAGGCTTATGGCGAAAATCGTATTTAACGAACTGGGTGAAGCACGTCTCTGATTTTATGCATTCTTTAACACCCTAAAATTTGTCTACATTTAGTGCCTAGCTTAATTTTGGCTGCCCTTTGCTCTATAATTTATATACTCCTATATCTCAATAGAGTAGGCCTATTTACCGGGTTTCGATAGGGATTGAACATGGGGTTTACAAAACATTCATAGGTAGAGGGGTTGGAATTTCTTTTGAAAGAATGTAGCGTAATCGATCTAAGCGCTAGGCTAGCGATACCACAAAAATACAGAGGACTGCCCATAGGTGAGTTGACCTACTAATGGGCTTTCTACAGTAAGATTACCAACGCTAGAAATGCATATAACTTAAGTTTGAGCTTTCTTGACAACATACACAATCAAAGCAAAGAAAGCTAGGATGGTGGGATGCTTCTAGCTCATCACATTGTGGTTATTTTTGTTGGGTTATTTTTCCTTGCTTGAACTGTGGCCTTGTAGCTAGGGGTGGGTGGGCGTGGATGAAAATTGTGAAGTAACGCCGGCACCGCTGGTGCTGTGTATTTTTTGCAAATGCAAAAAATGGTGCATACTCATTTAAGCTAGAGAATTAGCCCGCCCATCATTCTGGACATTACTTGACATTAGTCTCGGCCATTTACCCCACTTCACTCCATATTTAATCAAGTGTTCGTGCTAGAGACATAAATAGTCATGGATAATTAATAGTTGAGATCCTTCCGAATGCGCTAAGAGAATACCTAGAATTATTATTGATTCTCTTTCATTTTTTTAATTAAAGAAATAATTGAAAAATAAAACCGCAAGTACAAAAATGAGTAATAACCCCTAGTATAAATTGGTACGTATCAACAGTTTTGCTACTATTACCCTGGCACGAGAAAGATCTTAGGCAATAAAAAACGGGCGGTACCGCATTGGGCAGAAGACGATCCAAAAAGCAAAGGCTCGCCTAGCTAAAGGAAGGGGCTTTGGAAGCTTACCTTATTATTAAAAGGGTAAAAGGAATAGAAATCAGTAGCTAAATCATACAATGAAGTTTGAAGTTGTTTTGCTGGTTTTTTTTCTTTTAACCATTCGGTTTTTTCCTGATCAAAAATTTCCTTGAAGTTGTTTTTTAAAAATAAGGAGATTTATTCTACCAATATTGCAAAAGATCCACCCTTTGTGGGATTATATGCTAACAAAATTCCCAAACAAATTTGGGTTTGGGGTACGACCTGGGGTAAAAACTGTAACAAGCCTTTTAAACACCAGCTTAATTTTGAGCTACAAGGCTGTTTCCTACACATCAACAGGTGAATTTGTTTACACCCAATACTCTAGTAACTCCATCCTCTTACTGTTTTGTGATTATTATAATTCTGCTTTTTTGTGGGGGTAGGCAGCGAATTCTCCCGCTACAAGAAAGAGGTGTCTTAAAAACAACAAGAAGATCTCGCGAATGATGATATGGGTAGCATAAATACACCTTGAACAAACGCAAGTTAGTTTATACTAAGTTTTTTATTTATTATAAAAACTGATGTTTTAACTGTTTGTTTGTTTTTTGTGTGATAAGGGTCGCTGAACTAGCAGAGAAGATGTCACGCACTAATGAGTATGAGCTCCTCAAACAATCTCTTGAGGAGTTCAAAGAGTTTCAGCGTAAATGGTTCTGGCAGAGAAAGAAATTCTAAAAGTTTCATTTTCCACGCAAAAACAAAATGAAACTTTTATAATTTTTTTCTCTCCCAGAACCATTTACTCTGAAACTCTTTGAACTCCTCAAAAGATTGTTTGAGGAGCTCATACTTCTCATTAGTGCGTGACATCTTCTCTACTAATTCAGCTACCCTAATCACACCAAAAACAAACAAACAGTTAAAACATCAGTTTTTACAATAAATAAAAAACTTAGTACAAACTAACTTGCGTTTGTTCAAGGTGCATTTTCGCTACTCATATCATCATTCGAAAGATCTTCTTGCTGTTTTTCAGACACCTCCTTCCTTTAGCGAGATAATTCACTGCCTACCCCCAACAAAAAAGCAGAATTATAATAATCACAAAACAGTTAAAAAACAGTAAAAAAATGGAATTACCAAAGCATTGGCGGTAAACAAATTCACCTACTGATGTGTAAGAAACGGCCTTGTAGCTCAGAATTAAACCGGTACTTAAAAAGCCCGTTACAGTATTTACGCCACATCGTACTCCAAACCTAAACTTGTTTGGAAATTCTGTTAGCATATAATCACAAAGGGTGAATCTTTTGCCACATTGGTCAGAATAAATCTCTTCATTTTTAAAAAACAAAGAAAAAAAAACTTCAAGGAAAATAATTTTGACCAAGAAAAAACCAAATGGTTAAAAGAAAAAAAACCAGAAGGAAAATTTTATTTTCCCTAGCTACTGATTTCTATTCCTTTCCCCTTTTAATAATAAAGTAAGCTTCCAAAGCCCCTTCATTCAGCTGAGCGAGCCTTTGCTTTTTGAATCGTCTTCTGCCCAATGCGGTACCGCCCGTTTTTGGTTCCCATTCGGTTTACCTTGTTCACATGTCGACCCCATGGCAGCAAGAAAGGGTGATTTTGTGCCATACTCCGACGATCTCTTTCCTACGGAGGCACACAAACTCCCATTGCATTCCAAATCACATTTTGTGATCGAAAGGGGAGGCCTACTCATCTAATTATACAGGACCTCCTAAAAATCTCAAGGAGTTACGAAGCTTACAGGGAAGGCTTTCTTATGAGGTTTGTATCAAACTTGGCTGAAAGATGCCATCCGTTTGCTAAGTTGATGAAGAAAGATGCTCCTGCTTTCTCTGGAGGCCAAACCTAACCAAAACGTAATAAGTTAAAAACTAAGGAAACAAAAGTGAGATGGCCAAATGCTTAATCATTCGAGCTCACCCAAAGGTATCACAACAGAACGCCACCGTGATCATTCCACCAGCTAATATACTACCCAACCTTATGAATGTGTAAGTAAAAACTCCTAACAAAGCAAACACACAAACTTTAAAATAGTGTTTACAAAAGATTGAAACTTTCAATTAAAAGGGGGAAAAAAAAACCACAAACACACACACACAAAAGGCACTCTGAAAGAAAGAAACTTACTCATAAAGTTGAAATAATCCTGGGTACGTCGTTGCTGAGGAGGGGAAGGCAGCCTGAACAAAGTCACATTTTTGAGATAACAAAATTTATTTACCAAAACAACACACACAAACTTCCATCTGTTTGATGGCTTAATAGAAGAATACTCACCCGGAGCAAAAGAAATGGCGATTGGAGAAGGCAGCTCCTCCGCTGGGGAAAGAAGCCCCAAAACCATATGATGAAGGCCTAACAAAAGGAAGTCACATAAACCAAAAAGCATTACCAAATAAACCGGCAGAAGAAACCGACCTTTCAATGGGACAAATTTTTGTCACACGTGAATATATTATTTGTGAATTTAAAAAACATTTAAGAAGACGCGATTCGAGTAAACAACTGGACAAAAAAAGTTAACAATAAGATGAACATAACTAACAAAAAACTGTACTGAATTCGAATGGAAAGCTGAATTCCTAACACTAGATGTTTTTTCAAATCAAATAACCAACACTCATCAATGGCGAAAATAAATAAATAAACCTTTAGTTTCACTTTGATGGTCAGAGGAAGCCAACCTGTTCGATTGATAATAGACAAGATGCGAGCGGGCGGATATTGAACGCACCGCCGAGACCGCTTCAAGTTCCTTTCAAATAAATGACGTAGCTAAGGTTGAGTTCGCAGCCGATCCAATTTTGCGAATCAGTCTAAACATCCTAGGTCCCACGGGGCATTGAATGAGAACATGACCGCTTCCAAAGAGTCTTCTGTCTCAGAACCGCTTTCTTTCGCTCCATCAGAGGGAGGTAGGCGAAGGCTTCTCTTCTCCTATCCTAGGCTACCAGGATGTGAGTCGTGCGAAAGAGGCTTGTAGCTAAATCAGGTGTGGTCGATTAATGAATCGAAGAGCTAAGATTCGCTAAGACTAATGAACAAGCACTGAGCTAAGGAATAGCTAAGCTATGGACATTTGTCAATGGCTGCTTACGTCTCCGAAGCAGCTGATGCTTTCTCCCAATCGTCTCCTAGTGGAGGAAAAAGAGGCTCGTCCTCTAGATCTAGAAGTGGTAGAGCTCTGGAGAATAGAATTTTATTTAAAATCAGCTAAACCTACGATATGTGCTTAATGCGATTAAAAGTTTAAAAAGTTTGGTAGAAGTTTCAGCCAAGCAGCTGAGCTCGGTAAAATTAGGAAAACGTCATCGGATGGAACTGACGGGCAGCGCTACCAACCGTTGCAGTCCTGGACAAAACACGGATATTGCGCCTGCGAATACAAAACAGAACAGCAGTGTGAAAAAGAAGCCCCTTTTTATACTTTAAATAGCGATGGAAAGAAACACAATACAAGAAGAACCATCCGCCACCGTCGACGTCGCGGCCGCGGCTAGGGGGAGAGGGAAAACATACCCCAACTGTCTCATGGCCATCGCTCTGAATTTTCAGAGGAACAGAACCTCAAGCTTCTAGCTAAGTCAAATAACTCGCCTGGTAATATTACGGCGAAGGACGGAGATATGGAGAAGCCAACGGAGGAAAGATGGAAGCGCCGACCAAGGGTTTCGGAATATCTAGAAGCGAGGATGTCGGAGAAGCCAAAAGTCTAATTTGTTTAGATTTTAATCACGAAAATAATTGAATCTAAAATATTATTGTTTTAGATATCAATGGTTTTCGTCGAAAGTGATGCTCGTTGTTTTGGATAGCAATGGTTGTCGTTATTGGCTGCAGGTGAGATGGAGTGGCTGCCATTGAAAATAAAAAATTGGGTTGAAAGTAAAATTGTGATTGGGGGTTGTGTTATAAGAGGATTATCGATGATCTTTTATTGTTAAATTGTTAGAATGATCTTTTAGTAGGAAGAGAAAATAAAAATTATTAATTAATAGATAACTAAGTATATTGGGTGACCACAAAAAAGTTTTTAAAAGTTTCATTTTCTTTTTGAGTTCTGTTAATTTAGTGCTTTTAGAAATCATTCTGTTACCCCTAGCACAGAAATCAAGAGGAGAAGAAGTATACATAACTATTTAATTGGTTTTCTTTTCTCTTTTCCTGTTTTTTTTAAAAAGTTAAACTTATATTGGATATTTGTTGAAATCTTACATTTGGTTGACTAATGTGGTATTTTCCTAGTCTATTTTGACTTAATTGGGAAGAAAATACTATTTGCTAACTTTTAGAGGATATTTTTTCTAAATTGCATTTTGTTAATTTAGCACTTGCTTATTCTTTTTCATATGAACAAAAGTGAAATTATAATAGAGTTAACATCATTTACCTTTCTCGAGATTTTATAATATATCAACTAGTCCCTCGTGATTTTGAAAAATATCAACCAACCTCGACTAATAAATAACTTAATCAGAATGCAAAAGACAAAAAAAAAAAAACCTTTAGTTGTTATTTTTAAAAATACGAGGGATTGGTTGATATATTACGAAATCTCGAAGGAGGCAAATGATATTAACTTTAAAAAGACAAAAAATACGAAATTTAAAGTAAAAAATTTAATAAATTTATGTAAATTTTTGTTAAAAATTTTAATGCAAAAAGATAAAATTTTGTTCTCTCCATAACAGGAACCAATCTTTATGCTTTTTAAATAAACCTTCATCCGCTTAATGAATAACCGTTTGTTATCAATGGAAAACGCCTTCACATCTTAATTTGATTGGATTTGGGTGAGGAAAACCATAAAATTAGTCCACAATCAAATGGGGGCTACATTCACTATTTTAAAAAATAATAAAATCTATGCTATCCCTCAATATTCTTTAAATTTTATTAAATTTTTATTTTTAAATTTTGTCTTTTTAGTTTAAAAAATTTATTATATAATTTAAATAACTTTATTAAATTTTCGTCTTTAAATTTGATTTTTTTGTCTTTTTAAAAATTTAATAAAAGTTTTTTAAGCTATATCACATTTATATCAACCACCCCCACCCCCTCCCCCGTGGTTTTGAAAAATAACAACTAATTTTTAAGGATTTTTTCATCTTTTTGCCAACTACAGTTAAGTTGATTATTAGTCAAAATGGTTGGTTGATATTTTTCAAAATCAAGAAGCTAATTCATATATTACAAAACTTCGAGGGAGATAAATGATATTATCTCATTATAATATTTAAATACAAATGTTAACAAAAAGATGCTCTCAGTTGTGATCATTGAATCCATCGTTAAGTGACTTTTGGAATTGAGACAATTAACGAAAGTTTTAGCATATAATTGTATTTCTAATTTATTCCATCCTTAAACTTATTCTAACCACATAGCAATCCTTATGGTTTCCAAATCTACAGCTTCTGGAGCGAAATATCTCTCCCTAACTACTTTTCAAGAATGCATTAGACAGTGTTGATCATTTCCTATTAGAATTGTATATCTTATATCAATCTGTGTTCCAGTTGTTACTAAACTAATATTTAGCCTTACAAGCCTTTCTTTCTGCCTTCCTCCATTCATTTTGTTGCCGCTGTTGTTATTCCAATCTCCTATGAACTTGTGTCTTTTCTTATTTTTCTTTAAATTCCACTCACTCATTCCTGCTTCTATTACTCATCCAGCAACTATGGGTGTAAACGAACCAGTACGTTCGGTGAATTATTTGAGAAGAAGTTCAGTTATGTTCGTTTGTTAAGGTAAACGAACAATAAACGAACACAATTTATTGTTCGTTTAATAAACGAACACGAACATGAACAGACACGTGTTCGGTTCGTTTATGTTCACAAACAAGTTCGTTTAGTGTTTGTGAATATGTTCATTTAAAGTTCGTTTATTGTTCGTTTATATAATATAATATATTATATATATTTATCTAATATAATATATTATGTATATTTTTGTGTTCTTTGGAAATTTGAACTGTCTGTTGGATATTTTTGTGTTCTTTTTCTTG
This sequence comes from Gynochthodes officinalis, assembly GCA_020080225.1. NCBI lineage: Eukaryota > Viridiplantae > Streptophyta > Magnoliopsida > Gentianales > Rubiaceae > Gynochthodes > Gynochthodes officinalis. The sequence continues at coordinate 12,747,879 of CM034625.1, read as the reverse complement.
ATATTTCTATTTCTTGGATCATGGATGTAATGTTATTATGTGTTTTTTTTTTATTATTGAAATGGTCACATGGGATGCAACTATCTTTTATTAGACCATGGATGTAATGTTATTATGTTTTTGTTTATTAGAATAGTCAAATGGAATGTAACTGTTTTTTCTTGGATCATAGGTGGAATGTTAATATGTTTTTGTTTTTTAGAATGGTCAAATGGAATATAACTGTCTTTTCTAGGATGATGGATGGAATGATTATCTTTTACCAAATCTATCTGCCTTTGTACCCTATAAATGATTGTTTGATAACCTCTTCCTTAAAGTGTGAAATCTCATTTTAGTTATCTTAATCATAACAAAAATAAATAATTAAAACATAAACTTTTTACAATAAATAAAAAACTTGAGTACAAACTAAGTTACAGTTTCTCCTCTTATCATGAAATCACTATCATTTTCTTGCCCTTTTCCATTAATCCCTTCCTGAAGAGAACATGCTAGCCACCTATCAACAAAAAAAATACAAATAAATTCAGAATTATAATAATCACAAAACAACACAGTGGTGGGAGTTATCATAGAATTGAGAAAACAAAGTCAATGCTCGGGTAAGACGGCGGTTGAAACGACAGTTACAACCCTTATTTGAGGCTGGAATATTGTCCTCTAAACTTTTTTTCTGGAAATCTTTTTGCATATAATCCCACATTTTTTCTGTCATGATATCTTTTTGACTTCGCAATTTTTCTTGTGGATCTTTTGCCACATTGAGAGAAAAACTGCGAAGTCAGAAAGATGACAATACTCCAGGCCTCAAATAGAGGTTGTAACTTAATTTGTACTAAATTTTTTAATTTATTGTAAAAAGCTCATGTTGATTATTATTTATCGTAAAAAACTTATGTTTTAACTATTTATTTTTGTCGTGACCATTTATTTTTTGTTGTAATTATTTTTTTGACCAAAAGTAACTGATTGTATTAACGGTTGAAATTATAAAGTTAATACATTACATAAGAGGGTCATTTAAAACCTCGTTCTAACATAGCTAACATAACCCAATAAATCGCGGGGTTAGGTTAATATATATATATATATATATATATAAACTTGAACACTTGGTGCCCCTTAATTATTTTTTTCTTAAACACTCATTATTAATTACAATTCCAAGGGCCATATAAATTTATTTGTGGTATCCCTATACGAGATTTCTAAAATATAAATTGCAGTAAAATGAATTTTTACTGCAATAACAAGGATAATCTTGGCACATCATAGCCACAAGATATCCTATTCCACTTGCTTGCCTGTTAAAAAAAAGAAAAAAAAAAGTGATTCTAAGGGTGTTACATGAAGTATGAAGCACTCTGAGTGCATTTTTTACTGTTTGATGAGTGCTTGATATCTAGTATGTCTACAAGTGCCAAATGGTTTTCTGGACTGAATTTCTGAATTTCTAGTTTTTTTTTTGTTTTTTGGACTGAATTTTTGATTTTCTGGACTGAATTTCTAGTTTTTATGGTTTTCAAGAGTGATTTTTTGGTTTTTTGGACTGATTTTCTATTTTTTTTGGTTTTCTGGACTGAATTTCTAGTTTTTCTGGTTTTCAACACTAAACCTCCACATTACGAGCGGGTTTCTAACATTTGGGGAGCTGTTCGAGAATTGGGTAAAAAACGGGTTTGGTTACTTTGTTTGTTTTTCACCACTGCTCTACTTTGCTGTGGTTAGTATGTTTGTCTTCGAGCCTGAGGGGGGTAGTAGCTCGATAACAAGTCTTGGCTGGCCTTTGGTTAATACAGTTGTTTTCGGAGTGCTTTTGAGTGAAAATTACACCGATGATAAACTGGCTCCATCCAAAGATTTTCAAAAGGAGTTTCTTGTGACATTTGTTTCTACAGTTGTTTTGGAGTTGTTCTATTTTTCAGAGCTCTCCCTGTTGGGGTAACTGATTTGTGGATTGTTGCTATGGTGTTGGGTTAGTGAATTGGATCCTTTTAATTCTAGTTATCTTGAATTAGGTGTAGAATCATCAGACTCATTTACTATAAATGTTATGAAGCCCATTCGCCACATTTTGAGCGAAAGAAAGTCTGCGCAAGATTGCTCTATTCCTTTTGATCAATACTACTTACATGGTGGTGGAATTTGTTGCTGGATTCATGAGTAACAGTCTTAGCTTGATTTCAGATGCATGTCACATGTTGTTTGATTGTGCTGCTCTAGCCATTGGACTCTATGCTTCCTACATTTCTCGGCTGCCAGCAAATGTCCAATTTAACTATGGTGTTGGTAGATTTGAGGTTCTTTTAGTATATGTGAATGCTGTTTTGTTAGTTCTTGTCGGAGCTTTGATTATTATGGAATCATTTTATAGAATTCAATGAACAGTTCTTCTTTACTATTGTTTATGAGGTGAATTCTCTGCAAAGATTTTATAGAATTCAATGAACAGTTCTTCTTTACTATTGTTTATGAGGTGATTTCTCTGCAAAGATTTGATTTAGTGTCATTTTAAAAATTTTTTTTCACTTTTCCTTATTCATTTCTGTGAGATTTTACCATCATAGTAAAATCCAATAGCCTTGCGAGAAAAATCACGGGTGCTAAAATAGCAGAGTACTAGTTGCATGATAGATCATTCCTTTTTTAGGATCTGCAAGTTTAGTGATATTCACAAACTTTTTAGGTGTTTGCATATTTGAGCAAGATGTTTATCAATTCAGAGAATAATCACTTTTTCTACCTCAGCCTTTTTCTCTTCTTCCTCCCTTATCACTTTTTCTACCTCAGCCTTTTTCTCTTCTTCCTCCCTTATCTCGTATTCCTTTTTTGGTTTTTGATGTTATTTTGGGAGCCTTCCTGGAGGAATTGTATGAGGTCTATTCTTGATCTAAACGATGGCAGCTCTCCGCCGGCCATGTGCAATTGGCTATAGCGGAGAATACATCTGTTTAGATGGAGGATTGACTTTTGACTTTATTTCTTGTTTGGGTGGAGTTATGGAAGAACGACTGTTGCTTGTTAGTCTTCTTCGGAAACCAAATCAGATCAGCCGAGATGTCCAGTTCTTCAGATCTCAAAAATCAAAATTTGTTTCCTTGGATTGATTTTTATGTCAAAAGCATCAAATTTTGTATTCTTGATTAGTGTTTTAGAGGGATGATTGTTGACTTTCTTTTATATACATATCTGTACAGATCATTGCAAGGCAATTCACACACACATATATTTTGTATGATATTTGTTCTCATTCATATTAATACATCAATACTTTATTATTAAAAGGGGAAAGAAAAAGGCATCAGTAGCTAAATTATACATGAGTTGAGAAAATAAAATTTTCGTTGCTGGTTTTTTTTTCTTTTAACCGTTCAGTTTTTTAGAGATGAAGAGATTTATTCGATAAAAGATCCACCATTTGTGGGATTATATGCTAACAAAATTCCAGAACAAGTTTGGGGTACGACTTGGCGTAGGCACCGGCTTAATTCTGGGCTACAAGGCCGTTTCCTACATATCAGTGGGTGAATTTGTTTACAACCAATACTTTGGTAACTCCATCCTCTTATTTTTTAATTATTTTGTGATTATTATAATTTTGCTTTTTTGTTGGGGGTAGGCAGCGAACTCTCTCAGTACAGGAAGGAGGTGTCTGAACAACAGCAAGAAGATCTCGCAAATGATGATTTGGTAGCAAAAATGCACCTTGAACAAACGTAAGTTAGTTTGTACTAAGTTTTTTATTTATTGTAAAAACTGATGTTTTAATTGTTTGTTTTTGGTGTAATTAGAGTAACTGAACTAGCAGAGAAGATGTCACGCACTAATGAAAGTATGAGCTCCTCATTAGTGCGTTACATCTTCTCTGCTAGTTCAGTTACCCTAATTACACAAAAAACAAACAATTAAAACATCAGTTTTTACAATAAATAAAAAACTTAGTACAAACTAACTTACGTTTGTTCAAGGTGCATTTTTGCTACCAAATCATCACTTGCGAGATCTTCTTGCTGTTGTTCAGACACCTCCTTCCTGTACCGAGAGAGTTCGCTGCCTACCCCAACAAAAAAGCAAAATTATAATAATCACAAAATAATTAAAAAACAATAAGATGGAGTTACCAAAGTATTGGTGGTAAACAAATTCACCCACTGATATGTAGGAAACAACCTTGTAGCCCAGAATTAAAACGATGCTTAAAAAGCCCGTTACAGTATTTACACCACGTCGTACCCTAGACCCAAACTTGTTTGAAAATTCTATTAGCATATAATCACACAAAGGGTGGGTATTTTGCCACATTGGTCGGATAAATCTCTTCATTTTTAAAAAACAAAGAAAAAACAACTTCAAGGAAAATTTTGACCAAGAAAAAATCAAATGGTTAAAAGAAAAACACCAGATGGAAAATTTTATTTTCCCAACTCATTGTATGATTTAGCTACCGATTCCTATCCCTTCCTTTAGCTGGGCGAGCCTTTGCTTTTTGGATCGTCTTCTGTCCAATGCGGTACCGCCCGTTTTTGGTTCCCATTGGGTTTACCTTGTTCATAGGTCGACCCCATGGCAGCAAGAAAGGGTGATTTTGTGCTATACTCCGACGATCTCTTTCCTATCAAGGCACACAAACTCCCATCGTGTTCCAAATCACATTTTGCGATCGAAAGGGAAAGTCTACTCATCTACTTATACAGGACCTCCTAAAAATCTCAAGGAGTTACGAAGCTTACAGGGAAGGCTTTCTTAGGAGGTTTGTATCAAACTTGGCTGGAAGATGCCATCCGTTTGCTAAGTTGATGAAGAAAGATGCTCCTGCTTTCTCTGGAGGTCAAACCTAACCAAAACGTAATAAGTTAAAAACTAAGGAAACAAAAGTGAGATGGCCAAATGCTTAATCATTCGAGCTCACCCAAAGGTATCACAACAGAACGCCACCGTGATCATTCCACCAGCTAATATACTACCCAACCTTATGAATGTGTAAGTAAAAACTCCTAACAAAGCAAACACACAAACTTTAAAATAGTGTTTACAAAAGATTGAAACTTTCAATTAAAGGGGAAAAAAAAAACCACAAACACACACACACAAAAGGCACTCTGAAAGAAAGAAACTTACTCATAAAGTTGATATAATCCTGGGTACGTCGTTGCTGAGGAGGGGAAGGCAGCCTGAACAAAATCACATTTTTGAGATAACAAAATTTATTTACCAAAACAACACACACAAACTTCCATCTGTTTGATGGCTTAATAGAAGAATACTCACCCGGAGCAAAAGAAATGGCGATTGGAGAAGGCAGCTCCTCCGCTGGGGAAAGAAGCCCCAAAACCATATGATGAAGGCCTAACAAAAGGAAGTCACATAAACCAAAAAGCATTACCAAATAAACCGGCAGAAGAAACCGACCTTTCAATGGGACAAATTTTTGTCACACGTGAATATATTATTTGTGAATTTAAAAAACATTTAAGAAGACGAGATTCGGGTAAACAACTGGACAAAAAAAGTTAACAATAAGATGAAAATAACTAACAAAAGACTGTACTGAATTCGAATGGAAAGCTGAATCCCTAACACTAGATGTTTTTTCAAATCAAATAACCAACACTCATCAATGGCGAAAATAAATAAATAAACCCTTTAGTTATAAACCCTTTATTTTCACTTTGATGGTCAAGGAAGCCAACCTGTTCGATTGATAATAGACAAGATGCGAGCGGGCGGATATTGAACGCACCGCCGAGACTGCTTCAAGTTCCTTTCAGATAAATGACGTAGCTAAGGATGAGTTCGCCGCCGATCCAGATTTGCGAATCAGTCTAAACATCCTAGGTCCCACGGGGCATTGAATGAGAACATGACCGCTTCCAAAGAGTCTTCTGTCTCAGAACCGCTTTCTTTCGCTCCATCAGAGGGAGGTAGGCGAAGGCTTCTCTTCTCCTATCCTAGGCTACCAGGATGTGAGTCGTGCGAAAGAGGCTTGTAGCTAAATCAGGTGTGGTCGATTAATGAATCGAAGAGCTAAGATTCGTTAAGACTAATGAATAAGCAGCTGATGCTTTCTCCCAATCGTCTCCTAGTGGAGGAAAAAGAGGCTCGTCCTCTAGATCTAGAAGTGGTAGAGCTCCGGAGAATAGAATTTTATTTAAAAGCAGCTAAACCTACGATATGTGCTTAATGCTTGGGAAAATATCAAGTTTAAAAAGTTTGGTAGAAGTTTCAGCCAAGCAGCTGTCCTCGATAAAATTAGGAAAGCAAATCAGAACAGAAAAATAAATACCCTATCATCGGATGGAACTGACGGGCATCCCTACCAACCGTTGCAGTTCTGGACAAACACGGATATTGCGCCAGCGAGAACAGTAGTGTGAAAAAGAAGCCCTTTTTATATTTTAAATTGCGATGGAAAGAAACACAATGCAAGAAGAACCATCCGCCACCGTCGACGTCGCGGCCGCGGCTAGGGGAAGAGGGAAAACATACCCCAACTGTCTCATGGCCATCGCTCTGAATTTTCAGAGGAACAGAACCTCAAGCTTCTAGATTTGCCTGCGGAAGCAACCCAAAAATAAACAAAGAAAAAAATTCCCAAAATCACACGGTGGATCGGTCGATGATTGAACGAGTATGGAGTAAAATGAAATCATATCAAGTCAAATAACTCGCCTGGTAATATCTACGCCACCGACGGCGAACAAGGACGTAAATGAGGGAGGAGAAAGGGAGAAGCCAACGGAGGAAAGATGGAATAAGCCGACCAAGGGTCTCGGATGCCGGAGGGCAAGTTTAACTAGGGCCCAACACAATTAGGGTTGAGACTTAGGCCCATAAACATTTGTCCACAAAAAAAAAATGTAATGATTTTGGACAAGTGTGTGATGGTTTATGAAGGTCCAATTTTCTGTTTTAGCCTTTATCCTAATATTATTTGTTTCACATGCTAGCGGTGAGGTCAAAAAAGCCCAAAGTCAAAAAAGCCCAAAGTGATATTGTCTGGAGTTCTAGCTAGTCATATTAAAAAATAAATAAAAATAGAGGATTTTATTAGAGATGATAATTTTGATTATCTCATAATTATGAGTAGATAAAAGACGAGAAAAAAATACAATTTAATCCTTCAAAATCATAATAATTATTCTAAAAATATTTGACACAATTCTTAATTATTTACAATAGAGATAGTTATTCAAAATGATAATAATTAATTGAATTTCGAAAGAAGTTATTTTTTATTTTCTTTTTTATGATTAAATATAAGAAGAAACAATGGCTAAATTTACAACACAAACTCATAAAAATATCCAAACAAACAAACTTATATATGGTCATTACTTACATGATACAGTTTAGACCAACAATTTCCAATAAGCATTTTAAAAGTAAAAATTCATTTTATTGCAATTTATATTTTAGAAGTCTCGTACAAGGATACCAAAAATAAATTTATATGGACCATGGGATTTTGGGCTTGCGTTTAAATGTTCTAGTAACTTGCAATGCGGGCCAACAGTTATATCTTGTTGCCACTAATGTGCTTGATTTACAACACATTTTGCCCTTCTCATTGTGGCTTGAAAAAACAATATTTTGTTAAAAAATGCATACAAAACGAAATCAGCTTCCTCACATTTCGGCTGGGTCTTTTGTGACTATTCTTTGTATGTAATAAGCAAAGCCCTGAACAGAATAAACCATGGACATTGTTGAATTGAATAACGAGCATATCAAACGAGTAACAGTAAATAAAGAGTTTGCGTATAACGAGTAACAGTAAACTAATATGGTGGGCGAAGGCGGCGGAGGAGCCACCGATTTGGCTGAAGTCGTCATCTTGGTTGAGCAAAGCTAAGGAAACACAACCCATTTTGATTGTTGGTGTATGGTGGATTTAAAATTGAAATAGCCAGCTAATTCCGCAGAGAAGAGAAAGCTGAAAGCGATCGGTGAGTGGGTGAAGAGCAGCAGCAAAAAGGGAGTATGAAAGGTACAACATTAATTGAAGTACTTGAATTGAATACGATGAAATGAAGCTTTTGGTTTCAGTTGAAATAATTATAAAGGGAAGCTGAATTCAATTTTCAAATCTGCGGTTGAGTGCTGATTGCGCATAATTTTGGCAAATTATTAGCCATTTTACCTATGCTCGTTAATGATTTTATTCCGAATTGAATGCCTAATCTTCACTTGTCATGTTAATCTATATGATGATTTCAAAATGCATCTATTTTTTATGGGGAACAAGATGATGCTTTTCAACCTGGGGTTGCGAGAAAGTTTGACAAAAATCTAACATGCCAGTGAATGTGGCATCAGCTGAATAGTAGATCATCACATTAGTAAGTCAATCCAATTTCCAACTTTCTGAGTTCAATAGGGGAAAATAAAAAAAATAAAAAGAAGAGATCCGATTTGATTCAATTCGATCCGAACATTTTAGATTTGACCGAAATCAATTAATTTAAACAGTCCTAAGTTCAATTGACCGTCGAGGATTCGGAAGTCGAACCCAATTCCAAATGCATGTGTTACGATGACTTATGACCCAGCACAATCAGAGTTGAGACTTAGGCAAAGAAATTTTGGACAATTGTGCGATGGTTCATGAAGCCCAGTTTTCAGCTCCAAAAATTGTGGCCCATAAGCTAATATTATCTTTTTCACATGGTTGTGTGGGCTAGTCATTTGCGCTTAATTCCATTGTCCAGTTGAGCTGCCCTCCATATTAAAATCAAAAATAAAAAAATGGAGGAGTTTATTAAAGATGGGAATTATCTCATAATTATGAGTGAATAAAAGGCGAGGAAAAAAATACAATTTAATCCTTCAAAATTATAATAATTATTTTAAAAACATTTGACACAATTCTTAATTATTTACAGTAGAGCTAGTTATTCAAAAGGATAATAATGAATTGAATTTTGAAAGAATTTATTTTTTCCTTTCTTTTTTATAATTAAATATAAGCAGAAAAAATAGCTAAATTTATAACACAAACTCATAAAAAGATCAAAACAAATAGACTTAGATATCGTCCCCGCCTACAATATATAGTTTAAACCAACAATTTCCAAAAAGCATTTTAAAAGTAGAAATTCATTTTACTGCAATTTATATTTTAGAAGTCCCGTACAAGGATACCACATATAAATTTATATGGACCGTGGAATTGTAATTAATAATGAGTGTTTAAGAAAAAAATAATTAAGTGGGCTCAAGTTTTATTTTATATATATATATATATATATATATATATATATATATATATTTACCTTGCATTTGAATGCTTTTTTTTATTTTATTTTTTATTCAATCATGTGTCATTAGAACAATCCTATGCTATGATAGAGGGTCAGAAAAAATAATTAAGGTGGCTCGAGTTTTATATATATTATTTTTTTTTACCTCGCATTTGAATGTTCTTCTTTTTTTGTTTTTTTTTTGATTCAATCATGTGTTATTACAATACTCATATGCTACCTTGCCTTCTTGATCCCAACAATCTTTGACAAAGTTGGGTGGCCACTGGGCTGAGCCCGTTGAATGTTCTAGTGCCTTGCAATGTTGCCCAAAAGTTATATCTTACTGCCACTAATGTGCTTGATTTACAACGCATTTTGCCCTTTTCATGCTGGGCTTGAAAAGGCAATATTTGGTTAAAAACGCATATAAAACGAAATAAGCTTCCTCACAGTTCGGCTGTATTTTGGGCCTTTTGCAGGGTTTTGTTTGGATAATGTTTTATTTATAAAAAATTAATTTTTATTAAATAAAAATAAAATATTTAAATACATTTTTATTTCAAATTTTAAATTTTTCCAATCAAATTTCTCTCATATAATTTTAAAAGAAAATTTCCTCATATTTTTCACTTCAATATACTTTTTCTATAAAAAAAAAACTCACTAAAATTTTCACATATTCAATACAATTTTTCTCAAATAAAACACAATCCAAACGAAGCCAAAAATTCAAACGCACACGACATATTTTCGTAATTCAAGTCAAAGGTGGCCCAAGGCCAAAAATATTTAGATAGCTAGGAAATTATAATAATTTTATTTGGTTTTCATACAAAACGTATAAAAATTTAATTTGGAATTTATATAATTTTGAATTTTTTCACTTGGTAAGTTAATTTTTGTTACGGGTTACTTCAATGACCATGACAAATAGTATTATATCTAGCCATCGCCCTCTGATTTTGCTGCCATGATCAGTTGGTAACGCTTTCAACCGTATAAATTTTTACTTCATGCATTTCCAAACAAAAAAAAAAAAGAAGAGAAAATTAAAAGAAATCCCCCAAAAAAGTTCAAATTAAAATATTTGTTTTGGTTTCGAAAAAATAGTTTACGTTACTATTTTTTCTTATATCAACGTGTAACATAAAATTAAAAAATAAAGACAAAAGTAATCAATTATGTATTTAATGTCTTGCAGGCAAATTTGTCAACACAACTAGCTCTGATCGTACTCTTACTACTTTGATTGCGACCATTTATGATGTCATCTTGATCATACTCTTTCACTTATTAACCATTTAAAAGAAAAAAAAAATCCATCAATTTAAATATGTTGTCCACTTTGACATTTCTCTATCCAAATTCAACTCACAATCAAGGTTTCCGTACAGCCACTGGTTTCCCGCTTTGCAACCTTATTCCATCAATATTAATTTCAGTAGAATATATGAATATGCCTTCTTCTTCCTCCTCTCCAAAATTCTTACTATTTTTCAATTTTATCCCCGACAAAATTCGTAACGGGAAAAAAAATAGTGAACGAATGATTCTAAATTAAGTTTAATAGTGGTTTTTTTCTACCATGAACACTAGGACTTTTGAAGAGCCTAGTAATGACTTGTAAAATTAAGTCTAATTTGTTTAGCTGTTCAAACTGTGTGTGCAGTGCTTGCTTAGTTGAAATGATACTAACATCCCATTTATCACAGAGCTTGCATTTTGAGATCTGGTCATTTAGGTTTTTTTCATTCATCTAACTGCCTCGTAAGGGACAGAAAAGTGTCTTGCCTAAAATTTTAGTCTTCTCAAACGGCTTAAATTATTGTGTCTGCATGCAGTTGAAATGATACTAACATCCCATTTATCACAGAGCTTGCATTTTGAGATCTGGTCATTTAGGTTTTTTTCATTCATCTAACTGCCCCGTAAGGGACAGAAAAGTGTCTTGCCTAAAATTTTAGTCTTCTCAAACGGCTTAAATTATTGTGTCTGCATGTAGATATCGTACTGATCCGTCAGGCACGTTCTGGCAATGCAATGCAAAAGCCATTGGATCAGGCTCTGAAGGTGCTGACAGTTCTTTGCAAGAGCAATATAATCAGGTACAGATTTGCGTTGCCCATGACTTTTCAAAAAGTAGACTGGTGATTTTTAGTTTCTAATTGGGGTGGTGGTTGTACACATGAAATTACCTGCCTAACTTTCTTATTGTATTTTTATTGACATGTATGGGGTGTGGATGCACTTGTCTGTTATTTAAATTCAGCTTTGGGCTTCAATTAGAAGCACAATTAAGTTTTGTTAATTGAGCACACCACACAACTAAATTTGTCACAGCCAAAAACAAGGGACAGCTTTCACCCATGATCCTTTCCTTCTAGAATGTCAAATAACTTTTTACCCCGTTTGAAATGAATGACTTCCGAAAGCTAATTGGTTCCCTTTCTATTGTTGCAGGACCTGACACTTCAAGAAGCTGAAACTATTGCACTTTCTAGCCTTAAGCAAGTCATGGAAGAAAAGGTAAACCTCATAACCTCTGCATCATTCTCTGTGCAGGTCATGCTGCAATCTGGTTTCTTCCAAAAATGGATTCTTTCACCTCCATTTTTGAGATATTTAAATTGATTCTGTTGCATTATGTCAGGTGACTCCAAATAATGTTGACATTGCAAAGGTTGCAGCAACTTACCATCTGTATACCCCATCAGAGGTTGAGGCTGTCATTACCCGTCTATATGAGACCCACTTCCAGCAGTAGCTTGGTCTATTTTATTGTTCTTCAGTGCTTGAATTTCTTATGTACTTGTCGCTTCTACTTAAGCTTTTTAACTGTCAGAAACATAATCCAAAACTGCTCCGAGGGCGATAAACTGCTTTTGTTTGGCCTAATGACACTTAAAATTTTCCTTGTTTGTCTTGGTTTGTATTTATTAATTGGAGCTTCCTCCGGTTGTTGCACTGCCCAGTCAATGGGATTAATGCTTTTTATTCGATTATGCTTTTGGCGGGATATTATGATAAAATGTAGAACTATCATTAGACACTAGACAGACAAACGCTGTGCCAAACCCTTGGAAACTTGGTTATGCAGAACAAAGAATTTTGACGTTTGGGAGACATTAGAGATAGAAAAAATTAATGCACGTGGAGCAATAAGCACCCATTCTTGCTGAATTTTTTCCCCATTGGAATTTTTCCAAGATGCTGGTATAATGCGAATATCAATTTCAGTTTGACATTCATAACTTAATGTCAAGCTTATGGCTAAACCTTAAGCATAAAAGCACATCAGTGCATAAACAATCGCCTATATTTCCAGATATAATTATTTGTAGTGTTTTTTAAGCAAGAGTTTGAAAAGAGATTTAAAACTGTGAGTTTAAACTAGTGTCTTCCTTTCTTTCCTTGAAATGTTCCGAGCACAATTTGGACAACCTTACTGCATTCCTCAAGCCGCATTAGTTTTACATCACGACCACGAGTGATCAAATTACTCTCATCCCATAAAAGTAAATCAACATGATTGCACAGATTGGGTTGAAATGTGAAGTTCTATGATTTCGATACGATTCCGTTAGGAAATTCCAGGTTTTGAACCTTATTCATCTGGCTTCTGTGTTTCATCTGTTTCAGAGAGTCCCCAAATGATTATGAGTGGTTTAGTTGTAGGTTGGAGTGGCGACTGGGAATTGTAACGTGAATTACTGCGAGTCGGCCAGCGGCAGCCTAAATGTGCACGGAATCTGGTCCACAAAGTACCACGTGTCCTGTTGTCCCGAGAGGATAAAGTTCACCTGAAATTATGAATACATTAAAAAATAGAGATAATATCAAACAACCCCTCGAGGTTTTATTAAATATCAAATCGTATCTTATGATTTAAGAAATATTAATAACTCCTCTGTAATAAAAAAAAATATCAAAAATAAATTGGAAAAAAGATAAAAATATAAAAAAAAAGTATATAGTTTAAAATTCTAAAATAAAATTTTAAAAATACAAAAAGGGCAAAAGTTAAAGACAAAAATTTAATAAAATTATTTACATTATATAATAAATTTTTTTAAACTAAAAAATAAAATTTAAAGATAAAAATTTAATAAAATTTAAAGATAAAAATGACAAATAAAAATTCCATATAAAAAAAAAGTATCTATACAAAAAAATTTGAAGTTAAAAAATAAAGTACCTATATAATAATTTTTTTTACATTAAAATTTTTAACAAAATTTTATTAAATTTTTATCTTTAAATTTTGTCTTTTAAAAAATTTTTAAAAATTAAACTACATCAATGTTTTTGTCATTTTTGTCTTTAACTTTTATTAAATTTTCATCTTTAAATTTAATTTTTTATTTTAAAAAAATTTATTTTATAGTGTAAATAATTTTATTAAATTTTTGTCTTTAAATTTTGTCTTTTTTGTATTTTTAAAATTTATTTTAGAATTTTAAACTATATACTTTTTTATCTTTTATATCGAAGGGCTTTTTCGTCTTTTTCTTAATTTATTTGTTGATATTTTTTTATTGATATTTTTCAAATCATAAGGTCCGATTTGATATTTAATAAAATCTTGAGGGGGTGTTTGATATTATCTCTAAAAAATACAAGCCCATTAGATTAGTATCCTCCAGTTCTGTTTGTGTCAATCAATAACGATAAAAAAATTCCCATCCGCAAGTTTATCGAAACCTACGAGGAATTCAATAAAATCCTTGTAGTCTAAGCGAGTTCCAAAATCGATCTACAATATAACTTGGGAGAGACTTAGTAAAAATTTGATTATCAATCATGTTACAAAAATAGTAATAAATTTTGTATTAAAGTCATGTTTAAGTTTTTTTTAAAAAAAACACGCACCAATACTAATGACAAAATTTAAGGGATTGCTTTTTTATAATGGACGACTAAATTTTCATTAAATCCATAATAATATAACATGCTTTTGAATCCAAAACTTTTGGTAGACATCTATATATAATTAGTTTTTTATGTCACACTCAAGGATCATTAGAGTTCAGTTAAAAAATTTAATATTTTAAAGTTTTTTTTTGTTTTTATAAATATAGAATTAACACCGCATTAGAATATAACTTATATTTGAGCTATTAAATTTAATGTAATATATTCTAAAATTTTAATAATTAGATGTATTATTAATTATTATATTTGCATGAACCTAAACAATTTTGATAGTTCATTTTTAGTTAATTTTATAATGGTCAATAAAATATATATCATTAATTGAAAAAAAACGCATCAAATTTGTAACAATTAATAACAAATAGAAACAAATTAATTACAGTTTAACATTATATTTTGTAGTGTTTTAATTTTATATTAATATATAAAATATTTACAAATAAAAAAAATTGATAGGAACACTTATAAGAGGAATATGCAATAAAATTTACATATTATCTTAAAAATTAAACTATAGAATGTATTTGTAATTAAATGTTAAATAATAAGAAATAATATTTTTATTTTAAATAATAGAAAATCATAATTTTAAACAAAAAAATTCAAATAAAATTAAAAATAAATAGTTCAAAAAATAATAAAATCAACCTATACTATAAACTACAGAGTTTAAATTATTATATTTAAACTCAAGTAAAGTAATACGTGCGAGAAAATAATATAGGGAAAAAAAATATAAATACTAACTTATACAAAAAAAGTTCTTAGTGGCTCTCCCTTTTAAATTGGAGAAGTCAAGCTCTAACCCCTAAACCATAAAAGCTAATTGCCTAAACCATAAAAGCTAATTGTAGATGGGAGGAGTCAAGCACACTTTGGCTTTAGGATAACAAACTAAAGTTGCCAAATAACTCTTCTTTCTCTCTAGAACAATAGATTGTGACGTTGAATCAAGCAACTTAAGAAAATGTTCATTCTAACGTCCACAAGGGAAAGCCTTATCATGTCACGTGGCAATTTAATTATTTTTAATCCCCATTGAAACAACGTAATCAACAATTGTATCCCATTTTATATTCCCATTATCATTTTAGGACTTTGAAGTTGAGAATTATAAAATATTTGGTCTAGAACACTCATATTACGATATTCAAAAAGCACCAAACACCTAGTAATATTTATCACTATGAGGCGATTTAGGGTTAAGGGGGAATGAGATTTATGGTTTAGGGTTTAAGATTTAAAGTTGATAGATTATATATATATATATATATATATATATATATATATAAAATTATTAAAGGGGCGGGAAAAACTATTAAAGAGGGCATGCATATATTGAAGGACAAGTCATATTCTTTCTGTTTTAAAAAAAAATACTTTTGATTTGATAGAACTTTTTGAAATTGTGAGGTACGATACACTTAATACACAATTAAATGTATAATTTGATATTATTATTATTATTTTTTAATTTGACATATATGTTATTGTCATTAATAAAAGTAATACAAGAATTTTACTTTTAAAGTGAAATTTTTTTTAGGACAGAGAAAAAATTTCAAACTGAATCCTTTTGTTGGAACGGAGGAAGTAGTCATCCGTTATGAAATTTGATTTTGTTACCAATTGTTTTAAAAGTTTCAAAATATTACTATATTTTCTTGAAGGGTCATTTATTTGAAATAAATATTTGTTAAATATAACTAGAAGTAGTGCTATAACGCAAATATAACACGAAAAAGGTGAATTAAACTCTGTATTTACTTCATTTATTAGTCATTTCATGAATTATTTAACAAAAATCTAACTTCTAGATTGTCAAAAAGAGGGAAACATAATATTCTCAAACTTTAAGGATTAATTAATAATAAGAACAAATCTTAAAGAAATAGATGTAATTTATCCTCAATAGAAATTAAAAACTGAAAATATTTCTGGGCCTCGTTAGATCTTCAAATCCAAAATTAACGTTGAAAGTCCAGAAGTTAGGAGCTTCACAACTGGTGTAGGCCCAAAGTGATATCTGCTATAGTAGTGGTAATATGACAGGCTTTTGGCCAGGGAAAATTGCTCTATAATTTATATACTCCTATATCTCAATAGAGTAGGCCTGTTAACCGGGTTTTGATAGGAATTGAACATAGGGTTACAAAACATTCATAGGTAGAGGGGTTGGGAATTTCTTTTGAAAGAAGGTAGCGTGATCAATCTAAGCGCTAGGCTAGCGATACCACAAAAGTACAGAGAACTGCCCACAGGTGAGTTGACCTACTAAGGGGCTTTCTACAGTAAGATTACCAACGCTAGAAATGCACATAGCTTAAGTTTGAGCTTTCTTGACAACATATACGATCAACGCAGAGAAAGCTAGGATGGTGGGAGGCTTCTTGCTCATTACATTGTGGTTATTTTTCCTTTGCTTTAACTGTGGCCTTGTAGCTAGGGGTGGGTGGGCGTGGACGAAAATTGTGAAGTAATGCCGGCACCGCTGGTGCTGTGTATTTTTTGTAAATACAAAAATGGTGCATACTCATTTAAACTAGAGAATTAGCCCGCCCATCAGTCTGGACGCTACTTGACATTAGTCTCGACCATTTACCCCACTTCACTCCGTATTTAATCAAGTGTTCGTGCTAGAGACATAAATAGTCATGGATAATTAGTAGCTGAGATCCTTCCGAATGCGCTAAGAGAATACCTAGAATTATTATTGATTCTCTTTCATTTTTTTAATTAAAGAAATAATTGAAAAATAAAACCGCAAGTACAAAAATGGGTAATAACGCCCGGCATAAGCTAGTACGTATCAACAGTTTTGCCACTGTTACCTTGGCACGAGAAAGAAGATCTTAGGGTAAAAGAAATAGAAATCAATAGCTAAATCATACAATGAGTTGGGAAAATAAAATTTTCCTTTGCAGTTTGAAGTTGTTTTGCTAGTTTTTTTTCTTTTAACCATTTGGTTTTTTCCTAGTCAAAAATTTCCTTGAAGTTGTTTTTTAAAAATGAAGAGATTTATTCGACTAATGTGGCAAAAGATCCACCCTTTGCGGATTTTCATGCTAATAGAATTCCCAAACAAATTTGGGTTTGGGGAACGACCTGGCGTACAAACTGTAACAAACCTTTTAGGCACCGGCTTAATTTTGGGCTACAAGGCTGTTTCCTACACATCAGCAGGTGAATGAATTTGTTTACACCCTATATTCTGGTAACTCCACCCTCTTATTGTTTTGTGATTAATATAATTTTACTTTTTTGTTGGGGGTAGGTAGCAAATTCTCCCGCTACAAGAAAAAGGTGTCTGAAAAACAGCAAGAAGATTTCGCGAATGATGATATAGGTAATGAAAATGCACATTGAACAAACGCAAGTTAACTTGTACTAAGTTTTTTATTTATTGTAAAAACTGATGTTTTAATTGTTTGTTTGTTTTTAATGTGATTAGGGTAATTGAACTAGATGTCACGCACTAATGAGGAGTATGAGCTCCTCAAACAATCTCTTGAGGAGTTCAAAGAGTTTCAGCGTAAATGGTTCTGGCAGAAGAAGAAATTCTAAAAGTTTCATTTTCTTTTTGCGTGGAAAATGAAACTTTTAAACTTTTTCCTCTCTCAGAACCATTTACGCTGAAACTCTTTCAAACTCCTCAAAAGATTGTTTGAGGAGCTCATACTCCTCATTAGTGCGTGACATCTTCTCTGTTAATTCAGCTACCCTAATCACACCAAAAACAAACATATTGTTAAAACATCAGTTTTTACAATAAAAAAAACTTAGTACAAACTAACTTGCGTTTGTTCAAGGTGTATTTTCGCTACCCAAATCATCATTCGCAAAATCTTCTTGCTGTTTTTCAAACACCTCCTTTTTGTAGTGAGAGAATTCGCTACCTACCCCTAACAAAAAAGCAAAATTATAATAATTACAAAACAATTAAAAATAGTAAAAAGATAGAATTACCAGAGTATTGGGTGTAAACAAATTCACCTACTCATGTGTAAGAAACGGCCTTATAGCCCAAAATTAAACCGATGCTTAAAAAGCCCGTTATAGTATTTATGCCACGTCGTACCCCAAACCCAAACTTGTTTGGAAATTCTATTAGCATATAATCACACAAAGGATGGATATTTTGCCACATTGGTCAAATAAATCTCTACATTTTTAGAAAACAAAGAAAAAACAACTTCAAGGAAAATTTTGACCAAGAAAAAACCGAATGGTTAAAAGAAAAAAACCAGAAGGAAATGATTTAGATACCGATTCCTATTCCTTTCCTCTTTTAATAATAAAGTAAGCTTCCAAAGCCCCTTCCTTCAGCTGGGCGAGTCTTTGCTTTTTGGATCGTCTTCTGCCCAATGCGGTACCCCCCGTTTTTTGTTCCAATTGGGTTTACCTTGTTCACAGGTCGACCCCATGGCAGCAAGAAAGGTTGATTTTGTGCTATACTCCGACGATCTCTTTCCTACCGAGGCACACAAACTCCCATCGTGTTTCAAATCACATTTTACGATCGAAAGGGGAAGTTTACTCATCTACTTATATAGGACCTCCTAAAAATCTCAAGGAGTTACGAAGCTTACAGGGAAGGCTTTCTTAGGAGGTTTGTATCAAACTTGGCTGGAAGATGCCATTCGTTTGCTAAGTTGATGAAGAAAGATGCTTCTGCTTTCTCTGGAGGTCAAACCTAACCAAAACGTAATAAGTTAAAAACTAAGGAAACAAAAGTGAGATGGCCAAATGCTTAATCATTCGAGCTCACCCAAAGGTATCACAACAGAACGCCACCGTGATCATTCCACCAGCTTATGTACTACCCAACCTTATGAATGTGTAAGTAAAAACTCCTAACAAAGCAAACACACAAACTTTAAAATAGTGTTTACAAAAGATTGAAACTTTCAATTAAAAGGGAAAAAAAAAACCACAAACACACACACACAAAAGGCACTCTGAAAGAAAGAAACTTACTCATAAAGTTGATATAATCCTGGGTACGTCGTTGTTGAGGAGGGGATGGCAGCCTGAACAAAATCACATTTTTGAGATAACAAAATTTATTTACCAAAACAACACACACAAACTTCCATCTATTTGATGGCTTAATAGAAGAATACTCACCCGGAGCAAAAGAAATGGCGATTGGAGAAGGCAGCTCCTCCGCTGGGGAAAGAAGCCCCAAAACCATATGATGAAGGCCTAACACCAGGAAGTCACATAAACCAAAAAGCATTACCAAATAAACCGGCAGAAGAAACCGACCTTTCAATGGGACAAATTTTTGTCACACGTGAATATATTATTTACGAATTTAAAAAACATTTAAGAAGACGAGATTCGAGTAAACAACTGGACAAAAAAAGTTAACAATAAGATGAAAATAACTAACAAAAAACTGTACTGAATTCGAATGGAAAACTGAATCCCTAACACTAGATGTTTTTTCAAATCAAATAACCAACACTCATCAATGGCGAAAATAAATAAATAAACCCTTTAGTTTCACTTTGATGGTCAGAGGAAGCCAACCTGTTCGATTGATAATAGGCAAGATGCGAGCGGGCGGATATTGAACGCACCGCCGAGACCGCTTCAAGTTCCTTTCAGAAAAATGACGTAGCTAAGGATGAGTTCGCCGCCGATCCAGATTTGCGAATCCGTCTAAACATCCTAGGTCCCACGGGGCATTGTAGCTAAATCAGGTGTGGTCGATTAATGAATCGAGGAGCTAAGATTCGCTAAGACTAATGAACAAGTACTGAGCTAAGGAATAGCCAAGCTATGGACATTTGTCAATGGCTGCTTACGTCTCCGAAGCAGCTGATGCTTTCTCCCAATCGTCTCCTAGTGGAGGAAAAAGAGGCTCGTCATCTAGATCTAGAAGTGGTAGAGCTCTGGAGAATAGAATTTTATTTAAAAGCAGCTAAACCTACGATATGTGCTTAATGCTTGGGAAAATATCAAGCAGCTCTCGATTAAAAGTTTAAAAAGTTTGGTAGAAGTTTCAGCCAAGCAGCTAAGATCGATAAAATTAGGAAAACGTCATCGGATAGAACTGACAGGCAGTGCTACCAACCGTTGCAGTCCTGACAAAACACGGATATTGCGCCTGCGAATACAAAACAGAATAGCAGTGCGAAAAAGAAGCCCCTTTTTATACTTTAAATGGCGATGGAAAGAAACACGATACAAGAAGAACCATCCGCCACCGTCGACGTCGCGACCGCGGCTAGGGGGAGAGGGAAAACATACCCCAACAGTCTCATGGCCATCGCTCTGAATTTTCAGAGGAACAGAACCTCAAGCTTCTAGCTTTGCCTACGGAAGCAACCAAAAAAACAAAGAAAACGATTCCCGAAATCACACGGTGGATCGGTCGATGATTGAATGAGTATGGAGTAAAATGAAATCATATCAAGTCAAATAACTCGCCTGGTAATATCTACGCCGATGACGGCGAAGGACGGAGATAGGGAGAAGCCAACGGAGGAAAGATGAAAGCGCCGACCAAAGGGTTTCGGAATATCTAGAAGCGAGGATGTCGAGAGTTCGTAGATCGTAAGTCGAATCCAATTCCAAATATACGTGCTACGACGACTTACGACCCAACACAATCAGAGTTGATACATAGGCCCATAAATATTTGTCCACAACGAAAGAAATGTAAAGGGGTCCAAATGGGGGGATTTAGGACAAGTGTGTGATGGTTCATGAAGGCCCACTTTTCTGTTTCCTCCCGAATACTAACATGGTAGTGGGGGAGTCAAAAAAGCCCAAAGTCACAGTCAGGTGGCCCAGCTAGTCACTTGCCCGTAATTCCAATGTCCAGTTGAGCTGCCCTCCATATTAAAAAATAAATAAAAATGGAGGAGTTTATTAAAGAAGAGAATTTTAATTATCTCATAATTATGAGTAAATAAAAGACGAGGCCAAAATACAATTTAAATTTTAATCCTTCAAAATCATAATAATTGTTTTAAAAACATTGGACACAATTCTTAATTATTTACAATAGAGATAGTTATTCAAAATGATAATAATGAAATGAATTTAGAAAGAATTTATTTTTTTCTTTTCTTTTTGTGATCAAATATAAGGACAAAAAGAGAGGCTAAATTTACAATACAAACTCATAAAAATATCAAAACAAACAAACTTAGATATTGTCCTAACCTACAATATACAGTTTAGACCAACAATTTCCGAGAAGCATTTTAAAAGTAAAAATTCATGTTACAGCAATTTATATTTTAGAAGTCTCGTATAGGGATACCACAAATAAATTTGTATGGACCGTGGAATTGTAATTAATTATTAGGGATACCACAAATAAATTTGTATGGACCATGGAATTGTAATTAATTACCAGTGTTTAAGAAATAAATAATTAAGAGGGCACCACGTTCAAGTTTTATATATATATAAAGATAGTGACAAATCACAATGACTTTGTATAGTGACTGACGTGGCAACTATAAAAAGATAAAATTATCTTTTATTATTTTATTTTCTAATAAAAGTGAATGAATAATTTTATCTTTTTATGATTGCTACGTCAGTAACTATACAAAGTCACTCTGTGATTTGTCACTATTTTTATTATTACTCATATATATATATATATATATATATATAATTGTTTTTTTGGGCTTGCGTTTGAATGTTATCGTGCTTTGCAATGTGGTCCAAAAGTTATATCTTACTGTTTTTCATTGTGCGTTTTGAAAAGACAATATTTTGTTAAAAACGCATACAAAACGAAATTAGCTGTCTCACATTTCGGCTGTATTTTGAGCCTTTTCTAGGGCCTTAAAATTAAGTGAAATTTTGATAAAAAGAAGTTAAAATTCGAACGCACATTCAATCAAAGGTGGCCCAATGGTGAAAATGTTTAAATACCCTTTAAAAAGGGGGTTTTCCCCTAGTCCCATGTGGGTTAGTCTCCACGCACGCTTGACAAGTTAAGTGTGAGAGGTCAAACACTGAGGGGGCGCTTGGTATAAATGATGGGTTTAGGATTGGAATGGATTTGATAAAAGGAAAGGTTTGGAATAGAATGGAATGATAATAATTATGGTGTTTGGTATTATTTTGTATTGGAATGGAATAGATTTTATATTAAAATTAAAATTTAATATTAATATTAATAAATTTTATATTAAAATTATAATAAAAATATTACCATTTTACATTATATGATATTTAATAAATTATATATTGTTCAAAAAATAGTCAAAGTGCATGTCAATTTGTAAAGAAAAATATTTTCAACAATTTACTGAAATTTGTTTTTTTTTTTTAAAAAAAAAGGGAAATGGGGGTTGCAAACCTTTGGGGGGTTTGCAACCCCCTTAATAGTAGCGTCACGTATTGTGACAGCGTCAGCCTCAACTTTTTTTTTTTTTTTTTTTTGTTTTCCTACACAACTATGTCGTTTTGTCCCATTTTAATACAAAACTATGTCGTTTTTGTCCCATTTTAATCCTTCATTCGTGGGTTTAGACAAAAGCAGGCTGGGGGGTGGGTTTCATCTAAACCCACCCCTAAAGGTTTCTTCAAACCATTCCAGAGAAAACAAACAACCATTTTTCTTCTAAACCTTTCCAATCCCAGTCTATTCCCTCGTACCAAACGACTCCTGAGTAGTAGTAATCAACGCCATCACAACGATTTGATCTCATAACCTAACAGTCTCGGGGCAAAGGAGTTATTACTTAGTCGTATCACAAGGATAAGGTTTAAATACCCTGGAAACTTAAAATTAGAATAAACTCGAGCGAGATGGAAATTTGGGCATATCTCGCTGCTGAATGTGCCGGTGTGCATAAATTTTACTTCATGCATTCCCAACCAAAAAAAGAAAATTACCCCAAAAAAGGTTCAAGTTAAAATGTAATGAAGATTCAAATGCAAGTTCTAACGTATACAAGAAGAAGATTTTCAAGAATATAGGCGTCCGCTTTTTACCACAAAACAACTATCATTTTTTAACTCCCTAAAATCACTCCTTGTATTCCTAATTCTCAAGATTAAGAAAACAATTTTGTAATTAAATTTAAAAATTACTTTGTATTTTATATTTCAGGTTTTGGATTCCAATTTTTGGATCTCAATTCCACATTCCAGTTAAAAGTTCTTATTCAATCATTCTTGTAGTATTTCGATTTACTTGATTCTGCCCCCAAGTAAATCAAAATAGTGCAAGGGTGATTGAATAAGAACTTACTTTTATCTCTGTTTGCTCCACCAAACACCCCCATTTTGTTTGCAAGAAAGTTGAAAAACAAAAAAAACCTACCCCAAAGAAGTTCAAATTAAAATATTTGTTTTGGTTCCGCAAAAATAGTTTATGTTTACTATTTTTTGACATATCAATATATAATATATAATTAAAAAATAAATACAAAATTAAAAAATTGTACATTTAAATATGTATTTAGTACTCGTAGGCAAATTTATCCACACATCATACATTTACTGTTCTGATTGCAACCATTTATGATGTTATCTTCATGATATTTTCTCACTTATTAACCATTTTTTCTAAAAAAAAAAAATCTATCAATTTTAATACGTTATCCAATTTGACATTTCTATATTCAGATTCTACTCAAAATCAAGATTTCCTTACAACCGCTTGTTTCCCTCTTTTCAACCCTACTCCATCGTTATTGCTACCCTCTTCAATATTAATTTCAATTGAATATATGAATATGCCTTCTTCTTCCTCCTCTCCAAAATTCTCACTATTTTTCAATTTTATTTATCCCCCATGGAATTCGTAACCCAAAAAAAAAAGTGAACAAATAATTCTAAATTAAGTTTAATAGTGGTTTTTTCTACTATGAACACTAGGACTTTTGAAAAGCCTAGTAATGACTTGTAAAAGTCTAATCTGTTTAGATTTTAATCACGAAAATAATTGAATCTAAAATATTATTGTTTTAGATATCAATGCTTGTCGTCGAAAGTGACGCTCGTTGTTTTGGATAGCAATGGTTGTCGTTATTGGCTGCAGGTGAGATGGAGTGGCTGCCATTAAAAATAAAAAATTGGGTTGAAAGTAAAATTTGTGATTGGGGGTTTTGTTATAAGAGGATTATCGATGGTTTTTTATTGTTAAATTGTTAGAATGATCTTTTAATAGGAAGAGAGAATAAAAATCACTAATTAATAGATAACTAAGTATATTGGGTGACCACAAAAAAGTTTTAAAAGTTTCATTTTCTTTTTGAGTTCTGTTAATTTGGTGCATTTAGAAATCATTCTGTTACCCCTAGCACAGAAATCAAGAGGAGAAGAAGTATACATAACTATTTAATTGGTTTTCTTTTCTCTTTTTCTGTTATTTTTTTAAAAAGTTAAACTTATATTGGATATTTGTTGAAATCTTACATTTGGTTGACTAATGTGGTATTTTCCTAGTCTATTTTGACTTAATCGGGAAGAAAATACTATTTGCTAACTTTTAGAGGATATTTTTTCTAAATTGCATTTTGTTAATTTAGCACTTGCTTATTCTTTTTCATATGAACAAAAGTGAAATTATAATAGAGTTAACATCATTTACCTTCCTCGAGATTTTGTAATATATCAACTAGCCCCTCGCGATTTTGAAAAATATCAACCAACCCTCTTGACTAATAGTCAACTTAACTGTAGTTGGCAAAAAAACAAAAAAAAAAAAAAGCCCTTAGGGGACTGGTTGTTATTTTTAAAAATACGAGGGATTGGTTGATATATTATAAAATCTCGAAGGAGGTAAATGATATTAACTCTAAAAAGACAAAAAAATAAAAAATTTAATAAAACTATGTAAAATTTTGTTAAAAAATTTAATGCAAAAAGATAAAATTTCGTTCTCTCCATAACAGGAACCAATCTTTATGCTTTTTAAATAAACTTTCCTCCGCTTAATGAATAACCGTTTGTTACCAATGGAAAATGGCTTCACATCTTAATTTGATTGGATTTGGCTGTGGAAAACCATAAAATTTGTCCACAATCAAATGGGGGCTACATTCACTATTTTAAAAAATAATAAAATCTATGCTATCCCTCGGTATTCTTTAAATTTTATTAAATTTTTATTTTAAATTTTGTCTTTTTAGTGTAAAAATTTTATTATATAATTTAAATAACTTTATTAAATTTTCGTGTTTAAATTTAATTTTTTTTGTCTTTTTAAAATTTAATAAAAAATTTTAAACTATATCACATTTATATCAACCACCCCCACTCCCCCCTCCCCTCCCCTCCCCTGTGGTTTTGAAAAATAACAACCAACCCCTGAGGATTTTTTCATCTTTTTGCCAACTACAGTCAAGTTGACTATTAGTCAAGAGGTTTGGTTGATATTTTTCAAAATCAATGGGCTAATTCATATATTACAAAACTTCGAAAGAGGTAAATGATATTATCTCATTATAATATTCAAGTACAAATGTTAACAAAAAGATGCTCTCAGTTGTGATCATTGAATCCGTCGTTAGGTGACTTTTGGAATTGAGACAATTAACGAAAGTTTTAGCATATAATTGTATTTCTAATTTATTCCATCCTTAAGCTTATTCTAACCACATAGCAATCCTTATGGTTTCCAAATCTACAGCTACTAGAGAGAAATATCTCTCCCTAACTACTTTTCAAGAATGCATTAGACAGTGTTGATCATTTCCTATTAGAATTGTACATCTTATATCAATCTATGTTCCAGTTGTTGCTAAACTAATATTTAGCCTTACAAGCATTTCTTTCTGCCTTCCTCTATTCATTTTGTTGCTACTGTTGTTATTCCAATCTCCTATGTGCTTGTGTCTTTTCTTATTTTTCTTTAAATTCCACCCACTCACTCCTGTTTCTATTACTCATCCAGCAACTATAGGTGTAAACGAACCAGTATGTTCGGTGAACTCTTTGTGAACAAGTTCAGTTATATTCGTTTGTTAAGGTAAACGAACAATAAACGAACATATTTTACCATTCGTTTAATAAGCGAACACGAACATGAACAGACACGTGTTCGGTTCGTTTATGTTCACAAACAAGTTCGTTTAGTGTTTGTAAATATGTTCATTTAAAGTTCGTTTATTGTTTGTTTATATAATATAATATATTATATATATTTATCTAATATAATATATTATGTATATTTTTGTGTTCTTGAGAAATTTGAACTGTCTATTGGATATTTTTCATGTTCTTTTTCTTGATATTTCTATTTCTTAGATCATGGATGTAATGTTATTATGTGTTTTTTTTATTGAAATGGTCAAATGGGATGCAACTATCTTTTCTTGGACCGTGGATGTAATGTTATTATGTTTTTGTTTATTAGAATAGTCAAATGGGATGTAATTGTTTTTTCTTGGATTATGGGTGGAATGATAATATGTTTTTGTATTTTAGAATGGTCAAATGAAATATAACTTTCTTTTTTAGGATGATGGATGGAATGATTATCTTTTACCAAATCTATCTGCCTTGTAATTGTTTGTACCCTATAAATGATTGTTTGATAACCTCTTCCTTAGAGTGTGAAATCTCATTTTAGTTATATTAATCATAACAAAAATAAATAATTAAAACATAAACTTTTTACAATAAATAATAATAAAATATGAACTTTTGCAATAAATAAAAAACTTGAGTACAAACTAAGTTACAGTTCCTACTCTTATCATAAAATCACAATCATTTTCTTGCCCTTCCCATTAATCCCTTCCTGAAAAGAACATGCTAGCCACCTATCAACAAAAAAAACACAAATAAATTCAGAATTATAGTAACACAAAACAACACAGTGGTGGGAGTTATCATAGAATATGGAAAAAACAAAGTCAATGCTCAGGGTAAGACGGCGGTTGAAACGACAGTTACAACCCTTATTTGAGGCTGGAATATTGTCCTCTAAACTTTTTTTGGAAATCTTTTTGCATATAATCCCTCACTTTTTCTGTCACGATATCTTTTTGACTTTGTAGTTTTTCTGTCATCTCTATGGAGTGGATCTTTTGCCACATTGAGAGAAAAACTGCGAAGTCAGAAAAATGACAATACTCCAGGCCTCAAATAGAGGTTGTAACTTAATTTGTACTAAATTTTTTAATTTATTGTAAAAAGCTCATGTTGATTATTATTTATTGTAAAAAACTTATGTTTTAAATATTTATTTTTGTCGTGACCATTTATTTTTTGTTGTAATTTTTTTTTTACCAAAAGTAACTGATTATATTAATGGTTGAAATTACAAAGTTAATACATTACATAAGAGGGTCATTTAAGACCTCGTTCTAATATAACTAACATAACCCAATAGATCGCGGGATTAGGATATATATATAAAACTTCAACACTTGGTGCCCCTTAATTATTTTTTTCTTAAACATTCATTATTAATTACAATTCCAAGGTCCATATAAATTTATTTGCGGTATCCCTATACGAGACTTCTAAAATATAAATTGCAGTAAAATGAATTTTTACTTCTAAAATGCTCATTGGAAATTGTTGATCTAAACTGTATATTGTAGGTTAGGACGATACCTAAATTTGTTTGTTTTGATTTTTTTCATGAGTTTGTGTTGTAAATTTAGCCATTGTTTCTTCTTATATTTAATTACAAAAGAGAAAATAAAAAGTAAATTCTTTCGAAATGCAATCCATTATTATCATTTTGAATTTGTAAATAATTAAGAATTGTGTCAATGTTTTTAAAATAATTATTATGATTTTGAAGGATTAAATTGTATTTTTGCCTCGTCTTTTATTCACTCATAATTATGAGATAATTAAGATATTCATCAAACTCCTCTTTTTTTTTCTTTTTCTTTTTTTATTTTAATATGGAGGGCACCTCAACTGGACAATGGAATTACGAGCAAATGACTGGCTCCGCCTCCAGACTCTGCCACTTTGGGCCTTTTTTGACTCCCATACTACCATGTGAAAAAATAATAGAGATAATATCAAACACCCCACTCAAGATTTTATTAAATATCAAATCGGACCTTGTGGTTTGAAAAATATCAATAACCCCTGTAATGAAAAAAAATATCAAACACCCCATTAACTGTTAGTCAACAGAAATAAAATAAAAAAAAAAAGATGAAAAAGCCCTTCGATATAAAAGACAAAAAAGTATATAGTTTAAAATTCTAAAATAAAATTTTAAAAATACAAAAAAGACAAAATTTAAAGACAAAATTTTAATAAAATTATTTACATTATAAAATAAAATTTTTTAAACTAAAAAATAAAATTTAAAGATGAAAATTTAATAAAAGTTAAAGACAAAAAGGACAAAAACATTGATGTAGTTTAATTTTTAAAATTTTTTTAAAAGAAAAAATTTAATAAAATTTTGTTAAAAATTTTAATGTAAAAAATTTATTATATAGGTACTTTATTTTTTAACTTCAAATTTTTTTGTATAAATACTTTTTTTTATATGAAATTTTTATTTGTCATTTTTATCTTTAAATTTTATTAAATTTTCATCTTTAAATTTTATTTTTTAATTTAAAAAAATTTATTATATAATGTAAATAATTTTATTAAATTTTTGTCTTTAACTTTTGCCTTTTTTGTATTTTTAAAATTTTATTTTAAAATTTTAAACTATATACTTTTTTTGTCTTTTGTATCAGAAGACTTTTTTGTATTTTTTTCAATTTATTTCCATTGACTAGTAGTCAAGGGGAGTATTTGATATTTTTTTTTATTACAAAAGGGTTATTGATATTTTTCAAACCATAAGATCCAATTTGATATTTAATAAAACCTCAAAGGGGTGTTTGATATTATCTCAAAACAATATTACGATATGGGCCAAAATTTTTGGAGCAGAAAACTGGGCTCCATGAACCATTACACACTTGTACAAAATTTCTTTGGATTGAATTGGGGACGAGGTTTTTATATATAAAAAATTAATTTTTGTTAAACAAAAATTAAATAATTAAATATATTTTTATTTTAAAATTTAAATTTTTTCACTGAAATTCTTCTCACATAAATTTTTAAAAAAATTTCTTATTTTTTTTTCATCTAAAATACTTTTTTTATAAAAACAATTCACTAAAAATTTTACACATTTCAATACAACTTTTTTTTCAAATAAAACACAATCTAAATGAAGCTTAAAATTCGATTGCACACGACATGATTTCGTGCTTCAAGTCAAAGGTAACCCAAGGGCCAAAAATGCTTCAATAGCCAGGAAATTATATTTCAATGACCACGACAAATGGTAGCAATTCTTTATGGTTAGCAATCCTTATTCAAACCATGTAACATTTTAACGCGTTAAAAAGCAAAAGAGTTTAACACAATGAAAAACCTGTAAAAAACAAAAATATACTTTAAAAAACCAACCAGATAAGCTCTATGCCTACCTTGTTATAAAAGCAGTGTCTTAATTTATTATTTATTTATAAATAAGAAGATTAAAAGAAAATTGAGATAATAAATATTTATTCAATCACTTATCTCTTCTAAACTTTGTTTTCAAAAGAAATAAGCCATCCCAAAAAAGAGCACACTAGTATTATCCTTCATATTTGCACCGTCACCCAAATCAAATTACCTCAATTCAGTCCAATGTGCCGAAAATTAGAAAATCCGGATATATGCTCAGAACAACCAACTCCAACATCCCCCACCGGCAGAGGAAAGTTAAATTCATCGTATGAACAATAAGCTACGGCAAAAGGTTAAATTCATCCTAAAGTCTGAAGACAACTTCAAAAACGCTTAAGCCTTCTAATCATCCTCGTCCCTGCAGGTTTTACAAACAATATGCAAATCAGGTGTAAAAGACAAATAAACAATAAGCTACAGAAAACTACTTAAAAAGACTTTTACCATTATGGGTCCCTAGGTTCAAGACCGCCGTTCCTGTAACAATAGAAATTACATAAGATGTACAAATTATTGAACATAAATAGAATACTAATACGAAAAAAAATAATCATAACCTCCAAATCTCCATCAGGAAAAGAAGGCAATCACTACTGTGTCAAATTCAAAACAAAAAATGAATTAATAAAAAAAAAACTAATTAGAACCCAAAAAGATCCACAGTAAAAAACTTGTGCCACTCACCAAAACCAAACAGTCAAGGGATAAACCACTGATCCAAAAGCCACCACGAATGTTTCCTCTACAGGGAAAACATTGCAACACATGAACACATGGACCATTACATTTCAAGGCATTACATACAAAAAAAATAAATAAATACCCAAATGTCATTTTACTGTGCAAGTTAGAGGGATATTTGAACCATTTCCCTTTTTTGCTCTATCCTAGTTAGAGGGATATTTGAACCATTTCCCTTTTTTGCTCTATCCAAATCAGAAAATTTACATGATGACCAGACAACGGAGGGACTTCATGAAAAAACATACCCATCCTAGTTGCGAGAAGAATATAAATATAAATGTACGTTATTGTAGATTAAAAATAAGTGAATTGGAATAAATACCAAGTGTCCACTCCTTCATATGCCCAAATACTCTCACATCTTGGTGGGAGATCCCTGTGCCTTGGTGACTGCTCCCCTACTCCAAAAAGGAAAAAGGTTAGAAGGGAAATAGAACAATCAATTGGCAGCAAATTACAATATGGAGGTACGCACCTAGTACAAAAGAAACAGTGAGCAAAAGCCCCAGAGCTGCTAGAAGTCCAATTAATTTTTTTTTAAATACCATATAAAAGGAAAAAGAAATAATAAAAAAAACCCTTAATTTGCTAATTATAAAAATTAATTAAATACAAAGTCTTTGAAACCATAATCGGTATACTTATTACATTAGCTAAAAACTTATTTGTTCTTGTTTATTCCTATTGCAACAAGATGGACTGTACCAAGGCTGCGAATGGACCAACTATTAAGTCTTGGCTAGAAATTTCTTTTACCTATCTCTCTAGGTAATCTACTATTAACAACCTCGAGAATTTATTCTCATATGGCTACTCACGATTTCATTTTATTTTAATTTAATTTTAATCACTAAAATAAATAAATATATATATATATATATATATTTTTACTATTTTATAGTCAATCTTGGTATTCTTTGAGAAATCTAATATTTGTGTATCTGGTTTGAATAGATAACTACCCATTTTCTATTGTATAATCCTTTTTTTTATAATTTTTTAAAAAAAAATTATTGTTTAATTATTGTTTAAATTTAGCAATTTGCTGAAAAAATACATTTTCAGTGGGAAAAAAAAAAAAGAAGCCCCAAAACCATATGATGAAGCTCTAACACAAGGAAGTCACATAAACCAAATAAACATTACCAAATAAACCGGCTGAGAAACCAACCTTTCAATGGGACAAATTTCTGTCACGCACGAATAAATTATTTATGAATTTAAAAAACATCTAAAGAAGCAATGAGATGAGATTCGACTAAACAGGACGAAAAAAGTTAGGATGTAACTAACTAATATATTCGAATGGAAAGCTGAATCCCTAACACTAGATGTTTTTTCAAATCAAATAACCAACACTCATCAATGGGGAAAATAAATAAATAAACCCTTGAGTTTCACTTTGATGGTCAGAGGAAGCCAACCTGCTCGATTGATAATAGACAAGATATGAGGGGGAGACAACTGGAGAATAGAATTTTATTTAAAAGCAGTTAAACCTACGATATGTGCTTGATTTAGGGAAGCAAATCAGAACAGAAAAATAAATACCCTATCATCGGATGGAACTGACGGGCAGCGCTACCAACCGTTGCAGTTCTGGATAAAACACGGATATTGCGCCTGCGAATACTCAACAGAACAGTAGTGTGAAAAAGAAGCCTCTTTTCATATTTTAAATTGCGATGGAAAGAAACACAATGCAAGAAGAACCATCCGCCACCGTCGACGTCGCGGCCGCGGCTAGGGAAGAGGGAAAACATACCCCAACTGTCTCATGGCCATCGCTCTGAATTTTCAGAGGAATAGAACCTCAAGCTTCTACCTTTGCCTGCGGAAGCAACCCAAAAATAAAGAAAGAAAAAAATTCCCAAAATCACACGGTGGATCGGTCGATGATTGAACGAGTATGGAGTAAAATGAAATCATATCAAGTCAAATAACTCGCCTGGTAATATCTACGCCACCGACGGCGAACAAGGACGTAAATGAGGGAGGAGAAAGGGAGAAGCCAACGGAGGAAAGATGGAATAAGCCGACCAAGGGTCTCGGATGCCCGAGGGCAAGTTCAACTAGGGCCCAACACAATTAGGGTTGAGACTTAGGCCCATAAACATTTGTCCACAAAAAAGAAAGTGTAATGATTTTGGACAAGTGTGTGATGGTTTATGAAGGTCCAATTTTCTGTTTTAGCCTTTATCCTAATATTATTTGTTTCACACGCTAGCGGTAAGGTCAAAAAAGCCCAAAGTGATATTGTCTGGTGTCCTAGCTAATCATATTAAAAAATAAATAAAAATAGAGGACTTTATTAAAGATGATTATTTTGATTATCTCATAATTATGAGTAGATAAAAGACGAGAAAAAAAATACAATTTAATCCTTCAAAATCATAATAATTGTTCTAAAAATATTTGACACAATTCTTAATTATTTACAATAGAGATAGTTATTCAAAATGATAATAATTAATTGAATTTCGAAAGAATTTATTTTTTCTTTTCTTTTTTATGATTAAATATAAGAAGAAACAATGGCTAAATTTACAAAACAAACTCATAAAAATATCCAAACAAACAAACTTATATATGGTCATTACTTACATCATACAGTTTAGACCAACAATTTCCAATAAACATTTTAAAAGTAAAAATTCATTTTATTGCAATTTATATTTTAGAAGTCTCGTACAAGGATACCACAAATAAATTTATATGGATCATGGGATTTTGGGCTTGCGTTTAAATGTTCTAGTAACTTGCAATGTGGGCCAAAAGTTATATCTCGTTGCCTCTAATGTGCTTGATTTACAACGCATTTTACCCTTCTCATTGTGGCTTGAAAAAACAATATTTTGTTAAAAAATGCATACAAAACGAAATTAGCTTCCTCACATTTCGGCTGGGTCTTTTGTGACTATTCTTTGCATGTAATAAGCAAAGCCCTGAACAGAATACACCATGGACATTGTTCAATTGAGTAACGAGCATATCAAACGAGTGACAGTAAATGAAGAGTTTGCATATAACGAGTAACAATAAACTAATATGGTGGGCGAAGGCGGCGGAGGAGCCACCGATTTGGCTGAAGTCGTCATCTTGGTTGAGCAGAGATGAGGAAACACAACCCATTTTGATTGTTGGTGTATGGTGGATTTAAAATTGAAATAGCCAGCTAAGAGTGATCGATGAGTGGATGAAAAGCAGCAGCAAAAAGGGAGTATGAGATGTACAACATTAATTGAAGTACTTGAATTGGATATGATGAAATGAAGTTTTTGGTTTCAGTTGAAATAATTATAAAGGGAAGCTGGATTCAATTTTCAAATCTGCAGTTGAGTGCTGACTGCATATAATTTTGGCAAATTATTAGCCCTTTTACCTATGCTCGTTAATGATTTTATTCCGAATTGAATGCCTAATCTTCACCTGTCATGTTAATCTACATGATGATTTCAAAATTCATCTGTTTTTGATGGGGAAGAAAATGATGCTTTTCAACCTGGGACTGCGAGAAAGTTTGACAAAAATCTAACATGCTAGTGAATGCGGCATCAGCTGAATAGTAGATCATCACGTTAGTAAGTCAATCCAATTTCCAACTTTCTAAGCTCAATAGGGGAAAATAAAAAAACCAAATAAAAAAAAAGAGATCCGGTTTGATTCAATTTGATCCGAACATTTTAGATTTGATCAAAATCAATTAATTTAAACAGTCCTAAGTTCAACTGACCGTCGAGGGTTCGGAAGTCGAACCCAATTCCAAATGCACGTGTTACGATGACTTACGACCCAGCACAATCAAAGTTGAGACTTAGGCAAAGAAATTTTGGACAATTGTGCGATGGTTCATGAAGCCCAGTTTTCGGCTCCAAAATTTGTGGTCCATAAGCTAATATTACCTTTTTTCACATGGTTGTGTGGGCCAGTCATTTGCGCTTAATTCCATTGTCCAGTTGAGCTGCCCTCCATATTAAAATAAAAAATAAAAAAATGGAGGAGTTTATTAAAGATGAGAATTATCTCATAATTATGAGTAAATAAAAGGCGAGGAAAAAATACAATTTAATCCTTCAAAATCATAATAATTATTTTAAAAACATTTGACACAATTCTTAATTATTTACAGTAGAGCTAGTTATTCAAAATGATAATAATGAATTGAATTTTGAAATAATTTATTTTTTCTTTTCTTTTTTATAATTAAATATAAGCAGAAAAAATAGCTAAATTTATAACACAAACTCATAAAAAGATCAAAACAAACAGTATTGTCCTCGCCTACAATATATAGTTTAAACCAACAATTTCCAAGAAGCATTTTAAAAGTAGAAATTCATTTTACTGCAATTTATATTTTAGAAGTCCCGTACAAGGATACCACATATAAATTTATATGGACCGTGGAATTGTAATTAATAATGAGTGTTTAAGAAAAAAATAATTAAGTGGGCTCAAGTTTTATTTTATTTTATATATATATATATATATATATATATATATATTTACCTTGCATTTGAATGCTTTTTTTTTATTATTATTTTTTATTCAATCATGTGTTATTACAACAATCCTATACTATGATAGAGGGTCAAAAAAAATAATTAAGGGGGCTCGTGTTTTATATATATTATTTTTTTTGACCTTGCATTTGAATATTCTTCTTCTTTTTCTTTTTTTTTTGATTCAATCACGTGTTATTACAATACTCATATGCTATCCCTGTCCTCTTGATCTCAACAATTTTTGACAAAGTTGGGTGGTCACTGGGCTGAGCCCGTTGAATGTTCTAGTGCCTTGCAATGTTTCCCAAAGTTATATCTTACTACCACTAATGTGCTTGATTTACAACGCATTTTGCCCTTCTCATGCTGGGCTTGAAAAGGCAATATTTGGTTAAAAACGCATATAAAACGAAATTAGCTTCCTCACAGTTCGGCTGTATTTTGGGCCTTTTGCAAGGTTTTGTTTGGATAATGTTTTATTTATAAAAAATTAATTTTTATTAAATAAAAATAAAATATTTAAATACATTTTTATTTTAAATTTTAAAATTTTCCAATCAAATTTCTCTCATATAATTAAAAAAAAAAATCCTTCATATTTTTCACTCAAATATACTTTTTCTAAAAAAAAAAAAATTACTAAAATTTTCACATATTCAATACAACTTTTCTTAAATAAAACACAATACAAACGAAGCTAAAAATTTAAACGCACGTGACATATTTTTGTGATTCAAGTCAAAGGTGGCCCAAGGTCGAAAATATTTAAATAGCCAGGAAATTATAACAATTTTATTTGGTTTTCATACAGAACGTATAAAAATTTAATTTGGAATTTATATAATTTTAAATTTTTTCACTTAGTAAGTTAATTTTTGTTACGGGTTTCTTCAATGATCATGACAAATGATATTATATCTAGCCATCGCCCTCTGACTTTGCTGCCATGATCAGTTTGTAACGCCTTCAATCGTATAAATTTTTACTTCATGCATTTCCAAACAAAAAAAAAAAAGAAGAGAAAATTAAAAGAAATCCCCCAAAAAAAGTTCAAATTAAAATATTTGTTTTGGTTTCGAAAAAATAGTTTACGTTACTATTTTTTCTTATATCAACGTATAACATAAAATTAAAAAATAAAGACAAAATTAATCAATTATGTATTTAATGTCTTGTAGGCAAATTTGTCAACACAACTAGCTCTCATCGTACTCTTACTACTTTGATTGCGACCATTTATGATATCATCTTAATCATACTCTTTCACTTATTAACCATTTAAAAGAAAAAAAAAATCCATCAATTTAAATATGTTGTCCACTTTGACATTTCTCTATCCAAATTCTAATCACAATCAAGGTTTCCGTACAGCCACCGGTTTCCCGCTATGCAACCTTATTCCATCAATATTAATTTCAGTAGAATATATGAATATGTCTTCTTCTTCCTCCTCTCCAAAATTCTTACTATTTTTCAATTTTATCCCCGACAAAATTCGTAACTGGAAAAAAAAATAGTGAACGAATGATTCTAAATTAAGTTTAATAGTGGTTTTTTCTACCATGAACACTAGGACTTTTGAAGAGTCTAGTAATGACTTGTAAAATTAAGTCTAATTTGTTTAGCTGTTCAAACTGTGTGTACAGTGCTTGCTTAGTTGAAATGATACTAACATCCCATTTATCACAGAGCTTGCATTTTGAGATCTGGTCATTTAGGTTTTTTTCATTCATCTAAATGCCTCGTAAGGGACAGAAAAGTGTCTTGCCTAAAATTTTAGTCTTCTCAAACGGCTTAAATTATTGTGTCTGCATGTAGATATCGTACTGATCCATCAGGCACATTCTGGCAATGCAATGCAAAAGCCATTGGATCAGGCTCTGAAGGTGCTGACAGTTCTTTGCAAGAGCAATATAATCAGGTACAGATTTGCGTTGCCCATGACTTTTTAAAAAGTAAACTGGTGATTTTTAATTTCTAATTGGGGTGGTGGTTGTACACATGAAATTACCTGCCTAACTTTCTTATTGTATTTTTATTGACATGCATGTGGGTGTGGATGCACATGTCTGTTATTTAAATTCAGCTTTAGGCTTCAATTAGAAGCACAATTAAGTTTTGTTAATTGAGCACACCACACAACTAAATTTGTCACAGCCAAAAACAAGGGACAGCTTTCACCCATGATCCTTTCCTTCTAGAATGTCAAATAACTATTTCCCCCGTTTGAAATGAATGACTTGCAAAAGCTAATTGGTTCCCTTTCTATTGTTGCAGGACCTGACACTTCAAGAAGCTGAAACTATTGCACTTTCTATCCTTAAGCAAGTTATGGAAGAAAAGGTAAACCTCATAACCTCTGCATCATTCTTTGTGCAAGTCATGCTGCAATCTGGTTTCTTCCAAAAATGGATTCTTTCACCTCCGTTTTGGAGATATTTAAATTGATTCTGTTGCATTATGTCAGGCGACTCCAAATAATGTTGACATTGCAAAGGTTGCACCAACTTACCTTCTGTATACCCCATCAGAGGTTGAGGCTGTCATTAGCCGTCTATAAGAGACCCACTTCCAGCAGTAGCTTGGTCTATTTTATTGTTCTTCAGTGCTTGAATTTCTTATGTACTTGTTGCTTCTACTTAAGCTTTTTAACTGTCAGAAACATAATCCAAAACTGCTCCAAGGGCGATAAACTGCTTTTGTTTGGCCTAATGACACTTAAAATTTTCCTTGTTTGTCTTGGTTTGTATTTATTGGAGCTTCCTCCGGTGGTTGCACTGCCCAGTCAATGGGATTAATGATTTTTATTCGATTATGCTTTTGGTGGGATATTATGATAAAATGTAGAACTATCATTAGACACTAGACAGACAAACGCTGTGCCAAACCCTTGGAAACTTGGTTATGCAGAACAAAGAATTTTGACGTTTGGGAGATATTAGAGATAGAAAAAATTAATGCACGTGGAGCAATAAGCACCCATTCTTGCTGAATTTTTTTCCCCATTGGAATTTTTCCAAGATGCTGGTATAATGCGAATATCAATTTCAGTTTGGCATTCATAACTTAATGTCAAGCTTATGGAAGGGAGCCACTACGAAAAAGTTTAATGCTAAGAGATTATGATCCAACTACTCGGTACAACGATCTATTAGATCGTGTCTTTAGACGTCGTGATGCAATCATATCACATCTGAACTGGGCATGTATATTTTTTGGATTTCACAGTTTTGGTTTATATATTCATAATGATCTCATGAGCGAATTATATCCTTTATGCAAATGGCAAACCAATTCGAGGAATTTTGTATAGAGGAATTTTTTATATAAGTATTCAATTAGTTCGTATTTGTTTAGTATTGAATTGCGATAAAGAAAAAAAAAGAAAATTTTTTAGTATATTTTTATTTTATACACATTTTTTATTGTGTTAAAAGCTTTTGCTTTTTAACGGGTTAAAAAGTTGTATGTTCAATACCTTTCAAAGTTCATTTTAAGTTTAATATCAACACATGTTTCATATCAAAATGGCAACTTCCCTCGGCCTGTTTGTGGGTATTTTTTTTTTTCAAGCACGTTTTTAAATTTGCTATTCATACTGTATTCTAATGTTAATCACATTTCACATTATTAATTTATACAGCATTTCAAACTATATTTTTAAAATGCATTCTAAAACATTAGCCCGTAGTATATCTGGTAATTGCAATTAATTTTTTCTCTTTTAAGTTCAAAGAAATAAGATTATTTAGATGTGGGGACACTTAACAACATCTTCCATTTTTGTTACCAAGCGAGAGATCCAAGTACCGAACGGGATCGGGAGGCTTTTATTTTTAGCTTACTTCTACTTCAAGTTTGAATAGAATCGTCCATAAGCTTTGATTTGATTAATCCGCGTGTTATTAAGGATTGATTGGAGATAAGCAAGAAATTTTTAACAAAGCAGATCATTGTGAATTTCAAACTATCTGTGAGAGGACTAGCCGACTAGGAATCTTGTATTGCTAGCCCACGTGCTCTAGTTGCCTCCTCGATTGAATCCATTCCCATGCACCCAATACGAGTAGTACAATCAATATGGACTAAGCTAATATCAGTCTTCCCAATAAAATACTTTACATTCATGACAAGCTTAAATGAACCATCTCAACACTCAATCCTCTAAATAAATAAGCGAGTACAAGTTCAAGCCACATCCCGGCCATGTATTGATAGAGAACTTGCACAAGACAATAACGTTGCTACTCAATCCTCCTTTTTGTCACTGTCAAGTTGTCAACCAGCGAAGCAAAGCAGCAATATGTTAGTCCCATGAAGCAAAATGAA
This sequence comes from Gynochthodes officinalis, assembly GCA_020080225.1. Lineage (NCBI taxonomy): Eukaryota > Viridiplantae > Streptophyta > Magnoliopsida > Gentianales > Rubiaceae > Gynochthodes > Gynochthodes officinalis. The sequence goes on along the minus strand of CM034625.1, from coordinate 12,708,698 downwards.
AATGATAACTAAGAAAAAGCAATGAGAATAGCCACCAGATGCACTCCCTAGACCCACACTGATTTATTTTCAAAAACAAATATCGAAGAAAGTGACTCTCACTGCCACACAAAATTTAACATTCAATCATATTTTTTAAAAAGCTGCATAAATTCTATGAAAATCGAAGATATGAAATGAAGATATTACAATTTAGAGACTAAATCTAAATTTAGAAGACATCAAAAACAAACCTATTACGATTTAGATTTAGAGACTAAATCTAAATAAACAAACCTTTTTGACAAGCAGCATCTCGCTTAGCTTTCTCCAGACTTTTGAGATACAGCATCTCGCGAAACTTTCGAAACTTTCTCCGGAAGTCAAACCTAACCAACACGTAATAAGTTAAAAACTAAGGAAACAAAAGTGAGATGGCCAAATGCTTAATCATTCGAGCTCACCCAAAGGTATCACAACAGAACGCCACCGTGATCATTCCACCAGCAAATATACTACCCAACCTTATGAATGTGTAAGTAAAAGCTCCTAACAAAGCAAACACACAAACTTTAACATAGTGTTTAAAAAAGATTGAAACTTTCAATTAAAGGGAAAAAAAAAACCCACAACCACACACACACGAAAGGCACTCTGAAAGAAAGAAACTTACTCATAAAGTCGATACACTCCTGGGTACGTCGTTGCTGAGGAGGGGAAGGCAGCCTGAACAAAATCACATTTTTGAGATAACAAAATTTATTTACCAAAACAACACACACAAACTTCCATCTGTTTGATGGCTTAATAGAAGAATACTCACCCGGTGCAAAAGAAACGGCGATTGGAGAAGGCAGCTCCTCCACCGGGGAAAGAAGCCCCAAAACCATATGATGAAGGCCTAACACAAGGAAGTCACATAAACCAAAAAACATTACCAAATAAACCGGCAGAAGAAACCGACCTTTCAATGGGACAAATTTTTGTCACGCGTGAATAAATTATTTGTGAATTTAAAAAACATTTAAGGCGCAATGAGACGAGATTCGAGTAAACAACTGGACCAAAAAAAGTTAACAATGAGATGAAAATAACTAACAAAAGACTGTACTGAATTCGAATGGAAAGCTGAATCCCTAACACTAGATGTTTTTTCAAATCAAATAACCAACAATCATCAATGGCGAAAATAAATAAATAAACCCTTTAGTTTCACTTTGATGGTCAGAGGAAGCCAACCTGTTCGATTGATAATAGACAAGATGCGAGGGGGAGAAAACTGGAGAATAGAATTTTATTTAAAAGCAGCTAAACCTACGATATGTGCTTAATGCTTGGGAAAATATCAAGCAGCTCTCGATTAAAACTTTAAAAAGTTTGGTAGAAGTTTCAGCAGCCCGATAAAATTAGGAAAACAAATCATAACAGAAAAATAAATAAATACCCTGTCATCGGATGGAACTGACGGGCAGCGCTACCAACCGTTGCAGTCCTGGACAAAACACGGATATTGCGCCTGCGAATACAAAACAGAACAGCAGTGTGAAAAAGAAGCCCCTTTTTATACTTTAAATGGCGATGGAAAGAAACACAATACAAGAAGAACCATCCGCCACCGTCGACGTCACGGCCGCGGCTAGGGGGAGAGGGAAAACATACCCCAACTGTCTCATGGCCATCGCTCTGAATTTGCAGAGGAACAGACCCTCAAGCTTCTAGCTTTGCCTGCGGAAGCAACCCAAAAATAAACAAAGAAAAAAATTCCCAAAATCACACGGTGGATCGGCCGATGATTGAACGAGTATGGAGTAAAATGAAATCATATCAAGTCAAATAACTCGCCTGGTAATATCTACGCCACCGACGGCGAACAAGGACGTAAATGAGGGAGGAGAAAGGGAGAAGCCAACGGAGGAAAGATGGAATAAGCCGACCAAGGGTCTCGAATGCTCGAGGGCAAGTTTAACTAGGGCCCAACACAATTAGGGTTGAGACTTAGGCCCATAAACATTTGTCCACAAAAAAGAAAATGTAATGATTTTGGACAAGTGTGTGATGGTTTATGAAGGTCCAATTTTCTATTTTAGCCTTTATCCTAATATTATTTGTTTCACACGCTAGCGGGGAGGTCAAAAAAGCCCAAAGTGATATTGTCTGGTGTCCTAGCTAGTCATATTAAAAAATAAATAAAAATAGAGGACTTTATTAAAGATGATAATTTTGATTATCTCATAATTATGAGTAGATAAAAGACGAGAAAAAAAAATACAATTTAATCCTTCAAAATCATAATAATTGTTCTGAAACTATTTGACACAATTCTTAATTATTTACAATAGAGATGGTTATTCAAAATGATAATAATTAATTGAATTTCGAAAGAATTTATTTTTTCTTTTCTTTTTTATGATTAAATATAAGAATAAACAATGGCTAAATTTACAACACAAACTCATAAAAATATCCAAACAAACAAACTTATATATGGTCATTACTTACATGATACAGTTTAGACCAACAATTTCCAATAAGCATTTTAAAAGTAAAAATTCATTTTATTGCAATTTACGGCATGTTTGGTTCGCTGTAATGAATAAGGCTGTAATTGAATTTCAATTACGTGGGAATTAGGCTGTAATGAATTAGGTTGGAAATTGAATTGAATGAGTTTGGTTCAAAGGATTTGAATAAGATTGGAATCATTATTCTTGTGTTTGGTTGGGGTGAATAGAACTAATGAATTGTGTTAAATGATTAAAATACCCTTATCTTAAGCATTTTATTGTTGAGTGAAAAAATGACGAGAGAGAAAGAAGAGTGAGAAAATGATGAAAGAGAGAAAATAGAGTGAGCAAAAATGATGAGAGAGAAAGAAGAGTGAGAAAATTATGAGAGAGAAAGAAGAGTGAGAAAATGATGAGAGAGAGAAAGTAGAGTGAGAAAATGATGAGAGAGAGAAAGTAGAGTGAGAAAAATGATGAGAGAGAGAAAGTAGAGTGAGAAAAATGATGAGAGAGAGAAAGTAGAGTGAGAAAATGATGAGAGAGAAAGTAGAGTGAGAAAAATGATGAGAGAGAAAGTAGAGTGAGAAAAATGATGAGAGAGAAAGTATAGTGAGAAAAATGATGAGAGAGAAAGTAGAGTGAGAAAATGATAAGAGAGAGAAAGTAGAGTGAGAAAATGATAAGAGAGAGAAAGTAGAGTGAGAAAAATGATGAGAGAGAAAATAGAGTGAGAAAATGGATGAGAGAGAAAGTAGAGTGAGAAAATGATGAGAGAGAGAAAGTAGAGTGAGAAAATGATGAGAGAGAAAGTAGAGTGAGAAAATGATGAGAGAGAGAAAGTAGAGTGAGAAAAATGATGAGAGAGAAAGTAGAGTGAGAAAAATGATGAGAGATAAAGTAGAGTGAAAAAAATGATGAGAGAGAAAGGAGAGTGAGAAAAGGATGAGAGAGAAAGTAGAGTGGAAAAAATGATGAGAGAGAAAGTAAAGTGAGAAAAATGATGAGAGAGAAAGTAGAGTGAGAAAATGATGAGAGAGAGAAAGTAGAGTGAAAAAAATGATGAGAGAGAAAGTAAAGTGAGAAAAATGATGAGAGAGAAAGTAGAGTGAGAAAATGATTAAAGAAAAAGTAGGATGAGAAAAATGATGAGAGAGAAAATAGAGTGAGAAAATGATGAGAGAGAAAGTAGAGTGAGAAAATGATGAGAGAGAAAGTAGAGTGAGAAAATGATGAGAGAGAAAGTAGAGTGAGAAAATGATGAGAGAGAAAGTAGAGTAAGAAAAATGATGAGAGAGAAAGTAGAGTGAGAAAATGATGAGAGAGAAAATAGAGTGAGAATTGTAATTCTTAAATAAAATTGGAAGGGCAAAATTGGGAAAAAAAAATTTGGCCAATTCCTAGTGCAGGAATTGCAATTCAAGACTAAATTGGTGAATTGCAATTCACTTCTAAAGGAATTGGAATTCATGGAGTGAATTCTTTGAACCAAACAAGGAATAATCTTGTAAGAATTGCGGAATAATCTTGAACGAATTAGTTATAGTTTAGAAGTCTCGTACAAGGATACCACAAATAAATTTATATGGACCATGGGATTTTGGGCTTGCGTTTAAATGTTCTAGTAACCTGCAATGTGGGCCAAAAGTTATATCTTGTTGCCACTAATGTGCTTGATTTACAACGCATTTTGCCCTTCTCATTGTGGCTTGAAAAAACAATATTTTGTTAAAAAATGCATACAAAACGAAATTAGCTTCCTCACATTTCGGCTGGGTCTTTTGCAACTATTCTTTGTATGTAATAAGCAAAGCCCTGAACAGAATAAACCATGGACATTGTTGAATTGCATAACGAGCATATCAAACGAGTAACAATAAACGAAGAGTTAGCATATAACTACTAACAGTAAACCAATGTGGTGGACGAGGCCAAAATACAATTTAAATTTTAATCCTTCAAAATCATAATAATTGTTTTAAAAACATTTGACGCAATTCTTAATTATTTAAAATAGAGATAGTTATTCAAAATGATAATAATGAAATGAATTTAGAAAGAATTTATTTTTTTCTTTTCTTTTTATGATCAAATATAAGGGGAAAAAAAGGCTAAATTTACAACACAAACTCATTATCAAAACAAACAAACTTAGATATTGTCCTAACCTACAATATACAGTTTAGACCAACAATTTCCGAGAAGCATTTTAAAAGTAAAAATTCATGTTACAGCAATTTATATTTTAGAAGTCTCGTATAGGGATACCACAAATAAATTTGTATGGACCGTGGAATTGTAATTAATTATCAGTGTTTAAGAAAAAAATAATTAAGAGGGCACCACGTTCAAGTTTTATATATATAAAGATAGTGACAAATCACAATGACTTTGTATAGTGACTGACATGGCAACTATAAAAAGACAAAATTATCTTTCATTATTTTATACAAAGTCACTATGTGATTTGTCACTATCTTTATCATTACTCATATATATATATATATATATATATATATATATAACTGTTTTTTTGGGCTTGCGTTTGAATGTTATCGTGCTTTGCAATGTGGCCCAAAAGCTATATCTTGCTGTTTCTCATTGCGCGCTTGAAAAGACAATATTTTGTTAAAAACACATACAAAACGAAATTAGCTGTCTCACATTTCGGCTGTATTTTGAGCCTTTTCCAAGGCCTTAAAATTAAGTGAAATTTTGATAAAAATAAATTAAAATTCGAACGCACATTCAATCAAAGGTGGCCCAAGGGTGAAAATGTTCAAATACCCTTTAACAAAGGGGCTTTCCCCTAGTCCCATGTGGGTTAACATCCACGCACACTTGGCAAGTCAAATGTGGGAGATCAAACACTGAGTAGCAGTAACCTACGCTATCACAGCGATTTGATCTCATAATCTAACGGTCTCAGGACGAAGGAGTTACTACTCAGTCATATCACAAGGATAACGTTTAAATACCTTGAAAACTTAAAACTAGAATAAACTCGAGTGAGATGAAAATTTGGGCATATCTCACTGCTGAATGTGCAGGTGGTCATAAATTTTATTTCATGCATTCCCAACCAAAAAAAGAAAGTTAAAAAACAAAAAAAAAACCTACCCCAAAGAAGTTCAAGTTAAAATATTTGTTTTGGTTCCGCAAAAATAGTTTATGTTTACTATTTTTTTACATATCAATATATAATATATAATTAAAAAATAAATACAAAATTAAAAAATTGTACATTTAAATATGTATTTAGTACTCGTAGGCAAATTTATCCACACATCATACTTTTACTGTTCTGATTGCAACCATTTATGATGTCATTTTCATGATATTTTCTCACTTATTAACCATTTTTCCCAAAAAAAAAAATCAATTTTAATACGTTATCCAGCTTGACATTTTTATATTCAGATTCTACTCAAAATCAATATTTCCTTACAACCGCTTGTTTCCCTCTTTTCAAACCTACCCAAGTACCCATCATTATTGCTACCCTTTTCAATATTAATTTCAATTGAATATATGAATATGCCTTCTTCTTCCTCCTCTCCAAAATTCTCACTATTTTTCAATTTTATTTATCCCCCATGGAATTCGTAACCAAAAAAAAAAAGTGAACAAATAATTCTAAATTAAGTTTAATAGTGGTTTTTTCTACTATGAACACTGGACTTTTGAAGAGCCTAGTAATGACTTGTAAAAGTCTAATTTGTTTAGATTTTAATCACGAAAATAATTGAATCTAAAATATTATTGTTTTAGATATCAATGGTTGTCGTCGAAAGTGATGCTCGTTGTTTTGGATAGCAATGGTTGTCGTTATTGGCTGCAGGTGAGATGGAGTGGCTGCCATTAAAAATAAAAAATTGGGTTGAAAGTAAAATTTGTGATTGGGGGTTGTGTTATAAGAGGATTATCGATGGTCTTTTATTGTTAAATTGTTAGAATGATCTTTTAGTAGGAAGAGAAAATAAAAATCACTAATTAATAGATAACTAAGTATATTGGGTGACCACAAAAAAGTTTTAAAAGTTTCATTTTCTTTTTGAGTTCTGTTAATTTGGTGCTTTTAGGAATCATTCTGTTACCCCTAGCACAGAAATCAAGAGGAGAAGAAGTATACATAACTATTTAATTGGTTTTCTTTTCTCTTTTTCTGTTTTTTTTGTTAAAAACAGTTAAACTTATTTTGGATATTTGTTGAAATCTTACATTTGGTTGACTAATGTGGTATTTTCCTAGTCTATTTTGACTTAATCGGGAAGAAAATACTATTTGCTAACTTTTAGAGGATATTTTTTCTAAATTGCATTTTGTTAATTTAGCACTTGCTTATTCTTTTTCATATGAACAAAAGTAAAATTATAATAGAGTTAACATCATTTACCTTTTTTGTGATTTTGTAATATATCAACTAGCCCCTCGAGATTTTGAAAACTATCAACCAACCACCTTGACTAATAGTCAACTTAACTGTATTTGACAAAAAGACAAAAAAAAACCCTCAGGGGGCTGGTTGTTATTTTTAAAAATACGAGGGATTGGTTGATATATTATAAAATCTCAAAAGAGGTAAATGATATTAACTCTAAAAAGACAAAAAATATGAAATTTAAAGTAAAAAATTTAATAAAATTATGTAAAAATTTTATTAAAAATTTTAATGCAAAAAGATAAAATTTCGTCATCTCCAGGAACCAATCTTTATGCTTTTTAAATAAACTTTCCTCCGCTTAATGAATAACCGTTTGTTACCAATGGAAAATGGCTTCACATCTTAATTTGATTGGATTTGGCTAAGGAAAACCATAAAATTAGTCCACAATCAAATGGGGGCTACATTCACTATTTTAAAAAATAATAAACTCTATGCTATCCCTCGGTATTCTTTAAATTTTATTAAATTTTTATTTTTAAAATTTGTCTTTTTTGTTTAAAAATTTTATTATATAATTTAAATAACTTGATTAAATTTTCATCTTTAAATTTGATTTTTTTTGTCTTTTTAAAAATTTAATAAAATTTTTTAAACTATATCACATTTATATCAACCACCCCCACCCCCGTGGTTTTGAAAAATAACAACCAGCCCCTGAGGATTTTTTCATCTTTTTGCCAACTACAATTAAGTTGACTATTAGTCAAGAGGGTTGGTTGATATTTTTCAAAATCAAAGGGCTAATTCATATATTACAAAACTTCGAGAGAGGTAAATGATATTATCTCATTATAATATTCAAGTACAAACAAGGTTGTTAAACTCGAGTTTTTACGTAAAATCGGTAGAGAGTCCACAAAATCGAATCGTAAAATCGGATCGTAAAATCGTAAGAGTTTACAAATTATGAAAAATAATATAATAAATATATTATATATAATATATATAATATATGTTAAATTTATAAATTACAAACCTATTCAAACTTATAAAAAATATACAAATTTCAAAAAAAATATATTATCAATCACACATAAAAATTAATAATAATCATAATTAATTAACAACCATGCATAACAAAGCATAAGTCCTTACTCATCAAAGTTTAAGTTAATGGCAATAAAGAGGATCGGTGAAAGGCGGAGTGAGGAGGAAGTTGATGATGCTTTTGGCGGGGGATGAGAACAGAAAATATCTGGAAAAAACGAGGGCAATGAAAGAATGAAGGAAGGAAAAGGGAAGAAGGAGAATGAGAAGAGATTTTGGCCGGTCGGCGAAGATAGAGAGTTGCGAGCAGTGGGGACTGGGGAGGCAGAGCTGCGGCGGAGAGAAATTGAAGAAGACGAAAAAGCCTAAGTAAAATAGAATTGAAGTTCACCAAAATTGCTTGTTTTGCTTTTTTGTAGAAATGGATTGTTCGCCGATTTTATGATTGTAAGTGTCAAACTCGCGAGTTTACCCAAATTTACCTATTTTAGTTTTTACCTATAAACTAAATCGGACATTTGGTTTTGGATCGTAAAATCGTAAAAACGTACAAGTAAAATCGAGAGTTTACCCGATTTTACCTATTTTAGTTTTTACCTATAAACTGAATCGGACACTTGGTTTTGGATCGTAAAATCGTAAAAACGTACTAGTAAAATCGAGAGTTTAACAACATTGAGTACAAATGTTAACAAAAAGACGCTCTCAGTTGTGATCATTGAATCCGTCGTTAGGTGACTTTTGGAATTGAGACAATTAACGAAAGTTTTAGCATATAATTGTATTTCTAATTTATTCCATCCTTAAGCTTATTCTAACCACATAGCAATCATTATGGTTTCCAAATCTACAGCTACTGGAGAGAAATATCTCTCCCTAACTACTTTTCAAGAATGCATTAGACAGTGTTGATCATTTCCTATTAGAATTGTACATCTTATATCAATTTGTGTTCCAGTTGTTGCTAAACTAATATTTAGCCTTACAAGCCTTTCTTTCTGCCTTCCTCCATTCATTTTGTTGCTGCTGTTGTTATTCCAATCTCCTATGAACTTGTGTCTTTTCTTATTCTTCTTTAAATTCCACCCACTCAATCCTGATTCTATTACTCATCCAGCAACTATGGGTGTAAACGAACCAGTACGTTCGGTAAACTATTTGTGAACAAGTTCAGTTATGTTCGTTTGTTAAGGTAAACGAACAATAAACGAACACATTTTATCGTTCGTTTAATAAACGAACACGAACATGAGCATACAAGTGTTCGATTCGTTTATGTTCACAAACAAGTTCGTTTAGTGTTTGTGAATATGTTCATTTAAAGTTTGTTTATTGTTCTTTTATATAATATAATATATTATATATATTTATCTAATATAATATATTATGTATATTTTTGTGTTCTTTTTCTTGATATTTCTATTTCTTGGATCATGGATGTAATGTTATTATGTGTGTTTTTTTTATTAAAATGGTCAAATGGGATGCAACTATCTTTTCTTGGACCGTGGATGTAATGTTATTATGTTTTTGTTTATTAGAATAGTCAAATGGGATGTAACTGTTTTTTCTTGGATCATGGGTGAAATTTTAATATGTTTTTGTTTTTTAGAATGGTCAAATGGAATACAACTGTCTTTTCTAAGATGATGGATGGAATGTTATTATGTTTTTGTTTATTGGAATGGTCAAATAGTATGTAACTATCTGTTGGAATGTTTAATTTATTATGTTTATTACGTTCTTATTATACGAGAATGTTTAATGGTCAAATTGGAATGATCATGGAAGTAATGTTAATTGTTCGCGAACATGTTTGTTTATTCGTTCGCGAACGTTTTCGTTTACTCGTTCGTGAACGTGTTCGTTTCATGTTGGCGAACATGTTCGTTTACTTATTCGCGAACATGTTCGTTCGCAAACAGTTCGTTTACTCGTTCGTAAACGTGTTCATTTACTTGTTCGCGAACGTGTTAACGAACTGTTCGTGAACATGTTCGTTTAATGTGTTAATGAACATACTCATGAACAGTTTACGGACACTTAATGAACACTATTAAACGAATATAAACGAACACGAACACATATTTCACAAACATAAACGAACATGAACAGTCTAAAAAATAAATGAACAGTAAACGAACAAGGCCCGTTCATTTATATTCGGTTTGTTTACAGTCAGACTGCTTTCTCATCTAAAAATAACATCATTTCTTGCTTTCCAGAGCTATCGAAAGATATAAGTTTTAGAGTTGAGAGCTATCCTTGTATTTGGTTTTGAGATGTTTTATTAATTTTCTTCCACCATTGTTTAAAAAACTCACAACATCCTTACATTTTATTCCAAACTCATCAGAGCTAGCTTCCACACTAACTCTGCTTTGCTACGCTTAAACATTACATATTCCATAGTTTCGAGCTACATTGCCTGCAAGTCGTGTCTATATTAACTCCTCTTTTTAACAAGTTGTTGCCCAAAGGCAAGTTGCCGTTGCAGTCTCTCCATGAAAAATGCTGGACTTTCCTCCGTAAATTTTGCTTTTCAATCTGACTCTTGCTTGTTTCTGCCTTTTCCTCATTTTGGTTCATTCTTTGAACTCCAAGTTTGCACTGAGTGAGTACTCTTTTATTAAGACATCAAACAGATGGAAGTTTGTGTGCGTTGTTTTGGTAAATAAATTTTGTTATCTCAAAAACAATGTTGTTAAACTCTCGATTTTACTAGTACGTTTTTACGATTTTACGATCCAAAACCAATTGTCCGATTCAGTTTATAGGTAAAAACTAAAATAGGTAAAATCGGGTAAACTCTCGATTTTACTAGTACGTTTTTACGATTTTACGATCCAAAACCCAGTGTCCGATTCAGTTTATAGGTAAAAACTAAAATAGGAAAAATCGAGTAAACTCGCGAGTTTGACACTTAGAATCATAAAATCGGCCAACGATCCGTTTCTACAAAAACGCAAAACAAACAGCGTTTTGACTAAACTTTTGAATTCTATTTTACTTAAGGCTTTTTCCCGTCTTCTTCAATTTCTCTCCGCCTCAGCTCGGCCTCCCCAGTTCACCGTCCGCAACTTTCCATCTCCGCCGACCGGCCGAAGTCTCTTCTCATTCTCCTTCTTCCCCTTTCCTTCCTTCCTTCCTTCCTTCATTGCCCTCGTTTTCTCCAGGTATTTTCTGTTCTCATCCCCCACCAAAAACAACATCAACTTCCTCCTCACTCCGCCTTTCAACGATCCTCTTCATTGCCATTAGCTTAAACTTCGATGATTAAGGACTTATGATTTGTTATGCATGGTTGTTAATGAATTATGATTATTATTAATTTTTATGTGTGATTGATAATTTTTTTTTTGAAATTTGTGTATTTTTTATAAGTTTGAACAGGTTTGTAATTTATAAATTAAACATATATTATATATAATATATTTATTATATTATTTTTCATAATTTGTAAACTCTTACGATTTTACGATCCGATTTTGTGATCCGATTTTGTGGACCCTTTACCGATTTTACGTAAAAACTCGAGTTTAACAACCTTGATTGATAATTTTTTTTTTGAAATTTGTGTATTTTTTATAAGTTTGAACAGGTTTGTAATTTATAAATTAAACATATATTATATATAATATATTTATTATATTATTTTTCATAATTTGTAAACTCTTACGATTTTACGATCCGATTTTGTGATCCGATTTTGTGGACCCTTTACCGATTTTACGTAAAAACTCGAGTTTAACAACCTTGCTCAAAAATGTGATTTTGTTCAAGTTGTCTTCCCCTCGTTATCGATGTACCATGATTATATTACTTTATGGGTGGGCGGCAGAAAAATTTAAGATTTTAAAATAGAAACTCAATTCTTTCGTTCAAATAAGTTTGGTTGCTTTTGATCCGACCCTACCCGGAATATTTAAAAATTTAAACCCGATCGACCCAGGATATAGTAACAATATTCGGTAGCTAATTAGGTTTACCATTACTCAAAATATGGATAATAAAGTTTTACCTTAATTCACTAAAAAATTCAAAAATTAAATAGATCATTACCTGTAATATGTAATTATCTTTTACCAAATCTATCTGCCATGTAATTGTTTGTACCCTATAAATGATTGTTTGATAACCTCTTCCTTAGAGTGTGAAATCTCATTTTAGTTATCTTAATCATAACAAAAATAAATAATTAAAACATAAACTTTTTACAATAAATAATAATAAAATATGAACTTTTGCAATAAATAGAAAACTTGAGTACAAACTAAGTTACAGTTCCTCCTCTTATCATGAAATCACTATCATTTTCTTGCCCTTTCCCATTAATCCCTTCCTGAAGAGAACATGCTAGCCACCTATTAACAAAAAAAAACACAAATAAATTCAGAATTATAATAATCACAAAACAACACAGTGGTGGGAGTTATCATAGAATATGGAGAAAACAAAGTCAATGCTCGGGGTAAGACGGCGGTTGAAACGACAGTTACAACCCTTATTTGAGGCTGGAATATTGTTCTCTAAACTTTTTCTGAAAATCTTTTTGCATATAATCCCACATTTTTTCTGTCACGATATCTTTTTGATTTCGCAGTTTTTCTCTCATCTCTATGGAGTGGATCTTTTGCCACATTGAGAGAAAAACTGCGAAGTCAGAAAGATGACAATACTTCAGGCCTCAAATAGAGGTTGTAACTTAATTTGTACTAAATTTTTTAATTTATTGTAAAAAGCTCATGTTGATTATTATTTATCATAAAAAACTTATGTTTTAACTATTTATTTTTGTCATGACCATTTATTTTTTGACCAAAAGTAACTGATTGTATTAACAGTTGAAATTACAAAGTTAATACATTAAATAAGAGGGTCATTTAAGATCAGGTTCCAATATAGCTAACATAACCCAATAAATCGCGAGGTTAGGTTATATATATATATGTAAAACTTGAACACTTGGTGCCCCTTAATTATTTTTTTCTTAAACACTCATTATTAATTACAATTCCAAGGTCCCTATAAATTTATTTGTGGTATCTTTATACGAGACTTCTAAAATATAAATTGCAGTAAAAAGAATTTTTACTTCTAAAATGCTTATTGGAAATTGTTGGTCTAAACTGTATATTGTAGGTTAGGACGATACCTAAATTTGTTTGTTTTGATATTTTTTATGAGTTTGTGTTGTAAATTTAGCCATTGTTTCTTCTTATATTTAATTACAAAAGAGAAAATAAAAAGTAAATTCTTTCGAAATGCAATTCATTATTATCATTTTGAATTTGTAAATAATTAAGAATTGTGTCAAATGTTTTTAAAATAAATATTACGATTTTGAAGGATTAAATTGTATTTTTGCCTCGTCTTTTATTCACTCATAATTATGAGATAATTAAGATATTCATCAAACTCAACTGGACAATGGAATTACGCGCAAATGACAAGCTCGGCCTCCAGACTCTGCCCCTTTGGGCTTTTTTTGACTCCCATACTACCATGTGAAAAAATAATATTACGATATGGGCCGAAATTTTTGGAGCAGAAAACTGGACTTCATGAACCATTACACACTTGTCCAAACTTTCTTTGGATTGAATTGGGGACGAGGTTTTTACTTATAAAAAATTAATTTTTGTTAAACAAAAATTAAATAATTAAATATATTTTTATTTTAAAATTTAAATTTTTTCACTTAAATTCTTCTTACATAATTTTTAAATTTTTTTTTATTTTTTTTCATCTAAAATACTTTTCTTATAAAAACAATTCACTAAAAATTTTACACATTCCAATACAATTTTTTTTAAATAAAACACAATCTAAATGAAGCTTAAAATTCAATTGCCCACGACATGATTTCGTGATTCAAGTCAAAGGTAACCCAAGGGCCAAAAATGTTTGAATAGCCAGGAAATTATATTTCAATGACCATGACAAATGGTATCAATTCTTATGGTTAGCAATCCTTATTCTAAGCATGTAACATTTTAACGCGTTAAAAAGCAAAAGAGTTTAACACGATAAAAAACCTGTAAAAAACAAAAATATACTTTAAAAAACCAACTAGATAAGCTCTATGCCTCTACCTTGTTATAAAAGGAGTGTCTTAATTTATTATTTATACCTGTATATTATTTATTTATAAATAAGAAGATTAAAAGGAAATTGAGATAATAAATATTTATTCAATCACCTATCTCTTCTAAACTTTATTTTCAAAAGAAATAAGCCATCCCAAAAAAGAGCACACTAGTATTATCCTTCATATTTGCACCGTCACCCAAATCAAATTACCTCAATTCAGTCCAATGTGCCGAAAATTAGAAAATCCGGATATATGCTCAGAACAACCAACTCCAACATCCCCCACCGGCAGAGGAAAGTTAAATTCATCGTATGAACAATAAGCTACGGCAAAAGGTTAAATTCATCCTAAAGTCTGAAGACAACTTCAAAAACGCTTAAGCCTTCTAATCATCCTCGTCCCTGCAGGTTTTACAAACAATATGCAAATCAGGTGTAAAAGACAAATAAACAATAAGCTACAGAAAACTACTTAAAAAGACTTTTACCATTATGGGTCCCTAGGTTCAAGACCGCCGTTCCTGTAACAATAGAAATTACATAAGATGTACAAATTATTGAACATAAATAGAATACTAATACGAAAAAAAATAATCATAACCTCCAAATCTCCTTCAGGAAAAGAAGGCAATCACCACTGTGTCAAATTCAAAACAAAAAATGAATTAATAAAAAAAAAACTAATTAGAACCCAAAAAGATCCACAGTAAAAAACTTGTGCCACTCACCAAAACCAAACAGTCAAGGGATAAACCACTGATCCAAAAGCCACCACGAATGTTTCCTCTACAGGGAAAACATTGCAACACGTGAACACATGGACCATTACATTTCAAGGCATTACATACAAAAATAAATAAATAAATAAATACCCAAATGTCATTTTACTGTGCAAGTTAGAGGAATATTTGAACCATTTCCCTTTTTGGCTCTATCCAAATCAGAAAATTTACATGATGACCAGACAAATCTCACAGTGCAGGGAACGGGAGGGACTTCATGAAAAAACATACCCATCCTAGTTACTAGAAGAATATAAATATAAATGTACGTTATTGTAGATTAAAAATAAGTTAAGGGGAATAAATACCAGGCGTCCACTCCTTCATTTCAGCCCAAATACTCTCCCGTCTTGGTGGGAGATCCCTGTGGCTTGGTGGCTGCTGCCTACTCCAAAAAGAAAAAGAAAAAAAAGGTCAGAAGAGTAAATAGAACAATCAATTGGCAGCAAATTACAATCAGGAGGTACGAACCTAGTACAAAACAATCGGCGAGCAGAAGCCCCAGAGCTGCAAGAAGTCCAATTAATTTTTTTTTTAAATACCATATAAAAGGAAAAAGAAATAATAAAAAAAACCTTTCATTTGCTAATTATAAAAATTAATTAAATACAAAGTCTTTGAAACCATAATCGGTATACTTATTTCATTACCTAAAACTTATTTGTTCTTGTTTATTCCTATTGCAACAAGATGGACTGTACCAAGGCTGCGAATGGACCAACTATTAAGTCTTGGCTAGAAATTTCTTTTACCTATCTCTCTAGGTAATCTATTATTAACAACCTCGAGAATTTATTCTCATATGGCTACTCGCGATTTCATTTTATTTTAATTTAATTTTAATTACTAAAATAAAAATAAATATATATATTTTTTACTATTTTATAGTCAATCTTGGTATTCTTTGAGAAATCTAATATACTAATATTTGTGTATCTGGTTTGAATAGATAACTAGCCATTTTCTATTGTATAAATCATAGCATAGGATCCTTTTTTTTAAAAAATTTTTAAAAAATTTTACTGTTTAATTATTGTTTAAATTTAGCAATTTGCTGAAAAAATACATTTTCAGTGGGGAAAAAAATGCCCCAAAACCATATGATGAAGCCCTAACACAAGGAAGTCACATAAACCAAAAAAACATTACCAAATAAACCGGCTGAGAAACCAACCTTTCAATGGGACAAATTTCTGTCACCCATGAATAAATTATTTATGAATTTAAAAAACATCTAAAGAAGCAATGAGATGAGATTCGACTAAACAACAGGACGAAAAAAGTTAGAATGTAACTAACTAAGATATTCGAATGGAAAGCTGAATCCCTAACACTAGATGTTTTTTCAAATCAAATAACCAACACTCATCAATGGGGAAAATAAATAAATAAACCCTTGAGTTTCGCTTTGATGGTCAGAGGAAGCCAACCTGCTCGATTGATAATAGACAAGATGTGAGGGGGAGACAACTGGAGAATAGAATTTTATTTAAAAGCAGCTAAACCTACGATATGTGCTTGATGCTTGGGAAAATATCAAGCAGCTCTCGATTAAAAGTTTAAAAAGTTTGGTAGAAGTTTCAGCCAAGCAGCTGACCTCGATAAAATTAGGAAAGCAAATCAGAACAGAAAAATAAATACCCTATCATCGGATGGAACTGACGGGCAGCGCTACCAACCGTTGCAGTTCTGGACAAAACACGGATATTGCGCCTGCGAATACTCAACAGAACAGTAGTGTGAAAAAGAAGCCCCTTTTTATATTTTAAATTGCGATGGAAAGAAACACAATGCAAGAAGAACCATCCGCCACCGTCGACGTCGCGGCCGCGGCTAGGGGAAGAGGGAAAACATACCCCAACTGTCTCATGGCCATCGCTCTGAATTTTCAGAGGAACAGACCCTCAAGCTTCTAGCTTTGCCTGCGGAAGCAACCCAAAAATAAACAAAGAAAAAAATTCCCAAAATCACACGGTGGATCGGTCGATGATTGAACGAGTATGGAGTAAAATGAAATCATATCAAGTCAAATAACTCGCCTGGTAATATCTACGCCACCGACGGCGAACAAGGACGTAAATGAGGGAGGAGAAAGGGAGAAGCCAACGGAGGAAAGATGGAATAAGCCGACCAAGGGTCTCGGATGCTCGAGGGTAAGTTTAACTAGGGCCCAACACAATTAGGGTTGAGACTTAGGCCCATAAACATTTGTCCACAAAAAAGAAAATGTAATGATTTTGGACAAGTGTGTCATGGTTTATGAAGGTCCAATTTTCTGTTTTAGCCTTTATCCTAATATTATTTGTTTCACACGCTAGCGGTGAGGTCAAAAAAGCCCAAAGTGATATTGTCTGGTGTCCTAGCTAGTCATATTAAAAAATAAATAAAAATAGAGGACTTTAATAAAGATGATAATTTTGATTATCTCATAATTATGAGTAGATAAAAGACGAGAAAAAAAATACAATTTAATCCTTCAAAATCATAATAATTGTTCTAAAAATATTTGACACAATTCTTAATTATTTACAATAGAGATAGTTATTCAAAATGATAATAATTAATTGAATTTCGAAAGAATTTATTTTTTCTTTTCTTTTTTATGATTAAATATAAGAAGAAACAATGGCTAAATTTACAACACAAACTCATAAAAATATCCAAACAAACAAACTTATATATGGTCATTACTTACATGATACAGTTTAGACCAACAATTTCCAATAAACATTTTAAAAGTAAAAATTAATTTTATTGCAATTTATATTTTAGAAGTCTCGTACAAGGATACCACAAATAAATTTATATGAACCATGGGATTTTGGGCTTGCGTTTAAATGTTCTAGTAACTTGCAATGTGGGCTAAAAGTTATATCTTGTTGCCACTAATGTGTTTGATTTACAACGCATTTTGCCCTTCTCATTGTGGCTTGAAAAAATAATATTTTTGTTAAAAAATGCATACAAAACGAAATTAGCTTCCTCACATTTCAGCTGGGTCATTTGTGACTATTCTTTGTATGTAATAAACAAAGCCCTGAACAAAATACACCATGAACCTTGTTAAATTGAATAACGAGCATATCAAACGAATAGCAGTAAATGAAGAGTTTGCGTATAACGAGTAACAATAAACTAATATGGTGGGCGAAGGCGGCGGAGGAGCCAAATTTCCAACCCACGCTCTATCTGCTGGGGTCGGAGGAGTTCAAGGGGTGGTGATAAAAATCATTACCACCTCTGCTTTGGTCTACACAGTATACGCTACAGCAGTAGACCCAAATAAGGTTTAACTAGGAATAATTGCCCTCATTGTCATTGGTTTCATTGTCGGTGCTAACATTTAGACTGCCGGTGCATTCTTCGGTGGATCAATGAACCCAGCTCGTTCCTTTGCACCAGTGGTGACTCACCGATCACTGGGTGTACTGGGTTGGACCCCTCATTGGTGGTGGCTTGGCTGGTCTCATCTACAGCAATGTGTACATGCAACATGACCATACTCCCCTTAGCGTTGTTTAGATTGTCATGAATTTTCATTTTTCTTTGCACTTATTTTGCTCAATTTGTCATTTTTATTTATTTTCTCAAGGAAGAAAAATGGTTGATGCATTTTGGTATCTTGTAATAAAAGGAAGGAATGACATGTCCATGGCTTTTCTTTCTTTTTCATTTGTGGTGTGTAGCTATAAATCCGTTTTCCGTTGTACTCTCTGGTGTCTGAAATGCAAGGATGGAATCGATTTTTCCAATTGTGTCATACGGTTTCTTCAAATTAGATAAAGTGAATCTTTCACTGTTAAAATCATTACTCTTTTTCATTTTATCTTCACTTTTACTCACAACATTTTTTGGCAAAAGTTTTATACAATATATTAGCACGAGGTTGCAAGGTGAATAGGGATGCCTCAGAATGTCAAGTAATTGAAGAAAAACTCATGATTGGGATGTAATATGGCGTTAAATTTCATCAAATGAAATTACAAAATGAAAGATTATTCTAAATAACTAATAGTTGCATCTTCTGACGGCGACATCTTATAATTCCATTCGCGTAATTTTCATTCAGGCAACTGCTGAACCAAAACGTGAAAAGAGGAAAAGGAAAATGAAAATGAAAAACCATTATTCACGTTATATTCGCAACATTACAGAATTTTCGACAAGTCTAGAAGAATCACAAGACAATTTGAATATTATATCACACATCATAAAAATTTGTATTGTAATGAAAATGTTAAAATTGTATGAATAGTTTTTCCAAACACATTTTTGTGCTTTATCATACATTTTTTTTACTTTTAAATAAAATTTTTATTGCACAACTATTATTTTAAAAATGTAAAAAAACGTTTTAAAATAATTTCAAAATCACATTTTATTCGCAGACTAAACATATTGTAGCATCCGGGCACCATCCATATTTGGGCCTGATATAATGAGTTGAACTTGGGCCAAAATACTGCCCATGTATTAATGGCTTATTGACCAGACCACTAGAATTGGATCAATATTTGGGAGCCTAAAACAAGGGATGGACAGCCCTTTGAAAAGACGGGTCACTAGTGATATGATCCACCAGACTCTGCCACTTCGGGTTTTTTTGACTCCCCTGCTACCTTGTGAAAAAGATAATATTAGGATAGGGCCGAAACAGAAAAGTGGGCCTTCATGAACCATCACACTGTCAGGACTGGAGAGGGAAACGGTGCCGTTTCAATTTGTCCAGCTTTTCAGAAAGTTAGTTAGAATTAGAAGAAGCAGTTAACAGGCGATTAACCGCCTTATTCAGTTAGCAAGAGTAGTATTAATATAGAAACTTGGAGGAGAAGTCATTAGGTTGGGTAATGTTCTGGTTTTCTTCCCTAATCTTCTTCTTCTCACTGTAATCTCCTTATTCTCGTTTCTAGCAACCGATACTCTATCCTTTCTCCTCTGTCTTTCTTTGTATTCTTTACGAAGTTCATATTGTTCCGGACTTCAGCGATAGCTTGAGTAAGCTAGATCGACAATTTGCATCAGCATTCGTTCGGCAAGATTCGATGGCGGATGGTACTCGCGGGAAGGCTTGGGAAGAAGCGGCTCAAGAAGCAAGATCTCCGAATATCTGGGCTTCAGGGGCGGATCAATGACAGCCACAGGCAAGCGACGGGCAACCACAAGAAAGTGGAAGAGGACATGGCGGATCTACGGGTGAGGGTGGACGCCATTCTCAAGATCCTTACCAAAGAAAAGCAAGTGAGTGAAACAGATAGAACACCGTTGCTTCCAACGCCGGACGTAAGTACAAGAATTGGAACAGACGATAGGGCTTGGGGGCTACCGAAGGACCAGTGGGGAAAGAATGGGAAGTTTGTGAACCCTGTGCACCCGAAGGTGGAGCTTCCTTTTTTCGAAGGAGAAAGCCCTCGGGAATGGTTGAGGAAATGCGAAAAATTCTTCCTAATATACCAAGTGGAGGAGCTTCAAAAATTGGAAATAATTGAGATGTATTTGACAGGGAAGGCTGACGTGTGGTTCCAAAGTATAAAAATGGCCAAGGGTAGGATCAAATGGGAGGAATTCTGTGAGTTGTTATGCAGGAGATTTGCAGAGAAAGGGATAAAAGATGAGATCGAAGCTTTCAACAAATTAATGCAAACAGGAAGTGTAAAGGAATATCAAGAACAATTTGAAGAACTGCGTACATTGATGTTGGCAAGCAATCCTCAGTTTCCAGAGAATTATTTCATTTCGGTTTGTGAGTGGATTGAAGGAGGAAATAAAACCTACAGTGAGGATGATGAAGCCAGCGACACTAATTGAAGCTTTCGAAATTGCTACTTTGCAAGAAATGTCCATAGAGATGACTGCCAAGAGTATGGGTAGGAGTAGAGTCCCATTTAAACCGTATGCGAACGGCCGGAAATTCCAGTTGTGAACTTTCAGTCGGCGGTGAAGCAAAGAGCACATGCGGCTAAAACTCTCGAACCACCTATGGCAGCAGCAAGACGGCTTACGCCTCAAGAGATCCAACGACGGAGAGTGCGGGTCTATGTTTTAGGTGTGGGAGAAATTTGGTTTAGGCCACGATTGCAAAATGAAGCGGCGGTGTTTACATTGGCAGATGATGAAGAGGAACCTGAATTTTTGGATGCAAATGAAGAAACAGAGGAAATGGCGGAAGGAAATGAGAGGACTATTGAAGTATCCTTGAATGTGTTGTCTGAAGTATTGAAGAGAAAGACGATAACATTAATGGGGGAGATACAAGGAAGAACCGTCCACATTTTGGTGGATACGGGCAGCACAAATAGCTTCATTCAATGGCGCCTGGCATCCAGTTTAGGATTGGAGCATGAACAAGCAGCACCCCTCAGCGTTACAATAGCTGATGGAACAAAAATCACCAGTTATGGGGTATGTCCTAGAGTGAAATGGCACATTCAAGGGCATAAGTTTCAATATGATTTGAGGGTAATGGAATTGGGAGGATGGGATTTAATTCTAGGGGTTGATTGGATGTATCAATACAGCCCTATTTCCTTTGATTTCAAAAGGTTATATATACAACTGGTTCAGGAGGATGAGGGAGAAACACTGGTATTATATGGAAGGGCAGAACAACCGACAATGCAGCTAATCAAGGGAAAGGCAATTCCAGAGTTTGTGAAGGAGCAAACACAAGGCAAGGAAAAAGTGAGGCTGTCACAATTGTGTTCAGTCGTGGGGCAACATGAAGATAATGAGGTAAAAATTCCTGAAAGAATTTCTGAATTATTGCAACAATTTCCTGAAGTTTTTGATGTACCTAAGACATTGCCTCCCAGTAGGACTTTAGACCATCATATCACTTTAAAAGCCAATGCCCAACCATTCAAACTTAAACCTTACCGATACCCTCACTCCCAGAAAACTGAAATAGAAAACCAAGTGATTGACATGCTAGAAAATGGCATAATCCAGCACAGCACTAGTCCTTTTGCATCTCCAGTATTATTAGTTAAAAAGAAAGATAATACTTGGAGGTTTTGTGTGGATTATAGATACCTCAACAACCTCACCATCAAAGACAAATATCCCATCCCAAACATAGATGAATTGCTAAATGAGCTCTTTGGAGCTAAGTTTTTTTCTAAACTGGATTTAAGGTCTGGATATCATCAACTTAGAGTCAAAGTGGAAGATGTTCCAAAAACGGCATTCCAAACACATTCGGGGCATTACGAATTTTTAGTCATGCCATTTGGTTTGACTAACGCTCCCGCCACCTTTCAGGCTTTAATGAATCAGATTTTTCAACCTTTTCTTAGGAAGTTTGTTTTAGTATTCTTTGATGATATCTTGGTATATAGTACTACTTTGGAGGAACATGAAAAACATCTGGAAATTGTTCTACAAATTCTGAAAGACAATCAGCTTTTTGCCAAGTTGTCTAAGTGTTCTTTTGCCCAGCAACAAGTGGAATATTTGGGGCATGTCATCTCAAGCAAAGGGGTAAGTATGGACATGACAAAGGTCAGCTGCATGATGAACTGGCCGACTCCAAAAACAGTGAAGGCATTGAGGGGTTTCTTGGGGTTAACTGGTTACTACCGCCGCTTTATTCGTGACTATGGTGTAATTACCAAACCCCTCACCAACTTACTTAAAAAAGAGAATTTTGGGTGGCCTCCAGAAGCTGAGGTTGCGTTTCTGAAACTCAAGGAAGTCATGAGTACAGCTCCCGTGCTTAGGCTTCCTGATTTCTCCCAGCCATTCATTATAGAAACCGATGCATGTAGTAAGGGGATGGGAGCTGTGCTGATGCAAGATAGACAGCCAATAGCATACATGAGCAAGGCATTCAGTCCCAGGAATCTTGGTTTATCCATTTATGAAAAGGAGCTACTAGCTTTGGTGACGGCTGTAACCAAATGGAGACATTATTTGCTGGGACATCACTTCATTATTAAAACAGACCACCAAGCTTTGAAGTATTTGTTGGAACAGAAGTTAACCACACCATTGCAACATAAGTGGCTTACAAAGTTGATGGGGCTGGACTATACGATTCAGTACAAGAAAGGAGTGGAGAATATGGCTGCCGATGCTTTATCCCGAAGGAACTTCCAAGAAGAGGAATTGAATGATGCACTTCACATGGCCATTTCTTCTATGAAACCTAACTGGATACAACAAGTGGAGCAAAGCTATGATGATGATCAAGAGTGCCAAGCTATCATTAGCAAATTACTCATAGATTCGGGGGCTGCACCCGACTACCAATATGATGGAGGGATACTCAGGAAACAAGGAAAGATATATGTGGGCCGCGCAACTGATTTGAGGCAGCAAATTCTGCAAAATCTCCACAGTTCACCATTGGGAGGGCATTCAGGGCAGAAGGCATGTTTTCAGAGAATCAAAATCAACTTCTATTGGCCGAGTATGAAAGAAGATATCATCAAGTTGATCAATGCCTGTGATGTGTGCCAAAAGAACAAGCCGGAGCATGTGGCATATCCAGGATTGCTGCAACCATTAGCTATACCTGACCAAGCTTGGAGTCATATTTCGATGGATTTCATTGAACGCCTGCCAATGTCAGGGGGCAGAGACTCTATTATGGTGGTAGTGGATCGTTTTACTAAGTTTGCTCATTTTATTGCTCTCACCCATCCTTTTGACGCAGCTACAGTGGCTCAACTCTTTTTGGAGAATATATTCAGATTGCATGGCCTTCCAGCGTCCATCGTCAGTGATCGTGACAAGATTTTCACTAGCTACTTTTGGCAAGCACTCTTCAGAATTTTGGGTATCTCCCTGAGCTACAGTACTGCCTACCATCCCCAAACAGATGGCCAAAGTGAGCGGGTCAATCAGTGCCTTGAAACCTACTTGCGCTGTTTTTGTTGTGAGAAACCTTCCACATGGTGTAACTGGTTGTCTATGGCTGAATGGTGGTATAACACAAACTGGCATTCTAGTACAGCAATGTCCCCGTTTGAAGCACTATACGGCACCAAGCCAGTCCCTTTGCCGTTTGGACCTTATCATAACACCATGATGCCTGCTGTAGTGGATATTGTGCAGCAACGAACTCAAATAATGCAGCTCCTCAAGGACCATTTGCAGAAAGCGCAAAGTAGAACAAAGTTCTTTGCTGATCGCTCCCGAACTGATCGAGATTTTCAAGTTGGCGATCTGGTTTACTTGAAACTGCAACCATATCGGCAGCAGTCAGTGGCTGTCAGGTCATGCCTCAAACTTGCTTCCAGGTATTACGGTCCATATCAGATTCTGGAGAAGATAGGACAAGTTGCCTACAAGTTACTTCGGAAGAGTCGAATTCATCCGGTATTCCATGTTTCCCTTCTCAAGAAGTGTGTGGGCAATCAGGCAGTGGCTTCCACTTTTCCTCCCGAGCTGAACGTGGAAGATATTTGTCCTATGGTCCCGGCTTCTATCATTCAACGCCGCACTGTCATCCGCCATGGGAGTTCCGTCGTTCAATGGCTCGTTCAATGGGAAAATTTCAGCCCGGCCGAGGCAACGTGGGAAGGTGCCTCATTCGTTAGCGGCAATACTCAGCCTGATTCGGTCTTGAGACAAGACCGATTTTGTTGGGGAATAATGTCAGATCGAGAGGGAAGCGGTGCCGTTTCAATTTGTCCAGCTTTTCAGAAAGTTAGTTAGAATTAGAAGAAGCAGTTAACAGGCGATTAACCGCCTTATTCAGTTAGCAAGAGTAGTATTAATATAGAAACTTGGAGGAGAAGTCATTAGGTTGGGTAATGTTCTGGTTTTCTTCCCTAATCTTCTTCTTCTCACTGTAATCTCCTTATTCTGTTCTCTAGCAACTGATACTCTATCCTTTCTCCTCTGTCTTTGCTGTATTCTTTCTGAAGTTCATATTGTTCCAGACTTCAGGCGATAGCTTGAGTAAGCTAGATCCTGACACACACACTTGTCCAAAATCCCCCCATTTAGGGCCCCTTTACATTTCTTTTTTTCGTGGACAAATATTTGTGGGCCTAAGTCTCAACTCTGATTGTGTTGGGTCGTAAGTCGTCGTAACACTTGCATTTGGAATTGGATTCGACATACGAACCCTCGACAGCTAGTTGAACTTGTCCTCGCCTCTAGATCTGCCGAAACCCTTGGTCGGCGCTTATGCCATCTCTCCTCCGTTGGCTTCTCCCTATCTCCTCCCTCATCTCCGTCGTAGATATTACCAGGCGAGTTATTTGACTTGATATGATTTCATTTTACTCCATACCCGTTCAATCATCGACCGATCGACCGTGTGATTTCGGGAATCTTTTTCTTTGTTTTTTTTGGTTGCTTGCGCAGGCAAAGCTAGAAGCTCGAGGCTCTGTTCCATGGCCATGAGACAGTTGGGGTATGTTTTCCCTCTCCCCCTAACCGTGGCCGTGGCCGTGACGTGGACGGTGGCGGATGGTTCTTCTTGTATTGTGTTTCTTTCCATCGCCATTTAAAATATAAAAAGGGGCTTCTTTTTCACACTGCTGTTCTGTTGTGTATTCGCAGGCGCAATATCCGTGTTTTGTCCAGGACTGCTACGGTTGGTAGCGCTGCCCGTCAGTTCCATCCGATGACAGGGTATTTATTTTTCTGTTCTGATTTGTTCTCCTAATTTTATCGACCTCAGCTGTTCGGCTGAAACTTCTACCAAACTTTTTAAACTTTTAATCCATAGCTGCTGCTTGATATGTTCCCAACCATTAAGCACATATCGTCAAAGTGAATCGAACTGGTTGGCTTCCTCTTACCGTCAAAGTGAAACTCAAAGCTTTATTTATTTATTAATTTTTTTCCCCATTGATGAGTGTTGGTTATTTGATTTGAAAAAAAATCTAGTGTTAGGGATTCAGCTTTCCATTCGAATTCAGTACAGTCTTTTGTTAGTTATTTTCATCTTTGTTAGTTACATTCATGGTTAACTTTTTTTCGTCCTGTTGTCTCATTGCTACTTTAAATGTTTTTTAAATTCATAAATAATTTATTCACGTTTCTCTGCCGGTTTATTTGGTAATGTTATTTGGTTTATGTGACTTCCTTGTGTTAGGCCTTCATCATATGGTTTTGGGGCTTCTTTCCCCAGTGGAGGAGCTGCCTTCTCGAATCGCTGTTTCTTTTGCACCGGGTGAGTACTCTTCTATTAAGCCATCCAACAGATGGAAGTTTGTGTGTTGTTTTGGTAAATAAATTCTGTTATCTCAAAAATGTGATTTTGTTCAGGCTGCCTTCCCCTCCTCAGCGACGACGTACCCAGGGTTTTATAAACTTTATGAGTAAGTTTCTTTCTTTCAGAGTGCCTTTTGTTTTGTGTGTGTTTTTGGTTTTTTTCCTTATAATTGAAAGTTTCAATCTTTTGTGAACACTCTTTTAAAGTTTGTGTGTTTGCTTTGTTAGGAGCTTATACTTACACATTCATAAGGGATGGTAGTATGTTAGCTGGTGGAATGATTATGGTGGTGGTCTTGTGTGATGCCTTTGGGTGAGCTCGAATGATTTAGCATTTGGCCATCCCACTTTTGTTTCCTTAGTTTTTAACTTATTACGTATTGGTTAGATTTGACTTCCGGAGAAAGTTGCACAAGATGCTGCTTGTGAAAAATCCGGAGAAAGCTTCGCAAGATGGTGCTTGTCAAAAAGGTTTGTTTATTTAGATTAAGTCTCTGAATCGTAATAGGTTTGTTTTTTATGTCTTCTAAATTTAGATTTTGTCCCTAAATTGTCTTCGATTTTCATAGAATTTATGCAGCTTTTTAAAAAATATGATTGAATGTTAAATTTTGTGTGGCAGTGAGAGTCACTTTCTTCGATATTTGTTTCTGAAAATAAATCAGTGTGGGTCTGGGGAGTGCATGTGGTGGCTATTCTCGTTGCTTTTTCTTAGTTATCATTTTCATTTTGCTTCATGGGACTAACATATTGCTGCGTTGCTTCGCTTGGTTGACAACTTGGCAGTGAGAAAATGTAGGACTGAGTAGCAACGTTATTGTCACCTCAACCCATATCCTTGTGCAAGCCGGGAATTAGGTGCCGTTTGGTATGAGGGAATGGACTGGGATTGGAAAGGTTTAAAAGAATAATGGTTGTTTGTTTTGTCTGGAATGGTTTGAAGAAACCTTTTGGGGGTGGGTTTAGGTGAAACCCACCCCCAGCCTCCTTTTCTGTAAACCCAAGAATGAAGGTTTTAAATTGGACAAAAACGATGTAGTTTTGGAGAAAATTAAACAAAAACGATGTAGTTTTGGAGAAAAATGAAAAAAAAAGTTTAGGCGCTGATGCGCATGTTAGCGCCGATGTGACGCACGCCCAATGGCTCGGCACATGTCAAGGGGTTGCAAACCCCCTAAAGGTTTGCAACTTCCATTTCACTTTTTTTTTTAAAAAAAAAACAAATTTCAGTAAATTGTAGAAAATATTTCTCTACAAATTGACATGTACTTTGATTATTTTTTGAACAATATATAATTTGTTAAATATCATATAATGTAAAATAATAATATTTTTATTATAATTTTAATATAAAATTTATTAATATTAATATTAAATTTTAATTTTAATATAAAATCTATTCCATTCCAATACAAAATAATACCAAACAACATAATTATTATCATTCCATTCTATTCCAAACCTTTTCTTTTATCAAATCTATTACATTCTTAAACTCATCATTTATACCAAGTGCCCCTTAGTTGTTCATTACTTTTATATTTAGGATAAAGCCATATGTGGCTTGAACTTGTACTTGCTTATTTATGTTTCCGCAGTTAGAGGATTGCGTGTTGAGATGGTTCGTTCAAGTTTGTCATGAATTTAAAGTATTTTATTGGGATGACTAATATTAGCTTGGTCCATAGTGATCGTATCAAGTTACTTGGATGCATGGGAATTGGATTCAATCGAGGAGGCAAGTAGCGCATGTGGGCTCCTCACAGATAGTTTGAAATTCACAATCTCGTGTGTTGTACTGTTTTCTGGTTTTTGGTTTCCTTCTATAATAATTTTTCAGTTTTTACCGAAAAAAAAAAATTCTTTCTTATCTCCATTTCTTGCTTATCTCCAATCAATCCTTAATAACACGGGAGCTTATGGATGATTCTATTCAAACTTGAAGTAAGATGTTAAATGCCACCACATCTAAATAGTCTTATTTCTTTGAACTTAAAGAGAAAAAATTAACTGCAATTACCATATATACTAGTAGGTAAGGGCTAAAGTTTTATATCGCATACAGTTTGAAATGATGTATAAATTAATAATGTGAAATGTTTTTATTAATTTTAATTATTTGAGAATATTTTTTCAACATTTTTTATTTTTTGTTTATCCATAAATTGTTAGTAATATATAAATAAAAAATTATACTTTTAGTCTTTAATATTTTAAATTTGACATATTTAATCTTTAAATTTTCATATTTTGATAAATTTAATACAATTAACAATTATTAAAGTAAAAAATACAAAAAAAAAAATTTGTTATAAACTATTGGAGGAAAAACAAATTCAGCAAGAATGGGTGCTTACTGTCTTGGTTTGCTTCCTGCGGCTGTACCACTGCCTAGTCCATGGAATTAATCAAGGCAAACATCAAATTAGTACACATCAAATTACCTGTAACTCCACATTACAAACCAAGAAATAAGAAAATTTTTAGGGTTTTTGCTGCAGCGAGGAGGCCTTTGTTTGGAACTAGGTATTTAATTACTGTTTATAATTATTTATTATTATTATTCTTATTATTATTGCAAAAATTCTGTTTTGTTTATTCCTGAAATTCTCTATTTAATTATTGAATAAATTGAATAAATTCACATTTAAAAAATGCGTTTCTTATGAGCATGTGCCTGTCTTCAGCATTTCTTTTTATGCATCAGTTTTATGCATCAGTTGGTTTTCACTAATGATTTACTACTGGGGGACTCTGTTTTCTATGTGCTGATATAGTGGCTTTGGGGAGGGTTTGGCATGCTATATTGCTTGAGAACGTTTCCAGTTTTTTTTTGTTCTTCCATGTGCAACTAGATTGCATAAAATGTCTATCAGAACAAAATAGAGCAGGAGGCAAGGGTATGTGTTGGGTTGGCTAGTTTTGTCAGCCCAACCAAATATCCCAGTTCACTGTTCTCTGAGGAAATTAAACAACCAAGGCCTGGCAGGTGATAAAATTAACTGACACTGGATAGCCAAGGCCGAGGAGCCTCAAGAAGTTACTCAAACAAACCCTAGGAAGAAAAAGAAGTCGTCTAAAAAGGATGAAACAAGTAGCTCATCCAATGAGGAGGATTCCGAGAATTCTAGTTCGGATGATGATCATTACTCTACAAAGAGTAAAAGGAAATCCAAGAAGGATGATAATCTTGCTCAATTGACAAGTCCCTTGACCTGAAGTCCCGAATTAGAAGTGGAAAAAGAAGTCCACGCCTAAAAACTCTCTCAGCCCATCTCTTTTTGGACGGGTTAAAACCTTCCCAATAAAACTTATGGGCTTGGGTCGATTTGGACTATAACAATTATGGGCGGGTTTGTGTAGTAATTGTATACTCAACTTCCTGCCTAAAACTAAATCTAAACTAAAGGAAGAAAAGAATAAAAGAATGGATGTGTTCCTCTCTGAATTCTTCACCAATGTTTTGTTTATATAAGAATAAGGTCGGCTGTTTCTTTCGAAATTCTGCAAACCCAAATAATTACTGTTTATAAATGTGTTGTTATTATTATTATTTTAATATCCTTCAATTACACTATTAATAGTGTTTTTTATTTGCTCATTACTAGGCAATGGCACTAAGTCAAGAGAGGTTAGTGGTTTAAAACCAAACATCCTAATTTCACACAAGACACTTAGAAAAAATTTAATATGCTTCTTATGCTCTTCTAAGCTCTTGCTATAAATGAGAATGTCATCAAAATACACAACTCATATATAAACTAATTAAGTGAAGTAATATCTGTTAGATTTATAAACATTAATGCCCAGGGTTCTATTTGTTTTCTTGTACTAATCTATGACAATCAAAGCATGGCATATCTATGTTCTGACTGTAAATTTATGTCCTGAAATGTGTTCCCATGTAATGTTAGTAGGTATGTTATTGTTGTTATTTTTCTCTGTTTCAATGCACTGCAACATAGTTTTTCTTTGTTGTTATGTTTTGTTTATTTTTATTCTTTAAAATTAGAAGCTTTTTTTAGTGTGGCACAATTGTCTGTGGATTATGTGCTACTTTGTTCATGGATAGTTTTGTGTTTGTACATGTCTTGATGAACGAGTGTTGCTATGTTGAAAATTTTATTATGTAAAATTTCTTACATTGTTCTTTGTGTATGATTCTTTGGGATCGGATTAATCAATTTATTCAATTAAAATAAATCCCCATTATTCAATTTATTTACGAATTATTGTTTAATTACTGTTTATTATTGTTTTTTAATTACAAAAATTCTGTTTTGTTTATTCTCGATATTCTCTGCTGCTTAGCAAATTAAAAGGTTTTTTGTTCTTCCTTTTCCTTTTATATGGTAACTGTTAAAAAAAAATTAATTGGACGTCTTACAGCTCTGGGCCTTCTGCTCGCTGCCCTTTCTTTTGTACTAGGTGCGTATCTCCAGATTGTAATTTGCTGCCAATTGGTTGTTCTATCTCCCCTTTTGACCTTTTTCCTTTTCGGGGTAGGGAGCTCCCACTAAGACGGGAGAGTATTTGGGCGTGGACGCATGGTATTTATTCCAATTCACTTATTTTTAATCATTATATTCTCTTAATTTTTTTTTCTAAGAAGAATAAAACAATAACATTTATATTCTCCTAGTAATTAGGATGGGTATGATTTGTTGGAGAATAGATCACCAAGTCCCCCGATCGAGATTTGTCTGGTCATCATGTACATTTTCTGATTTGGATAGAGCGAAAAAAACAAGGGAAATATTTTGCTATTGTCCTACTTTTCCTCTCCATTTTTTCTCAATTATGTAGTGCTGTTTTCTCAATTATGTAGTGCGGCAGAAGATCCACCCGATGAGGGAGAAATGGCAGGCACATAAATATGTAGTGTGGCAGAAGATCCACCTGATGAGGGAGAAATGTCAGGTCGAGAAATATGTAGCGTGGCAAAAGATCCACCTGATTAGAGTCAAACTGCTGGCTCAGAAAGATGTTGCCACACATTTCGTGTTGCAATATATGGCAAGAGATTACGAGAGTAAATTTGGGGGGCTATTCTCCCGTAGTCAACTATGGGGTCTGCTGGTCATGTTATCAATCACCATCTTTGGGTTCTCCCGGCTCTTTTCCACATTGATTTTGCTTACTCCACATTCCATGGTAACTTTCCCCTCTTGTTTTTTAGTTGTTTTGTGATTATTATAATTCGTGCTTTTTCGTTGGTAGGTAGCGAACTTGTTCGCTATTGAGAGGAGGTTTGAAAGAAGTAACATCTTGATGATAATAACTTGGTTAACAAGAATATCTTGGCGGAAACGTAAATTAGTTTGTACTAAACTTTTTATTTATTTATGATTATTTATTGTAAAAACTGATGTTTTAACTGTTTGTTTTTGTTGTGATTAGGGTTGGTGAACTTAACGATAAGATCGCACGAATGAAGGAGGGTCATGGGGTCCTCGAGCGATCGTTTGGAAAATACAAGGAGGTACAAGCCAGATAAATCTGGCAGAAGATAATTGCATATTACAGGTAATTTGATGTGTACTAAAAATTTAATCAAGGCAAACACATCAAATTACCTGTAATATGCAATTATCTTCTGCCAGATCCATCTGGCTTGTACCTACTTGTATTCTCCAAACGATCGCTCGAGGACCCCATGATCCTCCTTCATTCGTGCGATCTTATCGTTAAGTTCACCAACCCTAATCACAACAAAAACAAACAGTTAAAACATCAGTTTTTACAATAAATAATCATAAATAAAAAAAAGTTTAGTACAAACTAACTTACGTTTTCGCCAAAAGCTTCTTGGTAACCAAGTCATTATCATCAAGATGTTGCTTCTTGCAAACCTCCTCTCGATAGCGAACAAGTTCACTACCTACCAACGAAAAGCACGAATTATAATAATCACAAAACAACTAAAAAACAAGAAGGGAGAGTTACCATGTAATGTGGAGTAAGCAAAATCAAGGTGGAAAAGAGCCGGGAGAACCCAAAGATGGTGATTGATAACATGACCAGCAGACCCTATAGTTGACTACGGGAGAATAGTCCCCAAATTTACTCTCGTAATCTCTTGTCATATATTGCAACACGAAATGTGTGGTAACATTTTTCTGAGCCAGCAGTTTGACTCTTATCAGGTGGATCTTCTGTTACGCTATATATTTCTCGGCCTGGCATTTCTCCCTCATCAGGTGAATCTTCTGCCACACCACATATTTATGTGCTTGTCATTTCCCTTTTTATATTTTAAATTGCGATGGAAAGAAACACAATGCAAGAAGAACCATCCGCCACCGTCAACGTTGCGGCCGCGACTAGGGGAAGAGGGAAAACATACCCCAACTGTCTGATGGCCATCGCTCTGAATTTTCAGAAGAACAGAACCTCAAGCTTCTAGCTTTGCCTGCGGAAGCAACCCAAAAATAAACAAAGAAAAAAATTCCCAAAATCACACGGTGGATCGGTCGATGATTGAACGAGTATGGAGTAAAATGAAATCATATCAAGTCAAATAACTCGCCTGGTAATATCTACGCCACCGACGGCGAACAAGGACGTAAATGAGGGAGGAAAAAGGGAGAAGCCAACGGAGGAAAGATGGAATAAGTCGACCAAGGGTCTCATGCTCGAGGGCAAGTTGAACTAGGGCCCAACACAATTAGGGTTGAGACTTAGGCCCATACACATTTGTCCACAAAAAAGAAAATGTAATGATTTTGGACAAGTGTGTCATGGTTTATGAAGGTCCAATTTTCTGTTTTAGCCTTTATCCTAATATTATTTGTTTCACACGCTAGCGATGAGGTCAAAAAAGCCCAAAGTGATATTGTCTGGTGTCCTAGCTAGTCATATTAAAAAATAAATAAAAATAGAGGACTTTATTAAAGATGCTAATTTTGATTATCTCATAATTATGAGTAGATAAAAGACGAGAAAAAAAATACAATTTAATACTTCAAAATCATAATAATTGTTCTAAAAATACTTGACACAATTCTTAATTATTTACAATAGAGATAGTTATTCAAAATGATAATAATTAATTGAATTTTTAATGAATTTATTTTTTCTTTTCTTTTTTATGATTAAATATAAGAAGAAACAATGGCTAAATTTGCAACACAAACTCATAAAAATATCCAAACAAACAAACTTATATATGTTAAAGTTTAGACTGTACTTATACTTACATGATATAGTTTAGACCAACAATTTCCAATAAACATTTTAAAAGTAAAAATTCATTTTATTGCAATTTATATTTTAGAAGTCTCGTACAAGGATACCACAAATAAATTTATATGGACCATGGGATTTTGGGCTTGCGTTTAAATGTTCTAGTAACTTGCAATGTGGGCCAAAAGTTATATCTTGTTGCCACTAATGTGTTTGATTTACAACGCACTTTGCCCTTCTCATTGTGACTTGAAAAAACAATATTTTGTTAAAAAATGCATACAAAACGAAATTAGCTTCCTCACATTTCGGCTGGGTCTTTTGTGACTATTCTTTGTATGTAATAAGCAAAGCCCTGAACAGAATACACCATGGACATTGTTGAATTGAATAACGAGCATATCAAACAAGTAACAGTAAATGAAGAGTTTGCGTATAACGAGTAACAGTAAACTAATATGGTGGGTGAAGGCGGCGAAGGAGCCACCGATTTGGCTGAAGTC
The DNA here is from genome assembly GCA_020080225.1 of Gynochthodes officinalis. Lineage (NCBI taxonomy): Eukaryota > Viridiplantae > Streptophyta > Magnoliopsida > Gentianales > Rubiaceae > Gynochthodes > Gynochthodes officinalis. The sequence goes on along the minus strand of CM034625.1, from coordinate 12,675,052 downwards.
GTCATCTTGGTTGAGCAGAGCTGAGGAAACACAACCCATTTTGATTGTTGGTGTATGGTGGATTTAAAATTGAAATAGCCAGCTAATTCCGCAGAGAAGAGAAAGTTAAGAGCGATCGGTGAGTGGGTGAAAAGCAGCAGCAAAAAGGGAGTATGGGAGTTACAACATTAATTGAAGTACTTGAATTGAATACGATGAAATGAAGCTTTTGGTTTCAGTTGAAATAATTATAAAGGGAAGCTGGATTCAATTTTCAAATCTGCAGTTGAGTGCTGACTGCGCATAATTTTGGCAAATTATTAGCCCTTTTACCTATGCTCGTTAATGATTTTATTCCGAATTGAATGCCTAATCTTCACCTGTCATGTTAATTTACATGATGATTTCAAAATGCATCTGTTTTTGATGGGGAAGAAGATGATGCTTTTCAACCTGGGATTGCGAGAAAGTTTGACAAAAATCTAACATGCTAGTGAATGCGGCATTAGCTGAATAGTAGATCATCACGTTAGTAAGTCAATCCAATTTCCAACTTTCTAAGTTCAATAGGGGAAAATAAAAAAACCAAAAAAAAAAAGAGATCCGATTTGATTCAATTTGATCCGAACGTTTTAGATTTGACCGAAATCAATTAATTTAAACAGTCCTAAGTTCAACTGACCGTCGAGGGTTCGGAAGTCGAAGCCAATTCCAAATGCATGTGTTACGATGACTTACGACCCAGCACAATCAGAGTTGAGACTTAGGCAAAGAAATTTGGACAATTGTGCGATGGTTCATGAAGCCCAGTTTTCGGCTCCAAAATTTGTCGCCCATAAGCTAATATTATCTTTTTCACATGGTTGTGTGGGCCAGTCATTTGCGCTTAATTCCATTGTCCAATTGAGCTGCCCTCCATATTAAAATAAAAAATAAAAGAATGGAGGAGTTTATTAAAGATGAGAATTATCTCATAATTATGAATGAATAAAAGGCAAGGAAAAAATACAATTTAATCCTTCAAAATCATAATAATTATTTTAAAAACATTTGACACAATTCTTAATTATTTACAGTAGAGCTAGTTATTCAAAATGACAATAATGAATTGAATTTTGAAAGAATTTATTTTTTCTTTTCTTTTTTATAATTAAATATAAGCAGAAAAAATAGCTAAATTTATAACACAAACTCATAAAAAGATCAAAACAAACAGACTTAGATATCGTCCTCGCCTACAATATATAGTTTAAACCAACAATTTCCAAGAGGCATTTTAAAAGTAGAAATTCATTTTACTGCAATTTATATTTTAGAAGTCCCGTACAAGAATACCACATATAAATTTATATGGACCGTGGAATTGTAATTAATAATGAGTGTTTAAGAAAAAAATAATTAAGTGGGCTCAAGTTTTATTTTATATATATATATATATTTACCTTGCATTTGAATGCTTTTTTTATTTTTATTTTTTATTCAATCATGTGTTATTACAACAATCCTATACTATGATAGAGGGTCAGAAAAAATAATTAAGAGGGCTCGAGTTTTATATATATTTTTTTTTTGACCTTGCATTTGAATGTTCTTCTTCTTTTTTTTTTTTTTTTGATTCGATCATGTGTTATTACAATACTCATATGCTGCCCTCTTGATCCCAACAATCCTTGACAAAGTTGGGTGGCCATTGGGCTGAGCCCGTTGAATGTTCTAGTGCCTTGCAATGTTGCCCAAAAGTTATATCTTACTGTCACTAATGTGCTTGATTTACAACGCATTTTGCCCTTCTCATGCTGGGCTTGAAAATGCAATATTTGGTTAAAAACGCATATAAAACGAAATTAGATTCCTCACAGTTCGGCTGTATTTTGGGCCTTTTGTAGGGTTTTGTTTGGATAATGTTTTATTTATAAAAAATTAATTTTTATTAAATAAAAATAAAATATTTAAATACATTTTTATTTCAAATTTTAAAATTTTCCAATCAAATTTCTCTCATATAATTTTAAAAAAAATTTCCTCACATTTTTTACTCCAATATACTTTTTCTATTAAAAAAAAACTCACTAAAATTTTCACATATTTAATACAACTTTTTACAAATAAAACACAATCCAAACGAAGCCAAAAATTCAAACGCACACGACATATTTTTGTGATTCAAGTCAAAGGTGGCCCAAGGCCGAAAATATTTAAATAGCCAGGAAATTATAATAATTTTATTTGGTTTTCATACAGAACGTATAAAAATTTAATTTGGAATTTATATAATTTTGAATTTTTTCACTTAGTAAGTTAATTTTTGTTACGGGTTTCTTCAATGACCATGACAAATGGTATTATATCTAACCATTGCCCTCTGACTTTGCTGCCATGATCAGTTGGTAACGCCTTCAATCGTATAAATTTTTACTTCACGCATTTCGAAACAAAAAAAAAGAAGAGAAAATTAAAAGAAATCCCCAAAAAAAATTCAAATTAAAATATTTGTTTTGGTTTCGAAAAAATAGTTTACGTTACTATTTTTTCTTATATCAACGCATAACATAAAATTAAAAAATAAAGACAAAATTAATCAATTATGTATTTAATGTCTTGTAGGCAAATTTGTCAACACAACTAGCTTTGATCGTACTCTTACTACTTTGATTGCGACCATTTATGATGTCATCTTGATCATACTCTTTCACTTATTAACCATTTAAAAGAAAAAAAACCATCAATTTAAATATGTTGTTGATGTGAATCCGGGGAGGACTTAATGATCTAGTGCAAAACACCAATCTCAAATGAACCCAACAACAATAGGATGAACCTATCACCTTTGAATCATATTTGGAGAAAGAAGTCTTGAAATCTTCCAAGCAAAAACAACCTAACCAAACTAGACCCAACAACAATAGGATGACACCTATCACATTTGAATCATAATAAGGCTAAATTGAATTCACTATTCCCAACCTCGCTAATCTTCAAATCCAACAACACTAGGATGAACATAACACCTTTGGATTATGAAAGGAAAAGAAAAAGCTGAGTAGAGGCGCCACACTAAAAGGAAGAGTTTTAGTTGATAAGCCTTGTAAGTTTTGTAAGCAGTTTTGCAAAACTCAAACTAGTTTACTAAGAAACTAGTAAAGAAAGTAAAAAAATTCCTTAAAAGTTTATTACTCCAATCTTATTGAAAATGCTTAACCAAGGCCCCCTTTTTATAGTGTTTCAAGAGGGACCAAGGTTGAAAATTACAAAAGAATTAAAGTAGTAAATCTGAACTTTTTGGTAAACACTAGCATTAAATCTTCTCTTTAACCAAGAAAAAGCTCTATGACCCAAAAAGACTCTTAAACTTAAAACAATTAATCTGAACATTAAAAATGCAGAAAACAACTTGAAAAGTCTTCAAAATCTGGCTGGAAATTCGTCCAAAACTCAGCTCTCAAAATGGCCTTCAAACTTCAAACTTTAATTTTTTGACTAGTCTTCACTTCTTCACTTGCCAGTTGAATTTTGACCAAGGAAATCAGATGAGACCTTCAAAATACTCTATAATTTCGTCCATTTCACCATGCTTTTGATCCTTAGAAGCTTTTTGAATTTTCTTGAAAATTCATCACTTGGTGAGTTGAATTTGGACTTGAATTGTGGACTATTTTTGGGCAGATTTGTTGACTGACTTCTGGGACTTGGGCTGAACGAAAATTGCATTATTTTGGACCAAATAAAGTGGTTAAGAATCAACAACAACTCACTTAATTAGCCCCTTTTGAATCTAGGTCCAAGACTTGCAAAATGTTGTAACAAGTGGGCTGAACTTTGGTAGCATTGGTTCTTTCTTTGTCATGAACTTGAATGATCAAATTAAACAAAGATTCTTCCATCCTTTTCTTCCTTAAACGAGTCATAGAACCAGCCATGCCATCAAGTGCATGAGGTGGAGAAGGTGTCTCATTTTGAGAAGCATTATTCACAACTTGATCTTCATTGTTCTTGTCTCCTCACTCTTATATCAATACCAGAGACATACAATGATGCTCCATTCTTTATTTTTCCATAGAATTAACAATCCAAGAGTATCTACAGTTTTTTTATGTGGTTTCTAATTAACATCTTTTTTTAGTCTCCCCTCTTTCCGCCCGCCCCACCCCCCCACCGCAAGGGAAGTACACAAAAAAAAAAAAAAACCTTGTTGAGTTCAAGTAACCTTAGCAGTTTGCACGCCTAGCTAAGGATGAAAGTAAGAGGGACTCAATAGGGGTGTAAACGAACTAGTACGTTCGGTGAACAGTTCGTGAACCTGTTCGGTTACGTTCGTTTATGTTCGTTTATTAAGCTAAACGAACAATAAATGAACAGATTTTTTTGTTCGTTTAGCTTAACAAACGAACATGAACAGACCTGCGTTTGGTTCGTTTATGTTCACGAACAAGCTCGTTTAAAGCTCGTTTATTGTTCGTTTAAAGATCGTTTATTGTTCGTTTATTTAATATAATATATAATTATATATAATATATATTATATTATATTTTATATATAATTACCAATACTACGTCGTTTTGATAAATAAGGGGAATGCTCAAAACTCTTAACCCTCTCTGTCTCTCAGCCAGCCGACAGTCATTCATTTTTCAATTTTTCAATTGAATCTCTTATCTCTATTCTTCATCGCGACTGGGCTCTTATTGCAGCAAACCCTAAACATCAAAATCGCATCTCTTCATTTTGAACCCAGCCTCTTACTCTCTCAAAATCAATCTTCGCTTTTCTTGAGAATCGCGCAATCGCCATTCTTCAACCTTCATCAAGACTTAATTGCTCGCAAACCCTAAACCTCGATTGCATCTCTTCGCTTGATTCGCCTTACGCAAGTTTGCACTCATATTCGTTGCTCGATTCTACGAACACGCACCTAGGCATCTTCAAAGGTGACATATTTTTCCTCGGCATTTTACATATATTTGTTATTTTTTTCATTTTTTCAGCCCATTTTTACTTTCTCTTATATTTTTTTTTTTTTTTGTCTGTACATTTCGAGCCTTTTTAACAGTCTCTCCAGGCTTTGAAGAGTTTGGAAAAAGAATAACAACCATGTCCTCTTTTATGGTATTTTTTTCCTCTATTTAGTGTTTCATTATTGTGTTTTTGGGCCTGCTGGGTCTGCTGGAGTCGTCATTATTGTGTTATTGTGGCTATTTCATTATTGTGTTTTATGTGAGTGTGCTGGTTGCGAGAATGTTTTGTATGGTAGGTTGCTGTACGCAGTGATTCAGTGGAAGCAGGGATTTTGTCTATATTTCTGCTCTTTCTCTGTTTCTTCCTTATCCTTCAGTGATTGACTGATTCAGTGCAAGCAGGTGATTAAAATATTGGCTTGTTGTCTCCCAGTAAGTTGAGAAGCCAAAGGAAAGAAAGATATTAAAGCTTAATGCAGGCCAAACTACTTTTCCACTGAAAGCTGAATGCAGGCCAAACTAAATTTCTAGTTCATTATCAGTTGGCAGTATGTTGATTGAATTTATTCCTAATGGGCTTAAGCCCGTGTTTTGGAAGTCCATTTCTATTTCTTTATCAATTGCTGGTTGCGAGAATGTTGCTATAAGACTTAACTAATTTAGGGCATATTTAGCTTGTCATCCATTATTTTCCACTTGTTCAAAACTGGAAAAGAATTGTCCTTTGTTTCTCGAACTTTGAGTGTAGAAGTTTACTCCTAATTATTTATATTTTCATTTTGTTAATTATTATTATAAAATGTTTGATTTTTTTTACTAAGTGTATCTTTACTTTAAATTTTTCTTTGCCTTTATCGTTCCCTTTTATTTATTTACTTTTTAAAATTTTCATGTCTAAATAATGTTATTAAAATCTTCTTTTTAATTTCTGTCTTGCCTTCCATAAAATCCATTATGCATATGGTAGAAGAAAATATTATGATTATAAGACATTTATTATATTTTGGTTTCCATGTTGATTTACAGGTATGTCTTACAACTCACTTGAAAGGTATACTAGTGCAAATCTAATTTCTCAATTACCTGTGGAAAGTTGGCAATCTTCATTTTCAAGTGCTAGTTCATCATCAATACGAATGGCTGCAAGTGAAGGAACTGAGAATGCAGATTTAGAGGGGGATATTAGTAGACAAACCACAGAGGAAGGGGACAATGATGATGCAAATTATACAAAGAGGCAAAGAAAGAAGACATCGGTTGTTTGGCAAGAGTTGAGAACAGTTAAGGGCACGATGGGAATGAAAAGTGCGGTGCATTCATTGTAACTTCAAGCTTTCCAAGCAAAAAGATGGTACAACCACACAATACAAGAGGCATTTAGATGCCTGCATAAAACGCCGAATGGTTTTGAGGGGACAAGGTAATATTTTTGTTGGTCCACAAACACTTAGATCAGAGAATGCGAGTTGTGTTCAAACTTGGAAGTATGATCAAGCAAAGGTAAGGGAGGTTGTTTCTCACATGATCATGGTTCATGAGCTGCCATTTGCATTTACTAAGTATGAGTTATTTAATATGTTAATGAAAACTGCTAGTCCACATTATGAAAGGATTTCTAGAGCAACAGCCAAGGCTGATTGTTGGACCAGTTTTGAGGTAGAGAAGAAAAGGCTAAATGGGCTGTTGAAAATGTGATGATTAAGCATTACAATGAGATATGTGGAGGTCAAATCAAAAAATTCAGTATATGGTCTTGACTGCTCATTTTGTTGACTCAAATTGGAAGCTTCAAAAAAGGGTTTTGAATTTTGTTGATGTGCCTCCTCCTCACACTGGACTTTCTATTTACGATGAATTGTATAAATGCTTGCAAGGATGAGGTATTGAAAATAAAGTGTGCAGCATTACGGTAGACAATGCTTCGTACAATGATTTAGCTGTGAGAATGTTGCAAGATAGTCTATCTTTTCATAAAAGTCTTCCTTTGAATGGTAAGTTGTTTCATGTTAGATGTTGTGCCCATATATTGAATCTATTGGTGCACGATGGTATTTCCGAGATTCAAGATATCATTGAAAATGTTCGAGAAAGTGTAAAATATATTACTGCTTCCACTCAGCGTCTGTATATGTTTAGTGAGATTGCCAAACAGCTTCAAATGCCTAATAAAAGGTTGATTTCAGATTGTTGCACTCGATGGAATGCAACATATGCTATGCTGAAATGTGCATTAGAGTTCAAGCAAATATTTCCTCGATATCAACAAAGGGATCCAAGTTATAAATACTTGCCAAGTGATCAAGATTGGGCCAAAGTCAAGGAAGTTTGTACCTTTTTAGCACTCTTCAATGAAGTTACAAAGATTATCTGAGGTAATAAACATTTAATATTTTTATTATGTTATTTTAAATTTTACAATCCAATAAAATATATTGCATGATAGAACTATTGTATGGTAGTAGGAATGTTATGAAATTAATTGTCTAGATCATTGTGGAATATATTTTATTGTCTAGATCATTATGGAACATGCAATGGTATTCACTTTTTTCTTTTCTATTTTTCGTATCAATTTAGGTTCCGAATATCCAACATCAAATTTATTTCTTACTGAGCTCTGTAATGTAAAGGAGTTGTTGGATATGAGGTCTCAAAGCAATGTGCCTTGGATGAGATCAATGGCTTCGAAAATGCAAATGAAGTATTGGGGTGATTGTAATTTGTTAATCTCCATTGCTGCTGTGTTAGATCCTAGGAATAAGATGACATTGATCAACTTTAGTTTCAAAGTTATGTATTCTGAAGAAGAAGCTTCTTGGCAGATTAACATTGTCCGTGATAGTTTGTATGAGTTGTATAGAGAGTACGTGGAAACTTATAAAGCTAATAATATCATTGAATCTTTGGAAACTGATATGGGAGAAAATCTTATTACTTCGGTTTCTACCGAAAGTGGGGAGGATGTTGAACTTGTGCCATGGAGGTCAATGTTTGAAGATTATGTTAGAAAGAATACAATTCAAGATGCCAAATCTGAACTGGATACATACTTGGAAGAAGGAGTTTTCATTTGCAAAGAACATCCAAGTCATTTTGATGCCTTAGATTGGTGGAAGGCAAATAATCTCAAGTTTCGAATTTTATCAAAAATGGCTTGTGAAATCTTGTCTATTCCTATTACCATAGTAGCTTCGGAATCAACTTTCAGTGCTGGTGGTAGAGTAATAGATACATATCGATCATCTTTGGGAATCGACACAGTGCAAATGTTACTTTGTGGTAGTGATTGGTATAGACACTTCTACAGTCTCAAAAGGAAAGTGAAAGTAAGTAACTTTCATTTATTTTTTACCTGTTTTATATTTGAAATTTAATAATGCTTTTCATTGATTATTGATTTTTTTTATATAGTCTAATGAAGAAGTGAAAGAGATTCCACTTGTTTGAATTTGAAGGGTATTTGATCTCAACTTTTGTAAGGTAAATATTTATACTTTTTTTAACCTTGGTCTTTAATTTTCTTTTGGTAATCTTTTTTATTTTCTTTTCCTTCTTGGTGAAACAGGATGTGCTGGGATTATAGTGAATGAACTCTAAATCCTGTTTGGAGATTTGAACTATCTGTTGGATATTCTCTATTGGAATTTTTAATGGTCGAATGGGATGTATTCTCTGTTGGAATGTTTAATGGTCGAATGGGATGTATTCTCTGTTGGAATGTTTATGTATTCTCTGTTGGAATGTTTAATGGTTGAATGGGATGTATTCTCTGTTGGAATGTTTATGTATTCTCTGTTGGAATGTTTAATGGTTGAATGGGATGTATTCTCTGTTGGAATGTTTAATGGTCGAATGGGATGTATTCTCTGTTAAAATGTTTAATGGTCAAATGGGATGTATTCTCAATTGGGATGTAAATGTCTGCTTCTGTTTGTCTACATGCACATTCTTGCATTTTTGACTTTTGGCTTCTGTTTGTTCACAAATGATTTGTTCAGACGTGCTCATTAACTTGTTCGCGAACACGTTCGAGAACATGTTCGTTTACACGTTCGCGAACGTGTTCGTTTAAGTGTTCGCGAACACGTTCGCGAACCTGTTCGTTTAAGTGTTCGCGAACACGTTCGTTTAAGTGTTCGCGAACGTGTTCGTTTAAGTGTTCGCGAACGTGTTCGTTAAGTGTTCGTTTACTCGTTCGTTAACGTGTTCGATAAGTGTTCGTGAACACTAATAAACGAACATAAACGAACACAAACACATATTTCAAATTAATAAACGAACATAAACGAACACGAACAATCTAAATAATAAACGAACAAGGCCCGTTCGTTTATGTTCGGTTCGTTTACAGCCCTAGGACTCAATCACATCCCATTACAACCGATTATATTCTTAATTTAATATTCTTTTTTCTTGAATAATTATCTGACTTGAAGTTTGCGTTGGAACATTTTTGGGGACCTTATCGCCACTCTTGCAAGTTATACGTGTATCTGGTTTTAATTTAAAATTCTTTTTTATTGAATAATTATTTGATTTGAACCTCGTGTTAAAATGTTTTTGGAGACCTCATTTCCACCCTTACAAGTTATTTGGAAATTGGTAGAATATCTTTTTTAGCAGCAAGATTGGGGGATGATAAGAAATCTGATTTTTACTATATTTCTGACTGGGTATGAGTCTTATCACATGAATAATTTTTTTAATTAGGGCAATAATTCTGAAAAGACATTTAAATTACTTAGGCTTTGTTTGGATTGTTCTTATTTGAGAAAAATTGTATTGAAATGTGTGAAAATTATGATGAATATTTTTTTTATAAAAAAAAGTATTTTGAAGGAAAAAATAAGGGAGAAATTTTTTTAAAATTATGTTAGAAGAACTTAAGTGAAAAATTTTAAATTTTAAATTTTAAAATAAAAATATATTTGAATGTTTTATTTTTATTTAAAAATTTTCTTATTTGTAAATATGAAATCCTTATTTAAACGAGGCATTATCTTTTCTTTAATCTCTAGTGTACGTCTATTTGGGCATCGGTAGTGACAACACAGGCTCAAAGACCTAAGGTTAGGGATGGCAATTTATACCCGCCCCGATGGGTTCCCCGAACCCGAACCCGGTCAAAACCCGTTTGACCGGGTTTTTTCGGGTTCGGGGATATGGAAAAAACCCGGGGTCGGGTTCGGGGGTACCTAAACCCGCCCCGAACCCGAACCCGAACCCGACCCCGATCCCCATTGTGTATATATTTTGGTTTATTATGTTGTATGTTTCATATATCATCGGAAGTCGGTTTAATTGATCTTTCATTTTTTTTTTTCAAATGGCAAGTCATGAAAGTTTTTAAATAGTTTTAAATGAAAATATAATTTTTTAATAATAAATATCAATATGTTTTGTTAATGAAATTAGTAATTAATTGTCCATGTAATCAAATTATTCAACAAAAATATAGAATAATATTAACATTGAGCATCTTACAGATTTGTAAAATGAATAATTGAGCATATCAACATAACTTTTATTTAATAGTGGACTCTCTTTGTTTAAACAAAAAGAAATTAAAAATAAATTCTTTTTTTTAGGGGAACAAAAAGAATAAGTATAATTATTTTTTAGTACAATTAACTAATTATAAAAAATTTAGTTTTTACTTTTGTACTCTATTTTAATTCAAAAAAGAAAGGAACTTCCTTCTAATAGTACAAAGATTATGCTTCAATAGTTATTTGTCTTGTAACCTCCCAATGAACCACTTATCTAATGTAATGATGTTAAGATAATAATTAATAAGCATTTTATATGTCATAACTATGCTTTGCAAGTCTAACTAACTATTTGAAATTGTAAGCTATGAGTTATAATTCATACATTTATACATACATATTAAGTAATCATTAAATTCATAACTCATAGAGTGTATGATTTATCATTCATACAAATTACATTGAGTTATATTTATACATATAAGAAGTGTTATATATGTATAAATATAAGATTATGGAGCTAATTAAGTAAATGCTATTGTTTTGAGCATTTGACCAATTGATTTGTATTACTATTACATATGACATGTATTATATTAGTTTTACTCATATATTAGAATTGATTGAATATAATATAAGAATTGAAGAAATGAACATATTTATAATTTTAAATGAAATAAAGTTAAATAATAAACAAAATGTTCTTCTATATAGTGACACCATTTTCTACTTTTAATAATCTTTGTGACATTGTATATGGTCATAGTGTTTCATATACACTAATCTTAAAAACTTTATAAAATTTTTCATTAAATTATTGCTTCTTTTTTTTTCATTAAATTGTTGCTTCATATCTTATTTATATGTACTTTATCAAAATATATATAAGATTATAGAGCTAATTAACTAAATGCTAGTGTTTTGAGCATTTGACCAATTGATTTGTATTGCTAGTACATATGACATGTATTTATATTAGTTTTACTCATATATTAGAATTGATTAAATATAATATAAGAATTGAAAAAATAAACATATTTATAATTTTGAATGAAATAAACTTAAACAACAAACAAAATGCTTTTCTATATAGTGACACTATTTTGTACTTTTAATAATCTTGGTGACATTGTATATTTCCATAAAACAACCATTAGATAATAGATGTTGATGCTTCAACTTGTAAGAAAACACAGAAGCATTTGAATGTCCTTTATTAAAAGATATATAGTCATAGTGTTTCATATATACTAATCTTAAAAACTTTATTAAAATTTTCATTAAATTATTGCTTTTTTTTCCCATTAAATTACTGCTTCATATATTGTTTAGTTTTATTGAATTGTTAAATAAGTAAAATATTTATAACTAATAAGTTTGATTTGATAATTGTAATATAATGGCATTAGTGTAGTAATTGAGATATTAAAATCGTAACAATAATATTAGTACATTACATCATACAAGGAAATTTTTTTTTTATTAAAAAATGTAAAAATTATTGAAAAATAAGGTAAATATATGGAAAAATAGAGAAAATAACATATGTAGTTGTGTACATATGAGAGTGCAAACTATGCAATTATTTTCTTTAATAACTCATCCCTATTTCATTTGAGTGTGTAACTTTATAATTAATCACCACAAAGTGATTAGTGAATATTTATTAGATATTTATTATTATTAACTTACGAGAGACTAAGAGAGTATTAAATTGAATGACAATATTAATTTAATAACTTTAATTTAACAGTAATTTAAAATTTGAAATTTGAGTTTGTACATTTTTGAGAAAAAAATTAATAGGAAAAATTTGATCATGACAAATTAACAATTATTTGATGTGCATTTAGAAATTCTAATTGATCATACTAATATAAAATGTTACATTAACTAGTTAAATTTTGTATTAACATATTAACTTATTAAGGGTGTAATTGAAAGAAAAAAAATACATTTTAAGGATATAATTAAATAAAATTAGATTTATTGAGAGATTAAAATTAAAATAGAAAGAAAGTATTGGTATTATTATAATAATAACTATTGTAATTAAGCCAAATTGAGAATAAAATTACTTTAAATTGGACGATTTTGCAATTTTACAAAATTAAAACCATAATTTGGCAAATAATATTCCAATTTCCTTTGCTAGGGTTCTATCCCAAACTTTCTTCTTTCCTTTTTCACCTTAGTTTGTTCCGCCCGCCGCCTTCCTTCTCCTTTGGCCTTTACTGAGTTGCTCCACCCTCCGCCGCCTTCTTTCTCCATTTGATCGCGTTACGCCTCTTCTCGCGCTTCCCTTTACTTCTTTTGCTCGTGATTCCCTTCGCGTCACACCGCCTTCGCTTCTACCGTCGCGCTCGCTGCTCACTGTTCTCGCCTCATCGTAAATAGCCAGCAATAACAACAAATAGATTAGTGTTGGATACTATATTTTGTGGTTGTTGTTGTTGGCTTCGTGATTGTTGTGGATTCATTGAATCGTGTTGTTTTCATTTTAAACATTTTTTTTTTTTTGGGGTTAAAGGAAATTGCTTTCTGTCAAACATTTGGAGATTTGATTCTTTAAAGAAAGTTGGATTCAAGCAGGATTTCCCAAGGAAAAGGTGTTATTTTGATCCCTTAAATCCAATTTTTTTTCCTTAACCAAAGTCAACTTTCTTTGAGTTCTATTAGAGCTTTGAATTTTGATTCTTTGTGGCGTAGAGCTCTGTCCGTAGCATTTTATAAACGTGTTTTCCATAACAGACCTTTGTTCAGGACAAAAACTGATTGTTTATATAGTTCTGATCTTTGTGCATTCACATTGCAATGTTGTTGAAGGAGCTGGGATTGAATTGGGATATGATGAGGAAGAGGTGTGTTACTGCTTCTGGAGCTGAGAGATTAGGCTTAGGGATTGACGTGGTCAGTTCTAGGTTTGATAGTTTTGATGGGGTTGTTGATGCACTTGCATATAGGTGGAAGATATTAGATTGTTGTTAAGAGGGTTTTAGTTTCCAGATTTTGTTCATGCTTTCTTCTTGTATTGATTCTTTGATTAATTTGTGCATTCAAGTCAATAATTTTGCAATAAAATCCTGTTACAGATGTACATATTCCTCTTCCTAGTTGCTGCCTATTTTTGCAGATGCACATATTCCTCTTCCTAGTTGCTGCCTATTTTTGGTTTTACCTTTCTAAAGCCCCACCAACACCAAGGCGGGGACTCCTTCAGTCGTTCCCTACCTCTGCAGGTTCTGCTTTAATTCTTCGCAAGATTAATTATAACACATCAATTTCATTCCTTGTCACCACTTTTTTATTTATTCTGGATCTTGAAGCATGCGATTGTATTAGACCTGGAATTATTGAAGATTTGGTTTATAATATTCAACTTTGGTTTCTCTTATAGAACTATGGTACGGCAAATGTTATTTTGGTGATTGGAGTTTCGGGTTTAAGCATTTGGGTTCACGTTCGGGTTGAACCAATTTCGAGGATTGGGTTTAACCATTTTGGTCGGGTTCGGGGAACCCGAAACCCGATCGGGGGCGGGGATGGGGTTTTGAGTTAAAACCCGATCGGGTTCGGGGTCGGGTTCGGTGATACCTTAAAATTTCGGGGTCGGGGATGGGTATAGGAAACCCGACCCCGAACCCGAAAATTGCCATTCCTACCTAAGGTGTTGTACTTGCTTTGCGAAGATTTTTCTTTTGAGTGGCATCCTATGTTTGGGCAATGTTTTCATTTATAAAATATTATTTTTTTAAATAAAAATAAAATATTTAAATATATTGTTATTTTAAAATTTAAATTTTAAATTTTTCTACTTAAATTTCTCTCACATAATTTTTTTAAAAAAATTTCTCTTATTTTTCTTTTTAAAATATTTTTTTATTAAAAAATATCCATAAAAAATTTCACACATTTTAATATATTTTTCTCAAATAAAAACAATCCAAACAGAACTTGCATAGATATACGTGTGAAGTGCATTTACAGCTTTGTTTTACTCGATCTGGTGACTTGTGACTAGTGATTCGGGTCCTCCTACATATCTCTTATATTTTCGAATTTTTTAGGATTGTAGCTTGTTGGCTGACTAAATAAAATATAAATCTACATCCTGCAACTGCTGCTGAATTATTATATCTATTTTCATATCTTCTAGTGATGAAAGAGATATGGAGTTTAATGGTTTTGCGATATAGAGGGAATTTCCTTTTCTAGTTAAGAATGTGTAATTTTTAAATTAATTCAAATATCAAACCAAATTTAAATTTTTTTAAATTTTTTAATTTAAATTTGATTTTTTCAATTTTCAATTCTAACGAAATTTCAAACTATATTTTGAATCGTTTTCGTATTAATGATTTTGGTTTGATTTCAAATTAAAAATTAAATTCGAACTCAAAATTCCTTTTCTAAAATTTTCCCAACAGTACTCAAAGTACCGTTGGTTGTTGTGGTTGATGATGGTCAATGGTTTGAGCGTAACTTTGCCAAAAAAAATAACACGACGACGTGATAATCTAAATCTCTACTTGTCCATTTCACATTGTTGAGTTGGCAATGATAAATTCTCTATTCATCTGTTCCATAACTAGTTTGTAATGTTGGTTCTAAATAAATCTTCTAAGTGGTATTAATCATAATTACTCCCTCTGAAAATAGGAATTAAACACATTTGTAAATTGATCTATTGCAAATAATCACAATTTCCCTTTAAAATTCTGAATAAGTTAAACTATTTTAATAGTGTTTTTCTCCGCTAGTACTAAAATCCAGACTACATTAGTATCTTCACATTAACATTTGTATATTTGATGGGCAACGCGCGTGATATTGCCATTTGAAATGTACAGAGAAATAATTTGTTTACTAGTTCTGCGATGAACTTGTTAGATTCGTCGTCCTCGTATGCAATCTTGTCAAGCATACATGTTGCGTTCCATGCTATAAAAAGAGTTATAGACGAAGTGTTTATAGTGATAATTGACATGTGGAGGCAGCTATTATAGTATTATTGCAATTAGTTTACAAACAAGTCGGCGGCCCATAACCAACTTGGTCTAGCCAAGTTTGTCACCCAACCCTGCAAATGCAATTGCTTTCTGAGTGAGCGCGAAATAGGACCAATGTCATTCCCCCTCTCCTTTGATCACCCTCCCTCTTGGTGGGGGCCTCACCCCTCTAGTGAGGCACAAAATAGGACCTACTCATTGTAATAGTGTAGGACAATTGTAATAGAAGTAATAGAATAGGATTCTTGTAATGAAATTGAGATTCTTAAAATAAAAAAAAAAAAGAAGTAGGCGGCCCATAAAAGAAAAATTTGTCATAAACTAATAGCTCACCTTTATGGACCACTTCTCATGTTTTCTTGGTCCAAAATGAAAGTTCCTACACCAATTAAATTATACATTTTCCTAATTTTTCACACTCGTATTATCAGGAATCAACACTCAAAACTCAAAAGTAAATGTCATTATTAGGAGAGGTAATCTATTAAAAAAAAATGGGTTAAGATATAAGAAATAGATATTTGATGTGATCGAAAATTACTATGAACTATTATATGTTACTGTTGAAAACTTGGCACACATTGGCTGAACAAAAGAATTAATGTAAATAGATTAACTATTATTTTAAACGCATTCATTATTTTAAACAATTTATACTTTTTTAACAATATACTATCTTAATAATAGAAATGCTCATATCACAAGCAAATCGTTAGGGCATGTCAAAATTGCATATCAAATTAGTAGAAATTATTGTCTGTATCGTATAAATATTTATTTTAGAATGAGGAACTATTATAAAAAAATATAAAAACCAAGTAATAATATTCTGTGTTATGGTTCAGAAATAGTAGTCCCTCAAAATCCAACGGCGTATGTGTTTCTCCAATAAATCACGTACGTGTACACCGTGGAGAGCTACGGATAACGTTCTGGATAGCACCGCCGCTCTCAAAAGTACGAAATTAGACTGACAAGTCAAAGGCGGGTTGAGATTTAGTCAAACCGCTCTCTGATTTGAAATTGGTGCAAAATCATTCACAAAACGACGTAGCCCCACCATGTGGTGGGACGGAGTGCCGGTTCTCCCTCACTCTGCGAGCTGCGGGTCCCATTTTGCCGTCGTCTAATTTAAAACCAAACCAACTAGACCACTCCCCCCTCACACGTGTTTCTCTTTCCATCCACGTGCCGAGGAGACCTCACCGGACCCCAGCCCAGAACCAGAAAATTCAAATGCTGTCTAAAGTTTCTACCCGTTGCTCGTCAATGTCAATTTTACAGTTTGCCTTTACTTTAGTGGTTATTAAAACGGGATATTCTATTCACCTCAATAGCTCCAGACTAGGATGGCAATTTATACCCGCCTCCATGGGTTTTCCGAATTCGAACCCGGTCAAAATTCGTTTAACTAGGTTTTTTTTCGGATTCAAGCTCGGGTTCGGGACTATGGAAAAACCCGGGGTCGGGTCGGGGTACCTAAACCCGCCCCAACCCCGACTCCGAATCCGATCCCCATTGTGTATATATTTTAGTTTATTGTGTTGTATGTTTCATACATCATCGGAAGTTGGTTTAATTGATCTTTCTTTCTTTTTTTTCAAATGACAAGTCATGAAAGTATTTAAATAGTTTTAAATGAAAATATAATTTTTTAATAATAAATATCAATATGTTTTGTTAATGAAATTAGTAATTAATTGTCCATGTAATCAAATTATTCAACAAAAATATAGAATAACATTAACATTGAGCATCTCGTACTTGTAAAATGAATAATTGAGTATATCAACATAACTTTTATTTAATAGTGGACTCTCTTTGTTTAAACAAAAAGAAATTAAAAATAAATTCTTTTTTTTAGGGGAACAAAAAGAATAAGTATAATTATTTTTTAGTACAATTAACTAATTATAAAAAATTTAGTTTTTACTTTTGTACTCTATTTTAATTCAAAAAAGAAAGGAACTTCCTTCTAATAGTACAAAGATTATGCTTCAATAGTTATTTGTCTTGTAACCTCCCAATGAACCACTTATCAAATGTAATGATGTTAAGAAAATAATTAATAAGCATTTTATATGTCATAACTATGCTTTGCAAGTCTAACTAACTATTTGAAATTGTAAGCTATGAGTTATAATTCATACATTTATACATACATATTAAGTAATCATTAAATTCATAACTCATAGAGTGTATGATTTATCATTCATACAAATTACATTGAGTTATATTTATACATATAAGAAGTGTTATATATATATAAATATAAGATTATGGAGCTAATTAAGTAAATGCTATTATTTTGAGCATTTGACCAATTGATTTGTATTACTATTACATATGACATGTATTATATTAGTTTTACTCATGTATTATAATTGATTGAATATAATATAAGAATTGAAAAAATTAACATATTTATAATTTTAAATGAAATAAAGTTAAATAATAAACAAAATGTTCTTCTATATAGTGACACCATTTTCTACTTTTAATAATCTTTGTGACATTGTATATGGTCATAGTGTTTCATATACACTAATCTTAAAAACTTTATAAATTTTTTCATTAAATTATTGCTTCTTTTTTTTTCATTAGATTGTTGCTTCATATCTTATTTATATGTACTTTATCAAAATATATATAAGATTATGGAGCTAATTAACTAAATACTAGTGTTTTGAGCATTTGACCAATTGATTTGTATTGCTAGTACATATGACATGTATTTATATTAGTTTTACTCATATATTAGAATTGATTAAATATAATATAAGAATTGAAAAAATGAACATATTTATAATTTTGAATGAAATAAACTTAAACAACAAACAAAATGTTTTTCTATATAGTGATACTATTTTGTACTTTTAATAATCTTTGGTGACATTGTATATTTCCATAAAACAACCATTAGATAATAGATGTTGATGCTTTAACTTGTAAAAAAACGCAGAAGCATTTGAATGTTATTTATTAAAAGATATATAGTCCTAGTGTTTCATATATACTAATCTTAAAACTTTATTAATTTTTTCATTAAATTATTGCTTTTGTTTCCCCATTAAATTACTGCTTCATATATTGTTTAGTTTTATTGAATTGTTAAATAAGTAAAATATTTATAACTAATAAGTTTGATTTGATAATTGTAATATAATGGCATTAGTGTAGTAATTGAGATATTAAAATCGTAACAATAATATTAGTACATTACATCATACAAGGAAATTTTTTTTATTAAAAAATGTAAAAATTATTGAAAAATAAGGTAAATATATGAAAAAAATAGAGAAAATAACATATGTAGTTGTGTACATATGAGAGTGCAAACTATGCAATTATTTTCTTTAATAACTCATCCCTATTTTATTTGAGTGTGTAACTTTATAATTAATCACCACAAAGTGATTAGTGAATATTTATTAGATATTTATTATTATTAACTTACGAGAGATTGAGAGAGTATTAAATTGAATGACAATATTAACTTAATAACTTTAATTTAACAGTAATTTAAATTTTGAAATTTGAATTTGTACATTTTTGAGAAAAAAATTAATAGAAAAAATTTGATCATGACAAATTAACAATTATTCAATGTGCATTTAGAAATTCTAATTGATCATACTAATATAAAATGTTACATTAATTAGTTAAATTTTGTATTAAGATATTAACTTATTAAGGGTGTAATTAAAAGAAAGAAATACATTTTAAGGATATGATTAAATAAAATTAGATTTATTGAGAGATTAAAATTAAAATAGAAAGAAAGTATTGGTATTATTATAATAATAATTATTGTAATTGGGCCAAATTAAAAATAAAATTACTTTAAATTGGACGATTTTGCAATTTTACAAAATTAAAATCATAATTTGGCAAATAATACTCCAATTTCCTTTGCTAGGGTTCTATCCTAAACTTTCTCCTTTCTTTTTCACCTTCATTTGTTCCGCCCGCCGCCTTCCTTCTCCTTTGGCCTTTGCTGAGTTGCTCCACCTTCCGCCGCCTTCTTTCTCCCTTTGATCGCGTTCTGCCCTTCTGCCGCTTCCCTTCTACTTCTTTTGCTCGCTGATTCCTCTCTGCTTCTGCCGTCGCCGCTTCCCTTCTGTCTGCCGTTGCGTCTGCTCGCCTGCTGCCGCGTTCTGCCTCCGCATCAGAAATAGCCAGCTGTAACAACAAAGAGACTGGCGTTGGATACTATATCTTGTGGTTGTTGTTGTTGGCTTCGTGATTGTTGTGGATTCATTGAGACCTGAGAATGACTTTTATAGGTTTCAGTGTTTCACTCTTGAAATGTTTAACTCCCCAAGAAAATGTAAGCTTCGTGCATTTGCAGGTTTGTATGCTGTATGTATTCCCTTGATATCTTAGCTGGTGTGTAACTGTGTTTGCATGATTTTTAGATTACAATGAGAAATTTTCAATTTTGGACTTGAATTGGTTTTCCCTCTTTCATTTTATGCAAAGCAGTCGCAGGAATTCACCTAATTAGGATATAGGAAAGAGACTCATTTTATCGTTAAATTTTTAAATGGAATGAGTTAAAAGACTCTCAAGCAAATGTATGGTGAACATGGATAGCCATTATAGATTATACAATAATGTTCCAATTTTCATTATGATTTAAAAAGCAAAAAGATTGGGGAGGAGAAGTTCCAATTTTGTTGGGCTCATCTGGGCAGCAATTACCAAGCTGTGATCTTTTGTTGTCTGCAAAAAGTTTTGCTTTCTACAAGTGGGAGATTGAATCGCGTTGTTTTCATTTTAAACATTTTTTTTCTTTTTTTTGGGGATTGAAGGAAATTGCTTTCTGTCAAACATTTGGAGATTTGATTCTTTAAAGAAAGTTGGATTCAAGCTGGATTTCCCAAGGAAAAGATTGATTTTTAACCATCCATATTTATTTATTCTGGATCTTGAAGCATGCGGTTGTATTAGATCTGGAATTATTGAAGATTTGGTTTATAATATTCAACTTTGGTTTCTCTTATAGAACTATGGTACGGCAAATGTTATTTTGGTGATTGGAGTTTCGGGTTTAAGCATTTGGGTTCACGTTCCAGTTGAACCAATTTCGGGGATTGGGTTTAACCATTTTGGTCGGGTTCAGAGATTTTCCCGTTTTGCTGCAACCATGAGCTCTTCAGAGATAATGTTCTTTTCTGATGTATCTTTGGGATTCTATTTTCTTAAGAACAGGGCAATAACAAACTTGTATCCTTCTCTTATAAAGAGATGAGACCGCAGAGATCTTTTGATGCTGTGTTTTCATCTTCAAGGTCTGGCCTGATGCTATGCCATTTTTAATTTTGTTCCAGGAAGTGGCAAAACTTATACGATGAAACCCCTGCCCCTCAGAGCATCTCGGGATATTTTAAGGCTTCTGCATCATACTTACAGGAACCAAGGCTTTCAGTTACATGTGAGCTTCTTTGAGATATATGGCGGAAAACTTTTTGATCTCCTCAATGACAGGAAGTAAGCATCTCTGAGTTTTCTATAAAGAAATATTTTTGCAAACTTAAGTACTTGAATCAAGGAAACCAAAACCCTTTTTCTTCTTCAGGAAACTTTGCCAGAGAGAGGATGGCAAGCAGCAAGTTTGCATTGTGGGTTTGCAAGAGTACAGAGTTGCTGAAGTGGAGACAATTAAAGAACTCATTGAGAAAGGCAGTGCAACAAGAAGTACTGGTACCACTGGTGCAAATGAGGAATCATCCCGATCCCATGCTATTCTTCAGCTTGCTATTAAAAGGTCAGCTGATGGTAGTGATTCCAAACCTGCTAGAGTTGTTGGAAAGCTCTCATTCATAGATCTTGCTGGAAGTGAGCGTGGTGCAGACACCACCGACAATGATAAGCAGACAAGGTATGTATTTATCTCTTCTGCTGCTTCAAGTTCTACAATGGTGCTACAGTTTAATTGATTTTAAGATTACGAGTTTTCTGAAAACAGAGATAGATGAATCTGCCAAACTCTGATGGCATCATTGCTGAGTTAAAGTGATGGATTTCAGCCACGTATGTAAGACATACATGAAAATGAAGTTTGGTTACTATATATATTAACAAATCACCCTCTGCTAGCGATCCTAAGTGAGGTAACTCAACATTAATGAGGTGGCATAGAAAATCTGTTTTTATTTGATCATATAGATTTATCGTTGAATACCATGAAAATATTTTTCTTCCATACCCAAATTTGTTTTGCTTCTTAAGTTCTTGGATGGTTTGATAAGCTTCAAACCATTGAATAGCTATATTCTTGGTCTTAACCAATTATTTAACTCAGTAGCGTTATCAGACTACCTTCTAATGTTTTATGAGACCTCCTTTTTTTTTTTTTCTTTCGTTGACAACCTCAAATTTCAAAGGTAGCGCATTTCTCCTTAGATCTCTAAGGTTACCTAGTTTGGGTTCTCTATAAAAAGAGGGAGCAGAATACAATTTAGGCTAGTCCTTATTCACTTTTCAGTTACTAGTTAGTGGGGAAAAGCTCAAGCAGAGTATGTTACCCACACAAATAGTGATCTCCAACAGTTATTCTCGCTGAAGTTATCTTGGCTTCACTTTTGCCCCTCCATCCTTTCTCAACGTCATCTCATGTTTGACCTATTGGGATGTGTTAGGCGTATGTGTTTTTTTCTTTCATTTTTTTGACAGTCTTTCCACATACACAATGGAAGGAGCTGAAATCAACAAAAGTTTGCTCGCACTAAAAGAATGCATTAGGGCTCTTGACAACGATCAAGTTCATATTCCTTTTAGAGGCAGTGAATTGACTGAAGTGCTGAGGGATTCATTTGTTGGAAATTCTCGGACAGTTATGATATCCTGTATCTCACCAAGTTCAGGGTCATGTGAACATACTTTAAACACCTTGAGATATGCTGACAGGTACTCTTGAATTGTAATCTTTACCAGCAGTTTTACATGTACCAAGTTTGTTACCTGTTTTCTCCCCGAGTTTTGGTTTTGAAATATTCTATTTGCTTTAGGGTGAAGAGTCTTCCAAAAAGTGGAAACTCCAAAAGGGATGCTGCATCTTCAACTTTAAATTTGAAAGAGTCCACAACTGTGTCTTTGTCTTCAGTTTTACCTCCTGTATCACCGTATGAAGATGACAGGGTATTTTTTTTTCTGTTCTGATTTGTTCTCCTAATTTTATCGACCTCATCTGTTCGGCTGAAACTTCTACCAAACTTTTTAAACTTTTAATCCATAGCTGCTGCTTGATATGTTCCCAACCATTAAGCACATATCGTCAAAGTGAATCGAACTGGTTGGCTTCCTCTGACCGTCAAAGTGAAACTCAAAGCTTTATTTATTTATTAATTTTTTTCCCCATTGATGAACATTGGTTATTTGATTTGAAAAAAAATCTAGTGTTAGGGATTCAGCTTTCCATTCGAATTCAGTAGTCTTTTGTTAGTTATTTTCATCTTTTTTTTTGTCGATTTATTTTTTTACTATTTATATCTATCATTAATTTTTTGTTTTTTATTCTTATCTTGGTTGTAATTTACTTTTATTTTAAGATAAATTACTCGATTTTTATTTAAGAAAATGGTTTCCTAGACAATTAATCTGGGGGTCTGAATTGGTTCCTGGCTTTTTGGGCTTTTTGGGTCGATTTGTGATTGTTGGGTAAAATGCTGCGAACAATCTTTGAGTTGGAAGTAAAAATAATAATTTGGGTTGGAAGTAAAAGTAATAATCAAACTGGGCTTTTTTTTCCCTTTGGGCAAGCAAAGACCAATGGGGAGTACTCTTTCGTTTTGCTTTTCTACTTTCCCCTTTCGTTTTGCTTTTTTACTTTCCCCTAATCGGCCGATTATTGATTTCCCATTTGTTCATTTATCATCTATCAGTCTGCACATTACATTCTGCAGGTAAACATTACATTGTTCGGATCCATCGATTCCCCATTTGGTTCATCTATCAGTCTGTACATTATATTCTGCAGGTAAAGGATCTTACCTACAGAAAGCGATGAAACAACAGATGGCGTAAGTTTCCCTTGTTATTTATTTCTTCCTGCCATGACGGATTATTATGGTGGCGGAGGTATCTCTATTTCTCTCCATCGCCGTACTGAAAAATAATAGTAGGTCACTGTTGTTTATTTTGCATTCCTTCCCAGGCGCAGTGTGGCTGCTAGGGTTAGGGTTTTTGCTGCAACGAGGAGGTCTTTGTTTGGAACTAGGTATTTAGGGGGTGTTTGGTTGGTGGGTTTAGGGGAGGAATGGAATGGAATGAAAAAGATTGTTTGGTTGGTGGGTTTGGGTTTGGTTTGGAATAGATTAAACCCATGGAGGAAGGTTTTGTTGAAACCCATGGGGGATTGAGTTTAGATGGAAATGGATTAGAATTGATTAATGAATTCTACACTTTTAATTAATGTATAATTAATATTATTTAATCATTGATTTACTTAATATTTTAATTTAATATTATAATTAATAATTAATTAATCTCATTCATTAATATTAATTAAGTTATAGTAATTAATTGATAATATTAATTAATTTATAATTAATTAATTACTTAAAATTAATTTAATCAATAATATTTTTATTAATAATTATTTAATTAATTAAGATTATTTTAATTAATCATTCATTTATTTAATATTTAATTTAATATGATAATTAATAATTACTTAATCTCATTCATTAATATTAATTATTATAATTAATGTATAATTAATATTAATTAATTTTAAGTAATTAATTTATAATTAATTAATTACTTTAAATTAATTCAATAATAATATTTTTATTAATAATTAATTAATTTAATATTATAATGAATAATTAATTAATAATAACTAAACAGTTTTTTCAAATTCATTCTATTACTAAAAATAATACAAAACAGCATAATTATTATCATTCCATTCTATTCCAAACATTTCTTTCTATCAAATCCAATCCATTCCTAAACCCATAGATTATACCAAACGCCCCCATAATTACTGTTT
Organism: Gynochthodes officinalis; assembly: GCA_020080225.1. NCBI lineage: Eukaryota > Viridiplantae > Streptophyta > Magnoliopsida > Gentianales > Rubiaceae > Gynochthodes > Gynochthodes officinalis. The sequence goes on along the minus strand of CM034625.1, from coordinate 12,650,625 downwards.
ATAATTGTTTATTATTATTATTGTAAAAATTCTGTTTTGTTTATTTTTGAAATTCTCTACTTAATTATTGAATAAATTCACATTTAAAAAATGCGTTTCTTATGAGCATGTGCCTGTCTTCAGCATTTCTTTTTATGCATCAGTTAGTTTTCACTAATGATTTACTACTGGGGGACTCTGTGTGGCTTTGGGGAGGGACTAGATAGCATGCCAAACCCTCCCCAAAGCAACTATATCAGCACATAGAAAACAGAGTCCCCCAGTAGTAAATCATTAGTGAAAACCAACTGATGCATAAAAAGAAATGCTGAAAACAGGCACATGCTCAAGAAACGCATTTTTTAAATGTGAATTTATTCAATAATTAAGTAGAGAATTTCAGGAATAAACAAAACAGAATTTTTGCAATAATAATAATGAACAGTAATTAAATACCTAGTTCCAAAAACCCTAACCCTAGCAGCCACATTGCGCCTGGGAAGGAATGCAAAATAAGCAATCGTGACCTACTATTATTTTTCAGTACGGCAATGGGGAGAAATAGAGATACCTCCGCCACCATAATAATTCGTCATGGTGGGAAGAAATAAATAACAAGGGAAACTTACATCATCTGTTGTTTCATCGCTTTCTGTAGGAAAGATCCTTTACCTGCAGAATGTAATGTACAGACTGATAGATGAACCAAATGGGGAATTGATGGATCCGAACAATGTAATGTGCAAACTGATAGATGATAAATGAACAAATGGGAAATCGATAAATCGGCCGATTAGAGGAAAGTAAAAAAGCAAAACGAAAGGGTAAAGTAGAAAAGCAAAACGAAAGAGCGCTCCCCACTGGTCTTCGCTTGCCTAGAGGGAAAAAAAAAGCCTAGTTTGATTATTACTTTTACTTCTAACCCAAATTATTATTTTTACTTCCCAAAAAGCCAGGAACCAGTTTAGACACCCAGATTAATTGTCTAGGAAACCATTTTTTTAAATAAAAATTGAGTAATTTATCCTAAAATAAAAGTAAATTACAACCAAGATAAGAATAAAAAACAAAAAATTAATGACAGATATAAATAGTAAAAAAATAAATCGACAAAAAAGAGATGAAAATAACTAACAAAAGACTGCACTGAATTCGAATGGAAAGCTGAATTCCTAACATTAGATTTTTTTTCAAATCAAATAACCAACACTCATCAATGGCGAAAAAAATTAATAAATAAATAAAGCATTGAGTTTCACTTTGACGATATGTGCTTAATGGTTGGGAACATATCAAGCAGCAGCTATGGTTGGTAGAAGTTTCAGCCGAACAGCTGAGGTCAATAAAATTAGGAGAACAGAAAAATAAATACCCTGTCATCGGATGGAACTGAAGGGCAGCGCTACCAACCGTTGCAGTTCTGGACAAAAACACGGATATTGTGCCTGCGAATACTCAACAGAACAGTAGTGTGAAAAAGAAGCCCCTTTTTATATTTTAAATCGCGATGGAAAGAAACACAATGCAAGAAGAACCATTCCCCACCGTCGACGTCGCGGCCGCGGCTAGGGGAAGAGGGAAAACATACCCCAACTGTCTCATGGCCATCGCTCTGAATTTTCAGAGGAACAGAACCTAAGCTTCTAGCTTTGCCTGCGGAAGCAACCCAAAAATAAACAAAGAAAAAAATTCCCAAACTCACGCGGTGGATCGGTCGATGATTGAACGAGTATGGAGTAAAATGAAATCATATCAAGTCAAATAACTCGCCTGGTAATATTTACGCCACCAACGGCGCGCAAGGACGTAAATGAGGGAGGAGAAAGGAAGAAGCCAACGGAGGAAAGATGGAATAAGTCGACCAAGGGTCTCGGATGCTCGAGGGCAAGTTTAACTAGGGCCCAACACAATTAGGGTTGAGACTTAGGCCCATAAACATTTGTCCACAAAAAAGAAAATGTAATGATTTTGGACAAGTGTGTGATGGTTTATGAAGGTCCAATTTTCTGTTTTAGCCTTTATCCTAATATTATTTGTTTCACACGCTAGCGGTGAGGTCAAAAAAGCCCAAAGTGATATTGTCTAGTGTCCTAGCTAGTCATATTAAAAATAAATAAAAATAGAGGACTTTATTAAAGATGATAATTTTGATTATCTCATAATTATGAGTAGATAAAAGACGAGAAAAAAAATACAATTTAATCCTTCAAAATCATAATAATTGTTCTAAAAATATTTGACACAATTCTTAATTATTTACAATAGAGATAGTTATTCAAAATGATAATAATTAATTGAATTTCGAAAGAATTTATTTTTTCTTTTCTTTTTTATGATTAAATATAAGAAGAAACAATGGCTAAATTTACAACACAAACTCATAAAAATATCCAAACAAACAAACTTATATATGGTCATTACTTGCATGATACAGTTTAGACCAACAATTTCCAATAAACATTTTAAAAGTAAAAATTTATTTTATTGCAATTTATATTTTAGAAGTCTCGTACAAGGATACCACAAATAAATTTATATGGACCATGGGATTTTGGGCTTGTGTTTAAATGTTCTAGTAACTTGCAATGTGGGCCAAAAGTTATATCTTGTAGCCACTAATGTGTTTGATTTACAACGCATTTTGCCCTTCTCATTGTGGCTTGAAAAAACAATATTTTGTTAAAAAATGCATACAAAATGAAATTAGCTTCCTCACATTTCGGCTGGGTCTTTTGTGACTATTCTTTGTATGTAATAAGCAAAGCCCTGAACAAAATACACCATGGACATTGTTGAATTGAATAACGAGCATATCAAATGAGTAACAGTAAATGAAGAGTTTGCGTATAACGAGTAACAGTAAACTAATATGGTGGGCGAAGGCGGCGGAGAAGCTACCGATTTGGCTGAAGTCGTCATCTTGGTTGAGCAGAGCTAAGGAAACACAACCCATTTTGATTGTTGGTGTATGGTGGATTTAAAATTGAAATAGCCAGCTAATTCCGCAGAGAAGAGAAAGCTAAGAGCGATCGGTGAGTGGGTGAAAAACAGCAGCTAATTCCGCAGAGGAAGTATGGGAGGTACAACATTAATTGAAGTACTTGAATTGAATACGATGAAATGAAGCTTTTGGTTTCAGTTGAAATAATTATAAAGGGAAGTTGGATTCAATTTTCAAATCTGCAGTTGAGTGCTGACTGCGCATAATTTTGGCAAATTATTAGCCCCTTTACCTATGCTCGTTAATGATTTTATTCCGAATTGAATGCCTAATCTTCACCTGTCATGTTAATCTACATGATGATTTCAAAATGCATCTGTTTTTTATGGGGAAGAAGATGATGCTTTTCAACCTAGGATTGCGAGAAAGTTTGACAAAAATCTAACATGCTAGTGAATGCGGCATCAGCTGAATAGTAGATCATCACGTTAGTAAGTCAATCCAATTTCCAACTTTCTAAGTTCAATAGGGGAAAATAAAAAAACCAAAAAAAAAAAGAGATCCCGTTTGATTCAATTCGATCCGAACATTTTAGATTTGACCGAATTTAATTAATTTAAACAGTCCTAAGTTCAACTGACCGTCGAGGGTTCGGAAGTCGAACCCAATTCCAAATGCATGTGTTACGATGACTTACGACCCAGCACAATCAGAGTTGAGACTTAGGCAAAGAAATTTGGACAATTGTGCGATGGTTCATGAAGCCCAGTTTTCGGCTCCAAAATTTGTGGCCCATAAGCTAATATTATCTTTTTCACATGGTTGTGGGCCAGTCATTTGCGCTTAATTCCATTGTCCAGTTGAGCTGCCCTCCATATTAAAATAAAAAATAAAAGAATGGAGGAGTTTATTAAAGATGAGAATTATCTCATAATTATGAATGAATAAAAGGCGAGGAAAAAATACAATTTAATCCTTCAAAATCATAATAATTATTTTAAAAACATTTGACACAATTCTTAATTATTTACAGTAGAGCTAGTTATTCAAAATGATAATAATGAATTGAATTTTGAAAGAATTTATTTTTTCTTTTCTTTTTTATAATTAAATATAAGCAGAAAAAATAGCTAAATTTATAAGACAAACTCATAAAAAGATCAAAACAAACAGACTTAGATATCGTCCTCGCCTACAATATATAGTTTAAACCAACAATTTCCAAGAGGCATTTTAAAAGTAGAAATTCATTTTACTGCAATTTATATTTTAGAAGTCTCGTACAAGAATACCACATATAAATTTATATGGATCGTGGAATTGTAATTAATAATGAGTGTTTAAGAAAAAAATAATTAAGTGGGCTCAAGTTTTATTATATATATATATTTACCTTGCATTTGAATGCTTTTTTATTTTTTATTTTTTTATTCAATCATGTGTTATTACAACAATTATATACTATGATAGAGGGTCAGAAAAAATAATTAAGGGGGCTCGAGTTTTATATATATTATTTTTTTTTTTGACCTTGCATTTGAATGTTCTTCTTCTTTTTCTTTTTTTTTTTTATTCAATCATGTGTTATTACAATACTCATATGCTACCCCTGCCCTCTTGATCCCAATAATCTTTGACAAAGTTGGGTGGCCACTGGGCTGAGCCCGTTGAATGTTCAAGTGCCTTGCAATGTTGCCCAAAAGTTACATCTTACTGCCACTAATGTGCTTGATTTACAATGCATTTTGCCCTCTCATGCTGGGCTTGAAAAGGCAATATTTGGTTAAAAACGCATATAAAACGAAATCAGCTTCCTCGCAGTTCGGCTGTATTTTGGGCCTTTTGTAGGGTTTTGTTTGGATAATGTTTTATTTATAAAAAATTAATTTTTATTAAATAAAAATAAAATATTTAAATACATTTTTATTTCAAATTTTAAAATTTTCCAATCAAATTTCTCTCATATAATTTTTAAAAAAAATCCTCATATTTTTCACTCCAATATACTTTTTCTATAAAAAAAAACTCACTAAAATTTTCACATATTTAATACAACTTTTCTCAAATAAAACACAATCCAAACGAAGCCAAAAATTCAAACGCACACGACATATTTTTGTGATTCAAGTCAAAGGTGGCCCAAGGCCGAAAATATTTAAATAGCCAGGAAATTATAATAATTTTATTTGGTTTTCATACAGAACGTATAAAAATTTAATTTGGAATTTATATAATTTTAAATTTTTTCACTTAGTAAATTAATTTTTGTTACGGGTTTCTTCAATGACCATGACAAATGGTATTATATCTAACCATTGCCCTCTGACTTTGCTGCCATGATCAGTTGGTAACGCCTTCAATCGTATAAATTTTTACTTCATGCATTTCCAAACAAAAAAAAAAAGAAGAGAAAATTAAAAGAAATCCCCCAAAAAAAGTTCAAATTAAAATATTTGTTTTGGTTTCGAAAAAATAGTTTATGTTACTATTTTTTCTTATATCAACGTATAACATAAAATTAAAAAATAAAGACAAAATTAATCAATTATGTATTTAATGTCTTGTAGGCAAATTTGTCAACACAACTAGCTTTGATTGTACTCTTACTACTTTGATTGCGACCATTTATGATGTCATCTTGATCATACTCTTTCACTTATTAACCATTTAAAAGAAAAAAAAATCCATCAATTTAAATATGTTGTTGATGTGAATCCGGGGAGAACTCAATGATCTAGTGCAAAACACTAATCTCAAATGAACCTAACAACAATAGGATGAACCATCACCTTTGAATCATATTTAAAGAAAGAAGTCTTGAAATCTTCCAAGCAAAAACAACCTAACCAAACTAGACCCAATAACAATAGGATGAAACCTATCACATTTGAATCATAATAAGGCTAAATTGAATTCACTATTTCCAATCTCGCTAATCTTCAAATCCAACAACACTAGGATGAACCTAACACCTTTGGATTATGAAAGGAAAAGAAAAAGTTGAGTAGAGGCGCCACAACTAAAAGGAAGAGTTTTAGTTGATAAGCCTTGTAAGTTTTGCAAGACTCAAACTAGCTTACTAAGAAACTAGTAAAGAAAGGAAAAAAAATCCTTAAAAGTTTATTACTCCAATCTGATTGAAAATGCTTAACCAAGGCCCCCTTTTTATAGTGTTTCAAGAGGGACCAAGGTTGAAAATTACAAAAGAATTAAAGTAGTAAATCTGAACTTTTTGGTCAAGACTAGCATTAAATCTTCTCTTTAACCAAGAAAAAGCTCTACGACCCAAAAGGCTCTTAAACTTAAAACAATTAATCTGAACATTAAAAATGCAGAAAACAACTTGAAAAGTGTTCAATCTGGTTGGAAATTCGTCCAAAACTCAGCTCCCAAAATGGCCTTCAAACTTCTAACTTTAATTATTTGACTAGTCTTCACTTCTTCACTTGCTAGTTGAATTTTGACCAAGGAAATCAGATTAGACTTTCAAAATACTCCATAATTTTGTCCATTTCACCATGCTTTTGATCCTTAGAAGCTTCTTGAATTTTCTTGAAAATTTATCACTTGGTGAGTTGAATTTGGACTTGAATTGTGCAATGCACAGATTTGTTGACCGACTTTTGGGACTTCAATGAACGAAATTGCATTATTTTGGACCAAATAAAGTGGTTAAGAATCAGAACAACTCACTTAATTAGCCCCTTTGAATCTAGGTCCAAGACTTGCAAAATGTTGAAACAAGTGAAATTTGAATTTTGGTAGCATTGGTCCTTTCTTTGTCATGGACTTGAATGATCAAATTAGACAAAGATTCTTCCATCCTTTTCTTCCTTAAACGAGTCATAGGACCAGCCATGCCATCAAGTGCATGAGGTGGAGAAGGAGTCTCATTTTGAGAAGCATTATTCACAACTTGATCTTCATTGTTCATGTCTCCGCACTCTTATATCAATACCAGAGACATACAATGATGCTCCATTCTTTATTTTTCCATAGAATTAACAATCCAAGAGTATCTACAGTTTTTTTATGTGGTTTCTAATTAACATCTTTTTTCAGTCTCCCCTCCTTCCGCCCGCCCCACCCCCGCAACCCCAAGGGAAGTACACCTATTTTGAAAAAAAAAAACCTTGTTGAGTTCAAGTAACCTTAGCAGTTTGCACGCCTAGCTAAGGATGAAAGTAAGAGGGACTCAATCACATCCCACTACAACCGATTATATTCTTAATTTAATATTCTTTTTTCTTGAATAATTATTTGACTTGAAGTTTGCGTTGGAACATTTTTGGGGACCGTATCGCCACTCTTGCAAGTTATACGTGTATCTGGTTTTAATTTAAAATTCTTTTTTATTGAATAATTATTTGACTTGAACCTCGTGTTAAAATGTTTTTGGAGACCTCGTTCCCACCCTTACAAGTTATTTGGAAATTGGTAGAATATCTTTTTTAGCAGCAAGATTGGGGGATGATAAGAAATGTGATTTTTACTATATTTCTGACTGGGTATGAGTCTTATCACATGAATTTTTTTTTTTAATTGGGGCAATAATTCTGAAAAGACATTTAAATTACTTAGGCTTCGTTTGGATTGTTCTTATTTGGAAAAAATTGTATTGAAATGTGTGAAAATTATGATGAATATTTTTTTATAAAAAAAAGTATTTTGAAGAAAAAAATAATGGAGAAATTTTTTTAAAATTATGTTAGAAGAACTTAAGTGAAAAATTTTAAATTTTAAAATAAAAATATATTTGAATAATTTATTTTTATTTAAAAATTTTCTTATTTGTAAATATGAAATCCTTATTTAAACGAGGCGTTATCTTTTCTTTAATCTCTGGTGTACGTCTATTTGGGCATCGGTAGTGACAACACAGGCTCAAAGACCTAAGGTGTTGTACTTGCTTTGCGAAGATTTTTCTTTTGAGTGGCATCCTATGTTTGGGCGATGTTTTCATTTATAAAAAATTAATTTTTTTAAATAAAAATAAAATATTTAAATATATTTTTATTTTAAAATTTAAAATTTAAATTTTACTACTCAAATTTCTCTTACATAATTTTAAAAAAAAAATTCTCTTATTTTTCTTTTTAAAATATTTTTTTATTAAAAAATACCCATAAAAAATTTCACACATTCTAATATATTTTTCTCAAATAAAAACAATCCAAACAGAACTTGGATAGATATACGTGTGAAGTGCATTTACAGCTTTGTTTTACTCGATCTGGTGACTTGTGACTAGTGATTCTGGTCCTCCTACATATCTCTTATATTTTCGAATTTTTTAGGATTGTAGCTTATTGGCTGACTAAATAAAATATAAATCTACATCCTGCAACTGCTGCTGAATTATTATATCTATTTTCATATCTTCTAGTGATGAAAGAGATATGGAGTTTAATGGTTTTGCGATATAGAGGGAATTTCCTTTTCCAGTTAAGAATGTGTAATTTTTAAATCAATTCGAATATCAAATCAAATTTAAAATTTTTTAATTTAAATTCGATTTTTTTAATTTTCAATTCTAACGAAATTTCAAACTATATTTTGAATCGTTTTCATATTAATGATTTTGGTTCGATTTCAAATTAAAAATTAAATTCGAACTCAAAATTCCTTTTCTAAAATTTCCCCAACAGTACTCAAAGTACCGTTGGTTGTTGTGGTTGATGATGGTCAATGATTTGAGTGTAACTTTGTCAAAAAAATAACATGACGATCGTGATAATATGAATCTCTACTTGTCCATTTCACATTGTTGAGTTGGCAATGATAAATTCTCTATTCATATGTCCCATAACTAGCTTGTAATGTTGGTTCTAAATAAATCTTTTGAGTAGTATTAATCATAATTACTCCCTCTGAAAATAGGAATTAAACACATTTGTAAATTGATCTATTGCAAATAATCACAATTTACCTTTAAAATTCTCAATAAGTTGAAACTATTTTAATAGTGTTTTTCTCCGCTAGTACTAAAATCTATACTACATTAGTATCTTCACACTGACATTTGTATATTTGATGGGCAACGCGTGATATAGCCATTTGAAATGTACAGAGAAATATGTCAATTTGTTGTGGATACTAGTGTTTGTCTGCGATGGTTTACAACTTGTTAGATTCGTCGTCTTCGTATGCAATCTTTTCAAGCGTACATGTTGCGTTCCATGCTATACAAAGAGTTATAGACGAAGTGTTTATTTTATAGTGTGACATGTGGAGGCAGCCATTATAGGATTATTGCAATTAGTTTACAAACAAGTAGGCGGCCCATAACCAACTTGGTCTAGCCAAGTTTGTCACCCAACCCTGCAAATGCAATTGGGCCAAGGAGGGCAGAGGATCAAACCCCCACAATGTCATTCCCCCTCCCCTTTGATCACCATCCCTCTTGGTGGGGGCCTCACCCCTCTAGTGAGGCACAAAATAGGACCAATGTCATTCCCCCTCTCCTTTGATCACCCTCCCTCTTGGTAGTGAGGCACAAAATAGGACCTACTCATTGTAATAGTGTAGGACAATTGTAATAGAAGTAATAGAATAGGATTCTTGTAATGAAATTGAGATTCTTAAAAAAAAAAAAAAAAAAAAGTAGGCCGCCCATAAAAGAAAATTTTGTCATAAACTAATAGCTCACCTTGATGGACCACTTCTCATGTTTTCCTTGTCCAAAATGAAAGTTCCTACAACTAAATTCTACATTTTCCTAATTTTTCACACACGTATTATCAGGAATCAGCACTCGAAGCTCAAAAGTAAATGTAATTATTAGGAGAGGTAATCCATTAAAAAAAAAGGTTAAAAGATAAGAAATAAATATTTGATGCAATCAAAAATTACTATGAACTACTATATGTTACTGTTGAAAACTTGGCACACATTGGCTGAACAAAAGAGTGAATGTAAATAGATGAACTATTATTTAAAATGCATTAACTATTCTAAACAATTTATAATTTTTGAACAATATACTAGCTTAATAATAGAAATGCTCATATCACAAGCAAATCGTTAGGGCATGTCAGAAGTGCATATCAAATTAGTAGAAAGTGTATCGTATAAATATTTATTTTAGAATGAGGAACTATTACAAAAAATATAAAAACCAAGTAATAATATTCTGTTTTACGGTTCAGAAATAGTAGTACCTCCAAATCCAACGGCGTACGTGACTCTCCAACAAATCACGTACGTGTACACCGTGGAGAGCTGCGGATAACGTTCTGGACAGCACCGCCGCTCTCAAAAGTACGAAATTCGAATGACAAGTCAAAGGCGGGTTGAGATTTAGTCAAACCGCTCTCTGATTTGAAATTAGTGCAAAATCATTCACAAAACGACGTAGCCCCACCATGTGGTGGGACGGAGTGCCGGAGTGGCGGTTCTCCCTCACTCTGCGGCCTGCGGGTCCCATTTTGCCGTCGTCTAATTTAAAACCAAACCAACTAGACCACTCCCCCCTCACACGTGTTTCTCTTTCCATCCACGTGCCGAGGAGACCTCACCGGACCCCAGCCCAGAACCAGAAAATTCAAATGCTGTCTAAAGTTTCTACCCGTTGCTCGTCAATGTCAATTTTACAGTTTGCCTTTACCTGGGTGGTTATTAAAACGGGATATTCTATTCACCTCAATAGCTCCCATCGTGACCAAACTTTTTTTTTTTTTAAATAAATTTATTGTGGCTAGTTAGATGTTCATTTTCAGTATGGGCATTTTGGTTTATATTTTGATTTTTTTTTTTGGTCTCAAACACAATTTTTAAAATATTTCTTATCTCACAATTATTATTTCAAAAAATATAAAAATATATTTTTAAATTATAAAATACATTCTAAAATGCTATCTATACAAACTTTATATTTTTTCCTAAATTGATATTAAAATAGTTGGGTAACGGATGAGTAGTAATTAAAAGTGTAATATCTCTCTAATTTAAAATTAATTATTTTTTTTATAAAATACATTGAGACATAACAATTGATTGGACATTTAAAAATAAAATATTATTTTGATACAAGTTAAGAAAGCATTATCAACTAGATGTAAACTTTTAACATTATATAAAGCCTCAAAAAAATGGAGTTATCCATGAGAATCCAAATTATTAGGAACTAGGAATATTTGTTGGTAGGAAATTGACAATTCTATTTCAAAATATCTATAATGCCAATATAATTCTTATTTTCGTATTAGAGTGAATGTACCTTAATTCTCGTGGTTAATGTTCTTCTATTGTAAGGCAACACTTGGCATTTTTGGTTTTCCATAAATGAAAGTTATAGTATAATTTCAAACAATGCAATAAAAACACTTTCGCTCGTTATATAATATATAAAGAATAATAATATTTATAATGATTAATATCATATTTATATGTTATAAATAATTAAAATATTCATAAGTTATATAAATGTCATGTAAGTAAAAATTTTTGAAATGCAAAGTATTTCCTTATGATTTTTTTTTTAACGTTTAATACGCATGCCGACATATCATGTGTAGAATTAACCTTCAAAGCAAACACTACATTTTACTTATAAATACTTTTCAACTAGTGTCATCATACAGTTATTTCACTGTTAAATGTTAGAGAAAACCACAAAAATGATTCCTTATATATTGATTGATGAGTTTTTTAGTGATTCACTTAAAAAAAAAATAGTCCTCCATCATTATCCCTTTTATTTTTTCATCAAATAAGCCCTCGTGCATTTATGAAAAATAGACAGAATAGTAACGAAAGAATAGACAGACTAGTAAAGGAGTAAAAAAAAAGTATATTTATGAAATGTGAAAGACTAAAAAGTTCATTGGCTAATATGTGAGGGATCTAAATATTAATATGATTGTTTGTAGACAAATTGTCACACAACACCACTTTTTGCTTATGTATTTAAGTTTATATAAATATATTTCAAACAACATTTTTGTATTTTTTAATATAATAATTGTAATATAAAAGGTATATTAAAAATTATAAAAGTGTTTTAAAAAAAAATACGTTTTGAAATATTATATGTATAATCTCTTAAAAGATAGCACATTGCAATTTGACAAAAGTTATAGGAGGTCCATATAATTTGAGGAAACACCCAAAATCGTCTTTCACATTTTACCAAATAATTTTTTTCATCCTTCACTTTTAAAACGGGAATAAATAGTCCTTCAAATTTTAAGAACCAAAATTTGAAAGAAAATTTCAGCACTAAACGTTCCCGTTTATAAAATTTGAAAGATTAAAAGTTCCCGTTTATTTCACAAATAGTATCAAAAGTTTCGATTTATGAAATTTAAAAGATTATTTATTCCCGTTTTAAAAATAGAGGATGAAAAAGATTATTAACTGAAAATGTGGAGGACGATTTTGGGTGTTTCCTCATGTAATTTTGTTAGTAAAACTCATTTAACCCATGCGGTAGCCTGTGCTCGTGGTGACACTTCAGTATCGCTGTCACTACAATAGGACTCTCTCGACCGGCAGTCAAAAATTCGAAACTATTTTTACTGTGAACAGTAGAAAACAGAGTGGAAATCACGACCGTTGAACACCGAAGCTTCACTGCGACGTAGTCTACATTTCATCGTCAATCCTTTTTCACGCGCGCACACACAAAGGACACACGTTCCTCTGCAACTCATCAGCTCAATTCATTTCATTTACACCATCCTGAACAGATTTGAAAAAAAGAAAAAGAAAAAAATAGCACTGGAGATTTAAACTAATTATTCTTATTAATTAATTATTTGGCTTTAATAGCCGGCTCTCGTGACAGAGAAGAGTAAGTTCTGATCGGAGCTGCAAAACGATTTCGTTTAGAGCCACAGAAGAATAATGAATGCGGTAGGAAGACAAAGATCTGGTGCACCGACGGCGCATCATCAGCGACAGTACTCCGACAACTATCTCGAAGCTTCATCCAATGGCCGATGGCTACAATCAGCTGGTTTGCAGCATCTCCAGTCTTCCAACAACTCAATGCCTCCTTCTCAGGTTCTAATTTCTTGTTTCTCTGTTACATTTTCGTTTATAGATCTGATTTTCGTGAAATTTGAGTTAATGTTTTGATTTTTTTTTTTTTTGGGGAAATAGGATTTTGGATATTACGGTGGAGCGCAGGGTTCACGAATGTATGGAGGTGCACAGAGAACGTACAGCGGAGGAAGTGATATGTTTGCCGAGCCGTTGACACCGCCGGCGGCTAATTCGCGGAGGAGGAATGGGGAAGAGGAAGGAGTATCCCCGAATGAGTACAGTCCAGGGCTTCTGGATCTGCATTCATTCGACACTGAGCTTCTTCCTGAGGTATATTTCTCGTTTCTTAAGCTCAAGTTTTAATTTGTTGTTCGATGGTGCATGTAGTTTTTTAATGTCGTGATTTAAAGCAGAAACAAAAATTTAAAAACAAGCAATAAAATGTTGCGGCATTTGACATGTCTTGAAATGCTGATCTATTGTAAACTAAAATTATTTAGAGCTTTTCTCCAGAATGTTGTGGATGAAATGAGGCCCTGAAATCGATGCAACATGTCAACTTTATTTCTTAAATTTGATAAGTTTCCCACATAATGTGCCATTTTGATGCTGAAATGTTCGGCCTTTTGGTGTCGAATAAGCATTTTCGGTTATTTCAGTGATACTTCTAAGGTTTTCAAAACTTGAGTCTTAGATGAGTTTACTATGCCATTATTTGAGTAGAAACTGATGAACATAGTGACTTTAGAGATGTAAACCTGCAGTGTTGTTTGGTTATTCGGGATAGCTATTGGTAAGTCAACACCATGCATGGAAAAGGATATTCTTCTGTGGATTATGTTTTTCCGCTGTAGCATTCAATGATTCCAACATTTTGTACCCAAAATATACATGTCCTGGCTCGTGTTGTACGAGAATAGTGCTGTTCCTTTAGTCTCTTGTGGGAATTTTGTTCTTTCATAATTTTTCCCTTTTTTCCATGTCTGCTCTTAGGAAGCAGTTTGAATATTTGTTATATGAATGGCTTGTATATATTATTTTTCTTGCTGAATAGTTTAGTCTGATTTTGAGTTTGATCCCATTTTTCTTGTGAAATTTGTGATAGCTTCCTGTCCCTGGCCTGTATGACCCCTCTTCTATGCATCATTTTGCTCGGGGCAGAAGCTTTGATGACTCTGAGACATATTTTGGCAACACTAAACAGAGCAGCAAATTTCGTAATTTGCCCGAGGAAAATATTATGAAAAGCTTCACTGTTGATAAGGAGAGGGCTAGCAATGTTGCAAAGATCAAAGTAGTGGTGAGTACTTCTGATATTATCAAGTCTGTCATGTTGTTGTCTTCTTACCTATTGAAACTGCTATCAATTTCTTGTTCTGGTTCGCAGAATTCACTGGATGTTGAAATCGACAAACCAGTGATGAATTAATAAAACAGTTAATTTGCACTCCGTCTCACTAAAACTGCATCTATACAGTCTGTGGTGCCTTGATTACATAGGGACATATTTTCAGCTATATGAGCTTTTCAATGAATTTGCTCACAATAAGTTATTTATAGGTGCGCAAGAGACCTCTAAACAAGAAGGAGCTGGCAAAAAATGAGGAGGACATCATAGAGACAGAGTCCAACTCTGTAGTGGTCCATGAGACTAAACTCAAGGTTTGTGACAATATCAAAGTTTACATTCATGCAGAAGTCGTGTTGCATGAACAAGTTAAAATCCATAAAAAGTATACTGCTGCTTGTTGTCTTAATATTAGTAAATGCTTTTGTCGCTTAAATTGATATTTTTGGAAAGGGAAAAAAACTCCATTTTTATTATTTAATATCTAGAGCCAATAAATTGAAATCAGAATTTCTGCTTGGAAGACTATATTGTTATTGAATCTATCAGTTTTAGGGATAACCTTCTTCTGACTTTGTAGTTTATACTATGTATAGCGTGCTAAATGAACTTCTTCTGGAGTTTTTATCTGGTGATTTTGTAGTGGGAAATTTAGAAGTTAACATGACTACCTTTATTAAGCAATTTATCCTACATTGAACCTGAGTTGTTTTGAATGTCCATTGACATTTGTTGTGTCCATTTGTGACTAAATATAATTGGCTTTCTATATTTTCTTTCAAACTTTTTATCTCAATCTTCGAAGGATTTATATTTCAAGATAATGCAGGTTGACCTCACAGAATACGTGGAGAAGCATGAATTTGTCTTTGACGCAGTGCTTAATGAGGAGGTTTCAAATGATGAAGTAATGAGAGAAATCAATGAGAATTTTGTGATTTATTTATATATCGTTTTGTACTTGAGGCACTCTTGACACCATATTAATTACACTATTCAACTTCATCTCCAGGTTTACCGTGAAACTGTGGAACCTATTGTTCCAATTATTTTCCAGCGCACAAAAGCAACGTGCTTTGCTTATGGGCAAACAGGTATTCAGCTTACTTTCAGGCATTCAAATTTGTATTTCAGAACCCAAATAGTTGTCTCCACATCTGCCTCTTTTTGGGTCACCAAGGATGTATTTAGCTCTCCTTTTGATTTGTTCGGATTGCCTTTTGTGTTTTTACCAAATTGGCCATGTACATTTGTAGCCAGTTTATCCCAGAGGTTAGTTGTGACACAAGATTTTAGCATTTTATATGTAATTGAAATTGGTCACTATTTTTCTAGCAAAAGCAAAGCCTGTTCTGTGATCTCACATTTAATCCTCATGACAATGGTAATGCAGGTGAAAGAATGTTCCATTATAGTGGAGATGGTGATTGGGTTATAGTCTTCTGACTTTCTCATTTCTCATTTTGACCTTGCTTGACTGCACACACCATATTGGGAATGGGGATTGGCCTAAAATTAGTTAAAGTTATAAGATTTTTCCGTTTTGTTGCAACCATGAGCTCTTCAGAGATAATGTTCTTTTCTGATGTATCTTTGGGATTCTATATTCTTAAGAACAGGGCAATAACAAACTTGTATCCTTCTCTTATAAAGAGATGAGACCTCAGAGATCTTTTGATGCTGTGTTTTCATAATCAAGGTCTGGCCTGATGCTATGCCATTTTTAATTTTGTTCCAGGAAGTGGGAAAACTTATACGATGAAACCCCTGCCCCTCAGAGCATCTCGGGATATTTTAAGGCTTATGCATCATACTTACAGGAACCAAGGCTTTCAGTTACATGTGAGCTTCTTTGAGATATATGGCGGAAAACTTTTTGATCTCCTCAATGACAGGAAGTAAGCATCTCTGAGTTTTCTATAAAGAAATATTTTTGCAAACTTAAGTACTTGAATCAAGGAAACCAAAACCCTTTTTCTTCTTCAGGAAACTTTGCATGAGAGAGGATGGCAAGCAGCAAGTTTGCATTGTGGGTTTGCAAGAGTACAGAGTTGCTGAAGTGGAAACAATTAAAGAACTCATTGAGAAAGGCAGTGCAACAAGAAGTACTGGTACCACTGGTGCAAATGAGGAATCATCCCGATCCCATGCTATTCTTCAGCTTGCTATTAAAAGGTCAGCTGATGGTAGTGATTCCAAACCTGCTAGAGTTGTTGGAAAGCTCTCATTCATAGATCTTGCTGGAAGTGAGCGTGGTGCAGACACCACTGACAATGATAAGCAGACAAGGTATGTATTTATCTCTTCTGCTGCTTCAAGTTCTATGATGGTGCTACTGTTTACTTGGTTTTAAGATTACGAGTTTTCTGAAAACAGAGATAGATGAATCTGACAAACTCTGATGGCACCATTGCCTAGTTAAAGTGATGGATTTCAGCCACGTATGTAATACATACATGAAAATGAAGTTTGGTTACTATATGTATTAACAAATCACCCTCTGCTAGCGATTCTAAGTGAGGTAACTGAACGTTAATGAGGTGGCATAGAAAATCTGTTTTTATTTGATCATATAGATTTATCGTTGAATACCATGAAAATATTTTTCTTCCATACCCAAATTTGTTTTGCTTCTTAAGTTCTTGGATGTTTTGATAAGCTTCGAACTTGTGAATGGCTATATTCTTGGTCTTAACCAATTATTTAACTCAGTAGAGTTATCAGACTACCTTCTAATGTTTTCTGAGACCTCCTTTTTTTTCTTTCGTTGACAACCTCAAATTTCAAAGGTAGCGCATTTTTCCTCAGATCTCTAAAGGTTACCTAGTTTGGGTTCTCTATAAAAAGTGGGAGCAGAATACAATTTAGGCTAGTCCTTATTCACTTTTCAGTTACTAGTTAGTGGGGAAAAGCTCAAGCAGAGCATGTTACCCACACAAATATTGATCTCCAACGGTTATTCTCGCTGAAGTTATCTTGGCTTCACTTTTGCCCCTCCATCCTTTCTCAACGTCATCTCATGTTTGACCTATTGGGATGTGTATGCGTGTGTGGTTTTTTCTTTCATTTTTTTGACAGTCTTTCCACATACACAGAATGGAAGGAGCTGAAATCAACAAAAGTTTGCTCGCACTAAAAGAATGCATTAGGGCTCTTGACAACGATCAAGTTCATATTCCTTTTAGAGGCAGTAAATTGACTGAAGTGCTGAGGGATTCATTTGTTGGAAATTCTCGGACAGTCATGATATCCTGTATCTCACCAAGTTCAGGGTCATGTGAACATACTTTAAACACCTTGAGATATGCTGACAGGTACTCTTGAATTGTAATCTTTACCAGCAGTTATACATGTACCAAGTTTGTTACCTCTTTTCTCCCTGAGTTTTGGTTTTGAAATGTTCTATTTGCTTAAGGGTGAAGAGTCTTTCAAAAAGTGGAAACTCCAAAAGGGATGCTGCATCTTCAACTTTAAATTTGAGAGAGTCCACAACTGTGCCTTTGTCTTCAGTTTTACCTCCTGTATCACCGTATGAAGATGACACAGGCGACTCATGGCCTGAACAAACTGATAAAGATGAATATGATGAGGATTTTTATGAGCAAGATAAGCCTTCCTGGAAGAAAAATGGAAAAGTTGAAGTATCCAATTTTTCAAACTTAGAAGATAAATCAAGAAGAGTCAATGGTCAGGTGAAGTGGAAGGAACCATCTAAATCAGAATCAAGATACTCTAATCCTGATGATGATTTAAATGCACTTTTGAGGGTAAAACACTTTAATATCCATTACTTTCCTTTTTTTTGGTTAATCCGTCTGAGAAATATTTTGTACTAATTTTCTGTTTTCCTTTTAACTTGTTTCTTCTTTTTCCTAGGAAGAGGAAGATCTTGTTAATGCTCACAGAAGACAAGTAGAGGAGACAATGGACATCGTGAGAGAGGTTTGTAATAATTTGAACTTGGCTATGTGTTCTGTGAGCATGTGAGGTTCTTGTCACTGTAATGTGTTTGCATTGGTGCAGTATCTAACCTTCAATATAACAGAAAAGTAGCATCTTTGATAATTCTAAATGAGAAGGTATTATTGTTAACACCATATAAATCTGTATGAACTTTGTTCCTGTTTATTTTAGCAAGTCAAGCACAAAATACACCTATTCCAAAATTCAGATGAGATGTGCCAATGATGGCTTGTTCTACATAAATTATGACGGATTTTTTTTCTCTTCTGGAACTTGAATTTGACCCATTTGGTTAGCAATTTTTTTGGGGTAACTGTGCATTAACTCACAAATCATGTTATCAAGTGATCAATGGACACATGTATTTGTGTATTAAACTACAGAGATGATCTACACTGCATACAATGAATTTTGGTTAAATATTGTGCAGGAGATGAATCTGCTCGTTGAGGCAGATAAACCAGGCAATCAATTGGATAGCTACATTTCTAGATTGAATGCAATCTTATCACGGAAGGCTGCTGTTATCCTGCAGTTACAGAATCGCTTGGCTCATTTTCAAAGGCGCCTGAAAGAGCACAACGTTCTGGTGTCCTCTGGCCAATAATTACGGTTTGCAAGTGCACATAGGTGCAGCTAATCAGCTTGGTTTGTTTGGTTTCTGCAACTTCATGATTATATTAACTAGGAGCATATTACATTCCTGGTGGAAATTTCTCAAAGTATGAGCAGTCCCATGGCCATGAAGATATCACTGGTTCATTTTCTCGAGTACTCTTACTCTGGTAGGCAGTTCATTTGTTGGATTCTCTCCTCCTGTCCACAGTTTCTGCTGATTGCTATCTCATTATTTATTATACTCTTTTTACCAAATATCGAAAGTCATGTAGCAAATGCCACTGTAAAGCTGCGCAGCTTTGTAATGTCACAAGTGAATCTCATATGCCTAAAGGCCGATATTTACTTCATGAATTCTTTATTGATTATCGACTTTCTAGCTTTTCTTTTCTTTTTACCAAAACACTTCTCATGCTTGGAGATGCTAAGAAGGCCAGTACCCTGACTGAAGATCAAGTCCGAACTTGGCTGTGAAGGGTAAGACAGACTTATGCCATTGCTTGGATGTCCTCTGGGTCAAAATATCCCCTGGTACGGAGGGGTTATATGTAATGTAACAAGTTGAAAAAAATGTTATGACTAAATGAAATCAACCGATTCAAGAATAAATGTTATTACAAACACCAAATCCGTGGATCAAAGACAACTGTTTTCAAAGACAGAAACCCCTTTTACATATCTAAAATTCAAGTTTGTCAGCAGTTTACAAATAGAGATTAGCAGCAACTTAGGCACGCCATCCATCACTCCTATTTCTAGTGTGATCTCTACTTTTAACCCGTTTCTTCAACATCTCAGCCCACCTTGCAAAGAGTTTAGAATCCTCAAACTTTCCTGAGAATTTCATCTTTAGAGCCAACTCCTCCAGTATATCTGGTCTACCAGCTCGAGAAAAATCAGCTGCAAATTTGTTGTAATCAAGTTGCGGTGCTTTCATGCCTTTTTCAATCATTTCCTCCAAGAACTTGCAAGCCTCAACTGGTTTTCCTTGCCTGATAAGCCCACGAATGACCACAATGTAAGAATTTTCATCAGGACAACAGCCTTTCTTATTCATCTCTTCCCAAACGGCAAGACCCATGTCATAATTCATTGTCACAAAAAATGATTTCATCATCATGTTGTAAGTGTGAATAGTTGGTTCAATCCCACTTCTGATCATCTTCTTGTATATCCTGACTGCATCATCTGGCATTCGCCTGTTTGTCATTAATTTGATTAGAGCATTGTACATCTGTGCATCAGGAGGATATCCCTTGTCTTTCATCTCCTTCAACAATCCATACACCTTATCCATCTTCTTTTCATTTCCATATCCTGTAAGCAAGCACGTGTAAACTCCAGCATCCGGCTCACATCCAGAATTGATCATTTCATCAAAGTAATCAGCAGCTTCTTCCATCTTCTTTTGTTTGCATAAATCCCTAATTAATATCGTATAGGTTCTGACATTGGGAGCTGGACCCTTGGCTTTCATGATCTCAAAAACCTTGACTGCATCAGACCTCCTATGACCCCTCAACAATCCCTCAAGCATAGTGTTATGAGCAACAATATCAGGCTTAAAGCCCTTGTCAATCATTACATTCCACACCTTTCCAGCCTCAATCAAGTTTTTCACCCTGCACCAACCATTAAGCAGAACAGTATAGGTCTGCAAATTTGGTGTAAACCTATGCTCCAACTTTTCAAACATAATTTGTGCCTCTTTTCCAAGCTTCGCCCTTCCCATGGCATCAAGCAAACAATTAACAGTCTCAACTCCCACCTTGAACTTATACTTCTTCATCAGTTCAAACATTCCAATTGCCTTTTTCCTCTCCTTTGCAGCCACAAAAGCTTTCATAGAGATAATGAAAGTCTCCATTGTAAGTAAACCCTTTTCACCCATTTCTTCAAGTACTGATAACATAGTCTCAAACTGCCTCGTCTTTCCTAGTATACTCACCATCGCATTATAAGTTCTCGAATCATGAGCATAGTCACTCCTCCGAGAAGCCCAGCAGAAAAATCTAAATGCTGGCTTCCTCGCATGCTTGAACCTCTCTAATACATCCACCATCAAATCATGGCTTAAACTAACCCCGCTTTCATCCAAAACGGCCTCCATATTTCGATCCAAAGCAAACAATTCATCGATCACCTTGCATACTCTATCCACCTCATTAGGATCCGCCTTTGATTTATATTTCATACTCTCAACATTACCACCACTATTCTCCACTTCAGATTCAGATTCAAAATCAGTATTTCCATACTCCTCAATCTTATCCTCATCATGGGCATCTACAACACCGCAAATTCCTCTAGAACTGTTGGGATTTATACGAGGAGTTGCAAGAATTGGAACAATATCATTAAAGGGTTTAGCTTTTCGCGGGGCTATGAGTGACAAGATTTTTTGAACAGGAAAGAGCGAAGAGGAGTGTGGCAAAATAAATGGAACTTTACAGTGAGCGCGACGGATACTACAATCACCAGCAGAATTAAGCAAAATAGACAAGGGCACATAGCTACCGTTAAAAAGCCGGGCTTGCGGTCCTCCTCGTATCCCCGAATTGGCTTCGCCATGAACGACGGCGTCGGGGGAGATGAAGGGGAGTTGGGCATTGTTTTGGCGGCGCAGATTCAAGTCCAGAAGAGTATTAAAAGCCGAAGTCTTTGAGGGCTTGGATTTTCTCAGACAGAGAGCCATTTGCCTTTCTCCATTAAATAGTTCAAATCGAAGTACTTCAGGGAGGTAGTGTTTAATTTGTCACGCACGATTCAGAGGGATAATTTGAGTTCCTACTTCTGAGACTAATATCATAATATTCCTCAGTATTTTTGGACATTTGGTACGTTGTCATGTCTATTTATGTATTATGTTGGGTAACAATATCATGATTATTGCTGAAAAGCAAAGCAAAGAGAATATGGCAGTTGAAAATAGTTGCAACAATGTATGTTGGTCATATGATGGAAGTTTCTGACCCTATTTTTGCTTTCTAACAAATCAGGATTTTCTTGAAGACTAAGGCTATGTTTGATTGGGTCATTTTTGGACATTTTTTTCTTAACTCATCAAAAAATATTTGGTTAGTTTGAAATTCAACAGTCTAATTGCAATATATAGATGAAATTATTGTAGTTGAATATAAGACTATGTTTGGTCGGGTCATTTTTGGGTATTTTTTCCTAACTCGTCAAAAGATGTTTGGTTAGTTTGAAATTTAACAGTTCAATTGCAATGTTTATAGGAAATTATTGTAGTTGAATACAATAGTTGATTGTAACATCTATTGGACATTTTCATTTGTGATATAGTATTTATTCATTAATGTGAGATTAGTTATGTACGAAGCATTCAAATCTAATAAATTTTATATAAGTTCGTATATTATTAATATGTATTTTGTAAAGTATAAATTTCAAATTTGTTGTCCACCTTGAATAGAAGGGGGAAAAAACATATGTGTTATCCTATTTTTATTAAAATAATATAAAATGTATAATTACATGTTTTATCTCATGCTCTGATAGAAATAATATGTTTTACTTATTTTTTAACCAAAAACTAAAAAAATTCCCTCAAAAAAAAAGTCAACAAAAATTCCCTCTAATTTTACCAAAATGAGAATGAAAAAATAAATAACCAAACAATCTAAAAATTCTCTACAAAACAAAATTTTCCTCCCTTTATACCAAAATGAAAACAAAAAACAGACTAACTAAACATGGTCTTAATTCGTACGTAAAGATGAATAACTCAAATTTGAATTTTTATACTTTAATATTAAATTGATAGCAACGAAAGTTTAATTTATTTAACACTCGAAAGTACGAGCGGAAATAAATAACAATTCAAAATTTTAACTATTTTTTTTTTCTAAACTTTGTTTAAGATTTTTCAATTTTATCTCTCAATTTCTTTTCTCCCCTTTCATCATTTTTCAATAGCGTCTGACCTGATGTTGAAGGACGAACGACCCCGGTTGGGCCCTCTCGAGATGGGAGTGCTTTAACTGGGTTGGCACGGCGCACTCGCTCTAAATTCCACAACCCGGGCCTGATGGGGTGGGCTATATAATCTTCATGCACTAAAAGGCCGGATAGAATTAAAATAGGCCCATAATCCAAGGATCAGAAGGCTGAGGGCATTTCTTGTCATTATGCGGGTAAGCCGGTTAACTAACACTAGATTCAGTTCCCGCTCTTTCGTTTCTTGCCCAGCTGATCCTCACTCCAAAACTCTTTCTCTCTCTTTCCAAGTTGCCAGTCAAGAAATATTCTGCAAATCTTGTGTTGTTGATCTAATACTGAAGATGGACCTTACAAGAAAGCTGAGCTTTTTGGTGTTTTTCCTGTGCTTGCTTTTCTCTCTCAGGAATCAAAATGCAGAGACCAACAAGGCTTCTTTGAACACGAACTGGTTCTCATCCTATTCGTCTCCATTTTCAAAGGCTCCACTGTCATCTCTACCCATGAAGAACAAAGCAAGCAGGATGGAGAGGAAGACCCAGGAGGCTCAATTTTCTGGATATGTGTCCCTGAGATATGATTACTACAATGATACTTGTCCAGAGGCAGAGCAAATTATTAAATCAACTGTTCAAGAACTCTACAATTTGCGCCCAAGTATAGCCCCTGAACTCTTGAGGCTGGTCTTCCATGATTGCTTTATTCAGGTGATTTCTTTGTTGATTCTTATGGGGAGTGATCTGGGTTTCTTATTTCTGTTCATCATGGTTCAGTTTTTTGTTATATTGTGATATTCAACTTTAGTTTCTGATTACGGATAATTGCAATCGATTCCTGGGATTGTCATGAATCATGAATTCTTTTTGGCATGTGATCTTGTATCTTCAATGTTCTATTGTGTTATCGTTACTTGTGAATATCTGAATCTTTGTTGCCATTTTTAGGACTGTTTTGGAATACTTCTGTCTTCTATTGGGTTGAAGTATAACCAATTTTGCATGGAGTGGAAATTCATGACATTAAATAATATTTTACGCGACTCATCTGGGTTCATGATCAAATCTTGTTTCTGAGTTGATTATGATGGTGAAACAGGGCTGTGATGCCTCAGTTTTACTGGATTCTTCTGAAGGAATTCAGAGTGAGAAAGATTCTATCCCAAACGAGTCCCTAAAAGGCTTTGATCAGATTGACATCATCAAATCAGAACTGGAGGAAGCCTGCCCTGGAGTTGTTTCTTGCGCTGATATTGTTGTTTTAGCTGCAAGAGAAAGTGTTATTCTGGTCCTCCCTCTTTCTCTCACAC
This sequence comes from Gynochthodes officinalis, assembly GCA_020080225.1. Classification (NCBI taxonomy): domain Eukaryota; kingdom Viridiplantae; phylum Streptophyta; class Magnoliopsida; order Gentianales; family Rubiaceae; genus Gynochthodes; species Gynochthodes officinalis. Next base: position 12,626,523 of record CM034625.1, on the reverse strand, counting down.
ACACATCGTAGAAGTAAAAAAAAATAATGAGAAACTCATAAAATTTAATATCCAATTCTTTGATTTCAGGCTGGTGGCCCGTTCTATCCTCTGTATACTGGTAGGAGGGACAGTACACTTTCTTTCTCAGAGGAAGCAACGTACGAGCTCCCTAGTCCTGATGATGACATCGCAAAGATGATTCAGCTGTTTGAGACAAGAGGCTTCGATTCTAGAGAAACAGTCAGTCTTTTAGGTAACTTTCATTTGTCTCTTTGTTGTGATTTCAATTTATGCAAGTGGTAGTGAATTTACATTCTTATGAATCTGATCTTACTAATGCTTTTTGCAATGTTTCCCTATTTATCAGGATCTGAGCGTCTATTTTTCTATATCCTCTCTATCTGATTTTGATGATTTTGTAGAGAACTCGGGATCGTGAGATCAAAGGAGGAATGAGAACTCTGAAAATCTGCATTAGTTCTTCATGAGTAAATTAGTGTTGATTTTGTGACTTAAAATTACAGTTAAGAAGGATTATCACAGGGGTAAACCAGGAGAGTGAAGTGAGTTCTGTATTCTTGCAGTCTTAGTATTGTCAAAAACTAAAACTGTTTCTGATGACTAGCTCGCGTTGTTTAGGTTATCGGTCTTTCTTTCGCTCAACAGTAACTATTGCCGCTGATTATGTGTATATCTGATGTTGCTTGTGAACATTCATTCTTTGCCCAATTTTGCTTCTCTATATTTGTCTAATTCTCTTACAAAATGTAGGGCTATGATTTTGTTCTGCTTTTAATTGTTGTCTTGCTTTACAGGTGCTCACAGCACTGGAATGATTCATTGCAAGTTTATTGCCAACCGGCTCTACAATTTTGGTGGGACTCATAAGGCTGACTCTTCTATGGATTCTGAATTTCTCAACCTTCTCAGGTCAAAATGCAAAAGCAGTGATGTCTCATTTTCTCCATCAGCATCACCATCTGTGACACCATCACCATCATCAACCAACAGTGCCTTGTCATCTGCTGTAGTTCAGGAGCCAGGGATGAGAATGGACTATGAAGGACCACGAATGGGGTTTGGCACATTGTACTATCGCAGTCTCTTACAGGGTAGAGGCATACTTTATGTTGATCAACAGCTGACAGCAAGTGAAGAAACTGAAAGTTGGGTTCGAGGTTATGCCTCCGATGCATCCTTGTTCGGGAAGGACTTTGCAATGGCAATGATGAAGCTCTCCCATCACCAAGTTTTGACAGCCCCACAGGGTCAAGTTCGATCTGATTGTCGCAAAGTTGACTAAGGAATCTGGCCTAATGCAGTTGTTGTGAAAAATTGTCCATCTCAAGTTAATGATTTTAGACTCAAGTGCTGACCCGCTGTAACCACTGTTCACTGAATTCCAAAATTCTTTTTATGGTGAAAATCCTCACGACAAGCCTTTGGCTGTACACTTGGTATTACACATCATACAATAGTCCAAAAGCTTTCAAAGGTCAGTTACTACATATTGCTGTCTTGCACATGTATTGATTAGCTTACAACAAGTTTACAACTTGTGATTTTTCAGTAAATGCATGCACTACGTTGTGATGACTTCAAGTGCCTCACATTTGAAGATTCAGAAGGGCATTGAATGATGATAAATCAGAAAAAAATGATCAAAAGATTTATTAGACGAAAGCGCAACAATGAAAGACGAAATAGAGAGGTTTAGGCAGACAAAATATGTAGGAATTTCATATGCATAGTCTAGGAAGCACAGGGGCTACAGTTTCTAGAGCTTCACTGGGCCAAGTCTCCGCATTGAAGTGTTAACACTGACTGAAGGTTGAGGAAGGACGAATTCAGAGTACATGTCCATGAAAAAATTATCAACTATGTCCACGTAAACTGGGCAAGTAAGACGAGAATAGTAGTGGAGGACTTCTTCTATGTCCAGCTGATGATCAACATCATCCACGTTAAACACCTCAAATTCCTTCATCCTGTGTGCTAATACTCGGCTACCTCCTTTTTTCATATGGCAATATGTTTCTTGGCTTTTTCCTTCTTGTGGCGTGCATCCCTTCTCCTCTTCATTCCTTATGTTAACTTGCGTGTTCTTCACGGTTTGCTCAGTTGTCCGACTACATTCTCCATCTTCCATAACTTGTGCTTTTGGTGATACTATGGGCTCTTTCTTTCCCTTTTGTAACTCATCAAGATCAGTTACCCATCGTTCAGAGAAATCTCTGTAGAAATCATCCAATTCCTGCATCTTTCGACTGCTACTGCTGGCAGAGAAGGGATTGACAAAATGGGCTGTAGGCAGCTTCTGGTATTCTCCAAAGAGAAAGGACTTGAGATTCTTCAATGTTTTGCGGAAGAAGTCTTTAGATTTGTAGAGGGTTCTCAGCAGCACGGGGGATTTCATCCTTTCTGAGTGCCTTCTTAATATCAGTCTTTTGTTGAAGCCGTAAGATATATAACTCGCCTTTTTTAAGCCCATTCCCCCCGAAGGATAAAGATTTCAAGCATAATAAGCAATATAGACTTCCATATAGGTTTATATTACTGTGATATCACATCAACTCAACTCAAACTCAACTTGATAATATAATAAGAGGACGCAAACCCAATGATAATACTTGACTTCCTGCTGCTGAAAATGCGATTGCATTGATTAAGACAAGGTTAAAGCTGCAGTGGTGGGTTGGCGAAAGCTTATTAATGTGGTATATATTATTGAGTTGTACTCATTTGCTTAGTTTATTTTGACTAATGGGACCGAAAAAAGACAACTTGATCAATCAGCAAGGCCTAATTTTCTGCCTCTTTTCCTCTTTAGTGGTGCAGTTGATCACTGTTTTTTTAAAGTGCAATCAAAGCATATGCTTAAAATGCTCAAATGATATTTTATTAATCTGCCTTTCTGCAGATATTGCATAAAAGAATCGCACTGCATTTACATGGGACCCCCTTCCTTTAAGACAGTGGCACCAGTTTTAGTTGTGAGCAGAGATAAGGGAGGGACCAACCGGAAACAAACCAGAGGGCTTAGTGAAGTCGCTTTCCTTCCAGCAACAATGTTGGTTCATCTTTCCTGGGAGCAGACAAGGGCTTAGTCCTGGTTGTTAATCTAAAGTAAAGAAGAGACCAGAGGGCAACCAAAGGTTTCCTCCCCAGCTCCGCCCACCTTCTGTCCTTCTCTATCGAAGGACAATATGTAGAGTCCTTGCTAATCCATCCCAACACGACTGCATTTAGGAAGTAGTAAAAGACTACTTGAAAGATACTCATAAACGTGACTATAGTTTCATGAAAAGAAATACTTGCCCCAACACGCTCAAAATGGGGCTTGGTTGAATTATTTACTATGGATAACTCGGTTAGATATAGTGGTCACCAAAATTCAGGCTAAACCGTTGGGGATGTCTCTCAATCGCTACCAACAGCATGGGGACTTGCAAGTGTCAATATTTAGAGTCCAACAATTTAAACCTCCGAACTATAAATGGCAAAAGATCCAACACCTCATTTTCACTTGGGTGATTTCTTTATCACCCCACCAGACTGTCTATCTCGTGAGACTGACTTACTACTAACCAGCTCTGGAGAGAAAACCAAAACCTCACAAAAATGGCCTTAAATTTCACTCGAAACTCAGGATCATCATGACACAGTTCATTTGAAGTTAGACTAGGATTTTAACAAGTGAATAAGAAAATATACACGAAATGTGTAAAGCCAAGTACATCTTCAGAAGTTCATAATTTAAGGTATGTTATTATATTACCCTGGTGTTACCCATTCCACACATCCAATTTTCCTCGTGGTCCTTGTCAACATGGCTGTGTAACCAAACACCACTCCAGGGTCTTTATGATGGCCACACCAGCTGATAAGACAACAACTATGGCCGCCACATTATGTACATGATTAATTGACTACAGGATGCCTGTCTTAATCCAGTGTCATGTGAGTGAAGGCTTGCTAGTGTTTGTTCTCTTTCATCCTGTGAAACCTGAAGAACTGGTGTAACATTCTGTGGACTGCGCCATAATTCTCAGGAGAAGAAACAAGACGGTCTCTAATCCATTGAGGCAGCTTGTAAGATAAATTGGAGGAACTTCTTTTTGAAGGATCACATGTGTATCTTACATCAACCAACAATATAACTGCGTAGTCATTGATGTGCCGAATTGCTCTGCCTGCAACAGATGATCAATTACAACATCTAAAGCAGAAAAAATTCGAAAGTAAATCATACGCCAACAATACAAGTAACAGAAATACTTGAGGAATCTACACTTTCGCAGCTTCAAAACGAGGCCAATCAGTAGATTTAATGCATGTGAGATAAATATGCTCAACTTTTCAATGATAGGTCCTAAGAATGAAACCATATATAGCTTCTTTTTTTCTCCGAAACATGTATTGAACTTGTACCATGCTTACTGAAGGCAAGGCCGAAGATAACGTCATACAAGTTAACAAACAACTAAGGAATTAACATCCCAGTATTATTTTGAAATAATAAAAGAGAGACGCACCAATTGATTGATTAACTGCTTTCAAGCAAAGATTTTCATAATACTGTTTTCCTCTGCGCTTACAACATCTAAGGATGTCAAACCCGGCTTGAATATTTCCATTACTGCATTCACTACTTCCAACAGATTCGTTGCTTTTACTGGTAAATGTACTGTCAAGACCCTCAATATACTTCACCCTCTCCATCAGCTCTATATCTGATGGGCTAGGGTAGGGAAGTCCAACCATGACTATGCATCTGCCCATCCCATCACTGAAGTTAATACCTTCTGATATCTTTCCACCCACAACAGCAAGGAGCACTGCACCACCATTGAAAGATGTAGGATCATGTTTGGCATCTACACTCACTGATTTATCAATTGTTTCCTTGTAATCCTTCAGGACAAGTTCAACATCAGTACTCTTCCTAGGCTCTCTGAATATGAGCTTCTTCTTCATGATCCTTGCAAGGATGCCTGATGTTTTCCATGCCTCGTGGACCTTACTTTCATAATCAAATGATGAGAAGAAGACAACTATTCCTTCAGGTACCACAGCTACCAAATTGCAGAGTAACAGCCCTAGCTCTTCAATCTGTGAATGGAAGACCCGTTTGCAATCTAATTCAGAATAAAATCTTTTGAAGATATTGGATGAAAAAGGAGCACAGTCCAATTGGTAAATTGGCGCACACAACAATTTTCACAAAAACAATGGTCCTTTTTTTTATTTTTTTGAAAAGGTCTAGCCTACGGCAAATAAATAGCTTGAAATCACGAAAACAATCTTAGATGGATACAATTTACTTGCCATGCTTGAGGCGCTTCTTGCATTGTAGCTAAAATCAAAGGACTGACCAGATGGCCCTTGTGAAACAGCAACTGGTAAAATATTAGCAGGAGGGATTATATGACCACAGGAAAAGAAATGCAAACGTTCAGTTTGTAACCATGGGAATAGTCGCTCTTTTATTTCCTCTATAGGTTGCAAAGTCCCCCCTGCCAGGATTATGGCATGTGCTTGGTTGAAAATCTACCAGAAAAGATGAGGGACTTGTTTAAGTATCTACAACTTAAATCCATAACTAACCGAAATGGGAAAAAGCAAATATTAGGCAGACCTCAGAAAAAATCTTTTCTCCAGTAAGCATTACATATTTCAAATATCCACCCTGTTGTCCAGAAGAAGTCTTTCTTGCTCTTGAAATTATTATCCTTCCATCACCATCATTATTTGTCAATGACGACAATATAGTAACCAAGGCACGAAAGCCAGATAATGTGCTTCCTTCCATGGTATTTCCCCTAAGTTCAACATCATTCTGCAATATAGCCAGTTTATCTCCATACCCACTGACCTAACAGACCCATAAGTTGTTATCTCAACTATTTTGTGGCAGAAAATTTAAGAGACTCAAGTTGCAGAACTAATTTGATAAGGAAAGGTATATACCTTGTGAATGACATTGCTTTCTTCTATATACCTTAGCAATTTAACGAGGTTTATATTGTCGATGTCGAGAGAAAAAAGGAAATCATTTATGGCAACAGAAAAATCAAGGCCACTTTGTATTTCATCACTGCTGCAGGGATGATCAACACACTTTGCACCCCTCTCACCAGCTATAGTACGTAGGAAACTGTGAGTGAGAACCATCAATGTTTGAATATATCTCCGATTGCCTGGTCCTAAGACATTGCAGAATCTTTGCAAATACTTCTCCAAGTGGGAATGGATGTCCTCCAACTAAAAGACAGAAAGACACTTTGATTAATTTAAGTACTAATACAATGGTAATTTACCTATTTTATTCTAGACATTCTGCAGAAAACATCCTAATACCGTGATTATAAGGTTGAATGCAGATCCAAAATTGATATTTTACCTGCGACAAAGTAACTTTCGCATCATACATACTGATGAGAGCGTCAGCCAGATTATGAGCCTCATCTATGATGACAATATTGTTCTTCAAACTTAAACCAAGCGATTCTCGAGATGATTTTGAGAGAAGGGATTGGTAAGGAAGAATGACAAGATCAGCACTGGGGACCATACTTCTCGAACCATAATAAGGGCAAGTTCCTACTTTTTGCCCAACCTTAACAAGATCTTCAATGTCCACAGGACTCTGTAGAGAAATTTCTGTCTTAAATTCTTGTACTGTTTTGTGACTCCGAAGCATTGGGCATCTAGAGGATGCCTTCATCCTGCGGACCCTTCTCCCAGTATCCAAGTTCTGCACACCAGCAGCGTAGCTTCAGTGAAACAGAATAAACCATCAATTACAGAAGCATTTCCCTTCTTTACATTTTTTTTATTCATTTTTTGCTAGAAAACAAGAAACAGGTCCTCAAAAATTTTGTTTCGTTGTTTATTGTCCAACATAATTAACAAAGAAGAAATGAACTGCAGCCATCATTTCTTGACATTGGAAAATGATCAAGGAGGTCCAATATCATAAATAGCTTCTTTTGATTAAAGAAACTAAAACAAGAAAAATCAACTCACAATAACAGTTCAGCAGTAGGATAGATACACATACCACCATTTTGGAAGCAACATTTCTCTTGCTCTTTTGAAGCTCCAAACATCTCTCGTTTATGCTAATGGAATTACCTAGTCTCAGCACCTCTGCAAAAGCATAGATCCCATTCAACATATTGACACTAGTTTTTCCAAAACTTTCAAGCGATAATAATACTTTTCATCCTAGAGAATTTTGTGCAACACATAGACGATTAACTGATATACCTTCGTTGATGCAGAAATTCTTCCTTGAGCCCAAACTCACAACCTTCAACTCGGTACCAAACTTAGTCTTCCTTAATTCTTTTATGAACTGTGAAAGCTGAGAATGCGTCCGACTGCAAAAGTAAATCTTCAGCCTAGCCTCTTCTTCCTTCTCAATACAACTGTTTTCCCCTTCGTCCTCCTCACTTGAGAATTCAACAGAACAATTACTACTTCCCCTTTTCTTCGATATGCTATCTTCACCTTCACTCTCGTAATCTTCCACCAAAAATTCATTATCATCTACATCTTCCACTCCACCCTTCAATTTCGAGACTTTCATCTCCCTCTTATCAGCATTATCTTCTCCTTCTACTCTATTTTGACTAAAAATATCTCTAACACCATTGCATCCTTTTTTCCCTTTTCCCCGTTCCTTCGCTTTCTTATTCTTCTCGTTTTTACTCTTATCTTGAGGAGTTCTACTTTCTTTATTTAAAGTAAAGTTTCTCATCCAATCTGGTTCATCATCAGAAATGTGATGATCCTCGGATTTTTCAATCTGATCCACATTAGACCCAAGTTTAAAGACTTGATTTTGTTGCTTCTTGTGAACAAGCCACTGCAAAGCACTGCAAATTATGCTGAGGGTTTTCCCAGTTCCTGTATGCACCATCAACTATATCAATTGATAGCAATTCAAAATCATAAACAGAACCAGAACATAAAACAGCAAACCCATCCAAAAATTGCAAACAGTTATGGCTAAAAGAAACAAAGGAAAAAAACCCGCATTACGAGAACAAATGGATTTGTGAAAAAATTGACTACCGGTGGGGCTTTCAAGCATGGCAATGCCTCCCTTCTCAAGGGATTGGTAAAGGGCCTTCATGAAATCGATCTGAATGGAGTAGGGTTGATAAGGAAATGCTGGAAATTTCATTTCGCCATTTTCTTCCATTCTGGCCTCTCCCTTTGCCTCGTCAAGAAATCGCGATTTCAGAGCACAGTTGGATGACATCCCGAATAACTACTGATAGTATGAAACTCGCGCGAAGTCGCAGTACAAGAAAATTTTCCCGCGCTAACAAAATGGGCCCTATGAAGCCCAACAGATAGTTCTGTAATCAGCGGGCATTATGTGTAGCCCAGTATCCCTATTGGCCCAATTTTAAGCCCGGCATCAGCAAAATCCAAACCCTAAAAACCCCTCATTTCGTCTCTTGAATTCCTCATATATAAACACTGCCTGCAACGCCGCACCTCAGTTCTTGTCATCCAACCAGAGAAGCTAGGGTTTCTACCTGCAGAGCCATGGTAATCCGTCAATGACCCTTTTACTTTTCTCGTTTATCTCCTCATCTACGAAAATGGAAAAGTTCATACACCATTTCATGTTCTTCTCACTTATCTCTCTTTCTTTCTTTTTGTTTGGTTGGATTTTATGTATAAATTGTAGGGGAAGGGAACCGGAAGCTTTGGTAAGAGAAGAAACAAGACCCACACACTGTGCGTGAGATGTGGGCGCCGCAGCTTCCATCTTCAGAAGAGCCGCTGCTCCGCTTGCGCTTACCCCGCAGCGCGCAAGAGGACATGTATTCCTTCCTTCATTTTATGATTGTTAGTATTAGTTTTTCTTGCTTTAGTTCTTAGTTGATCTAATGTTTGATATGGATTTTGAATTTAGATAACTGGAGTGTGAAGGCAATCAGGAGAAAGACCACTGGAACTGGGCGCATGAGGTACCTCCGCCACGTCCCCCGCCGCTTTAAGACGAACTTCAGAGAAGGTATATAATTGGTTTCTATTTGCGTTGTATCTGTTATTTTTTTGTGGGTTTTTGTTTTTGTTGATAAAAGTTTAAAACTTTGGATAATATAGGTACTCAGGCAGCTCCTAGGAAGAAGTTTGCAGCAGCATCTGCTTGAGAGTTGTGAGCTTGTTGGGGGTTTAAAGTGTAGTTTGGAATTTGATTTTATTTAGAATATGAACAAGTTAAAATTTTGGAACAGTAATTCAAGGGTTTTGTGCTCTCTTTTAAGTATTTTTTCTTTTATAATGTACTATTTCAATTGGTGGATCTTTGATACAAATGCATGATTGAGTTTTATTGGTTGGAACTACAATGTTTTCTCGTGTGCTCGTCCCATTTTTATGGGAATGTGGAGATACTGGAATGTTTAAATTGCTTTTTTCCTTGAGGCATTGTATCTTCTCTGCATTATACATCATGTTTCATTTGTATGGAGTTTTTTGTTTGATCCACTGATCATCTAAGCCCAGCCACTAAGTGGTCTTGGTGTTCATGGGTAGTGGGTCATTTGGTAGTTGGATGTGAGTAACCCAAACACTTGTTATGGGAGTATGCATGTATTGTGTTTCCTTCATCAATCTTTTGTTGATCTCTAAATTGTTTGGTGTATCATAGTAGTTTTGCTTCCTGTGCATATCACTTTGTATGTGTGTGGGGCTTCTTGTGGCCTTTGATTTGAAATAAGGTATGAACTATTGGCAGTAATGAACAATGGGAGTTTAATTTTAACCCGTGTTAAGAGTGCTTCCCTTCAGACTGGAATGTTGGCAGGTTTTACACAGCTCATATAGCATTGTTTGTGGTTGTAAATCCATCATCTGTGTTTGGTTGCTAGTGTTTGATAGTCAATACTTGCATGTTTTGTGCAAGTAAAATATTTCAGAGTGTTGCCGTGGTGGTTTAGTGCAACTTAGTAGTAGCTTTGATCAAGTTGTTTGTGTGCTGCATGAACTTTACTTTGGCTACACAGATAGTAGTAATTCAGTACTTCTGTACATCTACCTGAAGGCTGAAGATGCTGTGCGTTAGGGTGCTTAAAAGATCTCTGATTCTTTAGTAGTCTTTTCTTCCTGCAAAGAGGATTTTGTTTAGTTCTGTTTGCCATTTTTGCATTTTGTCCAAATTCTTGAGGACGTGCTGTGATTTCTACAATTCCACTTGTGCGTTGTGTATCCTTGCTATGAAGTGTTTGATCTTAATGTTGTGCACCAAATATGGAATTCAGCAACTGGACGGTGTATATTCAAAAAAAGCAAAAACAAGGGATTCATTCATATAATTAGGCATAAATCTCAAAAGGGTTAAAGATACTACAACTGAACAGCAGGTCTCTTGTGCGGGTCAATCGAAAATAATAGAGGAAGTTTAGCGGAAGTGCCATTTGTCAGGCATCCAAGTGGATAGTTAGTTACTGGAATAAGTTACAGTTAGTTTGTTAAACAAGATGCTTATAAATGTATTAGTTGCTACTGAATTACCCTAGGCTGGAATAAAGATCAATTCTCTCATTGTCTTTTATTTCTCTTCCTTTTCTGCACTCTTCTCTGTTCCTCTTCTATTATTTCTATTTCTTCTTTTCCTGAACTCTGCTGAACCTTCATTTCCTTCCCTTCTGTCTAATTCTTCATAATTCTCTCGTTCAGGACTGAGCTCCATCGGCTCAATCCTGACATTTGGGGTGAAGTGAAACTGTACGAATAAAGTAAAATGAGCTTCGTGAATGAGCATTAAGGGCCAAAAGGATTGGATCGAGCTATGCATACGTTGTTATGAATTGTTTGGTTTTATTTGATTTTTATAAGTGATAGATATGATTTGGAATTATCTTACTTTATAAGTTAGTTTTTGTTGTGGGTTCTTTTAAAAATTATGGTAAGTGGTATCAGAATTATTTAGTTTTCACGGAAAGTATAAAAATTTTATGAAAAATTTATAGTCTTGGGAAATTTTCATGGCATTTTGTACTACACAAACTAGTTTTATGGTGAATTTTTCCAAAATCCTTGTTCATTTTGCTGTGAACTTAGGTGAAGGTAAGAATAAAGCATGGGCTGGAGTGCTGGACCGTGAGGCCCCAGACTCTATGTATATGGATTAGTTTATTCAGCGGGGAAATGTAAAATACTTATAAAATTGTGAAGATTAATACGATTTCAGCATATGAAAAACAAATACTCTCTCCGAAAAATACCAAATAAAAAAGTTTATTTAAAATCAATTCAATGTCGAAAGCTCGTGGATAATCTTTTCACCAGAATCTGAAGAGGGAAGAAAAAACAAGAAAAATAAAGTGGATCGATTGGAGAGACGGATCAAACGATGGTCATCAAGTTCATCCATCTTGATGAAAGGGGAATGCAGTCATTAAAATTTAAAAAATAAAAAGAAGAAAAAAACTCGTAAAAATTGATATTAAAAATGAAACACGGAATAGAACAGTCCACGAGATATACTGCTGAGGAAAAAGCAGGAGTTGCCACCATTATGTCATTAAACCTGTTAAAAACCTCAACATGTACATATAATCACCTTGTAATTTGACAATATTAATCTATTAAAAACCTGACATTTACATTGTATTCGCACCCTGAACAAAACATACAAACAAAATTACAATTTACAATCTGCATTCACGCTGCGCCTATAAGCTCTATAAGCTCCACCACAAGTTTGCAGAATGGCTGCAAGTATACCCCTCAACAAAATCTTTCCCCAGTAATTGGAAAAAATGGATAAAACAGAATCTTGCAAATAAATGATAGTCGCAAAACTCCAATAGTTTCAGAACTACTGACTATTTAATCTACTCTAAGTTCTCCGAAATTTTCCTTCTCTTCATGCAATGCTCTGAACACGTAATCTAGTTCGGGAAATGCTGACAGGAGCAGCAACTCAAGAAGATCATAAGCTAGTTGCTTCATAACAACTGTGGACTGTTCAACCATAAATCCAAATGGATACACGTCACATACTGCTCAGAGAGAAGGAAGAAAACTAAACCAAACTCACGTATTTCAGTCATTACAGAACCATAAGGTGACAGAAAACTATTATCTACTGATCGGGGAAAAATTTCCACTCTTGTTATTATGAATTTAAAGTCCTCCCAATCAAACAAAATCATGAGAAACTACAACTCAGTGATTGAGGGTAAAAGCAAGATTTCAAGAAATGGAAGTCAAAAGTCATTCTTGCCACAGCATGCATCTAAACCCACGGTAGACATATTTGCACTTATGTTTATAAGGTATGTATGCAGAGAGATTAACAAACTCTATAGAAAGGATTAAGAAGGGAAAAAAAAGTCAGCCAGATTAAACAAAAGCATGTTAGATTTATTAAAAATAAAATAGTGTGACAAGCAGCTATGCAGTGAATTCTACATGAAATATCCAAATATGTTAATGTAGTTATAAAGGCTTTCATTACACCATGGCTGAGTGAATGAGGCCGCAGAAAAGTTTTCAAAATTTTCAAAAGGAACAGATCATAAAAATCATCACAAAAACAATTGAAAACAGGTTATTAACCCTTTGTGACAAAATCAAGGGAAAAAAATTCCAAAGTGTTTTCTGGAAAGTGAGGATCACCTGAATGAAAAAATAGAGATCTCTTACGCATTGTTCATATTCCTTATGACCAACAAGACCTACGACAGCAGCTGGAGCTTTATCTGCAGTAGATGGTATAATCCATATGTACTTCAAAGATTGACCCACAAATTCCATAGAAAGAATACTGTAATCGGAACAACTGCAAGTGGGATAATTTAACTTTTACCAATCATTAGATCATAAACCAATTTCGCTCGTCGTAAATCTTCCTTTTGCTGTGTACCATCTAAAAACTGCATATTCTCCATCTTACGTGAAGAGAGTGGAGTTGGAGTTTGGCCATGAGAAGAGTTCTCAGATGGACTTTTAGAGAGGGTAGCTTTTTGACGCCTTGGATGCTTGGTTATGAATATACCATCAGGCCAAAGAATCTACATTTGAATATTTCAAATAATTAGAGATTTAAAGTAAAAGGCATTGGCATGATAAGTAATCAAATAGCTCCAATCACAGGACATGGTGATCTTCGACAAACTAAGAGCACAAGATCTTTATATGGGGAGGGAGTAGTGAATGCTATAGCAATTTATATGTTGGTCACATAGCAATTGTTTCATCTAACAACTGCACTAACACAGATCTCAACATAATTTCAAGATGCACAGAAATTTTGAGTGAAAATTGCCTGCTCAAGGCGTCTAATCCCTGATGCAACCATTGATCCCCTCCGCAATAGCTGGATTTTCTCTATCACCCAATCATCAAAGGCATCACCCATTCCCAAATGTAATACCTGCTTAGCTACCCAGAAAGCCTTTCTCCTGTGATCCATTCAAAAGATAAAACAAATAAACAAACACCAGAATTCATATGAACTAGAATTGAGAGCAAATAAGAGAAGTAAAAGAATATATGCAGATATTCCAAAGAATTATACAAATATAATGTCACAACTCTCTCTCAAAGTACCTTATCCATCCACCATCTTGTAGCTGGAAAACAACATCAACCAAATTTAATATTGGCAAGCTCAAATTCGGTGGCACCCACTGCAATGGGGGAAAAACAAGTGTAAACCGCTTCAAGTCTCAAAAACTCCAGAGAAAAACTAAAACCAGCCACTAATAATTGTTATCCTTTATAGTGCCCTTGAATACTGAACAAAGAAAATTATTTTGAAGTCACTTTAGACAATTAGTGGAAAATGGGTCCGTTAAATCCATTCCCAGTTTTGAATACAAAAATAACCGAAAGTCAGGATACTCTAAGTCAGCAAATACCTCACTTGGGAGAGTGGGATCACTGGTAGCATCAGTATGCAATTCAGATGAAGCATGCAAACCAGCTTCACCCCTGTTGGAAGTCTTGCCCAAGTTATTGTTTGATGTTAGAATCTTATGCATTCCATCATCAGATTCACTACTCGAATCCTCCACGGTTTTTCTGACCACTTCAACAGGTTTTTTTGGTGAAGAGAGAGTTACACTTTTTGAATTTACTCTTGATCGTTCCACCACAGCATCATGCTTCATTCGCAACGCAGGTTCTTTATTCTCAGAATTCAGATTCTCCTTTCTGGAAGATACAGGATACTTGACAAGCCCAGCATTGTTCTGGTACTCTTTACCCTTTTCATGTGCTGTATCATCAGAATTAACTGAAATCCAGAGCCAATATGTGAGTGTCAAACCTAGACCAACTTAAGATTGCTGCTTAGGAGCATAGTTTACCTGACAATGTCTCGATGATTGACAAAGGATTTGAGAAAATATATGTCTGCAATAGGCAAAATATAAAGATAACAAACCTCAAAAGAATACGAAACAAAGAAACTACTTGAAAACAAAGTGTGCCACACCTGAGAATCAACGCTAAGGAAGTCCCAAACTTCAATAGAGCTGGAAACAGTAGGAAGCTGCATGAGGTTCTGTACATCAGAAACTAAAAAGGTCACTAAAAAATCATGAGTAAACAACAATGAAATCAATGTCACCTTCCACACCCAAACAAAGAATACATGCACAAATTTCATATGCAGCCCCATGAACTTTTCCTTTATGCAAAGTTAACTTGTTCAAAGACTAATCCAGAAACTCAAGAGACAGAAAAGGTGACACAGGAATTGGAAAATTAAGGCAGGGTGAAGATATTCTCTAGGATTACTGTAAAGATGACCTTCAAGTACTTATCAAGTAATTTACACCGTTCTTGAATGACTGGAACATCAAGACCAGTTGACAAAAAATGCTTTGGTGGCAAATGAAGATTATATTCAGGATACTCCTTGAGATGCCGATGTAGCTCCTCAAAATGTCGATACCTGTTAGCAAAATAAAATTTCAATTGCATAAGCTTGGAAGCCATAGTCACAGCAAATAGCATGCTACAACACCACAAACATACCATTTTTAAGAACTTTGCATTTTACATTTAGATCAGAGGTGTTGATATTGCAAAGAAGTACAAAATATACAAATTTTAGCTAGTTGCAATTCTCAGCACCTTCTTTTAATTGACCAACTATGACTATTCACATCAGCAACAGATATGGAGTATACAGCCAAAGTTTTTGAGCCACTCTTCACAATATTGGCACCCAATACCTGATACCAGAAATCTGTATGTGAGATAGAAACTAACACAGAACCAAGTACAGAAAATGACAGTAGTAAGTTACCTCACAACTTAGAGTCAAAAATGGATCAGCTATTATGGAATTTTTTGAGGGATTTGTAGTCAAATTATAACTTTCAGGTAAAGAAGTTGAGGACATAAATGATGACGCAGTAGATCCGTTAGAAATTCTACCAAACTTTTCTGCCCCAGAGTCATCACTTGAATCTTCATGTTTGGCATTTCCTATAGAAGAATTCAGTATATCCTGCCCATCTCCCAATAAGAAGCTTGTCCTTTCAACCTCTTGCCAGACATGAGCTTTCTCACTGACTGATACAGACTTTTTTCTCCCCGACAATGCTTTAGTTAGCCTTTGAGAATGGCGGTTTTTCTTGCGCACCTTTCTTGTCTCAAGTGGATGATGAATATTGGTGACGTTTCTTTTATTCTTAGCATCCCACACTCTGACACTAGGAGTATCAAGACCTGTGACAGTGCTATTTTCTTCATCTTCAGTAGTATAAGAACTGCTGCTGACTGATGGTGCCTCATCTGAGCGTATGGGCTCATTATCATATTCCTCTCTATGAGAATAGTGGTTCTGGTTATTCCACTCATTCAGAGAAGAGGATTCATTAGCCACAGTTTGCTTATTAAACCCAGAAATTTTGCATTCTCCATCTGGTTTCAGTTTAGAAACTTTCTTTGACTGATCCACTGATCTAGATATCCCCACAAAAGAACCTTCTGGTACTCGATCAGCTGAAGGATTTGTACCTTCCTTCCTTTTGTAGTTTCTCCCTTTCGTCCACATGTTGTCTAAGTGTTCCGGGGCCAGGGCTTGAGTTTTTCTGCGGGAAAGCACATCCAGCATTTCACCCCATTCTCCACCAGACCGGTGTCGTTGGATACCCTTTCCCTCACCAGTCTGACTTTCTGAAGGCAGAGCACTCCAAGAACGTGTAGAGCATGCATCCATGGAAAGCAATGGATCTTTTGAGACAAAGCTTCCATTTGGATTATCTGTTTCGTGCGTCTCTTCATTTGCTGTAGATTTATCCTTCTTCAACTGTACAAGTTCAACACCCTTGGTAGAAGGATCCAAAAAGCGAGAAAAGTGATCGGGTGATATTTTCATAGATTCATTTTGTTTTGGATGTGAACCGTCTTCTGCTTCAGTAGTTCCTTTATCGGTCTTGCTAAAGGAAATGACTAGGGATTCAATCCTCTCATTAATAAACCTATCACCAAACATTCAAGAAGTGAACAAAAATGGAGAAGCTAAAACTCAGAGAACATGAGACCCAAAAGAAAAAAAAGCTATGTCAACCTTGGGCTAGCTAAATTTAACACCGGTCTCATTACTGCACAAGCAAGTAGCTCCCTAACTACGTAGAGAAACAAAGAACACTGCAAATCTTTGGGCTTGAATGTGAGAGACATAAGGCCATCCACGAGGTGCTGGAGAACCTGCAAGGACCCAAAATCAAATATGAAGAAAACAAAAGTTTTTTGCCCAATGGTGAAGTACTTTATCATCATGAATGCTGTATTAGAAGGTTGGACAGCTTGAGAGTAAGAAAGAAGTAACCTTGTGCTCAGCTTCGGCAGAAAATAATGATGGATGCAATTTATTCTCTGCATATAGCACATATTTAAGTTCCTTATCCAGTTCTTCTATAGTTAAGGATCTGGAGTAATGTTTCTTGATCTTTGCCTTAGTTGCACGAAAAAGCTCTAAATGGGAGCATAAGAGATTGATAATATCCCTGCAGCATCATAATCGAATAATTGGTGTCAATTGCATAAACTTCAGAGTTGAGATAATGGGTTAAAATTGTCTTTGGAACTATAACCTTGTCAAAAGATCTATAAGGTTAATATTTCTCATGCGATATGCAATTTCTCCTGTCACGCCATTCATGATCTGGACAAGTTCTTCTGGGCCTTGCCGATCAGGCGTGATGCGACTGTACCACAGATCAGTAACCCATTCAGAGACTATATGTCTTGAAAATTGATCTATTGCATCCTCAACTATAGGAGAATTCACTTTTTGCCTCCAGTCTGACTTCTCAATAATAACAGTAGAACTATCCGAAGGCTTTTTCTGAAACGTTGTAGTAACTGAGGATGGTTTGCTTTTATAGATTGCAGCTTTCCTCCGCATGTCAAAATCCAAAGACAAATACCTAAAGATGATTATCATGACTGCAGCAGCAGGTAAGTTGACTAAAACTGAAGAGCTTGTCACTGCGGCAATAGACAGAAGAAACAAACAAGGGTCAAAGAAACAAAGAAAACACAACACAGTCAGATACCTGTAGCACCAAGAGAACAATTTAAACTTAACAAAAATGCTTAACACCTAATAATTGAGATGCATTTTAAACAAGATTAAAGAGGTCATCTTCCTTAAATTGTCAGTGAAGCACTTAACACGGAAAAGCATTAAAGACTGAGATACTAATTCTTTGTGCAATATATCTTTATGGTTTTTTCTCCTTCTGAGTATGACTTACCTTATCGCCACAATGATGCATCATGAAGGAATCTTTGCACAATTTGGTTAACAGGTTAAGTTAAAGCAAAAGGAAAAAAGAAAAAAAGTGCCTTTTGCTATATGAGACAGATAAGGCATTTCAGTGCATCATGGTCCCGGCAAATTTAGAATAGAATCACATTGACTTCTTCATAAGTATTCCTAATATAAACTTGCAATAGATGAGCACCATTTTAAGCTCTAGAACATTAGTAGTATCTAACTGTGATACATCAGCATTTTAAAAAATTCACATAAGCTGGATAGGTAAACAATTTCAATTGTCCAAATGATCAAATGGAAGAAGCCAAATGCAAAATCCGATCGAGTTTAAAGGATGTGTTCGGTATAACCATAGGAAGTATTTAACCAAACTGCATTCCTCCTACATTCAACCATACATGCTCCTTCAGGCAACATAAACATAGTCTTCCGCATTTATACACTAGTAATGAAACTGAAATTCTTTAAAAAAAAAAAAAGGGAAAAGAAATATTTCTAATATGGAAAAGAACACTCACGAGACATGAGATAGGACAGTCCAAACACGCAGACGATCAAAAACACAATCCGCTTCTTCCCTTCCTCCACCAGGTCCTTAACCGTCACCGCGGACGGCACCGGCGGCCGTTCTCCGCTGCTCATTTGAGACCACCTCCCCCTATAGTCGCTGAAAAAATTCAACCAATTCCACTCCAACTCTCGTCCATAGCAAGTCAATCAAGTCCCCATAGCTTGCGAAGCAATCACTGGAATAATTTCCCCTAAAACAAATCACCAACCTACGAAAATTGATTCTTTACAACCCAAAAACAAAAAAAAAAATAGTTGACTAATTAATTCGAGGAGCTAAGACCGTCAGGTTTGTCAGTGTGTGAGTGTGTGCAAGGGGTGATACTGGTTGGCGAAGTGAGTAAGGAATACTGGTAGCCTGGTAGGTGGCGTCGTCGTTGTTTGATTCGCTGCGCTGACGAGTAGTCAGTCGTTGAGGGAGATTGCTGTAATGGCTCGCAATTTGTAAATGCGTTCGTTATTTTTGATTTTTGTAAAAATAAATTTTTGTTTGGGCTCCAAATAATACCGTTCCCGTTCCCTGTGAATTTGCGCACCCACAATACACAAACCCAATTAATTGTCTTCATTTTTTTTTGGGTGCAAAATACTACTCCCTCAATTTTTTTTTTTTTAAAAAAAAGCAAAGGTAAAATTCTTATATTATTCACGATATATAACTCAAATTAAAATAAATATTTATTGCATTAGATTTACTTTACTTATAATTTAAAATTTTTATATTAAATATAAAAAAAACTCTTTTCGTAATATTAAGAATCGATGTTCTTTATTTGTCGTTGGTAAAAATGAAAGTTTACCCCTTTATATTGATGTGACCATGAGCTGGGTCAAATCTTAATGGGCTCAAATTGACGGGACTTAAGGATGAAGGAATAATATTAAAAGAACAAACAAGGAGGGAGTACAACGAGAAAAGAAAAATCATATAAATTTTTTTTAGGAGTGGTTACAACAGTTCCTATAGTATTATAAGTGGTTAAGGGTTTGTATGAGGTGTGATGTATTTGGAAAAAGTTGTATTAGAATGTGTAAAAATTTTGATTGGTATTTTTTGATAAAAAAAAATATTTTTGAAGAAAAAAATGAGAGGAAAAATATTTTAAAATTACGTGAGAGAAATTTGAGTGGAAAAAATTTGATTTTTAAATTTTAAAATAAAAATGTGTTTGGATAAATTGTTTTTATTTAAAAATTTACTTATTTGTAAATAAAAATGCCTAATCCAAACATACTTTAATACTCCCATCAAGAGGGTCAGAGAAAGAAGGGAAGAGAAATGATAAAAGGGTTCGAATCCTGTGCTCCTGACTTCAATTCACCTTTGGCATAATTTGATGGTTGCTGGGAAAAATCATATAAACTATACGTGGAGAAATTGGGACGAGGACTAATTAGGAAGTGAAGTTTTTCGAGTGAGTCATTGTATTTATTCTAACGAATAATGTTAGGATAAGAAAAAAGGGTTCGATATTTTTCTTTGACATTTTATTTTTCAGTCCTTAACAAGCATAGACATATAGTTTTAATAAAATATAATTATGATAAAATAGGATTGTAAAAGAAAAAAAATCTCAGAGATTTTTCTGCTTCATGCTCACAGAGATGATTTTCATAAAAAAAGATTTTGTGAAGCAATTTTGGACCTTGATCCGGACTACGTGCTTTGTGAATTCATCGTGGGCCTAAATAGAGCCTATTGATGGATCATTTCTCTGGCTATTTATTGACCCAATGGGAGATGGGGATACAAGTGGACTTAAAGTTCGGCCTTTTCTACAATTTGGATCTCAACTTCACATATTATATCAAAATATAAATTTATATAGCCCCCACGGGTGGATGAGCGGTAGAGACGATCTTATATTTTATAGGAAACAAAGTTCGAATTTTTCGATATACATAATTTATAGTATCCGTGTTTCATTCAGTTTTAATTTGAGTTCAAATAATCAATTACTACAATTTTAATAAACTTGAAAAAAAATTAATGGCGAAGATTGCCAATAATAACTGTGCAAGAAAGAAAGTTTTAAATAGATTGAATTGTATTTAATAATGGAAAAAATAAAAAAGAAAAGGTAAGTAAATCATACCCGTATAGTATTATTGGCCCCGGCATCACGTGTTGCGCATAGTAATTTGCACGTGCAAAATACTATGTTTCCTAGTCGTCTTGTCCGAAGATCTTCGAAATATTCCCCCGAAAATGGAAAGCAGCATTTCCTTGCGTACAGAAACGAGAGCAAAACTTATTACCAAAATATAATTCAGTCTCAACTTCACTTGATAATTATAATACGATGTCGTAGTGATTTCTTTCCATTTCACGCTACACATTTTCCATATTGTTAATTAAAGATATTTCCTCTTACACACTCTGCATTACCAACTAACCATTAATTTGGAAAAAAAAAAAAGAAGAAAAGAGAAGAGACTCAGCCGGTGTTAATGTCGTCGCCGGCCTCACCGGTTTCTCCTTCAGGTGACTCGGGTTCTCCTCCGTCAGGGGTGGTACCGGGTAGTAAAACTACACTGGTGGCGCTGGGAGTTGGCATAGGGATAGGAGGAGCAGCTGTGCTTGTGTTCGTGTGCATATTTGTCGTTTGGCGTAAGCAAAGGAAGCGGGGTTTTTCTCATGGAACTCCACCTCCGCCCAAAGGTATGATTTTTTTTTTTCAAAAAAAAAAAAAGAAGAAGGTTTTTGTGGGGTACAATTACGAATAAATAATTATGTTGACCGATAGAGGATTAATTATTTTATTTTATTTTATATTCTGTTTAACGAGGGCTTCGAATCTTATAACATTGCTTTTTTGGTGCTTTTGGTTGTATTTGTAGTTTTTCGATTTGACTTTACTAGAATGTACATAATATCTCAGAGAATTAGAGCCCATTTTGTTCATGGGTATTTTATTTTATAGGTGCTCGGTTTTGCGAGGCCATGGCGGGATGTCTCTGTTGGTTATACAGAATATAGGAATTATTATTTTTTTTTGATCTTATACAAATATGTGTATTTCTGGAAATGGTGAGACAGCCATTTAATAGTAACAGTTTATCCATGCCAGTGCTGTCCATTTACAATGCTGCATGTATTCATGTCAAAATTGCATGTTGTTTCAGAGTTTAAAAATGGATTTATGAAATCTAATATGATGTTTTTTCTCCCTCTAGATGATCCTTTTGGACGTCCACTGCATCAGTGGAAGCAGGATACTTCTCTCCCAGCAGACAATAGGGTTGGGATGCTCAGTAAGCATAGTCCCGCAGCAGGCATTCTTTTGAATTCCAGACAGTTCTCAGATGGTTCTACTACACCACCTCCACCTTCCACGTCCAGCAGCTTGTCTTCTGAGAGGCCACTTCAACGACCATTCCCTGATGTCACAAAAAAGACATTCAGCTATGAAGAATTAGCACTTGCCGCTGATAATTTCACCAGCCCCAACCTTCTTGGTCAAGGTGGTTTTGGATATGTGTTCAAGGGTGTCATTAATAACGGAAAAGAGGTCGCGATTAAACAACTAAAGATTGGAAGTGGACAAGGGGAGCGCGAATTTCAGGCAGAAGTTGAGACCATTAGTCGCATTCATCACAAACATCTTGTTTCGTTGGTTGGATATTGCACTTCAGGTGACCAGAGATTGCTAGTATATGAGTTTGTTCCAAACAAAACCTTGGAGTTCCATTTACATGGTGAGTCTTAAATAGATATCTTTTGGTCGCGTTGACTAGAGCGCCAGTAATAATCTCTTTCTTTATTGACCAGAGCTCTTAAATTCTTTCTCATCATAATTTTTAGTGTATTTATTTTATGAATTAAAGTAATCACTAAAGTTTGTTTAGGACAAAATGTACAAACTGTTTTTCCATAATCAAGCAGTCCCCTGTAAACATTTTCTTTTAAACTCTTCTATGATGTAGAGAGTTTCCTTCTCTTGCAGACTGCTTTTGAAAGACTTCCTTGTCTGGCATCAGGACAAATTATCTTGAAATGTTATTAAATAAGATTTGAGACCCTTGTGATGGTTACAGTCATTAGTAGAAGTGGTGTTATTTTACAACAATTAAGTTTCTTAACCGAACCTGAATTTTTGTTTTAATTTAAATTAGAAATTTAACAATGCAGGGCAGGACCGTTCCATTGACTGGGCAAGTCGTATTAAAATTGCTCTGGGCTCTGCCAAAGGATTGGCATATTTGCACGAGGAATGTCAGTTTCTCCTTTCGATATATTTTTTGCATACTTAATCATCTCCCAACATTGTTATACCATGGAACAGGTGCTCAGTGGTGTAGGTTTCATGTGACCTTGCAGGTCATCCCAAAATCATACATCGAGATATCAAGGCTGCCAATATTCTGCTTGATAATGACTTTGAGGCAAAGGTCGAATTGTTGATGTTTCATTTAGAGATGTTGGACAAATTAGTGTATTTTTTTTTCTTGTGGGATAATATATTGTTGGATTAATAAACTCAATAATATTTAGTTTTTCATTAAGAAGTGAACTAAAGCCAGCTGTAACAACAAATAGACTTGCGTTGGATACTATATCTTGTGGTTGTTGTTGTTAGCTTCGTGATTGCTATGGATTCATTGAGATCCAAGAATAACTTTTACAGGTTTCACTCTTGAAATCTTTTACTCCCCAAGAAAATGTAAGCTTCGTGCATTTGCTTTTCTCTAACATAAAAGGACAAATTTTCTGTACTGAAAATTTTATGTTGCAGGTTTGTACGCTTTATGTATTCCCTTGATATCTTAGCTGGTGTGTTTGCATGAACTTGGGACCCTAGATTACAATGAGAAATTTTCAATTTTGGACTTGAATTGGTTTTCCCTCTTTCATTTTATGCAAAGCAGTTGCAGGAATTCACCTAATTAGGATACAGGAAAGAGACTCATTATGCAATATTGATATTAGCACATTCTTGCTGACCCCTTTTCTTCTATTCATCCCCTGTCCTCCCCTATATCAACATTCTCAGTCCAGTCATTCATTTTTCATTTATCAACATCTGGTCTTGTTTGTTCGGATCAAGTTTTATGCTTTTTGACAGAATTATGTTGGTTTCCTCTTCCACGCTGATGAACAAGAATGTTAATCCGAAAGCTCTATTCAGGTTGCAGATTTTGGGCTTGCTAGGTTCTATCCTGATACCGATACTCATGTGTCCACCCGTGTGATGGGAACTTTTGGGTAGGATTTCAGTTTTCTTGAAAAGGACTGCTGTCCTAGTTTCAGTGACCTATGGTTTGATAACGATATTTCTCTTGAATTAGTTGTTATTCTTGTGTGTGTATGCTGACTTGCAGTTACTTGGCACCGGAGTATGCCCTTTCTGGAAAGTTGACTGAGAAGTCAGATGTCTTCTCTTTTGGAGTTATGCTTCTGGAGCTGATCACTGGACGTCGCCCCATTGATAAAGCTCAACACTACCTTGATGATAATATTGTTGATTGGGTGAGACTTTACCTTGAATTTTACCCTATTTTTTGGAGCATAGGAATCATTGAGCATTCATGTTAATTAACTTTACATGATTATTTTTCTGTTTGTTGTAAAAAAAAAAAAAAAACTCTTTTTCATGTTAAAGCTACTATTAGGAAGAAGGAATGAACTTCAACAATTTAGTTTAGCTGCATCAGTATGGACTGTGACTTTACTTACAGGGGAACTCTTTAACCTCCCTCCCAGCCTACCTGACTATTTGAATAATGAATATTAGCGTTTGTCTTGTGTTTTTGATGTAGTGAAACTTAAATTATTTCTTTTAAACAATAAATTTTCTGGCAGCCACTAAGAATGTTTTCCTGTGTAGTGAATGAAAAGAACTGTATCTTATAGAGTAAATGTTTTATGCGTTAAATAAATCTCCCATCAATTTCAGGCAAGGCCATTGCTCACACAAGCTCTGGAGGACAACTTTTTTGACCCATTAGTTGACCCAAGGCTACAAAAGAATTATGATTTCACTGAGATGGTTCGAATGGTTGTCTGTGCTGCTGTTTGTGTGCGTCATTTGGCACGTCGCAGGCCACGAATGAGTCAGGTACCCTTGCTCAATCTCTGAGCATCTATAGCATGTCTCTCAACTGAATTATACAAGCTCAATTGAATTGCCATTTCTAAAGTTCTTTAATGCGGTTCAATGTCATAGTTTTAATGGCAACTTTAAATAAATGTCAGACTTTAATGATATTATGATCTAAACTTGTCATGCATGCACTTCTGTGCATTCTGGATCCTTAGAGGTGAACCTTGTATGGTAGGAGCGACTCCACCTATCAGTCCTGCCTAAGCTATCATAGCTCGCAAAGCAGCCACATGGGAAACGAGAAATTGGCAATTTTAGGTTCCATTGGATACGCGACAGCACTATGTTGTTGGTTTCAGTTAGCAAAGTGTTTTTCATTTTAACATGATGTGTATTTTACATCTCAAGAAGAACAGTCAAAACTCATGTATCCTGTGTTCACAAGTCTTGAAGCATTTTTTTTTCTCTTTTCTCGTATTGGCTTAACATTGTGTTGAGTGACTTCCATCTATTTTTTCGCTCTCGAGAAACCATATATTGTTGCTCAGTTTTGGATACATAATTGTCTTGCCAAAAATTTATGTTCATAGGAGATGGCGTCTAACCTTAAGATGATTTCTCACACGCAGATAGTCCGAGCTTTAGAAGGAAAAATCTCTCTTGAGGAGTTAAATGAAGGTGTTAGACCTGGATACAGCACAAGATATGATTCTTACGGAAGCTCGGATTATGAAACTGCCCAATACAAAGAGGACCTGAAGAAATTCAGGAAGATGGCCTTAGAATTAGAAGTGCACAACTCTAGTGAATGCAGCAGGGCAACCAGTGATCTTGGCATTCAACCTTCTGGCTCCAGCAGTGAAGGTGTAAGAACTACTCAAGATATGCACTCAAATAACAAAGATGAACCAGTGACAAAGCAAGCTGACAATTGAAGATAATGGCAGGTGAACTGTTGGTTAAAAAACCTGGAGACTTGATTCATCGTGTTGACCATACGCTTTTGTACATCTGACGTTTCTAGTATTGGCTACTTGTAGTCAAATTTTACAGCTGAAGGTGTACTGTTGTTTATCTTTGAATTGACATTACATGATGCCAAGATTTTATTGACAGACACGTGCAAAAATCATGAACACTTTTAGGGGGCTTGGTATAATAAGTGGTTTAGGAAAAGAATTGAATGAATTTGACAGAAGGAAATGTTTAGAATGGAATGGTAGTAATTATGTTATTTGATATTATTTTATAATATAATGGAATAGATTTTATATTAAAATTTAATATTAATATTATAATAAAGAAATTATTATTTTACATTACATTATATTTAAAAAAATCATATCCTGTTTCAAAAATAGTCAAAGTGTATGTTAATTTGTAGAGAAAAATATTTTTTACAAATTAGTTAAATTTGTTTTAAAAAAAAAAAAGATGAAATTGTGGGTTTGCAACCACCACACACGTGCACTTTAGTGTCAGCACCTAAACATTTTTTTTTTTAAAAAAAATTCAAAACAACATCGTTTTAAATCCAGGTGATTCCATTCCAACCAAAACTCACCCCCCTCCCCCCACACGGTTTTTTCTAAACTCAAATTCAATAACCAAACAACTATTGCCATTCCATTCCCCTCTCTCTCCTCCCTACCCCTCCCCCCACCCAAAACCCATCAACCAAACACCCCTTAGTGTTCTTACTGATTTTTTTGGTAAAGAAAGTGTGGATTCGTGTTATCCGTGGCTGCGTTGTTGGTCAAAAGCGTGATTTTTTCGGCCACTTTCACAGAAGATTTGTTGAACGGGACCGTTAATCTTTAAAAGGTTGAAAAGGAGAGCCCGATATGCTGCCCCATGTAAGACCCAATGCCTCGCCAGTCTCATCAGGTGCCCAACCTTCATCGAGAAGTTTTCAATAAGGAGCAGGTTCACGATTTTTAGTGGTATTGTTAAAGGCGGAAAAATCTAAAGGGACTAATTCCGCGCCTTCAGAATGATTCCATTTGTACCACCATGATCCATTTACCGAAAAATATTGATTTCCAATTCACGTTTTTATTTGCAATAATTCATTATGGTCGTATTAAAAACTAATGCCAAATGAGATTGATGCTGTAGATTGCTATTTTGAATTTCAAAAACTAATTAAAGTTGATAATGAAAAAAAAAACAGAGTAGAGTAAACCTTGGAATATACGAAAAGGAATCTCTAGGACCGCATCCTTGCTGTCCACTTGTCCAAACTGGACCAGCCCGTGATTATTTGGCTATCATCAGTTGGCTGTGTGTGTGTGTTTATTTATTTATTTTGGTCGATATAAATTATAAGCAATCAATCAATTTTCAATTTTTTTTAAAAAAATTAGATATAATTCGTGGCTTGTGGGGGTGCCTTTGAGCTTTGCTAACTACTCATGATTCAGTGATTTATCATTGGCTCCCTCGGAAGATAGTCCCACACCCGCGCATCGATCGCAGAATTTCCGTCCACGACTCTCTCTCTCCGGGCCAATTCATCAAACACAAACTCTCAAATACCGGGATCAAATTTTCGATTCAATCACAATTCTTATTTGGGTTTAAAATTGTTTTGTGGATTACTCAATCATGGCCTCTAGAAGGCGCATGCTTCTGAAGGTCATCATCCTCGGTGACAGCGGGTACGTTCAGCTCTATTTTTTGCAAAAAATAATAAAAGAGGAATCTTTTGCATCTAAATTTTGGATGATTTATGTGTATGGGTAACGATTGTTGCTGAATTTTCTAGTAGTTTTTGGTCTTCCTAGCTCGATTTACTTCAAGCTTTTATGCATCTAATTCGCAAACTCCGATATTCATATCTTTTTATGCTTAAAAAGTGAAAAGGACCAATGAACAATGGGCATTTATGAAAATCTATATGAGAATGGCATTGAAAATCCAAAGAAACCTTTTTTTTTTGTAGCTTTTATTTTTGGAGATTCGAAGTCTAGTTCAGATTTAAAGCTTGAACTTTGTGCAATTGTTTGCTGGGATTTTATATATTTTGGACGAGTCGTCCGAGTAGGGCAACCATGGAGAGATTTTTTTGGCTGAAGTTTTGGATTTGCTGATATCTTTTAGTGTCTCTTGAAATATATGGATGGATAACTGACTTGGATTTCTTTTGATTTTCGAAGGGTTGGCAAGACGTCTCTCATGAACCAGTAACCTCACAGAACCTCCTCTTGAGATGCTCATACTAATTTCATTCCTTTTCCTTTGGTTCTTTTTGCTAATTTCTTGTTTAATCTTTGTTAGGTATGTGAATCGTAAGTTTAGCAACCAATACAAAGCTACCATTGGAGCTGATTTCTTGACTAAAGAAGTTCAATTTGAAGATAGATTGTACACATTGCAGGTTAAAGATTTTAGCTTCGTATCTAGTTGTTTCTCTTTTGATATTTTCGCTTATTTTTACCATCAACACTAAGAATGATAAGTTGGATTTCATTTTGAGAATTCACCTTCTTTAGTTACATGACAAGTAAGCATTAAGGGTCATGGTGATTCAATGCTCATCATGTTTGTTGGTTTCAAGAACTTGTTTCAATAACCATTAATAGGATAGCTAGGATGCTTATTGTGGGGTTTTACAAAGCAAAAGTTAACATCAGTTGAAACTCTTCCCCTGTAGTAGGACAGCTAGGATGCTTGATGAATAGAACTATATCATACATGGCATCCTTCTTGTATCAAGATTGTATCAGCATCTGTTTGGGCAGTATGGCGTTTACTTACTCATGAACGAGTCTCTATAACTAGGCAAAACTTGTAAATACCTGTTACCAAAATAGAGTTAAACTAATTCTTCTGATTGCTAATTTCTACGTATTATGCATATAATGTCATGCCATTCCTTGTATGAACTGAAGTGCCATTAAAGGAATAATATTCTTGGTAGATTGATGCAGAAACAACCTGAATATTTTATCATTTTAGGGGGAAAAAAATGAATGATCTGGGATGTTGTTAAATAACCAAATGAAGTTGACTGATGTCTTCTTTCGCAGATATGGGATACAGCAGGGCAGGAGAGGTTCCAAAGTCTTGGAGTCGCTTTCTACCGTGGAGCAGACTGTTGTGTTCTTGTGTATGATGTTAACGTCATGAAATCATTTGAAAACCTTAATAACTGGCGTGAGGAATTTTTGCTGCAGGTTATTGTCGACCTTCAATTACTGAAGTAACTTATGAAGGAAGAAAAAATCTCTGAGAGTTAATTTTTAAAAGTTGTTTATAAAGTCATAATCTCTGATAGCTTAATTTCATTGGGATTTCATTCTCAGGCTAGCCCATCCGATCCTGAAAATTTTCCATTTATTGTATTGGGAAACAAGGTGGACATTGATGGTGGCAATAGTCGAGTGGTATGCTACTTTCTCCTCCTTTAAATGTTTTCATAATTTCTCACTGCCACGCCATTCTTGGTGTGTTCCCCGCATATTTCTTTGCTATTATTACATGATATTAAATCCTTTCTTTGCAGATTTCTGAGAAGAAAGCAAAGGCATGGTGTGCCTCCAAGGGAAATATACCTTACTTTGAGACATCTGCCAAAGAAGGATACAATGTGGAAGCTGCTTTTCAATGTATTGCCAAAAATGCTCTCAAAAATGAACCTGAAGAAGAATTGTGAGTGCACTTTTGTTACTTCAAAAGTTTTATCTGTGAAGTTTGGGTTATGTTAATGATTTAGTTTAGCTGCCTACTTCTGTTGATCCCTTGTGATTTATTCAATTCTCCCATGATTGGTGAATGTTGCCTTTTCTTCGTATTTAGTAATTGTCTTTTTTCATGGGATTTCCTCTTTAGCTGGCTATAATCAGCACCATGATATCACTGGTCTTGATAAGTTCATTCATTTTTTAACACATCCACTAACATGAATACCAACTGCATCCATAAACATGGGAAAATATTAGATTAATTTTGTCTTTGTGTAGCATATTATTGTTTATAAGGAAATAATGATCTGCACAGCTCCATCATCGCATACTGTGATGAGCTGGCTTGGGATTTTGATATTCAAAAGAAAGTTAGGCTGTATCTGGATTATTTAGAACTTGCAGCATGCAAGTTTCCTTTGAATTTTTTTATAATCCAAGCACTTACACCCTTAGTATTTGTTAAATACTGCAGATACCTTCCAGATACAATTGATGTTGCTGGAGGGCAGCAACAAAGATCGACAGGCTGTGAATGTTGATGGGATTCTGTGTTAGGTTTTTTTTCCACCCTTGGATTTGGATTGGATTGCCCCTAACCTAGCTATTCGTCAACTGAATGAGTAAAGTTTGTTAGCATTCATTGGCATTATACATTTTGCGTATTTGATCTGCAACTTTGAAACTGTAATTTATGGGGATTGATGGTGATTATTCTGTGAGCACAGTATTGGTAATCATTTGTTTTCAAGGCAAGGATCGATATGGTGCATCTGTCATGGTACAAATACAGTACTTTAATAGTTCTCATTTTTTAATCCCGCAAGTCCGGTAGAATTTCATATTCCCTTCTTCAAAACAAATGCAGAAAAGTAGTGATATAAAAAGTTTATTTCTTTCGTAAGTTATAGTTGCTTGCTTTTACTAATCGTGACGCGAAAATCATTACATTTATTCATGAATTAGTTTTGCGAGCGTTTGATGTTCGATTAGATTTTCATTCATCTCTTGACATCATTCAATACACAACCAACTCGAACAGATCCGTTTGTTCGATAAATAAGATAAATAGTGTTTAATGCCACACAAAATGAGCATTTGGTTCTTGAGATCATAAATTAAAACATTAATAACAAGTATTAATTACCCATTTTTTGGCCCTGTATCTGAAATTTTGAACTCTAATTTTTTTCCGGAAGCTTAATAAAATTGTTTTGGTTAGTACTATGTATATAAAACGAGGTTGAAACTCCGTCGGGCGTCAACAACCGACTTCATTTTAGTCGGTTGTAAGAATTATCATCATTTTAAGACATGCGCACCCTCGTCGTTCTGTCTCTCTTCTAACAAGGTTGAATCCGGAGATAAACCGATACCGTTTGCCTTCGACCCCGCGTCCCCGCGGCTCAAATTGATTTATTTTTCGATTTCCAGAATTTAGGTTTCGCTAATAATATTATCACAATGGAAGCTACAGAAGGAGTGGAAGGAATAGTAGGCAAAATAGTGCCACCCAGACTCGAAGACGCCGGTCTCGAAGACTGTGCTTTGCCGCCGGAAGCCATCAAGGAGGCATTTGCAAAAGCTGCCGTGGCCGTCCGATCAATCATCTCAACCTCATCAGACGATGATGAAGCGGAGGGACATTGCGTTAAGGATCCTTGGCATGAAATCGGAGATTCTTCCGATGTACTCATCGGGAAAACGGACGGCGTCGATGATGTTCCCGGAGGATGCGCGAACGAGAAGGGCGGCGGGGTGCCAGACGTGGTTGGTGATGAGGTTGCCGTGAGAGATGAGGATGAGAAAGTGGATGAGGTGGTGGTCGGGGGTCCCACCGTGCCTGAGTGTGTGGAGGAGGCTTGTGTTGATAGATTGCAAGGGCTGGAAATTGGAGAGAAAAGTAAGGGCAAATTGGGGAAGAAATCGAGTGATGGTGACGTAGATAATGTAGCTGGTGATAGTGAGGAGAAAGAGGCTGAAATCCCTGTTTTAACTGAAGGTTATGCATGAAGCTCTGCCATTATGGACCGTAGATAGTTGTTTTTGTAATTTCTGTGGCACTTGAACACTTGTATTTTGCTAAATTTTGTATCTTTTCTCTACGGTGGAATGCAAAATTTTGTTCTGCATTAGATTCAAAATGTAAGCAATTTTTTTTCATGTTTCTGTACTGTTGTACTGTCGGTGTTTAGATGTGGTCTTTTTCATTCTTAAGAAGAAGGGGAATACATCAATGTCCGCGTCTTGAGTCTTGACCATGCCAAAGAATAAGGGAGCTGGTCTGAATCGTCAGTCCTTGACGGCTACTCTAGCACTCAATTTTCAATAAACATGTGTTTTGTCGAACCAGTAGGTTTTTTTGTTTTGTTTTTTTTTTTTTTTGGGCAACGTTTTCCACGGATCATATGATACAACAATTTCATGTGGGCCTAAATTTTAATTTATTCAGACATGCCAAGTCATCTTCCTTGGTTGGGAGTAAATATTTGAAGAAATGACAAAAGATAATTGTGGGATGATCAAGGGCAAAGAACTACATCCTTATCTGAAAAGTTGACATATGAGGTGAATTGGACCTCTAGATTGGCCCTTTTGTGTTTGCTAGTTTTTACTTCTCATTACAGACTTTCCTGCATTAGCGTGAACACTAATTGCCGAACCAACATCCCAAACACAGGACAACCAAAGAAGTTGAGAAAAATAAAAATGTGGGAGAAAACAAAGAAAACGAAAGAGATTAGAAGGAGAGACAAGCATCATTAAAAGATTTGAACAAAAGAAGCAACGTGGCCTACAGCTCTGTTGGCATCTTTATAGCGGTGGAGTCACTCTCTCTTTTTCATTCTTTCCTAAAGGTGAGGGAGGAGAACCCACATCAGTTATACTTTCTGGTACTTTTTTGTGTGATTGCTTTGCGCATATAGGACTGTCAATTTGGATTGCTTGGATTAGGTAACGTGGTGTTACATATCCCACATATCTCTTTTTTAAA
The DNA here is from genome assembly GCA_020080225.1 of Gynochthodes officinalis. Classification (NCBI taxonomy): domain Eukaryota; kingdom Viridiplantae; phylum Streptophyta; class Magnoliopsida; order Gentianales; family Rubiaceae; genus Gynochthodes; species Gynochthodes officinalis. The sequence continues at coordinate 12,594,468 of CM034625.1, read as the reverse complement.
CAATTCTTTTCTTTTTTTTTTTAGAAACAGTTGCTACAGAAAAATATGATGTCTGAGACTCAAGTAGCATGGAAGGATTTGAGATCAAGTGCGGGGTTTATGATTGTTTGTCTACTTGGAGCTTTGGTGGTGGTGTCGGCAGAACTGAGAACGGAGCAGGGTGAGAATGGGACGACCATAGCACTTGCATCAGGATATCCATGGCAAAATAGTAAACTGATGTACCATCGTGTCTGGCCTGTAAGTCGATTTTCAGGAATCCCAGCCCTAGAGAATTTTGAAAAATATCATTCCTTTAAATGCTGATAGTTCCTAAAAATCAATCTAATGTGCTTACTTTAGTAGCTGTCCGCAACTCACTATGCATTCATTTGGTCTGGTGAATTAATTTAGTAGAATTATGGAATGTTAGGAGATGAAATTTAGCTGGGAGATTGTTATTGGCACGATAATTGGTTTCTTTGCTGCTGCTTTTGGAAGTGTTGGTGGGGTTGGTGGAGGTGGAATTTTTGTTCCCATGCTCACTTTGATCATTGGATTTGATCCCAAATCATCTACGGCCATATCAAAGTGTAAGTGAAAACCTCCCAGCAGCCCCAAAGTTGTGCATTCATGGCTTCTGAAAATTTAGTCTTCTTTCTAACCTGAGGCTGCACTTGATCTATTGGGAGAGAGTGAGAGACTAACCATGGACCTTTTTGTTCGTTTTCTTAGGTATGATCACAGGTGCGGCAGGTGCAACTATTTACTATAATCTCAGACTTCGGCATCCTACGCTTGACCTGCCTGTCATTGATTATGACTTAGCTCTTCTTTTCCAACCAATGCTGGTGCTTGGAATCAGTATTGGAGTTGTTTTTAATGTAATTTTTGCTGACTGGATGGTTACAGTTCTGTTGATTCTTCTTTTCGCAGGTAATCGACATGTTTCATTCTTCCCTTCATTTTCCTTTAGGCATTCACTTTCACCGGTATTTGATCTTTAGGAACGTCAACTAAGGCATTCTTCAAGGGTGTCGAAACATGGAGGAAAGAAACAATACTGAAGCAGGTTGTCTTTTCTCCACTGTTCGTATATTTCAGTGAGCTCTCAGAATAATTTAATAACTTTTTTTTTATTGTTTTGTTGCTCTTGGTTTCCAGGAGGCTGCTAGATTGATGGCATCCTATGGTGGGTTGGGTTCTCTTTTTGAATCTTTGAAAAATGTTTCCTCAGATCCTAATTAGTTAGTTTGGGTGATATGATGAACTGAAAACAGGTACTAGCAGTGAACCAGTCCCCTACAAACTTGTGCCTGGTGGACCAAGTACCAGCATCTCAATGAAGTATGATTTAAACAAAACATCAGAGGTAACAAACAACTGGACAAGTTTTTTTGTCCATGACTTGGGAATCTGTGTAAATTCCTTGAACTGTATTATTCCAGGTTCCCATTATTGACAATATCCGTTGGAAGGAACTTTCTATCCTCTTTGGTGTCTGGGGCACCATTCTTTTTCTTCACATTGTTAAGGTATTTAAGTTTGTAATTTTATCTTTGAGCCTGTTAATTAGGATTTCTTCTTCTTCATCTGTCCATTCTTGTGTTAAACTGATGACGAGTTTCAATATTTTCACAGAACTACACCACAACCTGTTCTTTGGCATATTGGATGCTGAACGTATTACAGGTACTATTTCTGCGTAACTCGAAAGGAACTTCTTCACAGTGACAATGCAAGCGTCCCTTTTTTTGTGTGTGTGTGTATGGGGGGGGGGGGGGGGGTGTTGGTCAATGCTCTAATGCAGATATGCATATCCTGAGATCAGAATCCTGCTTCCAGACCTCTTTCAGGCCACGCTTCTGTTTTACATATAAGTGAGAGAGTTACTTTTATTGGTTTTAGATTCCAATTGCCATTGGAGCATCTGCATACGAGGCTGTTTGCTTATACAAGGGAAAAAGGGTGATAGCATCCCGGGTTGAAACTGGAACAGACTGGAGCGTGCACCAGCTGATTTTTTGCTGTCTATGTGGCATTTTGGCTGGTATAGTTGGTGGGTTGCTAGGACTTGGTGGAGGATTTATTTTGGGTCCCCTGTTTCTTGAGCTTGGAGTTCCTCCACAGGTGTCAAGTGCCACGGCTACCTTTGCCATGGCATTTTCCTCATCCATGTCCGTTGTGCAATATTACCTTCTGAACCGCTTTCCCATGCCATATGGTAAGTTTTCCATGGCTTCCTGTGCTGTGAGCTCTGGCTGAGCAAATATGTAAGAGCATTTTCCATTTAGCTTTTGTCTTTGGTTGGGTAAGTTTCTCCATCTTTTGTCTTGCAGCCCTATATTTTGCCACTGTGGCTACGATAGCTGCTTTAGTAGGGCAGCATGTGGTACGAAAGATAATTAGTATACTAGGGAGAGCATCTCTAATCATTTTCATTTTGGCCGTCACAATTTTTGTCAGCGCAATCTCATTAGGCAAGTATCGTTCTTTTCTGTGGCTTCATTGTTCTATGGTTCCGTATATGCGTTGAATGTTAAAAGCTTCACATTGTTTCTCTTACAGGTGCAGTGGGCATAACAAACATGATTGACAAGATACTCGGAAAAGAGTATATTGGTTTTGACGACATCTGTGCATATGCTACCTAGAGCCAAACCGTTTCAAAACCTTGCTTCTCCCCTGAAAAGGCTGCTAATCTGAGCGCTTCTACCCTTTTGTATAATTATGATTCAGATGTTTGTATATCTGATAGAAACTAGGATAGCAGTTTTAGAAACCATGCGTCTGTTTAAGTACAGCAAGTTGACTTTGCTCATGAAAGAGATTTTTCGGCAAATTTTGTAATTTCCCTTTTCGAGAACAATAGATCATTTCATGCAAATCTTTTAGTACCATAATCTTTTGGGATACTGAAATAGGTTCGGATGTTATCTTTGCTTAGCTTTCTACAATCTGACATTCCAATCTGCTGATATTTGCATAAGCAGAAGAAATTATGGAAGGCATTAATTGATACAAATGAGAGAATCTTACATTGCACAATAATGTGTACACGTTTGTTCAATGCGGATAACTATTTCTTCTTACTATCTATAGAAAAAAGTTCACAAAACCATGATCCTTCTGCTGATGTATGTCCTCAACTTCCCTTCCAAAAGAAAAAATAAAAATAGAATAAACACTTGGCTATTGTATGATTTGCCCCGGACAAAATTTTACTAACGAGTTGGGCAAATTTCTATAGTTCATCCTTGGTAACTTCATCCTGTTCTTTTAGGCTTTTGTTGATGAGTGCTGCCAAGTCCTTCGAGCTGGATTTTGTGGAAATTTTGATCTGCAGAAAGAATTTAAATTTCAGGAAAAGATCAACAGAGAAGGAATGACCGGGAGAAATACAACAAACACGTCTAGACAGTGAATACCGGGTGTTGCTTATCCTTGGCATTGTAGAACAACAGGGTTGGATACTCTTCGACCTGCAAAAACAACATTAAAATGCAGCCATCTTATTTTGGACAAGTCTTCAGATAATTGAGATTCATACTAATGCATACATCTCTTCACTATTTGGACGATAGGTCAGACTAAGAAATCCACTAGAGAAAAGCATAATCTGGAGGACCATGTTTCAGACTAGGTTCTAATGGATAAAGATTAGAGATGCACCACTTGGGTGAGATGCAAAAAGAAATGCAGTTCCCAGAAAGAGTCTTTGATCACCTATATGATATTAGGTTAAAATTGCGAGTTTGTTTTATTCTCTTCCAAGGTTGAAGGTAGAATTTCTGAAGACAGCTAAAGACATATACTTCTCATTTTCTTTCACAATGCAAAACATATAGACCTTTAGGTTTGGATGTTCATTTGCTGAGGCATCAATCCTCGCAAAAACTAGGTTTTCCAACCCCTTGAAATGCTTTGCCAACTTCTCCACTTGCTTGCTGGTTTTATCACAGTCTATGCACCATGGTGTATGTACCTAAAAAATGACAAAACATACAGGATCGTATTAGTTTGTATAAACCAAAATGGAACACATGTGCTCTTAAGATTTTATAAAGACATATCTAACATTGCTAAAAAGGAAAACGACAGTACAGCTACCAATATTTTTACAGCTATAATCGTGTCATGAAATACACCAGGGAAATATGAAGCTTTACAAAATAGAAGAAGAAAATTAGGACATGACATGGTACCAACCTCTAAAAGAACATTTCTGGGACTTCTAACAACTAAATCGTCAAATGTCTTACCCACAACTGTCAAAAAATTGGCGTCCTTCTGCAATTTAAACAACTTCAGACATGTTTTACAAGGATAAATAAAGGAAAACATTTCAGGAAATGAGTATGATAAGCTGCTCAAAAAACAATAACAACTATGAGATGCATTAAACCTTCTGACCAGCATATTATCCATAGATGGTTAAATAATCTGAAAGAAGATGAAACAGCACTAGAAGCTGATCTAGATACATGAACTATTGGAGAATAATGTCTCTCTTCCTCCAGATCAGTTTAAAAGAGGCAGTGAAAACTATGAAGCTCAGCACTTTGCACACATTAAATCCCAGATTACATACTCATGCCTTGCAGTGAGGCATGGACAGCTTTCACTTCTCATTTCTGAAAGCTGCACGATCTTACAATTCCTCCTCCCCCACCCTCCCCCAGTACTTTTGCCGGACAAAAATCAGAGAGAAAGAAAAGAAAAGAACATAAGTTACTGTTCTAAAATAATCAAACTATCCAATCTGCCTTCTATTGAGATCAGAAGAAGATTCTGTGGACATAATAAGTTTCAAAATGAAGAATTTAATATTACACAAAAACAGAGAAAATTCTTGTATAATGATGTAACGCACAAAAAATATTGTTTCTGATCATCCGTATTCAAGAAACTCACGTTGTCAGGGATTGGCTGCGACTTGTAGAATGGTGACAATTTTCCATCACAAAGCCCCAAGCAAAATTCCTAGAGATGCCAAACTGACAAATCAATCTTGGAAACATAATTAAGACAATAAAGACTGAAATGGAATGGACAAAAATTCTTTACTTCTATTTTTGTTGGTGTAGGATCTGACTCCAGGAGATATTTGGAACTGCTGTTGTAATCAAAGGCTATTACCTACAAACGCAAGCAAAATGTATGTTTGCAGCCTCAGTAAAACAGCTCACAGTAAATAGTTAAAAGCCCAAATGAATACCAAAGAATAATCATGCAATAGGATACTAACAACTGTATCATCTGATTCCTCTAAACCAAATAATGAGAGAAAGGGCTTTGTAAGATTATCTTCTTTAATATCTACCAGCACCAACATTATCTGCACCATCAAAATATTGACAAACCAGTGTGATCGGAATAGCAGGAGGAAAAATCTCCATTACTTCCACTGTTCAATTAATACCTTTGATTTGAACTTCCTAGCAACATCTTGTAAGGGTTCAGTAAGTTGCCTCAAATCATCAGCTTCAGAAAAAACAAAGACCTGGGAGAAACTGACGCTGATCAATGTATTCCGCGTGATGGCAACATCAAAATATACAAAAACATCAATTAAATGAAGAAAACAATATGACATGAATATAAATGGATCACAAGCATAATTTTTACTTGCAACTTACTCCTCAACAGTGGAAACATAGATCATGAAAATAGTAAACCAGTTTTAAATTTGATAAGTATGAAAGATAAAGAAATAGTAGAAATCAGGCAAATATTCAGTATCAACAGCTACCTGAGGTTTTCGCGTGAAGGAGTAAACTTTGGCAGAATTAAGTTCAGTCAGTACAGTGACCAAAGGGAACTTGTTATCATCCAAAAATTGCAAGATTCCTTCGGTAGTTAAGGTGCCATCTACAAGAAGTAAAATGCTTCTGTCTGTAAATATTTTATGGGAAGCTATCGTGTACACTCAAAGTTCACAAAGGACACAACAACAACATTGCCTAACCTTGAACATAGTATTTATAGCCTGAACAAGGCCTCTCTAGCAAAATTCGTCAAAGTAAAGGATTTAATGCATCCAATCACAAGCTTACCATATGCAGTGTACCTCTCTGGTTCACTTTTAGTTAGACCAAGGAATGCCTTAGTCTCCTTAGCACCAGGAAAGAGAACCGTGGCAACTTCTAAGCTGCTTGTTTCAAGAAACTGAATTTCATTCTCAGATGTTGCAGCTTTGACAAACTCTTCATACTCAGGCCCCTAGTCAGGATATATACTTAGTTGCAGAAAGATACAAGAAATTTATCTGAAAGTCTAGCTCAGTATCAAATTCAGTTTCAGTTGACACTTAAGCTTCGTAGCTTATTAATTGATATGTGTGCTAAAATGAGGGACTTGTTTAGACAGATATTTACGTGATAGACCTCACAAAAACCAGAATTATGATAGTGACCTTACAAAATTAGAATTAACATACTAGAAAGCAGTTTACATACCTCAAATTTTGAAAATAGCCCAACCACAAATCTGTTATGCTTCTTCTGAAACTCATTTGCTTCAATAACTGAGCTAACTCTAATAGTAGGCAGCCCAGTCTTCTTTCTTGCCCAGATCACAATCTCTTCCCTATAGAAAATCAATATGATCAACCAGATCAATATGCAATTAACTTCAAGGTGGAAAAGAGTTCTCAGTCATTGGCGTTCTACATGTATGCATCAAAACATGTCCCCTACATTCACCAATACTAATAACTATGAATTGACATAAAAACTAACTGAGAAAAGGATGCTTACGAGGTTAATCCTCCAGAATAAGGTTGAGAAGTCCCATTGACAAACAAAAGCAGAGTTGGGAACCCTTTAATCCCAAGAGTTGAAGCAGCTTTGGGATACCTTTCCGCATCAAGCTTTGACATCAGCAGAAGACTTCCTAATTCCTTTAGAGCAGTTGCAGCCTCAGCAAACCTTGGCATAAGGTCAGCACTCCTGGTGCACCAAGGGGCATACCCCAAGATCATGACATATTCATTCTCATCAATAGCCCTCTTGGCATTATCAGTATTCAGCTCAAGCACAATTCTTTGAGCTTTGCTTAAAACCTCCGCCCCAGATGGTTTATCTATACCTTGATGAGGACTCCCATCTGGACTCTGTTGTAAATCCGCTTCTTCATCTAATGCAATGAGTTCTTCAATGCCTTCCATATCTTCACCATCTTCATCAACTGTGGTCGACTGGGAGAATACTTCAGTAATTAAAAAGCTAAATAAAGCAAGTAAAATAATGGAGAAAAGGAGGAATCTGGGAGTGGGTTTCGGCGTATACATTAGTAATAACCGCAAAAACTGAATCTTTGAGGGTTTAATGCAAGAAAGAATATAACTTGGAGTGAGATCTATGCTGTGTCACTTGTTAAAGGGGGGTTTTAATTGAATCTGTGACGCACAAAGAAGCAAGGGTGTTGCAGTGTTCTTTCCAAATGGGTTTCGAGGGAAGGGAATGGGGAAATGGGTCAAGGTATTGAGACTGGATATTGATCTAGGATTGCTGAACTGCGAGCGTTTTTCCTTGGGACGTCAGTCACGCCGCTGTCTACTGTCTACTCTGTTGTTCCTTTTTGCACTATTTGATTTTTGTTTGCTTTCGGGCATCATTCTTGATGAAATTTTAGTCTGGGTAATTTGGCCCTTGACCAGCATACTCTTTGGCAAGTTTTAGAATAAACTCTCACGTGCATTTGGAAACCAAAACAAAAGAATCTTTGAAATGGGAAATTCAATTGTCATAGAATACAATGGACATATATGCTTGGAGATCCAAATTATATGGAAATCCGCGGTATCATTGAACTTCTTAAATGAAGATTTCGCAGCCCATAATTTTGCATTCGTATCAATGTGGAGTTGAGACATCGAGACAGTAGCTCCTTCATGATTCAGTATCCAATTCTTATGAATGATTGCCAGCAGCTTGTGTAATCTGGAAAAGGAACGCCAAATTCCCATGCAAGTTAAGTTGCTTCTTCTTAGTAGTTCACTCAGGAGCATTACTTTCAACTCCAAAGACGAGAAACGTAAATCTCAGCTATTTGCTCTGCACGCGGACCCACAATAATGGGACTGATTCACAAAATTTATGCAGACAATCGTTGAAAGTTGCAGTAGAACTACAAAAATAATCCTAGTTTCTGTTAATTTTGCTGAATGTTAAACAATGCCAAACTTGATAGGCTTTATGTCAACCTTCGTCAAAAATTTTAACACAGAATGGGTAAAAAAAAAGTGTAGAATGCTTGCTTAGTCTGCACAAGACTCACAACATTACAAGCATAGACATTTACAATTCCATATATATACTAATAATATTTTACTACCATTATTATAACCTCAAATTGAGAGTTCTCCTAGTAATGCAGTGATATAGAATATGGATAATCCTAAATTGAAGAAGGCAACATAATCCAGCACGCGTCACTCTTGGTCAGCTGTGGTTACATGAATCTTTAAGGAACTTGATTGGTTTGTTGCTTGTGGAGTCTATGACCAAAGAGCAAGTAATGTGCCTTCGATGTTTAGTCCTCACCAATTTGCCCACAACATCTCCTCGTGAACGAATCTCAAAATCTAATGTCAATGGAACATTAACACCGTTAGGTGACTCCACTAAACTTGATCCAGCCCCATATATGGGAACCTTAGTGCCTTCAATATTCACCAATACAGAACGATGACTCTTTCTGGGCTGATAGTATTTTTTCAGCTGCATTCAAGTTGAGCCAATAATTAAACTTACTAGAATGTTACAAATCAACCTCATAATTTAGAAAGATGGAAACAACTGGAACTACTAATTCACGTAAGCTCAAGTCAATACACAACTTGATCTGCAGTGAGATAAGATTCGCTTTCTGAAAACATTTTCATCTGCCATGCAAGCATAGAAAAATAGTACATAACCGACAATTGAATGATTGGATAATTGTGCAACCATTGTCAATTTGTATAATCGGACACGACATGGCATGATCATAATTGGCAGACTCTTTAGGTACGTTGTCTGGGAAGTAAACACAGGAAGATGAGAGAGGAAAATTGGCAGAAACCATTACCTCAGCAGTTGCAACCACAATGTCTGAATAGATGAGATTAACAGGTGAGGAGCTGACATGAATACCATAGAATGTCGCAGGGTTGTATACAGTCATCCTCAATGTGCCATTCACTGTGAACATTGTGGTTGGAACACCAGTGAAGTCCGAGCCCGATCCCATAAACACGTTATGTACTACCAGGCTCTGCGAAAACATATCATCTTCAGACAGGAATAGGGAGGGAAATTGCAAATGGAAGAGTATCAATTCAGAGATTTTAAGTGTAGCTGTATTTAGTTTTGCAACCAAATTAAGCAGGGTATGGTGCCATCAGGTCTTTTTATGGAGGCAAGCAATGTGGTCAATCTAACTACAGACTTTACTTTCCAAATGCACTTGGGAGTATAAAACTTTTCTGAATTCTCATATATTTCACAATCCAAGACAATAGAACCATAATTAGCCAAGGCATGTGCCGATTGCTTCAATGTAAATAGAATGGAACACCGCCTACTGCCAGCTCTATCATCGTCTGTAATTATTGTACCGTGAGATGAATAGCTAGCTACTAGGACATAAATGCTTTATAACAACCTTAAACGAATAACGCAAGGCTTACCTTCACAGTAATTTCAGCTCTGTAATTCCGTCCGGCACCCCATATGATGAGGCAAAACACAGTGAAAAGAATAATAAACCCACAAAGAGCCATCAAAACCTGGAACCTCCTAGTAAATTTGTTATCATTGTCAAATTCATCATATTTTCCTTCTTCAAGAATCACATTACATTCAGGCCACCCCTTATCATTTCTCTTTCGGCCGCTTTTCCTCCCAGAGGAGGACCTAAATATCCCAGAAAATCGGCTGGCCGAAGAATTTCTGGAGTGTCGGCCAAAAGAAGGATGAGAAGGGGAGTCCAAAGGACTACCGAAACCGGGAGTTGGCTGCATGGATGTTGACTTGTCCCCATCATTAGACTCCCTGGAAGGGCTCTGCACGAAATACACAGGCCTTTTCGGTGATCTTGATGGGGATGATGGGGCTAAACTCGTTATATCAGACTCTGATTTGGCGTGCAACATTTTTTGGAACAAGGACAATGAAGAGTAGAAGTGATAAGCTTGGATATCGGGATCAAAGAGTTGGTAAATTGGCTCTTAATTTGTAAAAAGAAAATGAATTTATTAAAAGGTAGGTACACAATTGCAGACGAAAGAAAAGGAATTCAGCAAATTATGAAATAAATTTAGCAAGAACAGATTTAAGGGAAAGCAAATGCCACCAACAACATACAGTCAAAAGAAGCTCAAGCCCATGTGGGGCGAAGCAACATAAAAATGAGGACTTTCTGGAAATCCTTGAATCTGGATGACCTGAATCTAGGCTGCTGCTTCTTCAGCATGTGCAGTGTGTGCAAGAAGTCATCATTAACAACAGGACTCAGCAGTGGAGTTGAATTCACTTAGACATGATATGTGCATCAGTGCATGAGCTGTTTTTTAGTAGTGTCATCACCAGGAACGGCCAAGATAAGCATAAAGAAAGAGAGTAGGATAAAAAGTGACCACAAACCCAAAGCATTTAAGCGGTAACGAGCCTGGAAAGGCCTAATGACTGAAGTTGGTTTGGAAATAAGTGTCGGCAGCCCATTGTCCTTTTCATAGGGGAGGAGGGACCTAATAATAATTCAGACATTGTTTCATAACAACTTTTATTGATTTTGCATATTTTTAATTTGTAGGGTTGCATTGTGGAAATATGGAGCTAATTATATTTTTTAACTTGACTAGTGACCTAACAAAGATTCTTCAGTTCAATAATTTCCAAGTACCAATTAAAAGTTGAAGATTAAATAAACCAAGGAAGAAGGGAAAAAAAGTGTCAACTAAACATGCCCGCTTTATAATATGTTGAAGTTGTCACTAGTGAGATGGATGGAGGGTGGGAGTATTGTTTGTTCATAACATGAGGACAAATACAAGTGCCAGTATGTGCTAACACTTCAATTTTCAGCTTCAACAATCCCCTGATTTAGCAGTACTAGGCGCATTAATACACAATTCCAAAGCTGCTCCATCTATGAACAAGGAAATTATTATAAACAATGCAGCTATGAATCCCATAAAACTTTGAACCAAAAAAAAAAAACCTTTTAAACACGTAGTTTAATACACACATAGTAACCCAGTTAATGCCATGCTCTATCTAAAAACCCTCTCTTTATGAACTCTTTTTTGGGCAAATTCATAAGAGATCACCCAGCCTGGCTTTGCATTAAGAATCTATTATCTATCTATCTTTGTTTTTTTTTTTTTTTTTCAAATGAAAAAAGTGGCATATATATATTTGTTGGGCTGTAACTATAAGCAAAATGCAAGACATAAACATAACGATCATTGGTGAAAAAAAATACATTTCTTAAGCCCAAATCACCATCCTCCTCAGTCCCCAATATATATTGGTAAGGAGATCCCATCAGGCCCTTTAGTGCTGGGCTTACTAATCAAGCAGCGGGGCAGCACCCACCAACACGTCATTCATGGTCCCAATAGTCTATTCTCCAAAGTCCAAAACCAATCATTCTTTCTTCTAGATCAGGCCGAAATCTCCCCGCGGTTCTCCACCCAAAATAATAATAATAATAAATAAATAAATAATTGATTGGGTCGTCCTCAAATCTTGTCATTTTCCTTTGTTGGATAGCGATGGGAACTTTTTTTATCATTCCAAAATTCCCTCTTTTCCCCTTTTTCTTTGTGTTTTTTTGGAGTTTATAAAAATAAAGATAATAAAGCTTAGATATTTGGAAGATATCCTTTTCTTCCTTTGGAGCACGAATCTAATTTTTCTAAAAGGGAAAAATATCTACTTATTGGGTAGTTAATAGAAGCTATATTGTAGAAAAGAGTTAACCGACCAAATAATTCTTTATAAATTAACAAATAATTTTTTTATTTTCATATTTAGAACAATAAAAAATATTACTTATATTTTATTAGTATATTTTTTTAGCCTTATATCATAATTCTATTTAATTTTTCATTAAAATAATGCACGTGCGTTGTACATTATTTCCTATTTTACTTTTAGTTAAAATATTACGTACATTGCACGTGCGTAATTTTAACAGAAAATTAGATGAAATTATAACTGAAATTAGTAAAATGCAATAGATATTTTTTCATCATTTTAATTATAGAGGATAAAAAAAATATTCGTCAATTAGTAAGAAACTATTTTATTAACTATCTCTTTAAAGAATTACAATAAATGCTCATAGTAATTGATATCGTGTTCTCAAAGAAAAAAATATTAGATATTTGAAGTGTTTTTAGTGACTTTTACTATGAAAATATGGTATAAATTACTAAAAAATTTATTAAAATCTTTCACAATCTATATAATTACTCCATTAGTTATCTTGTTTCTACTCTCCGTCAAGTGTCAACCCAAAAAAATTAAAATTAAGACGACAAGAAATAGTTAGCAGAGTGTACAGGTATCAGGTATGGACTCTATCCAGAATCCATGGAAGGAAGGTGTAGGGATGAAGTTAGACCTCAGCAGCTTTATCCTCACACCGTGGACACACGTCTTTATCCACATGAACATGACGCAGAGAGAGAACCTTCAAATGTGAAAAAGGCTAAAACAGGAGTCCTAAAAGTGAGGAACCAAACGACAGTGCAAGATTGGACTATGTGCCAATGTGCCAGTACCAAATTGCTCATCAAATCCGGACTTTATACTTGCGTGAGAGACCTCAAATTGCGAAATGCCAAAGCAAAAAAAGATTCGGAAGAGAGAGATTAGAAAAATCAAAGGGGATAATTCTTTAATAAAACACGTTCTTTCCTTCTCGGAGCACATAAACTACTTTGGTATTTCTTTCTGAGTAGCGGTGGAGTTCTCTTGTTGAGTTAATTTCAAGATTTGAGCTTTTTCTCCCAAGATTCGAGCTGTATTTAATCAAATTTCATCTGGGATCTTGTTTGTTTTGAGAGGAAATGTTGGAAGGGAAAGCTTTGGTGGAGGACACGGATATGCCTGTGAAAATGCAGATTCAAGCCATGGCGTCTGCCTCTCAAGCTCGGATCTTTATGATGTTGTTGACTGCAGATCCATAGCTGGCCACATCAAGAAGGTGGTATTAATTATCCGAATAAATGTGTGCTTTTGTGTGTGTGTGTGTGTTAAACGTTTTAAGGCTTTATTTTTCTCAACTGTAGGGGATTTTCTGTTGTGGCAGGACTTTGATAAGATATACGGGAGCGGGTGGCAATGCGTGGTGGGTTCAAACTTCGGCTGTTTCTTCACTCACACCGAAGGAACCTTTATCTACTTCACCCTGGAGACTCTCAACTTCCTGATCTTCAAAGGGGCTACTTCTCCATCATCATCCCCTTGAATATGCTTCGAGATTACATATTGAGTTCAACTCTTTGTACTTCGTGCTTAGGATGTCCATAATCCGTAGCAGCTAGTCCTCTCTCTTTTCTTTTCATCCTCAACTTAAGAAAGTTGGGAATTAGCGGTGTAATGAATGGTATTGAGGAATATTTTTGGCTTCCTTCCTCGTTTATGTAAATGGTACATGTATAATTTACTAATGCTTCGCTCTGCCTTTAAATTTACATTTGTGTTTTGGTTTCTTCCTGATTTTTCTTCAGTTTCGATTTCATTTTGGTTTGGTCATACCAAAAAAAATGCATTACAATACCGTGTGGTTTGACGGAATGCACCGAAATCTGTTAGTTGACAACCCTGAAGTAAGAACAGGATATCATTGTTTTCCAGCCAGCCCCTGCCTCCAGGCAAAAAGGGGTTAACCATCTACTATCTTCTTGCATATAATGAACCAAAATATTTCTAGATGTGCAGGATTGTCAAGGAAACTAACACGGCGCTCATCTGGATAAGATAAAGACGAGAACATAAAATAATGAACTTTTCTTTCCACTAACTGCCTATATCCAAATCAACGACTGAGTGAAAATGTATACATCAACAGTTTGATAAAGAAGATATATGGAGCCAATCATCCATCATGTCTGATACTTTATTGGACACAAATTTAAGATGCAATGCCTAGACAACATAGCATTGTTGTCAATCTTAAGCATTATGAGTCGATTCAGAACTGTCTTATTCAAAACTAAGAGCGATGCTTCCGCAACAGCGTTAAGGAACAAGATATTCTTGAGATGAGTTCAATAACATTTAATAAAGTCGAACATATATAATTCAACAGATGCTATCAAGAGTATCATTTTATGCAATATCCACTACGTCAGTCAACAATCAGAAACTGTCAGCTCCTTACGCTAGAACTTTCTAGTGCTAAGGCTGAAATCAAAACTGAAGACGCAGTAAAACCCGAGAGCTTAATAAGCTACAGGAGTCAAGAGTGGTCTGGCAAGAAAGTGTGCCTCCAAGTTTGCAAGAACAAGGTCAGCCATGGACTTGCATGTTTCAACAGTATCGCTTCCAACATGGGAAAGAAGAACAACATTTTGGAGTTCAAACATCTTCTCAGGTATCTCAGGTTCGTTTTCATAGACATCAAGCCCAGCCCCACCCAACCGGGCTTCGACTAATGCATCTACAAGTTCAAGTTCATCAACATGAGGTCCTCGTCCAATGTTTATGAGGACACCATTTGGACCCAATGCATCAATCACCTCTCGGTTGACAATATGGTGTGTTTCATCTGTCAATGAACATGCAACAAAGAGGATTTGGCAATTAGCAGCCAGATCAACAACACTAGAGTAATACTTGTAATGTTGATACTGTTTTCTGGATCTGGAGTGGTAACTAACAGAACAACCAAATGCTTCAGCTCTCTTTGCTATGGCTGAACCAATTCTCCCTAGTCCAATTATGCCAACTGATTTACCATTAAACTGAAGAGAAAGCAACAAAACACAAATCAGAAACACAAAGTCAAAAAGCAAAGTTAGCATGAATATATCCCTTCAAGCAGTAAGCAACAGCAGTAATTACTTATCATTTGTTACTTTTAAATGATTTGTCTTTGGCATTTCCAAAGGGTATTTAGAATTTAGCTACATCCCATGATATTTAGGGAGATTATTCTTTTTGCCAGCTTCTATTCATTCTGCTTGTGTGAATATAGACCCAAAAAATGCAGCTAACCATCAGCATTGAAAAACCAATGGTATTTTCCATTTATAAACATGATCAAATGTCCAGATAAAGAGCACAAAGTAGTACACTAAGATTTCTGAAACACACATAACCAGAACATCTGTCTCACAATACTGAGAAGGCAAAGTATCATATCCATCCCCGAATTTTCAGACAAGTAACTCTTATTCTTTATTGAATCTAAAAAGATTCAATTTCATAGATATTCTGCATTCATTTTCACATACCATAAGATTGAGCACAAAATAAACACAATATAAATGCCAACAATATGCACATACTATTGTGTGTTTTTCAATATTAACACAGAGAAAAAGGAAGAGTTTCACTAACCCTTGTAGTCATATCAAAATCATAACTTTTCCACAACCCACTTCTCAAAAACCCATCAGCAGCACAAATTTTCCTCAGAGTGGCCAATGCCAAACCAATCGCAATATCAGCAACGTCATCCGTAAGCACATCAGGTGTGTTTGTAACTGAAATCCCTCTTTCTTTACACTTTACCAAATCGATTTTGTCCAAACCCACGCTGTAAGTGGACACAATCTCCAAGTTGGGAAGTGAATCAATGAGCTCTGAGTCAGCACCCACCACTGTGTTTCCTACAACAGCTAAAATTGATTCCGAGTTTTGTTTCAAGAACTCAGTTTTAAATGGAATTTCCCACAATCTGAAGAGTCTGAATCGTTTGCCTAGTTCTTGTTCCAGATAAGATGACATAGGCTGCGTCATTAGTACTCCTTTGCTCTCCATTTTTGTTCCAGACGAAGAGAGTGGTATACAAGTGCATTAGTCGGTCATTCTGTGAAGGCATACTCTATAATCCTCCAAAATGTAACATTTCTATCTAGAAGGTGTAGAGAAGGCGTGATTATTTGTGAAACTTTTAAAAGCATTGCTTTTCTTTTCCTTTTTTGATGTCTGTCTATGCGGAGAACTAGCAGTGTCATCCACTTAGAGTTGTGGGCCTGAGAGTTTGAATGTCACTAGCTGCAAAATACAACAATGGATTCAGAAAATGTGTGTCTATGTCATCCATAAGGCAACCCATCAATTTTGGTTTTGGTGTCAGCAAGACCAGACTAGACATTGATACAAGAACCCTTGTGGTCTGATTATCTGGTACATTAATTAGTTTGGTTTTAGAGCAGTTAGTTCCATACAAAGAATTGTAACCATTTCAACCAAGATGTTTTTGACTGTAACAGGAGGACTCTCATGTATGCCAGATGGATGTCCTACTTCATACTAATGAAATATAAAACAGTATGCTACATGATCATAAACATCATTTGTAGCCATCTGAAGCAGTGGGAGACTTGCGTTCGAGCCAGGGCAAAGAAGTTTGCTCCTCATAAATAGATTGTATTCCAACTTCATAAAGGGAACCACACATTAAAAGAATGGAAGCAAATACCTTAACATTTTACTAGATTTTTCTTTTTTCAAATCTTTAGAACAAAATCAGATAACTGGAGTTAATAGTGGTTTGTTCAGGAAATGCGCCTCCAAGTTTGCAATGACAACATCAGCCAATGACTTTCGACTTTCCACCGTGCCTGCTCCTATATGAGGGGAAAGGACTACATTATCAAGCCCAACCAACTGCTCAGGTACTTCAGGTTCATTTTCAAGCACATCAAGTCCAGCTCCACCCAACCGGCCCTCAAGGAGAGCAGCCACCAGTTCAGGTTCATCAATGTGAGGCCCTCTCGCAATGTTGATAAGAACTCCTGTTGGACCCAATGCATTCATAACTTCACGATTGATTATGTGACGAGTTTCACTGGTTAATGAACATGCCACAATAAGAATTTGGCAGTCAGTTGCCAAGTCAATGACACTCGGATAGTATTTGTAGCCTGAATCTTGTTTCTTCGATTGTGAATGGTAACTGATTGGACAGCCGAAGGCCTCAACTCTCTTGGCAATTGCTGAGCCTATTCTGCCGAGGCCTACAATACCTACTGATTTTCCACTGAGCTGCAACAAAGTTGAGGAATGGTCAAAGATTGCAAGTTAGCTCCAAATCCAGTAAGCTAAATGGCACTTAGAGATGATAGACTTTTTAAATTGAAACAAGAACAAACTTCAAACAGAACCTTAGATGTCAACTTGAAGTCACATTTCTTCCACATCCCACTTCTCACAAATCGATCAGCTTCACAAATTCTTCTTAAAGTGGCCATTGCAAGCAATATGGCCAAGTCAGCTACATCCTCTGCAGAAGCACCCGGGGCATAGGAGACTCTAATTCCCCTTTCTTTACACTTAGTTAAGTCAATCTTATCCAATCCAGAACTATGGCTTGCTATGATCTCTAAATTTGGTAGCGAGTCAATCAAGGCAGCATCAGCTCCATGCACCCCATTTCCCACAACAGCTCGGATAGATTTCGAGTGTTGCTTGAGAAATGAGGCCTCAGAAGATGAAGGAATTTCCCAAACTTTGATGAGGTTGAAACGGCTGGCAAGCTCTTCTTGGAGGTAAGTTGACAAGGGACATGTCAACAGTACACTTATGTTGTCCATTAGTGAGGGGAAAATTGCAGTTGATTCACAGGATTAATGTTGTTCAGAAGAATTATTATCCCAGTATAACTAGAGTTTAGCAATCCAAACTCAAAATGTAGCTGGAGATAAAAATAACTGCAGGAAAGTTACCAAGCACATCTCATTCCCATTACGTATATGTTATTGCCAACAATGATGATATCCATACTACTATAATTGACAATGATTCCAGTTAGTAACTAAAGCCAAATACAGAATCATAATAGCTAATTGTAATGCATTACTCAGCAGAAGATTCAACAATAAGTGGAGGAAACATACGACAAAACAAACAGATGGGGTGGCTGGACCGTTAAGAAAACATACCCGGAAAACAAGTTCAGACGTCAAGGACAGCACCTTTAAATGGAGTAGCTGAAAGAGTTGTAATAGCAATTCACCGTCAAGCACTCGCTCCGTCGTCTTCTTCCATCATGCCATCACAGGAAAAAAGTCAAATAAGGGGAATCAAATAGTCAGATTTCCACTGACGGTTTATACAACTTGGGTTTTTCCACTTCACTTTTGTGGTGATTCCTCAACGACCATAGTCTAACTAGAAAAAAATAAAAAAATCTAATGTACAACCATATAGTGAAATCACATATAAAGTTTGGTAGATTGTAATGATTTTATTTAATTTTTACATAAAAATATGACTAATGTATTGTAATAATTACACTTAGTTTTTATATGAAAAGTATGAAATTTTTATAAAAAATTTATATAATTTAAATTTTTTTTATTTCATAAATTAACTTTTGTACTGTATTCTTTCAAGTCCCCATAACAGTCAAAACAGAGGAGCCGTTTATTAATGGGCCGAATTACAACCAGCCTATGTAGATTTCAGTTTCGAAGTTAATTAATGGGTCCATCACTAGGTAGATTTCTAAAAATTAAAACACCGACCTACTCCAGATAGTTGGGCCCAAAATAAAATAGTAGAAAAGAGAACTTTGAACCGGCTGAATCATTTTATCTCATTTTGCATTTTTTTTAATAAAATTTTTGTACCCATGGAGAAGATTTACATTATCAAGACAAGTTTTATACTCCGGACACAGACAAAAGCTATATCAAAATGTAAAAGTTGTTTTAGAAATGTAAAATTGAAAAGTAAAATCAGTATCCACACAATTCTGTCTTCTGTTGCCTAGCACTCATCCAGGCTACATTCAATGGAAACAATAAGATTTTTAATACTGGATAATCACATTCACCAAAGTTCTGAAGGAGATATAATAAAAGGAGGGAAGGAAAGTTTTGTAGGACGAACTGCTCTTGATCATAAATGAATAGCATTCAAAGACATAATTATACTACAGGAGTTAAAAGGGGTTTGCTCAGAAAATGAGCTTCCAGGTTCCCAAGGACAAGGTCAGCCATGTCCGTGCGTGCTTCCACCGTACCACTGCCTACATGGGGCAATAAGACTACATTTTCCAGGCCAAAGAGCTGCTCAGGTACTTCAGGTTCCTTTTCAAACACATCCAGCCCAGCCCCTCCCAAACGGCCTTCAAGGAGAGCAGAAACCAGCTCAGCTTCATCAACATGAGGACCCCTTCCAATGTTTATGAGAACTCCCTTTGGCCCCAAAGCATCAATGACTTCACGGTTAATAATATGACGAGTTTCAGCAGTCAATGGACATGCAACAACCAGAATCTGGCAATTGGAAGCCAAGTCAATGACATTCGGATAGTACTTATATTTTGTATCTGGCTTCTCTGATCTTGAGTAATAGCTGATTGGACAGTCAAATGCTTCGGCTCTCTTAGCAAGTGCAGTGCCAATTCTGCCTAGCCCTATGATACCCACCGACTTTCCAGTAAACTGCAAAAATGGTAGCAATGAGGAGCATGATAATATAATAGAAACAAGAAACAAAAAAAGGTATTTGCAGGACTTTCAGTACAATGATAATTCAGCTCCATCAAAGTAACCCTTCTTGGATCTTGCACACGCGAGAGATTCTATGTACCAGACTATCCTTTTAATGTAATTTTTTGGCCAACTTTATCCAAATGAATATTCTAGTTCAATTTTAAAATAGACAAAATGTCTTTAGTCCCTAAATCTAATTATTATGGAGATTTTAATCTAAATGAAATCACAGATACCAACTTCAAAGAACAGAAGGCAAAAAGAAAAATAATCTGACAAACATTTCATAAAAATTATCAACGAATGAATAAAGCCTTGAATGGAATAACATTCAAATCAGGGCAAGAAATTAAACAACAATAAGTCCAGAACAAATCATCAATCCAGCTGGTTCGAAAACGCTAAAATGAGGAAGCCCCATTGTATGAATCCAAGCATTATTCGCTACTTCAGAAACCCACTTCCAATGGATCATGCTTACAAAGAAAAATTATCAACTAAATCGTCAATAGTGTTCAGGTGAGTTTTTACAGGGCACTTTTAAGCCTTTCTGATGTTTGCCGTGCTCCATCCCACAAGCCGCTGCAACTCTAGTAATAGTTCATTATATTTTTTATGTTTTTGGGTTTTCCTTATCTATGTACAATTTGCTAAAAATCAGCTGTTATCAATCATCAGCCATTGTAGTGAAAAAGTTCAACTGATTTTGCTTAATTATATAAAAAACGATTAAGTGCCATAACGCTTGAGCATGGCCTCCATCATGGATAGGTGGCATCATACTTTATGCATTTTTTGGGGGACAGGGGCAAGAACTTGAGAAGTTCACCATTTACGGTTGTTTTCATAATCTCAATGCCTATTTGACAAGACAAAGAGGTTGTCAAGCAACAGCCAGGAAGAAAGAAGGCAGGCAAACCAAACCCACGCAAACACTGATGACAAGTTTAACCTGCCTGACAAGAGAGACGGTAGAACAGGAAATTAAGTACAAAAATGGAATGGAAATTGCCTAGTGTTAAAGAATTATTCGCTCTGGAGAAAAGTTTCGACAGTTATATACAATTGTACTCCAGAGTATGCATCCTGAACAAGACGTCAAATACTATTTCCTAACGCACACTCATGCCTATAAATTAACCACAGTACATTCCATTAGCATTCGGATCGGGCTAAGCAAAAGATCACATCAAGACCCAGCATAGAAAAGTGAACTAGAAATTACTAATACTAACAGAACAAAAATTTCCTCACTGTGAGTCTGTGAGTAGGAATGAAACAAAAAAAAAAAAAAACACATGATTATGGTTCTCGTGTTAATTTTCTCAAACTTGTTATCATTTACTATCAAAGAAAAACAAAAAGGTGAGGTGAAAGATTAAAAAACCAAACCTTGGTAGTCAACTCAAAGTCACCCTTTTTCCACAACCCTTTTCTCACATATCGATCGCATTCACAAAGTCTCCTCAAAACAGCCAGCATCAACCCAATTGCCAAGTCAGCAACATCCTCAGTCAACACATCAGGAGTGTTGGTGACCCTTATCCCCCTTTCTCTACACTTATTCAAATCAATCTTATCCAAACCCACACTAAAACTCGAAACAATCTCAAGTTTCGGCAGCGATTCAATCAGTTCAGCATCAGCTCCGACAGTGGCGTTTCCCACAACAGCCCTGATCGAATTTGAGTTTTCTTTCAAGAATTGCTTAGCCTGCGGAAAGTTCCAATACCGGAACAGCTTGTAACGCTTGTCTAATTCCTGTTCCAGATAGGAATTCAGTGGGCACATCAAAAGAACTCCGATTGATTCCATTTTTTCTTTTCTTTTTTTAACCTTTTGTGGATTTTTGCTGGATGAAGTTTTACTCTCAGGAGGGTCAGGTGTGCGGACTGTGAGACTACTTATACCGCCATCATTCATTTCTTTGACAGAGCTAATCGTCCTAAAAGTTTGGAAGTTTTGGTGGGTTGGTGACCTTATGGTTAGAGTTTGACTATGACTAACCCAGTTAAGGTTTTAGGCAGGCCCATTATAGACCAAGAGATGCAGATGGCTAAATGCTGTGTTGGTTTTGAGTCATTTTGCCTATTTTTTATTTTCTTGTGGGGCTTCTGGAGGGCCATGGATTTGGGCTTTTTCTTTGGTTTTTCTTTTGTTGGGTATGATTGGATTTTGGGTTTGAAGAATTTTACCACAACAGACGAGAAGCAAAAGAACAAATAAAGGGCCGAAGCCGACCGAACATTAAAAAACATAGATGAAAGATTAAAAAAAACAGACAATTCAACCTCCACTTCCCTTTAGGGGTAGCAATAGGTCAGCTTTCGAGTTTATATATAGTATTTTGAAAAAATAATAAGATTGCAAAAAAAAAATAGAAGGCAATAAAAGTTGGATCAAATTATTTTCGTGTCGAATTTTCGTGTTAGGTAGATTTGTTTTTGTACATTATTTTTTAAATTTTTTTTTAGGTATGTGTGTCAGAAATTGCCACCCTTACTTCCCTTCTTGTTTTTCCTATAAATTATTATTATTTTTTTTACAATTTGCATGGTAAATTGTATTTTTTCCTTGAATATTATACATATTTGTTATATTTTTACCTTTTAATATAACAAGAAAAACTGTGCGCACTAACTTAAAATTTTTTTTTTTTTTTACTTTTGATCTAGTATTGCACGCAACAAATTGCTAAATTGTAAGTTATAAATTTAACGTTTGACTTTACATATTCTTGACGAAAGATAAACTTTTTTAGAGTCAAAATGTCAGAATAAACGCTGTTACCGTCATTACCAGGATAGTTGTGTCTCTTAGGTATTAATGTAAAATCCCATGCCACAATAAATAGTCTTAATTACAAATTATCTTTTTTTAAATATTTTGTGATTGTCCACGAAATTAGTGTCATAATTGGCTGGATTAACCTCCATCTCTAATTATATATTTAATACTTAAGTATACGAAAATGTTGGTGCATTAGAGCATATATGCCGGAAAATTATGTTCACATTCTCTCAACTCTTAAATCATAATCAAATGATATACAACTGGAAGGTGTTACTTGACTCAGTAGCAAGGATTTAGAGAAGTCAAAATTTAAATTACAGGATCGACTTTAAAAAATGGGTATTTAGGAATCAAATGTGTGGATTAATTGCTAAAATGGGCATTCACACAGTCAAGGAAATTCGATTAAAGATGAATCAATCTTTACACATGGCATCTAATTACTACCAATAATGATCCAATTTGGTCTCATGTACTGTTTGTTTGTTTCGAACTATTTTGCATCAATGTCTAGCATATAGTGCGTATATTCATCATGGTTCAAAATTTCTTTCCCATGTTTTAGAACTTCTTTTTTTTTTTTACATTTTAATGTTCCGTATGAATAACTTTTCAAAATATATGTTTACATTTTTTAAAATATTTTTTATTTTATAAATATTATTTTAAAAAAAATACAAAAATACATTTTAAAATACTATACATACACGTATAAGTTGGCATTCTTAGTTGAGCACAACTCTCTTGGACACTTTGATGACTTGGGAAAGACTAAGGAGGAACAACATGGTGGGTTGGGAGAATGGAAAATGGAGAAGAGGAGAAGCACTACTTTCTACCCTGAAATGCCCCAGATGACCACTGAACATAATTTTAGTTTCATTAGCTAAAAAAAACAAAGGCAAAAATGTTTTAGGATTATAGAAGAATCATGAAGTTAATAATCATCCATTGCCACTTTAAAACCCATACCTTTAGCTAAACGTTGCCATAACATAATAAAATACAACCATTCACTTCTCTCACAATTAGGAATCCCAACAACCAGCCAACCATGTACCCGATATTGAAAGTAAAAAAAAAGCAAAAAGCATCTTGGAGTCAATGCTCTGACCTGTTGTGCTAGTTCATGCTTGAACATGCACCCCACATTCCCTATACATTTCACCAAACACATAATAAAGCAGCACAAAGTCCACACCAATCAAATTATTGCTTCCCAATTAACCAAAAATTTTAAAAAAAAAGAGGCAATTCTTTTGTTCTCTTAATTTGTCAAAGTCCTGAATAAAGGATTGTTGATGATCATTGAGAAGTTGAGGTTTCCTTCTCTTTTTTTCAACAAGAGCTAATCCAACCCTGTTTTCTCCACTCCACCTCCCATGATTCTCTTGTTGTAATCTTTCTCAAGGATTTACGTTTCTTGTTCTCGGCCTCTACAATTTCCATTGGATGATTAGCATTGTTTGTTGAAATAACATCTGTTTTGCAAACATGGTTCGAGCAATTGAGGAAGAACAAGAAATATACAAGTCCAACGACATGGAAAGGCAAAGTGCCGGAAAATCGCTCAACCGTACTGATTTTGTTAAGTCCCGGTTTGCTGGGGAAGGAGGGGATGCCTCGGGCCCCGTCTCAAAAAAATCATCAGGCAAGCTAGCTGCGCCATTTTCTTCTCACGTTCTCTCTCATTTGCATGCATGGCCAAGAGGCTGATTTATCTTTTTCCTTTCAATTCTTCTTATAATGATCTTTAAATTTTCTAAATATAGTTACAAGAAGTGTTCTCGAAAATTATTAATTTTGGCCTTGTATTGAAATATACAAGTCCAGGCACATATTATGCTTTTGATTAATAATCAAGAGGTTCTAACAAGTGATGGACCACATCATTTGGTGAAAAGTTCTTGTGGTCGTATTGACAAAGATACGTCAATGAAAGATTTTATAGCAAAACATACAATAATATGAATGAGAGCTCTAACACAAAATTTGGATACTAAACTTCGTTCTGGAAAATTGATTTTAGCACAAAAGATTAAAAACTGAATTCTCTGATTCTTGGCGATGTTGACCCTTCCTGCTTTCCTTGCAAAGATTGATGTTTTGTGCAAAAATTTTTCATCTAAAAACTAGAAGCTCTATCGTGTGATTTTGGTCCTGTAATTATGCATTATTATTATTTGGGCTGGTTTAGATATGGAGCTGATGAAGGAGAAATTCGCAAAGCTGCTCTTGGGTGAGGATATGTCCGGAGGAGGAAAGGGAGTTTCATCAGCTTTGGCCTTGTCAAATGCAATTACAAACCTGGCAGGTATCCTCAAAGCACAACATTGAGTATAACAAGGTTTTCTTGTATAACTCTGATTGTTAATTTGAAGAGAAAATGGGATGAAAGTTGGAGGAAAATGAACCATATTACGAATTTGAACATAGCCATATACGCATGTGTTTCTTATTAATTGCATGATCCTTCACCCAAATGCAGCTTCTGTCTTTGGAGAACAAAAGCGATTAGAGCCAATGTCACCAGAGATGAGAGCGAGGTGGAGAAAGGAAATAGATTGGCTCTTGTCTGTCACAGATCACATCGTCGAGTTTGTTCCTTCCAAACAAAAGTCTAAGGATGGAACAAACATGGAGGTAAATTAACTTCTCCTCTACATGCAGTTTAAGTGTGTATTAGGGCTTATCTTAAGGACTAACAATGTAGCATCAACTTGCTCTCTTTTTCATCAGGTCATGACAACAAGGCAGAGAAGTGACCTTCATATGAATATTCCAGCCCTCCGTAAACTGGATGCAATGCTGATTGTAAGATAGTTTAAAAGCGTTTATGTTTTCTCAAGTCTCAACCTTTTCTTAACCATCTTTAATCATATCAATTCATCTGCAAAACTATTTTACAGGATTGCCTGGACAACTTTAAAGATCAAAATGAATTCTCCTATATATCAAAAGATGATGAATCCCAGAAGGGGAAAAATAATAGGAAAGATGACAAATGGTGGATACCTACTCCTAAAGTTCCTCCAAATGGCTTGTCTGATGACACAAAGAAATGGCTGCAGTTTCAGAAGGATTCAGTAAATCAAGTGCTTAAAGCAGCTATGGCGATAAACGCTCAAGTTCTTTTAGAGATGGAGATACCTGAGAACTACATAGAGTCACTCCCCAAGGTAGAGGAATTTTTTTTTATTTACCTTATTAATTGATGCTGTAGATTTATAAGCTGCTCTTACATTTAACTTTTCCCATAATTCTCATCAGAACGGGAGAGCAAGCTTAGGAGATTCAATCTACAAGAGTATAACTGATGAATACTTTGATCCTGATTATTTTCTCTCCACAATGGACTTATCATCAGAACACAAAATTCTTGACCTCAAGAACAGAATTGAGGCATCTGTTGTGATCTGGAGAAGGAAGATGACCGCGAAAGATGGAAAGTCATCCTGGAGTTCAGGTGTGAGTATGGAGAAGAGAGAAATATTTGAGGACAGAGCAGAGACTATACTGCTCATTCTTAAGCAACGGTTCCCTGGACTTCCTCAGTCTTCACTTGACATTAGCAAAATCCAATACAATCGAGTAAGAAGTGCTCTAAGTTTACTTGATCGGGCATTCAGTTTTCTACTTTTACATTTAAAAGCTGTGTTTGGTAATTTGAGTAACAGTTGGTAATTTGAGTAACAGTAGAAAGCCTGAAAGTAAGCAAAATCAGCAGTATCTACTGAATCTAAGAAGCAGATTGAATATTTTGCCACCATTCAGTGTTCTAACCTAGTTTTTTTATACATGTTGCCAGGATGTTGGGCATGCTATTTTGGAAAGCTATTCAAGAATAATAGAGAGCCTGGCATTTACAGTCATGTCACGAATAGAAGATGTTCTCCATGCAGATTCTATGGCAAGAAATCCACAAAATGGAGAACACAAGAAATCCCTAAAAAGAGAGCCCTCACGTTTAGCATTGGATACATTTCCCAATGCTAAAGAAGAGGTAGAAAAGTTGAATGCAGCAGAGACACCAACTTCAATGACACTTTTAGATTTTATGGGTTGGCCACTGGATCAAGGAGACACAGAAACAAAGAAAGATTCGAAGGAAGATTTTTCCAGTGACAGTGATGCGAAGCTCTTGAGCAAACCCCAGAATATTGTGACCAACAAGAAAATTTCCTACATAGAAAGACTAGAGCACTTAGGTGGTTCTAGAAGTCCTACAGCACGACACTAACTTGTGTTTTCTCAGAAACCAAATTAACTTACGGTAGAGGCCAAGACTGACCAGCAGATTTCGTCAGGAATGATGATCAATATTGAATGTTTCTGTTCAGATGATTAAAGCCATATAGGATTTGCTAAGTTTTTCCTTTTGTAAATATGGGAAAGCCACTTGAGCTACTGGCTTCAAAGCACATCAGATATGCTTTGCTCTGTAGGCGAGATCAGCTTGTTACAACTTTTTGATCTTGTAATGACTAAACAATTCAGTTTTAAGTGTTAGCTTCATGACTGTAACTCAGAGGTGATACGATTCCTGAAATTCTTATAGAGTTCTTCACCATTTTTATGTCAAGCTAAACAATGGACTACAATCCCAGCCCAGAAGAATGGAAAATAAGAAACCAGAAAAGGTGCCACCAAATATTGAAATGCTAAATTCCTTGTAATAACAATCAGGTGTCACAAATGGACTCCAAAGATACTTACAAGCTTCGGAAGATACACATCCAACACAATAAAATGTTGTGAGAATCTTAAAAACACAGAGATCATTAGATTTTGCCCCGCGGCCCGGGCTTTGGTGGAAGTTGGGGACCCTTTTTGATAGGTAGATAATCCGGGGAGGCCGTGGCACTTACATAAGCAAGCAAGGAGCCACCTCCAAGGATCAAGAATTTCAACAACAAACCTCTCTTGGTGAAAGGAGCTGCAAACGTCTCAAAGAATTTGCTCTGCAACCATATATTCACATCAATCAAACAAAGCCGTCTTCACAACACAATAGTACACTACTTAATGAGCTCAATATAACATGGAATGGTGCTGAGTGCTGATTCTGATTGAAGTAAAAGTAAAGTACCTGAAGTGAGTTGTATGGCGAGGGTGCATCTGATCCATACAAGTCCCATTGACCAGTAGTGTTGCCCAAATCGTCCAAATCAAAGTAAACACTCTTTTCACCATACTTTGCAACCACAGGACCAGCCCTGCATTGACCAAATTGTCCATTAGACACCCAACCATTAGGCCATCAAATCAAACCAAGACTAGAAGCTTGAACATTACTTAACTACCTGGTTTTAGAGCGTTTCAATCCCAGAGAAGAAGGCTTAACATGGAGCTTAGTTCCAATGATGGAGCTTCCTGCAAGACCCTTTACAGCAGTTGGCTGCACAGGGGCAAAGGTTGCCAAAGATGCCATGGAGTTTCAGTCTAAACTGACAAAACTATTTGGATACCAAACTAGTGAATCGATAGATGAATATACAATTTTGATATTTGGGGAGTGGATTTTCGAATGACACGTGGCAAATTGGGCTTCTCTGGAGAGATATGGGATCCCATGGTAGAGGTAATATGTGGATTGTTGTTGGATAAGCCTATCCTTTTGGAGTGGGAAAAAAATTTGAACATTGGGAAAGGTTTTGTTAGGAACTTGGGAGTAATGCCATTTTGGGCGTCTGATATGACAATAAATCTCAATCTACACATTTTAAAGTATGATTTTTTCAATTTCACCCTTCAGGCTAGAAGAAGTGCTCAAGTTGACCGTTGACTAGTCAACCAGAGATAAAATTAACATAGGAAAGCATATAAATTTTCTCAATAAAATGATTTGAAAGTATACAAGAAAAAAATCATAAAATTCAATCCAATTTTTTTCCAAAAAAAATCCACAATTCCAGAAATTTCTAATTTAAATGATTAGCCTAACACCACTTCAAAAGAATCAAAGCTGCCCCACTCGCAGGCATATGCATGCATAATGGGCCAGAGCCCAATCGCTGGCATATGCATGCAAAATGGGCCAGAGCCCAATCTAGCTATCAAACAACCAATCCAGTTTGGTGATCTGGGCTATGGACAATTCAAGATGGTATATGCATGCAGAATAAATGGGCTAGAGCCCAATATGTCTGTCAAGCAACCAATCCAGTTTGGTGATCTGGGCTGTTGAAGATTCGAGATGTGAAGCGGGCAAATAAGAAGGCTTGCTTTCGCACCTCTCTCTAACCCACTCTCTCTAGCAATGTCTGCAACCTCACCTCTGCTCCGACTGCCCTTATCCCAATTCAAATCCCTGACCCTCACCACTCCATTCCTCCATGGATCCACCCCAGTTTCCTCTCTCTCCAAGCCCTCTTCTTCTCTCCCTACGCCACTCTCTTCATTACCAGCAATCCTCCCTCCAATCCGAGCCATGAAATCAATGCAAGGCCGAGTTGTTTGTGCCACCAGTGACAAGACTGTGGCTGTGGAAGTTACGCGGCTTGCGCCACATCCCAAGTACAAGCGTAGGGTTAGGAAGAAGAAGAAGTATCAAGCTCATGACCCTTTAAATCAATTTAAAGTTGGAGACTTTGTTCAGCTTGAAAAGAGCAGGCCAATTAGCAAGACTAAGACTTTTGTTGCTGTGCCGGTTGCGCAAAGGAATATTCCAAAGGCCAAACTGGTGGTTCCACCGGAGCTTGGACAACTGTTACAGCCCCAGCAGCAGCAGCAGCCAAGTGACAATGTCAGTGAGGGCTCTGTTGATACTTGAAAGGGCTATGTTGGTATTTGAAAACCTTCAGTTTGTATTGAGTCATTTTGGGGTCGAACACTTGGTTGCTTTTTGGGTTTATGTAATGAAATGTAATGGATAATGCTTTTGGAATTTTCATGATTTTGTCTATATGGTCTTCTCCTCGGGCAGGAAAACTTAATGTGATTTCTTCCGACATTGGAAATCTCTCTTGTGCTAATGGCTAATGCGCCAGAATATTATGTTTTGCTAATACTTATTTGGAAATAACAAAAACATGGGTTGAAAGAAGGTAGGTCTGGCGGATTGTTTTGGAGTTCTAACATTAGCAAGACATCAACAGTTGACAGTGAAGTGGGTTATTGCATGCTGGTCCAGGGTCAGGAGCTTGTAGGTTTACACTATCATTTATGCAGGAACTGTGGAGATCATGAAAGATTGAAACTTTAAAGATTCTTGAAGAATGAAGAGTGTTGTAAAATTAATGAGATAACAACATGTATATTTGGTTCATAAAACTATCTTGCCTGCTTCTAAGTTCGTCTAGTCTCTCCTTCTCTGCACACACGGACAAGCTATTTTCCTGCGTACTTTTACTAAACTATTCAATTATTCAAGTATCCATTGTTAATTTCTTACCTTGATGTGATAAGTTTAGGAGGCTGTTGCTAAAATCCTTTGAAACTTCGGCGGAAGTTTATTCACTCGCTTTAATAAGGCAGAAATGGTGGTACACAATCAAATGTCTTTGCCACCTTCTGTTTTGGCCTTTCTACAAATGAATCTGAGGAAGTAGCCACTGATACTACTGTAAAAACATACGCAAAAAGTGATGCAAATAGCAATGTTTACTATGTTATTTGCTATGATATTATATCTATATTAGAAAATAGTGTCCCATAGGAAAAAAAAGTTTTTGGGACAATCATTAGAGTAAAACGAGTTATAGAAACTAAACTTAACAAAATCCTTTTCATAGTTTCTAAAACTAATAGAAACCCAAAGGAAATAAGGAAATCTGAGGTGTTACAGGCAGCTTATATCCATCAGTTAACCAGCATAATCATCCATCTTCACAGTTCAGACTTGCTTTTATCTTCTTTAACGTGCACGATATAATGGAGTTTACTGATTCTACGGATTCAACGGAAAGTTTAGCCGTTTGAGAGTTACTAGTTAGGATTTGAAAAGCAATAGTAAGCAGAGATCCTGCTTCTGTATTCTTCTCTTCTGGCTTTGATGTGATAAGCAGAGGCCTCGACTCAATTCCATCTTGGAGAATGGAGAAACCTGAAGATAGTACAGCAATATTACTGGAGTCACAACCTGTCATCACTGATTGCATGCCGTCGATGTCCACTGGGGCGTATACCACCATGGACTCGTAAGAATTTGTGCAGCTATCTTGGAGCACCCACTTGGTGTTGTTTTTCGTTTTCATTGTCTGAAAAATGAGTTGAAATTCAACATGGTCAGTATGTGTTTTGTTCCTTATTTGGAGTGCATATGAAGAGTTAAAGAGATGGGGAAATGTGGAGGAAAGATGTGGTAATACAAAATCTCTTCTCTTCCTGGGACAAATGACTCACTTGAATGGTGACTGCATTCCCTCGATTCTGTCCTTTGGCCAAGTTTACAATGGAATGCACTGGACCTCCATTGGACATGACATCCCACTGAATTGTGGATAAAATGGAGTAATTAAAACCTCTAAACCATAGTTACTTTTAAGGATGTTGAAATTTATTGATGGTTGTGAAAATAAAAGAGCCAAACCTCATTTCTACGGGTTTCATCTCTCAGGAAGTCAAATAGGACACGGTGACCTACTGGCAGCCAGACAGAGGAAACTGCGCATAAGATCACCCCAAGAGGTTCTCCTGGGTCATTCAAGTTTTTCCTAGAAGCCACCCTAATGTCATCTCCATATTTGCTGTTGACTTTGGTCCATGAATTGTAGCTAGATGCACCTAGTGCCCGACAAAAGCTTACCCTCATTCTGTGGGCCAATTGCAAAATGCTTTTCCTTCCAGCAAGTGTAGCAACTCCTAGTTTGGTAATGCAAAAATTTCAGGTTAAAATTCATCTCAGTAAACCACTTGAAAGAATAAGCAGAAAAGTAGTATATTAGTTGTTTTAGAATACCACTGGAATCCTTTGTGGGTACATTTGTTGCCATGAAGAACACAAGCCGTTCGCATTGCTGCTGCAGAGTTGCCAGCCAGTGATTTGCTCCAAAGGCCAGACGACTGTTTACAATTGCACGAAACAAGGAGTGAACTGTGCTTTTCTGTGATTCAAGATGCTCTACCCAGGTCACCTGAGAAGCCATGGAATACGTCCATTAGAATACTTCTCTGCTTTAACTTGATTTCTGATTTTGAAATGATTTAACAGTCAGTCAATCTCTGGACACAGAGACTTTCTTTCATGCATGCTACCTTGCAATGGCCATTTGCTTCATCCTCAATTATGCAACCAGATGGACGTTTTCTACACTTTGTTAAAGATGCATCAATGCTATCTTCTACTTTGTCAATGGAGACATCAACAATAGCCCATTGATCGGCACTAAGTTGTTTGCAATAGCGGACAAAGTAAACTTCTCTGGTCGGCACCATTGGAGTAAGCATTTGCAGCTCCGCAAACATCTGCAGTTGCCAACAGAAAGGTAAAACATATCAGACTTTAGCTCAAGAAACTTTCTTATGCAAAGTTTTGAAATTCACATTACTTCTGCATATATTTTATTGATGTTTAACATGATAATAAAAGCTTTCACTGAACTTCTTTCTTAAAATCAATAGCGCGAAAGAACATCCTCTAGCTCTTGTAATTTTATACATATTTTTTGAAGTTGGTTTTTTCATTCCCATGGCGGGATTGATCCAGAAAAAATACATTGAATTAATTACTTAAGGGGTGATCATTTATGATGTTTTTTGGGTACCAAAGTGAACTAGCATTTCACACTTGGATGCCATTAAAATTTTTGACCAGCATGTATTCCCCATAAGAAGAAAAAGGTGGACTTGAAATGTCTCCTTCCATGAATAATGAAGGGAATGACAAGGTTTTCAGTGGAGTTATTTTCAGGTCCCATTATCACAAATTTAGGAAACATCATTGCCAAATGATGTGACTAAACGGCCTTTTCTCTTTTCCTGAAAAGAAAATACCTAGTCCTAACTCAATCATGTTTGATGAAGAGAAAATTTTTGAGGAAATGGACATCCAACCATCCATCGAATGAAAACTAGTACCGTACTTACCAGCTGAACCGCACCATCCCTGTTGGACCCTTCACCCATGCATACAACATCAACCGTAGCTGCCTTTGACACCATACATGGGAACATTTCTTTCCATTGATTCTGCAAGAAATAATGGAACAAAAAAAATAAAATTTGAAGGCATCCATCTATAGCTAGCCCGTATGATTTGGAAAGAGATCATAAGCTATACTTACCACATCAAGAAAACATTGAACAAGCCTAGGGAGATCCAGAAAGACAACTCCAGTCGCTCTTGAGGCCTCAATAGATCTTTTTAGCCTTACGCTGCTTGCATTTTCCATGGGAAATTGTTTCGTGTATTCGTCATAATTAAGAATTTCACGACCAGTTTCTAAACTTCGGAACCATAGAGGTTCTCCTGAAGTAGCCATTTTTTTCAGCTCTCCCAATGCTTCATTCACAATCTCCATTATACGTGACTTTTCCAAGCCAAAGATGCCACTATAAAACTCCAAACAGCTTCTGTTCTCGAATTCATTTGCAGCCGAACAAGAAGAATCAATGGGCGACGCTCCTCCAGGTGTGTATCTCCCGATGACTGTCCTGAGTTTCTCAACCTGCAAAGATATGAATATGAGCATTTTTCAACATATATATTTGTTAATTGTGTGTAACTATTACAAGAGAGTTAATATCATTTGAAACCTCGGATTTGAGTCTTGCATTTTCGATCCGTAGCTGTTCTTCAGTGGCGGAAGAGGAGGCATTATTGTTGGTAGATGTAGGAAAACCACAGTTGGTACAAGAGGCTCTCGGAATGGCCTCTCTTAACGACTTGTTCTCATCACGAAGCTTCTCAAGTTCCGTCTTCAACAAGGCATTTTCATGACGTTCCTGTATAGCCTGCAATACCCGTCCATCCCTGCTGCACGTTAATCTACCATCCATTTAACCAAACCAAAAAAACAATATTCTTATAATACCTACCTTGATCTGGGTTCGGCGATTTTGAAACCAAAATTTGACTTGGCGAGGATGAAGGCCTAATTGCTTGCTAAGTTCTTGCCTTTGCTTCTCATCCGGATGGGGAGACTCCCTAAATAGACTACAAATATACACCCGCCCGCATTAATTCATTTGTATATCCAATTCAATTCAATTTTGGTGGAATATGCTCATCTTCATAAATTCATAATCATATAAATTACGGCTGCATGGATCACTGATAAATATCATAGAGTTACATATATTTTACAGAAAGAAAAAATCAAACAAGCCCAAGGTTCATGTCGACAACACCACGTAATTGATGTAATCCATGTTTCATCTCCTACATGGAGAAACCCATGGTCGTACGTTATAAACCACACCACACCACACCACACCACGTAAATAAAATACAGATGGAAGAAAATAGAAAAGAACTTTTACGTGCATATGGAATGGATTTTCCTCATGGTAAAAAAAAAGAGTATTACTACATTAATGTATAGAACTACACCATGCAACAACAAAAATAACAACTAACCGCAGTTTTATAATTTAGTAAAAGAAAACTCATATATCCTCCCGAGCCCCTCGTTTAAGTACTATTCTACTCAACCAACAACATCCTAACACAATGTGGCCTCCAATTCGACACAAGTAATTGTTCTTTAATTTTGTATAATTAGTGTGATGATAAAAAATCTCCACCCTTTTCCAAGCTCAACACGCAGGAGGACTACTTTGCTTTTTTCTAGTGGGATGATAAAAAATCTTCCTTGGTATTTTCATGAATGTAATTGCTTAGCTTCCAAGTTCCAACCAGAGGGATTCTTTTAATTTTATATCAATCAATTTAATTTTAGCAATTATGCATCATAGATTGTTATAGTTTTATGTTAAAAGTTAAGATATGCAATATGCATGTCCCTTAGAAAAAGAAAATTCAAATTGAAAATCAAGACATGCATACATATGTGACCTTGAATTTTAATGCCAATTGAATTGCTATATTAACTACTTATGATAATAATAGTAATAATAATAACAATAAACCTTAATTGCCCCGAAGTGAAATGTTACTGTGTGACTACAAAAGATAAAGATAAAAAGAGAAAGAACATACGCCTCCATTTCCCTGATCTGTTCAGTAGTGTGTCTGTGATATTTTTTCCTCTTCTTTTTCTTATTGTTCTGGTCATCCTCCGGATCATCATCATGCTCTCCTTCGCCTTCTAAATCATCATCAGACCGCGAGGACCTCAAGGGTTCAGAATTTTCACTACTAATTTCCACAGTTTCTTCTCTCCGGCCTCCACCACCACCTCCACTTCCTTCATCACCTTCCTCCACTCCCATGCTGCCAGCCGCGGCAGCCCCATCTCGAAAAATCCCAGCCTGAGAAAGTACAAAAGAAACAACTAAGGTTTGTTAGTAAAAAAAAAAAAAAGAAAAAAAAAGTTTCCTTTCTGTAAGTACGTATCAAATTGCGGGCAAAAAATTTATTGAAAAAAGAAAATAGGGTAGCAATAAAATTTCAGTACAAGACTGAGGGAGAGAGCTGGAGATGGTGAAGGGAAAAAATCTTTGGCTTGAGAAGGTGGAGGATTCGACATGCCCACTATTCCCATGGCAGTTTTGATTAAAGGGTTCTTTTCAATAGGGGAATAATAAGTAAGTAGTATAATAATGAAGGTTGCTTAGAGAGTGTGTGTGTGTGTGTGTTGCTGCTGTTGTTGTTGTTGAGCTGGGCGAGGGTGGAGGAAAGAGGGGAGAGGGGGGGAGGAGGAGTTCGGGGTGGGGGTGTTAGTGGGGTAGACTGGAATTAAGGATATAGAAACAAAGGAAGGAAACTGAGACTGGGAGTATTCAGAATTGAGAGAGAGAATTAGTATGGTACTGTAGTAATTTGGAGAGGGAGGGAAAAGAGGTGAGACAGTGGGGCTGGCAGAAGTTGACCGTTAGATGAGGTATAGGGTCTGAATTTTCAGTCTCAACTAACTTTTTTCCTGTTTTTCTTCACACATTGAGTTCAGTCACTCGAGTCTCTCAACTGTTACTGTCATAAAATTTACTTTAGATTTGCAAAGCAAGGAAAAAGCTCATCAAAGTGTTGTACTTCTCATATATATATATATATATATATATATATATATATATATATATATATATATATAGCAGTCAGTCAAGTATATACTGCACACTTTTTATGTGCTCACGAGTTAGCCAATTGAATTTTTTATGTGGTCCATAAATATCTGACCACAATGGATTAATTTTTGGCATCTTATTAATAATTTGGAGTCAATTTTTCTGCTGGAGTTGGTACAATTATGTTATTGATGATTGTGAGCCATATATAGTTTTGAGAATTCAGACATGCGTCACATGACCAATTAAACAAAAGTTAAGCAAAACATGTAGAAGGGAGAAAGGAAAAGTTAGAGCGTATGTTTGAAATAAGTAAAACATGTCATACATATTAAGTAAAATATTGAGTGTAGTTACTATAATATACTAGAATACTCGTGGATCAAGGTTTTTTTACTTAGATAGAATGAGTTAGCAAAGACAATCTTGGATTTAACTAGGGTGATTAACAAATCTTAAACTTCATCTTGAACATATGCAACAAGAAGGTATAGTTATTATTTAATCACATAATTAATATTGCTATGATTATGCCATAGAGGAATTAGATGAAAGATTGATGGCGGAATAACGGAAGATAAAATTATGAAGTATGCTTCATTTTGTAATAGCCTGACATGCATGGCCAGGCCAACCAATTTTGTAGGTAACATACAATTGCATTGTACTTCTCCTTTGCTACTTGAGTGAACATATGCAACAAGAAGGTATAGTTATTATTTAATCACATAATTAATATTGCTATGATTATGCCATAGAGGAATTAGATGAAAGATTGATGGCAGAATAACGGAAGATAAAATTATGAAGTATGCTTCATTTTGTAATAGCCTGACATGCATGGCCAGGCCAACCAATTTTGTAGGTAACATACAATTGCATTGTACTTCTCCTTTGCTACTTGAGTGGTCACTCGCTCTCAAAGTCAATTAAGATGTTAATATGGGCCTATGGGGTACCAAAAATGATGGCTGGCAGTGCATGCACGTAACCACAAATCAGGTAGAGATGGATTTATATCAGCTTAACACATAAGAATTGCACTCCATGGTCTATCTAATTTTGCTTCCACTACTTTATTTTCATGTCGGTGACGAAATGGGGAGGGAAACCCAAAAATGATGATTTTTATTGAATAACAGTGACAGTAAATTTTCTTTTATGAGTAGCATATGTTCAGAAGTAAAACAAGTTCGTGCATTTTGGTTGAAAGCTGCATTTACACTGAGCTTATGGTGATGGTGTGGTCAAAGACTCCAAGTGTTTGTAGCTGTAATAAGTTAGTATAATAGAACCAACCGACTGTGAATTGACAATACAACTGCTGTTCATGTGACTCAGTCACTGCCAACTTTTTCATAGTTTAGAATTTTCCGAGTCTAGCAGTGTCTGCATATCATTTAATGCATGGCTGTAACAAGTGGAAGCTGGGTATGATTTCTCGTCCAAACACTCAATAATACACTTTATCCAGAGGAGAGGGAGAAGAGAACATGAGGGAAAGGGAGCATGACTAACCAACAATTACAATGAGTTGTTAAAGTCCCGTTTCTTAATGATGCAGGCACTGACTTTGGGGAGCATAGCCAATTATTATTGAGTAATGGGAGCATATATAATCCATCAAACTGTTAATGATTTTAGCTTAATTCCATGTCGTCAATGAAACAATAATTTGGTGGCCACAACTATTGGAATAAAAATATTATTGCATACGACAAAGTTTTGGATATCAATTAAGTACGATTAGGACAAGACTCGCATCAAAATCTAAGCAGGCCCTCATTGTTTCTCTGTGTTTTTACAACCCTTTTTGTATAAACAGTCTTTAACTTACTGAAGATCAGTTCCTGCCGTTGTCCAGATTAAGATACATAACGTGTATACGTGAGATCGCGGAACTCGTGGACTAAAACATACATGCATATATGCATGCATGCATGGAAAACGTTCTATATTTAAAACATATGTGGGTAGACTCTTTTTGGAAAAAAACAATAATAAAATTCCAACTAGCCACGGAACTCGATATTTGGGCTGGACAGATGATCTTTCGTTTTGTACGAAGATAACTCGACAGTTTCTGTAAGATTTAACTCAGGAGAAGCAAGTTTATATAGCTAAAAGAAATCAAACACTGTTCTTTATTATATCTTTTCTCCGTAAATTAATTAAGATATAAAATTACTTACCATATTCCCAATTAAGTAGCTTGGCAAAACAAGGTAGAACGCCTGCAATGCAGACAAAATTGGCTTATTAGTCGGGAAGGGAGGAGAGACTAGAGTTGTAACATTCTAGATTTGGTTAAGAATGGATTAAATGGTTGATAGTTGACATTTTGGACATTTATGATTTGTGTTTTGATAAGAACCCGCACGAAGCAAACTATATATTTTTTTATCCGCAACTTGCTTAGTTTTGTCAACATGTAAAAAACATGGGCGGTGAGAATAATTGATATTTGATAGTGAAGGAAGAACACAACAAATTAATAATCATCAAGAACTTGAAATTAAACCATAACATGTTTTGTAGAAGATGTTAATTAATTTCTAGATTGAATAAATAACATGGATTATTATTACTCCGACTACTTATTTGGTTTCTTTCTTTTTTAAATGATTTTTTTTTCTTTAATCAAAGAGGGGAATAATGAGATTGTGACTTATTTTTTCAGTGAGGGTCAGATCGCATCGATCACTTTTGACTTTTTTTTGGTTTGTGAATTGAAGAGATGAGACCATTAGTTGTTGAAAAGTAGATGAGAGAAGTGAGAGCTAGCTTTGGAAGTGAGGTGAAATGTAGCTATCAAAAAGAAAGAAATAAGATAGAGATTGGTAATTAGAGTAGAGAAATAGGTACACATGGGGTTAGTACATGTAGAAAGAGCAGTTAATTGAATTAAATGAATTGGAGGGTGGGTTGGTTGGTTAAAAGAGACTTCTTTCCTTGATGAGTGAGTGTTGGACAACACTTTTCTTTTGTGGATCATATATATATGCATGCAATTGCTTTAAAATGAGGTCATTCATTCAAGCCAAAAAAATTCAAACAACGAATGGACTCTCCACCTCCCTTTGTCCCTTCTAAGTAATTGAAATTATAGTCATTTTTTAAGGTACACTGCTCGATTACTAGTACTAAGATTTCAAACTAATTAATTAAAGTTGGACGGATTCTCATTTCGTAGTGGAAAAGTATGGGACTAAACTTGAGTACTACTAACATCAAGTCAACAATATCCTATTTAATCTTTTCACACTACACATACTAAAAGAAAAAAGTTCTTTCCCTATACTCAAAAGGGTTCATTTAATTGCTTGTGAAAAAATACTATTGATTCTTGAATTTGAATTTGAATTTGATTTGTATAATAATTATAAATTAGTTCAATTTCTCTTTTATCACGAAAAAATATAATTAGTGTCTCAACCTCATCCTTTTAACAATATATATATATAGAGAGAGTATCGATAACATGAAAAAGGGGTGCCAATCACATTAACTATTTTATCACTGTTTTAATTATTTTGCGTGGGTTGTTTGGATTTCTAGCGCTATAAATGATGCCACGGATGAAAGATACAATCAAGTGCAATAGTTATATAAAGAACAAATATGGCTAGGCAATGGTCCAACTATCTTAATTACTATAATATTATTTTTATATAGTTAGAATGGTAGGACGGGCGTTATTGGAAAGGGGGCATTGATGCATAATTAATTCTGTATTTATATTCTGCCAAAATCATTTAATCCGGAAGTGACAAAATTGGGCTAAAAATAAATATTATATTTGTTGGTTGTTTAACCCGATGAGAAATGTTAATGCTAATAAATTCCAACCATACAAAAAACTTTATTATTGACAAGAAGATCTTTTAATTAGTCTTTTTTAGCATCATGGAGACAGCAACAAAAGTGTGGCCAAAATTGAGAAAAAAAAAAAGAAAAGCAATCACCAAACGTCATATCCTTGGAGGACCCGGCACCCCCCCCTTTCAAAATCCCTTTAACGTTTTCTTGGCAAGTCGACAACATTACATGATAATCACGAACGTATGTATCCATCAGTCCACAACCCCAACTACCAATTTTCTATGTACCATGTTTAACTAGCTAGTTAGTTACTACTGGCCCTATTGTAATCCAGAATGAAGACACACCCATCGAGAATGGGATCCAATCGAAGACGTCGTGAATTAGTATATAAGTAATAATTGCATTAATTTTTCTGCCATTCTTGGTATACCTTATAGTATGCATATCCAATAATTAGAGAGGAACACTGTCTATGGTCAGCCATTAGAGATTGCACATCAATGGCAGAAAACCGAAGATAGATTGCACATCAGTGAGTGAGTAACGAGCAGTGGATGTATGTGCTATTTATTAAAAAACCCAAAAAAATAAAGATTGAATCAAGTAACTCATTTCTTCATGCTTGAGTAGTTGATTGCTTAATTACACAATCAAATATAAATATGTCATCACACAATAGTTATGCTTTAAACATC
Source organism: Gynochthodes officinalis (assembly GCA_020080225.1). NCBI lineage: Eukaryota > Viridiplantae > Streptophyta > Magnoliopsida > Gentianales > Rubiaceae > Gynochthodes > Gynochthodes officinalis. Next base: position 12,554,382 of record CM034625.1, on the reverse strand, counting down.
TATCCCGTAGGATAAAATGATATTTTATTTTATATTAATAATAATTACTCCCAATGTCACTTATAAAATAAAATTATTGTCTCTGTTTGTCGAAATTGCTTTATGAGGATAATTGAATAAAATAACTTTTAAAATTATTATTGTTGTTATTTTTGGATCTTCTACTGGACTAAACCCGGTGTTCCAATAAATTTATTTTTTCCCAAAAAAAAAAAATTGGTAGAAAAATGCCTTCATTTGAACTTGCCATAGCCCATACTTAAGGAATGGAAATAAGGCCTTTGAGCCCATATCTTATGTAAAAAAGGCCCGAACAAAGAGTCCACAGAAGATGGCAGACCCCACTAAGCTTAACATGATCCTGAAACGGCCTATCATTTACATTTACTTCTAAAGGTGCTAATATTTGTTTTCTTTTTTTCTTTTCTTTTTTAATTCTGAAGCTCACCAAGAAGGTAAGGAGGACAAAAGCCCATATTCTTTCAAAATCCAGCACTCAAACTCAGTTATTTCTTTGGATTTTCTTGCTTTTTTTTCTGATACTGAAATCATTCTAGTGCGACCCTTTAGTTGAAGTTGCTGCTCAGATGGCTTCAATTCTAGCTAAGATGTCTCCTCCACCTATGTTTATTATCAATGGAAAGCAGCCCCTTTTCAGTAATACTTTCCAGAATGTTACAATGTCTGCTTTCAGTGGTAAGTCCCTTTTTTATTTCCTAGTTAAGTTTCAAGAAAGCTGGCTGAGTTTTGTGGTCATTATCTTTTTTATTTTTTAATTTAAAGTTTCTTTTTTTCTTTTTTCGCCGAAGATTTTTGTGCGTAGAAATAAAGTTCAAATTACATGCCTTTATGGTGTATGTTTGAAAGTTTTGGAGTTGTAATTCAGGGATTTCCTGAGTTTACATTTCATTCTGATTTCTGAGCAGAGATTATAAGAGTTGAGAATCGGGAAGAAAGGGAACTTTTTTGCAAGCTGGAAATTTGCCTTGCACCTGAATGTGGTGTAGTGAAAAGCATGGATTAGAAAGTTTCTTGCTTGTTAGGAAGAGTGGTGTAAGATTTGGTTGTGTGGGATTACCAATTTTGGTCGGATAAGAAAGCAATGAAATTTTATGTTCTTGAATTTCGGAAAAAAGGTTGAATTTCCATGAAAAATTTGCTGCTGTTGTACACAGATATTTCTTTTAGCATTATGGTGGTTCCATAATCAAAATCAAGACTGCGTGGTAAGTAAAATCTCTTGGATGGGCTACTACATTCTTAATTGAGATTTTAAGTTTGAATTGTTGTTGTAAATAATGCTTGGCCAATCAATGAAAAAATTCTATATTAGCCAAACTGGATGAATAAAAAATGAAGTTAGACCCATTGTTCAGGATGATTCGATAAGAACGTGAATACTTTCCAAGCGCTTCATTTTTCCCCTTGGGCGAAGAAAAATAAGAAGAATGCTTTCAAACATTGCCACGTAGGAATGCTGAATGTGCCATTTTGCTATGATTAAGGAGACAACAAAGTTTGAAAGGCCATTCAATTGTACAAAGTTATGACTTGAAGCATAGATACTTTAGGGCTGCAGATATTGAAATGTCTTATGTTTTAGGTCTGTTTTTTCCTTCACAGTTTGTAATAATTCTTTGCAGAAAGACAAGGTCGGTTTGCTCTTTTTGTAAAGGCTACACAGGACACGTCTGAATCTTCAACCTCCCAGAGTGTTGTTAAGTCGGTACAAAATGTTGTAAGTTCTCCATCTCTATCTCAGCCTGGATACTATGTGCTAATGGGAGCCAAGTTTTATGTTTTTTTGGCCCTGAGTTTCATATTCTTTTTCCATTTTCCTGTAGAATATATCACTGGATTGATATAAGAATAATGTTAACGAGAAAGAGAATTATAGTAACTCTCAGAGTGCTCAAGCACGTCACTTGTGACTGCTAAGTCCTCTATCTGGACATGACTATAGCACGTATCAACTACATGATCATATCAAGATTGTTTTCTTCAAAACTCTGAACCCTTGTCGCTGTATTTTGCCAGTGGGAGAATCCAGAAGATCGGATTGCCCTAATTGGGCTGGGATTTGCAGCCATTGTAGGTCTTTGGGCGGCTGCAAACATTGTCACGGTAATTAATTCACTTCATTATTAGTGATTTCCTTTACCATAATTAAGCAATTTGCTAGTGACTGGGTGTCTGTAATCCAGATTGGTAGGATATATCTGGCAGAAATGCAGTAAAACTTGATCTTGTGTTATTAGATCGAGGAAATAAATAGTAAAGAGAATAATGTTTTCCATGTGAAAATCAGTCTGCCAATCAAACATCTCTGATATTTACGTTGTAAAAGTGAAATGATGTTTTCATCTGAAATTTAAGCCCAGCAATGCATTGTTATTAATGAAGTGTTACTTACGAAAAAAGGAGAATTAAAAATAAACGAGTGTTTCAACAAGATCCTAGTGCTTCCTCAGGTTCTTCTTTTTTTTTTTTGTGCATGTGGAGATTGTGCCTCTGATTAATGATAAGTTTCACAGACGAAATTGGCAGATAAATTAGTTAATGCCAATTAGATGTGCTTTCCTGATTGTGATCGTAAAATATATCTTTGATTCCTGCACTTCTTTGGAACATTAACTATTCTGATCTTTTCTAAAATTATTATCAGGCCATTGACAAGCTCCCTCTCATCCCAAGTGCACTTGAACTAGTTGGCATACTATTTTCCTCGGTAAGTATTTTTGCTTGCTCCACTTAGTTGCTTGAGAACTAAGAAGGAACATGTGAAAAAGTTTATATCCTGACACATATGTTACTGAAACACTCGCGTTGTTTGTCTGTTCACTCCATTATTAGCTCAGTGTCTGATAGATCATTTGAAGATGGTACTATCACATGGCATTTCCTGCTTCAATAATGCTTTACTTTTTCATCTTTTTCAGTGGTTCATCTACCGTTATCTCTTATTTAAACCTGATCGGTAAGTTGTTTCCCATCATTGTTCATTCACCTGCCATCTTTTCAACCCTTCTGCAGCTTTCACTTTTTTGTTGGTACTTCTGTGTTTGAGCTGGGATGAGGTTCTCTGTTCATGTCTTATAATGCTGAATGAGATGTGTTTGTGTGTGTGTGTGTGTGTGTTATAACAGAGCAGTTACTATTTCTTCATTAACTATGGTTTCACACTCTGATGATGAGCATAATTAGCAATAGAAGCACCTTCAAATTTGAATGGTATAAGTTGTGCCTGGCTGTTCGCTTCTTTGTTACCTATGAATGTCACTTCCGGGCCTGCTGACATTTTGTTGTTTGCTTTCACCTATAGGGAAGAGCTGTTTCTCTCTGTCAAGAAGTCGATATCAGACATCCTGGGACAATAGAGTTCAACCATCTATAATCGGATATAGTGTTCATTAGCATGTACTTTACTGCCTCCTTTTTTTTTTTTTCCCAAGTAATGGACATTCATAAGGGCCAAAAAATTGCCCAAACCCTTGTGAGCAAAGTTTAATAAGTAACTTGGGCAAATGGCAGGGCACTTCACGCACGAGAAGCGTGCTGAAGCACCCGTTTTATACTGTGGGATGGGGGAGAAGACAAATTTTCCAGAGACGCCAAAATTGACACTAAAGATGATCAACTTTTGTTGCCCTGTGATTTCGGTGCTGTATGCTGCATTAATCCCCTCTGGCTGCCCTCAAATAGCACCAGTTGAGACTAAAAACAATTGCATGAAATTTCGGTTCACAATGCCGCAAATATTATGCATTTACAGGCAGTAAATGTACAGTTTTCTAACTGCTTTAGCAATTAATTTTGTATGGCAATAACCATTTCCACCGACCGGGGGGATTTGTGGTGTGGTGTGGTGTTCAGAATGTCGCTACAAGTGTAAGGAATTAGCCATTTTATCGGGTCTCCACAACAAGCTGTAGACTGCCGCTTAACGTTTTCCATCCATTAACTTCGTTTCAAATTTTGAAACGCGAATTTATGGTTGAAAATGTCACTTGCATCCTGTGTCTGGGCTCTTGCGGACAAACTCCAACTCTGCAATGTTGATGGAAATGAGTAAGTTAGAAACCTGACCGAAGCGGAAAGTTCAAATTACCTGTATGTTTGCATTGAAGGGCAGCAAATGATTTCAAGCAAGGGAAGCTGCATGCTTGAGTGCGCACGTAATTGTATTTGCAGACAACTATCATATCTGACATAAGTGCATTTACTGAATTTTCCATCCCCCAAGATAGAAGATCGTAGAGTTTAATCTATTCGATATTTTCAAGCAGTGCAAAACCAATAAGGCATCAAGCACCTAAAGAAGTCATTTAGGGAGTGGATTGCTAAAGAGGGCATGTATGTAGTCGTTTGTGACAAATTCATCAGTCTCGCAGAAGGATGTCAGATAGATCGTTAACCTTTTGCATTTCCACAAGAGACGAGGCAGCGAAGGAAATCCCGCAAGTTCGCCAATATAAGCTTTTCCTGCTCCATATAAACATCTGAATAGCGACCACTGTTTTGCATCCTATTGGATGCAGCATCTGGAGGAATTTCTGGAGACATTGGCCTCTCCTTCTGTATGAAATCATCAGAGTTCAAATCTCGGCAGAGCAGTTCAATCTGATTCCCACTCAACTGATCGCTTGGTTCCTGATACTCTTGTCCTTTAACCTGGTCATCCACGAGGGCAGCATTCTCCAGGGCCCGTTCATGGCCCATAATTTCCAGATTGAAAGACTTTCTGGAATCTGGAAACAGTCAGTGCAGATATTTAATGTGAGTATCAAGCTTATGACAAGCGAAATACCAAAGCTTTAAGCAGTCAAACGTCAAAGTTGAGTACTTTTTTGGGATGACCTTGAAATTGTAAAAAAAACCAAGTAGTATCCCGAGCAGAACCCTTGGGAAGCATAATGGGGATAGTAGTGGTTTCAGAAACTGGAATTAATGAGCAGACAAATACACTATTCGACCATAAGAAATTCAAACTATATCCATGGAACCAACACAAAAAAAGTTCAGCAGAAATACAACATATGAATATGACTTTCTTCCAAAATGAAATTGCAGATTTCTTTCGGAAATTGCTGGTTCCCAAGGTTCGAATATGATGAGAAGCACATTCGCACAATTAAGCAACCTGAGAGGGAAAAAAGTTGCAGTTTTGCATGAAACTGAGGGATTATATCTACGTGTGAAACTGACCGGCTTTTACAGCTTCTGATGTTACTATCAGTAATCTACAGAACTCCGTCAAATCCTGCACTCGAATGACGTTTGCCAGCAAGGACCTTCTGGAATGACTAGCAGTAACAACTGAAAAGGAATAATGAAAATATATTCAGCTCCTCTAACTCAAGCAAAAGAAACCTGTAGCTGAAATGCAAGGGACCTGTTGTTGCTTGTCTGACAATCTGCCAAAGAGGGAAGAATAACAAGTTAATGAACCAAATGAATGAGCGGATTTAAACATAATGATTAAAATCATTAAGTGCACAACATTACAGAATGGAACATAGCTTGCTTGAAATGGCTTGAGTGTGGCTCTGAAGAGTTGATGAGGATTGAAATTTTAATACATCATACTCTCCAAGCCAAAACAACTTTATCATTTTTCTCATCAATGCCTTGATTATTCTTCTTTTTAATTAGGACTCATTGAAATTCCAAATCTTCTCTACACAAAACTTCCCACCTTCATCACTTCCTTTGTTTTTGTTTTATTTTCTCTGTAATATATACCTTCGCGCTATTTGATTTGATTTTATCCTTAAAAAGAATTATCCATTTCATCCCCGCCTTCAAGTTTCCTTTTTAAGGTTCCTAGAGGTGGGTTTACAACTTAAAGCAAGGCAACAACCAAAAGTTATTGTAGATGACTCTTTAAAAAAGAAAATTACAAAAATTTGCTCCAATTTTAAGTTGGATGGACATGTAATCAGCATGACTTTCAACTCGCATTTGCAAGCAAATTGCTAGTTAATGTATAAAATGTGCTCCGATTGAAGTGCAGATTGTGTGCAGTAGAAACCTAGTGAGTGCATTCATTGGATGACAAAACTAAAACCACCTTTGATGATTATACCTTCCAACTTTGTCCAAGCGTACAGTTGAGTTGATCGTCCCTATTTGAATCAAGAAACCTCCCCTTATCTTTGCAGTTATTTGGTTCATTGGAGGTTCTGTATTCACGAGATGCAAGGGCACCAATATAGCAGGATTGGTTCACTAAACCCCAGAAGACTGCAATACTAGCATTATATCTCAATAAAAGAGATCTTACATTTCCCTGCATCTTTTAAGATTTTCACAGTTCTTGCATTTGCAATTTTCAGAACAGAATATATCAGCTTGATAGCACTCGCAATACCCCTGAATGCAATGTGATCTCTTGCAGCAACATCCTATTGAATTAACCAAAAATAAATTCTCGTTTCCTCCAATCTGCAATAGGAATAGCTCAGACTTCAGAGACCTTTTAAATCGATTCTCCAAGCAGTTCACTTTCTATGTTGTCAAGGTTAAACAACACCTTAACCAAATTACTAGTAATCATCTTCTAGTCAAGGGAAAAGCCCAAAACATCAAATGATGGTCCTTAGAATGTGACCAAAGTAAAATATGCATGGGTAGAAATACTGCATCAAATTTGACAAGGGCCTAAAACGTAAAAGAACAACTGAAACAAAGAGAGGAAGAAAAATCATGAAAGGCGGAAACTTTTTCAGCTAGACCCTTTTATATTGAAATGAAAAATTTTAATTTTCATGATACAAAATATGTGCTGATTATAAACGTAGAAGAATTAGTTACATTGATACCACAGCCACCACATCCTGCATTGCATGTTTCAGTTTCCATTATGGTTGTCTGTGAATAGACTTTAACTTTCTTTCACCAAGGAAAATTTTTCCAACCACTTTTAGACAAAAGCTGAATATTACTTGCAGGTGCTTACTTTCATGGAAAAGTTCTACCATAGTTAAAAGAAATACCATGGCTCCTCCAGAAATTAAGAGGTATCATGTTCACTAAAGCACAATTTTGTACATTTACCAATTTAAATGACAATAAGAATTGTGTGAAAAACCAACAATCTAGTGAACTCAACTCTTTCACAAAAATAAAAGCATGTAACAAGTGTTCTGAAAACAGAGTTGCATATTATGTACCCTTGTTGGATGAAAATTGCATTGAGAATCATCATTAACAGCCCATAAAGCTAAAGCAGAAGAATGTATTTTAGAAGGATTATTTGTTGGGATATTGAAGCTACATTACCTTATTGTACAGAGAAAACTTTGGGCTACTCATAATCATTTTCCTCAAGGATTTACTATTACGCTCTAAAATGCTTTCAAGAGCAGCCTGACGTGCTTCCTCATTTTCAGCATTATTTTGACAATCGGAACAGGAACAACCATCACAGTACTTGCCAGATGCAAAACACCAGCAATACCTGGCCGTATTCCAAACGAGTTGTTGTTAGTTAACTCATGATCTTAGGTAAGACATTGTAAAAGTGCACTTGGAATACATGCTAGCCAAGTGAGACAACTATATACTAGTCCTCTACCTAACTCTGCTTCCTATAATTCATTTTGTCATTCTCTGCATAAAGTTTCTTGAGTCTTGGAAGAAATACTATGTCCAATAAAGAATAGCTCAATTCATGACCAATTTAGAACCTTATAATCTATATTTAAATACAGAATGGCAAAAATTTTAAGGTTCTTTATCTCTCAAGAAGCAGTAATTCTCTTTTCCACCTCAGTTTCATTAAAAATAACCAAGGGAGTAAATTTTGTAAAGAAGTTTATGGATATCGGTAAACCACAAACACCCCCGCCCCCAAATTAAAAAAATAAAATAAAAATAATAATAATAAATAAATAAATACAAACATGTCCCCAAGAATTAGCAGAAAGCAACTTTTTTGTGATAATCAAATCAATATAGACACCGTCCTAGATTCTCCAGTAAGCTGTACTAACTAGTTTGAAGCTAATGTTTAACATTATCCATGGACAAAGAAAGAACTTACATCTTTATGCAGCTTGATAGTTTGCACTTGCATGTCCTCTGTCTCACCAAAATATCACCTTTCAACTCGGAACAAACAATTTCCAACTTTGAAGAGGGCTTTCTGGACAAAAGTAACGCATAAGATTGTTAGACAATGGTATAATAATTCTTTCCACCTCAAATCCTAAATTCGAACAATTTCAGGTATTCATCTTCTGACTAAATCATCAGACAGATTTAATGAAGAAATACTTCTACAGTGTATAAATACTTTTATTTAAGCTTAGGATAAATCATATCAAGAGCGAAAGCGACAGAATGATCGTGTAAAATAAATTACATGCTGAAGTTGGAAATTAGAATTCACCAAACACAAATCTCCAAATTCAAATCCGTAGGCGGTTTCCTTGCTAATATAGTTTACTTAACACCATCCATAAAGTTTGAAATTGAAAATACTAATTAATTTACTAACAACAATGAGCTGATTTCTTTTTTGTTATTTTCCTTCGTAAAAGCTCATATGTTTTGATTTTCCGCCATTGACATTGCTGACAAACCAAATTGAGCAAAAGGAAATTGTTACTCTTTGATTATACATGATTTAACCGTTGTAGTTTATACTTATTTTTCTATTCCTTGTCCAGACCAAAAATTAAAAAATAAAAAATAAAAAAATCTACTTATGGCTTATCGTTTCTAAAAATCTCCTAATTTAACCACAATCCATAATGCAATGTTAAAATCTCATAATAATTGCAGAGAAATTCTGTTTCTTACATTATTTCCAAAGGAGGACGGGGCGGCGGGTAAAACAGTGACAAAGAAGCAGTCTTTCGCTTCCGTGAGGAGTTTGATCGTTCCGACGACATCTCCGGTTTGCTGTAGTACTGCTGCTCAGGAACGTGATTTGGCGGAATTTTTTCACTCCTCTGCTTCCTTCTTCATTCAAACGTAACAGTATTCTGCTGGAAAGCAACAATTTCACTTCGTTTAATATGAAGAGCTCTGCGCGTGTCGAAATGCGAGATTCACAATCAGTAACCGAATAAAACCTAACACAACTGAACGTCAAAACATTTACTATCACAGTTGTGTTTACTCATAGAAATATCATCAGATACGATACATCATGTCGTATTTAATTAAACTTAATTTTCATTGAAGGCGAATGAAAAGTAGGAGTAAAAATTTGTTGAATTTTCTTTTCTTTCCGAAGAGGCCGACTTACCGATGGGTTTTGGCGTCAGAATCCAGTGCATGTTCAGCCTACGAGCTTGCCGATAGCTGTATATACATATATTTGAGCTGCGGCGGCCATCGTCTATTAAGCAATGCAGTGGAATTTTAGATTCAAGTATAAATGCGCCTTTTCTATTTACCTCAGTGTAATATTGGCCCGACACTAGAAAATTCATTATTCATAATTTATAGTTTCATTGGTATGTATATAATTTTTTAAGAATGATAATTGCACAATAATTCTTCCTTTTTTTTTTTTTAATTCCCATAATGGCCGTCTATAAAGCTAAAAATATGATGACATGGGCCTCTAAGATAAGAAGTCAGGATCAAGCTTAATTCCTGAAATTTCAGTAAGATACGGAAGGAAAAATGCAGAATTATAGAATGAGACAATAACAGAATTAGAGACAACAGAAGAAAAGAAAGAAAAAAGGAGAGAGAGTGAGGTGAAAATTCTAAAGAACTCTATTCATCCATCAACTGCCTTGCCAAAATACAACTTTCAGTATTTTATCAATTTGTTCCTCCAACTCTCTTGCAACTAATTTTTAACTGCCGAGTGCCGACTATTGTTTCCACCGCCATTCAACAAACGGTGACAGCAGTCATTTATCGTCTCTTTCACTTTTATTAATTTTTGTGGATCATGACTGCTGGACAATATTTAGTGGATCTGGGTAGAAAGACAATAAACCCAAAAAGACAGATTAAAAAACGTTCCTGAGCCCAACAAAAAGTGTAAATTTTAATTCAATCGTGCGCTACACCAACTATGTCTATGTGCGCTTTCCTTAATACGTTGCACTTAAAACGCAATTAATAGCATATCTTGTCGTGATTATTTAGACCTAGGCATCCTAACCTCCTGAGAATTTCTTTTTCATTTTAATTTTGTTTAAAAAATAATTTATTGCCTTTCCAACTTTTATTTATTTTTTTCGGGTTGGAGAGTTTATTTTGAAGAGTCAGTTAGTACTGTTGCTTAATTGGGATTTATACCACTTTGGGGGGATAATCCACGTCAACTCGTGAAGACGAGTCGTCTTTGGATGAAAGCTTGTGCATAGAGAAAAATAACACTTTTAATTCACAAACTTAAGGGATGTGACATTTTTTTTTATCTCCAGCTCCAAGCATTTGGTTGTATATCACTATTAGTCCCTAAACTTTCTTATTAAGTACAAAACTAGGACCTCAAACCTTGAGGCTTGAATTGACAGTCATTGACTATTTAAATAGTGGTCATAAATATTTTTTATTTCATCAGAGATCAAAACCATTTAAAATTTTTTTTTCTTTCCATTCTCGCACATTATTTACACACGCCTCACGAGCCCACTTATCTAGCTGAATACCTAAATCAAACTTCTAGTAGCCCAAAAGACGTGCATTCTGACCATGCCCAGTCCAAGATAGAAGAAGTTTGGAGGATGGTAGGTGACACTACTGACCAGTTATCCACGTGGAGCAGGACCAAGTTTGGTAATCTGGAGAAGAAAATAACAACATTGCATGCCGAATTGGAAGCCATACAGAAGAGGGTGCAGTTCAAGGATGAATCAGACTTGGAAGAAAAGAAAAAGAAGGAATTAGATGATCTGATGATAACACCAAATTCAATGGCTTCCAATGGGTTAGCCACGGAGATGCTAACACCAAATTCTTTCACAACTGGGCAAGCAAGAGAAAAGGAAGAAATCATATCAACCAACTGAAGACTAAGAATGGAGACTGGACAAGTAGCCAACAGGAGATGATGGACATTTTAACTTCTCACCTAGAAAGTATATGGAGAGATGAATCACACTTCCCAAAAGATAACCCGGACGTAAATGAGCATGAGCATGTCTTAGGGTTTGTGGATGAGCAACTAAGCAGTGAGTAAAAGGAGTGGCTCAAAAACGACTTCACAAGAGAGGAAATCAAGATAGCTGTTTTTCAGATGGGCAAATGGAAATCTCTTGGACCAGATGGACTACCAGCGGGGTTCTATCAACATTTTTGGGACATAGTAGGGACAGGTGTCACTGATGCTGTGTTGGAATTCTTCAAGACAAAAGAGATGAAACCGACATGGAATGAAACGGTGATCATCTTGATCCCAAAATGTCATAACCCAAAAGATCCACGGGATTTTCTTCCTATAAGCCTTTGTAATGTAATCTACAAAGTGATAGCAAAGGTCTTAGCAAATAGGTTAAAAAAGGTGATCAACAATTTGATTTCACCCAATCAAAATGCTTTTGTACCTGGTAGGTCCATCAATGAAAATGTCCTTCTAGCCCATGAAGTCTTGGAGCATATACGCAAGCAAAAAAAAGGTTCTCACTACCTTGCTGCTTTAACACTAGATATGAGCAAAGCCTTTGATAGATTGTCCTGGCTATTCCTTGAAAAGATGCTCAGAAAATTTGGCTTTCCACAATCATGGATTGAGTTGATCATGCAATGTGTGTCCACTGCCTCTATAAAGGTCAAATTGAATGGAGTGTTATCCAGAACAATTATACCAAAAAATGGCCTTCGACAGGGATGCCCACTATCACCTTTCCTGTTTATCCTTTGTCAACATGCCCTCTCAAAAATGCTACTGCAAGCTGAAGGAACATCTTGTGCAAGTATCAAAATAGGTAGGAATGTTCCAAGAGTATCACACCTCATGTTTGCGGATGACTGTCTAATCTTCTTTGATATTAATATAAAGACATCAATGGCTTGAGTAGAATACTGAACTGGTATGCATCCCAATCTGGCCAACGTATCAACTTTGGAAAATCATCAATAGTGGTCAATCCTAATACAAGTTTGGAATGGCGAAGCTTTTTATCAGTTCTATTCAATATCCCACTTGTGGATGCTGCTGGCAAGTATCTAGGGCATAATCTCAATTTCTCCACTCCAAAAACAAAATTTTTTTAGGGATTAGTGAAGAAAATAAAAAGGAAGGTGCACAAGTGGAAGAATGAGCATCTTTCTGTCATGGGAAGAATAATACTCTCCAAGCATGTTCTAGCCTCAATACCACTATATGAACTTGGCATGTTCAAAATTTCAGCTTCTACCACAAGAAACATTGATAGCTTTTTAGCCAAGTTCATATGGAAGGGAGACAAGGAGGGAAGGGGAATACATTGGAAATCGTGGCAATCAATTTGTAAATCTAAATTTCGAGGTGGATTGGGAATGAGATCTATTCGGCTAATGAAGCGAGCTCTGTTGGGCAAGCTGGCTTGGAAAATTTACTCAGACAGAAATTCCTTCTTCTCGAAGTTTTTCTCAGCTAAATATTGTGGGCAAACATACTTTTTGAAATTGGATAGAGGACACAACCAGACATGGGGCTGGAGAAGCATTATGTGGGGAAAGGAATTACTCTGCAAGGGATTGAAATGGAAAGAGGGAAATGGAAAGAAAATAGACATCAAAGACAATTGGCTTCCTCACAAGATCAACCCCCTAACAGCAAGCCCATTATTCCAAGACGGAATTCTCAGTCTTAGAGTTGCAAACTTGATCAATACACACAACAAAAGCTGGAGAACTCCCCTTATAAGAGCAATCTTTCCACAAGATATTATTCCATCCATTCTTGCCATACATTTGCCAAAATTCAGTGAGGAGGTTGAAGACATGATGTACTGGGAAGCGGAGAAAAATGGAATCTACAGTGTGAAAACTAGATATCACATAGGCATGTCCGTGGAAGAACAAAAACAACCGTTGTCCTCAGTTCAGGAAAGCAACAGATGGAAAGAGGAAATTGATGGGGAGAAGTTCTGGAAAAATTTTTGGTCTTTACAACTACCATCAAAGATCATCTTTTTTCTTTGGAAGGCAACACATGACATTTGTCCCACAGCCGATCAACTATGGAAGCTGGGGGTTCTTATGCCACCTATATGTTGTGGTGTGGAGTGACTGAAGAAACCATCTCTCATATATTATTAAATTGTGAATTGGCAAAGCGAACATGGAAATGCTCCCCATTGGGTTTCAATTTTGATGTTGGAAGTCCAGTGAGATTTGGTTAGTGGTTCAGGAATTGGGTTCTTGAAGCTCCCACGCATGCCAACATACAGCTTTCAGCTTCCATATTGTGGACATTATGGAGAGCAAGATGTGATGCCGTTTGGGAGTACAAAGTAGAATCACCAGTTTCCATTTGGGAAAGATCTATGAATGTCTTGAAGGAATAGCACGATAGCTGGGCAGCAGAGTCAAATGAAAGGACAGAGTTAAATGCTTGCACAGCAACAAAATCGATGCTCGGATCCATGCGAATAAGTTGGAACTGGGAGACCGACAAGAATGACATGCACTGCCTACACAAAGATTTTGTCAAAATCATCACAGATGGGTCCTTCAAAATTGACCTGGGAAAGGCTGCGTTAGCTTGGATAATAGAGGCTAAGGATAGATGAGTTTTATCATCGAATTCCAAAACTGCCTATGCTCTCTCTTCAACTCAAGTGGAATTGTTGGCAATTTTTGACTCCATGGTGGAAGCAGTCAAAAAAAGATGGTCTAAAGTCGTATTATTGCCTGACTCCTTAAGGGCTTTGCAAGCTATAGTCAATCCCAATGCTGCTGACCCACAAGAACGTAACATAGCAGAAGACATAGCCAAGGTAGTGAACCATTTGAAGGATTGTTGCATGTTTAAAACTCCGCGGATGATAGTTAGTAAAGCACATCTGTTAGCGCATGCTAGATTAGCAACTTTTTGTTCCTGATGTAAATGCCACGTGATTATGCAAAAATATTTTGGGTTTTCAAAAAAAAAAAAAAAACTTCTAGTAGCCAAAAATTGCCTGTGGGTTCAAGTCATGAGAATTCGCGGGGTAGACAGTGGCACGATACAAGCATCGAACTGCCACAGAAGCTGCATCCTTTCAGATCATCAGCATTAATGTAATTACAGCATGAAAGAAGTCCCTTACGTTAGGAAAATCAAAGAATATGAAGACTTCATCACAATTTTTCCCCAGGCTGAAATCCAAAATACGCTATACAAGCAACCAAAAGCTAAAAATAAGTTTAAAAAACAAAATTCTTTCATCTTACTTGGTAAAGAATACACACTGTCGTATCAATGAGATATTATTACAGAGCGTCCCCGTCAGAAAATCTTCTATTAAACAGTACCGATGGTTGAACTCATTACCTGGATCTGTAGATGATCCAAAGCAGGGTACACATGAGTACGATCAAGGAAAAAACACGAAGGCAAGTTACAGTTAAGAAATAGGAGTAGTTCAAAGCTATACAACGGCATACCTTATTTACTAGCAAGTTTACTTGCTCCCTGTACATCTCCTTCAAATCAACAATATCAGCACGGAGTTCTTCCAACTATCAAAAAACTTATGCAAGTTAGGATCTAAAGATACAAAAAAATTTCTGCTTTGTCTGTCCATCATGAAGATACCTGTGAAGAAATGATGGTTCTACCTAGATAAAATTCAAGCTTAAGTTTCTAATTTATGTTCCAAGTGTAAACTACAATTACACAAAGAAACATGGACTAATCTACTGGCATGGAAGATTCTAGTGCCTTCAATCTTTATTTTTCTTCTTCTTTTCAGCTTTTCTGGATCAACTTTTCATCACTAGAACAACAATTGAAAATAAATAAATAAATAGTAATTGAACTAAGGGCTCATTGATTCTTTCAATCCTCAGAAAACATGAAAGACAAATGTTATGTAGCTTTTTTTTCTCTACTTCGCCATGCAAATAAGGTATTCCGTACAGGTTCGATTTCACTTTCATAAAATACCAATCTTGGAATCTCAGCATCAAATCATAACGTGTCTGCATCATACTGTCAGCTAAGATATGTGTAAAAACAAGAATGGGCAGGAGGCTTAACTACATATAGTATTGTAATATACCACAAAGTAACTATTTTTTTTAACCTTGTACTCCTAACAGACAGTTACACTTAAACCTCTAGTTTTGACACTCTAACTACAACCACCTCTTATATTACAAGTATTTGAAGTGAAGCAGCAAATTGGCACACCATACATATCTACCAGTATCAAGTAACTACTCCAGTAAGGTAAGATGAAACACCTCTTTACAAAACACCAGAAGAATTCAATTGGAATTTAAACTTCATTCACCATATCAAGATAGCAGATAAATTATGTACCTCTTCATCACGTTCACCCATCAACTCAAGAGCCGCTGAATGTCTCCTTCGTAGTGCATCTAGCTCCGCACGTAAGCCAGGCAACAAGGCAGCTTCAGCCCGTAATTTTTCACACTGCATCAAACATAGTTAAATCTTGTGATATAAAAGAACAATCAGGTCAGAACACAGGAAAAGAAAGGCTGCAAGTCACAACATAAACTCACCTGGGCTGTCAGTTTAACCAACTCCTCAGCAAGAGAATCACGAATTGATTCCATAGATGCCTATAAAACAGAATTAACTTGAGAAAAGGGCACTACCAACTCCAAACCCAAAACATAACAGGAGGAACACAAAAAACATTTTTGATACTCATCAACTGTGGAATGACATTTATGGTTTATAATGGTCGCTTCTGTTTTTGCTTTATCACTGAATCATGCCCGGGGTACAAGAGCACCATAAAATATGCAACTCAAACACCTACTATCATTGAATGCTTATTCAATGAAATAGTGCATACCAATCTAGACATGTATGAGGCAAGCTCTCCTTCCTTTTGCCGCAAGGCAGATTCAAAAGCACCAGGTGTCATGCTCTTTACATAGTAGGGACTCAGAGCTCCCTCTCCAGCAATTCTACGCTCAGAAAAATTGTCTGATGAGTCTAAAGATGCTTGTAGAAAATAGCTTTCTTCCATGCTGCTCAAGCTGCTAGCACTTGAAAGTTTGCGGGTCAAAATTCCTGAAAGACATATGATCATTACATGTTGAAATAGATCAGTACAACAGATCCAGTATGCTGGTTGAGACAATGAATACCATTCTCCAATGCAGGATTTTTCTTTGTTGTTGGGGTTTGATCAGAAAGAAGAGAAGATTGCAGGCGAGCAGCCCTTTCTTGATCCAAACGAGCAGCTTTCTCCTTCTCTAGCTCCTATCAATCCATGGATACCTAATCAGGAAACTAGCATGTGCAAGGAAAATTTTCATGCATTACAGGATGAAATCTGTATGCTGTCCATCTACATATTCCGTCCTCAGATGTTTCAAACAGTATCAGAAAACTTCTACCAAGTATGAATATTACAACTAACAGCTAGCAGCTTTATGCTGAATGACAACTATATCTAACAACAGCCAGCTTTATGTTGAAGAGTCTTCTGCCATCGGAAAAAGAGGATTAACCCCATAAAGTGCTGCTTTGCTGAATAACAAGCAACAACTCTATGATTTATTATAAGCAACAGAAGGCAGACCTTATACATCTTATGGAACTGATGCTACATAATCACAGAAAGAGCACAAAACCCTGTATCTTACCTGCTGCAGAAGTTCCTGGTTTGCAATTGCTTCTTGTATCTCCTGCCTGTGTTTCCTCCTCAGATCTCTAATTTCTTCTTCAAGCTGTTTTACTCGACCCTCATTAGTATCAGCTTCCTCCTTCAAAGCAAGATACTCTTGCCTATTTTCTGCTGCCCGCTGTCTTTCCTTCTCAAGGGACCTTGTCAACTGTGTCTGTTCAGCTCTGAGACATGATATCTGCAAGAAACACCTAAAATAGGTAATCCACAGAATAAGACACAGTAAAAGCCTTAAGTAATTAGAGATAACCTGCGCTTCAAGCACGTTAATTCGAGATAATGTTTGAGATAAACGCTCATTAATTGATCGCTCCCTTTCTTCTGCAGCAGCAGCTTTGCCTTCTGCTTCCTATATTGAAAGAAGTGTGTATTTAGAAGTCTTTAATATTAACTGCTCTACAGCTACAGAATATAGGCTATTAAAAAGACCTGAAGTCGCAAATTCAGGGATCTCTCAACTGCAGCCCAGGCCTCTGCCTTTCTGGAAGTAGTTTCCTGCAATTATCCGAGACAGAATTCAAGTCACAAAAACAAGCACATTCGAAGATTTGATGTAATAATCTCACATTCACAAAATAAATATAGTTCTTAGATCAACAAGAACCTGGATAGCTTCAATTTGCCTCAGAAGTGGCCTGGTAGATTCAGGTACTTGTGTTATCAACTCCTCGCAGCGACGCTCACTAGCCTAGAGAAAATAACAACATGAAATCTGTATAAAGAAAATGCTAAGGAACAAACAAATTACATATACATAGACTCGGGGAAGGTGGAGAAAGAGAGATTAAATCAACTAACTTGATAACGTTTTTGAAGATCTTCAATCTCTCTCTGCAACATATCTTCTCTAAAAACCACCTAAAGACAGAAAGATCCAATCTTCATTGACCATCAAATTGAAACCAGAGATCTTCGCACTCAAAGAACTATAAAAAAGCAATAAAAGTGCAAAAATGAAAAGCACAACACCTGTTGCTCCTTCCTTGTCAGAGTTTGTCTTAGTTCTTCAAGTGCCTGAACTAGCATAGCTTCCCTTTCCTCAGCCTCCCCTAGACGGCTTTCTAGTTCAGTTCTGGCTTCATTGTTAGCCCGAGCCTCTGCCAATGCCTCAGCTTCCTTTGCAGCATTCAGAGCACTTGTATAATAATCTTTCTGAGTGGCAAGTTCAGCTTGGTGTCTCTCTATTGTTTCTTGCAGCAGTTTCTCAGTTGCAGCCTTATCCTTTTTTATACTTTCTACTTTGTTTTCTTCAACCTGGGAGTGGCACATTCAAACATAAACCATTAACAAGAAGAAAGATCAGGAACTAAATGTCAACAGGATTCACATTGCAAAATCTTTAGAAGTCATATATTCAAACCAGCAGAAATCAACAATCAACAAGTGGCTATGCATGTCCAACTTTTGCCTTCATACCATGACACTTAAATCTTCAGTTGCTGTGTAAGACAAAGAAAGATGACACATCTGACTGAACAGGGAAATGGTGAAACATTTAGCAACAAGTCCACAAACACCCCCCCGGAAACCAAAAAAAAAAAAAAAAAAACAAAGGGACCAAACCAACAACAATAATGTACAATGGTAATCAGGCTTGCTAACCAGAATTTCCAAATATATGGTTATCAAAAAAGGAAAAATAACCACTTTCAACCACAATATTGCAACATCCTTCAACTCTTTCCAAAAGGGATGAAGATACTGATGATTTGAATGAGGCATAAACAGAAAGCATGTTTCCCAGGTTACTCTATTGCACCCAGCATAACTATTTTGTGATTATACATACAATAGAAAACTAAACTTCATGATAAGAAAAATATGAAAACAATAAAGAGCTAAATCTCCCTAAGCAATGGTGAGGACCAGTTGATATTCAATGCCCTTCACTGCTTCAAAGACTCGCAAATGCTGGAAAAAAGCTCATAAGAAGCAAAAATCAAAATCATCCATCACTGATTCATCAAACTCAAGTAATGATAAGTAGATTACCTCTAATTTGGTAGCCAATTCTTTCTTCTCTTCTTCAAGCTCTCTAATCTAGCTTTCAAAAGAAATGCCAGAATAGTTATAATTAATGGTGGCAAAGCAACATTATTAGCCTTCAAGAGCTGAGATCAGGTATACCTGTGCCCTTAGTTTTCTTATTTGAGCTTCTTGAGCAGCTTGCTTTTTGGAGAGCTGTTCACCTGGATGAAAAGATAGAAGTTGCTGTCAGTATCCCCCTAATTGAAACATTCTCTTCTAAACTCAATGCATTAAACATATCTCTTATGAGGACCAAAAAAAAAAAAAAAAAAAAAAATTCTTGCTCGTACCAACAAAGAATCCACCCTGTGATGGGCATAGGTCTAGAGGTATCTAACCATTTTTTTCCACATTTACAATTAAGTTGTAGTCCGCTACCATTTCACTTTCTAGATACATTTTTGAAGCAAATGAATACACACACACACATACACACAATCTTTACTTCTTTACATTCTTCCCACCAAAACTCACTCATGTTAATCTCCCAGTATCATAAACCACATCACACATCCACAAACTTTGCCAAACTAATAGAATGAGACCACCAATGCTCATTGTCAGCCTGATCAGACAGACCTCTCTCCAAGCTTATATGTTACAAAGCAAAAACATAATACTCACACATAATTAACCAGACAAATAACATCAAAAACTTCAGAGGCCAAACAATCCCAGTAAGATCAAAATCCACTGCAAGGTACACAGATGAGATATTTAGAGCTTCTTAAGTGTAACCAAGGTAGTTGTGTCTCACTAGTCAGGGACTCTAGCAACCAATATCTATCTAAAGTGAAGCCAACACATGAAAGGAGAAATGGGATTTGAACTGTTAAAAGAAATTTCAAACTCACAAAAGAATATCTTTTCTGCCATATGTAAGGCTGGGTACAGAATTAAATATGTTATCATTTAGTCAAAGTACTCTTCAACCCAATTTGTGATAGTGTTCACACCTTCAGCCATTACTTGAGTAATTATTTCATCTTTTTCCTTCAAAAGAACAGCAGCATCACTTTTTTTACTCTGTTCTCTGCGTAGTGTGTCCCTCTCCCGAGTAAGAGCATAAACCTGAAGTAATACATGCCACAAAACACAACCACCAGAGTAAGACGGACAAATTAGTTCTTACAAGAAGTATATTAAGGTATTAGCATTACGTCAAGCATTCCAAAGCTCATAGAGGCAGGATTTCCACATATGGCTTTCATCCTTGGCAACCTTTGATGGTACAATATAAGGATAATCAATAGCCAATAACCACTGACATATTAAACAGTCATCACTTTAAAACAAATCTTAATTGATATATAAGGCACGCCAAATTATTGCTACCAAAATTTCTTTCCCACAATATACAACATAAGGAAAAAAGATAAAAAATTTGTGTGTTATTTAGAAACATACCTTTCTCTCAAGAGATGCTACCCTTTGATGATACTCCTCCCGAAGAGATTCAATTTCTGCATCATTGGATTTTCTCTGAAAATCAACTTGTTAGAAGTTGATTAAGAGAGAAAGAGAGAGAGACTCAAACTTAGAGATGTAAATAAACATAGTTGAAAACACATATCCTCGTTCAGCCATGGTGCTCAGAGGAGAAGGGATGTGGAGAGCACCCAGACCAGCACATGATAATAGTGAAACAGAAAGATAATTACTGAATTGTTTGGACTATCATTATCTCAGGAAAATACACCTTATAAAGGATCTATCTTAGAATTATTCTTCGTGAAGCTCTTCAGATCATTTAGTAAACTTGCCTGATAGCCTCATTTTGAACTTTGTTCTCAAGGCCTTATTGTATCATTTGACAAGCTATATCTGACAGCTATTTCATAACAATATTACTTTTTCTTAACGTGTTGTACTTTGACACTGAGATAAACACGTTGTATTGATTTGTGCTTCTTTTTCCAATTAATACTGTATAGCTAAATTTAGCCTGATGGAGTAAAAATATTTGGTTCTGACATCCAGATGAGCTTCCAGTTGAGCACCTAAATTTTGCATTTATATAATTTACTAGAACTTTAAAGTAGTGAAAAGAACAATTCAGTCATTTTTGTAGGAGCTCAGTCCCTCGGTAGAAAGCCATTTTACTAATTGGTAGTTGACAGACAAAGCAAGTTATAAATATAGATGGCATGAAAATATGAATTCAGTCTGCTGCTTCAGATGATTTGTCAATTACTTTTAAGGTTAATCCCATAAATTTGATGGTAGAAAATGAAAGATATCTGGAAAGAAATAGCACAAATGATAAAGAAATAACCACGGAAGCAGATAAGCAATGACAAACAAACAAATTAAAGACCAAATCATTAATCCAAAAAGTGAAACATTGACACACATAAATATTGATGACATGTCCACAGATCAAAAGATTTCACTGATTAAAACAAAAACTACGCATCGTTCAGTGAAAGACTCCAATAGATGGGCAGGCAAAGGTGACACACTCACCCTCAAATCCTCAATTACGGCCTTCAGCTGCTCATTTTCATTCATTAGCTTTGCAATTTCATCAGCTTTTGCCTGGTAAAGGAAAAAATATAATTATTTGGTTCAAGAAATTAAATTCACCATAAAAAAAAGTAATTTGTCGCATAAATGATGCCACAATCAAATAATCATCTTTCACTCATAGCAAATAGAATATTTGAACTTCAGCATTCTATGAAACAGTAGACCCACATAATTTAACCATACTCTAATCCTTGGTGACTTCTGCAAATTCGTAACAATCAACTCTGCATTTCCAGTTAATCTCTAATTTCAAAAAAGACATTGCCAGGAAAAACAGGGGAAAAAAAGCTAGCCAAAAAATTGATCAAACGGCACTTCCTATTAATAGTGCTGTTGTAAGAACTGCAATAATCAACTGATAAAACGGTCTAACCAAAGTAATCGCCAAATAAGAAAACAAAGTAACTTAATATCAATGGACCAATGATAACCATGGAAAAGAGTAAACTCCTATGCAAGAGTATTATCGATTATTTATGCCCACCAGGTCAACCTTCCTAACTAACAAATATATTAATGTGACAAGATCTCAACAAATTTGTTTCTTCTCCTTTCTCCTCTAATGTTATGTTAATTACCACCACCTACCAAAGCATGCAACTTTGATGAAGATATCACATTATTACTGATTTGAAGAAAAGATCAAGTCACATCCAGCTCCCAAAAATATCAATATTGCAATTCCCTCATGGAAGGAACACTTCCATGGAATAAAGCAAGATACCAAAACATTGAATCAGACATTTAATCTATTCGCATTCAGCATAACAGGAATTGCTAAGCCCCTGTCTTATCTTGGAAAAGTGACTCATTGTGAAAATATACAGAAACAAATGAGAAGCACCTTCCTTAGTTTAAAGAAATGACAAAAATTTTCTACCATTCATCTGACGACATATGCATAAGGTTTCCAAACATCAAAATATACAAACACAAACTTGGTGCCCAACATCCTTAAGATACACGAGCTCAGTTGTGCAAGATCATTACATATTGAGACAAACGATAGGCCAGGAGAAAAGAAATGATACCTGAGCTTGCCTGGCAGCTCCTTGCAGTGCAGTTTCCATCATTTTCATGTCCTTCCTCACCTTCTCCAGTTCAGCCCCATAATTAGTAGTATCGGGTGAGCCGCTAGCAGGACTCAAATTTTGTTCCTTCACATTAATCTCATATTCAGCCTTCTCAGTCATATCAACAGCCTTAGCTATGGCATCTTTTTCACGTGAATCTGCTTCAGATATCATCTCTGCCAACTCTTCAATATGATGAATGACAGGCAAGTTGCTTTTAGAGAATTCCTCAGCCTTTCCAGTGTCATCAGTTTTAACAGAATCTGAAACAGAAGGATCTTCTCTCTCAGCCAAGCTATCAGTTGTCAAATTTTGGGCTTCAATTGGAAAAACCTCCTTTGAAACCTCTCCTTCCAGTGTCTTCTGATCATCTATACTCTCCGTTGAAACATCAGGATTATCAAATCCATGCACCACAGGGCCACTAGCTGTAGCTTGATCTACAGAATTTGTGGATTCAGGTCCCACTGACACCATATTTTCAGAAGGCCCTTCTGAGTGCTCCTTGGAGGGTTCTTCTAAGCTCTCCTTTGAAGAATCTTCTGAGATCTCCTCTTGCGTGTGTCTAGACAAATCTTTTCCCTCAATGTGCTCTGCATTCGTTTCAGACAGCTCAACAGGTACTGAGGATATATCATTTGATGTTTCACTGGTTGCTGCTGCAGGAGAATTATTTTGCTCTCCACCTGAAATGTTTGCTTCTTGGGCAACTGGAAGGATAGCAGCATCACTGGTCTGTTCCTCCACTTCTTCTAAATGTGTATTTTGTTCAGCACCAGAATCGTCCAAGCTATCTGGTTTGGCTACTTCTTCCTCAGCAAGAGATGAACGCTTTGACAATTCAGGTTTTCCAAGAGGCTCAGCAGCACTCTCATCATCTCTTTGTGCCATAAAGGTCATGACTGGGTCAAACAATGCTTTCCTATCAGTAGACACCGGCCACAATCCTGATGCTGATACAATGGGCACCACAAAGAAATTTTTTTGAGAAATCAAGGGAGGACACAGACACCAAGTACAATTTCTATCAAAGAGTAGTAGCTGGATTAAAACGTGTTATAGCTTCAGCTTCAACAATAATCTATTCTAACATATTAAGAAAAATGTATCTGTTGGACGCTAACAAAAAGCCCTATGAAGTTTGATTTTCAGAATTAGCCTCACAATTAGATTTGGTTAAAGTTTTTGATGTTGAACTCAACACGCTGCACCTTAAGGTAAAAGTTGAACTCTGAGGTGCTATACTAGAGCAATTCAATAGAGATCTCAACGGTAGCCTCCACAATGCTATCACAATCCAGTTGGGTTGTCTACAAAAAAACATTAATCTTCAATTGCCATTTCTCAGTGTCTTGGTTTTATGATATTTTTTTGTTTCTTCATCATTACATTCTGTTTTTTGAGGAGAGGAAGCCCGAACTTATGTACTTCAATTCATGTCTTTTTTAATAGTTTCATTATTATAGGGAAACATAACAGTAAATATAATATCTTATGTACAGAACTCAAATCATGTCTCTATCATTTTAATATCTTTCCACAATTAGTATGCACCCATGCTAGTCGTACTTCAATCCTGACAGCGAAAAAACAAATCACTTATCGTGTTCAGACTCAAAACTTCCTAAGGCATAAATCATGTTGGAAAGGAATGATTCCTAAATGACAACAAGATCACAACTCTTAGAAGAAAACAACTTAAATCCATTGCCAATTACGTAACTTCAAAGGCAATTTTTAACTTCTGAGCAATAGTATATCACAATATAAATTTTACAACCATCCTTAATTTTAATTAAAATTACAGAAAAAAGACAACTAAATCAAACTTCAAATGCTACAAAACTATCATTTGAATAACCCAATTAAAAAAAAAGGAGGATCAACAACAATAAAGATGCTTTACTTTCATTGCTGCCACTGGCTGCATTGGATTTTTCCTCAAGACCTAAAGCGCTGTCAAAATTTTTCTCGATGTTCTTGACACCCTCACTGACGGTCTCGCTGATATTCTTCACCGCCCCGGCCAAATCCGAAAAATTCCCTAGCGAGACTTTCCCGCTAAACCACGCCATCTTCCGAATAATTCAACCAACGCGATCAAATAATCCACGACATTAACCTATAGAATTAACCAAAAAAATTGGCAATATCAATTAAGTTCAAATTCGAACAAAAGCAATAAACTTTCCTGAAAAAGAAAAAGAGAGAGATCCAATGCAATTGGGTCAGCTGCAAGTCCTAAACTTCCATTAATTCAATACCTTTTATCCTCAGTTTCCAATGAAACAAAAGCAAATAAAGATTGAAGCTCCAGATTTGGGATCAAATTGGAGTTAGGTTAGTGTTCAGCGTCCCGCAGACGAAGGAAGTGAAGAAAACGAGTTTAAACAGACTGATATTCGCCAGGAATGCCGGAGGGATAACAATGAAATGTAGAGCGGAAGCCGGAAGGGATCGCCGTTGAGTGGAAGCTGCGCTCGGTGATAGTCGGTGAAATTTTAGTCGGTGAAAGGTTAGTTATGGACAAACATTTTATTATATTAAGCGAAAAGTCTCGTCCTTAAATAAAGCAACATTAGCGTTTTTTTTTTAACTCAAAAACTTCTTTGTTTGGGCCAAGCCCAAAAGAAATGAGCTACTTTTTGCAACCTGCTCGGACATTTTTATTAGGCTTTTATTTTGCCAATAGTGAGCCATTTTTTAAAAACAAATTTCCTTTCTTTGGGCCAAGTTCTATGTTCGGTTTGCATTTTTATTTGTAAAAAATTAAAATTTTTAATTATAAAAGTAATATTTGCATAATTTTTTAATTTCGAATTTTAAAATTTAAATTCCTTTCAAAATTCTTCTCACATTATTTTTAAAAAAAATTCCTCCAATCTATTTTTTCATATTACTTTTTCTTACAAAAAATTCTCACTAAAACTTTCACTCATTCTAATACAAAATTATCAAATAAAACACAATCCAAACAGAGCTTGGTGGATTTATGAATGACCATGTCATAAAAATAAAAAGAAGCAAAAGAAAAATCGGTTTTTTCAAATTTTAAGTTTATTCAAATTGAACATTTTCCAAATTTAAATTAAAAAATTAATTTCGAATTTGATGGGTTTAAATTTGACTCAAATGAACGTCTAGTTGATTTATTTGGGCTTGGGCTACCGACATTTTGCAAATTAGGCCGCATAAAGTTTTTAAACTTCAATCCAACTCTTATTAATTTTTCCCCGTCCATGCAAATTGATCAATCCCTAATTACACACTGAAGCATTATCAGTATCTGAGGCAGAGCCCGCTCATTCCCCTTCTATTGTTTGCATTTATTCAAACTCCCTATTGGTCTCTTTTCACTGTCCTCAGTTTTCGCACCATAACAAAAGCCAATTGAACCTCCATTCAATACTTCGATCAAAGCATCAAGTCAATTCAAACCCACAAAAGTCCAGCCACTTCTATCTCAATCTCCACTCCTATATTAGCTCTCTGCACTGATACTGAGAGTGATGGCAAAGGAAACTCCACCTCCGTAGTCTGTATTCAGCTGTAAACGAGGCGCCAGTTAAAAGAGTGTGAATATGGATGGGCCAGGCCAGCCATAAATGAATTTGATGAGTAAAAAATTTTGGTTACCCACCTAAAATTATGAGCTCATTTAAGCCGGCTATCAACCGTTACCAGCTTAAGCTTCTCATCACTCTCGCACCGCTTCACAAGTTGTCGTCTTCTTTGCCCTCCAGAATTATATATCGTCGACAACCCTGTTATCCCACCTCTCAATCTCGGTTGTTTTCATCAGGTAAGTCACCCCTTTTCATCTTCATACCCATTAGAATTTCAAATTCTTCATGTTCCTTTTGTTCTTTTTTTTTTCTCAGTTTTTTGTGGTGTGATCTTCATAAATTGAATTTTACATGTTTTTTTGCTACAATAGATTTATGAGGTTTCCATACGATATTCATTTGTCGTCTTTAATCAAGAAAGATAATTAGTTAAACGAAGTATGAAAAAAGAAGGGTACTTGATGGACTGCTTGAAGACGCAAGTAGTGAACCAAGTTTTGAACTTTTGTCAGTTTTGGAACGCATTTTTTGCTCAAGTAAGATAAGTTCTTGGTACAATGTACTTCAAATCAGAAAATACTTCCAAACTGCAGTTTATCTAATTATTTTCTGTATAATTTGTTGAGTGGTTGACCGTTACACCAGTTTGGTTAGAATGCATATTACCAGAACGCAATGCAGTGTACTACCCATTCTCTCACCATGTTAATATTTTGTTTATTGTCAAACTGCAGCTTCAAGGAATAGTGTTCTGATGGAACTGGTTAAAGCAGTGGCAAGCAAAGGGTCTGCAATGGGGCAGAATGTCGCCATAAGATCTGAACAGAAAAGTTATACTTACCTTCAACTCATTTCATCTGCTTGGAGGGTATCAAATCTGTTATGTAACAGTGATTTGAAAACCGTGAGTTGCTGAATTGTATTGATCTTATGCATTTTTCTTTTTGTGGTATTTCTAAATATCTGTTTATCTAGCTTGATAAAGTCTTCTAAAGATGCATAAATTTGCAAAGATGTCATATCCCTTTGATAGGTTGATGATCTTAAAGGAAATAAGCATCTTAGTGGTATGAGGATAGGTATTGTAGCTAAACCTAGTGCTGAGTTTGTTGCTGGCATATTGGGAACTTGGCTTAGTGGAGGTGTTGCTGTCCCTCTTGCACTTAGCTATCCGGAAGCTGAGCTATTGCATGTCATGAATGATTCGGTTAGCCCCACTGAACTATCTATTCTTGTCCCTTTTCTTCGATATTCTTTTTGCTCCTTTGTTCTAAAGCTTTTCATATCCCCTTTTGTTCTCGTCATTAAAAATTATTTTTGCTTTGTTGTTATTCTACTATTGATGTCTTTGCTTTTAGTATATTGAAATGTCTAAATTTTCTTTTGATTGTTACATTGCAATTAAGTTTATTTTCAAGATAATGCTCTTAACTAAGAAAGTAAGTTTTCTGATAATTCGAGCAATGTGGTGTGACAACAAGGGCTGTATGCCATTTATTCTAGTCTAACTTTTCAGTAAATTTCTTGTTGATATTTAGGACATCTCCATGATTTTGAGTACTGAAGATCATCAGGAACTCTTCAAAAATGTTGCAGCTAAAACTGCTGTTCAGTTTTCTCTTCTTCCTATTGTTCCCAGCACATCAAACTCAACTGAGTTTGATGAGGCACCTAATGGAGAGATGAATGTGAACCCGAGCTTCCCAGGAAAGGAAAACTTTACTGAGATAGAAGGTGTTGGCCTTTGATCCTGAATAATTTTGTCTTCTGATGTATAGCTGGAGGTGAAATGTTCAATCACAATATCTTGTTTGGTTATTTTCATGTTTAAATGTAGAGGAGGAGCCAGCATTGATTTTGTACACTAGTGGAACAACAGGCAAACCAAAAGGAGTTGTGCACACGCACAAAAGCATCTTGGCTCAGGTACTCTTTTGTACTCTGCTGGTGTTCTGGGAGTGGGCTAGGTCAGTTCAGTATCCTTTAAAGTGATTCTGAGAAAAATGTGGCACTCTCCTGAACTTATTTTTATTCCATTTCTCCCATAACAAATGAAGAAGGAAAATTTTGCATTTTTTTTCCCCAATATCTTTAAACTATTTTTTCTCCTCACCCCCTGTTCAAGTTTGTACCTGATTTAGAATAAGTATGTACCTCTTTTGGAAATCAGCATCAGGATAATGGGACCAAAACTAAGTGTCATATCAGAAGCTCCTTTTGTATGTAAAAAGTGGAGTATCATACTCTTTTGCATAAAGCAGAAAAAAAAGAAAAAGAAAAAGAAAAAAACCTGGTTGTCAATTCTCAATTCCAAGACTGCACTATTTGGAACTATTAACTATGATTTTCTATTTAACTATTTCACTTCAAAAGTTGATATTTTGTTTGATGATTTAACTTCAGGTTCAAATCTTGGCAAGTGCATGGGAGTATTCGGATAGTGATCAATTTTTGCATTGTTTACCGCTACACCATATCCTCAAAATACAAATTAAATTCTTGCTCAACACTTTATATTGTGGTTATTGAAAAGTCTTTCTTTTCCCATTTGTTCTCTCTGCACGGGGTTGTCATACTTTAGAAAATTAATGTTTCACTGTTGTTGTATTAATCCTTGACTTTTACCTACATGTACATGGCCTTTTCAATGCTTTGTTGGCCCCTCTATACGCAGGTTCCGCTGTAAGTTCTTGTATATGTTTTCACATGTTCAGAGTTGTACTGTAAACTAGACAAAAGTTTCATGTTCTACTATTCGAGGCTACTGTTAGAATCATATGTTGTTGCATTTGGATTCTCATGGATCTCTCTTGTGTTTCGAAAGGTGGAGTTCATGTCAAAATTTAGTGTGAGGGGAATTTGGCAGAGATGGCGTGAATCTTATCCATCAAAAGATATTAAAGTTGACAATGCTATAACTGTGTTTACAGGGGTAAGTCTTTTTTTTTTTTTTTGGTATTGTGTAGTGAAAATATTATATATCTATTTATATAGATGGTTCCCAATCTTTATTGTGACCATTGCTACTTGCACAACATTCTAAATTTGATTTTCCAGTAGATATTTTATGCCATGTCGGAACATTACTTAACCTATCAAAAGATCTTGAGGTTTAATGGTAGATGTAACCATCTCAATGTTCATTTTGCTGGTTTGCTTTACTTTTTTCCCATAGTGTTTCCCTTCATGACCTTACTTGACTATATTTCTCAATAATACATCCCCATTATTCTGATATGTCTTTTATATCTTGTCGCATTCTCTTGCAGTGGGACTTTTCTGCATGTTATATTCCTATCAGAAGCTTCAAGTATCATAGGATACATATAACCATGTCATTTATTTTATCCTTGCCATGGTCTCTTGTGAGTAAATGGTCATTAAACCATTAGAGTATCATCCTACTTTTACCTTTACATTTTATAGGTGCCAACTATGTATACACGATTAATTCAAGGTTATGAAGCAATGGATCCTGAGCTACAAGCTGTCTCTGCTTCAGCAGCTGGCCAGCTTCGTCTTATGGTAATTTATTATTGTTTTTAATTTGAAAATTCTGAAAAATCCCAGCAGAAAACATAAATTGGACTTCATTTTGCTGTCTTGAGAAGAAGTCTCCCTACATTTTTCATACATGTAGATGTGTGGCTCTTCTGCACTTCCTCTCCCAGTCATGCAGCAATGGGAATCTATCACAAGGCATTGCCTACTGGAAAGATATGGTATGACTGAGGTAGGTATAGTTTACCTCTGCTCAAGCATTTTCAACTGTGTCATTGTACTGCTGCATTTGGTTTGTCGAAAGATTTTACATGTTAACATTGTTTGCTTGATGTTACTAGTTTGTCATGGCTATTTCTAATCCGCTGAGAGGTGTGAGGAAAGGTGGTACTGTTGGGAAACCATTTCCTGGTGTCGAGGTTAGTCAGATTTGTCAGCTATTAAATTTGACCCTTTTTATTGCAAGATATTCTATTAGTACTAAGTGCAGTCTATTAAACCAGATTCTTGGATTAAGGAAAAAAACTGAGCTTGATGGCATGATAAATGAGAAATTATATATTCATAATAAATGGAGCATTATTTCAGTTTTGTTAATGAGCTTATAACTCATTCACTCAGTATATTGTTTGCTGTAGGCCAAGATCCTTGGTGAAGATAGTGCTGACGACGATAAAACAGGGGAGGGCGAACTCTGCATCAAGAGCCCTTCATTGTTCAAGGGATACTGGAAACTTCCTAAGGTGCTTTATGTTGCAATCAACAATATTCTTTCTATGTGACTATATTTGATACTTTCTGAAACTATTTGTCATCTTCTCTTATCCTAGTCTTTTCATAACTTTTTAGGTAACTGAGGAATCTTTTATTAGTGGTGGGTTTTGCAAGACTGGAGATGCTGTTAGAATAGACGAAGATGGATATTACATCATTTTGGGACGTGAGTATATGTTGGTGATAGTTTCATTCTTTGTTGATTTGTCTTTTGACCATTTGTTATTTGAGCACTAAGTGATACCTGAATTTGCCATCTACTGCTATTCCACTGTAAAACTTCATAAAAGTTTTCATTCTGTAATTGCTGTTTAAATGCCATTTGTCCAAATTGGTTCTTTTTGGTTGCTGGTATGGAAGAATGAATTTTTCCGTTTTCATGGTTACAATCAGGTGAATGTATTTAACCTTAAGTTTCACTAAGTTTTGTAATTTTTGCAGTTGTTGGACTTGATATTTGAAGTATGTTGGTCCTGTTCTTGACCAAGTTTGTGGGAACCTTTTACAGAAAATGGCTATTAGTTTTTTCCGTTGCTGAAATGACTTCTCTTCCTGTAATGTCTTCTTTCAGGTACTAATGCTGATATAATGAAGGTTGGTGGATACAAGTTATCTGCATTGGAAATTGAAGCAGTTCTTTTAGAGGTTTCTGCTAATCTTATTCTAAACATCCTTCTTTTTCATGGTTATACAAGATTTTGGATTTTCTCAACCATATGATTGATGAAGTACACATTTGATTGCACATAATTAGTTCCTTGACATTTCTTCTGTACAGCACCAAGCCATCTCAGAATGCTGCATTTTGGGCTTACCTGACAAAGATTATGGGGAGGCTGTGTGTGCAATAGTTGTACCTGATGCAGAAGTCAAAAGGAAAAGGGCAGAAGAGCTGAAGCCCGCACTAAGCTTGGAGGAACTGTCAACATGGGCCAAAGAGAAACTTGCTCCTTACAAGGTATGATTTGCTACCATAACATCTGTGTAGAACAAAAGAGAGAGGGAGGGAGCGAGAGAAGGAACGTATGACCAGTTTGATTACTCGTGGTGGGCAGCTATTTGGTAGTATCTAATGTGCGAAGAAGATGCAACATGTGTTTTTTTCAATGACTGTTTTATGATATGTGTGACCAGTTTGCTATTGCATCAAGGATTTATTTATCTGACTCACTTCACTTGCATCCAGCTGCCTACTCGTCTGCTAATATGGGACTCACTGCCCCGTAATGCCATGGGAAAAGTAAGTTGTCTTTATATACCATTAAATTAGAATATGAGTAATGATAGAGATAGTGACAAATGATAGTGATTTTGTATAAGTGACTGATGTGGCAATTATAAGAAGACAATCATCTATTCATCCTCATTACAAAACACAAATAATGAAGGATAATTTTGTCTTTTCATGACTGCCACGTCAGTCACTATAGAAAGTCACTATAATTTGTTACTATCCCAATCATTACTCTTAGAATATATGATCATGATTCTGGTTTCCAGAGTGACACCATCACAAAAAGTCTCATTTGGGATCCTTTTTATATCTAATTTCAGGTGAATAAGAAAGACTTGAAGAAAAAATTAGCTGCTGATGGTGTCTGAGAAGTAAGAACCTCTTCCTTTGTTCAAAATCAAGCAGAGGATGGAAATTGGGTTACTTCGAGTCGAGAAGTGATTAGCAGCACTTCACTTCACTTGATTTTTTTTTGCAGTTACAATGGCGGGATTGTTGAAAATCAGTAATGTAGAGAAGCTGTGGAGATAATCTTGCTCAATATCCGGCCTGAATATTTAGCTACAATTTGAGGGGCTGTGGAAGCAGAATTTTCCCAGTTGGGTCCCATTACAATTGTCTGAAGGAAATGAACTAAGTTTTAGATTGGATTCATTGTAATGAAAGTTAACTTAATGCAATACATAAAGTTTCCGGAAGTTGTAACAACGTACAAGTTCCAGTTTGCACCAGAAACAGCAGACAAAACTAGAGGAAATGACTGTCACCATAGTTTTTAGGATCGAAATTTTATACAAAATCAATTTAGGTAATAAAATGAAATCGATGGGATTGGATTATAGGATCATAACTTTTTTTTTAAAATGAGAAAATATAATTTATAAATTATTTTTAATGAAAATTATTAATTAATATATAAATAGATATGTAAAAAATTTATGTATAATTTATAATTAAATATTTTTATTTTTATTTTTATTTCTTATAATATTTTTTTGTATTTTTTAATATTTTTGTTATTATTTAGTCGAAGAATATTTATGTTTGATCAATTTATTTATTGTTAAAAGTTAATAAAAGTATAATTAAATTAATTAAATTATTTATGTCATGATAAAATTTAATTTTATTTAGATATAAAAAAAATTTTAGATAAATTGAATTATATTTTATTCACATAATAAAGTAAAATTGTAATTAAAATTGACATTATTTTAATAAATATAGAACATAAATTTATAGGATCGAGATTCTGAAAATTGTGATAATCACCTCGCATCACAGGTAAAAATGCATTTTAATTTTAGTCAAAAGAGAAATATCCAACAACACCGGCTTTCATAGCTCAGTTGGTTAGAGCACCCGTTTAGTAAGCGGGAGGTCTTGAGTTCGACTCTCAATGGAAGCAAAGCAATTTTTACCATCTTGTTTTTTTCCTTCATTCTGACAACCAACCCTTCATGTTTTTTTCCTTCATTCTGAAAACCAACACTTCATGTACTTTCATGGTAATAATTATATTGCATGGGGAAATTAATAATAATTGTGTTCCATGGCAAAATAAACATTTAGAAGAAAGATTTTTACTTGGTACAATTGACTTTAGTTGTTTGCTGTGTAACCAATTATTTATCACTATATAAAGAAACAGAAAACCAGATATTCAAACTTGAAATCAAGCAGTCATCACTCTTAGCGGAGTCCCTGGTCTAATTGGTGTCCCCACCGATTTGAATGCCCTGTCTTCTACCTCCATCCCTTCAATCCCATGGTCCTTTTTCATTGCCTCAACACAAGGTCCATAAGCCCAGCTACAAATGACAAAGTATAACAAATTAAAAACACTCAACACAGCAAGAAGCCAATAGTAGTAGTCATAATGTCCCTTGTTGATATTGCTTGCGACCCAACTTCCTTTTCCTTCTTTGTTGGTGTATTTGTCAACAGCACTGAGTATAACTGTTGCCAGCAAGTTTGCCACTGCCATTCCTAGTCTTAAAAGAGATGATGATATACTCGACATTGTCTTTGGAAATTCTGAATAGAAGAATTCTATTTGGCCGATTGCGTTTAATGCCTCTGCCAAACAAAATTGTGGCACGAGCCACATAGCTGACATGTCTACCAATGCATTCGGTTTATTCACTAACCCTTGTTCAATTGCTTTCCTTCGTCGAATATGCTCCAATACACCTGAAACTACCATGGCTATTGCTGAGAAAAATAAACCAATTCCCATCCTTGTTTTTGTGCCAACGTGCATTGGTTTCCCCCTGATCTTTGAAGCTAATGGTCGGATTGCACGATCATACAAAATGACCCAAAGTGTAACAGTCAAGATGAGAAACGCTGGGAAAGAGCCCGCTGGAATTTGGAAGTTGGAAGTGACATGTCTGTCCATAGTCTTAGCTTGAAGTAAAGTAAAAGAATATTGGCTTGTGTTTATTGACATCATGATTCCCGTAGACCACAATGGGATTACTTTAATGAGTGCTTTCAATTCCTCAACTTGCTTGACCGTGCAAAGCCTCCACGGATTGGAAGCAACTCCAAATGATTTAACTTCTTCTGGGCTTCTTAGAATACACGCTTTATTCAAGAACCTAAATGCATAATATGATGCAACATTAGTTGGCATTTGAAAGTGCATAACATAGCATCAGAATTCATATACAAAATGGTGCCTTTGATAAAAACAAGGAACAATCATAATCATACCTTAGTTTATCAGTTGGCAAGGTATATCTTGAACCCATTTCATGATGATACCAGCCAGATTCAAGAGGAGGGATGGCGAGTTTTGTATTCTCATATGCAGCAAAAAGCACTTGTGCAAATGTAGTGAATAAGCTCTCATTAGGTGTATGTTTGACGTATAATGGAGCAGCAAGGAAGAAGAATAAAGCAGAGAGGAACATTAGGATTACAGGAATTCCGAATCCCACTTTCATTCCGAAGTGATCTGGGATGTAAACAATTACAGTGACAGCAACCAGTATAGAAAAACTGGTGGCTGCATAATACCATGCAAAATAGCGTTCTAGAACCTTTTCATTTTTAAGATCATCTTTGTTGACCAGCTGATCTGCACCAAATGCCAAGGAAGACGATCTGATCCCACCTCCACCAACCGACATGATGCCAAAAGAGGAGATCAACAAAGCATATTGCCCTGCTGTTGCTGATTTACGTGGCTTAATTACAAGACAAGATAGAGGCTTTGCTTGTGGAATCATTGCCGTTAACCAGAGTAAAATCACCCCCTAATGAAATGAAAGATTTCAGCAGTTTCGTCAACAGGTTATTACATCTCAAATCCATGTATCGCATTTCTTCTCATTTATGGATTAACTTCATCATATAAATCTTCATTGAATTTCATCATTTTCTTCAAGGATTTTAGCAAAAAGTGACCAACTGCTCATCTAATAAATCACTATCACTTCCGAGCGTTGCATGCTGGCCAACAGCTCGACAAACATTTGGAAATTGGAAATTGGAAATTTACATCATTTCCTTATATTTGCAAAAGCAAAGATAGAAATGCCACCCCTTTTCTTATGTTCCTTGTTTGTTGTTTCCGTTGAAGAAAAGCAGCAAGAACATCACTAGTGCATTGTTCTGCATTTAGCAAACAGTCATCTTGCAGGCTTTTGAGTTTATTCTCTTCTTTTTTTAATTTCTTAATTCTTATACTTTTTCGCCTTTTTAAGTATTAAACAAAATAATGTATGATATTACAGATTAAATAAATTAATGGATGACATTAACACTATTTTTTTTTTTTTTTAGGCTAATACACTAATGTTTTTTGGCTCAACACAATTAATTTAATAACGAAAATTGAAATGTGAATATCATCAATCAGGAGATGATTTCAAAGACTCTCTACTGGTAAGAAGTATTTGGGATTTATTGGTCAGTTCCGCGGTTTTCTCATTCGGCTGTTAAGAGGCAAAGCCTGGCCTGCCGATCCTGTTGGTGGCTTATTCCCTAATTGGGATTGGATTTGTGCAGTACAGTGCAAAAATACGAAAACTATTTTTTTTTTCCAAGAAAAAATAAAAAAGAACAACTGAACATACCTTAGTGTGAGAATTTTTGCTATTGGCTTACCATTTGCAAACACCATTAGTGTGCAGAAAAAATATACTTTTGTCGAGACACAACCAGGATTTAGTCATGTAGAATTGTCCACAAGTATTCCAATTTTTACGTTTTGATGAGTAGCAATTGTTCTTAAATTGGTGGCATCGTCAATTGCATTTGACCGAGTATTTTTATTCACTCATCAACTTCCTTAAAAAAAATACAAAATAATAAGAGATAATTTTATCTTTTCATATTTATCACATTAGTCTTTATAAAAATTCACTATAAAAAGTTATTATAAATATCATTACTCTTATTCCATATACCAAGTCAAGTAGGGAGATAATTATTTTTTCAGAAAAGAGTTTATTTTTAAGATTTTTTTTATTATTTGTATTGGTAATAATAATCAGATAATGTAGAATTTAAAATTCAAAAAAAATCCATATTTCCCATCAAATGTATTGTAGGGAATTAGTTGTTCTCTAGCTGGAAGCAAATTATGCTTATAGGAGATATTCGTTTAAGTTTAATTGTCATAGTGTCTAGAAAAAGGGCTTTAACGGCTTCCTTTCTGGGTTAAAGATGACCATCAAGCTTAAGTAAACGTTTCAAACTATGTTTGAATGCTATTAGCAAAGGCCAAAAGCACTACCAACAACGATTTTGCATCAACGGTAGAGACTAAACTGTAACAAAAATTGACAAAAACCATATAATGATTACTGTTTGAAAGAAAATGAACAATGATTTCTGGAGGAAGGCATGCATGATTACCAGAAGACTGAAGATGCAGCCGAAAGTAATGGTGACAAAACGACCCACGTATGAATCAGCAAGAAATGCCCCCACAATTGGCATGAAATTTGTAGCAGCAGACCACAGGAAGAGTATCCTGTTTCCCTCTGCAAAACTCATGTTATAGCCACTTATCAGATACAGTATCATATTTGGCAACAGCCCAAAGCTTGCCGTCCTCTCAAATGCCTCATTTGCTGAAAACGTCAAGAGTAAAAACATTGAGTTAGCTTTTACCGTGCACTCGGGCCATTTCTGCCATCAAAATCATACATTTGCTGGTCAGGTTGCACTTAGAGTAATGTACACTGAATGAAGATTGAATATAATATGGCTAATTACCTAAGATGAATGGGATGGTAATGATGCGTCCCTTTTTTCTTCTTCTTCTCATCTCCACTTCATGATCACTTGAATAACAACTGGCCATCTCTATCTCCTTCTCGGAAAGTTGTGAGGAAGGGAATGAATAAAACTCCATTTCCTTATCAACCTTGGATTGTTGTGAAGATATTGAGAAAGTGTCCATTCTCTTTTCCATGTATCTCAATAGGCTTCTTTGGGAATAAGGTTTGAGAAATGCAAGAGAAGGAGGTTTATACTTTATATAGAGAACAACTGTTTGCGTTTAGATTTTATTCAACTGCAAATTATTTGGCAAATATTATTTTAATTAGGAATGATTAAACTATTATTTTTTATTTGGCATCATATTCTATGTTATTAGAGTATGTATTAATTGTATATTAAATACTGATTAAGTATAATTAATGTTTATCAATTAGTGACGAATGTCCTGGCTCCTAAGCGAAAATGCATGCAGACAGGGCTTAATTACTGGAGCCGAGTATAAACAAAAGACTATTAATGGACTTTAGCTAATCCAAAATGCCACCATCAAACCTACAACGACATTTTGTAACAATGTTGATTATCCCACAGCTCGAGTATCTATCATCCGGTGCAAGAAATAATAATAATTGCAGTAGCAAACAAGAAGTAAAAATAAGCAAGCAAATTAAGGATATATAATAGAAGGGAAGGCTGAAATTGAGCACCAATACTTTCTGATACACAAGGCAGCAAATGATAGACTAGCTAGGTATAAGTTGTGTAAGGTAAACTATACATGCATTATTTAGACTAGAACACAACCAATAATCCACCACACTACTAGTGGTTCAATTCATGCAGGCATTACTCTAAGGTCTAAGGGGCGATTCTGATTGTTCTTCAGATCCCTTTTCATTCCCTTGATCACTTTCATCATTTTGGAGTTGTTCAGCACTAGGACCATAAAGCCAGCTACAGAGAATATGGTAAATCAAATTAACAAAGCTCATAATTGCGAGAAGCCAGTAGTAGTTGTCATAACGACCTTTATTGATATTGGTTGATACCCAACTCTCTTTCCCATCTCCTTTGGTGTATTTATCCACTGTACTCAGTATGAGAGTTGCCAGCAAGTTTGCCACACCCATTCCTAGTCCGAATAGAGAAGCTGCAATGCTTGACATGCTCTTGGGGAATTCTGTATAGTAGAATTCTATTTGCCCAATTGCATTGAATGCCTCTGCTAAGCCCGCTAAACAATTTTGTGGCACGAGCCACATAGCTGACATGTCTACCAATGCTTGTGGATTATTGACGAATCCTTGCTTGATGGCTTTTCTTCGGCGACTATGTTCCACGATACCCGAAACTACCATGGCCATGGCTGTGAGAAATAAGCCGATTCCCATTCTTACTTTTGGGCTGATTCGGACTGGTTTCCCTCTGATCTTTGATGCCAGTGGAAGGATTGCGCGATCGTATAGGACAACCCAAAGAGTTAGGGTTATGATCAGGAAAACACCAAATGACCCGGCAGGAATTTGGAAGCTGGAAGTGACGTGTCTATTCATAGTGTTAGCTTGAAGTAACGGGAAAGAGCTCTGGCTTGTGTTTATCGACATCATGATACAGGAAGACCATATTGGGATGACTCTAATGATTGTTTTTAGTTCCTCAACCTGCTGTACTGTGCAAAGATTCCACGGATTTGCAGCAGTTCCGGATGGTGTAACATCTTCTGGATTTTGTATAATGCAAGCTTTATTCAAGAACCTAACGCAGCACAACAAAACATTTAAAATGATGTATCACATGGAAAACAAATATATTAACCAAAGATTTGTGAACAATGCTGATGCTGAGAATCCAAAACAGGTCATACTTGGCAATACCTTAGTTTATCCGTTGGCACGGTGTATCTCGAGCCCTTCTCGTGATGGTACCTAACCGAGTCGGGAGGAGGAAAGGCCAGTTTCCTATTCCTGCGTGCAGCTACAATTACATGGGCAAATCCAGCGAACAAGCTCGTTGTAGCTGGAGGTTTGATATAAAATGTAGAAGCAAGGAGGAAGAGCAGAGCCGAAAGAAACATTAGGATTACAGGGATCCCGAAACCTATTTTCCATCCCTTGTGATCTTGGATGTAAACAATGCCAGTAATAGCAATGAGCACTGCTATTAATGTGGCGGCATAGTACCAGCTAAAATAGCTTTCCAGAACCCTGTGATTATTAGGATTATCCTTGCGGTCCAGCTGATCAGCACCAAATGCCAAGGAAGATGATCTTATCCCACCAGCACCAATGGACATGAGGCCTAACGAGGATATTAATAAACCAAACTGTGCTGGTGTGGCTGATTGACAAGGCGGTATTTGGTTGCAAGAAGGAGGCTTTGCTTTCCGAATCATAGCCGTTAACCATAGCAAGATCATTCCCTGAGTTGCAAATGTACATTCTCTCGATTAGATCAACATGTGCATCAAACAATCACCCAAATGTCAGCACTCTAACCTTCTTCCTCTATTCCAGAAATTCATCCCTAAAATTTTCAGGCATGATAATTTCCTTAAAACGATTTAAGAATGGTTTTTGGGAAGATTTAAGACATTATGAATATAATCCATAAGCTTCAGTAAAGACCAAAACGTTTTTGAAAATGTTCACATCTTTAAACGTAACAAGTAGAGAATGGAATTCATTCTTTACTTTTTAAACAAATTAATTAAGAACAGCGACATTCATTATTTTCAATTGTTTATCATACATGTACTTTAATTAAATTTAAGAGACTAAGAAAGATGTGACTAATGGGGCAGGCAGGTATGTGGGATTAATTAGCTCCAAATTGTAATGGTGGGGTTGTGGTCATATACTCATATTACTACTGGTACACAACCATGTGACTGATTTAAAATAGTGACATTTGCAGAAAATCCATTTGATGACTACCTAATTATGTAAGCTTAAATGGCAGAATACAGCTACGTTCAATCTCATGGCAAATTACGAAAACTAATTCAGCTTTGGGCAATTTGATGGTAAGATGAATGAATGATGTGTGGCAAGGGGAAAAAATAATGCTGATGGTATGCTGTAAACAAAGAACTTTTTGTGTTACCTGGGACATGTCACGTACGGCACTGAAAAAAGCCAGGAAAGAAGGGAGTGTATATATATATATATAAAATTTTTAAAAAACAAACCCAATAGAGAATGTAAAAATAACGAATATGATACTATTTTTGTCTAAAAAAAAGTTTATTTTATTCAAAAACATTACTTTAAAATTAAAATTTTAAAATATTTTTATTAATAATAATTATACATATTTAAAACATTTTTTTTGGTGAGTCCATGTATAATTAAAAAGTAGTAATTCCCTGCAGTGGGTTGCCTTGTGCAAGTACCCAAAAGATAAGATGTACTGCGAAACTACCTTTTTTTTCACTTTTTGTAGTAATTATTTTTCCCCTTTTTTTGGGTTACTTGTACACCATAATCAGTTTTACCATAATACAAAAAGGAAAAAAATACAAAAAATTATTTTTTAAATTATAACAGTAGTAGTGTGGTACTGGCAAAGCCCAAAGGGAGTGTGGAACACGTCACTTTAAGCAGTGGTCCTGTTTTCAGACAAAGTGCGTTCATTTCTATGAAGTTTTAGTGCCGTTTTTCGTTGTGATTATGTTAGTACCATACGGGTTTATAATAAAGTCAGGTTGAAAAAGCCTTAAAAACTTTTTGCCTTAAATTTTTGTGTGTCCAATTATAGCATGGTGCATGATCCAACCAAAAGCACAAAGTACAAACAAACGAAGAATAGTTGTTTAAATAAACTGATGCCTTGTTAGTATCAGTTATCTGTTACCTTTTCTGGCGTCAAGCATAGCATTAACGTGAAGTACTTTGTTTCAATCAGTGTCAAATTCTTACCATTTCAAACATGCAAAAAAAAAAAAAACTCATTTTGATTTGTGAAGAAAAAAAAAATGTAACGTTAATTGGCATCTAAGTAAAGTGACCATCCGAAGATGAAGGGGAAAAAAATGTGCCAACTAATGAAGTACGGATGAGAGAAATAAAGAATCAACATGATGAGATTAGCAGCTGAGAATGGAGGGGTAGAGGGCAGGTTAAATTCTCAGAAGATTAAACATGGTTAAAAATTATAACTTTGAAGAAGGAGAAAGACAATATTACCAGAAGGCTGAAGAAACAACCGAGGGTCACAGTGAAGAAACGACCCAGATAACAATCGGCAAGAAAAGCCCCTATGGTTGGGGTGAAATTGGTGGCTGCAGACCAGAGGAAGAGTATGTAATTCCCTTTTGCGAAGCTCAAGTTATAGCCTCCCATCAGGTACAGTATCATATTGGGCAGGAGCCCATAGCTCGCCACCCTCTCAAATCCCTCATTTGCTGTATATATATAGATTCATTTTGTTAAGGAAGGAAGAAGAAACGAAAAAGAGAGCTTAAATAAAGGTAAGAATTTTGATATCAGAGATGCAAGTATACATTAGAATTTACCTATGATGAATGGGATGGTAATGAGGCCACCCTTTTTTCTTCTTGTTGTAGTGGAACTTTCCTGGTCCATTTCACCATTCTCGTCCCTTGAAAACTTGTCCATTTTCTTCTCCAGCTTGGAAGACTCTGATGCAGAGAGTGAAAGATTTAGCATTTCCTTCTCCATCTTGGGTCTTTGTCGTGCGGACAAAGAAGTATGGGTTGGGCAGAGGCTTATAAACCACTCCCGGGTAGGAGATCAGATTGTGGCTTATAATTATTGGCGACTTAATAAATGATTAGTACCCCTATTTTGGAACGCCAACTCACCAATTGCTAAATCTACTCCACTGATTCCAAAGCTTAAGGGTGAGTATAATAAGTGTTTTAAAATACTTTTTAATATATTTTATATTTAATTATTATTAAATAAAAAATATAAAATCATATTTTAAAATGTAATTTATATAAATTTAAAATATAAGTCCTTGAAAATATACGTAGCAAGAGCTCAAAACTTGGTACTTGTTTTTAACTTTCTTGCTTTTGCCGGAAAAAGACACTTGAAACGTTGGTTTATACTCCAATTTTCTCGTCAGTGTGTTTGATCCAATTGACATATTAGAGTTGAGATTGTTTCGTTTGTCTATCTTCCTACAGGGTTGTTTATACTCATTCCATATTGATGGGATGAGTTCCAATTTCACCAAAAAAAAATGCTTCTTTCTTTTTCATTTTGGTGGGGGAGGTGGGCACTAGAATATATATTTTCTTGTAGCTCTCGTTTTGTATTAGATCATGTCAGTGAGTGTATCTGTCTTTTCCTGTTCTCATTTTTCAAATGATTCGGCTGAATGTCTATCTGTCTAAGGAAGTTTGATCCGATTATTATAGTGCCAGACAACCACCGTGTTCTGCTTTTCGTAATGACCAGAAAAGACATGGCCTTTTTCCCGAGTCATGCAAGGTCTTATGATTCAACCCTATTGGGATTGTATGACT
Organism: Gynochthodes officinalis; assembly: GCA_020080225.1. Taxonomy (NCBI): domain Eukaryota; kingdom Viridiplantae; phylum Streptophyta; class Magnoliopsida; order Gentianales; family Rubiaceae; genus Gynochthodes; species Gynochthodes officinalis. The sequence goes on along the minus strand of CM034625.1, from coordinate 12,512,170 downwards.
TTTGCGACGCAGTGTTGAGACTTCCATGTGTGCTGCTAATCTGGGGAATCCAACATTTTATTTAGTAAAGTAATCTTCCCTCCCTCACTTCCGCCTTATATGGTTGACATGTTTAAAACTTTTTTATGCACTTTTTAAAATATATTTTTTTATTTTATAATATATTTTGAAATGTTATAAATATAAGTGTTTAGTGTTTTTTTCCTAATTATTTAGTGTCATTCTAACATATTTATATCTAAATATAAAACTATAAGAACATGTTATTGTAAAAATATATTGAATTTTACTTATTATTTACAAAAATTTTCATGAATTGAATCTTATGAGTATCATATGATGAGTGGAGATTCATTCATTACTCAGGAGATAATATTATCAAAAACATTTTACTGGGCGTAGGAAATGCTTAATATGCAATTTAAGGAAGGTGCAAAAAGCAAAATGTCGATCAGAATAATCCACAGTAGTAATGATTTGCCTGATCATGCAGTTGCTTTTTTAACATGGGGGGGCAGGGATCTTCCTGCCTGATTAAATTAAAAAGTTTTTTATAAAAAAAATTAAGTATGGATCCCACCATCTCCTCCTCCTCGAAAAAAGCTCCCCACTTTTCCCCGGTGCGCAAAAGTCAAGGGTCCCCCGGCTACGCAATTGGCAAAATGACTGCCAAAATCCACTGCCACTAACACTAAAAAGACGCACGTCGTCGCCAGTCCCAGTCAGTGAAAAATGACAGTAATAATAATGCATTATGCAGAGTCGGCGAGTTTCCCTTGCCCAAACCGTACTACCACTGTTATCACAACCAACTCTAGTCAATTCAATTGGATCATTGATTGATCATCCAGCTTTCGCAATCTAATTTAGTCACCAGTTATGGCTTATTAATCAAACAAATGAATCCATTTGGTTGACACTAAAACGTGAATATTTCCATGGAAAGGAATGAAATCTGTCTTGGTTGAAAAGATGATCAACCCTTTAATCCCCAAAAAGTAAGATCGTCCTTCTGTAAGTGTAAAAATTTGACAACATTTCTGACATGACGATTTCCTCCCCATCCAGTGTTAAATTTTTGTCTACTAACTTTGTTGAATCAAAATCATTAGACGTACGTTTCCTTTTTCTGTCAACTTCTGTTCAAATGAAAAAATGCGTGCATTTATTTATTCACTGGGGATAATAACAGTTGTGTGACAAATATTTGGCAATGACCGAATTCCCTCCTCCTGTCTTCCAACTTTGAAGAGATTGCGTGCTCTGATATCTTTACTTGTGCCATTGGATTTGTTCAGGAGAGCAATGCCAACATGGTTTTCCGCAAGGCCATACACCTATATATTAGCCCAGAAAACCATAAATTCCTTTACATCCGTGAATGATGCATCCAAGTCTCCTGTTTGCTTGGTTTGCATTTTGCAATTCTAGCTAGTTACCTAACCCTTTTTGTGTCCTGGATTATCAGGACGAACCAACCAAGGTAGGTAGCCTTAGAGCTTGCCTTCAACTCTTCAATTAATTGAGAGGGAGAGTATTCACTAGGATTAGGACGAACCAACCAAGCTGGCTAGCCATGTTGATTGTTTTACCCTTCCATCAAAATAAATTCTAAAAATAAAAGGTGAACACACTCTCTACACATGAATTGGAATTTCACCTCTCTTTCTTTTTATTTTTGTATTCCCATAATATGTTTTATCTTAATAATCTAAAAATACTAATATCTTTATCTTTTTTTTAGCTTTTTAGTACATATTCATAATTTTTAATATACTATCTTTTCTCTCGTAATTATTATTTTAAAAAATACAAAATAACATTTTAAAACGAAATATATCCACGTCCTTTGTAATTTTGTCAATACTCCTTCCATGGTTGGCTGGTGAATGATTTAGCAGAACACGCAACACGTAAGAATGGGCCAACAGTGGCAGATATAGACACGCATTAAAGGCCCAAAATTTAGCTGTCAGTGCATGGCACAAAATTAAGCTGACAAAGAAACCACAGATTTTGTCACATCACATTCCCCACCTCCATCAGCAACCAAATTCAAAGCAGCTCAATTATGCAGGTTTCTTTTTTCCACCTCCATCAGGAACTCAAATTCAAAACAGCCCGATGCATAAAACTTGTATCAGTAACAGCGATATTATCAGTGATTCTGAAAACTCCCTAAGGGCATGCATAGAAGTACCTGGCTCATGTCATTGTCTTTTCTGTCACATCAATTTTACATAAGTTTATAGTCAATCTTATATTATTCACATAACTATTATTAAAAAAAATATCTACATCAATCCCTGACCTTTTCTGCCACATCACTAATTCTCTCTTTCACCATATTCCAAACTATTATCAAATTTTTTTATATTAATAATATAACTTATACATTAAATTAAAATTATTATACATTAAATACTAAAAAATATTTAATCAAAAATTTTTCATTACATTAAAATTAAAATTTACTAATATACTTAAATATGAAAACAAATACGATAATTAAATATAAAATACTTTAAAAAAAACGTGCGTAATTAAAATTAAAATTTGATAAATGTTCATTACACTAAAATTAAAATTTAATAATACACTTAAAACATTCGGATAAATACGATAAATTAAACATAAAATTTTTAATAACGTGAATAATTTTAATAATTTCGTTATGTGAATAATGAAGGCTTGGCCTTTGTTTTAAGGTATGACCTTTACTATTTACACAACTATTATTAAATTTTTTTATATTAATAATACAATTGATAATTTTAATTATCATATACTAAATAGTTAAAAACAATTAATGAATTTTTTCATTACATTAAAATTAAAATTTACTAATACACTTAAAATATGAAAATAAATACGCTAAATTAAATATGAAATACTTAAAAAAAAAGTGCATAATTAAAATTAAATTTGAATAAATGTTCATTACCCTAAAATTAAAATTAAATAATACACTTAAAACATTCGGATAAATACAATAAATTAAACATAAAATTTTTAATAACGTGAGTAATTTTAATAATTTGGATATGTGAATAATAAAGGCCAGGCTTTCATTCAAATGCCTAGCCTTCACTATTTACACAATTATTATTGAATTTTTTTATATTAATAATACAATTTATAATTTTAATTATTATACATTAAATACTTAAAAACAATTAATAGAAAATAAATTTTCATTACACTAAAATTAAATTTAATAATATACTTAAAACATTCGGATAAATACGATAAATTAAACATAAAATTTTTCATAACGTAAGTAATTTTAATAATTTGGATATGTGAATAGTAAAGGTCAAACTTTCGTTCAAAGGTTTGACCTTCACTATTTACACAACTATTATTAAATTTTTTTATATTAATAATACAATTTATAATTTTAATTATCATACACAAAATACTAAAAAATAATTAATGGAATTTTTTTTATTACATTAAAAAAATTAATAATAAACTTAGAATATAAAAATAAATACTCCAAATTAAATATGAAATACTTAAAACAATTAATAGAAAACATATTTACATTATACTAAAATTAAATTAAAAAATATACTCTAAATTAATAAAAATTGTAATAAAAATTTAATAAATAAAAATAAATACTCTGAATTAAATATAAAATACTTATTACAATTAATGAAAAATAAAAATATCATATTTAACTTCAAAAATAGTCAAAGTGCATATCAATTTGTAAAGAAAAATATTTTTTATTAATTGGTAATTTTTTTTTTTTGAAAAAAAATTAATAGAAATGGCTGTTGCAAATCAATGGCTGATTTGCAATACGTGGCGTGCGCCCAATCACCTCGGGCACTAACAGACTTGTCAACGCCCTTTATTTAAAAAAAAAAATGGCATCGTTCGGCACCTTTAAGGAGCCAAAAGACACCGCTTTGCGGCACACGAAAAAATGAGCTACCACACCGACGCTGCGACACGCTCGACTGTCGACTGACAGCGACGTTCAAATCGACACTGACGTAAAACGACGCCGTTTTATTCTGATCTGAAAAAAAAAAGGACCAAGGCCTTCGTCCGATTTTACCGAATGAAAATAAAAAAGGCCATACCAAGCAAACGATCACGTCAAATTAGCACACTTACTGATCTAACGTGATTTAGGCCACCCACGGTGACCCCCAAAAGGGGCTGCTGTGGGTGCCGCAAGGGTTCATTCATTTCATAGTGCGTAGTAACAGTAGTACTTGGGTCCAAAGAAAAGCATTGTCCAGACATGAAAGCAGTTGGGTGATTGACATGATTGGTTGAAACACCGAGGAATTATCATCATCAAGTAGAATCATAAATGGGGGAAATGTCTTCTTCATACAAATGATACAAGTCATGCAACAACAAATGGGAACACATACTTGACGTTTGACAAGACCTATTTACTTCACTCTACTGTCTTCCCCTTTCCGAATTACTTTGGCCTACCGCACGTGCGGGACAGTGGCAAACTTCAGCCAGTTTCATGTATCAACAATAATTCAATGTCAGTTTTATCATTCATACAACAGTAGAAAAAAGAAGCCAAAACACATAAATAGGTCAAGACCATCAACGTAGGATAGAGTTTGGAGACAATCCCTTTTTTTTCATTTTTTTGGAAACTCCCGCAAGACAACCTTTGTGCAAAAGAGATTTCCTCAGGAGTAGTCATTTGAGATTGTGGGAATAAAACTGAAATTATTTGAGGTGAAAATAATCGAAAATTATCCTTTTCCCTTTTCTTTTTTTTTTTTTTTTTTTTTGAGGGGGGGGCGGGGGGGAATAAAAATCTATTTCATATTACGTTACAGAAAAAGTTACATAAAGCAGCTTTAGGAAGGGCGGGAAAAAGTGAGAAATGATGTTGGTTTGGACCATATTGTCAAGGGGTGGACCAACAAAACAACCAATGACGAATCATCTTTTGAGGAAAGTATTGTCCAAGATTAAAAAAAAAACAGCGGGAAAGTGAAAATGCTCGGGAAAAAACAAAAATATTACACACGTTCAGACAGAATCACAAAAGCGGTTTACTTTACACGACGGATCCATGTGATGCATTGGGCTCACTGCTCAGTCCTAAACATGGTTTAAATCCTGATAGGAATAAATCGAAGCACAGTTCTGTACATTGAACCAAAGCTGTAATGACTCGTGATGAAGAGAACACAAAGAAACGCGTTCAAAACACACAAACAAACATGGAGAAGATATGTTGAAATACTACTTGAAAGTTGAAATCAGGGAAACCAAATATTTCACCTTCGAGCATATGAAAGCATCTCACCTGTTGGATCAAAACCCAAAGAATTACCTGTGCCACCAACTTCACGCATCCAATTTAGACCATTCTTCAAGTGTTGGAGTAGTGACTCCAATGTTGTTCATGTCAAGAATGTTTGCTGAACATAAATGCCAACATTCACATTAGTCATGCCTCTCATTATCATCTAGAGATAGGGAACAATCAACATAGGTAAGGAATCAAGGAGCAAAATACTAGGATTTTCATGATGAAGAACAAACATGTGAATGTTGATAGCGCAGGCCCAAAGGAACATATGTGAAATAGTCACGAGTAAGATATGATCACAACAGTACAAAGTAAGGTAATTCGTGGCCAAAAAAAACAGCCTCTTAAAAGCAAAAACTCGACACCGTAAGCACCAAATGGACAGTTAAATGTGTTTTGACATCAATTTTCTTATACGCCCCTCATCCCAAGACTTGGTTGCCACATTTAGAAATAAGAGTTTTTGGGTTTATCATGTTATTGATAATTCATTTCTACATAGCCTGAATGCAGCTCTCTTTCAAAACTACAGATATCAGCTGATCTTATAGGCAATTGTACTTTTGACAACCTCTACATTTTGCTAGTGTTTGACAAATAAAAATCACCAAAACATAATTAGGATAGGAAATTTAATATGATGAAAACGCATAAGTTGAATGTCATTTTGCTGCATTCTTCTCATACCCTTGTAAAGATTCGGGACATTAATGAAGCTACCAAGACTCTAACAAGACAGAAATAAAAGTCCAGCAATTTCACCCTCATAATGCAGCAAGTACGCTCACCTTTAGTAGCATTTGATTTTGCAAATTGAAATTGAGATGCAATCAGTAGGACTTTTTAATTACTCCAAATGAAAGAAACAGAAAATATTAGATGTCTTGAAGAAAGATGCTCCATACCAAGATGTATTTCAGGTGTAGCAGCAGCTGTAGCATCAATTATCACGGTAACAGATTGATAATCCAGTGCAACAGCATCAAAGACAGTTTGCCGGATGCAGTTTGGAGTTTGGACACCTGCAATGAAATTGAAGAAATCAATCATCGAAGACAAAAGTACAAACTTCAAGCACACTAATGTCCCATCAGTATTGAGGAAAAATTCAAGAAATGGAAGTTGCCATCTTACCTATGATGACTAAATTACTAATCCCAGCACCCTGAAGATATGAATGAAGATGGGTATTGAAAAATGCACTAAACCGTGTCTTCACCAACTTATAATCACCTTCTTTAATTACAAGGCCATCCACTAATTCTGCCCCAAAACTGCCCTTAGATGTTGGTTTTGGTTTTCCAGAGGAGTACAGATGCCTACGAAAAGCTTCCACATCTCTTCCTAAAGGGTCATGTTCGCGAACAACCTACACCAAATTTTGAAAGACGATTTCCAGCATTATTTAGCAAGTGCACAATAAATCAAAGAAATTCACATTCTTTCTTCAAATTTAAAAGATGGTACATCAATTGAAAGCTAAAGAAAATACAGAATGTAACTCCTTTACATGCGAACCACATAGAGTTAAATAGACGATGATTGAACTCTAATTTTGCCTCTACCTACTATCCCCACCAAATTTAAATGAGCATTTGATATAGATGAAAACATAATTAAGTTAAAATGAAAACCAGATATACAATTACAAAGGGGAATATTCTGGGAACGTAATTTCTAGCCAAAGTTTGAACGTTTATTTCTCTTTCCCATGCGAATGGATTGTTTAAAACTCAGACAAGCCACAAAAGTAAGAAATCAAAGCCAAAAAGTTCCAAAGAATACCCAGATTATATGGATATCACGGCTTCTGGCAATCTCAACACTCTTTATAACATTCGGAACAATAGCTTGGCCACCTTTAACGTTCATCGGACCTCCTGGGAGTATGAAATCATTCTGAATCCAAAAAATAGTAACAAAAACTACTCGTATAAAGCTTCATTCATCATCTCCAAAACATAAAAGCTACTACAAGATACCCAAATCACAGAATTCAATACGACGAGATTCACTGGGGCATCAAAAAAAACAAAAAAAGAAAAAGACCTGCTAGAGCACAAATATTCACCAGGAATATGACTTATTTTGATCTTACTAAATTCAACTTGGGAGAAGGGGGAAGATGGCTGAGTACCTGCATGTCTATGACGAGAAGAGCAGTTTTCTTCCATTTACCACCATCAGAAATGGCCATTTTGGGGTGGCAGATTAGCAAGCGTCTGTTAGTTAGCCGCCAAAAGTCAATATTGTTCAGAGAATCACAGAAGGCAGAAGGAATAACAGGGGACGGATCTGTGGCGGATTTTATACTGAAATTTTGGAAGAGATAATATTGGGTTGGGTCCAAAATGGACTGAGATATATTTTAGTCGTATTGCATAATTAGGCCCTGTGGTTTGCGTCTCTCTTGTAAATTACACCCTGATTTTGGGCTTGGGCCTCTCTGTGTAACTTTTGGTAACACCCACAAGCTACAAGGCCTATCTTGTTGTCCAGAATCGAATTTGCAGCCCTTAATGATTTGATTTCCATGCCATTTTACCTTGCGAATTGACCTTGGGTGACAACAATGGAGGAAATTTGTTAGGACTGTCACTAATAGTTACTAATAGTCGCGGAAAGAAAGTGTCGCCCCCTTATGTTATGGAAAAGCCATGTAGTATGAATAATTTTATGATAAAAATATAAATTTAGTTGACAAAATGTGCACAAACTGACAGTCCGAAATTATTGTTTTATACTTTTATTAGTTTGCTATGTTCAGATTAAGGATACAGAAATGTACTCAATATTTAGTTTAATAAGTGTTTTATTTTTCAATATCTCATTAATAGTGATTTCATATATCATTAATATTAAATCATACAATTCTTTTGCAGTTTATGAGTACAAGATTCCAGTTGTCGAGACCCTTTACATGTTGGGAGGAAAAAGAAATCATAATATTGGCTTTGAAAATTGTCTCAAAACACTGAAACTTTCAGCCATTGACATCATAGGTTTATTGGATATTCCACTTTGTTTCATGAAGAAAAAATTGAACAACTTTACATACAAAAAGGCAGGAACAAAAACTTTCCCTTTGTTCGACTGTGATTAGATAATTTAGATTAAGCAAAATACTAGGCTGTAGTGTGAGTAGATATGCGTTGTCTGTTGAGTGCCATCATCATTGCCATTTTGACTTTTGGTCACAGGTGACATGATAACTAATATCAGTCTCTCACTCCCCATCACTATTAAAGTGGTTAATATTAACACTTCATATACTTCATGTTATTTTAAGAATTGCAGCCCACCATGACTTCCACAGCCTAGCTATGCACATTTTTTGGGTCAATTATATCTTACCCCGAAACTATGTGTTATAGAGTGTTTTTTCGCTTCATTAAACGTTTGCTTCACTGTCTTCACCTACCAGATCCCAGCACAAAACATGGTTTAAATTCTGATGGGAATATATGAAAGCACAGTTCTGGAATATAAAACATGGTGTGGAAAACACAAATAAACACGTTCAAAACACACAAACAAACATGGAGAAGATATGTTTAGTCCTTGAAAGTCGAAATCAGGGAAGCAGGAAAACCAATATTTCACCTTCGAGCATATGAAAGCATCTCACCATTTGAATCATACCGCGAAGAACTACGTGCCACCATCTTCGTGCATCCAATTTAGACCATTCTTCAAGTGTTGGAGTAGTAACTCCAATGTTGTTCATGCCAAGAATGTTTGCTGCACATAAATGCCAACATTCACATTGGTCATCCCTCTCATTATCATCTGTAGAGAGGGATCAACCACTATAGTTTAAGGACCAAAATTTTCGTGCTATGTTTGCGGAAGAGCCATGAGTAGGGTTATGATCACAATAGTACAAAATAATTAAGGTAGTTCATGGCGGAAAAAACTGCCTCTTAGAATCAAAATCTTGACACCATAACCATCAAATGGACAGTTAAATGTGTTTCTTATATGCCCCCAAGACTTGGTTGCCGCATTTAGAAATAAGAGTTTTAGGGTTTATCGTGTTATTGATAATTCATTTCTCCATAACCTAAATGCAGCTATCCTTCAAAACTACAGCTATCAGCTGATCTTCTAGGAAATTGTACTTTTGACAACCTATACCTTTGCATCTGTGCGACAAATAAAAATCGCCAAAACATAATTATAAAAGGAAATTTAATTTGATGAAAAAAAACACAAGTTGTATGTCATTTTGCAGCATTCTTCTCATACCCTTGTAAAGATTCGGGACAATGAGGCTACCAAGACTCTAACAAGGCAGAAATAAAAGTCGAGCAATTTCACCCTCATATTGCAGCAAGTACGCTCACATTTAGTAGCATTTGAGTTTGCAAATTGAAATTGAGATGCAATCAGTAGGACTTTTTAATTACTCCAAATGAAAGAAACAGAAAATATTAGATGTCTTGAAGAAAGATGTTACATACCAAGATGTATTTCGGGCGTTGCGGCAGCTGTAGCATCACTTATCACGCTAACAGATTGATAATCCAGTGCAACAGCATCAAAGACAGTTTGCCGGATGCAATTTGGAGTTTGGACACCTGCTAAGAAATTGAAGAAATCAATCATAGAAGACAAAAGTACAAACTTCAAGTACACTAATGTCCCATCAGTATTGAGGAAAAATACAAGAAAGATGGAAGTTGCCATCTTACCTACTATGACTAAATTACTAATCCCAGCACCCTGAAGATATGAATGAAGATGGGTATTGAAAACTGCACTAGACCTTGTCTTCACCAACTTATAATCATCTTCCTTAATTACAAGGCCATCCACTAATTCTGCCCCAAAACTGCCCTTAATTAGATGCTGGTTTTGGTTTTCCGGGGGAGTACAAATGCCTACGAAGAGCTTCAACATCTCTTCCTAAAGGGTCATGTGCGCGAACAACCTACACCAAATTTCGAAAGATGATCTCCAACATTATTTAGCAAGTGCACAATAAATCAAAGAAATTCACATTCTTTGAAAAGCGAGTGCTTCAATTTAAAGCTAAAGAAATCTCAGAATATATTCTTAATCACTAATGTAACCATGTTTGAACTCTAATTTTGCCTTTACCTACTCTCCCACCAAATTCAAATTCGCATTTGATCAAGATGAAAACTTAATTAGTTTAACAGAAATGAAAAGCAGATATACAATTAGAAAGGGAAATATTCTGGAAACGTAATTTCTAGCCAAAGTTTGAATCTTTATTTCTCATTCTCATAAGGAATGTATAGCTTAAAACTCATTAAGCAATCAAAACCAAAAAGTTGTAAAGAATACCCAGATTATATGGATACCACGGCGTCTGGCAAGCTCAACGCTCTTTATAGCATTCGGAACAATAGTATGGCCGCCTTTAAGACTAATCGGTCTTTGGGAGTATGAAATCATTCTAAATCCAAAAAATAGTAACAAAAACTACTGGTAAAAATCTTCATTTATAATCCCAAACACATAAAAGTTACTACCAGAGAGTCAGAGACCCAAAGCACAGAACTCTATATGAAAAGATGTATTCGGCCTGAAAAAAAAATAAAAGAAAGAAAAAATAACTGCTAGAGCACAAATATTTATCAACAACATAGTTTTCAAAATATCCCATCAACCACTTAAATTTACTGCAACGATTGAATCTAATAAAATATAGTTAAATTTACTTAAAAAAATTATTCGTATCACAATGAAATTGAGGGTTATTATTATGTAAAAAAAATTGAATTAGTTTAATTATATTTTTATTAATTTTAATAATAAATATATAAATTTGACATGATACCTAACTATTGCGACAATAACCAAAATATTAAAAAAAATCATATAAAATGTTATTATAAATGAAAATTTGTCAACTAAAATATTTTTAAAAAATTATATAAAATATTATAATAAATAAAAATTTGAGTATGAATATTTAATTATGAACTTTATATATAGATTATATTTTAAATTTTTTTTTTAATATTTTGTGTAAGATTTCGTTAATCCAATCCTATTATCCCAAATTAATTTTGTGCGAGATCGAAATCCTATATAAACTAAGATGGATGTACTAGATTCAACTTGGGGGAAGGGGGAAGGGGGGAAGATGGCTAAAAACCTCTATGTTTATGAAGAGAAGGGCAGTTTTCTTCCATTTACCACACATCAGTAATGGCCATTTTGGGGTAGCAGATTGATTAGCAAGCGTCTGTTAAGTGGCTTCCAAAAGGCAATAATTCAATGAATCACAGAAAGACAGAGACAATAATGTGCGATGGAGCCACCGACCATTTGGATGAGATAATATTTGGGTTGGGTCTGAAATGGACTGACATTTATTTTAGTGCGATTACCGTACTACTTAAATTGTAAATTACACTCGGGTTTTGGGCTTGGGCCTCTTTGAATTGTGCTTAGGGGACAATAATGGAGGAAATATGTGACCAGTGACACTAATAATTATAATAGTAGCGGAGGAAAGAAAGGGTCGCTCCCTTACACCATGGAAAAACCATTTAATAAGATTATAAAGCGTGAATAATTTTATGGTCAAAATATAAGTTAAGTGGTCAAAATGTGCACAAATTGACGGTCCAAAATTATTGTTTATTTTTTTTTTTATTGGTTTGATCTAATAAATGCTTTATTTTTCAATATCTCGTTATTGGTGATTCCATATATCATTAATATTAAATCATACAATTCTTCTACAGATTATGAGTACAAGATGCCAGTTGTTGAAGCCCTCCAAATATTGGAAGGAGAAAAACAAAAAAAAAATCATAATATTGGCTTTGACAATTGTCTCACAAACCATTGAAACTTTTAGGCGTTGTCACCCCGCTCCTGCCATTGACATCATAGGTTGATAGGATATTCCACTTTGTTTCATCAAGAAAAAAACTTTGGACAACTTTATACACAAAAAGGCAGGAACAAAAACTTTCCCTTTGTCCGACTGTGATTTCATTAAGCAAATTACTAGGCTATGGTAGAGATATGTGTTGACTGCTGGGCGCCATCATTGTTGCGATATATTTCAACTTTGGTCTCCCAGGATATCATAACTTATTTGTAAATACTGCGAAGGTGGTAATTATATATATTAACTTTTTTTATTGAAAAAAAATATACAATTAAAGAAATAATTTTATATTTTAATAAGAGGATGGCAATTGTTAATAACCAACCAAAAAAAAAATGTTAAAACCATCAATCAATCATAGTATGCTTTCACTAACAAATTAGCAAAGCCCCCCCCATCCATTGATACATTGATCCATTCATCCATTATGTACCGGAGGAATACTATTTTTATTTTTATGTCACTTTCTATTTTGCTTTGCAAAAATTAGTTAATTATTATTAACCCCTTTACCCCTTTTGTAAAGCACAAGCAGACAATCCATCTTTTCATATTTTTTTAGCATGATTAATTGATGATTGTTTTGACGAATGTCTGTCCACAAAAAAACTTAATTCGTTGGAGGCATCTTTTTTAAATAACGTGCAACTACTAACCTCTTTTATTATACTCCTTGGGAATTAGTTATTTTATCAAAGTGGAAAATCTAAGTGGAAGGAAGAAGAAAGTGTGGGAGTATATTTTATATTTAAAGGGGAATAAATATTTGTAATGAAAAAAATATATGTAGATATGTGTGTGTGCGTGCATAAATAATTGGTTGTCTCACTTTATACCATTGCGCATTACGCGTCTGATGAATATATCACGTCACAGTGGCGAAAGTGAAACTTGTCAAAATGTGGAGAGAGTTTGAAAAGGTCCCTCCCAAAGTCCCACAGCCCAACACACTCTGACTTCTGACCTCAACTCCGGGGAGCATCGGCCCATCCGCCATCCCCAAAAGTAGATGATGGTGGATTCTTACGCCTTCACCTTGTTCATTTTGATCATTAGATTCATTACTACTCACTACTCAGGTGCCTTGAACCTGCATATCAAGTCCCATTATTTTTTACTTCACAGTATAGGATTTCTTAAAATGTTGTTAAGTCAATGACATTTATTTGCCAAGAAAAGTCCAGTCCCAGAAAAAAATTTACTTTAGTGCGGAATTTTTATATTATTTTTATTAATAATGGTAATAAATAATTCAAATTAAAAAAAATAAAAATATAAAAGTATATATTAATTGTACATTAACTATGTTATATATTATAAATTTAAACAAATTTATACTAAATCAAACTGGACTTTTTATTTTGTGAAAATGGAAGGAGTATCAACTTTTGTAATCTTTAATTCGACGTCGTTATGGGATTTTTGATTTGTAAATATTCAAAGTTACTAGTTTATAGTGACTTGGAAATTCTTCGATTTCTTCTTAACATTTCGCATTCCGTGAATAGTTAGGACATTAAGAAATAGTTAGAAAAGGATTTCAAGAATCAGTTTAATTCTTTCTCTATTCATTTTGTTTGAATAAATAAAAAGAACCTAAAGAATCAATATTTCTTTCGGTTGTTATTTTATTTTATTTGCTTGCTTGATCAATGTATGATATTTCAAATTCTCATTATTAACGGAATCCAAATGATTTATGGATTAATTAGGTATATAGGCATTAATTCATTAAAAATTTTCATTATATTACATTAGCCATTTCAACAAATTAGCTAATTAACCGATTACTAATTTGACCACATTATTGTTTGAACAAAAATTAGAAAAGGCGTCCTCATGGGGTAGTTGAGTGGTAGAGCGATATTACTTCCATAAAAGAAAATAAAGTTTAAATTTTTCAATATACATCGAGTCTACAACGAAACCTTATAGTACTCGTGAATTTACATGTGATTATGAGTATGTGACCTACCCACAGAGTTCCAAAGTTGGTGCTTGACCAGGGAGTCCGAATGACCCAGAATTGATGCTTGATCAGGGAGTTCGAATAATCGTTGAATGTGAGATCCTCCGAATCATAAAATTAAAAAAAAAAAAGGCTGGCCCGTGCTGCGATAGGAGTTGCGCACATGAACATAATGATGGATGAGTCCACAGGTTGAAGACCGGTTGGGACCAGAGCAGCACATGCGGGTCACCCGCAGCCCCCACCGGGAACAGAAGCACACACGATATATGGTATTTGGCGCCAATTACAAGTTCAATTTTCAGTAGCCTTAGGAAGCCAATTCATGTTTAATTAGAATTGTAAAACGGCATTTCCAAGTAATTTATAAACATGTTTAGTTGATCAAAAAACAATTAATGGACTAATTAATGTTTAGTTGATTAAAAAAAATTCTATTTACTTTTCCTCGTGATTATATTCTTTTAATTAAGGGAAGTCCTTTTATTGACCAAAGGGGAAAAAAGTAATTTATAGAGTAAATTGATTATTTAATTAGTCAATTATCATAATTCTTAAAAGAATTTATTTATTTTATTGCACCAAAAATTAGCATATTTGTATTACTTCATCCATCCCAAAAAAAAAATCAGTTTCAAAAAATTCTTGTCCCAAAAAAAATTATTATATTACCCCTTATTAATAGTGAGAATGCATAATCAAAATTAAAAATATAAAAATATACATTAATAGTGTATTAATTGTCTTATATCTTATAGTTTTAAAAAAATTGTACTGCATTCCTCCTAAAAAAAAGTCTATTTTGGTTAAAAGTACAATTTTTTATTAGTTATTAGATACAACACATTTAATCTACCGCTAAATGTATAATTTTATATTTTTATAATTACTTTTTAGATTTGAGTATGCATAATTATTATTAGTAAAAATATTTTAAAAATTTGATTTAAAAGTGAATTTTTTTTGGAACAACAAGAATTTTTCAAATTGAAATTTTTTTTTTGGGACGGAGTATCAAATTAAAAGTTGATTTTTTTTTTTTTGGAAGAGATGTAATATTATGTTCCTTAATGAAATGACATAGTTAAACATAGGAGATTCCAAAAGAAATTATAACTGGGACATGATTAATTTGATACAAAAGACTTTTGGAATTTGAAATTGAAAATGAAGTGCATAAACATAACACACAAGCTAGAGCTAGCTAATTCTTCTTGATTTCTGAAACAAACAGATGATTAAAAGGAATCATATATATATGTATGTATATATATGATCATCTTTTTCTTCCTCATAACATGCATATTAGCATCAAGAGCAGTCAATCTTAGTTTATAGAATGACTGCTCTTGATGTTATATCACTCTATGAGGGGTACTGGAACGAGCTCCATTTTGCCAGACTTGCCGAAGCCGCCGGTAAAAACTAGAATCCTCCTCCGAGTGCCGGAGCCCAGTAATCGGCTCCAGTTTCACTCCCTACATGTTGGGTGCAAGATACAGGAACCAAGCACAACCCTCTACTCCTTAAGTCCTTAGGCCGATCTTCGACATCCTAGCATGTACGGATCACGCACAAGAAACATTAATTAATACAAATCTGGGCTTACTTTCAATTGATTAAAGAATAACGTTGATTAACAAAACTGAAAAGTTTTGCCATGATCATGACTATGAGTATACGAGTGACTTTAAAGTAAGTAATGGATCCAATAAAGCATGCTTGCCAGGCTCTTCGGTGAGAAATGAATAAACAATTCCTTAAACTACAGGAAGAATTTGTTCTTGATTCTTGGTAAATCAGTTTTACCCGTAATTTAATTCACAGGGATCCAACACTGTTAATCAGTCAGACGACACACGTGTATATGTATGGAAGAGAGAAAGAGGATCTTCTTCTTGCATAGGAAAATGTGAAGATGCGCATGTTGCAATGCAAGGTGGAATGCAATTTTTGTGCCGAACTTACAGATTGTTGTTGATGATGAGCCTGACCCATGCTTCCGCCTGCTACATTACCCAAGTACGGCGAGCTAAGTGCCTGCATTCGTTCAGATTCAGATGCAATCAAAAAGCAGCCAAAAAGAAAAAGAACGTTATACTGTACAGTGCATCTTTTCTTTCTTTTATTTTGAGCTTTGAACGACTTTGACTGCTTACAGAATTTGGGTAGCTAGCTCATGATCTCTTATTGAAAGGGATTTTAATTCGTAGTATGTGGAAGAGATTGATTAACATCACCTCAATTTGGGCCTGAAGGAATCTGATATAACCAATGGCCTCTGATAAGACAGAAGCAGTGTCAGTCTGCAAAAGAGAAACATGCCACAATACCCACAAAGTGATTTTTATCAGGTCTTCTCAATCTCAAAAGACAAAACCAGATGGGGAGGATAAAGCGGAGGGGAATATTTAGCTCACCATTGTTCTCTAAAAAGTAAGCAGCAGCTAATTGTACTACTGCTATTTTTTTAAGTAGAGTAAATTCTTCGTGATGGCATTTATCATAAACTAATTAACTTAACAGCCTTTTCTTTATTTCATGGATCACGCAGTCATGGGCTTGTGAAGGTCAGAAGAAAATCGTAGTTTTTGAGATATGAAGATTTGTTGATATATATGTATACCTTTCCAAATGGGGAAACGAGTTGATGAAGGGCTGTTATTCTGTCCCCAAGCTTCTCCTTTCTGACCTGTTAAAAAAAATATAAATAAGGAAACCCCATCGCCAACATACAGGTCAAAAAATTTTATCCAGTTAAGTTGGCTGGAAATGACATATAGACAAGAACCAAACGAACTGATAGATGAATTTGAAGTCAAATAAACTCTTTTGTTTATGGATGAAAATAGCAGCCTGAGATACTATTTACTACCTTCAGAGCTGGTTGTGCTGAGGAATGTTGAATCCTTGGCTTCTTATGTACACTGCCTGTTGTGGAGCTGTTGCACTTTTGCACCCAAGAAAAAAATATATAGGTAAAAAGAATGAACAGAATTATTCATAAAAAAAAAAATGAGTTTCAATTTCAAGTTATCTTTCTGCTATATACACAGTAACTAAATATTAGAAAAAAGTATAGATCCCTTTTATTTTCATTTTTTTCGTTATTTCATAATTTTTTCTATCAATCGGCATGAGGTCAAAAATAATTTATATTTCATTTTCTGAGTGCTACTCAGTAATCCCCTCTCTCCCCCACAAAAAAAAAAAAGTTTCTATCCATAATTTAATTACCTCGGATGAATTTTCCTGGTGTTGATTTCTTCCTTCGGCTTTGCTCCCAGAGAAGTTCAGTAAGTTACTGCTTAAACTTGTAACACAAGATGTAGGGGAAGAAGCAGGCACAACTTGTGACCAAGAAGGCCTAGAAACTTGAAATTCATCATCTACAGCTCCATAGAATAAGCTATTTTGAGCAACTTCTTGCTTCACGTCACCAACAGCAACCTTCAAAGATGGGTTCAAAATCTGATCTTCCCAGTTCTCCAGCTTCTTGTTTTGAAAAGGGCTATTTACAAATCTTTCATGGTCATTATTAGCCAACCCACCCCTGCAAAGTAATCATCATAAAGTTTAGTCCACTACTTACGGTCTGACTGAGTAATAAGTGACTAAAGAAAAAAATCTAAAATTTATGATTGTGCAAGAAAAAGTTGTGTATTTGCTATAAACAAGTAACTGATATGTTTTTTAAAAAAAAAAAAAAATGCACGCACACACACACACACACAAACACACTCTCTCTCATAAAAGCTAACACTGCAGGACCTGGAAGAATATATACAGCTAAGAAAGGTAATAACAGGATTGATGCTGATTATCTAGGGGTTAAATGTAAGTAAACCCTCTAAAAGGAAGGAGGAAAAAAAAAACATGTGGGAGAAAAACATAACATGTACTAACAAGGGAAGAAGAAATTTACAGAAGTAGCTGGCTCCATGATCGAGGAAAGTCTTGACTAGGATGATGATCAGCCAAAGAGTTTGAAGAAAGAGGAGAAGATCCACCATACAAATTATACTGAGAAGGAACAGGAGGAGGATGACTGGAATATTGGTAAGTGGTATTAGCAGAATTATTTGGAATCAACTGCTGGTGCGGATGAGATTGTGGATGCATGCCATTCATGCTCCACCAGCTAGGGTTTCCTGCCATCATTTGTAACAGTAGTGCCGATTCAGCTCTTTTAGTGAATCATTCGTGCAAATATAAACAACAAATAACAATTCCTTTTGCTCTCCTTTCTTTCGCTTTTGTTCCTCACTTTGTCATATTTCCTTGTTTGAGCACCAAAACGAGCCTTTGCTGAAGCTTTCAGCGTGGTGCTTGCTTTCTCAGAAGAGGTTCAAGAAACCCAAGTCTTTGTCAACAAAGAAGTAGTATTTCATACTTGTGGGGTTGAGAAGCCTTTTATGTGTGTTTCCTCTCTTTCCATCTTTCTTATATCTATACCTCTATTATCTATCTATGTTGCTCTTTTTATTCTCACTTTAACTTTTCTATAAAGTGGGGGCAGGAAAAAAAAAAAAAAAGCTGGTGACCGAGGAGTGTTTTCTGGCCAAAAAACAAATATTTGTGGGAGCTCATTTCCTTGATTTGGGGTGGTACTCGGGATTGGTTTTGGGATAGGTTGGGTTAGGGTTAGGTCCAGATATCATTATGTGTTAATTTGAGATCATGGTGTGCTCTTTTCCCAAGCCATTATTGGATATAGCCATATATGATGTCTCACAATTTGAGTAGCATGAAATTGAATATGTCCAGATACAAATTGACAGCAATAATAAGTGACATTACCACTTATATACACGTGAGCAGGGAACTATATATTACTTTCTTGTGCAAAGACTTATAAAGAAGAATGTCATCCATATAAAAACTCTCAAGCAAAAGGTTATTTTTTTTGGTTCCTTTGTCTTATGGTACCAAGTTAATGGCTGTGCTAATGATTTTCATTGTCCATGGTAATACTATGAATTGGAGAAAGACGTGTATATAGATAGGGTCAGGATTTTTGAAGAGACTGACAGAAAAAGGAACCCTCGGTTGAAATCCATGTAGGATGGACAAATTTGTCTGAATTAGTGTTTAATACGGAACTTTTACTAGATTTTCTTAGTCATTCAAATTTTTGTCAAAGGAAGGATGTAGTTTTGTCCCTTTCCCTCCCAAAGCCTTGCTTATCATATAAATTATAAAACCGTTAGCTTGATGTCCCTTCTCGTGATCAAGAATGGCTCCTAGTATAATCCATCTTCAAGTTGTACTGCACATATTCATTGGTGACTTGCAGTGCATGATCAATCAAGCGAGATTCAAGTGATCATTTGCACCTTCTTTCTTAACATCTCTGCAGTTTCAAAGAGGATAAGCAGGATATACACTCCTGTTTCAAAGCTTCACCAGTGTAGAAATCCAATTTGATCGCATTGATCGTTTCATTTAAAGCCCAAGTTTCGACAGGTTGGTAACTTTGTAGCTTTTACTTCTTAATAATGTTGGTGCACGAAATCTTTTGACCGCTTTCTCGTAAAATGAAGTTCCGCCGTTGTATGCTGTCATAGCAGTCCAAATACCATTTTCTGAAACCATGAAACATTATTTATTATTATTATTTAAAAAAAAAAAAGAAAGTCTTTTGCATTTTAGTTTAAGTGGGCCGACCTAGGCCTGAAGCCCATAATAGCATGCTATCTGGAGCTGTTTCCTTAAAAGTGTGTGGCTAGTATGGTCTGGGCCCAAATGAGTCATTTCAACTTGTAGTGGAATCGGAGCTTCCTAAACCCAGTCTTGGAGGGATATAGCGCCTCGAATGCGGAAAGAAAAGTTGCAGCCCAACCAAATTTTATCCCTATTAATGCCTTACGCTAGAAAGGGGAAAAGGATAAAGCAAGAAAGGTACTCCTTGCTTAAGCAGTTAAGCCGCAATGGTTGTGCAGTCCAGCAGATGTCCACTTTAAATCACTCAATACTCTGTCTCTTATGTTTTATAGTGTATAGCCTTAACGTTAGTTGTACAAAGAATCATGGTTTTTTAAGAATAAAGAAAGAAAGGTACTCCTTGCTTAAGCAGTTAAGCCGCAATGGTTGTGCAGTCCAGCAGATGTCCACTTTAAATTACTCAATACTCTGTCTCTTATGTTTTATAGTGTATAGCCTTAACGTTAGTTGTACAAAGAATCATGGTTTTTCCATGTTTGCTAAGAAATCCTAAGATGGAAAAGAAAATCAGCTTATCTTTTGTTCCTAAGCGAAGGGTATCGGATTGAAAGCACATAGAAGAAACTAAACTATCGTGACACTTACTGTGTAATGCCAAGGAATCTGGCCTTGCTATGGCAATATATAATTCCATTCATCTTCACAAATCCCAATTGAGTGTATACTTTGAATTTGTGAGTCAAAATGTTTAGCTTTTAAGATTACAGTTTCAAGCATCAATGCTGAGCATTTACAAAAAGCATCGTGGGAGCATTGTCAATTCTCTCGAAATTCAAACATTATCAGTTACATCCATAAAAGAGGAATCAAACCGAGAGAGTAATGAAACAAAATAGCAAATCAGAGTTCTAATATTCTGTATTACTGTATAATGCAGCCAAAAAACAACTCTAAATCATATTGTTTTATCCAAAACACGACCATTATACAACCTCCTTAATCCCTCATCAATCTCATTAGCCAATTCCTCCTCTCCAAACCTCCTCAGCCCTTTAACCAACACCTTAGCCAGATACTCATCCATCTCGAGATTGGAACCCCACCCACTCCTCTTCACCAACCCGTAAATCCTGACCGTTGATTCCGCCCGCTCAGCTGCAATCAACGCTCTAACCAACGCCACCAGCCCCTTGTCATCGCACTCAATTTCACCTCCCTCTTCCAAGCCAAGGATCAATCTGTCAATCTCCTCCGCCAAACCTTTCCTACCCAAACCCGTAACTAAATTCGCATACAGACCCAACTCCGGATTGTACTCTGATCGAATGACTGAGAAGACTTGGAGGGCAATTTCAATCTGGTCCTGCCGCAGGAGCTCATTGAAGGCCGCAGTAAGGTCGGATTTGATGAGGCGAGAGAGGATATCGTTGCAATTGTTGAGGTTTGCGGGGTCAGTTCTGTGAGCCCGTTTGAGAGCTTGAACTGCTTGGATTGCTTCTACGCTTAAAATCCGGCCTTTGAGCAGTGGACCACGGTTGTCCCGTCTTCCACAGCGTATATAGCTTCTGGTGATTTTTGGTTGGGTGGTTGAAGGATGAGGGCTGAGGAAGCTAAAGTTTGAGCGCACATATGCCGCCATGACTATGGAGTGTACGGAAGATTAAAGGGATGTTCCGTTTTGCTATTTAACAGTGTTTTTAGAATTCAGTTTGCTGTAAAATGTTTTCTCATTTGCGAGTTTTATGTTTGTCCGAACTATTGCAGATTCAGGACGAGGACCCAATTACAATATTATCACCGTATGCCCAAGATGCTTGTGTCTAATTGAAAAGTCCAGCACCGTATGAAGCCCACCACCAGGCCAAGATGCTTATTAGCCCGTTACGAGAAATCCAAAGTAAATGTAGTTTTGAAAATTAGTACAACATTTTGAAGCACTTCAGTTTTGCATGATTAAGGTCCATTGAATCCAGATGGTAGCTTTAGTGGACAGCGGCGGCTCTAGGCCATGCGACAATGTAAGTCAAGATTAGTCCAAATCACTTTTGTCATTTTCCAACAGGTTTGATCCGGGCACCAAAATGGGAAAATGCTCAAATAACAACATTTGGCAACTCTCATCCAATTCAAGCCCAGAAGGCGGCTGTTTAGCGTTTGGGATTATGCCACGATTCCAGCAGATGATAATGGTTTAATAACTTGTGCACTAAGCTCAAATATGCAACTTCCTCCTGGACTCGAATGAAATCCCTGAAAATGACTCATCGAACTCGATTCTCCAACTTTTAAATCCAACTCCAAGGAGCCATGATCAGGTTAGCAAAAACCGATTAGAAAGAACAAGGATGGGAACTTTTTGCTACAGTGAATTATGATTTTGGATGCATTGTTCGCGGATAACGATCGAGACGTCTCTAAGTAGAACTGCATAAACAAAAGAAGTGTGCTCTGCTCTTCATGGTGGTTGATGCTTTGATGTATACCTGGATCAAATTGACCAAACTTGTATGTATGCAGCCTGGGCCATGTTGGGGGGGTCGCATGCACCTGGTGGTTCTTTATGTGGTAAGGAATTACTCTGGAGAGGTGCATGGCACCAAAAAATAGACAGTAATGAACCATGACTGTGCTATTTTAGGGAGAAAAAACAAAAGGGAATTAAAGACCCCATCGTGCAATTGCGCATTTGAGTATGCTCGAATGAGATTCCTTTTTAATGCTGGCAACTTTGAAATATGACCTTTTGGCAGAGCTAAGACAAAGGTCGACGTC
Source organism: Gynochthodes officinalis (assembly GCA_020080225.1). Classification (NCBI taxonomy): domain Eukaryota; kingdom Viridiplantae; phylum Streptophyta; class Magnoliopsida; order Gentianales; family Rubiaceae; genus Gynochthodes; species Gynochthodes officinalis. The sequence goes on along the minus strand of CM034625.1, from coordinate 12,489,577 downwards.
TCCCAGCCCATTAATTGTGCATCCACTCTCCACAAACATTTGATAATATTCGTCTGTTTTTTTTTTTGTGTGTATATTTTCTATCAATAGTAATGGCATTGCATGGGTGACTAGCAAAATTTCTACTTCCCCTGATAACTACATCAGTAAGTACAACTGTCCAGATTTAAGGATATAAAGAACCATCAACCTGTAATACGATGGCAACTCATCAGTTGATCACTTGAGGTTGGGAAGCGATGTACATATGAATTCGCAATTCAACATCAACTTGATGGAACACATCTAAATGATAGGTTAAAGACATTGTTATAGAATTCCATGACAAAGATAATTATGGATCAGAGAATCTTGAGATGGGTGGGTGCTGGGTAGTCAATGACATATGATTAGTATTCTTTCCCACGAAGATGACTAACAACTCATCAGAGTACTCGCAAGTAGCATGGAGCAACCTGTGTTTGATCACTGTAGGAGTCCGTAGTGCCCTTTCTACCGGGTATTAATCAACAAACACTATGGGATGGACTGTGCGAGTAACCAAATAGGCTTTGCACACTGGGCTCCGAACTGGCCCCTAAGCCGTCTCGAACACCAATCGAGATTGACCACGAGTTACACTCCCAGAAGTCGTGCCCTGCACCGAACAAATTATCACAAAAATTGAAGACAGCCGCCTGCAAGCTCCAATTGGAGAAAGGATTTCCTTAAACCCAATGCGTCAGTGTGCCGTAATCATAGAGTGGTTTTGACATATAAATACACTCGTACAAGTACATTTAAGATTAAAACATTCCTCTTTTTACTCACTTTATGCTAGAGTACTAACTCAAGCGTTTGACTGCCGGGACAATCCCGGACTCAGCTCACCTTGTTTTTGTGTTTGTTTTCAGGTATATTGTACGGCCAATCCGTTTCGGAATTATCAATCACTGTGTAGGCTGTAGCGATAGTGGCAACGAGTAGGGCCTTCGGAGTGCCATAGCCACCACCACATGGAACCATTAAAAGTGTTTGATCAACGGTACTTATATTAAGTTCGATTGCGAATGGACAACCAAACATAAGAAATTGGGAATGAGAATAAAGTTGATGGCGAAAACGTGGAAGTGCCCAAATGGAGTTCAAATACCTCTGACATAGCTATGAATTGCACTGATTTTTTTATCATTCCTTCATCATAATCTGTTTTTAATGCATTATTTTTTTTATTTAATAATAATTATTTTTTTAAAAAAGTCAAAATATGGTTTAAAACATAATTCATACATGTATGGTACATTCAAAAAAACTTATTCTGCTAGTGAAATCTGATATCAAAGTTATGAAACCTAATGAAGGAATTTCACGAGAGTTCTAAATTTAATTACAAAATCAAAGAAAGTTATTGCAGATTGCAGAAGAACAACAATCATTAAAACAAAACAAGTTGCACTAGTATAGTAGTAGTAATCAATTGTAAGACGCATTAGCAGATGGGAGTTTTGCTGTGTGGTGCGGCGTTACCCTTGAGTCCCCGACCCTGACTTGCATGGTGAGTGGGTTGGGTAGAAAACATCGGCACCTGTCATTATTATAAGAGATTATAACCCTCACTTTTGGACCCACCATCTCCGTTTCGAGGACTCGCTGGCCCTTCCATTGAAAGAAATCAATCGATCACCAATTCACCATTCTTACAATTTCTTGTTCTGGAATAACGTAGTAAAATTTTAGCACTAACAAACAATTTATAAGGGGACCTCTCGAATTGAGTCTTCTTTTTCTTACGGGAAATGATGATGAATTGTTCGGGAATGGCCTTAGTCATGGTCAAATGTTTCGGCAATGATTTTATCTTCTTCAGTTTTCACAACGTTAATTTTTTTCTGATATATTTAACACTAGTAACTTCTAATTATCAGGACTGACAATAATTATTAGCAAACTCGATTGAGTCCAAGTCTCTTTGATTGTCTGATTCGAGGACTGGTCAAGTGTGGCGTCAAAATTCCACTCCTATTACCATTGCTATATCATGCACCCCAAGGCTAACTTTAAGGACCGAATTGAATTCACTAATGTGTGTTTAGTTAGCATATTATGACGATTTTTAAAATTGTTTTACTTTTTTTAATATATTTCTTATTTTAAAAAGATATATAAAAAAATATTTTGAAATATCTTTAATTTCATTGTTGTGGGAGCCAAACGGGACCAGTAGCGTGGGCTCCCCGCTACCGCTAGCGTGCCTACTAACACGTTTAGAGATAGGACTAGGGAGGGATAACTGAAACTGCTAACAAAAGCAAATTCGCGATTAATTTATTTTAATACCGTTTGCATGTTTGGTGAGGCCAAAACAACAACAACATCACCCACGGAGAATGCTCAATTTTCTTTATTTGCATTCTATTACCCTTTAGTATTGTTAAAATTGTGAAGGTGAACAATCAAAAAAACACTCTAATGAATTTGTGTTGAGAAATAATAATAAAATTTTCAAATGTGTAGAGTGTTGATTTTACATTTGCTAAATAATTTTTTTTTTTGTGAATAATCACTCTCATATCTTAAAAAATAAGAAAAAATAAAAAATATCTCAATTTTAATATTTAAAGCTATCGTTTACAAAATAACCCCTCTCAACCAAGCACCATTAGTATTTATTGTTGAAATTGTGAAGGTGAACAATCAAAAATAAGAAACACTTATTAGGAACCAAATTCAATTCAGTACTTGTTCAAACGCGGAGGGCTATCCAACAATTTGTTGCCAACCTCTGTGAAAGCGTTAAATTTAAAATTAAAAAAAATGAAGCGTGCGCTTTTGGGTCAACGATCCCATGATATCCGTTCACAACCGTCGTCGCGAGTCGCGACTCCAATACTCTCACTCAATCAAACCAACAACCATACGCCGTTATGTCCCCCAACCACCGGATATGATGGGAAGTGCATGAAGCAGGCCACCATCTTCGCCTTCCAAGCATCCCACTTGGCCAACGCCGTCTGATCTAATCCGCACGCTGGAATACTTTTCGGATTTGCACAATAATTACTGCTAGATATTGGCGTGGTAAAAAAAAAAAATAATAATAATAATAATTTTTTTTTGCGTACAAAAGGTTAAAAAGCAAAACAGAACTGCCATTCTTTTTTAACCCTTTTGCGGGGGCTTCCGTGTTTCTCTTTTAGCTTTGGTCTGCTTTGATTGTTCTACAACTGATCTTTTGTGTCAGCGTTTTCAGTGATTCTACGTAGTGAAAATTTCCTCGGATTTCGTACGTTTGATTCTTCTGTCTCCTTCAATTAAATTTTAATTACTGTTGGAAAAAAACTTCACGGGTTTTACCTCGGGTATTGCCCAGCTCATTTCTCCATCCTACGATCCCGTGCAATGTATACAATGGACTCTCGTACACACTACTGCATTTTTTCTTCAAAGTTTAAACCGTGCGGCGTGGGAGAGCGGTTCATGTAGTGGTAGCTTTCGTTTATTAAAGTGGGATTAATAAGATAAAGACATAGTCATTAACAATGTAGTATTTGATTTGATCTTTCTCTAAGGTTTGCCGGGAGATTCTCAGTATGTCGTCTCCTGTCGGTGGGTTTGCCGGATGGGGCCCTCCATGTCCATCGCCATTTTATTTCTTTTTAACTCTCTGGGTCACGGAATTTGGTGACTTGGTCTCAAAGTAAACCAGGGGTAAATGACCCTTTGTGACACAAGTTAAAAGGCAAAGTTCGTTTGACCAAGTAATTAAAGTGTTAATCACAAATTATGGCAAAAGTAACCATTATTTCGTTGTTGAAACAATGGAAAAGTAGAAATGTTTTGGGGAGAAAGGGATTCCTACGATGATTTTTTGGCTTCTGGACTTTACTGGCTTATGAAAAAGACTATTCTGAAATGGGATATTAGATTTCCAATATGAATGGTGGAATTTGAGATGGGTTGAGGTGATTATGAGGTTGTCAAACCAAATTATACACTAATTAAATTTTACACAAAGGCTTTAATTAATGGATAAGTTACAGTGTTGGGTGAGCCATATATGCTAGTCTATATTAATACTACTTTTGTTTTGCCACTATCAACTTTTGAATTAGTAGAGTAACGATAGTTGTGTCACACTAACGAAACCTTGCCCCCTCTTATGCAATTTTTTGTTTTTTTCTGTGTGTGCAGAGGGGGAAACGTGGTTGGTTTTAGAGGCGGCAATTTTTGACACGACACGAAATTATGAGATAAAATGTGATTCGAATCTAACACGAAAATAATTATATTGGTTCAACTTTTATTGTCCTTTATTTTTTTTGACAATCTTGTTACTTTTTTAAAATATGATACGCGAACTCAAAAACTGACCTATTGCCACCTCTAGTTGGTTTCCCATTTCTGCCTTCGGGTTCGGGGAGGTGATATTTATGTTTTACTTTTTTCACAAAGAGTATAATAGTAACCTGAATAATTATTCCTGTGTTGGGACTGTTCATTTATTCCCAAATCTATGGTAGTAGAGGGAGGATAGTATAAAATTAGAATTAAACAATTGAAAAGGCTACAGAAAGGCCAAAGAGCCTTCTTTACTGCTTGCATCGAAAGAACCATCTCCCTTCGCTAAAGAACCAAGAACAATTAGCATCCTCCTCCTTTCATATTTTGCGTTCAAGATACTTCTTTCTCTCGACTTTTATTTTCTCGGTGAATTTTGAAATGTCTGCAACATTAGAACAAGATTACATAGGTTTGTCGGCAACTTCTTCAGCTGAAAGAAGCCCTGACAAGGTCTCAACAGCATCTTCTACTTCGTCTAATCTTTGCTCAGAGGATGAAAAAAACAGTGTTTTAAATTTTAAGGAGACTGAGCTGAGACTTGGCTTGCCTGGTTCTGAGTCTCCTGAGAGGAAAGCTGGAACTAATGGGGTGGCTATATTTCTTGGGAAGAGCTGTGTTTCAGGGGCTAAGAGAGGGTTTTCTGATGCCATTGATGGATCTGGGAAATGGGATTTGAGTATTCATGGTGGTTCTGACGTTGGTTTTGGGAAAGATGATATTTTGTTCCCTCCACTAGGAGGGAAAGGCGGGGATGGTGTCAAGAACTTCAATACCCAGCAGTCATGCTTGCCTGGGACTTCCTTGAAGGAGGTTGCTAGTGGCCCTGTTGCTGTAAAGCCTATTGAAAAGAACAAGAATTCATCCTCTTCTGCCAAAGAGCATGGTAATGCTCCAGCTCCAAAGTAAGATCCTTCAATTCCTTTTTTTTTGCCTTCTTTTTCTTTTTCTTTTCTTGTCCCCCCCAACCCCCCTTAAAACATTTTATGCCTCTCATCGAGTTCTTCTATCTCTTGCTTTACTTTCCTTGTTTTCATACACAGGCATGAAACAGCTATTTGGCTTAGTGGATTATCATTTTTTTCCTAATAAAAAAAAATTAAGGATTTTCACAGCTTAATTCTTCCTTGCAAGAGTTTTTATTTTTATTTTTTATTTTTATAATTATGATTCAAGAGTTTGCCATTTTTGCTCTTGCCACAAGGAGGAAGTATGTTAGGTAGTTTGAGTGCTCACTTGTTTTTCAAAATTTGGTATTATTATCCTTTTGAGATCCCTTTAGCTTTTTTGCTTTATTTGTATCCTTGCGAGCATTTCTCAGTTATGTATCTAATCGGTCTAAGCATATGATGTTTTCTAATAGGTCACAAGTGGTAGGATGGCCACCAATTAGGTCTTTCCGGAAGAACACCCTTGCAACAAATTTGTCAAAAAACAGTGATGCTGAAGCCAAATCAGTGCCAAGCTGCCTCTATGTTAAGGTCAGCATGGATGGGGCTCCTTATCTGAGAAAAGTTGATCTCAAAACTTACTCCAACTATGCAGAACTATCATCAGCTCTTAAGATGTTGTTTAGCTGCTTTACAATAGGTCAGTCTGTCAAACTCTCTGAGGTAGATGTCCATATTGGACCCAAGCCCACTTTTATGGCTTAAGTATTAGGGCATAAAACATAATCTTCAATGAGGAAAACTGCCTTTTGATTAGTAATAGTCCTTGCTTGTCAATTAGCGCCTAAATTTCACATCTTTGTTAAATTAAATGCAATCTAGCATGTGCCTTTTTTTCAGTCAACCAGGTGGATATGTTGCTCCGACCTTTTGAACGCGTGATAATTTCTTTAATTCTGCAGCATGTGCAGTTATATTCTGTGGTAGTTTTTCTGCATCTGATTTACTTTTTAATAGCATATTCTTAGTCATGCTTTAAAATGATGCTCTGATTAATTGACCTTTTCAAGTCATGCATGTCCATTGATTCAGGTCAATGTTCTGCCGATGAGCTCTCAGAGCAAGAGGGACTCAAAGAGAAGGGCTTGGTAGATAGCCTCCATGGTTCTGAGCATGTGCTAACATATGAAGATAAGGACGGTGACTGGATGCTAGTTGGTGATGTTCCATGGGAGTAAGTTACTGTAATAAAGTGGCCTGATAAGTTTTATTATGACTGTATATCAAAGTCAAAGTTCAATTATTGATTGTTTTACTCTGATGGAAGTGTGTATGCCGTGTGTATTGGTTAGGCAGACCTTCAAATTCATGGACTAAAGTAGGGTGCACAGCAGTCAACTTCTTCTAGTTTTCTAGTCTAAAATAAGAATCTTGAAAATTTCTGACTTGCATACTGAAATTTAAAGTTTAGGCAATAAATGATGATCAGTTTGTTAAATTTAGAATTATCCTGTGCAAGCATACTTCTATTAGATCTGAAAAAAAAAATAGAAAATTGACATGTCACTTTTGTTCATGTTTTGTTCTTATAGGATGTTTATTGGTTCATGCAAGAGATTAAGGATCATGAGAGGCTCGGAGGCAATTGGACTAGGTATGTAACTACTCAATTCTGCCATGTATGATATCTTAATCCATCAGGAGGCATTTCAATGCAAAATAATCATCATATGGGATTTGCAAGTTTATTCTATTAAAGAAAACATTCCAACCTTTGGGACAGCAATTGACTTAGTTGTTTCTATTTCACTCAGCTCCAAGGGCTATGCAGAAGGTGAAGAACCAAGGTTGAGCTCAACAAGAAAGATGCCAAAAAAATCAAGTTTTCCTGAAAACTGTCTTGATATGTTCAGTGGATTAGAAGTGGTAGGATTTGATAGATAGAAGTAAGATTTTGTTATGAACAGTAACACAACTGGAGGAGATGCCCAGATATGTTGTTAGTCTTTCCCTTTTCTTCTTTTTGACTGAAATGTTAATGTAAATGAAGTGCTTGCTAAATGCTAGTTAGTCTTGGTCTCTCTTCTTCTTCTTCCTCCCTTTCTCATGATCACCTCAAAACTCAATTGTGTAAAAATTACATTTGACTGATCTGAAATCAAATTATTCTTTCCTGAAATCCCAAACACATTTAGGGCGTGTTTGATTGAGGGGTTTGCGAGGGAATGGAATGAGAATAAAATTATTTTTAATTTTTGGTTAAGAGGTATTATTTTATGAACAGTAATTTTATATACTAAAATTGAGGTATTTTTAATTTTTCATATTTTGAGAGTGCGAGAGTGATTAATTATAAAAATAAAAAATAAATTGAACTAATTTTGTCAAAGTAATATTTTGCATATTTAAAATTATTATTATTATTTTTTAACACAACTAATCAACATAATTATAATAAAAAAAATATATTATCTTTCTCGTTTCTTTTTGTGAATTAAGCACCCCTATATATAACACAATGAATTTTTAGTTCGATGACCCCTTCTCATTTCCAGTCCAACTAGGGAAAAAAAATGTTGGGATTGCGAAATAAGTGCAATTTAGGCTCATGTGTTGTGCTATGGTTATTCACTTCTGAGATTATCAAATTGACAAAAACGTTAAAACGAGAATGCATGATTTTGGCTTCGTGTTTTAGTTGTTTACTAAATATACTCACAATTTCACCCAATATACTCCTTAAAACGACACCGTGTCGACCAGATCAGAGAGCCCGGTTCAAGTGAACGATAATAAAATCTAAAAGAATGATTAATTAATATAATAGAATTAATTAAGTATCCAAATCACTAATTTAATTAAAGAGAATAGATACGCAATTAATTCATCGATTTCCCGAGGCTGGAGGTCAGTTGAGTGACAGTGGAGTCGGGGAATATAAAAATTCATTCAGAGAGGAAGAAAGAAGAAACCAATCACCAACGCTGAGAAAAATGCTTGAAAGGGCTTTGTCGCTGTCAACGCGGAGGTCACCGCCGGTGAGTGAGGAAGTAGAAAACGATGATGGGGTCGGCGGCGACGAATCCAAGAACCGGAAACACTTTTCTATTGGGGCGATGAGAGTCACCCATTACTTCACCCGGACCGGCTATTTGTGGCCCCTAATTGTTCTAGGACTCGTCGTCTTTGTGGTTTGCTCGATTTTTTTCCACACTCATGATTTGGTTTGCCTTAAGGCTGCCACATCTGATCACGTTTCCCGCTTGCGGTTCTTTGGATTTGATGACGTCGAATCCGATTTCGGATACCTCGGCGTTCCTTGGTGTAAGTCCTCTCCCGTGCATTAATTTAGCTTATTAATTTTGATTGGATTTTTCGAAGTATTATTGTTTGTGGTTTTGGATAGAATGTATAATACGGATCTGGGTTCAGTATTTTTTCGGTTCTGGGGTGTCAAAGATTTGAATTTTTTTAAGGTTCTCTGGTGTATAGTAACTTGGTCCTAGACTCCTAGGGATGTTTTACCTCTGTTTGGAAATGTTTATACTTCTGAATTCTGATTTTGTAGTAAAATGAAGCATTTAATTAAATGTTACCGTTCATTACCCCTCTGTGGTTGCTGATATCTGATTCTATGGGATATACTTGACACCAATGTTTTGGTGCTACTTTTGGTATGTTTAATCTCTTGAACCACTACAATCTTTATTTTGCAAATGCGCTTCTGGATACTTAGTGATCATTGCTCTCAACTTGTGAGGGTGCTTTGAGGTATCCCAATTTTGGTTTCCTACCTCTTTTATGATTAAGTATTTTGGAAACCTTCAGTCTCTGTCCATTACACATCCTGTTTACTAAAAGCCTCTCCTTTATAGGAAGTTATTTCGTAACACGTTACTAATTAAATCAGTAACTAAACCATAATACTTGTCATGATGGATTGCTTCGGGCATTGAAGTTGATGAAAGAAGAATAATTGTTTTTCTATCTACTCCCATTTAATTGTTATCCTTGTCAAAAGGCAGATCGAAACTGGGAAAAACTGTTGAATGGACATCAAAGGATTTGCTCAGGGGTCTGGAGGAGTTTGTACCAATATATGAAATGCGACCAATCAAGAATAACATGTATGGAATGGGGTTTGATCACAGCTTTGGACTTTGGTTTATTGCTCGATGGCTGAAGCCAGAATTGATGATTGAGAGTGGAGCCTTCAAGGGTCACTCCACTTGGGTTTTACGGCAAGCAATGCCTGATACACCAATTGTATCACTTTCACCCCGGCACCCTGAGAAGTACCTCAAGAAGGGTCCTGCTTATGTTGATGGGAATTGCACATACTTTGCTGGAAAAGACTTTGTGGATTTTGGGAGTGTTGATTGGGGACGTGTGATGAAGAAACATGGAATAAAAGACCTTTCGAGGGTTCTTGTATTCTTTGATGACCATCAGAACGAGTTGAAAAGGTAATTATCCTTCCTACATTGTGCATGGATCTTCATTTCCTAGGCAGGAGTAGGATTATGGGCTTGGATTACAATCAGCAGCCGGCTATTCAGCAATTTTTTTCCAGGCCATATTGAACTTTGCCCTCTTTTGTTGACTTTATTATGTGATTTGTAGATTAAAGCAAGCAATTAAAGCTGGCTTCAGGCATCTTGTTTTTGAGGATAACTATGATACTGGAACAGGGGATCATTATTCCTTCAGACAAATATGTGACCAATATTACATAAGAGGTGATTTTTCTTCTAGTCTAGTTATCTTGAACATATGAAAAAAATGAGAACCTTGCTTGTATCCAGATTTTCATTGCATACTTGATTATGTTGTAGAAGGGTTTCATTCTTCTCTTGCTCTTGAAGTTTCGCTAGTATTCAATCTGCGGAAAATATGTTTTTTAATGAGGACTTCTATAATTGATTCGCACCATCCTGATCTGATGCTAAAGAAAATTGGTCTAATTGTATTTCCTTTTTGTTGTTGTTTCTGGTGGTGTTTGCCAGCTGAAGAAGTAAAAGCTCAAAGTTTGGGCTTTGTCATGATTTACAGTATTGCTAGTATTCTAGCATTTCTATGAATTCTCTTACTTGTATGCTATCTATATCATATCAAGCGATGGCTGTGATAATGGAGTTGAAATTAATCAAACTTCATGGTGGTGATTGTAGTCAATGTGTTGTGGTTTTAGTTTCTTTATACTTGAAAATATGCATTCATTTACTTGCATTGTATTTTAAACTTCTTGGTTATTACTTTGACGATGAGTTTAAAATAATAATGTTGTATTGCAAATTAAGTTTTGATTCTTGAACTGGGTATTGTGCTTTTCTGGCAGGTGGTGGCCATAGCTGCTTTAGAGATAGTGATGAAGCAAGGATAAGACTTAGAAGAAAGAAATTCTGGGAGAAGGCTGTGGATATAGATGAACTATGCGGCCCAGGAGAAGCATGGTGGGGAGTAAGAGGGCAGATGCGCGATGATTTTAATCATAGTAACACGGCAATAACATACTCTCAACATTTTCAGAATAGTAGGTTTGTAGAGTCGGTGCTGGACATTTACTGGGAGCTGCCTCCAGTGGCTGGTCCTTCCCTTACTCATCAAATGAGATATGATCCTGCTCGAGTTTCCAGTCCTATTGTTGAAGATGGAAGATATGGCTTATTCCAAAGACTTGGATTGTCAAGACTTGATACTTTTGTATTTAATGGATACACGCAGATGGTTTACCTTCAGATATCTGAGCAGGACTCCTAATCCAGTGGAGATAATTTCCATCTTGTACTTGTTTATATCATTTTCCGATATTTCCTTGCAGGCGTGTTTGTGTTCTTAATTTTGACTTATTCTAATGCTTGTGAGGATTTAATTTGTACTCCGATATGTTTCTAGGATTTAAACCCAGAGGCTTATAGTGGATATGTTGGGCCTGAACTGCTTTTAAATTTCCATTATAGTTCGCTTTATACAAGGATGCAGGATTTGGGCCTGAACTGCTTCTATATTTCCGTGATAGTTCGCTTTAGAGTTTGGGTGCTCGATTTTTGGAGAGAGATCAGCATACAATCTCCTTTCTGATTCTCGAAAGTCATACATGTTTTGGTCCTAAACAATTCTTAAAGTCAACCTGAGCTCACTTGAAATGGGTCCAAAATGAGTTTAGACTTTAGAAGAGAAATCATCAATTATCACTATTATAAAATATATAAAAGAGAAAAATTTTCAGTCAAATTTAATATAATTATATTTATTAATGTAATTTAAATCGTTTTGTTAGTATTTTATTTCAATTATTTTATATTTTCAGTAATTCAGTAATTTAGTAATTTTATTAGGTAATTCAGTGATTTTATAACTTTTAAATGTATCAGTGTTAGCGTTAAAGATTAGAACTAATTCAACATAATTATCATTATTCTTGGTAATTCAATAATTGAAGTAGGATAAAGGCAGATATTTGCTCTAACTCTATAATTGATGAGGCATTTTTTCTCCAGAGGTGCTGTAGAGCTAATTTTAACAGCATATCTTATCAATTCCAACCCTTTCATACTAGCCTTTTCCCAAAAAAAAATCCATTGAGGTAACTATTTTTTTTCCTTCAAATAATAGAATCTTAAATTCATTCAAATTTCTGCTAAATGATAAATTCTGTCAATTAATTTCCTTTTCTCGGTTGTATTTTTTTTTTTAATTCAACGATAGCTTTGCCTTTTTCAACTTTTTTGTTTAATATCTTTTTTTGAATAATAGCGATATAATTCCACTTTCTAGGTTTAAGAAAGGGTTTTTGTTTTCGACTATTATCTTTTTATGTCTTTGAACTATGGTTGTGTAGAAGTTTGTTTCAGTACATAAATTGTGCTTATAGATTTCTCCTTAGCAATATTTTTTTCGCACACCACATTGCTTTTTCCTTCGATGCATACTGTGCAGGGGAAAAAAAAAGAATCATTTTGCACTATCAAACATTTCTTCAAGCAATCTGACTTGATTTTAAAAGAAGTAATACCAAATTACATATTATTTTAAGTCAGTCAATGAACAGCTTTAACCATTCGTGTAGAGGTTGATGCCAGATAATTGCTAAGGTAATTACTAATTGGTTCGGAAACAGACTACAGACTAACCTTTTAAATAAGGATATAAAGAAACCCAATAATGAGATGTATTTCTTCAAGTAGCAAAATCATATTCCAACGACCTTGACAAAATTAGTCACACATCCAACAAAATTATTGAAAAACCTGACAAAATTAGCCACACATCCAATAACATTATTGCTAAGAAGACTACTTATATAATAGTTAAAACTGAACTAGCCATAGGGCCTAATAACTTGAGTTAATAGTCTATTCATAAAGCGCTTGGAAAGTTAGGTTTTTATGTACTAAAACTCATCATTCTTCAATCGTAACCACGAACTGCCAACTTCACTTTCAAAACCAACACTGGGAAATTTATTCAAGTGCTTTTGTCACTTGGGCAATGGTCTTGCACAAAAACCTTCAAAGGGTACACACTTCCATCGACCATCAAAGTGGCTATTGTCGTTAAGGCACTGCATTACATGTACAAAAATGTTTCACCAATGATGTAAAGGATACCAAACCTATCAAAAGTAGATTTCAAAATTTTGTAGCAACATTTTATTCGAGACTCTACCAATAACTTTGTTACACCACATTGTTAGTGAAAAAATTATACAACTCTCAATTCCAACCCTTTCATCCTAGCCTTCTCCCAAGAAAAATTGATTGAGGTAACTATTTTTTTTTTCTTCAAATAATAGAATCTTAAATTCATTTAATTTCTGCTAAATGATAAATTCTGTCAATTTTAATTTCCTTTTCTCGGTTGTATTTTTTTTTTAATTCAACTATAACTTTTTCAACTTTTTCTTTAATATCTTTTTTTGAATAATAACGATATAGTTCCACTTTCTAAGAAAGGGTTTTTGTTCTCGACTATTATCCTTTTATGTCTTTGAACTATGGTTGTGTAGGAGTTTATTTCAGTACATAAATTGTGCTTATAGATTTCTCCTTAGAAATTTCTTTTATTCAGCTTATGTACATTGGTCTTTTTTTCATCATTGGCGACCGAGGGACCGTCAAGTTTATAATTAATCATTGGGTTTTTAGGACCTAATACTTTTTTATATTTTGACCCTTTTGACAAAGATCTAGCTTTATTTATTCAGCTATCCTTACTGATCTAATTCTCAATTCATTGTTATGATTATTTGTCCCCGCGTAGCATGATTGAGTACTCTTTATGCTAAAATTTTGATTTTTAGAGTGCTATATACATCGATCATAAACATGAAGATGACTATATCAGAGAACACAAAAAAGACTCTTATTTCATTGCTCTCAATACCATTTTATCCTTCTTTTTAAGGTAAAAATTCGCAAGAGGAAGGAAAGAAATATACTAGTTCACAAGATGAATGTGGAAAATATATAAATATGATTGTGGAAGAAGAAATTCAAATACTAGCCAAGAAACCAAAAATAATTAACAGTTAAGAAGTCAAACAACGATTAACATCAAACCAAACTCAAGATAGAGAATTTATAAAGTTAGATTTTTAATTTTTTATTTTCAAGTTAGACACAACTTTATTTATTTCAATTTTAGAAAATTAGGATGGTAAGATAACTTATTACTATTAGAAATTAGAACAAACTACTATTACTATTATTAGTTCTAAAAAGATAGAACCAAGAAATTAGGAATTTTAAATTACAAATATTTTATATTACAAACAATATTCCCCAATTTTCATTAATTTGTTCCCATATTTTAAGTAATTTTATTCACAATTGTCACAATTGTCACAATTAAAGGAGATTTAAATATTAAAAAACTGGGCACCCCTCCCTTTGCACGGGAACCCAACACTAATGGTAATATATATGTAGTAATTTCGTATAGTTGTAATATATATATAGTAATTTAGTAGAAGAATCAACCTACCTAGTTAAAATCTAGTAATTTAGTATGGTTGAAATCTAGTCAAAATTAGGCAACATTCAAGTTAAGAATCAACCTACATAGTTAAACCTAAATTCTAGAACTAGGCAACATTCAAGTTAAGAATCAACCTGGTAAAAACTAAATTCCATAATATTATTTGTGTCAAAAACATTCCAAACATTCAAGTTAAGAATCAATCCAGTGAAACCAAAATTCCATACCATTATTTGTGTCCAAACATGTAACCAGGTAAACAACAACTTTCTTATAGAACAAACACAAGTGGGAAAACAAAATCTACTAAAGTAATTAAGTTTGACTTGAGACAATATATATATTCACTAACCTCTTGGATTTTGATATAATTGTTCGAGTTGACTCAAGCCAATATATTTGTTCACCAACCTCTTGAATTTTGATATAACCACTCGAGTTAACTAGAGCTAATATATTTGTTCACTAACATGGAGCTAATATATTTGTTCACTAACCTCTTGGATTTCGATCTAAGAGATCGAGTTAACTCGAGCTAATATATTTGTTCACTAACCTCTTGCTTAACCTCGAAAGCTAACTCTTTGAGAGTTAATTTGACAAGTATTATTTGAGAATTTATAAGTATTATATTTTGCACATTCTCTCCAAGCTTTTTGCCGCAATATCTCATTTGTTGCAGGTCCAAAAGGCAATTTGTTCCATGATGCTACATACCAATTTTAAAACTTAATCAAAATTCACAAACGCATACAACTAACTGATACGGTATGACTGACATGAACCGCAACACCATAATGCTGCACATTAATCTCAAATAAACTGGAACGGTCTTAAAATTCAGAGCATGTCAACTAAAACTCTGAAAATATGGAAAATTAATGTTGCCTGACTTCCCTTAAATATTTGCCATTTTCTCATAAGCAAATTAAATAAAACAGAAAAATTCAAGCTTTTTTTGTCCATTAATTTTGTTCACGTAGTAATCAATACATCAAATTAACATATAATGATAATTCTTAAATTCCTTTGCCATTAGGTCATGAAGGTACTGCCCACCAATCAAAACACAAAATCCCAAACAACAACAGGTGAATAAGGGAAGAAAATGACACCATGACATTAGCATTGAGGATATAAATAATAATCTAACTAGGTAAAGATGAAGAAGAAAGCATCGAAGGAGAGGGGGTTAAGGGCCCAGACGAGTTGGTGAAAGGAAAGAGGTAATTGAAAGCGAGCTTAGCTGCCATGTTTTGAGATTCTTTGGAGTACTTGGATTCATTGTTGGGAGATTGAAATGACATTCCATTGACGGTGACGGTAGAAGTGAAGCGAGGACAATGGTCAAGTCTATCCTTCACGGTGGTGTAGATAGGCAAATCCCACGAGTGCTTGTGGCAAAACTCCTGCAGCTTCGATTTGTACATATTTTTCTATTGACATGTGTTGTATTCTGAGTGCATTTTAGGGCAATTTAGTTGGATATTAAAGTTTGTGGAGCTAGGCCTTCTTGACAGTTTCTGAGATGAAAGAGTAGATTTAGTCTAAGAAGGAATAGAACTTCTAGCCTAAAAGTTTCCTTTTCGTGCAACCTTATTGGAAAAGTTAGACCTAGTAAAGATGTAGATTGACAACTTCCAAACATGGTTACTAGTCTAGCTAACCTATATCCAATTCAACACAAAAAATCAATTAGACATAAATTGAGGTGAGTGATGTACAATTCAACACAAAAAATCAATTAGACATAAATTGAGGTGAGTGATGTACAAAACAATTAGTGACTATTGACATTACAGATGTACGTATATGGAAAGTTAAAAAATTATCATATACTAATCCAAAAATTGCAATAGAAAAGAAACGGATTTGACAACTAAAAGTAGCGTCAGAAATGATGGGATCAGTTTTAGTTATTAAATTATTGGGACTTTTGTTATTTACCAATTTTGAATGGATTTTATTTATGTTGCTTATTCTAATAAAGCCCAATCGTTAATAGGCTTAGTTTCATTAGGGTTTAGTATCATGTTTTAGTTGTTATTAGAGTTTCTTATGTTCTCTATAAATATTGATGTAATCCCTTACTTCGGTTAGACTTTGATTATCAATATTATTATTTCCTTTGGTTGTGACCATCTTTTACTCTTTTGCGGTTGAGGATCCTAGGGGTAGTGAATTTTCTACGGTTAATTCACCCTAGTTTTGATTTCTTGTTTAGTATTCTTTATCAATTACTTGTTCTTGAATTTCGTCTTAAATCATTTTGGTATTGAACAAAATACCACCAAAGCCCAAAACCACAGAGGAAATTAAATGAGCCTGTTGTTAAGGAATGGGAAACAAAACTTTTTTATCTCACATAAGGGTTAAAACCAACAGACCGTTCATACTAATCATCTCCAACAAACTAAATTTTCAATTATCATAAAAATTCAAAAATCACAAAATTAATCAATAGCTCTCTAATCCTCACCTCCAGTAAGTTTTTCAATAGCTTTGAGAAACATCTCTTTCAGATAAAGACCCTCCTCGTCATTGCACCCACTATCATCCCTAGAACCCTGGCTGTCACCCTCGCCCTTGTCACCCTTGGAGGCCTTGCTAGACAACACCATTATTTTGACTTTTTCTAAATTGGCAACAGAATTATGCATATTATCCTCTAAGAACAAAGCAATTTTGACTTCTTCAATTCTGAAACTTCAGCAAATTTGTCAAATACTCCATTGATTGGATCAGTGCCTTGCTTCTTCCTTTCAACTACAAGTCAGATCCTGACTGTGAACTTTGAGGCATAATTAACTGCAGACAATGCCACACCCAAATTGGTGGCTACCTACTTGTAACCCTCGATCCTCATTTTCTAATAAGACTCCCATTCTCATAATTGTTCTTCGTTTTCCTTACTCATAATATATTTTTTTAGACCTCAAATTCTTTTATCTCTCAAAATAATTTTTTCTAGAGCTCAACTTCTCAGAATCAACAAAAATGATGAAAATGGGATTAGTCATCATAGTTTTTTAGTTATGGTTAAAAAAATTTATAATGTAATTCGATTTGTGAGCATAAATTTTTGGGTTAATTTAAAATATTTATCCCTAAAATATTTATATATTAACACCAAACACTCAATCATTCAACTAACAATCAACTCATTTTCTCAAATTATAGTGCAAATCAACCATAGAGCCATAATAAACAAAAGAAAATTTCAAAAATTTTACTCTCAAACCAAATGAAAATTATAGTAAAATGTCAAGAAAATCATATCGCACAAAAACTAAAGAAAGGAACCAATGTCAAAGGAAATGTATCGTTTGCAGAGTGTAACTGTCCAAAACCTTAGTCACTGTAACTGTCCAAAACCTTAGTCCCTATGTGTAGGGCTATAAACGAACTGAACATAAACGAACGGGCCTTGTTCGTTTACTGTTCGTTTATTTTTTAGACTGTTCATGTTCGTTTATATTCATTTATTAGTGTTCACGAACAGTTCACGAACACTTATCGAACACGTTAACGAACACGTTCACGAACGAGTAAACGAATACTTAACAAACACGTTCGCGAACACTTAAACGAACACGTTCGCGAACAAATAAACAAACACATTTGCAAATTGAAAAAACAAAATAGCATTATTGAGAATTGAATTCTGGTTTCTAATGTGGGGAGCATGGCTATTTACCACTACACCACAACAAATTTGTTTATAAATGATCAACAAACATTATTATTATATATATTATTATTATTATTTTAATATAAACGAACGATAAACGAGCTTTAAACGAACGTTAACCGAGCTTGTTCATGAACACTAAACGAGCTTGTTCACGAACATAAATAAACGAACGTATACTTGTTCGTGTTCGTGTTCGTTTATTAAACGAACACTAAAATGTGTTCGTTTATTGTTCGTTTAGCTTAACAAACGAACATAAACGAACGTAACCGATCTTGTTCACGAACTGTTCACCGAACGTAGTAGTTCGTTTACACCCCTACCTATGTGCCCTGATTCTCATTGTCCAAAACCTTAGTCACTTGCCCTGATCCTCATTGTCCCCATTGGTTTTCAACACCGCGTTTCTAGCCAGTTCCTGTGATAATGCTTTAATAGTCTCCAACTTCTCAGCACAAGAATTTTCTAGTCTAGAACAGCGAAGGTCAAACTCGCCGAGGAACTTTTTTGACAAGTAGTTTTCGTGGGCAGTATTCTTGAGAGCACCAACTTCCATAGCACCATACTCCAAAGTATTCTTGAGAGCACCAACTCCCACGGGCCCATACTCCAACAGGGAAAGGAGTAAAACTCTCTGCGATGTCGAGAAAAGTAGCTTGTCGGCCTTAGAATCAGATATTAGTGAATGCAGCATCTGGATCCTTGTGAATTTTTCCAAGTCCGCAAGATTGACGACAACTCTTGCCTTCCCAATCCCAACTCTTTTGTTAGGATGAACTTCAACGTTCATTTTCTTCAGATGATCTACAATTTCACCTTCAGGCCCAAGTCCACCTCGAGATTTCATACGCCTCACCATCCTATAGAAATTTGAGGCGGCAGCAGAGGCGGCGGCGGCAGCTGCTCTTCCCATTCCTGAAATACAAGAAACACCCAAAAGCCCTAAATCAATCAAGAAATCACAGCAATGCATATATCCTTGTTTCTTCTTGTCAAAAGAAAATACACCACATTTTTATGTACTTCATAGCCTATCAGAGACATGGAAGAGTTCAAACAAGTCCTATGAATTTCAACATAACTTGAGTCGGACAGAGGCAACATCAGCAAATAACCTATCTGTATGGGCATTTTCTCAATCCATTTTGATGAGCAATTTACCAAATGCAGGCCCCTAAGTAATATATCACTTAGATTAGTCATCATAGTTTTTTAGTTATGGTTAAAAAAATTTATAATGTAATTCGATTTGTGAGCATAAATTTTGGGTTAATTAAACATTTTATTGCTTTGTACTGCAATGTGATTTGTTACTTTGTACTTTGATGCGATTCTTGGCATAATTTTGGATTGATTTGATTTTTTTTTAAAATTTCATATTCTTTGTATGCAATCGGAAAGTGTATTGTTCAAATAATATATTTTCCTTTATTAGGTAGAATATCTTGTTTTGTTGGTGTTTTGTCAATTTAAGTTTAACTAGGTAGGTTGATTCTTAACTCGAATTGTTATTTGATTTAATTGTTCGAGTTGATTCAAGCCAATATATTTGCTCACTAACCTTTGGATTTCAAGTTAACTCGAGTCAATGTATTTGTTGCCTAACCTCTTGGATTTCAATCTAACTGCTCGAGTTAACTCGAGCCAATATATTTGGGTAATCTATAATTAACTTTTAATTAGTTTTGGATTGGGTTGGACTATACTTCTTTAGTGGGCTGAATTGTATTGGGTCATTTATATAATTTAATTTGTAATGGGTTGGTTATGCTTTTAAGTTTCTATTTTTTCTTTTTTGTTTGATGATATTTACTTATAGTTTTATAGTACTTCCCTCCTTTTATTTTATATTAATTCTGTAGTATAATAATTTTTAGAAAAGTTGAAGGATGAATATCAAATAGTGTACAAAATGTTTTTGAGGACCGAATACTGTTTTCTGGTTTTAACTTTTGGAAATGCACTTAATACTCAAGTGGCATTATTTAAAATATTTATCCCTATCTCCAAATAATTAGAAAAATTCACATAAGGGTTAAAACTAACCGACCATTTTGATCTATCTCCAACAAAATAAATTTTCAATTATCATAAAAATTCAAAAATCACAAAATTAACCAACAGCTCCCTAATCCTCACCTCCAACAAGTTTTTCAATAGCTTTGAGAAACATCTCTTTTAGAGAAAGACCCTCCTCACCATTGCACCCACTGTCATCCCCAGGCAACATTATTTTGACTTTTTCTAAATTGGCAATAGAATCACGCCTATTATCCTCCTTTTCAATTTTGAAACTTCAACAAATTTGTCAAACACTCCATTGGTCGGATCAGTACCTTGCTTCTTCCTTTCAACTACAAGTCGGATCCTGACTGTAAGCTTTGAGGCATAATCAACCGCAAACAATGCCACATCTAGATTGGTGGCTTCTAATAGAACTCACTCCCATTCTCATCATTGTTCTATGTTTTCCTTTTTCATAATAATATTTTTTGGAGCTCAAATTCTTTCCTCTCTCAAAATAATTTTTTCTAGAGCTTAACTTCTTAGAATCAGCAAAAATTATAAAAATGGTATTAGTCATCGTAGTTTTTTTAGTTATGGTTAAAAAAATGTATATTGTAATTTGATTTGTGGCATAAATTTTTGGGTTAATTTAAACATTTTATTACTTTGTACTGCAATGTGATTTGTTACTTGTGCGATTCTTGGCATAATTTTGGATTGATTTGATTTTTTTTTTAATTCTTCATATTCTTTGTCTACGATCGGAAAGTGTATTGTTCAAATAATACATTTTCCTTTATCAAGGAGAATATCTTGTTTTGTGGATGTTTTGTTAATTTAAGTTTAACTACGTAGGTTGATTCTTAAGTAGAATTGGTCTTTGATCTCATTGTTCAAGTTGACCCAAGCCAATATATTTATTCACTAACCTCTTGAATTTCAATCTAACTACTCGAGTAAACTCGAGCTAATATATTTGTTAACTAACTTCTTGGATTTTGATCTAACTACTCGAGTTAACTCGAGCCAATATATTTGTCCACTAATCTCTTGCTACACCTCGAAAGCTAGCTTTTTGAGAATTAATTGATAAGTATCATTTGAGAGTTGCATAATTTTTCCACCCACAATGTGGTGTAACAAAGTTCTTGGTAGGGTCTCAAATAAAATGTTCCTACAAAATTGCTAGAAAAATTTCAATCACATCTTTTCAATAAATTTAAATTACCCTAACTCATTCCCTACAAATTGTTTAATTTTTTTAATCTCATAAATTTAAAAATAACTTTTTTATCTTTTAACATTCATCAATAATTTTTTTTTAATTTCTTCATTAATTTTGTCAAAAATTGTCAATAACGACATCTCTTTTTTTATACTCAGAAACTTAACATTCTACCAATATTTATTAAATTCTAAATTAAAATTTATATAACTTTTCATTAGAATTTTTTTAAACTACAATATTTCAGATATTTTTAATTATTATTAACATAATAAAATATCTTATCCCACTCACTTTAGGTACTAAATCCGCTTTTAGTTCTAACATAGCTATGTGGCAATATGGGATGTTTAATCGTAATAAATCACAATTGATGAGTTCAAAGCATGTTAATTTGTTCTTTTCTTAATCTCTTACTAACATAAAAACAAACAAACTACACCACATTCGAGAACTAACGATCAATATTTTTGGATAAAGAAAATTGGTGTAATTGTATTTCCTTTTTGTTGTTGTTTCTGGTGCTATTTGCCAGCTGAAGAAGCAAAAGCTCAAAGTTTGGGCTTTGTCGTGATTTACAGTATTGCTAGTATTCTAGCATTTCTATGAATTCTATTACTTGATGCTATCTATAACATATCAAGCGATGGCTGTGATAATGGAGTTGAAATTAATCAAACTTCATGGTGGTGAATTGTAGTCAATGTGTTGTGGTTTTAGTTTCTTTATACTTGAAAATATGCATTCATTTACTTGCATTGTATTTTAAACTTCTTGGTCATTACTTTGACGATGAGTTTAAAATAATAATGTTGTATTGCAAATTTAGTTTTGATTCTTGAACTGGGTATTGTGCTTTTCTGGCAGTTGGTGGCCGTAGCTGCTTTAGAGATAGTGACGAAGCTAGGATAAGACTTAGAAGAAAGAAATTCTGGGAGAAGGCTGTGGATATAGATGAACTATTTGGCCCAGAGAAGCACGGTGGGGTGTAAGAGGGATGATTTTAATCACAGTAACAAGGCAATAGCATACTCTCAACATTTTCATAATAGTAGGTTTGTAGAGTCGGTGCTGGACATTTACTGGGAGCTGACTACAGTGGCTGGTGCTTCCCTTACTCATCAAATGAGATATGATCCTGCTCGAGTTTCCAGTCCTATTGTTGAAGATGGAAGATATGGCTTATTCCAAAGACTTGGATTGTCAAGACTTGATACTTCTGTATTTAATGGATACACGCAGATGGTTTACCTTCAGATATCTGAGCAGGACTCCTAATCCAGTGGAGATAATTTCCATCTTGTACTTGTTTATATCATTTTCCGATATTTCCTTGCAGGCGTGTTTGTGTTCTTAATTTTGACTTATTCTAATGCTTGTGAGGATTTAATTTGTACTCGGATATGTTTCTAGGATTAAAACCCAGAGGCTTATTGTGGATATGTTGGGCCTGAGCTGCTTTTATATTTCCATTATAGTTCGCTTTATACTAGGATGCTGGATTTGGGCCTGAACTGCTTCTCTATATTTCCGTTATAGTTCGCTTTAGACTATGGGTGCTGGATTTTTGGAGATAGATCAGCGTACAATATCCTTTCTGATTCTCGAAAGTCATGGTTTGTATTTTGGGCCTAAACAATTCTTAAATTGAACCTGAGGTCAATTGAAATGGGCCCAAATTAGTCTGGAGAGAAATCATCAATTATTATTATTATATAAAAAGGAAAAAATTTCGATTGATTTTAATATAATTACATCTATTAACATAACTTAAATTATTATTTTAATTATTTTATATTTTTAATAATTTAATAATTTATTAGGTAATTCAGTAATTTGATAACTCTTAAAAGTATTATTATTAGTAGAGTTAAAGATAAAAAATAATTCAACGTAATTATCATTATTTTTAGTAATTCAATAATTTAAGTAGAATAAAGGCAGATTCCTCTCTAACTCCATAATTGATGAGACATATTTTCTCTAGATGTGCAGTAGAGCTAATTTTAACAGAATATCTTCTCAATTCCAACCATTTCATCCTAGCCTTCTCCCAAGAAAAATTGATTGAGGTACCTATTTTTTTCTTCAAATAATAGAATCTTAAATTCATTTAAATTTCTGCTAAATGATAAATTCTGTCAATTTTAATTTCTTTTTCTCGGTTGTATTTTTTTTTTTAATTCAACTATAGCTTTTTCAACTTTTTCTTTAATATCTTTTTTGAATAATAACGATATGGTTCCACTTTCTAAGAAAGAGTTTTTGTTCTCGACTATTATCCTTTTATGTCTTTGAACTATGGTAGTTTGAGTACATAAATTGTGCTTATTGATTTCTCCTTTGAAATTTCTTTTATTCACATCTCATGGACATGGGTCTTTTTCTTTCATCCTTGGCGACCGAGGGACCGTCAAGTTTATAATTAATCATTGGGTTTTTAGGACCTAATATTTTTTATATTTTGACCCTTTTGACAAAGATCTAGCTTTATTTTTGATTTTTAGAGTGCTATACATCGATCATAAACATGAAGATGATAATATCCAAGAACACAAGAAAGACTCATATTGTATTGCTTTTAATACCATTTTATCCTTTTTTTAAGGTGAAGATTCGCAAGAGAAAGGCAAGAAATATACTAGTTCACAAGATGGATGTGAAAAATATATAACTATGATTGTGGAAGAAGAAATTCAAATACTAGCCAAGAAACCAAAAATGATTAACAGTTAAGAAGTCAAAAAACGATTAACATAAACTCAAACTCAAGATAGAGAATTCAAAAAGTTAGATTTTTAATTTATTATTTTTAAGTTAGACATAACTTTATTTTTTCAATTCTAAAAAAATAGGATTGTAAGATGACTTATTATTATTAGGAATTAGAACAAACTACTTTTATTAGTTCTAAAAAGATAGAACCAAGAAATTAGGAATTTTAAATTGCAAATCTTTTATATTACAAACAATAATCCACAAATTTCATTAATTTTTCCCATATTTTAAGTAATTTTATTCATAATTGTCACAATCAAAGGAGAATTAAATAAATAAATAAATAACCTAACTACCAGATGATAAATTTGTTCCTTCCTTGTGGGTTTTTGTATAACTTCTTCCTCAACTACTTGAAAGAATTCAACCTCATTTTTTCAAGAAACCGAAATTCCTTTTTATCGTCAGGTTGAGAACCACCCTAACTTCTTCTACCTCCATCTTCTTGCTTGGTCTGATTTCGGCTTTCATTGTCTTCAATTTATCTATCAAATCAACTTGTGCCCTAGGAATATTCTGTTGAAGTTTAATGTGCCTCATCAACCTATAAAAATTGGAAGTGGCAGCTGCTGCAGCTCTAAAACTGTCTCTCCACTTCAAAAATAAAATCTCAAATGGTCAAATAATTATTTATCAATAAAGATGAGAAGAAAATGCTTGTGTTTTACTTATTAATGCACGTATAAATCTCCAACTCTAGAGTTATAGACAAGCTGCAGTGCCTTAAAATAGGAAGATTAGCCCATTATATCACCCTAGTAAGAACAAGGCTTTTCACAATAAACTAAAAGTAAACGGCCATGACTGTTCATTCACTAAAAAGGATTATCTGATATGTAAAAGGGAAAATTTACTCATGTTATGCCACAAGTAAAGATATCACCAAGTAAAAATATTTAGCAACAGTGTAACTCCAAGTAAAACAATAGCAAGAAAGGTAAAATAACAGCATCACGACAAGCTAAACAAGCTGGCTTCTTCTTCTCCACAAGATCTGAGTGAAAACTTTTATGAGATTTCTCCTTTCTTTCAAGGGAAGATAGATTAAATAGGAATCGGGGAGGAATTGAACCTCCCGGCCGGCTAGCCCGCGTTCCAACCGATCCGCCTCCATCCTCCAAAAATCAATAGCATTTTCTCAGCCTTCATCATTATCAAAAAAAAGTTTGAATCTTCTTTGCAAGTGTCTCTTTCGGCAACGTAGATTGGAAAATTCTATAGTGGTAAATTTGACCTTTTCCTTTTCTTTTCGAACTCATTCTATTCTATTCAATGCAACTCTAGTAGAATCTAGAGTGATTTCAATGCAACTCTAATTCGGCTGCGGAATTAGGATGAGGATCCAAACCTCATATATCCTTTGGAAGGCTACTTCTTAGGATGAAAGAACTCAATTCAGGGGAGGCCGAAAAGGGTTGAGTGGAGAGGAACAAATTCAATACTAGCATTTGTGTCAAAAGATATTCCAATAAATTAACAATTGAAGATGTGAAATCTAGTCAGAATTAGGCAACATTCGAGTTGAGAATCAACTAACCTACTTAAACCTAAATTCCAGAACGAGACAACATTCAAGTTAAGAATCAACCTAGTGAAACCAAAATTCCATACCATTATTTGTGTCCAAACATGTAACCACGTAAACAACAACTTTCTCATAGAACAAACACAAGTGGGAAAACAAAATCTACTAAGGTAATTAAGTTTGACTCGAGCTAATATATTTGTCCACTACCCTCTTGGATTTTGATCTAATTGTTCGAATTGACTCAAAACAATATATTTGTTCACTAACATTTGGATTTCAATCTAACTGCTCTAGTTAACTCACTAACCTCTTGGATTTCAATCTAACTGTTCGAGTTAACTCGAAACAATATATTTGGGTCATCTATAATTAACTTTTAATTAATTTTGGATTAGGTTGGACTATACCTCCCTAGCGGGCTGTATTGAATTGGGTCATTTATATAATTTAATTTCTAATGGGTGGCATTATTTAAAATATTTATCCATAACTACAAACAATTAGAAAAATTCACATAAGGGTTAAAACTAATAGACCGTTCATACTGATCATCTCCAACAAATTAAATTTTCAATTATCCTAAAAATTCAAAAATCACAAAATTAACCAACAAGTCCCTAATCCTCATCTCAAGTAAGTTTTTCAATAGCTCTGAGAAACATCTCTTCCAGAGCCCTGGCTGTCACCGTTGGAGGTGTTGCCAGACAACACCATTATTTTGACTTTTTCTAATTGGCAATAAAATCACGCATATCATCCTCCTGAGAACAAAGCAACGTTGACCTTTCAATTCTGAAACTTCAGCAAATTTGTCAAATACTCCATTGGTCGGATCAGTGCCTTATTCTTCCTTTCAACTACAAGTGGGATCCCAACTGTGAGCTTTGAGGCATAATCAACCGCAAACAATGCCACACCCAGATTGGTGACTAACGGTTAAAAAAATTTATATTGTAATTTGATTTGTGGCATAAATTTTTGGGTAAATTTAAGCATTTTATTACTTTGTACTGCAATGTGATTGATTACTCTGTACTTTGATGTGATTCTTGGCATAATTTTGGATTGATTTGATTTTTTAAAAAAATTCTTCATATTCTTGGTCTACAATTGAAAAGTGTACTGTTCAAATAATACATTTTCCTTTATCAAGGAGAATATGGGTGTTTTGTTAATTTAAGTTTAACTAGGTAGGTTGATTCTTAACTCAAATTGTTTTTTGATTTTCGAGTTAACTCAAGCCTATCTGTTACCCCAGCACGAGAAAGAAGATCTTAAGCATACTTGGTTTGAATAAATAGTAGCCGTAGAGGACTTAAGCTTAGCTATTCCTTAGCTTAGTGAAAGATAAATTTTTTTAGTTAGAGCGTCAAACTAAAATTTCTTAAGAGAAAGCAAGAGCATCTTTCTTCATCAACTTAGTAAACGGCTGGCATCTTCCAACCAAGTTTGATATAAACCTCCTAATATAAGAAAGTCTTCCCTAACCTTTGGATTTCAATCTAACTGTTCGAGTTAACTCGAGCTAATATATTTTTTAACTAACCTCTTGGATTTCAATCTAACTGCCAAAGTTAACTCAAGCCATATTTGGATAGTCTATAATTAACTTTTAATTAGTTTTAGATTGGGTTGGACTATACTTCTTTAGCAGGCTATATTGAATTGGGTCATTTATATAATTTAATTTGTAATGAATTGGTTATGCTTCTAAGTTTTTGTTTTTTCTATTTTGTTTGATGGTGATATTTACCTTTATAGTACTTCCATCCTTTTATTTTATATTAATTCTGTAGTATAATAAGGTTTAAAAAATATTTTATATTGATTCTGTAGTATAATAAGGTTTAAAAAATATTTTATATTAATTCTGTAGTATAATAAGGTTTAAAAAAGTGGAAGGATGAAGATCAAATAAGGTACAAAATGTTACTAAGCACCGAATACTGCTTTCTGGTTTTAACTTTTGGAAATACACTTATTACTCAAGTGGCATTATATAAAATATTTATCTCTATTTATAAATAATTAGAAAAATTCACATAAGGGTTAAAACTAACAGAGCGTTCATACTGATCATCTCCAACAAACTAAATTTTCAATTCACATAAAGGTTAAAACTAATAGAGCGTTCATACTGATCATCTCCAACAAACTAAAATTTCAATTATCATAAAAATTCAAAAATCACAAAATTAATCAATAGCTCCCAAATCCTCACCTTCAGCAAGTTTTTCAAATCCTCCCGAATGTGGCGACGAAAATGGCCGTCGAACAACTGGAAAGAAGAAGAAGATAAAATTTAACTTCATTTCGATAAAATAGATAACAAATTCGAAAAAGTTACCAAATTACCGAATGTGGCGACGAAAATGGCCGTCGAACAACTGGGAAAGAAGAAGAAGAAATGGTGCGATGGAGAGTTTTGAAGAGAGCGGCTAAATGGTGGGTTAGGGCAAAATAGGTTAATCAATCCACCGGCGATCCGAATCCCACGCCATTTTGTTTGTTGGATCCGATCCGGATATGGACATGAAGTGCTACATTCTTCCGGGCCTAAGGTACGTAGTGTTGATCGATGGGCTTTTGGGTTGGGATAGAAAAAGATCCCAAAAAAGAAAAAAGAAAATCCAAAAACCAGTAACCTAGCTAAAAAACCACAAATCGACCCAAATAAAAACCATTTTCTTAAATAAAAATCGAGTAATTTATCCTCAAATAAAAGTAATTACAACCAAAAAAAATTGATGGATAACAATAAAAACAAAAATCTAAGTTAAAAAAATTAATGATAGATATAAATAGTCATTTCTGTTGAAGTAAAAAAATAAGTAGACAAAAAAATTGATGTATTAATATGAACGAGAACAAATATCATACAATATATATATCATTGAATTGCCTTGCAATTATCTGCATAGATCTGTATAGAAAAGAATATCAACAATTATTCCTCATAAACACTAATCAAGAAAACAAATTTTGATGCTTTGACATAAAAATCAATCCAAGGAAACAAATTTTGATTCTTGAGATATGAAGAACTGGACATCTCGGCTGATCAATTATTCCTTTCAACTACAAGCCGGATCCCAATTGTGAGCTTCGAGGCATAATCAACCGCAGACAATGCCACGCCCAGATTGGTGGCTGACTGCTTGTAACCCTCGATCCTCATTTTCTAATAGGACTCACTTCCATTCTCATAGTTGTTCTAGATTTCCTTCCTCGTAATAAATTTTTTTAGAGCTCAAATTCTTTCCTCTCTAAAAATAATTTTTTCTAAAGCTCCTCAGAATCAATAGAAATGATGAAAATGGGATTAGTCATCATAAGTTTTTTTAAGTTACGGTTAAAAAAAATTATATTGTAATTCGATTTGTGGCATTGGGTTAATTTAAGCATTTTATTACTTTATACTTCAATGTGATTTGTTACTTTGTGGGATTCTTGGCATGATTTTGGATTGATTTGATTTTTTTAAAAAAATTCTTCATATTCTTTGTCTACAATTGGAAGGTGTATTGTCCAAATAATACATTTTCCTTTGTCAAGGAAAATATCTTGTTTTGTGTGTGTTTTGTTAATTTTAGTTTAACTAGATAGGTTGATTCTTAACTCGAATTGTTTTTTATCTCATTGTTCGAGTTGACCCAATTCAATATATTTATTCCCTAACCTCTTAGATTTCGATCTAACTACTCGAGTTAACTTGAGCTAATATATTTGTTAACTAACCTCTTGGATTTTGATCTAACTGCTCGAGTTAACTCGAGCCAATATATTTGTTCACTAATCTCTTACTTAACTCGAGCCAATATATTTGTTCACTAATCTCTTACTTCACCTCGAAAGCTAGCTTTTTGAGAGTTAATTGATAAGTATGATTTGAGAGTTGCATAATAGCTTTTTGAATAAGTATTATTTGAGAGTTGCATAATTTTTCCACCCACAATGTGGTGTAACAAAGTTCTCTCAAATTGTTTGAAAATTTTCAATCACTATCTTCTCAATAAATTTAAATTACCCTAACTCTTGCAAATTCAATCAAATCTGAAATCAAATTAAAAATTCCTAATTTATAAGAGTAAATTACAAAATTCATTCCCTACAAATTGTTTAATTTTTTTAATCTCATAAATTTAAAAATAACTTTTTTTATCTTTTAACATTCATAAACAATTTTTTTTAATCTCTTTATTAATTTTTTGTCAAAAATTGTCAATAACGACCTCTCTTTTTTTATACTCAAAAACTTAACATTCTACTAATAGTTATTAACTTCTAAATTAAAATTTATATAACTCTTCATTATAATTTTTTAAAACTACAATATTTCAGATATTTTTAATTATTATTAAGATAATTAAATATCTTATCCCACTCACTTTAGGTACTAAATCCGCTTTTAGTTCTAACTTAGCTATGTAACAACATGGATGTTTAATTATAATAAATCACAATTGATGAGTACAAAGCACGTTAATTTGTTCTTTTCTTAATCTCTTACTAACATAAAACCAAACAAACTACACCACATTCGAGAACTAACGATCAATCTTTTTGGATATGGTCAAATGATTGATTTGGTCATCCGTCCAAAAAATAATACCGATTGAGCATTGAGTTAAAAAAACAACCTGATAAGGTTCATCCACTAAGATTCTCTAAAATGATCAGGAAAATATTACCCATTGAGCCATGCGGGGAGGAAAGAGCTTGATAAACTTCATCTATTAAGATTATGTAGAATGGTAAGAAGATTATGATTCTTGCAATTGGTTTCATTAAAAATTTAGAAGCTAACCCTAAATGTTTTTGTAAAACCAATAGTAATTAATGTATATGCAAATCTGGCGGCATTTATGCGCTCAAATAAATATAGCATGTGCTACCAGTATCATATCACATTGTTACACCACTTTATTGGCATTGCTTCATTTATCAACCTAGAAAAAACCCACCAAAAAAAAGTAAAATCCTGAGAGGAAAAAAAGGAGAGAAATGGCATCACCGTTCGACCCTCCCGATTCTGCCCCAAACACCATTACTACAGCCACGTCTTTGGCAATAAGAACTCACGACCATAACAAATTCTCAAGAAGCATTTCCCACAAAGAGCCATCATTTTCAGAAGCTTCATGCACACCGCCACGCTTAAGCTCCAATTCCCTCACTCCCCGCCTTTACGTTTCCCAACCCTCCACTCCACGCCTTTCCTTCACATCTTCAAAGCAAGAGGACCTTCACACGATCTACAGATGCATTTCTTCCGTGCTCAAAAAGGACGGACAGATTTTGTCCATTGCAGCATCTAATGGTCTGGTGTACACGGGTTCACAGAGCAATAACATTCGAATATGGAAGTTGCCGGAATTCACCGAGTGTGGACAACTGAAGTCAAAGGCATGCATGGTTGTTTCGCTGGAAGTATCCAATGACAAGGTCTATGCTGCCTATGCCGATTGTAAGATTCGGGTTTGGCACCGGACTTGGGAAGGTACGCTAAAGCATGTCCGATTAGCGACCATCCCGAGGCCCGGAAGTTATGTCAGGAGCTACATCACTGGCAAAGATAAGCTGGTAAGTTTTTTAATCAGTCCATAATGGACCTAGTATTCTTAGCATTTATGGTTCTTAAATTTTGATTATTGCCATTTTGAATTTATGATTAGTATAGCTGGCAACTTGGCATGCATCATGGCATGTCTCGTAGAATTTAGAAATTTTAAATGCATTAGTCATTACCATATTGCAATGCTGGCTAGTAAAAATAATCATTACTCCCCTTTTGCATGGACCACATGCTTGATGAAAAGGACCCGCTTTTTTTTTAAATACATCTTTAATTAATTTTTATGTTCTTTATAGATAGAGACAGACAATGCAATGTTCTTTACGATGCATTAAACTGGAAAGATTTCAATGCATACTGGCAACTGCCCATCAATTCTATACCTACCGGTCCGTTGCTTTTCTGCATTGCTAATTAATTAACTCTGAATAGGGACGAAACCGATATCATATATTATCTGAACCCGTACTTAGTACTACCACATCTTCTTTCACTGGGTCACTGTTGTTACTGTTTAGGCACTGGCCGTCTGCTTTCAAGACGCTTCTCATCTGTGTTGTTTAAGGTCCTCTGTATGTGTGTCTATCAACTTTGATATTTTGGCCTGAAATTTAACCAGTAGGTGATTGACACCCAAGAAGTTTGAGGCTTTGAAAGGATATTCAAATTAAGTTGTGCATTCTAGTTGTAGCAATGATGCATGCAAGATAATTAAGCTACAGCATATCAATTTCTTAATTAAATTCTTCTGAAATCTTATACCAATCATCCTCTCTCACAAAATTTTGGGCTACATGACTAAAAAAGCCATGAAAAAGGAAAACCTTGATATAAATTAAGTAGGGTTGGTCATTTTTTGGTGAAATGTCCAATTATGCCTGGCTGATCCAATCAGTTGATCAAGTAGCAATTATATGGTCGTAGAAGAAAGGTGTAGATGCAAATGGAGTTTTCAAATCGGCATTAATACAAAATCACCAGGAACACCCAATTGTTTGTTGAAATCATAATAGAGCTTTTATGCGTATATTCATTACTTTGGTCCCTCCCCTTCCATTTAAAGTGCAGTATTCAAATTTGCAGTTTGGACTGCGCAAATTAGTTCAAACTGATGCTACGTGCAACAACTCTAGTGTACTGTGTTGATTGAAACAGTTAAACCAACCTCATACTTATGGAAGAATATTTATGCTGATCCACTTTTGATTTAATAGGCAGCTGTTCAATCTTGTTTATGTACAGTTCTCATATTAATGGAATACTTCTGCGGTTATTAAGGAAGCAAAAATATTTATGCATTGCAAAAAAATTCTGAGCGATTCAGTAGCCTTGTGGGGTAGACACATACGCAAAACTTTGACGCAGATATAAAAGTTAGAGGAGTTTACGCATTCATTTCTCTTAAACTCACAATTCTTTACATGAAAATTAGTGTAGTACAATTGCACTCTATGGATCAGACATTCATGTATATCATTGTCTCAGTATGGCCACCGTACAAATGTTAACATAGATATTAAACCATGCATCTTGAGTATTGGATGATGTTGCTGGAAGTTTCATTAAATTATATGTTCATAATTTCATTCTTTACGTATTATTACGTTCAAAGATTGATGATAAAGCATTAATGAAATTCGTACAGATGAAACATGCGGGGCCAATAACATCACTAGCAATCAACGTATCAGACGACATCCTTTACTCGGCTTCTCTTGATAGAACAGTCAAAGTGTGGAGAATTTCTGATCTAAAATGCATCGAAACAATTCAAGCTCATCAAGAACCAATCAATGCTATAGTTGTGGCCGATGATGGGGTATTATACACAGCGTCGGATGATGCCACGGTCAAGGTATGGAGACGAAACTTTTGCAGCGGTGACCGGCCTCATTCACTGACTATCACTCTGCCCGCAAAATATTCGCCTGTAAAAGCACTGACCTTAACATCCGATGGAGGGGTCCTCTACGGTGGGTGCACCGATGGCTATGTACATTACTGGCTGAAAGGTTGGTTTTCTGGCCAAATGCAATATGGGGGTGCACTTCAAGGCCACACACATGCAGTGATGTGCTTAGCCAATGTGGCTAATTATGTGGTTAGTGGTTCGGCTGACTCGAGCTGTAGAGTTTGGGTCAGAGAACAGGATGGTCAGCATAAATGTCTGGCTGCACTTCAGGGTCACAGAGGACCAATTAGGTGCATTGCAGCATTTCTTGGTCGGACTACCACTGAGGAGGGGGATGATGGTTGTACCATTTGCACAGGAAGCTTAGATGGAGTTCTTAAAGTGTGGCGGGTAAAATGTACAAGCAATGCTGGACGAGGTACCCTACAGAATAACTGCGAGTACTTTGACCTTGCATGAAAAGACTGAACCTATATATTCGTGGACCTACATGTTTATGGTCACTTTATATGCTTCATCAAGGTGACAAAGAACTGGAGAAAGACAAAAGATTAATTGGACTCTTCCCACTTCAAGAGATCCAAGACAGAGCTCCCGAGCTTAATTAAGTTTTTGTTGTACTGACCACCGGGTATGAATTGGTTTCTTCATTCTCGTGCGTGTTAGCATATAAATAATGTAACTGGACTCGGAAATACATAATTAGCTCTCTAGGTTATAAAATGATAGTGGCAGTTGCTATATATAACAGCGATCTTCACGATTACCATATCATTATGTATTTACGAAACACCATCGTACACTTTGAAAGATGCAAAGATACAAATACTAGATGTTATTTGTCCCATCAACTTTGAAAAAAAACAGCATTGATACAGTGAGAAGAGAACAAATTAATGGCCATAAAGCAAGAAAGTGGAGGCAGCCGTGGCTTAGCTTACCTGAACTGAAATTAATCCAATCATTTTGAGCATAAAGCTGCTGGTTGAGGTTGAGCCACGGAAGAAACTTGCTGATCATCTCCAGTCAAGATCACAAGCTTACTCTCCTCCATCGAGGCTTTGTTAATCATGTAACTCTGAGGAGGCTGGTAACCTTGAGGCGGCGGAGTGTGCATCTCCACCTCGTCACGAGAGCCATAATCCCCGGGGTCACGCCCATATAAAACCCGATAAATTGCATAACAAAATATCTTCAAGCCCACAAGAATTGCTATGATGACCAAACCGGTGAGTAGATAGGATATACTGGTAGAGTGCTTGCATCGGAATGTGATCCCCAAGCAAACCATGACTTTGTTCGATATCAGATTTGCGAGTGGGATCTCATTCCTTGCAGACAAAAGCCAAGGCTTCTTATCCTATTCTTGACTTGGATTATGATATTGGGCAATTGGCAATCTCCCATACGAAGCATGGTATTGTTCAAGAAAAGAGTCAAAAGATAGACATGGTGGAACAAGCTTTTTTGAGTGCGCAAAATCTTTTTGTAAAGTCTTGGAGTGTAGGATTGAATTTCCATTATTTTTACCTCACAATTTTTCTCACACAAATCAAAGGTATGTAGCTGTATTATTCGAAATGCGACTATTTCAGAATGTCAAATAATAATGACTTTAATTACCTCTTTGTAGGTCACACTCCACGTAAAACCTAAACTGCGCTCATATGAAAAATATGAATTTTCGTATTTTCGATATAATAATTATAAAATAAAAAAAATATATTAAAATTTTTAAAAATACATATTTTGAAAGTAGAATTTATATATATTTATAATTTATTCAATCATGTGAGAAGACAATCATCTATCAAAATGGTCTAACTATAACTATGGGGAGTGAGTTAAGTTTAAGTTAAAAAAAAAAAACCTTAATTATTTAAATGTGCCCAACTTGGTTAGTGCTAGAGTTAATTTCATGCTATTTGGTTTTGACATCAAATAAAATAATAATTTAAATCAAACACTTGGGCTATGTTTGAATACATATTTATTCGCAAAAAGATAATTTTTATTAAATAAAAATAAAATATTAAAAAAATATTTAATTTTAAAATTTAAATTCAAATTTCTCTTGTAAATTTTTTTCACATAATTTTTTTAAAAAATTCATCCAACACACTTTTTATTTTCCTTCTAAAAAACTTTTTTTTACAAAAAAAAATAATAAAATTTTTACACATTTTAATATAAAATTTCTCAAATAAATCACAATCCATTACAAAATTTCATGCAAATAATAATTAAAGAAATAGGAAATTCATAAATATCTCTGTAACTAACGGCCAAGATATGGGCAGTCACACGTGTAAGCATTAGGCGGGCTAAAAAAAAACAAAACGAAAAAGAATTGCCAACAAGGATTACTATCGCTAGAGCCCAGGTTAATCCAACCGCCGCCGCTGCCGCCGTCTACCGCATAGTCGACGGAGCGCAGAGATAACGATTAACGAATGATTGCTTGCAAGTTCTTCATTAGGTGAAATTCCGCCGCCCTAACTTCGACAAATTTCCGCTTTTCCAAAACTCGGGAAAAAGAAATTGACATACAGTAATTGACTCGTCTCTGCAGGTTCGACCTTGCTCGAAGACTAACAAAGAGTTATCTCATTTCCAAGAAATCCGTATCACAGTTACAGGTTTCTTAGTTAATTTTCTCTCATGTTATTTCGTTCTTTAGGTCTCTTAGCACAAAACAGTGAAATTTTCTTACTAATACTGCTGTGACTTCCAACTATAATGTAAAATGTTTAATAAAATTGCATCTTTTGAAAAACACAGTTGAAGCCTTAAATTAAATATGAAGTCTTTAGTTTGTATAATTGTGGAATCACATCAGGGTAAAAGAATTTTGAATTCTTGCTGTTTGTGATTTAATCTTCACATATTTTATGCTATTATTATTATGATTTTTGGGTCAGATGGCAATTAAAGTTGAAGTTTTCAATTTAGCTGAGAAAAGAAAAAGTTTTGGAATTATAAAGTTTGAATTAACTTTTCCCGCTAAATTCTCTGACAGAGTTGTTCTTTTCATGATGTTGTGAATCCTTTGTTCTGCATTGAAGTCGGAGAAGTTCTAGGCAGAAACATGGACAGAAAGAAGCGAAATAAGGTGTCATGTATGTGGAGACGAGTTTCTACTCAATCAAGTTCGAGTCATGGTGAAGTTCCTCAACAGGATCTAATGAGTGATTCTGAAAACCTGCAAGTTGTTGCTGATGTTGAGAAGGATGAAGCAGGAAGTCAAGAGGAAGAGCATGACGGCATCTCTTCCAATGTTTTCACATCTCAGTGCGAGAATGAAGTTATAGTTGGGGATAATAAAAATATAAGTTTTAGTTCAGGAGAAAATAATGATGAATTTGAAGGATTACATGGAGCTCAAACAACTGTGGATGAGAAGCATGTGTCTTCAATTGAGGTTACATCGACTGCAAAGCATTCAAATTCAATACAAGTACCTTTCGAACTTTAACTAAACATTATGATGATATGATTGCTCTAGTTTTTGAAGTGTAATTGTTTTGAAAATGATGAATTTATTTATGGATTTACTGACAGAGTCTTAACTAACATGAGTGGTCTATGTTGCATGCCCTGCTGTAATAGTTTGATTCAAGTTCATCATGCCTTATTCAATAATGAAGCCTCACTGTTAGCTTGTAATGGTTCTGACTATAGTGTAAGCTTGGACATTAATATCTTTATTAATCCATTTTTTTTGTGGAACTCCCAACTAGATCTTTACTTGGGGAGTTGCCAATTCCCTGTATCTGGACGTGCCTTGATTTCTTCCATCTCTTGCATCTCATATTTCCTCATGTTCTGCAGGTGTGTTCTTCACTTATCCGTTTTATCAAAGGAAAAGAGTATGTATTTTTACCTGTGTAATGCTTTAGGTTATTGCCATTCTATGAGGTGCCAATAATTTTCTGTTACAGGGGAGCCACAAAGAGAAAAGTTGAAGAGGAGATGGGAGTTCAAATTATACTTCCATCATCTAGAAAAGAGGATTCCATAAGTAGGTTGCATTTTTCCGGCGTACTTACTTTCATCCTTTCTGTGGTATAGCTTGTAATGAATTTTTGTCCTTAATGTAACTTATTGAGGTAGTTTGCATAAGTAATCCTTTCTCTATTATTGTGGCAATATGTACAAAATTTTGTTACCATTCTAGTATGTGGTACAGTCTTCATGTCTTACTCTAAGCATTCTGCTTTCTCCTTCCTGTAGTTTAGATGTTTTAAGTTTCTTTTCTCAGATGTATATCATCTATTTTTTCTTTTACCATAGACCAATGTTGTCTCATCTTCTTGGAAGTAGCAAGTAATCATCACATTACTTGTCAAATTCATGACATTGTTTACTAGTTTTGGTGTGTCTCGATTTGCAGTCATTGAAGGTGAATCTACTGAAAGTGTTACTAGAGCATCTGAGAAAATACTAGACATTATCGATGAGGTTAGCACAAAGCTATAGAACTTTTGATAAAGTTTTTACTATATTTGACTAAAGTTTAGGACCAAGCTATTAGCTCCCAAAGAATCCATTAATTTCAAAATTGGTTCTCAACTTGTAATCTGCATAATATTCTTTGGAGCTTAGCTAAGAGTTCTCTGTCAATATCAGGATATCGTTCTGGAAAGTATCCATAGAATTATCAGGTTTCTTCTGATAATATTTACCGTATTTTGTCAACTATATTATTTTACTCTTTGTATCTTTTTCTTCTTCTCTACTATATGTTGTGGGCTCTCCTTTGTTCAAAATAAGTAATAAAAAATTGCATATTGTTTAACTTCTTTATTTATAATTTATTTGTATGCTTTTGATTGAACAGGCAGTTAAAAGCCCAAGTCTTGACTACTCTCACTTCATATCATTGCCATTGGCTATACATCCCCAACTTGTTGATAAGTTGAACAAATTTCAGAACTCAATCCTAGAAACTTCTGAGACAGATCAAAGTAAGCTACTGGTTAGTGATTCAGATAAGGAAGTTGAGGCACAGCATGGGGATAAAGCAACAGAAGATGCTGCTCAACTAAAAGTGGAAGATGGTAGTGAAGATGCTAAAGTGGATATGAAAAGTATATCCCAAGTAAGTTACCTACCCAAAAAGTCAAAAACATCTGCTTTGGAATTGAAGACTGATAAAGCATCTGGTATGGATTTCTTTTTTTGCCATGTAATATGGGTTTTATTTGACTATCCTCTCGATTTTCATTCATTTTGGCTTGTGTAGTTTTGCCCATAGTTACAATTCAGATATTCACATTGCAGAGTTGGGAATTGATAAGTCTATATTTATTAAGCCAAAAACATTTCACTTAACTGTCCTGATGTTGAAATTGTGGAACAAAGACCTAGTAAAAGCTGCTGCTGAGGTTTTACAGGTAAGGTGGTTGATGAATACTTGTGGACTTTGGCTGTCACCTGGTTTGATCTATTAACATGTTTTCTATTTTATTAGAGTGTTTCATTGAAGGTGATTGATGCTTTGGATGCTCAGCCTGTCTCTATTAGACTTAAGGGGCTGGTATGCTTCTCTCTCTTGCATGTAGCCACAGTACTTCTCATTACTCTATGATTTAATTCAATTTTCCCCCCTTTTTTGGTGTGGGTGTGTGTGTTTCCTTGTGGGGGGTAGTGGGGGCCAAAATTTTAACTGCGTTATTAATTCATATCCTCGACCGTCCTTAAAGTGTAAATTTCACCCAAATATTAGCAAAGGCATGAATAGAAACACACACCTAGAGATAGGTAGTGGGGATGAGGCAGGGTGGGAGCAGTTTACATGTACTATTGCAGCTGGTAAAGGCTTCCTCTTTTTTGATTAGTCATATATTTATTCTTTAAAAATTGTTTAAGATTTGTGGTATTCGTCCTTGTAGGAATGCATGAAAGGTTCTTTTTCCAAGGCCCGTGTTCTATATGTTCCTGTTGAAGAAATTGGTGGGGAGGAAAGACTATTTCGTGCCTGTCGTATCCACATTTGTTTGTCATCAATTCCTAATTTCTTACTTATCTTGAAGCATCTATGTTCCGATAGTTATCTGTGAATATTCTATGAATGCTCATGTTTTGTTGTTCTTAGTTTTCTTAGAGGTTATTATTGATGCATTTGTTGAAGCTGGTCTTGTTCTTGAGAGAGATGCAAACCATAAGTTGAAGGTATTTCATCTGGTTTTTCATCCGTTTGTTGTATACTCTTTTCATTTATCACAGCTTGTTGGTTTATAATTAATCTGTTTTCATGCCATCTTCCCCGTCCCCTCCCTCCCCACCCCCCCTCTCAGCAAATCTGATTGTCTGTATCGTGAAACAAGTTTGTCTATAGTTCCAAAGTGATGTTAATCTTTTAGGTGACCAAAAAGGATGGATCGAAATTCTTTTATCTGATTGATTGATTCAGAACTTTAGAAACTGCTTATATTTGTGGTTTTAGCAGATTTATGGTTCTAGGAGGTGTCAATTCTCTAGGGATGCTAACTTATAATAATTTGAGAAATTGGGCTACATGATGGCTTCAATTCTTAATCTTACCCTCCTGCATTAGATAGATAGAGAGAGAGAGAGAGAGAATAGAAAACCAGAAAATTTTAATCTCTTTTTATCTCTATGATGTATTAATAAATCGATTCTTGATTCTCTTTTCCCTGCCATGTTGAAGTTACATATTGGTTTTATTTGAGAGTTTTTCTTCCGTAGTCTGCTTTTATAGTTTCTATGGCATGCTTTCATGATGAAATCTATCAGCACTAACCCTGCCCCTTGAAATGCAGTTGCATGCCACTGTGATGAATGTTCGACACCGGAAAAGGTACTGCAGCTCTTGGCTAGTTTTATAGACACATCATTTTAAGTAATAATTAATTATTGGTTTCTTTAAAGAGTACTTCTTGTTAAATTCTTTTGCTCTTTTCAAAGGGTGATTCCTATTATGCTAAATTGCAGAAAGGCAAGAAGAAGACATAAGGATTCCTTTGATGCACAAATCATCGCCAATCAGTATGGATCTGAGAATTGGGGAGAATATCTGATCCGTGAAGCCCATCTTTCAGAGAGGTTTGCGTTCGATCAAAATGGATATTACCATTGCTGTGCCTCTATTCTATTTCCTAAAAGCTTGCAAGTAGGTTGACTCTTGGATCCCCTTTGCCTGTAAGACCTCAGGATCTGAGTTTCTTGTCCTGATTGTTCTTGTGCCCCAGCTAGCATTTCCTTTGTACTTTTATATCCCTTCCTACCAATCCTACCAAAAGAGTTGGGAAAAAAGATGTTATCACAGTCGTGTGACACCAAGTTCTGTCCATTTTATATTAATACAGAAACTAATTCAGTTTCAATCCGCACTGCATCCAAAATATAAATGTATTTGCTTTAATACGCGTTATTCTTTGATGAAGAGAATTATCAGATCATTAAGTCATTACTTTGGATTCCTTGGTGGTCACTTTCTGTTTCCATTTGAATGTGATGGAGTTTTAACATGTCAGACTGAATTTCAGTATGGGTTCCTGGATTTCTCCTACTTACTTTTAGGACACTGCGAAAGGATTGGGTTGAAACGGCATATACTTTTGTCATGCAGAGAAGGGGGATGTCAACCAGCTGGGTGTCCTAAAGCACCTGATCAGTTGGGTTGACCTTTTCATTTCCGTGGTTTTTATGATAATAGGAGTATTGGCTTGTAACAGTTGTGACAATCTCCAAGTGGGCTGTTAACCTTTGCCATCAAAATCAAATTCGCTAAACTTTTTTTATCGTTGTAGAGGTTAATGTACCTGCTTATAGTTATATAAAAGCCTCAAAATACAGATTGTACATACCTGACATACCTCTTTGAAAATTAATCTTACACTTGATACACTCATTCCTTTTTGCAGGTATGTGAAATTGAACCTTTTGAAAATGAAAATCAAGAAGGGGAGCAAATTAGTTTCCTTTTAGTGAAAGTAAGATGACTAACATACAACTAATAATTTAATCTTTTTTCCTTTTTTCCTTTTTTCCTTTTTTCTTTTCCTTTTCCTTTTACTGTTTTGGGGTTTATCCTTTAGGTTGCCCAAACAGAACTGTGTCCTAAATCTCATAGAAGTGTCAAATAGAAGAGCGAAAGGACACTTACAGGTAGACACAGAATGAGGTAGTTGGCTATGAATAAGTGAATGTATACGGATAGACCTCTGGTACATTTGGGGGTCACAGTTTTCTGCCTTTTGGTAGTTTAGGTTAATGAGCATCAATTGTTGTGCCTGGGCAATTTGGAAATAGAATGGGTTGACGTGTGTTTCTTTGTTTTTGACAATTTGTTGCTCGGTTGTTGGGCATCTCATAGGCAGGCTTCACAAACCAAAGCTCGTACTGCAAGAATTCCCACTTTGAAGATTGAAATTTGCAATTACAGCCTGAACATGCATGTACTGTTCATTACCAACTCCATTAGTGAAGCCCGAATAGATCATTTCGTAGTTATAAAAAATCTATACACTTTGTCCGTGCAAATATTCTCCCTGACTCGAGGAGGGAAGCCTACGCCCAAGACTTTTCTAAGACTATACTAGTGTCTTTAGTTTGTATTGTTATATGTACATCCTTTTCTTTGTGAACGTAGGGATTTCAAAATTAATGATCTATTTGAAATAGATTCGATCCATTTTTTATTTGATCAGATCCAAAAGTTCGAAATGGATCAGTAGATCGATTCAGGTCAAAATGAACACTCCCATGTGTATGTGTTGCATTAGCTACGAATTAACGCGTAGAATATGCTTAATGCGTGGAACATGCTTTTTGTGTGTGTATGTGTTGGCACTAACTACAAATTAACGCATAGAATATAATTACTGTATATTTTAAGCAAACGAGGGACGTAGATTATGCTTTCATGAAGAAGCTAGAATCCTACAGAGAACTACATACTATGTAAAGAGTTTGCAGTTCTTTGTCTACTTGATGAGAAACTACTGTTGTATGTCATTGCTATAATCTATAGTGACATTGTTTGTGACTAGGGTTATGAAATAATTCATTCATCTCTGCCTCTGCTGTTGTAATCCTTAGCCTATTCGAAATGGCTTGCCTGCATTTTCCTCTCCACCCATGAAGGTGATAATGCTGGACTTATTTGACACTCCCTTTCTGCCTGGCAATGCTTGGTGTCTGATTTCTCCAAGTTCATACTCTCAGCGGGATAGACTTTAACTCGCCATACCTTAAAAGTTTGGTCTAAGCTTGCGCTGTAAACTAGGAGTCCAATCAACATGTCTGCTGTTTCCAGTGAAGCAGCTAAGCATTTTACTGGCCCATGGTGACCATCGATAACTGCAAGGCAGGAATGGAAGGAATTTCCTTCGTCTCTCCTCCATACCCTTATTGTTGCATCCTCAGAACCACTTAAGATCAAGTCTACTATTGAAACTAAACAAAGAACTGCAAAATGGTGACCCTGTAGGAATCCTCTATGATTAAACCTTCCAGACATTTTCTCCTTTTGCCAATAGTTTATGAGTCCATCTGCGGAGCCAGAATAGAGGAAGCAGCCACTGGGTGACAAACTCAGCGCCAAGGCATTTACTGGTGATGGTTGAAACTTTAGAGTCATAGTGAGAATATGAGTGCTGTCTCGATAAATCCTTCTCCAAATTTTCACTGTACCATCTGAAGAACCGCTGAAGACACAGCCGTCTTCATGGTTGATGACAATTGCATTCACATGACCTTCATGAGCCACAAATGAATCAACACACTTCTTTTCCTTGATTTTCCAGACCTTGATTGTCTTGTCCCAGGAACCTGTATACAACAGGTCTTCCGTGTGGTTGTAAGCTATCCATGATATGTAATCTTTGTGGATGTTCATTCTTGCATACGTTAGGAAGGATCTTCGTGGCAAGGTGGTGATTTTCCTGGGTTGAAAACTTTCTGTTGGTGGCACATCCCACACCCGGATTTTGTAGTCACCATGTGCACTGAATAGTAATTTTCCATGAGCTGCGAGTGCTCGAATTCCACCAGCATTAGCCTTTATGTATCCCATCTCTGTGCAATCTGGAAGTTTCCACGCATGGATCCTTCTGCTGTCGGATGCAGTGAAGGCAAAGTGTTTCAAGGACGCTACTGAGAATATTTTACCTTGGCTGCGATGGAGTGAGGCTATACAATGGTAAAGAAGAGGGGAGGTTGGGGTCGATGTATGCAAGGGAGATCTCATCCAGGGAGTCTCAGGGCTCATAGGCCAAAGCGGGAATGATGCTGCAGATGCACAAGAAGTTCTAGGGGAAGCCACATGAAGATCAGACTCGTGGTTTCCAAATGAAAGTCTCCTTGGTAAGTTTATGTTCTTTTTCTCCTCATCCACAAAACTCCAAAGAGTGCTCTCCCCATTGAACTCCATAGAACACTAGTTGGAAGGTCTCAAAACGGTTTGGAAGCCTGGGAGTGGAGAAATGGCTGTATGGCAATAAACTTGAACTAGAAACTTCTCAATTTTGTTTCGTATTTATCTTGGTGGATGGAAGGCATAATCATGCATTAACTTTTGAGTAAAAAACTGTGAAGTTGATTTCAATGAAGGTAGGTTAACAAACCCATTCAGCTGGACCTTTTGCTATTATACCTCGATCATTAAGTTGTGCAGTTTGTGCTGTTTTCAATGTGCTCTTTACAACGTTTGATGAGTGGTTAAATTTAGTGAGCAAAAGTAATCAGTCATCTCAAT
Organism: Gynochthodes officinalis; assembly: GCA_020080225.1. Lineage (NCBI taxonomy): Eukaryota > Viridiplantae > Streptophyta > Magnoliopsida > Gentianales > Rubiaceae > Gynochthodes > Gynochthodes officinalis. Next base: position 12,445,949 of record CM034625.1, on the reverse strand, counting down.
ATCTCAATAGAAGAAATGGAAGACATGGGCACATAACTCCAGTACCTTCACTGTGGGGTATCTGTTCGGACCGAATTCGACAGATGTTTGGTGCTTGCAATTACTACTACATGAATATGGAAGCATGCCACGGTGGATTGACTTTAGCTCAGTATACCTTCAGGCCAGAGTGACACTGGCCAGACGCATCAAGTGAGAAGACCAACTTCGCCTGATTTTTAACTTAATCACGTAGTCCAGTCCTGTCCTGTCTCCAGATTTCATAACGTTGTGGTGATTTGTGTATCTCGGTGCTTCTTCTTCTTAAGATTTGCTGTACAAGTAAAGATAAGATGGAAATTTTGGGTTTCTTCATTCCCCCGTCTGAGCTGTAATAGCTATACTGAAGTACTACTCAACAAACCTTTTCAATGCACCCCATTAAGAAATGGTATCTGCATTCTGCACCGTCTCTGATAGGTCTGAAATATCACATGTAGAGATGACAGTGGTGGTTGATTGAAGTAGTGGGTTGTATTATGGCAAAGGAATGCGCTGCAAATTTTACTTGATACTTCTACAAGAATGTTGTACGGTCTAAACTTAAAATAATTAGCAATAGTCCACGTTGTATTTGGACTTGGGCCTGAGTTTTCTCTTTCTGTCAAGGACGATGACGGGCTTTTCGTCAATTCTGGATTCTGCATCGATCCAGTGATCAGTGGGTCTACAGAATTCTTCTAACCGACAGTGATCAGTGGTACTCTTCTTTCTGGGCACTAAAAAACTGAATGGCTGGAGCCCAATGTATGAAAATAATTGAGTAAATGAAACTTCAAATATGCGGCCGGTGTTTTTCTAGATCATGAGCTTTCTGCTTTCAAATGAAAAATTAGGCCTCCAAATCAGGCTGAGACTGAGGCTGCTTGGGCTTTCGGCTATAGTTAGTGTCCAAATGAACCTTCCAAATTGCAGAGCAATTTCCTATTTAAACCTCCGAAAGTCAATGTTTTTGAACTTTAACCATTACAATTCAAAAAATAAAAGTAAAATCAAACTAAGCAGTATGGTGCTAAAATAAAAAAGCTTTTTAAAAACTTTAGAAAAGTGAAATGGTTGCCTCACTTTAATCATTACTTTGTTGAATTATGTAAATATATTATTACTAGCAACAGTTGACATCATGTGCACGATTGTGATATTTAACAAGATATAAACAATTGACAAGATATGCTTTCCAAAGTAATATTCCGATTTCCAAAGTAATATTCCAAATTCAGAAATTAGAATATTCATAGAAAATTTGGTTAGGGCGGAATTGTCAGAGGATTAAAAAATCCCATATTCAAACTTTCATTAACACATAATTAATACTTGAAAACCACCAAATATATGTTGAAATTCATAAAGTAAGGATTTAAATCTCTATTTCGTCATCCACATCCTCTCATATTCCTTCTTTATTGGTGAGAGAAGGAATATAATACATTTTTAATAGTATAAAATTGGAAAAAAAATAATAAAAAACTTGAGAAGCAAACGGGGGGACTTAAACAAATAGTAAGCCAACCTCCAATATATGCCATCCACGACTCTTCGAGATTCCTCCCTATCCATCCACGTTCCGCCATCAATCAATACGAGTACCAGTTATAGAACCATTACCCATTCATTATGCACATTAAGCCGTAATTGAGCTTAAAAACTACAAATAATCCCACTCCATTCTCATCCACAGTCCTTGCAAAATGGGCGGTGCAATTTGTGGCCCAAAGTTAGTCATGCCCCCCGTCACATTTTAATTTCTTCTTCTTCTTCTTCCCTTTAAAAAAAAAAAGAGCCATTGTTTTTGGTTTTTATTGCTTCATTTCTCACGGGTGGACCCTAAACAAAGACATTCCGGTCGCCACCCCTCTACTATTGGTCGGTTCACATGGATCATGGATGCATCATCATTGATGACCTTCTCGACAATTCGATTAAAGGCATGTTATCGACAGCTAGGATTTCAAAAGATGGGACATGCATGGACGTATTCGATATTTCTATGCTTGATGTTCCCTTTTATTTGTCCCGCGACAAGGACAATAATTATTCGGAACCTAGATTAATTATAAATGATTAACTAGGACAGCTCAGTTTATCTTAGTTGCTGGGCCGTTTTGAATTATAAATGAAGAATTGTTTTGGGATTTAACAATTTAGAAATACATTTTGACTCGAAATCAAGCTGGCACTTAAAATATGTAATTCATATTCATCTTATATGTATAAGATAAGGCTCTTATAAAGTTATTCATTATATATATTACACAAGTTACATGACATTCATTAGGTAATGTTTATTGTTGAATTTGTAGTTTAATTAATATTATTACCATTATATATCATGTAATAAGTAAGTGATCATAGAGTGAAAATAATTTGACATTTAATGAAAATTAAAGAAGTGTAATTAATTCATTACATCTATGCGTAACGTTTTTTAACATACAGAATCCAATGATCCACTAAACTAATGTACAATAACTTACATAAATACACGAATCAATTCCAACCTGGGCAAGTTACAAACATACAAAGTGCAACTAATACCTTGTAGTATTATATTTATCATTTTCCTTGTATATATGTGTGTGTGAGTAAGAAAGGTCTCATTGTGTCGTCTCACTCAGAGTTATCCATCCTTTTCGAGGCTCCTGCTGCACTCTCTAGAGCAACCTCGTAGTGTATTACTCCCTTCCCCTAAACCCAGAACAGAGAAATGGCAGGAATTGCGTTTGGACGGTTTGATGACTCTTTCAGTTTAGGATCACTCAAGGCCTATCTCGCTGAATTCATCTCCACACTGCTTTTTGTTTTCGCCGGAGTTGGTTCCGCCATAGCATACAGTAAGCATAATTCCTGAACTCATGATTTTATTTGGAAGATCCAGACAATCCCAGTTTATGTTAATTAACAATAGCACTAATCATCCATCAATTTCACTAGCCGGAAAAAAATAGCAATATACGTTGTACTGTGCATGGTGCCATGCATATTTGTAAAATGGCTATTTCTGAGTTTTTCCCCCCCCTTTTTTTTTTTTGGGTGTGTGTGTTTGCCAGACAAATTGAATTCTGATGCAGCCCTTGATCCTTCTGGGCTGGTAGCAATAGCAATTTGCCATGGTTTCGCCCTCTTTGTCGCTGTTGCCATTGCAGCCAACATCTCCGGTGGTCATGTAAACCCAGCCGTCACTTTCGGCTTGGCTCTCGGGGGCCAAATCACCATCCTCACCGGCATCCTCTACTGGATTGCTCAGCTTGTTGGTTCCATTGTCGCTTGCTATCTTCTCAAAGTTGCGACTGGAGGCCTGGTATGTCGGAGTTCTACTTAATTCTCAACTTTTTGCAGTAAACTTGAAAAAACGCTTTTCATAATCACCTTATATCATATTGTTCAGGCTATTCCAACCCACACTCTATCTGCTGGGGTCGGAGGAGTTCAAGGGGTGGTGATGGAAATCATTACCACCTTTGCTTTGGTCTACACAGTGTACGCTACAGCAGCAGACCCAAAGAGGGGTTCAGTAGGAATAATTGCCTCCATCGCCATTGGTTTCATTGTCGGTGCTAACATTTTGGCTGCCGGTGCATTCTCCGGCGGATCAATGAACCCAGCCCGTTCCTTTGGACCAGCCGTGGCCAGCGGTGACTTCACCGATCACTGGGTGTACTGGGTTGGACCCCTCATTGGTGGTGGCTTGGCTGGTCTCATCTACAGCAATGTGTACATGCAACATGACCATACTCCCCTTAGCGTTGTTTAGATTGTCACAAATTTCCATTTTTCTTTGCACTTATTTTGCTCAATTTGTCATTTTTATTTACCTTCTCGAGGAAGAATGGTTGATGCATTTTGTCATCTTGTAATAAAAGGAAGAAATGACATGGCTTTTCTTTCTTTTTCATTTGTGGTGTGCAGCTGTAAATCGGTTTTCCATTGTAGTATTATGATGTCTGAAATGCAAGGGTGGAATTGATTTTTCCAATTGGGTCCTACGATTTCTTGAAATTAGATACAGTCACTCATTCACTGCTAAAATCATTACTGTTTTTCATTTTATCTTCATTTTTACTTACAACATTTTTTTGGCAAAAGTTTTATACAGTATGTTAGCATGAGGTAGCAAGGTGAATAGGGATGCCTCATAAAGTCAAGTAATTGAAGAGAAACTCATGATTCGGATGTAATATGGCGGTAAATTTTATCACATGAAATTACAAAATGAAAAGATTATTCTAAATAAATAATAGTTGCATTTTCTGGCGGTGGCTTCCCATAGTTCCATTCGTGTACTTTCCATTCAGGCAACTGCTGAACCAAAACCTGAAAAGAGGAAAAGGAAAAAAAAAAAAAATCCATTATTCACTTTATATTCGCAACATTGCAGAATTCTCGACGAGTCGAAAAGAATCACAAAACAATTTGAATATTATATCACACACTATAAAAATTTGTATTATAATGAAAATGTTAAAATTGTATGAATAGTTTTTTAAAATACATTTTTATGTTTTACTATATACTTTTTTAATTTTTAATATATTTTATATTTTATAATTATTATTGTGACTGTTTAAACTTCAAATCGGCTCCATTTGGATAAATTATTTTTATTCTCAAATAAAAAAAGTAGATCCTAATCTCAAATAAAAACATCACACTCCAAACAAATTTTTATTTTAAAATTTAAAATTTAAATTTTTTCACTTAAATTCCTCTCAAATAATTTGAAAAAATGTTCTCTCTCATTTTTCCCTTGAAAATATTTTTTCTATCAAAAAATACCCATCAAAATTTTCACATATTCCAATACAACTTTTCTCAAATACATCACACTCCAAATGGGCCTGACATTTTTGTTCAGGAACTAAACATATTGAAGCATCTGGGCACCATCCAGATTTGGGCCTCATATAAAGATTTGGTCTTTGGGCCTCATCACATATATCAATGGCATGTTGACCAGACCACTAGAATTTCTAGAATTGGGTCAATATTTGGAAACAAGAATGGCAATAAATGGCCCAAATAGTGGCCTAAAATAAGGGATGGACAGCCCTTTGAAAAGACGTGTCCCTAGTGATGTGATCCATTTATATGGAAAAACAAGTGAATATTAAAGATGGACCAGAATTAATACGAACCAGTCCTGTGGAATCTGGTTTGCCAACCATAGTTTGACAAGCAAGTCTCCAGCTTCTGGGCTTCTGCGATTGCCAACAAAATTGCGGAATAAAATCAAACTCCAGAACAGTAACAATGTATAGCTTACCAAAATGGTTTGCTATGGTTGCTTGTTGTAAATGCATCATTTTGGTTTTGGCAAAGGTAATGGGTGCATGAATGTACGAACCTTTTTCAGTTTTTCCTTTTCTTTGTCTGTACGAGGGTTTAAAAGCTCTCTTCCCTCTACAATCTGCACAATATGAATCAACATTTATCAAACGGGGAACTCTTAGGAAACACAGTCAGATATCAGTGAACCTTGCTAAGTATGAATTGAATTGATCATCTTCACCTCAACCATGCATGTCCCACAGGTTCCTCCTCCACCACAATTTAGCAAAGGCCTTGCCTGAATGAACATCAACAGACGTACTAATTCTTTGTCTGAGGAATTGAAACAAGTACTTTCTGGGTATTTTGATGGTCTTGAGTATGAAAAGTTTCCAGAATTTGTGAAATTACAAATTGAGGGGACTTACATATGGTCCATACAACTCAATATTATAATCCAGCATTATGTCTCTAAGTTTTTGGCCTCCACGAGCCGTTCGATATTGCACGTCGGGTGTCCCATCAGGAAGCAAAACTGACTGAAGTCAAACACAAAATACTTCCAATTTAGCTTAAATGAATTTGTTGCCGCTCAGCTCCAAACTATACAGAATTCATGATGCAATGTGCTAATATTTAAACCTCACTAATCTGTCTTCGCAAGTTTTTGGTTGCACTAGTGAATGAATGTGTTTGTGTAAACAAGAGAAGGAAGGAGCTTTAATTGTAAGTGAACTTACACTAACAAATGCAAAGTTGATTGCGGGAGGTTCTTGTGAAGTACATGTGGGCTCTAGTTGGTTTTCAGGGATAGTTCCGACAGCCCTGATTTTTCCCCCGGAGAAGTTGTTGTGCTGAGTGGAAGAGCTTTTAAACCTTAAAGAGGTGGTCCTTGTAGGAGCAAGAAAAGTAGTAGTGGTAGTGTTTTTGAAAGCTTGGGAGACAGAGAAAGAAGTAGCTAAGTGGCCATAAGAATTCAATTCCAGTGTTCCCATCTTTTGGTTCTGGGGAGTACAGTTTTCAGATAGTTTTAGATAGTTAGATTGCTATATTTGTAATTGTTTGTGGCTCTCATTCCTCTTATCTGATGTTGTAGGTCTTGAAATTAAAGAATCTCACGAAAGGAAAAAAACGAGCCACTTCACACTCCTTTTTTTTTTTTTTTTGGTAAAAAGTGTTGTCATGGTTAATAACGACATGTGATTCCAGTTTAACAACCATAACCTATAGTCTATTGAATGAGAAATTACCTATATGATTATATGATCATATGTGATTATTAAACTAATAACAATTTTTAAATGCCATCTTGCAAAAAGAACCTGACTTTTTTTTCCTCAAAAGTACATAGTAATTATCTAACTAGTACTTCATTATAACAAAACAGAAAATGCTTGTGCAGTAAGATTAGAAGAAAAGCTGGTATTTGGAATATGAAAAAAATTCTGACTGAAAAACACACTCTAAAGATTACATAAAAGAACTGAAATATATAGACTAAGACAATCCTAAAAATCAAAAAAATCCTATCGAACTAGAACAGAACATTACTGATTTTCTGTTATTTGACTAACTCTATCCCAAATAAATAGAAACAGATAATTGACTCAGCAACTTGACTTCTTGGTAAGATGCACTAATTTGTGAGATTCATAACTTCACATTATTAGGTTTTTTTTCCCTTTCCTTAAAAGTGCTAAAAAAAGACAAAGAAAAAAAATCTTCTGTTTTTTTAAATAAAAGAAGGGAAAAAAGGTGTAAAAAAACACAAAAGAATGAAACTTTGAGGGCAAGGGGGTTTATCACTTGAGAACTAGAAGGCTTAAACCCTTCGGACGGGGAGGCGTCAAACTCTCAAAATCCATACCTCATTATTAATGCATACTTATACCGACATTCATACAATGCCCCAATTTACGAGCCTTCGCCTCCTATTCTCCTCCGCAAACCACCACACCATCCCCACCTCCGCCTTCAAGCCAAACTCTAACCTTTCTCCATCTTTTTCTCTCATTTTCAAACCCAAAATTCCATCTTTACGCAGACCCAGTACCTCTTCTTTTCCCCTTGGTAACAATATCCAACCCCGGCTGCCCTTCACCGTTTTATCTTCCTATTCCAACAAATACAGTAAGAGTTATAGACCCAATTCTCATTCTTTCAATCTTAGACATAGAAACAACAGTACATCGCGAGGGAGTGAAAATATCAAGAGGGAAAAAGGTGGGTTGGCAATGGAATCGGAGGAGGGTCCTTCTGCTGATAATAGCACTTCGATTGAGCCCATGTTTGGATTTAACAGGAAAAGAGCTGAGGGAAAGGATAAGAATAGTTCGCCCAAGCGAAATCTTCAAGTAAAAGTGCGAAAGCTCAACCCTGTAAATACCATTTGTTATGTTCAGGTAATGTTTCTTTTTCTTCTCCTTAATTTCTTTCTCTTGTTCTTTGTTCTTTGTGTCCGTGTTGTTGATTAGTATTTAATGAAGACGCTACATTTTATTGAGTTGGATATTCTATTTGAGGCTTGGATTATGGTAATATGAATTTCAAGACGGCTATTTGTAGAAAGCTACCCAAAGAAATGGATTATACGTTGCGTCCATCTATAAGGGTGTCTAAAAATTGTAGGAAGATAGGCAACCAAAAAGTTTATTGGCTTTGGGTTCTAAATTAGTTGTACACTCGTTTTCTGCTTCTTCAGCCTTCTTTTCTAGTTCCTTGGCTTTTATTTCGGGCTCCTTGTAAGCCAGTGGAGCAATAAACTCTACCTCACAATCCGTGTCAATAATGTTTATTGCCGAGCTCGGTTTTCTCCAGAACTGCTTAATATCCGTGATATTGCAAAACTGCTTAATAATGCAAAACTTCTCCAGAACTGCTTAATATCCGTGATATTAATGCAAAACTGCTTGCCATTGTGAGGAATCGTAATGGTATCTCCAGAGGTCAAACATGAGTATTCCTTGAGGGTTTTCTCCAGAACAGCTTTAGGATCGGAAAGATTAATGAAATCAGTGGTTGTACAGCTTTTTCTTACTTTGACATTTTACATATCGTATAGTTTCTGCATCTTAAAACTTGTTCCCAGTTTGATTGTTGTATTAGTTACTGTACTAGGAGTGTCTTTTAATTCGTTCTCTTGATCAGATTCTAGGTACTGGAATGGATACTCAAGATACATCACCATCTGTTCTGCTCTTTTTTGACAAGCAGAGATTCATTTTTAATGCTGGGGAGGTACACAATTTACATCATTCCTGTGACTTTTTTTTTTGGCAGTGAATAGAACTTTCAGAGGCTAACTTTGTATATTTGGTACCAGGGGTTGCAACGTTTCTGCACAGAGCACAAAATTAAGTTGTCAAAGGTTTGTGAAATATGTAGTCTTGAAATGAAGGAAAGTTTGTTTCTTTTTTATTTATAGTTTATCATCTTTTATACAGATGATTCATAATTCTTGTAGATTGATCACATATTTCTCTCACGTGTATGCTCAGAAACTGCTGGTGGGCTTCCAGGTTCGTCATTAACTCTTAATACACGTGGTCAAAAATGGATGTCTGTCCTATATGTTTCTCCGAGAATGACTTGAAGCTTTGAGTTCTATTTTCCTTGCAGGGCTTTTGTTGACTTTAGCTGGCATGGGTGAGGAGGGAATGTCTGTATGTCTCATATTTTCTCAAAAACCAACTTTTCATCAATTTAAGAAATCATTGCTGCCTTGAGCTTTTGTGAGATTGATGACAGTGCTTTAAAATATTGTGTTTGAAGGTTAATGTGTGGGGCCCATCTGATCTCAAATATTTGGTTGATGCAATGAGATCATTCATTCCAAATGCTGCAATGGTTCATTCACGTAGCTTTGGGCCTGCATCTGATTCTATTGCCAAGGATCAATTCAATGAACCTCTAATTCTTATCAACGATGAAGTTGTCAAACTATCAGCTGTTCTCTTGAGACCAAGTCGTGCTGCAGCGATGAATGAAGGTTCCTCATCACCAAAGCTTCAACTGGAGGATACAGATGGTCAGTTGTTGGAAGACTCATTGTCACTAAAATCAGAATCTACAGCTGAGCCTGCCCTAAAGCCTGGTGATCTTGCCGTCATTTATATCTGTGAATTGCCTGAAATTAAGGGGAAATTTGACCCCAATAAAGCTGCTGCTCTTGGATTGAAACCTGGTCCAAAGTATCGGGAACTGCAGCTGGGTAACTCAGTGAAGTCAGATCGTCAGAATATTATGGTACATTGACCAGTGTACTTGTTTTAACTCTTTAGTTTTGTTTCCTGAAGTTGTCTTAAGTGGTTCAACATGCACTATTCAGGTTCATCCAAGTGACGTTCTGGGTCCTTCTGTTCCCGGTCCAATTGTACTGCTTGTGGACTGCCCAACATTATTGCATTTTAAGGAGGTTTCATCTGTACGATCTCTTTCTGCATATTATTCAGATACCTCTGCTGACTCACCTCATAGTTCCAGAACTGTTAATTGTGTTATCCACTTAAGTCCTTCTCATGTTACAAACACAATTGACTATCAAAAGTGGATGTCAAAATTTCCGGGAGCCCAGCACATCATGGCAGGACATGAAATGTAAGTTGTGTATGGGCATTTTCGGGTGTGTGTTTGTGTGTCTGTGAGTGTGTATATATTTCTTTTTGCTTTGATGTTTGGAGCACTGATGCTTATCCTTTTGGTCACAGGAGTAATATTGGAATCCCAATTCTAAAATCCAGTGCAAGAATTGCAGCAAGGCTTAACTACCTTTGCTCACAGTTCTTTCCTGCTTCTGGCTTCTGGTCTCTTCAGCAGCTAAAGCACAAATCATCAGGCTTGATGCCCTCAAGTGAGGTCTGATGTGATGTGGTTGATAGCAAAGATTCATAGGACTATTGAAATTTCCTAACACTTAGTTAAACTAGCTAATACCTTTTTTCTTCTTTCTCTTTCTGGCAGGTTCCTTTATCAGAACGTTGTCATAGCATTCCTGCTGAGAATCTCCTCAAGGTATGATATAGAGGAATGATCTTTAAAATCAGCCTCCTTTTTATTTATTTATTTATTTATTTTTAAAGTCTTTGTATCATGTTTTAGAAACTAAGATATGCGCAAAAACTTATATTTAGCCTATGACAATGTGCAGAATTTTTTTAGACAAGTTCTTATAAATTATTTTTTAAAGCCAATATGCATGCACTTCTTCTTTTTGTCATGCGTTTTTATCCCTGTGAGGCATTGAGTGATGTGGTTTTTTGCAAACAGTTCACTTTGCGTCCTTATGCACAGCTTGGCTTAGACAGATCTAATATTCCTAGTAAGGAATCTCATTTGGAAATTATTAGCAAGCTGGTATCGGAGATTCCTGAGATTGCAGATGCCTCAGAACAGGTTAGTCAGCTTTGGCTTAGGGATGGAAAACCGAGAAAGGATAAAACAAATGGACAATTGGATGAAGTATTATTTGAAAAAAAGAATGCACTTCCAGATTGTTTGGAAGATATAACAAGAGAAGATCTTGAGATTGTTCTCCTTGGGACTGGGTCTTCTCAGCCTTCAAAGTATAGAAATGTTAGTTCCATTTTGGTTAATCTTTTCTCAAAAGGATGTATACTTTTCGATTGTGGTGAAGGAACCCTGGGCCAGCTGAAAAGGAGGTAATTTCTTATGATTTCTTTCTCATTGTTGCTTTCATATTTTTTGACTTTTTGGCATTTCAGTAAAATTTATTTATTTGTCAAAGCAGGTTTGGTATCGAGGGCGCTGATGATGTTATAAGAGGTTTAAGGTGTATTTGGATATCTCATATTCATGCAGATCACCATACTGGTCTTGCAAGAATACTGGCTCTTAGACATGAATTGTTGAAAGGATTACCTCATGAACCTTTGGTTGTCATTGGCCCCAGGCAGCTTAAGAGATTTTTAGATGCATACCAGAGACTTGAGGATCTAGATGCGGTATTTCTTGATTGTAGGCATACCATGGAATCGTCCTTGAATGAACTTGATCTAGTTCCAAGAAGTGCGATAGATGGTGAGAATGTAAAAGATGTAGAAGAAATCAGGACAGAAGATAGAAAGATGGACTCAACTCTGTTTGCAAAAGGAAGCCGCATGCAGAGTTATTTTAAGTTCCCTAGCAGTCCAGCTGAAAATTCTGTGGTGTATCCATTCGTGAAGACATTGATGAAGGAGCTCAGAGAAGCAGGATTAGAAGCCTTAATAAGTTTTCCTGTAATTCATTGTCCACAGGCATATGGTGTTGTGCTTAAGGCTGCAAATCGAGTAAATAGTGCTGGGAAAACGATACCAGGCTGGAAGATTGTATACTCTGGGGACACTAGACCTTGTCCAGAACTGGTGAAAGCTTCCAACGGAGCAACTATTCTTATACACGAGGTAACTATCCAAGTCCTAACAATGTGTGTTTTTTCCGTGGCATTATCAGTTCTCTGATGTTAACGGGCTTCTATGTTCACTTTGAAGGCTACTTTTGAAGATGGCATGATGGAGGAAGCTATAGCAAAAAATCATAGCACAACACAAGAAGCTGTTCAAGTTGGAGACTCTGCCGGAGCATATCGCATTATCCTAACACACTTTAGCCAAAGATACCCCAAAATTCCAGTTTTTGATGAAGCTCACGGGCACAACACATGCATAGCTTTCGATTTGATGAGTGTCAACTTAGCAGATTTGCCTTTACTTCCCAAAGTTCTTCCCTTCGTTAAACTTCTATTTAGGGATGAGTTAATTATTGATGAATCTGATGATATGAATGTTGTAAGTGCTTTTGCATAGAGAAAATCAGTCCTTTTTTCTTCTTTTTTTTTTTTTTTTAGTGTTTTCCCCGGGAAATAAGGTGGGTTTGGATTGAATTTGGCGTAGAATGATTTTGTATAGCTCCTGGGTGTTTTTTGGGTTAATGAATAGTTTTAAACCATCATTATGTGTGGCAGTCAGCCCAGCCATACGGGCACCTGAGCCTTTCCTGGCCCAATTAACGGGGTTTGATGTGGAAGATCCGTTAACTCTGGATCAAGCTAAGCGGAAACTATGAATTGAAACAGCTGTTATGGGCCTAACGTAAACTCCAAATGCAACACCACTTTAGAAAGCAAATTGGAGTGGAGTTTGACAGCCTATGTCCGCCCAATAGAGCAAACACAAACGATTTGCCCAATAAAGCCAATATCACTTCGACATTTAGCTCATGGAGATTTACAGACGATATAGGCCCAAAGTAGTTAAGGAATATATGGAGCTTCTATCATTTGTACATATGGCCCAAAATAGCTACCAAAGAATCTTTGAGGTGTGAAAATCTGATTCTATTATGTATTTTTCACTCCTCCCAATCTCCAATTTAGGGGATGCTTGGTCGGGAAATGAAATCAGTTAATACGATTAATTCTTTTGTTTGGTACTTGGTTGGAGAAGAAGAGAATAGAATTCGATAATAGTTGTAAAAAATTGATTAATAGTTGATTATCTATTTCTCTTTTTAATAATTAATTATCTAAAACTCAATAATTAATTTTATTTTATTATCTTAATTTTAACTTCAATAGTAAACCATCATAATTTATCTCACCTCCTTTTCTCTCTCATTATTGTTTTCTTTTTACTTTTCTCTCATCATTTACTTACTTTACTTTTTTCTTATCATTTTTCTCATTCTAGTTTCTCTTTCATCCCTCTCGAAGTTAGTTTCTCTCTCATTATTTTTCTCCAATCAACTTTCTCTATCATTCATCTCTACTATTACTTTCTCTTTCATAATTTTCTCGCTTCACTCTCTCTCTCATCCCTCTTGACAGTTACTTTCTCTTTCAACGTTTTCCTCACTTTACTATCTTTTCATCTCTCTCGACTGTTATTTTCTCTCATCCTTGTTTTCGATATACTTTATCTCTCATATCTCTACATTGTTACTTTCTCTTTCGTTATTTTTTCACTCTTTTTTTTTCTCTCATCTCTTTGGACAATTAACTTCTCTTTTATCTTGTTTCACTGTTACTTTCTCTTTCATTCATCTCCATTATTACTTTCTCTCTCATTATTTTTCCTAATATACTTTCTGTCTCATCCCTCTACATTGTTATTTTCTCTCTCATCCCTCTCGACATTTCATTTTCGCACTCTATTTTCTCTCTCATCCTTCACCACTATTACTTCCTCTCCTATCATTTTTCTTTTTTACTTTCTCTCTCATCAATTTTTTCTCTCCTCTCTTTTATCACTGCATAATATTATTTTTATAATATATTTATTAATGAAAGTAAAATTAAAATTTTGACTGATTCATATTCTCATAATTGAATTGAACTACACATCATTATTTACAATAATATCTATTATAGAGTTTGAACCAAATACTAACAATGCAATAAGTGATTGAGCACCTCAATGAATCCCTTCCCATTGTGATTTCCATTGAAGAATTTGAACCAAACGCCACCTTAGTAAACCATCTCGGCAAATAAAAGAGAGGTTCATTTGGAGATCGAACATTAGCAGCTTAGCTGCACATATTCTTGCATTGGCTTCAGTTTTCCTTGTCCAGCAAATTAAGAGGTTGGCTCATATATTGAAGGGTCAGTAGAGTCTGGAGCATCTTGAATGTTGCTATTTCTGGGAAATTCCATCTTCTTTATTCTCTTCAGTTGTTTCACTAATCCAATCCGTTCAGACGTATATGGTGAGGGAATCTGATACAAATAAGCACCGCATTTGAGAATCAGTAAAATGGAGGTCGTAAAGAAATGTATCCAATACCAGATACAAGCATAAGATATACATAACTACATGCAGATGCATGCACATGAGCACGCACGGTTGTGCATGCCTATTGTGCTTACAGTAAAATGAAGCTTATGCACACTATGAAGATTTGGAGATGAATGACATACCAGACATGGCAGGTACTTTTTGATTGCTGCCAGTATTGCGGCATGACCAACTGCTGAAACCTGATATTGGAAGAAAAGAAGGCTTCTGATTAATCTCACAATTAGCTCTCTCGTAGTACAACCAAATCATCATGTGAACTTGGCAATTTGGTTTACCGGGAGTAGCATTAGTATCAACACTGGTACAAGGGAGGCAAAATCAGTCAGTGTTCTCTTTATTTTCTTCTTCTCCCGTTTGGTCGCTTTGCAGCCACGAAGTTGCTTCCCAACCAGCCCGATAACTTCAAGTGTGTCTATAAAGAGCAACTGAGTACCCATCCATAAATTCTATCATGACAAGATTTGCACAATTAGCTGCCCAAATAGTAACCTATTCCAGCCAATGAAAGACATATCACTAAATTTCCAAACTCACAACACATGAAGACATCGCCTTCCTGGAGGATTTCAGAAGGAAGTTCTCATTAGCAGGCTTTATTGGAGATCCACAACCCAACTCTGCCAAGGTTACCTCGTTCTCCCAAGATGAGCCCACAGCCTGGCATTTTAAACAATCATTCATAATGGCAAGAAACAGAAGTGAACGTAGTCAATGCGGTGCTCAAGTCTTCCTATTTTCCCTAATGAATCAAATGAATTGAGTTACAATGTATATTCGACAATGCAGCTCTAATTTTCACCTCATTCACTCTAGATCCAGGATCCATTCCCCTTTTTCCTGTCGAAATTTGTGGCATGTGCTCTGCTCTTGATGATGATTTTGAGTTAGACATGCTTCTTTCGATGAGTTTTTGGGGCTCAGTGCTTCAGAAAATGAAGACAAAATTTGTATGGTTTCTTTCAAGAGCCTATTAAGTCAATGTTCAATATAGATAAATAAATACTTATGCAACAAAGCCTCAAACCTTATCTTGTCAAAAGCTGACCAGTAATCATCCATGCATGTCGATAGCAGGTTCTGACTAACAAGATTTGCAATAATGTCAATTGTAGATTCATGTAAATTTTGTAGCACAGAATGCAAATGTTCACCAACCACAAAATTTTAACTTAACTACCTATTGAGCAAGAACTCTAACAAATTTGAGTTCATTGGTTGTTGTGTTGAATTACTGTAGTGAGCGAACCCTGAGATAACATCATAACATGAAGTAAGCACCTTGTACAGGACAATCTCTTTCTCTGCATGTCGCACGTGCCTTTTGGACCTCGTATCTTGACACCATTCCAAACTAACTGCAGGATAAAAATGAAGCCATCCTATCTCATCAGTTACCACCTGCAGAACAAATGTAGCAACTCACTCCAGAGTACTGATAATGGTCCCACAGTCCATATATATGCATAGTTTGAACCTCTGAATTAAGTTTAGCAGCTTACCTCCATGAAGAGATGATATTCCGACATGGTTGAAAGATCAGGGTATATTAATAGGCTACCGCACTCTAAGTAACTATAAGGAAATTGCATAGAAGCTCCATTAATAGAAATGTATAAAGCCATATTCCTGACATTAAGATAATCAAAACATAGAGCAATCTACCTCAAGAAATTTTTACTATGCTCATCAAGGTCCTTAATACCCATTCTTGAAAGGTATAATCTTGTTTCTCTTCCAAGATAAGCAAAAAGTCCCAAAGTTGCCAAACTATTCTCTTGAACCTAACAAGATCTAGAAACTGAGAAGTATGCTAAAAGAAATTGGTGCATGAATGAAAATAAAGGGACAGACTTATGTGCTGAAAAAACTCAAAATTTAATGGAGGGACAAACTGTTAATCAGAGAAAGCTAATATACTAGGTGGCTTCACAGGGGTTTGAGAGAGTTGAAAACCTTAATGGATATGCATATGTATGAGCAAACATTGAAAAGCATAACTTTCTGCTTCAGATCAACGCCTGCAGTAAGCTCTATATTGAGCTTTGTAAATGTATACTCATAACATATTAGTACTTTTCAAGCATTTATAATGCTTGGGCAAAAGAGAGGAAAAGAGTCCGATAAAAGACTGAGGCTAACTTTGTCATGAAATTTATGCTTGTCCGTAATAACACTCTCTCTTTGAAATGCTGCAGATAGTTTCCTCTGCACCAATCCAATCCAGAACTCCAAGTCTTCCATATTCTTACTGGGAAGAATCTTCCCACCAAAATGCAACAGGAAATCCTCTTCAAATCCGGCATCACTTGCCAAGCGATGCAATTTGTCCACTGAAACAAGACCTTCTGACAAGGTTATGAGCTTTATTAATGCATCTTCAATTAAAATAAAGAATAAAGGACCGGAAATCCGTCGTGAGGCCAGTTTCCTTATTGCAGCACAAGAAGATATAACCAGAATTATTCCTGCAACACCACTGAAATTTTGTATTTGTCATATATAATTTCGAACTTCCCCAGGCGGCCAATCAGGCTATGTAAGTAGATTGAAACTGAATTGGGAAGAAGTTGATAATTAGAGTGTCATCACGAGACCTAAGTGTCAATTTATGAAATTAATTGGAAAAACTAACCAACCTTCCAGCATATTCCACGGACCACTTCTTAAACAAAGGAATGTATAGTCCAGCCATTCGTGGCAGTTCCACTGATCTAAACCACTGCACTAATTTTGGATTCCTTGCATTCAATTCTCTTTCTATCTGTTCAGCAAGTAAGTGTGCCTTTGGAGACAATCTGATAAATAGGAGAATCATTTTAACACATTGCTGCTGTTGCCAGTTGGGTAAATGAAGTACATAATTTCATGCAGAAGCTCAGAACAGTTTTAAATATCAAGATGCCAATCAAACAAAAACGTTGTGTATGCCAGAGTCATTTCTCAGAATGTAAAATAGTGAAAGATTGCAAGAATTATAATGGCAAGAACAAATTTCATGAGTTAAACAAACTGATAGTGCAAATTCAACACCATGTTGATCTTCAACATACAATTTGGTCTGTAAACTTACATCTCATGAGCAGGAGACGGGTTGCTGCTGCGTTTGTGCGAGAGAAATAATTCTACTTCAATTGCAGCTTTCAGCAAAGCGTAGACTGCTACCTGTTCAGCCATATTAAATAAGTGAATTTGTCAACTCATCACATAAATTTCCAATTATTAATTTTTACTGCATTTCTTGAATCAACTTAAATGGGGACTATCACGTATCCCTTGTTTCATATTAATTAAGAATACTGAATACTGATCCATTACCATACCCAAAAAAAAAATAAAAATAACAATCATAGAGTATAATAAAGTTTCATATGTTTTCTCCGAAAGAAATATTTTCCTTTTTTCCATTTTATTAAGGTATTCTCTCATTTGAAGTACCTGGTATGCTAAGTTTTTATGCCAGGCATGCACATCAACCCCTCTCCAGGCCATTGCAAGCTCTGGTCCAGTTCTAGCCAAGCCAAGACCCTGTACAGCTAGCGAAAAACCTCTAGCAGATTCATGCAACACCCATACAAGACAATTAACCCGATTGAATTCCATTTTATGACTATATGCAATAGACGCAAAAGGCTCATCGTCACAGCTGATTTGATCAGTTTCGGCTGCTGATTCCATGGATGATAATGCACCTGGAGGCATCCATTTAGTTGCAACTGGTTTGGATGTAGATCTGCAGGACGAAAACTGAAATCCTTGAGTAGCATCAGTTCTAGCTGGTCCATGCTTTTTTTCTTGGTCTCTAATGTCTAATATATTTGACTGGCACAGTGCACGGGACCTAGATCTTGTAGATTTTCTGAAACACAAAAATAAAAATGCCAGTGAAACCAAACATGAAGCTGGAACAAAGATTAATTTTCTGAAAGTTTGTTCCCTGCTTGCTGTTTTGTCCTATCACCTCCAGAAAGGAACAGGAATTAAAAATCAATTCACAATTACCTTAAATGCTTATGCTACTCTTTACTTTCAGTAAATAACCACCTATGAAGCTGCTAGAATAAGCTAATTCTCATTCTTTATCAGATCCCTCACGTCGCCTCATACATTTAGATTTCAGCTTGTACAGGCGTTGACAATGTTAGTGCAACAATGTCTTGCCCATGAGCTAATGATAAGAATCCATCTTAAGTAAATCTAAATAAGCACATTTGCTAACCAGAATTACATACAAGAAAATAAATACAATATGGATGAACATCTTCTCATTACTTTATTTCTTCTATTTTTTGTATTGTTTTTCCTCCTATTTAATAAGCACCAAACATATTTTTCTTTTCTTTTTCTTCTTTGGGTTTTCTTGAGGGAAAAAAATACAGAATAATAAAATCGGAAATATTCCATCACACTGAGCAAAACGAGAGGAAAAGCTTACGGGTTGTGCATAAAGGTCGGTGGCAGAGACAAACTGGAAGCCATGGGTAAAGCAAGCGGGAAAACGGAAGAAAATGGTAGAAACCCATCATTGCTATATAACAACTTTGTCGAAGCGAAGCCATCGAGGTAGTCTATCCGCCTCTACAAGTATAAATTACTACATTAAATACTATGTTACTGCGTACTATGTCCAAGTTCTTGGATTCAACTCCCACACAAGGGAACAGCAAAATCTGGTTGGGTTTTCGGTTGCACTATTGATCTTTCAAACAAACTGTCACTCTCAAACCGATAGATTGTCCACCTAGGAATTTGTTCAGGTCTGGTTTTCATCAATTTACTTATTTGAATAAAAACTCAGTGCCCCATACAACCAACTTAATTAAATATATTCTACAATTCAGTTCCGATACAATTCCAATGCTAATTCTTAAGTACTTTGATTTTTCAGCAACCCTGTTGTCAAGATGGCAATTTGGCGTTTTTCTTTTTATTTAGGTAAGCATGAGATATATAAAATGTACAAACGCCCATGGCAACGTGCATAGCAATTTTCCTTTTATTCATTTCCTTCCAGAGAGGTTAAGGAAGAATTAATAGTTATTTACAGTCATGGATAGCTGCCCCATTGTTTCGCTTATGTGCTTATGTGGAAATAGTAAGCTATGTGGCATAGATACTGCTAGCAACATCTTCATTAAAATGAGCAGCCTCAGAAGTTATGAAACAAAACTGCCACAAGCCACCAATACCAAAAATCCATTAAATTTCGTAATTTGAAGTTCCTCTAACCCAGTTTTTAACAAGGTCAAGATGAACTGCATGCTGAAACCAGTTATCAAATGTACCAACTAATCTAAATCTTACACAAAAACAGAATTCCACCGTCTATCTCAAATGACCCAATACTAATGGGACAGTCTATGTTCACCAAGTAAAATTCCTGGTTTAGAACCAGGCAGTCTTTAGTTATCTAAACTACCCTTTTTACTTCCATTTTGTAAGGCTTCTGTGTCACTTTCCCTTCCAAATCCCAATTCTGACATATCTTGCTTTGCCATCAAGTTCCTGCATGCAAAACCACAAACATGACTCACTTCAAAGCCCCGCAGCCCAAGCCATTATCAACTAGCATTGAGCATAATAGCTTAAACAACACCATATCATCAGAAGAGAAGGAACTAAACAAAACATTATCCAAAAGCTGATTCAGAAGGAAAATTAGTAGTGTGTTATAGTATGAAACAATCAAAGAGATAAAGTGGCAATTAAAACAACCAAATGAGGCAGAAATTTTTCTTTCAACAGTACTTGACAGCCTATCATTATGATTATCCATAACATAACTAACACGTTATCCACAACTTAACATCGTGAAATGGCCAATAGAAAGGCATATTTGGTCACGCAAAATGATTGAGTTGATGGAAAATTACTGAGCTGCAAGAGCACAAAAACAAAGAAAGCTCTTTGCATAGTAAACACTTAAAAGGAAAAGGTCAAGACAAAAATATGATCCAAAAAGTTCAGTTTTGCTAACTATGGCCATTCCATGATCTAATGTACAAGTATCAAAATGCATCAACCTTTTGACATAAAACCTTTATACGAAATGAAACAGGTTCCTATGGCAAAGAAACTATACAAAACACAATCCTGAAGGACCACGTTACTTACTTTTCCATACGACATTGTAAATACATCTTCGACAGGTGGTGGCATTTTTCGGATTTATGACCAGAAGCTTTAAGGCAATTGATGTATTCTTTTTTCTCCTGAAACAATACACAGAGGCTAATGTTAGGTAAAATAACTACTATCCTCTAAGGTATTTCAACAACTAAGTGAAACAAAAGAAAAAATCAAAAGCAAAAAAGACATCTTTAACAGACGATACCTGGTCACATAAATGCATATGGTCTAAAGGGAAGACTCCTTTCTCTGGTGGTACAGGTCTCACCCCTCTGTTCCCACCAAATGCACCACCTGCAAGCAAAGTACAAAATACTTCACAATGAAGGTCAAATAAATGAAAGAGAGAAAGGGGCACTCAGCGCAACGTTTACATGTTGGAAGCTCAACAAGAATAGAAAACAATTATCAAACACCATAACAGGTAGTAAAAAAATCTTGAACAAATACGTCCAACAGTTTACTCATGACTGATTTCTCAAATTAATTGCTCCACAATTCAATTTTCTTTAAACAAGAAAACAACGAAGGAAGCTATGACAAGAAGCTGATCCTTTTCGTCCTCTGAATCGAATTCAATATCTATAAGAAAGTTCACAATATCCACCATTGAGTATTCAAAAGCTAAAGCAGAAACCTACAGCTCTAATCATATCAAAACAGGTTGAATCTTGCTTAAATCTTAAAAAAACAAAATGGGGTTGATGTAAGATGTTATAAAGACTCATCAAATCATCATGCTGAAGAGCAAGTAGCCCAATAACGAAATTTCAAGTTTCAAGAAACGAGTTGCAAAGCAGGAGAAAATAGGACTACAGCTAATCAAGACAAGTCACAAGAAGCAAATTTTCAAGTACAGTGAAACACAATGGTAGAAGCTAGGAAGCCCCAATTTCTAACATCGCCGTCAACTCACAAGAAAAAATATGGGAAGAACCCCCAGACAGAAAGCTTACCCGCGCTCATCGCTGAATTTCCAGAACTATTACACAATTTCGTTGTTTACTTTAGGCAATTGGAGCAGCGCCAACAAATCTTTTTCTCTTAGTATCAGAGGCCCAAAATAATCCTCAAAGCAACTGGGCCTTTGGCCCAATTTATGTATCTAGGCTGAGAATTTGTGGCAGTGTTTGTTAACCTCTTTTAAATTTTCAAATATATATATATATATATAATCACACTTTTAATTTTTAATATTTTATATAAAATATTTTATTCATTATCACCGTTTGTATCAATCAGTATCGATAGAAAGATTCTCATCCACAGCTTATCAAGGTGCACGATGAATTCAATAAAATCCATGTAGTTTAAGAAAGTTCCAAAATCAATCTACAATATGACTTGAGAGACTTATTACTCTTTTACATGACTTAACAGGAAATTTGATTATCAATCATGTTACAAAAACAGTAATAAATTTTCTATTAAAGTTCTGTTTAAGTAAAAAAGAAAAAAAAACTCACAACAAATACTAATAACAAATTTTAAAGGATTGCTTTTGTATAATGGATGACTAAACTTGCATTGAATCCATAATAATATAACATGCTTTTAAATCCAAAACTTTTGGTAGATATCTATATATAACTAGTTTTTAATGTCACAATCAAGGATTAATGAGTGTTTAGTTAAAAATTTTAGTATTGTAAATTTTTTTTGTGTTATTATTTTAAATATTTAGAATTAATATTGAAACTATATAATTATTTCATTAAAATAATTTAAAAGTAGCATAAATTTTATGCTAATCGTGCTAATTGAAATATTACTAAGTTATTTTTAAAAAAACACTATTAGTAGTAACCAGTATGTAGAAAAATTAACACTACATTATAATATAACTTATTGAATTTAATGCAATATATTCTAAAATTTTAATAATTAGATGTATTATTAATTTTTATGTTTGTATGAACCTAAATAATCTCAATAGTTCATTTTTAGAAACTCTTACAATGATCAATGAAAATATATACCATTAATTAAATAAAAATCATCAGATTTGTAACAATTAATAATAAATGGAAACAAGTTAATTATATTTTAATATTATATTTTATAATTTATATTAATATAGAAACTATTTGCAAATAAAAAATTAAATTCATAGGAATACTTATAAGAGGAGTATGCAAGTGTAAGTGAGTCATAAAATTTACATATTATCTTAAAAATTTAAATATCGAATGTATTTGTAATTAAATTTTAAATAATAAAAAATAATATTTTTTATTTGAAATAATAGAAAATAATAATTTTAAACAAATAAATTCAAAAATAAATAATTTAAAATTTAATAAAATTAAACTATAATATAAAGAAATTTACAAATATCAACCACAAAATTTCGATTATAATATTTAAACTCAAGTAAAGTAATACGTGTGAGAAAAAAATATAGGGAAAAAATATAAATTGTAACCTATAGCAAATCTACTGCCAAAAAAAAAAGTTAATAGTGACTTCCCTTTTTATAATAGTAGATAGGAGGAGTCAATCACACTTGGCTTTAGGATGATAAACTAAAGTTGCCCAATTACTCTTTTGAGCAGAAAAAAAACTATTCCGTTTTCTATCCAGAACAATATACTGTTTTATATATATATATATATATATATATATATATGACAATCATATCCTATTATAATGTATTCATATTTTGACAATCTTATTTTATTAGGATGTATTACTATTCTATTATAGACATAGCATGATGATATATTAAGATTAGTGGCAGCTCATCTATAATAAGCATGCTTATTGTTTTGAGCAATTCTTGTTATTCTCTGTTCTAGAATTTTCTAAAAGGGCTCACTTGCATTCTCGTAATCGTTTTAGGTTTTACTTTCTCATAATAGGTTTTTCTAGAGCTTAACTTCTTTCCTCATAATAGGCTTAGCTGGGCACTAAAAAACTATTATGAGGAAGGAAAAATTAAAACAATTATTAGAATACAAGTGAGCCCTTTTAAGAAACACATGAGGTGAAGCAAAGCCCTTTTTTCAGTTTGTAGTCTTTCTTTAGAATTTAATTTCTTGTGTCCAAAAATGAGGTAAAACTAAATCCAATACTATTATTTGTGTCCAAACGTATTCTAATAAATTAACAAACACCCACAAAACAAGACATTCTAATGTAAGGAAAATGAGTCAGGTGAACAATACACTTTTCAGTGGTAGACAAGAATATGAACAATTTTTCTGAAAAAAAAACACACACACAAGATTAACCATGTAACACCAAATAATAAAAGTAACAAATGCTCAAATCAACCCAAATTCATGCTAACAAATAAAGATACCAATAAGTAAGAAATTTGCCAACAAATAAAGATATCACTAAGTCAAAAACATTGAGCAACAATGTACACCGAGTAAAATAGTACCAGAAAAGGGAAACAATCAGCAATTACCTAATCAATTATCTAGCTATCCTTCAAAGGCTAACACTTGGAACTTGGGGAGACAAACAACTTAATTAGGAAAAGGAATATTACAAGTGGGAAAACAAAATCTACTAAAGCAGTTAAGTTTGACTCAAGCCAATATATTTGTCAACTAACCTTTTGTATTTCAATCTAATTGTTTGACTTGACGCGAATATATTTGTTCACTAACCTCTTTGATTTCTATCTAACTGCTCGAGTTAACTCGAGTCAATATATTTGTTCATTAACCTTTTGAATTTCAATCTAACTGCTCCCGTTAACTCAAGATAATATATTTGTTCACTAACCTCTTGCTTCATGAGTGATTTGAATGGATTGATTAACATATTTTCTACAACCCTATTTGCAACAATTGCCCTATTAGCTGTTCGCTCTATTCAAAACTCCTCCACTCAGCCCTGCACTTTGCTACCGTTCTGCAGCCGCCAGAGTCTCCATTGCACCATTTCTTGCATATATATGTCTCTTTCTTTCTATTTTTTATGTCTTTAGTGGCATGAATCATGTCTCATAGTGTCTTTCTTACCGTTGTTATTTGCTCGTTTCATTGCTATTAGATGCCTGATTATGTTATGAGACATACTCTTCTAGGTTGCCTACTTTTATCAAGCGATGTTTACATGCATATTGTTGGAGCCTTAGTCATCTTTTAACTGCTTTAGATGATTACATGTTATTATGCTTCATTCTTTCTATTTGTATGTTTATTTGGATGGGTGTTGTTTGCTGTTTATAGATTTGTATGGTTTTAATTCTGAATTCTAAAATGGGATAATCTGAATTGGTGGCTGGTTATAGTCTTGGAATGAGAATGTGGTATTGGAATACTACCATCTGAATATGGTGGCTGTTTATGGGTTTGTATGATTAAGTTTAACTACTAAAGCAATTAAGTTTGACTCAAACCAATATATTTGTCTACTAACCTTTTGGATTTCAATCTAATTGTTCGAGTTGACTCGAGCCAATATATTTGTTCGCTAACCTCTTGGATTTCTATCTAACTGCTCGAGTTAACTCGAACCAATATATTTGTTCACTAACCTTTTGAATTTCAATCTAACTGCTCCAGTTAACTTAAACTAATATATTTGTTTACTAACCTCTTGCTTCACCGGTGATTTGAATGGATTGATTAACCTATTTTCTTCAGCCCTATTTGTAACAATTGCCCTAACC
This sequence comes from Gynochthodes officinalis, assembly GCA_020080225.1. Taxonomy (NCBI): domain Eukaryota; kingdom Viridiplantae; phylum Streptophyta; class Magnoliopsida; order Gentianales; family Rubiaceae; genus Gynochthodes; species Gynochthodes officinalis. The sequence goes on along the minus strand of CM034625.1, from coordinate 12,421,094 downwards.
TACCACCGACCCATATTAGCCGCTCTCTTCAAAACTCCTCCACTCAGCCCTGTGCTTTGCTACCGTTCTGCAGCTGCTGGAGTCTCCATTGCACCATTACTTGCGTATATATGCCTCTTTTTCTTTCTCTTTTTATATATTTAGTGGCATGAATCATGTCTCCTGGTGTCATTTTGAGCTTAGTGTCTTGTTATTTGCTCGTTTCATTGCTACTATATGCCTGATTATGTTATGAGATATACTTTTCTGAGTTGCCCTTTTTTATCAAGTGATGTTTACATGCATATTGTTGAAGCCTTAGTAATATTTTAATTGCTTTAGATGATTACATGTTATTATGCTTCAGTGTTTGGATTTGTATGTTTATTTGGATGGGTTTTGTTTGCTGTTTATGGATTTGTATGATTTTTATGGTTTTAATTCTGAATTCTGAAATGGGAGAATCTAAATTGGTGGCTGGTTATAGTCTTGAAATGAGAATATGGTATTGGAATAGTACCATCTGAACATGGTGGCTGTTTATGAGTTTGTATGATTAAGTTTGACTACTAAAGCAATTAACTTTGACTCAAACCAATATATTTGTCTATTAACCTTTTGGATTTCAATCTAATTGTTCGAGTGGACTCGAGCAAATATATTTGTTCACTAACCTCTTGGATTTCTATCTAACTGCTCGAGTTAACTCGAGCCAATATATTTGTTCATTAACCTCTTGGATTTCTATCTCACCCAATATATTTGTTTACTAACCTTTTGGATTTCAATCTAACTGCTCCAATTAACTCGAGCTAATTTATTTGTTCACTAACCTCTTGTTTCACCTCGAAAGCTAGCTTTTTGAGAGTTAATTGATAAGTTCCACAACTTCATTATCATTTTCATTATTGGTGGATCATTATCGTGAACTTCAAAAGCGTTGTGTCCAATTTGCATGGAAGTCTTGACAAGCCTGGCTTCATTCTTTTATCCAGGTATGTAGATTCGCAAATCATCTCAGCCTCTGTTTATCCAAGTATGTAGATTTTTGTAAGTTTCAATTTTTTTGGTGGATTTTTTGGTTGGTGACATGATTTTTATGTGTTTGGATTTGTATGTTTATTTGGATGGGTTTTGTTTGCTGTTTATGGATTTATATGATTTTTATGGTTTTAATTCTGAATTATGAAATGTGAAATTGGATAATCTAAATTGGTGGCTGGTTATAGTCTTGAAATGAGAATATGGTATTGCAATACTACCATCTGAATCTGGTGGCTATTTATGGGTTTGTATGATTTTGTTTGCTGGGTTTAATACTACCATTTCATCTTCTTCTTCCACCGTTAGCTTAGCCAGAAACTTTTCTCTCTATGTTTTTTTCCTCCTTTCTAGGATTTGTTTCCCCGTGATTTCTCCCATGCTTTCAAGGTAGGTGGTACTTAGTTTTCTTAATTTGTCAACTGTTCTCCCTCAAATGAGATGGGCTCTTCTGAATTATGGGTTCACAGTGCAACTTATACTAAAGTCGTAATCTGATTCATTCTATCAATGACATTTCTTTATTTCTATTTCAGTCTCTATTGTCATCTCTTTGCCTTGTATTGATGGATTTCCTCATTGTCAATCGCCTTTCCCTTTTTTGCCTTTGTTCCACAGTTTCTCTCATTTGGGGTTGTTTGTAGGTGGGGTCTTTAAGCTCTGAGATGCAATTGGAGAACATAAAATTTCTAACCAAAAAAAAAGAGTACCAAAAAAAGTAGGCCTAATGTGTAGATTGTAGAACTCTTCAGAAGTTTTCTGGGATTTTTCTATCCAAGCCTTACCCTTTTTTTCCCTTTTCTTTGCTGGGCTCCTATAAAATTGAGAAATTATTGGTGGGAGAGATGAATTGAATGCATTTTTTCATTGCACATAATGTATCTTGTTGTTGTTGGTCATTGCATTTACTGGGAATGAGACCCCAGAGAGGAGGGAAGCTGGCAGCGTGGTAGGGCCGAAGAGTTTTATTAGTAGCGTAATGAACAATTGAGATATTTCTGGCCTCTGACTTTCGAGTGATGTAAACCATTTTGGTTGATGGACACTCTTGTCGGTGATGTCTATGCTCATGACTCGATTGAGCTTTTGAGGTGAAGTGGGATTGATTTCAAGAAGAATGCTGAAAGGGGTGTTGATTCTTATCGCTTCAGTGAGCTTCTACTGTCATCTGGGATCGTGTTGAATGATAGTGTGAGCTGGGTTACCTTTCACAGTGGGTATGATTTTGGTTATTTGCTGAAGCTTCTGACGTGCAAAAATACGCCTAATACTCAAGAAGGTTTCTTTCATTTGATCAAGATGTATTTCCCAAACCTTTATGATATCAAGCATATAATGCGGTTCTGCAACAGCCTCCATGGTGGGTTAAACAAACTTGCTGAGCTGTTTGAAGTTGAACGTATCGGTATGTGCCACTAGGCTGGTTCAGATAGTTTACTTACTTCTTGTACATTTATGGAAGATGGGTTCTTTCATGGGGCAACTGAGAAATATGCCGGTGTACCTTAAATGTGTCATTTCCTGGATAATTAGCATGTCCATTATTTCCTCTTTGTGTTCTCAATTTAGTTTTCTATCTGGTTCTGCCACTAATGCCATAAATTGTTTTTAGATATTGTACTTTTGGATTAAAATGAACGACATCAATTACTAATGTTAGATCATTTAAATTTTTTTTTTCCACTTAAGGAATACCTTAAATGAGTCTAGTATACTTCACCGGTGATTGGACAAGAATGACAAGAATAGAACATACAAATAACAAGTGAATAAGTGTGCTGTCTACTTGTGACAATAAGTACACTTGTTGGATGTTCTTGGTTGATCGGTGAATAAGTGTGCTATCTGATGCACTGACTTTTCAACAAATCAGAAAATAAAAAGTTGCAAGTTTTGAAACCTTTTGATCGGATAGATGATTTCCCCTAGCCACACGCACATATATAATATTAAAAAATGAATTGCATATGATAAAATTAAACTGATTCTTGATTACTGCCTCAAAGGTAAAAGAACAAAACGCGTAGACCCTATTAAAAAATTGGCCCCAAGATTTCAAGACACAGCAGACGGTGTTTGTAACTGAATTGGAGATGGATGATTGTAGATTGCGGATGCTAGCTTGTTACAGAATTCAGGTGCCTTCCCTGAACCTATACAGTATCCCTTTCCGGTTACTATAATCAAACCTTGGAAAATTTAACGTCTTTCTTCTTCTTCCTTTTTTTTTTTTTCCAAGGCAACAGAATTAGATTTTACTGATCCTGTATGAGAAGATTACGATTGCGGGAGTGCTCTCTCTGTCTCTGCTACCATTGATTCCTATTCTGCTTACAATACATACTCATTTAGTTTAACGCTAAGCGTCCTATATCTATTCAAATATTGCGTGACTAGTCCCCATTCTAGTGCCAAATTCCTGTTCAAAGATGGAAGTTGTTTTTGCAATTATTTTTTTTCCTGAAAATTTTGTCGGGATTTTTTAAAATTTTTTTTGTTAAAGGAGTCAATTGACAGTAGTTATTTAATTATATGTTTTTACATTTAAGTGTGTCATATACAGTAACGAATAACTTCGTACATTATAAGAGTAGTTGGACTAATTTTCAAGTACAACGTTCTAGCCAGATTTGTTTTTTTTTTACAAGAATTCTATTCTATTAGAATTGAATCTCAATTTCATTACAAGAATTCTATTATTCTATTACAATTGTCCTATACTATTATAATGAGTAGGTCCTATCTTGTGGACCAAGGGGAATGACATTGTGGGGGTTTGCTCCCCTGCCCTCTTTGGCCCCAATTGCATTTGCAAGGTTGGGTGGCCAAGTGGTTAGCCAGATTTGTCACTGCAATGTAGGATATATGTATTGCATTGTGGGATGCTAACAAGTAACAACTCCGCATTCAATTTAATGACGATTTTAGTTCAAACAAGACATCAAACATACATTTAATTTAAGCTAAGACTGAGTTAACTAACATATAACAGTTATTCAAGTTTACATATATGATTAGTAGTCTCATCAAAGTTAGAGTTGTTCATTTTGATCAGTGCATTAAATTGATATATCGATTCAAATTCAAATATAAGTTAGGTTACTTAATATAATATATGAAAAGCTTGATTCGATTTGATTCAAATGAAAAAAAAAATTATAACTTTTTTTTTAAAAAAATATCTAACATTAGTTATAAAATATAATTTTTTTTATAATTTAAATAAATTTTTAATTAAAATTAGTCAATTTGTAACAAAATAAATTAAAATATTTACATGAAAGTACACAACTTAATTTACATGAAAAATACACAAATTAAAATATTTACATAAAATTTATTTATTATATTTAAATAAAAAATAAATATTTTTTTAACATAAAATTATTAATTTTAAATTTAACTAACTTGGATAAAAATTTATCCAATTTGAATTTGATTGTAAATATTTATATCAGATTGGATCATGATCTATTCAATACAAATTAAATCAGATCAGATCATATTCAAATCGAGTAAATGATTTTGACCACTCCTAATCAAAGTGAAAAAATTGGGCTCAAAGATTGCTTGAGAGAGAGCATTGTAGTAGATTGTAGACTATTGTATGAGATAATTTCCCTACTCTTACAAATCAGGTAATTAGTACTACGGGCAGCTTTCTAGAATGAGTAGATTGTGAACAAAAAAACAGAGCAGTAAGTTAAAAAAAATCCAACCCCAAGCATTTCAATACCCTTCCTTGCTCACATTTTACTCCCTCGGTTGGTGCTTAGTCCATATAAGGCTGTTCAAATTCACTATGTTCAAATTAATTGATCTAATTTGATCTGAAAATTTCGAATCGAATCAAATCAAAATAAATTTTAAATTATATCAAATCAAATTTCAAATTGATTAATGAATTTCACAGGGACTGTCTTCCCCATTTTGACAATTACCGTGGACAATACTTGGTGCGACTACGGTAAAAAATGCATTTTTTTGTTAGTATTCATTAGAACTTTTCTCTCTTTTTATAAGGATTTTATCCTTCTATAGTGGGGATAGTTGTTTCTCGTTCGGAAACCGATCTAAACAGTATCCTGTTAGGCATAAACAAAAATTAAGAATTAGAAAATTTAGTCTTTCTGCAACTACAGTTTTGAGATACTAAAGAATTGACTTACAAGCTGATTTTTTTTCTTTAAGTTTTTAAATAAAATTACTATTTATGTAATTGTTATTAATATAAAAATTATTATGAATTGACTGAAAATAACAATTCTTTATTTTTTGTCGCTCTTTTTTTTTGTGATGACAATCTCTTATCAATCAATATGACAAAAATTAATTAATATTTTAGATTATTTTATATAAATATTGCAAATGTAATAATATATATTATCGTCTTGTTAAAAAAAAATAAAATCGAATCGATCCGTTTCTTTTTCCCCTCTGTCGCTGCAAATGTTCATCGCTCGTACCTCATAGTCCCATACCCCCCTCGATCTTCTGTGCTCCAAGTATTCACTCTCTACTCATTTCCATAGATTCAGCATTTCGCAGACCTCAAAAACCTCTCTACTCTGCGGATCCATCTACATTTTAGTACGCATTTTAGCCCCACCTCCACGAACCCTAGAACAATCCCATTTCTCGCTCTTCTCCCTCTGTCAGCATTTGGTAGTTTTGGTTGGTGTCCTTTTGTAGTCTTTCTTGTCTACAGTTTGTTCGTTCTTTTTTTTTCAACTTTTTGGTTTCTGTACCTAATTAAAACAGATCTTTTTTGTGTTTTTTCTTTCTCCCGTAGCACCAAGTTATACACCAAAAACAAAAGCACTAGGCAATTATAGGTTGGTTGTTTGCCTTGGTTTTTTTTTTTTTTGGGTTTGTCTATTGAGGTTCGGTGGCTATAGTGGGTGCTGTTGATGCCTATTGGGAGTTAAGGAAGAGGAAGTTCAGATCTGTTGTACTGAGTGAAAGAAAATGGGTTTGTACAGATGCCCTTTTACTCATCATTGTTGATGAGTGAGAAGGAAAAAGGGAAGCAGGAAAGGGAAAAGAGACTTTCTTTGTAGTGGGTTTTGGGGATTCTTTTTAGAGCTTGAAGCTTTTGAGGTTCTTCAAAGGCTTTTGGGGTTTAAAGAGTGTGCAGTTTCTTCCAGAGTTTAAAATAAGATGGAATCTCCTCAAATTAAAATAAAGAAAGAACCGGAGGACCGGAGGAAGAAGAAGGAAGAAGTAGGAATGAGTGGAGGGACCGGAGGTCAACGACAACGAAGGAGTGAAGAACTAGGTTAATCAATTTATTCGCCCGACACAGTGGAAAAAATTTTAAGCGACCCGATTTTATTTGATCTTCGGATCGGATCACCGAAAAGATCCGCTTCACTGGTAAATTTTTAACAGCCCTAAGTCCATCCACCCTCAAATCCGCATCACTTTGTAAGCTTGAGAAGAGTAAGTCCTAATACTTTGTTTTCTGTATTGGGGCTTTTGATGGACAATTTTGGGGTGTGAATATGGGCTTTTCAGTGATTTAATTATGAAATTATATTGGTATTGCTGTGCTTTCCTAAACTCTAAGGGTGAATTTATGTTAATATTGCTGTGATTTCCTGATTGATGTAAGGTTTTGCTAGTGGCAATGGTGAAATTACATACGTATTGCTATGGTTTCTTGATTGATGGGGGGCTTTGTTAGTGATTTAATGGTGAAATTACATACGTATTACTGTGATTTTTTGGTTGATGTTGGGCTATTTTCAGTGATAATGGTGAAATTACATACGTATTGCTGTGATTTTTTGATTGATTTAGGGCTTTTGGATGTTTCTTGTCTTTCAGGAATGGGAATAGCAGCCTCCGCCGCTGCCTCTGCTGCCGTCTCCAATATCTATAAGATGGTGAGACGGGTGAAATCTCAGATGGTATGGGCTCGGTACTGAAGCTGAAACTATAGATAATTTGAAGAACATGAACATCGAAGTTTATCTCAACAAAAGAATTGGAATTGAAAAGGTGAGATTCATAGTTAATTCTGAAGATTTTGAAAAATTTGAAAGGATCCAGACTGTGTATTCGCTAGTATTTGAGCATTTTAAAGTGATAAGTGATTTTCTCGACATTTCAGATAGGTTAAGAATGCTCAAATATTAGTGAATGCAGCGTCTGGATCTTTTTGAATTTTCAAAGTCTGCAGGATTGACTATAATTCTTGCCTTCCCAATCCCAATTTTTTTGTTGGGATGAATTTCAATGATCATGTTTTTTTTTCAGATTACTTATAATTTCACCTTCAAGCCGAGCTTACCCTGAGATTTCATCCGCCTCACAATCCCATAGATGTTTGAAAGAATGAGAAAGAACTCTTACTGTATTTGTTGGAATAAGAAGAGAAAACGGTGAAGGGCAGCCGTGGTTGGATATTCTTACCAAGGGGAAAAGAAGAGGTACTGGCTATGTGTAAAGATGGAATTTTGGGATTGAAAATGAGAGAAAAAGATGGAGAATGGTTAGAGTTTGGCTTGAAGGCGGAGATGGGGATGGTGTGGTGGTTTGCGGAGGCTTAGGCTTGTAAATTGGGGCATTGTATGAATGTCGGTATAGGTATGCATTAGTAATGAGGTGAGGATTTTTAGTGTGTGACACCTCCCCCTCCAAAGGGTTTAAGCCTTCCAGTTCTCAAGTGATAAACCCCCTTGCCTCCAAAGTTTCATTTTTTTTGTTTTTTTACAACCTTTTCCCTTCTTTTATTAAAAAAAAAGAATTTTTTTTCTTTGTCTTCTTTTTATTTCTTTTATCTTTTAGTACTTTTAAGGAAAGGGAAAAAAAAAAACTTAATAATGTGATGTTATGGAGTATTAGTTAGATAATTTTTATGTAATTTTGAGGAAAAAGAAGTCCATCTCCTATTTTGTATTCAGGTTCTATTTGCAAGATGACAATTAAAAAATTGATATTAGTTTAATAATCACTTATGATTATATAATCAATATGTAATTTCTTTTCAATAGACTATATAGGTTATGGTGGCCAACACTTTTAACATGTCGTTATTAACCTTGACAACACTTTTTACCAAAAAAAAAGAAAAAAAAAAAAGAGTGTGAAGTGGCTCGATTTTTCCTTTCGGAGATTCGTTAATATCAAGCACCTACAACATCAGATAAGAGGAATGAGAGCTACAAACAATCACAAAAAAGAAATCTAACTATCTAAAACTATCTGAAAACTGTACTCCACCGAACTAAAAGATGGGAACACTGGAATTGAATTCTTATGTCCACTTACCTACCTCTTTTCTCAGTCTCTCAAGCTTTCAAAAACACCACCACTACTACTTTTCTTGCTCCTACAAAGACCACTTCTTTAAGGTTTAAAAGCTCTTCCACTCAGCACAGCAGCTTCTCCAGGGGAAAAATCAGGAATGTAGGTATAGGTATGCATTAATAATGAGGTGAGGATTTTGATAGTTTGACACCTCCCCTTCCAAAATTGAAGAATGATGAGTTTTAGTACATAAAAACCTAACTTTCTAAGCGCTATATGGAAAGACTATTAAGTTATTAGGTCCTATGGCTAGTTCAGCTTTAACTATTACATAAGTAGTCTTAGCAATAATGTTATTGAATGTGTGACTAATTTTGTCAAGGTTTTTTAGTGTTGGAATAGGATCTTCTTACCTGAAGAGATACACCTCATTATTGGGTTTCTTTAGATCCTTATTTAATAAGGTTAGTCTGTAGTCTGTTTCCGAGCCAATTAGTAATTACCTTAGTAATTATCTTGCATCAACCTCTACACGAACAGTAAAAGTTGTTCATTGACCAACTAAAAATAATATGTAATTTGTTAGTACTTCTTTTTTAATCAAGTCAGATTGCTTGAAGAAATGTTTATAGTGCAAGCAATGTGGAAGAAAAAAGCAATGTGGTGGACAATATTCACTTACAGAAACAAAATGTAGTGACCAGACTTCTGCCCGAGAATCAAAGAGTCTCTACAATTAGTGATCTTTGCATTCATGTCAATGACATCAAATCTTGTACAACATACATATATTTTTTTGGTTGAAAACTATGTATGGTTCATGTATTTAGGGCTACAGATATACTACTTGCTTCTTAGAGCTGTTTTGTTCTTCATCAGAGAATGAATGAGACTTGATAGCCAAGTTAGAGGTGGAAACATCAGCAAATCTACTATTTATGGCAGAGTTCATCCTATTATTATCTGCATGAGGATGCTGAATCACAACCAAAACTGAATCCTCAAAGCATCCTTTCTCCAAAGAAGTTGGCTACAAGTACAAAAGTAAGATTCAGTGCAACAAAGCTATAAATATGATAGAGTAAATGATGAGCAGTTTCTTTGAAAATGGAAACCTAAGCAAGGAGGAGCAAGCACACTGATAGTTGTATCTAATAGGTCCGTCTTGGCTAAACTAAAATCCTGTAGGTTCAAATCCTAAAAAAGAAAAAAAACAGCTGATCACAACATATTTCAGTTAAGACGGCTCCAGATATTCTTCTTCCTTTCACATAGTTTAACGTTCAACACTCTTAGATTTTGAAAATGCATCACTGGTTTTCAACTAAACATAGATTTTGAAAACAATTAAAAGCAATGTCATTGTCTTTAGACTGAATTCGTAGGAAATAAAAGAGTCACCTTGAATTGATGTGTACAGAGATTTTGAATATCAAACAATATTTTTTTTAAAAAAAAAAGCATCAACTTCAAATAACCACAACTTACCACCCCAATATGCCACTCGTGACTCCTAAAATCCTTAAATGTTGCTGCATCCATTTCCTGCAGCAGAATATAGTAAGGCATTATAACTTGAGAAGACCATTTTTCAACAATTATTACCTCAAGGAAGTTAAGATGTGTAATAAGACAAAACCTATCTTGAATGCTGTGAATGTAAGTAGAAAAATTCTGGTAAAATGTAATCCCATTACAGCAACAAGTGGAAAAGTTGAAAATTGAACTTTACGAGCACAACAAAAGGATTTTGTTAATAGGGGATTGTCACCATTGATATTTAAAGGGACAGCAAAAGAATTTGCAACAAACATATCTATCAGCATAAGTACAGATTTGCTAAAAAGACTTACAATGCGATAGATGGGAGGCACCGCTTTGTTCTCTTTATTCTTTAAAATAGGCATAACTGTGAAATGTGGTGCCAAGTCTTTTGACCTGAAAGTCCATCTGCATTAAGAAGCATCATTTGTCAGTCTTGAAAACTGTAGGTTCTCATTGAACATCATATGCAACTTTCACTAACCCAATATAAACAAAGATACAGAAGTGTGCCCATTCTCGAACCACCAACCGAATCCAATAGTTTTCCAATGAACTATCCATGTTAATGAATATCTGAAACTCAAAATTATGATTTGCAGAAGAGATCTGGATTTTACTATCTCAGTAATGCAGAACTAAAGAAAGAGCAGAACAAGCTTACTGCAAATTCTGCCATGGCCACAATATGCATCGCACCTTGGAATTTCCTGTGCAATTCAAATAAGTAAAAGCATATCAGATTTTTCTTTCTTTACTTTCCTTGCCTCTCAGGTATTTGAGATGCTTATGTGAAATATGCATTTCATGCAAAAATACACAATCCTCACAGTAGGTAACCAAGGCAAATTCAGAATGCATACTTGAACATCATATACTTCGTAAAGATTGCGTCATGCATTTCATGAACATCCTCATCTTGTATGATGGTTAACTGTTCCCTTAGTAGCAATAGGTTCTGAGATACATGGCGGAATATCACATAGAAAGTGATGAAATAGTTGAGAAACAGAAGAACCTGTTTTATCAAAAGCTGATTCAGTTTCTTCTTTTCATTAAAAAGAAATCAAATCAGTAAAGAAAAGGCTGCCCACAAAAGACTAACACCATTTAGCTAAAATTTGTCAAAACACTCACCGAGAAATAAGGTATGGATGCTCGATAACCAACAAGAGTCAAATAAAAGATACACCCAAGAGCAGCTGTAATTCTCCGCTCGGTAATGGTAAGACACTCACAAGTGATACAATATCCATGAGAAATCAGCAGGAACAACACAAAAATTACAGTTTGAAAGAGCACTCCAGTTACGAAGACACCGAATGACATCCATAAAGAGCATACTTGAAGATAAAAGCAAGAATACCTGCATTAATAACACAAGCTTAAGCAATAACTATCTGATGAAGATATCAATCCATAGTAAAGCACAAAAAGTGGGGAAAAAATAATCTTTGACAAATCCCATCTGCAATTAAAACCAAATTGCCTTCTGTTTTTTCCTTAAACAGTAAACACAAATGGCGGACCCCATTTTTAAAATAAATCACATCGTCGTTCTTTTATAGTAATTTACCATCAATGAGAACATTCAGCATAACTATAAGTATAAAAGAACAACAAAGTATAAATATATAGACGAATTACGGAGAAGGATTATTGGTACGCCATAATCCATTAATTTCAAAACAGGCACAATAATTTGGAGCCAACAAAAACGACTAACCAGAAGAGGAAAGATAGGGTCAGCTGCAAAGCTTTAATTAATGGAACAGCTGCAAGGGTCCATTGTAATTTATTCGCCTGTTCTAGTAACATAAGCAACCACAAGATTCAGAAATTAGCCACTAAGAGAGCTATAAATACAATCTTCTATTCGTCATCCAAAAAAAACACTGTTCTTGAAGCTCAATTTTTCAGCACATAGATAGGAAGCTTAATTTGTGGCGATCGAATGAATAAACCCTTTTGAACCGACAAATATTTCATAGCTACATAAGCGTGAATAATCAAAAGACTATGAAATAGGAAGATTTAATTTGGTTACAGACATGAAAGTGGCGGTTTTTGTAAGTGTTGATAGTCCAACAAGCTGAAGAGAGAAACCAAATGAACATGAAAGCCAGGTTGAGAGAAGCGAGCGGCCGATATGCTTCATTGATGCTATCGATACTGCTCTTTGAACCCTCCATTTTCAGGGATTTTCAAAATCCGCATGCAATAGAATCCGCTACTCTGTTCATCAGAAGTTCTACTTATACGCGCGCACAACCGCCGTTCTTTTCCTTTTTATTTTTCGTTTTTTTGTTTTTGCCCCACCATTTTCACTTATAGGCAAGAATTTTTGTCTTCAAATGACATCATTGTCCTATTTTTTCCCCTTTTTTTCTTAAAAAAAAAAGAAGAAATGTAAATATAACACATTTGACACCCTATAAAATATATAAAATTTTAATTTTATCTTTATATTTTAATTTTAAGTCTCATTATTAGTTAGATAAGATAAGAAAAAAATTATTTAATAACAAAAAGAAATTGAAAATTAACTCTTTAGACAGAGGACACATAATTTTTGAACTCTACATTTATTCTTTGGAGCCCTTTTTGCATCTTAAGTTTTGCTAATTGAAGTAACAAAAGGGGGATTGGATTACGGTTTATATACTCTAGTGACAATAGTTTTTCTTTTATTTTCTTTTAAAGAAAACTAGGGATAGTTAATGTGTGTGTTTGGGGTTGTATTCTCAGAAAAATAATGAACATTAATCTCATAGTGGTGGGTCATTTTCTTGTGGATTTGCAACAGCAGTTGTTAATGATGCCATCATGCAACAAAACCATTATTCTTATATTTTTAATAAATGGCAACTCTTTTTTTTTAATAAACATAAAAAGTAAGTACAAACTGTTTAGAGCTGTTTTATTGCTTGATGACTGACGAATCCAATCATTAATTTCCATGCTTTCCCTCAATTTTATACAACAAATAAATGTATAGAATAAGAGTAGAATAATAAGAAAAATATTAATATGGAATTAAAATATTAAACAGTTGGATTTGCAATAATGGAATGAAATGGAGCAGTAGTGGGGGGTTCAACCAAATAATTAATTACTGGTAAATATATTAATTAGACATTAGAGGAAGTGGAACTAGTGCTTAGTTCGTGTTTAGCAGTGGTGGGTTGTCATCATTTTTGGGGAATACTTTGTTGGGGTTGTGTTTAGATTTTAGAAGGAAAGACTAAAGTAGAACAAAAACAGATCACACCATTAGAGTCTGATCAACAACTTGCGAGTTCTGAGCAACCAATGTTGTTGACCTTAGCCGTAGTTTACCAACAATTTTCCGTAGGCTGATGATTCGGGACTTGGCTTCATTTGTGTAATAATCCCAGAGAAAGACACAGTTTTACATTAGGTCAACAAACTCACTTGCAAACTTTCTTGCATCCCACTCCATTTTTGGGAGGCTTTTGACTCATCCGAGGCACCTTTGGTGGTTGGCATTCTGCTCAACCAGTGTCAATCTTCATGGAGATAATTCTTGATAAAGGTTTTGCTTGTATGAATATTATTGTGTGTGAAAATGTGTTTTTGAAAATGTTTTTTTAAAATATTATCTAGATTGACAATATAAATTCCGTTTTGAATTAAAATATTATATGAATTGTAAATTTTAAAATATTATATGAATTTTAAATTAAAATACTATAAAATAGTATTTTAAACTAAAATGTTGTATAGGAAGAAATGAAAAATGTATGCATTTTGGAGTTTCATTTTTTAAAAGAAAAATACATTTTAAAACACGTTTTTGAAAAATGCTAAACGTACTATATGTCTAACAACTTGGTTAAAAGGGGATCCGAGTACAATGACTATGGCCCAGTTTCTACGTACAAGTGCAGGTTCAGTTTTTTTGATTGGACTGGTCATTTATTACTCATTAGGGATTAATTTTATCCACACTTTATCGAAATGGACCGGGCCCAAAACGTTTACTATGAATACTTTTCTTGTTAGGCCGTCATGGGAGTTAAGAGTAAATGCGCTCTGGGGACCGCAGATGGATTAGTAGTTGGGCATGAATTGGTAACTTAACAACCATTTTATCAGTATCAGTCTTGTCTTTGACCGAAGGACCAAGGACCGAAAAAGCTTCGCGTAGCCTGAGTTATTGTATTGGATTAGCCTAATTATTAGGACGAAATTTCTGCATCTAGTCCAGATGGAGTAAAGTCTGGCCCAGAATTTTATACCAAGTATTTTCATTGGATTAGATTTTTCATCATCTTTGATATTTATGTAAATTAAGCTTTGGTTAACAATTAACATCTTTTGGGTTTTGGAGCCTAATGAACATTCTGAAATATTCAGTTTATAATATTTCGAAATGTGTTTTTAAGTTCTGAATGAAATCATCACGAAAGTAAAGTGGACCTTTTGGTTGCTAGATCCAGCAGGTGCTAATATATTCAAATGGTTTAAAGTTGGATTTTCTTTCTTTGATCCTCAAATATTCAGTTGAATCACCCCTTAAAAGAAATTAGAGAGCATTCTAAACTAATGTATGATTTGCCTCATAACAATTCTATATGTATATTTGAATCAACTTGCTCTTATTCTGTCTTAAATAAGGGACTCGTTGATTATTTGTAATACTCTAAATATACCATTACATATTCATCTCCGCAGACAAAAACAGCAGAAAAGCTTGGTGGAATGTGTGTGAAAATTAGGCACTTAGGCATTTGACTTAATTTGCAAAAACACATCCGTAATGGAAATGTCATCGGTAATAAACAGTACTTATGTTTAAACTATGAAATTAATCTTGAAATGAGCAGAAGTGGGGAGGTTGCATCCAACCTAGCCAATATTAAACTGCATAAAAATTTGAAGCAGCTTAAACAAACATTCCCAAGAGAATAAACGCGTGTACTAGCTACTTCCATCACTCTTTACACAGATTCCATGATATCTCCTCAATCGTAGGAGGAAAGGTTAACGAGTGCGGCTCAGGTCAAGTTATAAAAAAAGACAGAAAAGTCTGGGTCCACGTCCGTGCAAAGACATTATAGGTCAGTGGCATATTTGAGTAGGATGCACAGAGGAGGAACTACTAACTGGAATATATAGCTTTGCACTAAAAAGGAGTCTGCAATTTTTCAGAACTGTTCTGTTGTTTTTGCCCAATGAAACTTCTTATGGTCATGTCAATGACAAAGAGAGACAAATGTCCCATAAAAATTGGGGCTGCTATGTATATTAGCTCCATCAAACTCAATGGAGTTACTAATGTCGTAGTACGATAAAATTACCGTTGATATATACAGTTTAGGGACTGTGTTTTGTGCAGTTTTCCATAATTTGAATCCTTGAGCTTGTCACGAGTGCGTATGGCAGCGGAGCTGAGTGCGGTAAGATGACTAAAAATCAAGGTGAGGCAGCATGAGATAATGTGCGTATATTATGTCTTGACTCATGAGGCCGCAAAACAGAGTCACGTTTCTGTCAATTTCAACTTATGTGTGCGTAGCCTAGTGCTATTTCTGTCGCCATAACGGACGGGACAAATATTATAAACTTTTATAAGTGGCAAGATCGTGACCTCTAGATCGGAACTCTCTAACGGATGCATTAGAGTTGAAAGAAACGTTCATGCGCTGCAAATTGCAAATGCCTCCTTCAACGAGACTATCAGCGTCTATGATTAACGTTTTAAAATACTTTTCATTACACTTTTTATACCTTCTTAGTATATCTTTTATTTTATATAATTATAATTAATTTAAAAAGAACACAATTTATACACACATTGTATCTTACGGAATTTTGTTTAGTTATGATCAAATTCTTGAACAAAGTATATATAAATGATGCGAGGTTATATTTTTTTAGGTCGGTAGGTAGGTAAGTCCACCTCAATCATTAAGGTAAGGATAAATTAACAAAGATAAATCAATGAGAAGAGTAAGGTTATCAAATAGATATTATTATTGTTGGGCAACTATTTCCCAATTTATTAAGAAAGAAAGAGGGTGAGAGAGAGGAGGAGTGGAGTCTGGAGATGTTGAAATTAAATTTTGAGCTGTTGCTAATGGTGCCAAGTCCCAACCATTGCGGAGCCCACGGTGTCACTGTTCAACACCTTGACCCAGCTATGAACATAACATGGTCCCGCGCCACTCAACCCCGCTTGTCCTTCCTGGCTTCCTTCCTTCACTTGTCTTCTACAGCACCCTTTAACTTTAATTACAGTGGAAGAAGGAGTAGTAAATTAGTGATAAAAGGATGACTCTATAGTAGCATTTTGGATTACATGTACAGGCGTAATGGTAGGTTAATGGTCACTGTTCAACAATTGAAAAATGGAGAAGAGCGTAATATGATAATATCCCCATACCACATTTTCTCTCCACCTCCTCTATAAAATCCCCATCCCACATTCTCTCTCTTCTCAACGGCCATTTCCCATTTTGTTCTACACTTTTCATTCCACAGACAAAATTAGTTAAAAAAGAAAAGATCTTTGCATGCAATACTGATGAATCAATGGGCGAGCCACAGAGTTCGTCATCTTCGTCTTCTTCTTATTCTCCGTCTTCGTCTTCGTCTTCGTCTTCGTCTTCATCTTCATCTTCGTGCGTGTTGACTCAGTTGCCTAAGAATAAACAAGAGTTGGAAATGGAGGACCAGAGAAGACCCAAGAGACAGAGGGAGAGTGGAAACAAGCATCCCGTTTACAGAGGAGTGCGTATGAGGAGCTGGGGCAAATGGGTTTCGGAAATTCGCCAGCCACGTAAGAAATCCCGGATATGGCTCGGAACTTTTCCCACTGCTGAAATGGCTGCCCGAGCCCATGACGTGGCCTCCTTGAGCATTAAAGGTAATTCGGCCATCCTCAACTTTCCACACCTCATTCACACGTTGCCACGTCCGGCTTCACTCGCTCCCCGGGACGTTCAAGCCGCCGCCGCTAAAGCTGCTGCAATGGAGGAGCTTAATTCTCCGCGTTCCACTTCCACTTCGGCGTGTTCCTCTTCGTCGTCGTCGTCGTCAATGAGGGAGTCAACTTCGACAGTGGGCACATCAACGGATGAGCTGGGGGAGATAATCGAGTTACCGAGTTTGGAGGAGAGTCTGGAATCGTCCGAGTCGCCGGCCGAGTTAACACTGTCTGACTCGGTGGAAGACGGGTGGATGTCGCCGCAGTGGTGGGGGAGTGATGCTGACGTGTATGCCTATTTTCTTGGTCAAGCATCATCGGTTGGCGATGGTGGTGAGTGGCATATCCCCGGCGGTTTATTTGGAGAGCTTAGCAAATCATGAAATAAAATGCGCACATGCAACCTTAAAATGGCATAGTTTGTTCAACTAAATGTCCATATTATCTTCGTTGTTTACAAAAGTATGTACTGTAATATATTTTGTGACGATGATCTTGTTAATAATGGTAGTGTCGAACAAAAGCACACTTCACCATGCACATCATACTTATATATATTAGCACTGAACAAAAGAAACAGTAAGTTTTTGCTTATCCTTTTAACAATGTGATATCAAATTTTTCTTGGAATTTTTTGTTGGCCTTCACGTGGTAGTATTCTTGATTTATTTAGATGCAACAGACATAAAAGTCTGCACCATAATAGTCAAGAACATAGCCGTTTCAGATGATGATATTCTTGGGGTCTGCATCAATAAGTTTTTTTTTTCTTTTTCTTTTTCCAAGTAGTATTAATTTCATTTTCCTTGGTTCTCGAATGAATAGATAGCTTTGCCTGGTTAATTTTCACAGAAAGTGAGACAAGAAAAAATTGTGAAATCCACGATAAGAAACATTGACTTATTCGGTCTTGTCTGAATCCTTATGAACCCAAAAAAAAATAATAATAAACTATTTTTTTATGATTGAAAACGATATAATTAATTATGAGTAAATTTTGTCTACTAACAACCTAAAAAATGACAGTAAATCATATATGAATCTTTGAAATTAATTTATTAAAAAAAATTAACTAATAAAAATTGAAAAACAGGTACTAAGTGCTTAAAAAAATGAAGATAACTACACAAGTGCTAAACATGATTAACTAATTAAATATCAAAAAGAAACTTCAGAACCTATAGAAGTCTTCTTGAACGACTATGGATGATCGCGCAGAGCGTCTGTGTATATAAAGAATATTCTCTTGTGTTTTTTGCTTCGCTCTCTTTTTGTTTTGGTTAATATTAATTACTCTCTTCATTTCAAGAAAAGAATACATTAGTAATTGAATAGTTTTTTTTTAATATTATAAGGTACAACACATTTAATTCATCATCAAATATATAATTTTTTTTTTAGTTTTTAGTTTTTATCTTTATTATTAATAAAGATAACATAAAAATTCATCTAATTTTACTACCAAAAAAAAACACTATTTTTTAGAAGGAAATAAGTATTAATTAGAGAAAATAAGATAAAAATAAAAAAATTATCACTGTGTCTAAACATTTCACATTACTTCAATTAGTGGTGGGTTATTATTATTTATTTTTTCCAAATAAACGATTATTATATTGAATATAAACAATATTACATAAACAGCATTACTCAGTAATAATAAAAACCTTAGATATCACGTGGAGCCTAAGTAAAGCTAATCGATTCATAAAATCAATGAAAGTAAAATCTATCTAATTAGAATAATTAAGTAGCACAAAACACCTAACTTGTTGACTATTACGGATGTCTCGCAAACAGTAACTAGAGTTGTAGAATAAAAATAGAATACAGATTATTATATTCAATTAGTGGGTTATGGATCACCAAAATTGTCAAACGTTTCAATTCAATTTCTATCCAAACATTTGCCCCAAACGAAAGAATGATGAGAAATGGAACAACTGAATAATTTCCTTACAATGATGCATGGGCAACAAACACGAAAAAAAGTCAATTTGGAGATTCAAACAAATTACTTCATGTGATTTAAATTGTCCTATAGCAATCCACGGGCAGTGCTGCTTACTTAACGTGTCTGAGGAGTTATTGCTTTTGTTTCCTGCTATCTTGCGGACAATATTCTTGAACATGGGCTAAAAAAACTTTTTGTCTACAACCAAACAGTGTCCACAATTCATGAAAAATCATCTTTCATTCAGGAGGCAAATCAAACTTTTATGCTGCAACAACAATTTATAGTAAGCATTGATTGGAATGACTTTCCTTAATTCATTTTCTTTTTCAAAAAGAATTAATTTCGTTCACCTTCTTTAAGAAAATTTTCAATACTTCCAGCTAATTAATTTGAAAGAACTATTAATACGCACCTACCTTCTTAACTGGTCAAATATTAATATTTGGCTCCCCTGACGATGACCTTAGCAATATTATATATATATATATTATAAACAAACTTTTCTTAACCTTTTTCATTCATTATTATATATAAATTATAAAGTGACACTTATAACTATTTTAATAAAAAAAAAATGCAAAATATTCCTGGTGTACAATGGTGGTAAATATTTATATTTTTTGTGCGTATTTTAATTAAGTTTGGAGGTTGAAAAAATTAGAATACCACCAAAAAAAAAAAATAGCAATACAAATCCAAATTTCAAGAAAAAATTATAAAATTTCAATCAAACTTCAAAATCGAAACATCGCGTAATAATATTTATGATTGAATGTCATACGTTTTTATTCACTTTTAACGTTATTTTCATTTTTTATATATATAATTTTAATAATTGATGAATGTTTAGTCTTTTCCACACTTATAATAATCAACTTTAGTCAATGAAGATATTAATGGTTTCCTTAAACTATATAAGAAGATGATCTTGGGAATTATAACAAACTTCAAAACAAGGGACAGGGTTTCCCACTGATAAAATGATATGACGAGACTCATCCCCAACCCCAAGAAAGAAAATAAGACTGGACTACTCCATAAGTCCATATCCTCATATAGCAAGTGGGCAATAATTGTTCATGTTGACTCCAGTGACGAACGGAATGGTCCCTTAATTTGCTTGAGTTTAAATTTGAAACGAACATCACAACAAGTTGAGGCATCCATGAAAACATATATTTAGAAGAATTAAAATCATAGAGTTAATTAGGACCATTCAAATCAGAATTAGAATCACGCACGCAGCAGCAGCACATGTTGAGAAATAAAGTTGAGAAGATGGATGCAGAGCTTGATCAATGACCAGAGAAGAGCTTAATTAGGTTAGAGCATAAATAGCATGCCTTCCAAAAAGTCAAAAAGATTAATACGTTGTGCGTGGACAGTTCATAATTAAAGAAATGATTACGGGAGCGGCAACCAAAGATGCTACATCCCCTGTTTGGCCCTTAATCACGTATAGTAATTTTGAACGAGTCAATAAACCATGACAAAAGAAACACAAAAACAAACACTCAAAAGAAAACGAACGAATGGCACTTTAGGAGCCCTTTCGGACTTTCAGCCGGCGGTCATTCTCCATGGCGCTGGCAGTGCAGCTCAGCTAACTCACAAGTGATAGGATAATCAATAATTGTACTGAAACTATAATGGCCTTTCTTGACACTGACCTCCTAATTTCCTTCTTCACAGTACTAAAACTATTTTATGTGTTCATGATGGACTCATATCAAATAACTCACTAAGTTTTTGCTTAATTGTACAGTATTTACCCCTTCAGTTCCTTGTTAAATATTGAGGTCTGGACAGTCATCTCAACAGTCAATGGAATGTCCGTCCTAGTAAGTAGGCAATATGGTTGTTGAGACATAAACCATTGTCCGACTCTCTAGCACACTAAAATAAATACTCTATAAATTTGATGAAGTAGCTACTAACTAAGGTTGTTAGGACATGCACCATTGGCTCTGTAGGACAATGAGCCCTCCCCGCACTTTATATTGTATGAAAAGTCTTCTTTAAATGAATAGTACTGTGTGAATTTAAAACGTCGTCCAATTGAAAAAAGTGTGTATATTTGTAATAATGTCAAAGGAGATTCATGTGACAGGCTTTTTTACTTGTGGTAGGAAGCATATATATTAGTAATAGTATTACTTGACTAAAACTCTCAAAAGGGAAGGGATATATGGTCATCTGGTTAATTGATTACAAGTGGATGAGGATTATTGTTATCATTATCCTTTATGTACCAATAATTAAGAAAATGATGCTTCATCCCAAATCTCCAACTATCTCTGCCTTAATTAATTTCGTAACTTTTCCTTCACAATTTATGTTTTCTCTACATTAGCACGTCAAATTTACGTACAAGACATAAAACAAATTTCCCATCCTAAAACCCAGAAGAAAGATTAAAATAACGTGTCGCCGTGTCTGCCTTTTGTTTCTAATCTCTTCCAATCGCTAATTACCCAACATCGTTGACAAAACAAATTCTGAGTTGGGTAATTGTGCAAGTGCTGAAATGCACGCCACAAATTTTCAATTCTCTCATCCAATTTGAACATCAACTGGAGTAAACCACCATTCCAGTTAGTTGTTATGTTAATATGGTGAAGATCTGGTGATTAATTAGTACAACCCGCCCACGTTGTCCCCAGGACTGAAGCAGCCTGTCATATGGACAGTAACACTTGCCGGACTCAGCGGGCAGCTGATCAAGATTCTTGATACATTTTAAAGAATTTAGCCAAAACAGTCAAACCCATTACGAAATTGCACGTTATGCAAATTATAGCCAACCCTAGTATATATAATATGCAAACTTCTCATAATCGAGCAATAATAGGTAACAAAGATATACGATCGTGCTTCATGTCATCATCTTACGACTCGGCCCCGGTCATGAATCACGATTCTTGTTGCTGTGCACAAAAATAAAAACGAAATGCAAAATTTAGGCCAATTAAGTCAACTAGTTTGGAGTTTGGACACCATCTTATCTTACCTTGGAAAACAGCTCATTCGCTACAATATCACTATGTTCCAGATTGGCCATTATCATTCTCTAACATTAAAAAACAAACCCATAAATGTATTTTGGTGAATTTGATTACTGGAGCCATATATTCTAGTTTCTTTTTGGATTTTAAATAGTACTCCACTCCTTACTTTATATATCAAACGTTTGTTTAGATGATTCATTCACTGTAGAATTTTCTGATTTTCAAATGAATGTTATGGTCAGCCAAGATAGCCAATAAAACACGACTGGATTGCGTGCCGACTGACATTAGAATTGGCCCACAAGAATAAGCGGATTTGACAAATTCCAAAGAAAAAAAAAGGGGGGAAATATCATATATATGCTGACCTTCCAATAATATTTGAACAAGAATATAATGAAAATGATATTCTGTCCAAGAATAATGCAGAAATACCAATGAGCATCTGTCTGTTGTTTTTTATATTGACAAATTTCCATTGGACGTGATGTCAAACAAAATATTTAATCGATCCATACTAATGCTACGATCCTACGATGAGAATGTCGTACCTTTTTTTTAACCAAAAAAAAGCTTCCTTTCAGGAATTTATACGACAGACAAAGATGTATTGTCTTATACGTTCGGGAGTAAGTATATATCAGACAAAAATTTAGTTCAAAAAAATTAAATTATAGAAATTGTGAATTTTGACAAATTTTTCAAAAGGGTAAAACTAAGAAATCCCTAAAATTTGTAATTTTTCTTGCCTTGACTTAAAAAACGTGCAAAACGAGAGATTTCATGAGATCGAGGGGTGGAAGTATATATTTTTTTTCCAGTGCTTCAATTATACGAGGATGAGATACCACATTTATGTGGCATTGGTTTGAAATTGTGAAAGTAATAAGACACAGCCCATTTCTCAATATCCAGAACTGATATTTCATTTTTAATTTTTTTTTTTTTGGTCAATCCCTTCATTTTGGTATATTTATCTGTGGGTTTTGGTGCTGGAATTACAACGTTTCTAGAAAATGCTGGCCTTCGAGTACAAGTCATGTGTCACCAAACCATGAATTTCTTTTAGAACTCTCCAATGGGTATAGGAACCTTCTCCCGAGTTGATGAAGTAAGATATCACTTGACGAAATCAAATCATTACTAGAGACTAACAAACCCAATTTCACTCTATCCAGAGTCCATTTGGCCAGTGAATAAAAAAAACATCAAATCTTCTCAAATGTCATTCTATATTTCTTTTATGCTTTCCTCTTTAAGCTATCACTTTTGAGATACATTATTCATCCCAACCACCCATTCATATTTTACATAGATCTTAATGATTTCTACTTTTTGGATATGATTT
The DNA here is from genome assembly GCA_020080225.1 of Gynochthodes officinalis. Lineage (NCBI taxonomy): Eukaryota > Viridiplantae > Streptophyta > Magnoliopsida > Gentianales > Rubiaceae > Gynochthodes > Gynochthodes officinalis. Next base: position 12,398,013 of record CM034625.1, on the reverse strand, counting down.
TGTGTAAATATCACACGACACTACATCTATTCCATTAATGTTTACGTTGAAATAGCATACTTCAGCCATTGAGGACTCGGTAAATTGTAAGATGAGTTTTTTTATATCCATTTATCCAATTAGAATGGAGTCATGAATAAATAAAAAAAACTGCCCGATTGAATGCTAAAGCTCAGAAAGTGAAATGGGCTTTTTCTGACAAAAGTTTCTGATTCTAGAAAAAGCGGAGTACGGAAACCAAAAGATTGATTTGATACCAACGCAACCAAACAAATTTGGTAAGCTGTAACATTCATGCATGGCCTGGCTTTGTTTAGCTCTTTCTGCCATTATCCTTCCTTTTGGCCTTAAAATGTCATTTGCGTGGCTCCTATAAAACAACTCCAGTTGTTAATTTGGGACACAGGGAAGGAGATTTCTTGTCAAATTATGTGTACATTATACATTATTTCCTTGAAGGTACAAAGGATAATTAGAATGTGACGAATTCTGATCATCATGCACTCCAGCAAAGGAAATAATAAATAAGAAAATGACTTCGGTTTTTGGTTTTTTGAAACTTTTACTGGTTCTTGAAAGGGACCACATCCAGCTGCTAGTAATTGCCTTAGATTATTTTCCCTGAGCATAATGATTAGGCTTGTTCCTACATGACTACTACTTTTAAGTTGGTTCCAACTGCGTGAAAAGACTCGCTCACTATGATTGATATAATATGCGTCATTCCATCCCCATTTCTTTACTGAATCCAAGAAGATATAGTAAGCCACCGAAGAAAATCAATCATTCCCAGTGCCACGTGATATTCTGAAGCTCCTGAAAAACTGTGCCAGGGAAAATGCAGAAAATTTAGTAAACAGAAACTGATTTGGACGTAGAAAGGGTGGGAGTCCTGAACATATGGTTTCTAAATTTACGGGAAGATGGTAACCAAATTATTGTCCCTCAAATCTTTGGTCTTGTTTAAAGGGAAAAGAAAAATAAAAATACTACCATTGATTGGTTTGCTGGAACTTCGAAACCAGCCAGGAAACATTTTTCTGGATTGTATTATTGAAGACTACCCAACCTCTCATCATCATATACAGTAGTTCCGTTCACTGGATGAGTACAAGTGTGACCTAAATATAGCTAGTGTCGATCTGGATGCTAACAAAATTTCAAAGAAGATAAGAGAAAGCGGAAAAAGAGAAAACAAAGGTCCCATAGCTCTGGACTCTTCCTTCGAAATTTGTGTGCTTTCCAACCATAAATACGCATGCAAATTAGTGATTTTCAGATTGAGAGATACCAGTGGATCAAATCTTTCAGCTCCAGTGATATAGACTACTTGCAGCAGCACTTTAGTAGCCATAACCTGATCCCAACCACAATTAAAAGTACTTAATATCAATGAGTTTCGGAGCAGTTCAATCAATACTGGGTAATTTCTATTTATCATGCTCAAAACTAAACCTGAATTATCCATGGGGTTTCCAGCAGCTACAGGTTCTGGCTCCTTGATGTCCACAACCACTGCATCCGATGTGAGGAAAGTCCTTGCTACTGATGCTGCATGCTCCAGGCAACATCTTACCACCTGAAACGAGCAAATACGTTTCTTCCTCTTATTGTGGTCTGAAGATTGGAATGTTAAGATACACTAGGATGAATCAACCTATGTCCATGATAAGGGTTACGATGTATGATAATAGCAAAGTAAAACTAATTATGTACTTCAACAAACATCTGACATCCAAAAGTGGAGTGGCTATTAGCATCAAGAGCCCTGCTTAAGGTGCCCTACAACTCTTCTGAGAGTCCCACTTAGATAAGCCAATCCAAAAGTTCAGATCGTCAGGGAACAACAAATGTAACGTAGATATAACAAGAAGTCATATGGATGCCCCAAATGATTTTTTTCTGCATGACTAGAAAGAACAGATACTTGCCTTAGTGGGATCAATTATACCAGCAGCCATCAGATCCTCATAATTCCCAGTAGCAGCATTGTAACCAAACTTGGGATCTTCACTAGACAGCACCTGTAGAATGTATGTAAAATCTGTCAATATATGCAATGAACAAACAGAGATTCTTTGGATAATTTCAGTATGCCAAATGACATGGAGCCACTCAAACAAGCCAAACCTTCTCAATTACCACACTCCCATTAACCCCTGCATTCTTGGCAATTAACTTCATTGGATAACTCAATGCTCTCCTAACTATATCAGCTCCAATCTGTAACCAAATCAGTTTTGTATTATGTAGAAATTCCACAAGCCTTGTAAAAGCAATTAAATTTACACAATCATATCACCTTCTGTTCATCATTATCAAGGGTTTCCTTAGTGGCATCAACTTTAGCCGCAAGCCGCAACAAAGTGCATCCACCTCCTACAACAATGCCTTCTTCAACAGCAGCCTATTGTAAGAGGAAAAGAGTCCAGAATCCGTTAACTTACAGCAGGGGACGAATTACAGAAATCATCCACAAGAAGCGCATTAAGATACCTTTGTAGCATTAAGGGCATCCTCCACTCTCAACTTCTTCTCCTTGAGTTCTGTTTCAGTTTGAGCCCCAACCTGAATAAGAGGCACTCCAAATTACAACAAAGAAAGAATTATTTGTACAATGACCAGGCAAATTAATGACCCAAAAGACTCACCTGAACCACAGCAACACCACCTGAGAGTTTCGCAATTCTTTCATTAAGCTTTTCTTTTTCATAGTCTTGCTCAGCTGCCTGCAAAGACCACCCAGCATCAATCAGGAATTTTTTTACAATTAAAAAATTCCATCCAATAGAAACATGTGAAAGAAGCAAAAAACTAACTCATACCTCAACAAGGTTTTTAATCTGCGTAACTCGTTTGTTTACAGCTTCCTGAGTGCTACCATCACCAACAATTATAGTTGTTTCCTTTGTGAGTACCACCTTTGCTGCGTGCCCTAGGACTTCACTTCCCACCTTGTCTAGGGACAAACCAACCTCCTCTCTAATCACAGTACCTGATGAAATGAAGAACAAATTGTGACTGATATTCTCTTAAGCAATATCATTAAGCATGATGCCAAATGATTCATTGAATAATAATCTCACCCCCAGTTAGGATAGCAATATCGTCAAGATATTGGCTCTTGCGCTCTCCAAAGCCAGGAGCTTTCAGTGCAGCTATCTTTAGAGATCCTCTGAGCTTGTTTACAACCAGCGTAGCTAGAGCTTCCTGCTCAATATCTTCAGCAATTATCAATATTGGATATCCTCCCCTAATTCCATCTTCCAAAATACTAATCAAATCCCTGGCATTTGTTATCTTTTTGTCAACTAAAAGAAGCTGCACATCAACCGTTAGACAATTAATTGAGTCAGGAAACTCACATTTGGCATCATCTGGTTTTATAATAAAGGGAGATTTACAGGACAGCCACTTACCTTGCAATTTTCATATTCAACAGCCATCTTTTCAGTGTCTGTTACAAAATAAGGGGAAATGTACCCACGGTCAAATTGCATGCCCTCCACAACATACAAATTATTGTCTGATCCTTTCCCCTCTTCAAGTGTCACAACACCTTTCCTGCCCACTTTGCTCATTGCTTCTGCTATCATATTTCCCACTTCATAGTTGTTTCCAGCACTAACTGCAGCTACATCTGCTAATTCACTGTCTTCAACCTGAAAATTCCCACAAGAGAGACATATTTGCATGTAGGTTCAGAAAACAGAAACTCAAATGTCCCTGTAAGCAGCAGTTCAATACCCAAAGTTGTCTATATGAAAAAAAAGATATGTAATCACAATCGTCCCTTTGTAAACAATAGCATGTAAATGATAAGATTCAAAAGTTTTTACTTTACCTCTTTTGACATTAATTTAAGTTCAGCAACCAGGGCTTTGGTTGTTCGTTCAATTCCTCTAGTAATTTGAATAGGATTTGCACCAGCTGCTACCACCTGCACGAATCAGGTTGCAAGACAGTGATTAACTACAATAGCCATGGAATCTTCCCAAGCTAAAAGCAGGTACTACTAACTTCTGCATACCTTAACACCTTCAGTTATGAGACCTTGCGCTAGAACAACAGATGTTGTTGTCCCATCCCCAGCCAAATCATTAGTCTTTGAAGCAGCTTGCCTAACCAACTTAGCACCAATATTCTCAACAGGATCCTCCAATTCAACCTATAATGAATAGTGGAAACACATTAAACTAGAAGTTATACTAAAACGTGAAACTAATAAAGCCTGACATTTCCAAACAGATTATTTAAAGACTTTTGGGGACCAAATTCCAGCACATCACAACAGTTATCCTTGGAATCTAAAATCAGTACCTCTTTAGCTACAGTTACACCATCATTCACAATTCTTGGGGAACCATATTTGCTCTCTAGAACTACATTTCTTCCTTTTGGTCCGAGAGTAACACCAACCAGATCTGCAAGTTTGTTAACACCTGCCTGAAATGAAAAAGGGATAATATGAGTAGAAGAAAGATGAGACGAAATAATGATGAATAATGAACAATAAAACTGGTAGACAGATGCTGTAGGATAACAATAATGATGAAATTGTGAGAAAAACTAACCTGCAACTTCTTAATAGCAGAACCATCCTTGTTGAAGTGCAACTCCTTGGCCATAGCTTGAACCTTGCAGCTAAGTCTTTTACGCAAAATAACTTTCTCCCTTCTGCCTGCCAATGCTTGGGAGGATAATGATGTGAATGAAGACAGAGCCTCAGAAGAATTTACAAGCTTCTTATCTGCTTTAGAAATGCTTAACGAGACAAGGGAACCAGTACAAGACATTGCAGCAAAGGTAGAAGCCATATTGTCTACCACCTGCAACAACAGTAAAGAATAAGCAACACCTCGTCATATAAAATTTCAGCACTGAAACTTTGGAAAAACAAAGAAGCTCATAGGAATATAATACACCAGTTATTATTCACAAGAAAAGGTCTTCCTTTCATGAATTTGTTGCGAGAATTTAGAATCCCAATTATGAAACTTAACAGTGCCAAACTCTCCCCCGTTTGAATGTTTCAGAGAAGTACTCCGGAATTCCTTTAAGGAATTCAGAAACTCACACTCCGAGAGAGTTAGCCACATAGTAAAGATACACAAATCGAAAAACATATAAATATTAAATTAAAAGGCTGGACAAGTGTACAAGTCGACCTCTTTATAGCAGTTAAATAAAATTTGCTTACACTCTGCCTCAGCAAGAAAAAGCAAAGGGCCCAGTGCATATTCGTAATAATGGAAATCTTAACCTACTGAAACTGAAGCTGAAGCTTTTTACTATCAACAATTGCATAATTGCGCCAACATACTAAAAAAAACACAAAGTTAATACACCATAAATGAATTATGCTACCAAAATTACATATTTCTGTTGCGCACCCCAACTAAAAAGCTCTGAAGGATAATCAATTCGTATTCAAAAAATCAAACTAATTAAACAGTCAAGCTTTCATCATTTCATGGTTGAGCATGTAATGAGCAAGCACCAGTAGAAATAATAAAACAAACGTAATAAATTAGCAGAAAGAGCCCATTTTTTTTCCAGTTTGAGCTATTGCACTTTGGGTGGGTGAGTGTGTGTGAGCAATTGCAATGTAAGGAAGGAAATGAGAAGGGGTGAAAGGATAATATAGAAGAATTATCATTTATTACCGAGAGACGGAAGAAATGGAGGAGCTGAGCGGAGTTGAGCGGAGTTGAGCTGAGGCCTGCCGGAGATGCTGATTACAGTAGAGGAAGAAGTAACAGAGAGCTGTAGGGTTTTAGAGTTGCAAGGAATAGGATAAGGGGAAGAGTCTTTGGAAGCTCCGACGCTTCAGAACCTTCTACACTTTCTCGCGGCATTTCTATATGGGCCTTATGGGCTCCTCCTACCACCCATATTAGCCCAGCCTTTCAGTCCCTGCCATTTTCATAGAATTCATGGTTCTGGATTATTGAAAATTAAAGTGGCCCAAATCGAATGGTTTTTGGTTTTTGGTTTTTGGTTTTTGGTTTTTGTGAAGCAAATGTTGTCATTGGAAATTAATGGCTTCATTTATGTTAAGAAATTAATTTTATTTTTAATAATTTTAATTATTTATGAGAGTTTATTATAAGAATTGTGGGAATTTATACCCTTTTTTCACCCAAAAAAATTATAACATCTTTAAAATAAATAAAAACAAATTTTTGTATGGATGCCATAACACCCAACCCCAAAACAGTGAAGATCAATTACTTAGGTAAGGAATTGTTAATTTGTTATATATAGATAGACCGACTTTCAAAGTCTCACAAAAGGCGTGAAATAAAGCTGCCGGAGGATTTGCGCCTTCTGATGTTCGCAATTAGAACGCTCACGTAACATTAGATACTAACATCAACGCTTTTGTGCGCTTTCAAGTGCCCCTCTCTCAGCCAATAGACTATTAGACCAATGCCAATGGGATTATGGGAGAGAAAATCAACACAAATAAAACATCAAATCCGTAACAAAATTCGTACTGCATAATAATACTGAGTTTCATGATAAATCCTAAGTAAGTAATACTGAAACATCTCTAACAATCTCAAATAAATCAAGTTGAAAAAACTAAACTAAATTCAGAATCAAGATTGAACAGATTCTACATATATATGTATATATAGTGATCAAACCACCAGGGCAGCAACAAGGAGAGCTAACAAGATTAACACCGCGCCATGAACTGACGAAATAGTCAGTCCTGATCCTGAATTGGGAACTGGAGATGGGGCTGGAGACATTTCCCAGAAAGATTCGGGAGGATTGGCAATGGGCGGAGGAGAATGTGATCCAGGGGGATACAGAGGCAACACTTCAACCAGCAACTTCTGTCCATCTTTGCAGTGATCAGGATCTCCACTCACGAAGTATAGAGGGCCAGGTTCTTCCAGAGTGATCAACGTATTATTCCCATCAGTGTAGACAGTTTCTGGGCTGCTCAAGTTGCAGTGGTAGTATCCCCATTTGTCCACCTTCACCACCGAATCATTGTAGTACTCAAAACCTGAAACAAGAAATTGAAAGTAAGAAAGTTAGTTTATAGGTGTATAGTTAATGCATCCCAGGAAGCCTTGCAATATCTATTCAAACATAAAACTCAGAAACAAAGAAGTTATGGGAAATTTATGGGATTTTTGCAAAGAAATGTTTAATCATGCAAGATAAAAGCAAAGGGAGAATTAAGTTTAATGAACTGACGAAGTAAATCTCCAACATGGAATTTCCTCCTGGAAGCCCAGACGTTATAGAGATCAGTTTGGTTGATCGCAGGGCGTCGCCAGCCTAAATCATCACCAACTTTGAATTCCTCAACAGCCATCGAAGGAAGAGCATTGTTGAGTAAGATGATGACAAGAATGAGAAAGGGAGTAATAACACAGCAGAGAACTGGGCGGATTGCCATAATTAGCAGGGGCAATATGATGCGGTCTCAACAACAGTTTGTAAACAAGGGATGCTACTCGTATATTTATAAACTGATGCTTGAAGAACAGAGGGCAGAAAGAAATGAATAAATAGACTGAGTAGTGTTGAACTTACGTGGAGAACGTGGGGGGTTAATAGCTAGTCTTGGCGGTATAACTGTTTTAAATTAAGACACAATCCAGGACTGGAAAGAGTTCGTGGGAGTTTGGAAGCAATTGTCTCGTTGACTTGGTCTGCTCTCGGAGGAAATTCTTGTAGTAGCAACTTCATGGTGTTACCAAATCTACCAATCTAAACCATCCCTTAATATGGTGGATACTGTCCATTTCCATGCGTGGGAATTGATTTTTTATTTTATTTTATTTTATCATATGATAAATTTTCTCAGGTGATACTTCAACATGGAACAGGAATTAAAAGTATAGTCTGCAAAAATTTATCGTACTACTATTATCTCACTTTAACAAGATTTCATTTTCGATTGTCGCATCATCCTGTCTTTGGATGCTCAGCAATTTCTGGTTGCAAGAAACCTTAGCTGCCCATTTCCCCCCTCTATACTAAATAGCATAAAGAGTTGCTGCATTCTACTGCTACTTAGCTAATACACAGTCCATCAAAAATGATAACCAGCAAACAAAAACACTCTATATTAACAACCCTCCATGCTAATCATCTTCATGTAGGTTATGAAAGAATTCATAGAAAGAGTCAGATGTGCCAAAAGCCAGATAGATCCACTTGAAATTCTATGCTCATAACTCATATGCTCTTTAGGGCTGCTTCCTTCTTATCTGTAATCATATCCTGGAACTGTGAACGCTTAGCTGATCTGATATCAATTATGTTTGGAGGCACAGGTTCAATAGCCCCATGCATCTCAACCAACTTAGAAAACTCTTGCTTGGTCAGGCTTTTCTTCTCAACTAGTTCATCAACCAAAGCATCCATAAGTTTTCTGTTGTGCTCAAGGATCTGTAGGAAACAGTTATGATCAGAAACATTGACGCAACTATGTGACTTTCCATGTTCGGATATGTACTATAATCTGTTGGTATGGCGCAAGATGTACCTCTTTAGCACGTTCGTAACACATATCCATGATCCTCAATGCCTCTGAATCAATGTCCTAGAACAAATTTCTCATCATACAAGTCAGCATCTGGATGTGTGTATCAATGCTAAAGAAAGTAGTGCCAGAACTAGCAATTATAACACAAAGGCAACAACTCTTTTCCATATTCAGGGACATTTCACTAATACGTTAACAAGGAATATATGTAGTTTGAACAGCAACAACTAACCTACACAAGATATTTAATTTCTTACGACTTCAAAAAGAAAAGGTTGAAATTTTGAAAAGGAAAGAATTTTTTTTTTTTAATAATAAGCTTCAATATACCAACGCATCTTAAGAAGTTTAAAACAAAAGTGGAGTTTAAGTGGAGCCTTACGTTTAAGCGATCAGCAGTCCAGAAGTTATTCAAACCATAATGTTTGTCGGAAAGACCACCAAGAACCAGTGTTCGTGCAGCTGACCTAGCATTGTCTGCAGTCTCTGCCCATATTGTGCTCAACTGCACCATATTCAGAAGAAATGTTAACTGAAAAATTATCCAAATTGATCTCCCTTATTCTTAAGCTTGGGACCACAAACAAATACTTGAGCACAAAGATAGATTATTTACTCCTTACCTGACTCTCACCGTACCATAACTCATCAGCTGCACGTGGTGCTAGTTGCACAGTGATGTGATCTAAGAGTGATTGGCGACTACATGAAAGTCAGATTATGCAAGTCCAAGTTAAATATAATATGATGCATAAATTGCCAAAAACTAAGGTCAAGCACATGATACTTGGATCCATATTTCACAACAAGCCACACTGAATAACATTATTTATAAAAGATAAAAATCAACTTACATTGTTCATCCAAATCAGTAAGGCAAATAACTAATAAATCACTCACAGACATGAAATTTTTCCAGAATTTTACACAAAAAGATATTGGCCACTGACTTAATTTGCAGAGAGATAAAAGCACGATGGATGGCAACAGCTGTCATACCTTAGCATTCCTTCCTTGAATTTGATGTGATCCATTTTCATCCTGACATATCCTAGCTCCCTTCCCGCTCTTGGAGAAATGGTTACCTGCCCAGAGCAACAGAGGTACACAAATCAGTTCCCCATTTTTCAAATTAATAAAACAAAATGCTCACTGACAAAAACTGCGAGAGATCTAACGCAGGAAAACTGAATGGCAGTAAGTTTCACAAGCAAAAAATTCAACTCCAGCCCAAACAGGAAGAATTGGGGAATTGATAATATGACCACAGGTGTAAGTTTAAGCAATGTTTATAAGACATCCAAAAGCTTATAGTCAAAAGAAAAGGAAAAGGTATTATTTCCAGATGAATGATCATCATAAATAATAACAAAAGGTCACTTATATAGCAAATACAAGCAGGATATTGCAAGTTCATAAGTAGATAGCCACATGTTGAGTGTCTTAAACATACAAACTCAATATTTCTGAGGTCAGGGAAGTTCACAGCTGCAACTGCCATTGCTGCTTCATTAATAGCCACTTGCTTCCACATTTCAGGGCTCCTGTCTTTTCTATCTAGCATTCCTCTTTCTTCCATTTGTGCAGCTTGCAACAAATCATCAGTTGTTATCTGCAGAAATGCAGAACTCATATTAACTTCAATCAGTCAACAAATGCACAAAGGTGCATGCCTATTTCTCTAACAAATTTATTTGACCAAAAGAGCCTAATTAACAGCATCAACAGAAACCACTTTGACTACAGAATAGGGATCTGACAATGAGAAATAAGTCTGTAACCCACCCTTCCACACATGCTCAAAAAATGCAACAAAAAAAATAACAGCATGGCATGGACAGTATTTTATGGTTTCTAACTAAATTGTCACTTTTGATTTTTCATGCAACATGTACCTCAGTTCTTCCATCTCGCATCATATTGATAGCAGCAACCTCAACAATGTTGGCTAGCTCTGCTCCAACCATTCCATCAGTCATACTGGCAACTGCCATATAGTCCACATCTGGAGCCATTGGCTTTTTACGAGCATGAACCTGCAACCGACAGGAACAAAGAAATAGAGTAAAATTCTGCTTTCTGAATGAGACAAATTGAATTTGCAAATTTACCAATTGTTAAGGGGATTAATCACACCTTCAGTATTTCAATGCGACCAATCAAGCCAGGCTTAGGTATGTATATTTTCCGATCAAATCGTCCAGGTCTAACAAGAGCTGGATCCAAGATATCTGGTCTATTTGTCGAAGCAATGGTGATCACTTCACCTCTACCTTCAAATCCATCTAAACAGACAAGAAGCTGAAACGTAACAATAACAGCACATGTGAATATGGCACCAAATATCAGAAGTTGCAGTAGTGACCTGAGTATTATATGCACAAGAAACCTGATTCAAAGTAGCGTCACGTTCTTGTCCACCAGAACCCTTAATCAAACCACGTTCCCTTCCAACAGCATCTAACTCATCAATGAAGACAACAGATGGAGCCTATGCAAACAGTACAAATTGCTCAGTATATGTACCAGGCAATCAGACAGTACCAGAAGCCAATAAAGAAAATCAACTTTCAGATATAACAACAGCTGTAAGGAAGTAAAGAAACAGTAATAAGATGCCTCACAAACCCATACTTTTTATAAAAAGAAAATGAAAAACAAGGAAGATACAAAGACAATGGAGTCAGGCATAATAATATGATAAATGATGAACATTAAAATAAATACTTACATTTTCCTTTGCTTCTTGATAGAGTGCTCGCACACGCGAAGCACCAACACCAACATATATTTCCACAAATTGAGATGCAGAAATTGAGAAGAAATTCACACCTGCCTCACCAGCCACCGCTTTTGCTAATAAAGTTTTCCCCACCCCAGGTGGACCACAAAGAAGTATTCCCCCTGTAAGAATTTCCAGACAGAAAATCCACCCAAAATTAAGAAATGTACCAAAGCAATGAGATAGAAAAAGAAATTCTCAAAACATTAATAAATTATGAAAGATCAGGATTTAGATGCATCTTTGCCATATACAACGATTTATTATCCTGGCTATCCCTCAGGAAAAAAGGAAATAAGATACAGCTATACGCAAAAGTGACTTGAAAACACATATGAAGCATAAAATACTACAGAACATTAAATGAAATCAGATCTAGAAAATCTGAGCACTAATTTTGATCTTACATCAGAGTCAACATAAATTACTATGAAATATTAATGATAAAAAAAGACATGGATGGACAGAAAGAGAACTGTTTAAACTTCATGGCAATAGATTTCCAAAAATCTAAACAGCAAGATCAGCCATTAATGAACGATAAACATATAGAACAACAGCTCTCATACAAACCAATGTCCATAAATAAAACCAAGTAAAGAAGTAGCAGAAGACATCAGCTTGTGAAAAAAAAGGGACCTGGTATTCGAACTCCTCTCCTGCGATACATCTCCCCATGAGTGAAAAACTTGACAATCTCCTCAAGCTCTTCCCGTATTTTTCCAAGGCCTGCAACATCTGAGAACTTCACATCCAGACCCCTTTCCAAGTATTGTGGAAGTCTCTTATTTCGTGCTCTCCGAACACGAGCACCAGACTTCATGAATTGCATTGCCATCTTCATATATGGGTTCTGTTCTCCATTTCCTCCTTCCTCCTCATCATCCTCACCCTCACCCTCAACCCCCTCCATTTCTCTCTCTAACTCCCTCATCTTCTTTTTCTCCTCAGCCTCAGCCTTCTCAATCTTCCTCCTATCCTCATAATCCTTCTGATGTTTCTTATAACTCAAAACAACAGTGTAGTAAAATATGAAAAAGAAAAATAACCCGAGAGCTCCGGCAACATTGGGATCACTAGCTAAATTTTCCCATAACCTTGACATGTCTTCAGACCTTCTCTGTGCTTGGCGCAAAGACTCTTCAAACTTAATCCTTTTCATTTCCTTCTTCTTCCTCCTCTCTTCCATTTTCTTCTCCATTTTGGCTTCTTTCTCCATCATCTCCGTATCTTCTCGCATCTTATCCAACTCCTCTTTCCTCCTCCTCTTTAACTCCTCCCTCAACCTCTTCAACTCCAAAGCCTTCTTTGACTGTGGCTTAGGCTTCACAAACGAAAACAATAACATTGGGATTTTCCCCAAAAATCCCAAATAAGGTGAAGGAATCTCAGGCTTTTTCATAGGGGGAGTATAAGCATTCATACACGCTTCATCAAGTTTCAATTCATCCCATTGCTCCCAAAATCTGGGGTCTGCATCAACTGAAGGCAACACTACCCTAACAACCTTAGAATCCTCCAAAACAGCCAGAACCACCTCAGGCCTTTGCTTAAACCCAACATTAGGGGGTTTAATTATGTGCTTAAGTTTCTTTTCCCTTTTCAAGCAAATGATTTCGCTATAAGGCAACCTGTGGGTCACAGCCGGAAGCCCTTGTGACCATTTTTTCAATTCTTGAGGAGTTAGAGCCTCAGACTTTTTAACAGGACGTTTCCTTTCAGCTAATTTAGCAGCTAACAAGGGTTGGGGAAGTGAAGCTGAGATTATCGTTAAAGTCACCGAAACTTTAAGTAAATTTAAATGGGATGTTCTAAGCCTTGATTCTGGTTCTGATTGCTCATGGGTTTCGGAGTTTTCAACGTTGTGGCATGAAACTGCTTTTCTAAGAATGAATTTAGGGGGTCTTGAATAAAATTCTGACTGATATTGCGGGAGAAACAAAGAGGGCAAGAATGTAGAAGAAAGACTGGTGCAATAAGAGGCCATGAATACGACCAAGCAAAATATAAAAGGTAGAAAAGATGAGAGTGCTTTACATTGTTAAGATTGTGTGGAAGCCCAGCTCAAGCAATCCGGCATTATAATCGAATCGAACAAAACTGAGCATCTTGAATGCGTTAATCCAATAGTTACACGTACAATGGGAATTCATGTAGGTTCATCCCTTCGTCTTGAGAAATCCCTCAAAATCATTTGTCCCCGGACTCCATTTTTTTTCGTTGGGACTTGGGAGGACTCCGCTGGAAGCTCAACTAGCAAACTCTGTACAGTGGTGGCGACGTCAGACTATAATTTATTTATTTTTTGTTTTAACAGAAATATAATTTATTTATTTTTTACAAATTTCCAATTCTGGGTAGATGGGTGGGCTTCCAATATGTACAATAGGTTTCCCATTTTCTGGTTGGGTGGCCCTTGCTTCTTATGGCCCAGGAGACAATTACGAGAGGCCCAACTCCGAGAAATGAAGAGTTTTCGCGAGTTTGGGCTTTTTCTCGAAGAATAAATGTAAAAGTATGTCAGGATTGTGAATGAATCCTAACTATTAAGCAACAATAATGACCGACCCAAAAGAGATATGAATGTATATTGAAACAGAGAAAGAATAAGAACAGAGGACAGAGACAGATAGAGATAAAGAATGGAGAAAGCTTTCAGCACAGGAAAGAGGAAAGAATGATCTAATCCAAGCCTAAACTTTATCCGCTCCAACTTACACTATTATATTATAAAGCTGTAGTTAACTATCTAACATGGAATTAACCGCCTAACTGCTTGCTTCTTCAGCACTTAACCTAACTACTTCAGACGACGCTGTTCACTTAATCTCCTCAACAGTGTCGTCCTTCTTGGATGCGTGACAAAGTAGGGAGAGAATGAAACCCGCGTAACTCTGCTAAAAACAGCCCACTGAACCCACCTTAACCTACAGGCCGAAAGATAGGTTTGGGCCCCACATTTGGTTGGAAATTTGCAAATTCATCCTCGAAGTGCTAAAATTTTCATTTTTCTGGAGAGGAGGTAGAGTGGCTGACAGAAGTTTATATACAGGCCTGCAGCCCTGTAAAATTTAGCTATTCACGAAAACAGAGAATCTGTTCCATCACTACTGAGTACTACTGACTTCTCAAGCGAGTCACGGGCCCTTTGACTCATGTAGACTATGTAGTAGCAGTCCATTTGCCATCTGAAGGGACAATTGCATCTGTACACTTTCAGTTTCATGCATCATAATATCTGGTCTAAAATTTGTACACTGCACACTCCAATCTCCAAATGTTAGGTCACCTAAATGTGGGATTGGAATGGAATATATTAAGAGAAAAGAAGTGCATATTTCAGAACTGAATGAACCCATTGAAGTTGAAGGTTTGGCAATCCCCTGAATTGAAAATAATTGAAAATTGGAATTTTGTAATGCGTTTATAGAACCAGACAAAGCAATACGAAAGCATCTAGTAACTCCATTACTGTACTTTTTACTTGTTCTGTCGGCTCACTAATTCAGGCAATCACGGGCACCCTCTTTTAGTTTTTGACCCTCTTTTACTGCCCAAGTCTCCATTTTCAAAAGCTTACTCTTTTTCCCAGTTCACTTTTCAGGTTTCATACTGCAGTTACAACGAAAACGGAAAGTGCTGAGGGGAGTAAGGTAGATGATGATGAACGGTTCTAATAATACAGGGGAGGTGAACATTCAGCTGCCGGAGACTAAATTGGCCGCCGAGATGGGTGCGACAATGAGCGGCCCGTTGTTCTCCTCCAGGCCATCCATGACTGTTCATGGGAAGATGGACACGGCCCACGTGGTTTTGCGGTTGGCTTGTCTTATAACTTCAGTGACCGCTCTGTCAGTGATGACTACTGCTAAACAAGCTTCCACCATCTCCCTCTATGGTTTTAACCTCCCTGTCTCCTCCAAGTGGTCCTTCTCTGACTCTCTCGAGTAAGCATGCTTAAAATTTATCTTCCAAGGGATTATAATGCCCTGTATTTTCACTTCCTTAACTTGCTTTATGAAGATCTACACTTTTGTCCTTCTGGGATCCTGCGTTTCAAGATGCTAACTTTTTTTTTTGTCTTTTTATTCTTTCAGCAGCGAATTTCTGTTGAATGGTTTCGGTTTTTCGGTTTTTCATTTTGAAAGCAATTTTCTTTTAGTTACAAAAATATTCATGCATCGATCATATTTAATAATTTGGTCCATTTTGGACTTTTTTGGTTTTTGTTTTTTGTTTTGTTGTTTTGTTGTTTTGGCAAGTTTTAACTGAATCAGTTGAAACTCTTGAGTGGAGAGTGGAGAGTGGAGACAAATTCTTGAAATGGTTATACACATGGGTAAATAGTGAATACATTTGTCAGCACTTACAACAGTAGTTTAGACTTTAGAGGGAGTATTGTAGCTTTTTGTGGATTTTGTTTATAACAAGTCATTAATTCCACCTTTATTGACTTGCATATTTGAATGCCATACTTTACTTGTTTGCCTAAGCAATAAAAAATTTTTCTCCAAGTATTCAAGAATTTCAAATTTTAAGGTAAAGATGTCAACAGGTGACTGTATGTATGATTGGCTTGGACTTGGAATGTTAAAAGAATGCATTGATAGTACAAATCTACTGTTACTAGCTGAAGAGATTGATGTTATTTGGATTAACAGAGCCTATAACCTATGGTATCCTTGTATTGATGTATTGAAATGAATTGTGAATTATATATTTGGTTGAGCAATGGGAATGGATGCTGATCAGGTATCTGGTTGGAGTTTCGGCAGCTGTCGCAGCTCATTCTCTGCTTCAACTGCTTATTAGCGGATCAAGATCTCTACGAAAATCTCCAGTCATTCCTTCTCGAAATCATGCTTGGCTTATCTTTGCTGGTGATCAGGTAATTCAAATTTGGTGTCCCACTTTGGCAAAGCATCCGCATGAATCTTTCTCATTGGAATAATTGTTATAGCATTTCACTTATCCGGCCAATTCCCTTTCAAGTCATGTCTGATGATCATGCGGCTCACTGAGTCTATCAGGGGATGCTTTTTTGCATATGCTATTACCAAGTTGCCAAAGATTCATGTTAAACTTTGAAGTGTTCTTTGAGTCAGCTTACTAACACTTACTGTTGTAGAATTTGGGCAACATCTGAACTTGGTATTAGTTTTGATGGATGTTGTTTAGTGATTCATAGCTGTCCTCCTTGATTTTAATTGAGAATGTGACATTATAGTTGTTTCATTTATATTTGGAAGTCTTCATATTCTCCTTTAAGAGATTGAAATGAGGATAAGTGGATAACAAAACACAAGTACGATGAACACAAGTAGTATCCTACACAGAAATTCGTCAAATTCATGGGTTTTAGTTGAGTTTGCGTGGCTAAGGATTTCTCTTTCAGATATTTGCATTTGCAATGATGAGTGCTGGATCAGCCGCATCGGGGGTCACCAATCTGAACCGTACAGGGATAAGACATTCAGCTCTTCCAAATTTCTGCAGTCCCTTGCCTGTTTTTTGCAATCGCGTTGCAGTATCCATAGCCTTCACGTTCTCCAGTTGTTTGCTGCTTGCCACTTCTGGTGTTCTTGCTGTAATTTGGCTGTCCAAGAATTAACTAAGTCCCACTCTATTCCTAACTCTTTTCTACCTACGTTAGCACGTATTACTGTTATGAATAGTCCATTTCCTTTGTCATTATGATTTTTTGATAAAAGAATTTCCACCATAATTGGACCAGACATCGCAAGTTCTAAGAGCAACTGTGCGTCCCAACTCCCAAGCTGTGATGAGATAAAGGGCTTGCAAATTGCGTCGTCTTTCTGAAGAAAGCAAATGTATTACTGATAAAGTGTTAAATTTCTTAGTGAACCCCGGTTCCTTTTGTTCCGATTAACGTTTTCAGAAAGAAAATCAAGTCTCATTCTTGTCTAAACACGTGAGCTGCCACCAACTCATCTCTTGCTCTGAGATATGCTTATGCTGCAAATTTCAAACACGTAAAAAATTTGTGTACACTTCCGCCGCTACAAACAGAGACCAATGTTTCTCTGAACCAACCCAATCACTGCTAATCAATATAAATGAAAATTGAACCAAATAAAAGGCTCAACAATGTGAAAATCTCGTTGAGATTGCCGTCAAAAAATGCTGGGGAAGGTCAAGAAAATACAATACATGCAAATAGTGTACAAAGACAGCAATAAACTGACTTAGACACCAAACATATAGTCCACAATTTTGGAAACCACAGATTTGGCAGGGGCGGCAACAGTCCCACCAGGTTGCTTGCTGGCACTGCCATTCTGAAGGTAGTATGGATGAGGAGAGGATCCGGCGGAGTTCCACTCTGAAGTTCGACTAGAAGGTGCCGGTGGTAAAGTCATGAATCCTTGATTCTTAGCCCTTTCATTCAGGGCCTGACGTTGCATTGGGTCCACTAGTTTCACGCCAATGATGAGTACTCCATTTATTTGCATCCCATTTTTGCTGAGGGCTTTGTGAGCATCAGCACGATTCTGTGTCAAGACGTGATGCAAAAATGTATTTAAGTTTTCTCTATTGATTCGCGAGACTCAAAGCCAAAGGATCAGCTGCAGTGTCAAAGTCATGGAAGTTCATTACACATGTACATAAACAACTGTCAAGTACCTGATATAGAATGTGCATCCAATTGGCTTCTCTTGGCCCGGGGACATGTTTTAGAACCACCCCACATTTTTCAAACTCCCGCAAAACTAAATTGGTGTCTACTGGAGAAAATCTGTACAAGGAAACATTTGATAACAAGCATTAGAAATAAAATTACAAACTTTATCATGTAACATTTCTTCTTCCAAATTGACCCCAAAAAAAAAAAGAAAAAAAAGAAGAAGCTGGAACAGGCATAAAGTAAAGATTGACCAAATAAAAAGGACAACAGCTGATTATTTAATGACATCATTTGAGTGAAATTCACAAGGAGAACAGAATACAACTGTAATTACTAAACTTAATCTCATGTACATTCACCAAGTGTCCAAATAAACTCATCTAGGTTCAAACTTAGAGGAGCAACTAAGTGACAACATTCTTATTCAGATAGCTGAAGTAATCCAATCACCTTCTTATAATAGATTATCTTGATCTCCTTCCCTGAGGAATGTTAGAAGACAGATGGAAAAACACGAACTAACAGGCACAAAAGAAATCACAGGCCCCAGCTCTAAGACCGCAATTTTGGAATAATTCGCCATCATTGTCGCCAAAATGCTATAATCATCGACAAGTAATACGGATCAATTATACTCCATTTACAACCAACTTTCTTTCTAACTCCCCCCACTACAAAAGTGTCTGTGAATGACTTAAAAACAAACTGAAAATCATGCTGCAACAAGATAAATCAGGCAAGCACACATAACTTCAGAATACATCAACAGTTTCCCGCAATTTTTAGAATTTACCATTGCTTTCATAAGAGAAAACCAAAAGGCAGCGACTTTTCATGAATGTTACCAATACTTGTATAATATAAATATGGTAAAGTTTGAAATTACAGATAGTAGAAAAGAAGGCATACCCATAGACAGTCACCCACTCTTCCTCATCAAGTCTCCCTACTGGAACTGAATTTTTCTTCATCTCTGGTCTCGCAACCTCCCTTGGGGCTGGCAGAGTAATCAAGGCACCAGGCTGAACTACACCTTCAACGGGAGAACCTTTTCCCTTATCCTCTTGTTCGGCACTACCACCGCTCTTTGAAGGTGACCACCAACTCAAACCCACCACAGGAGTTTGCTGATTCTGCTGCCTATTTCCCATTACATTATATGAAGTGCTGGCCTCGGACTTGCTCTTAGGAGTCGAAAACTCCCTGCCAAAGCTCTGAACTGGGGTTCTTGGGTCAGACCTTACTTCAGGGGACATAGGATAATCAGAAATTCCAGATTCTGGTGACAAATCGGATCGGTCTCCAAGGGTAAACATGGGAGGAGGAGGAAGATCAGAGTTGGCAAAATTCTCCCGCCATAATGCTGAAACTGCAGCAGCTTGACCTGGGGTTGCAAATTTCCCACTGGACTTCCTAGAAGAAACTGGTGTAGCCAAATCTTGGAAGAACAGAGATTGCCTCCCAGATTTGGGGGTTCTCTGTATTGTATTGCTCATATTTTCACTTTTTTACCCGCCTCTACAGGTAAATAGATTACACATACACGCTAAGTAAATAGCTAGGGATTAATCAGTGAACACTTCTTAACACGAAAAATTACTCTTAACTTCTCATTTATTTTAGCAGACAAAAGTTCAGATTCTTTTTAGGGGGGAGGGAGGAAGCAGAACATGAACATTATAAAATTCCACCTAAATTCAAATTCATGCACCCCAAAAAAAATCATAATCTCTTGAACGTCAATTACAAACCCGCAAGCACTACTGTTTCAACTCCAGGCATAAATAAATGAATAAATTTGAAAACACAAAGAGGGAAAGCAATCAGCAAGCTCGATGCTCATAAAATAGCAGAAAATTGAGCTCAAAATCCTGGACGAAAAAATATAAAAACAGAAGAGTTTAACTGAGAAATTACCTTATGATGAACGCGTAGAAGATTGGTTGGGGAATTTAATCGGACTTTTATGGTACGAATTAGAGTTGCCCCAGCTGAGAAGGGAGAGCAAACAGAGCAGCGGGCGAGTAAAACCCTAGGCGTCCGCTCAACGCCCCAGAATTCAAATGGTAAAAAAGGCGTCCTCTCAAGTCCAAACGCCAGAAATGAACATTTTTAATTTTTTTTTTCAAAAAAATGTTTTTGGGAAATACGAGAGAATTTCATTGTAACCCGAACCTTGGGAGGATTTTTTTTTAATTTTATTTTTATTAGAAAAAACATGATTACTAATCCCATGATGCTTCTTTTTTTTTTTTCTCGTGCCCCTCAAATTTTTTTTTCTCTTTTCTTTTCAGGCACTCTATCATTCATTAGTACAGACTGAATCAAAGGTATACTTTTAAAAAATTTGTAATAAATTCTCATATATCTTAAGATGCTACAAAGTAAAAAAATACTAATTAAAGTGACCAATTGCTGATTATAATGACCCGTTGCTATTTATTAAATTGTATTAAATAAATATTACATAAATCATTAAAAAATTTAACTTCATATATATCATCACTCTATTACTGGGAATGCGTGTGATTAGGTGATTAAACATTTTTGTTAGTGTTTATACTAGAGAGATAAAAATTTTTATTTTGAGGCGAGCAGGACCGTAAACCAGCCGAACATAAATGAACAAATATCATTCAAGTAATACAACGAACATATTCACAAATAACTCGTTAACACGTTCGTAAACAATTAAACAAAATAATCACCATTACCATTGGAGGGGATCGAACACAGGTTTCTTGGATGAGAATGATGTTTGTATATAATTAACCAACAATATTATTATATATAAATTTTAAACGAACTTGTTCATGAACAATAAACAAGTTTGGAGTGAAATAAACGAACCAAACACATGTCTGTTAAACGAATACTAAAATCTGTTTGTTTATTATTCGTTTAACTTAACAAATAAATATAAACGAACGTAACCGAATTTGTTCACGAACTGTTCAGCGAACGTACTGGTTCGTTTACACCCCTAAAAGCTACATATGACCTGCACTTGCTAGAAAGGAACTCTTGGTTTATTCACGTTACATTACACATTGAACACCTTGAACATTACAATCTTGCTCCAAACAACATGATCTATATCTGTCCGGAACAAGAAAACAACAAATATTGACAAACTTCTTGAAAAAAACTATTCAAAAGGGAGCCGAAAGGGGTTCCTTGGGATGAGACTGATCCGGAGAATCAACCGTCGCAGAAGCGCAGAAGCATTGGCATGCTTTCTCAGTGATGTAGTTAACCTTATCCTTGGTAACACCCTGATCCATGTTCAATGTTTCCCTTTCCTGAACCAACAATACCATGTCCTTGATCGAATAATCTGGTTTTAGTCCCTGAAATTGACATCGCATATCGTTCAAATAGTTATGAATTTCATCGTGATGATCAGTTCAAAATGATTGTAAAGAGCAAATTTTATGGAAGCAAACTGAAGAGAGGTTTTTCTATTCATAGAACTGCGTCCATTTTACAGCAGAGTTAACGTTATACATACCCCAACAAACAAGCTTGATGCTTCTTCTGGTTCCTTCTTTTGCATTATCTCAACAGCAACTTCCTGCACTCAAAATGAATAAAAATGGCTCACCTAGAAAATAAAATCGAACTGACATAGGACAGCAGGAAACTAGGCAATACACATGCGCGTACCCTTGCTTGGTTAAGTTGGTATTCTCTCAAGGTTCTGGGCTCGAAATCAATGGAACAGTGAAGGTTAGCCATGACCTAGACACAACGCGCCTGACTTCAAACTCTTATAATAACTTGAAAACTTTGGGTTGCAGCCCATAACACGTTTCCAACGTCCGATCCCTATGCGCCTTGCACCAAATGAATCGTCCCGTCCCATCTATTTATATATCCCATGACGATAATATTGTATATTCTCTGAGCTGGTATCGATATATCACGGGTTCTTGTGGACTTTGAGGAACAAAGTAAAGATAGTTATCGCCACCCGTGATCAAAATCATACTTTCACAACCTCCCTCGTTGAAGATTTCTATCTTTCTTTGAGCTAAAGGATCAAGAGGTCCAATGCCTTCTGCAATCAATTGGTTGGTTGAGAATTTGAGATGATAATTGAACACTCGTGCTTTCTCCTCCTTGGTTGGTGCTTGGGTGTGGGTAAAAATCTTTACAACTATTGATGAGAAAATTTCATGCGAATAACTATGATGATTAGAAAATTTTGAATCCTTTACGATATGAAATTGCTACCATTAAAAGAGTCCAATATCCAACGGGTGATGGGCTTCGAGTTTGTTATATTTTCTAGGCTTGTATCTGGCAAATTCTGTAGCGCATTAAATATTAGTTCAGCCCAAGACAACATTGGACTCAATTCTCAATAGTCATCCATTCATTTACCCTTCATTAGCGCAGCACCACCCCCCCCAAAAAAAAAAAAATAAAATAAAAAAAATCATCTCTTCAGCCAAGCAGTCAGTCATATTAAAGCTAAAGCACGTATTATCCAGATAAGGACAAGGCAATTATTCACCACCATGAAAAAGACAAAAAGTGGGTTCAATTCAATACTACTCATTGAATGCATATAGCCCATTAAATGGTCAAATTTCACCACAAAATTTACCCTAACTCTTGCTGTGTTGTTGCCTCATTTGGCTGCATTTGATTCTGGGACAAAATGTGAGCAGTTTTGTCATCTAAATAACGACAACAGGGTCACAGTCAGTAAAAAATTAAAAAGAAACCAAGAGCTGGGATTAGATTGTGGAGGGTTGAGAGGCTGGAGACAACAATAATGGCGTCATGTTGCCAAATAACATGGAAAGATCCCAAGACATGGGCACACAGCCATGGCTGTGACTTTGGATATATTATCCAAAACAGCTTGCACTAACAGTCATGCACGTCACTTACTGCATGTGCCTCTTCTTATCTCCCACATGCAAGTCCCTCTATCAATTCGTCTCTGTATTCTATAATACCATTACACCCACCCCCTTTTCACACATCAAATTAACCACCAACTGAAGAAGAGCTTGCTAGAGTATCATGCATGAAATTATGGAGATTTCATACATTATTACCGAATATATATACCTCGTGATATACTACAACTACAACTCGATCTGGGCCATGCAACTGTACCACCTTTACCTTTCTATATGTACATACATTGTACTTTCAAGTACCACCATGTGTAGTGTATTCTGATTGTTTCCTTATCAGAGCAAGTAGGCTAGCGTGCTTAATAATGCCTGGAATTGATGGATGGGCAGCTCGAATTTATTGCATGCCAATGCATAAAGGATCGGTGCCAAAATGCTGTTTTTATTTTTATGTCTTTATTTTCCCTTGGATTTTAGGTCGAGAAATTTCAAGCTTCATTGAAAGTTCAAGAAAAGACTGTTTCTTAAATTCCATCACGGGAGCAATTTTCGTCCTAAGAAATTATTTGTGGTGGTGTTAACTCAACCCACAAAGGTAACTTAGGCTATGTTTGGTTTACATTTTTATTTGTAAAAAGTTAACTTTTTTTAACTATAAAAATAAAACATTCAAATAACGTTCTATTTTAAATTTTAAAATTTAAAATTTAAAATTTAAAATCCCTTTAAAATTCTTTCCACATTATTTCAAAAAAAAAATTCCTCCAATCTACTTTTTTATACTTTTTTTTTTTATAAAAATTTTTTACCAAAACTTTCATACATTTCAATAAAAAATTTTCAAATACAACACAATCCAAACATAGCCTTAGGTTTTTGGTTTGAAGGTATCATGAGTAGAGAATCACTGTTGCTTTTATTTAACGTGTTTGGCATAAAAGATATAGGATTAGAGGAGTTAACGAGATATTTAAAAGTAAAAACAAAAAAACGATATGGGCCAAAAGTATGTAGTTCATTATCCAAATTTTATGTTTCGAAGTCAAGAAACCAATAGTATCATGTTAATATTTGATTAATTACGCACTATTGGCAACAGTAATGACCCAGTGCGAGCATAAATTAAAATTAGTGTACATATTAAATTGGATATTGTTGTGGGGCACCTTTGGAGGGGGAGTGTCTGCAATCGGGTAGACAATCAAATCGCCCCAGTGTCAATGTGTCATGGTACTCTGACTTAGCTCATTCCTTAATTAATTAAAACCCCACCCCATAAAGAAAAAAAAAATACCTATGTGACCTAGGCAACTACAAAAACAAGTTTTTTTTTTATTTATGATGAAATTAAAAGGGAGAAATTCACTTCATTTCTACTGGTTCTTCGTGCTTCTCGGTCTTTTCCCACATTTGATTCGAACCGCACGTCCATGCAGAGTTTCTTCGTACGCTGCACGATGCTCTTAAACATCTTTTCATCTTTGCAAATCCTCACGTCTGAATGCCCCATTTTCATCACTGAAATCCACACTATCTTTACTCTTTGTTTCCTTCCTCAATTTTGGCTGTTCCCTTCATCGTTGACTTCAATATTAATTGTTTCGTTTTCAGTACTATCGTGGATACAAGTCGAGTCTTTTTCTTTTTGCAAGTGGAATCAACATACTTGTAGAAAGGTCAAACAATTTTGCTTACACTTTCCTCATTGATTGTTTCTTCCCAAAACAAACAAGTTTACCAAAAAAAAAAATACACTAAATTTTAACTCTTTAGCCCATTTAAGTTATGGCTCATCTTTAGAACATCCAAACGAGTAATAATAATGCAGATCAGATTTTGAAGGTAGGATACCAATGAAATGATACATGAATAAGTAAGTTACCAAAGGGAGAGTAGCTTTTACCAGTACCAGTATAATTTATTAGGTGTAGAAGACAGACAATTAAGGGTGAGGGTCGTTGAGGCCATAGATAGAAGAAGCCCCGCCATGTGCAAATGCCCAACCATTTAAGAGATCGGGAACCATAATCTACCGTTGTACCGTGGCCCATGGTCTTGATAAAAGTGTCGCAACCATATGTATGATTGCAATTTGCAACCCACTTTCCAGCTGATATTTCATCATCTTTGCTTTGTCAACAAGCAAATTATATCAAAACTCTTACACCTTTTTGTAGTTTTCTCTTTTTCTTTAAGGAGAAAAAAAAAAGGCCCATTTAAAAGATTTGAAAGGTAAAAATTAAGTTGAAAAAATATAACGAATTAATAACCAAAATTAGCAAGAAATTACATGAGTCTACAATTAATTGACCATATTCATCTCTCTCCATTTGTCATCTTAGTTATCCATAACCTTGATTTTCTTAAAAAAAAAAAAAAAATCATCTAGAGCATAGTGCCTAGCTACGACTTTCTAGTAGTGAAGTGGGGAAAATTTTTTTGCTGCTGGTGCACCTTCATTTTTTATACACCAACGGATACTAGATCATTAGCCTATAATCGGGACCCACATTTTGCTGATGTGGATGATGATGATGAATCAAGAATTCATCTCCCCCGTTGGATACTCCAAACATGGAGGCTTGGCTGAGCAACTGTTGCTGTTGCTGCTGCTGTCTCTGCAGCTCCTTTTGCCGCCGGAGCTCCAGAACTTTCCGGTGAGAATTCGAATGCTTCGCCGACACAAAAGTCGGGCTGGCAGCAGGCCTGTATTCGGGCACTAGCCGACCCGACTTGTACCGGACTCCACATGCATTGCACAAGGTCTTGGGCCCCATTGGTCCCGTCCTCCACTGAGGCGTCTTGTCAGACCCGCAATGAAGACATTTTCTCCCCGGAGTCTCAGTCGCCTCTCTTTTCTTGGACGGAGCCGTCTTGAGGGCCTTGTATTTTACGGTAATGTCGAGTGGGTTAGGAGTACTGTTGGTGTGGTTTTCGCCACTGGTCTCAGAAGATGACGTGGCAGGTGAGGAGAGGAGGAGGAGGCGGGAGGCCCATTTGCAAGGGGCGGCCCTGGAACGCTTGCTGCGGGCTTTGCCAGGAACGGAGACGTCGGAGGAGAAAATTGGGGATGAATTGTCGTTATTGATGGCAGCGGTGGCGGAAGAGGAGGTGTCGGTGGTTGTGGTGAGGGTGGCGGCAACGGCGGAGGGAGGTTTTGAATTTGTGGTTGGAGAGATGAGGTGGAGGTTATGAAGGTCGTCGCTGGAGAACGATTCCTCCACAAAATTCGAGAGCCATTCAAGCTCAGCCAAGTCGTCATACTGTTCCACACAATCAAACAAAAATATTCCCAAAATTAGCACTACATTTTCCATAATTATATTCACTACCCCAAAAACATACAAGACTCGGAAACAAACGCCTAAATTCGGAGACGAATGTAAATTTTTCTATAACTACAAAACTTTTTATGTGACGGTCTTAATTAATTAAAAACAAAATTACAAAAGGAAATGCTAGAAATTACCGGAACACAAAGCTCGCTGCCGGAGAATTGAGTGTCAGTGAAGCTACGGCAGCTAAGGTCTCCGTTAAACTGTCCTTCGCCACCGGAAACAGAAGAGTTACAGCTGTCGACGACGGTAAGAGAAGACGACTCGCCTGAATTCCCCGTAATGTTGTCGAAAAAAGCGTCGGTCATAACCTCGTCTTCCTTAGGAAAATCCAAAAGGTCATCCACCGCAAAATTATTGTTGTTATTATTAGTGCTAATATTGTCGAACAGCTTCTGGTCGAATTCAGCGTCGGCTCCGGCATGTCCAAAATAACCGCCGACAAAAAACTCCGATGAAGCTTCCATTTATGGTTTCGAATTTTACGGGGAAGGAACGAGCGAGTGAATAATGAAGCAACGTATCGTTGTGTGTGTCTACGTGTTTTTTTTTTCTTTTGTTTTTGGTTTGGCAGGGGAATTTGAGAGAGGAAAAGGAGAGAGACGAAATGGGGGGAGTTGAGTTTGAAGAGGACAAGGCGCAGAGAGCTGGAAGTGAGGGGGTTTTGATGTGTGAATAGAAGGGTTGAAAGGTAAATATATATATATAATAATTTACTTAATTAATTAATTAATTATGACTCGGGAGTACCCTTCTTTGTTTTAAATTTAAAAATAATTTCTTTGCTCTTTTTACTTAATTTAAACTCGAAGGAGCATCTTTACCTGCTGTCGAATAAAATATTTATTAAAATTGTTGTTCCCTCGCTACTTCTGTAAAGTTGTGTTTCTTCTTTCTTTTATGGTAACTTACTTTTCCTTTTGTTTTATTTACTTTTTAAGAACCAGATTTTTCATTTCTATTTTCTTTTTTTTTTCTTGTTTTTGCCACTTTTTTCTTTTTTTTTTTGGTTGCCTTAATTTTGCTTTATTTGATGGAGGAAGTTTTTAAAAAATGAAAAAAAAAAAGGAGTTGGACTAAAGGTAAATAAAAATGCTTCATAATTCGCGCTAATCAAGGCAGCTAGCTCAGGAACCTTCACCGACTTTATTCTGGAAAATTGGCAGTACTCTCGCTGAGCATTTCTTGTTTTTTGTAATTTATTATGCAGCTATGTTTGAATTGTTTTTCTTTTCTCAAACAAAAATTTAACATTTAAACACTTTTTTATTTTAAATTTTAAATTTTTAATTTCCCTCTCAAATTATTTTCACATAATTTTTTTAAAAAATTCTTTTTGCTTTTCATCCAAAATACTCTTTTTATCAAAAAAATTCTCACACACTCATAATATAAAATTTATCAAACAAATTAAAATCCAAACATAGGCATACGAATACTGATGGTCTGAATACTGAGCTAAAACACGTTCAACATGTATGTAATATATAATAGTATTGGTTGGTTTTCAATCTCTAAATATATGGAAGTAGCGGCAATAAAATCAGGGCAGTGATATCATGTGCGTGGTGAATAAACAATACACAGGCTGCATTATAAGAGCTTTTTAATTTGGGTTTGGAAGTAACTTAGCAAGAGGCAAAGTGGGCGCTGGTGAATTAATAAACAAGGCAATTAAAAAGAACTTAATGAAGTGAAATAGTTCAT
Source organism: Gynochthodes officinalis (assembly GCA_020080225.1). Taxonomy (NCBI): domain Eukaryota; kingdom Viridiplantae; phylum Streptophyta; class Magnoliopsida; order Gentianales; family Rubiaceae; genus Gynochthodes; species Gynochthodes officinalis. The sequence goes on along the minus strand of CM034625.1, from coordinate 12,370,151 downwards.
TTGGATCAATATTGTCCTAATTTTTCTAAGGATTCTAAATTCCAATGTAAACTTTTCAAATACGGTAAACATGACATGCTATTGAGGAAACTGGCCCCTCTAAATAACTAATTTAGCATCACTTGATCAAAATATGAACTGGGCAATTGAATAAACACATCTGATTTTGTAACTCTTTTTTTTTTTTTCATTTCATTTATCGTGAAAAGTGGGTCAAAATGAGTAACAAAACTACACTAAGTTGGAGTTTATTTCATTGTATGAATATATGACATTTATTAAAAAAAGAAAATTCAAAGGGGGTGGGATTTTGCATAAAGGGAATTGTATATTTGTATTGTATGTAATTACGCATTCGAAAATTCAACCCATTTCCCTTAAGAATCGATCCAGCAGGTTTTGTCGCCGTGACTCCTCCATTAGTGTCCAGGTATACAGCCGGATTCGCCTGCATCCTTTCTCGCTCTCTCTCTCTCTCTCATTATTTTCCTATCGGGACCTGCGCTTTACCCCCCACCCCCCTTATTTTATTTGCTTAATTATCTTCAATTTGTATCTGATTTCCCCCTCTTTTGTTTTTTTTGTTTTTAATTTGCTTATTTAATTTTGTACTTTCTACTCTCTAATACACACGTTATTATATTCCTTAACCCACGTTACCACACGACGCTTACAGCTCAACTCTCTCTAACCAAACAATGCTAGCAGTCATCAGCTCCATGTGCGTCCAGTCCCCCACTCCCATGTTTTTTCACTTTTTACCTTCCAAGCTAAGTTAGGATGATGTTCCAAACAAATAAAAATAAAAATTATCCCCATTCTTCTCGTTTTTCCTTTTTCTTTCCTCTCAATTCTTACAACTCTTTTTTTTTTTAAACAAACGTTAGTATATTTCATTACACATGCAAAAATTACATAATATAACCTCAAAAAATTAATTATTTTTTGTAATATTATATATATATTTGATTGTAACCATAAAAGAAAGTGTGATAATAAAAAAAAATTATTATTTTCGACTAATATACAATAATTTTTACATTAATAACAATTATAATTAAAAAACCTAACTTGTCAATCGCTTTTAAATGATCTCGAAATTGCAGATTGCAGACGAAACTAAATGCAAATCTAGGTCCGTAACTTCTGCCCCAACCTAATGTGATGCGATTTACCCCTGGCTTCCAAGCTATTAACTCTAGTTCATTGATTTTGGACTTTTAGTGGACGATTAGACAAGATTCGAATCCAAACAAAATTCTAACCATCTATCAACGAAAAATAAATTGAATGAATCGTGTAAATTTTTCAAATAAATTCTTTGATTTTTTTTGGAACCCAGATGATTAATACTTTACAATTCTTCTCAAGAAAAAATTCCAATAAATACTTTACATTTAGTAAATATTTAGAACGATTAAAATAATTTATAATTAGTAAATATTCAGTATAATCTATGCTTAGAAATTAAATTTATTGTTAACTAAACTTTTGGTATGATTTAATAAAAAATATGGAGCCATGAATATCACAAAAATAGGGGGATTGCTACAATTAAGTGAATCCTACAGTATCCAATTCATCAACATTGTCGGTTGATGTATGGGGCTTTGCAAACTCTTTGAGTCTTTTGCCTTTTATTATTATTTTTCGTATGCACTACTATAATGACAATTTTTGAAATCACTTACCGTGCAGACGGTGGTTGATGTGCTGCTTAATTTATGTTTTTAAAACCTTTTTTTTTTTTCTGACATTTGTAGATTTCACGCTTTTGTTTCTTTTGATATAACTTAAGATAAAAACGTTAAGCATCCCCCATTGCTTCCTCGAAGCTTGACATTATCTTATAGTCGCAGTTATTGTACAAATCCCCATGCAAATGACTGCTAATAATTGGATTAGGTAAATCCTTCTTTATTATTTCACTCTCACCTATCAGCACTGTACTCTTTTTAACACCCCCCTTGGCATTGCTTATTTATCATCTTGTATTGTGTTTTCATCTTAGGCAAAAAAAAAGAAAAAAGTATGTATTCTTCAAAGAAATAATAAAGCAATTGGAGTAAATTGCTATATTTGTTTGGTATTTGTTAAAAAAGAAAAAGAAAAATAATACATGTTATTTATTTTTAATGAAATATCTATAGCATTTTAACAAATAATGACTATGTAGGTCAAAAAATTTTAAAAATAAAGATGAAATAGATATCCTACGCTTATTATATATTAATTGTATTGTATTTTGTAATTAAAAATTTATACTTTTTTTTTGGAGACAACAAGAGTAAATAAAACGAGTCAAGAGTTCTTATTGTCATATTGGAAATTATTTAAGGTCGGAATAAATTGTATTTTTATTTTACATTTCTATATGTTGCGAGATATAAATTATATTGGAAATTGTTAGAATCAAAAAATTAGACATCAAGAAAATTCAGTAATAAGAAAATTTTTCATTAAAATAAAATAATTTAAAATCATTATTGTCTACAAAACAATAAGGTCGTATGACCTCTTCTAATCTATGGCCCTAAACTTACAAAATAGCAAGGTTAATCTATCAACTACGACAACAAATTGCGTGATTTTTGTTTCCTACTCATCTTTTATTTACTCTCACTTATAATTCAAACAAAACTAACGCACATTTATATAGGGCATTTATGCGGACTCAACAACTCGACTAAGAAAGTTAATTCAAATTGAGAAGATTACACGTTTTGTTTATAAAAATATAAAAATTTTATAATACGTTTTAAAATACAATTCATATAAATAATTAAACGTTTACGGTCTAATCAACTTTGAACCCACAAATCCACCAATCGTGGAATTATTTTGTAAAAATCGTACGCGCAGTGTAACATTTTCGAATGGTGCAAAACGGGTAACATATTCTAGCTGTTACGTATCCAACTTACTACTGCTTTTGATTGCTTGCATTTTAAAAAAGTACATATCTTTAGTCATTATACCAGAAACTCTTTTGGAGTCGTGGAGTGTTATATGAGTATGCTTTTCAAATGGGTTGGGTTCATTCATGGGGTCCGACTTAGCACGTGACAAAGGGGAGGGGATATTGTCAGCCATCATGTGATGGACTTTAAAAAATATACTTATGCTGCTAAGATACCATACCAGTTTATTAAGCTGAATTGAAAGGTCAGGATGGCCACCCATTTTTACCAAAACGGCGGTCAAAGCTCCTTACTAGCGTTGTGAAGGCAAGCATGAGCAGGCACCAATGTAGCAATAGCTGGAAGGGGAATTGGAATCTCGTTTTAGTCATAACCTGCGACTTATCTCACAACCCACCGTCTTTTCTTTGATACTTCCCTCACACGTGCGTGGGTGTCGACTACTCGACTCTATGCATGTCCGCTACCGACGGGGCTGCACGACGTGGGACGGTCACGTGAATGACAAACACTGCACGTGCCTCTTCCCCTAACATGTGCCTTTAAATTTTTTCAGTAGGAGAGGAGAGGAGAGGCCACAATAGAGAAGCTTTGCATTTCTCTGTTTTCCTCCCGCGATGACTGCATTATTACACTCCTTTCGGCTTCATTTCATCCTCATTTGAAATCCTCCACCTGAAATCCAAGGAAGTTTATGCCATGAATTAATGTATTGCAAGCAGAAGCTTTAGTTTATGAAAAATTGGTTGAAAATCATTCTGAAAACGGACTGTCTAAATTGTTTGCAAATTTTGTCCAATCTTGACCAAAACTGCCCTATCTTATTGTATGAACTTATGGATGAAATATTGTATTTTGCATCTTCATTAGAGTCACGTACTTTTGTCAAAGTACCTAGGAATCAAGTCACGAAAGCTCATAACTTAGCTTCCAAATCTCTGTAATTTCCTTTTATGAAATGAATTAAATCTTGTGTAAAAAAAAAAAAAAGAAATCCTCATTCGACTCCCTTCTAAGTTCTTGCACCAAACATGCAACATTAGCAACCCTCCAGCATAAAAAAAAAAAAAGTTCGTTAACTTATATATCGAGTTCAACAGGAATTTGATGAGTTGATTCATCCACACATCTTATTTTTATTGCTATAATAAAAGTTATTTTACATGTTGTTTGACGTAAAATAGATAGTGAATTTGTTTTATTTTATTTTATTTTTTGATTACTCTATAGATAATTTGATAACTAAATAATTTTTTTGTCACATTTCAAAATACTATTAACCAACATATTAACTAATTGATTTTTATAAATTACATTGGATTTGATCCTCTTTTCCTCTACAGTATCTCGACAAGAGATGAGCATAAAAAGGATTCACTAATTCTTATACATATCACTTATTTTCACCTTTTACCCCATATTATTGGGTGCATCCTAAATATATGAAAGATCATCCATCAAACCGTACACATGATTTTTATGGAATATAAGTTTTTACTAATTTTATATGTATCTATTAAATCGAGGCAAAATCGGGAATCGAAGAAAAGATTTTGCTTATGTTTGGATTGTGGTTTATTTGAGAAATTTTGTATTGTAATGTGTGAAAATTTTGTTAGGAAGTTTTTGTAGAAAAAAGTATTTTGGAGGAAAAACAAAAAGTAAATTGAAGGGAACATTTTTAAAATTTTGTGAGGAGAATTTAGAAAATAATTTTAAATTTTAAAATAAAAATTTATTTGTTTTGTGAGAAAAAATTAATTTATTGCAAATAAATGCAACTCCAAACATAGCCTTTGGGCCTTGCTTAAACTCCAAATCCAGCAGTTGTACAAAGCCAACCATAGAATCCAACACTCGTAGAAAGCGAACCACAGTGGAAATTTTAAAATTGCTTAGGCCCAAACACCAACCATGAGCCTTTGGTTGATTGTTTGTTGACAAATCGACAGCATTTCAAATTCAGACGGGCTTTGATATTTTTTAGAAGAGGCGCATGATTCGTGCTTTTTCAGTTCGACCAAGACAATAATAATATTCCTACAAAATTAAGTTACCAGTATGAATTAAAAAAATATTTACTAACGTAAATAGACAACAGATTGGGGGTTGAAAAAAGAGGCGTTGGGCCTCTCTTAAATGTTAATCCAAACTATTATCCAAAGCGAACCATGGTAGAGGTGTTGGACCATGACTACTGGGCACAAACGAAGATGGAATAGGAGCATCCAACATTAGTCAGGAGAGGAAAATGGCAAGTTTGAAATGTGAAGAAAGGAAACTATCAAAAACAGTCTTATTTCCAATATTCAGTGAACAAGAAAAGGTATGTCTTATCACGTTCCCTATGAAATGGAGGCTTGACATCATATATCCCATCGAACAGAACTACTGGGCACAAATTTTGTCTGAACTGTATAACTCAAATCAGAATAGACACCACTGGAAGATCTATGCAACTTTAAGCATCGACTGTTGTCACCTGCTGCCACTCTCCATCCACTACTTCCTTCCATAGTGTTACATTGTTTTTCGCATCTGCCACAGCAAGTATATTTCCGGTCAGTGACCAGGAGACTCTCCAAACAGGTGTCTCAAAATCCTTCAAAATTTTACCTTCCCACTGATCACCTTCCTTTTTCACAGTCCATATGATAACTTTTCCGTCTTGAGATCCACTAGCAACTGTTGATTTTGGAAGCCCCAAATTGGGAGCCCAAGCAACATCCCGCACCCAATCAGTATGCATTTGAAGAGCTGGGAAGCAGTCCATCCTCCACGTTCCATCGGAAAGCTTCCACACTTTCACTGTATTATCGCATCCCCCAGAGACGAGCTTCTGAACGGGATCAAGCAGGTTAGAACCTACCAGAGCACCAGGCGCAGTTGATGGGGCCCATGAGACAGAGGTTACGCCAACCGGGTGAGCCTGTTCAATCAGGGATGTATCCCAATTGCCATCAGATCTGGCAGTGAAAACAGATATATTCCCATCTGAGGATCCGCATGCTAAACATAGACCTAATTCATGAGGAGCCCAAGCAACAGAATTAACAGAACCTTTATGGTCGCTGAAAACATGGGCCTGGTTCCATTCGTTTGGACTGACTTCCTTCCAGACAATGACTTTTCCATCATATGAACATGATGCAAGTAGGGACCCAAACTTGGGATGTCCCCAGGCCGCCTGCCACACTGGTCCTTGGTGGCCGCTCAAAGTTGCAAGTGGCTGTGAATTTGAGTTACTGACACCAATTATTTTAATTGTGTTATCAGAAGAAGCTGTGGCAAGACGGTTTCCATAATAATCCATAGCTACATCATGAACGGTATCCTCATGACCAGTTTCAATCTTTTGTCCAGGCATTTTGTTACCAAGTTAAACGAGATGTATACAGCCTTAGGTTCACCTACTTGTTACTTCCTCTGTACACAGGGAATGACAAGTTTGAATAAAATTAAGTTCAATCTAATCAACAGCAAAATTTACCTTTCAAGATCTCATAGGATTAAAAAAATTATGCCTATTAGCCAGGATAACAGCCACACATCATGAACTAGGCTAAAACACTTTCCCAGGTACAATTTCAGATTGGGAAGTGAGGTAAAGTTAATCAACCATGATAGCAAAAAGGTGACAATACAGGAAGAGATTAAGTTTATCAACTACAAATTGAAAGGATGGAAAGATTTCAGGGTTTAGATGATGCTAGAAGAAATTGATATTAAAATTGTGCTGATGACTACAAATTTTCCTTTTTTCTTTATTTTTATTAGTAAAAAGAACCAAAAGCGATGACCTAAGTTTGGAATTTTCAAAAGCAGCTTCACTTTTAATAACCAATAACACAACCAGACATGGGAATTCTGGAGAAAAGAAAGGATGGCAGACATTTGAACCAGGACTTTTCCAAAAATATCATTGTGTTCACGAAAAAGCTCCATTACCAATTCCCAAAGACCAATCAAGCAACAATCTAAGCAGAGATAGAACACAAAAACAAGAATAGTAATGAAATAGTCCCAGAAGGACATATCAGATGGTCAAGTTACTTGATCCGAATTGACAAAAAATGCTATTAAAATGCATAAGATAAGAAATCAATGCTGCAGTGGTCACAGGGTCCATAAGAGGAGCAGTACAAACAAAGGAATAAGATGCAAAGTCAGCTTAAAAAAAAGTAAAAGTTGCCAGCTTTCTGAATATTGAAGTATCCATTGGCCAGCAAACACAGCTCAAAAACATGTTTTAAACAGCGATCATTAGCTCAATGTAAGAATTTCACCAAAAACAAAAATGCAGGCAGGTCAATGCGTCATCAGTAATGACTAAATTGGGTTATTTACAACATTTATCGCTTTTTTATATCCTGAACCAAGGAGAACAAACGCAAAACTCAGGGAAAAAAAAAAAAAAAAACTTCCAATGCAATGTCCATTAATCACGGATTCCCATTAAGAAAAGGAATAGTGAATTCTCTCCGAAATCAATAAACCCAGACTAATTAATATTAGGGTTTTGCAACTTCTAACACAAAATAGATACTATACCAGTTAATCAGCAGTTTCGACATCGTCAGCGGAATAACGCATCATAAAAACACACCAAAACAAAAAATTAAAATCGATCACCGGGAAAAAGAATTTCACCGCTAAAGTATGAAATGCAGTTTCAGAGAGGCGAACCTGAAGAGCGGAACCGCAGGATCTCGGCTGCTCCTCGTTAGTCTTTGGTTTCAACAAAAACCGGACGATTGACGAAGCTTGATCCCTGTGATACGAGGAAAACAAATTCAGCTGAAGTGAGCCCAATGGGCCCTAATTCTACGGAGCTGAACTGAAATGGTATGGACTTTAAGAAAAAAAGCCGTCCCAATTTGAAGGTATGGTCCAGGTCCAGGTCCAGCCAAGTGGGGAAGTGGGCCTGGGGGAGGGGGGAGGGTAGGGATCCAGGATGCCGTAGATGTTGTTGACGTGGGGCAGGAATATTTGTTGTGTGGTCATGCTCTGTCGCGCGTTTCAACATCAATTCCCACTCCGGGACTAAATTAAGTGAAATTTATGGTTTAAATTTTTAGTTACTATTTCAAAACGGTTCAAATCCGAATAATCATTGATCCCTTCGCCTTTTTTTTTTTTTTAAAAAATAAAAAATTTGATTTCCCAAAATGGAAATTTAAGAAAGAAATTTAATAATACTATGGGTGTTAAATTTTTATATTTCCTTAGGAAAAATAAAAGGAAAAAAAAAGAAGAAGTATGCCATTCACATGGGCCATTGATGACGGCTGAATGCTCCATGCGGGCTGCCATTGTATGAATGTATGATATGTCATGTATATATCACAATCTCACTTTGTTACATAAAAAATATAAAATTTTTAAAATTTAAAATTTAAATTTAATAAATTAATTTTTGTGACAAGTTGCTCAAGAACAAGGCATATATTAAAAGGGCGGATATGATTACACTGGAGGCTTTAGAACCCAAAAAATCTGAAATTGAATACTGGCAGCATTTAGCATGCCTAAATCTTTGGAGAAACTGCTCATTTAATAATTCCTACCACGATTGAAATTTTTGGTTAGGTGTACTGTGTGACTGCGTGTTTCCATCAGTATTATACGAATCCATTTTATAATTTCTTATTCTTAAAAATAGATACAGTAACGGTGCTATACTGAAAAAATGATTAAAACATACTTTTGTATTTTTTAAAAATATTGAAATAAATATAAATTTCAGAAATTTTTACCAAAAAACGCGTTCAGTAAAAACAGTAAACACGCAAAAGCGAGGGAGCAGGGTGTACCCACCATATATCTCGTCCATTCTCAAAGGTCACATCTGATCAGGTTTTATTTCTGTCAACCTCATGAATGTGAGTATGTTATGCTGCGGCGGCCATACCGCCTCTGCTATGGATGATGGATCATGCATGGACACATGGATGGATGATGGCTGAGGATCATAGGTGGTTTTTGTGCGGGGTGGGGGGTATGTATATACTAGTCCCAGAGACAGAAAGAGCCCAGTCCCAATATATACGTATACGGTATACATGTTTATGTGTGCATATTTGTTGGGTTCACTTTTTTTTTTTTTTTGGGTTTGTGGGAAATTTTTGTTGAGAAGCATAAAAAAATGAGAGTTATTTAATAGACTAGGATCGAGGCGCATGCAAAACCTTCATCATGGTGTCTTCTGTGTCCCACGCAAACCTTTACATGCCCCTCTTTTCACAGCCTACTGATTTGCACTCCGTTTTCCCACTTTTGCCCCCCATCCCCCCGCACCTCAAACTTCTTCATTGTCATCCTTCCTAAACACAAATTCTTCATGACTTAAAAAATCCACAATATTAAAATAAGTAATAATATTTTTAATAATTATAAATATAATAATTGAATTTTATATATTAATTATTATTATTAAAGTCATTAAAAATATTATTATTTTATTAAATTATATACATTTTGATTACTTAAAAACGCATAATATTATAGTTTACATGAATAGAGATTGGGAGAAAAATTAACAAGTGAATTATTTAAGTTCTTTGATGGGCTTAGTATATTGTTGGTAATTGAGGAAAATAATTAATTTCAAAATAAAAAAAAGGAATTAATGGTTCATAATGTGGAGGCGCGAAAAGGGCAATTTAGTACCTACACATATTTCACTCAAAATAGTCTAAAGCTTCAGTCTGCTCTTACAAGTTACATATATTGTGAGCCCGAGAGGACACAAATGAACAGTGTATTTTGTGAGTATTCTTTTCAACCAAAAGTCACGAATCCATGAAAAACACAGCCAAAATTCCCCTCTTTCAATCCACCCAGATCCATGTGCTCACAGATTCTACGAATATGTCTTGAGAAATATGAAGATCGGGGTCTGTAGTTTTCTGTCTTTTGTGGGTCTGATTTGGGTTCACAGGAAAAGAAAGCTTCCTTTTGATGAATTACCATCTTATTTTTCTTGATTCTTCAAATACTTTCTTAATAATCCTCCTCCTCCAGTGAAGGAGGGACAAGTTTATGGTGGCTTCATCATCACCATCATCATGCCAAGTAGTATGTAACGGTTGTTGTTTTTACTTTAAGGAAGCAAGAAGAACAAGAAAGTTTGTGTTTTGCGAGTTTGGTTTTTTGTTTTCTTCTGTTTGGTGTCGTGGATAACGCCGTTACAGTTTAGCAATTCCTTGTCCGTTTTTTGTCATCAAAGTTGTTGGATTTCGTCATCAGTTCAAGGGAGAAAGATATATTACCTGAGTATATTATTTCCCGGAGAAAAAAAAAACAAAACCAACCTCAAGTTTCAGAAAAACATTCTGTTCTCTTTCTCGCAGTGAAAAAGATGGGAACTTTATTTTAGCCTTAAAAAGGAGAGGGGTGGTTAAAGGTTCTGGGATTGTGGATTACGAGAATTACAGTTTATCAACGAGCCAAGGGACGTTCTTGATGGCGACTAGTAAGGATAGTAGCAATAATAATGGTAGTAAGATAATAATGGATAATGGGAAATATGTAAGGTATACTCCAGAGCAAGTTGAAGCACTGGAGAGGCTTTATCATGATTGTCCTAAGCCCAGTTCAGTACGAAGGCAGCAGCTAATACGGGAATGCCCGATTCTGTCCCACATTGAACCTAAGCAAATCAAAGTTTGGTTTCAGAATCGAAGGTATGAACTGTTTGACAGCAGTATTTTTTTTCCTTTTTTTTTTTTTGGTTTGGAGGGGGGGGCTTATTAGGCATTCTTTGTTGGTTAAATATGGAAGCAAATATTTATTAACTTGTAACATGAATTTTTTTTCCAGAGTTGCAGAACTAATAGTAGATATATTTTTTTAGTTGTACTTCTGAGAAGTGGAGCATTGTCCAGAAAATCGAAGTCTCAGTCTTGATTATTCATTAAAATTGTTGGGTTTTGGTTAGTGAATCATGCAAAATTTGATTGGCTTTTAATTCTTTTGTTGTTGTGGTATTTGTTTTTTTGGATGTTGAAGATAGTTACTGTTAAACAATTTTACGGTGATAATGAGGGAAGCTATTTAAGATGTGTTTTTGTGGAAATGCAGGTGCAGGGAGAAACAGAGGAAAGAAGCTTTACGTCTTCAGACAGTGAATAGGAAGCTTACAGCTATGAACAAGCTCCTGATGGAAGAAAATGATAGATTGCAGAAGCAAGTGACTCACCTTGTGTATGAAAATGGCTACTTTCGCCAGACCCATCCCCGGGTATGATTAATTCTGTTTTGTTTAATAAAAGCCTTCTTTGATTACCTTAACTTTCTATCTAATAATGGCTATTTTGGAATAATTGGGGCTGGCTTTTCTTTTCATTCATGGCAGAAGCCGCTGGCAACTAAAGACACAAGTTGTGAATCGGTGGTGACAAGTGGTCAACACCACTTGACACCTCAGCGTCCTCCAAGAGATGCTAGTCCTGCAGGGTTAGTGGGGTTATAGTTGTTGGGTCGTTTTCTTTGTAGGAATATCGTGCTTTCTGGCCATTGCCTTGTTGTATGGGTTTGTGGGTGGCTCAGGGAGTTCTGTATGCTTTTGTATTTTTTCCAGGCTTTTGTCCATTGCAGAAGAGACTTTGACAGAGTTTCTTTCAAAGGCCACTGGAACTGCTGTTGAGTGGGTCCAAATGCCTGGAATGAAGGTATATAACTTATGTTTAATTAAATTTATTATCCTAACAATAATTATGCATGCCGTGAGTGTATGGTTTGTGCATGTCTTATACTTTTTGAACTACCTCAGAGAAATGCCAGATACGTCACATGTTGCTTGCAAATGTGATGTCTATTACAATTTTCAAATTGGCTCTATTTTAAATGTACGAATAATTTCTGGTTTCTTTTCGTAAATATTCTCTTTACTACTCAAGTGGCCATGAAGTTGAAGTTTAGGTCTGTACCTAAATTCCAACCATAACTGGTTCTCTTTCTGAGTTGATTGATATTTTAAGATGTTCTAATCTCGTTTGTTCTGTTTTCATTTGATACTCTGCCATTAATCTGAGTAGCCTGGTCCGGATTCCATTGGAATCATTGCTATTTCTCATGGTTGCACTGGCATTGCAGCAAGAGCATGTGGTCTCGTTGGTCTGGAGCCTACAAGGGTATGTTGGCTAGAGTCTGTGTCTGTCTTTCCATTTTAACATGGATGTAAAATGAATTTTTGTTTTGAACTAATGAGGACTATAATTTCCAGGTTGCAGAAATCCTTAAGGATCGACCTTCGTGGTTTCGTGATTGCCGGGCAGTAGATGTCCTCAATGTCCTGCCCACTGCCAATGGTGGAACCATTGAACTTATGTACATGCAGGTAGGAATTTTTACTACTCGTGCACATGTCATTTATGTTAATGCACAGAGAATTGATATTTGACAGATTCAATTTGCTTGTATGTTTAGTTATATGCACCAACAACATTGGCTCCTGCACGTGACTTTTGGTTACTTCGCTACACTTCTCTACTGGACGATGGTAGCCTAGTGGTGCGTGTTTTTAGAGCCAATTTTTATTTTTGCCATATGTATCATTACAGGGTACTGAATTGCTGTCTAATGCAATACCTAGGTCTGTGAAAGATCACTTAGCAATACTCAAAATGGTCCAAGCATGCCACAAGTGCATAATTTTGTTAGAGCAGAAATGCTGCCTAGTGGCTACCTTGTTAGACCTTGTGAAGGGGGTGGCTCTATCATCCACATTGTTGATCACCTGAACTTGGAGGTGTAGTTGTCTGTTACCTGTTTATTCAAACATTATGTTACAAATTCCTAGTTTTAATACTATACTAATGTGAAGAAAACTTGATTCTTAAACAGGCATGGAATGTGCCTGAAGTGTTACGCCCCCTGTATGAATCATCAGCTGTTCTTGCACAGAAAATGACGATGGCAGTAAGATAATTTTGTTCCTACATTTGTGGTTCTGCAGATGAAAATCTTTCATTACTTATTATTTCTTCTTCCTATTCTTTTTTCCTCATGTAGGCTTTACGCCATTTAAGGCAGATAGCACACGAGGTTGCGCAGCCTAATGTCACTAACTGGGCAAGACGACCGGCAGCTTTACGAGGGCTTAGCCAGAGATTAAGCAGGTAGTGAAAATCTTCCCAGAGTATTTTCTCTTTGAGTTTCCTAAGTTTCTACTTTGACATTCATGATACTTGTCTTGCAGGGGTTTTAATGAGGCACTCAACGGGTTTACAGATGAGGGATGGTCTTTGATTGGTAATGATGGCATGGACGATGTTACTGTCCTTGTAAACTCTTCGCCTGAAAAATTGATGGCTTTGAGCCTTCCATTCATGAATGGATTTACACCTGTATGCAATGCAGTCCTGTGTGCCAGAGCATCCATGCTTTTGCAGGTTATCTTGTTGACTGTGTTATTAGATTTTGACCTTTCTAGGTTTACAGCTTATTTTAGAGGCGATATAGACCAAGTAAATGTTTATAGCTGCTTTTCATCTGAAGTAATTTCTGAACATACTTGCGTTTTTCAGGAATATATGCTCATAAGTTAGGCTCTTAACAATTTATGTGCGTGTGTGCGTTTTTTTGCGACATATTATTTGGCAATCCAATGATCCTTACCAAAGAGTCCCTGCAGCTTCTGATATTCTTTTCTATCTTTCAGAATGTCCCTCCTGCAATTCTTCTTAAGTTTTTGCGAGAGCATAGATCTGAATGGGCAGACAATAGTATTGATGCCTATGCAGCTAGTACTGTTAAGATTGGCCCCTATGGCATACCAGGATCACGAGTTGGGAATCTTGGGGGTCAAATTATACTTCCCTTGGCCCATTCTGCTGACCATGAAGAGGCAAGCACTTGTTCTCATTGCTCCACATCATTTTCAATGCATCTGTATATCGCTTCTATTGGATTTTATCTCAAGGTTGAATGTTACGAAGGTTAACATACTCATTACGATCATTTTTTCATCCCTAGTAGATGCTGGAAGTCATTAAGTTGGAAAATGTAGGCAATTCCCCAGAAGAAATATTAATGCCCAGAGACATGTTCCTCTTGCAAGTAAGTTTTATATGTTCAGGTCATAGTTTAAAATTCACTATTTTGATATTGATGAGGATTTATGTGCTGATTTAGAGGTTTGACCTGTTGTTCTTTACTTTGATCATCTATTTTTTATGCCTTGTGCAATTTTTTTTAATTTTTTTTTTCATGTCTCTTCGAATGGTGTTGCCAGCTTTGCAGTGGAATGGATGAAAATGCTGTTGGCACCTGCGCAGAGCTCATATTTGCTCCTATTGATGCTTCGTTTGCTGATGATGCTCCTCTCTTGCCTTCTGGTTTTCGCATAATTCCTCTTGATTCGAGCAAGGTTAGAATTCGCTTTTTAAGCTTTAGCTCCTTTAGTGCTGTTTGCTTTTTTGTTCTTGTCACCTGTATAACTCTTCTTTGGGATGCAACAATTTTGTCAATGCAAAACAGGAGGCCTCCAGTCCAAATCGCACCCTAGATCTTGCTTCTGCTCTTGAGACAGGCCAAGTTGGAAATAAAACTTCAAATGATATTGCTGTTAACAGTGGTACCACGAGATCTGTAATGACAATTGCATTTGAATTTGCATTTGAAAGTCACATGCAAGATAGTGTTGCGTCTATGGCCAGGCAGTATGTTCGCAGTGTTATATCGTCAGTTCAAAGGGTGGCATTAGCACTCTCTCCGTCTCACCTGGGTCCTCATGGCAGCCTTCAATCACCTCTTGGTACTCCTGAAGCACATACTCTAGCACGGTGGATCTGCCAAAGTTATAGGTTAGTATAATATTTTAAAACCATTTCACGATTTTGTGGTAATGTGTGTGTTGTGTATGTGTACACACACACCCACACACATATTTAAGACTTGAGGTTCCATGTTAGAAGGTGAAGATGAACATTCTTAAAACCTTTCTGGATGTTTATGGCAAAGTTGTCCATATTCTGAAAGGGAATCTGGACTATTTGAAGGAACATTTCAGATGCTACTTCGAGTAATTAAAGTGTTCGTTATTTCATGGTGACGTGGTGCTTTTTTTCATTTAATTAGGTGTTACCTCGGTTTGGAGCTTCTGAAACTTACTGGGGAGGGAAATGAATCCATCCTGAAAACATTGTGGCATCACTCAGATGCTGTTATGTGCTGCTCTTTGAAGGTTTATCTTTTAACTCAGATGCTCGCATGTTTAGTTCTTTAATTGAAGCTTTTCCATCTGCCCACCTATCCTTTTCAGCAAGATAAAAAGATAAAACTAAATTATAGATAAAAACATCTTAGGCTTATAAGACGGCCTCAAGGTGTGACTGATTTCTTGAGGATGGCTGTTAATATTACACAAAATTTTTGTGGCTGCTTACAATGTTTCAAGTTCTAACTGATTTTCAAACAATTTTTGCAGGCATTGCCCGTTTTCACATTTGCAAATCAGGCAGGGCTTGATATGCTTGAGACAACCTTCGTTGCACTTCAAGACATAACTTTGGAGAAAATATTTGATGACCATGGCAAGAAAAATCTGCTTTCTGAGTTCCCGCAGATAATGCAACAGGTTAGTTCCTCCTGTTGAGAGATATGAAGATACAAATCTTGATATGAATCAAAAGGCATGCAGAAAGGCCAATTTTTTTTTTTTTTTTTTGGGTTCGTATATTTTCCTACATTAATCAAAACTCAACCTTGATTCTATTTGAAGCACAATCTTTCCTTAAAATGTGAGTTTCTTACACATTTTGGTGGCCATTGAAACAGGGTTTTGCTTGTCTTCAAGGTGGCATATGTTTGTCTAGCATGGGAAGGCCTGTTTCCTTTGAGAGAGCAATAGCTTGGAAAGTTCTGAACGAAGAAGATCATGCTCATTGTATCTGCTTTACGTTCTTAAATTGGTCATTTGTGTAACATCATTACGATCTGGGGTATCAAAGAAACTTCAAGAGTTGCCCGAGTAGGAAAAACATCATCTCATAGTTGAGACTTATATTTCGTAGGTTGGACCATGTTTGTTTAAGACTCGCTCACTTTTGTTCTTTTGTTGCTTCTGCTTATTTGATCATCCCGCGAGCTAAGTACACCTTGTTTTGTACGAATGGGCCTGTCGACTCTTTACCGGATCTTCTGCAAGTAAGATCAATTTGTTTGTGCAAGCCCTTAAAAAGCAGTGATCGAGCTACGGATGACAAACCAAAAAACTAATGTTACTGTAAGTTTGGCTATTAACGTCAAATTCACATTTGATATCGAGGCAAGTGACAATCGTTTTTTATTTTCTTTATTCTTTACCGGCCCAATTTTCTGACTGGATTTCTTGGATTGGCTGCTGGGGCTGTAGGATATCTCATCCTCTGTGATCCGAGCCCCATGATTGATCAATTTGGGCAGAGAAGTGTTTTTTGTTAAACAATCATATTTTATTTATTATAACCGTATGTGGAATAAGATTTTCACTTTAATTCGAAAGAAGGGAGTATGGTAGGAAGGAGAAGATCGAGAGGAAAGGTTTCGAATCCCTTTCCTTCTCGTCCCAACATTGGTTGGGCAGCTACAGGGACTTTCCAATCCAATCGCTTGAACTAGAAGAGAGGCAAATTGAAAGTAAATTATATACTCACATTTTGGCCAAAAAAGTTTAAACTCACAAGATTAATTTTTACTCCAAGTTTCACTTCATGAGATGAAACCAGTTTGCATATTGATGTGATGAGAATAACTCATTGTGAGTATGTGTTAATTTTTGCAAGCTTTAATTACATAATCCAGGAAAAATTCGAGGGATAAAAAGTGTTAGTGCGAATGAAACTGGGACGAAAAATGGAGAAGGAAAGGCCCCTGACAAATTGATTGATCCATACCAATGGTTACTCATTATATGGATGAATTATTACAAATACATACATAAATATTTAGTTATTGAGTAGGTTGAAGTCATTCATCTCCCTGGTTATGGCAGACATACAGCTTGAGCTCCTTGCTATCTGACCATTCTTTAGCACACCAGATTTTGCTCTTCCTCCTCTTCTTGCATCCAAACTGACACTCTTCTTGAACATCTCTCTCATTGCTTGTGCTTGGGAAAGGACAGGGTAAGCCCTGCCAAACTTGTTAAACCTAAAACAGGTATTCATGTGAGCAGCCAATGCTTCTTCACTTTTCCCTCCATTTTTCTCCATTTCTTCCTTCACAGCTTCTGCACACAGCCCGCAAATCCACTTGCCATTGAATTTGTTGCGAACTTTACTGACGTACTCGAGTGTGTATTCTTCCATCATACCGCAGCATTCACACTTAGCATCTTCAACTTCTTGGATTGGCGTCAGGTTCACATCATGATCATCATTCTTTATAACCTCTTTGTTAAGAAGCTCGAAGGAGATGTCCGAGGATGTCCTTTTGAGTCCATCGTTGGAGGGCCTTCGGGGCTTGTTGAAGTTAACTAGGTTGAAGGGGCTTCCTATTGCTTCTCCATGAGGTGCCATGCTGACAATTTTGCTGGTGGGGTGCCTGATTACTTAAGGAGTCAAAAATGGTTAACTGGCTTGCTTAAAAGGTAGTACTAAATAGGAGTTTTGAGGAGTCGAGAAGGTGCTACCTATTTATAACGCTGCTCTCCTCAGTCTCCAGTATGTTGCATGCCAAAAGGTCGAGTTTGTGGACCACGGGAACTTAGATGTCACTGTTTTCTTGGATCTAAACGTGATTGGCTCCAAATGAACACTGGATTTTTCCACAGAAAAGCTTCTGTTTTAGGACCTTTTTGGTGTCCGAAGTTTTTTTTATTTTCATATGACATTTTAAAGAGATGATCCAATTTAGGGTAGTTCCTATTAATTCAATTTAGGCCCTTTTTACGTGGTTGATAATTAGGTCAGTTTCCTGGTAAGTCCCAACCTGCCAGTTTTCCGTGCTGTGTACAAGTCGAGCATTTGATGAAGAATCACCACACTGTTTTTTTTCCCCCTGATTTTTATAAGATTAAAAATGATATATAGCAGCAAAAATTCAATCCTCATGAACATAATAATTTGAGCTGAGAATATCTATTGCGATCAATCAATCTTTTGTGATCCTTTCTCGACTGTCAGCAAGCAAATAATATTGTCCATAGAAAAGTTTCTTAATTAAGCTCACATGTCTGGAAACTCTAGCCATAGAACTCTCCTCGCTTTCTCCAAAGAAGTGGTGTGAAGAGAATCAATCTACGTTGCATTGATTGGAATAAAAGTACAGAACCCACTGTTCACGAGCAGCAAAATCTACGACTCTCACTTATGTTTGGTGGTTATAACATCAACATAATTGTTGGCTGTAAATGAATCATCTGTCAAAACCTTGCTAGAAGTAAGAGCCCTTCATCCGTGCAAACTGCAAATTGGATGTCTCCACAGCTTTGCTTGCATGTCTCCTTCTCACGTACGTGACGATGATCACTCTCAATGCTGTAAAGCTGCAAAAACTTTTAAAAAACAAAAAAAAATCTGCATTTTTCACATAATGTACGGACCAAAATTTCTCTCTTCCAACTCCTTAGAGGATGAGTAGTATAGTGATCTGACATAATGCTTTAAAGGAACTTGAATGTTTGGTGTTTAAAAAAAAAAATTTATTTTTAAAATTTTCTTCTCTTCTAAAAAAAAAATAAAAAAATTACTTCTGAATAAAATGTCTCAAATATTCTTATTAATAAAAATTCTGATTGTTCCACAATTAAAAATTATAGATAAAAATAAAAAAATTTTATATATTTACTAGTATATTAATTATATTGTATATTTTAAGTATTAAAAGAATTTTACACAGAACAAAAGTAGATATTTTTTTTAAACGGGGAGGAAAATGCAATAACTCCTTCCCTTCCTGGAGTAAAAAAAAACATAATAATAATAAAAGAAACTTCTGGAGCTTTTTCCAAAACCTAAATATTTCCAAATTCTTCTTTAAGAACTCTCAATTCTTCTAAATACTTCCAAAGTCTTCTAAATTTTTGATGAGTATGCGCTTAGCTGGCATGATCCGATCGTGGGCTCAATCGTCTACAATCCAAAGTGAAGCCCAATACACCACCGCAATCTTTTGTTCCTGTTGGCCCAAATTTATCAGTTAGTCCAACAATAGAACATGTGAGCTCAATTTGGCAATTTAAGATATAGTACTTTTGTTTTTTTTTTTTTTTTTGAATCCTACATTATCCTACATTGTATGTGATTCAACTCACGCTCGCATATCTTAAGGTTTAACCGCCGTACCACTGGCTCTTTCCTAGATATGGTACTTATTACGCCCTCATTTCACAAACAAGTTATTGTCTCTGATGAATTCATCTTTACCATAATTGTTCACAGTGATTTATTAATTAATTTCTTTGAAAAATTATAAATATACCCCATTAAAAATTTAAATAAATTTTTTTTCAAAAAATCTATACAAATTTGTAAGATACAAACATCCTAAAATTCTTAAGTAATAATAATAATAACAACTAAAGATCAAGCCACAAGACAATTCTTATGGAAACGGAAGGAATACAAATTAGACAATAAGCACAAACAAGTGAGCAATCCGTGGGGTGGGGTAATATTTGTACTTTGGTTAGGAATTAAATATGGAAAGTTAAACTATATTAAATTGGTGTCGGTTCCAACGTTGCAAGTCTTCGAAGTTCATGTTTTAAGTCATTGATTAGTAAGGTAAAGCAGCAGCCCACACTAATATTCAAATTCCACACTTGTTATGATGGCCTTTAGGTGACAAATTAAATAAAGGAGTACTATTAAACAAACCCAAAGCAAAAGCCAAAAGGGCACTCTAACCCTATTAAAGGCACATGAGTAAGGGAATACAGCTATCAAAGCCATCATAAGAATAGTGGAAAATCTATGTATATGTATATATTCAAGTGCAATTTGTTCAAAACAAACATCCATCTTTTGCTTAGTCTTTAATTTAATGGTATCATATTCTAACAATATTTGGAACCATTTTTCGACCGAAAGACTGACAATTTGCAGTCAAAATTCTTAATTGGCTACTAACCATCCAAAATTTCGACACATGAAATACAAAGAAAAACGGAGAGGGAAGAAAATATTAGACAATTAATATATATTTTTTGAGACTTACAATGCTAAAAAATTTGGAAGAAATTCGGGAAGACTCAGGGTTCATGAATGGAGATACTGCCAACTAAAGATACAACAAAATATCAATGGGAAGATTAAATGGACGCGTATGTATGTATGTATGTATGTAGCACTCAAAATATCCTATGAACGTGCAGATATTTCAAGCAGAAAATTACTAGCTAGCATGAGTTTTCCTTTGTTGGCTAATTTCGACCAGGCGCTCAAAGCAAAAGGGGCGTGCCAGTCAATAAAACACATAGTGGAAACCATGTCTATATTATAACCAAATTGAAACTCTTCTGGTGCTTTTTCAAAATTCAACCAATATGGCCAAAAGAGCAGCTCAAGTTTGGTGAATTTCGAAAGCTAAAAAGTGGTTTCCGTGCTTCAAAAAGATCACAAAAGCGAAGAGATAGAACCAATTCTCTAGATTTGGTTCATTAATTCTTCCTTAACTAAACTATTTTCGGTGCTCTTGTTAAATAATTGATTGTTAAATGATGAAATGTATTTAGATCATATGTAAAGCAATTGAAAAATTAGAACTAGTTGAGTCGTCAATTCAAATAATCCTAATTGTTCATATCAATTCAATCAAAATCAACAAACATCCAAACATAACAAGAAATTAATTAAACCATAACCTCACGAAGAAAACATTGACTTCCATCCCCTGGATCAGAAACAATTGTTTAGCCACTCATGGTGGTGTTGAACATCCTTCAAATAATAAGAAAATAAGAAAATAACGAGTGTTCTTCGAAGAGTGGACGGCGGCTGTTCTTCCTCTTGCTTCTTTTCTAGGTTTTTAATCAAAAGAATCCTATTTGAAATAAAACTAACTTCCTAAAGTATAGGAATTCCCATAAGAGTAGGATTCCCAATCCTAATCTATTTCCTAAAAGACAATACTATTAATAAATGTCTTGGCACTAATTTAAAATGGAAAAAGGAAATTGAAAATACTAATTGCCAATTAGGAGACAGGTCTTGACTCCTTCCAAAAATAGATCGCACTTTGACCAAGTAAGGCGAGACCTCGCTTAGTTGAAATCCATTCTTGCATACGCCCGATGTGCACAAATGATAGGGCGAGACCACGTCCTATTGAGAGGGCATTGCTGATTTTTTTCTTCCATTCAACTCCTTCCAACTTTTATGTGCTCCAATCCACTTGTACGCAAAATTCCACCAATTATGGCTTGTAACTCCTAACATCACAATTCTAGCAAATAAACACCAATTAGTTCAAATTCGGCCAAAGATAAAGTGATAATTAACATCAAAAATAGGCACAATTATCACTTTATCAAAGACTCAGGGTTCATGAATGGAGATACAACTAAAGATACAACAAAATATCAATGGGAAGATTAAATGGACATGTATGTATGTAGCCCTCAAAATATCCTATGAACGTGCAGATATTTCAAGCAGAAAATTACTAGCTAGCATGAGTTTTCCTTTGTTGGCTAATTTCGACCATGCGCTCAAAGCAAAAGGGGCGTGCCAGTCAATAAAACACATAGTGGAAACCATGTCTATATTATAACCAAATTGAAACTCTTCTGGTGCTTTTTCAAAATTCAACCAATATGGCCAAAAGAGCAGCTCAAGTTTGGTGAATTTCGAAAGCTAAAAAGTGGTTTCCGTGCTTCAAAAAGAGCACAAAAGCGAAGAGAAAGAACCAATTTTAAATTTCGTATGGACAATAATTCAAAACGTATTTTTGTATTTTTTAAAATAATTGATTGTTAAATATGAAATGTATTAAAAATTTTAAAAAATATTTTAAAAATTATAAAAATACATTTTGAAATGCTATTCATACATAACAATACTAATAAACTTAGGAAAAAAAAAGGGACTCCAGAGTGCACACTTGGACGCCTCAATTTGATGAGCATGCACGCATTTTCTGCTTTATAAAAAAAAAAACCATGAGTTTTGGCAGGCTTTAATTTCTTAACTATGTGCTATCGCCGCCTAATATTAATTGGTTGCCAACAGCTGTTCATCATGTCTTGTTGCGTGGAGGAAACCGGGTACGACTTCATGTACTTATGCCCTTACTCCTTACTTTATCTGTAAGATTTATTAAACAAGGGAGGGTGTCGTTGTTTAGTAAAGCAATCACATATCAAGGCATAATGTGGTTTAGTGTATTGCATGAGTACACATAAATCATAAACCTACTTTGTGCCTTCTTTTTCTCTAAATGTACAAAATCAAGGCCTTAATTAGGTACATAGAAATAATTAGTTATTGATCATTTTATAATTGATATGTGAGGAACATGAAATTAGTAAAATGATATAATTTTAAGCTCTTTACGTCTCAAAAAAAAGAGTCTAGTTAATTTATTTATTTTTTATTTCAAAAAATTAATTCACTTTTAGGGTAAAATTATTGTATTACTTTTGCCAATGATAATAATGTATAAGTCAAATTAAAAAATAAAGATAAAAATATAAAATTATTCATTTAATTATTCATTAAATGTGTTGTACTTTATAACTTAAAAAAAGTTATACCAATTGAAAAATGGACTCTTTTTTTAGAATTGGGGGGAATAATATGAAAATTTCCCATCTCAATACCGGCATAAAAGATCGAGGTGCTTAATTAAAATGAAAATATTAAATCAAAGTAGTGAAAAAATTGAAACACTTTAAAAGTGGAAAAAAAAATGATGTTGGAAATGAATGAGTGGAGGGTATGATGAAAACAAGAGAGGAATATGAGTAATTACTACAACTTCGGGGGGTCTAGGGTAATTGACCCCTGCTTTGAACCCACACACGCGTAATAACAGAAAGTATCAAAATTTCCCTTAAGGCCTAAGGTAAAGAAGTACCGACCAACATTCACCCATGGATTGACTTTTACTTTGGGGAATTAAACTAGTACGACTAAATTATTCTCTCCTTCCTTTCTTGTGCCTCGTGCCTTGAGCCCAATATGAAACTATGAACTATGATGGAGCCTAATTAAAGGCAAGTAACAAAAAAAGTATATTAGACATAATGAATTAATATTCAAAATTTAAAGCCAAAATAGCCATTTTTATGGTTTTTTGTTTCTCTTGTGTCAATTTTCATTATGAATCGATAACGTTTAACTTCATCTCGAAAGATTAAGAATCATAAAAAGAAAGGAAGAAATATGTTTACGTTAATTGTGAAATTCTTAAAAGCCTACAAACCTTAATTTCATAAATGGCCAAGCCATCATTTCCATGCAACGCAGAATGTTATAGTAACGATATACATATGATCAATGTGAGCAAAAACCAAATCATGCATGCCCGTCTTGCTTTCCAGGGTATAAAAAAGCACCACAGGCGCCCCCAAATTTTGGTTTGGGGTGGTTTCCCTGTTTGGTTGCGGGATGGACGTTTTTGGTTTTCTTGATTTCTGCATGGTTTTTTGTTCTTCACCCCAACAGCCCAACTCCATTGAACACGACAAATGGACACGTGCTTGTGGAAACCTCCCCTGCTAAGAAAACTTTTGCAGTACCTAAACTTTAACTTCACCTACGCAAAGCCAATAGCGGGCGTAAATTAATCATTTCTTTCCAAACTCCATTTTTATAATATATTTTTTTTCTGGTTTTTGGAAGGACAGGTGTGGTTAAGGTAAGGGAAATATCTTCGTCGAAGAAAGAATTAAAAATTGGACTGCTCTAACACTTGGAGCAGATTGTGATTATTAAAATCCACACATCAAATCAAGAAGAAAAGTGTATGGCCGGTTTTAATGTTTTATCCTTCTTTGATTTGCAGCAAGTAGAACTTGAGATATTGCACAGTTACTTTACTTCAAAATCATCATGTGTTGATTTTTCTGGGCAATGCATGATTTGTGATTCAGAAAATATTTTCCAAAATTCCAAACACTAAGTTAGCTTGGTAATTGGTTTGACTAACAAGTAGAAGATGTGATTGTTATCTAGAAGTATAGTCCATAATTTTGTGATTAAGGGCCATGGATTAAGTGATTTAACAAAACACTCATCCATCTCCCTCTTTTGGCAGGTCGTTTTCCAGCTTTTTCGTAGATACAACCACATAACTAATCAACAAGTGTCGTCTCATTCTTTATTTATGATTTACAACTTCTTGAATTATTATTGACAAGTAGGAACTAATTCTATATATTTTACTAATATCATTAACAAGGATTTATGAAATTAATTTTGATTATTGAAATTAAAAATTATTTCATTCATGCCAAAGTCGTAATGATTAAAATCTAAACCCTCCACCAGAGTTAACTTGGCTCCATGAATAATTGAGCAAAAAAAATAAACTATGCCTAAGTAACCCTTGGACCCAAAAAAATAATCAAAACGGAAAAATAGAGCCATTCAATATAGCAACCGAAATTTCCGTGTACCAACAGCTCACTTTAGGTTAACGTTAAAGTACAGCTGCATGGGTCCTCCTCTTTCCCAACTCCGGCCTTTAAATACCTTGCTACCTCCCATGGTTTCCTCCCATGTCAAATGAAAACCTGAATATTTACAAATCCTTCTCTAAAAACTCTCTCAAATACTCTTCCTATCTTCAAGAAATCCCATCTGAACCCACAAATCGGAATCCACAAAAATGGAACAAAATTTGCCAGTCATAGCCAAGAAATTCTGGCACATGGTTAAGGTAGTACTCTTCATGTTGAGGAAAGGCATATCGAAAGGGAAATTGATGATTGATCTCAGCATGTTGATGAAGCGGGGAAAAATAGCAGGGAAGGCAATTCATAATCTCATGTTCCACCATAGCCACAATTGGGCATCTTCCTTCGCTACTTCCATCGCCCACCACCGCCGGTCACACGACAAACACCTTCATTCTTTTGCTAATCCCTCTGCCGAATACTATGAGTTCAGCTGCAGTAACAGCCCAGCTTATCCAAGCTTCCATCTTCCATTCCACCTCAACAAGCGCAAGAGCAACCACAACTCCAACTCCAACTCCAACTTAAACTTTTTCTCGTGCACTCAATCACCGATTGCCGAGGATAATGAAATGGCAATGAATGCTGTTATTAAGGCATTGGAATTGCTGAACAGTGGGAATGCATCGCCGGCTTTGCCGGGGTTCGGGAAGAGCCCTATGGTCAGGCAGTTGAGGATAACCGACTCGCCGTTTCCGTTAAGGGATGTGGAAGCAGACAGCCATGTTGATGAAGCTGCTGAGGAGTTCATTTCCAGGTTTTACAAAGATTTGAGGCGGCAAAATGCAACTGTGTATTCTTGAGGAAGAAAAATGAACATAGTTGTACTTCATGCATATTATGTTGGACCTGTATGTTTGTGTAGACCAAAAGAATAATGAGCAAACATTTCAGGGTGCATGGGCTCATTTTGGAATCTGTTGGGGTTTTTGTTCAAGTGTAGAAGATAATTATCTCATGAAGAGATGAAGAAGATTCTAGACAGTTTCTGGGCTGTGTCTTGTACAAGCTTTTGATGCAAATTACTAGTGACTTTAGTAAGTTGTGATATGTACTAAGAAATTTTCATACCAAATAAAGGAAAAGAAAAAAAAAATCTCACTTCATCAGTATCAATGTAGATGAACCTGCACATGTTGCCATCAGATGTTAGATACAGTTTCTTATGACAAACATTGATTAATTATTCCATAGTATTTTCACAATCTGAATTCTTGTTTTCGATTTGAATATTGTTTTCTCGTCCATTTATTCTATAGTAGTAAAAATTAGCATCTTTTTTTTTAGTCTCATTGACATCCCAATTTCTTGATCTTAAAGATGACCAAGGCGATCATATTATATATTTTTTAAAAAAAATTGTTAAGAGAACCCTAATTATACCATAGACAGTTTGACCTATAACAAGTTGGAAGAAAGACTAAATAAAAAAATAATAATAATGTAATTATTTTCTAAAATTGTCAAAGTTTCTCTCGAGGTAGGTCCCTTTGCTAGCTACTTTCCATGGGAGAGGTTTGTTGTCGGCGAGTGCTAAGTAATTTGAGGCTTTTTTGAGCCTTTAGTGTATAGTATAATGCCCAAGCAAAGGAACTTCCCTTCTTTTTAGGCTTGGAAATCGACTTGGAAACCTCCTCCTTTGGGCCTTTGTGAGCACGTTCAGAATATGAAAGGATTGCCTTTGTAATTACTTATTGGTGACAGCCTTGCTTAATCCTTCTTGAAGAGTACATACAATTTGATTACAGCTATAAAGTATCTTAAGCAAATAGAGCCACATGGAAAAGTAATCACAGCAATTTGGACCAAATTAAGGACATAATCACCAAAAAAATATTCTTAATGCCATATATATGATAAGGTTTAGATTACCTCACAAAATGGCATTTAGATAATGAACCTTAGGTCATATACTATTCCACTTACAAAAAATATTTCATACATCTGTTTTATATACATATATAGTTTTTGGCCCCTTGTATATAAATAGGTTGTAAACTGCTTTCACTAATTGTTTTCATGATACAATAAATGTATAGAATATTTTCTCGTTCTCTTTAAACATCATATTAAAAATTTACTCTACCTTATAAGTTTAAGTTTTCTTCTCTTAGATAGAAATCTTAGATCCTCACACTTACATTTTACTAAATATTTTACATGGACTAAATACTTTACTACCTTCTTACATGCAAGAAAGAGTAATAGCATAAAGTTTTAGTTAACCATTTTCTTCAAAATTAATTAATAAGAACTAAATAAATCTTTTACAATCAAATTTTCCTCCCTTACTATGCTTTAAAATTTAAACTTCTCCTTACATGGTTATGTCCTCTGTCCTCTCAAAATTAAGGCTTAATTGCTCCTTTCCCCCAACCACAAAAACCCCCCAAAGAGAAAAAAAAAATGTAAGGCTTAATTGGGCAAGGTTTTTCCATGTACAAATATTAGACATGTGAGAACTGCGAATCTTCTGTTTTGTGCTGTCTGGCTATGAAACTTTACAGTGTGTGTACGGACTAAATTACAAAAATCCAGACTTCCCAAATCTGGGATCTGTAGCTTTGTATCTCCAATTTGATTTCGAAACAAGATTCTAAGAGGTTTTTTATCTTTTGAAAGATACTAAGAGAATAATATTTCTACCAAAAAACAAAGGCTATGACATCCCAACATAATTGAAACCAAATTAAACTACACATGGTATTAATATTAATTTATCCAAAATGAAGATTCAGATTGGCACAGGAAGATACGCTGCCTTCTTGTTAAATCTTCCTTTTGGCAACATTATTTGTACGTTAGTGGAACAAAAATCTTTGAAATTTGGTTAGGTTTTAGCGCAAAAATATTTGATAATGGATAGGGGTCGAGTAAAAGAGGGACAGAGAGATGAATTGGGATTTCTTGCGGGCAAAATCTACGGCTACTGTTATACTTTTTTGATCATGATTAATATGTAAACCTCTAGAAATTCAATCTTCTCAAAACATAAAATGTTTGTTGAGTGACACAAATGAAAAGCCAAAACTTTTGGCGATTTTTTGTTAGGTTAAACTTTGAAAATGATCATAAAATCGGAAAATGGAAAACACTTGTCATCTTCCTAACTCAACCTTTTTCATTATTGGATGTTAACGTTATATTATATATATATATATATCTTGAGTGCGGTTCCTTAACAATTAACGTCAGTTCTACTGAAAAATAGTACACCCCAGATCGATTTTTTTGTTTAAGGTTAATATATACGGCTAAAATTTAAGGGTTTGTATAAAAAAAAATCAACTGATTCAAATTTCATACAAAATAATTAGGGCTTTGTTTGAACAAGATTTTTATTTACAAAAAGTTAACTTTTCTTAAACAAAAATAAAATATCCAAACACATTTTTATTTTGAAATTCAAAATTTAAAATTTTCCACTCAAAATCTTTTCACATAATTTTTTTAAAAAATTCTTTTTATTTTTCCCTCAAAAATACTTTTTCTACTAAAAAAACTCACCAAAATTTTCACACATTATAATATAACTTTTATCAAATAAAACACAATCCAAACGAAGCCTAAACAAGGCGATGAAATTAATCATTGCAGAGCCTTCGGGGGCTGGTGAATAGGAATTGGTGGATTAAATATACATTTTGTACGAAAGTAACACAAGAATAAGCCTCCCAAATATTTCAAAAGAGAAAAATATCACCATCATCAATTAAACATTTGACTTTTACATCAATGATTTGAACATTATTTCGTGACATTGGTCCCATGTATGAAGAATTTCATACATAAATCAAATTCAAAAGGTAAAATAATTAAGCTTTGGATTCCATACTAAGGTGGGAGACGAGACCTTGCAGAATAATTGGCCCGAGGTTTGAGGCTGAATAATTTGTAGTCATTCATATTTTTGTATATCTTGCCGCATGCAATTATCTTCATTACCATAAGTGTCTCACCAATCATTCATCTGTCCATGCATAAATACGTCCATATATCTTGTTATCTCTCTCAATATAATGGAGCTGTGATAATAAAAAAAAAAAAGAAGAAAAAGTAATCATATCATTGGTAAAAAAATTATAATAACTAATGTACCAAAAATATAATGATAAAATTATTTTTTATTATTTTAAATTTTTTAATAAGTGTAATAAGTAATTTTTTTTTGTCGTTCTTATCACATTAATGATTATAATTTTTTTATTAAAAGTTTCATTTCGTTAAAAGTTTGTGGCAAAGCCTCAAACTGCATTAGGATCCAAAATAATTTTTGTAGATATTATGAGAGAGATGTGCATGAAGACTTTAATTTACTTCCTGAGAAATAATTACTAATTACTAATTACTACTCCTGAATTTCAAATTTAACATGGAAAATAACTTCTAATAAAAGTAGATTAGTTTCTCAACCAAAGACGACCAGTGGACCGTTGCCAAGGGGCTAACAAGACAAAAAAGTTTTGAGAAAAATGAAAAAACATATTTGGTAGCCCCAATGATTGAATTATTGCAAGCACTCTTCCAATTGAGAACCACAATTCGTGGAAGGCTGCTGAAGCAATGTGGGGAAGTTGGCACTTGGCATGCAAAAACCAAAAAGGAGGCTTTTCCAAAAGTTTAAACTTATTTCATTTCTTGCATTGCTAAACTTTCC
This sequence comes from Gynochthodes officinalis, assembly GCA_020080225.1. Classification (NCBI taxonomy): domain Eukaryota; kingdom Viridiplantae; phylum Streptophyta; class Magnoliopsida; order Gentianales; family Rubiaceae; genus Gynochthodes; species Gynochthodes officinalis. The sequence goes on along the minus strand of CM034625.1, from coordinate 12,340,969 downwards.
CCAAACTAATCAAAAGTGGTCCACTCAAAAAAATTAAAGCAGCCTTTCACGTCTAAGCCATGGAATTTATACATGTCCATTACACATACATCATTAACTTAATTAAGCTTCTATGTTTGCATTCATTTAGGCACTTACAACCCTGATTTATTCATTATTTTTGGCCAGCCAAAACCCGAATTCAAATTTTTTGACTTGACCTATTTCGCCTACTTAATTACATTAGTTATAATATACACATATACATCGAGCAAATAAAAAATCAACAAAAACAAACACGTGGTTTCATGTTAACATTAATGTTAATTCTAATTATTGCTTGTAATACTATTAAGGATATGGTTGCAGTTGGTATATGGTGGAGTGATTTGTATGCGTATATTTACAAGTAAATACAGGTGTACACATTATGGCCTACAAATTCATGAAGGAAAAAAAGCCTAATGGCCCTAGTGGGACTGCATGTTTTCTTTAAAGGGTTGGGGTTGCATTTACATAAAGACGACTCTGCAACGTGACTGCCCTGAAAAAGAACTGAGGGGGGGCTCAGTGGAGGGAGAACTGTAGAAGTGCTCAATTATTGAATTCCACAGATTCACAAATCATTATTGCGTCTCTCTCTGACTTTGTGATACTGATTTGCCAACTGCTAAAAACTGGTATATATCATCTAGATCTCAATCCCACAAGTCCTCGGGATATCGTGAAGAGCCTTTGAATCTTTCAGGGCTTTTTTTTGGTTCTGTTCATGGGTCATGTCATCGTCACACGAGGGCCTTATGTTCTAAACCATACATGGTATGCCAATTGGCCCCCATTTTCAAGGAAGGAAAAAGAAAAAGGGTATGAAGGAAGAAATTATCATATATGTAGAGATAAACTAGTTTAATCTGCGTACTACACACAATACTTCGTAGTTCATACTACTAACTTAGTCATAGATTGACATGAGTTTTAAAAAACATATTAATTGAATATCTTCATTTGTGCGAACGCTAATATTAGAACAATTGTGTGTAGTTTTATGTATATATATATTTTTTAAAAAGGGCAGAAAAACTTATTATAAAAGTTATTTATGAGTATTGATAAGTGAGGCAAACATTTTAACAATATTGATGAGTATTGATACATGTAGAAGTTATTTATTTTAATTTTATTAACTAGACAATTTTGCATGCCATCTTAATCATGTAAGTAACCTTTCTTGTTTCCTCAACAACATTTACTGCATGCACTAGAGGAGAAACTTTACGTACCATGCATCCTGGCCATTGATCGATGATGATAGAAATATGCTAACCAAGTGTTAATTGATCAAAGGATTAAACTAATAGTTATTATAATGAAAAGTAAAGGCTCTTTATTAAAACTGCTTTAGTAGACAAACAACACAATTTCATAGGACCTACTCTTAGTTATCAATATTACTGGAGTAGTAGATAGGGATCACACAACGAGCACATCTGGGATCCTCTCTTTTCATATGTTTATGTGTTGAAGTAGATGGGATTGGATCCACATAAATCCTATATTATGCTAATGCTGGTCTGCCTCTTCATCCCTTTTATTCTGCTTGCTTTTCCACTTTGTTAAAGTTGATGTGCTAAATTAAATTGCTTCCAATAAGTTAATAAGTCCCTGATGGAATGGAATAACGTTGTTGTTGCAAAATGGCAAAGCTTAATTGGGAGAGAAAAGGCTATGATCCAAAATTTAAAAAGGTAACATCCCTTTCATTTGTGGGGTGTGGGGTTTGTGAGTCCCATATTTTACAAGTAATCCTAAATCCATATCTTTTGGCTATCGTGCTTAATTGATGGATGATGTATTATCTTATCTATCACTTGTGTAAATGACGTCAGTTAATGCCTTTGGATTAATGGTCACGGTGCTTCTCGTGTAATTTCACTCGTACAAAAGGAATTGTAGAAAAACAAATATTTACTATTTCAATGTGACACATCAATGCCTGCATTACCAAATATAAATATGCAGGCCTAAATTTGGACGATCCATATCCATTTTCAAAAAATGGAGCTGAAAATAGAATGACCGGCCCATTATGACAAAAATGTAAATGGAGTTGAACACAGAATTACAGACCCAGATTTGGGAGATCCATAATATATCCACGTTCAGAAAATGGAGTGGAGTTGACAATAGAATTACAAGCCCATAAAGAGAGAATAACACAGAATTTCAGGCCCATATTTGGGAGATGAAAATGTCCAAAAGCGCCCACCGTGGGGCTCGAACCCACGACCACAAGGTTAAGAGCCTTGCGCTCTACCAACTGAGCTAGACGGGCTTCATGCTGGGTGTGAAAATTAGGCACATGGAGACATTTTGAGTTGAGAACCGCACCAATGCCATGAAATCTTATTACCTAAAAACTATAAAAACAAATTCAAAGTGACCAAGTCGTGCACTTCCTAAAACATATATTCAGAATAATATACTTTTGTTAATTAGATGACTGTGATTGCCTGCATTACATTGGTGATTGTGAGTCTATATGTACCCTTTGTTATGAATTAATAGAATTAAGAGTCCATATAAAATGTTTTTTCATCTCGTAATTTAACCATTTTTAAAACAAAAATTGTCTCGATAATATAAAATTTACAAAATGAAAGTTGCAATTCACAGTGAGTCAAAATTCAGAACTGGGCCAAGGAGGTTGCCGAATCCAGAAAGCAAATATTTCCTTAGCTAGATGTTGGCCCTTCCAAAGGAATTTGGACGATACAAGTTTGTTAAAATAGCATAATCCTTTGAGAACAAATCCAATTAGTCCCTAGATGGTGCGTTCCGGTTTTCATTTTGTCAGTGTAGTCCAAATCCAAACAAAAGTGGGCTTACTTCAAACATACCCAAACTTGCTTCAACACCTTTGTGTAGCGGACAAGAAGCTATACCACCCATTGAAATCCTTCAAGTCCAGACTCGAATGTGATCCACAAGGCCTGTCCAGTTCCAGGGACAAGTTTCCTCTCGGCCTGGCCATTTACACTTACCTATGGGCTATGGCCCAAAGTGTGTTCGCAATCATCATTTGATTTTTTCAACGGCTGTGATCTTAATTCCACCAATGAATCATGAGCACCGCTCCACATCGCATCCAAATCCAAGCCCCTTTTTGGTAAATTCAACTCCCTTCCCCGCCCCACTCGGAGTCCCACTCCCCTCCTCCCTCGTTACTTGCCTTTTTCTCCACTGAACTTTCCATTAATATCCAGTTTCATCTCTACCGTCCATTCTTTCTACATCAACGGCTCCCCTTTTAATTTCCCAATAATATTCTCAATCAAAAATATATACGCACAATAACAATAAGTACGTTCTTCGTTATGCATATCTATCTATTTCTCTGTTCCTTTTGTACTTTGTTTCCAAAAATTCATCCCTTTTTTCTATCTGTGAAGAAGATCCCTAATTTTTTTTTTTCTTCCGAACCCTATTTTAATCGACGAGATTAGCTGAATTTCATCCATTTTTACTTCACTTATTTGATCGATCATCGTTTATTGACGAAAAACTCTTGAAATCCCAGTCACATTCTTCTCTTCGTTCAGTATTTTCACTTCGCCATTGCCTCAGCATTCGTGCTTTCATTTTGTTTTTGGGTGAAGAATTTGTATAATCGATTTCTTTTTTGGTTCCTGATATTGGGTTTTCTTGACGGGGGGATTTGGTGCGGGAGAGGCAGAAGTAAGGATTTACTATTTGGAGTGAGCATAGTGATGGAGACAGTGAGGTTTTCTAGGAGGATTTAGGGCTTGAGAGGGGGATGAGAATTGGAGAATGAACCATGCGGGAGCCTCGTAGTGGAGAGCGCAGAGGCCGGAAAAGGAAGCAAGATAAGGACGGGGAGGAGGGGGAGAAGGGTGGGCCAGAGACGCCGCTGAAAGGGCAGGAGCCACTTGAAGGGGATCTTAATCGGGTTGAGGTGGAGGCGATTGCAACAAGAACTAGGGGGAGGAGAGCAGCGGCTGCGGCAGCTGAAGCGGCGGCGGCGGCGGCTGCTGTTGATGAGAAGAATTTAGTTGCTCCGGAGGAACCAGTGCCTGAAGCGAGAAGGGTTGAAGCGGAGGAAGCTGTTCCTGGGGAAGGAAGGAAGGCAGACGGTAAAAAGCCTATGGAGGATTATAATAGTGGTGGGAAGAGCCTTGACAAAGGGCATGCCGGCGATGATGAATCAACTCTGCATCCTGTTCCTGAAAGGGTGAGTGTTTTTTTAGCTCTATCTTTTCGTGATTCTGCTGCTACATTTGTGGGCTTATTGCATACTTGTAAAATCTCTGGCAAGAAGATTACTTTTTAGTTGACAGTTTCGCAAGTAATGAGAAATTTGGCGCCTTTTTTCTCCATTTCTCTGTGGTAGTTTTGAATCTTTGGATTCAGTGGCGTTCTTGCTCCCGCAAGGCAAAATCTTTAAAGTTTTTTTGTTCTGTTTTGTTTGTTTAATTGAATAGATTTATGCGTTTTCTCCACATAAAGGTTTGATGTTTTGAGAGAAGACGGGTCTGCCAGTATCATGTTTCTGTCATTGTTTGTCTGCGGATTTTCTTGTTTGAAATTTGTGGCTTCTTGTTTGATCTTGACATTAGTTTTCTTGTTTGTTTTCCTTGAGTTTTTTGTCTGTCATTTTCATGCTCAAGAATCAAGATGCCCTTTTTTCCCAAAGGTCAGAAATAGAATGTACCTATATTGGACGCTTTTTTCTGGCTTTAGAAATCAAATTTCTATCTGACACGTTAATGTGTTCATTGGATACCAATAATTTAACTGAAAATTGTGCCCTTATAGTATACTGCATTTATTATTACCTGCTGGTTATGTTACAAACTGATGGATAGTAATTGAAGCTGTTCGTGGCTGTTCCATTTGGGTCATCAGGAATATTAACTTTTGGACACGTTTTTGTTTTTTATTTTTTTAATCTATTTTCTCTTTTCGAAAATCTTTCACTTTTTCTTTTTATCCAAGTTAAATCTATGAAGGGGAGCTTTGGCACAGCAGTAGAAGTTGTTGCATGTGACCATGAGGTCACGGGTTTCTATGCACAGTTAAATCATCAGAACCTTATGGTAACCATTTTCTGAAAATTATGGTTTCAATAGTTCTGTCTGAGCGTATTATCTTATTTTATTTTTTGACAAATTAAGACACTAGAAAGCACCTAATTTTTTTTTTTTGGGGGGGGGGGGATTGATTTTAAAAAAAAAGAAAATTACATATTACTGAAGTTTTAAAAAGATGGATAAATCTCAATGATACAGTCTTACTCCAACAAAGGATTATGACTTATGTTGTTGTCTAAAATTTCTTTTGCTGTTTGTCCTTGTTGTAATGCTTTAATCAAAAACGAATTTACCAACACAAACTCAAAGTTTTTCCTTTCATAATACAACTGACACGTTAAGGTTCCTTATTCTAGGAATATAGGAGAATTTATTACTTGTTTTTTCTTGTGAGGCATTTATGTAGTAGGAGAGTTTTTGTTCATACATTGTTTAATCATTTACGATGTATGTTTATGTTTAGTTTTAGCAATGCACTTAAATTTTTTTTAAAAAATTCTTGCTTGTCTGGCCTGCTTTTTATGCGGGTATGGAGTATCACTGGAATTGCATATATTGAGTGATAATGGTTGGCATTCTTTGGCAAAAATAGCAGACAAATATTCTTATTTTAGATACTAAAGGTTAATACACTGACTATTTTGAAATGATACCAGCCAGGTCACTTCTGCAGTCATAAAATTAAGGTATTAGTGAAACTGATAGCCTGTGAATTCTTTGTTACAGGTTCAGGTTGGTGGTTCACCCATGTATAAAATAGATAGAAGGCTTGGTAAAGGAGGTTTTGGTCAAGTATATGTTGGTCGCCGGGTTTCTGGTGGCACTGCAATTGATAGAACTGGCTCTGGAGCTACAGATGTATGTGTTGTATTTTCAGTGTCCAGTTGTTGGTTTTCTTTTGTTTTTTTACATCAGTGCAAAGTATTCAAATTAAAGTTTACTATGTTTCAGGTAGCCTTAAAATTTGAACATAGAAATAGCAAAGGATGTAATTTTGGACCACCATACGAGTGGCAAGTTTACAAGTAAGTTGATTTCCATGAATATCAATGATGACTGCAATTTTTATGTGAATGAAAATGACAGCGGTTTTGATATTTATGTAGTGTTCTTGGGGGGAGTCATGGTGTTCCTCGGGTGCATTATAAAGGCCGACAAGGTGAATATTACGTCATGGTATGTGATTGTTTTGATATTCCATCCTTTTGTCCTTTCATTCATGCCTTTAGAATTCACTTTAATTGTCTCCAGCTCTCCATGTCTTGAGATACCCTATGTAAATTGAGACTGTAATTTTTGCAGGTTATGGATATGCTGGGTCCTAGCTTGTGGGATGTCTGGAACAATAATTCTCATTCGTGGGTGTATTAATTATTTCAGATTTTATTTTTCATATAATGTTTTGCAACTTAGGCCCATTGGTGAGTTTGTTAAAGTTCATTTTCTTTCCCTAAATTCAGGATGTCTACTGAAATGGTTGCCTGCATTGCAATTGAAGCAATATCTATATTGGAAAAGATGCATTCTAAAGGGTAAATTTCTTCTGATTCATTTAATTAGATTTCTTTTGCTGTATCTATTCCTCTATTCCTATCTCTAAATGGCTAAGTTTGATTTCTTGCATTTTCATTGTTTTACACAAAACAATCAAATATCCAGATCCTTGATATTTGTAAATGAGAAATAAGGGGTTATTTCTGACGAATGATTGGATTAACATGTGAAAATGTGAACAGGTATGTCCATGGGGATGTAAAGCCTGAGAACTTTTTGCTTGGTCCGCCAGGGACTTCTGATGAAAAAAGGCTGTTTCTAGTTGATCTTGGGTTAGGTACCTATGTTCCTAACTATGATTTGTAGTTTATGTTCATTCTCTGTCAATACTTGTAGTTTCATATTACTTACACCACCTTGTGGACTATTAGCTACTAAATGGCGAGACAGTACAACTGGTCTGCACGTGGATTATGACCAAAGGCCAGATGTTTTCAGGTACTCATCAACGGTCCCCTTAAATTTAGTGCATGGACAAATGGACTTACTTGATCCTCCAGTCTTTGGCTGATCTAGTTATCTGGTATTTCAGGGGAACAGTTCGTTATGCCAGCGCCCATGCTCATTTGGGCAGAACTGGTAGCAGGCGAGATGACTTGGAATCTCTTGCTTACACACTCATATTTCTGCTCCGGGGACGGCTGCCTTGGCAAGGATATCAGGTTAGTCTTTGAAGGAAACATGCACTTTCAGCTGCACATTGTTTATCATGCTACTTTTGTGTTACTTTTCTCTTTCATTTATCTCTCAGCAACTTGATGTGTTCATTCTGCTAGGGTGAGAACAAAGGGTTCCTTGTCTGCAAGAAGAAGATGTCAACATCTGCAGAGGCTCTCTGTTGTTTTTGTCCAACACCCTTTAAATTGTTTGTGGACTATGTTGTGAATTTGAAATTTGATGAGGAACCTAACTATGCAAAATGTGTGTCCCTCTTTGATGGGATTGTTGGGCCAAATCCAGATATTAGGCCAATTAACACAGAGGGTGCACAAAAGGTGTTTATGATATCTTATGATTTTTGTTCTTCTAAATCATGCTTACATATGAGAATTTTGTCAGACTATTCAGAATAGTGCCTGAATGTTCTTTGTTTTATGAAGCTTATCTATCAGGTTGGCCAGAAGAGAGGGCGGTTGACTTTTGAAGATGGGGAAGATGAACATCCAAAGAAGAAGTTGCGGATGGGTATGGCTGCTACTCAGTGGGTTAGTGTTTACAATGCTCGTCGACCTATGAAACAAAGGTATGGTATCCGAGTAAGTCCTTCAAAATATTGAATTATTGGTCTGAATAGAATTCACTACTTCCATGTGTATATTTGTGGAGACTGCATCAGTTGTTTGGGGGAATACATGACGTTTATTTTATATTTTCACTACAATACTTTTCTATTTTATGCCTTCTCATGCATTTTGTCTATATCGGGAATACACAGAGTGTTGTGTTGATGGAATGGTATTCTTTCTGAAGGTATCACTACAATGTAGCTGATGGGAGACTTAAGCAACACATTGAGAAAGGAAATGAAGATGGTTTGTACATTAGTTGTGTAGCATCTTGTCAAAATCTGTGGGCACTGATCATGGATGCTGGCACTGGTTTCACTGCACAAGTTTATATGCTGTCATCGAACTTTCTTCACAAGGTTTGTGATGTATTCAATTGTTTCACACATTTGCACTCAGAAAGCACACAAAATGGGAGATATTTGACATTAAGATGTTTTTCCTTTAGTTTTTTGTGTAGAATATATTATATCAATTTTGTTCATTTTGGCATTATGAAGGAATGGATAATGGAGCAATGGGAAAAGAACTATTACATTAGTGCAGTAGCAGGAGCTTCTAATGGGGGTTCATTGGTAGTAATGTCTAAAGGTGAGCCAATGTTTAATAGCTTAAATCTGTGCATTATTTTGTCATAATTCCTTTTTTTTTTCTAACTTATGTGGTGAATTCCATGCAGGTACACAGTACTTGCAGCAGTCTTACAAAGTCAGTGATTCTTTTCCATTCAAATGGATAAACAAGAAGTGGAGAGAAGGGTTCTATGTTACCTCTATGGCCACCTCAGGAAGTAGATGGGGAGTCATTATGTCACGTGGTGCAGGATTTTCAGACCAGGTTTCACATTATTATTTCTGTTGTCATATGGTTAATAATGTTTACAGAAGTTTTGTGCTAAGCTAAATAATGTTTTGACCTTAGGTTGTGGAACTAGATTTCCTGTATCCCAGTGAAGGAATTCATAAGCGATGGGACTCTGGATATCGTATAACTGCAACTGCAGCAACTTGGGACCAGGTTGCTTTTGTACTTAGTGTGCCAAGGAGGCGACCAGCAGACGAGACACAGGAGACCCTTCGTACATCTGCCTTTCCAAGTTTACATGTCAAGGTAGACTACATTTTAGTGATCCTGAACTCATTTTAGCTATTTGGTTGTGGCTTAGTTACTTATTTGATGTCATTACAGGAGAAATGGGCAAAGAATCTTTACATTGCATCTGTGTGCTATGGTCGTACAGTTTCATAAATCTTCAATATTGTGACTTAGAACTTCTGCAAAATCGAGGTGTACTCGTGGAATTATGGACCCTTGATATCCGAAGAGGCATCTAAATTGAGAAATTTTGGTGGGCACAAGCTGTGTGTCAGTGGCAGTTGTAAAACAGAAGATATTGGTAGGCTAATGTGTTGTATGTTGTGTGGATACCTTTGATGTCCCCTGTCCATGCAAACCCTAGGGACGATGATAGGCATCTCCACTCACGTCATCCACAATTTTGTACAGTCTTTGACAATAATCTTTTGTAGAGGCTTTACTTGCCATCTGTTGCATACGCTGTCGTTTCTTGTATTAACTGCAATGGCATGGATGATTATGCCACTTAATTCTATCCAATGTTCTTCAAAAAGTCATCCCCAAAACCCCCCCAGTCCACCCCACTTCCAGAAATCTTCAAGTCACTGATAGATAAATGTAGTAGATGGCCGCAGAGGAAGTCTTTTGATGGCATTTGTGCCCACATTCTTCTTTTCGTATTTTTTCCATTTCCCTCGAAATAACGTCTTATGAGGAACGCGTTCAAAATTTGGAGGTGAATATGCGAAGTGTTTTGAAATTTATTGTCAAAACATTAAAACGGACTAAAATTATTTTTCTTCCCAGATCTAGTTCAAGGTATTAAGCTTCTTACAAATCAAGGTACTATTGTGTTGGTGGTTCAGATGGAGAGTGGTGGATACAAATGGCCGATTGTTTGTTATCAGCACTTTAACACGCATGGAGCTTGTACCCTTCAGTGCTCATACTACAGAAACTAGAGATAGTTTGGGACTGAAACTCCATCATGGAGTTGGCCTGCAACATATTTTGTTCAGCTGAACTTGGTCCTGGCAAGGAAACAATATCACAAACTTAAATTTCTTTTTTCCCACACGATCGAAATGAAATGATACAATCATTGCTTAGGTGGGTGAAAATGTTGCATGGTGGGACTATATTATATCCTTAAAGATTTACCTCAGAAAAATCATAGTCGTATCGGACAACAAAGATGCAAGTGCAGCCTTCGGTGTCATCATGTATCCTTCTTTGAATATCCAGTACCCGCGCATCACAGTACACTGCATGGTCTTCATTTTCCTGAAAGCAAGGATTAAAGAAAAAAAAAAACCAAAAGAAAATGAATATCGAGTAAAGTCAGAATTTAAAATTGCCTTTCCCAATGAAAGAATGTTGCAATGATGGGATATAGCTAATATATATTGTTGAAATAAGAAAAATAAAAGCATTTACCCTGAAGCATAGGACAAGGTCCCCAACCTTAACCTTCTCACATTCTGAATGCTCTAAAGGAATTGAACGCTCACGTACACCCCTTTTCACATTTACCCACTCATCATGGTCGTTACTATAACCAGCAAATCGTACACGAACTTCCTGTGAAGAAAGCATAAAGAGACATTTTCAATCCCAGAATCCTCAGTTTTGCGTTTAATTAACCTAATTTCTCTTCACCAGCTCATTTAAAACTTAAATGCAACATTAAATATATTTAGCTTTATCCCATGAGGAAGCAAAGGCAACTAATGACTGCTTGTGTGCCCTGACTTGATATTTCATATTTAGACTAATTCAACAACAAAGCTTCAATTGAGTATGTACCAACTTGAAAGATAGAAGTCCATATAAAATAAATTTTGTTTCACATTTGCACCATATTCTTTCTTCACGTGAAAGCGAAACAACGATGATGGGAAGTGCAAAGAAGAACAAAAGGTCTTACAAGCTCTCCTGAAGATGTAACTCTGTAATTGAGAAATGAACCAACATCATACCTGAAGAGACACAGAACACTGCATGAGGTCCATATCTATACTACAAACCTTTTACCTTTGGAGCTGAAATACAATGAATCTAGTAATCAAATTCATTAGATCACTACTTTTGATGACTGATCCACTTGAGACTACATTGTGGAAAGAGATTGGGAGAGTGACTGCAAGTCTGGAAGAAATCAAATGCTTTCAGACTAATATTTGATGGTCTGAAGTTGAGTAATCAAGAGGTTGGACAAATGCACAAAGGGATTCTACGTTCCATAAAGAACCTAGACTTAACATGTTGAAGACTTTTCCTTAGAACTGATACACACAGATGCCACAAGATGGCAATTGGTCCCATCACGATACCTAGAAGAACAAAGCTTTACTGATTTTTGTGAGCACAATTAATAGTTAAACAGAAGAATCTTGAATGCTCACCAAGCAAGATCCTTAGATGATTTAGCTTCAAAAACCAAACCTGACAGCTCTGCAGCAGCAACCGCTGAAAAAATCCAGGAGTAGTAGTGTGAGCACAAGAATTAAGGATTTTTTTTTTTTTTGGGTCTTTAGACTAGACATTGTCATCCCATAAACATCACATCAGGATACAGGGTATTTTCCAAACCATGATAGATACAACAGCGCATCTAGTTTTTCTAATTTGTGAGACAGGCCTTTCCATCAAATTCATGCAACAAAAATGAACCTTTGGGCTTTTGATAACTTGCAACTGCCAGATTTAAGGCCTTGTTAGGCAAGTGAACCTTGAAGTCTTCACACTTAACAAGCGAAGAACTTTCATCTGTACTTTTATCTATCATCATACTCATTGGACCAATAAATTTCTCAACTTTTTGACGTAAGGAAGAGGCTTTAGTTTGCAACTCTTTCTTCCTTAGATCTTGCAACCAACATTCCACCTAGAACATCATCAGTGCGTGCAAAGGATTCAACATGGATTAATAAAAGGTAACTGGGTAATGACGGAAAAGTGTGGCAGAAGCACCTGTTCCCATTTTATCAAAGGTTTCCCGCATCGATGAACTGAGTTACTGCAGAAAATCAGGGGAAAAAATAATAACATCCCAGAAGCAAAAACTTTTTCTTTTTTTTTTTTGAACGAAAAAAGAAAAACAAAAAAGCATTCCAGAACAACATACTTGAACTTTGCAGCGAGTTCTTGATAGAACTGTAAGTTAAGGGATTTTTCGCCCATTCCCTTGTACAAATTCTTCATTTTCATTATCTAATAAAGAAATTGACAACCAACTCTGAGAATTACAGCAAGAACCCAACAGAGAAAATCCATAATCAAGAGTGATAATTATTAGTGGTGGTGGTCCTGGTGGAGCTAAAAATCAAAGGAAAAGAAGTAGGAGACCCTGTACGAATTACAATGCCAAGAGTAAATAAAGATCAAAACTTTTCGGTGCATGAATAAAAACAGCAGGAGAATTGAAAGAGAGAAGCGTGGCATGAAGCAGGGATTGGAAGATTAGCAAATGATGCTCCTCCGAGATTACCTCAGCTAATGTAAACCCAGTATCAAAATCATCATCCATTTCTACCTCGACAACCATGTCAGAGTGAGATGAAACTCCTTTCTGCAGAGGTTTTACTTTTCGGGCTCCGTGCATTCAGAGAGAATTGCGAGAAAGAAGCGAAGTAAAACCACGTTATGATCGAGAGTCGGAAAAGGAGTAGAATTTGTTTTTGTTTTTCCCCATTGTTTTTTAACTCTTGTTTTTTAAATCAAGTCCTGGGTTTCGGACTTCCACAACAAACAGATTATAACCCAACAATTACTCTTTGGGCAGCACCTAAATTTACGAGTTGGGCCTTATAATTGGTCTGACCTTTGAGGATTCACAAAGATACAGCAGTTATTTATTTGTAATCCCAAAGGGCCCAATACATTAGGTCCAAAGGGCATGGTCGTGGCACACGCCTCGTGACATATGGCTGCATTGTTGCACTGGTGCCAATGTGCCTAATGCCTAAACTGTCGTGTAAGGTATACCAGAATCATGGTAATAATTAATAGTGGTCATGAATCATGATCATCCACGTCGTCTCTGAAACTCCACCTAAATATGTCACTTCAAAGTTTCTAATCCTGGGACCCTTCAAATTTGATGCATGATTTTCGGGCTGCGGCATTGTTGCATTTATGTCTTGGAAGGCCCTGAGGATGCGCAACCTCTTTAAGTGGCGGAAGCTGATGGTGGTGCAGTATTACTAGTTGTTTGCTTACCAAAATGCGTATTCTGTTTAACGTGCTTTGTATAATGGTCTGCTGCGTTTTCTTTTATGACTCAACTTATTCATTGCATTGCTACTGAAAATTGGTTCCAAAAGACATACACTTTGGATTTTGATTACTAGCGACTCAAGAAAAGCAAAGATGGAGGAGCAATCAGCCTAATTTAGGAATTCATGACATTCCTTTTAATCTCTGAAAATTTTGAAGGTGTAAACAATGAAATGATACAAGAGTGTGATTACAATTACAGTCATAATTTGCTGATCAATTGAAATGGTCTGCTTCTCCTTGGCTTTCTCACTTTTGGTATTGACTGGAGGAGAATACAGGAAGGCCATTGACATACATGGCTGATCAGGAACTCTGAATATTGGCCTTCCAATTACATGCTTGTACTGTCCCTTACCCCATGCCTGAGAGAACTTCAAAGAAAAACAATCACGGGTTGCAAAGTTAATTCACGAAAAAATTAATCATGAGTTTCAATCTAATGACATTGAGAGCTTAATATGTATAGCATATTGGTCAGAACACTATTGTTCTTGTAAAATATTGAGCATCAATAGTAAGTAATACCTGTAGTTGATCTCCAGTGGTGATAACTAATGTGTCCTCATCAGGATGAAAAGATACCCATCCTTTCTTGGAGTAGACATGGAATTCTTGAGATCCATTGCATACATGCAAACATAATGCATGAGGGAATTCAGATCCTCTAACCAGCGTTCTAATAACATCGTATTTCAGTGAACCAACAGATAGATCTCCACTCGTAACCTGCCAATTATTATGCTTTTGGAGACAACAGATTGAACCAAATTCTTGATCCAATTTGACATCTTCCCGAGCTGTGACAGACGAAGTTCTCTTCTCTAGGAATAGTAAGATCTTCTCTGCCACATTCTCAATGATCAACAAAAGCTTTTCCATCTTCTCACTGTAATGCAGTACATTATAATATTTTGGCATCAGCATTTTCTGTGACAAAATTGCATCATTAACCACAATCATTTGTAAGGAACTTATGTTCACTTTGCACTTTGTTAGTGGAAAATACTCTAAAATTAAAATCCATGATTAGTTTATTCTGATTACCTGAAATTTGAATATCCAAGTGGCCAAATTCCCTCCATATCCATCTTCAAGCTTTCATCTTTGCACCAAACAAAATCTTCACTAATCTCCTTATCCTCTTCCCCATGTGATTCTTCGAACCCATATGGCCTCTCCATTGATCTTGTCAAGACCTTCCTCTTCTCTGGAGAAATCCTGAAAATTCCATCCCCCGCAGCCAAAGCTGATTTGATCAAGTCCAGTGGGACCCCATGGTTGAAAACCTCAAAGCATCCAGTGCGGGAAACGGAGTCAATGAACTTCATGATGGATTCATTGTCAAGTGACGTTAAACTCTCAAAGTCAAGCTTTGGAGGATTCTGAATGGTCTTTTGCCTAGGGAAAATGCGATCAGGAAGAATGAGGTCAGGGACCTTGAGTGTGTTTTCCAGGAATTCAGACAGAACATCCTCGTTAGTGAATGAAGATCGCCGGCCAGAGGCAACAGGGGATGGTGGTGGTGCGCGGAAATCCATGATGGTATTATTCTCAGGCAATAATTCCGGTGTCATTGCCAATTTTTTTTAAAAGTCACCTCCCTCTCTCTGAGTATTACTTTCTCAGTGCGTACGAGGAGATGAGTAAGTAAGTCATTCTTGATCAGTTTTTGCCCATAGGGAAAAAAAAAATAATGGGGAGGAAAGAAAAAGAAAAAGAAAAAGAGGAAGCAGCAATGATGGGAATGTCTGGAGGGTCCGCTTCAGAATGTTTTTCCACTTTTCATCTTTTGTTAGCTTTATTCGTACATGGCTTTGCTTTACAGATCTTGCTCTCCATTTTACTCAATCTTTGGTAATAATGAATTACTTAGGATGTTGTGGCCAGCTTCGCGTTGGATGGGCTTATAGTGGTTGTGTTAATTGCAGTTACAGTAATACATGCTGCTCCATTGATGATGATTGGTGATTCTTCGAGGCATACACTTTCTCAGGACAACTCCCAAACAAGTGTAAAGCTTGTCTGTATGGCTGCTCCAAACAATACCATTACTCTTTTTCACAATGACATCTTTTCGTAACATCAACATGGCAACATATTGAGCTTCGGCTCATGGCCGAGCGGTAAGTGGGAAGCGGGACCATTAGGTCGAGAGGTCAAATCTCCCGCTGTCGCCTTTCGTCACACACCGGCCTGCATAGAAGTGAGATGTCGAAACCTCACAAAACATGGCAACATATTAATGAATATTTAAAGTCACTACCGCTCAATGGTATGTGTCGTGTAAACCGACATCGTTTATTGAGAAAATTTATAAGTAATGATATTCATAATAACTGATGTGACAAGTATGAAAAGTTAAAATTATCTTTTATTATTTTATAATTTTTTAAAAAAAGTAATGAGTGAATTTTATCTTTATATACTTGTCGTATCAATTAGCATAAAAAGTCACTATAATTAGTGATTAAAAGTATCATTACTCAAAATTTATTATCATTTTTCACAAAATGTGTAAATGTATTGTATTGTTTTATTTTTATTTTTTTTTTAAAGTCATTCACTATGATCCGCGAGGAAATGAATCGGATTTTCCTTCAGAGAAGGGCCCAACAGTGCTGATCCATTTGAAATTCATGGTCAACATGGGATTTTAATTGGGCTTACTTTTCATACTAAACAACAATAGCTTAACTGGGTTGGCTTTTGGTTGGGCTGTACTGTCATCCTCTAACAGCGTTAGCTTAACTGGCTTTACTCGGGGCGTGTTTAAAGGTGAGGTGAAGCATCTGCTAAGCCCAAGTTAGAGTTGAAGATAACAAAAACTTGACAAGTAATGCATTTATTAACTTTAAAATTAATGCGCCGGGAACTCTTTTACATAATTATAGATAAACAGCCTTAATCTACTTTTCTGTTTTCCATTTTATGGTCAAAGCATTTAATATATGGTACAAATAGTTAGAGGAAAAAGGTTTCAATTCTACAACTTCTGTTTATATTATTTATATTTTGTTTTTGTTCCGATTATTATTGACTTAAACATTGAAACAAATTTTAAAAGCTAATAACAAATTGTCGACTAGAATTATTAGTAGATTAGGGCTTCATGAGAAATTATAAAAATGGTCTGATTTTAATCATTTTAACATATTATACCGATATCTAAGGTAGAAATGAAACGAGCGTTTGATATTTCAACTATTCTTTTTAATTTCGAATCCACTAAGTAAAAGATAGTTTCTATTAATAGTGGTAGCTTAAAAGGTATTTTGATTGCCAAGCATAAAATTCAAAAGTTAAACTAACTGAATATTAATCACTGACTTTTCATCTACGACTCATACATAATTCGTCAAACTAAAAAAGATTAGATGTTTTGTGTAAGTAGTTAGTATTTAGTAAGTTTATGGATTGGATAAAAATCCTAACAATGGGGGAACTCTTATTACTCAATGAGCAGCCTATTATTCCACATTGAATAATCAAAATCAAAAGTGACTGCGTTAGACCATCCTTGCTTACTTCCTCCCTCCTTTGTTTTTTTTCTTCCATAACGTTGATATATTAATTAGTCAATTGACAAAGAGTACAAAGCCGAAACAACTAATGAGTTTCGTAATTTGAATGAAACCTAACCCATGAAAATAAACCTTCTAAGGAGGATAAAACAGGCATAAAATGGGAAAATAACACAAAACACTCGCCAAAGGCGGACAAAACAACCAGCCCAAAGGGCCTACAAAAGCGATCGCTAGTCTAACTATGATCGACCAAATTACAACAAATTACGAACTAAAATGCAGTCTCGACCAGTGCACCACAAACCGCATGGAATGAAAGAAACTGAACGCCCATGGGTACCCTAACTCTCGTCCTATATGATCTCTGGAGCTATTTGCAGACGTTGAATAGCTGAACAGTCAGAACTACTACTGTATGAATAGAGTCGACAATTGAGACCGTAACAAAATACACCTACAATTTTTTTAAAAATAAGAATAAAAATAATTATTACAGTGCAATTTTGGTGCAAATCACACCAAAATGACACCATGAGTCGCCCACGTTGGGGCAACTGTTTTCCAAAAAATCACCCCATCCTGCCTCCTTTGTGACTCGTGAGAGCACTAGACACGAATTATCAATTGATGGCCAACATCGATAAGACCCTTAATTGACATCCATAAAAAAATACAAAAAAATTCCATTTTGGTGTGCCGAGACCAAAACTCAAAACTCCAGCAAACAAATTCAGTTTTCATTTGGTATATTTACGTGACGCTGTGGAATTGCAATTGTTCCAAATCTCTTTGTATAGTTAACAAACCATAGGTTAATTTCCACAACGTTAATGATACATACATAATTTTTTTTTTTCACATATTTGAAAGTTCGAGTACTTAATGGAAATTATTCCATAAACTTTGCTTTCAATATTTTGAACGTAGTAACGAGACAAAAGTGGAGATGGCAACTTGGGATAGAAGCCATTGGTTTTTATGTTTTTGTGATTTTTTGTTTTATCTTTCTTCTGGTTAAATGGGGTTAACAAGTTTGGCGCACCGAATCATCGAATTCGGATCGATTTTTTTTTTTTTTTTTTATATTTTATATATTTTTTTTTTTATTATTAATTTTTTTATTTTTTATTTATATTTATTGTGTTAGTCGGTAGTTATATTATCGTCGGTGTTACCATGGCAATTGCCGCCCCTACTTTTTCTTGTTAGTCCAATATATTAGCATAGAGTGGTTCAAAAAGTCAATAGTCCTCTTCAACACAATTCAAAAGGAAATCTTATAGAATTTTCCGACAAATTTGACCACTGGCTCTCCTCAGTTTAAATGGGCGGTTGCCACTTAATCTTTCTTGAGAAAAGTCTTCGCTAAAGGGTTGTTAATTCCCATGATCATAAGTCACTCTGTGGTTGGTAGGAGTTGATTTTTATTTCTTTTTTTAAAAAACAATTCAAGGTTAGAGACACATTTTCAAAATAATAATTTTAATGATATATATATTCTAATTAATTTATCGTCAAAAAAGTGCCAAAAAAAAGGAAAGGAAAAATCTCAAAAAGTCATTATTCGTTCAAAAAGTGATCATGACTAGAAATTATTAAGTTAAGAGGCTGTTAGGCGGAAAGATATTGCCTAATTTAATTAACACCTTGACTGGATAAGTTGTTAGTAGACATAACTACTGAATCGCGCAATAACAAGCAATGAAGGAAAAAATTAATCCAAGGGCTAATAACAAGGGAATACTTCTTAAGGGAGATTCCAAAAAAGGGGGGAAAAAGGGTCAAATTCCCTTTCCTCAAGAAATAATGAAGTATAGGAACTGAAAGAAAGAGAAGAAGTATATTTCATAATAATCTGCCTGTGCTTTGGGAATTAACAAGGCTACGTAGGTTTGAGTAGATGATTGTGGTGTTCATGCATACTAAATTGGGAATGATATAGACGAGCAAAAACATTGCTCCCATGTATTTAATTACCTCTCTTGTGGTATGGTAGCTAAAATGTTTGAAAAAGAAGCATTGGTTTTGCATTGTGATACTCAACTAACGTAGCCGCCATCAATCAAGAGCCCGTAAATAGACCACAAGTCACAAGAACCTGAGTTATTTCATGTACGAAACATGTCTGAAGAGCTAGAGAGTAGGCAGAGTAATGATGAAATAATGAGAAGAGCATGATGATGATAGAGGATAGAGCTGCTGGTTTAGTTCATCAACTTTTGCATGTATATATGCACCACACAATTTTATAGGACAACTAAATGGGACACATGCAACTAATCCTCTCCAGTCCCTCCTCCTGCATGGATTGTTTTTCAACGATGAAGACATGAGGCCATATGAAGCAGTAGAAATTGATCACCAAAAGTTGGGAATGAGATGGGGACATGCATAGGGTGCATGATAAATTTAACACATCTCAACTAAACCCTCTACGACACAAATTTTGGTAAGTAGTAGTCAGATAATTGAAAGGGAACTACAACTAACTTCATAAGCTCTCTGGCTTAGTTCCCTGATACAATGACCTATATTAAAAGAATGCATGGAACGGATTAGCTCAACAACATGTGGACACTTATATAGCAAAAACTTGCATGCTTCCGGCCATGCTTATGTACACTAGTAATATTGCATATGCATTACATCATCCCTTGGCAACTATATACACATAAAAGAAAAACATTAATTAAGCCTCTTGGGTAGCCAAGTTGGTGTAAGCACGTAACCATAAGATCACGAAGGGCGAGGTTTACCCAGTGCGCATAATGGCTACGAGTTCCTTAGTTAAGAAAAAAAAAATAACATTAATTAATAGGAAAAATATTTATGTAAAGTGAAAGTTTTTTTCCTATGGTTTTTGCATGAGAAGATTAGGCTTCGTTTGGATTGTGATTTATTTAAAAAAAGTTATATTAGAATATATGAAAATTTTGATAGATTTTTTTTTTATAGAAAAAGTATTTTAGAAGAAAAAATAAGATGTAATTTTTTAAAAAATTATGTGAAAAGAATTTGAATGAGAAAATTTGAATTTTAAATTTTAAAATAAAAATATATTTAAATATTTTATTTTTATTTTAAAAAAAATAAATTTTTATAAATAAAAATAAAATTCAAACGAAGGCTTAAGGATTTGTAAGAATGGATGACTAATGACGGTGTCCGCGGAGTCTGATTGCCAGACCAAATGGACGTTGAAGCCTGAAGATAATGTTCAAACTTCAAAGGTAGGAATTAATTGATTTTACGAATGATATGGTCAGCAATCAAATCAATAGGTGCTAATGGTTAAAATCCTAAATATTTTGTTGGTGGTTAGCTATTACTATTTTGTTGGTGATGTACTTCTCGAAATTGTGAAAAAAAAATAACCTGGTTAGTCTTCGATGGTTATGTCATGTCCTACGTCAAACAAGTAGATTTTGATTCTGTCCTCTGTCCTCGGTCCTCTGTTCACACTTACTTTAATAAACACGTAAAAAAAACATTGCATATGCACGTTTTTCATTATAGGTCCGACACCCCAATTTTTTTTTTTTTTTTGGACAAAAAAGGAACAAAATGAGAGCCCATCTTTAGTTCTTTACGGTGGATTTGCCAGCTAGATATTAGTGGACGCCCGCAAAATTCATTTGTTCCTAAAGAAAGCGGGCCATTTTACGTCTTTGAATCGATAATTATCTTTTGACTAACTAAGTTTGTTCTATTATTTTGATATACATATGGTAATATAAGAATATTTATCTATTATTTATTAATTATGCTTTTCGATTTGATTTTAAACCCTAACTCATCCTTCATTGCAATATAAGGGTGTGTTGGATAAGTATTTTAAAATATATATTTTTTTAATTTATAATTATTATATCAAAAAATATAAAAATGTGTTTTAAAATATTATTTATATAAATCCTAAGTTATATTCATACGCCAAAAAATAAGCGGTGGTACAGTCAAAGAAGGAAAAAGAAAAAGCGTTTGACATTAGGTTTGGTACAAATAATTAAAAGTGCATATAAATTACACTTTTTTCACGCTTTTGAATATAAAAATTATAAAATAGATATTATTTTAAAAACAATTTATAAGCAACCTATTTAGTTCGAGTGGGTGTGAGTTCGAAGCAATATATAGACCCAAAAAAAAAAAAAATCCAGAAATCTTTGCATTTTCATGTTGTATATACGAAATAGTTCATCTTTTTGAATGCTTTATGAATCCTCTGTTTTTCAACAGTGGACTGTCCTGATTCAAACTTCATTTCGTGTAGCCTGGGGTTTGAACAACTGTCGAGTCATGTTTTCTTTGTACAACATTTAATTACGGAATATAATATAATTACGCTCTTCATTTTCACAGTATAAAATTATAAATGCGATTCAACGATTAATTGTTTGACTTTTCTTGCACAAAATATTAAAGGAATAAGTGATTTAACGGCACAACTAAAAAATTCCTTGCCACACCATCATAGGCCCCCCAATTCCATCATCACATCTACGCGATATATACCTGCATTAATTAAACAAAAAAGAAGCAACTAAGATAATCAACCGAATAATACAAGCAAACGTGCCGTTAAGTTGATAGAGCGCAATTAATATTACTTGCCAAACCATCATATCACCCCCAATGCCATCATCATATACACCCGGATTAATTAAACTAAAAAAAAAAAAAAGTAAGAGAATCAACAGAATAATACAAGCAAACGTGCCATTAAGTTGATAGAGCACGATTAAAAAGAGAAATTATATCCATAATAAAAAATTATATCGATTGATGTGGTAAATATATATAAAAAAATAATTCATTGTTATTTTATAGTTTTTAAAACATATAATAATTGAATTTTGTCTTTTTATATATAACACATTAATCATTATGATTTATTATTATGAAAAATAATCATGGAACTCACTAATATTGATATCAACACCTGTGAAATGACCACCCCTATATCAACACCCTTTCGTATATGAGTCTTCATTTTGATTCGTGAAAATAATTAACATTAGTTATAAAATATAAATTAATATTATTTAATAATTCAAATAATTATTTAATTAAAATTAGTCAATTTGTGAAAAAATAAATTAAAATATTTGTATGAAAATACACAAATTAAAATATTTATATGAAATTTATTTATTATCTTTATATAAAAATAGATAATTTTTTAATATGAAACTATTAATTTCAAATTGAAATTAAATTACCTGATATTATATATGAAAATAAAAGTAATCATATAAAAAAAATCAAATCAAATAAAAAAATCGATCCATTCTAAAATATTCATATCAGATCATTAATTTTAAACACGTCCAAATACACATGAACCAATTAATCAATAAGGTGGTCACTTCCGTCTTAATAAAATGGACATGGAATGACGACCAATCCATCCGTCGAGGAAGCAAAGGAAGGAAAGTGAACGAGACTGCAAAACTTCTGTGGACTAGAAGTATTTAGTGATGAATACGTTTCGTCAAATCAGAATCTGATTGGTGTCAGTGGAATGGAAATAAATTAGAACCAGGGAATGGTTATGGAAGTATCCGTGAAGGTGCAAATTGTCAAAATTTGCTATTTCGGCCGTTTGGTCATGTCCATTTTCCAGAGGAAAATTAGTGGCGGTGTTGACCAGCAGCTTCTTACTGGAAGCTTTTGCATTGAATTGACTATTGACCATTGACCGGTGAAGTTACCAAGCCATTGCTAAGTGTGAAGGTAAGAGAACTGTTGTAAATTCCCCTAAATATAGGAGGATTAGTTACTATTATAGTAGTTCATAGAAAGACTTGATTTCGTGGATTTTGATGAGTAAAGATGTTTCCGAAAACTAAGGGGAATGGGAAAGAAATGCCAATCAAGCCAACAACCCAACATTTATTGCTAACAAATCATTGAAGCAAATGAAAAGAAATCAAACAAAATGAGTCGTGAATGAAAAGTTTGCTGAGCTCTTGTCTCTTACATGGACATCAAGGCTGTGACATATCGCTCATTTTTTCCAATTTAAGCTGTCTATTTAAAATATATTTTTATATTTTTTAAAATAATAATTATAAAATAAGAATATTAGAATATATTTAAAATATATCGTATTACAAAATATTCATAATATTTTTTATAAATATATTAGATAATATTTAATTTTTTTATATACATATATTATTATTATATTTATATCATGATTATATCAAATTATATTATATATATATACAGAAAATATAATTATTCTTTTTCTTAAATTCTAATTTGGTATGAGAGCCGTTCTTGAAACGCTAAACGCTTACTCTGTTAAAATTTTGTGCCTTCGATTTTCAAGGTTTTGCAGTCCTGGAGTTTGAGATTTATTTGTCATTGGCCGCTTCTTAAAAATCAAGCAAATTTGGTTGACTAAAATTGTTTTGTTTGTGCATGCCATAGCTACGGGTTTTCCCGGGAAAAATTGACCGTTATTTTGGCCATACTTGTTTTTTTTTGCCCTTATTCGATAAGGATATTTAAAATCAATAATTCAATCCAAAGCTGATTTGTGATCAGACGGGATCAAATTAAATTTATATCAAATTAGTTTTTTTATTTAATTTAATTTAATTTTTTTTTATTATTATTTTTATATATAATGTTAAGTGATTTAATTTATTTTTAAAATTAATAATTTTATATTAAAAATTTATTTATTTTTATATAAATATAATAAATAAGTTTTATCTAAATATTTTAATTTGTGTATTTTTATATAAATATTTTAATTTATTTTTTTATAAATTAACTAAAATTTAAAAATTATTTAAATTATTAAATAATATTAATTTATATTTTATAATTAATGTTAATTATTTTTTTAAAAAATTATAATATTTTTTATTTAAATTAAAATGAATTGAATCAAATTAATTCGTCGATCTAATCTAAAAAATATATTAATTTAATCTAATTTAAAAAATATTTTGATCTAATTCAATTCGTAAATTAAAATAAACTCGGATAGTACTTACAAGTTTGTGGCCTGACACTTGAAGGTTGCGGGTGCTTGGAAGTTTGTGGCCTCACATTTTGCTTTTTTCTAATTAGTTGTGTGCGGGCCAGCGGATTTTGACACTCTCAACTTTGTCTAGTTTTTCTTGTTTTGGCCAAATTTGGAAGTTTCAATTTTTGGCTAGCAGCCAGCTTTAGTTTTTAGTTTTGGGCGATTTTGGCTTCTAGATTTATGATTCATACATTTTGTTTAATATTATTTTAATTTCAACATCTTCAAATTTTAGTGTTTATCACTGATTATGCTTCTGATCACTTTCTTGATATTATTTTTAAACTCAAACTTGCTTTGTTACATTGAGTTTGAGAGAGAATGTTAAAATGTATTTAAAATATTTCTTTATAAATATGTCATATTATAATATATTCAGAATATTTTTTGTAAATATCTTAGACAATATTTAATTTTTTTATATACATATTTCATTGTTGTATTTATAATATGGTTATATCGAATTATATCACATATATATATAATATAATTATTTATTTTTTCCTCTCAAATTCAAACTAAGAATATGCGAAAAAACCTTAAAATATATTACAAAATGTAAAAATACATTTCAAAATATTAACTATATACACTTATATATTTAAACTTGATACATGTGTCTCTCTATGTATGCATTGGGAATTATTTTACTGCAAATTAATTCCTACCAGGTAGGTCTCATGTAAAATTCCATCATTTCATTTGTTTGTTTTTTTTTTTTTTTCAATATTCATCTAGCTTGGCTGTGGTCACATTTTGGTGTCACTTCACACACAAAAAGTCATTGCTCATTGCTGCTCGAAGCCATGAAATAAACCGGAAGATTTTGCGTCTAGAAGGGTGAGGTCGGCCACCATAGAGGCATAGACCTTACTTGGTGATTAAATATGGTCATACACTGATAGCCAGGCGGGTTGGTCCTGGGGGGCACTCCCTCCAATGACCACCTATATACTTAATGCTACAACCCTGCTCTGCCTTGCTGGTTCCCAATTGTGAATTCCCTACATAATTATTAAAATAGAAACCATCCAAGTACTCTGAAAATTCTCTACACCAACATTATGTTAAGATTGTTGAAAAAAATCATTTGTAGAAAAAAACATCATTAGTATCATGGTTCACGTAATCATTAATAAACATATAGATTAAGAAATACGAGATTAACTATTCATATTCAAACAATGTAATCAAATCTGACGGATACGCATGCAGCAAGGAGCAGCGTTGTACTTAATTTTGACATTTCAAAACTTGACGTACGTTTGATTGTGTTTTGAATATGCAGATACGAGAAACACTTCTTTTTTCTCGTTGAGTACTGCACATGTATACACATGTGGTCTGGTCTATATTGTCTGGATGCAATACTTGATTCCGTCGTAGATCTACCTATGGTGTGGAAACTATATATTTCTGCGTCAATTGATCTAGAAGAAGCAGTGACCAAAGAAGTCTTTACCACTTAAGCATCAATTTAAAAAAGTTGGAGTACCAGGAAAATGCTCATCCTGTTGGAACATGCCATTTCTTGGCTGATTTCGTATCAAACGTTTGACAGAAATTTTTTCTAACACAAGCTGATATGGTATGGAATTAGAGGATATCTTGCACTAATAAATTAACTACGACCCAATGAGGAGAAAATTAATCTTCCACAAGTTTGACCCCAAAAAAAAAAAAAAGTTGAGTGATTCCCACTTCAATTACATCGCAAACGAATGATGAATTGCTTCAAACGTGCACAAACATTTCCAATTTCCACCGTTGACTCCATCTTTTGGTTTTTGGATTTATTCAATAGCATCATGTATATCATATGTAATAACACTACTACTTTATGATTAAGCCTTTTTCTCTTCTTTAGTTAATGACAGAAAAACTTGTCCTTCTAGAATGCGAATGTCCACTGTACCCATTACTCTATCTAGAAGCTTTGTATTCATACTCCCTATTTCAAAGGGAATAATAATAATAATAGTCTCTTTCTACCCTAGAAAAAGAATTAAGAAAGCAAAAAAATTTGACATTTGGATGTAAATTAAATAAACTTTTACCTTTTTAATTAACGTTGAAAGAGCCAAACGTTAACGACTTGGATCAATACAATACAATACAATACATACTACATAGGGAGAGGATTCAGCACGCTACACCAATTATCGCGTTAAAAATTAAGATTTGAATATTGATTAAAACTTTAATACTAATCAATTCATCTGAACATGTGTTGTCCCGTCTCCCAAAAAATAAAAGACTTGCGACTTGGGGCCGTTCGAGGAAACTGTGGTAGGATCACCAACCATGGTCCACGCCACCATGGAGCTTCAAGCAAGTGGTTCGGCTGATCATCTCTGAAGTCAATTTTGTATCTATGCAAAATGGACAATTCTATCCACACCTAGCCACCAAGATAACTACCAATTGAATGGCCTTCATGCAAACTGCTGCGTCAAAAAAAAATACTAATAATACTGTACATATTTTTTCTTGTAATAAAATATTTGAGATATCAAACTCTTCCAATGCAATAATTTTCAATCCAACATCGTTGTCCGCATATATATAAACGCAAACTTTCATTCAAACCAATAAACTTAGCCTACCAGTTCTCTGGGACAACTTCTCCTCTCCAAAACAGCGGAAAAGAGAGAGACTCCATTTTTATCATTTCAAGAACTGGTGGGCTAGCTGCTGCCTTCTTAGCATCTGTTTGTGCATACATCATAAGAAAAAAAAAGAAAACCCTTCATTTTTCAGCCTCCATTAATTTGCTTCATTGTTCGGTTCTTTCGTTTGTTTGTTTGTTTTTTTTTCCATTGGTATACATATATATAGTAAGTTGAAGCTGAGAAAGGAGAAAAAATCATGGAAATAGAGAAAGCCATGGCGGCTGCATCTTCGAGGAGGCAGGGGAGTACTCGAAACTGGAGCTTTGGTAGAACATCAACGAGTAGGAGAAGTTGGGGAGTGGAAGATGTTTTTGCGAGTCAAAGAAGTAGCCATGCGGAGGATGATGAGGAAGCCTTGAGATGGGCTGCTTTAGAAAAGTTGCCTACTTATGATCGACTCAGGAAGACTGTTTTAAAATCTTTCATTGAGAGTGAGAATCAAGGCAACAAAGTAGTGCATAAAGAAGTGGATGTTCGGAAACTTGGCATGAATGAACGTCAAGAATTCATTGATAGGCTGTTTAAGGTTGCTGAGGAGGATAACGAGAAGTTCTTGAGGAAGTTTAGAAACCGAATTGATAAGTAAGTAGTACTACTGCTAATTAATTTTTTCATCGTTTTCTCAACACTATAATCTAACTGTGATCAACATAAGCAAAAAGTCAATATTTTCTCTTGTTAGTTCTAGTTTAAACATTAATCTCCTTAAAACTAGCACAAATCAAGATTTAAAGAAGCTGCAGTCATTATTATTATTATATATTTTAAAATAACCATGAGCTGACTATGTTAATCTGTCATTATATATCCTTCTTATTCTTTGTTAATTTACCAACAAGTATTCTTTTTTCCTCTTAATATTCTTATTACTCATAGTATTACTATTTCAAAAATTACAAGAGTTGGTGGAAAAGAATTCCTTTTATTGTGCTTAAGCATATATGGGCCTTAGTTTTATGCGTGATGATTGATGATTTTCATTAACATGATGTCCCAACTGCAAAAGCAAGTGCTCCAATATTATGTAAATTCCTGTCATATCATGTGTATTTTCGTTTGTTTGACCATTCTTATTTATAACCATCATTGAACTAATTAGCTCAAATATGTCATCAAAAGCGTCCCGCAATCTTTGCATGCTCCCGTGGCTACAACATAATCCACTCAAAATCGGTCATCGAATTGTAATGTTTTGTCTCAATAAATTCACTATAAAAAAATGGAAAAAAGAAAGCTGTGTTTCTGATGAATTCCCTTAGAGAAGTATCGATTTAGTTAGATGAAGCAATATAATAGCTAGTTTTTGCGAGAAGAAGAGTCCAATATGGACCTGGATACAAAAAAAGTACCTTTCAAAACTTGTACACTAGGACATACAAAGGCTGATGCAAGTGAAAGAAGGCAATTTATTGAAAGGAACCTTAGAGTTCCCGAGGAAGATAATGCAATCTTATTTCAAAAACTACTTAATCGTATCAAAAGGTAGTTAACTAATTGTTAATCTCATGTAGTTAATATTGTTGTGCGTGTTAGGTAATGGGATTTTGTAACATTGCTGCCTTTGTTGAATGTTCATTTTATGGGCGCAGTAATTAATTAATACGCACTGAATGTGGTATTGACGATTTTCTTGTGTGAAATGCAGAGTTGGAATTACTCTTCCAACGGTTGAAGTGAGGTTCCAGAATTTGACGGTGGGAGCAGAATGTTTCATAGGGGATAGAGCTCTTCCCACCCTGTTAAACTCAGCAAGGAACACTGTTGAGTCGTTGTTGGGTTGTGTTGGCATTCGATTAGCCCAAAGAGCTAAAATCACAATATTAAAAGACATTTCTGGGATTATTAAACCATCCAGGTGAGCCCCATATCTTGGTCATATTCACTGTTTAAAATAATGGATATTCACGAATAAAATGGAGTTAGGTGATGCTATATTAGGACAAGTCTTTGTCTTACATGTTGGAGCTTTTCTTCATTGGATGATTGGAAGTTGGTTATGATATTTATTAATTGATTTTATGACAGGATGACTCTTCTACTAGGTCCTCCGTCTTCAGGGAAAACAACCCTTTTATTGGCTCTTGCTGGAAAGTTGGATCCTACCTTGAAGGTAATTAACCACAAGAGTTTAACTAAATCATAGGAGCTAATTGTGTTTCAATGAAAAAAGGGACGTTATTGTACGCAGTACTGAAGCTAGTGTTACTTACCATGGAACAGGTGAAGGGGGAGATTACTTACAATGGGCATAAGCTAAATGAATTTGTGCCAAAGAAGACATCAGCATACATTAGCCAAAATGATGTTCACGTAGGAGAAATGACTGTGAAAGAAACAATGGATTTCTCTGCAAGATGCCAAGGGGTTGGATCACGATATGGTACTTCCCACATCATCAATTTTTAGTTTCAATTCTCAAAAATTTTAGTACATAAGTAACTAATGTATAATTTGTCAATCAATACAATTTCAGAACTTTTAGCTGAACTCGCAAGGAGAGAAAGGGATGCTGGCATTTTACCAGAGGCTGAAGTTGATTTTTTCATGAAGGTAAAAAGGGAGGGAAAAAAAATAATGGTTTATTAAAATCATTACAGTATTTTGATTTTGTTGCTAAAATACAATATTTTTCTTTAGGCAACTGCGGTGGAAGGTGTTGAAAGCAGCCTGATCACTGACTACACACTCAGGGTACGTATCGACTTTGAATGTTAGAACCGAGAACTGTGATAACAATGTGCTAGCATTAGCATTATCCACGCATGTGGACTTTTCTTGGGTGATTGCCTTACCAACTTTCCATTTCGGGTCAAGCATCTCGGCTTACCAACTCTGAATCTCAAATCTTATCCTATCAATACAAATGCACTAAGTCAAAAATTCTAAAAGTTAACTTTATCGTTTGAAAATGAGAATGAAGAAGAAAAGATAGTTTTAGAAAAAAAAAAAGAAAAAAAGAGTAAACAAAGTACAGCATTAATGTTTGACTGTTAACAATGCAGATATTGGGACTAGATGTTTGCCGGGATACCATTGTTGGTGATGAAATGCACCGAGGAATTTCAGGTGGCCAAAAGAAGCGTGTCACAACAGGTTATTTCCTATCCTGAAATTGAATGGTGGTGCTTTCTGTCTACAGTTTCTACTTAACCTAGGCAAAATACTACACTGCTAGTGCCTCATTGCATTTAATTAAGGGAGCCCAAGTATAGATTCCTTGGTTTTCCTTTAAGTTTGGCAAGAATGGAAGAATTTAGTATCTAGAATGGCAGGAAAACTTACAAGCCTTGAATCTAAAAATGGTTGCCCAACAATGTCAGTTATAAGCACTTAATTTATCTGGACAATGCATACAGAGTCTTAGTTTTTTAAATTGCGCTTTTGAGTGCTGGCTTAATTAGAAGCTGGTGACACTTTTCTGACGTATACAAATGCCTAAAACTGCTTTGATTTCTCGACTATCTTAAACAGGAGAAATGATTGTTGGTCCAACCAAGACATTGTTCATGGATGAGATATCAACAGGGCTAGACAGTTCTACAACATTCCAGATAGTCAAGTGCTTACAACAGATTGTGCACTTGACAGAAGCAACCATATTGATGTCCCTCCTCCAGCCTGCTCCTGAGACTTTTGACCTCTTTGATGATATTATTCTCTTGTCTGAAGGCCAAATTGTCTATCAGGGTCCAAGAGAGCATGTTCTTGAGTTCTTTGAAAGTTGTGGGTTCACCTGTCCACAAAGAAAAGGAACAGCCGATTTCCTGCAAGAGGTAACTAATCGTATATGAAGCTGTCATGATAATCATAGTTTGCTTACATAATTCTAATCAGTGTATCATCAAGTAAGACGATAGGACTTGGCATTAAGATACTCATGGACCCCAGAGCTGAATTTTATTTATGGCCTTGTTCATAACAGGTTACATCACAAAAGGACCAGGAGCAGTACTGGGCTGACCGGAGCAGGCCATACAGGTACGTATCAGTTGCAGAATTTGCAAAGAGATTCAAAAGTTTCCATGTTGGTCAACAGTCAAAGGAGGAGCTCTCAGTTCCTTATGACAAGTCTCGCAGTCACAAAGCAGCTCTGGTGTTTAAAAAATACTCAGTCCCCATGAAAGAGCTTGTCAAAGCTAATTTTGATAAGGAGTGGCTACTTATCAGGAGAAACGCATTTATCTATGTTTTCAAGACTGTCCAAATCATCCTTTCCGCACTCATTGCATCAACAGTGTATCTAAGGGTTAAAATGCACACCAGAAATCCAGATGATGGGGCTATCTATGTTGGTGCATTGCTCTTTGGCATGGTAATCAACATGTTCAATGGTTTTGCTGAACTCTCACTTACAATACAGAGACTTCCTGTGTTTTACAAGCAAAGGGATCTTCTATTCCATCCACCTTGGACTTTCACCCTTCCCACTTTCCTACTTCGGATACCAATTTCCATCATGGAGTCCCTGGCATGGATTCTTGTGACATACTACACTATTGGGTTTGCCCCTGAAGCTAGCAGGTACATTTGCCGTCTTTAAGATCATAATGAACTCAAGGAATAACATCACCATTTCTAGGGACAAGATGACAAAAGCTGATGCCACGATAAATTAACTGACGGTTGTTCCATCCATATCCAGGTTCTTCAAGCAGCTATTGTTATGTTTTCTTATCCAGCAGATGGCTGCCGGGTTGTTTAGGCTCATTGCATCAACCTGTAGAACAATGATTATTGCAAACACAGGGGGAACTCTTGCTCTTCTCCTGATTTTCCTCTTGGGTGGTTTCATCCTTCCTAAAGGTTGGTGGAAATGCATCGGTATTCACATTCACAAGGGGAAAGGAAAATAGCAAAACGAATAGCTTAAGGATATTATGCATCTTTGAATCTCACTAAAGATTGAATATAAAGTGATTTGACATTTGTGAAAAAATGGAAACTACAAAAATCTTGTAATACTAGTAGAAAAACTTGAGTAAATACAGCAATTGTACATCCATTAAACTTGGTCACAAGATAAATTTTAATTTTTTGTGTTTTCTTTAAATTTGATAGGTGGCATTCCGGATTGGTGGGGATGGGCCTACTGGATCTCACCTCTAACTTATTCTTTCAACGCCTTGACCGTAAATGAAATGTATGCTCCACGGTGGATGAATAAATTCATTCAGGTTTCCAACAATCAAACAATAAGTGTAGGAATACAAGTGTTGGAGAACTTTGATGTCTTCCGGGACAAAAACTGGTATTGGATTGGAGCAGCAGCCCTCCTGGGTTTTATAGTACTCTTCAACATCCTTTTCACCATTGGCCTCATGTACCTTAACCGTAAGACATCTAAGATACTCTTAAACTTTTATGTAGAAATATGCATGCACATGGTAAACTGATTATATGTTCTCAATTCATCATAATAGCTCTTGGAAAGCCACAAGCTACAATTTCCAAAGAACAAGCACGGGAGATGGAACACGAACAAAGACAGGCTAAGGAAGAAGACAGACTTAGAACAACCGAGTCAAAGAAAGGTTTGCTCAGTCTTTTCTTTTCTGTTCCTGATAAAAACTGTCCCATATTATTAAGCATGAAAATGAACCTTACCCGTACAATCTCATCAGGAGAAATAGCAATTCAGCCATTCAGTAGCAACTCTAATGGCAGTAGCATCGGTAGAAATGAAGACATGAATCTTGAGGCTGTAAGTGGTGTTGCTCCCAAGAGAGGAATGGTTCTGCCATTTACTCCACTTGCCATGGCTTTTGACGACGTGAAATACTATGTGGACATGCCTGCGGTAAGGACCAACATTTAATCTATAAATTACTAATATAGCATTTTGATAAACATAAATGGAAATCAGCTGCTCTTTGAATTAATTACTGGCAAATAACAAATTCATGCAACTTTAAAAGGAAATGAGAGACCAAGGAGTCACTGAGGACAGACTCCAATTACTACGAGGAGTAACTGGTGCATTTAGGCCAGGAGTTTTAACTGCATTAATGGGAGTCAGTGGAGCAGGAAAGACTACCCTGATGGATGTTCTAGCCGGGCGCAAAACAGGTGGTTACATAGAAGGTTCCATAACAATATCTGGATTTCCAAAGAAACAAGAAACTTTCGCCAGAGTTTCGGGTTACTGTGAACAAACTGATATCCATTCACCTCAAGTAACTATTCATGAATCTTTGATTTTTTCGGCATTCCTTCGGCTCCCCCAAGAAGTCAGCAAGGAGGAAAAGATGGTCAGTTGCAATTTTTTAAAAGCAATTTACTAAAATGCTGCCCAGTGTAGCGTTAAATGAATTTACCTGACAAAGCTTTGTACTTTCTCCAGACTTTTGTGAATGAAGTGATGGAGCTGGTTGAACTGGTTAACCTGAAAAATGCCATTGTGGGGCTTCCGGGAGTAACTGGTTTGTCAACGGAACAGAGAAAGAGATTGACCATAGCAGTTGAATTAGTCGCCAATCCCTCAATCATCTTTATGGATGAACCAACTTCTGGTCTTGATGCAAGAGCAGCAGCCATTGTTATGAGGACTGTGAGAAATACAGTGGACACAGGGAGGACAGTTGTTTGCACAATCCATCAACCTAGCATTGATATTTTTGAAGCTTTTGATGAGGTAGAGTCTTCCAGACCTTGATCCTCTTTTCTAATCTGTTTTCAACCCCTCTGTCTCTCTCTAATAAATTATTTATTTTGTACTACAGCTTCTTCTGATGAAAAGAGGAGGCCAAGTCATTTACGCAGGACCATTAGGACGACATTCCCATAAAATCATTGAATACTTTGAGGTGCTTCTTAGTCCTATAATAATTTTCAACTTATGCACAAAGGATAAAAATAATGACACCTCCAACAAATGCAGGCAATACCAGGAGTTCAAAAAATTAAAGAGAAGTATAATCCAGCAACTTGGATGCTAGAAGCTAGCTCAATTGGAACTGAAGTTAGGCTTGGGATTGACTTTGCAGAATATTACAACTCCTCATCATTGCATCAGTAAGTAAAATGAGTAGCCAAGTAACTCAAGATTTTGAACTTACGGTTATTGAGCTTGATCTGACAATGTTAACTACGAACAGACGAAACAAGGCTCTGGTGAACGAGTTGGGCACCCCACCTCCGGGAGCAAGCGACCTCTATTTCCCTACACAATTTTCTCAATCCATGGTGGGCCAATTCAAATCCTGCCTCTGGAAGCAATGGATGACTTACTGGAGAAGTCCAGATTACAATCTTGTTAGATACTTCTTCAGTTTAGCAGCAGCACTCATGGTCGGAACAATCTTCTGGAATGTTGGGCCTAAAAGGTCAGGTTCTATTTTATTGAAAAGAACCCAATATTTCTTATCCAAATAGATACAGTAGAAGAACCAAGTTTATGTTCTAAATCCTTCTTTCCGTATTTCCATGCTACAGGGAATCCAGTAGCGATCTTCTGAAAGTACTTGGAGCAATGTTTGCTGCTGTACTTTTTGTTGGGATCAACAATTGTTCAACCGTACAGCCAGTTGTTGCTATAGAGAGAACCGTGTTTTATAGAGAAAAAGCTGCAGGGATGTATGCTCCATTGCCATATGCCATGGCACAGGTGAGGCTCATCCCAACCAAAGCTTGTACATATAATTTTTCTAGCATCTATCTTCCTCTTTAACTCAGTTCAAGAAGAGAAATATGCCTGTTAAGTTTATCAAAGCTTTGACGTAAAAAATATATATGCATTAGAAAAATAAAAAGAACAAAAAGGGGGAAAGAAAAAGAAACAAAGAATCATTTCCTTTCCTCGTCTTCACTCATTAATACTTGACTACACTAATAAATAATTACTTGACAAGCAGGTTGTGGTAGAAATACCATATATATTTGTTCAAAATACATACTACTCGCTCATTGTGTATGCCATGGTGGCCTTCAAGTGGACAGCAGCCAAATTTTTCTGGTTCTACTTTGTGAACTTTTTCTCTTTTCTATACTTCACATACTATGGAATGATGACGGTATCCATCACACCAAACCACCAAGTGGCAGCAATTTTCGCAGCAGCTTTCTATGGACTTTTCAATCTTTTCTCTGGATTCTTTATCCCAAGACCAGTAAGTTAAATTTCCAAAAAGGCATTAACTTGTTTACAGAGTCTATTAATTCAACAAAATTTTAATGCATTGTTGTTTATCAATTCAGAGAATACCCAAGTGGTGGGTATGGTACTACTGGATTTGCCCAGTAGCATGGACAGTCTACGGATTAATTATATCACAGTATGGTGATATGGACGAAGAATTTCTAATCTCAGGGACAAATAGAACAATGAAAATCAATGATTATATTCAGGAACATTTTGGATATAAATCAGACTTCATGGGACCAGTTGCTGGAGCTTTGATGGGTTTCACAGTCTTCTTTGCGTTGATGTACGCTGTGTGCATCAAACTATTGAATTTCCAAATAAGATAGAATAGCGTATCTGCTCTAGTTGACTTGTAAATATATACACATGAGAAAAGAATTCTCACAAAGTAAGCTAATTATTATCATATAATAGTTATTTGTCTTTCCTCTGAACTTCACCTTGCATGGTGTTTGTACCTTTAGGATGCCTCTCAGTGTGTATTTTTTCGGTTACTGGCTTTGAGAACTGTATACTACATTTGTAAAGGTTTATGAGACCTTATCCATGTCAAACAAAGTTATATTTCTTCAGCAACCCACTGGTTACCCGAAATTTTGTGTTTCAGAGAACAAATATTGATTTTCCAAAGTATTCAATATGCAATTGCATTTCTGCTGATTGCCAAAATGCCTCTGTAAAACAGTTGCCATTCATTTGCAGCCTTATCAGGGCTCATGCATTAAAGTATTATATTTCAGAAACCCCAGGTCAAATTTCTTTTTTTCCAGTACTACAAACTATATAAACACGGTGTGCCATCGTAAAACTAACCATGTTGGAGGTATAATTCAAGTACGTGATATCTCATGGAATATAAACAACATTCATGCAAAGTCGAACATAATGACACGCAAACAAAAAAGCCTGAAGAATTGTGCTTTATCAACAAGGTTGAAGCCAGTATATCTTCAACTATAACCCATGTTGATCACGCCCATCGTTTCTTGAATAATGTACTCTTGCCCCTTCAAACTCCTCCAAGAACCAACACTTTTTTCAGTGCATATGGATAAAGTTCACTTCTTTATAGCAAAGGAAAGTAGCATAAACGTAGATAACCCCAAAAAGGAGGAAAAAAAAAAAACATATATCGGAAAATGGTACCTCAGTTTGATCTGCTAAGGTTTTTCTAGTACAATTGAGCTAAAAAGCCTTTCCGCCGAGAGATTGCGGACTCCGCCTCTGCTGAGAGAAGTGATAGTCCCACCCGATCGGCCGTCCGCCGGCGAGTCAAACCACGAGTCGTAATTTTGATATTCTACAATGACGCCGTCGTTTCGAAGAGGGAATAAATTCCCATGTTGGATCTGGACTATTATCGTAGGAAAGCCCACACAAAGGTTTTTTTTTTTTTTTTTCAAAATCATTTCTTTCCTGGCCGATCCTCCATTTTATATTAATTTTTATTGCGTACTAATAGTATCTCAGTATTTGAATTTTCTATTTACTTTCTCTTATTCTTGTTATTTTGTTCTCTGAAAAATAAATACGAAATGGCAAGCAAAACATAAGCTGCTACTAATACACAATAATTGAGACAGAAAACTTAAAAACATTTCGGTTGCTATCATGATACAAGGTTCAAGAACAATGTTATTTTATTTTTCTAATTACAATTAGAGTTAATTACAAAATTTCCATTAAAAATTTTAAATTTTCTCGATACGGTTTCAAATCCTTATATTAACCGATTAAATTAAAAAGAATCCTTGAACCGATCAAGCATTTGGAGGTGGCAAAATGAAAGAAGAGTTGGTACAAATCTATGCGCCACAGGGATATAAACATTTTCTGTAATTTAAGTTGGAATAAGAAAATATGATAATTGTCAAAAAGGGGAAAAAAGATATTGTAGAGTGAGCCAAGTGTTTAAGGAATAATTAAGGATGATATTTATTGTCACATACTCGTCAACCTTTTAGTCATGGATATGACCTTTGCCATAATGGTTATATGTACATAGCATGACTTAGGGGTATTCAATATTTGGATAACCCGAATATTCGTCCGAATTCAAACCGAATCGAAAACCGAATTTTTAGAGTTTTGGGTTTTGGATTAAACCGAAACTAAACCGAAACTCGAATATATATTTATTTATTATTTATATGTATGTATATTATACATATAATTACATATAATATATATTTATGTATTATTTATATGAATATGTATTATTTTTATAATTACATATAATATAAAAAAATAAATTAGGGTTCAATCGAAAATCGAATAACCCAAACCGAATAAATCGAAAATCGAATAATCCGAACCGAAGAACCCGAGAAACCAAAAAACCCACCCGATGAATACCCTGCATGAGGCTGAAAGAATTGAGTAAACTTTAACCTCGTGAAAGATTCCAAACATATAAACTAAAAATCTATATTTGAACAAATATATGGACCTCTTCAGCACTGGTAAACATGCATAATTTTGGCCAATCATGCATGCACGCACGCACGCACGCACGCACGCGGGAACCTGTCAATAAGGTTTCTCCTGTGCTTCTTTTTTTTTGGGTTCAAGTTGATGATATATATTGTGATATTTTAATCTTATGTAAGAAAGTTAATGAATGAAAGAAATATATATAAAACTTTACCTAATACATTATTAATAACTTAATTTAAACATTTTAAACTAGTAAGCGTAAAGTTTATAAGTTATTGAATATATTACTACTTTTCATTTATTAAGAAGTTGTCATGCCATACATATTACAGTTTTTTTTTTACCAGTTCAAGAATGACCTCCCCTATTCTATCTGAATAAATTATTTGGACTCAAAATTTTTTCGAAATCTCCCCTAATATTCATGAAATACAAGCACAAAAAATATATGACCTTACGAGAATGTATAACTTTAGGAATTCTAACAATTTGTTTAATTAATACAAATTGTAATCTTGATCATTATTCTATTTGAATAAATTATTTGGACCCAAAATTTTTTCAAAATCTCCCCTGGTATTCATGAAATATGAGCACGAAAAATATACAACCTTACGGGAGTGTATAATTTTAGAAATTCCAACAATTTGTTTAATTGATACAAATTGTAATCTTGATTTAGTAGATATTTTTATTCTCTCGAATGATGAAACTATAGTTTCAATCCAAATAATTCTTAACAAATTTCACTATTCTATCTGAATAAATTATTTGGACTCAAAATTTTCTTCAAATCTCCCCTAATATTCATGAAATACAAGCATGCAAAATATATGACTCTACGGTAGTGTATAACTTTAAGAATTCTAACAATTTGTTTAATTTATACAAATTGTAAATTTGATTTAGTAGATATTTTGATTCTCTCAAATGATGAAACTATAGTTTCAATCTAATTAATTCTTAACAAATTCGTATTCGCAATTTGTAAGGCCGTTTTATCTAGTGTTAGGTTGGGTTGAGTCCTTAACTAAGCCATGCTTAGAAGTCAACTATTGTGATAAGAAAATTTCCATTCCCCATGTAGGACAAATGATGAGACAATTTTTAGATAGGGTTTGAACAGCCTGAGCACCTGAAAACTGCCTCCCACGGAAACATACAAAAACAAGTGTAAACAATTATGATCAGAGAAGCAAAAAAGAAAAACAACCAACAAGTGAGTACATAGGGCGTTGTCTGTGTATAAAAGATATACCTTTTGGCACTATATTCATCAGAGAATATTCAGAAGGGTATGCTACCATAACCATTCCGGGCGCACTACACATGATCTAATGGCCAACCAGGCAGATACCACCCCGCAGTCCATAATGTAATTAGCGATAGGAATCTGTGTACGTTCAGCTTGGATGCGGTAGTACAAATTTTAGCAATTTCTGATGTTCACCTTGGATGTTTAATTTTCCAGAACCCCAAGTGCAAGGCCAAGAGTGGAAGTGAGGTTCGGGAATTTAACG
Source organism: Gynochthodes officinalis (assembly GCA_020080225.1). Taxonomy (NCBI): domain Eukaryota; kingdom Viridiplantae; phylum Streptophyta; class Magnoliopsida; order Gentianales; family Rubiaceae; genus Gynochthodes; species Gynochthodes officinalis. Next base: position 12,302,347 of record CM034625.1, on the reverse strand, counting down.
GTGGAAGCCGATTGTCATGTGGGAGAAAGAGCCCTTCCAACGTTGCCAAATGCCGCCCTTAACATTGCCGAATCAGTCTTGGGATGAGGTTGGCTAAGAGGACAAAACTCCCCATTCTCAAAGATGCTTCAGGGATTGTAAAACCATCAAGGTACCGGCTTCCTATTCGGCTCCATGCAGCCATTTTGGCTTTACATCATCCGGTGCATGCACGCAAATGGATGTATAGCTTCAATTTGGTAACATTAACATTAATTTCCAATGTGCTTTCTAAATGCTGATTTTATAAAATCGTATCTCTGCAAGATGGACAATTTTATCCACACCCAGCCACCAAGATAACTGCCAATTGAAGGGCCCTCATGCAAATTGCGAAGTCAAAAATAATAATAATAATAATAATACTGTATATATTTTTTCTTGTAATAAAATATTTGAGATATCGAACTCTTCCAATGCAATAATTTTCAATCCAACATCATTTTCTGCATATATATAAACGCAAACTTCCATTCAAACCAGCAAACTCAGACTGCCAGTTCTCTGACAATTTCTCCTCTCCAAAACAGCAGAAAAGATATCATTTCAAGAACTGGTTGGCTACTGCCTTCTTAGCATCTGTTTGTGCATACATCATAAGAAAAAAAAGAAAACCCTTCATTGTTCAGCATCCATTAATTTGCTTCATTGTTCTGTTCCTTCGTTTGTTTGTTTTTTTTTTTTTTCCACTGGTATACATATACATAGTAAGTTGAAGCTGAGAAAGGGGGAAAAATCATGGAAATAGAGAAAGCCATGGCAGCTGCATCTTCGAGGAGGCAGGGGAGTACTCGAAACTGGAGCTTTGGTAGAACATCAACGAGTAGGAGAAGTTGGCGAGTGGAAGATGTTTTTGCGAGTCAAAGAAGTAGCCATGCGGAGGATGATGAGGAAGCCTTGAGATGGGCTGCTTTAGAAAAGTTACCTACTTATGATCGACTCAGGAAGACTGTTTTAAAATCTTTCATTGAGAGTGAGAATCAAGGCAACAAAGTAGTGCATAAAGAAGTGGATGTTCGGGAACTTGGCATGAATGAACGCCAAGAATTCATTGATAGGCTGTTTAAGGTTGCTGAGGAGGATAACGAGAAGTTCTTGAGGAAATTTAGAAACCGAATTGATAAGTAAGTAGTACTACTTCTAATTAATTTTTTCATCTTTTCTCAACACTATTAATCTGTGATCAACATAAGCAAAAAGTCAATATTTTCTCTTGTTAGTTCTAGTTTAAACATTAATCTCCTTAAAACTAGCACAAATCAAGATTTGAAGAGTTGGAGTCATTATTATTATATATTTTAAAATAACCATGAGCTAACTATATTAATCTGTCATTATATATCCTTCTTATTCTTTATTAATTTGTCAACAACTATTCTTTTTTCCTCTTAATATTCTTATTACTCATAGTATTACTATTTCAAAAATTAAAAGAGTTGGTGGAAAAGAATTCCTTTTATTGTGCTTAGGCATATATGGGCCTTAGTTTTATGTGTGATTGTTGATTATTTTCATTAACATGATGTCCCAACTGCAAAAACAAGTTCTCCAAGATTATGTAAATTCCTGTCATATCATGTGTATTTTCGTTTGTTTGACCATTCTTATTTATAACCATCATTGAACTAATTAGCTCAAATATGTCATCAAAAGCGTCCCACAATCTTTGCATGCTCCCGTGGCTACAACATAATCCACTCAAAGTCGGTCCTCGAATTGTAAAGATTTGTCTCAATAAATTCACTATAAAAAAATGGAAAAAAGAAAGCTGTGTTTCTGATGAATTCCCTTAGAGAAGTATCGATTTAGTTAGCTGAAGCAAGATATAATAGCTAGTTTTTGCGAGAAGAAGAGTTCAATATGGACCCGGATACGAAAAAGGTACCTTTCAAAACTTGTACACTAGGACATACAAAGGCTGATGCAAGTGAAAGAAGGCAATTTATTGAAAGGAACCTTAGAGTTCCCGAGGAAGATAATGCAATCTTATTTCAAAAACTACGTAATCGTATCAAAAGGTAGTTAACTAATTGTTAATCTCATGTGGTTAATATTGTTGTGCGTGTTAGGTAATGGGATTTTGTAACATTGCTGCCTTTGTTGAATGTTCATTTTATGGGCGCAGTAATTAATTAATACGCACTGAATGTGGTATTGACGATTTTCTTGTGTGAAATGCAGAGTTGGAATTACTCTTCCAACAGTTGAAGTGAGGTTCCAGAATTTGACGGTGGGAGCAGAATGTTTCATAGGGGATAGAGCTCTTCCCACGCTGTTAAACTCAGCAAGGAACATTGTTGAGTCGTTGTTGGGTTGTGTTGGCATTCGATTAGCCGAAAGAGCTAAAATCACAATTGTAAAAGATGCTTCTGGGATTATTAAACCATCCAGGTGAGCCCCATATCTTGGTCAAATTCACTGTTTAAAATAATGGATATTCACGAATAAAGTGGAGTTAGGTGATACTATATTAGGACAAGTCTATGTCTTACATGTTGGAGCTTTTCTTCATTTGATGATTGGAATTTGCTTATGATATTTATTAATTGATTTTATGACAGGATGACTCTTCTACTAGGTCCTCCGTCTTCAGGGAAAACAACCCTTTTATTGGCTCTTGCCGGAAAGTTGGATCCTACCTTAACGGTAATTAACGACAAGAGTTTAACTAAATCATGGGAGCTAATTGTGTTTCAATGAAAAAAATGGAAGTTATGGTACGCAGTACTGAATATAGTGTTACTTACCATGGAACAGGTGAAGGGGGAGATTACTTACAATGGGCATAAGCTAAATGAATTTGTGCCAAAGAAGACATCAGCATACATTAGCCAAAATGATGTTCACGTAGGAGAAATGACTGTGAAAGAAACATTGGATTTCTCTGCAAGATGCCAAGGGGTTGGATCACGATATGGTACTTCCCACATCATCAATTTTTAGTTTCAATTCTCAAAAATTTTAGTACATAAGTAACTAATGTATAATTTGTCAATCAATACAATTTCAGAACTTTTAGCTGAACTCGCAAGGAGAGAAAGGGATGCTGGCATTTTACCAGAGGCTGAAGTTGATTTTTTCATGAAGGTAAAGAGGGAGGGAAAAAAAACTAATGGTTTATTAAAATCATTACAGTATTCTGATTTTGTTGCTAAAATACAATATTTTTCTTTAGGCAACTGCGGTGGAAGGTGTTGAAAGCAGCCTGATCACTGACTACACACTCAGGGTACGTATCGACTTCGAATGTTAGAACCGAGAACTGTAATAACAATGTGCTAGCATTAGCATTATCCACGCATGTGGACTGTTCTTGGGTGATTGCCTTGCCAACTCTGAATCTCAAATCTTATCCTATCAATACAAATGCACTAAGCCAAAAATTCTAAAAATTAAACGTTATTGTTTGAAAATGAGAATGAAGAAGAAAAAATAGTTTTAGGGAAAAAAACAGAGTAAACCTAGTACAGCATTAACGTTTGACTGTTAACAATGCAGATATTGGGACTAGATGTTTGCCGTGATACCATTGTTGGTGATGAAATGCACCGAGGAATTTCAGGTGGCCAAAAGAAGCGTGTCACAACAGGTTATTTCCTATCCTGAAATTTGAATGGTGGTGCTTTCTCTCTACAGTTTCTACTTAACGTTGGCAAAATACCACACTGCTAGTGCCTCGTTGCATTTAATTAAGGGAGCCCAGGTATAGATTCCTTGGTTTTCCTTTAAGTTTGGCAAGAATAGAAGAATTTAGTATCTAGAATGGCAGGAAAACTTACAAGACTTAAATATAAAAATGGTTGCCCAACAATGTCAGTTATAAGCACTTAATTTATCTGGACAATGCAAACAGAGTCTTAGTTTTGTAAATTGCGCTTATGAGGGCTGGCTTAATTAGAAGCTGGTGACACTTTTCTGAGGTATACAAATGCCAAAAAGTGCTTTGATTTCTCAACTATCTTAAACAGGAGAAATGATTGTTGGTCCAACCAAGACATTGTTCATGGATGAGATATCAACAGGGCTAGACAGTTCTACAACATACCAGATAGTCCAGTGCTTACAACAGATTGCGCACTTGACAGAAGCATCCATATTGATGTCCCTCCTCCAGCCTGCTCCTGAGACTTTTGACCTCTTTGATGATATTATTCTCTTGTCTGAAGGCCAAATTGTCTATCTGGGTCCAAGAGAGCATGTTCTTGAGTTCTTTGAAAGTTGTGGGTTCACCTGTCCACAGAGAAAAGGAACAGCAGATTTCCTGCAAGAGGTAACTAATCGTATATGAGGCTGTCATGATAATCATAGTTTGCTTAAATAATTCTAATCAGTGTATCATCAAGTAAGACGATAGGACTTAGCATTAAGAGAAACATGGACACCAGAGCTGAAATTTATTTATGGCCTTGTTCATAACAGGTTACATCACAAAAGGACCAGGAGCAGTACTGGGCTGACCGGAGCAGGCCATACACATACACATCAGTTGCAGAATTTGCAAAGAGATTCAAAAGTTTCCATGTTGGTCAGCAGTTAGAGGAGGAGCTCTCAGTTCCTTATGACAAGTCTCGCAGTCACAAAGCAGCTCTGGTGTTTAAAAAATACTCAGTCCCCGTGAAAGAGCTTGTCAAATCTAATTTTGATAAGGAGTGGCTACTTATCAGGAGAAACGCATTTATCTATGTTTTCAAGACTATCCAAATCATCATTTCCGCACTCATTGCATCAACAATGTTTCTAAGGGTTAAAATGCACACCAGAAATCCTGATGATGGGGCTGTCTATATCGGTGCATTACTCTTTGGCATGGTAACCAACTTGTTCAATGGTTTTGCTGAACTCTCACTTACAATACAGAGACTTCCTGTGTTTTACAAGCAAAGGGATCTTCTATTCCATCCACCTTGGACTTTCACCCTTCCCACTTTCCTACTTCGGATACCAATTTCCATCATGGAGTCCCTGGCATGGATTCTTGTGACATACTACACTATTGGGTTTGCCCCTGAAGCTAGCAGGTACATGTGCCATCTTTAAGATCATAATGAACTCAAGGAATAACATTACCATTTCTAGGGACAAGATGACAAAAGCTGATGCCACGATAAATTAACAAACGGTTGTTCCTTCCATATCCAGGTTCTTCAAGCAGCTATTATTATGTTTTCTTATCCAGCAGATGGCTGCCGGGTTATTTAGGCTCATTGCAGCAACCTGTAGAACAATGATTATTGCACACACAGGTGGAGCTCTTGCTCTTCTCCTGGTTTTCCTCTTGGGTGGTTTCATCCTTCCTAAAGGTTGGTAGAAATGCATTGGTATTTCCATTCACAAGGGGAAAGGAAAATAGAAAAAGAATAGCTTAAGGATATTATGCATCTTTGAATCTCACTAAAGATTGAATAGAAAGTGATTGACATTTGTGAAAAAATGGAAACTAAAAATCTTGTAATACTAGTAGAAAAACTTGCGTAAATACAGCAATTGTTCATCCATTAAACTTGGTCACAAGATAAATTTTAATGTTATGTGTTTTCTTTAAATTTGACAGGTGAAATTCCAGATTGGTGGGGATGGGCCTATTGGTTCTCACCTCTAACTTATGCTTTCAATGCCTTGACCGTAAATGAAATGTTTGCTCCACGGTGGATGAATAAATTCATACAGGGTTCCAACAATCAAACAACAAGATTAGGAACACAAGTATTGGAGAACTTTGATGTCTTCCGGGACAAAAACTGGTATTGGATTGGAGCAGCTGCCCTCCTGGGTTTTATAGTACTCTTCAACATCATTTTCACCATTGGCCTCATGTACCTTAACCGTAAGACATCTAATATACTCTTAAACTTTTATGTAGAAATATGCATTCACATTGTAAACTGATTATATGTTCTCAATTCATCATAACAGCTCTTGGAAAGCCACAAGCTACAATTTCCAAAGAACAAGCAAAGGAGATGAAGGACGAACAACGAGAAGCTAAGGAAGAAGACAGACTTAGAACAACCAAGTCAAAGAAAGGTTTGCTCAGTCTTTTCTTTTCTGTTCCTGATAAAAACTGTCCCATATTATTAAGCATGAAAATGAACCTTACCCGTATAATCTCATCAGGAGAAATAGCAATTCAGCCATTCAGTAGCAACTCTAATGGCAGTAGCATCGGTAGAAATGAAGACATGAATCTTGAGGCTGCAAGTGGTGCTGCCCCCAAGAGAGGAATGGTTCTGCCATTTACTCCACTTGCCATGGCTTTTGACGACGTGAAATACCATGTGGACATGCCTGCGGTAAGGACCAACATTTAATCTATAAATTACTAATATAGCATTTTGATAAACATAAATGGAAATCAGCTGCTCTTTGAATTAATTACTGGCAAATAACAAATTCATGCAACTTTAAAAGGAAATGAGAGACCAAGGAGTCACTGAGGACAGACTCCAATTACTACGAGGAGTAACTGGTGCATTTAGGCCAGGAGTTTTAACTGCATTGATGGGAGTCAGTGGAGCAGGAAAGACTACCCTGATGGATGTTCTAGCCGGGCGCAAAACAGGTGGTTACATAGAAGGTTCCATAACAATATCTGGATTTCCAAAGAAACAAGAAACTTTCGCCAGAGTTTCGGGTTACTGTGAACAAACTGATATCCATTCACCTCAAGTAACTATTCATGAATCTTTGATTTTTTCGGCATTCCTTCGGCTCCCCCAAGAAGTCAGCAAGGAGGAAAAGATGGTCAGTTGCAATTTTTTAAAAGCAATTTACTAAAATGCTGCCCAGTGTAGCTTTAAATGAATTTACCTGACAAAGCTTTGTACTCTCTCCAGACTTTTGTGAATGAAGTGATGGAGCTGGTCGAACTAGTTAACCTGAAAAATGTCATTGTGGGGCTTCCGGGAGTAACTGGTTTGTCAACGGAACAGAGAAAGAGATTGACCATTGCAGTTGAATTAGTCGCCAATCCCTCAATCATATTTATGGATGAACCAACTTCTGGTCTTGATGCAAGAGCAGCAGCCATTGTTATGAGGACTGTGAGAAATACAGTGGACACAGGGAGGACAGTTGTTTGCACAATCCATCAACCTAGCATTGATATTTTTGAAGCTTTTGATGAGGTAAAGTCTTCCAGACCTTTATCCTCTTTTCTAATCTGTTTTCAACCCCTCAGTCTCTCTCTAATAAATTATTTATTTTGTACTACAGCTTCTTCTGATGAAAAGAGGAGGCCAATTAATTTACGCAGGACCATTAGGACGACATTCCCATAAAATCATTGAATACTTTGAGGTACTTCTTAGTCCAATAATAATTTTCAACTTTTGCACAAAGGATAAAAATAATGACACCTCCAACAAATGCAGGCAATACCAGGAGTCCAAAAAATTAAAGAGAAGTATAATCCAGCAACTTGGATGCTTGAAGCTAGCTCAATTGCAGCTGAAGTTAGTGTTGGGATTGACTTTGCAGAATATTACAAATCCTCATCATTGCATCAGTAAGTAAAATGAGTAGCCAAGTAACTCAAGATTTTGAACTTATGGTTATTGAGATTGATCTGAAAATATTAAATACGAACAGACGAAACAAGGCTCTGGTGAACGAGTTGGGCACCCCACCTCCGGGAGCAAGCGACCTCTATTTCCCTACACAATATTCTCAACCCACGGTGGGCCAATTCAAATCCTGCCTCTGGAAGCAATGGATGACTTACTGGAGAAGTCCAGATTACAATCTTGTTAGATACTTCTTCAGTTTAGCAGCAGCACTCATGGTCGGAACAATCTTCTGGAATGTTGGGCCTAAAAGGTCAAGTTCTGTTTTATTAAAAAGAACCCAATATTTCTTATCCAAATAGATACAGTAGAAGAACCAAGTTTATGTTCTAAATCCTTCTTTCCGTATTTCCATGCTACAGGGAATCCAGTAGCGATCTTCTGAAAGTAGTTGGAGCAATGTATGCTGCTGTACTTTTTGTTGGGATCAACAATTGTTCAACCGTACAGCCAGTTGTTGCTATAGAGAGAACCGTGTTTTATAGAGAAAAAGCTGCAGGAATGTATGCTCCATTGCCATATGCCATGGCACAGGTGAGGCGCATCCCATCCAAAGCTTTTACATATAATTTTCTAGCATCTATCTTCCTCTTTAACTCAGTACAAGAAGAGAAATATGCCTGTTAAGTTTATCAAAGCTTTGACATAAAAAATATATAAGCATTAGCAAAATAAAAAGAACAAAAAGGGGGAAAAAAGAAAAAGAAAAAGAAACAAAGAATCATTTCCTTTCCTCGTCTTCACTCATTAATACTTGTTAGGGACTACACTAATAAATAATTACATGACAAGCAGGTTGTGGCAGAAATACCATATATACTTGTTCAAGATACATACTACTCGCTCATTGTGTATGCCATGGTGGCCTTCAAGTGGACAGCAGCCAAATTTTTCTGGTTCTACTTTGTGAACTTTTTCTCTTTTCTATACTTCACATACTATGGAATGATGACGGTATCCATCACACCAAACCACCAAGTGGCAGCAATTTTCGCAGCAGCTTTCTATGGACTTTTCAATCTTTTCTCTGGATTCTTTATCCCAAAACCAGTAAGTTAAATTTCCAAAAAGGCATTAACTTGTCTACAGAGTCTATTAATTCAACAAAATTTTAATGCATTGTTGTTTATGAATTCAGAGAATACCCAAGTGGTGGATATGGTACTACTGGATTTGCCCAGTGGCATGGACAGTCTACGGATTAATTATATCACAGTATGGTGATATGGAGAGCACAATTCAAGTCGTAGGGAAGGATGAAAAAATGAAAATCAAAGATTATATTGAGGATCATTTTGGATATAAATCAGACTTCATGGGACCAGTTGCTGGAGCTTTGATAGGTTTCACAGTCTTCTTTGCGTTGATGTACGCCGTGTGCATCAAAATATTGAACTTCCAGATAAGATAGAATAGCATATCTACTCTAGTTGACTTGTAAATTTATACACATGAGATAAGAATTCTCACAAAGTAAGCTAATTATTATCATATAATAGTTATTTGTCTTTCCTCTGAACTTCACCTTGCAAGGTGTTTGTACCTTTAGGATGCCCTCTCAGTGTGTATTTTTTTGGTAACTGGCTTTGAGAACTGTATACTACATTTGTAAAGGTTTATGCGAGTTTATCCATGTCAAACAAAGTTGTATTTCTTCAGCAACCCACTGGTTACCCGAAATTTTGTGTTTCAGAGAACAAATATTGATTTTCCAAAGTATTCAATATGCAATTGCATTTCTGCTGATTGCCAAAATCTCTGTGTCAAACAGTTGCCATTCAATTGCAGCCTTATCAGGGCACATGCATTAAAGTATTATATTACGCAAACCCACGATCAATTTTCTTTTTTCCAGTGCTGCAAACTATATAAACACGGTGTGCCATCGTAAAACTAACCATGTTGGAGGTATAAAAATTTTAATGAATTGAATTGATATAGTTTTGTGTTAATGTACGCTGCTAATGAACTTTACATATTAATTAACTTCATATAAATATTATGTCAGTCATTAAAAAATTCGGTGAAATTTTTGGTTATTTATAACGCTGCTTATATGTATCTAGTTTGGTTCATATGGTACGAGTTTATTTTATACCAACACTTTTTCCTCTTTTACATAGACAACACCCGTGGAAGAAATAGAGAACAGTGCTATTACTGCCTTTATTCTCAAGGTGATCCTTGATCACTCACTAATTGATGATGGTCCTCGTTTCTTGTAGGCTTCCCCTAGTAGTAAATTTCATTTATTGCATGATTGACAGAAGCAAAAAACTGTAATTTCTACGTAGTAATTACTACATGAATTCATATTTGGAAATATTCAACAACGCAGAAGTTAGGACTCGATAAATGCCAAGATACTATAGTGGGTGATGAAATGCGCTGTGGAATTTCAGGGGGGACAAAAAAAGAGGGTCACAACGGGTTCTACATATATATTTCCTTTTTCTTGTTACTGCAGCAGCCCAAAACATAAATTTACTCTCAAACAATTTTCCAAGCCCAAGATTAACCAAAAAAATTCCTCTCCATCTTCATTCATTCATTATAGGAGAAATACTTGTTGGACCAACAAAAACGTTGTTCATGGACGAGATATCAATGGGCCTGGATAGCTCCAGCACATTGCGATACTGAAAAGCCTACAACAAATAGTCCACTCACTCAAGCCACCATGATCATATCCCTCTTCCAGCCTGCACCTGAGGCCTTTGATCTTTTCGATGATATCATTCTCTTGTCTGAAGGCCACATTGTCTATCATGGGCCCCGGGAAGATATCCTTGGCTTCTTTGAGAGCTGTGGTTTCAGGTCTCCAGAAAGAAAAGGAACTGCCGATTTCTTACAAGAGGTAATTAATTAACTATATGAATATAGTGAAAATTCTTTCTGTTAGTATCATGTGGCAAAAACAAAAGGATATGGAATCATTTCATGATTATAGTTACTTAGTGGCAAAAACATCTTTTTTATATCCTTCTTGTTTGAAATAGAGGTTGCTATTCTAACGTGCAAATTTTTCTGAAATTCTTTCAGCTTCTTCAAGCAACTTTTATTGGTATTTCTAATTCAACAGATGCGAAATGGGATGTTCAGGCTTATTGCAAGTATATGCAGGACTATGGTAATAGTAAATACAGGAGGAGCTTCAGTTGTGCTCCTTTTATTCCTGTTGGGAAGTTTTATACTTCCTCAAGGTCACACTTCTATTACTGAACTTCATGATTAAGGCCTTGTTTTGTTTTTCTATTTCATGGGTGGCATATATTACCATAAGGTAACTTATATACTGAAGTTAAGAAATTTCCCAATTTACACCCTTTGCATGATGAAGAAAAAGCACATACGTTGTTAATTTGTTATGCATGCAAGCATGTAAGAATTGCTTGGTACACAGTACACTTGAGCTCAGAAATCATTTTTCTCCAGAACAGATCGTATTCCAAAATGGTGGAGGTGGGGTTATTGGTTTTCACCTGTATCCTACAGTTTTAAAGCTCTTGCAGTGAATGAAATGTTAGCTCCAACATGGATGAACAAATTGGTAATCATTCCTAAACTTTTTTTCCCTACATTGTCTCATTCGTTCTTTTAAGCAAAGGTTTATTCCAGCAAGATGGAAATAGAAGGTTGGATAGCATGCCTTGTTTCCCAGACCCAAAAAAAGTTCCTAAATTTGTTTAATTTATACAGGCCTCAGACAACGTCACAAAATTGGGAGTGGCAGTGTTAAACGAGTTTGACATTCCTCCAGAAACAAATTGGTAATGGTTTGGTGCAGCTGCCCTTCTTGGTTTTGCAATTCTGTTTAACATTCTTTTCACTTTCTTCCTCATGCACCTAAATCGTAAGAGCTCCAATATTCTCGACCTGTATGAAATTTTGATTGGTGTTTGAGTAGAGACATTAATCATTAAGAAAAAGTTTTAGGAAATTTTCATCGTCCGTAATTGATATGACACTTTCATAGTAAAAAATTAATAAATATTTAAAGTAATTTTTGATCATTGACTGCTTTCTATATGAAGGCCACATGGAAGAAATAATTTACTAATGTTAATTTCTGACTGTCAAACATATCATTACTTGTTATCTATCCTAGCAATACTTCAACTAAAGCACAACTAATCCCATCCCATGTACAATGAATTGAGGATGGAATGTCCAACGTTTGGAAGTCCCATTGTAATATCCATCCAATCCTGGCTCAGTTTGGAGAAACAAAAATCCCACTCAAGGAATCCTTTGTGGGTGCCTGAGTAGAGATGAAATTTGCTGCAATACGCAATCTCCACAATCCACAGTCTCCTGCTCAAATCCATTAAATAAGAAACCCAACAGTGGAGAAAATGGTAAGAAACGCATCGGTCAAAACAAAAGGCGTGTGATCCCCACCCACTGCCAAAGAAACAAAGGGTAGCTTAGCCCACCAAGATACAATTAAGCTATAGTTTATAGTATCATTTAGCTTTGGGCAGCGAACCGACGCGGTTTTACTTCTCCTTTGGACTCCAAAATAATTTCTTATGTGTTTAACTTGAAGAGATCGCATTTATATAATATAGACTTTTAACAAAGTATACATTTGATTAACTGTGGTCGATGGAGAGCAAGTTATACTTGTTGGCTGGCTAGTTTAACCCCACCACCAACCAAAAGCATCCATCATAACTTATTTTAGTGCTATTAGTTTGTGGTTAATAAACTCTTTTTTCGATTAGCACAATCCATATCTCATATATGGTCCTCAATTAGGGGTGTTAGATTTTGATTCGCAAATTATATTAGTTCAACGATTCAATCCAAAATTTCAAATGGAATTAAATTTGAATTAGATTATTAATTTTAAACACCACTACCCTCAGCAAGCATGCTACTGTAAGTCAGAAAGTTATGTGGACTCAAACGTCTAGCTGGATGAGGATGATGACCAATTTCACAATGGTTCATGTATGGAATATTGCATTAATATACAGATGTGTGTGTGTTTTGTGGTTGTTCAGCCTAGTAGTCTCGCCAATGGAGAAAGCTAGAGTATACATTCATGCATGGAAAGGAATGGCTGTGTGTAGCTCACTATACTTTGCATGCCATTCAATTCTATATTTATATGGCCACCATCGAGGTAGTCCATCGGAATTTTTATTTTATTTTTAGTATTTGAATAGAATCACGAAAGAAAAGTAACCATAAGAAAATTCACAGAAGTGATTATAAGGATCTATAAAAATCCAAATAAATTAGAAATTAACCATAATAAATAATGACCAAAAACTAACTTAGCCTGCCTAACTAATATTAAAGAAACACGAATTTCATTTCATTTGGTGGTTATAATTAATCCCTGAATTCTTCCGGATAGAAAAAAAGCACAATGCTCCGCACACCTTTGAGACTTTGAAATCAACAGTAGTATCAATGAAGAACCGACGGATTCCACAATGAAGAAAGCGATTTAACGAATTGATTGGCTGCTGCTTCTGCGGTGCGACATTGCATGGCTGCCATTTTGCCAAGTATTAAATGAAGCAATGAACCACACATGGAATGAAATGAAATCCATGTCCCACTTTGTTGGCTTGTAAGAATTGAATCATTATTGTTTGGTACCTCGTGGGCTTGCTGCTTAGTACTATTCATTTTCAAATACTCACACAACTAACGAGACTTTTTTTTAACATAAAATAAATTTTTTATTTTTTAATATTTAATTTTAAAATATAATTTACAAATTTTAATATTTTCATTATGAACTCGAGTTGTATGGGTTGCTTTAACTTAATGCTTGGTTAGGAGAATAAAAGAATTATTTACACCCTTAATTCAAAACAACATCAAATAATATATTTTTTATTTTATAATTATTATTTCAAAAAATACAAAAAAAATATTTTAAAACACTATCCATACAAAATACATCGAATGTAAAATTTGGTAATTATCAAGAAATGGGAATGTATGTAATAAGGACCAACCGACCAAGCAAAGTTTTCTATATTGTGTATTCAGATGACCACGTATTTATTTTTTAAGAAATTATAGAGGGGAAAAAAAAAAAGCTATTTGAACTTCATTGGTGATAGCAATATTGATTGAAAAATAATAATGGTTGTAGTATGCAATTCTCATATGACCTTCGACGGAAAGCGAAATAAATTATACAAATGGAGAAAGCACGATGAAAATGATGCTGAAAAGAACAATAATTCAGTCGCAATGTTGCTTGCCGACAAAAACGAGGAGGAATTGAATTTTCACGAAGATTCACGTTGAGCGTGCGCATATATACTTAAATAATTCACCATTTTTTGTGTTTATTTTCCTTTTGCTGGATAAAATAATAAATGTATTGACAAATTATTAGAAGTAAGAGATGGGATATCAAACCAAACATTTTAGAAATAAATGCTTCATGTGATTATGATTTATTTTTTTTCAATTGTGTTTTGTGACACATAAATTAAGGTTTATATTAATTGTAATTTTAAAATATATTATCAATCTTATAATTATTATTTGAAAAAATATAAAATTGCATTTTTAAATACAATCCATATACACTTTTAGATGACTACAAATATTGGTTGGTGGTGGCAATAATTAATGAGTATTAATCTTTGTGTTAGTTTTTTGGTACAGTTAATAAGTTTGGTTTTTCCTCATATTCTGCTAGGAAAATAATGCCAAAGAATGACCTTTAAAGCATCCATGCATGTCAAACAACCATGATATGGAAGCATGCATGCCAGTATATAATACTTTTAATATTATTAGGAATATTTTTTATCTCTTTACTTTGATTTTTTTTTTTTTGGTGGGTTAATTCTATAAGTTTCATTACAATGCTTGAATTAATATTCCAGTTTCCCATCAACATTCTATAAGGGCATTGGATTTCCAAATTAAGGAAAGGATAAAATGCAGAATGATCATAAAATGAATTCCTGAAAAAAGATAAAAATAAAACACACAGACACACAAATTGGATACAGTTTCAATGATGGGATTGGGTAACAAAGTGAAAACAGCAACATTTACGTTAGTTTTGAAGGGGAAGAAAAGAAATCCATTGATTAATCCACAGATTTCTAAACAGAAGAAGTAAAGTGAAAATATAGGGGACTTGAAATCCTTGTAGCTGTAGAAGTAATGGCAGCCCTGACCAAAAGGACAAATGTTGAAGCAATTTTCAAGGAAAATGACACATGTTTGGCATCGCATCTTTGCATCGGTTTCACAGTGATCTTTCCTCGGCTTATCCGACGATGCTTCTCAAGCTCAAACAGACAAAAAAAACACTTCAACAAATCATCGTTTGTCATCATCCGTAACAAAACGCTTCCCACGTTTGCTTACCAAAGTTAATTAGTATCAAATTAACGTCAGAATAATATTCGATCATTTTGCACCCCCAATTTTTGTGAATTATTATTATCTTATACATATAAGAATGTTTCTAATGATGTGATTGATATCAAACTTTAGTTCCTTTTTTGTTGACAAATTATATGTTACCATCAAAATGATTATATATAGTTTTTTTACCCCTCAAAATCAAATGCAATTCACCCACATATTTTATTAATTAACATGCACGTAATCTTAATCTGTTAGCTTATTTCAGAGTTCGACACGGAACATGTTACGTGAGTGAATAATGATATATATAGTGAAAAATTTTAATAAAATATATTGACAATTAATTAGACTTTGCATGACATAAACAATCAAATAATAATCACTCTAATTATTTAATAATTGTTTACCACATCTATTGCCATATAAATTTTTCATTATAAATATTATTGCGTATAGTATTAGACATACTTTTTATGAAGTTGTAATAACAAATAAGGAGTAATTCGTTTAATGTTAGGATCTTTTTGTGAAAAAAAATACTACTACTATAATTTAATTAATAAACTAATTAGAAAAATGTATCTAACAAGAAGTAATACAACATATCATATTATTATTAGTGTGTCACTCGACTTTGAAATATATCATATCATGGATCAACCTAATTAATTTTTAGCAGGACCCATAACATTCAACTAATTTCCACCCTATAATTGAAAAAAAATATATATAATTTGCATAATGTTAGGATTTTTATTAATGATTTAAGATGTACTAATATGGGCCATGCAATAACTCCAACTAGTGTGACATTATTATTGTAATCAAAATATTATTCAAGTGAATCTATTGTTAAATCTAATGAGTTTGGGACTTTTTGAATATTCCAATTCACTCATCATATAAAATAATTTGGGTTTAAAAAATAATAAAGATATTTTTAGTAATAAAGAATTTACTCTATAGTAAATCATACTCTTTTGGTTAAAGAAAGAAAACTTGGGGGATAAAACTGGAAGAGAAGCGAAGTGAGAAGGAAACAGGTCAGCAGCATTCAGAAATGCAACAAAACAGCTAGGCAGCAGACAGAGAGGTCTTCATCGCTTGAGAATTAAGATGGAGTATAAAGGAACCAAGATCGGACACTACAATGAGAGAAAGCAAAGAGGACTAAAACAGGAGGCAGAGGAGGACAGTTAGGAAAGAGGGAAAGAGGGAGAGAGAAGCAGAGAGAGAGAGAGAGAGAGGTAGTTGGAGCAGCACATACATATACATTCAGCTGTCCCAGAAAACTACCTTCAACGCTTCTCTCTTTCATTCTTTCCACCATCTCTTTTTTGCTCCTCACACCCTTAGCCCATTTCATTCTTTCAAGACTTTCACCATGTTCTCCTTGAAAACTAGCACTTTTCTGGTAATTCACAAAAAAACCATTCCTATTTCTCGATTTTCAGGCTATTTTTCCCTCAAAATTTGCATCCCATTGTTGATTCGCCTAATTTTCAAGCTGACTTTAAACAATTAAATCATAATACAAGCGAAATTTATTTATTGTCGCCATAAAAAAAATTCCACTTCATTTCTTTGTTTGATAAATTTGCATGAAACGTTGTTGAAATTAGTTTCTGCAAATCAAAGACTGAGTCTTTTTCACTGATCGGGACCCTGGTGATGAAAAAGATGCAAACTTTACGAGATTTGTTTTATTTTTATTCGTTGGACAAAAAAATTACGAAACAAATTCATATTGAACTGACTTTGTTGCACAGAACAATTCCCTTTCTGGGATTTCCAATGGGTGGGCGCAGCCGCAAAGAAGAGTTTCAGCTCCTATGGTTGTAGTGGCGGCGGCCGTCAGCTCAAATGGCAGACCTGGGGATCGTAACGTTAGCGTTTTGGTGGAGAATACTCTTAAGGAGATTAGAGATGCTTCTCCAGTTGTAGAAAAGGAGTCCAAATCAAACGTTAGCGGTGGAGTTGGCGACGTGTATGGTGAGGATACTGCAACCGAGGATCAGTCGATTACCCCTTGGACTGTCTCTGTTGCTAGGTGAGATAGATCAACCACTTTTCCTTTGAGGTTTTAATGATTGTTTAATGATTCCAGTGATCACATATTTCTTCCTCTTTTTTTTTTTTAAAATTTTTAAATGGAAAAAATTTGAAGTTTCGTTAATTTAATACTGGAAATCTATTTACTGCTGGTTGCTAGTGGTTAACAAAGATGTAATTTTTGTTTCCAAAAAAAAAAATCTGTGTGTAGTGCGCGTAGTTCTTCCCATAGGATTTAAAAAAGACAAAGAAATCTTTTTTCTTGAGTTGCACTGAATGTGCAGGCCCTTCTTAAATTTTGATTCTAATCGGTTTAAATTCAAGTGGGTCTTAAAGTTACGTGGTGGTTGTTTGAGCAATGCTTATTTGTTACTCTGAATTAAGTTTTCTACGAGTTCTCTAAGTCATGGGTTTTTATTGACATTTTTAGATGCTAAGTGGTTTGGTTTGGTTTGGTCATACTAAAGGGTGGAAGTTTTTCTCATGCTCTGAGTGTAGTTGTGTTTTTACCTTTTTATTGCAGTGGATATCCGTTGTTGCGCGATCCACATTACAATAAAGGTCTTGCATTTACTGAGAAAGAAAAGGATGCCCACTACTTGCGTGGTCTTCTTCCACCTGTTGTCGTCAGCCAGGAACTTCAGGTTTTCTATCTTTTGAATCAATCAACTTCATCATGGATATCAATGATATCTGAGCAGTCTATTAATCCTATGCTTTCTGCCACCTGATTAAACAGGTGAAAAAGATGATGGCAAATTTTCGTCAGTATCAAGTACCCCTGCAGCGGTACATGGCCATGATGGATCTTCAGGTGGTTGGACAATTCCTTTGTTATTTCCACTTGTCTTTCAGTTCTTCTTCCTTCCACCAATTTAATTCTGTCATTTTCTGACACTTTTCAGTTTCTGCAAATAGTTTAGTGGTGTCACCTTTGATGATTAGATGCATATCAGTGAAGTCATAGGATTTTACATATCTTTTCTTGCTTATAATTCAATTGGATCACTAGGCTTTTAATACTTGTCCTTGAGCTTGATTTTGTTCTGGTCTATACAGGAAAGGAATGAAAGGCTGTTCTACAAGCTTCTCATTGACCATGTTGAGGAGCTACTTCCTGTTGTTTACACTCCGACTGTGGGTGAGGCATGTCAGAAATATGGGAGTATCTTCAGACAACCACAGGGTCTCTTTATAAGCTTGAAGGAAAAGTATGTTTTTTGAAGTTCTGTTTCATTTGATTTTTACTTGAGTTCTTTTCGTACACGTTGAGACTGAGCTCTTTTCCAATTTTGCAGAGGAAAAATTCTCGAGGTTCTGAAAAATTGGCCAGAGAAGAAAATCCAAGTTATTGTAGTCACAGATGGTGAAAGAATTTTGGGGCTTGGGGACCTTGGCTGCCAGGCATTTCACATCTATATTCTTCTTTCTTTCTAGTTTCTGCATCGTTTTTTTTTTTTTTTGGGTTGTTGGGGAGGTGGGGTGGCAGATTTGAGTGAGAGAATTACATCTATCAGCACCTGGTCATGTTTTCTTAGATGTACAGCAGCATTCTGATTTGAAGACATTCTTTGATTTTGCAACCTTTACATGTTACAGGGAATGGGTATACCTGTAGGGAAACTCTCCTTATACACAGCACTTGGAGGCATTCGTCCTTCAGCTGTAAGTATTATGAGGCCTAATTGCATATTCATTTGTTTCAGTTTTCTAATAAAGAAATTTTAACATGGTTATTTTCTATCACATGCAATCTTGGCAGTAAACCAAGGTTTTAATCTTGTAGGTTATTTCACTTTGTCTTTGCTGCTGATTGTTGTTTTACAGACCATGTTTGCCTTGCCTTGTTTTATTTTCCATTAGAGATATGATCTTGTTCTTTTCCTGTTATCTATCATTCATGATTACAAACTTTATTTATTTTTTGGATTGCTCTATGTTTCCCATGCGAATTAAGAAATTCTTAATGGTTTTTGGTTTAATGGTGTCATGACCTGCTTATAGATTTGTGCAGTACTAGCAGAAATGATAATGTTTTCCTCTATTTTTCAGTGTTTGCCTGTGACAATTGATGTGGGCACGAACAATGAAGAGTTATTGAAGGATGAATTTTACATTGGGCTCAGGCAAAGACGAGCAACTGGGCAGGTTGAAAGTTGATCTTCTGGCATTGCTAGAGAATGATATAAGTTACTAAGTTGGTCATGTGAAAGTATTGATTTAGATTCTTTTCCAATCACCAGGAATATGCAGAGCTGTTGCACGAATTTATGTCTGCCGTCAAGCAGACCTATGGGGAAAAAGTCCTCATTCAGGTTAGTATCATAACTGAAATTTTGAAGATACGGAGCTCTCAATTTATTTTGTGTTCTAATAGTTAACTCACTGTCTGCAATTTACAGTTTGAAGATTTTGCAAATCACAATGCTTTCGATCTTCTTGCAAAATATGGCCCTACCCACCTTGTTTTCAATGATGATATTCAGGTTCAAAAGATTTATTTGCTCTTTATTTCTTAGATCTATCAGAATGTTGGTTTCTTTCCTAGAACTTATATGAGCATATCCTACATTATGGCAGGGAACAGCGTCAGTGGTCCTTTCTGGGCTTATTGCAGCATTGAAGTTAGTTGGGGGAAGCTTAGCAGAGCATACCTTTTTGTTTCTTGGAGCAGGAGAGGTGGTTCTTTGCTCTTGTCTCAAGATTTTATGTATAATTTGCTGTATCTTATACTATTGCAACATTGGAAGAGTCAAACAAAATTTAGTGCCTTAATAAAACTTTTATGTCATCAATCTAACACACATCTGAGCAGTAAGTCCTCTTGGTCTATGCTATGAGACTTTAATCCTTCCAAATCACTTACATACACACGGATATGGTTTATGAATATTTTTTCCTAATTCTGCTCCTCCATATACTTGTTTTCTGCTTTTAGCCTTGATCCATTGTGTCTTTCATCTTGTATGTTATGCAGGCTGGCACTGGTATTGCGGAGCTTATAGCTCTTGAGATGTCAAAGCAGGTGAATCCGACATTGACTTTCTTTTCCTTTTATGTGCTGTGTGTTATATTTCTTTTCAGCAATCTCCTTGAGAAGTAGATAAGTTCATAGCAAAAGATGACACCCAATCTTCTGTTGCAGACTGGAGCTCCTGTGGAAGAGACCCGCAAGAAAATTTGGATGGTGGACTCAAAGGTGTAAAAACTCTCAACCCCCATCTACATCTCCCCACACCCACCACCGCACAGCCGCCCCCCCCTCCCTGGCCCAAATCCACCCCAAAAAAAAAAAGAAAAAAAAAAGAGGGAAAACAGCTTTGCTTTATTTTAATATTCAAAATTGTCTTTATAGGGTCTAATTATTCAGTCTCGCATGGAATCACTTCAACATTTTAAGAGGCCCTGGGCTCATGAACACAAACCTGTTGGAAACTTGTTGGATGCTGTTAAGGTGTGAAAGCCTCTCTTTTGTGTTTGCATCTTGATGTTTGTTTTTACTTGTGCTTACATACTGTACCTTCACTTTCCTCTTTTAGGCAATCAAGCCAACTGTATTGATAGGTTCATCAGGAGCTGGAAAAACATTTACCAAAGAAGTTGTTGAAGCCATGTCATCCTTTAATGAGGTACTGCATTTGTGCTTCCTCCTCATTCATTGATTAAGTCAATGTGTTCAAAAAACTGTACAAACATGAAAAGCAGTTACATTATTCTTAATTACTGGCATGCAGAAACCCATTATACTTGCCCTATCCAACCCCACTTCTCAGTCCGAGTGCACTGCAGAAGAAGCTTATAAGTGGAGTGAGGTAAAATTATCATACGTCTTCATCTCATATTCTTCCAGGAGACTAATTTATCAGTGAATCTTCATCTTAATTTGTATATGACACTGTTGTATTTGTTCATTTTATTTGTTTCATGTCTACTTTAGGGTCGAGCCATCTTTGCTAGTGGCAGCCCATTTGATCCAGTTGAATATAATGGGAAGGTCTATGCATCTGGCCAGGTTTTGATTGCCAAATACTTTTTGTCACTACAATCTCATGATTAGCATTGTGACTTTTGGACTAACCACACCCTACATATTCTCTTTTAGGCAAATAATGCCTATATTTTCCCTGGGCTTGGTCTGGGTTTGATAATTTCTGGTGCTATTCGTGTCCATGATGATATGCTCCTGGCAGCCTGTAAGTTCTTAATATTGTAATCCTTAATGATGCATACTCTTACCTTTCCTTCTGTTGGGAAATATATTAATGTTAATGTGTTTTGTCTTTTCCTCTCCAGCTGGGCCGTTCCCAAATTAGAAAGAATAGAAGAATAGGTATAATGACTTCAAAAGCAAATGGCTAAATTAGTTAGAATGAAATGAATTTTATAACGAAAAGGTAGCTTTCAAATTGTTGAGATGATAAGAAATATTTTTGGTCACTTCTCCACATTTTGGAATTTAAACATGGCACCTGTCACTGTCAAGGATCTAGCAAACCGTAAGTGCCTTGTTAAATCTGATGTGTGACAAACCAAATTTTACTGAAGTTATTCTCCTCATAGGTTCATTCAGCATATCTGTGTCTTAATCTGCCTTACATAAGCTGAATGGTACTGCTTTGTCCTTGTTCAATGTGACTTACTTGACGACTTCTTGTCTAGTTTGGTAACTGCATCAAAGTAGCATAGGCTTGAGATTTGGTGAATAAGATTATCCTTTTCTGCTGGGCTATGGGTTATGTTTCATCAGTTCTTCTCTCTCTCTTCTAAGACTTGGTGTTTTATATTTTGATCTCTGACATTTTTTATATATTGAAACAGCGGAAGCTCTGGCTGCACAGGTTACTGAAGAGTACCTTGAAAGGGGCCTCATTTACCCCCCATTCTCAAACATTAGAAAGATTTCCGCTCAAATTGCTGCTAGAGTAGCTGCGAAAGTGTATGAACTCGGTAAGATTAACTCAACAATGAATAAAAATATTAGGTATGTAGTTCTATACATTTGCGTTTTGACTTTGGAGTGCTTTGCAGGTTTGGCTACTCGTCTTCCTGAACCAGAAAATTTAGTTGCATATGCTGAGAGCTGCATGTATAGCCCTGCTTATAGAAGCTACCGCTGAACTTGGGGAAAGTTTCTGTAGTATGCCTGATAAGGCCAATGAAATTTTGATGTCAATTTTAACCTTATGTTATCCCATTTTCATCCTTTTTTTTCCCTTGTATTTTTTATTATTTATTACTAATTACTGCAAATCTTATACGGGCAGGTAGAAGCAATTAGGCTGTTTACGTGGAAGACTAGCTTGCTTTGTCGTGTAGAATGAAAAATAGTACAAGGGTAGCTTGTAAAATGATGTGCAAACTGATGAAAATTCCTAACAATAATTTGAATGAACTAAAGGTTGGGTGAAGTTGCATTGGAGATTCGTGTGTTAGCTTGCTTCTTGTCTTAGTTCTGTCGGTTTGAGACTCGTGTGTTAGCTTGCTTCTGGTCTTAGTTCTGTTTGTTCTGTTAGTTCTTGTCTCAGTTTTGGCCTCGTGAGCATTTGAAAAGCTCCCTTGAGTTGTGAAGTTAATTTACCCATTATACCATCATGATATTTTACACGCAAATAGAAGGGTCAATAATGGGTCACGTTGCCTTTTAAAGAAAGGAATCTGATGCCAAACGATAAATAGGAAAATATTGTAAGACAAAATTTCACAGGCAATTTGCCAAATCCTCCATACATTAAACATCCTAATCATTTACAACTACAAAGAATAACAATTTTCGCTAATTTCCAGCTACAATTAGCCTGATTCTGGGGAGAGACTAAATTATGTTACAGGGAAAATGTCTAATAAAACAAGAATTACTAGTACAGAAGTTACTTCAGAGAGAATTGGAACTAAAATAATGCTTGCTTCCTACTAACTGCTTCGGTTGATTGGGAATCAAATTGGAGGGCTCTTTTCCGAATCACGCTCCTGGAAATGAACTATTGTTGCCCTTGGTTATGCCTGATCCATTAAGAGGAGTGCTTGCATGAAATGCTGATTGCCTTGAGGGCTCTGCTGTTAACTTGAGTGACAGCCTCGAAGATTCTGTAGAGACAGAGCCATTTTCAACTAAGCTAAGCTGAGACATGCCCACCAGTTCATCCACATTGACTGGTTCCTTTGGAAGAACTGGAATTGGCTTTAGGATCTGATGATGAGATGCCTCAGCACTTTTTTCTTCCTCTAGGGTGCCTAAATTTGGTGGCCATAATGCAAACGGGATAGGTATAAGCGCCGGAAAGAACGATGGAATCACTGAAGGAATTTCAGGCTGAGAGGTATCTTTTTCTTTTTCTTTTGTTTCTTCTACTACTTTGCTGGGAGAAGTTTCCATGGGTTCAAAATCTGGTTTGAGAGAAAGATCTAAAGAAGGCAATGACTTTTCACCATCATCTTCGATTGCTTGTGGCTGAGGAGTTGCGAGCTGTTCCTTGCTGCTATCTACTACTTGAGGAGGGAGCAGAAATTGGTCTTCTGCCAGAGAGAGTGGATCTGTGGCCTGGCAAACAACAAAACCATGGTTGATAAAAGCAAAGATAGACAAAATTATACATGATAATCATGACATATTACATTTCACATATTCTTCCAGTTGAATTATAACTAAATCCTTAATTTCAAAAACAATTATACTTTCAACTACAACACAAAATAACCTTAGGGAACTTTCAAGAAATAAGTAAGAGTAAACCATTTAAAAAGCTTCATTTTGTAACCCTATGATACGGTTGGACATCACCTATAGATGATGTGAAATGCAACTGTTACTTTTTGCACATGAAAAGATACATACAGAAAACCACAAAGAAGAATTTTCCTCTCCACAGATATTGTGCAAATATGACAAACTTGAATATCTTAGCACAATTAGGACCTACCATTTCTGGAACCATGTCAAAGAGGCTGGATCTTCTCTTTCTCCGAGTAGCATTTGTCTGCCGGATAAAGTACTTTTGGGCATGGCTAGCCACCTGTGTTGGAGTCCTTGATGTTACAAAATTGCGGGATATACCACGCCAATCACCTTTTCCCAACTTCTGCAGACCAAGAAGGAAGAGCCGATGCTCTTCTTCAGTCCATGGAACACCTGGAAACAGGAAAAATTAAGATTAGGTTTTTAAGATGCTAGTAACCTTGCCCTTGCATTGATATGTGGCCATCAATTACAAAAAAAATGACAATCTGTAACACCAAACGTCAACCTTAAAATCTACATCATAAATATTTACACTTCGCTACATAAATGTACACATTTACATTCAAAATATTCCAAAAAAATATCCCCGTAAGAAGAAGGAATTAATTGGAAGGAATAGAAAAAACAATAAGCCCAGATCTAGAAAGAAATTAAGATCCCATATTACAAGCAAAACACATTTCTCTGCAACTGATCAGTCTGTCCATAATAGTACCATAAAGCTACCAAGTTAGTTTTTTCATGCATTCAAGCATTAGATTACAATGAATGCATAAAACTTGTCAAATTCAAACAGGTGTATACTACGCATCCATCATCATCTGTCTGTCCATGAAAAACAAGTAGAGATCTTGAGGCAAATATACAGAATTATAACTTCGTATTTTTCTTTACCCAATTGTTTAAACTTTAAGCCGGCAAAAGATAAAAAGCCAGCCGGAAAGGCAGAGTTTGTAAGGAAAACTACATACTACAAACACGAACTGAATATAGTATACTCATCAATTCAAACCCCCTCCCAGGGCTTGCAAGAACTGAAAATGGAAAGTTCAAATTTTTAGCAATAAATTAACGTGCTTGCTCGAGCTGGAGCTCATGGCCACAATTAGGGAAGGATATAAGTACCTCTTCTGCAACTTCATCCAATAACAATTATAAGTATTCGAGCTAATGAAACTTGACATGACCATGACTACAAAAACGAAAGGTGAACATGAAGGCCGCAGAATGACCCCCCACATACCCGCCAGCTTATGAATAAAAGGCCTCAGAAGAAATCACGAGCACTCAATGAATAACAAGTAAGAATTCATAGCAATTAGCAACAAAGATAGTGGCCCGAGAAGCCCAATAATGGATGCGACAGCGAAATACAACAACAAAATGACCAAGCCAATGAGCACCAATCCCAACCCCAAAACGGATTGACAAAAAAAATGGCCACCAGCAGCAACAGCGTTATATCATTGCCAGTTTCTCCTCCAAAATCCTGGAGGATTAAAGGATGACAACTAATGATAAGATCAGTAACATAATTCTTACAATATGAAAACAAAAAAATAAAAAAATCTGCCACAAACTTAATTAAACTGTGATGACTCAATTAACAACAGTGATGTAAAAGGCAAAAATTGAAAGGCCCATCAATAGGAAAAAGATGGTACCTTTCTTTCTTTCAGCTCTACGATTAGCAGAGCAAGAAGCATGATTAGGATCATCAGAAAGATAACCATCTGGCACATGAAGCGGGTCCTGAAAAGAGTCGGAGGTAGGCGAGCTCGGGTTGGGCGAAGCGGCGGCCGACGAAGACGAATGGTAGTGGGATAAATTCCCCATACTCGCACTCTTCTTCATGATCGACCCATCCGTCAATCTCACTCCAAAGAGCTTAACCCCAGCACCACCACTACAAGCAGCACTCCCAGCACCACCACCTCTGGTGGGACACGTGCGGGAGTTATGGCCGTTGTTGCTACAATGAGAACACCGCCGAGTCATCCCGCCGCCGCCAGACCCGGCCTCCCAACTCAATCAATAATTATTCAAGATTGAAGTATGTATAAAAGTAACTGGATTATATACTTCTATATATCTAATAAAATAAAGGGATTGGATTAGAGCTTAAAGATAAACGATGTGGAGAGAGAAAAAGGAGTGAATTTGTGGAGCGGACGAAGAGGCACAGGAACAGGAACAGCTGTGACCTGTGGGGTTGCAAGTAGTCTTTATTTTTGGAGAGAGTCTAGGAAGAAAGATTTAGATGCGTTTAATGACGGGGTTAAGAGTCCATTTACCAGATAAGGGTTCGGTTCCTGGAGATAATTACGGTCTTAGGAATCCGCGAAATTCCCGTTTTGGTGCCGAAATGGATAACGTCCTGCCTACGTGGCGTGTTTTTGGGGTTCGAGTCTTCCTTCTTCCTCGGTTCTTCTTGGCCTTGGTCCTTTTATAGCAGCTTAACTTGGTTTGGAATTTGTCCCATGGTCGGTGGCCTCTGATCTTCTTCCATGTGCTTAGGAAACGTGGATCGTCTTCGTGGGTCACCAAAGCATCTGAAGTAGTAAATTGTTAGAGGTTTAGGGATTGACAACCTTTTTTTTTCTCTTTTAAGCCGAAAAGGGATGTTAGATTTTGTGCTAATCAGCAATCGATTTTATCCATTCAATCATCCATGAGTTTGGCGGCTTTAGATTTTACTTTAGATTGATTGAGTCAATCTTTGCAATCTTTTCAAGAAGTGAATAATTGTGGTTTCAAACTATAAATGTAAATTAAACGATATAAAATACGTTTTTATATTTTTTTCATATGATAATCGTGAGATAAAAATTTATGTTTACCTTTTTTTATGATAAATTGCACTAACGCTAATGTCTACATGAGTACTTCAAATAATTTATGTTATCTATGAAGATTCTCTAATGTATAGGTAAAATACTCCCATCCCATCCAGTCTCATTTTTAAATGTCGGAATTGGGGTTGGAACAAAGAAATGGAGATGAGAGATTACAAGGAGGTTAGGGCAAAACGCCACCTAATCCATTAAGAATAATATCAACGCGACGTATAATATGGAAATGGATGGAACTGGTTGGCTCACATATTTACCAAAAACAAACAAATTGGAATATACATAAACAAACACATTCAATGATTCACTCATTTAGTGGAAAAGAATAGTCATTCATAAATGCCGAACAAGCCAAGAAGAAAGTCGGCTAGGCAATTTTTGCAATTTGGTTGTACTTTATTTTGGGCCGAATTACTACTTAGATTTGGAGCTATAAAAAGTCTACTGGTGCCTGGAATCAATCCATTTGGCAGTTCAAAAGCCTATCTGTTTGAATTATTAGGCCCTAAAATTAAAAAAGGAAATCTCCAAATGGATGTATCAGTAAGACTAATGGATACTTCACTTGGGCCAGCAAAGCCATGACTTCTGGGCTGTTTGTCTAAGTGAAGACAATATCTTCTGAAACTTGTAGAAGCCTAAAAGGAAAGCCAGTTGTGGTGATCAAGAATATCTTCCATGCGGTGTCTTGGGGCAGCATCAGCACATACTAGAGAGAAGTGACGACATTCTGCCATTTGGCATAGATCCCATATCAAGAGTATGGGGAAGGTATTAGATATTACATATTCTTGTTAAATTTGATTGATGTAGATGTATTCTTGTTGTGATTTTAATTCAACATATATTCTTACTAAGTTCAATAGATACACTTATTCAGTATTGAGGACAGAATCAAATCTCATTTCGACATTCACAAGTCATTATATTAGTGCCAAAAGATTGTCATGAGTTTGTCATGAAATGAATGATGATATTTGCAGTTGTTGTATTAGTTTAGTAGCTCTTCTAATTTGAAGGACATGTTTGTACAATTTTAGATAGAGTTAGATATAATTAAGCACTTTTGGCTAAAAGTTTTTTCTCTATCGATCTGAACTTCCTAGCAGATTTGGGTGTTCTATTTTGGAAATAATTCCTGCAAGAAAACACATGTGAAAAATATTCTCCGACCTAATTCCTGCGTCCACATGCGTGTGGAGAACATTCTCCGACCTCAAGAAAGGTACGTGTGAAAAACAATTCTCATGGAGTAATTCTTATGGGAAACCACGTTTCGATCCTATGGAAAACATATGTAAATAACAATCCCTACAAGAAAATCATACAGTTTTTGATCTCAGAGCAAACCCTTACAGGAAAGCGTGTGTCTGTAGACACATCAGATCAAATATTCGTTCTGAACTGAATGGTAAATTACAACTTTTGATTCCCTTCAACCTTGCATAAGTTAGATTAAAAGTACGTTAAAATTTATACTTGGGCCTCAACAAGGAGGCAATTGTGCGTCGAAGTTGGTGCGTCTACCTCTATACGGTTGAGTTTAAATTGCTGCGAGCATGATTCTCAAGGAAGATGTGCAGAATAGATGCGGCAAGAAGAATATGTTTTTGAAGATCGATCACTATATAGGAAACGAACCTTAAAGCTATTAACTTTTGCAAATATGGCTGCCTTAACTTAATACTTATTATTTCGGTATTGTTCTCTTCAGCGCATTATCACTGACAGGACTTGGAGTTGGATGGGGGGGATATCTTCCTGAATTGTCTTAGAAGCTATCATTCCAGAATTGTTTTAGTACGCAAGAATTTTACCTCAACTGTTTTTGAGCGTGCATGCTCCTCCGCTGCAGTGCATAGATCATCGATATATAAAAAATATTAGCCCGTTTGAACAAGGCATTTCTATTTGCAAATTAAAAAAGTTGTATTAAAATGTGTGAAAATTTTAGTGGGTGTTTTTTAATAGAAAAAGTATTTTGAAAGGAAAACATGAGAGGGAAATTTTTTTAAAATTATGTGAGAGGAATTTGAGTGGGAAAATATGAATTCTAAATTTTGAAATAAAAATGTGTTTTGATAGTTTGTTTTTATTTGAGAATTTTCTTATTTACAAATGGGAATAGCTTGTCCAAACGCAGCCTAACAATTCAAAGTTCAAAGAACTTTATTAAACACTAGCTCAACTAATTCATTTGGTGTCTGTATGTATTGTATTTTGTTTTGTACTTTATTTTTATGTGTACAAATAAAAATTATTTCGGAATATGAAAAATTATATTGAGAATGTAAAAATATAAAATAAATAGAGTTCGAAAAACCCTTCTTATTTTTTAAGTTTTTAACCCTCTTTTCATGTGTTACATCATGGAAGAAAAAATTATTCAGTACAATGACTATAGCCACTAATAGCAACAAATTTATTATTCGGAAAAAGGAGTATAATTTATACTCTTACTTTGTGATTTTACACAATTGAACTCAAAAATGCTAATCCTTCCAAATATAACATGGTAATGGCAGCTCAACCAACCAACTCATTGGTGAAGAGAAGAAGTTCAATAGTATGATTCTTCTTTTGAGAGAGGGAAAAGAAACAACCATTCTGATTTTGATCCTCCTCTCTTAATATATTTGCTCAGCACTGTAATTAATTCTGATGATGCAAACTTGTTTCAATGTCGTCCATGCCTGCTGAGCCAAGATTCTTATCAACATATGAGATAGACAGATGGTGACAGGTGACAGGTAAAGAGAATAAACTTTTGGGGCATAAGAAATTAAACACTCAATACTGTAAAATTTATTCTGATCCTCCAAGCCTAAAACAGAGGAACAGATGTGACTACACAAGCAGAAAAAGATAGAAATCATTTGGGAGATGGAGGTGTAAAAAATCCCTCTAATTCCAGTCACTGGGGAATGCATCATTGCATATTGCATTGCAAGTCACTGGCAGCAGAATAAAACAGAGAAGAATCTCTCTCCCAACACTTCATCCCATATATCATCGATATCTTTCCCGTTTGCAGCTTGGAAGGTGAAGGAAGGAAGTGGGATAGAGAAAGACAAAGACAGAACACGAACCCACTGTATAGTGTAAAGCTAAACATCATGCGTGTCAATCATTGCACAGATGTTTACTTATCTTAGGAGAGTATTATTTTTTCTTGCCCTGATTTGGTTACCCCATATGATACTGTCACCCTTGGGTGGGTGGTTTGGTGCTGCTTTGCCTTTAACAATATTCTTGTTTCCCCCCACCAGCAAAATTCTTGTCATCAAGTTCTCTCCCTCTTTTCTTTTTTATCTGAGAAATTATCCCATGACGAATTGAAATAAAAGTTAAAGCCATCCCCACTATGGTTGATTTGTTGTATATGACAATAGATTTTACTATATTACAACACTACACTGAAACCTACCTATGGAATTTTCATGTTTTTTTTCTGTTAAATTGGGACTTAATCTGCACGGAACTATTCTGTAATGGTGCATGGCAACCTGCAATGGTGACCGTGGCAAACCATGTAACGATGGATCAAAGAACTAAAGAAAGAGATATGCTCCTCCATTTTTTTAACGACTTCTGCGCCAATTAAATTGGGGTGCAGAATATGCCCTCGCAGTTTTTCCAATCATATAATTTTTATATATACTGGGTTTTGCCTTTAGTTTAATACAGTAAAAGTCATAAACCTTGTCAAATCCGCTCAAAATCAGCAAAAGAAACTAATAAAATATGTTAACAAAGCTAGAACATCGTACATTATGGCTAATAAAGCCCGATTGATATTCTTTATATGATTCCCCCCAAAATGAATGGATTTTTTTCTTAGGTAAATTTGTTTATACATTATTATGATTTTGACCCTAAACATTTTTGAGTAGTAATTGATTAAACATCATCATCTGGAAGATGGATGGATCCTCGTAGTTTCTTCAAAGCAACCCATGATTCAAGGATTAATATGCATATATGCTTCATTCATTTTAAAGGCCTTGATGATAATGTTGTTATCTCCAAGCTTTTAATTTGTTCCGCGGCCAAGATTTCGGTTCCTTAATTTTATATTTATTTTTTGTTTCGATCTTTTGGACAAATCCTGCCTGCTGTTAGAAGTGCATTTATGAAGACCGCTGCCGAAATACAATATTCCGAAGCCATGATTACAATTGGAGAAAAGGTGATGATATGATGAAAGAGTTTCTAGAAAAGTAGACGACTAAGATTAATTTCACGCCAGCATATCACATTCGTTGAATATTTTCTTTTCTTATGGTGGGCTACTTAATTAGGCTCTCTCACTTTTATTAATCCTCATTGGAATAAGGATTAAGGAAGGATCTCCATGCATGATGAGATGCTACAAATTTTAAAGCAAAGGTCAAGGATTTGAGTTTATGGGATGACAGGGTCTCTCAATTTTGCAAAAGCGTGATATTTATAGTGAAAATTTTTATTTAATGGTTAATGTAATATTTATATAATTAGAAAATAATGAATATTTAAAATAATTATTGTTTAGTGCATTTATAAAAGCTCATTAAAAATCAACAAAATAACAAAAGTTCACATGCTATGTAATTGATATCAAGGAGATAAATTTGTTCTGCCACTTATCCCTTGCTAGTAATTTTTTACATCCTTCGACTCCAGTAGATTATCTTAACAGATTAATCAGCTGATTGCCATCATCAACCATATAACGCATGTCATATTGACTCACTGATACATGAATGCTAGCTCTGGAGTCCTTTAATATCACGCACAAACACGCACACATGATTGTCTAGTGTTCATATTGGCTCACTAGATATTTAGTCCACTTTGAGGGCTCCCATTATACCAAAGATTAACCTCCCAAGATACAATATTGGTCGAAATTGAAGTCTTTTTACTTTGCCTTTCCACTTTGAATGCTCTGTTTTTTTTTTTTTTTTGGCCTCTGTGGTCCCAAAAGCTCGGCCGCATTTCAACTATATAAACCACCAGCTTGGCCATTCAATCCTTCATTACCAACTTGCCACTTCAAGCAGCATACTCTCTGCATCCAAATTTCCCTCAGCCCCTATCCCATTCTTTCCTCGATCCTTCGGGGTCTTGAAAAAAAATCCAGCAAAAACTTCCTTGTCTGTCATCCCATATTTACTATGGAAAAAACCCAACAACGACGCCAACTTGCTAATATGAGACAATCCCTTTTTGATCAGGTTCTTTTTCTTCTCATTGCAGCATCACGAGTTCATAAAAATTATCAATCGTTTTCCCTTTCAATTGATTTTGTGAATGTTGTCTTCTGCCATAACTAAAGAAACTTGCGCAGGGACGTTGAGAGTTAATATGTGTTCTGTTTTGCCAATGAGCAGGGGTACCTAGATGAACAATTCATTCAGTTGGAAGAGCTGCAGGATGATGCTAATCCTAATTTCGTTGAAGAAGTTGTGACATTGTTTTACAGGGATTCAGCTCGCCTCATTCAAAATATTGACCAAGCACTGTAAGTCAGATTAATTATAGCTTATCTAGCCTACCAGCATCCATAATGTTCTTGAACAATGGCATGCGAGAAATTAAAGAAGACATGATGATGATACAGACTTAAAAACCCTATATAGGCTTCTTTTGGACAGTTTTCTTATTTATAAAAAATTAATTTTTTTAAATTATAAAAATAAAATATTTAAATAATTTTTTATTTCAAAATTTAAATTCTCACCAAAATTCTTCTTATATTATTTCAAAAAAAAGTTTCCCTCCAATCTATTTTTTTATCACTTTTTCTTATAAAAAATTCTTTACAAATTCTTTACACATTCTAATACAATATTCTCAAATACAACACAATCCAAAGGGATATAATTTTTAATTTTTCATACAGGGAAAAAACTCCTCTTGATTTTACCAAGCTGGATGGCTACATGCACCAGTTCAAGGGAAGCAGTTCAAGGTACAACAATTAAAGAATGAACGATTTTAGTTAAATTAATGAGCGAAATCTGTGGATTCAAAATGGGTAGCTTCTCTCTGTCATGCAGCATTGGAGCCAAGAAAGTTAAAAGTGAAAGCACACAGTTCAGGGATTACTGTGGAGCAGGAAATGCAGAAGGGTAATTTATCATCTTAGGCTCTAATGTTTCTAATCCCTACATTTGCATAACACCATCTGTAGATGACATTAATCAGTTTTTGTGATTTTGCATGAACACAAACAGATGTAGGAGAAGTTTCCAACAGCTGAAGAAAGAATATTCTTCATTGAAAAAGAAACTGGAACTGTATTTTCAGGTCCCAATTTTGCTTTCAAAATACCAATACCTAACAAATATCAGAAATCCCAAACTAATGTGTTGCTTTTATTTGGCCCAGTATGCGAGGCAAACTGGATCATTTGAGACAGCATGTCGCCCCAAATAAGTGAAGAGAATCTGAAATGAATGGGAGCTAGGACAAAGATCGCTAGTCGTGATCAAATAGCAGAAATGCATCCTGTTGCGTTTGAGCTGCTCTTCTATGCATGCATGGGCCAAATACACCACATTATGTGGCCCTTTATTCCCTATTCCAAGATGCAATAAAAATAAGAGATTTATATCATTATATGTAGTTCTTTTTCTCTCTTCAGGAAATGCTTGTTTCCAAGCTTTTTTTTTTTTTTTTTTTATAATGATCAATTTCAGTAACATGATGCATGCAAGTTTATTCTAATTAGAAATTTGTGTTTATTCTCATGGTGTAAGTATATTTTGACGTGTACTACTGGAATAATGCGTTTTTTTTTCCCTTTTGAGTTACTAAATTCTATGCTGTACATTAAAAAGAAACCTGTCATTCAGAAAAGGTAAATGCATCTTTCTAGTGATGAGAGTTAAAAAGTAATTTGCTATGTTTATGGGGGTTTCTGGTGGATCTTATTCTGGTATCCCAAACCTATCAATGATTCCCATAGTTAAGGATTGGTTTTTGGATTAAATTTTTATATTAGCTTATAAATTCTTTGATTTGATAGCTAAGTCTTGATACAGTATACTGCACTCGTGATATGTTTCTCATCCATTCCTCTGTGAGAAAATTTGTAATTCTCACCCACAATTCAATCAATACAGTAAGTATGAGTATCATCCACATTACAGGGAGAACAATTTAATTAGGTTTTCTTTCACCCCAAAAATATATATATAAAAAAAAAACAGAAAGCTAAATGTTAAAAAACTTTTTAAAAAATGAAGAAGAATAAGGAAGAGTTTCTTTAAACCAAAAAAAACACACACAAATGCAGGAACTCACTCTTGTAGCCCACTATATTGTCCAAGATGGATCAGGGTCTGCGGTCAACAAATTCCTAATAGATTGGGCGTAAGTTTTATCTCAATAGAACTGAAAGATTTATAGGTATCTGGACTAAATGCGCAACCTTCATCTAGCCCACTTGAATGCCTATAAAGTCTGGATTGGCCCATCGACGCCTATATATATATATATATAAATATATTAATCATATATATTAAACAATTTTTTATATACCCTTAATAGATTTTATTTAAAAAAAAAATTACATGATACTTTAACTAGCAATATAATTTTATAAAATAGTATTAAATTAACTAAAATGGAACTTTATAGTTCATGAATACAATAAAAAATATAAATTATATTTCAAAAACCAAATAAAAATTTTCTTAAAAATTAATATTTATTAAATTTTAAATTATCAATTAGACACACCCTATGCTTTCATAATTTTGTAGTGAGTAAACTTTTGTGAACATGTTTCTTTCAAGTTGCATATTGCACTTTGGTATAAGTGTAATTTTTGTGAAAGTTTGAAACTATTTTTGTATATTTTTAGTATATTAATTCATTTTAAAGTTTTAATTATTAATTTAAAATTTACTTTTAGTACAATTAGGTGTAATATAAAATTAATCAAATTTTTATAATACATACGATTTTTTTTTCAACTTTTATTACCATATAAATTGTGTAACTCAATTACACTTACATGTTTATTTTATATATATTCTTAAATGTTTTACTTTTCATATTAAAAAATTTTATTTAGTAGTATATACTAAAAAATATAGAAATATATTTCAAATAATTTACCTTGATCCCCATTTATTATTTTAAATATTTTGACTAAAAAAATATCAATACTAATCCAAAAACATTATTTAAAATTATTATAAAGTATAATTATTTAAGTAAATTATGAATACTGCTATTACAAATAATTGGTATATTTATCAATTGAAAAAAATTCATATCCTACATTAACATATCTTTCTTTAAATATTTTTATAATTATCACTCTCAATTATTTCTACTTATTAAATTAAATTCATACTATATTTAAAGTTATACATATTAAACAAAATTTTATATGTGCTTAATAGATTTTTTTTTTAAAAAAAGGAATACGTTATATTGTAACTAATAATATAATTATATAAAGTAATATTAAATTAATTAAAAAAGAATTTTATAGTTCATAAATAAAATAAAATAAAATATAAATTATATATTTTAAAAATAAAAAAAATTATTGAAAAAATTAATATTTATTAAATTTTAAATTATTAGACAACAAGCCTCGCGTCTCGCATGGGATTTTAAAACTAATAATAGTTTTCAATTAGTACATTTTTCATTTATATCAACATCATAACAATTCCTTACTCGAACTATACTACCCCTTTTGGTTCTAAAAATCATATCATCAACAACATCATATTGACTTATTGAGCTTCTTTCAATGTTCCATAATTATTTCAAAAACATGACCAGTGATGCAAATGCAATAACATCAGTTTAGTAACTTAGCAACACGATTAATCTAAAAATTCATTCACTACTTTCTTTGGCATCAATCCTAAAATCTATCATAAACTTATCATCTTCAACCTATAAACATCACATTAATCATTTTACCAAAACAAATAACATATATTATATTCCCAACTTCGAATGTTTCTTCAAAGTTCAAACCAATATCATTTGTTTGTGTCCAAAAATAAGTTGCCCAACCAAAAACAAAAAACCAAAATCCAAAACGTGAAAAATCATGGGGAGTTTGGACTATGGAGCCGCCATCATCATCATCATCATCAGCATGATGGTCACCATTTCTCCAATTAGTGACAAAATTCCCCTTTCATAAAAAAATCGTTGCAGCCAATAATCCTGAATAATTTCTAGGGTATCCAGGAAGACCCCCCCCCCCCAACCCAATCCAACGCAACCCAAATCCAGCCATGATCGTCTGCAAAAACTCATGATTGACAGATGAACTTTTTGGCCTCAAAATGCTATCAACCCATGTTAACGTTCATTGCCCATGTCAGCCTTATACTACAAAAGAAGGAAATCCTGCTTACAAGGTTGTACCGTTGCTGAGGTTGTTTCAACGATAGTCGTACCATTAACTAAACCTTCTGCAACCCCCGCCCATTGTCCTCCACCACCACCGCCATCCTATCTCTTGTAACTCCGATCACACACTAACACACAGTAGTTTAGTTCCATGTATTATTTTTCCACTCGTTCAATTATTTAATTGGTTTTCTTTTCCTTTACAAATTTTTGATGGATCGATTTTGATTGAGAGTTTATTGTAATTGCAAAAATGTTGTCTTTTAGGGTTTTCATAATTGACTTTTCTTCAATTGTAATCCGTAATCTTGGAAGCTAGAGTAGAAGTAGCTGGGGTGTACTTTATTAGGGTTTTTTTTTTTTTTGGGTGTCTGGATTGTAAATAGCAGACGTGAGACGTGTTAATGGCGTCGTATAGGCCATTCCCTCCACCACCTCAGTCAACCTTTGCTCCTCGACCGCCACCGCCAACGAACCAGAATACGGTGCTGCAGCCGTCTCCGGCGATGCCGCCGCAGCAGCAACAGGGGAATCAGTATTCCAAGAACTGGAGTTCGTATTCGCAGCCGCCGCAGCAGAATTTTTCCCAAATGAACCCCAATTCTAATTTTCAAGCTTCGGGATTTGGACCTTCCGCACAACAGCACCAGCAGCAATATAATCCTCCGCCGGCAAGGAATCAAATGCCTCAGCCGCCAGCTCAGCAGCAGTATCAGTATCCTCCTCCTCCGCCTCCTCCACCTGACAATTCCTATCCACCTCCGCCACCGCCTTCAATGCCCCAGAACTTGCCCCCTCAGCCTGCTCCAATGTATTATGCTTCTGGTCAGTATTCCCAGTATAGTCAGCACCAGCCTTTACAACCATTGCCGCCCCCACCGCCCCCTCCACCTCCTTCGTCTCCACCGCCTGGTTCTGTTGTTCCACCTCCTCCGCCACCACAGTCACCTCCACCACCGCCTTCATCTGTGCCTTCTTCCAGTCAGGTAAGGGAGAACAGGAATGCTGATGATAGACGATCATCCAGAGATGATAGAGATTCCGGGCGGCGTGATCCGGGGCATGCTAAAGAGCATAAGGGTCCTGTTCCTCCAGTACCGGTGAAAAAGTCTAATGGTCCTCCTGGGAGGATTGAGACAGAAGAGGAGAGAAGGCTGAGGAAGAAGCGAGAGTATGAGAAGCAACGGCAAGAAGGAAAACATAAGCAGCATATACAAGAATCGCAGAATAGAGTGCTGCAGAAAACCCAAATGTTATCTTCTGGGACAAAAGGGCACGGGTCTATTATTGGCTCGCATATGGGTGACAGGAGGACTACTCCACTGTTAACCGGTGAGAGGATTGAAAACCGGTTGAAGAAGCCTACAACATTCCTTTGCAAGTTAAAGTGAGTATGTTGAAGCTATTGGATTCATGTGCTCAATTCTGTGTCATTTACCTTGTGGGGAACACATTCTAGTATCTATGACATAATTGTGTTGTCGGATTGTTTGTGGCCTGCCATATAAATTGTACTTTGTCGTAGTTTTGTGTTATTACTTGCAATGCCTTGTTGATAATTCACTTGAGATGTTGTTCATAAAGCGTTTAGCTTTGTGTAGCTTTAAATGTTGTGTGCACACACAAGGCAGGTTTTGCACTCTTAGTCAAACTTTAGCTGATCTACTGAGGCTGCATATGTTGCTATCAAGCTTAACCCAAAGGAATGATCTATCAGTCATGGTCTGAGCAATGGTACTCAAACATTGTTAGATTAATCTGGGGCATTCTTGCCACTTCATGAAAATTATATCTCTTTTGACACCTTTGAAATACTAGATGAAACTTCAAGACCAAATTTGTAGTTTGGGACGACGATTAATTTACCATAAAGGAACTCTTTGCCTGCGGGAGAAATTTCAGTTATTTTGTTGATTGAACTTGATAAATCTATTCCTTTTTTGCCCTTGTCAGCAGAGCAGTAGGCCATTTTAATATGTTTTACTTTGGCAATCTTTTGCAGATTTCGTAATGAGCTGCCAGACCAGACTGCACAGCCAAAGCTTATGTCTTTAAGGAGAGACAAAGATCGGTAGGCAATCTGATTCTCTCTTTCTATTTGATTGTAATATTGGGGAGTAGTCATCTAGTAATCTGGGAAATATGCATCTGTCATGTTTCACTCTCCTATGCCTGTCGTTTGATGTTTTCATATTCAGATTTTTAAGTCGCCTCTACATTGTTTGACTTTCGTTGTAAGGCTATTATTGATTGTGCAGGTTTACAAAATATGCGATCACTTCTCTGGAGAAAATGCACAAACCTCAATTATATGTTGAACCAGATCTCGGAATACCACTGGATTTACTGGATCTCAGTGTGTACAAGTATGTATTTGACCACCTGTTTTACTGACAATTTACAGGTAGGGACTAATATGGTGATCTTTGACTCTTCTCTCTTTCTCTCTCTCTCTCTCTCTCTCTCTCAATAAATACTAGTCCGCCCAAAGGCATAAGTCTGCTAATGGAGCCAGAGGATGAGGATTTGTTACGTGATGATGATCCTGTGACCCCAGTTAAGAAAGATGGCATAAGAAGGAAAGAAAGGCCCACTGACAAAGGTGTTTCTTGGCTGGTTAAAACGCAATATATTTCTCCTCTTAGCATCGAGTCGGCTAAACAGGTATCACATAATCATGATCTTTCTGGAAGACTGTTTTACTGTGAACTGTGAGGGTTTAAGTTTAACCGTACTTTATTTGTAGTCTCTCTCTGAAAAGCAAGCAAAAGAATTGCGAGAAGGTCGCTTCCTTTTGGAGAATCTTAATAGCAGGTTGGATTCGAGCTTAAATTCAACCACTTTCTATGTCAAGAGTATCTTATGGAAACATTCTGAACTATGGGCTTTTGATCATGCTTATGGTTGTTGTTTTGTAAAATTATCAGGGAAAGACAAATCCAAGAAATTGAGGCCTCATTTGAGGCATGCAAAGCCAGGCCTGTTCATGCAACCAACCCTAAATTACAAGCTGTTGATATTCTCCCACTCTTTCCTGATTTTGATCGGTAATTGTTTTCAGCATTCATCTTGATTGACATGGTTCTTGAGGAAGCCCTTAGAAAAAAAAGGGTTTTAGGCATTTGTACTAGTATGTGCAGATATGAACATAAAGAATAAGTGTCTATATGTTGAGGGAAAAAAATGCATCCCTTTCATATTCTGGGAGCTGTTGGTTCCATTCAAATGGATCATTACATTGAAATGTCTAATATTTCCATTTCTTCTTCTTCATTCCTCCCTCCTACTGCTTTTGGTTTATTGAGGCTTTTGGATGTCTATGTGTTTGTTAGAAGTTTCCAGAAACACCCTTCTGAAATGGGAGAATGTTTGAAAATATCATTCATATGCTGTTATGGATTTTATTTCAATTACCCTTTAAATTGTTGATTTTTTTTTGCCTGCCCAGAAATGAGGAGGGGATGGCAAGTAAAAGAAGAAGAAGAAGAAATCTTGTCTAGTTGTTTATGTTATTTGCTGTAATTGAGTTTAGCATTATTCTCTTCAAGAATTTTTTTGGGTTTAAATATATCTTCTTGACTATTTATTGAAATGAGTTAAATGTGGCTCTGTGCCAAATTTAATGTGCTATTGATGCTTCTGCAGATACGACGACCAGTTTGTTGTTGCAAATTTTGATAATGCTCCCACTGCTGACTCGGAAATCTATGGCAAGCTAGATAAGAATATACGTGATTTACATGAATCTCAGGTGAAGTTGTTATTCTGTGATTGCATAAATTGAAATATTGGCCAAATTTTTCAAAAATAAATAAATAAGGTGAAACATGTTTAAGGTGGCTTGACGTGTGTAAGATAATTAAATGCAGCAGTACAGCATCTAGAAATTTGGAAAGAAACTATTGAAAGAGAAATGTATTATCTCAACTTAAATGAAAGTATATGTTTTAATAGAAAACAATGGCAAGATATGATCCATATAGCCAACCTCATATGGTATGATAAAGGATTAGTTGTTGTTGATTATGTTTTGCTAGTTGCCACTTATGGATGTTTTACCTTAGTACCACTATAGTATCACTTATGGATGATAACTGTACTTTACTTCAAGATACAACTATAGAGTATCTCACAGGTAGAATATATTTAGAAGACAAGCTGGGTTGTGCAACCTTCAGTTTAAGTGGTTGCTTTTCTTCCCCTGCCTAACATTTATCATAAAAGTTATTTTTTCTTGTCAACTATGAAGTGGATGGCATCGGTGTAGTATTATGGAGATCTTCACTGCAATCAAGTCTATAAACCGTTGTTGTCTTTATGGGCACAATTTACCACTTTGTGTGAAGTCTCAACAGTTCTATGATAAGCGATTATCTTGTGACCAACTATACTTTTTCTTCAGTGTTAAATTTTGATGTATGATTTCTTCTGGTGCTTATGGAAAGTTATGACAAATAACTGCCATTGATGTTATATGGTAGCTGGTTACATTTGCCAGTCATAAAAATATAGTTGTTTGAAGTTGAGAAAATCAGGGTTTATGAGTATTTGGTTTTTAAGTGCTTTCCATGGGTTTTGATGTTTTCAGGCAATTATGAAAAGTTTTGTGGCTACCAGCTCTGATATGGCTAAACCTGATAAATTTTTGGCCTATATGGTCCCTGCACCTGATGAGGTAGCTCAGTTTATTAAGACAACTATATCATCTGGGATATATGAGTTCTCTTGTTCCTTGTATTCACTATGTTATTTGTCTATGAATGATTGCAGCTTTCAAAGGACGTTTATGACGAAAGTGAAGATGTGTCATACTCATGGATTCGTGAATATCACTGGGATGTATGTGTATTTGCTTAAGTTTTACTTTAATATATTTTGTTGCAACCTCTGCCTCAGGACCTCAGGTCTATCCTCTCATGCATGGACAGGTTCGAGGTGATGATGCAGATGATCCTACAACATATCTTGTGACATTCGGGGAGTCAAAGGCTCACTACATTGTAAGTTACAAGAGCTATTTAGTCTTACTTCATCAACTTTGTAGGGAACCCTGTTTGAATAATGATTCTTCTTTTATTATTATTTGTTCTTAAATGCTAATTAATTATGCTAATGCAGCCTCTACCAACAAAGCTCATTTTAAGAAAAAAGAGAGCTAGAGAAGGAAAATCCAGTGAGGAAGTTGAACATTTTCCTGTACCTTCAAGACTGACTGTGAGAAGGAGATCAACTGTTGCAGCTATAGAGCTAAAGGAAGATGGGGTATGTCAAGTAATCAATATGTTACTCTTTTGTTTTGCAAAACAGTAAGAATTTCGGGCTTATCTCTGGGCAATTGGCTCCTTGCAGGGTTACTCAGCTTCAAAAGAGAGCATTCTAAATCCAAAGAGAACAAGATTAGACATGGAAGATGGCCTTGGCCAATCACAGTTGAGCATGCATGATATGGAGGCTGATCAATCTAGTGGAGCGGAATATGATGTGTCTGATTGAGTGTCCGTAAAGATTATTGCAATCGATAGGGTGCGAAAAGTGTAAGATACAATTAGTTACAAAGAGTATAATGTGATATAGGATATTACCTAGCTGCTTGTAAGAATTTTGATTCATGGAAATGTTTTCGCCTCTAGATTTTGTGGATACTTCATTCCTCTACCAATAATATACCTTTTTTCCCCCTACTTTGCTACTTTGCATTAGATGCGGCAATAATATGCGTTTTTTCCCCTACTTTGCTACTTTGCATTAGATGCGGCTGCTGTATCTTTGTTACTTCCGGTGCAGAATCCAGGCTTGGAAATTATTGCACATGAAAAAAGGCTTCCTTTTTGGCATTTAATTATATGACATAATCGAAAATAATACATATCACAGTTGAGACAGCAAAGAATTATAATTGTGAAGGAATCCAGGCTTGGTATCCAGGCTTGGAAATTATTGCACATGAAAAAAGGCTTCCTTTTTGGCATTTAATTATATGACATAATCGAAAATAATACATATCACAGTTGAGACAGCAAAGAATCATAATTGTGAAGGAATGAATAATTAATATAATTTACAGAGTTAGTCATAATTACAATAAGTGTGTTGGGAGAACAACCCTGTATACAAAAAGCAACATTACAAACTCTCAACAGATACTAATCTATGTGCATTTGTATCCCATTCAAACAATGTTATGTGAGCAGTAGAAAGCTCTTGAGGATGAGCAATGAATCGGCAGTAAAGACTCACCAGTTGCAAAAACGTAACAGAATTACTCTAACAACCCCTTAATGCAACCAATTAGAGTTTCCGGCCAGTGAGATAACATTTCAGCCAGAAAACCACATCAAAATCATACAGACATTCGGAAGGGTGACCAAAACCTGGCAATGCCAACGGTTTCGAGCTTATCATGACAAGAAAGCTGGACCACTTATATCCCTGCTGTCTTCTTGTATTCCACTTTGCTAGAGGATGCTTCTGCCAAGCTAAGAGAGCTGGAAAACAAGGAGCATTCCATGAGATGATAAAAAGTAACACAATAGAATGCAGTCATTCAAAAATAGAAAAGGACTTTGTTTTCCGTGGGTATGGAATGATAGACTAGTTCAAGCCCGTGCTACTGCATGGTGCCAATAGTT
The DNA here is from genome assembly GCA_020080225.1 of Gynochthodes officinalis. Classification (NCBI taxonomy): domain Eukaryota; kingdom Viridiplantae; phylum Streptophyta; class Magnoliopsida; order Gentianales; family Rubiaceae; genus Gynochthodes; species Gynochthodes officinalis. The sequence goes on along the minus strand of CM034625.1, from coordinate 12,259,737 downwards.
TCCTAATTAAAGTTAATGATGTCATTAATCAAAGGTAAAGTGCAGTATTAAAAGATAAGCCAGTATTAGCACATGTTTATTAATCATCTAGGTTTAGGAAGAAGGATCCGACAGCTTTTCTAAGGGCGTAAATAATTTGCCTCACCATGTGATCCGTAAACACCAGAGAAAGACTAGTACTTGCATGAAGTCTATTGGCACCCAAAAACTCGACCTGAGTTCTGACAAAATGACAAATTTTCTTAAAATCGATTACAACAGAATCCTTATAGACAAAATTTTTTACTCTTTTTAGTAAATATGCTTCAAAAATTAGTCACAGCACTTAAAGAAAAGAGATTGAAATGAGAAATTCAAATCTTCATTCCTAGTTATGAAGGATGGAAATAGAAACTAACCCTGCGAGTTCAAATGCGAGACTCAGTTTTCTCCAGTTTCTTCCACAAGATAGTATGAAAAGCCACAGAAGTGTTCCCCGTATTTCAAAAATGAAGGCTTCTTCAATCAATTGATGCCCTGTTGAATCAGGCACCAAAATACCAATGAGCAAAAAAATACAATTTAGCCTTCAATTCCAAAGAAGGAAAAGAACAGCTTGAGAGCCCAAACCAAGCTTGGCGGCATCTAACAGCTTCTTGTCGAACAGCTCTCTTTGGATCATCAAGGGATTTTGCTATAGCTTGTAAAACCTAAAAAAGAAGAAGAGAACTCCCGACTTTATTATGCAGACAAAATGCATCAGCACACAAATTCAAAGAGAAGTTGCACAAAATAAGAGAAGTAGAGTACTTCAAATTAAGCAATTCTGGATGTTGATTATAATTCATAGTGTAGCAAAAATATTTCCTAGCATCACAATCATGCCATTATGTTATAATTCAGTTATGGAAACGTTGAAAACAACTTATCTGAAGACATATCACAAAGTAAACTCCAACCTTGGTTCTCAATGGATAAATCCGTGCATGAGGCAGTCCTGATATTGCAAAAAGGCATTGAATTGCTGTTTCCCGAATTACCTACAAAATTACACAAAAAGTCAGGATTTTAATCAAAGTGTCTCTGATAAAAACCAAACAAGAAGAAGAAATAGAAAACGTCGGAAAAAAGATTTTGCAAGATCTGCAGTGATTTTCATACCTATTTGACTTTCAAGTAAACTCTACATAATTCTTAACACTATTAAAATGTAAAACATAGTTGAAGTAAGGCTCCACATTACAATAGGTTTGAGACCAAGCCAAGTTCTAACACCATCACAAGTGAGCTTGACTCATGCAAGCTCAGCTAAAGATAATCCAAAAATGTTTGAAATGTGTTGCAATAAAAACAAAAGAAAATCAATGAAAACTCAAACATCCTTGGAAAAGAAAATAAGTATTGATTTGTAACAGTTACAGCTAGTAAAGGTCGGAAAAAAGATTTTGCAAAGGGAGGAAAAATCAGCCATGGTCATTCCAATATCTTTGTGTCCTTCAGTGAATCCTACTTTCAGAAATAACAAAGCAAAATAACACCTCCACCCTCCCCCCCTCTTTTTCTTTCTCTTTCTTATCAATTCCTCAATCAAGGATACATAGTTTACTTTATTTTAAACCATCAAATCCCTCCAGATTAAACAACCGAATAAGTCTCAAAGCATGAGCCAGAGAATGAATTTAACCAAAATATATGTTTTGCTTAAGGGGAAGAAGCATTGCAAGGATAATGCCACAACCACTAGGCTCACTTCAAAAAAGCTAGTACCATCATCTGAGGATAGGCAGCAAGCTCAATAAGCTGGTTGATTATGACACGTGCATTTTCCTCAACAGCTTCTTGTCCTGCAACAAGAAGTCAAACTCACAAATTTTAGTCAATAGCCACAAGGTGAGCAACTAAACGCAGCCTAAGTGAATTTATTTCATCAAACTATAACTTTGTAAAAATATTAAACCTTTAATTATAGACTTGTTAGATGAGGTACATTGTCTACTATGAAACAAAAACAAACACAAGAAAGTTCAACTTAGAAGAGTTGTGATGACATCCGCCTTATTCAGAAATAACAGGTTAAGTGCTATATGCTTCCCCAACCATTTTATGTGATGCACCTAACAATTTTGACAGAATGTGGACAAGAAATGTTTTAATACTTCAGTCATAAGAAAGTAACTGGACATTTATTTGTTTCTTTCCAGTTTTTTGTCATATAATGTGAAATGACGCTCAACATATTCAACAGTCTATTTAGTTATACCATTTCATGATGACAATAACTGAGAAGTTCCCTCCTGCTTCTTAAATTACAGTGGCATATCAGCTTTATCCTGTCAAACAATGTCAGTTGCTTTTATTATTTTAACCCCCTCATTCACTTAGAATGAGTTCTGCTCTTCATATTATGTATAATGTTATATATTCAAATGTCAATGTCAACAAGAAGGAAAGGTTCACTAACAATATGCCAATTTGACATATCCCTTCAAATAACGAAGGAGTATTTGCTATTATCTTGTTTATTCAAATATACTGATATCCAACAAGTGAAATATTGAAACTTCAAATTTTCTTCATTTTTTTTTTTGGGTGGCTTTCTGTTGTTATTTTATTTTATTTTATTTTTCTCCTTTTTAAATCTCATTCCCAACCCCCCTACGCCACACACATACCCTAGGTCTTGAACACCCAACCTCGGGCATGGGATCATAAAGGATTTAAGTGACCACTCCTGGCCAACTCCAGCAGTGATTGGTTTATACAACCTCAAATGTGTACTAAAAAAAAACTCCACCATTTTTTATGAAGTATACTAAATGCCAACAAAAGCGTAGAGAACTATCTTACCATTTTTATCCATCAAAATTCCAGACAGGACAAGTAGCATACTGTAGATTACATCTTTATTCAGAATATCCTCGGTCAATGTGGACAAGCATCTTAGAAGCAAGGGGATGAGCTGCAGACAAGCCCAAGTAGTATTAGATGGTTCAAATTATCCAGTAAGAAACAAACCAAAAAGATGATAGCAAATTAGATTTGATAGGAAGCTCTGGAAAACAAACCTTTTTAGCTTCACTTATTATAGCAGAGAGGGGGGCCTCGGATACTATGTGTGCAAATGACCGGGAAAGCATGGATCTGTAACAATGCCGGTTTATCATAATCTTGAGCACTTACAGCTACAGCCAATACACAACTTTATGACTCAATTTAGAAACAAAGGATAAGAGTCCCACTCATTTTTAGACACAGCACCTGCTTGTATTCAATTTCTTGCTTGATTCATGCTTCTAAATATTTGAGAAGATGCTTTAGTCAAAAGTGGTAAGATAAAGCAGTACTCACAAAATACTTTAATCTAAACTCAACTAGAACTTAGCAGAGCTGCTTCAGAACCTGTCCCTGAAGCACATATAGACAAGAATGGCAAATAACTTCTAATTCATTTTGTGATCAACATCATGCTCACTGATAGCCACATGTATAGAGAGAAACAGAAGCATACAATATTGTCCTAATTGATGCTACCAATCCAGAAATTACAATGCATAGTGGAGGACATTTCCTTAAACCAGAAACCAACATTCTATCAAAATATATGATTCTACATTCACAAAAGAAAAGAAGATTACAGACTTGAAGATTATCACAAAGAACTGATATAGATTGAAGCACTTGCAAGGAGGCGGTACATCGTATCTACCTTGAAGTTGATGAATTAGTTTGCAGCATTGAAGATGACAAAATTGGCATCATAGTGTTGAAAAACCGTTGCTTGTAAAGTGGCCGTATTGCAACATAATATTTCCTATTCAAACAAGTATCAGAATCACTCATGAGAAGATGAAATGCATCTGCAGCAGATCTCATTAGTGGAATCATTTCTTGCTCTTTGCAGCCTTCCATTGGATCATGCAACCGCGAAAAGTCCCCTGAATTGGCATCTGGAATTAAGTAACTTAAGAAAGCCAGAGCAATGTCCTTTACCTTTTCATGACCTCGCATTACCAATCCCTTTCCTATCCATGCAAGTCCAACAATAGCACAAATATGCAATGGGGCATGATTTAAACCACTAAGGCTGTTACTAAAATATATCTCACTGCCATTAGCAGATTCCGAGCATTTTCTCACAAAATTACTTTTGCAGAGATTCCACACACTGCTAGTGAATATCATGTCCATTGCTTCTTCCATGTCACATTCCTTTGATAGATTCTTTGCACTGTTCTTTGAGAGCAACTTGTTAACCAAAGAACCCAATGCCTGAGCTGAAAGAATATGGCCTTTCCCAAGGTTCGTTATGAGTATCTCCATAATCATCTTCACATTTTGGATGCATGTTTGAGGACGTAGCGCAATAATAACCGAAGCAAAGAGTGAAATGAACCAATCGTCTTTAAATAAATCACTGTCAGGATAACGACTAAGACATAATCCCTCCGACTCGGATGGGGAAGTGGCAGATGATGAAGTGTTCAATGGGAAAAAGGTGCTTCCTGATAATACCCTGAAGGCTTTTAGGATAACTTTTTCCTGACCCTCACATGAACAGCATCTCACTGCTTCCTTCAATGCCACTATAGTTGCACTAAGAAGTTCCTGTATACAATATGTTTAGTTGTTGCTTTTTGAAATGAATACCAACATTGAGTATCAGCAACTGCTTTATCTACATGCAATTGATGATAACAACCAAAAATACAATTTTCTACTTAATGACAAAAATTAGAAAGACTAGATCAATGGCATGAGAAAAAAGATTTGTAATGCAGAAGACATCTAAACACAGATCGATGAGAAACTTCAATCATTAGTATGCCAGCCACACTTACATTATTTTGAAGAATAAAGTCGAATGAACTACAACTCTCAATCTGCTCCCAAAAAATAGCTGCAAAATTCAAAGAGACTTCCTCAGAACCTCCATTTTCCTCAAACCTGGAAAACCAACAACTATTTTAGACATTTTTTAAAATAAGATGAAAGCAAATAGTAGCAGCATAGGAGCATCAATAAAATTACTACATAATTCCAAAAGTGGAAAAGATATATAGGCATTAAATACTTGTAAACATAATGAACGTTGATATCTTATATGTGTAAACAACTCTCTGAACTTCAGCAATTTAATCTTAGAAATTGAAGAGATCCAGTTAAGGACAATGTTCATACCAAGGGAGAATCCTAGTACTGTAGCATTCCAAAAGCTTGATCATTAATTCAACCGACTCCAAATTCCCCTTGACCTGCACAAACATTATGCCATGTTACTCTCCACAACCAGATATATGGAACTATAACTATGGGAAAAAGGACAGTAAGAAAGAATTCAACTAAAGAAGCTGGAACAATATCCTCAAATTCAGCTCAGATGCAAACTTTCTGATCCCAGCTCATCAAGTAAGTTATATAATTCTGACTTCCAAACATATGGAATATCTTAAAGTGCAAGAACAAAACATAAACTAGAACAATCTTCTGTAGCTATTCCTGCTAAAGTAAAAATATTGCCTTCTTAAAAAGTCAGAAAAGGAATTTCTTATACTACTAAGAAAATATTCAAACTCAACACCTACATAAGCCTGAGTGAAATTGGCAGATATAGCCTTGTCCATCCCTTGGACAATTCTCAGCATATTGTTCTTAGCTGTCATTCCAATTTCAAAAACTGCTTCCAATTTGAGAGGCAGTGGCATGGCAGGATCATCAGAAGACATCAAAGAAATAATTTTCTCCACAACAATCCGTTCAAAGCTTGATGCTTTATCAGACTCTTGATACTGATAAATGAATAACCCAATTTCCAGTAATGCCTTCAACTTCAATTTCCATGAAGATGTCTTGTTGAGGTCAGAAGTGATGGTTGACACCAGCTTCAACAATATATTCTCAAATAGCAGTGATGACACAAGAGAGAAGCTTTCAGGAAATGTTGCTAAAATCTGCAAACCCTTCGCTGCAATTCAAACAATCCCAAAAAAAGAAAAGAAAAAGAAACAGTTTAGCAAAAGGAAATTAATGGCAGTATACTGTTCATTGACAAATTACTGATTGACTACAACAAGGTCAACCAAACATGTGACTACTAACTCATCATATTTAAGGACAAGAAGGCCAACATGTCAGCATATAAACTAATTAACTTAAAAGACAAGTCCAGTTGAACTTATGTGATTGGTGAAATCCAAAACAATTACCTACTGAAGTTAAAAGTAAAAATGTTACTCTAAGTTTACTAGACAGGTAGTAAATGCTAAAAAGCACAGGATTGTTTTTCTTATTGCAACTTTGAACAGCATTATCAATCTATCTGCAACTAAGAATTCAAATTAGAAATCAAACAAGCAAATGAAAGGAAACAAAATAAAAAGGAATATTAACAAAATGTTTATCTAGTTTTAGTAAGAAAAGGATACCTCCGGAACAAGCAAAAGCATTCTGATAACTTTTAGCAACTACTTCCAAGCTAAAGAAGAACACTACTGTTAATGAACTGCAACAGCCTTGAAGCATACTGCACCAAGTCTCACTGGTAATATTGGGAAGGGAAGTAACTTCTTTAAAGCCCAAAACCAAGTGTCTGCATGCATCAAGGAGTTCAACACAAAGATATAGAGTGCCATAGTTTGGGGTACGAGAAAGGATGCAAGTTTCAGTCACATAACTCTCTTTGGAATGATTTCCAACTGAAATGCCCAAAGACACTACCAAACTGGGAAAGAATTTCTCGAACACTCTATTGCAGGAATCTGTGGAAGATTTGGTAGAAACAGATAGAAGGCGACCTACTGAATGAAGTCTTTGTTTTATTTGCAAGGGTATGTCATCAAATTCCCAACACTGAGTTAATGACTTTATGAACGCATTTATATCTTCATCACCAAGAATCAATTTTAAAAACAAATTGCCAATTTTCTGGGTAAGCTCCTGCAGAAGTATGAGGGCTTGAATCATTATATCATTCTCCTTGAACACCAAATCACCAAATGACTCTGACTCCGTGGATAATGCAGACTGTGGTGAGGTATATAGGACATCTTTCAGCATAGACCAAAGCTCTTTAGCATGTTTAGCCATCCTATCTGATCCATATTTCAAAACACAGTACACAAGATACTTCAATGACTCAACCTGCACCAAAACGGATATTATAAATGCAAAATAAAAGTTGTCAATCTAAATGAAGAGGAAAGGTACTACTTAAAGCGAACCTTGGCTGATGACAGAGAGGAAGAAAGTTTATCAATTAGCAAAGGAATAGCATATGGCTCAAAAATTGGAGTTGAACCAAATGCAAGCTGGAAGACACAAAAATAAACTACATCAGCTAAAACCAATAATTGTTTACAAGTGAACACATCTTTCAGTCTCCACCATAAACTTAGTCAAAATTTCAAGAAAATTCCAACAAAGGTTGAAACATTCCAAGATTAGCAACATGATTTAGCAATGAGTCAAATTTCATACGTCCAAAAGGTCACTATAATTCTACTTAAAAGCCTTGATCTATGAATGCACTAAAGTACAAATAAATATAATGAATCTAAAAGCTGGAAATGCTTGAATGTTCAGAATATCAAAAAGACTATAGGACATCACCCAATGAAATTTCTGAAATTCTGGTCAATACAAGATAAGAAGTCATTACTAACTGCCACCAAAACATCAGAATGCATAATACAAGTCCTAGCTAATGACTGATACAAAACAAAGGATCATGAAATTATAAAGAGTAATACAATAAACTAATTAAAAAAGGACATGGCACCATTTAGAATGCTGACATGTTTCAAGCCGCTCATGCAATGTACAACATTCACAAGATTTCCAATAAAAATAAAAATAAAAAGGTGACTGCAACTCTATTGTTTTACAGAAGAAAAAAATCATGGGACAGATTCAGAACACCAATACTGTGTCTCATGTTTCATGCTGTATCAAGGACTTAGACAAAAGAAGGGACAAACCATCAAGCCCATCAAAATTGATTATTATCTTACAAGAAGCTTCAAGAATGTAGCAGTTAGCACAGCTTGCCACATACCATCAATGCCCTGGAGAGCTCATCTCTACTGACACCAACATCTTCACATTTTTGCTGTATTTTAAGAAACCAATTGAAGTGACAAAGTCAGAAATTGTCAAGCCCTAGAATCGACATAGAAAATAGAGATTGCGAAACAAGCCAGCTCATATATGCTGACAATCAATTTTCCTCAAAGCCAACTTCTAGCCTTCCTGAGGTAACCCCGGTCCTGTCCAGGCAAGGCTATTACAGTCAGAAAACTCCAAATCTGAGGCTTCTTAATGCCTCCTTTTTGTTGCTTCTAATTTTACAGGACACATTTATAAACATAACAAGAAACTCAAAGCAAATTCAGAAGCCCCGCAGGCAAAAAGAAGCATAATCATATTGTCAACTGCTTAAAGTTGAAAATACCTTCTTTGTAAGTCTACTAAAAAAAATCAAGTTCACATGGTCAACTTTCCCCTCAGAGGTGCTAAAGGGACTGAAATCAACTGATATAAACTTGTTGAGTCCGTAACCCCAACAATGTGTCTTCCATCAATGGTCTTCTCATTTGAATAAGGTTCTTAACACCAGCCACTCAACAACCACCCCACCCCCCCAAAAAAAAGGAAAAAACTTCAAAAGCTGTTTTGGACATTTCATTCATGTTTCTTTCATACAAGTTTCGAGAAGTTCTCAAAAGATGGAGCTTCAAAAATTAAAAAGTCTAAGAATGACTCATTTTAAATAAAATATTTAATCAACTCCTAAAGGAGGAGAACAGCTCGTAACTGTGTTATGTTCTATTTTCCAATATTATACTTATTTGTATAACCATAAAAATGACACATCCAAAGAATATCCGAGCGTCAAAAACTGGGTGAATTTAAAAAGGCGAACCTTTTAGAAACTTAAGGGGCATATAAATGCTTAAAAGCAATGGAAAAATTGGAGGGACAGGTTTGATTAGATTAAAAGCTTAGCAAACTTACATGAGTAAAATGAATTGGGAAGTAACTGCCCAAAATCTCAAAGAGCTCCGCAGCATAATTAGCAAATGGACCAGATGGATCAGGAAACAATTGTGCGGCAACTTCAACAATGTGAAATGTGAGCATCAAGCATTGGGGATCCTTTTCTTCATCAATACCTTCACAGATTGCATATAAAAGTTCATCACCCTGAGAAGAAAGAACAATTTATCAGGCATTACTTGGTTAAGTTTAGTATGCCACAAGGAAGACCAAAGTGGTGGAGCGTGAATTACAGAATAAAATATTACAGGAAGAGAAAGAAAAAGAAGAAGTGCAATAATAAAACTCAAAGCATGTTGCATATCATTTCCTCAATGAAGTTTGAACTGACAATAGGCCAAATCTTCTCAATTTCACAATGACACCAAGCTAAGAAGTTACATAGAAGCTAAAGTTAAAGGGGCAAAAGAGACGCAGTTGGTAACTTCAAAACTTAGTTTAATAGATTGTTTAGCTCAATAATAACCTACAAAAGCCAAAAAAGTAACCTGAATATGTTATGCCAATTCTTAGACAAGAATCAATAGTTTTAGAACTTATTAGGATAAAAAATGGTAGGAGCTTTAATTATAGAATTCAACCCATAAACTCTTACCCGGATAAAAAAAAATGCAGCTTTTCAAAACATATCAGCCTACACCATGAAGAGAATGGAGAGTTCTCAACTTGTAAATTATTAGTGCCTCTGAAAGCAAATATACAGTAGCTCCAATTCCAATAACATTAATGTCCACTATTGTAACTTAAATGGACACCAGTAATTTCCCAAACTACAAAGATATCAGGAAAAATGATCATTCTTAAGCAGCACTCTATCCTATTTCCTTATTTTGTGGTACATCATCCACAAAATTCTTATTTCCATATATTCTGATACATAATCCACAAAGTATTTACTTTGTGGATAGATAAGTAACGAAACCACCATAAAGAAACAGATCGAGTGCAGAACGGAAAATACCATCAGCCGAACAGCATTTGAGTATCGTTCTAACAAGCATTCCAGAAGTTCATAGCAGAGCTGCAAAGAGATGAAAATGCAAATTTTTACATCCATAACTCCTTGTATTTTGTCAACAAATTTATAATTATAGCACATGCCAGAATTATTTTCACATCACAGCAATAACATTAAATCATCTAAATTTTACCTTACGATCATGCTGTCCCAAGGACTGCACCTGCAGAGATTGCATAAACGACTGAGTCAAAGCCTTTGCATCATTATCTTTTACCACACCAACATCAGTTTTTCTCCTCATCAATGCCAAGCAACCAACAAGTGCACCACGCAATGCTCTCCAGTCTTCCTGTTATTATTACAAAATCATACAAAGAATTTCAGGAAATTTAAAAGATAAAGTAAACTAACTACAAAACCATAAACTTAAACCTCCACCAAAGAGAACGGAAGCTGTTATATGCATCTACCAAAGGGTTGTGAAGCAGCAGAAACGCATAACAAATTTTCCTTTTTAGTTAGTTTTTTCTTGATCCTGATATTGCTTCGATTGGTAGTTTCTGTTAACTATTGACTGTAGTATTTGAGCTATCTCATAGTTAACATGATAAACAAATCTGAAAGAGAATGACTGAAGGAAAGAACAAGCCAATTCTTGAACAAAAAGATATAAGTTGCAAACAAAAAATAAACAGAGCAAAAAGACAGCCTCTTACCAGTCTTTCCGTAAAGAATCTTATCAAGCTATGTATTGCAGCATCACTTAGAGGCATCAGCTTTAATTGTGTCAATAATTCCCCAAGGAGAAGAGTACCTGGCCGACAACGGGACATACAAAGATATGCTGGCTAAAAATATATATTTAAAAAAAAAAACCTCTTGAATTTGTGTCCCAAAAGAAATTACTACCTCTCGCACGAATGATGTTGTCTGTGGTAGTCAAATACAAGTCCATCTCTCTAACCTGTAATTATTGGGTCAGAAAACAAACACATTGGAAGAAAGAAGGAATGGAGTACGACTATCTACATTGATAAAAACTGTAACTTTTACTCACTAATGCTTCTAGAGTTAATAAACCATTCTTCAAAAGAGTTGCAAGTGAATCCACACTAGCAGCCTGCAACGTAATGACACACAAACAAAACTCAAATTCGGTATAACAAAACCTACGACATACAAGAGTAATATCTCATAATAACGAAGCAAATATGTAGGAATTTTAGTAATTCCATAAGAAATACAGATACAGAAAGGCAGCGACATTTTTGTGCCAATTACATGTTATGTTGAAACAAAACCGACGTAAAGATTGAAACTTTAACGCGATGCTTCTATTAGATAAACGTTACCACAAATTAAAAACCACACCGACCAAAAAAAAAACAGCAGTAAGTGGACCTGCTGGGCGGGAGAGCTTGATGAGTCAACGTACAACTCTATGTGCTTAACGTACTGCGCGCGCTCAGCCATTACTACAGAGAGGGAGGGGGGAAAAAGACGTCGCGGTGGTCACCCCCTTACCGGTGTGTTTGCCGCCGGGATTTTACAACGTGAAGAAGGGTTTTTACCTTTTAATAACTAATAGTGGTAGCTTGAGCTTCAGGCTTTCACTAGCAAACGACGGCGTTTGGCCCAAGATGCGGTGCGGAACCGAGCAAACAAAATGGCTGTCGGTTGGAAAGCGCGGAACTTCAACTTCTTAAATCACCGCTCTAAACGCTGAATATTGAAAAGCGCTACCATGCATCGGCTATTTCATCTAAAAAGCGGATTAATGAGGATATTATCTCAAAACAGTTTTTTTTTTTTTTTTTAAACGAAGAAAACACTTTTCGCTGAGAAGTCTCTAAACAAATGGCTAGTGTGAAAAATTAACCAAGGAAAGTAATCAGTACTTATTTATATCCCCCACACACTCAATGCCGTGAACCCATTTTAATTTTTATAGTTTCATTCAATAAATCCATTGGCTATTTTGCCATAATAAGAGGAGTACTATATTTGGTAGTATTATGATTCAAGCCATAAACTTGCAACCAAATATTGGGATCTCGAGTTGAGTTTACTGGCTCCAGTGGTATTTTCCGCTACTCATTTCATTCAGTAACGAATATGCAATTTGTGCTACCCTTTGTCTCAAAAAGAACCAGAAATCATACTCCATATGATTGACAAATTTTTGTTTACAAAATGAGGTATAAAAGATGATGTAAAGGTACCATCACCTGCATTATAATCGCAACTAATACAGACATATTTGCGATGCACTATCTCAAAATGTTATCCTCAAAAAACATTTCAAGAAACCTCGTCCAATTTGTCAAGAAATCCTTTTGTACTACTCTTTTCAATGGCAATGCCATTGTTGAAGTGAACCCCACTAATGGATGCTGCTTCGAACTTTGTCCATAGTTCTTTCTTCAATGTGTTCTCACCAGGATGCTTTCCCAATCGAATAGTGCTATCAGGCTCCCTTGGCATTGGAGTGCTTTCAATTATACTGAAGCTGCTACAAAGTTCTGCTGACAAAATTGAAAGTTAGACATCTAATTTTGTTGCAAATATTTTTAAACAAGTAAATGAAATAGCAACGAGAGAATTGAACCTTGCTTGCAAATTGTATTGGCCAAAGAAAGACCATCTTGAATATCATTTCTGTTATTTGAAAACAGGTTTGCCTCATGCTGAAGGTTGGAGCCAACTTTCAACAAAGGGTTCTCACAGGGGGCATCTGTCTGCAAGTTTTCGTCAGGTGGCTCCATTAGAGCACAAGTTTTAGGAGGTGACATCAACCAATTTGGTGATTCTTCAACCACCTTCCTTCTGTAGCCATAGTTATTACCAAGCTGTATTCCCAGGAGTTGTGGATACGTCAGAGGCATTTTCTGTAAACTTTGAAAGCTGGATGATTCTGTGTCTTGAGACTCATTGGAGTTCTGAATTCTGGTAGGGAACGGCGTAGACTGAAGGACACCATAACTGCTCTTCCGCTGACATTCAGCCACAGGTTCAAGTAAAACACACGATTTAGGAGGGGAAACTTTCAAGCAAGGGGTCATTACAAGAATGCAGCCATCCCTTCTGAACAAATTGTGAGGAGAAACACATTTACTCTCAAGAGGTCTATCAGAAACTTTAATTGGAGTTTGCGTTACCACAGCACCCTCTAGCAAATCACTATTTGTTCCTCCCACTACATCCAAAATGGCAGGTTGTTGGCCCACTGAGCTAGATGCACCAATATCCACGGCAGATTTGAAAGGTTCCTGATAGTTCACTGAAAGTGCTTTTTGTCGAGGTAGAGGTGTGAGTAAAAAAATTTGTCTACCACCTTCTGTAGTGCAACCGGCTCGCCAGGACACAAGGGGTGATGAGGACACTAGTGAATCCCACTTACTTTGTTCAGGGCTTTCAACAATGTGGCTTATATCGTCCTTCATGGACTCATCCTCCCTACCCACCACTGCCTGTTGCAACTGACTAGCAGGTTCTGCGGAGAGTGCTGTTTGGAATCTTGGAACCCATGGCTGCAGGTACAAACATTATAGTAATATGGAACTGTGCACATTTAGTCAATTGAATACAAGAGGTTTAAATCTTCTGCTCTTAGACAATGAAAACTTAGATATCAACCTTCAAAGAAGCTTGCATTTGTGACAAGAAATCTGCAAAAGATTCAACTTCCTTCATCCCATTCTTGCTCGTGAATTTGAGCGCTTCCACAACAAGTTCATCAACCTGCAAATCAGTTTATTAATAGGGACACCAGGTACTAAACTAAATAGCAACAATGTTCCCCCATAACTTCAACTGAGATAAAAGAACAAAGACACCAATATAAGGATTCAAGGACAGTACAAACAATTAGTGAAGAAATTATGTTGAGAACTACAACATAAACAACGAATGTCCCAAAAACCAAGTCCTCTTGACACGTCCAACTTTATTGTATCCTTACGCCTTTCCAAACTAATGACATAAAACATTTGAGCATGTCAAAGTCTTGGCATTTAAAGGCCCCTTACAAATTATCCAAGAAACAATAGACAAAGATCAAACTCAACAGATACACAAACCCAAAAAAAAAAAAAGGCGTCGCTACCACAAAACATAAATTCGAATGGAATATAGAGCAAAATGAGTAGCATTGGCATAAATTTTCTTCACTGCCCCTCCCCTCTCTTCCAGCATTCTATTAAAAAGAGCAACTCTATTGATGTACAATGGCACGTAGCATAATCCAAACAAAAAATCATGCCTTCGCAACAAAATTGAAGCTTTTAGAGTTTGATAATTATTTAACCAAAATCCACTATTCAAAATTCCATATTAAATCAAAACAAGTTAGGGCTCTCGATCATTCAAATAAGAAAACAACACACTGAATCAAAACCTGTGAATTGTTAGTATATATTTACTTGACGAATGAGGGCGGATAGGTCGGAGTGGATGAGAAAAAGGCGGTCAAGGGCGTCGTTGTTGTTGCCGACTTGCGGATGTTGCTGTTCATTATGTTCTTCGTATTTCACTGGGAGCTTCTTCGCGGTGGACTTAGAAGAGGCCTTGCCGGCGTTAGAGACGTCTCGGAGTGGCTTCCGAAGGGTTGATTTAGATCTTCCCCTGGGTTTCGCGACGGCGCCGCTGCTAGTGTTGTGCTTCGGCATTTTCGTAGCAACGCGCACTATTGCCGCTCTTCCTCTCCATTTGAATTTCTAATGGATCCGGGTCGGGTTCAGACAAAGCGGGGCTAATCCACAAGCGAGTAAATTTTGTTAATAATTATTATTTTCTAATTATCAAAATATGTCACCCTCATTGTCAATATCAAAATATGTGAAATAATTTTTTTCATTGATAATTACCAATTTAATCTTTCCCAAATGGAGTGAAATTTAAAAAATTATGAATTTGATTTAAAAAGCCAATTTTTTTTTTAAAAAAGACACAAATTTAAAGTTAAAAATCAATGTATGGTTCATCTTATTTTTTACCTGTACACAAAATATCTTTTAAAATATATTTTTATATTTTTAAAAAATAATTACAAATTAAAAAATTAAAAAAATATTTTAAAAAGATACATTTCCTTTTTACTAACCTTATCAAAAACTAGTCATGGTGGTGGACTGACAAGCCCAACACTATTGGCCTCACCATTCAAATAGAATACAGTTCATGCTGGGCCTGCGAAAAAAATGGCCTACCATAATAGCTTAAGGAAATTTGCGCACGAATCCAAATTATACACTAGAGAATATTTGGTTCAGGAACCAAAAGAGTTGATCAGCTGACGTCTCATTCCTCAATGCCCAATTCTGTGATTGATGATTCTCCGAAATCTGTATCTGGACGCAATCCGGGGAAAGGACGATAATCACAAGGTTCCCATAATAAAATGGCATGGCCAACAATCTACACTAATCATGTCAGTGGTATCACCATGGCTGCAGAAAACTTCTTCAAAGAAGTTGGGATACCTCAACAGAAAACTTACAAAGAAATAGTCTTCCCAAAAGTCCTGTCTCCCCGTCACCCAGTTGGAAGTTTTTCATCTTTGGATATTGCCATCAAAGAACACAAGCCATGGCTAGAATCGCTTCTCCATCAATCCGGGGCAATTCTTTTTAGAGGCTTCCCGTTAACCAATGCTTCAGACTTCAATAACTTAGTTGAAGCCTTCGGTTTTGATGAATTGCCTTATGTTGGTGGTGCTGCTCCAAGGACTAATGTTGTTGGCAGAGTTTTCACAGCAAATGAGTCCCCTCCTGACCAGAAAATCCCATTTCATCACGAGATGGCTCAGGTATCTTTCCTATTCTTCGTTTTTGTTCCTTTTTAATGTTGGTTGAACTATTTTTGTCTCAATGGTTGATAACTTGGTAACCTGGAAGAAATTTTTTGCCCTGTTTGTGCCAGATTATGAAGTTAAATTTTATCTGAAACTGCAAGAACTAAACTTGGTTTTACTAGCAGATGTTGATCCAAGAATGTGTTATGAAGTTTTCTATCTTTTAAAGTTAAAACGGTTTTCTTACTAGAGTATGCTGAGTATGCCAGGTTCCAGAGTACCCATCAAAGCTGTTTTTCTTTTGTGAGGTAGCGCCTGAAACTGGAGGAGAAACTCCTATAGTGCTTAGTCATATTGTATATGAGAGAATGAAAGAGAAGCATTCAGAGTTTGTTAAGAAATTAGAAGAATATGGGGTGATATACATACGTGTGTTAGGAGAAGATGATGATCCTTCATCTCCAATTGGTCGGGGTTGGAAATCAACATTCTTGACCAAGGACAAGTCTGTTGCTGAAGAAAGGTTTGTGGTTTTTCCTTTCTTTGTGTGACACATATTGTTTACTTTGCCTTGGTATCAAAAATCAGTTTTACTATAGTTTCCTCTTAGCTGATAAAAGCGTAAGATTTGGCTCTGGAACTCATCCAATGGTTTAAGCTTTACAGGGCTGCAAAGCTGGGGATGAAGCTGGAATGGACTGAGGATGCAGTGAAGACAATAATGGGCCCTATCCCTGCTATTAAGTTTGATGAAACAAGAGAGCGCAAGATATGGTTTAATAGCATGGTAGCTGCTTATACAGGCTGGGAAGATGCCAGAAATGATCCAGTTAAGGCAGTAACCTTTGGGGATGGAAAACCTCTCCCAGCTCATACCATCTATGACTGCCTGAGAATCCTAGATGAGGAAAGTGTTGCCGTTCCTTGGCAGAAAGGAGATGTCTTACTAATTGATAACTTGGCAGTTCTTCACTCACGAAGACCATTTGACCCTCCTCGCCGCATACTGGCCTCACTGTGCAAGTAAGATTTGCAGATTTGCAGGCATATGGTTGTAAAATTTGAAGTTTTCTACTCTGAAGGTGCTATGTTGTTTCATGAACGTGCCCAGATCAGAAAATGAGATTCTTATAAACTGTAAAGATGGTAGAGGTTCAGAGATTCGGCATTTGGATAATGGCTTAAGAAGTGGCAGTAGATTTTACTTGAAGCACACTGGCTTCAGCAGTAGATGAAAAGCTATCATTATATGTAGTTCTACTTCCAACTGAACTGCCGAAATCTTCTTGATTGCGTCAAGAATGTACAACATATTTTATGTATTGCATACATAAAAATCAAATCTTTATCGGGTTGGTTTGTTGCTTGGATTATCTTCAAAATATGATCTCCCTCGCTCTCCATTTCCATCTTGGTGATCTGAAGATTCAATAACTTGGAAGGTAAATGACATATGCAACACGCATAAAGGTTAAGCCATACTTTCTTAATGGAAAAGGAAACTATTGAACGCTTACCAATTTTACTCAAACCCGTATACCTTCATTTCTCCAAATATGCCTGCTGGTAGCGGATGGCTTTTTGTTTCTGGTTTGTGCATCCCGCGCCAGCTGGAAGCCTTCGACATGGTACAACTTGCAAAAAGAATGATCTGACCGCATAATGATTAAGACTTCGTAAATATCGAAATGGCCCTTTATCAAAAGATGCTAGCCTCCCATGATTTTGGATCGAAGAAACATTTCCGGGAAATCTCCTAAATCCAGTTGATGAGCCGCTATTTAACAGAGTATTACCTGGCTGCCTCTGTAGTAGTAATGAAGAAACACTTGTATTTCCATCAACGCGTGTATTTGTGTTGATATGAGCTCGCGATTATTGTTCATTTCCCCTTTTTAGCACAAATCCTTTCCCCTGTCCAAGTTTAAGTTTTTGGGCAATGTGTGAAAAACATAAAGATGAATATGAAGTTTACAGTCAAACTGAGCGTGATTGCCGGCATAAATCAAGGGGAGCCGAAAGGAAAAGCACAGATAAAGACTTATCACCTTGGAGCTGGTTTCCTGTTTAGTAAATGAAACTATGAAAGTTTCAGAAGCTGTAGAAATAAAATCCCTTACTAATCCTTCATCTGGCTTCCCTTCAGATTCATAATAACCCACCAGTCATAAGCTGTATCAATTGAATTCCAACCATGAAAACTGTTCTACTTACAAAAAAATTTGCTCATGTCACTCATCTGTCAAAACCAACAGAAGTCGCAAACATTTTATAAATTATACCGACAGATTTCCTTTCCAAGGCGAGTAACAAAAGAATGATTTACTGGAAAGGGAACTGAAAGAGGGAGAGAAAAGGGGAAAGGGTGAATAAGCGGCCATATATCACCAAGATGGATCAACTGCGTAGCTATACACAACAAAGCAGCAAGCAACATGGAACGGTCTAGGCAGTCCAGGGATGTGAACTTTGTCCTTCCACCTATCTCCCTTGAACAAGGCCGCTGAATACTTGGCTCTTTCCAGAAAGAATTGCTTCCCATTCAATTGAAGACAACTGGATATGTGAAAGAGTTATCACCACTTGCTTCATGTCTGGTCGAAGAACAGGATCATCATCCACGCACTGTTTCGCCAGCATAGCCATCTGAACAACAATTTAACACTATGGTATCAATCACCAAGGTACGCCACAATGTATATCAAGCAACCATGATCCATCAAGTTTACTACCCAGTCAAAAAACAGTTTTGCTCATCTAGTTATTATTAACTGTAACTTTGTGGCAGGCATTTATTTTTCATAAATGGATGAAATCGTTTTAGTATTTACCTTAAAAAGACAGTCATGAGGGTATAGATCCGATAGATTAGGATCTACGTGTTCTGTTAAACTTGACATATTCATGGAGTCAGGTGAGTTTTTCAGAGCAGCCAGCATCTGCAATTTTGGAATCATTAGAGAATAGCATTAACTTATATATGTATATAAAAATTCGTGCAAAATTTTGAAACTCATGTATCTTGCACCTGTAATGCACAGAGCAGGAAGAAGTGTATCGAAATTAAACACCATGTCACACTCTTATGTAGCAAAACTTACCACAGATGCCAATGATCGCCTATCAGCACTTTTTGCTGTAATGCCTTGAGTCCTTGTAATGGCTTCCTTTCCTGATATCATCTCGAAAAGTAAAATGCCAAAAGCGTATACATCACTCTTATTTGTTGCCAGGCCATCCCTCAGATATCTGCAGAAAGTGATAGAAGCAGCAATAAAAACCATGAAACGAACTTTTATCCCTGATGACATTTCCATCTCTATTCCTTGTAGATCCACTTACTCAGGAGCAAGATAACCAAATGTTCCAACAACAGTGGTTGCTGACGCTTCTCCATCATTGGTTTTCTCAACTAGTTTGGCCAGGCCAAAATCTGAAATCTAAATTTGAGGAAGTCAATCAGATCCACAACCAAGAAAATGGTAACAAACAAAGGAACTAATAAAGCATAAAAATTCAAAAACCTTCGCTTTGAAGGCACCATCAAGTAAAATGTTGCTTGTCTTGATATCTCTATGCACATAATGAGGCTTAGTGTGTTCATGTATGTACTCCAGGCCTCTAGCAGCAT
Organism: Gynochthodes officinalis; assembly: GCA_020080225.1. Classification (NCBI taxonomy): domain Eukaryota; kingdom Viridiplantae; phylum Streptophyta; class Magnoliopsida; order Gentianales; family Rubiaceae; genus Gynochthodes; species Gynochthodes officinalis. The sequence continues at coordinate 12,240,324 of CM034625.1, read as the reverse complement.
CAACAGCAATCTGAACCCTCATATTCCAAGAGAGAGAGGTATGACCTGTCAGAGAATGGAGAACAATGATACAAACAGATGCATACACAAATCCATATCACTCACAAAAAATGAGACAAAACTTCTCGGCATAACCGAGCAAATTCATAAACTAATTCATATCAAATTAATTTATGTGGAAAAGAGAATTAAATGAAAACATGAGCTTGGAATCTAAAGTGACAAATGCAAAAAAAAAAAAAAGAAACATGGAATCCCAACCCTTGCTCTGAGGATCATGCAAGTGGCTTTTGAGAGAACCCTTCTGGGCGTGCTCATAAATGAGGAAGAGTTCATCACCGCTGGCTGCATAGCCAATCAATTCTACCTTGACAGTTTAAAACCCAAAAAGGTCAAATATTGCCAAAAAGAATCTCTGAACAAAAACTAATCCAGTAAGGAGTAATATACTACGCAACTAGCATTACCAAATTTGTATGATGAACCTTGCATAGAACTTTCATTTCTGCCATAAATTCCTTAGTTTTGGTGGCTGTCATCCTTTTAATCGCAACTTCCTGAAATTTTGTGACCCAAAAAGGTAGGAATAAGGAAGAGAATTGCAACTAGGACTGTTAATTAGCTACTCCATGGATAGTCATTAACCTGGTCACGAAGAAGGCCATAATAAACAGAACCATATCTTCCATGCCCAAGAAGATTAGAATCAGAAAATCCATCCGTACAAGAGAGAACTTCTTCATATGTGAAAACTATGGGCTTTTCCACGTCAAACACATCAGTACCTATAACTGTATAAATTAAGGGAACTCCATTACAGTTGGGAAATTGCACCAAGTATTAACAAAATCTTCCGATTGAGAACTGAAAGCACAAACAAAATCAGCTTGTAATAAAATGAATTTAAATATGAAAAATTACTGGAAATTTGAGTCAAACCACGTGGTGTCATGTACAAACACAGCATACTAAGGAATCTTGGATTCTACTAACTGAAAAAGCTTAGCCACATAACAGATATAAACAATGTCAATGCTTGCAACTGTAAGGATCTGAGGTCAAACCTTTTGGAATATTCATCTGGCGACTGCTAGCTTCTCCATTAGGTTGTTTCCTGTCCTCAGATTTGTGACAGAAGTTCCTTCCCGAACCACAACAGAAACTTGTATTTCGGAGAATATGGAATTTATGAGAATGTTTTCCATCAGAATTATTTGACTGACCTCCTATAGCTCCAGCAAAACAGCTTGATGACCTTAAGGAAATAAAGATGACGACAAGTATGATGATGAGAACTAGACCAACTGCCAAACTTCCAATGATCCACCAATATGGTGCATGAGACTTGTGATTAACCTGGTTTGCTATGGGAAAGCCAAATTAATTAGTACATAGAGACAACTTGCGTAGTATGTCAAAGAATTAGAAAAAAAAACCATCCATACCTACAACATCTACATCTGATGGTTCTGGAACTGGAGCAGGAGCTATATCATTCTCCATGGGATAGGGCTCACCAGGAACTACAGAGTGTACAACATAAACACCAATCACTAAAAAGATTATGAACTAGACTTTTTATCCAGAAGATGAATGGAAAATTTTAGCCAAGATACTAGCAAAAACTGAAGCAGTGTAGTATATTTCAACTAAAAGCAAAAACTGTAGAACATAGGAAAATCATACTGAAATAGCAACAAGCCACAATTATGTGGTGTAAATCCATTATAGGCCGCCATCACTCCTCGCCTAAGTCATCAAAATCTATGAAATCATGAAGTCATTGAAAACCATATCTCCCTGAACTCGGGCATATATAACAATGCAGTTAAGAGATGCCTGAACTTCCCACTTTTGGTGCTAGGAATCACAATTTTAATGAGCGATACAAAAGATAGCCTAATTGGCCCAAAAGTGCAATATAAGCAATATTCCCAGTATGCCAAGTATGCTGAACTGATTAGGTGTGATTTTTTGCAGCATTTCTACATTCCACATCCTAAGAATGAACGGACTCAATCCATCAGATGGTTACAATATTTTTGTTTCATGAAATCTATAATAAAACACACAAGTGGAGTTTCCACTTTAGAAACAGGCACTAAGAAGCAATTGACTTTAAAATTTAAAACCAATCTATACAAGTAACAATCATACACATTAAGCTACTCTACCAGCCAAAAGTCCAAAAAATTCACTTAAACCACAATATTAAAGCTGCTAAATATAATGACTAATCCATTGTTAAGCTACTCAGATGAACCATCAACAGAGAGAAATATACCTGAATTCAATGGTATAAAGTAAAGTTGCCCAACAGTTACATTATCAGGATTTTCAAGCCCATTAGCAGTCACAATGCTATCCATACTAACCCCAAACCTACTAGCCAGAGATTCCACACTGTCCCCATCTCTCAACACGTAACTCACCATGTAATTCCACAAACCACTGGAACAACCACACAGAAGCCTCAATGACACCACGGCACCTTTCCTTGCTTCCCTAGTAAAATTGGAAGAGAAATAAGCCAACCCACTATAGGCCTCCGTCACCATATCATACACAGATCCATTGTTCTCTCTCACAGTGAACGTGGTGTTGGTCAAGTATATCCTGATAGTAGGAGCACAAGAACAGTTCTTTTTTATGAATATGTACTCTCTACCATTACCTTCAATGGTTATATCTTGGGGTAACACATCAAACATGCTCTGAATCACTTGAATAGTCTGGTCTGGGGTGGGCTTAAAGGCCAGGAAGGAAGTGCAGAGCCTTCTGGCGTCTGAGCAATTGAGTGGAACTGGATACGCTAAGCACAGAGTGACTATTGCTTGGAATGTGAATGGCAGTGCAAAAACGATCAATATTTTTGTTCTTAAACAATCCATTCTGCAAAAAGACTGAATCTTGGGCGAATTCAGTTTCAAGAATAGGATGGAAACACAGAAAATTCAATCAACAGAATGCTAAACATATGATCGATAGTGTTGGATTATAATTGATGAATCCCAAGGCTAAGGAGGTTTGATGCGGCACAGAAGGAAAGAATTAGGGGACTGAGAAGAGAGCATTTTTAGGCTGCTCCTTTTTGCCTAAAAGACAGGGGACTGACTGACTACTTACTGGTAACTGCTACGACAGTAAAAGAAAAAAAAAAAAAAGGGAAAGCGATGGCTATTTTTGTGACCATGAAGACACGAGAATCACCCCAGATATTTTAACAGTATCCTTTATCTTATAGCAAAGTTTGCTTCAGATTAATGCTCTGAGTTTACCATTTTCCTAATTTGGTTTACTCACTCCATTCATGACCAGTATTCATATCTGTCACAACTCGCGAGGAATGGATATATGGAAGAATTGTGGCTTAAAATAATATTGCTTAGTTGGATAAGCAATTATATAAAATAAGGAAGCATGTGGAGGGTGGACAACCTCTCCCTATGAATATGGCATGCCCCCTGATTCATGTCCAATTGTTCTTTCAGGGGTCATGGTTTTTGGGGTTGGATTTGCTCAGTTGGGACCAATCAACTTAATTCGTAAGATGCACTCCATCCTATGGATAGCTTGGCTTTTGAGCTATCACATATAGCTAATGTGTTCATCTGGTGCACATTTATAATGATTGGAAATTTCACAACAAAAAAAAAGGGGCATCAAATTCAAGATAATTTTATTTGGGTTGTCAAATTTAATAATATTGGAATTATATTAGTAATAAAATAATAATAATAATATCCATTAGTATTTTGGGGAGCAAAGAGAAAGGCAGAGAATTGGCAGGGACGAAAGCGGAAGGGGGATGGAAAATTGGAAATGACAGTTGGTCCTGGTGGGTCCCACGTCAATTGGCGCCAGTATCTGAAAAAAAATCGGCGATGGTTTCCCGAGGTAATTGACCGGCCACTCCAAATAAACGTTGACGGAGAAGTCAATAACAATTAACAAACATTCAATTCAAGTTCCAGGTCATATTCATCCATCTAAATCTAAGTCGGTTAAGTCGTGGTAAGTCGTGGTAAGTAGGATTAGTTTTATTTATGGGCCCGCACGTGCACTGGCGACAACTGTAAAAATACCAAATCCACCCGGATCTCCACCGCCATTATTTGGATAATTCTAGTAACTCCCGTTTTTTACTTTCCCAGTTTTCACTTTTCATATCGCTAAACGACAATTCTTACTTTTACCTTTTTTCCTTTTCTTTTTTTTTTGGAAGATATTAAAAAATTTCGGTAAATTTTGAGTTGGAAGTTTTTTTTTTTTTTAAATTTAATTTAATGTAACAAAAGGCAAAGGCTAATTAGCAGCAGTTATTTTTATTTTTATTTTTTGCAGTGGGATATCAATCGTTTATATTTTATTTTTAATAGAACTTGCGTTCTATATTTGCAGTCAAACCCACTTCTAATTGGGCTTTTATTAGGCTGGGATGCAAAACAATCCATTTTCAACATGGGCCCTAAACTGCTCAGTACTGTCTGGTGTGGTGGTGACCTACAATTGGGTTAGACTTCGTTTCTCCAATTTCCTGAAGTCTGAATAAGCTGACAGGCTTGCATACGACTAGCCCACTACATTTCCATATTATCCTCAATTCATCATACTCTCACGTTTTTTTTTTTTTTTAATTTAGAAAAATAATAATACACAGTAAAAATTTTCAATGAAATAACTCACCTGAGATGTATGCAGAAGATTAATAGAAAATATTTAAAGTAACTATTGCTTACTGATGAAGATAAAAATAAACTCAAAAGATGGGTAGGAATTATATTAACACTCTCTTGTGATTATGATTATTATCTTTTAATTGTTATATAAAGAATGCTTCTTAACCTTGAAAGGGAATTAAGTACGATTGATTAACTACCGATTACCCTCATAATTTGATATTTTTTTTGAATAATTTGACGATATTCCCACTATCATCCTTGCAAGTCATTTGTGTATTATTGAGATTGGCAGCGAGCCGTTCGTGTATTACTAAGATCGGCAATAGAACAACCGACTTTCATCAATTTGCGTCACCTGTGGAAACAAAAATGAATACTAGCGATAATCCCACAAAAATAATCTAGAAAGATGGTCCTCTCCAAAAAAATAGGCGTCGGAATTGCAGCGAGCACCTAGTACTCTTTAAGCCATGGCGGCAAGGAACATCGCAGCAAAGCAGCAGCACAACTCCAAATGATCGTGCAAGAAATTGGCCAAATGAATCCATCTCATGGCCTTGGCGAAAGTGAGAACCAACGGCTGTGAAATCTTTTTGGTGAGTTTGGAATTAGTCTCACCATCATCATGACCGTGACTATGGTGCTGATGATTGGCATGGAATTCATGGTGATGGGGGATGATATGATGATTTGAGTGAATGGAAGTAGGGACGCAATTGACGTTGGGAGATTCTCTTTTATCACATATGTCATTGGAAGTTTCATGTTTTTCAAGGATCTTTCGGGACAAATGGACGACTTTCCGGCTCTTCCACCGTCCAGCAATCTCGATTCCGAACGACGAAATGGTCTCACAACACTTAACAAACACTTTCTTGTTTAATCCCAACGAGTTTACTCCCATCAGCAAGTCCCAGGCAGATTCAACCGATTGATTGGAGCTTCTTATATTCACTTTGATTATATTGAGGGCAATGGACCAATGCTGTAAACAAGTGGATGCATGGCAGAGAGAGAGCATTCAAAGAATCACTCTCCAACTCCTTAAAGTAAAAATTCTTTCTCATGATATTTAATTCGAACAAATTTTTTCTTCATTGCCACAATCAATTACATAGCTTCCGTGCGGCAGTTCACTATCAACTTGACCATTGTCCAAGATTTCTATATTTTAATAAAAAAATGTTTAAAAAGACGTAATTTCTCACAAAAAAACTACAATGGCACGAATGCCTACCCAATCACTTACGCTTAGTCCTTTGGTTTTTTTTTTTTGCATGTCATAAAGTTCCGTTCTAGAGGAAATTGGGTTAAAGAAAATAATGTTAGATCTTGCGATGACACAAAGACTTTGAGGGAAAAGAATGTAATACTTCAATCTCATATTAAAAAGTTTAAAATTAAAAAATATATATATAAAACTTTAATTAATAAATTACTAATGTTTTGACTTAAATATTTTGGCATAGTAATAATAAAATCTAAAAGTTGTTGATTCAATCTGTTGGCATGTGCTAGGTTTACAATAAAAAAAATGATGAATAGACCTCAATTTATAAGTTATTGAACTTAATATAGGCTTCTTTCTCCCTACGTGCATGTGCAAAAAAATAAATTAGATTAAAAACACAATAAAGTTAAAATACAGGAAAGTAAAGCATTAGGTAGAACCTTTTGCTTTCTTGTTTGATGATCCATAACCCAACTTTTAAGCTATAAATATGAGATAGTATATGTTTGGTGGGAATGTAAGGAAATTGCCATTTGCCTCACTGGATATGGGTAGTTGGTATGGGTTAAGAGCAGAAAGAATTGGAATTCTTTGGCTTTCATTCCTTCTCTTGAAAGTGAATCCAATCCACCATTTTTGGCCCTCTTGTGCAAATTAAATCACCCATGTTTTTAAACAATTGAATTGGGACCCCAAAAAATTATTTTCCATCCTATATTTATTTATTGTTTTTGTGGCGTGCTTGCCGGAAAGCAAAGAAAATCGCATTTTGGTGATGTCCTCCTAGTATTATTAGTATTTTAGTGGCGTCGTGAAGCAAGCCCTTTAAATCATCAGTCAAGATTAATTTAATACAAAGAGAGAATTGATGCCGTCATGAGTTGGTAGGCGATTGATGATTAATTAAACAAATGATCTACGAGTATAGGAAGCTCACTTAAGATTGGGGTTTGGAGGATAAGGAGTCAATATTTTACAGCAATGATGTCTTATTTATTATTAAATTTTCTGCACGATATAGAAAGCACCTTAATTATTTGATACTTTTTTTACTACACGAATACTAACCTAATCGGTCACATTAAAAATTCACTATAATATTATTACTCTTTTATTGTTTGACTGTTCCGTGTCCATATGTGTTTGAATTCTTACTTTGCCATAAGGATCATTCCTAAGGAATAATATGGTCCAGCCACACGTGTTTAGGTTAGCAATTTCAACCTTCAATGAATGACTAACCAACTAACCTTCTGAATCCTCCTAAGCAAATACTATTTTTTAACCAGCATTTGCTTAATGACACTTATTTAGTAAAAGAAACTTGACCTATGTGAATGGAACAGGAGCCCGCTGTAGCCAAGTAGTCAAGCAAAGCCAAACCATCCCATTGAAAGTTGAAACATGTTTTTTTAGCTTCATCTGAGTGAAAAACGGGAAGAATCTGATTATGATTGGCTGCATTCTTGACACTAGAATTAATCCCATGACTCAACCGCAAGTGGCAGTGACTGATCAGGGCCGAAAAGAAAAAGGATTAATTCCTTGTGGAAATAAAGGAAGCAGACTTAGGAAAACACAATCATATGATTAAGTGTGGATATGGATGATAAAGTATCCTAGTATAGTATATATCAAAAAATGTGGACAACAACTTCGGTCGAAACTTCATTACCCTCGACCACGACTCCTTTTTCTCCTAGATACATTGCATCATAATTCATAAGTGCATAAGTGTAAGAAGTTGATGAACTTTTTGTACAACTGTTGTTAAGTAACGACTAAAAAGAAAAGACTCCATAGTGGTTCTTATCAAAGTCTTCCTTTATCGACCAAAAGCCATAATGCTTCAAATTATCACATTCCCCACATCAGTATCTCCCCTTCAAACTACTCATGATTTCTTCACGATTTGTTACTTTCACTTCCACTTACTTCCACATGGCATTCCCAAAAGAAAAAAAAATCAAAAAAAAGAGAGTAAATTTAACAACTATGAAATTTATCATCTCCTTTTTTTTTTTTTTTGGGTCAACATGATATCTAATCTAATCTAATTTTGTTGCAAATGTACATCCACATAGTACTGGGAAAAAAATCAATAGAATTTGAAACGTGAAAAGAAAAAATCTCATTTCTAAATTAGATAAAGATATTGGTACTTGCTAAACTTTATGAAAGCAGAATGAATCAAAAAATTAACGCGTAAATACATATGCAGTGGCAATACCTCAATGTTGGTTCAACTGACTTTTTTTAAGATATTAAGTTCTAAAATATTAGAAAATTCAGGAATCAATAGGGGGATTAGTCTCGTATTCAAAATATGTGGTGTAAACTCATAATTGATTGAGTACTAATTCTTAAAAAAAAAAAATACATATGCAGTGGCCAGTGGACATGCCAGAGTGTAACACAAATAACAAAAGGGAAAAAGAAAAAGGACAGCAAACTGGCTCTTATCTCTGCACAAGACATATTGATGGAAGTTATGAATGATGTGAAGAAAATAGTGGCAAAAGTGGCAAAAGTTCCGGATTATACTGGGGTAGGGAAGTGAATTGAATATGGCAGGGGATGAGCATTAAGATAAAAAAGACAGAGATAAGAAGAGACCCCTTCAAAAAACAAAAACAAGGACTAGCCATCAGCAGTATAAATCAGTGGAGGGAGGGACCTACGAGCCGAAGTGCGAAGTGAGAGCCAACATAGTGTTGTCTTAGTAAGTTGCTATTCTATTTTCCTTTTTCTGCATACTGTAGTTACTAGGAACGTGGAAAATTCTTCTTCACCGAAGAAAAATGAATAACAAAACACAGCAGCCTCCATAGAAACAGCAAAGAGACTTCCCATTTCCCAAATGCCTCTTTGTTCCTTAGTGTGCCAATGGCCATTTCAATTCTTCATAGACAGACGTCAAGAGTGAAATACGCATTGGTATGGAGAGGAGCAGAGCACAAAAGGGTCGACTATTCTAGTTGGTTATCTATGAAATACTGCACATGCTACATGATATGGAAATTATGTGCAGCTGAAATATTTTTTAATCTTGTTTATATGCAGACGAAAAAAAAAGAATAGCCATTGCTTTTTTTATTTACAAATTAATCTCTTTGAGTGTGGCCCAAACCATGTAAGATTTTTGCAACCAACGAGGAGATGTATACTGTATAGTATATACTCACTCATTGATCCGCGTCCTAGAGCCGAGTGATGTATACACCCCATTTTCGTGAAAAAATACAGATCACATGATCTCAATCATGTTTCAGATCAAACCCATGATCTTCCTACTCCAACTAAACCACTTTTTATCAATACGGGGAGCAATAGTTTTAGTTTTTCCCAAAAAAAAAAATTTTTAATTAACTCTTAAAGTTTGCTTCAACCAAGAATGTGCAGAACTGGAGTTCAAAAGTTGCAGTATGGCAGGAACTTAGAAAGGAGAAAATGTTAATGTGACAAAAAGGAGTAATGACGGGAACCTTTAATTCGCTTTGGGGTAGTGCGCCATGTATAAATTCCAACTTTCCAGTATCAACTGTTCCATTTGGTTAGTAAAACAACGAAAGCATCATTGCTCGTAGGAGTAGGACTGCTCCAAAACTCTATCTCTCTTGCTTTTGTAGTTTTTACAACGCACCAAAATGCTTTCTTGATTTGACCTCTTCATCACGAGTTGCCTTCCCCTCCTCCTCCTCATCCTCCTTGTCCTCTGTTTCCTTACCGATGCATAATGCTTCATTTACAGTTTTTGATTCCTTTCCATTAATTGTCACCTGGCCCATGACTATATGTCTGTAATGTTGGTTGGTACAAAACAAAAATGAGAGGGCAGAGTTTAATGGGAGATTCTACAATATTTGACGCCAGGCCGGGGGTGGACTGGGGACCGGCGGGGAGGCAAGTCAATGTCTGTGGTTTACCACTCGATAGCAAGTCAATTACTGTTTGCCATGCTTCCTTTCCCCTTCTCTCCCCTCCCCCCCCCTCCTCTCGTTGTAAATTACCCAATTTAAAAAAAATTAATAAATAGCCCATATGTGTTCATCAATTATTCAAGTTCATGATGATGCTGATATTTTTGCCCCTAAAAAAACACGTGAAAGGATTTCCGTTTAACCTCTAACGGACAAAATTAAGAGACAAGTAGTCAATTTTACATAATTTATGAGTTAAATGGCCAAAATATATGATTTTAGAAGTTGTGTGGGCGTTAATATTTTTTATATTTTTATTTTTGTACACAGAATTATAGCATTATGTTTTTTGACAAATTTTAACAAAATTAATTATACTCTTACTCTTAAATTACACGAGTTGTAGTCATTAGATGCGACGTTTACTTTTAGATTTACAGACTAAAAAGTAATTTTATTCCTAAATTTGTAGAAGTTATCTTTCGACATTAACGTAATAAAGTCATATGTGCACATTAAAATGTTATTACTATTCTCTCGTAAAGTTGTAAGAAAAGTTGGGACCAAATTGGATGGAAAAACACGTAAAAGGTAGAAAACAAATTTTGGGAAAAGGAAATTGTGATTTGCTTATTTGGGTAAGTAATTTGGATGAAAAGTGAAAAGGACAAGCGAAAAATGTATTTTAAGAATTTATTTTTCGATTAAAAAAAGTTAATGGAAAGAATAATTATTAGGTTGACGCGTCACGAGGGCGAGTGGGGAATGGGCATGTGCTGCTCACAATAAACAATTCCGCCGACTTAGGGATTGTACGTAGAGCATGTTGGTTGGTCGGAGGCCGTAAGAGAGAAAAAGCAAGGCCCATCATCACGCGCGAGGTCGGCTATTTCAGTGGCGGTCCCCTCCCCCAATCCCGACGGCACGCCCTTTTTGACACGTGTTAATTCTTATAGCTTCCCAGTAAGCGGACAGGTAGGAGGAATAGCGTACCTCAGTATCCAAGCTCCGCAAACCCCCAAAATACCTCCTCGCCGCCACCACCACCATCACTTTTATTTTCATCCAATAATTTATATGGGAAAATTTTTCCCATATAAGTTGATAAAATAAATAATTAAAAAATAACAGTCTTATAAGCATAATTTACAGGTTTTGCAAAATATAAGGATCACTAATGAAGGTTTTTTTTTTTATAGAAAAAAAACTCCCTTTTGGTAGCAAGGTTGATTTTAAAATAATAATATTTGGCAAGTAATTCGACTTGACGTTTAATTGAAAATGTTTAAACGATTAAGATTTAATGAGTAGTCTTATCAAAAACACTCTAATAATTAAGTTAATATATATCAAATTAGTATAAAATTATAATTATTTAAGTATGAGTAATTCTAATTGTAATTAAAAGTTAGCTAATATACTAGTAAAGTTTAACTCGTATTCTAATAAAGGTCGTATTCAGACTTGTTTTGTATGAGTTTCTTAGTATCACGGAATAAGTTATTTATTTGTCTCATCCTTATTGCGTTTCTTGGTAAAAATACTTTAGTATTCAAACGCTTAAGATTTATTGAATAGTCATATTAAAAACACTCTAACAATCAAATTAATATATATATCGAGTTAGTATAAATTTGTGGTTGTTCAAGTAAGAGTAAATGCAACATACATCTTTCATTAATTCTGGTCACATTTAAAGGTCAACTAATGTACTACTAAAGTGCAACCCATATACTAGTAGAGATCATATTCGAACTTGTCTTCTATGAATTTCTTAGTATCACGGAATAAGATTTGAATTTGTCTCATCCTTATTCCTACCAATGTTCATTAAATTTTTAAGGTCAATAATTTTGCATTCAGAAGTGTTTATTGATTAGTAATTTTTACTATACAAACTTTACGTCGGTAGCTAAAATACTTCATTAAAATGGTTAACTGTAGATTAAGCAAGATAGATTGGTAATCGGTGTCCTTGAAAATCAAAGTTCCACACACCCCAAGAAAAATTATTGGACAACACAATTGGGATTGTCGCCTTACTCACCTAAGACCTGTACAAATCAAGAATTTGAAGATTGATCATTGGTACGAACACCAATAATATATCATCATCGTCAACACTCTAAATTTGTAGTTGCAAAGTTCGAAAAGCACCACACGTGTGTAAGGGAAAAAAAAACATCTCTTAACATTGACCTTTCATTTAATTGGCACACAACCTACTTTGATTATTTCTCCCGACACAAAATAATAATCAATCTTTGATGCTAAAAATGAAGGAAAAATTCCATCATCAAAATTAGTTATAGAATTAGGTCCCCTATTAGCCCTTCACACGGATTATGTGACTTTTGGGAAACAACAATAATACGCAACAATCAGTGGATTAATTAGGAAAGCGTCGTTAGGTGTACGGCGTGCAACACACTTTCGGCTAGTCAAAACACTTGACAATTTTATTTTTATTTTTATTTTTTGAGAAAAATAGTGTTGGCATTTATCAATTAACATGAGTGAGAAAAATATAAGAATATGAATTAGAGGGTGTATGAGTCACTCCTTTAAAAAAATATTTTATGTTTTTTGAATATTTTTTATTTCATAATTATTATATCAAAAAATATAAAAATGCATTTTAAAATATAATCCACGCACACCTTTAATCTTCTTTCTAATTTTAAATAACTAAAAATATAGGATAAGTTTGAAACTTATTACCAAACATTAACGACCTAAGAGGATAATTTAATATAAGTTGACTTTGAAATCCTTCCCCAACCAAATCCCAAAAATAAAATAAAATAACACTGTTATTATTTTTGAAACTTGTTTTTAATAAATTATCACTGTTGTATTGTATTAATTACGTCACCTGAACTTCCGTATGAGAATTCTCCAAGTTTAGTAAGGATCAGCTGACCGGGCATGCATAGTGAGTCACACAAAGGTAGCGTTGCAGTTCACAGTGAATAGCTTCTCCAACCCTGCTCTGCATACTTTAGATGTTTCTCATCTGTGCATCAGTGCATGTATGGACTGTGGACGGCAAGTTTGAGGAGAGAAATAAGCAGACAAGATCATGGCATCTGCATGTTTTTATTGCACACCCCTCTGCCCATCTGCAAATATGGATCATGCAAATCTTCTCCCTCCCTCTCTTTTTTTTTTTTGTTCCCTCTCTCTCTCTCTTAATGTAGCATGGCAATTGAATTAAAACTTAACAAGGGGTAATGATGCACAGTAAAAATAACTAATTTTTTTTACATCTGAAGTGTAATGTACTTGATTGGAATCACTAAATAATAACTATTAATCATTTGGCCCTCTTTTATCAAGTAAAAGGCCAACGCATTGATGGTAAAAATTCATTAGAAAGTTTGAATGTGAGCCACAGTAAGTCTGTTCTGGTCATAGTTGTCAGAATCCCGATCCGATCACACCGATCCTACGATTTTACGATCTTAATTTACTAAAACGATCCCGATTTTAATTACGATTTTACCTTATTATATAAATAAAATATAATTAAATTTACTCAAAAAAACTTTCTATATCTAAGTAAAATTAAGATATATACTAATATAAATAATTTAATTGGTTTAATCATACTTTTATTAGATTTTAACAATAAATAAATAAATTAGACATAAATACCCTTCGACTGCACCAACAACTCAAAAATTGAAAAAATCATATAAAATATTATAAGAAATAAAAATTGAAATAAAATAATTTAATTATAAACTGTACATGAATTTTTTACATATTCATTCATATATTGATTAATAATTATTTTAAAAAGAATTTATAAATTATATTTTCTCATTTTTTATAAAATCTTACGATTCTACGATCCGATCCCACCTATCTGATTTTGCTACTTTAAATTAATTCTGTGTAGAATTCCTATTTTATAAACTATGGTTATGGTCATCTTAAGTGAAAAGAAAAGAAAATGACGAGGACTTTAAGAATTAGAAGTTACTAATCATACCAAGCTAATAGTGAGCAGTCCTTGTCGATTTATTGACTTTATGTCTCTCAAAACCAAATAAAAAAAAAACAGTGAAAGGGGGATGTTTGGGGGAGTGTGCCATGTAAAGTCCAGATGGCTCTGTAGGGGAGCTGTGTCGTGATCATACCGTATAGGATTTAAGGACCCTCTTTCTCTGTTTATTTTAGTGGGAGATAGAAAGAAAGAAAGGGAGAAAGAAAGCAGGGTCAGCAACTTAGCATGCTTTGTTAAGTGAACCAAACAAGGACAGTTTTTTTGGCCATTGGGATTGTGAGGTTGCGTGTTTTGTCAACTATTTTTCACGTCTTCTCTCCTTTTGGGGCGAAGAGAAAGAAGCGATTTAAGGGAAGGGAAAGGGAATCTCCTTCAGCTTCTATTTATTCTATACTCATTTACCTTTTTTCTGCTTCCTGCCGTTTTCTCTTCTGTTCACATAGCCAGGTTGCAAGACGAGAGAGGAAATTCAGAGCGAAAAAAGTACGACAAATATATATATAAAAAAAAAAGATAGACAACCCAGACACACTCATTCAGCGTGCTCTAAAAAAAAGGGACTCTCCCATTCTTCTGTCTACATGAATTAAAAGCTAGAAGATTGCAATCCCGCAGCTATTATAGCTCTCCATTTTTTGGTATTTTTCTTTGTTTTTGTGGGGTTTCTTTGAGGGATGTTATATGTTGTTTTCTTAGAAAGAAGCTTCGCCGGTCAAAGATTTGAGCTTTAATAGTTCTGTCTATTTACTGTCCTGCAGTTCCTCCTTTAAGTTGGCCTCCTTTTATGATCAAGAAAGCTTCCTTTTTTTGGGTGATTTCATGATGTGGGCTGCCGGGTTTTTCAGCTTTGGTTAGACATTGAAGGTAAGGTTTCAATCTTTCTTGTCCCTTTCAGATTTATCTCGCGTATGGTATGGTATAAGCCTGTTCCAGCTGTTTTCTCTAACCAAGATATTTTTTCCTACGCAGTTACATCTGTCTACGTTTTTACGCACTTCCGGTTGGAAATCTTAAAGCAAAAGCTTCAATATAATTCTTCGTTTGAGTCTGTTTCCTGCACTTGACTGTATCTTGAAAGACAAAATGGAGGGATGTCCGAAGTTGCTTGATTTGATTCCAAAAGAAGAAGAGTGGATTGTAAAACTGGAGAAAGAAACGAGCCATGGTGCTTCAGAGGAGAAAAAACTCGAGCTTAGGCTTGGTCCGCCAGGAGGAGATGAATCGTCTCTTCTCTCTTTTCGTCGCTTCCGTAACATAACCACTAACACTGCTTCTGGCACAAAGAGAGGTTTCACAGACACTGTTAATGGTAATAAACAAGCCCAGAAGTTCTCATTTTCTGATGATCATGTATTCTCAAATACTACTACTCCATGGTCATCTTCAGCATACCAAGGAAAAGGCCAACACCAGCAAACAAACGCCAATTCATTTCTTCAGCTTCAGTCTACTTCACAGAGTCTGCCTGTTGTTATGCCAAAGGAATCGTCGCAGCACGGTTGTCCCAAAGCAGTAGACTTGCAGACTGCAGAAAAGAAGGCATTTTCATCACCTGCGAATACAGCTGTGCCGAGTAGTACTGCTCAGAAAAGGTGCTTCGGCTTTTTTTTAAACTTACCCTTATTGAGTGTTTGGTTTTTCTTTTGGACAGAGTATATTCACTATTTCACTCACATGGTCTGTATCTATACACATCGTTGCATGTTTGTGGTCCACTAATTACAGCATCTTCGTTACACAAGTTGACGTCTGCTCGTACTCTAATATGGATCTCAAAGCTTCCATCTTTATTTTTGCGCATTTCTATCTATTTTGGTGTTTTTTTCGGTTTTTTCTCTTGGCCCTTTTACTTCTTTCTATGTTTTCTTTCTTTTTTGCTATTGACCTGCTCATTAATATAATGGGAGGTCCTTGTTGGCTTGTTTTGGCAAGATGTGCATAAGCCTTATCCTCTTCTTTTTGAGTGTTGGTCCTAAAGTTTGTTTAATCTAACTTGTCACAACTTGAATATAACACTATTCCTGAACGGCCCATTTCAGTAGCTGCATGTTGGTTTTCGTTATTAAACATAGTTTTAATAAGAGAAAGTTCCTTGGATCCAACAAAAATGTTTGTACTTTGATGGTTTAAGGAAATTTCAAGTCTTGGTGCTACATGCTTTTGTTATAAGAATGAATATCCGTCAATGATTGACTTTTCTGAAGTATCAGCAAGTGTTCTCGGTTGATGATAGTCCCGCTGAAAATTTGGTTTTGGTAACACAGGACCGCTCCTGCTCCAGTTGTGGGTTGGCCTCCAATTCGTTCATTCAGGAAAAATCTTGCAAGTAGCAGTAATTTGAAGTCAACTTCTGGATCTCAAAACGTGGTATCTACCAAGATTTCCGATGAAAAAACTACTGAAAATTGCCAGAAGGGTTTGTTTGTGAAGATTAACATGGATGGCGTACCTATTGGAAGAAAAGTTGACCTTAAAGCCTATGATAGTTATGACAAGCTTTCCTCTGCTGTTGATGAACTCTTCAGAGGCCTTCTAGCAGGTTGTTTACTGTAAATTTTTACTAGTTTCTTCTTTTGGATTATTTTGCTTGAGATGAGTTGGTGAACATGATTGAATTATTGCAGTGTGACAAAAGGAATGTTAACTTATATTTTAAATACCCAATTGGCTCTTTACCTAATTCAGAATATGTCAATATTTAACTGAAAAGTATTGTGAAACAACAGTAGGGATAATAATGATGGTTTTATCATGCTTAATGCTTTATGACCTAGGGTCCGTAAATTTTGTGATTCCTATACAGTAATTTAGGTATCTAGGTTGCCTGATTTGCTTCGTCTTTTATTATGTGTTTAGCTCAAGCCGATTCCTCTGCTGGTGGTGGAGTTCAGAACAAGGGAGAAGGAGAGAAAATGATCAGTGGCTTATTGGATGGAAGTGGAGAATATACCCTTGTATATGAAGATAATGAAGGAGACAGGATGCTTGTTGGGGATGTCCCGTGGCAGTAAGCATCTTTCTAATTGTGGATCTGACATCTTTCATAATTTATTAGAATACTTGTCAACCTTTTAATATTCATGATACAGTTTGTCATTGGTGGTTCTGACAGAAAAGAATAAATCATCATTTGCATCATATCTGCACGTTACATGTTCTTCATTTTCTTGGAATCGAAACACTAGCTGTTAATGTCAAAACCAGCAAGAACGTGTATTCAGCAATGATAGGTTGATGGAGAGAACACATGTTTAGTCTCAGCTTACTTAAAAGAGTACATGACTAGCTGTCTTTTGTGTTTTTGATATGTACATTAGCAATTATTTAATCTTCAACATTAGTTTTGTTAATTTCTTAGAACATGGGATCAATCAAGTTTGAAGTTTGCAAATTACTCGTGCCTAAGCTCATTTGCTGTCCCAAATTGTATGCAGCATGTTTGTGTCTACTGTGAAGAGGCTGCGCGTCTTGAAAAGCTCAGAGATCTCTACACTTTGCCGTAAGTTTTAATTTCATGAAGAACCCACCCTTCTTGTTATGTGCACTGAATGAGGTAGTCTTACAGCCAGCTCTAACCATTTGGTATGCATCAATGCTTTCGTTTGTAGGTGGGAACAAGGAAAGGAAGGCTCTCATTTGATGTTTCTCAGAAATGAAGCAACAGATTTGATTGTAGTAGTTACGAGGATTGTGGCATAGCTAATATTGACATTTTACGTATGGTTAAATTGAAAGAAACCCAAAAAACAAAAAGAGGAAAAAAGAAAAGAAAAGAAGCTGATCTTGTAATTATTACAACTCCTGGTGGTGGTTGTATTGGGGGAGGATGAACCTCTTATCCCTTAATTTTTGTTTCTTTGGCTCTCTTGGGTCTTGGATTGTGTAGAAAGGAAGAACGGCCCTTCTGATGCAAAATTGCAAATATGGGATTAACGTTTGCTGTGGATCAAATTCAGTGTTCATTTCATCCTGAATTATGTTCAGGAACCCACTCAAGAATCTGACTTTCAAAATAATCACAAATATAGTTCTGGCAGTTGAACTTGTTAGAGATTCAGACAGAACTGGTGCAAATGAAATAACAAGTAAAGGAAAGATAAAAAAGAACACAAAATTTGTTAACAGGGTTTACCAGGCAAAGGTTACGTTCACGGTTAGACTGGTCATTGATTCGGTTGAGATTTAGAGTCGTTTAATTAGTGAGTTAATTATAAAATTAAAAATAATATAAAAATAATAAAAAATATGAAATATTAACTTACAAGTAATTAAATAATTGATATTATCATAATAGTATAATAAAATTTAAAATTTACACTCATAAGAATTAATATAAAAATGTCATTTAAATAAAATAATAAAAAAAATAATGAACAACACACGTCTTATTGGCTTAAATATAATAATAAAAATTTCAATACAAATAACACACATCTTACTTGCTATTCCTACATATTCCATACACATCCTAGTTGCTTTTCCTAAATCATTTCAATTAAATAACTAAAGCAATTAAAATAAATTACTACCATTAAAAACAATTAAAATAAAATGAATTGAATTTTGTTAGAAATAGTTAGAAAAAATGAAATCATATATAAAACACACACGTATATATTATGTGAGTAATAATATTCAACAATCATGGAATAAAGATAAAATCCACGTCTACAATCATTTTTCTTTCAAAATCCTGACTTATGTACTTACCATGCAATGAGAATTTTGTTCAATTACAATGGCAGCCTTCATTCTTAATTTACTTGAGAAATTCTTTTTCCTCCCTCCCTCTCGCATTATTTTTTTGTCAAATTTGATTAATCTATATAATAATAATGTATTTAAAATGTCATTTTCATATTTTTGAATTTAAATCTTCTGAATGACATAATATTTCTTTTATGCCATGTGTGAAGTTCATATGACTTACAAGTTCACTATAATTTACTCTTTTTTTTTCTACACCCAAGCATCAAAGCTTGTCCTCACTCACGTCTCACACACTCTGCTATTTCTCTGCACACACCATCTCATATTCTCATGCCTCTCCTCTCCATTTTTATAGATAGAGAGAAAGGAATGAAGTCATTGAAGTGGTTAGACGTAAATTGCTGTCGGACAGCATTTGGTGCCGAAATCCAAGGTGAAGTCCTAATCAGCATCAACAAAATTTGTTATGTTCACACTTTACCAGAACTGAATCTGATGACAATGTCTCCTCTCGGTCCGACGCACGCTTGGAAGCCCTTATGTCATAAACTGTTTACCTTAATGCCTTTATACCTCCAATTTCCAATTGTTGTTTTCCATGTATACTGCTGTGATGCTTGGGATGTGTACGTTAATCCTCTGTTTCAGAATTAGAGAATTCCAAAGTGATTTTGAAACTAATCTTCCATCTGGTTGGGTTTGCACTTGCACACACATTGGTGGTTTGTCATTACTCATTAGTCACCAGGTGTCCTCTAGTGCCTTGGGACCAACGGGGGTTCATGGTCAAACACACACTTTTTGTCTTGTTTGTGTTTTTATTTGTAAGAAGATAATTTTTTCCAACTAAAAAAATAAAATATTTAGATAATTTTTTATTTTAAAAATTAAAATTAAACTAAAACAATTTTTTCTGAGATTATTTCCAAAAAAAATTCTCTCAAAATTTACCTTTTCATATCATATTAAAATTTTTACAAAATTTTTTATATATTTCAATACAAGACAACCCAAACATATTGTAGCCCAAGTATATACACAAAAAGTCATGTGAACTAATATCCGAACACTCAGCCGACCTTATCAACCACCTGGTCCCAAACCAATTTAGGATGAAAATTATAGCACTTAGAAGTTAGAACTCACTCATATAATAGACAGGTACTATTTTTCATAGTGCAAGTTAAAAATCGTAATTTTTATGTAATAACAGTAAAAATAGTATAGAGATAAACTGTGATATTTATAGGAAAACCATAATTTTCTAGGGAGAGAAACTATGTTCATATCAGAAAACTTGGGATCTAATCAATGTTTCTATGCTACAAATGAATATAAGACCAGACCTATGAACTTTTGTAGTATCCTAAGCAAATACTATACAAGAAGGATCCGCTGGGAAGACTGGAGCAGTATTTCATTAGCCAAAAGGAATTAGTCTCCACTAGCGTCATTCGAAGAACGAACAATAAAAAGATTACTGTTTAGGTAAGATAGATGGATGTGGCCCAATGGCTACCAGCTTCTTGTAGATTGAACTCTCTTCTCTTTAGGCTGTTTCATAGAAGAAGATGCCATGTTCATGAGGAACCCATCTAAAGGATCACACTCTGACTTTGAAAATAATCACCAGTGTAATTTTTCTGTCCACTGAAATACAAACTGCTCAAAGTAATGCCGGATTGGAAAATTCATCAAAAAATGGCAACCCATAAATAAATAAATAAATAAAACGCCCCATCAATGTTAACTGGCTAAAACCAGGATTCCCACTCTTATTGCAACTGAATTACCTTGATGAGGATCTCGCGCTGAGTTTTATTACAATTAAACTAGATTATGATAAGGGGAAAATTGGTTGGGAAGATTGGGAGAAAAAAGTACTAACAGATCCTCGTTTTTACATCTAAAATCCTCCGAATCATTTCCCCACTACTAAACAGAGAAATGTAGGAATATTGGATCCCAGAAACATCTCCTACTACTATACGGGGGAGAAAAGGGGTAAAATGTAGCAAAAAAATGTATATTTGGGAGAACCCAGGCCAGATAAAACGATGCCCTGCGCTGAAAACGTATACTGTCTGAATGTGCTGAGTGTTCTCAGCATCTCCCTTCAAGGTATTGGGAATGGGAGGCAGCAAGAAGAGCAGCACCAATTCCTGAACCATCATTGGAGTGCTCAAAGGAGATGCTGCTGGAGCTATCCCCTCCAACCAAATCCTTCAGGGTGTTCTCCAAGCACTTTCTGTACTCAGTGTAATGTTCATACAAACCACCATCCATAGCTATCACAGTTTTCTCTTGCACTTCTCCTGTGGAATTATCCCTACCCATTTTCTTAAGGACACCCAAGATCCCAGCAGCAGCAAGTCGGGCACCACGGGTAGCAATTATGTTGCAGAGTTCAACCACAATTCTTCTTGATTTCAGGGCGGTATTGGACACCTGAATCATAACAAGAAGATAAAAAACAAATACATTTAATGGGATGGCCAACATAATCTGGACTTGACTTTGACACGTGGGTAACAAACCGGGCATGATTTGTTAAACAGATTAGCAAAGGACACCTATATATTCACACATTATTCTGTGACACTGCTAAGAGTAAAATAGATCTTGTATTGACCCATATTATATCCAGGCTTGAAGGAGTCAATGATGACCAGTTTCCAAGTTACACCACCATTCTGGATTTTATTATGTTCATGAAGATGTTGACAAATGTGGAATGGTACATAGACTACCACCATTCGACTTGAGATGTCGAAATAGATCATGTATTATAATGAATTAACATATTGGCTTCCCAGCTATTTTCCAATAGATCAAATCAACAGCACAACCAAATCTACTTTAATGCAGAGGAAATACAACAGCCAAATGGACACAGTTGTAATACTTTTTCATTGAAAGATATGTCATCAGATTATAGCACTATTAATTTATAAACCCCCTGATCTGGTACCTTTAAGAGGTGCGTGAGATAATTAGGAAAGAAATTGCTATATGGATGAATCCAAGTGAGATGAAAATTACAAGATAGTTTCCAATACGATCTCCCATTTTAAACAGCAAATTTTGATTGGAGAAAAGGTATACCTCTAATATATCTTTTAGTTTGCTGCTCACTACTTTCAAATCAGTAGATGTGTCATGATGTATTGCTGACATTTCGGGTGTCCTGCAAAATCATAAGCTAAGTATTTAGCATAGTTGGGCAGAATCCTTTGGCACAGCAAAAGTGAATACAAAGATTGAATCAGAGTAAAGTGATGATTGAAAATATCAACAAATATAAAGTAACAAAGTTGGGGCTAACTACCATGTGAACAGATCGTTAGAACACCACCATTAACAACAAATTTATCAAAAAATGTATCGCAGAAGTTACTTCATTCCAATTGCACTTCTCAGCAAATATAGCTAGAGTAAATCTTGAAAACCATGCAAATATCATTCGAGAAAATCTGAAACTAAAAAATCATGCAAGGAGAAGTCATGCTGCATGGTTCATAGATTATATCATTCTCAGTTTCTCTAAATCAATAATCTAATGGCGCACTCATGGGTTCAATAATCTCCCTGACTGCTACAAGTAGAGTGAGCCCCATTGTGTAAAACCAACAAAAAAACAGATTACTATTGGAACATAATATCACAGAATGTACAATCTCCAAGAAATACCTCAATACAAATGGAATCTTCAGTTTCGGTGGAACATCATCACCAAAGAAAGCAGCTTCTTCCGCCAACCTAAGCAGAACTCTACGCAAGATTTCTCCCAAGTACATGCCGGAAGTTAGCTTCTCAAATGTCTGCAAGAAAGAATCATAAGCTTCAGGAGATGGTCTATTTACTAGTGAGTGAACTGGGGGGAAAAGAGTAGCACACATGAAGAAATATTCTGACCTGTTCACCAGGATTTAAACTTTCGGCATCCAATCCATGGTCATACTCTGTTAAAGGAAGATGTGAAGACTTGAAATTTCCCCATTCCATGTTTATAACCTATGATTGAGAACAACGGCACTTTCAGTAACCTGTTTCAGAAGTTCTAACAAAAAAATAGCATAATGCAAATATCATAGTACAGATCCACAGAAAAAACACATTGATTCGAAGTAAATATAGGTGTATTACAGCACTGAGAAGGAATGAGCTCACAAGACAAGGAAGAACTCCAATTCAAAGGAAAAATTAACCATGACTTTACTGACCATCTCTCCAGACTTGGGCAGGGGACCATGCCATTTTGGAATTGCCTGAGCACGTTCTATATATGCTGCATTGGTTCCAGTACCCATGATTACAGCAATAGCAACATCCTTGTTAGAGAATTTACCTCCAGCAAGCGTTCCAATTGTATCGTTAACCTACCATTGTGATGACATGATGCAAGCTCAGAAATGAAGTAAATAACTTTTATGATATTTCCAATACGCACACCAATTTTACAAAAACCACTTACAAGAGCAGTAACATTAACGTCAACACCCTGTCTGTGCATGGCCTTCGTCAATTCAGCCACAACATCATTGCCGACCTATTTTCGGAGAACAGAAAAACTTAAGATCACAATGAAGCGTTACCATATTCTAATAGAACGCCAAAACCAGCCACATGCAAATGCTAAAAAGCAAAACCAAGAGCCAATTAGTAACGAAATTGGGGAGGTCAATCCATAATGCAGGAATTCAGTTCCAACCTCAAGACTTCATCTCAAAAAAAATTGATCCTCTAGTGCACAAGACTAGTTTTTGAAACGTATAATATGCAGTATAAATGCTGAGTTACTATCCAATTCAACTTCACAAAGCTCTTGTAATGATAATACCTATTCTTTCCAAAAACAAACACAAAGAAACACAAAAGGACAGTAGCTTACCATTTCATCAATAGAGAAGCCCTTTGTCCAGCGCAAAAGTGTCCCAGAATTTATTGAAGTTTGCATCACAGGAAAAGAGAAAGTAAATCCCAATTCTCTCTGCCTACCAGGGGGTGGGTGATACTTTTCTTCTTCTTCGGTAATAAATTTTGCGAGCTTCGCTGCAATGTAGTCAAAAAGATCCTGAAATCAAAAAATCTTGGAAATTCAGAGATCCTATCCATGGAGACCGTCATGAACAGAGATTAAGAATCAACCAGCTACAAACCACACAATGTGCTCACATCTGCACTCCCAACCATCAACTCAGGAGGAATTGATGCCTCGACGAATTCTTGACTGATAATTCCGCCAGTTTTACCCCCTAATTCAACTCGCAACACTCTAAAGTTTGTGCCTCCAAGATCTAATGCATAATAAACTCCTTCCTCCTCACTGAAATAGGCATAGTACTTAAAAATTGGATTAAACAAAATAGTCCAAAAGCATTCAATTATATTACATGATTTAAAAATCAATCTATGCATTGGGAAAATCGTTTCTTTCTTCCAATTTAAAGATCTCCAAGAAAATAGCCGAATTAATATCTCATCTTCTATGCATCAAGAACGGAGAGAATGAAAGAACAAGATCACATTAGTATGAATATACATTATTAAAAAAGAAAAAGGTATCAAATTGGTAGAAAAAGACAAACCCAGTGGGCAGATTGTCAACGTAGCTGATTAGCATCTTCAGCTTACTGCCACCCTCGGAGGCCAGGCCGGCGTGCATCTCGACTGTCATGGCATCAGCGATTTGCTTAAGCTTAGCATCGGGAGTCCCACTCTTTTCTTCCAGCTCCCGCACAATTGTCATAGCTCTAGCCCACCGGTTTGAGCTGCGCATCCGGTGCCTGACAATTAGCGCCGCGGCAGCGCAAACGGCAGCCGCCCCAATCACAGCCACTCCCACCGCAACCTTTCCCATAACTTCTTAACACCCAAGAACCAAAGAAAAGGCAAGAAAAAAAAATATATATGGATCGATCCTTGAAAAACAAGGAAAAAATAATCCGGGCTTATGTAAAAGAGATAAAGAGGATAAAGTGATAGAATGAAAAAGTGGAGGAACAAAAAAAAAGGATAATATGCAAGATAAAAGCGAAATTGGATGGTAGATTTCTGGGGAGTTGGGGAGGGGAATTTGATCTCCCCTTTGTTTAATCTTTGTCAATTATATGTTGTATTCATAAATTTTATAGGCAGTTTTCGAGAAGGAATGATTTGGGATTGGTCAGTGGGGTATGGGATGAGGGATACTGAGCTCACCAACGGTATCAATTTGAGAGAAAAGTGGGAAAGACAGAGACATCGAAATCTGCACGTTCGAGTGCTATTTTTGGAAGGCATCCATCTCATCTGGGATCTCTATATATTTTCCGTTTCGCTTTCTCTGCTGAATAATTGGAGTAGTAGTAACTTACTTAGGACTAGCAAACTATTGATCTTTTTAACTCACTGTTCCAATTTTATGGGAACACAATTGGGACCATAGTTGATAGTTGTTGTAATAATATACTGAACTATTGGTTCAGGGCCCTCAGGTTTCTTTTTTGCATTATTGTTTTCAATCCTGTTTTGGTTAAGCTTTTGTAATTTGAACCGGACTATAGTTCTAGTTCGTTTAAGTATTGTTTTCAATCTTGCATGTGTGTTGGTAAGCTTTTGTAATTTGAACCGGGCTATAGTTTAAGTTAGTTTAAGTATTATTTTCAATCTTGCATGTATGTGGGTAAGTTTTTGGAATTTGAACCGGGCTATAATTTAGTTCATTTAAATATTATTTTCAATCTTGCATGTCTGTTGGTAAGCTTTCGTAATTTGAACCGGCTATAGTTCTAATTTGTTTAAGTATTATTTTTAATCGTGCATGTGTCTTAGTAAGCTTTTGTAATTTGAACTGAACTATAGCTCTAGTTCGATTAAGTATTGTTTTTAATCTTGCATGTGTTTTGGTAGACTTTTGTAATTTGAAACGTACAGTGTTGTTTTAAATGTTGGTTTTGGGAAGTTCTGTAGATTTGAAACAAGCATCCACAAATGCATTGCCAAATCTTGAATAACAACTTCATGCCACCGAAACTGATTCTGCAATTTACATTGTTAGTACAAGTTGGTTAGAAAATCCTAAACCTTGCTCGGAATCGATCATCTTTCGTTTTAGTGGGCTGCACAAAACAAACTGGATCCTCGATATGACATCAATTTGAAAACCGAACAACTTAAGAGTTAGAGCTCCAGAAGTGGTAAAGAAAGAGAATCAAGAAAACCGTCCTGAGCCGGAAGCTTCACATTAGCCATGACCGAAGGCAATAACCCAATATTTTGAATTCTAACGACTGCTAAGTGCCAATTCATGAATTGATAATTGACTGCTCACAGCTGAATCACGTTCGCCTACAGCATAGCAGAAGACGAAAAACATACCATCACCACACTCACGCACGCACCCATCCGCACAGAACAGCAAGAAGGGAAGACTCTTAATTGATTTACCTAATTTGAATCATCGAGGTCAATAATGTACACAATCAGTTCAAGGTAAAAAGTAAGTACAAGCACAAGGAAGACGAGCTAGAAACCTCGGTTCCAACAAAGGCAATCATTCCCTAACAGTAATCAAGCTCCACTAAACGACAAATGTTTCCAATCACCTTCCTTCATCAACATATTGTATCCCCTCTACAAATAAGCAGATGGAAGAGAAACAGTTCCTAGCTAAAATCTGCTCAAAAGGCATCCAAGCCTTCATCGAGGTTGTTGAGGGTAGCTCAGGGTACTGCAGTATTATCCATGTCTGAGAAAAATAAAGACTGTACACGACCAACTGAAATACGAGATTCATCCCGGCTATTTGTATTCCTGACTCCGTGTTTCCACTCCACAGGAATAAAACGCACGAGCACGCCTGGAAAAAACAGAAGGAAATGAAAGCCAGCAATGAACATATTACTTACCGGATGTGCTGGCTTTCCCTCGTTATCATCCACGATCAATCTTGTTATAAGAAGGTCCCACTTTTAATTTATCAAGCTGTTGATGTGAGACTCAACCGGCTGCAAAATTGCCAAAAAACCAACAAACAGCAGCATAAAGACAAAAATGGTATAACAGACATTCAAACACAAAAGAAATAAGTAATCAAAATAAAATCAACATGCCTTAGCACCGTTTTCTGTACAGACTTGGAGCCGACTCCATCCCGGGAATTCAGCCCCACTTCCTGAGTAGCATTTGGCTTCAAAGGGAGGGAGAAAAAAAGGAAAAGAAGTCAATAACAAGACGGACGAAGATCATAAAACTAAACAAAGGCATATATTACAAAAAAAAAGCCACCAGACATCCAAGACCTCCATGGGGAAAAAAAAACAGAGTAAACTATTAGGTGCTGAAATCGAAAGTTGAACAAAAAATGATTACAAGATTTGAAAAGAACAAAATTTATTCAAGAAAATGAGCAAGGAAAATATAAATCCAAAACCTCTAACTCCTGCAATCCATCTTCGTATATATGTGCACCATTTTCCCTTCCATTGCCTAATAGCAATGCGGCATCTGATTCATAAGTATCGGACTCTGAAGATTCCTTTAATCCCATCCCACCCACACTTCCATAATTTCTGTCCTTGCTACCTGCAAGAGACAGACATCCAATATCCTGACTGGAGATCTCACCATCTAGGTGGGACGGTACACTAATGCATCCAGGCTTAGCATTCTCATTAAAGAGCAAATTGGCGAACTCAACAGAGACGTCTTTCTGCTGTTCAACATGCTGCACCTCACTCAAATCTAAGGCAATCCCCCTCTTAGCACAATTTTCTGTAAGCATTTCTGGCATAGCTCCAGCAGTGCTCTGGCACATTCCATTGGCTTCAGCACTGTCCTGCAAGCTCGCATTTGAGGCTGAGGAGCACTCTTTTAGTTCAATGCTATTCATGTGACTAAAAAGATCAGGTGAAACGGAATCCCTCCTTTGAGGACTAATTGACTGTCTTTTCTCTGGACTTCCTTCATTGGCATCTGCACCTTCAAGCTCCTTTTTCCTTTTAAGCCTTTGTTCGGCAGATCCTGACCTAAGAATCTCCCCACTTTCTTGAATTGATTTATCAATCGATTGTTGGCCTGTGAGCCTTGGAGGTCGGCTTCGTTTGTATCCCTCTGGAAACACATAAGATGGAATCTGCTTCCTGCGAACATGGTAGACATATATTTCCATTCCTGGTTTCCAGAAAGAATACATACTTATCTGAAGCCTAAACTCATCCACTGTCCCTCGAATATCAAATTGCTGACCCTCTTGAATCACCTCTCCAGGTTTCCTTTGCAATCCCATAAAAAAAGCACTGTGGGCACACTGCTTGGAAGAATCCACATATTCATGTGGATAAGGATGGCATTGTAACTTCCCCAAAGTGTCTCGTTCAATCTGCACAGGTCAACAAAAAAGAATAAAAGAACATGTAGAAATGCCCTCTTCTGTAAACTAGTCAATTTTTTCCTTTAGTGGAGAATGGAGGCAAATATTAGAAGCTATTAAATTTTCCATTACCAATTATTCCAGACTAAATAGATATTACCATAAGAGTTAACTGCCTGAGCCGTGATTCAACCCAGCCTTTCCAGGCCCGCAGGTCATCAGCATCAGTTGCAATAATATCAACTTGTAAGTAGTTTTTATAGCTTTCGAAAAACATATAAGGCTCAAACAATGCACTCCACTGGGTCTTATTCAGCTCAATCTCCTGAAAGATTAACACAGGACCTAAAAATCTAGCAACCAGCTGCTAAACCATCAAAAAGAGATCATAAGAGAGTGAGATATTTCTACCTCACAAATCTTGTTACCAAACTGGAACTGCTCCATCATTACTCTTAGAGTACTGGCAGAAACATTGTAGCTAGAATTCATGCATGGATAAGCAGGTGTTATGATAGGCATAAGATGGCCGCGATCCCAATGATTTTTTCTTGGATCCCAAACAGAAAATCCAAGTTCATTGTCCTCTATGTCACAAAGCATTACAGGATTTGGCCATCGCCATTGGGTATAAACTCGGAAAAAACGAGAGACCAACATGCTTGGAACTGCATTAGGATAAAGTTGGCATACACGAGCAACAAGGAGAGCCCAGTTTACCCCACCCAGAAAACCAGTCACCTGTAGTAAACAAACTGGACATTCAAGATGAACCCAACCTAACAGGCAATAAAATAACTCCATCGAGCAAAGTAAACTTACATTTGAATAAACACCGCGCCGTTTTGCCCAAAACTTTAAGCATCTAAGTGTAGTCCGAAAATGCTATGTTGCAAGACAAGACAATTAAAAGAATGACAAAGGAAAAAGGAAAAGATATGTAGCATGCAATATTAGCTAAAAAAATTACCTTGACATTTGGAACGAGCTTCAGTATTTGATCTGCCACTCTGCAACCATTGAGACTCCGCCCAGTTGCCTCATCAACATTGTACAAAATA
The DNA here is from genome assembly GCA_020080225.1 of Gynochthodes officinalis. Classification (NCBI taxonomy): domain Eukaryota; kingdom Viridiplantae; phylum Streptophyta; class Magnoliopsida; order Gentianales; family Rubiaceae; genus Gynochthodes; species Gynochthodes officinalis. The sequence continues at coordinate 12,211,356 of CM034625.1, read as the reverse complement.
GACACATCCGAGATGTCCAAATCCTGATGTTAAGTAATCATCCACATCAGGCTATGCGTCTTTAAAAAAAAAACTGCAGAAAATAATGAAGACACTACCAAAAAGTATGGCGTATAATGTCACTCAATAAGGAAAAAATCGACAGTCTTTAGACCATTTTAGAAACCATACATATAGGGAAAATATGTTCAACCAATAGGAACAGCACCAAAAAATCTTTGTCACCATGATATCTATATGAACAGTACAAATTCTCCATTGACAATAACTCTTGTGTTAATCCAAGTTAAATGAATGTTCCATCGCTATGAAATCAAAAAATAAAAAGTAAAAACTCGCAGATTCATACAAAAGTGCTAGGAAAGATCGCAAAATGAAGTTAACGGACCACATGGCAAGTAGTCAAATGAGAACAAAGAAAATGGCTGAAGGGGCCAGAGGAAAGAAGAAGTATTGACAAATTTTCTATATGAGTATCACCATGTATTAAATTGATATCCAAAATTACCCAAAAGGATAATCAATGAAAACAAATGTGAGCATACAGAACAAGAGAGATCTCATATGAAAAAGCCTCTCAGAATATCAATAACAACAGATCAAAAAAATAACAATAACAATTATAGAGGGGATAGATATGATGGCATAGACTGCATAGTAGACCATCATAATAAAGGACTTACATCTGGGACAAGTAAAAGAGAAACACTAGCAAAAAGTAGATCAATTGATATCCCATCAAACTTGAATTTCATAACTGGCACGTGAGCATCTGGTACTGGTTGCAATTCACTAACTCCCTCTATGTCGGCCAAAATATCATGCAATACATAGAAAAAGTCCTGCAGTGTCAGCAAGCTCAATAAATGTTAGAAAGAAATATGGGTCACAAAAACAGTATTAAAAGCTCTCAATCTCTCAAATTACCTCCCTAGTCACGTATGAAGGCCCAATACATAAAGTATCTATGTCAGCTCCTGGGCCATGCACCTGACAAATAGAAGAGGTACAGCACAACAGCATATCACTTGCCAAACTTATTTTGAGTAACAGAGGGTTCTGAAGCAAGCACAAATACTCAGAGAACGAAAGTGAGAAAAAAACAAAGTAATAATCAGATCTAATTTCGTTTCAATATCAACAGGTCTCAGAAGATTGACTAGTGTACAAGACAAACAGATTTCATGCATTTGAAGGCGCAGGAGCTCATAACAGTTTGTGGTAAGCGAACCATAAAGGGAAAAAAGAAGAAGAAGAAGAAGAAGAAAGGACCAAGGTAATTAACATGCAACTCTTCTCGCTTTTTCCGACAAATCTTCATGCAGAAAATAATAGACTTCTAATTAAGCAACGCAAGTACATTAAGGGGAAAAAAACAATATCGCCTGCCAGAAATCTGCTTTGGCTTTTAATCTCTTACAGCATCACTCTAGCCAAACTGAATCCAATCACTATTCACTGTCCTTCAATAGGGGAAAAAGGTTACTCTACCACCAAAATGCACCAGTTTAGGGTACTCTTCATTAATTAAGAACAACTCACCAAATCCATGGCAGGCAAGCAAAGATAAAGAGGATAAGGAATAGCAACCTCTAATAGAGTTACATGTAACCTATCTAGCAGGACCACATCAAATGATCAAGACTCCGAAGGGAAAAAGACCAGAATAAAAAAAAGAAAGAAGCTGTTCACCCCTAGGCGGTAAGAACCAAAAGTGTGTATCAATGCATTGGCATCCTCCACCATCTGGTCAGTATAACCCCGCAAGCGAGTAATTCCTTTTACCCAGTCCTTCACAATCTGTACAGACAAAAAACAATGTAAAAGATTGCCATTATAAAATTATCTCTAAGTGCCAAAACCTACAGGTACACAGATTCGAGATGTTCAATAATAGATTGCCACGAAGAATTGTAACACATAAAGCAAAGGATGGGCTTGTCCAACACAATTCGTTGCTATCTCTTTACAGAGTAACACTAAAGCATGCATCATAAGAGATGAGCCTCCAGATCATTTCACCCACGCTCAATACGTTAACCCAGCCATCCGGCCCCACAGCTTCCCCCCCCCCCCCCAAAAAAAATAATAATAATAAATAAACAGCAAAATCTCTTCCACAGCATTTCGCACACACACACAGACAACTCCACCCCTCTAGCAGTATAATGAACTAGTTCATGGACTAGTTATAATCTGCAAAACAGCAATTTATGAACCTGGAATCAAATAGAATGCAGAATTTTCCAGTATGGGTAATTTTCATTCACTAATCAGTTTGAGATGACATTAATCGGACTGACTTCCTGTATCCACTACAAGAGTACTTTTTTCCAAACCAAAAAGGTGGAAACATACCTCCGTAAGCCGAGACAAAACTTCTTCTCTTTTGGCAGCCTCTTCAGCACTCTCGTAGAGTCCGGAATCTTCCAAAAACTAGCAAACGGGGGCCAACATTCAGAAAATAATACACAATTATACAATTACCTAGCACCAAGAACCAATTATCCTTATGAAATATGTAAATTTCAAACCTTTTCCAAGTCCTTCGTCCTCGTACCATCAACCTCCGACGGCCCTGCCCAAGTTATGGGTTTTGTCACACCGAATTGCTTGGGTGCCGACTCCGGGGTTTGCTGTTGCGGCGGCGAAAGCGACGGAGACACACTGGAAACATCCGAACCAACCATCTTCAACCCACCAATCGTAAACTCACCCTAATTCCTAGCCTAAACTCCCGAAAATTAAATTTTGAGATGAAGCCAATCAAACCCACAATATATCAAGGGATCCGATCAAAACCCCCGAATATCCCCAAAATAAAACGCCCATTCAGAATTCGGAGGCAGACTGCCAATTCAAAACCCTAGATCAAGACGAAACATTAGGCGGAGAACCCCTAAATATCTTCCCGGTCAACAATGGAGAAAGATTGAGTTGACCGAAGGACAAAAATTTCAAAAACCTAGATTGATGGATCAAAAAATCATAATCAAACCCCGAAACCTCAACTTAAATTCCAAACAAGACCCAAAAAAAAGAAATGAAAATTAAAAAAAAAAAAGGAAAAAAATAAAAAGAAAAAAAAGGGAAAAAGAAAGAGAGACTTGGGAATTTCGGGAGAAGGTATTTCGGGCTAAGGAGGGGAAAGGGATTTTTGCCCGCAAGGCAAACGTCCTAGATTCATATTCTAGTGCGAGAAGGAATTTTAGAGAGAGAAAGAGATTATTTTAAAAAAAAAGACAGATATTTGTTGTGGAGGAGGGGCTGCGGCCCGGGGTAGACAAAAGCTGTGGGCGGGCCGCGGGCAGGTTGGTATTTGTCGTGGTGCCGGAACCTGGAAGATTCTTTTTCTCGTACGGGAAGTATGTATAAGTCTAATCTACGTGTACGTGTCGATTGCGTTATCAGAAATCGATCTGGGATTTTTTTTTGTTTGTTTTTGGCAACGTTACTAGTAACAAACGTGACGTAAAATTATTCCTTGTTTTCATTTACAATAATTATAAAATATAACACATATATTATAATTATTATTAATAAAAATAATACTATTTCATCATAAAAATAATTTTTTTATTATAAATTTTTTATATCACCTTTAATAATAATAATAATAATAATATATAACTTAAATTTAAAATATAAACTTATACATTTAATAGTAAATTAATTAAATATGTTATATTTTGTAATTTATAAAAAATTGACACAAGAAGAGTATAAGAATTTTATTTTAAATATTAATTTATTTAAAAATGTAAGTAAATTTTTTGAAAATAAATCTATTTTATACTAAAAATATACTATTTATATTGCATAAATAACATGAGATAAACTATCTTTCATGTAATGCTCGTGATTATGATTTATGGTTTCTGCTTCAGAATTAAATTAAAAGAAAAAACAAAAAAGTGACGGTGGAAGAGGTGCGAAGTAATCTACTCCGGCTGGAAAAGGGGAAGAGTTTAGTTGGTGGGAGGTGTGGAACTCAAATTGGTCGACTCAAAAAATGGAAAGTTAGTGATTATGATGGTTAATTTTTCAATATCGTGCTTTTGTGTTTTTTAATATATATATATTTATTTTATAATTATTATTTTTAAAAAAATATAAAAAATACGTTTTAAAATATTCTTTATATAAATCCTAGTTTGTCGTACTTTAAGGGGACTGACTAAAACGGAAGTGGAACCATGTTATTAATGTTTGGTATGGTTAATTATGTAATGCTAAATTGCTGTTCATACCCTCCATTTATCCAAATTTTGTTTTGCATTATGATTTATGTAACGAAGGAAAATGCAAACGTTGAGACGACATGGATATCATTAATTTCGTGTCCAAAAAAATGTACATTTTTCATTAAATATAATTTATTTAGTTATAAATATAATAAGGTATATATACATTTTTGAATAAATAAATATTTTAAAACTTAATTTTTTTAATATGGATGATTTTTTATTTTTTTTACCCCCAAAAAAAAATTTGTCTAGAGTTGATGATATCTAAACCAATGTTGAACATGAAAATAGTACTAGCTCAACAATGGGCTGAAATACAGCTTCGGGCTTGAACAATACTGGGTCTTAAACTATAGGCCTCTGTCAGGTGCTAAGTTGTGAGAAACTGAAATGTCTATAGCCCAAATCCGAGGGGAAGTTTCAAATCCACAAAGGTCACTAGCAGCCCGTTTAATCCCATTTGGTTTCACTTCCGGTTTTGTTCCTCATTGGATTTTGCTAATGGAGTTGTCGGGGAGCCAACTTTAATTTGTCACTCTAAGTATTTGCTAATCTTGAAACTTGTCAAAGAAACCTATGAACATTTCTATTTGTGTCATTGATATTTGATAACCTCTTTTTTTTTAAAGCCAAAATTGGTTATTTGCTCTTGTAGTGAACATTTCAAAAGTATTTATGGTTTGTTGCTTTATAAAACAATGGAAATTGCACTTATAATGTAAAGGAAGATATTATATTGAAAGTTTAGTTTTTGGTAAATAATTGAACGCAAGTAAATATTTTGTACCAAATAAAATATTTTATACATCCTGGTGCATTATAGACAAATTTTGAATAATAGGACAACTCATTTACGTGTATAGAAAATTATTATAAAAAAATACATAAATGACTCATTGCATTAAAAATAAATACATAGTTTTTATGTACACATGCAATGATTTTGACTACCCAATAACTAATTTGGTTTCAAAATAAGAAATAATTAGTTACGCAAAAATATATTGTTAATACAACAAAAACCACGCTTGTAACCTAAATCAATTCGTGAGATTTTTAAAATTACCATTAAAATACACACGAAAAACATGAAAAATCATCATTAGAATTATCATTCTGGGCCACCATGGATGAATTGAGCGGATTAGCCAACCAAAATGAGCTCCAATTATGTGGTATTCATATTTTTTGGATGAACGTGAGTCGGGATAAAGGTCACACAATCAAAATCTGAAGTGTATCTTATAGATATTGACCTGACCAAATATGAAAACCACATCATAGTGGTGGGATTGGGCATGCAAATTTGAACACAACATGCAAGTATGGTACTGGCAAATCAAAAAGAAAAATAAAAACTGGAATTCAGTACATACTCCATGCAAAACAAAGACAATTGAATTTATTTCCCATACGTTATAGGTCCATATTTTTTGACTTTTTTTTGTATTCAACTCAACGTTGTTTGGGTAATGACATCTACTTAATTGAAACTATCCAGAAACCACGCACAGTATTCAAACTGAACCAATTAATTTGAATTTCAAAAACAACCCATTTAATGTTTGGTAATTTAATAGCCGCAACCACATCATCATCATCCTATTGTTTGATCAGCTTACGATTTTTAACTCCCCGAATTATGGAGATTCGGCGAAGATTTAATATCTCAACTACCCCCCAATTTTGGAAATTTTAAAATGTTTCCTCGTAAACTTTGCCCTGTTTTCATAGGGAGTTTGGGAACTCTGTCAATATTGTTTGCGTACGGTTCATGCCCTCTCTTAATTAATGCATACTGTCCTTCAAATTTTCCTTGTCCACCCATCCCAAATTCAACGCGGTTTAGATTTGGATTTGCTTACCCACTGTCCTGCTCGTTCCAGTTTCGTTCCAAAGTCACCAGCTTTAACACAGAGATTTTCTGCACTATAAATGGCAGATATTTCTGAGCAAATCAAGCAAAGTCAATGAAAATCCACTGAGATACGATGACCCCAATAAGCAACCCTTTTGGTTTGTTGGTTTATTGCGCAACAGAGAAGGCTCTGTCAACACTCAAAAGGGTGTGCATTTTAAAGTTAATTTGGTGAGTGCTTTAATGGTTGGATTCAGAGAAGGGTACACTAGCACAGTGTTAAATCATTAGTTTCCTCCAGGATCCCATTTCGCTTTGTCTTTAAAAATCTCAATTAAAAAGGCTACGAGTGCAGGGAAGAAGATAGGTAGGACTCGAGGTTTATGCATACAAATAGCAGCAGGGAATCGCAAGGAACTTGTTAAACTTCTGGTTTAGTTTCAAGAGAGAGCCAAGTAAAAAAGTTATTGTTAAAGAAACATAGATGCAATGTTTCATTTTTAGTGCACGTTGCTCCAGAAAGTTGGAGAGAGAGAGTTTGCGTTTACTGCTAATTGTTTGTTTATGGTTTGATAAAGTAACTAAAAGTGTGGTTTTGCGAGTTTCTCATTGGAGGAAGTGGAAGAGTTGAGTGGTTTTTTGAATTTTAGAGGCTTCGTTGGAGTAAGATCTAAGTATCCCTCTGACTTGTTCTTTCTTTCAGTAATTCCCACTGGTTACTTATTACAAATGTATACATCAGAGATTGTGTCTGAAATTTCTCTTCCTTTGACTAGCTTTGTAGAGCAACAAATGTGTGCGTGTGGGGTGGTGTTTGATGGAGTGAAAGCTAAGAAAAGTGAGAAATGATTGTGCTTTCTGTAAGCAGCAGTTGGAAGTTCTCATTGGTGGATGGTGGAAGTTTTCATTCATCCATCTTTTGAATTTTAGAAGGTGGCAAAGTTTTTAGTCTTTGACACAACACAGCACTGTCGTCTCTCTCTCTGCCAAATAGGAATTATTACTCTGTTTTAATTCAAACTTTTCACTGATTTTGTCTGTAATTCTTGTTTGTATGGTTGGGAAGTTTCAATCCTTTTTTTTCTTTTTTTAATCTAGTTAACCATTTTTAAAATCTATTTCTTTCAGTGTTACCTTTTTGTCGTGTAATACAGTTCATCACGAGGAAGTGTCAGACCAAAAAAAGAGAAGAAAAAAATAAAAATCCAATCTTTATCCCTCCTTTATTTAAAGATTTGAGTCCTTTTATAAATTGAACCTTTTCCTCCACACTCCTTTCCTTTTCTCATCTCCCCCCCGCTTAATTCCAACATGCAATAAAGATTCCAAGTACCCTTTACAGAGTACTTCAAGTGGTACAATTTTACCATAGGTTGTAACTTGACAGCCCCCTTTTGATGTCTTTGTAGAATACATTGTCTCATTGAGTGAAAACTGAAAAGGGAAGATGGGAAAAGCTGCAAGATGGTTAAGAGGCTTGTTTGGGATCAAGAAGGATAAGGAAAATGTAGAGACTTCAAACTGTAGTGAAAAAAAGGAGAAGAAAAGATGGAGTTTTGCAAAATCTGCTAAGGATTCTCCAGGGACTGTGGGACAGATGCCGGCGAAGATTCCAGTGACTGATTCAGCTTGGCTGAGATCTTACATGTCTCAGACTGAGAAGGAGCAGAACAATCATGCTATTGCCGTGGCAGCAGCCACTGCTGCTGCTGCTGATGCTGCTGTGGCTGCAGCTCAGGCTGCTGTGGCCGTTGTGAGACTCACTAGTCAGGGCAGAGGAGCTATGTTTAGTGGAGGCAGGGAGAAGTGGGCTGCCATCAAGATTCAGAACGTATTTAGGGGTTACTTGGTAAGTGGGATTTCAATTTAGTTCGACTTGTCAATTTTCTAATGCTGAATAATCTTTTTAGCTCCATTTCGACTTTTCATGAAATGGGCTTGCACTTCATCTGTTTTTATTTATGCATTTTTCTTTCAAGTGAGATGATGATTCCTGTTTCTTATGCCGACTGTTATGGAATACGTTCCCTCTGTTCTACGACTTCATGGATTTTGAAATTTGAAAATTTTGAGTACGAGTCTGAGCTTGAGTAGACATTGCGTCTCATAATTAGTTTCCAAGCGATATGCATTACATATCCATGATGTGGTGGTCCTCATTTGCTTGTTTCTCAAACTATAGAAGTCAAATTTTTATACTGTCCTAATTATTATTGGCTTTCGTTACTCTTTTCTGCATTTCATCATTCATTCCGTTGTGCAAGCAACTGTATATGAATATATCACTGTGAATCATTCAAGGATGGATCTTTTAACAATCTACTGTAGCTGTTACAACTTTTTGGAAGCGGGCTAATTCTGCAACTATGGCAGGCTAGAAAAGCTCTTAGAGCTCTTAAAGGATTGGTAAAGCTGCAGGCACTTGTCAGGGGTTACCTTGTAAGGAAGCGAGCTGCAGCAACTCTTCATAGTATGCAAGCTCTGATTAGAGCTCAGACTTCTGTCCGCTCGCGAAGGGCTCGCCGTTCCGTAAATAATGAATCCAGATATCCACCAGAAATGCGAGCTAGAAGATCCATTGTAAGATTGTTTAAATGAATTACCCTTTCCCTCAATAGTACAATATAATGAATTTAGATTTGGTTTGCTGATGCCTTTTTCTGATGTGTTCTCAGGAAAAATTTGATGAATGCAGAAGTGAGTATCATAGTAAGAGATTACCAGCTTCATATGATGCTTCACTAAATGGATTTGATGAAAGCCCAAAGATAGTAGAAATTGACACAATCAACAAGCATAGGTCAAGGTCCCGCAGGATAAACACTTGCATGTCAGATTCTGGGGATGATCAGCATTATCAGGCAATTTCATCGCCATTTCCATGTCCTGTTCCGGCTCGCCTATCGATCCCTGATTGCCATCACTTTCAAGAATTTGATTGGAGCTTTATTGGGGATGAATGTAGGTGTGCCACTGCTCAGAGTACTCCCAGATTTGTCAATTCTGGCCATTCTCACATTCCCGTAACACCATCTAAGAGCGTTTGTGGTGACAGCTTATTCAGGCCATATTCCTATTATCCTAATTATATGGCTAACACACAGTCGTTCAGAGCAAAGTTGAGGTCACACAGTGCTCCAAAGCAAAGACCAGAGCCAGGGCCTAAAAAGCGACTCTCTCTTAATGAAATAATGGCTTCGAGAACTAGCTTTAGTGGTGTTAGAATGCAGAGGTCATGTTCCCAAGTTCAAGAAGACTTGGCTTTCTGAAGTACTACTTTACGTTTGATTTTCTTTATTTTGTAGATGATCGGGCTAGCTTCCATGTGTTAACAAAGTAAAATGGAGTTGTGGATAGAGAATATGAGCTAACACGACTTCTCTATGCTTTGATTTTCCTTTTTCCTTAATTACCAATAGGATAGAACAGAGTGCTTGTGTAAATTGTTTGTTTGATACTAGGCTATGACTGGGTTGATATTGATGCTTCTTCAAGAATGAAATGAAATCTTATTAATTGGTAGTTAACTCCTTGGATAACTGGATTAAAACTCCACTTCCCCGTGCGTGATTGTCATTTTTGTACGGCCCTGCCAAAGTTTGAAACCTTTATAATGGGGAAAAACAAAAGAGATTGAATAGCAGTAACATATAAAAAAGGAATTGGATAACGTGGTTCTCAGACAGGAGAGTGGGGAGAAATGTGGAGGACAGGGTCTCAATAGGGAAATGTGAAAAATTTGGCACTTCACATTGAAATGCGACCTTCTTCCCATTGCTACTTTTCTTATCTTATTATGCGACTAGTGTTAGTTACTACAAATACAGCTACTGCAAAAGGTTACTTTCCATGAAACTTCCATGTAGGTATTAATCTAAGCCAGAAAATTTGGGGGGTACACAGGACAAGACCATGCAAGGGGCTCATGGCTCACCTCCCCAAATCCCCCACCCCTGTTTTGTGACATTGTTGTGGCTAAAAGACAGAGGCTTGGAATGAGCTTTACAGCTCCATGGATCTGAATTTGTTCCAATTACAAGTAGGAGAATATTCCTGTGTGGTAACAGTACGTAACAATTGAGAGCAACAATTTCAAAAGTTTTCAAATTCCAGATTCGTTGGGCACTCCCGTTCCTTCCTCAAAGTCCCACCAATTTACAAGGTAGAATGAACTGGCTTCTTAATTTCTCCGACCAGGGCTTTTATAATGAGATGCATGCACTTCCTCTGCTGAAAAATGTTTGTTTTAAGATCTTTGTTGGGGGTGGGAGGCACGTGACTAAGGAGACATCAGACATCCCGGCAAAAGAAAATGGAAAAGCAAGCAAATGGGGTGTGATAATGAATCTTAAATTTCATATCAGTAATGATTAGTGTTTGATTTGATTGATGTATTGGGGATCTCTTGAAACTTGAAACTCGAAGCGTGGCATCATCATCCTCATCATTATCTCCATCTGCCCATCTCTAGCCATATCCATCTGGGTAGAAGAAATCATAGAAGCGAGGGAGGTTTGAGTAATTTCAGATCGTTTGACTGCATCATGTTCTGCTGAACAAACGTCATCGTAGATATTTCGTGCAGCGTGACGATAAGATTCTTCTCCCTTCTGCTATCGGACAATATTTTGAATTCCCGCAATTGCCCCTTCTTTCCTTCTGTAGCTGCCATGGCTAGATAGATTAATTGGATAGATTAAGACGTAGTTAGTACGATATCGTATTTGGGTTTACACAGTAAAAGTGGAAACATGCTTTTGATGTTTATGTTTGCCGTGAAAGTGATTTTAAGGTTGTAAGATTTGCAGTGCACATGTTTTCACGTAGATTCTTTGTTTTGGCAACTAATTATTATTACTACCACAGAGCATCTCTGAATGATCGTACCATTATTCACTCGCACCCCAAAGATTCTTTTTTTTTTTTTTTTTTAAACAAATTTGATAGGTTGAAATTTATCGTACTCACCAATTAAAAGTATTAATAATAGTGTACATTCTTCATTTTTTTTAATGGTTTTTTCACTCCCAAATATTTCTTCGAATGTTATTTTTCCTTTTCTTTTTTGAACGTGATAATGAAAAATATGGTATTGAGATATGAACAAAGAAGAATTTGAAAATACGCTATAATTAGGATCTCCAACGAGCGTTAATGCATTGTTTTAATGCTTGACTCGATCGAGAGGTTGATCCATATAACTCACACGAAGACCAAAATAAAAGCCACTTGGAATACGAAGTGTTTTAATAAAACAATAATATTTATAGTGAAAATTTGTTTAATGAATTATTATAATGATTGATTTGACGTTAATGTAATTGAATAAGTATAAGATAATTAGAGTGTCGAGTGACTTTTATTTTATAAATGTTATATTTATTAATAAATAATTATATAGAGTAAAAATTATGATACGGCATATTTAAAAAGATAAAATTATCTTTTTATTATTTTATACTTGTAAATAATGTAATAGATAATTTTATCTTTTTATGCATGTTATATCATTCACTCTCTTTTTTTCAATAAAAAAAATTATTAATAATACAATATTTCGTTAAAATTTTTCACTCTATATCACTACTTAAATCAGCAAATACCTCGTTAATCTAGATTTGACCACAAAAATTTTAAAATGCAAATTAATTAGAATATAAATATATATATATATATATATAATTATTTGACATTTCCAATATAATCACCTCGCTAATTCAAATTTATTTAAACGCGGTGGGTCAGTAGTGAGTAGTGAGTAGTGAGAGCGCCAGCGTAGTATTATAATGGTTTTGAAAGATTAGAGAAGCATTAACCCCTAATTAACTGGCATGTCTCTACTGATTCAAACACAAAGTGTGACCTCATCAGCCCGTAAAATTGAGCAACTTTCGATGGATATCTCTTCTTCCGAGAGAACATGGGAGGCGTGTGCTGGCGTCATCTTATCCTCTCCTCTCCTCTCGAATACTTAATCCTATATTCACATATAATTAAGATTTAAATACGCTGGCTAATGATCTAGGGCGGTTTGTTAGGGATTAATTAACGCACAAATCAAGGTTAGTTAATGCAAATCGAGGCGCTCTAATTTGTCAGTCCCTTGAAGGTAGAATATTGGCAATGCTTTTGAATTTTGAAAAGCAGGAGCAGGAGGGAGCTAAGTGTCAAAGTAACGGCTTCTACTGCTAATTAATATTGTTTATTGCCCTTAAACAAGACCCCTCATCATCACTCATTATTATCACCAAGTCAAAGAAAATGCTTGCATTCATATCTAATTAATTGACATGGTTTTTAATTCATTGGTTGTTGTAACTTTTTAAGGGAAATTTAATAAGTGTAGGGTATTCAGTTTGACATTTTTAGATGCTGAACAATTAAGCAGAGTCTAATTTTATACATATTGTACTTTTAAAATGTATTTTTCTATTTTTTTATCCCACTTTTATGCTTTCCGATCTATTATCTATCCAACAATTATTGTATCGCAAAATGTAAAATTGTGTTTTAAATTACAATTCAAACACATACTCAAAAGGGTTCTTTTCCTCCTTTCCTTAAATGAGGATTTTTTTTAAGAAATTAGAATAATAAAATATTCCATACTATTATTGCATGGTGCAAGATAATGCAGTTTGATACATTTATGACAAAGTTTTTAACTCTTTACCACAAAGTTATAGAGAGGTAATCTGCTACAAACGACTCGTAGAGAAAATGGAGCAAAAATTGTTGCATGATAGTGTATCTTTCTTTTTCTTTTACTACGCTGTACAAAGCAAAACTTTTTACATTCGTTTTTCGGGACAACAATACTTTGCCTGTTTGTTACCTTATTGAGTATATTAATGTTTCATCGGTCTCTTCTCATTCCACCGCCACTACTCATTAGTAGATAAGATTAGATTAAACCGAGAAAGTAAGTAGAGTTTAATTAATGGATTAAGGACTTGATAATTTGATTGGCTAAGCTAAATCCAGAAGGCCAGCCCTCTCATGTGCACGGCAGTCACACTGCCTTTTAGATAATATTTACAAGATAAATCACTAGGTTTGTTCCAATGTCCACTAAATTTTTACTGGCAAATAAGTTAAAAGATTCGAATATTACCTATGTCATCTCTCTCCCCCTTCGTCCTCCTTTTTACATTGGTTAACACAGGAACCTCACATCACATAATCCCGCATCTGTCATCCTCATGGACCATGGTTTAGAATATAATTGTCAAAAATATAATTATTAATAGAATGTAATTGTCAAAAAAGGAATCTTTACAAAATGGAAAGAAAGACAGCCAAATTATATCCCTGCACACGAAAAGGTTAAGCAGACCAGAATGGGCCACCAACCTTATCCTCATGCCTTGGCGCCCATGATTGAACCCTTCATTTCATGGGCTTCATGAGTACCTGAATGTTTAAGTATAAGATTTTTTTTTTTTAATGTCAGCAAATATACAAAGGAATTGTAATTTGTATGTTGAAATTACTGGGCATGTCCCAAGCAGAACAGTTCTTACAAATTTCGTTTATACGATCAATGTATGTTTCTCAACATTGAATAATTAAATATCTTACTCCTTGAAGTGGTAGTACCAAAGCATAAAACAAGCTCCTGTTCTTTCTGCTATATGTATTTAGGAAGTGTACTGAGCCAGCTTTTGCATGAATCTCGTTATATATACAAAGAAGTCCCACTTTTATGTTGAATGACTTCATTAAGGTTTCCTCTCTTCTTTGTTGTTTTCTCTGTTGACTGGAAAACTTAAAAAGCAAAGAAAGGAGGAGGTACAAAACATGCGTAAAAGGAACAAGAAGGAGCTTGTTTAGCAATTAGGAAATATTTGAGAATAAATTGATTTAATCATCCTGTACTCAACTATGATTATGATTCTCCTTTTATCCTCGAATATTATTTCATGCGTGTGCAGTTTGATCTTTTTAATTGATAATCTAAAAGGAGAACAAAATTTTACAAAATCAAATGTAAATGCCTAAAAATATCATTTTAAAATGCGCGACTCTAAAAAGACGCAGGGCCTATATAGATAATATCTTAAAACATGTTTATGCATTTTTCGAGATAGTAATTATAACTTATAAGATAAGAGATGTATTAAAAATGTGTAAAAATGCGTTTTGAAAGAACAACCAAACTACAAAGACGATTTTTGTAATTTAAGCTTAGAAAAAATCATTAAGCTAGTGATGTGGTTGCTCAATTTGGGCCTAACTAATTGCTACCAGCGTCTTTGCCGTGGGTTATCTTATTTCCAAGCCCACTTTTATAAAAAGCCTTTTATTTTTGGAGAGCCCATTTGAATACTAGTTCTGTTATTGGCGCTTCAAGGTACAGATGTTTTTCCCTCCAGATCCAGACTTCATGCGCATGGTCGGTAAATGTAGCCGTTACAAACAGAGCCAACGGTCGAAAAAATACTTGCAAATCAAATTCTACAACTCTTCAACATATCCGTCAGCAGAAACCCCTCAAATCAAAAAACACTATCCATCATTTCCAAATTTACTACATAACTGTCATCTCTCCAGAAAATCATCTGGTGCCCGGAGACAGAGAATTTTTCCAAGAGAAATGGACAGCTTTGAAAAGGGTTTTCCATCACCAAAAAACTCACCTGACCTCTCATCTTCTGGTATGCTCTCTCAGTCCCAAAATTCTAAGCTAGCTTACTGACGCAAAAAGCACACTAACATTTGATTTTTTGGCTATTTCTGTTAATAGTTGGTGTATGTTTCTTTAATCTTGACATCTTGAATTTCTGGGATACTTAAATCTGTTTGATTCTCAAGAAAATGAATGAAACAATTGAAATTCTTGGAACGACTGTCCTATAGTTCTGGAAATGTTCACTCAAACTGCAAAAAATAAGAGATTTCGTCTTTAAATTTTTTAAGCTGCGGTGTATTCTTCGTCTTGTTGCTTGGTTTTTTTTTTTTTTAATTTTTAATTTTTTTTTTTGGGTACATGGCGACTAAGGGCTCTTGGAATAAATGCAGGGGAATCTAATGAGAATGATGTTAGCCATAATCAATTGGATTCCGATTCCAAGTCTCAGAACCCTAATAAATCCGTGATGAAACACTTCATGTCACCTACAGTATCTGCAAAATCAAAGGTTACAGTTCCTAGAAAGAAGATTTTGGCCGAGAAAAATGAATCTTTAACTTCCCCCGAAAATGCCCATGTCGCAAAACTCCCAAATCTTAGAAATGGTCCCCAGCATTCGGGTACCTCTCGCTGCCATCAAATATTAACTCCTGCCTTTTCAACCTGCTGTTGCACTACAAAATCAGATGATGAGGATATGAGTAATTTTTCTGCTGATTCATCTTTGAAGCCTTATGATCCTTTGACCAATTACCTTTCTCCAAGGCCTAAGTATCTGCGTTACAAGCCCAACAGGCGGAATGAGATACTTTTTACCAGAGATTTTGGAGTTAAGGAAGATAATTCATTCCTCCAAAGAAGTGAGATTTTGAATTCCCTTAACCAGAAGTTTGTTGATGAAGAAAAAATTTCTGAATTTGAACACGAGCCCTTGACTTCTTTTCCTCAAGAAGGTTCTTCGGAGTTTCCGATTACTAAGGAAGAGAAGGAAAATGATTGTGACAGTGAAGATACTGATGACGAGGAGGAAGAAGATGAGGAATTATTGGAGAAAGGCTGGAGTCTGAAAGGGATGGTGAAATTTCTGCTTTTGTTGGTTGTAATTGCGGTGTCTACTTCATGCATATCCACTATGAATGGTCCCACACCTTCACCTGTTGTAGAAGGAATGGGATTTCTCAGAGATGGCTTTTACAGAATGCACAGACGTTTGTTTGAAGCAGTCTCGACAAATGTGCAAAGTGTTGCTTGGGTAAATGGATCAGGGATGCAAATAGAAGATGCTCAAACTGGTTTCTTAGAAGTAAATAAGCCATTTGTTAATGAGATTGTTCAAATGATTGAGCAATGTGATGGACTAATTGGAGATATCTGTGATCAAGATGAAATAGAAGAGGATTTGAATTGGTCAGATTGGGAAACTGCTGAATATGAAGACACAGACGGTAGTAGTAAAGAGGGGTCTGATCAGTTGCCAAGGTGGGAAAGCACCGAACCTGATGTTGCAACCGACAAAGAATTGAAGAATGTAGAGGATGATATCGAAGGACTACATCAGCGCGCAGCTTTAGATGACACTCAGAGAGCTTCTGGAATAGAACATGATAATCAAATTAGTGAAGGCAATCAGTTGGAAAATGATCACAATACTAATGAAAACGAGGGAAGCTTTGGAGCCAAAAGATCAGAGGAAATCGCCAGGATTGGAGAGAGAGCTGCAGATACTACTAGATGTATGGAGGATGAAATTTGCCATGAGGCTGATGAAGTGGAGGGAAGTTCTGCATGGAAATCAGGGCAAAACATGTTAGAGACTGAATGGCAGACATCTGAAACTACTGCTAGCCGTGCGGAAGATACAGTTTTTGTGCCAGCAGTTACAGACAGTAATAACAATGAATTTGATGCTAGCGGGCTTGACATAGAGGTGAAATCAATGAAGGTTGTTAAATTTTTGGACCTTGGTTCAATAGCGGCCATATGGTTCTCTTTTATTTCCATTGTCTTGGCGGCATCCCTAGTTTACATTTATTCTACAAGGCCAATTCAAGCTCCTTTACCAGATACTTTCCATGAAGTATCTGATAGAAAAGAGAAACTGATTTCAGTACGGCCCTCAGTGGAATTTGAGAATAGGCAGGAGAAAGCTGAATCTGTTGTGAAACCATTGTCTGCGTGTTATTCATTTGAAGAAAATACGGAGGAGTACACTCACATCCAAGCTCCAGATGTTGAGTTGCTGGGTGAGTTTGTGATTGGAGAATATAGCAGCTCCCTCAGAAGTTGTGGCCGGAAAGGCAGGATCATTGAAACTGAGGAAAGCATTAATCCCATTTCTCATGCGGCTCATGTCGAGTCACGAACTCCACCAGTTGCTCAAGTTCGGTTGCTGAATAAATCAAATACAGACTCTTCTTCATACGGAAGCTTTGCAGCTGAAAAAATTATCCTTCGGAAAGAGGTAAAGCTGAACATCTATAACAGTTTTAATGGGATCATTTTGGCTCTTTTTGCTTTTTCAGCTAAATCAGTTGCTTAGATTTATCCTAACAGAACAACTACATAAGCGAAAACATCCTCGATCAATTTTTTACCATCGGGATTTGCATGTAAGAATATCTGAAGCTAGACAGAATAATTTTACTCCTACCAGTTTTGCACTTATACGTAGTTGTTGATTGGATGAACAAGTACTAGGGCACGTATCTCATTCATCCTTTGGCAGGCATGCACTGAAATAGTGAAATGCAACTTTTATCATAGCAAGTTTTGACTTTAATTTCTTTGAAACGGCAGGGGGGTAGAGATGGAGATGCAAAGCTGGTCACAACTCCACTGAGGAGATCAAGCAGAATTCGGAACCTTTCAGTTACATCTCCATGAAATTTCACAACTAATAGGATGCTTTATTTTCCTTTAATGAAACAGCACCTCTGTTGTTTCAGCATTTTGCACTTTCTCTTGAGTTTACCTTACATCTAGTTAGTGTCAGGGAATTAAACCTATAATTTGTAGAACATTGTTATTCTTCGTCAATGGTAATCTATTAGGCTCTACTTTTCACCCTTCCCTATCACCGTGCATGTCATTTTTCCTCTGGTTGATTTTTCATTTCTCTTTGTGATCCATTAGCCCAAGTTCTTCTTAGCACTTCCGTATATTCAACAGATAAGCAGTTGGTCAAGAGTGCAGAAAACTTTGCGATTGGTATATAGTGCTTATTTGTGATGCAGAAGCTGGGGGTAACAAGCAGCAACTAATAAACTCTCTTGAACAAAGTAGAACGAGATTAGGAAACCTTGCTTCAAGTTGATTCAAATGACTCGGTGAAAGTTTTAAAACGCAGAGTTTAAGAAGAAAAAAAAAGGGAAAAAAAGAGTTCATTTCAACGAGGAAAAAGCTGCATGAGAAACTGCATCTCTTTGTGCTGCACCTTTTTCAGACCCAGACAGAAGGCACTGAAAAAGTTTGCACATGCTGGACATCATTTGAGAAAATATTTTGCTATTTCTAGCATGGTCTTCTGTTTTCTGGAAATCAAAAACATCAACCGTTCAAAAATTGTGAAAAAAGGCAAGTGTATGTATGCAGAAACTAATGCTGAAAAAGAGATTTTTTGACAAGGAGAAAGTTTCCGAACCCGCAACTCAGAAAAGCCATGTTTTGTCTGACAAAGAAACGAAGCTCAACTGGGATAGAACACTTGGGAGTATTGATAAACAGAACAAAGAATGTGAGTTTGGGTGTATTCCGGGAACAGCTTATGATATTTAACTTCATGAGTATTCTGTATAAAATCCTCGTATATGTACAGGGTGTATTTTCATGCCAAAACTCTATTTTCCTTGGAAAGATTGTCTGATCTCTCCAAGCTTAATCACCATTGTAGCTCTTTTTGGAAGGAATCTGTGAGGGCCTGATGTTAGTCTTGATGAAACTTCTTCTTCTGCTACTTGAAAATGATGATGAAAATGAACCTCTTAAAGTTTTCTTGGATATTACTGGCCTAGGAAGAGTGTATGATCTATAGGCATCCAAACCACCTTCACGATTCTTGCTTCCCTTGTTTTTCCTTCCGTAAGGCACTTCTTTCTTTGGCAGATCTTCTATGCTTATCACCCTTGACAAACATGTAAAAGAATCGGATTTTCCTTGATAGTACTTTGAAAGCCCTCTCCTGCAAAACAAAAAAAGATAAGTTTTTGAGTTCTTCGGCTTATCAAATTTGGCTAACCATTGAAACAAAAATTCTTTGCAAAGAATATAACAAAAACAATGTTTCACGAATAACATCAAGAAAGGTGGGGGGAAGAAACTCACTTGATGGGTAGTTCTTCCATGAGCTCGGATAGGTCATATAAAGCTCCACTGGAATTCGTGGATGAAGAACTTGTAACCGTTGAAGATGCATCATCCCTCGTGTCATCATTTGAAGAAGATGATCCATTTGAAATAGTCGAATCATCATCGCTATCATCATGAATGGAAGATGCTAACGATGATGATGCAGCCTCAAGAGTCTTGCAATCATCTTGCCCATCATTGATCATCTTGGTATCTCTTTTCCTCTCATCCTGACCACCATACGGAGACCATAGATCTTGATGATTCTGAGTTTTCCCTTCTCCCATTTATTGAATCGAATTCAACAAGAACAATAACATCAAGCACAAAAAGAAAAACAAAAGAAAGCCTAATATACAATCTTGCAACTCCGGGTGAATTTCCAAAACTTCAATTCTTCCTACACTAAACTTTTCATGATGTGCCTATATATATATTTTGATCCCCCCCCTCTCTCTAAATATATACACACACAAAGGCTAGATGGCTAATGGCTAAATGGCTAAATGGCTAATGGATTAGTTTAGTAACCCCATCCCGAACTCCTCATGACAGGTTGGAAGATAAGAATTTTGATGATATATGAAAGACAGGATAAAAGAGACACACACATGCAAGAGAATAAGAGTTAATACACGAGTCACGGCTTTTATTATTCTAAGACTACGTTGGGAAAAATATTCATTTTACTTTCTCTTCGTTATTACTAACGTAAAACTTAAGAGATTGAATTTCCATGTTGGGTTGTTAGAGCATGCATAAAGTAAAGTATCCAAAATTGGACAGTCATTGTTTTGATAAGGCAGGAAATAATATCATGCACTAGTTTGGGTGGACCGTTTGATATGGTAAAACATGGGGTACTTGAATTTCGGTTTCGTGGCCTTATCTTCACGGATATGCACACTCACGAGTCTCGACATTATCTGTTTCCATAAAAATACGATAATGAATATGAGATGAGATGATGGTTTCGTATTAAATGAATTGAACACTTTGACTTCTTGTTGTTGTTGTTATTATTATTCTTATTGTAACGGTGACCCCATTCTTTCTTTCAACTTTCAAGTGGATAAGCTTGAATGGACGATGAATTATTATTATTATTCTGAAACTCCATGTCCGAGTCACGCCGTCCCATCTTGCCAGATTTAGAGGGGAGTATTTATTTATGTAGTCCTCCTCCTAATTTGAAAATTAATTGCAATTGGTTGTGTTCAAAGTTCAAAGATGATGACTTGCAATTGGGATTATAACGTTTTTTTAATATGTTTTGTTAACTTTTAATACATTTCTTATTTGATTATCCAAAAATTATAAAAATATATTTTAAAATACTGTTCACACACATCTTATAATTATAGAGATTTTCCTTTCTATTTTGATAGTTATTAATTTAAGCTAAATTAATCATAAAACATGCTTTAGTTTGCACGTATTTTCCATTACTCTTTTGATCTTGAAAAAGGTTTCATTTTTTAATAAAATTTCTACACTATTACTGCTGATAATAATTATATATGATTTACAATTAAAAAATAATTTTTTTGTGACGGGAGTATTAGATTTTTTTTTTATTGAAAATTATATGTTTTACTATAATTAATTTCCAATAGTTGTAATTCTGAAAACTGAGATGACTGACCCAACCAACTTCGTGATAAAATTCAATTTTTATTAGAATTATCTACATGAATAACTTTTGTTTTTAAAAAAATCAAAAGATAAACCAAGGGCTCTGGAGGGGGCGACACCCATATTCCAGCATGGTCCCTCATACCTTATCTACACGCCTAACCTTTTTTCTTCTTTTTGGAATAATGCCTTACCTACCTTAGCAAAGTCCTATGACACTTTGTTTCTTTTCTTTCTTTTTTTAATTGCACTTTTTCTGGAATATTAAAGAAAAAAAAAAAGAACAAGACAGCATGCAACTTTTGTTTACACATATCCACGTTGATAAAATAAATAATTAACATCAATAAGGAAATATGTAATAATCATATCATGTGCATTATTACTCCTTGTGCATATCGCAAATGAATTGATACATTACGTGTTACGTGCTCGATAGGGAATGGAGATAATGCTTTCTCAGCTTCCAAGTTTTGCATGCACCTTTGCCATGGTGAGAAACTATTGCTTCTCTTGCGACTTTGAAATTTATCTTATCATGAAATGAAACTCATGTAAAAATGCCTGTCCCGTGATGCGAGTTCCCCTGTTGGAGACCGTCAGACAAGTTGGGTTGAAAGTCAAAATTCATGGGGCTGCTATAATATAGTAGTATAAATTTGATAAGGTAGGAAGATTAAGAAATTTGCTGCATTTGATCAACCTTTGATTTTTATTTTGACCGCTGGGATTGCTGACTTTTGATTGATTTCTGACCAACCGTAGACCCAATCAACTTAGACCATAAATTCTAACCACTGTGTAGTCTAATGAAAAACATTACTTGAAACAGAAAATCTGAACTAACTAGAAAGAAATGAGATTTCAAATGAAAGAAATGAGAGATCACGCGTAGATATCAGATGTTTACACACACTGCAGTTTTCTTTCTTCAAGGTTAGACCAGCTTTGAGCCAATCGAGTTTGAGGGGAAGAGTTTAAGACTACAGTTGATACCTTGTCACGAAGAAGGGGAAAAGAGGAGCATTTTGACTGCCCAGGCAGATTGTGAACTATGATGTTAACCCCTTTCTTACCACGAAGTTGATTCACAAGATACATGAGTAGCAGTCATCAAAATTAAAATATTAAGTGCCATAGTTAAAAACTTAATTTGCACTAGAAATGAAAAGACAGGTAACAAGATTCACGAGTCTTAACTTGTTGAGATAACATCATATCTTTCTTTGCAAGATGCAAATGTATAAGCAAAGCTCAAAGAGGAGAGCTGCAACCTAATACTTTCAGCCCTTGCTCCAACTTCACGCACCTACTGGCTACTGTTGCAACAGGTTCATACAGGTCTATACATTGAAGATAAGCATTCAATCTTTACATGTTGAACTCTTTTGGTTTAGGCATTTGATTGGAAATTGAAAGGAAAAAGACTGATTCTATCTCTGCAAAATCAGTGCCACATAGAAGAGAGCATAATATCACCGTCATGGGCACATCATCTAGAATATTGCTTCATCTGAAAGGCAACAGATTCATTCGCATTAGCAATTTTCGGATAGGAACTGAAATACAGATGGCAACCTCCGCTGGAATTTAAGAATAGAAAACAGGCCA
Source organism: Gynochthodes officinalis (assembly GCA_020080225.1). NCBI lineage: Eukaryota > Viridiplantae > Streptophyta > Magnoliopsida > Gentianales > Rubiaceae > Gynochthodes > Gynochthodes officinalis. Next base: position 12,189,029 of record CM034625.1, on the reverse strand, counting down.
TGCCAAAAAGGTGAAAACTAAAAAAGTTCATACCGTCATTATCATCACCCATATTAAAGTCATCTTCATCATCATCAAAATCAATGTTCTGCAACAATGTCAAATTTTAGTACATTTTTACAAAATATGTATGAGATCTTACTATGGATCAATAAATTCCAAGCATAAGATCTAGCATGATTTGCATTTCCAAAAATTGATCCCTTAGCTCCTTTAGCATGAGACAAAAATGCACAATTTTTTGAGTACCTGATTATAATCCCCATCGTCACTATACTCTTCTTCTTCCTCTTCAATTTTCTCATCTTCTTCCTCTTCTTCATCTTCTTTCTTCTCATTTATTTCATCACCCTAGCGTATTTGAGGCAAGAAAACAGAAGAACAAAAGACAATAAAGAGAGAGCAAGTGAAGAAAATGAGTAAAAACTCAATCATCACAAGAATCCATTCTCAATTCCATTTACAAGTATTTCTTGAAACCCAAATCAAACTCTCTTTATCTGCGTTATACATAATTCCATCAGTTTTAATTGAAAGAGGAGGAGGAGGTCAGAACAATGCTGCAGAAGACAGCAGCTGTGATGTTACCTGATGCTTCTGCTCAAGCTTTTCAAATACATCCAACTTCTGCAAGTCTACCACAAGAAAACAATTGTCAGTATTGAAAATAACCACCATGACATGCTTAACACAACTACAGTCAACCAGCTAAGACCAAAAGTTCTTCAATTATATTGTCTTCAGGTATCTAAACAACCAAATACAAACTGGCATTAGAGAATGCAGCTAAGAAGATTTCTCTAGTTTTCATATTGTTTTCCCTATTGAACAAAGGAAAATATGATTAGACACCTGAGAAAATACACTCAATTACCTACTTCCCCAAGCCAGAAAATGAGAATAATTTTGTTTCTGTTATAGCATTCAACAATCTATTATGTATGATCATTTTTTCCCCTTTTATATAGATATAAATTAATCAAATGAAAATACATTAGAACCCAATTGTCAAATTCACTAGAAATAAGAACAAAACAGAGAGGTCCTATTTTGAACAGCATATCAGAACACACCCCTTAGACGAAAAACATAACATCCACAGTGCTAAAGCTAATGATCCTCAGCTAAAACTTTGAGAACCACGAAACTCAGATACCAGAGAACACAATATAAGCATAAAACCAGAAGGCAACAAATCTCATTATATGTTACTTGATTCTGGGTTCCATCTCACTCTTTTGGCACGATGTTTCTCCTTCTTTTCACCTGTTTCATGCATCCATACAGGCAGAACCAATAATGATAAGAATAAGAAATAACCAAAGGAAGTTATGAAATATCAGCAAGATGCAAGATTCCAAAAGTAGCAAGAACCACAAACCTTTAGCCAATTCTGCAGGAACGTAATCAGGCTCCATTCTTACGAAGTCTGAGAGCAGGGCCTTTGAATTTGCCTTTCCTGACTTCCTCTCTGAGAACCTTTCTATTTCCTTGCTTTGAGTTTCTACAGGCACAAATCCAGGATGCAGGAAGATAACTAATCCTTAATATTCCCATCCTTCTCAAAAACAAAACTAGCAACATCCAGACATTGAGATACTTACTCTTTAAACTTGCACTTTCATCTCCAATGAAGTAAGGAGAAGAATTCCAATATTTCTGCAACCTATTATAACGAAGGGCAAATGACACATCTAGTTTCACACCTGCTGCAGTACCCAATTCCTCAATTTCCTATTATCCCACAAGAAAACAGTTTACCCAAACCATACATCGTAACTCAATAGACACGTGAAAACAGAACTATTATGCAACTTTAGAACCAATGACATGGTCTTACAGATGATTTTGGATAAGGAAGCACACAACACATATTTAGCCCACATAATCTGAGTTCAGGATAGTAAGAGTTACATTAATCATCAACTAAAAACTTCCTAACTCTATGTAAATTTCAACAACGCATAGTTTTTCCACCGTCTCAGTCCACTAAATTAACTCAATACGTACTTACAGTTTATAACATCGAAAATAACTATAAACATTTACCATGCTGTTGGCTATATAAGGAACGTAAAACGACTTAGGCAAGGAAATAAAATCTCAGATTTAATTACCGGAAAGAGTTCAAAAGGGACTTGCTTAGCAACACGAAAGCCGCCGCCGGCTCCGCCGCGCCCTCTTCCTCGTCCCCTGAAAGCCATTGTTTCTTTGTTCTTTTTCTCTTCCGACGTCGGGAAAAACAAGGTTGCGTCATTTTTTCGTTTAGCTTCGGGTCTGGGAAATTGATTTGGGTTTGGGCTGATGAGTTTTTGGACTATCGAAGAAAATCTTTAGAAAATTGCATATTTCACAAGTAAATAGCATGGGTCCACTGGGCAGGATGAACAGATGGCCCAATTGTAGAAACAAACCGTTAGTAAATAATCAGCCCCTGGCTGATCCACTTTGGCACTTTCTCAAAAGATGACAATTTAGACCCACAGTCTCAATGACCATTCATGCTGTCATCTACATATGTTCTTTGTCTCAATATATTATTAAATACATAATTTTATAATTTTATATTTACCTAATTATATACCGTACATAATCATCATTAAAAAATATATTATAAAAATTTCATACAAAAATTGACCTTTGTTTTTGGACGAGCATTTACTGCTACTATTAGAACCAAAATATACATAATAAATTTGATTGTCATGTGATATTATCTTAATTATTTAGTGAAAACTTTTATCTTTCAATTACTGTTCTTTTGGCGTTTAATATATATATATATATATATTCTACAGGCAAAAAAAGATAAAGTAAAAACACATTAAATATTACCATTGGCCAAATTGGCCTGCAAAAGCTATTGGGACCGAGAGGGCTGGTTCGAATCTCCAATTCCGTTAACTTTTTTATTCCATCAAATCTCAATCAATTTTAACCAACCAATCTCTTGATTGGTTGGAGATTACAGTAAATAACATTCGATCAAATCTCATTCAATTTTAACCAGCCAATCAAGATATCATTGGAGAGTACACTAATAAGCCATTTTTGTTTATAAATATATAGAAAGTTAGTTTTTCTTAAATAAAAATAAATTATTTAAATATATTTTTATTTTAAAATTTAAAATTTAAAATTTAAAATTTAAATTTTTCTTACATAATTTTTTAAATTTTTTTTTTTAAATATTTTTTCTATTTAAAAAATATCTATTAAAATTTTTACATATTTTAATAATAATTTTTTCTAAATGCATCACGTGAGAGAGTGGTGTGGTGCCCCATTCCTAGGAAAAATGGACAGATGTTTTATTGGGTCAACCACGTGAACCCTGATGGCGTCGGACAGATTGCCAGTATGACCCCACGGTTACAATTGTAAAATACAAATGCACGCAGATTACGAGATAATGTTGACAAGATCTCCCATTGAATACCAAAAAAAAAACCAACGATGAAGGAGTTGCATAGTTTTGACTAATCACTGGAAAATCAGAACACAGCCCTGGTTTTTATTCAGCCAATGAACTACACTGGCATTGCTAAAGTTTTTATTCGGCCAATGAACTACACTGGCATTGCTAAGGTCATACATGGCGGAATCCTAACACAATCTTTAGTTTTGTTTAATTCAGCCAATGAAGTACATTGGATCTGGAACCTTGAAAGTCCTATTGCCAACGTTTGTGCCCAGCAAATCACTCCATTGATCTCCAATGTTTCCGACAATGACATATCCTGCTTTCACTAGCTCCGTCCTCTTGCTGGATTTGTATTCGACGGCCGTACTCTTGTCATCATCTCCCCTACAATTATTTGTAACAAAAAAACAAAGGAAACCCGCGAAAAGTTAACGTTGTTAATTGTAATAATTGTAAGAAACGAAGGAAATTCAAGGGTTGTTGGTTGCTTGGTTAATTAATCATTACTTGAGTATAAGCCTTTCCCAACTGTGATATCCGGCTTTCTCCAGATTTAAAATCCTAACTTGTCTAAATCTTTCTCTCGTCCCGGTTAGGAAAACGGGCTTGATCCCAAGAGTTAACAGGGTCCTGTACAGACGAAGAACTGCCGGCACTGCTGGTGCTTCCCCAGTTGCCACCCATTCATTAAAACTTGTGTCATTATATGGTACTGCCCTGAAAATAATATAGTACAATACAACCATTAGTGAAAAGTTTCATCACATCCAACATTAATAAAAAAAAAACATACTATATTTACGTGCGCAACTAAACTTTACAAATGATAGGTTAATCCACAAAATCCATCATACCCAACTTCCAAGATGCATATATAAACACAAATAATTTGCTATACGAAACATATGAATGCGGCATATACTACACTATATATTTAGTCCAAGAAAAGAGACAAAAGTAGCAACGTTAATATTTAAAACGAAGTCAACACATTTGCACCATGCAAAGTGCGAAGCCACTAATAATTGAATAGATCCGGAGTACTATTGATGGCTAAAAGATGTTGCGTTTCTTACGTACCCGAATTGGACGTCGGAACGAGCATAGTAAGGCATATTAGATAGTGAGGTCTCGTCAATGTCAAAGACCCAAATTTCCTTGCCATTTCCGGCAAGTGTGAGGCTCTTAGCATATTCAATAGCTATATCAGCCACGAGTTCACAATCCCTGCGGTATTGCTTCCCCAGCATGTAATGACCAACGTAGTCTTCGCATGATTCGGGCACCAATCTCCAGTTACGAAGGTTGTTGGTTTCGACGGCAAGACGCCAGCTTAGACAGTTGGCTTGTGGGACTTTTGTGCCAGCAGAACCAGATTTTGGCCTGAGAAGATGGATTGGAGCTGTCGTGCAATCTTCCTGGTAGGGGGAGGGTTGTTCATCTGATAAAAGACGAATAGAATTGGTTGAGCATGCTGCATGCGAGGTTACCGCTAGGGTAATAAGAAGAAACAGCACTGGGATTGTCATGATGTTCAGACTTTGAAGAGGGAGGAGTGAATTGATGCGATAACATTCCTTGCGTTATATAGACAGATTTTGGTGATAAAAATAATAGAAAATGTAAATTAACAACTACAATCAATCATTTTTCAACTTAATCATGCAAACGAAAAGCTTGAGAGATAGCTAATATTATTTATCTTAGTAAAAAAAAACTAAAAACTCAACTTGTCAAGTTGCGAAATTAATTAATAACAAATGAATAATATTATAAGAGTGTGCCAGTTTCCTTGATTGGGTCAATATTACAGCTAGCATTTGATTCCAAGGGTTGGTGTGAATATCATTTCAAAATATATTTTTATATATTTATTAATATAATAATTATAAAATTAAAAATATATTAATAATAATAAAAACACATTTTAAAAAACTAATCATATAAACCCTAAACTTAGTTTTCATATCTATGTGGATGCATTATTTTAATGTTTAAAAATGACAACTTGTCCATATCCGTTTTGAAAATTTTGCCTGCTTTTTGGATGGAATGGAATTCTACTCATTAATCATTTGTTTTTTCTTGGTAATTTTTCTTCCCCAGGGTGATTTAAACATGAATGAAATAATATAATATAATGGTGAATCCGTGAGGATTTGCGGAGAATATAAAACGCGATTTGTTCTACAAAATGGGAAACATAAATCTTCATTTTTTATTCAACAGGCAACACGTCAATCCCTCAATGATGAAAATATGTAATAATACTAATAAAACAAATATTGGAGCAGCACGAATGGAGAGGCACTTTCAAGGGACGATAATTGATAAATGTCATGGCAGGTTCTACCGACAAATCAAGTGGTGGGTATCCAGTGAGGTCAGGCCACTGGTGGAATTATTTTTGTTTGTGTTTTCTTTTAGTTTTGATTTTGTGGCATTACGGGAGCGTATTCAATATAATTGCGCATTATCATCTCGTTTCGTCATATTCCCAGGTATGATATGATATGATTTGCTAAAATAAATCCGATATAAAAAGTTCAGTGTTATTTAAATAAATATTTTTTTTTCTTTCAAAATTAAAAAATATATTATTATTATTTTAAGTATTATTTAAAAAGTGTTAAAGTCAATGTTTCAAATTTTAACTTTAAAGTAAACATCTAAGCAAAATTTTTAAAAAAAATAAAAAATTCTTCTCCTCTTTTTCCCATTCATCTTATAAACCTTATATTTTTTTTTTTATCTATAACACAAAATTAATTTACGATCATCAAATTTTTTTGCCTCTGATACCTGTTTTTTCCCTCAAAATGTAAGGGATTTTTTTTATATGCAGAATTAAGATTGTGGAGACTAAAGGAAGAGGTGAGGGGGGAGAGGGACGGGACTGAGTTCCTGCCCAGGAGGAGTGGGGGAGGAGCTGGGTGGGGTGCCGAGGGGGGCTGGAGGGGTGAGGAGGGGAGGAGGGAGTTGATGTGGAGGCTATGGAGTTGGGAAAAAAATAGAAAAGGAGATTAGGGTTTGTTGGTGAGGGCAGAAGAAAAAAAAGGCGTAATTTTTTTTATTATTATTTTGAAATTGACATTAAAAATATCGATTTTGAAATTGACGATGTTGATTTTGAAGTAAAATAATATTTATTTAATTAATATTTTAAAAAATAAATATTTAAATAAAAAACTCTTTTAGAGTTATTTAAGTAAATATTATTTTTATTTTTAAACAAAAAATATCATCATCATCACTTGATTCCTTTTCACTTAATAACATTGTGAATGGTTGTTATTAAATATTAAAATAACGTATTACGAGAAATTTTGTGTTGAATGATATCGCATTGTAATTTGAAAAATAAAGGGTCTTTATGAGGGTTTTTTCTTTTTTATATTTTCAAAAATATTTGTTTATGTTCTAAGATAAATTTTGCCTCACAAAAAAAAAAGGATGTGTAATGTAACCCATACCCTCCAACGCTCTGTCCCGTTTACCAACGTGAACAACTGGGTTACATGCCATTCTAAGCCCAAGGTCAGATCTGTCTCTATCCCAACAGGAAGAGTAGTAATTTTTAACTTTTTTTAATTCATATATTTTATGCTATAATTTACGCAATATTAGGTGAGACTTCGGATTACAAATGTATATTTATACTTGCCGTGCAGGCCAAATGGTGGGATTTTTGAGTAATACTAAATTATTATTGAGGTTGGGTATAGATTGTGTTTCAAAAATTATTTTATGTTTTTTCAAAAAGTAACTGTGAGATAAAAAATTTATTTTAAAACTACTAACTGTACATACTCCAAAATATTAAAGAGATGAGTCACACATAACTTACAGCATTAAACTTGGCCGATTGGTAAGCATCAAACACAACGAGTAAAATGTTCGCGAGAGTATGTATGCTTTTATTTTTTATATTCTTAAAATATTTATCTTGTAAATGTAAAAGTATATAACAAAAATGGAATCAATTAGGTTATGATAAAATTAATCTCATTTAGTAGGTTTGTGAGTCTTACAAACAAGTGTTTGTAAGATTCTTACTCAGACCCTGAGTCTTTTCTAGCTGCCTTTGTCAGATTCGTGGAAGACATGCCACAACACAGAAATAAACGATAATCCCACAAAAATAAACGATAATCCCATTTTCCTTGTCTGAATATAATATTTATTTCTTAGAGGTTCTTTGGCTGAATTATTGAAAGCTACAGAACTGTCTCAAAAACCATATAATCGTCCAACGAAGCCCGACGCATGTGTGTTTAATCTTATCGTTGGTGTTGTTTGGTTTTATATGCAATCCCAGAAGATATTGTTTGCTATAATTTCACAGTGTTCATAGGTTCTATGATTGGAACCTTAAAAATATTGTTATCCGAAATGCCGACTTACAGCGACGAAATGTTGTCTTCGTTCAACTTTTATATTGATTTGACTTACAACCACGAAATGATGTCTTCGTTCAACTTTTATATTGATTTTGGAATTTTTCAAGGTGGTTGTGAGTTTTGAGTTAAAAGACCAAATTATTTATAATATGCGTTAGTTGTGTTTCAAAATATATTTTTATAATTTTTAAAATAATAATTATAAAATATAAAATATATAAAAATATCTTAAAAATATCTTAAAAATTATAAAAATATATTATGAAACAATTAATAATGTAACTAATTAACTGTAAATTTCATATTTTTATTCTTGATACTGATACTTGTTAGTTAAAATTCATATAATTAACGTGACAAAAAAATAATTTTAAAAAACGTACTAAATAATTTTATTCTTATATTATTACTATATTAATCATCATAATTTTTTTTACGAAAAGTATCATTATTATTTTTATTTTCTAACCAATTTTTATTGACCCGATATATCAAGTCACTAACATGAATTTTTGTTTTTTCCACTCTCTATAGTATTTGTTTTTTTAAATTATAAATTATTCTCCTAATTATCCCTTATATTACATCATTCTAAATGTATAAAATATTTTCCGGTTTGTATATTGTGTTCCTCCATATATATGCATATGTCTTATTTGCCATGTCCATATTATACGTATACTCAATTATTATATTCCACTTCTCCAAAGGTGGTCTATGGCAGTTTGGCTCCTTTGCCTTGTATTCTTCTTTTTTTTAGCAAGAGATATATTTACATTCACTAAAATTTACCGTATTAACTAAAGAGCATCTATCCATGGTACCTATCAATTAGCACAAGCGCAAGACTAATTCTCCTATCCAATATCGATGATCCCTTATATTGCTAGGAGTTTGGCGCAGGAACTTGGCTCCTTTGCCTTGTAGGGAGCAGTTTTTGACCCGATCAGATAATTAATGCTTGGAAAATAATAGTAAATTCTTTATCGCGCTAGTCTCCACAAAAGAAATAAAAAAAACACACACACACACGCATTGTCCATTAATAGTAGGCGTAGGCCATATCATATCCAGTCAAAGATCTTGGATTTCATGCTTTCGATTGGGTTTAATAAGTGGCGGGCACCGTATCCCCAAGTGAGTTATTCAAATTTGTATATTCATTGAAAATAAATGAAAGAGATGTTATTAGAATGGAAATTTATTATATAAGTTATATGATATTTATAGGTCTTAATGAGATAGTTAAATAAATAATTATTGAATAATATTAAATAATTAATAATTAGTGATAATTTAATTTAAAATTTAACTTAATTAGATTTTATTATAAATATTTAGTAATTTTTTATTAAAAATTTGTTGAATAATTAAATGAGATTCCATTAGAACCTAATAATAACATATAATTATGATTCCAATAGATAATAGAATTATCCATTCTCATTATCTATCAATCCCATCTAATATTTAAATTTAATAGATATTTAATTATTTATTCCCATTAATTTCTCATTTATTAAATTCTTGTCCAATTCTCACCCTTTCCCACCCTTTTGTACCGCCCATTGGTCTCAACATCGTTGAATTTCTCACGGGCTCATATTTAATATTTTCACATATCGGTGTGGATGATATTTCAAACAAACTAAAGACGTCGCAGTAGGACTGTAAGAGACCTATAAAATACATCAGCTCATTTGTTTTTTTTTTTCCCTCTAAAAACGACAGAATTGTATTAAATTACCAATGACAAAAGATGTACAAGATTTAGCCAAAAAGACTAAGGGCCCATTTGGACAAGGGCATTTGTATTTGCAAATAAAAAAAGTTGTATTGGAATGTATGAAAATTTTAGTGAATATTTTTTGATAAAAAATGTTTTTTTGAAGGGAAAAATGAGAGGGAAAATTTTTTAAAATTATGTGAGAGGAATTTGAGTGGGAAAATTTAAATTCTAAATTTAAAAATAAAAATGTGCTTGGATAGTTTGTTTTTGTTTGAGAATTTTTTTATTTGCAAATGAGATTTTCCTTTCCAAACAAACTCTAAATGATGGTTTAACAGTAGATGACTGATCCATGAAAAAAAATGCATAAAAAAACCAGACAAATGAAAAAAATTGCACAAAATAATTAATGCGATTAATGCAAGTATTATTTCAATTGCATCAGCTCATTTGTTGCAGAAAACATTTTCCGAACTTCCCTCCTCCCGGGTATCGTCGTCTTCAACTAAAATTCTGAAAGAATCCCCCATTCTCACATTAAAGACCAAAAAGAAAAAGAAAGAAAAAACCAACGATGGAGGCGTTGAATAGTTTTTAACGAATAACTGGAAAATCAGAACGTAGTCCTGGTTTTTATTCAGCAAATGAAGTACGTTGGCATTCCTAAGGCGATGCATGCTCGTTATTAATCAGTGCCATATCATAAACTTGGATAGTTTTGTTAATTTGTTTAATTCAGCCGACGAAGTACATTGGATCCGGAACCTTGAAAGTCCTACCGCCAGCGTTTGGTCCCAACAAATCGCTCCATTGATCCCCAATGTTTCCGACGATGACATATCCTGCTTTCACTAGCTCCGTCCTCTTGCCGGATTTGTATTCCCCGGTCGTACCCTTGTCATCAACTCCCCTACAATTATTTGTAACAAAAAAAACAAAGTAAACCCACGAAAAGTTAGCGTTGTTAATCGCAGTAATTGTTAGAAAAGAAGGAAATTTAAGGGTTGTTGATTAGTTGTTAATCAATCATTACCTGAGTATAAGCCTTTCCCAACTGTCATAACCCTCATTCCTCAGATTGGTAGCCCTAGCTTGTCTATGTCTTTCTCCTTGCCCCGTTAAGAAAACTGGCTTTGATCCCAAGAGGTCTCAGGGCCCGGTATAGACGAAGAACTGCCGGCAGCGATGGTGCCTCCGCTGCTTCCACCCACTCGTTAAAATTTGTGCGATTATATGGTAGTGCCCTGAAAATAATATATAGTGTACAATACGCCCATCAGTGAAATGTTTTATCACATCCAACATTAACAAAAATACATACTATGTAGCATGCGCAACTAAAATTTTAAATGGTGGGTTAATCCACAAAATTCATCAGACCCAGCTTTCCCATTTTAGGACCTCTAATATATTTCAAAATGCATATATAAACATAAACCCTTCTTTGTTTCTTTATCACAATTAATTTGATGTACGAAAAAAACGATAAATATTTAGTCCAATAAACGAGACAAATCACAAAAGTAGCAACCTTGATATTTAAAACGAAGTCAACACATATGCACAATGCAAAATGCGAAGACACTGGCCACTATTAATTGAATAGATCCAGTGGCTAAAAATGTTACGTTTCCTACGTACCCAAACTGGACGTCCGAACGAGCATAGTAAGGCAGATTAGATAGTGCGGTCTCGTCAATGTCAAAGACCCAAATTTCCTTGCCATTTCCGGCAAGGTTGAGGCTCTGAGCGTATTCAATAGCGATATCAGCCACGAGTTCACAGTCGCTGCGGTATTGTTCCCCCAGCATGTAATGACCAACGTAGTCTTCGCATGATTGGGGCACCAATCTCCAGTTACGAAGGTTGTTGGTTTCGACGGCAAGACGCCAGCTTAGACAGTTGAGTTGGGGAATTTTTGCGCCAGCAGAACCAGATTTTGGCCTGAGAAGATGGATTGGAGCTGTAATGCAATCTTCATGGTAGGGGGAGGGTTGTTCGTCTGTTAAAAGACGAATTGGGTTGGTTGAACATGATGCATGCGAGGTTACCGCTAAGGTGATGAGAAGAAACAGCACAGGGATCGTCATGATGTTTAAACTTTGAAGTGGGAGGAGCGAATTGATGCGAGAACGCTCCTTGCGGTTTGGATTGCTTATATAGACATACTTTGCTAGCATTTAGGACAATGGTGTGCATGGATTACAATGTTAAACCGTGCTTTTGCATTTTTTAAAATATTTTTACATTTTATAATATATTTTTTGAAGGGAATGGAATGGAATCCAACTCATTAATCATTTATTTTTCTTTTTTGGTAATTTTTCTTCCCAGGGTGATTTAAACACGAATGAAATTAGATAATGGTGAATCCCTGACTCTGAGGATTTGCGGAGAATATATAACTCGATTTGTTATACAGTATGATAAACGTAAATCTTCATTTTTTATTCAACGTGCAACAAATATGTAATAATACTAATAAAATAAATAGTGGAACAACGCGAATGGAGAACCACTTTCAAGGGATGATAATTGATAAGTGTCAGTCCACGGCAGGTTTTCTTTTAGTTTTGCGTTTATGGCATTATGTGGAGTGTGTTCAAGATAATTGCGTATTATCTTCTCGTTTCATCATAATCCCAGGTATGATATGATTTGCAAAAATGAACCGGATATAAACCGTTTTAATAATATTTTATTTTTAAACAAAAAATATCATCATCATCACTTGATTCCTTTTCACTTATTAACATTGTGAATGCTTGTTAGTAAATATTAAAATAACGTATTACGAGAAATTTTGTGTTGAATGATATCGCATTGTAATTTGAAAAATAAATGGTCTTTATGAGGGTTTTTTCTTTTTTATATTTTCAAAAAATGACTCCAATAGTTCCTTACGTTAAGGCTAAGTTGCGATTTGATTCTTAGAATTGAAAAAGTTACAATTGAATCTCTCAAGTCTATAATTAGTGCAATTTCGTCCTAATTTAGTGACACAGCGACTCAGACAGAGTCAATTTTGTCCTATTTTATTTTTTCATTTTATTTTATTTTGTATTTTATTTGCTGTTTTGTGTCTTCTTTGCATCTGTCTCGTATTTTTTTTTAGGATGAAATTTTTAGGACGAAATTTTGCAAGCTATTAGGATGATATCTAAAACTATATATTTGAAACTGTCTTTCTATTCCCTGATTGCCAAATCTAAATTTATCTAATTTTGTTTCTTTTTTAGGTTAATTACCAATACCCCTTTGTGGTTTATGTTTAGTACCAATCACACCCTGTAGTTTGTCAAAACTACCAATACTCATTGAAAATAATTTCCATTATATTTAATGGATTTAATGAGCAAAATGACATAAAAACCAAGAAAAATGCAGATGCAAATGAGGCACAAGTCAACAAATAAAATACAAAAAAATGAAAAAATAAAGTATAATAGTCCTAATATCTTACAAAATATAGTCCTAATATCTTGTAAAATTTTGTCATAAAAAAAAATTCAAAGCAGATGCAAAGGCGACACAAAGTAATAAATAAAATACCAAAAAAATATATTTTTTTTAGTTCTAATATCTTACAAAATTTAGTCCTAATATCTTGCAAAATTTAGTCCTAATATCTTACAAAATTTCGTCCTAAAAAAAACACAAGGCAAATGTAAATGTGACACAAAGTAGTAAATAAAATACAAAAAAAAAATAATTTAGTCCTAATATCTGGCAAAATTTCATCATAAAAATTTCATTTTAAAAAAAGATGAAAGGCAGATGCAAAGGAGACACAAAACAGCAAATAAAATACAAAAAAAAAATAAAAAATAAAATAGGATGAAATTGCCCTTGTCAGAATCGCTGCGTCACCAAATTATGACGAAATTACGCCAATTATAGATTAGAGGGACTCAATTGCAACTTTTTCAACCCTAATGACCAAATCGTGACTTAGCCTTAACATAAGGGACTATTGGAGTCATTTACCCTCAAAAATATTTGTTTATGTTTTAAGATAAATTTTGCCTCATAAAAAAAGGGATAATATATTAAAATGTCCCGAACTTAGGCGCTTGTAACCGTTTTGACCCGACCTTTCAATTTTAACAACACGATAACTAAACTTTATAATTTATAACAATAGTGGCCTCTGACTAAAAAAAGACGAAAATACCCACCTTAACGACAGAAATGACAAAAAATTGATATAGTTTAATTTTTTAATTAACTTTTTAAAAGTAAATTTAAAGATAAAAATTTAATAAAATTATGTAAGTTTTGTTAAAATTTTTCATGCAAAAAAAAAATTATTATATGATACTTTGTTTTTAAACTCAAAATTTTTTTTTACAGATATTTTGTTTTTTTAACCTCAATTTTTTTGTCATTTTGTCTCTAAATTTTATTAAATTTTCATCTTTAATATTTTTTTTTAGTTTTAAAAAATTTATTATATAGTGTAAAAAATTTTATTAAATTTTTATCTTTAAATTTTATTTTTTTGTTTTTTAAAAATTTATTTTAGAATTTTAAACTATGTACTTTATTAAGGAATGTATTTTCATCTTTTTTTTCAGTCAAATGCCACTATTATTTCAAATTGTAAAGTTCAAGTATCATATTGTTAAAATTGAAATGTCAGGTTAAAACAGTTATAAGTACTTAAGTTCAAAATATTTTAATATATTATGACTAAAAAAAATGACGTGTAACCCATACAATCCAACACTATGTCCCGTTTACCAACGTGAACAGCCGCGGTAACATGCCATTCTACTCCCAACGGGGAGACATACTAATTTTAAACTTGTTATTTTTTTAATTAATATATTTTATACTATAATTCACGTAATATTAGGTGAGATTCAGGATTACAAATGTATATTTATGCTTGTCGTGCAGGCCAAATGGTTGGATTTTAGAGTAACACTAAAATATTATTGAGGATAAGTGTAAATTGTGTTTTAAAATATGTTTTACGATTTTTTAAAAGTAATTGTAAAATAAAAAATATAAAAAATACATTTTAAAAGTAGTAAATATACATACTCCAAAATATTAAAAGAGACGAGTCATAAATAACTTACAACATTAAACTTGGCCAATTGGTAAGCATCAAACACAACGAGGAAAATATACGAAAGAGTGTGTATGTATTTATTTTTTATTTTTATATTTTAAAACAATTTTTTACATTCTTAAAATATTTTTCTTGTAAATGTAAAAGTATATAACGAAAATGAAAATATGCGGTAATAGTAATAAAATAAATATTGGAACAACACCAATGGAGAACCACTCTTAACTGTGGAGCGTGGAGTGTCTTTCTATCATCATCATCATCAGTGGATTCCTTTTCTTTTATTACCGTTGTGAAGACATGTAATTAATTAATTATGAATAATTTTTAAAAATATATTTTTACCTTTTAATATACATACAACATTTGTATTCAATGATATCGAATTGTAATTTAAATTTTTTTAAAAAAAGTTCCATATGAACAGTGATTTTATTTTATACTTTCACATTTTTTTAAAGTATTTGTTTATATTTTAAGTTTAAGATAAGTTTTACCTATGAGATGCAACTCTTGCAACCCCAAACTCCGTCGCATGCATTTTCCAGCGTGAACAACTGGGGCTACATGTGAGTCTCTGGAATCCCGATATAGCGTTCAGTCTCAATCCCAACGGAGAGATAGATTAATTTCAAACGTGTTGTTTTTAAATTAATATATTTTACTCTTTTCGTTTTTTAAAATTTTTTTTTTATTTTAAATAAAATTTACTTTTAAATTAAAAATTTAAAATATTTTTATTAATAATAATTAAAAAATAAGAATATAAATATAGAATTATATATTTAATTAGTACCTTAAGTGCGTTGTATTTAATAATTAATAAAAAATTATACTTAAATCAAAATTAATTCATTTTTAAAGACAAATAAAGTATATTATAACTTATGCAATATTAGTCGAGACTCCAAAAAAATGATGAAATTTTTGAGTGATAATGAAATAATATTATTAAAATGTTGAAGAGATGAGTCATACATTATCAATGGGTGTGTATATGTTGTATTTTTATATTTTAAAATATTTTTTTCACAAATGTAAAAGCATAAAATGAAAATGTAATTAATGAGGTTAATTATGATAAAATTAATCTTGGTTGAGTAGGTTTGGTTGAGCCTTGACATCAAAGTATGAGCTCAAACACTTGATTGTAGAAGAAAAATAGAAATGAAGAAAGAAGAAAAATAGAAATGAAGAAGACTTTCAAGGGTTTGATTTTTTTATTATTGGTGCACCACTTTACAAAATACAAGAAGCTGAATATATAATGCTGTTTGTTGCTTAAATTTACTTCCATAAAACTAGCCACTAATTCTGAGGAAAGATATAGATTGATTGTGATTTCCACTATCAACTGAATTACCATAAATGTAGGAAGTTGTTACTCCTAGAAATCTTCATCACCAATCATATCCCTGATCTGAATTTCTGATTTACATAATCCTTTCTTTTTCGTAATTCCGTAATTCTGTCAATTTACTCCATGCTGTGGCATGAAAAGTTACATGCCATGGCATTAGTATCCAAGTCTTTCTTTTTTTCAACAAAATCAAGTTTGCCAGTAATTGTAAGATTCTCAAATACTCATTTTTACATAATGACCATTAAAGTCGAAATAAGTGAAAAAATAAAAAAATCAATTTAAAAAAATAATATTTACCCTTTAAAGTTTTAAAATTTTATTAAATAAAATTTAATAACTTCTATTTATTTATTTTATATTCTTAATTTTTTTCTTTTTTTATGATAAATAATTTTACAATCTTATTTTATATCATAAATCAATAAATTGAAAAAATAATAATAATATAATATCAATATGTACCTTTCGAATTTTTAAAAATTGAATAATAAAGTGATTTTTTTTACTATATTACTATTTCATCATTTTCAAAATTGAAAACTTATTTTCTAAATTTCTTATTATACATTTAATACTAATCTATCACTATTGTCCATTTAAATGATTAAATGATTATTTCCATTATTTGTGTATCTTTATAAAATTTTAACAAATAATTATTTATTTAAATATCTTGTAGCTGGTTTTAGTTATTAGAATTTGATATAATAGTCATAAAATTAAGAATTATTTTGGTTATTATGATTTAATGTAATTGTCATGAAACTAAAATTTATATGTATTAGGCTAAACTTAAACTATTTGAATGGAAATGAAAAAATAAACATAATAAAATATTGCAATATCTAAACTTTATATCTATTTTGGTAAGATGTTATATTATTAAATTGTGTAAATAATTGTCTTTTTCATAATTATAAAAGATAAATTATAGTGAGAAAAATCATTTTCGTTATCGTATTTCAATTTTACCCTTAATACTAAACTATCATTATTTTTCGATGTACTTTCTCTTTTATTATTTTCTCGCTCTTCTTTATCTCTCATTAATTTCTCGCACTTATTTCTCTCTCATCATTTTCTCACTCTAGTATCTCTTGTCATTTTCTCACTCTACTTTCGTTCTCATATCTCTCCATTGTTACTTTATATATTATCTTTTTCTCACTTTTATTTCTCTCTCATTCCCCTCCACAGTTGCTTGCTCTCCCATCCCTCCATACTGTTAATTTCTCTATTATCATTTTCTCACTCTATTTCTCTTTTATAATTTTTTTCAATCTTCTTTTTCTCTCATCTCTATTCATGATTAATTTTTCTCTCATTATTTTTTTCACTCTGCTTTATCTCTCATTATTTTTCTCAATATACTTTATCTCCCATCCCTCTCAATTGTTATTTTCTCTCTCATCATTTTTTTCACTATACTTTTTCTCTTATCACTTTTCTCAATATATTTTATTTATCATCCATCTGTATTGTTAGTTTCTCTCTTATCCCTCTTCACAATTTATTTAAACTCACACGTTATACCAAACGCCACCTTAATCTTATCGTTGCTGTTGTTTGGTTTTATATGCAATCCTAGAAGATATTTTTTGCTATAATTTCACAATGTTCATAGGCTCTATGATTGGAACCTTAAAAATATTGTCATCCGAAATGCCGACTTAGAACCACGAAATGATGTCTTCGTTCAACTTTTATATTGATTTTGGAATTTTTCAAGTGGGTTGTTAGTTTTGAGTTTTAAAACCAAATTATTCATGAATATGTGTAGATTGTGTTTCAAAATATGTTTTTATGATTTTTAATATAGTAATTATAAAATATATAAAAAAAACTATAAAAGTGTTTTAAAAATTATAAAATACGTTTTGAAACGATTAATCATGTAACTAGTTTTTTTTTTAATTTTATTTTTTTAACCAAAAGTAATTAATTGTATTAACTGTTAAAATTACAAAATTAATACTTTAAATGAGAGGGTCATTTAAGATCTCGTCTTAACACAACTAACCTAACATAATAGATCACGATTAAGACGTGGCACCTTGATAAAACGAAATTGCATCTCTTAGTTAATTTAGTTAAGAGCAACAAAATTCCTAAATTGTTGGTCTCTACTTGCACAGCTCCCCTTAGCAACAACCGAAACAACGGACCAAGTAGATTTACCCTACGTGGCTCTGACTGGCCCTAACTCTTGTTCCTGCGCGGACTTACGTTTGCGTATCATCGTGTGCTTGTTCCTCCTCCCAAGTTAGAACAAAAAAATCCTTAGTAGAAAAATCTGGCTAATAGTACCCTAGAACGCCACTGGCTTTGAAGTCCAGCAATTTGACGTCCATGATCCATCTTAGCTCTTCCACCCATACTAGGAACCGTAAAACCTCTCAAACAGAGAACCCATATGCTACACTATACTAAAAAAAATAAAAAGAAAAAAAGAAAATTACTAATGATGAACAGTTAAAAATACTGTTCATAAATAGTGAAATTTGCACACTAAATCGCACCTAAATTGCCCCTATAAACAGTAAAAAAAAATTTGCTTGCACCCTTCGGGCAAAATTTTGTAACTAGTTAATTTGAGATTTCATATTTTTATTCTCGATAGTGATACTTGTTTTTTTTTTTGACAAGCCAATAAAGCAGAGATTATTATTACAAATTTAGAGTAAAAGTTACATTGAAAATGCCACTCCTACTCATCCGGCCACTATAGAAACAAGAAATAGAAGATAACAAAAAGCAGAGGCAAACACTTATTCCTCAATAAACGCCAACAGGTTTTGCAATCTGAATAGTCCTGACTTTGCCAACCTATCGGCCACACTATTCATGCCCCTTGGAATATGATAGCCCTCCCATTGCTTAATTTTCTCCTTCAGCAGGTCAAGGTGGTTAGAGACATTCTTTAGGTGCCATGGGGTATTCGCTGGATTATTTAGCCAATTAATTGCGTTAGCCGAGTCACTTTCAATTACCAGCACATGAGAGAGCTTCCAAATAGACTCAGAAAATACCCAGAAAGCTTCACGGATAGCATAGAACTCGGCCTGATTTGAATCCAAAATTCCAACATTCTTAGAAAACACTGCCTTTGTTTTGCCCAAATCGTCCCTTAGAATACCCCCAATTCCGGCCCTACCTGGTTTCCCAATTGCTGAACCATCTACATTAAACTTCATTTTACCAGGTTGAGGTCGAGACCAAGAGGCACTTGTCTTCCTGCATCCGTGTACCTGACTCAATAGTGATACTTGTTAGTTAAAATTCATAAAATAACGTGACAAAAACAATAGTTTTCAAGATCGCACTAAATAATTTTATTCTTGTATTATTACTATATTAATCATCGTAATTTTTTAAAGAAAAATATCATTATATTTTTATTTTCTAACCAATTTTTATTGACCCGATATATCAAGTCACTAACATAATTTTTTGTTTTTTCCACTCTCTATGTTATTTGTCTTTTGAAATTATAAATTGTTCTTCTAATTATCCCTTATTACATCATTCTAAATGTATAAAATATTTTCTAGTTTGTATTTTGTGTTCCTCCGTATATATGCACATGTCTTTTTGGCCATGTCCATATTATAGGTATATTCAATTACTATATTCCACTTCTCCAAAGGTGGTCTTTGGCAGTTTGGTTCCTTGGCCTTGTAGGGCGCAGGTTTTTTCTGACCCGATCAGATAATTAATGCTTGGCTAGCCTCCACAAAAGAAATAAAAAAAAACACACACACACATTGTCCATTAATAGTAGGCGTAGCCTCCGTAGGCCATATCATATCCCGTCAAAGATCTTGGATTTCATGCTTTCGATTGGTTTAATAAGTGGCGGGCCCCGTATCTCCAAGTGTTCTGTATCACTAGAATTGGCAAATTTCCATTTCATGAATAAAAACTTAGGTGTCGCCTAGTATAAATGGTGAGTTTAAAAATAGAATGGATTTGTGGAATGGAAAGGTTTGGAATAGAATGGAATGATAATAATTATGCTGTTTGGTATTATTTTGTAATGGAATGAAATAAATTTTATATTAAAATTATAATAAAAATAGTATTTTACATTATATGATATTTAACAAATTATATCTTGTTCAAAAAATAGTCAAAGTGCATGTCAATTTGTAGAGAAAAATATTTTCTATAAATTAGTGAAATTTATTTTTAAAAAAAATTAAAAAAAAGGGTAAAATGGGGGTTGCAAACCAGAACCCATGACAGTGGCGTCTTCAAGCAAGGCGTCACTTCACAATTGTGGCCCATAGAAGAACAAAACCATCACCGTGGGTTTTGACAAAAGTAAGGGGGCCTGGGTTTTGATGAAAACCATTGAGAAGGGTTTTGCTGAATCCATTTCCACAAAACAAACAGCTCTTTTGATAGTAAACCATTCCAAACCCTTCCCAAACCCACCAAACAAACGGCTCCTTAATAAAATGTGAGTTATTGAAAGTTTTATATTCATTGAAAATAAATGAAAGAGATGTTATGGGAATAGAAATTTATTATGTGGGTTATGTAATACTTATAGGCTATAGGTCTTAATGAGATAGTGAAATAGATAATTATTGGATAATATTAAATAATTAATAATTAGTGATAATATAATTTAAAAAATTAACTTAATTAGATTTCATTATGAATATTTAGTAATTTTTTTATTAAAAATTCATTGAATAATTAAATGGGATTCCATTGAAACCTAATAATAACATATAATTATGATTCCAATTGATAATGAAATTACCCATTCTCATTATCTATCAATTCCACATAATATTTAAATTTAATAGATATTTAACTATTTACTCCCATTAATTTCTCACTTATTAAATTCTTATCCAATTCTCACCCTTTCCCACCCTTTTGTATCGCTCATTGGTCTCAACAACGTTGAATTTCTCTCGGGCTTATATTTAATATTTTCACATATCGGTGTGGATGATATTTCAAACAAACTAAAGACGTCGTAGTAGGACTGTAGGAGACCTGTAAACTGCATCAGCTCATTTGTTGCAGAAAACATTTTCCGAACTTCCCTCCTCCCGGGTATCGTCGTCTTCAACTAAAATTCTGAAACTATCCCCTATTCTCGCATTGAAGACCAAAAAGAAAAATTTAAAAAAAACCAACGATGGAGGCGTTGAATAGTTTTTAACGAATAACTGGAAAATCAGAACGTAGTCCTGGTTTTTATTCAGCAAATGAAGTACATTGGCATTCCTAAGGCGATACATGCTCGTTATTAATCAGTGCCATATCATAAACTTAGTTTTGTTTAATTCAGCCGACGAAGTACATTGGATCCGGAACCTTGAAAGTCCTACCGCCAGCGTTTGGTCCCAACAAATCGCTCCATTGATCCCCAATGTTTCCGACGTATCCTGCATTCACTAGCTCCGTCCTCTTTCTGGATTTGTATTCCCCGGTCGTACCGCTGTCACTAACTCCCCTACAATTATTTGTAACAAAAAACAAAGAAAACCCACGAAAAGTTAACGATGTTAATCGCAGTAATTGTTAGAAAATAAGGAAATTTAAGGGTTGTTGGTTAGTTGTTAATCAATCATTACCTGAGTATAAGCCTTTCCCAACTGTCATAACCCTCATTCCTCAGATTGGTAGCCCTAACTTGTCTATTTCTTTCTCCTTGCCCCGTTAAGAAAACTGGCTTGATCCTAAGAGGTTTCAGGGCCTCGTATAGACGAAGAACTGCCGGCAGCGCTGGTGCCTTCGCTGCTTCCACCCACTCGTTAAACTTTGTGCGATTATATGGTAGTGCCCTGAAAATAATATATAGTGCACAATAAAACCATCAGTGAAATGTTTTATCACATCCAACATTAACAAAAATACATACTACGTAGCATGCGCAACTAAACTTTTAAATGGTGGGTTAATCCACAAAATCCATCAGACCCAGCTTTCCCATTTTAGGACCTCTAATTGACTACAAAATGCATTTATAAACATAAACCCTTTTTTGTTTCTTTATCACAATTAATTTGATGTACGAAAAAAAGATAAATATTTAGTCCAATAAACGAGACAAATCACAAACGTAGCAACCTTGATATTTAAAACGAAGTCAACACATATGCACGATGCAAAATGCGAAGACACTGGCCACTATTAATTGAATAGATCCAGTGGCTAAAAATGTTACGTTTCCTACGTACCCAAACTGGACGTCCGAACGAGCATAGTAAGGCAGATTAGATAGTGCGGTCTCGTCAATGTCAAAGACCCAAATTTCCTTGCCATTTCCGGCAAGGTTGAGGCTCCGAGCGTATTCAATAGCTTTATCAGCCACGAGTTCACAGTCGCTGCGGTATTGTTCCCCCTGCATGTAATGACCAACGTAGACTTCGCACGATTGGGGCACCAAACTCCAGTTACGAAGGTTGTTGGTTTCGACGGCAAGACGCCAGCTTAGACAGTTGAGTTGGGGAATTTTTGCGCCAGCAGAACCAGATTTTGGCCTGAGAAGATGGATTGGAGCTGTAATGCAATCTTCATGGTAGGGGGAGGGTTGTTCGTCTGTTAAAAGACGAATTGGGTTGGTTGAACATGATGCATGCGAGGTTACCGCTAAGGTAATGAGAAGAAACAGCACTGGGATTGTCATGATGTTTAAACTTTGAAGTGCGAGAGCGAATTGATGCGAGAACGCTCCTTGCGGTTTGGATTGCTTATATAGACAGACTTTGCTAGCATTTAGGATAATGGTGTGCATGGATTACAATGTTTAAACCGTGCTTTTGCATTTTTAAAAACATTTTACATTTTATAATATATTTTTTGAATGGAATGGAATGGAATCGAACTCATTAATCATTTATTTTTCTATTTTGGTAATTTTTGTTCCCAGGGTGACTTAAACACAAATGAAATTATATAATGGTGAATCCCTGAGGATTTGTGGAGAATATATAACTCGATTTGTTATACAATATGATAAACGTAAATCTTCATTTTTTTATTCAACATGCAACAAATATGTAATAATACTAATAAAATAAATACTGGAACAACGCGCATGGAGAACCCCTTTCAAGGGATGATAGTTGATAAGTGTCAGTCCACGGCAGGTTTTCTTTTAGGCTACGTTTAGATAAAAGATTCTCATTTGTCAAAAAAAAAAAATTAAACAAAAAAAAATTATCTAAAAATATTTTTATTTCAAAATTTTGAATTCAAATTTTTCCACTCAAATTCCTCTCACATAATTTTTAAAAAAAAATTCTCTTATTTTTTTCCTCTAAAATACTTTTTCTATCAATAAATACCCACTAAAATTTTTACACATTCTAATACAATTTTTTTTATTTACAAATAAAATTACCTTGTTCAAACGGACCTTAAGAGTTTTGCGTTTGTGGCGTTAGGTGGAGTGTGTTCAAAGATAATTGCGTGTTGTCGTCTTGTTTCATCATATTCCAAGGTATGATATGATATGATTTGCAAAAAGGAATAGAATATAAACAGTTTTAATAAGATTTTATTTGCAAACAAAAAATATCATCATCATGCTTGATTCATTTTCACTTATTAACAATGTGAATGCTTGTTATTAAATATTAAAATAGCGTATTACGAGAAATTTAGTGTTGAATGGTATCGCCTTGTAATTTGAAAAATAAAGGGTCTTTATGAGGGTTTTTTCTTTTTTATATTTTCAGAAATATTTGTTTATGTTTTAAGATAAATTTTGCCTCATTAAAAAATGATGTGTAACCCATACAATCCAACACTCTGTCCCGTTTACCAACGTGAATGGCTGGGGTAACATGCCATTCTACTCCCAAGGTGAGATTCGTCTCTATCCCAACGGGGAGAGAGTAATTTATTTTTTTAATTAATATATTTTATGTTATAATTCACGCAATATTAGTTGAGATTCTGGATTACAAATGTATATTTATGCTTGCCATGCAGGTCAAATGGTTGGATTTTTGAGTAATACTAAAACATTATTGAGGATAAGTGTAAATTATGTTTTAAAATATATTTGACGATTTTTTTAAAAGTAAAAAATATATTAAAAAATATAAAAAATGCATTTTAAAACTACTAAGTATACATACTCCAAAATATTAAAAGAGATGAGTCATACATAACTTACAACATTAAACTTGGTCGATTGGTAAGCATCAAACACAATGAGGAAAATATCCGAAAGAGTGTGTATGTATTTATTTTTTATTTTTTATTTTTATATTTTAAAATAAAATTTTATATTCTAAAAATATTTATCTTGTAAATGTAAAAGTATATAACGAAAATGTAATCAATTAGTTCATGATAAAATTAGTCTCATTTAGTAGGTTTGTGAGTCTTACAAACAAGTGTAAATTAAACACGAATGAAATATAATTATTTGGAACAGGAGGAAAACTACAGATAAAATAATATAAAATGTAAATTAACAACTACAATCAATCATTTTCAACTGAAAATTTTTTAATTCAATTTTTCAGCTTCCAATTTGATTTTAATTGATTATATGACCAACATTGTGCAAAATTAATTCGTTAAATTCCTTACCAAATGATCATATAGATTTGAAGAATTTTTAGATGTCTTCTTTAGATTCAGTGATAGTAACTTCTTCCCATTGTGAGTTAAACACGAATGAAACTCCAAAATGGTGAATCCCTGAGGATTTGCTATGCAATATGGTAAATTTAAATCTCCATTTTTTATTCAACATGCTACAAATTAACTACATATATATGTATCAATCACTCGACGATGAAAATATGCGGTACTAGTAATAAAATAAATATTGGAACAACACCAATGGAGAACCACTCTTAACTGTGGAGCGTGGAGTGTCTTTCTATCATCATCATCATCAGTGGATTCCTTTTCTTTTATTACCGTTGTGAAGACATGTAATTAATTAATTATGAATAATTTTTAAAAATATATTTTTACCTTTTCATATACATACAACATTTGTATTCAATGACATCGAATTGTAATTTAATTTTTTTTTTAAAAAAAAAGGTCTATATGAACAGTGATTTTATTTTATATTTTCACATTTTTAAAAAATATTTGTTTATATTTTAAGACAAGTTTTACCTATGACTCTATGAGACGCAACTCATGCAACCCCAAACTCTCGCATGCATTTACCAACGTGAACAACGGGGGCTACATGTGAGTCTCTCGAATCCCGAGCTGGGTTTCAGTCTCAATCCCAACGGGGTGAGAGATTAATTTCGAACGTGTTATTCTTAAATTAATATATTTTACTTTTTTGTTTAAAAAATTATTTTTAATTTTTTAATTTTAAAAAAATCACTCTTAAATTACAATTTTAAAATTCAAAATATTCTTATTAATAATTATTAAAAATATAAATATAAATATAAATATAAAATTATATATTTAATTAGTGCATTAAATGTATTATATTTAATATTTAATAAAAAATTATATTTAAATTAAAATTAACTCATTTTTTAAAACGGATAAAATATATTAAAACTCACGCAATATTAGGCGAGATTCCAAAAAAAAATGATGAAATGTTATTAAAATGTTGAAGAGATGAGTCTACATTATCTATGAGTGTGTATATGTTGTATTTTTATATTTTAAAATATTTATTTCATAAATGTAAAAGCATAAAATGAAAATGTAATTCATGAGGTTAATTATGATAGAATTAATCTGGTTGAGTGGGTTTGTACCCAATATAATTAGTTAGAACGGGAGGAAAACTACAAATAAAATAATATAAAACGTAAATTAACAACTACAATCATGGTTCGTAAGATCGGGATTTTACGTATGATCGATTTAGGGTAGCAGAATTAGATCGGTATGATCAGATCATAGAATCGTAAGATCCTACAAAAAATGATCAAAATAATTATAATTATGTATATTTTTCACAAAAATAAGTTGTGTACTTGTGCTAAATTGTAAAAAAATCAACATTATAAAATATACGATATATATGCACTCAAGACTCTGCTCAAATCCTGTTTAACAACAAATATTCATTATTCAATGACACTCTACAATCTACACAAAATAGTAATAGCACCAAATAAAATATGTAATGCATCTTACATTGCAAAACATTAACAATTTTACATCCAAATAGACAATATAAATAAATCTATTAAAGTTTTAGCTAAAACATTAAATTTAATAACAAATTAAAATACAGCTCATATTTAGGAATATATATTTTTACACAAACTATATATCATCCTCATCAAATTCATCATCTCCAAAGCCCATATCACAATATTAAAATGATGAAATTTTTTTTGCATCCAAAATGTAAAATTTAAAAATATAATAATTCTATATGCATTACATTTTAAAAATAATTTTATTTCATAAAATATTTACCAAGTAAACATACAAATATAAACGTACAAATATAAAATCCATTATTGAGCATTAATTTTTTAATATATTTTTTAAATTTTTTATATACTTTTTATTTCACAATTATTACCTTACAAAGTATAAAAATATATTTTAAGCAAATTTACCGTTGAAATACACTTTTTAAGCAAGTTTGTATAAAAATATATAAATACACTTTTTATTACCATTGAATTTGATGTCCTACGAAGCAAGTTTTTTCTCCAAAGCAAAGCAAGTAGGACCACCTTGATTGATTGATTTGATATGTTTTTTACGGTTAAAGCTGAGGAAAGGCCCCTATTCTCCACAGCCTAAAGCGAAGCCTCCTCTCTATTTTGATTCCGAACCGTTGGATGTCCTAGTTGAGTAAAATTAGACCGTCGATTCATCAGCAACGACGTCGCTTTATTTTTTTTGGGATCAGACAGAACCGCTAAAACCGATTTCATCGATTTTGAACGATTTTCAATAATTTTATTATCGATCTTACAATAATCTTAAGCAATTCTGAATCAATTTTATGCATTTGAATCGTAAAATTGTGTGATCTTATTATTTGGATCGCGATTTTAATAACCATAACTACAATGAATCATTTTCAGCTTAAAAAATTAAATTCAATTTTCAGCTCGCAATTTGATTTTAATTAGTTATATGACCAACATTATGCAAAATTAATTCGTTCAATTCCTTACCAAGTGATCATATAGATTTGAAGAATTTTTAGACGTCTTCTTTTGATGCAGTGATAGTAACCTTCTTCCCATTGTGATTTAAACACGTATGAAACTCCATAATGGTGAATCCCTGAGGATTTGAGGAGAATGCACAACTCGGTTTGCTATGCAATATGGTAAATTTAAATCTCCATTTTTTATTCAGCATGCTACAAATTAACTACATATATATGTATCAATCACTCGACGATGAAAATATGCGGTACTAGTAATGAAATAAATATTGAAACAACACTTGTAACAACATTTTATCTTATATTTTCACATTTTTTAAAAACATTTGTTTATATTTTAAGATAAGCTTTTTTTTTTTTTGGTTTACTTTGAGGTATCCCACATTCACTAACCAAACATGTTCCGAGCTCACTTCATTTTGTGACCCACTAAAGTGCTCCATTGCCCAGTAACGCCATTCAAGATAAGTTTTACCTACGTAAGTACAACTCATGCAACCTCACACTCCGTCGCATGCATTTACAAACGTGAACAACCAGGGTTAGGTGTGAGTCTCTCAAATCCCGATATGGGGCTCAGTCTCAATCCCAATAGACAGAGAGAGTAATTTCAAATGTGTTATTTTTAAATTAATATATTTTTTTCTTTCCATCTTAAATTAAAAAATAGTCTACCTTGACAATTTTTTAATTCTAAAACAAGAATCCATTCTTAAATTAAAATTTCAAAATATTTTTATTAATAATAATTATATATATTCATAATTAAAAAGTAAGAATAAAAATATAAAATTATATATTCAATTAGTGAATTAAGTGTATTGTATTGAATAATTAATAAAAAATTATACATAAATTAAAGTAAATTATTTTTTAAAGACGAAAAAAGTATATTATAACTTATGCAACATTAGGTGATACTTCAAATAAAAAAATGGTGGGATTTTTGAGTGACAATGAAATATTGTTAAAATGTTGAAGAAATGAGTAAGACATTACTTATGAGTGTGTATATATTGTATTTTTATATTTTAAAAATATTTATTTTATCAATGTAAAGGCATAAAATGAAAATGTAATTAATGAGGGTATGATAAAATTAATCTGGTCGAGTAGGTTTGGTTAAGCCTCTACATCGAAGTATGAGCTCAAACACTTGATTGTAAGACTCTCAGGGTACATTTGGACAAGTCTTCTTATTTGCAAATAAGAAAATTCTTAAACAAAAACAAACTATTCAAACACATTTTTATTTCAAAATTTAGAATTTAAATTTTCTCACTTAAATTCCTCTCACATAATTTTAAAAATTTTTCCCTTAAAAATACTTTTTCTATCAACAAATACCCATCAAAATTTTTACATATTTTAATATAATTTTTTCTATTTACAAATAAAAATGCCTTATCCAAACGGATCCTCAGATTCACGAAAGGTATGCCCACCACAACCGAGAAATAACCAATAAGCCACGTGCTTCTTGTCTGATTTTTTTTTCTTTTTCTTGTCTGAATTATTGAAAGCTACGAGAATGCCCAAAAGGGCCAAAACAACGGTGAAATAATAAAAAAGCCACGTGCTTCTTGTCTGATTTTTTTTCCTCTTTTCTCGGAGGTTCTTGTCTGAATTATTAAAGCTACGAGAATGACGTGAAACCCTATAATCCCGCAAAGGAGCCACGCGTATTTAAATTTCTCGATTGGTGTTGTTTGGTTTTACACGCAATCATAGAAGATATTTTTTACTATAATTAATTTCAATGCTCTATGATTGGAACCTTAAAACTATGGTCATCCTAAATGCCAACTTAAAAGCACAAAATGATGTCTTCGTTCAACTTTTATATTGATTTTGGGACTTTTGAGTTGGTTGAGAAGTTAGGGGGTGTTTGGTACCATGGGTTTGGATTGATTTGGATTGGTTTTAGTAATTTTTGGTTGTTTGGTAGGCTATGAATGGGTTTTATGAATCCTTTGGGGGTGGGTTTACAGAAATCCCCCCTGGGTTTTCTAAAACCCACACCGTTGGGTTTTGGCCCTCAAAAAAAAAAAAAAAAAATAACAACAAATGACCCGTGGGTGCGCCACTTGTCTAGGGGGTTACAAACCCCCAATGGTTTGCAACCCTCATTTTGCCTTTTTTTTAAAAAAAAAAACAAATTTTACTAAATTATAGAAAATATTTTTCTCTACAAAATAACATGCACTTTGACTATTTTTTGAACAAGATATAATTTTCAAAATATCATATAATGTAAAATAATAATATCTTTATTATAATTTTAATAAATTTATTAATATTAATTTAAAATCTATTCCATTCTATTACAAAATAATACCAAACAACATAACTATTATCATTCCATTCTATTCCAAACCTTTCCTTTCATCAAATCCATTCCATTCCTAAACCCACCATTTATACCAAGCACCACCTTAAATATCAAACCAATTATATCCACTAGCCAAATTTGTGATATTTGGTAATAGTGTTTAGTTTGACTAGTAAATCAGATTAAATTAATAATTTTAAATGTTCAAATGAAATTGAATTAGATTGAGATTTTATTGAGAGTGATCGTTTCGATTTGTGAATTAAATCAAATTAATTATTTTAAAATTTCCAACAGAAGTGAATTATATCGAATTTGAATGAAATCAGTTATCCTGATATCCCTTGTCATGATTATTTGGGAACCCACAACAAAAATTAGTCTGTGAAATGAAAATAATCAAAATCATATAAATCTCTTATAGAAATATCATTATTTCACGTGGAAGCCAAATAGTTCATGACGCCATTACCCTCCAAAATCCAATTAAATATCATGAATTTCATGCTTTCAATTGGGCTTTACTAAGGGGTGCTTGGTTGGAAAAATTAAATCAGTTAATAGGATTTATTATGTTATTTGGTGTTTGGTTAGAGAAAAAAAATGAATAGAATCCAGTAATGATCGTACAAAATTGGGTAATCATTAATTACTTACATCTCCCTTATAATAATTGATTATTTAAAATTCAGTAATTATTTTAATTATGTTATTCCAATTTTACACTCAATACTAAACTAATATTATTTTTTTATCCACTTTCTCCCTCATCATTTTCTCACTCGAATTTCTATTTATTCCTACTCACTTTTCTTTCTCTCTCATCCGTAGTCACTATTACTTTACCTACCATCATTTTCTTACTCTTCTTTATCTTTCATCATTTACTTACTTTAATTTCTTTTTCATTATTTTTCTCACTTTTCTTTATCTCTCACCAATTTCTCACCCTTATTTCTCTCTCATAATTTTTCTCACTCTATTTTTTATTTCATAATTTTCTCACTCTACTTTATCTCACATTCCTCTCATTTGTTGCTTTTTCTTTTATCATTTTCTCACTCTAGTTTTTATTTCATAATTTTTTATTACTTTGTTTTTTCTCTCATCATTCTCGACAGTTATTTTCTCTTCCATCCCTCCCGATAGTTATTTTCTCTCCCATCTCTCTTATCTGTTACTTTATCTCTTATCATTTTTCTCACTTTATTTTTTATTTCATAATTTTCTCATTCTACTTTCTCTCACATCCTTCTCATATGTTTTTTTCTTCCTTATCATTTTTCTCACTTTACTTTTTTATTTTATAATTTTTTCTCACTCTGTTTTCTTTCTCGTCCCTCTCGACAGTTATTTTCTATCCTATTCCTCTCTTTTGTTACTTTCTCTCTTATGGTTTTTCTCACTATACTTTTTATTTTATAATTTTTTTCACTCTGTTTTTTCTATCATTCCTCTCGATAATGACTTTGTATCTCATCCCTCTGCACTGTTAATTTATCTCTCATCATTTTATCACTATTCTTTTTCTCTTGTCATTTTCTCACTTTATTTATCTTTTATCATTTTTTCTCATTCTTATTTTTCTCTCGTCTCTCTCCACTGTTAATATCACTTTCATTATTTTTATCATTCAACTTTATCCATAATCATTTTTTTCAACATATTTTCTCCCTCATCTATCTCTACTGTTACTTTATATTTTATAATTTTCCTAACTTTACTTTATATCTTATTTTTCTGAATATATTTTATTTCTCATCCCTTTACATTGTTACATTTTTTCTCAACCCTTTCCACAATTCATTTATCACTATACTTTCTCTTTCTTCCTTCTCTACTATTATTTTCCTTCTTATTATTTTTCTAACTCTATTTTTTCTATCATCAAATTTCTTTCTCATATCTCTTATTACTTTATACTGTTATTTTTATTATATTTATTTATGAAGGTAAAATTAAAATTTTGACGGATTCTTATGTCCTTAATTAAATTAAACAAAACATCATCATTTGCATTAATATCAATTATAGAGTTTGAACTAAATACTAATAGTGAAATAAGAATTTTTATTATAATTGATCATTTTAATTGATCATTTTAATGAATTCCATTGTAATTTCTATGGAGGAATTCAAACCAATCTTACCCTGCCAATTGGTCTCAACAACGTTGCATTTCTCAAGGGCTCATATTATCACTTATCAGTGGGCTTGACAATTCAAGTAAACTAACCAAGTCGTAGTAGGAGGCCTAATCAAAAGCATCAGCTCATTTGAACGGAAAACATTTTCGAACTTCCCCTTCCCGGGTATCGTTGTCCCCAACTGAAATTCTGAAACGATCCCCCAATTTCCTCCATGTCTTAAAACCCTAGAAAATTTCTCCCCCTTTTTTTCCACTCTGTACTGATTCATGCAAGTTGCAGAGATGAAAATGCTTAGGAGACTGTACTCCTCCACAAATCACCTCGCCTCTCTATCATTACAAAAGCAGTCCTTTCGTGCAGCCTCTTTCCTCTCTTTTAAATCCCCGCGAAGCCCTTCATTTTCCCGCCAAATTCACTCCGCGCTTCCTCTCAGATGTTCGCAACCTTCCGCCGATGCAATCGATGCTTCAGCCGGCTGGAAAGCCGATTCAGATTCCGACAACTTCTCTCCAGCTTCAGAAAATGGTAATGTGGAGGCCTTTTACGACCCTATGTCCGGCCATGTGAGGACTAGGACTACAAGAGCGAGCAGTAGTGATAACGGGAATAGCGAGGATAAGGACAATAGTGGTAGTGGTTTCTCCAGTTTGGAGGTTGGGGTGCCTAGGGTTTATGGGGAGATTATTGGAAGGGGTAAGAAGAAGGGGAAGAGTAGGGCTGTTTGGGTGTGCTCTGACTGTGGCAATTCGTCTGGGCAGTGGTGGGGGAGCTGTCTGGCGTGCAAGAAAGTGGGTACGATGAAGCAGTTTTCTGTAGGAGAAGCAGAGAGTAATAGTGGTGGAGGTAAAGTAACTGGGATTAAGGTCTCAGAGAATTGGGCGCGGACGTGGCTAGGGCAGAATTCTGCTGATGCTGGTCCTATTAAGTTGGCCCATGTGAATAGGGCGATCAGCTCATCAGATTGGCGAATTCCTCTGTATGTTGTAAATGTCTACGTTTTGTGCGGATTTTTCTGATTGTTGTTATAAAGCTTATTGTTTTGCTTAAACTGATGCATGATAGGGAGTAAACTGTGAATGGATATTGGCTTCTTGGGATGTTGTTTTGGATAACATGATAATCTGTGATTAAATGAACTAACTTTTAGTAATCCAGGATTAGGGGTGTGGCAATATTAGTTTCTTGATCAAATTCGACTAAATTGTTGTATTGGTATAATCACTATTATTAGGTAACGACTTTCCCATACCAAATGAGCTCTCCTGTGGCAGTTGTTTGTTGATTGCACATTCTTTTGTTTTTACCCTTTCTATGTTTACATACGCAAATGAGCTCATGTGGTGAAGGAAACCAATACACTTAAACTTGATGATGGCAGTCGGTGGTGCATATGGCTAATTGCTGTCTTTTGGACAACAGAAGGCAATAATAGTATTAGTACAACTAAATTCTGGTAGATTAGTAGACGAATTTTCGTAATAGATATATGTAACATTTGATCCAAAATCTGTCTCCTGGTCTCTTGCATTCATTTGGAAGAAGTGTTGATGTATTGAATCTGGCAATTCTAATTTCATCACAACAAATATTTAGGTCTGGGCTGTTTGGAGCTGAAGTTGGAAGAGTGCTTGGTGGGGGTGTGGTGCCAGGTTTGCAGCCTTTCTATTTTATATTTTAGTGTGCTGTTTGCTTGTCTAACTTTTGGATCCATATAAAATTTCCCTGTCCACTGGGAGATTCTAATTGGTGTTTAGTTCGTTTGTTAGTGTGTCATGTTTACCATAATGCGTAATTGTATCAAAAAAGTAAAATGTAATATTGTTTGTTATAAATTAGCTTTACCTCATTTTGTAGGTGTTTAAACGACTGCAGATATAATGGTTTCGCTAATACTGATTTCTAGTAGACATTCAGACAGGATTTGATTTCAAGATTGAATGGTGATATTGGAATGCCTGTACAATTCAAGACAAACTTTCTAATGATTTAATTTTCAATTTTGTCCCTTCTCAGGTTCTTTAATTTTAGTTGGGGGTGATCCTGGTGTTGGGAAGAGCACATTATTGTTACAGGTATGGGATTGCTTTAAGGATTGGCTATGCGTATCATGTGAGATATTTCTTATGTTAACTGATATTCTAGAACTGGCTCACTGCAGTTTTTTGCTCTTTTTTTTTTGTTTTGGGGCTGACATTGAAATTTTTATTTAAACCATGGGAGATGGCTGCCATAATAGCCGAAGGGCATGATATGGGTGGGCCAGCGCCAGTTGTCTATGTCTCTGGTGAAGAGGTCAGTGCTTGTTTACATGAACTCTATATCTTATGAAATTATGTAACATATTTTGGGAAAAATCATAGTGCATTTTGCTTGAGAGTAAGAAATTTTATTATGGAGCTCAGGTAGCTTGATTTTCCCTCATGGATCTACTGGCTAGAAATTCAGTTTCTTTTTACCTTTTTTGTAATGCTTCTTCTTAGACCATTAAAATTCATGTGATAATGTCTTTCTTTTCATTTTATACTCTTTGTGAATTGAATTTATTTTTAGTTGATCTTAATGGTAGAGCATTGAGCAAGTTGGAAACAGAGCTGATCGCATGAAAATTGGGGCAACTGAGCTTTTCTTATATTCAAGTACTGATATTGAGGTCAGTCATGCTTGAATATCTTCATGTGCCTTCTTTGTGGACTATAATTGCTCCTTGAGTTAATGGCTCGCTAGTCCCATATGTAATATGTAACTAAATTTTGGTTTGAACTCGTTCTTTTTGGTCAGACTATGCTTAAGATCACAGTGAAAGGATCTTCTGTTTCACACATTCTACATGGTTCAAATATCTAGATTAAGAGAGGAAATTTGGAAATATGTATTCTTTTTTACAGTTGCCAAAATATGTCATGATTTAAGAAGTCAAAGAACATAAACAGTCACTTTCCCATCTGATCCTTTCTACTTTGGTTAATGACACATTTTTCTGTTTGGAAGTTGAAATTTAGTACACGTTTCTTTTTTGACAATACCAGTTTTTGACCCATTCCCTTCTTTCAGGACATGTTGAAATTTAGTACAAGTTTCTTTTTTGATGATACCAGTTTTTGACCCATTCCCTTCTTTCAGGACATGTTGGAAAAGGCTCAACCTCTTTCTCCTCGGGCTTTGATTGTTGATTCTATTCAAACAGTTTATCTACAGGGAGTGGCTGGAAGTGCAGGAAGCATCACTCAGGTTTTGAAACTTTCTGGGCATTTTAGTTAGTTGCAACTTGCAAGTGTTATGAACCGTCTAATCGCTGTCAAATATTTTGGGGTGACATTCAAAACACTAGTAACTTTTCTATATTGTTCTGTCTCTTCAATGTGAAATCTTTTGATTTTTATTTTTCATTATTAATAACAACAGTTTCTAATAAAGAATTATGCATGTCAGGTAAAAGAATGTACTGCTGCTTTGCTGCGTTTTGCCAAGAAGACAAACATCCCAATTGTTTTGGTAAGTACACGTGAGGAGAACTAAATTACTCAGAGATCCACGACTGAAGGAAAGACATAAAATAAACCCAAAATTTTTGAGTTCTTTCTATTTGCTTCATGAATTATTTGTGCTCTAGATTAGTGGCGTATTTTAGTTGTGGCATATGAGGATTTACATTTCTATGAAGATAACAGCAGGTATGTCTGTTTTATTTCTTTCAGGCTGGGCATGTGACTAAATCTGGAGATATAGCTGGACCTCGTGCCTTGGAGCACATTGTTGATGTTGTACTATATATGGAAGTTGGTACCTCTTTCGCATTCTCATTTCTCATGGATTTGATCTTCTCATGCTTCATTCCTTATAAAGTAGTTTTTTTATATGTTTTTTGGTATATGTGCTCATTGGCTGTTACTTTCTAGTCTGTTATTATGTTCAAGTTGAACTCTTTCTGATTAAATCAGCAATTGATTCTTGTGTGCATTTTGATTGTAAACATTGTAATCCTGATGCTGATCATTGTTGATATGTAAAAATTGATTTCTTGTTCTGCTGATCAGGCAATATATTTGTTGCAAATTTGATCTTTTCGGCAAACATTAGTGTCATAGTCAGTGTGATATTTGGAAGTCGTCCAGAGTGGAGATTGATGCTAATTGTACTCTTCATTCTATTTGGGTCTTTCATTTTGCTTGAAAATGAATCCGTTTGCTTTTATCTTTTGGTTTCCCTTCTAATTCTCTGATATGCTGCAAAATGAGATTGGCTTCTTTAAGTTCATGAAAACAGCTGTCTGTACTTGGAAGATTGTTATTGGCTCTTTCTTTACTCATTTTTACCTCATTTTGAGAATACCTGGTCTTTCTGTGTTTTTGCCTTTTTTCTTTCTGTTTCTTTGTGGATTTCTATCTGTTTTTTTCCCTTTTCTTTAAATAAATAATAACTCAAATGATTTGGCACTTCTATGTTCATTTGCCTTTACTCAGGGGGAAAAATTTTCTTCTCATCGTTTGCTTCGATCTGTGAAGAATCGGTTTGGAACCACAGATGAGGTAGATAATGGTTTCTATATACATCCACATCTATTCTATAAATGGTCATCTTTTTTGAACTCTCCTTGCGCATAATCTTTTTGGGCTAACTATTCATATTGTACGTTTGCTAGAATATTTTCCTTTTCAAGTTTGTATTTCAACTGAAAGTTATTTTCTAACAAAGTGCTCTTGTGTACCAATATAAGTATTTTTCTCTAGGAATCCAAACTTTTGTGCTTGTGGTTGACATTTTTTTTGGCGTGTAGTATCTTTTACCTCTCGTCTGGATTATGTATTTTTTAATAGATTTGATTTAATGACTATTTGTTTCTTCTGTCAGCTTGGAGTTTTTGAAATGTCACAATCAGGACTGCAAGCTGTTTCAAATCCCAGTGAGATGTTTCTAAGTGAAGAGTACTCAGATTCGGAGTTTCTAGCAGGGTTAGCTGTTGCTGTAATTATGGATGGCTCACGTGCTTTTCTCCTTGAAGTTCAGGTATTTTGCACCCCTGTTTTGTTTTTTCGGTTGATCTAGATGCATCTTTGTATCATGCACCTCTAAATATTCATACTTAGAATTTAAGTCCCAATTGGAACATCTTAGTTGTATTTTGTAATTCTTGTTTGGTTGAATTA
The DNA here is from genome assembly GCA_020080225.1 of Gynochthodes officinalis. NCBI lineage: Eukaryota > Viridiplantae > Streptophyta > Magnoliopsida > Gentianales > Rubiaceae > Gynochthodes > Gynochthodes officinalis. Next base: position 12,152,294 of record CM034625.1, on the reverse strand, counting down.
TGGATTGTGAATCTCAGGAGAAATATGTATATGCTGACTGCTACAGACCTTTGAGGTTGTGCTCTTTGTCTCACATTTTTGACAACTGAAACTGTATGGGAATTTAGGGGGCGCCTGAGGGGAATAGGAAAAGTAATAGAAATAATAATAGTGGAGAATGATAGTGGGGTCTTTTATTATAATTCTGTTAGTTGGTTTGTGCAGGGGAATGTGAATGATTACTAATAATGGTAGTTGGTTTGTGTTGAGGAAGGGAAATGATTATAAATTAATTGTAATAATTAGTAATAATTAATTAGTTATTATTAGTTAATTATTTATTATAATATTAAATTAATTAATTAATAATAAAAATATTATTGATTAAATTAATCTTAAGTAATTAATTAATTATAAATTATTTATTTATAAATTAATTAATATTAATTATAATAATTAATATTAGTAAATGAGATTAATTAATTATTAATTATAATATTAAGTAAATGAATGATTAATTAAATTAATCTTAATTAGTTAATTTATTATTACTTAATAATAATAAGTTAATAATAAATTAATTTATAATAATAATAATAATTAATAATAATAATTAATTAATTAGTATTAGTTAATTAATTATAATAACTAATATTAATTAATTAGTTTGTTTTAGTTAATTAATTAGTTAGTCATAATTAGTAATTACTTAATATTATCAATTAATTATTTATAAATTATAATAATTACTATTAATAAATGAGATTAATTAATTATTTAATTTATAATATTAAGTAAATGAATGATTAATTAAATTAATCTTAATTAATTAATTAATTATTACTTTGAATAATAATAAGTTAATAATAAATTAATTTATTAAAAAAAAGAAATGAATTTTAATTATAATATTAATTAAAAAAAAGAAAGCATTCCCTAGTTTTCATACCCCCCAATATTGGGGGGTATGAGGATTCCCCTCAAGTGAGGAATGAATTTTACTATTTGCATTCCATTCCCTCTAACCAAGCAGGAGATATTCTTTTATTTCCATTCCCTACCCCTCCAAACCCATGAACCAGGCGCACCCTTAAAGTTAATTGGTGCCAGCATAGGCTACACAATCCCATTCTTGTGCCTTCCAAGGGGAAAAGAAGTCATAAGATGTCCATTTTTATGTAATAATTGGTTTAGTGCTTGTTTGAAGAGGGTTAATAAATTTAAACTTATTATTTAACATTTAGATGACTATAAAGATTATACATTCATTTACTTATTTATTTTTGGCAGGCATTATGCATAGCAGGTTCTTCAATTATAAGACAAGTAAATGGTGTTCAAGCAAGCAAAGCGGACATGATAATTTCAGTAAGTGATTGGAAGATTATTTTAGATTTCCATGGGAGATGCCAGTCGGACTGTCTGAAATCATGTTTGTATATTTTGATAACTGTCTTTATGAGTGGCATGTAGTGTATGTGCATTTAATGTGCTGACACTTATGTATCCTATTGTAGGTTCTGATGAAACAAGCTGGACTAAAGCTACAAGAGAACGTAATTACTTTACTTCATTATTAAGTTCATGAAAATTTTCTTTGGTGACTGTTACATTTTCTTGGTTCTAATCATTTGTGTTGTGCCATTTCGTAATCTACTGTTGAAAGTTAGTGGAGGTCTAGGGAACATTCTGGCAACTGAGGTTGGAGGAGGAATTCTTATGGACTTTTATGCATAAATGATTAAAATGTGTGGAAGTATAATTTCCTATTGCATCAGAGAAGACTTGGGACTCTAAATTGAAAGTGCGAGTTTTCATAGTTGGATTTGTGTATCTTTCTAAGGGGAAAAGTGTTTTTAATGAAGCATGTAAAAAATGTCAGTTATGCATTTGTAGAACTAGATTATTTTTATCACTATACCTTTTTTTTGGTTCGAAGAAGATTTTATGCCATAAAAGAGGGAAAGATAGAGGGTGAGGGCTTTAGTATGGAATCTGGGATAACCTAGGCATATATGACAACCAGCTGAGCTGCGTTCAGAGGACCAAGCTTTGTACCTGAAACACAGAATTTCTACATTTATTTGATATTGTATATTTCCTTAACTTCTCACTGTTACCTTGTTGTAGGGAGTTTTTGTTAATGTTGTCAGTGGTGTTAACTTATCTGAGACTGCTGGAGATCTTGCAATAGCAGCTGCAATTTGCAGCAGGTAATAGCAAAGTTAATGTATGATGTGTTTTTTTAGTTATGTAAGGTTTTGATTTTTCTTCAGATGCAATGGCTCGAAATGTTTTCTATATGTTCTGGCCAGTATATCCTGTAACCAAAATTGTGACACACGTCATGGAAATTAAGTCAAAAGTGTTGGTTGAGCAAATCAGTTTGGTTTGAGCCTTTCCAGTCTACCTGACAACAGTCTTAATGTCTTTATTTACATCAGATAATCTTTATTTTCTTGCTATTTGAAATAGATTGCCTACTGGGTAAACTTTGGCATGGATCATTAAGAAGAGGGAAATAAAACTAAATGAATCAGTAGATGAAATCATGGTTTGGTGCTGCTTGTCACACATTGAGTGATTGCCTTGTAGTTTTCTTTCAGGCCTTTGATTAGTTGATGTTTTTCCTCTTGCCTTGTGGTAATGCTTGTGCTAGGTTTTGATTAATGATCCAAAACTATTTCTGTTTATACTGAAATAAGCTTCCTACGCCCTTCCAGTTTCTTGGAATATCCTATTCCTAAGGGGGTTGCATTCATTGGAGAAATAGGCCTTGGCGGGGAACTTCGTACGGTATGTATATACTTTGTATCATTCTACCTTAAATAGTTTTTGATATACGACCTGAAAACATTTGACTAGTCAAATGGTTTTAACAGGTTTTGCTGTCTTCATGGGGTCCTTAGGATGTATGTTCTTTTCAAGCATCTGAAACATTTCCTTTTTCTTTTGCACGTTATCTCGAAAACTGCAGGTGCCAAGAATGGAGAAAAGGGTTTATACACTGGCAAAGCTGGGGTACAGGAAGTGTATTGTTGCGGAATCAGCTAGAAAATTTTTGTCGACCTTAGATCTTGAGGAACTTGAGGTAGTGGGCTGTAGGAATTTGAAGGAGATGATTAACAGTGTATTCAGAAAACGGTGAGAGAGTTGAAGTGAAAGCTGTTTATGGTGTGTAAATTGCATATATTGTAGGCATTGTAATCCAGGCTCCCATGAGCTTTTTAAATGCAGGCGATTTGTGGGATCAAAACACTTGGATTTAATGATACTTTTAAAGCGCATTGAGAAATCAAACCTGCGAGGTGTTCCTCTCCTATCACTAGGCAGTATGTGGTTGGTTATACAGGGGAGGTTTATTGTAGCGTTTGCACTGCTGTGATCCTGCTTGATGTGGCGCCATCGGTAGCTTTTGCCTCCAACTACATGAATCTCCCTAGTCCAAACACGAGATGTACGTGCCTGGCAAGGTAACCAATTATTGGATTTTGTAGATTTTTCCAGTTTGTATGACTGCCAACCCCCCGATTAATTACTCAGGCGTATCTTTCGCTCTATTGTGGCCAAATCTGAAATCTCAACCAACTAATTAAAGTGCTCTTTCACAGCAAATGTACACGTTTAGAAGGATTAAGCCACATATGAGATGAATAGTGGTCCACAAAAACTGGAATTTCACGGAAGTAGCCTGGGTCAGGCCATTGTCAAAATTGTTTACAGAGGTAATAGGCTGGTGAAAATGATGGGATTGCAAAATCCACCGTGTAGATTCGTTTCTGTGCTTCGCTTGCAATAAATAAAAAGGTTGACGGGTGTGGCTACCATAGGACAAAATTTCAATGGCCGGCTGGCAGTCAATAAGGACGTATGCCAATGTGAAGATAAACCACGTATCCCACGAACATCAAACGCTGAAAAGAAGAGAATAAACTTATTAGTTATTACACGCAACAGTTTCTCTTAAGCAATTCCTTAAAATTTAAAATAAAAGAAAGACCCGGGGACGAGAAAGACAAAACTATAACCTATTTGGACATATGTGTGTACCGACCACCATAGGAAAATTCCAACGGGACAGTCCACATCTTATAGTAGCGTTTCCGAAACTGATTCTCTACTCTCTTTTTCCCCTCGCATCCATTGGTTTGATTCTCTGTTTTGGGACTTCATCAAAAGGTTTTGAACAAATTCAATGATCATAAAGTTTATCTCTATCCTTTGTAAGTTTGGTTTTCTGCATTTATTCATAGTTTCTGATATAAAGTTCCTTTCTTTACATCATATTTTCAATTGGGTCAAGCTAACTTGTGTTGGTTTGTTGTTTTTGATTTAGATTGAGGATGAAGAAGAAGACGAGATGTATATGGAGGATCCCTTTGCTTCTCGCTTGTGCTTACGAGAAGAATTGGTTCAGCGAATTTTTAAAAAGCTGATTGTTTGTTTGTCACGATGATGGGGGAGAAAAGGGACATAAGGCCCGTGCTTTTCAAATTTGGGGTAACTTTGGCTCTCTCTCTTGGTGGGATTCTTTATACTTTTTTGAGGACCAAAAGGATTAAGCCCCCTGGATCCCCACCCTCGCTGCCTTCTCCAGGTTTAGCCCATTTTATTTATTTTTTGATAGTTAATTTATGTTTTTGCTTTGATTTGTTCATACTTTGATCATAACTCGGATGTATGCTTAAAAACCAGAGCATCAGAGTCAGGCCGGCTCTGCATGGGAAAAGGTTGAGCACAAGAATGATGATGCTGATCATGCCTTACAGAAAACACCGGATGCTTGCAAATTAGTCTCAACTGCGCCTGACAAAGATGTGAGATTATTTATTTTATTTTTGTTTCTAAATTTAAATTTTGATTTTTCTCTAATTTTTTTGATGTCAATCGATTTAAAGATGGTTGGCTGTTTGTTTATGGAAGGTTATATTGGTTGTGCTCTTACTATTTCCAGGAACGATTTGAAGATTTTTTGGTTAGATGCTCATAATTTTTTATTTTTTGCATCACACAAGGGAAAGTCAATGCACTTTTTATTCTTTAGAATAACAGTTTGGAAGATGTGATTCTATCCTCAAGATTATGTCTTTGAGGATTGTATTTAAGTTCATACTATTTTGGCCTTTATGCTTTTAAGGAAAAAAAGATTCATATTAAACAGTTAGAGAGTTAAATAGGAAAATCTTAGCCTTTTTTGATCACTCCACTGTTCTTGGGATTGTTGAACATTATATCCTCCTTTTGGGTTCTCTGTTAAGTGTTAACCCATCAATCATTTCACAAACATCTTCACATGGTAATATTGATGTTTAATTACCTTAAAGAAATGTGCTTTATGTCAATTAGGTAGAAAAGTTTAAATGATATGATTTCCAGATAGATATTGAATTCCTCCCACTATTATATTTGCACCTTACTCATGAGTTTACCTTGTATTTTCATCCAAATTGAGATCTGGTGATATAATGCAAGGTCTTCCAAAAGTGGAACAGGTATTAGAAGTTCGTTCGATTGATTCAATATCGATGAATCTAGAAGAGAGGATCAGGGTTGGAACAAATGTATCATATGATTATGAGTTATTAAATGGGAAAATGAATAAAAATTCTCAATTGGATAGGCTGATCCCAAAGGACCAAACGAAGTCCTAATTGTAATTCGAGGATTTTTTTTAATTGATTCTTTTATACTATTGTGATATCTTACACCAGCGAATGGATATATTTGAGAGCATTTGGATGTCAGATGAATGGTTTAGGGATGGTGCTGGAGACATTCTCCTTGAATTGATTAAGCTCGATCATTTTGTTGCAGGAGTCATTGCTCCTCTCAAATTGCACCTGTGACAGTCTTGCTAGTAACTTTTCTCCTAGCAAGAGATCAAGCGGGGATAAAGACACATACCTCTTGCCAGAGTTCAATGATCTAGTGAAAGAATTTGATTTGGTTGCCACAAAAGCTAATTTTTCTCCGCGGAAAGATGTGGAAACACTTGTCCCAAATGCAGCAGTTAGCTGGAGTGAAAAGCTAGAACAAGAGCAAGAAATTAAGAGGCTGAGGGACATGGTTACAACTCTTAGAGAGAGGGAGAGATTGCTTGAGATTCAATTGCTGGAGTATTATGGTATTAAGGAGCAAGAAACTGCGGTCATGGAGCTTCAGAACCGACTGAGGATAAACAACATGGAAGCCAAGCTTTTCAATCTCAAAATTGAGTCCTTGCAGGCAGATAAAAGAAGGCTTGAGGAACAAGTAGCTGATTATGCAAAAGTTGTCTCAGAGCTTGAAGCTGCGAAAGCAAGGATAAAGCTACTAAGGAGGAAATTAAGGTCTGAAGCTGAGCAAAATAGGGAACAGATTTTAGCCCTTAAAGAGAGAGTTGTAAAGGTGCAGGAACAGGAAAAGAATTCTCTTTTGACTGACTCAGATATCCAGTCAAAACTCCAAAAACTGAGGGATTTTGAGGAAGAGGCCATGGAACTAAGGAAGTCTAATGACAGCCTGAAGGCAGAAAATTCTTCATTGGCTCAAAAATTAGAATATTTGCAAGCTATTGCAACTTCTGTTTTGGATGATGAAGAGGTTACCCTTTTTTTCTTTTGGCTCTTCTATTTTTGTTCTTATATCTTTGCTGAAATTTTCTTTATAATTCAACATGTATTCTTGATGACAGACACAAGCTTTGAGGGAAGAGAGTAACCATCTAAGACAACAAAATGAAGATATGGCTAGAGAAATTGAGCAACTCCAGGCAGCTCGTTGCACTGATGTTGAAGAACTAGTCTACCTAAGATGGATAAATGCTTGCTTACGCTATGAGCTTAGGAATTATCAGGCTGGCCCTGGTAAAACAACTGCTAGGGACCTCAGTAAATCTTTAAGTCCCAAGTCAGAGGAGAAAGCTAAGCAACTAATACTTGAATACGCACATAAAGAAAGCACAGGGGAGAAGGGAATTGAAATTGCAGATCTTGATTCTGATCGGTGGTCATCTTCTCAAGTTTCCTTTCTTACGGAATCTGGTGAAAATGATGATTCATCATCCCTTGATGTTTCGTCAGCCAACCAAACAACCTCTTCAACCAAGACGAAGATATTTGGTAAGCTTATGCGTATATTAAGGGGAAAAGGCAGTCGCCGTCTCAAAAGGAGTTCATCTCTGGAGTTAGCTCCACCTTCTGAAGATACGGTAGAAATGAGTTATAGTAACTCTCCACGTTGCAGTACGGGCATTTCACCCATGATTGTATCTGGGACTGATGGCTTTAATATGAGGTCAAGAACTTCATCTCAGAGCTCATTTAGACTTTCTCTGGATCTCCAAAGACCTCCATGTTTTCAAGGATCAAGGAGCCTCCAAAGAGAAGATAGCATGAACTTAGAAAGTGCTGAGAGCAAAACCCATGATGGATCATCTTTCATTTATAAAGTGATAAATCCCATGGCAGAGGAGGATGCTACTGACTTAACTAGAGAAGATCAACATCATCTAGGTTCTAAGGATGCTCAAAGTTCCAAATTGGAAAAATATGCTGATGCTTTGAGAGGCTCTCGGCGAAAACCATCGTTTCGCAGGAGATCAGCATCAGTTAGTTCCTTTTGACATGTTGGAAGAATCAGAAGCTAGTTTCTTCTGTATCAATTTTTGTCCTTATTGTTTCCTATACATGTTTTCTTCCTTTTATTTTCTAATGTTCCATGTATGGGAGATTGGAATGGGTTTTAGATTAAGTTCATGTTGGCCCTTTTGAGCTGCCCCACACTGGCAACCTTACCAGTATAGGATTCTTAGTCATGGTAACAAAACTTTCCGGTGTACATATTTGCTATTGTGCAGTAAAAGAAGTCAGAGAAAATAGTTGCATTACATGGTTCTTGTAAGGAACTGTACTTTTATTTCCATGGCTTTTACCTTTTTTTTCCGGTATGAGTTTGGAATAGATCAAAGTTTCTTGAAGATACAATTATTAGCTTTCTCAAAGTCTAGTTTTAATAACATTTACATAAAGATCCTATTCTTTATATTTTCAGATCACATTAATTATTGCCTTACAAAATTTATTACTACTCAAACATAATAACAATATTTATAATGAAATATTCAGTGAATTAAAAATTTTAATGAAATTTAATAGTGATAAAAAAATATTTTTTTTAAAAAAGAGAAAAAGACAGAAAAAAGCATCAGTCACGTGATATTGATCACCAGACTCACACGGGTGATTTTGTCACAAAATATTCCAGCGTCTTTTATGAAGACGCCACCGTTTAGATCTCCTTTACCCGAAAACGACAACGTTTAATCATTCAATACTTGCGAGTACGGCAGTAATGTAGTCAGTAGCCGCGTATCTTCCGTACACTACCAAATATCACTACGGAGCGCGACCCCTGATCTTTATAACAAACTTTCCCGCCGCTCACTTTCTCTCTCTTCATATCCATAACCGTACGGACCATTCCCAAAACCATCAAACTCGGCATCATCTATTGCTTTTCCTCTCTAACTCTGAGAGGGTTCAAGAAAATGGCGGCAGCATTGCCCATGTACCAGTCACTACCACCGCCGCCGCCGGGGGTGGCATTGGCGGTGTTGCCTGCAACGACTTCTTCCTCTGCTGCAGTGAGGACGGCCTCACTCTACGTCGGTGATCTCCACCCAGATGTGACGGAGGTGGAACTACAGCAAATGTTTGGGACAGTGGGTCCATTGCTTTCTGTTCGTCTGTGCAGAGATAGAGTCACTCGCAGTTCCCTCTGTTATGCTTACGTCAACTTCCTCTTACCCTACGACGGTAATTTTATCAGTTGCTTCCAATGGCTTTGATTAAAAAAAAAAAGTTCTTTTGGGTTCTCTTTTGCTCTGTTTTTTGTTTTATTTTTTCTCGATTTGTTCTTGTATGCAATGTTAGTTATTGTTGTTTCTCTTGATGTCCATTCGTTTGTGAAATGGGCGTTTATGATACTTTCTATGCGTTTCTCTATTTATTTATTTATTTATTTTTTTCCGTTTTCCTGCTCTGGGTCTCGTGAATGAAAATGGGAATTGTTTATTCCGCCCAGATTTAATGCAGCTTCTCAAACACAAATGGGCAAATGGGCTATATTTCGAAGCAATTCTTTCTGTGTTGGATTTGTCTGCAACAGAGCTTTGATCTTTGCATTGCCGTCTTGTTTGTGCTCTGCTTTGTTTGCTAGAAAATCTCATACTGTTTGTTGCAAGATAGTTAAATTTACTTTTAAGTTGCTTCCTTCCTTGTCTGAGCATGGGTAGTTAGGTTTTCCTTTTTCAAGACATTGATTTTCTCCCAACTATAGAATGTCGTAGCTTCAAAATAGAATGTGATTCTGTAGGCGTTTTACTTGATTATTTTAAGAGGGCTTGCGTAATTATTATATCTTTCTCTGTTTTAATCAGCATCTAGGGCTCTGTCTTGTCTAAACCACACTAAATTGAGGGGGAAAACTATGAGGATCATGTGGTGTCAGAGGGATCCTCTTGCAAGAAAGAATGGTGTGGCCAATCTCTATGTCAAGAATCTTGTTCCTTCAGTTACCAGTGCTCGGTTGGAAGAAATCTTTGGCAAATATGGGACAATACTTTCTTGCAAAGTTGCTGAGGAAAATGGAATGAATAAAGGCTTCGGGTTTGTTCAATTTGAGTCTGATGATTCTGCCACAACAGCTCTTAGTGCTCTCAATGGTACCATGCTTGAAGGGAAGCAGCTGTGAGTTAATGTTTTTGTTTTTCATGTCCTTGTTTCTTTATTCAATTGCTTATCACATGGCATAGATCTTTTTGGTCTTATGCTTTGGTTTCTCTCAATTTTTGGAGTCACTTCCTTTTTCCCTTTCCATTCTTTTGCGTCCACTTGGGAGAGAGCGGGTTTTTTTTTGGGATAGGGGTTTCAACGGACTATTGCCACATAATTGCACAGAGCATCTTTTAAATTGAAAACCATGACAATTTGAAATCAACAAGTCTCCAGTGGCGAGGGAGATGCATGAAAGAAGTTAACTTTATCTGTTGAAGATTTCAAATGAATAGACTACTAGTTTAAAAGCAACTTTAAAATATGGTTTCTGGTGCTTCAATTACTTAGCTACTTTAATAGAGGGCAGCGACTGCTATGTTCTGTTTCCTCTTGTCTTTTGCTGTTCAGTGACTAAACTAAAGAATTCCACAAAATATTCTTCCTCTGAAAAACTTGCATGTGAGCAAATACAACGTAGAATAGTTATAACTTTGAGGAGCTTGTTTCCCATACATGCTTTCAATTTTATGTCCATAATCAGAATCTTATTTAATGGATGTAAATGCTATGCTCCTTCAGATATGTCTGCAAATTCGTTAGGAAGAATGAGAGAAAGGATGCCTCAAATGAAACATTCACAAATTTATATTTCAAAAATCTTGATGAGGATGTTACAGAGGATCGCCTCAAAGAAAAGTTTTCAGATCATGGGACAGTCTGCAACCTTGTGATTATGAAGGATAATGAAGGAAAATCTAAAGGTTTTGGATTTGTGAACTTCAGTTCACATGAAGAGGCTAAGAAGGCCGTGCAATGTCTGAATGGTGCTCCTCTTGGTATTTTTCCAGAATATATTCATCTAATGCCTTAGTTGTTATATTAGGCCATGCACAATTACGGATCTTGACTGTAAAATTCTTGTATTGATCAGGTTCTAAGGTTCTGTTCGTTGGAAGGGCTCAGAAGAAAGCAGAGAGACGAGAGATATTAAAGCATGTACATAAAAATTTGCACAAGAATAACCCTGAGAATTCTAAGGATTCAAACCTCTTTGTGAAGAATCTCAACGTATGGTTGGATAAAAAAGATTTGGAATTACTTTTCAGCCCTTTCGGCAAAGTTACTTCAGCGAAGGTAGTTTACAACGAAGATGGTGTGAGCAAAGGATTTGGTTTTGTACGTTTTTCTCGTCCAGAAGAAGCAAAGAGGGCTTTGGACTCACTTAATGGTAAGCGAAATCTCCTGTTTCTTTTGTCTGTTTCCATGTATTGGCTTAGTTTCTGATGTTTAGGTTGCGTCTGATAGGAACTGCTGTCCAAGGCAGGGTTCTATATGTAGCCTTGGCTCAGAGTAGAGAAGAACGTCGGAGGCACTTGCAGAGCTGTCCCGTGCAGTACCCTAAACAGCCATTTCATCCTTCTTACTGGGACATCCTTGTCCCTCAGTATCACCCCCTTTATTACAATTTCCCACCTCCTCTGCAAGCATCTCCTCCATTTTCGATGCCACACCTCAGCTCATTCCAGCTAAAGCTCTATGAGAACTTTAGAATTGGTAGCAGTGGAGTTTTTCCCTTTCAAGGGCAGAGACATCTAGAGAAGTTACCAGACACTTCTGTAAGTGAATTCCATGATTATTGATAGATAACAACTCTGTCAATGGCTCATGTGTGCTAACTTTCCGTGTCTGTTCACATTTTCAGTTTTTTGAAAAACACTTGCAGGTTCCTCGTAAACAGCCACAGCAGGAGCCCAACAAGGACATGGCTTACCGGTCTCATGTAAGTTTCATTTGTCTGGTTCTCTTTACCAATCTTGCTCATATTATAGAAAATTTTTCCACTTTTTCTCAAAGGACATTCCATAGTTTTACTAAAATTGCTACTGCTGCTGCTCTTGTGATTCGAATTCTTTGAATCAACGTTTTCCTTGGGGCTGCATTTTTTGTTCTTTCCATCTGTTGAAAAAAAATTTCTTGGTTTTTGTTTTTAATCAGTATAAGAAATCTCTTGATTTCTTGAATATCCAGATTGAGAACGTTTTTTAAGATAGGTTTATCTCATATTTCTTTTCAGCCCCAAACATCAGCTTCTTCTCAAGGCTTGAAGCAACAGAAACCTTTGATTAAACAGGGCAATAAGAGTGTCAAGGGTGCTCCGGAGTCTTCCACCTCAGGTTCTGGATCTGGAAATCCTCCGACTGGATCATCACTGCAGTGGGTATACAAGAACAATTTTGGAAAAATGTTTCAACCTTCTGCTACATATATTCAGGTTAGGGGTTAGCTAATTAAATCTTTCTCCTCCATCCATCAATAATGGGCAATCTTCTGTCAATGATGATTTGGAACCATAATTTTGAGGCTAGGCAAGCAAGATTAAGAAAATTTTCTTGCCCTACCCTTCACTTGCTCCTTTTCCAACCCCATCATATGTCCAAGAATGGCCACGTGGGTTTTAAAATGAAAATCTACTATTTTCTAGCCACCACTAACCCATTATTAATCCAGTTGTTATTAAAATTTCTTGTTAGACTGGACATTCAACAAAGAGAACTGAAGTGCTTGTGGAAATGGATATGCAGAAGCTACTGAACTCCCAAAATCCTTTGGCAGTGCCTGCTGAGAAAGCCATCAAAATGATAGGGGCAAGTTCTGGGAGTCAGACTTGTAGTTACTCTTCAGTAAATCTGGCAGCTGCTTAGCTTTAAGTCCACTTATGTCAGCTATTAAGCATTTCTTGCTGCGCTGCTGCTCCCCTAACTTCATTGGACAATTTTTCTGTAAATGCCATGGATTTTGTAATGATTGTGTGAGCTTTCAATCCTTGTTGAAACTCAAGCATAGATCACTGGTAGGATCATACTGTTTGACAGATTCTTGTTATGGTTTAACTTTGCCTCTTCCCTTGGCATAATCGACTCTGCCTATGGATTATATAGGCCAGATTTCTGGTTTCTTGCTATAGTGCCTTGTTTTGGTTTTGTTATCATATCGTGCGTGATGTAGATTTCTATTTGAATGATTTTGACTTTGATTTTGGCAGTGTTAGTTTTTGTCTTGAATGCGGTGTGTAACACACTCATTCTGTATTTGGTGGCAGCATCAGCCTATTTCTGCATTTAGAGAAATTATCTACAGCAATGTTTTTGGGTTGTATATGTGGTGGCATTTTACTCGTGTTTTGAAATGTTTGACAATTTTTTTTTGTGTTGGTTGTGTTCTGCTATTGTGTTTCACCAGCGAGGTTCACTCGAGAATCTTTTGGTAGGATTATCATACGTTAGATTGCTTCATCAGCATTAACATACATATTTTGAAATACAGTAGAATCCCATAGATTAAACCACAAGAGGAAAACATAAATGAAGAACAAATACTTCAGCAGCCTTGTTGACCTTTACGAATGAAATAAGCCATATCAAGAAGACTCGGATTTCATCAACCTATAAGGCTGATTCCTTGGCCGACCAAAGAATCAGCAAGAAACCGATTTGCAGCCTCAGAGGGATGTACACCATCCCAGAACACATATTGTGTTGCATTACTACAGGTTCCTAGTGATTTTTTATTGCATAAGAATGCTGTGTTCTGAGCTTTCCCTGTTCCGCAACAACTTCTGCTTGCTTCTTTGAAACCTTAAAACAATAATGATGACATCACAGTTAAAAAGAAGTTAAATGAACTGCCATGCTTGTTACCTAGGTTAATTTTTTTTTTAGTGGAAGTTGTACTATTATTTTTCAATACCGTAATCTGGAGGAGTTCTAATGACATCGTAGAGGGGCTTGAAAATGTCGAAGACAGCTAACTTGAGGCCTGGAAGCTGTTTCAGGAGTTGGGATGCAGCAGCATTGAGCTTTTTATTGAACAGCTGGGCGTCATTGTTGTGTTTAGCCACACATCCACTGTGGTGAAGTCCATACAAAGTCTTGGCTGCTGGAAGGCACCCCAGTGGTGGCAGTGAAGTCACCCCAATTCTCCTGGCTCCCAATCTATACAGATCCTGTTTTTTAACCAAGAAGACAAATTGTTCAAAGTCTGACAAGACTGGTAATATCATATGCCTACCATTTTTTCAGTAAATTTAAATGGAAAAATGGAAAAATTGCAAGAACAGAATTCACCGTGACGAAGTTTGAAAATCTGCCGACCAGGAAGGAAGAGTACTGATCAGGGGTATAGACTTTGTTGACGGAAGGGTTGATGTAATAATTTTGATTGAAGTCACCTGTTCCAAAACTTAATATGTACAATGCATCCTTGACTATGGATGAGGCTTTTTTACTGCCGGCTATGCTTTCTAACTTCTTGATATACTCCTGGAAATACTTCAACTGCTGCGACAATGATATAGCATGCTGCACAAAATTTATAGGTTAGATATGCCCTTTTTTTACCATAAGTAGCAAATATTAACTATATATTTGGGCGCTGCAGTAATATTTTACACTATCTACATTTCACATTTTCAACATGTCCCAAGGACAAGGAAAATAAGTTTTTGAAATTGCATTAATGCTAACATTTAAGTGGGCTGTTTGATCATCATATCCAGATGCAGCAGAAGCAAAGCTTGCTCCAATTAGAAGGTTTTCCCCTGATGCTTGAGGGCTAAGATATGCAGGTGGGTAAGAAGTAAATCCCAGAGTGTCAGCTGAAGAAAGCAAAAGCAAAAGAACTCAGATGATGGGTTAGTAGTTTAGCTTTAGAAAGTAGTGGGATTTAAACGTGTTGTGAACAACCTGTAAAATCAGTAACTAGCTTTCCATTGCAGAACCTTCCAGTGGGTTGATGATTGGTAAAATCCCTTCCATAAGGTCGATAATTTGCTTTATAAAACGTGGGAAGGTAATTGTTGTTCCCGACATCCACCGCTGAGTCACCAAATGTTATCAGTGCTGGAACAATGCTTTGGGCATCCGAAGTGGCTGCAACCAGCAACGCAAACATGAAAGCCAATGTTTTGGCTTCTTTACCTAGGATGCCCGTATTCTTGAACTGGTACATTGTATTCAAATGCCTGGGCTAATTTTGATAGTGAAGTACTATATTATATATTCAGGAAGATGAGAGTTATGCAGAATTTAATGGTGATTGTAAGAAGGCTGTTGAGATATTATTACATGCACTGTGTAGTCAAATGCCCGTATTCTTGAACTGGTACATTGTATTCAAATGTCTGGGCTCATTTTGATAGTGAAGGGTATATTATATATTCAGGAAGATGAGAGATGCAGTATTTAGTGGTGATTGTAAGAAGGCCGCTGAGATATTATTACATGCACTGTGTAGCATTGAAAGTATGGCTGATAAAAACGACCCACATAGCTTAAATTCTGTCAACAGCATCCAGGTATGTGGTTATGAAATATTAACATCACCTCCGACAGGGAGATCTTTAGTCAATGAATCAGTGATAATTTAACCCGAAACAAATCATTTTCATAGTCTTGGCAGACACATGTGAACCTCTTTCTTTCCTACTCCACATAATGTAAATTGTGTTTAGCACTAGATTCGAAAGCAAAGAATGAGTGATTTGGGGCTTTAAATTGAAAATATGACTGTATTTTCCTAGTTAGCACTTCCTTATATTGCTTTAGTATTAAAAAATGAGTTAACTTTTTATTGAAAAATTGTAAATTACAACACATTTAATGTATTATCAAATGTATAATTTTTTAATTTTATTCTTAATTTTTAATTTTAAATTATGTTTATACTTAATAGTAAGATAATACAAAAAATTTAAAAATAAGCTATTTTTTAACCCAAAAAAAATTAAAAATGATTTTTTTTTTTTTAAAAGTACAGACATAGTAATTGCTCTAAAAAAAATACCCCAGTGACTTGTAAGAAGGACTGGGGGGATGGGTTGGGGCTAAGGCAATTGGGATAGATTTGGACTAATGTAGTGCCTTTGTCAGAACAAGAGGAGTAAATGGAACGATATCGTATGATTACCAGCAATAAATAAGCATGTTCACAGAATTAGTAATATGCAATAAAAGTTTAGTTATGTAGGGGGGAGTAGTAACTTAATTTCCAAACTGTATTGTCCTATAAAAATGTACTGAATCAGCTGAGTTCAGCAGGATTGGTGTACAAGGATTATTCCCTCACTTTCTTGGAAATCTCTCTCCCCCCTTTCTGCTAATTTTTTCCTCTGTATTCCTCTCATTCTCCTTTTCTTTTTTGTACTGAACCCCTGCTTGAACACTCTCAATATCCTTTTCTCTTTTTATTGAATCAATATACTGTCTTTGTTGGGGTGCATAATTCTTGTTTATTCTGTAGATTGTGACAACCTTCTGCGAGACTGGGCGAATTGTATGGGCCAAGATATATTGGTCACTGATGTCAGGACCCAGGGCTATGAAAATTAAAATAAAAATACTTTCATTGATATAAACTGCAAATTATTACATTAACGCTCAATTTCTGAAAATAGAAAGGCAAGAAAATGAAGATGAGGGAAGGGAGAGAGAAAGGACAGTGAATGGAGAGGAGAGGAAGGACAGAGAGAAGAATTCAGGAAAGAGTGGGGACGGGGAGAGAGAGAGGAAGGAGGGAAGGAGGAAGAAAGGACAGGGCAGGAAAGAAGAAACTCAGCAATTATCCATCAACGCTTTGCTGCACTATATTTGTTTATTTATTCTGTTGCTTGCTGATTAACTTAGGCTAACGACTTTCTGGAAACTAAACGACATCTTTTTATTCCGATTCTTGACAACTGGCTATTGTGTCTATGGCTGTCCCCATAATTTATACGCTATCCTCTGTAATTATATTTCGCTGTACAATCCTACATGTGCAGCATCCTTATCTTAGTGCAATAATTCAATACCAAAATTTCTTTTTTTTGCCCACCTATTGTGTTTATGGCTGTCCCCTTAATTTATAAGCTGTCTTTTGTAATTGTATCTGGTTGCATAATCTTATGTGATGCAACATATGCATGAAATATTTTCTCGTTCAACAATCTTGCTAGCATCCATGAATAACCAAATCTTGTGCAGTTTATTCATGATAGATCGTATTGGTCCGAAAATCAATAACAAACAACATTTATGGATTAAAAAAACGCAAGTATTTTGAAAAAGTACAGAAGAATCACATCGTAGAGATGATCACAAACAGAACAAAAAATGTAATAGCCCATTTGCCTACACAAACATGCAGATATATAAAACTTGGGTTTCACTCATCCTATCAGGCTGATTCCCTGGGCGATCAATGAATCAGCAAGAATCTGATTAGCTGCTTCAGAAGGATGCACGCTGTCCCAAAACACATACTGGGATGCATTGCTACAGGTTCCTGGTGATTTTTCATTGCATAAGAATACAGTTGTCTCAACTGTCCCTGTTCCGCAACAACCTTTGGTTGCTTCTTTGAAACCTACAAAAGTTAAAACACAGAAAATACTTAAATTTTTGGTTTTTTTTTTCTCATGAGAAGCTGTGCTGTGGTTTCTCAAAATGTACCATAATTGGAAGGAGTTTTAACAACGTCATAGATGGGCTTGAAAATATCAAAGACAGCTAATTTGAGGCCTGGAAGTTGTTCCTGAAGCTGGGTGGCAGCTGCATTGAGCCTTTTATTGAACTGTTGGGCGTCAGTGTTGAAATTAGCCACGCATCCTTTCTGATTATATCCATACAAAGTTCTGGCTGCAGGAAGGCATCCCAGTGGTGGAAGTGAAGTCACCCCAATTCTTCTGGCTCCCAGTCCATGCAATTCCTTTTTTCCCCCCAAAGAAAACCAATTTTTAGATATTTACCTCAAGTTGGACAGCAATTGCAATGCACAAATGCCCAATTTTATTTATACTAGTTAATAGCAGATAGTTTCAAATTTCTCTTTTGGTTTTCCTGGAAAATTGCAAGAATTGAAAGAACAGAATGAATGTGCACCTTAATGAAGTTGGAGAATATGCCAACAAGGTAGGAGCCATATTGATCAGGAGAGTAGACTTTATTAAGTAAAGGATTAACATAATAGTTTTGAAAATAGTCACTGCTACCAGCACTCAGAATGTACAATGCATCCCCAATTATGGATGAGGCATTATTCAACTTCTTTATATACTCCTGGAAATACTGTAGTTGCTGTGATAATGATATAGCATGCTGCCAATTTTGAGAAAAGGAAGTGTTAGTTACTGAATGAAACAGGATTTGCACTGGAAAACAAAATCAGGGCTACAACGGTTTTTCTTGGCCCTGAAAAACTGAATTTGCATTGGATTGATGCTTACATTTAAGTAGGCTGTTTTATCATCATATCCAGATGCAGCAGAAGCAAAGTTGGCTCCAATGAGAAGGTTATTCCCTGATGCCTGAGGGCTAAGATATGCAGGTGGATAAGAATTAAATCCCAGGGTGTCAGCTGAGGTAGACAAGAGGCAGAATTTTAGTTAGCATAGTATCATTTTGCTTCAAACATAATCGAATCTTGAACTGAACTTGCCTGTAATATCAGTAGCTAGCTTCCCATTGCAAAACCTTCCGGTGGCTTGATGATTGGCAAAATCCCTCCCGTATGGTGGATGATTGGCTTTGAAAATAGTAGGAAGATAGTTGTTGTTGCCGACGTCCACGGCGGAGTCGCCAAATGTAATCAATGCCGGGACAAGTTGGGCATCTACAGTGATGACAAATGCCAAAGCAAACATCGAAGCCAATGCCCCTTTACCGAGGCGGCCCATCTTCTGCAAGTGGTATAATTCGAACTAAAGAAGGTTGTTTGAGCTAATTTTCATTTTGGCTATGTGATTATTCAAGATTATATAAGAGGGAAAACAAAGAAAGAGACAATGCCACAATTCAATTAAATGTTTGCATTGAAGAAGGAAGATGAAAGTTGAGAAGGTTTTAATGTTGCCTGAAAAGTAGTTATGGTATTATGCAGCATTCATAGCACCCATGAAACTGGTCTCCCCCAACCAACCTCCATTTCAGCCTAGAATATATTTCAAAGATTTTTCTCCGTCTTTCTCATGTTCATCATGTATTAGCTTTCCTCTTAGTTCCGAAGTGTTGACCAGCTATAGTCATCTTACTGAGGAGCGATTTTATATTTCAAAGATTTTTTACTCTGTCTTGCTCATGTTCAATTGTTCATCATATATAGCTTTCCCCTTAGTTACAAAGTGTCGACCAGCTATAATCATCTTGCTGAGATGCCAGTGTATGAACCTACATCATATCCTGCCATTTGGAAATTGGGAGCTCAAAATGCCTATTAAAAGTTATTACTCAGAACTACAACACTTGAGTTGATCTCTACTTTGACCATTACTGTGAAACATAGTTTATAGGATTGGTATTTCACACCAAATCGATTTAGAATAGTAGGATCAAATCGTAGAATCGTAAGATTTTAGAAAAATTGAGAAAATATAATTTATAAATTATTTTAAAAAAAATTATTAATCAATATATAAATAAATATGTAGAAAATTCATATATAGTTTATAATTAAATGATCTTATTTCAATTTTTATTTCTTATAACATTTATATGATTTTTTCAATATTTTAGTTGCTGTTGTGATTAAAGGGTATTTATGTATAATTTATTTATTTATTGTTAAAAATTAATAAAAGTATGATTAAACTAATTAAATTATTTATATAATGATAAATCTTTATTTCATTTAAATATGATAGCTTTTTTTTGAATAAATTTAACTATATTTTATTCACATAATAAATGTAGAATTTTAGTTAGAATCGGAATCGTTTTAGTAAATTTAAATCGTAAAATTATAAAATTAATAGGATTATATCAGAATTTTGAAAATTATACTGTAAAATTTGTGATTCTGACTTGCTATTTGGAGTTTTTGTTCCAACTGTGCTATTCCCAATTCCCAACAGGACCATACCTTGACTTATTGTGAAATGTCATCTTCATATGCTGTTATGGAAAGTGCCTGGAAAACTGGTACTATAGTGGTTACTGATTAGTGATGAAGCAAAGTAGTTGAGGCTATAATTATACTGAAGTGGTCTGTTTCTTTCTTTCCTTGGGTTGCGGCCACGAGGGAGCAACAGCCAACATGTGATCATAGTTAATGCTAAGATATGACATGAAACAAAAATCACCGACTTCTCTGATACTGCCAAGATTAACTCTCCCAGTGTAAATACCCAAAGTTGACAATTTCGCAAGAAAGGTAGAAGGAATAGCAGCAGCTATTATGACAATTTATTTTGCACAAGTGCAGTACTACAGTACACTTGACTGCATATCCAGCCCATTCACTATATATGTTCTTGTGGAACTTAGTGTCATTTTTTAAAAAAAAGAGATATAAATGTGACCAGCCCTGAATTCGTCATCACATAAATAATATTTCTGTCCTGATTAGAGATCATGATTATTCACTGGATGGGACGACACGAACAGGATATGCATCCACATTCTGCAGGCTGTCTCAATTGGTTTCTGCTAAATGCTGATTCTTGATTCTTGAATCAAAGGTTTTGTTGTGGTTGTTGGGTGGGCGTGCAACAGTACTGCAAGGTGCAGATTTGCAATGCCATAATGACCTGCATCTGACTTACGCGGTTCCAACCTTTTGGATTCGGTTTTGGATGCAAGTTGGGACTTTGAAACAGAATGAACCACCCGCAGTAGCAGAAGGTAGGCAGGCACCCAATTTCATTTAGAAGGGTGCTCATTAGTCTCAATTTCAGTCTGAATTGGTAATTTATCAGCTGAAAAAAGGGCGTTTGCTACATGCAGAGGAAGTGTCTATTAAGATCAAATCAGAAAAAATAAATTCAAACTAGATAGAAGCACAAAATTGGAGATGATCAGGAAAATTTTGAATATGATCCTTTAGCAGTAGAAGTATAGTTTTATACATTGCTGGGATAAAAGTGACCGAGGAGAATAAAGCGTGAAATTTATCTGCGTATGAATTTCGATATAAAAATGCAACGCCTGGTCACTGCAGAAATAACCATGAAAATGAAGTAAATGCTCCATTGCAATATGGGTTGGAACATGATAGATGGAAATTCTTGTAATGCGGGCCCGTTCCCAACTATATTTACCAAGAAAGATGTCGCAAGACTTTAGAAGGATCTGTCTTTTCTTAAATTATTTTGCAACAAAAATGCTCATATCCAAAATTAATTGTCTACTACTGTATTTCTTCTTCCCTTTTGCTCTAATGGGAAAAATCAAGGGAAATTTCTAACAAGATTGATTCAAGAAACAACATTTAGCAGAATTAATTGAAACTTTTAATTTGTAACAGTAGCATTATTTCTTCATGCATGCACTTTATTAACTATTACTAGTACAGTAGTAATTGTAAATTAATTAGTGCTACAACACGGCAATTAGCAAAGCTGAAACGGGTGCATGCATGCAGGCATGCATTGACAGGGGCAGCTCCCACATAAGGGATGGATGGATCTGATCATGGAGAATTGTCGTTTTGAGGTGGATGATCAGCAGGCAGGAACGCAGCAGCGGCAACTTGGGCCTTCAATCGGAGGTGCCGCGCAGCATCTGCACCGAGGGCAACCCTGAAGAAGTTCTGCAAGTGCAACATTACTAAAAACATAAGCGACGCATAACAATTGCAAAAAACAAATGAAAACAAGAGAGAGATAATAATCAATGAAAAAGAAATTAGTTTAAATTCATGGTAGTTGGTATATTACCACGACTAGGCATTCTTTGGTGGGTGTCGAATCCAACCAAAAATAAACCTCCTCTAAACTGGAACTTGTAATAGCAGTGAGTAGGGTCGAATCCACAGAGATTGGTTAAAACCTGTTTCTTAGTAACAAACGGGGGTTTGAGGATTTTTAACTAATTAAACAAATAATTCTTAGGTAATAAACAAGAAGATAAAAGAAAAATTCAATTCAAGAAAAGCTTTCAACCAAGGATTTATTTCGGTATTGATTCTCTTAATTGATCATCGATTTAAAAGATAATTCTTTGTATTTCAAATAGATTAGTTATAGTCGTTAAGGATCCGTCCTATAACAACCAATCTCTAAAATTGTCGATAACTTTCGGAATACGACCTATAGGTTATTTCCCTAATTAATACATAATCTTCGATAACGATCTATAAATTATATCCGTTAATTGCATTAAGAATCAGAAAGACCAATCTCTAGCCAGTAAACTTGGAAATCGACCTAGTTTATTTAAGCTAGAATATATATTCCCATAGCATAAATCTTAGGATTGATTACCTTTCGAAATTGCTATTTGTCACTAATTTAGAACAATTACATGAATAGCATGAATTTGTTCTAATTGACTGATTATTGTATTTAACTATTAAACAATAGGCCTAATTTGTTTAACATTCAAAACAATAATAAATTTATTTGCAAAGAATATATAATATTCAAAACCAAAGAAATCAATGAAAAATAAGAAATCTCACAATTAATTGAAATCAAACCTTATAATCCTTGGTTGAAAAGAAAAATTTAGCTAGACATAGTAAAAGAGAATACAAACAAAATCAAAGGAGTGCTGCTGTTGTCCATCCCGTGGCCGTGCTCTCCAGGAAATTGAATTGCCACTCTCTGTCCCAAGAAGAATGAAATTGCCCGTGGAGAATGAAATTAAGGCCTATCTAGGAAAATTCTCCCAATTGAAATTGGAAAGTCTAAAGAAAAAAAATGGGATGCCTTGATTGTTTCCAAGCCTTGCCTATTTATAGGCAAGGATTCAAGACATTTGGTTGTGGCCACTTGCTTTTCCTCACATTCTTCACCATTTTTCATAATTAATCAATAGCCTCCTTTTGGTCCTCTCTTTTCTTTTTCTTCTTTCTTTCTTTTGTTAATTCTTCTTGCTTCCTTTTGTCTTTGTACAGATTTTTTTTCTGATTTTCTTTTCTTGTTTGGCTTTCTTTTTCCCATGTGAGGCTACATTTTGGAAGGACTTTCTTGGTGTCCTCATGCACTTCTTGTTTGGCTTTCTTTTCTTTTTTCATGTGAGGCTGCATCTTCATGTGAGGCTGCATTTTGGAAGGACTTTCTTGCTGTCCTCATGCACTCTTTCTTCGAAAAATAAAAGATGGCAGCTGGTCTCCAAGCCTTCATGTGCAAATGTTTCTCTTTCACTCAAATGCAAGGTTGGCATCATATGCTGTTTTGTGCCCTTATCATTCTGTTTTCTTGTGTGACAACTTGGTGTTGTGCTCTTGTTTTCTTGTGTGAATATTGGAGAATTTTGTTGTTGAATTGCTGCTGAAAAAATAAGGCTGCATTTGCACAATTAGAAAACCCGTAGTGCCAAAATTGAGAAAAGAATGAACTTCTTGAACCCAAGTTTCTGCCCAGATTTGGTCCCTTTGCTTCCGGAATTTGAGAAAACTTTATTCATGAAAGTTTTTGCTCTCTTTCTCAGCTTTCCATATCATCTTGAATCATCTCATTTGGACGTCTGCATCAAGAGTTATGAACTCCTAAGATGACTATGTGCACAAAGAAACCTTGAAGCTTTTGCTAAGAAAGATAATATTTTGCTTTATTTGTTAAATTTTTCCTACAAAGCTTCAATCTATCCATCAACAATAAAACACTTAATATTCATATAAATAAGCATTTTAATCACTTAAACACAAGGAAATTGATCCAATAAATATGCAATTATACACTCTATCAAATTCCCCCACACTTAAATCAAAGCTTGTCCTCAAGCTTGTATTAGATCAATATCTTCCTCTCAATTCCATACCTTTTTTTCAACCCATCCACAAATAACTCAAAGTCATTACACATTAAAGATCTAAATTGGAATAACAAATCAAAGAATAAGTATTCATAGCCTGATTTTTCAAAACAAAACATATGCATCTCATCAACCCTAATAATTTCATCGAAATTAAATGCATCAAAATTTGATAACCTCTCACAGGTTGCATTCTAATCACTCAAAGTGTTTAGGGTTCATTCAACACTCAAATCAAATATAGCATGTCAATACCATAAGCTTGCTTATATACCACATCTCCACCACTAATAATATAAATCCATGCAGAAATCAAAGGGTCTTGAAAATGGTTGTAATGGGGCTTAGGTAAAGGTAGGTAAAAAGAAAGAAAAATATATAGGCCAGATATCGATATATAGGAATTTCCTTGCATGACTCAAAAGTAACAAATAGCACAAGAAACCACTTTCTTTATTCCACATAACATGCATTCTTTCTTTTTTTTTTCTTTTTTTTTTTTACTTCACCATACAATTGGACCAATTTGTACACATTGTATTTACTTTGTCCAATACTTGTAGGGAATACTTTTCACTTCTTTTTTTTTTTTTTCAGTGGTTCTTTCCTTCGGAATCAACAAAAAATTTATCATGCAATTCATTCCCACATACTCTTGATCAATGATTCAACGATGGTAAACAAAGACAAGGATTTAAGGCTAAACAATGTGGTGTTATAACAAAGAAAGGCTAAGGCTCAAAATTGGGTGACTAGGGGTATATGTAATATAAGGTTAAGCTTTTTAGAAAGTTTAAAATTGGTAATCTTAAATGCCCTTATCATTTTTCAGCATGAATCCATAATGTGACCTCAACATGCATAACAAAGCAAGTTCTAGAATGATTACACCATATTTGTCAATCTCAACAAAGAAATATGTGAGCATGAAAAAGAAAATGCTCTTAGGCTCAAATACTCACAATGGTTTCAATGTATCAAATATTGCACATTCTCATTCAATTTAATTATTAAAATTAACGAGATGCTTTAAAAATTTCCAAACAAAGGCTAATCATACTCATCTCATTCATACATTCCAATCCAAATCACTAATGCATATAACTCAAAATTATTCTAAATGAGCATTAGAAGAGTGAGAAATTTCAAAGAAGATATCAAACTGTCAACACTACTTGACAAATTCAGAAATAATCAATGAAGCACAAGACACCCCCACACCTAAATCATACA
Organism: Gynochthodes officinalis; assembly: GCA_020080225.1. NCBI lineage: Eukaryota > Viridiplantae > Streptophyta > Magnoliopsida > Gentianales > Rubiaceae > Gynochthodes > Gynochthodes officinalis. Next base: position 12,127,600 of record CM034625.1, on the reverse strand, counting down.
TTGTCCTCAATGTATGGAAAATATGCGCACGCGGACAAGAAAGAAAATAAAATAAAGACAAGGGAACAAGACACTTCCCTGAACCGCAGTAGACAACTAGAATTGTGGTGGAGTTGAGGTAAAGCATGAAGGATCAGACGATGTTATGGTCATGGCTTGAGCATTGGTTGGTATGGGAAACTGTAAAAAGAAAAATAAAAAATAAAAAGGAAAAACCAAAATAGAATGTCAAATCTCTTTTTTTTTTTAACACAAAGCAGAAAAACATAATAATATAACTAATTAAATTAAACTTAAATGACAAGAAAATTAAAAATTTTGGGTTGCCTCCCAAAAGCGCTTTCATTTAACGTCTTTGGCTAGACATCATGCATTCTCAAACTTGATAATCTGGCACGGACAGTTCAATGTCAATCTTATGAACAGAAAAACCTTCGTAAAACGGCATCAATCAATGCCCATTAACCTTAAAAAATTTTCCAGAATGTAAACTTTCAATTTCAATCGCACCATGAGGAAAAACATTAGTAATAACAAAGGTCCTACCCATCTAGAACGCAATTTTCGTGGATATAATTTTAGTCTAGAGTGGTAAAGTAAAACTTTTTGACCAATCGTGAAGTGCTTACCTCTCAATTGTCTATCATGGAATTCCTTTGTCTTCTCTTTGTAAATCCTTGAGTTCTCATAGGCATCATTCCTAATCTCTTCCAATTCCTCAGAATCAAGCTTTCGTCCCATCGCTCCATTTCCATATTACATTGCTTCACAGCCCAATACGCCTTGTGTTCCAACTCTACAGGTAAATGACAAGCTTTACCAAACACCAAACGGTAAGAAGACATACCTAGGGGTGTTTTATAAGCTGTTCTGTACGCCCATAATGCATCATGAAGTCTCAAACTCCAATCCTTTCGCGACGGATTGACAGTTTTTTCAAGTATGGATTTCACTTCACGGTTTGACACCTCAGCTTGCCCACTTGTCTGTGGGTGATATGCAGTGGAAGTATGATGAGTGACATTATACTTTCGAAACAATGCTTCAATCTTTTTATTGCAAAAATGAGTCCCTCGGTCACTAATGATTGCCCTTGGTATGCCGAACCTAGTAAAAATGTGAGATTGGAGAAATTCTGCAACAACTTTGGAATCATTAGTACGGGTGGCTTTAGCTTCTACCCATTTCGATACATAATCTACAGCAAGAAGTATATAAACGTAATTGCAAGATGTAGGAAATGGACCCATAAAATCTATGCCCCAAATGTCAAAAATCTCACAAACAAGTATAGGCATGAGAGCCATTTGATCTCTAGATCCTAAATTCTACCCTTTGACAACGTTCACATGACTTACAAAATAAATATGCATCACGAAATAAAGTCGGCCAAAATAACCCACATTCTAATACCTTTCGAGATGTTCTCTTTGGACCGAAATGTCCACCACAAGCATGTGAATGACAAAATGATAAGATGGATGAAATTTCTTGTTGATGAACACACCTACGGATTATAGAATCTGAACAATGCTTCCATAGATATGGATCATCCCACACATAATATTTGGCATCACTTTTAATTTTATCTTTCTGGGCTGGTCAATTCCTTAGTACGCTTCTAGTAACTAGATAGTTAACTATATCAAGATACCAAGGAGTAGAATCATTAATAGAAAAGAGATGCTCATCCGAAAGTTGTCTTGCAAAGGAAATGGGTCCTCTCCCGTAGTCAATCTACTCAAGTGATCGGCAACTAGATTCTCAGCACCTTTCTTGTCACGAATTTCCAAGTTGAATTCTTGAAGCAAGAGTATCCAACGAATTAGTCTAGGTTTTGCATCCTTCTTCGAAAGCAAGTATTTCAAAGCTGCATGATCAGAGTAAACAACAACTTTAGTGCCCAATAAATAAGATCGAAATCTTTCTAATGCAAAAACAACAGCTAAAAGCTCTTTCTCTGTAGTGGTATAATGGCATTGTGCATTATCAAGGGTTCGCGAAGCATAGTAAATGACATGAGATTCTCGTCCAATCTTCTGCCCAAGAACAGCCCCTACGGGCGTGATTACTGGCATCACACATGATCTCAAACTCGTGGTTCCAATCCGATGCTCTGATGATGGAGTGAAGTTACCTTGCCTTTCAATGTATCAAAAGCTTCCTTACACGCTCCATCAAATTCAAAGGCCACATCCTTTTGTAACAATTTACACAAGGGTTGCGTAACTTTAGAGAAGTCTTTAATAAAGCGACGGTAAAATCCTGCATGGCCAAGAAAAGAGCGAATCTCCCGTACTGATTCTGGGGTAAGGCAAAGATTTAATAACGTCAATCTTAGACTTATCTACCTCTATACCATTAGCGTAAACAATATGCCCAAGTACAAGTCCTTGATCCACCATGAAATGACATTTTCATAGTTTAGGACTGTGTTAACTTCAAAACATCTCTGTAGCACCTTAGTAAGGTTAGTCAAACACATGTCAAAAGAGTCACCATATACTGTAAAGTCATCCATAAATACCTCTATGATGTTCTCTACATAATCAGAAAAAATACTAACCATACATCTTTGAAATGTAGCAGGCATTACAAAGTCCGAACGGCATTCTTCGATAAGCAAATGTACCGGGAAGGTGTGAAGGTTGTTTTCTCCGATCATCCGGCAATTGGAATTTGATGAAAACCTGAATAGCCATCCAAACAACAATAATGAGATTTGCCTGCTAAACGTTCAAGCAACTGATCAATGAAAGGAAGGGGAAAGTGGTCTTTCCGAGTTAATGCATTCAATTTACGATAGTCAATACAAACCTCCATCCGCTTTTGCACTCGGGTGGGTATCGACTCACCTTTTTCATTTTGAACTACGGTGATACCGCTTTTGGAACAACATGGATTGGACTTACCCATTTACTATCCGAGATGGGATAGATAATACCGCATCAAGGAGTTTAAGAATCTCCTTTTCACTACCTCCATCATGGGCGGGTTTAGTCTACCGAGTTTGCCTAGTGGGTTTGCTACTATCTTCAAGTAGGATCTTATGCATACAAGTGGAGGGACTTAACCCTTTGATGTCAGCAATGGTCCATCCTATGGCCTCTTTATGCGCCCGAAGTACGCCAAGCAATTTCTCTTCTTCCTCAACACTGAGCTTACTAGAAATTATTACTGGGAGTGTGTTACCATCACCCAAAAATACATATTTTAGGTGATCTGGTAATGTCTTCAGTTCCAGTTGGGGAGCCTGTACAATAGACGGTAAAAGTGTTGTATCAGAAACAGGTAATACAGAAACAGGCACATCATACTTCGTCGATGTAAGTTTCTCTAGTTCAAAAACAAATTCTTGTAATTCATTATCAATCTCAAGTTCTGGATAGGCAACTTGGATTTCTGTATCGGTCAAGCTATGAGCAATTGCAACTTTAAGCTTATCCTCATGAGAAATATCAAAAGTATTCTGAGCTAGAGTGTCAATAACATCAAATGCATAAACAGCACATACATCATTAGGAAATTTCATGGCATCATAAATATTGAATTTAATTATTTCACCATCAAATTCCATTGTTAATGTACCATCATGCACATCAATCTTTGTTCTAGATGTTTTCAGGAAAGGTCTCCCTAATAAAATTATACTTGAATTAGGTGAATAATCATCCTCCATGTCAAGTATATAAAAATCGCAGGAAAACTAATCCATTTACTCGCACCAAAACATCTTCCAATACTCCTCAGATATGCATTAGATCGATCACTAATTGAATGATTATGCATTATCTTTAATGGTCCAAAGATTCAAAGATTTATAAATAGATAAAGGCATAACATTAATTGATGCACCCAAATCACACATAGCTTTTCCAACATTTTTATTACCTATCTTACAAGGAATGAGGAACATACCTGGATCCTTGCATTTTGAAGGTAACTTCTTTTGTAGTATCGCCGAAACATTCTCCCCCACACTTATTTTCTCATTACCATTCAATTTCTTTTTGTTGGTGCATAAATCTTTAAGAAATTTTGCATAACGAGGAATTTGATTTATAGCATCAAGCAAGGGAATATTTACCTCAACTTTACGAAATGTCTCAAAAATTCCTTTTTCTTCTTCAATTTTCTTAGATTGAGACAATCGTGTGGGAAATGGGGGAGGTGTTACCTTTGGACTTACTGATGGTGGAGGGCGTGCAACTTCTTTTTCTTTTTCCCTTTTTAGATCTATCTCACGAGGAACAGGTTCTTCCAATACCTTTCCACTTCTCAAGGTAATTGCACTCACATTTTCATTTGGATTTACCACTGTTTGTGAGGGCAATTTTCCTTGGTTCTCAAACTTGCTAAGTGAAGATGCAAGTTGACTAACTTGGTTCTCCAGATTTCGAATGCTCGACCTGGTTTCCTGTTGAAATTGAATAGAACTATTAGCAAGAGATTCAACTAATTGCTCAAGAGATTTACCTTGTTTAGGAGGTTGCTGAAATTGTTGACTTATCAGCTTGGGTTGGTACTGTGGTTGGTACTGTGGTTGAGAATTATTCAGTCTAGGCCCATAGCTAAAATTTGGATGATCCCTCCACCCTTGATTGTATGTATTCGAATAGGGATCATATTTCCCTTGTGGTGCCCCTGGGAATCCACCAACTGCATTGGCATGCTCAGTTGAATCCTCTTGAAGTGTCGGGCACATATTAGTAGCATGATCCGTTTGGGTACATATCCCACAAGCCTTCACCTGTTGAATGCCCCCTGCAACCAATTTTTCGACAAGAGTAGTGAGATTATTTAATCGTTGGTCAATAGAAAACACATTTACCTCATTCACTCTTCTTGGTGGATCATCACGTCGCACACCAAACTGTTGTGTATTGGCAGCCATATTTGAAATCAAGGTTCTAGCCTCAGTTGGGGTTTTATGTACTAAAGCACCTCCACTAGCAAGATCAACCATGTTCCTATCCATGTTGGATAGCCCTTCATAGAAATATTGAATTAATACCGGTCGTGAATCTGATGTTCGGGGCAACTGGAACACAACTGCTTGAACCTCTCCCAGTACTCATGGAGAGTTTCTCCATTATATTGTCGGATTCCACAAATGTCTTTCCTGATGGTAGCAGCTCGGGATGCAGGAAAAATTTCTCGAGGAATTGTCTTTTCATCTCATTCCACGTGGTCACCGAGCGGAAGGTAGGTAGTACAGCCAATCCTTCGCTTTATCAGCTAATGAAAACGGAAAGGCTCGCAACTTTACTTGCTCCTCAGCCACATTTTGTGGCTTCATTGTCGAACACACCACGTGAAATTCTTTTAAATGCTTGTGTGGATCCTCACCTGCAAGACCGTGAAATTTCGGGAGTAAGTGAATTAAACCGGATTTTAATTCAAAAGCCACTTCAAGAGCTGGGTATTCAATACATAATGGCTGTTGGTTCAAATTTGGCATGGCCAATTCTTTTAGTGTTCGTTCTGCCATTGTTTCTTCTTCAAATTCAAACAAGTTATCTAAACCAAAATCTGTAAGTGAAGAAGAAGAAGATACTCCCTGAGAATGTTCCTTGGTTTCTTTCCTTAATCTCCGAGCATCCTCTCGATTGAATCAGAACGAGCTCGCCTATACGGTTAGATCGTGGCATAAACCAAACAATAGAGGGAAGAAAAGTTAGGAAAGAAAAATAAATAAAATATAAATATAAATATAAATATAAATAAATAAATAAAATAAAAGAAACAAATTTAAAAACCAATCCCCGGCAGCGGCGCCAAAATTTGGTGGGTGTCGAATCCAACCAAAAATAAACCTCCTCTAAACCGGAACTTGTAATAGCGGTGAGTAGGGTCGAATCCACGAGATTGGTTAAAACCTGCTTTCTTAGTAACAAACGGGGTTTGAGGATTTTTAACTAATTAAACAAATAATTCTTAGGTAATAAACAAGAAGATAAAAGAAAATTCAATTCAAGAAAAGCTTTCAACCAAGGATTTATTTGGTATTGATTCTCTTAATTGATCATCGATTTAAAAGATAATTCTTTGTATTTCAAATAGATTAGTTATAGTCGTTAATGATCCGTCCTATAACAACCAATCTCTAAAATTGTCGATAACTTTCTAATACGACCTATAGGTTATTTCCTAATTAATGTATACATAATCTTCGATAACGATCTATAAATTATATCCGTTAATTGCATTAAGAATCAGAAAGACCCAATCTCTAGCCAAGAAACTTGGAAATCGACCTAGTTTATTTAAGCTAGAATATATATTCCCATAGCATAAATCTTAGGATTGATTACCTTTGAAATTGCTATTTGTCACTAATTTAGAACAATTACATGAATAGCATGAATTTATTCTAATTGATGATTATTGTATTTAACTATTAAACAATAGGCCTAATTTGTTTAACATTCAAAACAATAATAAATTTATTTGCAAAGAATATATAATATTCAAAACCAAAGAAATCAATGGAAAATAAGAAATCTCACAATTAATTGAAATCAAGCCTTACAAACCTTGGTTGAAAAGAAAAATTTAGCTAGACATAGTAAAAGAGAATACAAACAAAATCAAAGGAGTGTCTTTGTTGTCCATCCCGTGGCCGTGCTCTCCAGAAATTGAATTGCCACTCTGTCCCAAGAAGAATGAAATTCGGCTCGTGGAGAATGAAATTAAGGCCTATCTAGGAAAATTCTCCCAATTGAAATTGGAAAGTCTAAAGAAAAAATGGGATGCCTTGATTGTTTCCAAGCCTTGCCTATTTATAGGCAAGGATTCAAGACATTTGGTTGTGGCCACTTGCTTTTCCTCACATTCTTCACCATTTTTCATAATTAATCAATAGCCTCCTTTGGTCCTCTCTTTCTTTTTCTTCTTTCTTTCTTTTGTTAATTCTTCTTGCTTCCTTTTGTCTTTGTACAGATTTTTTCTGATTTTCTTTTCTTGTTTGGCTTTCTTTTTCCCATGTGAGGCTACATTTTGGAAGGACTTTCTTGGTGTCCTCATGCACTTCTTGTTTGGCTTTCTTTTCTTTTTTCATGTGAGGCTGCATCTTCATGTGAGGCTGCATTTTGGAAGGACTTTCTTGCTGTCCTCATGCACTCTTTCTTCAGAAAAATAAAAAGATGGCAGCTGGTGTCCAACCCTTCATGTGCAAATGTTTCTCTTTCACTCAAATGCAAGGTTGGCATCATATCGCTTTTGTGCCCTTATCATTCTGTTTTCTTGTGTGACAACTTGGTGTTGTGCTCTTGTTTTCTTGTGTGAATATTGGAGAATTTTGTTGTTGAATTGCTGCTGAAAAAATAAGGCCGATCGTTGCACAATTAGAAAACCCGTACGCCAAAATTCGAAAAGAATCAACTTCTTGAACCCAAGTTTCTGCCCAGATTTGGTCCCTTTGCTTCCGGAATTTGAGAAAACTTTATTCATGAAAGTTTTTGCTCTCTTTCTCAGCTTTCCATATCATCTTGAATCATCTCATTTGGACGTCTGCATCAAGAGTTATGAACTCCGGAAGATGACTATGTGCACAAAGAAACCTTGAAGCTTTTGCTAAGAAAGATAATATTTTGCTTTATTTGTTAAATTTTTCCTACAAAGCTTCAATCTATCCATCAACAATAAAACACTTAATATTCATATAAATAAGCATTTTAATCACTTAAACACAAGGAAATTGATCCAATAAATATGCAATTATACACTCTATCATTCTTGTTGCCTCAGATTGTAGCATCAACATGGGAGAGACAACCAAGGCGAGGAGAATTAGTATGGATCTAAGAAAAAAGCGGAATGCCATAGTTGATGGTATAGCACAAGGTACCATTCAAGAGTGGATTATCTCACGTATCTACCGAGCCCTTAAGAATCTATTTATATATGCAGTGTTAGGCCACCATACAAGGATGATGCCAATGATTGACAGTCCCCATAAATAAAAAATGCTACTCCTTACCTGATAGAATTCTTGTTTAGTTATTATGAAGTACATGATATATTTAAGAAGAATGGAAGGAGCATATTTTTGACTTTGTGATTGTGGTGGGGTTCCTGGTTTTTCACGTATAGCCAATTTAGCAATTGAGATGATGCATGATGACTCGTGGGCTGCTTGATCACCATACAAAGAAGCCTTCTGAAGTGGCTGGCTTTACTTTACATATCAGGCTAAAATCAAAAAGACAATGAGAACAAAGCCCTCTTAAGATTTCTAAACCAATCACAATGATACTAGCTATCGACATGTGGAGTTGGAAGAAACGTATGCAATGTCACAAGCTTTATCACATTACCACTTTTCTGCAAGTGGAATCCACCGCATAACACAAGAGTCTTCCAAGGCTGCCGGAAATTTCCTCTCAATTTTTTTCTTTCTTTCTTCTTCCGTGTCAAGTACTTTTTCCTTTTATTCCCTTTCTTCATTTGAATAGTGATAGTGCAACAGGATGAGGATAAGAGTCAAGATTATGCACGATTATATACGAAAGATATTTTTTTGGCTTCATGATTCGCAGTTTCACACTTGCACTAATGATGAATGAATCACGATTGCTGTTTCTTTCTCTTGAGATCACAAATTCAGTTGTCAACGCACAACGCATGTAATCTCTTCTCTCAGTGGGTCGGGCCTCGGTTGGGTTAACACAAGCTGGCCTCACATTACAGACCCAGTAAATTCTTGTGAACGGGATTTTCTTTTAACAAATAAGATTTTCGTAGGCCCAAATTTGATGAAGGAAGTCCAAAACCAAATATGAACAAGCTCTGTCGAAGTTCAACTCTGAAAACCAATTCGACAGGCCCACTCTTGCAAATCAAACAGGTACTATGTAGTCATAATTAGTTTCGTTTTTAAAAATTTATTACGGTTTTTTAATTTACTTCAAAAAAAATTTATAACAAAAAGAAAAAATAGAGTAAAGAAACAAAATGATTAATTAACTTGGCCAGAGTCTTCCAGAATCCAAAGTTTCAGGAGATTTTACTGGGCATATGTAATGGAAACAAAGTACACCTGCCAGGTTATATATGGGAGTACTGGCATCTTAGTACCCTTATTAACCTTCGAATACAAGTATGAGTTTATTCTTAAAATTCATAACAGAGGAAGGAGCTGCTGCAAGCTGCATGAGTGCATGCATGGTTGACGGTTCCCTAGTTCGATGATCATGGCGAGTTGCCTTCAGTAGCTATAGGACCAGAAGGCGGACCACAGAAGCAGGGGCAACAAGTGTTCGGCTTCGGCGGTGGAGCGCAGCAAACACAGGCCGGACAAATCGGCCCCCCCTGAAGAAGTTCTGCTTACAGTACACGCAATAGTAAGTTACTGATCAGTATTACATATCATCAAAGGTAATTTGATCATTGTTTAATTTAATATTAACAATCATTCAAAAGGTGTTGGTGTATTAAACCAAGCTTATTTAGCAAATTATATTTTGATTAGGATTTACTAATTCTTAGTTGAATTAGATTTGGATTCTTTTTAGAAAACAGATTTTGTGTAGGATTTGATTATCAAATCCTAATTGGTTTTGATTAAATATGGGATCTATATAAAGGACCCATGGTTATTAGTTTTTGAGAGAGACTTAGAAAAATAAAAAAGAGAAACTCCAAGAAAATAGAATTGTGAGAAGTAGGAGTTTCTTCCTACTGTTTGTATTTTGAAGTGTAGGATTTTTCCCCACCTTAAATTGTTTGTTGTCTTTCCGCTGTGTGATTTTTGTACGTAGGATTTTTACATCCTACATGTGGTATTAGAGCCAACAACGTTAATTGTTAGTTTCTTGATCCTGGTGATTTTCCAGAAAGGGAGGCTAAAAGTTGTTTGTTAGCCATGGATGATTGGAACATAAAGTGTGTTGTTCCAAAACTCACGGGAAAGCAAAATTATAAATTTTGGAGGATTCAGATGGAAACACATCTTCAAGCATACGATTTGCTACAGTTCATTCAAAAAGAGGTACCAGATAATGCCGATGCCGAAACCAAAAGAAAGGTATATTTGACTTTATCTCAAATTCATCAAGGAATTGATATGTCAATTTTTCATAAAATTTGTACGGCTAAAACTGCCAAACAAGCATGGGATATTTTAGAAAGAGCTTATATTGGCATAGATCAAGTTAGAAAAAATAACGTATTATTGTTGAAGAGAAAATTTGAGTTGTGCTCTATGGAGAAATTTGAAACGATTGAGAACTATTTTTCCCGTTTGTTGGATATCAAGAATGAGATGGAATTTAATGGGTGTATTCTTGATGATAAATTTTTTGTGGAAAAAGTTCTTTATTCATTATCTATGAGGTTTGATTATGTTATTGCACTTATATTGGAGACTAAAGATTTATCAATTTTGAGCATTGAAGAACTACAAAGTTCATTAATTCTTCATGAGCAAAGAATTGATGGGAAGCTTGTATCAGAGAACAAGCCAGTGGAACAAATATCAAATCCTCAAGATACTACAATAATTGAGGAAAAAGATGATCCCAATGTGGAGTCTATTGTTCACAGTCAAAATTTTGAAGAGAAGGATTGTGAAAATTGCCAAGTTGATTTTGTAAAAGATGAAGAAGAGATACTTGGTTCGGTAGAGCAACAACAAGAAGAATTTTTTGATGTTTTGGCTGATGAAGAAATCGTTAATTTAGAAGAAAAATCGGAAACCATTGACACGGTTGAAGAAGATGAGAGAAAATTTGAATCTCTTTACCTAGAAGAGAAATTGGGTATCATAAAATATTTTGAATTGCATAGCAATGGTGAAGATGATTGTTTTGACAAGTGGGTCAATGTGGTTGAGGTTTTTGATCAAGAAGAAGATGCAAATAGAAAATTTTAAAGTATAAATTTTCACCAATGACAAGATTGAAGGTGATAATGAAGATCAAAATCAAGAAGTTGATATTGTACGTGATCTACACGGCAAAGGAGATTTCAAAAGAAATTCATACTCGAGATGGAGTTGGAGCTACTTTTATGGCAAGCTTGGTTTAAGGGAGGCTTTGTTGGTGTATTAAACCAAGCTTATTTAGCAAATTATATTTTGATTAGGATTTACTAATTCTTAGTTGAATTAGATTTGGATTCTTTTTAGAAAACAGATTTTGTGTAGGATTTGATTATCAAATCCTAATTGGTTTTGATTAAATATGGGATCTATATAAAGGACCCATGGTTATTAGTTTTTGAGAGAGACTTAGAAAAATAAAAAAGAGAAACTTCAAGAAAATAGAATTGTGAGAAGTAGGAGTTTCTTCCTACTGTTTGTATTTTGAAGTGTAGGATTTTTCCCCACCTTAAATTATTTGTTGTCTTTCCGCTGTGTGATTTTTGTACGTAGGATTTTTACATCCTACAAAAGGGCATGCTTTTATTTAATTACGATAGATTAATTACCTCGAGTTGGCATTCTTGCTGCCTCAGATGGAGACATCATCATCGGGGAGGTAAAAATGGCCAAGAGAAGAATTGTGAGCACAAGGGATCTAAGAGAAGAGCGGAAAGCCATGGTTTTTCCTCACCTTCAGCACAGTGCTTAATTCACTCAAATGGTGTCCTGGAGCCTGGAGGGATTTGCTTGATAAATATGCCAAGCCCTGGGCATGTATTTATAGTGTTTTCTTAGACACGACCAAATAAAATGATGTCATTCGTACATCGACTATTTTCAAATTTTCTTTTTGAAGTTTTTAGTTGGGATTTTTCAGAAAATTCAAACTATATACATCATGGTCAAAATAATGGAATTTTCACGATTTTGTAACTTTTTTTCTTATTATTCTTATAATTTTTTTGACCGCACTGTCCAGTTGTAATCCTAGCTACGTAATGAAGGGAAATAATCAAAGCCATGCACAAATTATTTCTGCGAAGATAGGGTAACAAATTAATCAAAGACGTGCATAATTCTAGTTAGTTCGTCTGTTCCTTTTGGTGAAACCAAGAAATTAGCAGAAATCTAGGCCTAAAAACCTCTTAAACTCTGTCAAGAGGGAGAGATTATTTTTATTTTTTTATTTTTGTGTTTCTTCTACCATTCAGTTTGTGATTGTGATAGAACTTAGGAGGCGCCTGGTTGTAACAGAGGAATGGAAAAGGTAATGGAAAAGATAGTAGTGGGAAATAATAGTGGGGTCAATCATTATAATTCTGCTAGTTGGTTTTGTGCTGGGAAATGAGAATGAATATAAATTAATTGTAATAATTAGTATTAATTAATTAGTTATTATTACTTAATTATTTATTATAATCTTAGATTAATTAATTATTAATAAAAATATTATTAATTAAATTAATCTTAAGTAATTAATTAATATTAATTGTAATAATTAATATTAGTAAATGAGATTAATTACCATTAATTGTAATAATTAATATTAGTAAATGAGATTAATTACCATTAATTGTAATAGTTAATATTAGTAAATGAGATAAATTAATATTAATTGTAATATTAAATTAAATATTAAGTAAATGAATGATTAATTAAAGTAATCTTAATTAGTTAATTTATTATTACTTAATAATAATAAAATAATTTATATTAATTATAATAATTAATATTAATTACTTAATTAGTATTAGTTAATTAATTAGTATTAATTATGATAACTAATATGAATTAATTAATTAGTAATAATTAGTGATTAATTAATATTATCAATTAATTATTTATACATTAATTATAATAATTGCTATTAATAAAATGAGATTAATTAATTAATTTATTTATAATATTAAGTAAATGATGAATTATAAGTAAATAATTAAATTAATTAAATTAATCTTGATTAATTAATTAATATTAATTAATTATAATATTAATTAAGAAAATAGATTTCATTTCCCAATATTAGGGGGTATGAGGATTACCCCATATGAGAATATAAAATGTCAAATCAAGTGAGTTAAAGAATTCTATTCCCTTAAACCAAGCAACAACAATACAATCAAACCCATTTCCATTCCATTCCCTCCACCAACCAACCACGCAGCCCCTTAATATCTTGTGGAAATTACGATACTCCTTTGAATTTTGATAGCCAAGGTTGTTTCCTAGTACCTATATATGGGCAGTCCTAATTGCATATTCTTGACTAGTAATACATGAAAGAAAAAAAATCTTGTCGACAATAATATGCCTCGAAAAGTAATCAAACCATGCAGAACGCAGTTTGGTTCACACGTACTCCTAACCATATAAACTCAAGCATGGTGCAACCAGCAAATCTGTCAGTCAGCCGCACAGGAAGCAAAACTGGAAACGTAGTTTGGTTTTACAATAAATTAAGCACGTGACATAATCACATAAAATGTCGAGGTCGTTGAAAAAAGTTACGGCCTCCCAAAAGTCAACCGAATATCATAATACTAGTATATACTATTAACTATTTAGCTTCCTAAAAGTCAGAGTGGCCGTATATTGCGTGGAAATTAAGAAGAGGATGATGCATGCTGATCGGCTAGGCACATGCTATAAACAGAGTTTTTTTTTTTTTTTTAACACAGTTCTATTCTATTATAACTATATTTCTGTATTATTATAATAATACGTGTCTTAATAATATGAGATTCTATTATATTATAATAATATTTTTGTATTATTATAATAGTATGTGCTAAAAAAATAATAAAAATAAAATTTAAATCCTTAATTTTTTGACCCCAACACATGTTGAGTGGGCCAGCCGTGCTGCCATTCAACTGTATCAGGTTTGCTCATCCTCAGACCGCCATCTGCTAACTACAAAGCACTAGGGATGTTTTCAGGATGAGTTAAGATGGTCCCACGTTTGATGAATTAAGGTTGGAATTTGTCCATAGTATAATTTTGTTTTCATATTAGGCTTTGTAAATTCTTACTATTACGTTGAAAATTCGGCCCTTTTTCTTTTGCCGGTATATATATATATATATTCATTAAACGCCAAAAGAACAGTCCAGTTACATTAGCCAGTTGGCTTGGAGTCCCTATCAATTGCTATGATTAACCAGGAAGGAAATTACTCAGTCCAAAACTGAGAGTCGCAACTCGCAAGTTAAGATTCCTATCCTTGCCAATATTTTACAAGCAATATTAAATTTTCTATTAATACTAGAGAGTTTGCATGAAATAAACTTATTTAGTAACAAAAAGATGTTTTCGGCTATGATAGAGTCTGTTGCTTCTGTCAAACTCTTTATGTTCAAACTATCTATCATAACCTTTACATTTGACTGCACTTCGATTGGTTGCCATCATTTTACAAAGCCATGAGTAGTTCTGTCCTCACTACTTCTAGTTCGGGGACAAAATGTGAAGTTAGCTGTTCCTTCAATAATTCTTTCATCATCATCCCGTACCGAAACTCCTACCCCAAACTTCTTAGATTGCTGGCTGACTTCTGCACTCACATTAATTTTAGAGATAATATATTAAAATGTTCTAAACTTAGACGCTTGTAATCGTTTTGATCCAATCTTTCAATTTTAACAATACAATATTTGAATTTTAAAATTTGTAACAATAGTGGCATCTGACTGAAAAAAGACAAAAATACTCTCCGCATATAGTTTAAAATTCTAAAATAAGTTTTTAAAAAGACAAAAAAGATAAAATTTAAAGACAAAAATTTAATAAAATTATTTACACTATATAATAAATTTTTTTAAACTAAAAAATAAAATTTAAAGATGAAAATTTAATAAAATTTAGAGACAAAATGACAAAAAAATTGAGGTTAAAAAACAAAGTATTATATAATAATGTTTTGCCTATTTGCATTAAAAATTTTACATAATTTTATTAAATTTTTATCTTTAAAATTTCTTTTAAAAAGTTAATAAAAAAATTAATCTATGTCAATTTTTTGTCATTTCTATCTTTAAGAAGGGTATTTTCATCTTTTTTTTTCAGTCAAAGGCCACTACTGTTACAAATTGTAAAGTTCAGGTATTGTGTTGTTAAAATTAAAAGGTCGGGTCAAAACGGTTACAAATACTAAATTCAAAACATTTTAATATATTGTCCCTTAATTTTAAGATGTCCTAAACAAGGAGGTCTCCAACATTCTATTCTCTTTTTCTGTTGTAGAGCCGACAGAGAACTCTCTTTTTCTTTTTTCTTTTTCTCTAAAAACAATAATATATTAATATTACATAATGCAAAAGCATATAACTACAAATGAGCTAAGTGCATTTTGTGGTGTTGGAGTGAATCGAACACACAAAAAAGAGGGGACCATAAGTGGGTCAAAAAACCCGAATAAATCAGGAAAAATCCGCACAAAATGGAAAAATATCCTAACATGTAGGGACACAATCCACACAAAATGGGAAAATACTAACTACTAATTATGAACGAAGGCAACTGGCTCGACTGGAACAGAAAACTCTCTCAGCAGGTGAAATTCAATATTTGGGTTGCCAATTGGAAGAGAAATGCATGGTCTGGTGGTGGACTGCTGAATTTGGATTTCTTTGATGCACTGTTTTGGGTTGCGTATGGGTTAGAGACTTTTGCAATATGATAATCATTTTTTGGTTCGCTTGGTTCACCTTTAGCCCAAAAACAATTATTCATAAAACATTGCCCATGATAATTTTGGACTCAGTTGTGGGACAATCGTGACAGTAAAATAGCCCATGAATGAGCAGAGAAGGCCGAGCAAAAATGCCCAAAAAATTTGGACCATTTCAATTCACTTATATATCATTATATATATAATTAATTTATCTTATAAAATTTTAATCTATTTTCTTGATCTCGTCTCGGTGGGCAAGCTGAGTCCTCCTTCTTTAATGGCACTAGTCCGATTAAAATCAATACAATATACAATTTCAAAAATTATTGGATGTTTAATTATTTTTTTTATTATAACAATTTCAAAATTATCTTATATCTAATCTATTTCTTTTTCTTTTTTCAACCAAAGGAGGTAGGAGCTATCTGGGTCCCCCTTCTTTAATGACACCAGTTAAAATCAATACAATATACAATTTGTAATTATACAATTTTAAAAATTATCTGATATTCAATCTTTTTCTTTTTTGTAGTATTAAAATTTCAAAAATTATTTGATATCAAATCTTATTCTTTTTTTTTTTCAACCAAAGGAGGTAAGAAAAGTCAAAGTATGACAAGTTTGGACCATTTATTATCGGTTTGTACGTGTTATTCTTGCTAGGGGCCATGCTAAACTTCTCAGTATCGTTCCAAGTTTGTCGGATGCCCCCGAAGGTACGCTCGAGAGCGCCGAATGAGTCATAAATAAGGAGGTGCTTTATATTGTCAAAGATTGATGGGGGAAATATTTTCTTCCATGTCTCTTTAAAACAGCAAAAATACAATTCAGAAAATCCTTTCTCCAAATGCCCAGTAATCACTACAAAAAAGCAGTCGTTTTCCGACGGACAATTACCGTCGGAATAACCACATTTCCGTCGGAAAATGGCCTATTTCCGACGGATTTCCGACGGAACATCACCGTCGGAAAACAAACGCCGTAAAAACATTTCGGCGCAATCCGTCGGAAATTCATTGGATTTCGACGATTTTCGATACTTCCGACGGATTTTACGACGACGACGGGAAATGTTCCGACGGATATCCGTTTAGTAATAATTTCCGACGGATGTCCGGAAATTAAATCAATTTTAAATAAGAATAAATAAGTCCGATCGGAAATTTAAAGAAAATGCTTTAAAAATAAGTAATTACCGACCGAGTTCCGTGGAAATTTAATTAATTTGTAAACGAATAAATAAGTTCCGACGGATATCCGTCGGAAATTTAATAAAAATTTTTTAAAAAAAATAAATTCCATTTCAAAAAAAGCTAAAAATAGATTTATACAAATAAATTTGATAAAAACTAATACTATCCTAATCTTTATCCGGATTCGCTCGAGTCAAGATTCTCATTGTTACTCGCTTTCTTTATCCTCCCTTCCGCATTTTTACTTTCTTTCTTTTACCTTTGATTTCTTTTCTTTTTTACTCCCTTTATACCAAAAAAAGAGCTTAGTTTTGAAAAATTTTCTTTGTTTCTAAAGAAATAGTCCACTTTTGGTTTGAATCGTTTCTATTACTTTTACTATTAATGAAAATTTTATAATTTAAATCAAATCAAAAGTGAAATATTTTTTTAGAATGATTATTTTACTCTTTTTAATACATTTAACTTATTTTTCTTTTTAGAAAACTTTTTTCAACCATTTCTAATACATTTAACTTGTTTTCCTTTTTCCGAAATTCATTTTTTTTAGAATGATTATTTTACTCTTTTAATACATTTAACTTGTTTTTCCTTTTAGAAAACTTTTTCAACCATTTCTAATACATTTAACTTGTTTTCCTTTTCCAAATTCATTTTTTTAGAATGATTATTTTACTCTTTCTAATACATTTAACTTGTTTTTCCTTTTAGAAAACTTTTTCAACCATTTCTAATACATTGGACTTGTTTTTCCTTTTTCCGAAATTCATTTTTTTTAGAATGATTATTTTACTCTTTCTAATACATTTAACTTGTTTTTCTTTTTAGAAAACTTTTTTTTACCATTTCTAATACATTTAACTTGTTTACCCTTTTTCCAAAATTTATTTTTTTTAGAATGATTATTTAACCTCTAAACTCTCTTCCAAGTTAACCTCTAAACTCTCTTCCAAGTTAATAGAATATAATTAACATTTTAAGTACTATTTTTGGAGATAAAAATACTTCAGAAAGAATCAAGAACATGACTTTTGCACTAAATACGGACTTTGAAACCACAATTACACTCAAACCAAATACACTCCATTTCCACAAAAAATTAAACATCCATAGCAAAAGGGAAAAAAAAAATTTTGCCTTCATACTGAGGATAAACAACAAACACAGCCGAAGCCAACACCGGCCAAACAACAAACACAAATCCAGCACCAAAAATCCAGAAACCATACTAGCAAATGACAACCTACAAAATCAGTGCCACATTCACACCCATTCGCCATTAGCCACAAAACCATCAATCAAACATTTTATTTTGCAAAAAAGATCGGAAAATGCCCAAAAATAGAATGGAAATTCGGCTGCTGTTCCTCAAATTCCCGCAAAATCCAAAAATTCAAACACAAATTCCCACCAAACACATACACAGCCAGAACAGAAATATAAAACAACACCAATATTTAATAAAAATGAGAAAAAATCAGAGGAGGACCGGAATGACAGTGATGGCGGCGGAGGCGGTGACTCGGGTGAGGGGTGCACGGCCGACGGTCGACGAGCTCAGGTTGAGGACGAGAAGGGCAGTGACGAGGCGGTTGGAGATTGGAGCGCGGCCGACGGATTTGCGATGAGACTCCTGCGGGGTCGCGGCGGAAAATGCAGCGCCTACCCTTAGATTTCCGCCTGAAATCTGGGGAAAAGGGGGAGGCAAAGACTCCGGAAATCCGAAAGAGGGGGGGGGAAAAGGTGGGAACAATTTGGGGAGAGCGGATGAGAGGCGGGAGAGAGGGGAGAGCGCGCGGGAGGGGAAAGAAATGGGAGAGAAGAAAAAAGGGGGGCAGCTTTTTTTTCTGTAGATTTGCATTTCCGACGGAAACCCGTCGGAAATTACAAATTTTTTCCGTATTCGACGACAATTCCGACGGATTTTCCGTCGGAAATGTTTTTTACTTTCATTTTTAAAATTTCCGACGGAACTCCGTCGGAAATCTAAAGTTGTTTTACAATCGAATTTATTCCGACGGAATTTCCGTCGAAAGTTTATCCATTTTTGATTATCGGCAAGAACTTCCGACGGACTAGCCGTCGGAAACTGTCGGTCCGTCGGAATTACTTTTTTTAAATATTTTTTTGGAAACTTCCGACGGATTTTCCGTCGGAAATGTTTCCATTACCGACGGAAGTCGGTCGGAAATTTAATTTTCTTTTTTATATTTTTTGGTAAAATATTCCGACGGATTTTCCGTCAGAAAATTTAACAAATTAATTTTATAAAAAATATTTCCGACGGTTAGTCCGTCGGAATATTTTGGCGCCTCGTGTCGCTAATTTTTCCGACGGATTAACCGTCGGAAATAATATTTCCGACGGATATCCGTCGGTAAGGTTGGCGCCGGCTTGCACTTTCCTTTTTCCGACGGTAATCCGTCGGAAATTTCCGACGGATTTATATCCGTCGGAATATTTGCTTTTTTTTGTAGTGAATTAACCATTGTTTTTATATTTTAAAATTTCATCAAAGACATTATAAAGAACTCGATTGATACTAAGCTTTAAGTTCACACCGAAAGATAGCTAGGATGATATAGTGCAACATTTGTGTTTACTAGTAGTATAATATTAATGGCAGACAACGTTAATATAAACCAAATAAACTTCAGGCCCGGACAATTATTGAAGTATTATTAATTGCATATCCATAATAGTACCACTCCCTTATTTTTTTGACATTAACTTTATTCCAGATGATATTTATTTTTAAGGGGGAAAACATATGTTTTCTTCTTCTTGTATGCATTATAGTACAATTTATTATAAATATTGTAGCAAAAGGGCCGGGAAGAAAGAGCTGAATTTGTATGGCATGGTGCCCCTCGATAACTCGATCATGGGGAACTGCTTTGA
Source organism: Gynochthodes officinalis (assembly GCA_020080225.1). Taxonomy (NCBI): domain Eukaryota; kingdom Viridiplantae; phylum Streptophyta; class Magnoliopsida; order Gentianales; family Rubiaceae; genus Gynochthodes; species Gynochthodes officinalis. The sequence continues at coordinate 12,107,970 of CM034625.1, read as the reverse complement.
ACTTCAGCTTGGATAGGACCACCGGTACCAGGTGGACAAAAACAGCGGCAGCAAAACCCTGGTTGCGGGGGCGGCGCGCAACAAAGACAAGCTGGACAGTTCTGAAGAAGTCCTGCAATCAAATAAATACACAAATTGAGTTCAATTTGGCAACAGATGGAGTAATATTGATTAGCTAGTGTATTAATTTGTTGGCATTAATAAATTAATAGTAATTACCTCGAGATGTTCTTGCTGCCTCACATGGTGAGATGATGATGGGAGAAAGAACAATGGCGAAGAGAAGCATTGAGATCACAACAGACCTCATGGAACTGCTGAACGCCATTCTTAATTCAGTAGCAGTTGATCAAGTATTTTGTGAATGATGACCAAACACGATTGGGATTCGCTTAATATATCCCTTAGCTACCAAGCCTGGACCTATTTATAGTGTATGGACGTCACGAATTGCTCCATTATAAGTCCATATAAAAATATATACACAGATCAAGTTTCAAACTTTGAGACAGTTGAACAATAATATGCAAAACGTGTGACGGCTTCATCATTTTTGGGTCAAAGAAACCAGCTCCATCCCATATTATTTTGTTAGTATTAATCATACTAGCTAGCGATTTTCGACAACATAAGTAGTATTAATTCATCCCCCGTTTTAATCTTAAAGGCAAGTTCATGTCCTCTGCATTAGCATTTATTAACAATGTTTCAGATCGATGGTCTTGCTGCTTGTCTCCGTTGGTGCCATGATGATCACCGTATACGTGGGATGGGAGAGAACAAGCATTGCGGATTGCCACAATGAACGGATTTGAGTTGGAAATGCTGTGATTATCTTGGTCAAAATTTGTAGCTGTCCAAATATTGCACTAATTGGCAATTGGCATGCATTAGGCTGAATAGATAGAAGCAATTGAAAATGTGCTTTTGACTTTGAATTCTCCTATTCAAATCCAATCCGCCACTATAAAGCAGCCTCTTCAATAGGAACGTGAAAGGTTGGATTACGAACATATTAAGTTCAGATAATTAATACGATAAATAAAATGTCACGAAATAAATCATCAGAACTAATGTTTGTATGATTATAAAGGTAACAATCCAGTTCTCAACTTTTCAGCACCACTTGGGGGGGTGGGTGGGGGGAATATATAATATGCATCTCAGGAGCTTTAACATGTAATTAGCTCATTATTATTAGTATAACAAACTTGTGGGTCATAATAGATGTTTTAAAATTGAAGTTTACTGAGAATCGGATTCGTCACGGTGTATTGTCTGTGGATTCAGTATAAAAACAAGCGCAATAACAGCACGATGGTGGCGGAAGTTCCTTTTGGCAGCAAACGCACGGAGGGCAACTGGGCTTCTGCCTGAGCTCTGCCCATAAGACAACCAAATATCACAGATTAGCTAGGAAAATTAATTACGATATTGACATTTTATTTTTTGTTATTTGAATTTTTTTTATTGTAAAGAAAATATATAAGCAACGATAAAATTGTATAAGCTTACTTGTAGATGAATAATAATAATAACAATAATAGAGTGTTGTCTAATATTATTCTTTTTTTCAAAATTATTGTACAATCGTCGTCTCAAAAAAAGAGTTCATTTTCAAAAAAAAAATTATTCCAAAAAAAATAGTCTACTTTAAAATCAAATTATTAAAAAATTCTTAATAATAATTAGTATGTTTACACACAATTTAAAAGTAAGAATAAAAATGTAAACTTATATATTTAGTTAATGCATTAAATATATTGTATTTAATAACTAATAAAAAATTATATCTAAATTAAAGTAATTTTTTTTTTTAAAACAGATAAAAATATTTTTTTATGTATTGAAAAAATAGTAAGAAGTTGAATTTACCTCGAAAAGTTAATCCAGTTTGAGCTCCGTGGGATGGCAAAGAGGGTGATAAAAGGATTGCAAAGCAAACAAATGCAACCACTATAGAATTTGAGAAGTTTGTTGCCATTTTCCTCCTCACTAATTATTCGATAAACTCCACTCGCAGAAAATTGCTTGTTTGTGCTTTGGCATTTGGGCTTTCGTTCATTTATAGGCTGTTTGAGAAATGGTTTGGTCGAAAAAAAAACAGAAGAAATGGTTTGGTCAGGGAAGACATTGACCCCGTGACTGACTACTCCCAAGTCTCTGCTTCTAACTAACTATCCATAATGAGTCTATCGTTTACTTGACTCATTGATTCGTGGAAATTGAAAATTAATTTGATTTGGAATGCACGGCAATCGTATCCATCAAGAAATCAATCTATTTTCAAACTTTACCGACATTTATTACTAAGTAGCACTTATTTTTCTAACTTGATTTGGAATGCACGACATTTATTACTAAGTAGCAATCGTATCCATCAAGAAATCAATCTGGATTGGACCATCCTCCTAAATTGGAGGTGATTTAGATAATTAAAATTAAAATTTAAATAAAATATTTATAAAATGCGTAAGTTAAGTATTGAATATATTAAATATTGTTTTGGTTTGATTCAATTATAAGGACTAAATTAAAATCAAATTGATGTTCAAATCGATTAACGAATGATGCTATTTGTATATAACTGAAGTATTAACATAGGATATTTTGTCATTTGAGTGAGAAAGTATTAGGGTTTATATGGTTAGTCTCTCAAAAACACATTTTTACATTTTCTAATACACTTTTCAATTTTTAATATATCTATTATCTCACAATTACTATAGTAAAATATTAAAATTTATTTTTTTTATTATAAAATGTATTTTGAAATGCTATTCTTTCTATCTTCTTCCATGTCAAGTACTTTTTCCTTTTATTCCCTTTCTTCATTTGAATAGTGATAGTGCAATAGGATGAGGATAAGAGTCAAGATTATGCACGATTATCTACTAAAGATATTTTTAGGGCTTCATGTTTCACAGTTTCACACTTGCACTAATGATGAGGACAAAGTTTCAAGAGATTTTACTGGGGATATGTAATGGAAACAAAGTACACCTGCCAGGTTACATATGAGAGTACTGGCATCTTAGTACCCTTATTAACCTTGGAATACAAGTATGAGTTTATTAGTTTCACACAATAACCTGAATACTTAAAATTCATAACAAAGGAAGGAGCTGCTGCAAGCTGAACGAGTGCATGCATGGTTGACGGTTCCCTAGTTCGATGATCATGGCGAGTTGCCTTCAGTAGCTATAGGACCAGAAGGCGGACCACAGAAGCAGGGGCAACAAGTGCCTGGCCTTGGCGGTGGAGCGCAGCAAACACTGGCCGGACAAATCGGCCTCCTCTGAAGAAGTTCTGCTTACAGTTCATGCAACAGTGAGTTACTGATCAGTATTACATATCATCAAAGGTAATTTGATCATTGTTTAGTTTAATATTAACAATCATTCAAAAGGGCATGCTTTTATTTAATTACGATAGATTAATTACCTCGAGTTGGCATTCTTGCCGCCTCAGATGGAGACATCATCATCGGGGAGGTAAAAATGGCCAAGAGAAAATTGTGAGCACAAGGGATCTAAGAGAAGAGCGGAAAGCCATGGTTTATCCTCACCTTCAACACGGTGCTTAATGTTGGGTATTTAATATAATTCAAGTGTATATTTTAATATAAACCCAATAGGTAATGCACCTTTGTAGTGGGCCTGTATGGGCAAGAGTTCATTAATTGGTTTTAACCCTAGGTATCTAATTTGGAATACCTAACATGCTGTCATATTTGGTACTGCTTCTTTGATCACAACAACAATAACATCACCAATATGAGCATTTCGACGGTTGCTAGCTCCTATGATTCGAATACACATCAATTCTCGAGCCCCGCTGTTATCTGCTACATTTAAATGGGTCTGAGGTTGAATCATATCATTTTGTAATCTGTTCTTTCCATGCAAAGGACGAAGAAAAAAATAAATATTCCTTATCTAAAATAAAAAATTTGCAATTTTCCAAAACCTCCCTTTGGTTCTACTTTTTTATCCTTTTATCTCGAAATAATGAATTGAGTCCGTATAGGCATTTTGGATGCTGCTATTGCAATTGCCCCTCTAGCTATATTTTCTGTTACTCCGGTCATTTCATAAAGTATTCGACCTGGTTTAACAACAGCTACCCAATATTCGGGGGATCCTTTCCCCGACCCCATACACTAGAGTTAAAACCAATTAATGGGCTCTTACCCATACAGGCCCACTACAAAGGTGCATTACCTATTAGGCTTATATTAGAACATACATTTAGGTTATATTAAATACCCAACAATCAGCTATCAAGTCCAAATTTAGTTAAGCAGCATCATCAGATATGGAATGATACAACCGCTCTAAACCAAACATCCAAAATGAGTAAAATTACCTCATCACATGTGGAATGAGACAACTCACCCAAAAAGAATATATTATCAAATGTGGAATGATATATTGACAATCATAAACATCGTCGAAACATTATCAAGTGATTATCTTAGCCAACAAAGGAAGATTCGAAAATTTAAAATTAAAACCAATTAATGGGCTCTTGCCCGTACATGCCCATTACAAAGGTGCATTACCTATTGAGCTTATATTAGAACATACACTTGGGTTATATTAAATACCCAACAATTAATTCACTTAAAAGGTATCCCGGAGACTGAAGGGATTTGCTTGATAAATCTGCCAAGCCCTGGGCATGTATTTATAGTGTTTTCTTGGACACGACCAAATAAAATGATGTCATTCATACATCGACTATTCTCACTTTTTCTTTTTGAAGTTTTTATTTGGGATTTTTCAGAAAATTCAAACTATATACATCATGGTCAAAATAATGGAATTTTCACGATTTTGTAACTTTTTTTTCCTTATTATTCTTATAATGTTTTTTTGACCACACTGTCCAGTTGTAATCCTAGCTACGTAATGAAGGGAACTAATCAAAGCCAAGCACAAATTATTTCTGCTAGGATAGGGTAACAAATTAATCAAAGACGTGCATAATTCTAGTTAGTTCATCTGTTTCTTTTGGTGAAATCAAGAAATTAGCAGAAATCTAGGCTTAGAAAACCTCTTACACTCTGTCAAGAGGGAGAGATTATTTTTATTTTATTTTTTAGTTTCCGCCGCCGTTAGATTTGTGATTGTGATAGAACTTAATCTCTTGTGGAAATTACGATACTCTGAATTTTGATAGCCAAGGGTGTCCAAACAATTTTCCTAGTGTCTATATATGGGCAGTCCTAATTGCATATTCTTGACTAGTAATACATGAAAGAAAAAAAATCCGGTCGACAATAATATGCCTCGAAAAGTAATCAAACCATGCAGTACGCAGTTTGGTTCACACGCACTCACAGCCATATAAACTCAAGCATGGTGCAACCAGCAAATCTCTTAGGTCCGATTGGATAAGTTTTTTTTATTTATAAATAAAAAAATTTTTAAATAAAAATAAATTATTTAAACATATTTTTATTTTAAAATTTAAAATTTAAATTTTCTTACTCAAATTCATCTCACATAATTTTTAAAAAAAAATTCTCTTATTATTCCTTTCAAAATATTTTTTCTATAAAAAAATAACCATTAAAATTTTTACACATTTTAATATAATTTTTTTATTTATAAATAAAAATATCTTATTCAGACGAACCTTAGGCCTTAGTCAGCGACAGAAGAAGCAAAACTGGAACCGTAGTTTGGTTTTACAGTCACGTGACATAATCATATAAAATGTCGAAGCCGTTGAAAATATTAAAATTGGTTACGGCTTACCGAAAGTCAACCGAATATCGGAATACTAGTATATACTATTAACTATTAGGCTTCCCAAAAGTCAGGCCGTATATTGCACGGAAATTAAGAAGATGCTGATCAGCTAGGCATATGCTATCAACATAGCATTATTTCTCTCTTCTTCTTTTTTTAAATTTTATTCTATTATAATTATATGTTTATACTATTATAATAATTTGTATAACAATATGTGTCAAGGAATAATAAAGGCGATATTCGAACTCGTGATCCGTGTTGCCAGGTTTGCTCATCCTCAAACCGCCATCTGCTAACTACAAACCACTAGGATGTTTTCAGGATGAGTTAAGATTGTCCCACGTTTGATGAATTAAGGTTGGAATTTGTCCAAAGTATCATTTTGTTTTCATATTAGGCTTTGTAAATTCTTACTATTACATTGAAAATTCGGCCCTTTTTCTTTTGCCGGTAGAGAACTCTCTGTTATATATATATTCATTAAACCTCAAAGAACAGTCTAGTTACATTAGCCAGTTGGCTTGGAGTCCCTATCTATTGCTATGATTAATCAGGAAGGAAATTGTTCAGTCCAAAATTGAGAATAACAAGCTAAGATTCCTATCCTTGCTAATATTTCACAAGTATTAAATTTTCTGTTAATATTGGAGAGTTTGCATGAGCTAAACTTATTTAGTAACAAAAAGATGTTTTCGGCTATGATAGAGTTCGTTGCTTCTATCAAACTCTTCGTGTTCAAGCTGTCTATCATAGCCTTTACAGATGACTGCACTTCCATTGCTTGCCATCCTTTTTACAAAGCCATGAGTAGTCCTGTCTTCACTACTTCTGGTTCGGCGACAAAATGTGAAGTTAACTTTGTAAATTGAAAAGCTGCTCCTTCAATAATTCTTCCATCATGATCCCGTACCGAAACTCCTACCCCAAACTTCTTAGATTGCTGGCTGACTTCTGCACTGACATTAATTTTAGGGGTAATATATTAAAATGTTCTAAATTTAGACACTTATAATTATTTTGATCCGATCTTTTAATTTTAACAATACGATACTTGAACTTTATAATTTATAACAATAGTGGCATCTGACTGAAAAAAGACAAAAATACCCTCTGCATATAGTTTAAAATTCTAAAATAAATTTTTAAAAAGACAAAAAAGATAAAATTTAAAGACAAAAATTTAATAAAATTATTTACACTATATAATTAATTTTTTTTAACTAAAAAATAAAATTTAAAGATGAAAATTTAATAAAATTTAGAGACAAAATGACAAAAAAATGAGGTTAAAAAACAAAGCATTTGTAAAAAAAAAATTTGAAGTTAAAAAACAAAGTATCATATAATAATGTTTTGCCTTTTTGCATTAAAAATTTTATTAAAATTTTACATAATTTTATTAAATTTTTATCTTTAAATTTTCTTTTAAAAAGTTAATAAAAAAATTAATCTATATCAATTTTTTTGTCATTTCTATCTTTAAAAAGGGTATTTTCATCCTTTTTTTAATCAGATGCCACTACTGTTACAAATTGTAAAGTTCAAGTATCGTGTTGTTAAAATTGAAAGGTCGGGTCAAAACGGTTACAACTGCTAAGTTCGAAACATTTTAATATATTGTCCCTTAATTTTAAGATGTCCTAGAGAAGAAGGTCTCCAGCATTCCATTCTCTTTTTTTGTCGTAAAGCTAACAGAGAACTCTCTTTTTCTTTTTTTTTTCTTTAAAAACGATAATATATTAATATTACATAATGCAAAAGCACATAATTACAAATGAGCTAAGTGCACTTTGTGGTGTTGAAGTGAACCGAACACACGAAGAAGAGGGGACCATAAGTGGGTCAAAAAACCCAAATAAATCGGGAAAAACCCGCACAAAATGGAAAAATATCCTAACATGTATAACATATAGGGACACAATCCACACAAAATGGGAAAATACTAACTACTAATTACGAACGAAGGCAACTAGCTCGACTGAGACAGAAAACTCTCTCAACAGGTGAAATTCAATATTTGGGTTGCAAATTGGAAGAGAAATGCATGGTCTGGTGGACTGCTGAATTTGGATTTCTTTGATGCACTGTTTTGGGTTGCGCATGGGTTATAGACTTTTGCAATATGATAATCATTTTTTGGTTCGCTTGGTTCACCTTTAGCCCAAAAACATCTCCCCTGATAATTTTGGACTCAATTGTGGGACAATCGTGACAGTAAACATAGCCCACGAATGAGAAGAGAAGACCGAGCAAAAATGCCCAAAAAAAAAACATAGCCCACGAATGAGAAGAGAAGACCGAGCAAAAATGCCCAAAAAAATTTGGACCATTTCAATTCACTTATTTATATATATATATATAAATATATTTAGCTGATAAAATTTTAATCTATTTTCTTGGTCTTGTCTCGGTGGGCTAGCCAGTCCTCCTTTAATGAAACCAGTCCGGTTAAAATCAATACAATATACAATTTCAAAAATTATTTGATATCTAATCTTTTTCTTTTTTTTTATTATTACAATTTCAAAAATTATCTAATATCTAATCTATTTCTTCTTTTTTTCTTTTCAACCAAAGGAGGAAAGGGTTAGCCGGGTCCTCCTTCTTTAATGACACCAGTTAAAATCAATACAATATACAATTTGTAATTATACAATTTAAAAATTATCTGATATCTAATTTTTTTCTTTTTTTTATTATTACAATTTCAAAAATTATTTGATATCCAATTTTTTTCATTTTTTTTTTCAACGAAAGGAGGGAGTGGCTAGTCGAGTCCCCCTTCTTTAATGACACCAATCCAGTTAAAATCAATACAATATACAATTTGTAATAATACAATTTCAAAAATTATTTGATATCCAATCTTTTTCGTTTTTTTTTTCAACGAAAGGAGGTAGGGGCTAGTCGAGTCTCCCTTCTTTAAGATGCCAATCCAGTTAAAATCAATACAATATACAATTTGTAATAATACAATTTCACAAATTATCTGATATCCAATCTTTTTCTTTTTCTCTTTTTCAACTAAAGGAAAAAACCAAAATATGACAAATTTAGAAGGTAAGAAAAGTCAAAATATGACAAGTTTGGACCATTTCTCGGTTTGTACGCGTTATTCATGTTAGGGGCCACGCTAAATTCTCGGTATAGTTCCAAGTTTGTCGGATGTCCCGTAGGTAGCGCCGAATGAGTCAAAAATAAGGAGGGGGTTTATATTGTCAAAGATCGATGGGGGACATATTTTCTTCCATGTCTCTTTAAAACAGCAAAAATACAATTCAGAAAATCCTTTCTCCAAATGCCCAGTAATTAACCATTGTTTTTATATTTTAAAATTTCATCAAAGACATTATAAAGAACTTGATTGATACAAAGGTTTAAGTTCACACCGAAAGCTAGCTAGGATGATATAGTGCAACATTTGTGTTTACAAGCAGTATAGTATTAATGGCTGACAACGTTAAAATAAACGAAATAAACTTCAGGCCTAGACAAATTATTGAAGTATTATTAATTGCATAGCCATAATAGTACCAATCCCTTATTTTTTTGACATTACAAGAAATTTATTCCAGATGATATTTATTTTTAAGCTGGAATACATATGTTTTCATCTTCATGCATGCATTACAGTACAATTTATTATAAATATTGTGGCAAAAGGGCCGGGAAGAAATTGAAGTTCACAGAGAATCGGATTTATCACGGTGTATTGTTTGTGGAATCAATAACATAACAAGCGCAATAACAGCACGGTGGTGGCGGAAGGTCGTTTTGGCAGCATAAGCATGGAGGGCAACTGGGCTTCTGCCTGAGCTCTGGCCATAAGACAACCAAATATTACAGATTAGCTAGGAAAATTAATTACGACATTGACATTTTATTTTTGATTATTTGAATTTTTTTTAATTGTAAAGAAAATATATAAGTAACGATAATATTGTATAAGCATACTTGCAGATGAAATAACAATAATAATAATAGAGTGTTGCCTAATATTAATTTTCTTTTCAAAATTATTGTACTCCCGTTGTCCTTAAAAAATAGTTTACTTTTAAACTAAAATTTTAAAATACTTTTAATAATAATTAATATGTTTACACACGATTAAAAAGTAAAGATAAAAATATAAATTTATGTATTTAGTTAGTATATTAAGTGCGTTGTATTTAATAATTAATAAAAAATTATATATAAATTAAAATGAACTATTTTTTTGAAATGAATAAAATATTTATTTATGTATTAAAAAAATAGTAAGAAGTTAAATTTACCTCGAAAAGTTAATCCAGTTTGAGCTCCGTGGGATGGCAAGTAGGGTGATAAAAGGATTGCAAAGCAAACAAATGCAACCACTATAGAATTTGAGAAGTTTGTTGCCATTTTCTTCCTCACTAATTAATCGATAAACAGTATAAACTCCACTGGCAGAAAATTGCTTGTTTGTGCTTTGGCATTTGGGCTTTCGTTCATTTATAGGCTGTTTGAGAAATGGTTTGGTCAGGAAAGAGATTGACCCCGTGGCTGACTACTTCCAAGTCTCTGTATCTAACTAACTATCCACAATGAGTCTATCGTTTACTTTACTCCTTGATTCGTGGAAATTGACAATTAATTTGATTTGGAATGCACGGCAAAGGTATCCATCAAGAAATCAATCTTTTTTCAAACTTTACCGACATTTATTACTAAGTAGCACTTATTTTTCTAACTTGTAAACTGGGTAGAAAGTTCTGGATTGGACCATCCTCCTAAATTGGAGGTGATTTAGATAATTAAAATTAAAATTTAAATAAAATATTTATAAAATGCGTAAGTTAAGTATTGAATATATTAAATATTGTTTGGTTTGATTCAATTATAAGGACTAAATTAAAATCAAATTGATGTTCAAATCGATTAACTGAAGTATTAACAGAGGATATTTTGTCATTTGAGTAAGAAAATATTAGGGTTTATATAGTTAGTGTCTCAAAAATATATTTTTGTATTTTTTAATACACTTTTTAATTTTTAATATATCTATTATCTTACAGTTACTATATTCAAATATATATATAAAAATTTTATTATAAAATGTATTTTGAAACGCTATTCATACATGATATTTACATGCATATGATGGGCTTGTTGAGAACCAAAAGACAAACGAAATCTTTTATTTCATTGAAAAAAGACAGTCTTGTTCTACATCTAAATCAAGCCCAGGCCCAGACTCCATCCCTCAGGATTATGGAACAAAAAGTCTATCCACTCACAATCTACAAGACTACTGGAGTACCATACTAGCACGCACATATGATTGACCCAACCCAACTATCTTATTACGGTCTCTCCCTCCCCAGCTTTTCACCGGCTCTTGGGATCTTCTTCACGTCTTCACCACCTTAGTTTCGCCGGGAAATACTGCCACCAAAAACCAATACATTAGCGGCTCTTGTATCGTGATACTAACCCATTTGTTTGAAAAAAAGGTCTACTTTAGAAACACAATTCAATTTACTTGGTGTATGCAATTTTCTTCTTTAACACACCTTATCAATGAGAGAAAGATAGTAAGGCTTGACTTTTTCCACGTCAATTCTGACCTTGCTCTTGCTATAGAGGTCATATTTGCTGCAAAAAAAGAAAAGGTTAACCAAAAGATGCTCAGAATAAGTTCAAGGCACAAACAATAATTGCCTTTTGCATATTTTTTTGTGCCATTATATATGTTCAGAATAGGGATTTGGTATTACTTAAATATTTGAAGCCACTTGAGATTCTGCTCATCTTCCTCGTTCATCAAGTGCTTGTATGCCCCTGCCCTGTGTAACGCTACGGAATAAAAAAAAGGAAAAAATTAATTCACATGCATGTTCAAAAAAGCCACCCACAAATTCAATTCATTTACATTTCTTTTTCCTACCAATTTCATTGGCTTACCATAAAACGAGTGAAATCTGATCACAAAAAGTGCAGCAGATGGTAGCGTTGTCTGGTTTCCTTTGGCAACCTGATTGAAAAATGCGGTCAAAAGAAAGCTATTTGGATTTTCCAGTCAAAAATGATGAAGGTTCTGTGTAGGTAAGGGGAAAATGTTAACACAAACCAGATACATGTAGTCATCATGGCCCCAAGACATCATGACATTGTCCAGTCCACAGCCTTCAGAATAGACTCCATATTTGGTGTTGTACTTGGGATTGTTGTAGTCAGGATTTTCCTTAAAATACTGCAGCGAAAACTCTTTTAGCAATTACTGAGGAAAGCAAACTCTGACAGCCAAATTTCAAGGTAGCCAGCTAGTAGTTTTTATTAGGGAAAAAAAAAACCTTGCGGTGGACAATGGATTCGTCGAATGCACATCCAACTGGAAATGTGTCACCTGCAGTGATAGTTTTATCAGCATTAAATTTCTGTCATGCAAAAGTTCAATACTGTTCAAAGCTCAAAAAATCAGTTCCTGCTTACCTACAACAGCCCACTGAGGGAGCCCTCCAAAGCTAGGAAGATTGATCACCTTTCCAAGATCTTAAAGCATCAGTTAAGGCCAATCAGTGTCAGGAAGGGATTCATTTATGGTCAGTGACAAAATGCTAGAAATTGTACCGTGGATTAATGCTGTCAAGTGTAGCCAGTCTTCATTGGGGTAGTCCTTTCTGATGGCTTCAGCAGTCTGCAGTAGGTGTTCAATTTGTGGTTCATCCAAGTCGGGATCACTCTCATCAACTACTTCATTCAGTAGTTCACAGCATTCCCATATGCTCATTTCCACCTTGTCCAGTTTCCCATACTCCTCCCTCATCTTCTTTACCTGCAATTTTTTTAACTTAATTAACAACTAATCACTATTCATAGAGGCACGTTTCCATGTCCTGCTTAGCTTAAAAACCGTAGTAAAACAAACCAATTTTTGAACGTGATTAAATTATCTAAAAATTAAATTAAGAAAACATAATTAGGCCACTTATACTGTAAAATTGCCACTGGCGCTATAGAAAAACAAAGCATTAAATATAAAAACTTTTGAAAATATCCACTCACGAAATCGTATGTTTGGTAAATATGATTGGTTTTGTAGAAATTCTCAACCCCTTCTTGCCTTGCACCCTGAACATCATAATCCCTGTTTCACGAATATCGCAATTTATTTACCGATTCAAAAAAATATATTATATGCATATTAAAATTAAGGAGAAATTTAATCGCAGGACTAAAGTTGCAAATTGATCAAGATCTGGCGTTTGTGTCAATTAGTCAGCTTAAGTGATAGGACTTCCGATGGAGGCATAATTAGCTGGCTCTCCAGTTTTTGAATCAAACTGAATTAATTTAATTTCCTTTGGGCTTTTTGTCAGCGAAACGCAAAATATATTTTCGAGATTATCGTTGGATAAAGGTGGGAAAATTCATCAAGAACCGTCCTCCAAAGCAGAAACCTGTGATAAATATAATTCATCTTGATTAAAAATTGCTCATGCGAATTGATTCATCAATTGGCGCTATTTTTTTTTTTTTTTTTTGGGGCGGGGGGTGGGTGTTAATCACTCGTCATATTAGATCTGATAAAGGCGTGATAAAACTTGATCGTGTGGGTTTTTTTGGCATAAACATTAACATTTATTGAATGAAAAGGATTGAAGAGAAGGACCTAAAATTGTGGCCAAAAGAATTGGCATGGGGCATCACAAAGCCACCATCCAAAGCCAATTCATTCTCATTCTCTTCGATCTTCTTTTCTTCCACCTCAATCCCTGTTTTCCACCAAAAAAAAATAAAAATAAAAATAAAAATCAATCTGCATAGTTTTGAAAATATAACAAAACTAATGAAATAGTAAAATTTTAAAAATAATAAAAATGCGTAGTTTTGAAAAAGAAAAAAATCAAGAAAATAAATCGAAATCAATGCGAAGTTACAGAAATATGTAGATAAAAAATCGAAATCTATAATAACGGTAATGATATAAAATAAAAGGGCGAAAAAAAAAGTACCAAACGAAGGCTGTTCAATGATGATGGTCATCCTGTACAAAACAAATACAATCCGAACAAAAATTTAGATCTGGGAAGAAAATAAGGAGCAAAAGCTAAAGGAAGAAAAAGAAGACGATGAATTAGGTGCTTGGTAAAAACGGAAGTATTTATAACGGCCGGAGAGTCCTTGCCTGAGATTTCAGGGCCTCCGAGCCCTTCCCAGAAAATCTGATACTCTCCTTTTACTAAATATTACTGTTACCTATTTTTTTATTATTATTTTTTAAAAAAATTAATATCCCTTTGAAAAAATTATTATTACGCTCACGGCGTTCCAACTTGCAACTTGCGGAGGGAAAAAGCTCTCCCTTCGTAATTCATCCGCTGCGGGCAGGCTCAGTCCTGCTGGCTGTTCCCTCTGGATATTTTGCGCAGGAGTGGGGCCCGCGGTGACTCAGCTTCGCGATGCATACCACATCTTCGGCAAATAGGTGGTCCCTACTGACGTGGATTACAGTCAAGAACTGCGACTTTTCGTCGGTGAATGCGACGTTGGAGTTGGTTTTTCTCGGGTTTTGGATATGGATATTTATTGTGTAATTATTGGGTGGTAATCAGCCTAATCAAGTTGTCATTGAATTCGTCGTATCGTGTTAAAATATAAGAATTTTATATGAATTTAAATATAATTTATTTAATTATATGTATTAAATAATATAATTTAAAATTATTTATTTATTTTGTAAATAGTATAATATAAAAATAATACAAAAATATTTATATATATATAATTTATAAAAAATTTTAATTATTTATTTATTTTATAAATACCACAATATAAAAAAAATATTTATATATTTATAAAAAATTAAAATATCAAAAATATTTAAAAATATTTTTTATACAATATTTTTTAATTTCATAAAATTATTATTAAATAATTTTTCAAATTATCTTTAAAAAGTTAAACATGTAAAATAGATTGATTCCCGAATTGACTTAATTTAATTTATTTATTTTTCATATTATATGAGTTTGATTTAATTTTAATTAAATATGTAAAAAAATATATTTATATTTATTAAAATACTTGTTAAATTTATATTGTGTCTCTGGATTGTGTCATGAATTGTCATTCTTATGTGTGATGGGAAGATATCAATTACGTATTAATTTGAATTTATTAGGTCAGTTTAAATCTAATCTACTTTTGGCGTGATTATGCAGCTGTCTCACGAATTCTTGCAAGTTCCCTTCCAAATAAATAATAACAAAATAAAAAATAGGGAGAACGAACATCGTGCTGAAGATAATATTTTATATTCCATTAATTTTAAAAAAAGAAAATTTGTATTCTTTTCATCCAAAAAAAAAAAATTAATTTATTAACAAAATTTTATTAATTATTAAATACAACACATTTAATTCATTAAATAAATATATATTTTTTAAATAATAATTTTTTAAAAAAATAAACTATTTTTTTGAGACGAATAGATTATAACTTTTTTTAGTTAATGTATTATTGAATATATAATTTTTAAAATTTTATTTACTTTTATTATTATTATTAAATATCATATAATTTTTTTTAAAATGTAAATTCCTTTTTCTTTAATTGAAAAAAAAAATTGTTAGTGAAACTGAGGAAGTAGTATATAGCACTATTTAGAATTTGTTGGTTTGAAACTTTGAGTTGGAGGTGTTAAAACACTTATAGATTTATGAATATTAAATCTCGAACTGATATTTTTTGTGACATTTTATAGTTTAATTATAAATTTTTATCTGTTCCCATGGAAAAATAGAATTTACTAATTTTAAATAAAAAAAAAAACTTAACGTTATTATTCTTGTGCAATTTGGAATCCGGAGGTAAAATTTGGTTCAAATTAAGTTGTAACTCACAACGTTAATGGTTTATTCAATGCGTAACTAACTCTATCCTTTTTCTTAAAAAAAAAAAAGAAAAGAAAAAACTATATTCTTTGAAAAAAAAGAAGTTTATTTTACATTTTGAAAATTACTAGAAACAAATTGTATTAGTCAAGTTAAGCTGAATTCCACGCCGTTCGTGTTAATCCGACTTACTTGCTTTATTAATTAGCCTGAAAATATTTGGATAGGGACTCCAATAACCCAGTACAGCTCGAGTAATTTGGAATTATATGTACGTTCAATTTTTACGAATTTAACATAATCACTATGAAATTATGAATCTTCTTAGTTCTTACACTGTCTTACAATTTTGCATAAGTTATGACGTTAAGGTTAAAAAAAATAAACACAAATGACTTGGAAGCTGGCAGGCCAGGTGTCTGGCGTGAGGCGTTTCCGCTCTTCGACAAGACGATCACAGACGCGCCACGTGTCTGGTGAGTAAGACCATAAGCTGGTGTCTGTTCCCATCTGATTATTTTTAAACTAAAAATCCTTGGACTTCGTGGGTTGGTGATGAATGGTGAAATGAAAGAGACATCGCAATGCAGTCGTGACATTGATTTCTGCACTCAACCATGGAATGCTACTGTTGTCGTGGAACCTTCACCGCGCTCAAAAGAAAACGACGAAAAGAGAAGAAAGAAAGAAAGAAAGAGTGTTCAAATCATTATTTGGATGTATATGATTCGCGATTCAAAATATGCAAAAAAATTGACGTGCCGACATGCTGTCGCCCGTTCCATGCCAATTTTTTTTCCCCTTCATCCTACCCACTGAATATGAATATTTACATTCCATCAACCCCGTAATTCATTCATCAATTCAAAAGACAGCTCGAGGTGATTATGACTTGTCATGGGTTCGTTCCATACACTCGATAACTGATCCCCAGAAAAATGGCAAATAAGCCAATATTCTGACACAATTACGCAACTTTACTAATGTCTCGTTTCTATGTTACACTCGCGAGGTTACATGGTATTAAAGATGGAAAAAGAGCCTGGGGGGCTGTGTGAACGGAGGGAGGGAGAGACTACAGGGGGTAATCTCCAAGGCCAAGGGCTCCATGATGTACCACTAGTATTCAAGTCCTATCTATAGTTTCATTCTTTTAGCTGGGCCTTGGTCAATTATGGGGTCTACAGGAGGTGGCTGAGCCTCTGCTTGCTGGTTTTCAGAACCTTTTTTTTCTCCTCCTGCAGCTGATGGGGGAGAATAACCTTCTGGAAAAGGAGGTGGTGGAGAGGCCGCAGGCAGCTGAAAAATGTACAACATACAGTACGTTAGTCGGAGGATACATTAAGGATATATAATTCTCCTTAAATCCAACGATTCCTTTTAAGATACTAATAAGTTATGTTTAGGGATGACAACCAAGTACAACTGTGTCCCAGACACTTTTTTTTTGTTACCTTGCGTTGTAAGGATGCTAGAATGTGATCTACTCGCTTAATTTCCTTGAAGTCAATGTTCTCTTTACTAGTCTTTGATTCGGATGCCCCAATCTCGCTTTCATTATCAACTGCATCAATGCAATAGAATCACGCAAAAGCTCAAACAGAACATTGGTATCTGTGTTCTGGTCAAAAGAGTCTCACAAACAAAAGACATGCCAGCAAAAACATGATGATGGCTGTCTATAATAAAGTGCAGTCATTTTTACGAGCCTCACACGTGTATCATCATATCCAGCTAAAGTGTGCATAAATCTAAAGAATAATGCAGTTGAGCAACAACATTCAAAGTGGTGCCAAACCAACAAATACATGTTCAGGCCTTAAAGTACAAAGCGAAAAATAAAAATCCAAGGGAATCATTTGCAAATCAATATATTCATGTTTCACATTCCTAACTTTTCTTAAGACTTCAAGGAATGGAGATATCAACCATCTTGTTTTCAAAACAAAAGTAGCGAAATGAATGCCACATTACCATATCCAATCTTTTCCAATTTTGAGGCTGCAGTATTAAATGCTTTTGATATATGGTGGAGTGCCCGTCCCTTCCAGATGAGTAAACAGACAAAATATTAGTGGATTTCCAAAGGTACAAAGAACAAACACCTTTCATACATATTGCACAGCTTACAAAATCAGTATATTCACAATCTACAGTCAAGATTGCCTTTCCAATCCTAGCTATAAGTTAAAAAATGCATGTTCCACTTACTTGAGGAAAAGTATGCCGGATGTCATAACTGTAAAACCAATAAAGGATACAATAAAGAATTTCAGGTGAAGCTACAAGAGAAATATCTAGCATATCTACATCTTGACAACATGAAGAACCAGAATCATGAGAGAAACAACTGGTTCTCTTAATCTCCAACAATCATATACTTTAATAAGACAATTTTGTAAAAGGAATTAGTTGAGAGTCCCATCCAAAGAGTGGAAAAAATGCAAAAGATGCAAGGTCTGCTAGAGTCTAACATATGTCAGTAGGCTTGCAAAGGAGCAACGACAACAAATGAGCAAAGGCTGAACAATAAACAAAATAGATTCTATGTTGAAAATAATGCTAGCCATATTCCACAATATCTTTTGCAAGCTCCACAATGAGTTGCATGTAAAACCATTTTGGATTTCTACTTTCTCTGCATCTCTAAATATCACAGTAGAGGAGTTGGTGGATAAACAAATCATTATGGTGGATAAACATGATTTCTAATATGATGGTCAATCTTCTCAAGAATAGCAAACCAAGTCATATGCACCCTACTGATCATTGACAGTTATTGAAGATTGGTTTAGCGAAAGAAAATCAAGCTTTTACTTGTACTATTTAGCTCAGTCAGTCATCTCCACAAACAATCTGCAATTCTCTCCCATCCCCAATTCACACTCAGAAAAGGGATTTAAACACACAGAGAAAGAACAAATCTTCTTAACTTGAGGCTACAGAAACTGAAAATCACACTTTATTGATAGATTGAAATTATCATGCCCACCGGCTAATCTGCAGGGTAAATATCACAAAATAAAGGATCAAGCTTTATATCCAAGCCTGTGAAACTGAAACAAGTCCCACCCAATTACAAACCAGAAATCTACTAAACTACTATCCAACCAAATAAGAGAATCAAAAAGCTACTTACAAGCCGAGCTGCAAAGACATTACATAGTTGAGGAGCCTGGTATATTGAACCATCCAAGACATAATACGTCAGCATGGGTGTTACTTTCTCTGGACCATCCCTTTTTTGTTTACGAATGACAAAAAGATTGGGTTCCAAAACTTCACTTAACGCATACTCCGTCCCCGTCATTTTGCTGCATAGCAAACATTCATAGGGTCGAATAATAAATTTTTCCATAACTCCCAAATATACAATTCATGCTAAAACTTAACTAAAAAGCTTTTCTTTTCCCTCGGAGACCCAAACTACTCAAAACGTGCCCATTTTATTGGATTCAGAAAAAGAATAAAGAACGATAGAGTACTTCTAGAAATGCAGTTGCAATACATGAAACTAAGCCAAGTCCATTCTCATTTCTCATCACAGTTTACTCGTGCTTCTTGCAGAAATGCAACATTCCGCCCAATTCTTAGCACTAATAAAATGAACTCAAAAAACAATAAAAAAATAAAAAAAGCATTCTGGAGTTTCAAATAATCGATCAAACTCAGTTCCAAAATCTTCAGTGTACGCGTATTTAACTTCCAATGTGAAAATTTATCCTCTGAACCCAGCAAAGAACTTACCAAGATTGAATATTTTTCCGAACCAAAAATTTCCCCCATATCAATACAATTAAAAATGAAAAAAAGAAAAGAAAAGAGCGACGTACGATAGATGAGAAGTATCGAGGGGGTGAATAGAGCGTAATCGGAGCTGCTCATTGTTGCAAGTCCAATCATAGAATGGGGAGAGAGCAAAGTAATCGAACACCAAATTCCGGTCAAGCGGGTAAGTATTTAGCCATAACTGATCCCTGAAACACATTCCGGTCATGTCCGTCCCTGGAAGTGGAGGACCTGGTGGCGCTCCTCCATCCATGATCGGGTTTCCCGCAGCCGCGCTCGGCGTCGCCGCCATTTCAAAACTTTTTACAGAAAACGTGGTCTTAATACTGCGCTTTTGTTCTATTTAAGGCAGATTAGATCCAGATTCCAGAGTCGGGTTAAACTGAGAGAGATCCATTCTTCAAGGGCCTTTTTCTCATTCCCTAAACCCAAACAGAATTGGGCCGTTACTGATACTCAATGGCCCAGTGTTCCAAATGCTCCTTTTTTCTTTTTTCCAATTTATTAATCTGGAATAATTAGTGGTCTCCTTGGCTCGTATGTTCACAATTTCGAACATAGTACCAATAGCTTTTAATTCAGTTTTCATTATTTTGATTCCAATACTTTTCCTATAATTTAGCTTTCTTTAATTCCTTTTTTTTGCGATGCTTAAATTAAATCCCCCATCTCTTACTGTAATTCGATAATTACATGTATTTTTTGTCGTTAAATTGATTTCTATTACGAATCAAATCCAATTAATTCTAAAGTTTAATTAATGTTCCAGTTAAAAGTGAAAGCGATTATCTAACGATAAAAGTATAAGTAACCAAACGTAATTCAAAATATCATTAATTGTAGGTTTGGAATCTCATTTTTATTTTTTTTATACGTAAAAGTGCGTCGATTAGAAACAAGATAAGATTCACGTACGTTTCGTTTATGTTTGTTTGTTTAAGTAAGCGATAAAAAAAACAGCATTTTTTTTTTGTTAGTTTAATACGAAAAAACGAAAAAACACAGTATCGTGTTTATTTTTTTTATTTCGTGAAACAATTTCGTTTAGTGTCGTGAACAAAGATCGGTTCACGTCATTTTTAAAGCTCGTTTATTGTTTGTTTATATTAAAATAATAATAATAAAATAATATAATAATATATATAATAATAACGTTTGTTGATCATTCATAAACAAATTTGTACATTAGAGACTAATGTTCAATTCTCAATAATGCTATTTTGTTTATTTGTTCTACATTTTTTAGAACGGATTTGAAGCAAATGGTAATAATATTTAGTGATAAATTTAAAAGTCAGGTGTTCGATTTCACTGTGGTTTACAACAAATTGCAATGAACTAGAATTCACCATAACTAAAGGGGAAAAAAATCCAATTTCAACAATACATTGTAATTTTAAATAATCTTCAAGTAGAGCCCGACAAATTAAGATATAAAATACTCCAAATTGTTATTGATGGGAAGGTTATTGTTGTTGGATTATGCCTTATTTCCAAATTAGAATGGGATCGAATGATGAATGAGTCGAGGAAGGTGGTGGATCTTATTCTTTCCTGGTGGCCCTCTCTTAATGGGTAAACTGTGGACAGTAGGTTGACACACCTTACTACTTTGCGCGCACTAAATGGATTAATGTGGTAATATATCCATGAAGGGGGATGTGTGTGTTCATGAATACTATCTCACATCTCAAAATTAAAAAAAAAGAAGAAAGAAAGAAGTAAAAAGCAACTGAAAAAAAAATTTTTTTTTTTTAATTTTGGCTGCTGCCCATCATATTTATATATCATTCTAAATAACTCCCCTATGTAAAACCTCCCCAACAATTGTGCGCTAAATGAAAATATCAATTTTTTTGTACAATCTTTTTCTGTTTGTTGTTTGTTAACTATTGTCGCACTTTTTTTCATAGTTAAAACCATGAAAAGCAATTAGTCTATTTTTATGCTAACACGACACATGTATACTTTGCAATTGTAATAAAATTCTAATGTTCACATTGTAATTATAATTGACTAACAGAGGAAACAAAAAAAGAAAAAAAAGAAAAAAGAGTACTCTTCCACATAAAATATAGAACCCTTTGAACAACTACGGCTGCTTTCAAAATCCACATCCGTGATAATTAGTTCTCTTGTCCGTGAATATCTTCTTGTTTCTGCCACAGTTAGTCATCTTCTCATACGTAAAGTAAACTTTACTTTTTGGTTGTTTTGACGTATTTCCTTTTCTGTCTTTATCCGCAGCATCAAGGAAATTGCATGTTTTATGCTTTTGGTATGTAGCATAGTTTCTAAATTTGGACCCTTCGTTTGCGGAGACACCAAACCCACGGCCTCTAACAGGAGCATTTTCCTCCTCAAACGAACTTTCTTGTCCAAACTGCCATTTTACCCCGAACAATTCTGACAACTTTTTTCCTTTTCCTGTGGAAATTTTTTTTTCCCCCAATCGAATCCATTCACGGTTTACATTTTCATCAAATTTGTATATCCGGGACATATTTCATGGAATTTTTGTTGATCACCAATTGAGGTTCTTGATAGCGAGAGTTGCTTGTAATGCATCATCAAGAAAGCTAGTCATTCCCAAGGTAACAATCTTGATTGGTTTAGCAATATTTAATTCATGACCCCTCAGGTAAAACAAACAGTCCTCCATTATTTCTTGATTTTTTCTAACAGGGCCGTCCTTGGCCTTCCATGATCACATGATGATGCATTACAAGAAATAGCAACGTAGCCAAGAAGTTGTTGAATGAATTAATCTGATCACATCTCCATCAACCTTTTTTCATGGTCATGTTCATTCATTCTCTTTGTCTTCTGGATTGTATACCATTATGTGCTGAAAGGTGGGAAGTCTGAAAAATGGCTTCTTATCGTGCTGGCGCGAGGTCCCAGTCATTTTCAGTTTCCCAACCTTCATATGCTCAGCGTATAGTAGACGACCCTGTAACGTCGAAAAACGCTCAGAGCACGGTCACATGCGTTTATCAGACTCATATTGGTGGTTATTGGCGAAATGTCACGGTTTTGTGGAGCAAGAATCTGATGAATCATTCCCTAAGCATAACCGTAGATAGCGTAGAGACTGAGAATCATCAAACTTGCAAAATTGACCTTAAACCTTGGCATTTTTGGGCCAAAAAAGGTTACAAAACGTTTGAGGTTGACGGAAACCAACTGGATGCTTATTGGGATCTGCGATCAGCAAAATTTTCTGGGAGTCCAGAACCAGTTACGGATTTCTATGTAGCACTAGTCTCGGAGGAAGAAGTGGTGTTATTATTAGGGGATTACAAGAAAAAGGCGTATAAACGATCGAAATCTAGGCCTGCCCTGGTTGAAGCCGTGTTGTTTTTCAAGAAAGAACACGTGTTTGGCAAGAAATCGTTTTCCACCAGAGCCAAATTTGATCACAGGAAAAAAGAACACGAAATAGTTGTGGAAAGTTCAACTACAGGGCCTAGAGATCCCGAAATGTGGATCAGCATTGATGGGATTGTTCTAATCCACATAAGGAATTTGCAGTGGAAGTTCAGGGGCAACCAAACAGTTTTGGTTAACAAGCTACCCGTGCAAGTCTTCTGGGATGTGCACTCTTGGTTATTTTGTAGCCCTGGATCAGGGCATGGTTTGTTCATATTTAAGCCAGGAGCAACCGAGGGAGATAGTGACGACAAGGACAGCAATTGTACTGCGGATAGTAATAGCAGTGCTGATAGCCGGTATTACTCCACCCAAAGCCATTCAAAAGGTTCACCATTCTGTCTCTTCCTGTATGCATGGAAGGTCGAGTGATATCAAGATAAACTTTGGTGTTTGTCATAGGCTAAAATGCCACATGTTTACAGTGGAGATTGGCAGATTTCTTTAGGATCATGTTGTGGCATAATCAAGACTGCTATTAGAGTAAGTTTATTCGGCTTAATCCTATTTGCTTAGTTGTATTTCTTGTAGCCATTCACTGTATTAAAATACTGATGATTCTGGTTGGTCCAGTAAAAAATCTCTCTTATTCTTGACCTGAGTGGTCAACATTCTACTTCAATGGCTCAAGTCTTGCACCATACCATTTATTTTCAGATAAAAGCAGTTTTAATGGTCCTCCTAAGTTGACCTACTTTTCTTATTGAATGCTTTATGTATGTGCAAGGTGTGGCGTTGCTCAGAATGAGAGCAGTGCATAAGGGAAATGATGCATTTTCTCTTAAACCATTCTTAGGATTGTTTAACAAGAATTTTGATTCATCATTGAGGTGGGATTCAGCACTAAAAAATTAGAAATACTACTCAGGCATTTGAAAGGAAAGATTGCAGGTTCCGAGAGTTACTAACATTTCAATTGCTTTTCACATTTACTCAGTCCCCTTGTCTGTCCAGTTATTGTGCTATCTAGATCTGAGATTTTAGTATCCTTAATTTTTTCCCTTATAGTGAAGGTAAATTTTTTAAATAAAAACAAATCCTTCTGATATGGTTTATCAAGGATAGAAATTTTTGTTGGGAGTAAAATATCAATTTTTATTAGAATTATTAACAACAATAATAGAATTCGAGTCACTAAACATTTCACAGGTGAAAAAATGTGTTAAATTTCATTATTTTAATGCTACAATTTGAACAGAAGAATAACAAAATTGACAATATAAATTTGAAAATCAATCATAGACAATAAAGAGCATGATGTGGATGAAATAACGCATCCCTCGAGAAAAAAAAAACAATATTTCTTCCCCTTTTCTTTGAATTGTTTGTCAATAGGCTATATTGATTCTACAGTTTTTTTATTTTTATTTTTTATTTTAGGGGGGTGGGGTTACTGTATGTGATTACTACTTAGCATGCGGCCCAATTTTTCTGGGCCAATAATCCATTAACTATTCCATGAGAACTCTCAGCCTCATTTTGGGGTCCGAAAATGGGTTGCCCATCCCACAGTTTGGACCCGAAACTAATGGACTCGATATTTTTCCTGTCCACTAATTAAAAAATGGAACTCCAATTTTAGGCATAACATAAATATTGCTAAAAATTTAGCCAATTCTCCTGGTGGGCTTACAATATCCAGCAAAAATATTTCCATATAAATTCTTGCTCATTAGAACAAAAATTGGCAGCTGCCAACCGTTTTTCTAAATTAGAAATTATCCCTTTATACGTCACATTCGACAATCAATTAGATAGAATTAGCGTTACGTATTTAATGTTGCTATTATTTCTTTTTTTTTTTTTTAGTGACATAATGTTCATATAGCGATGTTATATGGGCAAATCAATGAGATGATTTTACTAATAAGTGATCATATTGACATTCCATTTGTCGTTATCAATACTTTAGTTTTGTTGTCAAAAATAATATTAGAGATATAATTCATATATTTAATGATACATAGAAAGTAACGATGATAAAAAATGAAATGTCAATATTATCAGACTTATTGTAGCATAAATTGAATTTGACCATAGTAATAATAGTAGTACACAAATGAATCAGTAAGATTTACAAAGAGGACTATGGTATCTTAATTGTTTGCTTATTTTGGTGAGATGCATAGTCGCAATAGATGACTACATTTCAAGAGATGCCAAGTTGCTATAAAATACATAACCGCAGAGGGACTGGGGCATTTTGAAGTGGGTGATGTGAAGACGGGTAGCTGTATTTGTATGGGCAAAATTTTGTAAAGACCACAGATCTTAACAGTCTCACCAAAGTCAAATTTTTTATCCAGTAAAAGCCCAAACCAACGACGAACAAGGCAATAAGACTTCATCATCCACATTCCTCATATGGAGCTTTGCTCATGTTTGCACGCAAACACAACAAATAAATATTATTATTTGGTCATTCATTCCTTTAAGAATTTTCACAAGTCTAGTCAACTAGAGGAATTTATTAAAAAAAAAAAAAAAGTTATAACCAGACGCCTCAAATGACAAGCAGCCCCCCTATATGGTTTCTTCCCTCAACTGAATTTCCTATATTTAGCAAACAATCCTAACAAAATGTCATGATGATGTATGTGACCTCTGAAATCAAACCTCAATAACATATGGTCCAGGTCAATCATTGAGTGCAGTCACCGATTTTTCTTTCACAAACGATTTTGCCCTTCACAGAATTTAGTGTCTTCACCTCGTTATTCGTATAATGCTGATGATTCGATTATATATGACAAAGAACTGAAAACCCTCTTTCATCCAACCAAGAAGACAGTCAAAACCTTTCATTTGAATGCATCCCTTGGAAGACATCGAAGGCAACAAGTTTTAAAATTTTGTAACACTATTATAGAATATTAGTGTTGATGAGTATACATAATCTTTGATTATGAGTATTATTGATTAAACTAAACAGAAGAAGCCAAGTAAGGGGAATGTATAACATGTGCTTAGCAATGAGATTGAGGGTGAAAATCAAGGGGCACGCTTTGGGTTGAATCTAGGAGACACGACCACTGACTAAGATTAAGAGAATGTCTTTTGCATTGATCAAATAACACCTTATTTTTAAATTCACCCTCATGAGGATCTTCTAGATAACTGTGCTTAAAGTACACTACCACAGGTTTAATTACTTGTTAATTTTCTTTTTCTATTTGTGTACATAGAAAGAAAAAACAATATTGGAAACTTAAAGAGAGATTAAAGTCTTGACTATTTTTTTTTTTTAGACTCCATCTTTAATCATAAGCTCTATAATTACGTAGACTGTGTCCATGGACAACTTTTGGCCCAACCTCTGTTTTAGACTTTTAGTTTACCAATTTCCAGTCAGTACCATGCATGAACAAAGCCTGGCCAAAGTACTCTTCGATGAAGTAGAAATAATGAAAAGGCAGTACCAAATCCAAATTAATTCAGTCTGGCACCCTTTCATTATTGAATGGGGGTGTCATAATGACCGTAATGATACCATAGAGATCGATGCAAGATTGCTAGTCATGATGCTTAATCATGGAACAAACAATGATGAGGAGATGATACATATGTGTAAATATTCTTAATTAATAGGATGGCAAAACAATACACATGCATTTTTCTTGATGGTTCGATGATGATTGACATGATCAAGGGAAATGGTTCTAAAAAATTAGCTCAGAATCCATAACCCCAAAAAAGAAAAAGGACAAATAATAATTAGAAAAAGCTAAAGGCGTCATCCTCATTTTTGGTCATCAAGGAAAAATATCAAATACAAAGAGTTGTTGCTCTTTTTTTTTTTTTTCACTAAGTAGTGAATGTTTTGTGGGGTTAGCTAGCTAGATTGAACAACCATCTCAAATTTTTGGGTGGTGGTACACATAGTTAGAGGTGTGGAGGGGAAACTGAGATGTCACTGGAAATGAGTGGTTGAATGGAATTGAAGAAGAATTAACTAACTCATTGGAACCCTTTTGGCCTAAGGCCTCTAATGCTTTAACTTGGGACCTGAGGAACTTGAGATAGTTTGCAGCCTCGTCAAGCATGGATGCAGTATCCATTTTGCTTCCACCAGGGACCAGCCTTTGCAAAACCCTAATTCTTTCACTGATTCTTTCCCTTCTTTGCCTTGCAGCCACAGTTTGTGGATCGCTTGATATTCTGACATTTTTCCTCCTGGGCTTCTCCAACATCTCAGTGCCAAAATTCACTGGCCTAAATGCCGCCGCTCGATAAATCATTTCCTTCATTTGTGCAATGGCCTCTGAATCAGGCTCTCCTCCTGCTGAGACTGTTGATGAGCTGGGCTGCTGAAAACTTATAGTGTTTGATGAAGTTGAGCGCTTTTCTGATCTGGGCTTTTTGGTTTTTGGAGGATTTTCTGAAATAATCTGGAAACTGCCATCGGTAGTTGAATTTATTTCTGTTCGGACGAGATCAAACTGTTGATCATTTTGACCAGTTCTGAGTAGGGTTTCACTGCTTCTCTTGTTGGATTTATGCATAGTTCCTGAGGGGTCGGATGAAGTCTGGGATGCTGTCTCATCAAGTTCGTTTGTAAGGATATGATGTTTATTGTGATCTCTTGCATTTGAGCTATCGCTGGCGGACTCTCCTGATGAAACAGCATTCATAGCTTTGAAATTCCACAGGGTTTTGTAGTCGGAGAAAATCATGGAAATCTCATGATCATCTTCGACTGAAGTGTCCGTGTTACTGTTGGATGCTGATAGCAGACAATCAAGGGATTCCACAGAGCCACCTGTTGTTGTTGTTTTTGCAATTCCAGCCTTCGTCTCCTGGAAGGAGATACCGGTACTTGATTTGTTGCCCATGCCATAATCGGAGTCTAGGCCATCTAATTGGTTCATCATGAAGTCATTCTTGCTAAGCACTGGAGAAGAACAAATTTCAGCTCCTGAAAACTTTCCAGGCACTGTATCGTGATCGGCTAGTCTTGATGCATCTGGTTGCTGAGAAAAATTCCAGGTTGAGGTAGCTTGAATCTGATCAAATGCTGGTGTTGCTGACTGTTGAAGCATTTGGCCTACTTTACTGGTTTTTTGTAGGAGCTGAATTGAATTGAAAATATCCTGTGGGATTCCTATTTTGCCTCCAATAATAGCAAAGCCACCAGAAATACTAGACATCAGTGAGCTTTCTTGTGGATACTCCCACGAAGCTGAATTATTCATCTCCACTCCTGCACCGTCCCAATCCAAAGCATCCATTGATACGAAGAACTGGCTAGTTACCTAATAGCGAAAATGACTACTTTATGGCTCTTCAATACCTAACAGAAATCTGGGACACAAATAAAATCAATCAGAGCTGGAATTAATCTTGACATTAATTTATCAGCACATTTAGGTGTAATGCATTCATTGTAACAGGCTATATATTATTAATTTGGTGAGCAAAAGAATGCTTACCACTTCAGCCCAGATCCAGCTAATGCTGCTTCTACTCTTGGGAGAATATTCAGTGTACAAGAGCAAGAGAATGAGGAAGTTGTATCATTTGAGTCTAAAAGTAGTAAGAGCTGACGTTTGGATGGTTCTTGATGTGTGTCATCATCATCATCTGCACAATCTTGTACCAGCTCTAACCACCATGATCAATTTTGTACCTTGAAAACTGTGATCATCAACCAAAAGATCATAACCAACGTCAGTCTTAGGTTACTGAATCATCTTGTCAATGATTTATAACAAGACAATAACAGAACTCACAAGTGCCAAAAAAAATTTAAACTTGTTCAAATAGAACTAAGTATTTACTTCTACTTAACTATGGCTCTACCTTGAGCTGCAATGAAGCGCCAATAATATTACTGAGTTTTAGCAACTATGTTGTTTGCGATGGAGGGCCTATATTATTGAGTTGAGCGAAACTATGTTGTTTGGTGGTTGGGGGTTATATAGAAATTAGGAAGCGGAGGAAAATGAGGTTGAGCAAATGGAAAATTCATAAAAAAAAAAATGTGAAGCTCAGTTTCTTGGAAAATCAAAATTAATTAAAATTTTAACAGTTGACAGGAAGTGTAATGGTCTTGGAAAGATAAGCTTTTGGTCAGTTGTGTGGGGCTGTAAGAGAGTATTTTTGGCAGATGGGGAGCATGAGATTTTCAGAAGTGAAAGCAATTTGAAACTTTGTTTATTATTTTTTTTGGTTGGCTAAATTATTGTATATAGATTTGAAAATATATAGTTTGCTTACCTGTGGAAAGCTCTGAAAGTCTGACCTCCCTTTTGGTTGTTTCTCGCTCATTCTATTCCATGCGTACTGTCAAGATATAGTAAAAAATTGCATTGAAGGCAGGCCTTTAAGAATTCCAATCTTTCTTAAAAAGACTTCCATCAATCATAGTTTTAATCATAGCTATTTTGTGTTCTTTAACTGTTTACTTTTCACCTCAGTACTGCTTTTTGATGATAAAAGTTGCGCTTTCTATCAATATTCAACAAATTGATTCAAGAAAACTCAGTTTCTTTCTTTCTTTAAAATTTTTAATTCTAGAAGAAACTTGTTTTTGTCGCCATTGAAATGCTAGATGACAGATGTTGAGGTCTACAAGGTTATAAGTGATGCCATTGATGTTGATATGCGTTTGTTTTTTTCTTTTGGGAAAAGGAAGTTATTGTATTTCTACCGTTAAAAGAGAATCAATTCTGTAACCTCTTTCATACCAATCACCATGACGATTTATTTGTTCTTTGTCACCCCCTCCTCACTCACCCTATGCCTTGAAAGCAAACAAGAAAACTAACATGGAACTCTTGTTTCATTCTATGTGAAAAATAGTACAATCATTTGTTGAGGTTCCGTGATTGTATAGGGCAATTTGCATGGAGTTCAGGGCCATCCTTAGCTGGACAAAGTAAACAGCCATAACAAGTTGAACCTGATGATGCTGTTGTTAAAGAGCAGAAAATCTTGAAAGATCTCAAGAGAAAAAAGATACACATAGAATAGTAGGATTTCCATTAGGATAGGCATATGGTCATCATCATCATCTTCACCATGAACACATATAGAACAAATACTAGTGGGAATGTGGGGAATGCAGGATAACTAAAATTAAGGCATGGTGGCTGCAGAACAGAAGTAGGCAAAAAAATAGTCAGAACACAACTCTGCAGTCTCAACTTTGAAGAGGGCATAAAATCTGGGGAAGAGCCACTCACTCACACTAGGATTTTTGTCTTTCGCATCTAACCAATTATAGTACTACAACGTTATTATTCTTAGATATGAATGAAGTTAATCAAATTAATTACCAAGTTTTTGTTTTTCCAGACTCTTCTTAATTCTCTTTCTGTCTCTCTCAAGCTCAGAGAGACAGAGAGAGATAGGTAGCACATCTGGACTCTCAAGGCATCCCCACATGCACCCCATCGGTACAGCTCAATGAATGGGTTCCCATAGCATTTCCCTTATTCTTTGTCACATTATTCTACACTGCATTTCTTTGTGTCAACGCTCTCTTTTCTGTTTTTTTTTTTCATCAATATTTGTAGTTTTCAAAGGAAAGCAGATATATTTTGACATTTTAAGCTGTTAAATGCTTCCTTGTACGTATAATACATTGTATACCATATGATATAAGTAACTCCTACCCGCTATTCCCTTTGCTTCACCCTTCCTCTAACTCTAACAAGTTTATCTTCGTATTATAGTATAGCTCTTGGCAGTTAAACCTTGATTTTACCATTAAGATGTAATATTTTTTTTATAGTAACGGTCTTTCTATTTAAAGCAATTTAGTTCTACACTAACGTTGAAACAGAAAATACATAAATGATAGAGCTCGTAGAGCAAAGAAGTTGATCAAGCATTTAATGGGATGCTAAAAATTTAACCTTATGAAAAGAATTTTTTTTTAAGTTATAAAATACAAGAATTTTTATTTTTATTATTGCTTTTTAATAATAGACTATAGGTAATTATTATTAGTAAAGATAATATATAAATTTTATTAAATTTTATTCAAAGTGAATTTTTTTAGAGAAAATAAAATTTTTAAGAGTTGCATTTTTTTTTTTCGTTTTTTTTGTTTTGGAATTATACTCGGACATAAATTGGGCTACTACATTAGGGAACTTATATTGGACCTGTACATGCCAATTTGAGCCATTGGATTTGGCCCACAATTGAAGGTGGTCCACGGTACAGTGTCAAAATCTGTAATAAATGTCCCCATTTTATAATTCTTGGTAAGGGGACGTGCGTTGTCCGCTTCAGAGGCGTCATTCTCAAGCCAGGAATTCTTTATTTAGCCCAGTTCGACTTCGACACCGGCTCGGCTTAACTTTGATGGTAGCCCAGCGGGGCCCAAATTGATCATTATGGAGGCCACACGTGAACCCCAACGCTCTGCCTCATACGTGGCGTGTCACTATTGGAGGTTTCATGGATCGGCTGAGCAGCACCTCACATGGGAAAATCAAGGCGCAGTTGTGAACAAGAGTGGGACCACCGGATCGGACTAAACTCACCTAGACGACCGCCTAGACTATCCCACATCCTTGTCCCCTTTATAACAACTCCTCCTAGAATGTTATCATCACTCGTTTATTTATTTAGTTCAATAGTTGTTGCTTGTTAGTGGTTGGCACAAGCGAATCAACTCAGTCCATCCATCCAATTCTCAATCCACCATATATAACCCTGAAATGTTTTCATCACTACTTTTGGTTTTTGCCTGTTTGTTTGGTCCATTGGAGAATTCGGAGAAAAAGTGTTAGATTACGCTTGAATTATATTTTAAAACACGTTTCAAAATACTTTTTATCTCATAATCAGAATGTTAAAAAAAAAAAAAAGCAAAGATGCGTATAAACACGCAATTCATTAAGCACAATGAAAACAGTACCACCACCACAACAAGTGGTGGGGAAATGGGGATGTCGGCATTTACCAAGAGTGACTCCTGTATTAATGCCAACTGTCTGGGGTATTTTAGATCAGATGCTGACATTTCAATTCAATTGATTAGTGTTTGTTTCATTTATGAACAATGCATGTACAGTGAATTTGTCGCATACGACAGTGGGAAGGTCAGCCCCAACAACAAATAGGCCAAAATTCCATGGTGGCCTCTTTCATCACTTCCAGACTGCCCCGGCGCCATCGGAACATTTTCTAGAACTAGAGCAGACTTCAGCTTAGCAATCCCAGAATTGAAAACCTTCCCTGCAGACATTGATGGCACTGTGGCCCATAAGAAGGACTAGAATAGTCACGATGTCCACCTGTAACTCATAGCTCCCTCAAATGTATTCCCATCAGTGTAGACACAAAGCTGAAAACAATACTGAGTTCCAGGCACAATAACTTGATTTGCTAGTCATCCAAATTAACTACAAGTGCATTGTAATCACAGAAACCAGTGAAAACAGCAACCACAACCAGCCATGAGTTCTCTCACCCTGCTTACATTTAAATTTTTAGGGGGAATGCAGTTGCAGACGTAGCAAAAGCAGAACAAAATATTTCACAGCAGCAAAATTTTTTCTCCACATCACTAAAGGTAAACAAATATGCATTCGAGCAAAAAAAAAATTTAGAATCTTAGCTCTCTAACTAGTTAAGTTTTAAGTCAGCAGCCAGTCATTCAGATAAGACTTCCCAACACCCTCCCTCTCAAAATGGCTTCTGCTTTTCGTACCTCGTTCAGAGATCCTATGATAATAACCTGGATCGAGCTAAGAGAGGCGTCAGCACCCACAATGGAAAAAAAATTTAGAGAAAATTTTGTGGCTGAACTTTTAACTTGTTTCTTGAAATAGGAAAGAGAGTCAAGCAATCAGGAAATAGTCAGAAGAACAAAGTCAAGGATCCTACATCACAACATTTGTGAATGATTAGGCATCCAGTAGTAGTGTAATGTAATACTTTCTCTTTAGAAACATTTGAGTACAAGAGTAAATAAAGACATTAAGAAGAATAGATTTCATAAGATACGATTCAAAATCCATTAAACTCAAAATCAAAGCATTCAAAAATTGCATAAGATGAATTGGCAAAAATTTTGAATGACCATTTGGTAAGTAAATAAATGACACTAAACTTGCCTTTCCCACTGGCCCTTTTGTCCCTTCAATTAGGATTTCAGCACTGCAGATAGTAGATAGATCATATTTAAGAGCAAGAAAGGTGCTTTGCATAATTGTGCGTGAGTGAGAGGGAGAGAAATAGATAGTTACCTGCAAGATTCTTTGATTGACATGATTGAAGACCCCTTTCTACCAATTATACATCCCATTTTCTCTGCAGGGACATTAAGCACTGACAAGATCTCCAGTTCTGGAGCATTTGCATGGATGAGGTGCTCTGTAGAAGAAATCACATCTGAGAATCCAGTCCATATTTGCATGATGGACAAGAGCACCTAAACTTTTCTAGCTACTGTCCTACATTGCTTTCAACATTTAATCTCAGTCTCTCATGTAAGTAGAAGATTTATACTCCATAACCTAGAAACATAAAATATTTACCACATTCTTCTTTATTAATGTATATATGGACACAAACAAATTAAGCATATGAGCCACCATGACCATATTCTGTCAACCACAAAGAAGACCCCAGTGTAGCACAAGAAGAACACCTGGAATTGAAGGGATTGGTGGCCAATCTGCATCTCCATTGTCATCAACACATAAACATCGACAATGCAGTGCTCCACGAACAGCAAGTCTCCATAAGGACAGTTCACTCATTTTTCCCATCATCTTATGGTAAATATAGGGGAGAAAACGGACATCATCTGCAGCTGCTTGGATTATCAGCTTAGAGAAGGGTCTGTATGTCCAAAATTTGGGATCCTGAGATTAAGAAAATCTAGATATATAAAATTGTGATAAGAAGGTTGACAGCATCATCCATCCAACATTATATAACTGAGATGAAGTAACTCCAGTGTGAAGATCTAGTAGCCAACATAATGTAACTCAAAGAAATGAAAAGTTCTGCATATACACTTTACTAAAACATTTAACATTGGCTAACAGTGGCTTCAATCCATATCAGTTCTAAGTTCCTTTCAATGCAATAAAAATGTACTATTTTCTTCCATTAAACATCCTTGTGCAGCTGCCATGCAGGTTCAATCAATAATCCCAATTTACCGGGCAACAAAATACTGAAGCTAAAGCATCATAGAGAGACAACTTTGTCGAGTCCCATAGACATTTGACATCCTAAGGACATCTTAGAAAGTACTTAGTATAAGTGAAGTCCAAAGACAATACCTAACTTTTTAAAAAAAGGAAAAAGAAAAGAAAAGGGAGAAGAAGTGGAAAGGGTGCCATTCCTTTTTTTTTTTTGTCGTGCGCCTGGGGGGGGGCGCTTTTTTAGCTCTATAAAACTTGAAAACTATTTCTAAAATCAATTTGAGATATGCTTTTCAGCACTTCAATTTCAGACACTGCACACTAAACCATTGCAAAGGCAATCTGTAAAATGAATGAAAAAATCAATTATGCCCATTTGATAATCAAGAAACTAAACATCTGCAAGTTATTTGCATACTACATGCAAGCAAGTGCATGAACATGAATGACTGTCCATGTGCTCATGTGTGCTTGTCAAAAATAGCAAATACAGTTTCTATCCTGAATCAGCCATGCCAGCTAAGTTAAATAGTTCCATATTAGAATCTGACCTCTCGAAGGAGTGTGCGAACTTCTTTCTTCTCAACATATGATATACCTGCCATGCATGAATATCCAGATCAGTGATGGAAATATGATACCCTAGAAAATAAATGTTCATTCCAAGAGGAGAGAACACATGTTATGATTCAGTGTTTTGAAACTGAAAAAAAGGAACCAACAATGACTTTGAGCTCTGTGCAACGGCACAACTCTGAAACCAAATTGAGAACGTTATTGAAAATATTATTATCAAATTTCAATAGTTACATAAAAGTTATAGAAAATTTTATTATCATATTTCAACAATTAAGAGAAGAAAAATGGCAAATAAACACCTTTCCCCCCCCCCTCCCCCCCC
This sequence comes from Gynochthodes officinalis, assembly GCA_020080225.1. NCBI lineage: Eukaryota > Viridiplantae > Streptophyta > Magnoliopsida > Gentianales > Rubiaceae > Gynochthodes > Gynochthodes officinalis. The sequence continues at coordinate 12,073,115 of CM034625.1, read as the reverse complement.
CAAAAAAAAACTAACCTGCTTCTGTTGAAACTTGGGGGAAATCAGAAATGAAAAAGAAGGGGAATGTCTAGCGGCTAGAACTGGTGGATATATTTCCTCAAACCAAAGGAGTTTCTGCTCCTATGACCTCAATTGAGCCTTTGTGACACCAAGAAAATTTTGAGGATCAAATTTCTTGCTGTGTATAAGGTAATTTCTCTTTTGACCAATGAGAATATGAAAAAAATATATATATTTCATGGATTAACAAGAGAGTAGACCATTTGCCTCATGCATAAATATAGGTATTCTCTTCCAACACGTGAAAGAAGAATAAATTGGCAGAAGATTATGTATATAGGAAAAAGGATGTCATACCACAATAGCGTGGATCTCCCAGGAGGCGCACAAAAGAGATGCAGTCACCTGGTGACCTTTTTTGCCCCTGCTGTTCCTCTAACAGATAATAAGCCAACTGTGTAATCACATTAGAGATGAAGGGATTCAAATATCTTGAACAACGTGACACCTCTATTAAATAAAGTTAATCAAGGCTTATGTTTTGTGGTGAAAATAAATTTTGCAAGAAAAATGAACTTTTCTTAACCAAATTGAACAGTTAGATTCCAATTATTTCACTTCTAGAATAACAGACATAACGTATATATACAACTATGAGCACAAAGCATCATTGGTAACAGCAGGATAAGAGCCTAATTTCCAGCTACAAGAACCTTTGATTGGATATCAACAAGTTAACAGCTTGCTGCAGGTAACAACTGAAAAGCATCACAGTCAACAACTGAAATTCCAAGCAGAACTTTCCATAAAATTAAGAATGGCACACACCAAAGGGACACTTCTGATTTGTTTATTTGACATCATGAACAGGGCAAGATGCAAAGTTTCTGGTGAGTGTCTGCTTTTAAATTTACTCATCCTCTCTGGATTTATAAATTGAATCAATTTCATTTAAAGCTCCATCCACGTGAGGAACCCAAGAAAACACAGTAATTTGTAGTGCGATTGTAAGTAGCCGAGACTCACCTGAGTATCCACAACATTGTGCAACTTGATCCCAAACTGAAAATATAATGCCTGCAACAGCACATATATTAATTATAAAGGGAAGAAAACGGGGACTGGCATACCAAAGAACAACAACAAACGTCAACTCTTATACAAAGACCTCGCTGTCCCGTTTGCAATCATGAATAACTTTCGTGATGAACATGGACTCAAGACCAGGCTTACAAGCATCTATTAGCTTTCTGCCGCCCTGAATAGCATCAACCAAATAAATGGCATCTGGGAAAGCAAGCTGTTGAGGTCAAATGATATCAATCAATAACACCATACCCTCAAATGGCATGATACAGTTTGCATCATAATCATCCATCAAGTTAGAAGTGTATAAATGCAGGGGTAAAAAAAATTGTTAGTATACATCAATTATCTCACTGGGATAAACAACTAACAATTGACCAAATGATTATTTCATGACAGCCAGAACTCATCAGAAGTGTGAACATCAAAAATGCATCCCACAGCATTAAGCATTAAAAAATTGGATGGCGTGAGAGCTTAGCTCAAGAATTTCAGAACAAGCACTACACCTGCATGATGCAAAGAGTTCCATATCGACAGAGGTCAACACCTTCGCAGTCAAATCCAATAACAAGCTGACTTTTAGAGGAGGGAGAGAGAAATTCAATTGGCAGTTGAGATTCATGGCAAACTATATGAATTGGTACTGTGGTCAGAAGAACATCATCATCTGAGTCATTGCCGCCTGCAAAATAAATACAGCACCTGGATTAAGATGTAGCTACAGGTAACAGTAATCTAAAATATATTAACTAACAAACTAAAAACTGTCAAGTAAGCATGGTTTGGAGGAGAAATAAAATGCATTCAGAAAGAGAACTAAATATGATAGGGAAATATACCTTCAATAACGGACATGTAAAATGAATTGAACAGAGAATGTGCAACTTAGAAAGGTTGAACTTGCATGCAGTCAGAAGGCAAAAATAAACCAGGTAAAAGGCACTTTAAGACCAACAAAAAAACGGGGACCATTAAAAGAAATTTAGTAGTTCCTCAACACAAAAAACAAACTTAAATCCAAAAACCAACAACCATGTTAACTAGTAAAACACACCTTCATGAACGGCTACATGATGAAACTGTAAAAACCTATCTGTTGTAACTAGTAAAAAGCAAAACGCAAACACATGAAGAAAGAAACCCAAACCTGTTATTGGCTGGGACCGGCAAATAGGAATCCTTAAAAATTCACACAACCAGGGAAGAATTTCCGAGCTTCAAGAAAATGCTAAGCTTTGAGAAATGAATAAAGAACACAAAAGTCAATAAAAACCCACCTGTGTCATAAGGTAAAGGAATGCATGTTTCAAGAGTTCCAGCAGAAAACGCCATGTTTCCACAACCATCCACCTGGGAAGACCCAATTTATTTTTTTTAACAAAAACCCAATAATTAAACAGTGTTCTTTCACGAGCAGACAAGCATTTAAATAAAGCTGAATTTTTTTGTTATAAAAAATGGGAAATTAATGACGAAAAAGCTTGAAAGGTTTTGGAAATTACAGTGAGGAACTTAGCAGAATGAACGCAACGTGGAAGTGATGTGTGTCCTTCACTTTTCAGACAATGCCCCTTTTTTGCCTTAATTACTATTTCTGAAGATTCCTCCCCTGCCCCTCTTCCCCAAATTTCCTTACTTAGGCCACCTCACAAAGAGTACAGCATGCTGCATTGCTGCAAGAAGATGTCATCTATCTAAGTATAATATATTTTTGGATTTCTTAAAAAGAGCCAAAAAACATAGATAATGTCATGATTATTATTAACCTTATTGGGGTTGAGTTAAGGCCGTGATACTCTTCCACTTTCATAGAGATAGTTGCAACTCATTGAATTTTTCTATTTATTGAATTTGTTTTTGACTCCAAGCTTAACAAGTTCATCAATGGGACGGATAATTATTCAAAGGGTTTACCTAAAAATATGTGCAACCCATGCAAAAATTGTTCAAAATGATGCTTCTTTAGAGGCCCAATATTAATGGAAACTAGTTGTTGCACAATTAGGACTAACTCAAGGCCCTCCTCAATTTTCTTTTCTTCGCCCCAAAATTGCTGGACTTCTGAGAACCCAAACCCACAAAAAAAAGCCCATTGGGTTTACACATTTGGACAAATCAATTATTCGCATGTAACATTTTGCCCAAAAATAAGCTTAGTCGAGTTTTAACATTTCCCTTTTTCCACTTCCTAATGTTCATGTGTACGTGTTCTCTTTCCCCGTGGAATGCGAGACGAATGAGGCACCAGCTGATTTGAATCTTGATAGACCATAAATACTAACAAATGGGATGCTGTAAAGGCAACAAAGGACAATGAGGAAAGTGAAATTGCCACCAGGAAAATATCTGGCCTTTGGTTAGAGCAGTTGTTTGCCTGTAAATATGGTTAACTGATATTTTTGATATTGTTGTCGTTGGGATTGAAGTTGAAGGCCTAACCCCAGTTTAATTTGTTGATGCATAGGAGGACATGTGGTAAGGCGATGAACAATTGTTTCGGCAAATGCTGCTGCAAATGCCTAGGAAGTTAAGAAAGTCTAGAAAAGAAAACCATAGCCAGAAGGTCCAGTCAATGTCAAATTCTTCTATTATTTCCTTGGCACAACAACGTCAGATTTCCCTCTCTATCCGGGGCTTTGTGTCCTACATTCCTCACCCCCTTTTCGCTATTTTTATTCTCTCTCGACCTTTATTAAATATCCTCTGTTGATGTTGATATGATCTTTTTAGATTCTAAGGCCAACCTCTTCTCTTGCTGATTCGTCAATCATTTATGATCTATCTTTCTTGCCTACCCGTTCCTCGTTTACTCTCTTTCAAATTTCCCCCCTTCTATTTTTTCTCCACGCCTCATGATACTTTGCTGATTGTGAATGTAAACATTTTTCACGTGCGTTGCTTGAATTTGGTCTGGTTTGTTTTTCTTTTTTAATATTAAAAGTAGAAGATTTGGTTTACACTTTCACTGAGGTGTCGTCACATGGAGACTTCTTCACCACTTCTGTTTATTGTTTAACACATCTTCACGTTTTTTCTGCTTTGCCTTCCACTTCTTTGCTTCTAGATTCTAATCCACCAAGTGGGGTGTAATTATAATTGCACTTCTTTGTGTGGATTTTCATGGGTTCTTCTTGTTGTTTCTTCTTAAGTTTCAGTTTCAAGCTTTGATTTTTTTTCTTCTCTCCCTTTTTCTCTTTCCAATTATCATTTCGTGTGTTCGTTCTTGCTGCTACTACTTTTTGGCCTTCTGAGGTTTTTCTTCAGTTTGGTTCAAAATTGATTCTTTGAGCAGGGAAGTTTCAAACCACATTTGATTGAAAACTTTGTCTTTGGAAGGGGGTGAGAATGAGAGGCGACAAAGATGAAAAGATGCAGCTGGATCATCTGTTTCCAAGGCTACATGTTAATAGTAATGCCGAGAAAGGAGGGCCTGGAGCACCCCCAAGAAACAAAATGGCTCTTTGCGAACAAGTTAATACACCCTCTCAAAGGTTTTCATCCGGAGCAATGTCAAGGCAACCACCTCCATCTAACAATTGCACTAACTTGGTTCCCTCGGCATCCCTGAGTCATGTGAGTTGGGACTTCGAAACTGAAATTTTCTCTTCACGGCTTTAATTTCTTTGTGAATTGTCTATAGTTTTTAGTCTCTGTGGTGTTACTGGAATGCCAATATCATGCCTGAACTTCTAAACACGAGAAATGAAGCTTATGCTATTTTATTTGAAAAGTAACTCATGGTGGCTTCGCCTTGTTACGTGTTATAAAAGCACAGGCTGTACATCTCTTGTTTCTTAGCTCAATTCCAAAGCAGTGATGTGAAATTTCATCTCTAGGAACAAGGAATTCTTATTCTTTGAAGTGATTGATCGATTTCCCTCAATGTATTGGGCATTTTGTTGAGATGTATTTGTTGTAGTTACCACTTGCCAATAGGAGTGTTCATTTTGAACGGGATCAATTTTATTTTTTTGGATAGTACTGATTTAATCTAAATAAAAAAAAATTAAATTATATATATATATAAACTAGCATTAGTTATAAAATAAAAATAAGTATTATTTTTGATAATTTAGATAATTTTTTTAATTAAAATTAGTCAATTTGTGACAAAATAAATTAAAATATTTACATGAAAATACACAAATTAATTTGCATGAAAAATACACAAATTAAAATATTTATTATCTTTACATAAAAAATAGATTTTTTTTTAATATAAAATTATTAATTTCAAACTTAATATTATGTATAAAAAAGAAACTAAGAGAAAAAAAATCAGATCAAATTTAATCAATTCCAATCCAATTCGAAATTTGATCCCATATTAGTGAATCTTTTGTTTGTGACTTTTAATTCTAGAAGTGGTATCAGATTGACCCCTTGTAATTTACAGAGATTACTATCGTATCTTCTTGACAATATGTCAATTCGGCACTTTCCTGCAGCGATTTGTAGAGGATCATTGCATTAAACACGAGTCCAGAAAACTTCTCACGGTGAGCTTCACCTGTTTCAGGGTCATTGCCAGAAGATGAATGGATTTTCGTTGTTTTGCAGCTCAACTGATCATTCTCATATGGCCGGGAGACTTCATTCTAATTGTTTAGGCCCCAACTATAATGAATATCCTGGAAATTACAAAGAATTAAATGCAAGGCGGCCCTTGAGAATGACAACTGAGGGTACATTGCATCATCCATTTGGTTTCTACAATTCTGTGAATATTTCGGCTAAGTCACTCGGGAAGAAGGATGATTTCAGAAATCTATGTTCCGGCCACACAGGAAAACCTACGAGTAGTGGCGTTGTAGTTCGTGAAGTGGAGAAAGATCGAGCAATTTCCTCAAGTTTGCCGTCTTCAGGGAAGCATCAAACTGGTTTTGAAAAACAAGAGCGGGGGAAAGAAAGAACTTATGTCATATCAAGGGAGCGTCCAAGAGATCAAGCTGAAGATAACTTTAAAGTGGCTGAGACGAGAAATGAGAATGCCGAAATGCTTGGTCTTCTTCCATCTACTGATGAGAAGGTTTCTGCGGATACAGCTTTAGGTGTTCAGGCCGTATATAGAATTCACGAGTCAGGTAATAGAGCATTTGTACCCTTATATCACCAAAAAAAGAAGTTATTTTGTTAATAATTTAACCAAATTGCATGACAATTGTGAACAAATGCATCAAGAGTGCAGAAATTTACCACCAGAAACTGCATGTGTAGAGATCGTATCAGGGGATCCTGAAAGACTCTGGAGAAAGAGAAGTTCGTCAGCAATGGAAAAGCCAGCGTGCTCTAGTCCACTACCTGGAGAAAATAATAGAATGCCACACTGGATTGAATCTGTCAATGAGAGTCCTAAAGGTAATGATTGTGAATCTTCACGAGTAGAAGAGGTTAAAAGAAGTAGCGCTATCTCAGACACCTCAGCACTGGATTCTAAATCACGCCTGGACATATCTCCCGAAGATGTGGTGCGACTGATAGGCCCAAAGTTTTTCAGGCTAGTACAAAGAACTATAACTCAGTAAGTAGAGTTATAATTTCTTGTATAAACTAGGTACCGCTTGAGAACTTAAATTCAGTGTGTCGTATTAGGAAAAGCTAATACCTTGTGTGCACAATCCCTTGATACCTGTGTTGTTTCCATGTGCATATTCTTGTGGCTTTCCTTTGTTTACTTTGTGAGAATGATCCAATATACTTCCTGGTTTTTCCTTCTTCCTTTTTTTTTTTTTAAGGTTTTAAATGAAAATATGTGTTTCAATAGAACGTGATATGATCCATATAATCAACCTCACACATTGGGATAAAAGGTTAGTTATTGTTGTTGTTGCAAGCTTATTTTGCATGTTATGTGGACTTTGTGATAATCTATGTGGATGCTTGCTTTTAGCAGGGTGCAGGGTCCCTTCTAAATTTCCTTGGTTCATGAATGAGAAAAGCCTTCCTCATCATTATTCCCTTCAACTTTTCAAGTCTTTGTCTCTATTTTCATTAATTGATGAATTGTTCCTTACTATCAATTCTTCCATAGGAAAATATCTGGACTCTGCATCTCGGTTTCTTTTCTTTTTTGAGGAAATTTCTCTGCGGGAAGACCATATGCTATGCGTTTGCATAGTTGTGTTAATCTCTGGCTTACTCTTTTCTTGAATAAGATCACTCCAGTCAGGAACTGAGATAGAATTTTTCTTTCCATCCAGTAACTCTTGCTTTTCTGGTTTATTTCCCTGTCAGTCTGTCGAAATGCATTGGGTGCTGCTCCTTCTCTCATTCAATCAAAGTCCGAACTGTGTTTTTTTCTTCTTTTTTTTTCCTTTGGTGTTTTCAGTCAGCAAAAGATCTTTACAGCGCAAATATTTGAGTTACATAGACTCATAAAGGTGAGCTGGTCTTTGAGTTTTACCTTGTTGAGTTGCAATGCCTGTTAAATCCTATTATTTTTAAATGGATGCTTTCATATGATCTTAAAACCTTATTCTGTGTTGTGGTCTTTACCATCTAATTTGCGAGAGGGATTAATGACACGGTGTCTTGTTACAGGTACAAAGATTGATAGCTGGATCACCAGATATGTTACTGGAAGGCCATGTGATCTTCAGCAAACCGGTTAATTTTTTCCCACAAAATAAGTTGCAACTGGAGAATTTTCCAGAACGACCAGCTCCTTTCCTGAAGCCAAAAGTTGAATCTCCGAAGCCTAAGCCATGTCCGGATTATGCAGCCGAGGATGTACAGAAAAAGTTGCCTCCTACAGATGATACTAAGCAAGGAGATATTAATCCAAATTCCACCCTGAAACAAAATTCAGAAGCAATAACAGCGACATCTTTTGGCCCAGAAGAAGCCAAACTTGCACCTTTGTGTTTTGGAGCACCTTCTGTGTATCAGTGGTTAGTTCCTGTGAGGTCACCTTCTGAAGGACTTATTTACAAGCCCTGTACAGGACCTTATCCGCCGACTGCTGGTTCCGTGGCTTTAGTTTACGGTGATTATGGCAGTTTGAACTTAACCCGAATGGATGCAGCACATGTCAACATAACTTATGGTGTTCCAGCTTCATATCATCAGGGGACTGTCCATTACTCTTTCCCTGATACATTTGGTCACTCCTACTATCAAACTTATACGCATGCCCCGGAGATAAACAAGTTCAATCCAAATTCAGCTGTCGTACAGTTTGGCACAGCCCACTCAAGTGGGCAGGATAATCGACAATCAACTTATGACATCAACTACATTATTCCACATCAAAGCTCCTGTGACGTGAGCCAGGATAGTGGGATCATGACAGATTCTGTTAGAAATTTGCCTGTTTCAAAATGCTGCGATGTTCAGGCCACTAGTGCTAGTAGTCCTGAGGAGAGGGTTCAAGGAGATGAGCTCTCTTTTTTTTCCCTCACTCCTACGGATGAGACGTCCCCACATTCAGCCCAGAATCAGAATAGTCCACGGAAGATACAAGTGATCAAGGTCGTGCCTCACGATCCCAAGTCTGCATCTGAATCAGCAGCTCGAATTTTCCGGTCCATACAGGAAGAAAGAAAACAAGACTAAGTCCTACCATGTAAGTCACCCTAACCCTAGGTTTATCCATACAGGAAGAAAAAAAACAATAACTCCTACCATGTATGGCACTCTAGCCTATGTTCATTGGACCTTCTTAAGAAAGTGTATACGACTCGTTCCACTGTTTTATGTTCAGATCCTACACTCATTTACTGGTACCCATACACGTTTGGAAAAACTAATCGATTTATTATATCTCGCCTGCTTAAATTTCTGCCACAAGTTCTCTAATAATTTTCTCCAACATATTGCTTCAATTCCTTATTCAGATTAGCAAGAAAAATTGCAGCCACCTTATAATGTACACACTGTTGTAAATCTTCATAAATCAGAAGCTACATCGAAGCCCAAACCTAATACTAGTGAAAATGACTAAGTCAACCAGCCAACTGTAGTGCTTGCAGAACCCGAGAAATGCAGTAATATTTCTCTTGATAGCGAACGGGGGATTCTGTTTCATTCCTTTTAAGTGTCAGCAGAACTTGTGTACCTGTCAAAGCGACACAGTATTCTTCAATAATTTTAGAACATCTGCAAAGATAATACCACATGGCAAGCTTCAATCCTCAGAGCTTGCTCCCTTTGTAGCACTGGAACAATGTGATTACCAGGTAATTAACCAAGCTCCAGCAAGCAAACACATTCGACATGTGGAGTGTGGGGGAACATGTCCACAGGCTGTAAGCTTTTTAGTTTGTAACAACCCTTAATATTCTGATCAAGCTGCAAGAAAGATTGAAAAGGCTCAAATGACTATTAACACTTCCAAAAATTTCAAGGGCGGGATTACTTACCACACCATGACAAAGATAATCAAGGTCACGAGCACATGTTGCAGGATTGCACGACACATAAATGATGCATTGTGCCCTCAACTTGAGCAGAAATTTAATTAATTTGAGATGCATGCCTGGTCGATTTGGATCTGCAAGTGCCCAACACAAGAAATATGAGAAGCACTTTATGTTGTCTCTGGTTAAACTAGGATTAAGTGATGAAGTCATTAATTTTTAGGAGAATCTCACCAGTGAATAGGCATGTAGCAAGAAACTAAAATTAATTTCATGATAAGATTATGCCAGTCTCCAGATATGTTCCGTGATCAATTTATTTTAGCCCACTACCCTAAAAAGCCATTTAAACTATAAAGCAAAATAACAAGAAGGAGCCACTGTCTCTGATATGTTGCAAGAATAAATAAAACTAAGAAAAAATTCCCAACAAATTTTTATTTGACTTTTAAACTGAGAAGGTAGATAAGGTTCATACGCGTATATAAAATTTCCCATTCACTACTGATTTTAGTTCAGTAGTTTGCTCACCATCTAATTTCATGTATACTATGGTAGAAATCAAGGTCTCAATCCCTTGAAGAATGTAATCAGAATGAAACTGTTAGAAGAAGAAAAAGTATACGCAAAAGGTAACTTTATGAAGTCATCTTCCCCACATCATAAGCATTACCCATTCAATTCAAATTTAAAAAGCTGTCTCTCAGCTTCCCTCAGCAACTTTCATCAGTGAATTGAACTGCCGTGCAGCCACTTTTTCCCAACAGTACGAGCAATAAGAATTTTCAATCTATATTTGTAATCTTTATTTCATCAAAGAAAAGGAAGCAAGTAAAAATGCATGCAATGAGAGATTACCTGTAATGACAATATCCGGCTTGGGAAAATCATCCCCAAATTTCTCATCAATTTTGTTAAGATCCCCCTCGATGAATGTTGCATTGTGAATACCATTCAGTTTGGCATTTCGGCGTGCATCTGATATGGCCTGAGGGACTACTTCATAACCGTAAACCCATCTTACCCTGACCAAACAAAATCAGCAGTAGTAGTGAAAAGTCAGATTACAAACATCACAATTAGCCCTGAAAGTACAAAAGATATCAACCTTTTTGCAAGTGTAAGACCAATGGTTCCTGTCCCACAGAAGAGGTCAAGAACAACTTCTGAGCAATCTCCTCTGAGACATGCAAGATCCTCTATTAATGTGTACAATACTTCTGCCTGAAACATTTACTTTTGATTCATAATCATATACACTGACAAGAAGGGATATTGGGCTTGCAGCACCACAAGTCAGAGTATTATACTCTAATGGATTAAAATAATAATAATAATAATAAAATATATGGTTCATTTTTAAGCATACCTGGTGTGTATTCGTTTGAAAGAAAGAGTTTGCAGAAATCTGAAATACAATGCCTCTTAGAACCTCTGTAATAGTAGATTTCCCATACAATTTGTATTCCTCCTCACCAACAGCGGTGTTGCCAACAGAAGTATTTACATTGTTCACAATGCTTACCTGTTTATCAACAAAAGAATAACTAAGTGATCATCGTCATTCATTGTCAACTTTAGCAAATCTTGTTTCAGCAGGACAAAGTGAGGAGACAACATCAAAATCTTCTGTACCTACCACTTCAGGTATTGCTGCAATTTTCTCTACAATGGAGTTCAACAACTCTGGCTTGTAGGAAGAAGTCACAAAATTGACCATCAGCTCAGGAAGACCACTTTCAACATCTCTAAGCCAAAAAGATTTAACAGCTTAAGCTTTTAGATATACAAAATTATATATGAGATACAAAAGTCTCAATTTAAGCTAATTGAATACACCCAACAAGTGCTTTTAGCAAAATTTAGAAACCTCTCCCAAGTACAACCTAAAAAACACACAAGTCAAACCAGGACAAATACTAACAAAAGTTAAACCTCAGAAGACAAGAATGGCAGAAGTCAGTACCTTCCAGTTCTCAACACTAGATGCTTCAGAAAGCCAGCATGAGAATGAACATTATAAGGCAAAAGGCCTAACTGTGGGTCCCTCCAGATATCTTGGACGACTGCAAGAACCTATAATCAGGAATCCAATTTAACTAGAAACAAGGTAGCCATTGCAATACAGGTTTAAAATGAAGGTCAGATACAAATACAATCATCTAACCACCAGCATGTACAATCCAGAGAAGAATGAAACACCTTATTCGCTGGCTCACTTTGCAATAAGCAGTTGTGCACATTTAATATCTTATCAAAGAAGCCAGGGACATGAAGTCCCAAAGTACAGTAATTGGAGCCATTCCATCCTTCTTCAAGCAATTCTGAAGGTACCCAAGCTTTGGGTCCAAAGGAGAACTCCATCTGCATAAACAGAGCGAGGAATGAGAAGAACTTTCGAACAATAGAAGATGATAACAATAGAATAACAACGAAGGCAATAGGCTATAATAAATTCAGTGACACCTTTTCAGAACACAATAACCAACGTGGTTCGAATATGTACCTTGTTCCTATAATGAAATTGGATATCGCAGGGTACAATGGGCTTCATGATGCTACTAAATTCAGGGTCTTTATCAGAAAACTTGCCAACATGTACCACCAATTCACGAACTTGTTGCTCCTTCGCCCTGATCTGGGCCTCATACAACAAATTCTGCGTTTTACAACCTCCACAATATGATGCATATTCACAAGGAGCTTCCACATAATCCAAGTGAGGGGATATTGTCTTCACTTTAGTCACCTAAACTCCTTACCCAAAAAAAGAAAAAAAAAAAGATTACCACGCGAATTTCATCAAATCTTCCTCGTCCAAAATCTTTTTCTTTGACTATAAGTGATATTAACTAAAGTTTTAATCTTTAACATGAGTTTAAAAGACTGAAATTCAAACAAGAATTCCAAATACTACGGAAATGAAACGGGAAAACCTCAGCGTAATTATCTTTCTTTCGAGTGACGCGGCCTATGAATCTCTCGCCGGGGAGAGCGCGGTCGCACATGACGATGAAGCCGGTGTCGGCAACTTTGCACAGGCCTTTTCCTTTAAAAGCTAGGGTTTCGCAAACCAGCTCCAATGTCTGCCCTCGCTTCGGAAAATAAGGAACTTTCTTAGTATTATTCGCCTCATTATTCGACGTGTTGTTGTTTTCGGAGCGTTCAGCTGAGGAGAGTGAAGCAACAACAGTAGAGTAATGAAAGGAGGAATAGGGAGGTCTTTTTGTGTAACGGAAGTTATGCAACAATGGACGGCAGTGTAAACGACGGAGTGCGCCGATAGAAGGCGGCGCCGCCATGCTTGCTGTTTGTGGGTTGACGGCGGCAAAATTACGTAATATTTGTGAAAGCTTTCGTCTGGTATTGAGGATAGGTGGGGCCTAGGGGACGGAGGGAGGGTATATTGAGATTATTTTTTAAAACCAAGGGTAATAATGTCAAAGTATTTTATTTATCGACATTTTATTCTTTTGTATATATTCTAAATTTATTTTGTTATCATTTTTAGCAATTTTTCTTGTGTTTCTTAACGCTAGGAGGGCAATCCAATTTTAAACAAAGTTTTTATTTTTTAGGGTAATTGGTCCAGCAAAACATCATTTATTTTGTTTTAAATAATAATGAAACTAAATTCAAATATAATTTTAAATTATCAAATCTAGGTGAGCACCATATTACTTTATGCTCTTTGTCCTAAAAAAGGTTTATTTTTTATTTAATATAATACATTTAATATATTATTAAATAAATATTATTTTATCATTATTTTTTCAATTCAAGTAATAGTAATATATTATTATTATTAATAAGTGTAGTATAATAATCTCCTTTTTAAATACAAATAATTTTTTTTTGACAAAGAAAGTACTTATTTATACTTATATTACGACTCTACTTGGAAATTTTAAGCTATGGACAATATTTCTATTTATAAAAAGTTAATTTTTCTTAAACAAAAATAAAACATTTAAATATATTTTTATTTCAAAATTTAAAATTTAAAATTTTCCAATCAAATTCATCTCACATAATTTTAAAAAAATTTCCTTCATATTTTCCCTCTAAAATACTTTTTTATTAAAAAATATCCACCAAAATTTTCACACATTTCAATACAACTTTTTTCAAATACAACACCATCCAAATGGAGCAAAGGCAAAAAAGGAAAATTTCAAAGCATATATTACTGTGTTTGAAAACAAGAAGGGAAAAATAATAATAATCAAGAATAAATGAACTAGTGTCATGTTCATAAAAAAAAAAATGTTAAAACTAGTATTGGCAGAATAGATACTTATTTGTTAATTTTAAGTTTGTGATGATAAATTAGATCAGTGATATACACATTGAAAATTTTAAATAAAATGTATTTACGATAATTGACACATTTATGAAGTAAAAATTACAAAATAATAATTATTTTAATCATTTAACATTTTGTTATTACCTAAATAATAATTTACACAAAATGGAGTCTCGCCCAATTCGCCGCCAAATTTGCTGACAACTATAAGCGAATTTGGTGTGATTGAATATTCGTAGTTTTTTTTTTTTAAGTTCTTTATTCCTTATTTATTAAGGTTTTTTTCCTTCATGTGAAAGGTTTTTTGTTACTAGTTTAATTACAGGGCTATTCAACGTCTACGGTAGTAGTTTGGTTCCTGAGTTATTCAATGTAAGCAGTAAAGTCATATAAGGCATGGAGTGAATATTGGGGACGAAGCTCATGAACCGAATTTCTGTTAAGTGATATTTAATTTTTATGATTTTTTATGATTCTCTAGTAGAGGCTAATTAACTAGTTTTGTATAGGTATCTCGATTGCTATTGATGTTATATGCATTAATTACATCAATTTTTTGAGCAATCTTATTTTATCTTGTTAGTTGTACACTTTCTTTTATAATTCGGTTATACGCTATACACACATGAAGATACTTTAGCTTTTTTTGTTAAATTTTGTAAATCTTTTGTCGTTAGTAATTAATAAAAATTTATTGTTTCAGAGAAAAAGAAAATTACGAATTTCCTAAATATTTTTATTTTAAATAATATTACTTTATGAATTATAATTTACATTTAGTTCACTTCCAAGTATTCAATATACATGGGTGGTCATGGTTTGGTTAAACCGAATAAATCGACCGAAAAAACCGAGTCGAAAAACCAAAAAAACCAAACCGAAAATGAATTCGGTTTATTCGGTTCGGTTTTAACCAAACCGAATAAGTTATTCGGTTTTCGGTTCGGTTTTTTGATTTGGGGTGCTGAAAACCAAACCGAACCGAATAAAGAACCGAACCGAATAAGGAAACCGAACCGAATAAACCAAATAAAACCGAATTTCAAAATTTATAAATATATTATATATATATAAGTATAAATATAAATATATGTTATTTTATAGAATAGTTATGGTTTATAGTTTATAAAACTATTATAGACTTTGTAGTTATGTATATATATTTTTGTATAATTAATTTATTGTTATTATAAAATTTATCATGTATAGAACTATATACTATATTGTTATCATTAATATATTATCATTAATATTGTTTTCATTAATATACTATATTGTTATTATAAAATTTATTGTTATTTTATAAAATTTAACATGTATAGAACTATATTTATTGTTATCATTAATGAATAATGATATGGACAATATAATGAATATATAGTAATATTAAATTATTAATATAGTATATAACTATATACTATATACTAAACAATTTTACTATATATTATATACTAAACTATATACTAAATAATTTTACTATGTACTAAACTATATACTATATACTATATACTAAACTATATACTAGTATAGTTTATACTTTATACTGTAATTTTAATTTATCAATTTATTTAAAAGTTAAACAAATATGAAATATCAAATTACAAATAAAGAAAAATAAAATAATGCATAAGTTGACAAAGTTGTTAAAATGTTAGGCATCTGTAAGACCTTTGTAAAGTCAGAGGCTATATATATAAATACTAGCGTGTAACTATATAGCATGCGATTAGCCGATTATTATGTTTTATATATTTAATTAGAATCAATATCATATATTCATAATATCATCAATTATTCAATATAATAGTCAATAATTAATAACTTATTATTGTTAACTAAGCGATTACTAAGTATTAACTATTAAATGACTGAGTGTTGAGTTTTTGAGTAATCAATTATAACTATATAATATTTACTAACGGTTATTTATTCAAAATTCAAAATTATTTATAATTTGCAAATTAATTATACATACTTAAATCGAGTCAAATATCATAATAATTAATACTTATAATTAGTTATTATTGATCAAGTAATTATTATTACAACTAAATACTAACCTAGTTAAACTTATAATACTAAGAAGTACTAACATGTTACATAGTTAATACTTAATACTAACTTAGCTATAGTAATATGTTAATAACTAATAATGATTAATGAATAATGAGTACTAAGTTTACTAATGAACTAAGCACTAAATTAGTTAGTGCTTATTTAATACTAACTGAATGTTGAATAATACTTAATATACATAAGTTAATACTAACGTAGTTAACACTGATAAGTGATAAGTAAATAAGGAATAAATTACCAATTAGGCATTAACTTAGATAATATAATGCAGCTAATGCTTTGATTTTGTTTATAGTTTGTATTTTGTAATGTTTTGGTTTGATGAATGATGAGTACTGAGCCATAACTCATAAGGAGTTAAAGAAGTTTGTAAATTTGTAATGCTTTGTGAATGTTTGTTTCATGTTTGAAATCGAATTTGAAAAAATTATTTGTGAATGTTTGATTTGAAACCGAATTATTTAATTTATTTGTGAAGTTTTGAAAAAAAAAAGAAAAAAAAGAAATTCGGTTTATTTGGTTAACCAAATTCCTTATTCGGTTTGTGAAACCAAATAAAACCTAATAAACCGAATCGAATTCTTATTTGGTTTATTCGGTTTGGTTTATTTGGTTTTATTTGGTTTTCGGTTAGGGAGTTCCAAAATATCGAACCGAATAAATCAAACCGAATAAATCGAATAAACCGAAAACCGAACCGATGACCACCCCTTATATGCTCCCCCGTCTAAACTCTAGTGGTTGAATTTCTTAGTCAAAATTTCAGACTTCAACATCCTCGCGAAAAAAGTAGCTCCAAAATTAGGTTCCCATAGAATTCAAGTTGAATCACCATTTATAGAATTACTAGAATTTAGGTAAATTTTGACCCAATCTTATAATACTCATTCTGTTCTAATAAAAAATTTTACTTTAATTTTATATTATTTTTTTAATTTATAAAGTAAAATATACTAAAAATATTATTAAATATTTATATTTATATTTTTAAATTTAAATTTTATATTATCATTATATTAAAAATTATTTGTTTGAAATAAATAAAAATTTTAAAATTATTTTTTTAAAATATGAAGAGTATTATTTTTAACTAAATGTAGATTTTTTTTTTCTAAAATTCTATAAAAAAATCAATAAAATAAATGAGACAGTGATGTTTTACGTTGGGGTGGGACAAATGTCTCTTTAACTTTCAACTTTTTATTTTTTCTAGGTGAATGGTCCCTTCCCACTGAGGGAGGCCGTGACTTCAAAAATTCTCTTTTTGAGTAATATGATTTGATGTGCCTAACAAAGCCACAAACTGACCCATAATTGGTTCCTGAAACAGTACCTAAGTGGTAAGTTTCCAGAATTTAAGCCCAAAATTTGCAGAGATCGGTTGTACAAATTCACATTATTTTCACGTAGTAGAAAGCGGGTGCGAAAATTAAGCTCATGAGCAAAAATGGTGTGAGAACAAGAATCGGTTGGATCTTTCACTCTCATGCGCCTTTGATTCTTTCTCCCTAAGATTGATGTAGATTCTGTGAGTTCGTTGAATCCCTTACGCATTGAACTCACAACAACCCACATGACCTCGATAAGAATCTCTACTTTCTTTGTATGTGTGTATTTTTTATTTTTCTTCCCTCAGCTCATGATACGTGTTTGTTCCAATCTTCGCAAAATATTCTCCTGCAAAATCTGACGCCTTGATTTTATGTTGTACTCTTTGGGTTCTTGGAGGGTGGGCATGGGGCAGTCCCATTTGTTTCTGTTCGGTACTCAATCTCGTGGTTGAAATTTTTATTCGAAACTGGGAAATGCGTAGCTGGATTACCTTTCTCCAGAGGTGAGAAAAAGACACTCTTTGTGTTTTTTTGGTTGGTTGGCTGAGTTTAATGAAACTGTGAGGTGTTTATGTCTGAACCCACTTTTTTATTTTGCAGCTGGGAGGAAAAGAAATCCTAATTCTGCAAATTTGTGGGCTTTTTACGAACAGATTTCGGAGGTAATATTGTGAAGGGGAAGTAAGATTGCTTGAGAAGTGAACTAAGGATGCAATCTAGAGTTGGTAGTCTTGGGATATTGGAGGAAGGGAAAGAACCCGTCTTGAAAGTAGCACACCAGTCTAGGCCTTTACAGTTGCGATTACTTCAGTTCCTTTTGTTATTTTTAGGTATAGCTATTCTGTTTTCATTTTTTAGTATGTATGTGATCCGCTATCTAGGAACCCAGAATGTAGTCACGGTTGCACAATCAACAATTCTGCCCTGTGTCCCAGAACCAAGTAGCTTAGGAAGTTGGATGAGGCCTCCCTCAAGCACATTGCACGTCATGAATGACTCGGAGCTGTTTTGGAGAGCATCCTTTGTTCCCAAGATAAAAGGTTACCCTTTCAAAAGAAATCCTAAAATTGCATTCATGTTCTTGGCAAGAGGACCTTTGCCAATGGCACCGTTGTGGGAGAAGTTCTTAAATGGAAGTGAAGGGCTTTATTCTATCTATATTCATTCATTGCCCTTATATGAGCCAGATTTTCCACCTTCATCAGTTTTCTACGGGAGGCAGATTCCTAGTCAGGTTTGTACTCTCTATTTTACCTGCCATTGTATAGATACCATTCTTGAACCTTTTTTTTTTCTGCCATGGTTAGCAAGGAGGTCAAAGTTGGTTCTTTAGCTACTATTAATGCTGATTTTTTTACTTGATTGGACTTGAATTCACACATGGCATATAACTGAGATAGGACAGCTGATAGCCTGATACTAGATAGTTTCTAATTACTCCTCCATTTCTGGATATCTTTAACTTTACCTTTACTTTTAACTGATGATTTCAGTTAACTATATCTCTATATTAATGCCATCTGAATTGAATTTCTATAGTTCTGTACTTTCTATTAATGCATGAATTCTTAGATGGATGCTACGGTTTTTCGTCTCCTTTTCTATACTTTTGAAAGTTGTTTCCTTGCTACTTATCTTAAATTTGCATTTTTTGATGAAAATTTTCATTTGTGAAGATCTTACATGTACACTGGTGTATGCATATATTTCATTTGATTATGACCACTTTGCTTCTGCTGCTGCCATTGTGACAATGGACAATGATTATAAGCTAGTAATTGTTTTGTCGTTATTGTCACTATTATTTGTTGTGGTGTTTGTTTGTTTCTTGATGTTGGTGCATTATCTCGCGTCGTTATTCATAGTTTTCTGAGTAATCAAGCTAAGATGTATCAGCAAAGGTGAATAATATTTTGTAAAAGATTTTGTAATCTGAGTTGGCGTTTCCAGGTGAAAAGTTAAATGAGAAACAATTGAACCTTCTTTCAGAAAGAATGATTTGCATTGTATAATTGCAAGGATCATGTGATACATAACTACATTGTGATTTAATAGTCTAATACAGACCTTGAAGTGAGGCCAAGAGTTTTGACTTCACATTCCACGTGGTGAAACATACCAGTTAAGTCTATATGTAAGTTTCCAACTCCTTCACAAAAGGAAAAGAGAATGCAAATTAAGTAAATGTTTGGAATTGATTGAAGAATAATGTTTCAGAGCTTGCTAATACATCCTTCATTGCTTGTTACTTATATCTGCAATACAAGCTAGGTAATTGTCTTTTGAACATCATTTCATAATTCTGGATGCATGAGAGATTCCCCTTGAAGGGGTTGGAAGCAGGCTATTCTGCAATCTGCACTTTTAATGGCCATATTTGGCAATATAATATGTAAAGTACATGTCATGGTTTTTAACATTAAAGATAACTGAAGTCAGTACCAGAAACTGGAGGATAGAACCTTGATATGCTTTTTATTCTGTGAACTGGTTTAGCATATTACAAAATTTACTAAGACCAGAGTAAAATTTGTTCTTTGTCATTTTGTGAATTAGAGAGACTCATAGTTGGTGGTGTTGATTTATTATCTGCTTGTTTCGTGATGGGTTTTCTGGGGTGCATAGGATTGTGGGGTGGTTTGATGGACGGTTGCGATCCAACATATGTTGTTGGAAGCTGTTGAATGTTTTATCTGGATAGAAGGATGTGGTAGGATAAAGAATCTGTGACAAATTGTAGTCCTTGCCACCGGTTTGTGGCTTTCTATTGTACTACTACTGACTGCATAATTTGTCCTATCACTGAGTTTTGCTTACAAAGTATGTTTCGTCTATTGAGTACACTGCATTACTTTCTTGTAGGGTTACATGTTTTCTCATGTGACTTTGAGCGTGGGGTGCCCTTGTATGTTGACTACACTACTACAGCTTTGTAGGTTTGCCAATTTGATATGGCGAATTTTTGTTGCAGATGGTTGAATGGGGAACAATGAGTATGTGTGATGCTGAAAGACGGCTTCTTGCTAATGCCTTGCTTGACATCTCAAATGAGTGGTTTGTCCTCCTATCTGAAGCATGCATTCCTCTTCACAATTTTAGTGTTGTCTATCGCTATATATCAAGATCCAGGTTCAGTTTTATGGGTGCCTTTGATGAAGATAGCCCTTTTGGAAGAGGCCGATACAATGAGAATATGTCACCAGAGGTCAACATCACTGAATGGCGCAAAGGATCTCAGTGGTTTGAAGTCAATAGAAAGCTGGCTGTTGACATTGTTCAAGATACTATATATTACCCCAAGTTTGAAAAGTTCTGCAGACCATCATGTTATGTGGATGAACACTATTTTCCAACCATGTTGAGTATCGAATCTCCTCATCTCTTGGCAAATAGGAGTCTCACTTGGGTGGACTGGTCCAGGGGTGGTGCTCATCCTGCTACATTTGGAAAAGATGATGTGACAGATAGATTCTTCAAGAAAATTCTTGATGGTTATACATGCATCTATAACAATCAGCCGACTACGCTATGTTACATGTTTGCCAGAAAATTTGCTCCCAGTTCTTTGGACACATTGTTAGAACATTCGTCTGAATTTTTTGGGTTTTGACAAAATTTTGGTTGTAAGCTCCATTATTAGGTTACTGATGGAGGCTTGAAATGTAATTATCCATTCAAACCCAGATTCATAGGCATCTTTATACAACAGATTAGCATCTCCCACATATAGAGAATGGAAGAGTGATTCTATGTATCTTAAGGAAAAAAAATATACTACTGGAGGTTTGTTAAGTGCGATTATTTTGTTGGCCATAGTTTCAAACGCAATCAAAATGGCCTAAATTCGAATGCAGCACGTTCCAGTTGGGATCTGACACCAGTGGAATATTGATCACTTTTATGATCAATAGGTTTGCAAAAACGTGACTTGATCATGTATGTGAGAATCGAGTGTAAATTGTTCGAGAGGAACTCTAGAGAACAAAATACAAAGTTTTAGATGTCGCTTGCAGAACAAAAAACATATTGTGATACTTTCCAGGAAATAAACGGAAATACAGAAGGCTACTCAGGCCATCGACTTGCAGAGCAAACCCTTTCAGTTCTATTTGCCTCCCCATTAAGGAGAACAAAACGTAAAAGTAGAAGAAAGCTGACACAATAAGTATAAAAACTTATCAATTATCAAATTTCTTTCTGACAAGATTAATGTATGAGAAATTCAATGTTGAAATGTCGGTACAGAGGAACAATGAAAACTTCTTTTCTTGTTGCAACTTCAGCCTATTATTCACTTTCTAACACCAAAAATTTGCCAATGCAGAAAGTATTTACAAAAAGGCTGAATCCAATTTTCCGGGGGGGGGGGGGGGGGGGGGGTTGTGTGGTTGTAGCTATTTACGATAACCAAAGGCTTACAACTCATCACGATGATTCTGATTCAGCAAGGGGATATTTGAAACACTTTCAAGAAGAAACCTGGTGGCCAATGATGCATGAAGAGCAGCACCAGAAGGAAGTGCATCTTCATTGATCTTAAAATATGGTGAGTGCACTGATGCAGGCTTTGTGGCTTTTCCATCCTTCACTCCAATAAAGGAGAAGTAACCGGGTATCACCTCTTGGAAAAAAGAAAAGTCCTCAGATCCCATCAATGGTTGCATCTCTTTGACATTATTAGTGCCAACCATATCACCAGCAACTTTTAGAAAGTGATTGTGCAAGTCTTTATCATTAACTGTTGGTGGGAAGAAAGGCTTCTCTTCAGAAAGAAAATCCACTGTGGCATTACACCTCTGTACTGCAGCTTGCCCTACAATAACCTGCAACGTGAATTAGCACTAAAGTGTCCCATACTTATAATGGCAATAAAAGTTTGTAATCTCTTCAAACAATAAAGCAGCCATGATTCAAGGGACAAAAATGACAATAATGTCAAGAGGAACCTGAGCAAGCAAAAATACACGCAAGCATCTTTTTCTAGTTGCCCAAATAATCTAACATATGTATGCTTCACGTAGACATCTTTTCTCAGGTCAAACTTAGCACAAGAAGCATGTGGCTCCTTTTGCTTAGTTTTGAAAACTTTGTTTTCACTTCCCAACTACCGGAACAACATGTTGCGAAGCAAGAAGCATGTTTCTTACCGAAAAAAAATTTTCTGAAAAAAGGTGTTATTTCCGAGAACCAAAACATGTTATTGCTGCTTCAATTGAATAACTTAAAACAGTAATTGTACAGCTCTCAAAAGAATCATGTTGATGTTTAGTTTCGTTTTGTTTCCTCTCAGATGTGCCCAATGATGGGATATTTCTCCATCTTAGCCTAAGAGAGAATGAATCAATGTACAGAAAAAACCTCGACTTTGCCCTCGTCATTCATCAATAGCTGTCAAAAGCCTCTTGCATTGGATTTGTTCAATTTAAGTAATGTCATTTGACTTAATGCTGAAGTAGTACTACGAAACAGATAATGATTTACTCGACACTAACTATTGCAATATGTGCATAATTTATAGTTTGAATGCTACCTCCTCAATCCGCTGTCTGAGCTGCATTAAGCTCTCCTTAGAGAATGCTCGAAAAGTGCCGCCAATGGTTACCGAATCAGGTATGACATTAAACGCTCCACCTCCTTGGAATTTACCAACTGTGACTACCTGCATATGTGGTTTTCTATCAAAGATGAACAATTTTAAATTTCCATAGGGTCAATTGGTGTAAATTCGCATTCCTAAATAGCACTTGGGTAATTAATATTTTACTAATATTCCCTTAACTTCCACTGGTATTCTCCTACTACCAACCTATTTTTTTTTTTAGATTTTTTCTTATCAAATTTTCTTAAAAAAAAGTAACTAGTGAGTGTTCAAGCCCAACACGTGTTCCATTTTTGACAAAGACTGAAACAGTCAATTTAATAAAAAGAAGTTATACATAAAAGTAAGAAGACACTTTGGAGGCCACTGCATATGGTCCAGGCTAGACAGTTACTGCTAACTCATCCAGCTTCTTGTAACTATTATTGCAACTATGACTTAAGAAGTCAAGTCCCATTTTTGGCAATTAAGTGTATTACAACAGCAGGTACAAAATTGAGTTCTTGTTGATTAAATTTGTCAACAATTGCTGAGAATGTGCTTAAGATGACCTGTAATAATGCACACTCATCACTGGACAGACTTCACCATTTAATCATACGAACCAGAGTGCGTCATGTGAGAGAGAGAGAGAGAGATGTACCTGGGAGTCAAGGGGATCAGCTTCTCTCGAGACAAGATGTTGTAAACTCACAATCACATTGGATGCTGCTAATATTGGGTCTATGGATTGTTGAGGAATGGCAGCATGACCTCCTTTTCCACTTATTACAGCTTCGAAAAAGCCACTTCCAGCCAACAGAGGACCAGATCTCCCTTCTATTTCTCCCACAGGTAAGTTAGGATTGACATGGAGACCAAAAATGGCTTTGACATTTTCTAATGCTCCTGCATCTATCATTTTCTTTGCTCCTCCCCCTCCTTCTTCAGCTGGTTGGAAGACAAGAACAACAGTTCCCTATCAAAAACCAGGAACTACATTATGCAATGTTACAAGCTGGCTAAGATTTTTATAATTAATTAGTTTGAGCAACTCTCTCTAATTGATTCCTGTATATTATATCAATCGAGAAAATGAAGACAATCATAGCAATTGATATTTTCCAGAGAAAATGAAGACATGGATCATAAGTAAATATTTGAACTCTCTCAGACATAATTCTATATCATCATTTTCATAGTCTCTGCATTAATACAACTCACATCAGCAAGAATATCCATGGCTGAACATTAGTGAAGCAAGCAAATGAACAGAGGAGGAGAAGCAGTAACATGGTGCTTCGCAAAAGATTCACCACAACAATGATAACCAAACACTTGAAAAGCTAGTCCCTTTCACACTGAACTCTAAATAATTGTGGTAAGAATTTTGCACAAAAATGTGCAAGAACCCCTTCCCTCTTTCAACAAACCAACAAACAAACAAACAGGCCCTGAAAGGGAAAGAGAAAAGGGAGCTCCATATTCCACTTGCTGCATTCTTTTAATTGATAATATCCTTGGAGAAGCTGAACACATTAAATCAATATACCGCATCAACTAAAAACTATATAACCTAATACAGCAGACAATACTGTAAAACTGCAAGTCGAGAATGTAAAACCTTCAAAATTTGGCGATGCTCTTGAAGAATCTTTGCAGCACCAAGTAGCATTGCAACATGTGCATCATGTCCACAAGCATGCATCTTTCCAGGATTTTTACTCTTGTGCTCCCACGCGAGCATTTCCTATAAAGTTCACACACCCTTCCAGATTAAATACCACCAAAAGAAAATAATGCTAATACTGACACAAATAAACACTAGCTATCTTGCTAATTTTTAACAACAGGGAACAAAATCTAATCAGCAGCTCGAGTAGCAGCACTCATCATCAATGAGTACAAAGTCAACGAATAACAGTCGAAAAAAAATATTCTGTAAGCACCAAGCATCTGTAACAATTAGACAAACTCTGATCCTACCTGCATGGGAAGTGCATCCATGTCGGCCCTTAAGGCAACAAAAGGAGGCTCCCCTGAACCAATAAAGCCAATCACACCAGTAACCGCAACAGGATACTTGTAAGGAATCCCCATCTTATCCAATTCCTCTCTAATAAGCTTACTAGTCTCGAATTCTTCAAAGCCCAGCTCAGGATTCTCATGTATCTTCCTCCTAATCTTCACCATCCACTCAAAGACCTCCGCTTTTTTAGCAAAATTGAGAAAATTGATGGGAATCTCTGAAACATCTTGTGAGCTCAATCCAAAGATGGGTATTGGTAAAATCATTAGAAAACACAAAATCAATAAAACCCATGTGGAAAAACCCACCATGGCTCCTCTTTCTTTCCTCTTCTTCTTCCTCCAAGTTTTAGCACAGTAAGTAACAGCTGAGCTCAAGATGGTTGATAAATGAGGTCGGTTGAGAATTGTTTTCACTTGTGTACATGTATGAATCAAAAAAAAAGAAGAGAAAGATTTGAAGAATGGGAAAAACGTGGAAGAGAGAAGATGGAAGGATGGATCAGAAGTGTGAGAATGAATTTCAGTGGCTCCAATTAGCGTCCTGGTATTGTACGAGTATAAGCGTACAACCATGGGCCGCTTTGATCCTTGTCGCGGACGCATCTTTGACCCTAAACGCCCGGCTCTGTTGTGCATATGTCTGGGCCGGCTGCACGTGATGCATTCTAATTCATCACGTGTAAAATTCGCGTTAAAAGAAATGGATATATCGTTCTGTACAGGCATAGATTTTCAATCTGGGTTGGGCTGCTGGAAAAATATTACAATGCGGGCTTTATATTGCTGTCATTGTAATTCTTGACAGTGCATGGGCTATTATTAGGCAACCCAATATTTTTATTTTGAATATTTTTCACATTCATTCGCTATGCATAATAAATGGACAAAATTTATTGAATTATAAATGTAAAATAACACACTTTTTGTTAAAAGGGAAATTTTTAATCTTGTATTAATATTTTAGCTAAGACTAGTATATATTTAAGGTTAGGCATCAAAATACTCCTGAATTTTCTCTTAGTGTATAGTTACATGCAGACTAACAGATGGTATTAATTGCATTCAGCCACGGCTCGGTGTTGTCACACGTATTCTTGAGTAGCTTGGCTTTCTGTTCATAGGACACATGTGTTGCAGTTGCAGATGTTAAGAACTCCGAAATGGGACAATTGCCAGCCTCTAGTTTTGGTATGAAATGCTGAGAAACGCATTAAAAAGATAAAATTCTTGGGGGGTTAGTGAAACAAAGAATAAATGGTATCAGATGCTGTAGCAAAGGTGGTCATATCCTGTTATGGTATGGATTCTACATTAGCTTCAATTTCCCGCTGACTTTACTTTACTTTACATCCATACCGATCCTTTTTGAAGCCTACATAAATTATTAATTTATTGGCTTTAGCACAGCTCGAACAGTCGCGGACATTAGCTCAGGCATATCTGTTAATCTGCAGTTTCTTCCTTTGTTGGATATGGTATGTGAATCTTTTTGGTTGTTTTTGTGTGTCTTAGTTTTTCTCTCTGTGTTTTCCAATTTTTTAAGATGGGATCTAAGTATTTATCCAAAACGATTATAAATTCATGCTATATCAAGAAAGAAATAACCAAAAAGGTTTGCTGTATATTTTGAGTAATTCCTTCATTGGGTTTTGATGAAAGGCAGGAGAGAATGATCAGAAGAAGAACAGAGCAGCAGTGGGGCCATGGGGAGGAAATGGCGGAGCCGCCTGGGATGATGGTAGCTACGATGGTGTGAGAGAAATTATACTAGTTCATGGCCGTTGTATTGACTCCATTCGAGTGGTGTATGATAAAAAAGGGAAGCCTTTTGCTGGAGAAAAGCATGGTGGTGCTGGAGGAAACAGGACTACTGAGGTAATTAAAACCTAGTTTTTGCAATTCTTGAATTTCCAAGTATTTGTTTGATTCATGAAGTTTAAGACCAAATATCTTGATGTACAATTAAGGTTGATTGCTATTGCATTAAACGTTCATAATGTGGAAAGAACAAGAGTTTGATTCACTTGCAAGTTTACTGCAGATCAAGCTACAATTTCCAGAGGAGTTCCTGGCAAGCGTGAGTGGTTATATCTCTCCAGTGGTTCATGGTATGAGCCCCGTAATCAGATCACTGACGTTTAAGAGCAATAAAAGAACATTCGGCCCATATGGAGTTGAAGAAGGGACACCATTCTCTCTACCCGTAGAAGGCGGCCTCATTGTAGGCTTCAAGGGAAGGAATGGCTGGTACTTGGACGCACTGGGCTTTTATTTGTCTCCAATCCGACCTCCCAAGGTTCTTAAAGGCCTTCAACTGAGGCTCAGGAAACTGACAAGCTCAGCATCTCTTAACCCCAAGGAAGCTGAGGAAACTGACATCAAAGCCACCAAATCCACAAAAGCTACTGCTTGAGTCTTTAGTAGTTTCTTTGTATTGTATTGGTCTATCCGTACTGAAATGGAATCAAATAGGCAAAAGTATTGGATGGTGTCTTCCAGGTTATTAAGGACTATAAGTTAATGAATTGCGGTTTGTGGTCATTGATTGTTGTGCAATTCTTGAGAAACTCACACTGAGAGGCGCATTATTTCAACGCCTACTTGTTCACATACTAGCTTTTTAGCATAGAAATGGCAGCATGCAAGGATATCGATGACAAGAAGAGAGCTCGACTTGACAAGATCAGATCACGTAAAACACACCAATGCTTCTACTTCCAACACAAATAATATACTGTTTACACCAGCATTTGTTGGCACTCATGATTCCTCAACCACGGGGATACTTATTCTCAAAAGTTAACAAATTTCCCCTAGTGCCATTCCCCTGGTCAAGTCCCAAAATTGGTATGCACTTAGGCACGTTAACAAAGTGACCATAGCACCATCACTCGCCTGAAATAACTAATAGTTACAAACTTGTTTTGCGTATAAAGGTGAAAATTAATTTCCCCTGTCCGTTCTTAACTCGCTCTCCTTGAAGAATGAGAGGATGCGTCTGATTTCTCAGCCAGATAATGCTCCAACATATCTTCTTCATCATCTGCCATGGAGAAAGGGAATGGAGGATTCCCAATTGGAAAAATGAGTAAAGACAAAAGATAAAGAAATGCAGTTCAACCCAGACTCACCTTCAAAGTCATCATCATCAAAGTCAATGTCTTCATCATCTTCATCAGATTCTTCATCAACTGGTGCCGCACCTTTCTGAAGGCATAATTAAAGGAAGGTCACTCAGATGATTTGCATCGTCCACTAAATCTTCAAACTACTATATACATAAGATTTGTTGCTGTAGCTATCCTTAAGAGGTTACATTTCTATGGATCACTGTTGATCAACAGATTCAGAATTCATACTGAAAAATCAGCAAGCTATCTCATTTAGCTGAGAATCCTAGACTTTGAACTGATGCGTTTTTAGGAAAATATTCATTTATTTCACTTGTTCGTGGTGATCACTTATTTGCTGTATTGCACGGGAACCAGAACAGAAATCACATATTGCAATTTGCAATTCCTCTTTCAACTTAGTAATATGTATTATAACCAGTTATGATTAAAAAAGTTCACATACACTTATCGAACCAGGAATAATTGCACGGGCTTCTGACTAAAATGAGAAATATTTCCCTGGATTTGGTAAAGGCTTGAAATGTGGCAGACACAAGCAATGTTGGCTAAAGTTCAAAGGATGACATGTAATATGCAATTAAGTATATACAATAGTGAAGAACAAAAGGCAGGAGAAAGGAATACCGCAGAAGCACGTCCACTTTCAAACCACTGTCTGCCTGTAAGCTTCTTGTCCTTGGGTGCTGTAAGTGCAGAATCAGGCATTAACCTGATTTGATGAGCATTTATTCATTAGACAAATATCCTAATAAGATAACATGACTTCATGTACAATACACCATGATTGCAAGGTGTCATTATTTTGGCATCATCATTGTTAGCTAGAATCACGGATGTGATTTTGTAAGCCTAAAAAGTGACAAGTCAAAAATTATAAACATTTTTCATGTTTTTTCTAATCTGGTTAAGAAAGCTTGTTACACATTATTTTTCCTTAAAGTGAAATCAAGCAGTAGTAATTGCACTTAACAGGTAAGAGAAAACAAAAATTTAGGGGTAGAAAATCTTTAGCATCAATCAATTAATGAAAGATGAAACCACAAAATAGGGTAAACAAGTGTCCTCATCATTTGTATCAATAAGATGGAACAGACAACCTTGAGAAGAACTAATGGAACATGCACCTGTAATTCATGAAACTTACTTGGCTCTTTCTAGTGCTAATTCAGCTTCAAATCTTTCTCTCCAAGCCAAAAAAGTATCAACAGTGACTGGCTCTCCATGCGGCACAATTATCTAATTACATTAAAAAGATCCTCTGAGAAATAAGGTGAAAGCCTTTAATCACAGGATCACAGGAGTGCAATCATAATCCATCATGAGGATGGGAAATACTAGTTGAAAAATGGTAATAAATCTTAAACTCAAAGTAAAGCTATCGTGATAATTCTTAAGAGTAATTAAGAGAAAGAAATACTTAAGTTGGAAAATTTCTGAAATTTATCAGAACATTATTGTGAAGAGATAGTTTCACCAGCCTTTAAAATAAATAAATAAAAAAAAAAACTAGAAGGACAAGAATGCATTCATATTCCTTGAAAGAGGTCCAAAAACTTGGCCATTATCCTTGAAACCAACCATACCTCATCTTTAGCCACCTCATCTTCTTCAGCATGGTTAGCACCACTATTTTGAGCAAATTTTTCAGACAGCCACTCCTTTGCTGATGTAACTAACGTGTAAATCATGGCCATTCCAAGATTCTCAGAAGCCTGAGACGCAAGGATTCATGGTCATGGAATGGGTTTAAGAGCATAACAACTCACCCTACCCATCCCCACTTCAAATTACAAGGTGAGTTCCCACACACAGAGAGAGAAGGGGGGGGGGGGTATTGGAAGAGACGCCACATTTTTCACCACAGAATACATATCATTCTCAACTTGTTTAATGATGAACCCAATTCTTTAGATAAAATAGCTAATGACAAATGCAGACTGTCTCAAAAAGACTGCTAGATTCATCATTGGTCATCAGGGCACCCTTGAGGTGCTCCTAAGGCTTCAACTCTTTAATAATTTATATCTGTCATCATAATGCCTCAAATATGCAAGCCACTCTCATACTTGAAAACTAAACAACAGAAATTTTTGGGGGGAAAAAAAAACAATGCACATGCTTGAGGACAATAAACAGAATAGGGCACAAAGAGAATCTACCTCCTGTTGAAGTTTTTCCTTCAGAGCAGTGAGATCTGTGATTTGAATTCCTCTTAAACTGGAATTCAGAACAATCAAGATCAGGCACTTGAGATTGGATGTGTAACTAAGAAATACATACATGACATTAACAATACGAAATATACAAGACTAAGTAAATGTAATGACAAAGTTATTTCTGTCAGTACCTTTTCACACTCAAAAGTGGAGGTTCATCCGGATACTTTTCAGTGTGTGAGAAAATTAAGGCCAGCTGAACTGCAATAAGGATTTGGCAACCATAACAGTTATTAGGAAAATATAACCATGAGAAACAATAACCAGCACATAGCTCTATCAGAAACATCAGTGATTCATGGAATTGGAAAACCTGGAGGACTTGAATCATCTGCCTCATCATCCTGCACATAAAAAACAAGGCCTTGAATAATGTAATACCATCTAATTACAACTAATATGGAAAGCTACAAGAAACAGCTTTCACCCTATTCTGTCAAGATTGTGCGACACATACATCCAAATTACCAAAATCTAGTATTTTCTTTAGCCTCAAAACATCGTATTTATTACCTGGTTTTAAATGATAGAATTTAACGTGCCAGAAGTATAATCATTATATGCTATTTCAAAGTATTCTGGATGTGATAATAATTATCTTAAACGTCACTAACCTGAGGAGATACAGTGATCTGAAAGCACCTATTTGAAGTGTTTAACCCACTCTCACTGGAGTGAATTTCTGGTACAATAATTAACAAGAATCAACCGCGACAGGATTTAGGATATTGAAGGACAAAGAAGAAAGTCATGACAGATTGAGAAGTCATAATTCTAATGGACCTTTAAAGTCATCCATGAGTATAGCTTCTAATGCTTCAATTTCCATATCCTGCTCCTGCACATAATCTGTGTAATGCTTTAGTAAAATGAAGCCAACATTGAAAAGAACAACGGGTACAACATAGGTTGGCCCAATCTAGTCCTCTCATTCTAGGGTTGGCTCCTTGCAGTTCTCTCTTTAACACCAATGTTAGATAGGATCTATGCAGAATATTTGATAGACAAGATTGATTTGACCATATATCTGATGCACATAGAGTTTGCAAAGGGTAAAAGTTTATATTTTGATAGAATACATTAATGCACTCAAGTCACAATATACTATCCACTGTAATCATCACAATCTTACAAATCAAATTGGTAAGATGACGTGGTGCAATTTCAGTCATAATGAATTGGACTGGAAGCATCCCTCTTACTTATGATCCATTCCAAAATATTCTCTCTCATCTACCAACTCTAACCATTTTTAAAAGTTCGAATTGTCCAAAAAAATGCAGACAAAGCAAGGAATCCTGCCAGCTGCATGAGCACAAATGTCAAGTGGTAGTTACTTTGCTATTATGATCATGTTATTTTGCGGTCATATCTGAATCGCAAAAGGGGGAATGTCTTCAAGTAACGACAGTAATACAATTAAGTAGCAAAAAAACAAAACCGCGCAACATAATGGAGCATTGCCAATAATATGCCTTGTGCTTGAATAGAAATATTCCTCAATCTACAATCACCAGTAAGATAATTAGCCACTGGATCAGGAAGATATTTTCTTCCCATCTCCACTAGATCCCATGCACTTGGGATTTGATTTTCTATTTCCTTTCATTTGTATTTGTACATGATTTTTGCTCAAACTGAGTAGGTTCACTTAACGATAATAAGAAAAATCTTTCAAACACAGCCTGCGTGAGTTCACTGTGAAAAGAACAAAATAGAAAAGAAATCAAAGTAGCAGTCTTTCAAACACAGAATGCAATCATATTATCGCACAACTTTAAGGAAAATACATCATTGAAAGCTACGAGTTCCCAAATCATTGAACAAGCAAAACCAATCCAATTCAACACAAGCTAACCAGCAATTCGGTATCCTTAACTTCAAGTACAATGGCATCAAATCAGAAAAAATTCCAATAAACAAGACAAAAGAATCGCCAAAGTTTCAAACTTTACAGAAAAGGAAAGGCAAATTCCCAAAAGAGAATAGCAACTCAATCAACATAATATCAAACAACAGAAATAGCTTCGTTTCAAGAAAAACTTTGAACAAAAGATTAAATTTTTTCCCAGTGACTGATTACCTGTCATGGCTGCTCTGTTTTTCTTCTTTGGTCCCTTGTCCACTGAAACGAAGAAGCGTTGCAGGAGCACTAACCGTATTCTGTTGAAGACCTAATGAGCTCACTGCCGTCTTGAAATATTCTTTGATTATTTTTTTCCTTTTTCGTTTTTCTTTGTTCTCTTCGGGGTAAGATTTGAAGTATTCACTCACAGTCCTACCATGATAAGATAAATCAATCAGGGCCGTTTATCACATAATAAACAGTCAGTGTTCAGCAATGATTTTTTACCATCAAGAAAGGGTTAATCAAGAAAAGATTACAACAAAGAGCTACCGTGGGACAGGTGTAGGAACCTTAATATGTTACCTGTCGTGCCTAATCACCTCACCTCTATTTTTTAAATTATTTTTCTCA
Organism: Gynochthodes officinalis; assembly: GCA_020080225.1. Lineage (NCBI taxonomy): Eukaryota > Viridiplantae > Streptophyta > Magnoliopsida > Gentianales > Rubiaceae > Gynochthodes > Gynochthodes officinalis. The sequence goes on along the minus strand of CM034625.1, from coordinate 12,040,518 downwards.
GTTTTCTCACCGCACTTGGAAAACAAATAAATTATTCGTAAATCCACAAAATCCCACACACACTCTCTGTTCCTTTCGTTTCTCTTTCCTCTCAGGGCTCACTCTGGGTCTGTCTTGGCACCAAAAGGTACGTCCGATCCATTTTCTAAACACAGTTACTCTCCCCTTCTTCTTCTTCAGTACTTCATTCTTCATCATCAACTATGTGGACACGCTCTTCTTTCCCTGACCCTTTTCTCTTTCTATCTGGTGGGCATGGGTGTGGGTGTGTGTTTTGAACTGTTTCTGGAACTGAAGGCTTTCAAATATGTTGGATGTTAAATCTTTCTTTCAAAAGGAAGCACGTTTGGAAGAACATAAGAATCCAAATAAAGGGGAAAAAATGGGTTTTTTTTTCTGTTCTTCTTTGAAAAATACTTTGGGATTGAAAATTTCTTAAAAATAAGCAACAAGGGTGTAGGAAAGTGTAAATTTTAGTGAATTTTCCGTGGGTTTTTTTCCCTTATCCAGATCTATCTTTCTCCCCATAAACCCTTCATTGTGGTTTTTTCGGCATTCTTTGCTTTTTTGTGCTTTCTGATCTGATTTTCTATTCTGGGTTGGTTTTTCTTGTGGAAACATTGAATGGTTTTGTATATGTTAAATTGCATGTGCGCTTTTGTTTTTCTGATATTTTCCCCATTTCTTTGCCACTTTTGTTTTTGAAGAATTAAGGTGCATTTCATGGTGGAGGAAGGTTTCTGCCGTTCTTGGAGGTTTAGGTGCTGCAAGATATGTTAGGTTGAGATTGGGCTTTCGGTGTTGTTTTTCCATTTATTGTTTTTTTTTTTTGGTTGTCGTGTGAGATGGGGAGTTCTGGAGAGACAACCGACAAGCCCATTGATGCGTCGGTTGGAGGGTTGGTTTGGGTTCGCAGGAGAAACGGTTCCTGGTGGCCGGGCCGGATTCTTGGTCCAGAAGAGCTGCCAGAAAGCTGCTTAATTTCTTCAAAATCAGGGACTCCCGTTAAGCTCCTTGGAAGAGAAGATGCTAGTGTGTAAGTGCCTTCTTCTTGTCTGGGTTGTAGTTACACAGACACACACATTAACCTTAATGTTGTTTCTCTGACGTTGTTTGTATTCATTTTGAGTGTTTGACACATTTTTGCCTGCTCCTTTATTGTTTATGTAATGTTTTATTATTTGCGTCATATGCTGCCTGCGTTAAATTGGTCTGTGCATTTTTCTCATTTTACATGTATATCTGACTGCTCAGCTTGTCTGGTTTTGCTGAAGAAGATATATAGTCCTGTGTTTCTGAATTATAGGGAAGCCGAGGCTAGCCTATAAGAAGCTAGTTTGTATGTGTGTCTTAATAGGAGGATTTTTTTCCTTTTAAACGTTTTGCTGACTCTAAGTAATATTTGACTCTTGGTAGAACAATTTCTTGAGGCGAGTGTGGGAGGATGTATGATGCCTGTACTTGATGTTTTGAAGCCCCATTGATGTCCTTTTCTTGTTGGGTTTCCCTTGTTACTTATGTAATGTTAGTCTATGCATCTTTGCTGAGTACAAAGTATCCTATTGATTTTAAAATTTTTGCTACAGTGGATGTGCTTGGAATTTTGTTACTAGTTTTCTAATTGTTTTAGGGATTGGTATAATCTGGAGAAGTCAAAACGTGTGAAAGCTTTTCGTTGTGGGGAGTATGATGACTGTATTGAGAAAGCAAAGGCAGCAGCTAATTCTTCTAAGAAAGTAGTGAAGTATGCTCGAAGGGAAGATGCCATTCTTCATGCTCTTGAGCTTGAAAGTGCTCGCCTAGGGAAAGATCCTCCAGAGTTTTACTCAAATGTGGATAAGAAAGATGGGGAGTTGCAGGTCTGTGAGAACTCACATGACTCTTTACATAGTCAAGAAGATACCAAAGATTCGGAGGATGAGGACCGGATGAGTTTTTCCAAAGATGATCCTGATTCTGGTTCTGGTTCTGGTTCTGGTTCTGGTTCTGGTTCTGACTCTGAGCTGGATTTGTCTCATTCTGGTATGTCATTTGAGGAGCAAAGTCATACAAGTGTTGGCAAAGAGGAATCTGCAGAGGGGAGACAGCGGAGAACTCCAAATGACTCAGAGGATGATGGAACTGAAGGTATTAAGCGTATGAGAGGACTTGAGGATCTGGGTGTGGGTGTGGTGTCATCATTGAAAAGGAAGAGATCTCAGGTAGCACATGTTCATGAGTTCCTCAAAAGGAGAAATCGCCGTCGGCCATTAACCAAGGTTTTGGAGAGTACTGCAATGGTGTCTGTACCTGTTTTGTGTGAACAACTTGGCAGTCCGAGTGGATCATGTCTCCCTGGAGCACATGAGAACAAGAATTCTGGATTGGAGCCTAATGTATCAAAGAAAAGTGTTTTGATTGTCAATAATAATAACTTAGATGGTACTGGAGATCCATGCGAGAATGGAACCCCATTTAATCCACCTCTACATGCTTGTGGAGCTCCCCTTGTTAAATGTACTCAGAAGGAGAATGAAATTTCCAGTTTGTTGGGGTGCCCTGAGAATGGTTCTTCTGACAGTTTATTTGATGTGCCTCTTATTGCAGAAGAGAAACACTCCACAGGTACGTTTTCACAAAGATGTTACAAGTATATATTGGCACTTGTTCCTTGGACCTCCTTCCCCAGGCAGAGGAATGAGTGCTCAGGATACGCTTAGCATCTTGAACCTTCAGTTAAGCATCAGTATTATCTCCTACCTTAGTTCTGCATTACCTTAACACCCTTGCAGCAAATACCAACCCAAACATCTGAAAAATAACCAAATATTCTGAGAAAAGTCTCAGTGTTATCTCCTAACTTAGTTTTGCATCACTTAACTCCCTTGCAGTAAATACCAAACCAAACATCTGAAAGATAACCAATATCCTGAGAAAAAAATTTCCCTACCTCAGGTTGGCAAGAGTACCAGTATAAGCCTCATATTAAGTTTGCAATCACCAATTTCTCATCAATATCCTGAAGGGTTGTCAGTACAGTAAGGGGGAGGGTATAAGGTGTTTCCACTCAATCGACAAAACTGGATAGAAATTTTGTTAATGATAATAAATTTCTCATTCTGTCTAGACATATAGAGCACCAGAATGAAAAATCTGATGTGTATTCATCCCCTGTTCTTGATAACATGCCATCATATGCTGCAAAATATTATCCCCGGACAAGAACATGTGGAAGAAATTGTAACTTTGAGAACATTTGCCTCTATCTCTCCTGGTTAAGACATCAAAATGATGTTTTATTTTTCTTCGAGAGTTAGCTTGATTTCAGCACTTCACTTCTGAAGTTCCAAAATGAGTCGTATTCTTCCTACTGATTTTTAGTACCTTTAACGGTCTCATATATTTAAGATTGTTGTTTGCTCACAGTTGTTGTCAATGCATGTTTTGAACCTGGATCATACATGTATTGTATTAACACATTGGTTTTTTTCCTTTCATTAATCTGAACACAGTGAGTAATTTGGATTTGAGTATATTTTTCTGGTTCTTCATGACTGTCTTTTTGTTGTGATTATATTATTCTGAACACAGTGAGTAACCTTGAGTACATTCAATTCAAACCATGTGATTTCTGTTCTCAGTGATATCTTCTGCAACTCACAAGGGTCATATTGGTGCTGGAGCACAATCTAGTCAAAGCAGTCAAGTTGAAACTGTTTCCTTGGGGAATGATGAGCTTAATGAGTCGGGTTCTACCAGTTCAGGAGCTGTGGACATTAATATGCGCAACCACATGATAGAAAAAGGTGCTTCAGAGTGGCAGTTAAAGGGGAAGAGGAACTCTAGACACACAAGCAAAAGTAAACGGCAAGATTCAAGATATATGGATGTAGATGAGGAATCTGATGCATATTTGAGAGCTATGGATCAGGATGTATTCACCCTTGGTTCTGGTCAAAAAGTTGAGTGCAATTCTATTGGTGGGGTCCTTCCTTTGGATAATGGATATCGGGTAAAGTCTAGAACGGTTACTGATATTCAACTAGACGAGTTCCGAGGATGGAGCAATTCTCACAAGGAATCTCATGATGGGGACCTATCAGCTGACCTGCCTCAGAGGTCTCTGCCCTTTCGTATGTCTCGTTTTGTCTTAAATCCAAAGTACAACTCATCTGATTTTTCGCTTAGACACCACATCACAGATTCTTCCTTGTATGACGTTAATGTTGAAGTAAAAGGCAGCTATCGACCTCATCATGTTCCATATGTTTCTCTAATGAGCAAATTACATGGTCAGCCCATTGTAGGTCACCCACTTACTGTTGAAATCTTGGAGGATGGGTTTTCTGATCATCTTATGAGCAGCTCTGAATGCTATAGCAGTAGCTATGAGTTGGATGATGATCATGGTGAAGATACATTTGTTTTGCAAAGTTTTGATATGGTTTATGAAAGGAGGTCAAGCTCAGGTAGAAGGATGGTGAACAAGCATCGTGCATTACAGCCATGCATTTCACCTTCAAAGTTGCCAAAGTCAAGGAAGAATGGCGTGCTGTCAAAAAAGATTCGTAGATTGTCTTCTCTCAATAGCCACAAGCACGGCAGTGATGACAAGAAACCTGTGATGGAGAAGCTCAAGGGTCCTGCTGTAGCTTGTGTACCGTTAAAAGTAGTGTTCAGCAGGATTAATGCTGCTTTGAATTGCTCTATACGATCTACACATCGTCTTCTTCCACCAGCCAGTGCATGAAGAATTTTTCTGGATAGGAAACTTTCAGTAGTTGGAAAGTTGCTTTCTAATTCATAGGAATTTTGATACAGCTAGGGGTCTTATTATCAATATATGCTGATTTTCCTGCACTGTATATCCTACCCTGAAAGTAGAAATCCTCCTTGTACAATAATGCCAAAAAACTGCAGTGTGGTAGGCCTTTGTAGGGTTGGAGTTGAGGTAATGCTGGTATGGGCTGCTCTTGCAGTGTATATAAGTGTAACAATAGTTGGGTATAAAGAGTGTGATCTGATATTAGGTCTCAGTGATCTAATATAAGGTCCAATCCTTGAATTTAGTCTGATTTAAGTGTTAATGACTGGAAATTCATAGAGTAACTCAGGCATTGACAGGATTAGCATAATTTATTTGAAGCTCATGTTCCTATGTTCTTTCATTCTTTGCCTGGTTATTCATGAAATGAAATGAAATGAAATGAGTGAAGACTCAACTTCTTTGATTCAACATACCTCTTCTGATGTAGCATGTTTTCAGTCTCTTTCAGATGTCCTAATAAATTAAAAAATTCATATTCATTGATTCAACATGTAGCTTGGTTGGCTAAATATCATCTCTACAGGTAGCCAAAAACTCATGCTATAAGGTTTTCGTAAATGCAAATGTTTTCTAGATATACCAAAATTTTGTAATAATATATACATTTGCAGGAATATAAATCGACGCTTCTAATTAAGTTCTTAAAAATGGTTCTATTATTAATCTTTACATTTGGAGGAGTATAATTAGGTACTTCTAATCAAATTCTAAAAAAAAGAGAGTCAAATTATTCATTTTTTTTAAGATTTGTTTTGAAATGATTTTTGTAGTAGAAGAGACATTCCAAACAAAAGTAAAAAAAAAAATTGAGGAAAACCAGATGGGTAATTTCGTCAAGTGAAACTAACCCCCGTGCTTCGTTCTTCCGCTAGGGTTTTAGACACACTATATAAACAAAATTTAAGTCTCACTCCTGAGCTCGCTCTCCGCATACCGCTCACTTTGAAGCCGTCACAGTAGAACCCTAGAACTCCTCGACCTCTCCTCTCTTGTTCGGTAATTCAACTCTTCCTTCCAATGTTCATATAACATTTGATCGCGCGGGTTCCCGAATTTTGTTCACATATATATATTTTTTAATTTGGTTTAGGTTTCGGAGATGGCGACAGTCCCAGGGCAGCTGATATGGGAGATCGTGAAGAAAAATAACTCCTTTTTGGTGAAGGAGTTCGGCAATGGAACTGCAAGTGTGAAGTTCAGCAAGGAGCCCAACAATCTTTTCAACCTCCACTCTTACAAGCACTCTGGTTTGTCTGATTCGTTTTTATACTCTTATGTCTTTTTGTCATAGTTTCTTATTACATTTATGCTTTGTTTGGTGTAATGAAAGTTTTAGATCTGGGATATTGTTCTTTTGCGCGGTGAAAAAATGCTGGAAGAAGTGGGAGATGTAGTGTTATGTGTTGCCTAGACATTTAATTGATACAACTTGTGGCAAGAATTTTATTTTGGTGGATTTTTGAAGGTTTCCGCATATGATGTTTACAGATTAAAAAAAAAGAATTTGGAAATTGGGGGTGTAGTTTTTCTTATTTGTGAGGCCTGTTATTGTTGGTTGTTATTATAATGATACACATTTGTGTTTGTACTTTATATGATTGTTCTGTTTTTGTTCTGTATTTGGTACCTTATTTACTGGTCTCTATTCTTGTATTGATTCTTGTATTGATGTGATTGTTGTTCGAGGTTAGTTAATGGGTTTTGCGGGTTATAATTTTTAGGATTGGCAAACAAGAAAACTGTGACCATCCAATCAGGAGGCAAAGACCAGTCTGTGCTGCTTGCCACCACAAAGACCAAGAAACAGAACAAACCTGCAACTTTGCTTAACAAGTCCATGATGAAGAAGGAGTTCAGCCGGATGGCTAAAGCTGTCACAAACCAGGTAATATATAAATCTTATACCAGCTTTCAATCATCTGCTTATAGGTACATGGAGTAGTAGTTGCTTAGGTAAATATAGACTGTGTAGACTTTTTCTCTTCTGTTTCCTGTTCATCAATTCTCAAATTCAAAGTATCAATTGTTGCTCGGAGAACATCTTTAGATCTGTACATTTTCTCCTTTAACAAAGGAGGCTTAGAACCTTGAATTAGCTGAGTTTATATAGTGTGAGCACCTGAATGATTTGTTGCATATGTTTAGATTGAGGTGGTATCTTTGCTTGTAAGAGCTGCAATCCAATATTTGACTCTTGATGGGACTGTTGAACCGTTGATGAATGTTCTCTTGTGAACTTGGGCTTTGCACTCCTTTTTAGTGTGGAATCCAGATACACAATATTTGTTATGGTTTCACCTTGAATTTGCAAATGTTTTACTCTCCTAGCGTGGAATCCACTGGTACACAATCTCTGTCATGGTTTCACCTGAATTGGTTAATGGTTACACTCCTTTTAGCGAGGAATCCTTTGATACACAATTTTTGTTATGGTTTCACCATGAATTTGCAAATGGTTTGTTCTTAGGTGCTGGAAGTTATCCATGAGAAATATTTTTGAATTTCTATTATGCCTGTTGTCATATATAGGAATTGAGTATTATCCTGCTTTAATGGTATTGTCACTCATTGCATTGCAGGTATCACATAATTATTACAGGTCTGATCTTAAGAAGGCTGCCCTGGCAAGGTTGAGTGTTGTACACAGGAGCCTCAAAGTCGCCAAGTCCGGTGTTAAGAAGAGAAACAGACAGGCGGCTTAAAAATCAGATTGTGCTAATGTCTCTTTTTATGGGTTTAATGGGTTTAATAGTGTACTTTGAGCAATCCCAAGAGTTTTTGCATTAGACTTGTCCAATTTTTTTCTTCTCCACCGCTGCTATGGATGAAAACGTCTTTTTGTAGTAATGATAATTAGATTTGTGGATTAAATTATTATTATTTTTGTTGTTTCGAGTTTCTCAAGCCTAATTTATTCGTGGAAATTGATGAGATGCATTGAGATACATCTTGTGAATGGGAGTTTTGGACATATATTGCCGAAACTTCCATGTGACTCCGTTTTGTTCCGGAGGCACTGCGTTATACTAGCAAAGGAAATCAGAAAGAAATTGTAGAATGTAGATTATTAAAATGGCGACTGGCGCCAGCATGTAGAAACGGTCCTTTTCTTGCAGAACAAGAATGAGAAACAATGCATGTTGCCAAGAAAATTCTTAAACTCACCTTCTTTGTCATAGAAAATACGAAGTCAAAAGTCGAGGTATTTGGTTGGTAAAATTTTGTGTCTCCAATTTGGTGACACGAGCATCAGTTTTTGTAGGTATGGTTGCCAATTCAATTGGATTTCAGTTCTTATAGGTGCGGTCAATCCAAAATGAATAGTTGTAAGGATCAATCCTCAAGTCTTTTTTGATAGCAGCTGACCAAGACTAAGCAATGTTACAAGCAGAACTTCTTGAAGCCTCAAAGAAGGAAAATTAGACTTGAAATTGATGATGATAGTGTGATAAATAGGAATCTTTTTCACAGGCTGGAAACCGAGTTTACAAATACTACGTCTCAATCGTTACGGAATATGCCGAACAAGTCTTTCGAGTTAATTCTTTGCTACACGCATGATCTTAGTCTAACGTGGCTGCTTGTATTTCACTGGCTGTATAAATAAACGACAAATAACTTTTCTTTCACCAAAGGGTAGGACGTATAATCCAACCATTCCTTCTAAACAATGGAAGAGGGCTCTGCCGGGAGTTCTCCTATTAAAACGGCTGCTGCTTCCGGTGACGGCAAAGGCGTGAACAAGAGAAACGATGCTGCAGAGCCAGGCCAGGACAAAGGCGTGATCAAGAAGAGTAACAATGGCGCGAAGCGTGGACGCTTTGACCGTTGCTTCTCCTTCGTGGAGATATCTATTGATCCTGGAGTGAAATCGTTGAAACAATTGGATTCAAAGAAGTTCAAAGAAGATATCAAGAGATGGGCCAAAAGGGTAGCTGCTTATGCCCGTCAGCTCAGCGACCACTTTGGAAGCTCCCGCCGCTGAACATGTTCTGGAAGCTGAAATGTCTGATTTGTAGACTGAAAGAGCACGCGACGCAAGAAAATACACGAAACAACAAAGAAACGTGTTTTGTCTCCCGTTTGAAGATCAGCCCAGATGACAGCATAAGCAGTAAATGTGCCAAACTTGGAATCCTTTAGATAAGCTTGTATATTGCACTAGTTTCTTCTCTTTTTCCGAATAAATGTCCAGCATATGTGTACAAAATGACAGAAGTAGAAATGGAAATTTTTAGTTGCTGTAAGCACGTTCATCAGGGATCTACTACAGTTCCTCAAAGCCTCAAATAATATCTTCTGCTATTCCCTTTGTTCCCTCTTGGAAACGTAGCATGTAAGACATGCATATCAGAGAAAACATCCCCATATTTCTAACTTGAGCCACAATTTTACTTGGCCAATCCAAAGGGGCCAAAGCAGTTTCATAAATTTTCTATTCTTCATGATTTCTATACAAGGAAAGCACAGATAATCAAATTGTCATCTGCAAAAAAACCAGCTTCTGTTATCGTAAGGGATACTTCTACAATGATACGGGACGGTACCTTTGTACCACAATCATGTCAAAAGGTTTAAGTTTGAACAAATAGAACGCATTAATGCCAAGAATAGCCGCAGCAAGCACAGAATCCATCTGTCAAATGCACCCCTTTTTTTCATCCTTTTCATAGACAGAGTGAAGAAAGCCGCCACAGGTTGCCAAATTTCCTTATTAACCATTCTTTTCTATCTCTTTATACATTTTCTTACCACCAGAAATAGTCCTCAAAAGTTCCCTAGAGCACATGTCGTGAGCATGAGTGGCATTTTTCATCCGACTGGCTCTGACCCATGTAGGCTCCTGAAACACATTCAGATGATTACACTTTTTAGTTTTGTGGAAGTGTTTAATCTGGGCGGGGTAACAACACTAGATAACAAATATGTACAAGAGAGTTGATGTTTTACCTCGGGAACAAAATGGGAGAACCCAAACTTAATCAGCAAAAGGGCATGTTCCATGAGAAGAATTGCAACAAGTCCAGGAGATATATTCCATTCCCCTTCTCGGTCATATAAACACACCAGGAGTACACAGTTGGTACAAATAGACATCACTATTAGAAACTGAAACAGAACAGTTCTATTAGGAAATAGAATTGGAACCAGTATGAAGTAAAGTACGTGTGAAGAATATCTTCGAGGAGAAGAACAAAATGCCAATACCTGAAATATATTGAGCCAAGCTCCAATAGTAGCATCACGCCGAGGAATAGGCCTCCTCAACATTACCAGCAACTTAAGTGCATCAGTTCTTATTTCTGTGATATTGCTCTGCAAGACAGCCTTGTCTTTTTTCAGTAAAGCAACTTCAATGACATTTCAAGTATTGTTATGAAGACAAACCAAGAAATTATTTACCAAGGTAGCAAAAGTGAATGCAAGGGGGAATGCGCAGGCAAACATCATCAACATTCCAAACTGCAATGCCAATTCCAGAAAATCTGCCAATGGTTTTACACTTATCAACTGAAAAGTGGAGAGAACTGAGAGGGCCTTGATGCATAATACCAATTGGTTCAGACTAGGACATAAAAAGACAGAAAAGTGGGAAGGGAAAGGGAAAGTTTGTAAAAGTCTCCTCAAATCAGTATTAATGTAACACGTTGAATACTGTAAGGGGGTGTGATTTCACAAATTTATTCACCAATTAACCATCTTTATTAGACCAGAGGATTATAAATGAAAAAAAATAGAAAGACAAAAGCTTTTATTACATGTGTAGAAGGGGTCTCGTGATAAGTCAAGGGCTGGTAAGGACTTACTCTTTACAAAGATCATTTCATTTTCTTATACCATACATCTTAGATTTTTATTTTAATGAGATCAAGATTCACATTACCATCAAATAATCCATCTTCAAGCTCCCCGCTGATACTTGCTGAATAAGTAGGTTTCAGATACTCCTTCTCTACTCTGGGAAACTTAAATGCTCCTTTGCTGCGTTTCCTTTTAATTCTTTACATGAAGTCAAGGTATACAAATTACAATATACAAGGAACAGTGAGCAAAGTCATCCACTATGTAAGGAAATAACAATGATGAAAAGGAAAACAATGATTACAGACTCTTACCCAACAGCTCTAAACTTTTTAAAGCTATATTTCAAATAGGGTATTGAATTTTCTAACAGATTCTCCAGTACCTAGGTAACAATTTGGAGCATAATTAGAAAAAATTAAATAAAAAAGGAAACATATACACAGCGAAATGAAGAATGAAATTCTCTGACCTCAGAAAATATTAGCCGTTGAATCAAAACTTGGCGAAGGGTCATTATATTGCGATGCAATACAGCATGATAGAAAAGTCCAACATATGATTGCATGAAGTAAAGCCCAAAAACCTGCCAAAATTTACAAAACTTTGTTCAATAGAACAGATAAGATTGTGCAGATGTATAGAGATTCAGGATTGCCTTGTAAACCAAGCTGTCAGCTCTATACTCTATATTTTCGCTTGCTTCATGATTAACAAGTTTCACAGCTATCTTCCCACCAATTTTGGTGAGATACTGAATAGACAAGAGGTACACCACAGTTAGACCAAACCTGGAAATCAAGAGAAAAGTTTGCAAAGAAGCTATTAGTCCATGCAGCAACTACTTTTACTAACAATAATCCTAAGAGGAAATGTTTGACATCAATAACAAATTGCACTTATTTAAAAGCAAGAGACAAACAGAATTCATGGTGGACAGAAAGAGGTAACCAGGCGATCTTGTCTGCAAGAAAAAACAGTTACTTACTTTAGAAGGTCAGACCTGATAACCTCATAGAGATGAGCATAAGCCAGCTCAAATGGAAGTTGGAGAAATATAATGCTCAGTATAACAACAAAATCATTTCGGTATCTCATGAACCTTCCGAACCATTCCTCTCTTTGAAATGCTTCTTTTTCTGTAATCTTATCAGATCCATGTTTCTTCATGTGCTCCAAAGGGAATTGGAACAAACTCCACTCCATTTCAAAAGCTTTATATTCACGACCTGCTCCAGGTGTCTGATTTACCTGCCACCTGTATTGAACATACAAAACTGGAGGTGTAGGTCAACAATCAAAAGTCAACATAAGGAATAAGAACAACATGCCATAACCCCTAACCCCGAAAGAGAAAAAAGAAAAAAGCAAAAATAACACCAATAGGCAGTTGTTTCAAGTACAAATTAACTAAATAAATGAACCTGGCTAAAAGAGCAGAGTTTTTCCGTTTCCAAAATTGGAAAAACAGCACTGCCCATGTTACTAGGCATACAAAGAACACAGGGAGAACAAACAACTGCAACGATCTGGGAAAAAAGAAAGCAGAAAAAAAATGTAAAACTTATCCAGGAAAGTTCATTAGCATTCATGAAAACAAGGAAATCCACCTACCCAAAGTCAATCAAGTGCACAATAAGTCCAAATGCAGCCGGAAATAAAAGCCAACGAGTGTACATTCCAAGAAACACAAAATATATGGCAATCTGCATGCCAAATCAAATGACACCGATTGTGGTATGTTGAGGAAGGGAAAAAGCAAATAAAGAAATACACAATAGCTATAAACACAATATAATTCAACCTTCATCCCATAGTATGAACATATGTCATCAATCGGTTGCTTGGTGAAGTCCCACCAATTCAGAGCCCAAGTTTTTAGAAGCTGCTTACGCATTCTGTCATCTGTAAGAAAAGTATATAATACTGTGAATGAACCACATTAAGCGTACCTTTGTCAGCTACAAGAGACATCCTACCATGCAGAGGGAAGACTTCTTTGATTATGCCCTCTATTTCCAGCTTCCTAAGTATGGATTCTCCCATCTCCCAGTATATCTCTTTCTTACCAAATTTCATTTTCTTAACGGACTTGTTCCCGTTCATCTGTTGAGAACTTAACGCTTAAATTGACAATACATAGATGATAAAATACCATAGGGTATTAGTTTGTTGAGAACTGACAGTATCATATAATATGTGCTGGTAGCAGCGAAGACGCTCATGCCAACTGAATAAGGAACCATCTGGTTGCCTAATGAAAGCGTCAATTTCATCCCATTGAAATTGTAGATCCACTCCTGAATATGAACACGGGTCGTCAAGCAATGAAAATTAACTTCAGTCTTTCTCATGGTCCAAAGTAAAAAATGCGCATACATACACACAGAGCCAAAGAGAGAGAAGCATATAAAGATTAAAGGATTATCACCAATATGAGTTCGTTTCTTTAGTTGCAACTCAGCTGCAGCCTTCCCAAGAATCTTTGTAGTTGCTCCTAACTGAAACGAGAAAGAAAGGTCATACACATTGGGAAAGAGGAAGTCATCAATCATTAGAGGTTAGAAACAACCAATTCAATACATACATTAAAAGAATAACATTGCTTCTGAAGTGATAGAAGCATAGAGTGCGAACAAGTTGCATAATCTTTGATACTGTGTTCTGGTTTCTGGTGCATCAGAAATGAGATAGGAAGAGCTAAACTACAGTAGTCGATTAACAGTTCCAGCAATATGCTCTAAATTGAATTGCAAATATTTTGTGATGCCACTTTGCATCTTTGCATGCATAGACCAAGTAATACTAATGTAACAGAATTTGATGATAGATCAACAAAGAATCCCATCCATAATATGCAGTGAATAAACAGGCTAGCAAAGAACAGAAAAATTGGATTGACCTTGAGATATTCATTTTCGACGCCCATGACTCTCTCCACAATAAAACCCATTTTCTGGAATTCACCAGCCAGGACCTCAATACAATCGTCATCGGCAATTTCTTGATTGTCATCCCTCTTACGAACCACAACAGCAATCTCAAAAAATGTTTTTTCTTCTCTTCTAGGCACATTCATTTCTATACCTCGTCACTTCCCAGCCTCAAAAGTTAAAACCCTTTAAAACCCAGAAATCAAGAGAACATCATAATCGTAACAACCAAAAATGTTCTTCTAATTCGGAACCCACTATAGCAAAAAAAAGGAAAATTCAAAATTCCATTCTTTTCAAAACAACAACATGGGTTCCGCAATAAAGTTTCGAACTTTCAATTTAATTTATTAAAATGCTGCTATACTGGTGATAATGGTTGAAGGAAGTCTCTGTCTCTGTCTGTGTGTATGGGGTGAAAAAGAGAAAGAGAGAGCGTAACCCGAGACACAGACAGATGTCTGTGAACGAGAAAACTGAGGGGGAAGAAACGTACATGTTAATTGTGATGGACACATAGGCTGACTGAAAGCGAGGGGACACGTGGTGCCTCCTGTCTGGCGCTTTGTGAAAGTTCAAAATTGTGCATTGTTTTGTTTCCCTCCTTAGCAAAGAGACCAGTTTTGAGGCACAAGTGCCAATGTACTGCAGATTTCTATGACGGAACGGGGAAATGGGACTTCTTTGGATTCACTTGAGATGTCTATGCAATGGGACGTCTGAGATTGCTGCAATTGTAACATAATGGAGTTGCAGGGACGAATTATGAATGAAAAATGAACTGCTAATTTATTGCTCTGAATTGGTTCTGTGCTCGATTGATAATAATCAGAACAGAAGGAATAGTATGAATGATTCTGCGCGACTGACAATGGTGCAGCAAATTCGAATATTCCTGTGCTGCGTGACCATAACATAATGTACAGATTTCTATGGAAAATTTTTACCAAGATTCGAAGTTTGGAAGCCCATTGTCCTGAACTACGTGGTCTACTTGGAAAGCATGGGATATATTGCCCGAAAGTATGGGATATATGGCCTGAGTAATTTCAACTCACAAACTAATTTTTATGGTAAGTTTATTCAAAAATCATGACAAGTAATATTAAAACTAGGTCACTATTTTTCATCTCAAGTGAAAAAGTATAAAAATTTTATATAAATATGAAATTTTTATATGGACGGATATTGTTTAATTTACATAAAAAATATGAAATTTTCATGTCAGATAAATATAGGATTTTCATGTGGGCAGATATTGTTTAATTTACTTAAAAAGTATGAATTTTTTATGTGAATATACATGTATAGTGTGATAAATTGTCATAAATTACTTGATCTACTTGGTCACATGAAAGTGTAAAATTTTCCTAAAATGTTTATATAACTTTAGATTTTTCTAACTCACAAATTATGTGGATTTTCTGCAAATTTCCCCCAGAATTTTTCCAACCCACCGTGGCTGTGGGCCTTTGCATTAGCCCATTCACAGAAAATGCTTCTAGATTATTCGAGATGAGCCTGGTTACTTCTCCGTGGACCGCCTCCTCGTATACCGCCTTAAGAATTGGCCCGCATGAATGCCGCTGAACTTGCTATAAATAGAGTCCTCTGGTCGTCACATTTCCATAGATTCTCTCTGATTTAAAGCTTCGTTTGAGATTTCTTCAATCGGTATAAATTTTTCGCTTTCGTATTTTTCAGTATATAAATATGCAGATCTTCGTGAAAACCCTTACGGGCAAGACGATTACCCTGGAGGTCGAGTCTTCGGACACGATCGACAATGTTAAGGCCAAAATCCAAGATAAGGAGGGGATTCCGCCGGATCAGCAGCGATTAATCTTCGCCGGGAAGCAGCTTGATGACGGAAGGACCCTGGCAGATTACAACATCCAAAAAGAGTCGACGCTTCACCTTGTTTTGAGGCTTCGCGGTGGGATGCAGATCTTCGTCAAAACCCTAACCGGGAAGACGATTACCCTCGAGGTCGAGAGTTCCGATACGATCGACAACGTTAAGGCCAAAATTCAAGATAAGGAGGGGATTCCACCGGATCAACAGCGTTTGATCTTCGCCGGAAAGCAGCTTGAGGATGGTAGAACCCTGGCCGACTATAATATTCAGAAGGAGTCTACGCTTCACCTTGTCTTGAGGCTTCGTGGTGGGATGCAAATCTTCGTCAAAACCCTCACCGGAAAGACAATCACGTTGGAAGTTGAGAGTTCAGACACGATTGACAACGTGAAGGCGAAGATTCAAGACAAGGAGGGGATTCCGCCTGATCAGCAAAGGTTAATTTTTGCTGGGAAGCAGTTGGAGGACGGTAGAACACTGGCCGATTACAACATCCAGAAAGAATCCACACTTCATCTGGTGTTGCGATTGAGGGGTGGTATGCAGATTTTTGTGAAGACGCTGACTGGTAAGACTATTACTCTTGAAGTCGAGAGCTCTGATACGATTGATAACGTCAAAGCAAAGATTCAAGACAAAGAGGGGATCCCTCCGGATCAGCAGCGTCTCATCTTTGCGGGGAAGCAACTTGAGGATGGTCGCACCTTGGCGGATTACAATATCCAGAAGGAGTCAACCTTGCACCTTGTTCTCCGTCTTCGAGGCGGCAGTGATGTCTGAACTAAGCTAGAGTCCTTTCTAAACCAAGCTAATGTTACTCTGTTTCTATGTTTCTATGTTTCTTTCTTGGAATGTAAATGTGGATGTAATGAGAGACGCAAAGTGGTGAAGTACTTGTTTCGATTTTATTGATATTACTGCATCTAGTTCTTGTTTCTGTTCCGAAAGCAAAAACATTTTGTGTTACAGTGTTTAGTTAAAATTGTTTATTGTATTCTCAAGTGGCTTAGTACGTGATGCATCTTTTTCCTCTCTAATGCTTCTCTCTAGAAAAGCCTGAACCTGATATGCAGGTGGAAAAGATTCAAATTTTATTGTTTAGTCGCCATTATCAGCTCACGTGTGTTCAAGTCTACTAACTATGATAGGATTTGATTTTGCTGATTGCAACATGTCATTCCCTCGTGGCTATTTTTAACTAGGGACGTGGAGTGTGAGTGGTTGGGAAGATCAGCAGCTGATTCTAAGCTTCTAACATCTCTGCATTTCAGTATGAACAGAGCAATTATTTTTTTGGTAGATTTTTAAACGTCTCCTTTTCTTCTTTGTTATTAGGTATTCTCTTTAAGTTATTGGGTTAAAATAGGGTTCTTTATTTTTTCTGCTTTTTGCTTTGATGGATGGCTATAAAAGGTTAAAGGCCAAATACTGACTCAAATATCTTTTGCATGTATACTTTCTTCTGGTTACTTGGTGAACTTTTTCAGCATATTGGCAATCCTTGTCCACCTTTTGAGGAACTTATTACGCTGATAGGATTGGAGTATATCTATTTACAGGATGACAGTGTGATCTGTCTGTCTGACTATTCAAATTTGAGAAGGTTTTATGTTGCTCTCCTGTAGGCTTTTTTGCTTGGATCATAGTCAACTCTTAACTCTGAACTTGTTAGGGGGCATAAAAGCTTTTGGGACGATTCAGCAACTGTTAATTATCTCATAATTTGTTAAATTAGATTGGGCTGGATCAGCGAAGGTTAAATCTTTTTAGGTAACTTGATGATGGGAGCAGTCCCATACATTATACAATATCCTGCAGTCATACATGGTTCAACTAGTTTGTATTTTGAAGCATTTCAACTAGTTTGTACTCTGAAGATTGTTGCTTCCCTGTGATTGTAATTCTTGCTCGTAACTGGTACATATCAAGTCAGCATTGTGACAATCATATGGTTATTGCTTTTGCATCCGTTCGTGAATTTGTTTCTTGCACATTTTTAGCCGTATCTATATGTTACCGGGTGGTATAGATATTGGATCTGCTGGATTGATGCGATCAATAGGTTATGTGGGAACTTAAAAATGGATGAATAAGGTTGTTTCGGCCTGGGAATTGGAAGTGAGACTTTTCTGAATGTACAAGTCATCTTCTTGGTCAGGGGGGACATTTCTGGTAGTTTGAAGTTTGCAAGTTATGATGCTCGTCTCTTTCCCAACATTATTTTTTGAAACTTTGAAACTTAGATTGAAGTTGGTACCCGTGAATAATTTTTACTCTTCTCACCATCATAATATGTAAATGCTATTCTTTCTTTATGTAATGCATGGCTAGGTATGGTTCATCTGCTCGATTATCTTAAATGAATGGTAGTGTTGCCGACTCTGTGCAAGTCATTGGGTTGTTTAGTTGAACAGGAGGGGTGGAATTTTGATTCGAAACACCTTCTGCTTAGTTAAGGAGATTAACCCTGAGTAATGCGGACTCTGTTAAGGATATTCAAGAGTAATCCACCTGATTGGCAATAACAAGATGTTGCTGACAAAAAGTGAATTCCTTTGAATGCCAAAGCTCGATCTTTGCGTATACGGTGATATATATTATTTCATGCACTAGCTTTTGTTGGATATGAACATATGATTATAGTAGTTATGAACTAGTAAATTTCAAATTTCGAAGTTTGGATGCAATGTTCTCAATTGAGCTCCTTATATGGTTTCCACCTTTCAATTCCAAAAGAGGCAAAATGTTGTCCCTAAACTTATACAACCAAAAATTTTGAATGAGCCAAAGAATCCCTCCTCAAAAGACTAAGCACCATGGCAGATTTATTGGATAAAAGCCTATCATTTCAATTTCTTATTTCAATTTCTTATTTCAAGTTCTTAGTGCTGAAGGCAGAGACCATAAAATAGTGTTATATATGTTGGCTATGTTTGGATTGTGATTTATTTAAAAAAATTTATATTGGGATATGTGAAAATTTTGATAATAATGTTTTGGTAAAATAATATTTTGATAGGAAAATAGAATGAATTTTAAAAAAAAAATTATGTGAGAAGAATTTGGAAAGAAAATTTTAAATTTTAAAATAAAAAAATGTTTAAATATTTTATTTTATTTTTAAAAAATTAATTTTTTTACAAATAAAACTCAATCCAAACATAGCCGTTGCCTTATCGTGTGATCTATGATATGGATCCTTCCAAAATCCCTCCTTTCCCTAGGCAGTACACGCTTTGGTCATTTTCACCTAAAACACGCATGACTCGAGCCCACTCCATTGGGCCCCAGCGTATCCAATTGGGCATTACTCGCTGACCGTGCCGTTGTTTTAAATCCTAAAATCGAATTTCCTTCCCAAGTATCTTCTTCACAATTAGCAGAGCCGCTAGAAATTAGATCGGAAGGAAAAATGGGGAATACTGAAAAGCTGATGAATCAGATCATGGAACTCAAATTCACGGCGAAGAGTTTGCAACGCCAAGCCAGGAAATGTGAAAAGGACGAAAAAGCCGAGAAACTGAAGGTTAAAAAAGCCATCGAAAAAGGAAACATGGACGGCGCCAGAATCTACGCCGAGAACGCCATCCGGAAGCGCAGCGAACAGATGAATTACCTCCGTCTTGCTTCTAGGCTCGATGCCGTCGTCGCTCGTCTCGATACCCAGGCCAAGATGACCACCATCAGCAAGTCTATGTCCAACATCGTCAAATCCCTAGAGTCAACCCTGGCCACCGGGAATCTTCAGAAGATGTCCGAGACTATGGATCAATTCGAGCGGCAGTTTGTGAACATGGAAGTTCAGGCTGAGTTTATGGAGAGTTCTATGGCCGGAAGTACGTCGTTGTCGACGCCGGAGGGTGAGGTCAACACCTTGATGCAGCAGGTCGCGGATGATTATGGTCTGGAGGTCTCTGTGGGGCTGCCGCAGCCGGCTGCGCATGCTATTCCTACGAAGAACAGTGAAGAGAAAGTCGATGAGGATGATCTCTCCCGGCGTCTCGCTGAGCTTAAGGCTCGTGGGTGAAATTACTGAATGGTTTAGATTTTAATAATAAAAATGTATTGGGGGAATTACTGATTAAGCTATGTCATATTGCTTTCTTAATCACAATTGATGGTTGATGAATTTTGTGCCATGGTTGTTATGTTCCCCGTGTAAATTTAACTATTTATAACTAGTCCTGCTGCTGATACTACTCTCTGTGTGATTGTTGATTTTTATCGGTTAAGGTTTGTAAATTTCGCACCTCTGTTACTGTTTATGTTGGTTCCTTGTGTTTGTGTTTTTCATTGTTTGCGAATTTGATATTGAGGAATGGGTTTAGCCATCACTTGTTTTCTTTCTTTTCAGCTCATGTAGTTTTGGAAAAGCAGCTTGTGTGTATAACGTTCTTTGATTGTCTTGTCTAGGTTTTGAATGGAATGTGTTTGTCAGCGGGGATATGAAGACCTCTGCATCGTTGTTGTAGCTCTATGGTGTTTCCTTTCTTTGATTGGGGTTCAAAATGCTTTTTCATACTTTTTTTTATTGAAATTATGTTTAAAAACGAAAAAAAATGTATTAAAACTTATAAAAATATATTTTAAAATTAATGTTCATACAGTCTTCTTAGGCTCTATTTGGAATGTGATGTATTTAAGTAAAGTTGTATTGAAATGTGTAAAAATTTTTATAAATATTTTTTGATAGAAAAAGTATTTTAGAGGGAAAAAATGAGGGAGAAAATTTTTTCAAATTATGTAAGAGGAATTTGAGTGAGAAAATTTAAATTTTTAATTTTGAAATAAAAATTTGTTTAGATTGTGATGTTTTTATTTAAGAAAAAGGCTTACTTTTTCTATTTGAGAATAGAAATGAATTGTCCAAATGAAGCCTTAGTGTTTTTTATAAGAAAATAATGTATAACATGTTAACTTAGTGCTTCTCTTATTTTTGTTCTTGGGGAGGGATGGTGAATTAGGAATGTGTATTTCAAATTGTGTTTTTATATTTTTTTATATGATAATTATAAAATAAAAAATATATTATATGTTAAAAATTATAAAAGTGTTTTTAGAAGTGTGAAAATCTTTGTTAGAAATGCTAACCTTATGTGCATTTGATGATGTGGTTGATTAGGAAAGTTGTAACGTACCAGGGATTTTGGGCCTTATGAGGGCTGCCTGCCTGAATTTTGGCAAATCGACCCACGATAGACTGTATTGCGTGATCATTTTCTCCTGCATGTCTAGCCCATGAGTGGCCTGAATTTCATTGGACTATGATAGGAAGAGTTACATCGGCCTTCAGATTACGGCCTGTATTTAAAGAGAGAATTGTCTAAAAAACAAAAATTAAAACATCTCTTACCACGTAACTAATTAACTAAATCACGCCAAATAGTAATGGAGGGGCTACAATCTACATTACGTTCACTTTTCTTGAATTATACGGTTTACTAAACTGATTAATCATGTGAGAACCTTTTATTATCGAATGTAACAAATGATCCGAGACACGCCGCGTTATTAGTTTAGTACTAAATCCAATCTTCAATTTTTATTTAAAAAATCTCAAACGATCTGAATTAAATTTTTTGTTTGGTTTTTAGACAAAAAAAAAAAATTCTATTCTATACATTTTATGTATCTTTATTTTTAGCATAATAAAATAATTACATCAAATATATAATATTGTTTTGCCTCCGTACATCGATTTGTGCCTGTCTCTCTCAATTATACATGGTTTTTTCGATTGTTTCATATTACACTATTCTACACTGTGCATCAATGCATTGAATAATTTTTTTCTTAATTCCTCTTTAAAATTAAAATTTATTGGAATTTGATTTTTTTAATTAAACTTGGTTAAATATTATCTCTTTTTTGTTTATTCGATGAATTTTTTATAATTATTATAAATTTTATAAAATTTAAACTAAAATTTGTATGAAATTCAAACCAAATCCAATTTTAATAACAAACCAAAAGATTCATGGGTTTATCCGAAATCCAGCCTAAAATTGATCTATGGTTTAGTGCTCCTAAAGAAACTAGTGACTTACTAACCCCGTGTTTATCTGGCTCTATCTTTATTTATTAGGAGAATTGGTTTATTGGATTTGATGATGTGGTTGATTCAGCATTTTTATAGTCACTCGCACCTTCATTCTGTAATCTGTCAACAAAGCTCAACAAGGAGCATGGATAATTGACTTTTGACCTTTTTTTATAAAAAAAATCCATATATTGTTGTTAGCTAGTGGAGGGCATGGATTATGAACTTCTAATTATAACCAGTAAACAAGGAACATGCTGGTCATTATTAATTATTTATTTCTGTAATGTTCCTTTACAAGTAGGTCTGAACTAACAAATTCGTGATTCGAGTTGATTCGAGTGCACTGAAAATAGAGGCACTGAAATGGCCACAAAAGAATATTATGACTCTACTTAACATGCTTAAGCTATTAGTAGCTATTAGTTTTTTTATCAATAATTATAAAAACTTATGTATAAATTTTTTATTTAAAAAATATCTTGGAGAAAAATAAAAATATATTGGAAGAAATAAATTTTAAAATTATGTAAGGAAAATTTTGTAGAAAATTTTGAAATTTAAATTTAAATTTTAAAATAAAATAAAATATTATTTGAATAGTTTATTATTTTGTATAAGAAACGTTAAGTTATTTGAATATTTTATTATTTTTTTTATAAAAAGAGTTAACATTTGTTATAATATATTAAAACCAAACATTTGTTAAAGTGGGACATTAGTGGGTGGAAGGGATTGGGTGCGTTTGAGAGTGTAAAACTCATAAATAGTAAGTCAAAATTAGTTATAGTCACTTCTATTAATGTAAATGATTATCCAATTCACTGATTAAAAGTGGCTATCCAATCATACATAAGAGTAAAGGATCGAATCTCCGCTGTTGTTCCTGCCGTGGAGTGGCTATTTCAACAATATATGCAAAACCACCACCAGGATGGATTTGGTTCCTTATAAGAATATATAAATGGTGATACTCAAAATGTTCACCTATGCTCAAATGCATCTTTCAGCCTATCTTATACTGAGCTAATCCTCTCTCTGTACCACAAAAAATTTCAGAGACGAGGCTATATTGGGAAATAAAATTCAGGCACATGACATCCTTGTTATTCGCTATTTTAATAAACTGGTTGGCAGAACAGTTGAATTGCTGCAGCTTTAGTTTGAAATCAACTATCAAATGCTCGAAAGCATCTATCTGAAGTTGCAGTACTGGCTCTTGCTCTTGCAAACCAGCATTACCTGTTAGTAGCCATCCCAATTCAGCAGCTGTAAGGGGTCCCATGACAAATTTTTTCAAAACATCGCACATTTGGGACTTGAGGCCAGAGACTTCAAGTTTTTGCAAGTTTGTTTGATCGTATTGGGTCCTCAGTTACTGTACAGTGAGTGACTTTATAGCTCTAAGGTTATTTGGCGCCATGTATAGCCTAGCACGGTTAAAAAGTTTTAAAATTATTTCAAATCCATAATTAATTGACTTCTAACCCTTTTTTAAAAAATCTTAGTAATTTGGAAAAAAAATCAATATATTGTTGTTAGCTAGTGGAGGGCATAGATGATGGATTTCTAATTATAACCAGTAAACAAGGTGCATGCTTGTGATTATTAAGGTGACATTTGGTATAGACGGTGGATTTAGGAATGGAATGAATTTAATAAAAAGAAATGTTTGGAATGTAATGGATTTAATAAAAAGAAAAGTTTTGAATAGAATGGAATGGAATGATAATAATTATGTTATTTGGTATTATTTTATAATGGAATTGAATAGATTTTATATTAAAATTAAAATTTAATATTAATATTAATAAATTTAATTAAGAAAAATATTTTACATTATATTATATTTAAGAAAATTATATATTGTTCAAAATATAGTTAAAATACATGTCAATTTGTAAAGAAATAATACTTTCTACAAGTTGGTAAATTTTGTTTAAAAAAAAAAAAGTGAAATGGTGGTTGCAAACCATTGGTGAGTTTGCAACCACCAGTACATGTGGGTGCACTCGCATCAACGTTAACAGATTTCAGCGCTTGTTAATGTTGAATTTTTTTTTTAAATATATTCAAAACAAATTTGTTTTGAGTCCATTTTGATTCCATTCCTCTAAAACCCATGATTGATTTTAACAAAATCCACCCTCAAAGGTTTCATTAAATCCAAACTGACATGCCAAACAACCATTTTTTGTCTATACCATTCCATTCTCCCACCAAACCTTATAACCAAACGGCTCCTAATTCTTTATTTCTGTAATGTTACTTTACAAGTAGGCCTGAACTAACAAATTTATAATTCGAGTTGATTCGAGTGTAGTGAAAATATTATTAATTCTTTATCTCTGTGATGTTCCTTTACAAGAAGGCCTGAACTAACAAATTCATGTTTCGAGTTGATTGAGTGCAATGAAAATAGAGGCACTAAAATGGTCACAGAAGAATATTATGTCTCTACTTAACAGGCTTAAGCTATTAGTTTTTTTTTTTTAATAAATAATTATAAAAACTTATGTATACATTTTTTCTTTAAAACAATATCTTGGAGAAAAATAAAAATATATTGGAAGAAATAACTTTTAAAATCATGCAGGGAAAATTTCATTAAAAATTTTGAATTTTAAATTTAAATTTTGAAATAAAATAAAATATTATTTGAATAGTTTATTATTTTGTATAAGAAACGTTAAGTATTTGAATATTTTGTTATTTTTTATAAAAGAGTTAACATTTGTTATAATATATTAAAACCAAACATTTGTTATATTGAGACATTAGTGGGTGGAAGGGATTGGTTGTTTTGAAAGTGAAAAACTCATAAATAAGTCAAA
This sequence comes from Gynochthodes officinalis, assembly GCA_020080225.1. Lineage (NCBI taxonomy): Eukaryota > Viridiplantae > Streptophyta > Magnoliopsida > Gentianales > Rubiaceae > Gynochthodes > Gynochthodes officinalis. The sequence goes on along the minus strand of CM034625.1, from coordinate 12,016,245 downwards.
GTACTAAGAAATTATTTTACATCAAAAACTTATTTTACAAACAACTAAGACCAACTTAAACGTCCTAACATTATACTCTTTATTCAAGACAACAACACAAGGTTTTCAATCGCTCATGAGCACCAGTGCCTTGTAGCCTGGCCAACATTAAAGATCATATTGAAAATTCACTTTTGGATTAAAGATAAGAATGACCATTAAAACAAACATTAAGAATTCTTCGGCCGTAACAACTAACCGTGCTTTCAAGAAATGATCGACGAGGAGTGATGCGTTAACTTGGTAAAAAGAAAAAGTCTTAAAGTTATTTTAAATCCATAATTAATGTAAAATACATAAAGAAACCATAAATAAAGTAGAAACAAAATTAAATACCTGAACTGAGTTCGACCCAGAAATCTTATCTCAGTTTATCAGAATCTTGGGAAGAACAAGAAATGTGGATTGAAACATTGACGCTGAACGGAATAAAAAAGGGAAGGCTGCCTGAATTGGTGAAGAACTGAAAGATGGGATTGTGATCGGAATGTGGGTGGGGTTAGTGGGATTATATAAGAGTTTTCACGTATTTTTTAATAAAAAATTAAATAAATTTCAGTTAATCTATTTTTCTATTAACTATAAATAACCCTTTTATGTTACTCTCTTTCTTTTTTCTGGAGCACATATTTTCAAAGGTGGTTTTCCTTAAATTTTTCTATAAAAAGGATAAATAAAATAATAATTAATTTATTTTTAATTTAATTTGTTATATGAAATATTAGTTTTGATAGATTGTAACTTCTAGTACATATTTTCATGAATAATTTTTTATGCTTAATTTAAAAAAATTAATATTTGTATATATAAATAAAAACAAATAATAGAAAGGCAAAATAGTATAATTTGTATAATTCAAAATTCAGATCAAATGTTTATCAAACAGTGTTGATTAGGTCACCATTATGATTCAAACATTCAAAAGTAAACTTTAAATATTTAGATTTCAACAACTTAATTATTTCAGCATTCAAATTTTAGCATTCAATATTCAAATTTAAACATTTAATTTTATCAAATAGACCCTAAATAGGTTTTGAATATTTTATTCAATTCGTATATTTTAAATAAATTCAAAATTGAATACTTTTCCCTAGATATATACGTTGTGTTTGTTCACAATTGAATTAAAAAGTGTCTAAAGTTAAAGATTTTTCACTAGGTAATGTTGCATTAATACCCAACCAAAGGGCAAATGCGATACTAATAAAAAATATAATTGTTGCTACTAGTCGAAATGGATATTGAAATTTATTAATATTTTCTAAAAACTGTATTATTAATAATCCCACTGGTGCTGGAATCATTAAAAGAACCCCCAACAATTTTTTAAGTACTGTAGGCAGTATTTGAAATATAGAAAAAAAAAATCATCTTTTATATATAGGTGGGAGTTCTTTATCCTATTTAAACTCTAATTTGGAGAAAGATATCTTCAATCAAACCATTTGACCCGAGTCTCCAGCTATCGTATAATCTACCATTTTGACCCCTGGGTCTCCAGCTATTGTATAATCTACCATTAATTTTTGGAAAAGCGATAAAGTCATAAAACACACCCACTAAAACTCCTATTGTAATTTTAACTTTTAGAAAAGATTCTTAAAATAGTTCATTTATAAAAATAAAAAAAAACTACATATAATACCCCTAAATGTATCGTTCGTAATCTTTCATTTTTTTATTTATTTTTAAATAATAATTATTAATAAAGATGTTTAACAAGTTCATTTAAAAATAGACTCTTTGTATTTTAGATTAAAAAAATTATAAAAGTGATTTTTTTTGGGAAATAGAAATAATACTAAATCTAAATAAAGCACAAATCACTACTCATAAATCAGTATTGTAAGAAATTTCAATTAAAACTAGACATTTGAGGAAGAAAAAAAATAAAATTGTTTTCAAATGAAGGGTAAAATATTAGACAATGAAAATGGTATTACTAAAATTTGAGTAACACATAGTACAAAAGAGATCACACTAATTGAAAAGGTATCACTTGTGTTTTACAGCAATTTGCGTTAATAAGTATGTTATTAATCAAATTATAATCATGACTCACTAAGACAATAACACAGCTATTAATTATATGACATAAGTTGATGGAGTCTTACTCTCTTATTACACTCTTTGATTAGCTTTGAAGCTGTGTCTCCTTCCGGATAAATCATACAGCCAAGAAAAATCACGAACTAAAATAAAACCGTTTTTCTAAAATGCCAAATTATTTCAATCTAAACACTAAATAATGATAATAATAACTAAAAAATAAAAATTATTTCAATTATCCTCAACACATAATTTACATTTTTTTTTCCCGAAAAATAATATAAACAATTAAAAGTGGCCAATTATGAGGGCCATTTTTATCTAAATCAAACGCCTATTTAACCTACATCATGCCACTAACCTAAAACCACCTCACCTCACCTCACAGGCTCACATAAAGCAAAAACTTAAGTCTATGTTACATAATGGAACTGCATAACTTTGCACCATCTCCAGTCGAAACATCAAGAAAACTCCAGCCTTTTCCTGCCGGAAGTAGTCTGTGGAGCTTGAGATTGAGGTAAAACTTACAACATGCCAATCTCAGAAAATGTGCAATTTTGCAGCTTCATCCTTCATATCTACACACAACCTTGATCTGCCATACTGTTTGCAATTGTTATAAATGCAGAGATGACTGCACCATGCACCAATGCCCTGAACAAGAGAACAAGGTGGAGCTCAGAATTAAAAGCAATAAATCTTCAAGGACTCAACATCCCACTTAGAAGGCACACAAGAGGACACTGTTTTCCTGATATGGGATGAGGCCTTACTCAGGACTATCTTTCTGATAACCAAAGTCAGTTGCCGCTTTGACTACCCTTTGGTATGTCTGCTTCATGGCTTCCTGCCATTGAACATGAAAGAAAATTTCAAATCATTATAATGTGAACTGAGCTTGGTCAATATTTACATGTCAAATTGTATACAAATAAATCTTCTTTTCCCCAATCAATAAAAATGGTGGACAACAGTTAAATGAAAGTTTGAAGTAATGGTAATTAGCGTCCGATTTAAATCTGCTTCTTGGACAGGTTGAGGCAACAGGCAACAGGCAACAGTTAAATATATACCCAAAAACTTTACCTTGAAGTAGGCAGATGCATGGAGATGTGCAATAAAATAGACACTTAATTCCCTTTGATAAGTATCAATCAAAGAGCAAAAAAAAAACTAGTAAATATATTGGTGTTACCAATTATAAACATCGTTCGACTTAGGAACAAACTTAAAGGTTACTACTTACCTGCAGTTTGGACTCAAATTCTTCAGGGGACCAGTTCAAGTTACATTCTTTTAGTTCAAGTTCACCAGCCACAACCTGCACTATCAGGTTAGGAGCATTAGAATCTATCAGCAAAACAAATTTGAAGAACAAGCAACCGTAGCATCAGTATTCGTGAAAGAGAATGAGATTAATGAACATCCGCTACTGAATTTCTCCAGTGAACTCAATGGGCTATTCATTACTCACTTTGCTTTTTGTTACATGTTGTAAGTTAAAACATTGGTCATCCAGTAGACCCAATAGATATTGAGATAAGGCTTCACATAATTTTGAAAATGATCTTAACTATTCCTGCTTCTTGCACTTTGACCTATTTTCCTTCACATGAAGCGAAGGTTTGTGTTCTCAGGGTAAGATTATTATCACATTATATGATTCACAGGCTGTGGTGATGCAAAATGATTTTGCTATGTGTAGCATAACTTTGCAGCTCCATTCTTCAATATAAAAGAAACCAAGAAACATTTATATGTGCAAGATTAATTGGAAAAATACGTGTGTTTTAAATCTTTTATTTTATCCATATTGAAACTTTTTGAGAAAACAAGCCAATTTAAGATCATATATAGAAAAAGGAATGACTGGTTTAGATATTTTAATTACGTGCAAGAGCAGAATTAGATAAGACAAACTGTTTTAGTATCATGCCAAGAACAAAAAACAACACCCTGAGATGCAAGTCGATTGATTTGTTACAAAAGGTTTTCATCTTCTGGACATGCAATTTATAGGATATCATGCACAACAGGTAAATCATACCCCACCCACTCCAGTAGCCATAGATGGAGCAACAAGTACATTCGCTTTTCTGAGAACATCAACTGCTTCAGGGGTGCAGGGCATGTTTGAACCTAAAAGGGATCAATGGATCAGAAAGAATCCTTCCACAACAATCATGAAAGTGCTTCTGAAAGTGCAAAAGTTGATGATGAAGAGAGACAATTAAAACAAAGAATATGAGAGGTAAACAATATTAAACTACCTTCTATAACTACACGACACCCTGCATTTACCAAATTAATGGCATCAGATTGGTCCACTTCATTCTGGGAAGCACAAGGAAAAGCAATGTCACACCTTTCACTCCAAGGCTTAGCTTGGTCATAGTATTTCGAACGAGCATAAGTTTTTGAGTAGTCTCTGCAAACATCAATTATACGTGAATGAAAACAGACAATAGAATACTTAGTTTCAGGTAATGCTAAAAAGGACACAAACCTCAAACTTCTCTGCTGCATTTTGATCTCTCTTAGAAAGGATATTTTCATGAAATCAAATCCATCTTCATCCACCAAATAACCCTTAGAATCTGCACAATTCACATTGACATGGTCATGGCCGATAGGAACATCATTGCTTTACAATGAATTCTTGCCTCAATTAGATGATGTTTTGCAAATAGTTTACGTGGTAAACAACAAAGTGAACTCTGTCAATCTATCAAGTATTCCTGCAGAGAACAACTATATGCATATTAAAAATTCAGTTAGAAGCATAAGGTTAAAGTTCCTTGTCTCAGGGCTGTTGAATCTGGATTGATGCTTTAACCAGTGGTGTAGGCAAACAAGTTCAAAATGAAAAATTATCCCCCTTACAGTAATCTTTTCAGGTACTAACATCTTAATTAATGGGAATAATGTTCTGTAGTACAAATGTCTAATTGCATTACTGATTAAGTGTCGTCTGAAGAGCAAAAAAGAATAAACAACAAAAAGGCCCAGGACCTGAAGCTTACCTGATACGGTGATGGGAAGAGCCCCATAAGCAATAAGCTTCTCCAGGACATGCATTGCAATTTTTCCAGAACCACTAACTACACACCTGGACTTGAGAAGGAAAGGGACAACAAAAGCAACAATTAGAATTCTCATTTGAGATACCAAAATTCTGGCAGCTATTATTCCAAACACTTAGCTGCTAAATGATAAGAAACACAAGGAAAAAAAACTCAACATCACAGATGATATACATAAGCCACTCAGTTTTTCTTGAACACATAATGACTTTATCTTATTCCCAAAAACAACTTTCTTTCCACCATCATCAAAAGAAATACTGCAGTAAGATTCAGGGTAATATCCTTGAATTTAGGTGTTAGTGGAAACCTTAATGTTAAGATGGCAAGAGACAAATTATATCTGATTAATAGTTAGGTAGAATCATTATCTGGACTAAATAGCTAACACACAAACTGTCAATACATTCACTAAGATCTTTGTAATGAAGATATATCCCAACCCACCCCCCAAAAAAAAATGCATAATCTTAGCACAATAGCATTCATATCAAAGCTTTCATGAGTTAAAAGAACAAGCAATTTACTACCAGAAATGCTTAAATCAATGCTTCTAGAAGAAAAGGCAGATGCAGGACAAGATTATTATCAAATTGTCATAATCCTTCGAAGTACTAAAAACAAAGAATATGACATAACCCAAACAAAAGAAGATCAGTTGCTTATCAAAGCAAAACACTTAAAACTGTGGAAAAGTTAATGATGGAACCTTAATCCTTTTAGTTCTTTATTCATGTCAGCCAGGATAAGTTGTGCAAAGAAAACCTGCAAAGTGGACAAGAGGAATAAGTTGGAGTTTGCACTTTCATGCATATGTACAATACCATCACCCATAGGATGATAAAACAACAAACAATTTCTCACCAATCCATAGCCAGTAGCCTCTGTTCGCAAGCTAGAGCCGGACCAATTCACTCTTGGCCCTGTAAAACTTCCCTGCATAACACATTATAGGTCCCATTCTCACTATCATGAGACAAGTCACATCAGCACTTGCTGAAATGGAAGATAAATACTTTGAAACTTCATTTGGCGAAACCACCATTACCAAAAATGATATGCTTGTATTGAATAATAGAGTAGAACAACAAACTATCTACTAAAATATCAGGCCAAACACAAAAATTAATTAGTTATGCATTTTCATGTGAGCATTTTTTTAACAATCATGCCATCCACACAATATGGCAGATGATGAAGAATAAGTAAGAACTTAATATCAGCACAAAATGGAGCTTACCTGAGAGTGACCAGCCAGACGTCGATATTGTCCATAAAGATAACCCATTTCACGGGTACCAACACCCATCTCTTCTGAAGGAAGATCCTATGATTAGGGGCAAAAAACGAAAAAAAAATATAATGACTCAGAAAACAAGAAATTGGGAAAATCGAAACAAATGCAGAAGTAAAAAATTACTAGACTCACCTTGTCAGGACCCAAATAGCGGTATAATTCATTCATAAAACTCTGGCAGAACCTCATGATCTAAATATTCAATTTCAGAAAAGGAAAGCACAAACAGTTATGATTTTGTAAAAGATTCATCATAATTGAAACTGCAGAAGACAATACCTCACTCTCAGTTTTCCCACTGGGATCAAAATCAGATCCACCAGAAGAACCCCCTAGACGGTATGGAGACAAGGCATTCTTTAAAGTCTGCAGAGATGAAATATGCAATCACAAATTTCTCAAACTGCAGCAGTTCATTAACAAAAACATCAGCATTTTGGCGTTAAAAATAACAAGGCAATATAATCTCAAACTGCAGTACATCAAGAATTACACCAACTTTTTTGGCTGCTACATCCATGATGTACTCAAACATGTTCATCCAAGAACAATATTAGGAGTTTGCTCACCATATTAGTCATTGAAGTGAGTTAATTACACCAAATCTAATAAGATTTAAGAAAGATATTCAAAAAGGTAAAAGTGGACAATAATAGGAGTTTGCTCACCATATTAGTTATTGGACTGAGTTAATTACACCAAACTTAATAAGATTTAAGGAAGATATTTGAAAAGGTAAAAGAAAAATCACTAGATTCCTCTCATAAATTCTTCAATATCCATAGCTAGGAGCAAAAGGTTTGAAAGTATGTCGGACAGTACACAAGAGTCCAAGAGCACAAATTAGAGAATGAATAGTTGATGGCAATACTCTGCTCCCTGTTGAAGATGATGACCCCTATCATAATCACTACTATATCTATCTATCTGTATGTGTGTGTATAATAGCAAGAAAAACCCAAAAAGGTCCTCAACTTTTCTTCGCGAAGCAACTCAATTCGTACAACTGCCACTGCGGCATCAATGGACAAAAAGACAAACACATACAAATAAGGAACCCAAATTCAAAACCAATACCTGTTCAAAACTTAGAAACTTGGCAATGCTCAAGTTCATAGAAGGATGAAAACGGAGACCACCCCTACATGGACCCAGAGTCTGGTTAAAGTGAACCCGAAATCCACGGCTGACATGTGTATCACCTCTATCATCAATCCATGGAACACGAAAAATAATTGTACGCTCAGGTTCTAATAACCGCTCCATGGTGCTGACATAGCTTTAACATTTCAAAGCAATAAGTAAGAACCACACATAAAATTATAAAACCTGTACATTTGCATTCATAAGGCGACAAATTGAGCTTACTTAGAATTTTTTGAAATTACTCTTTCTAAAGCATGAACCACTTCTTGAACAGACTGTATGAATTCAGGTTCATGAGGATCCCTTTTCAATGCAGCCTCAACAATTGATCCAGCTGTTTTTGACATAAGAGCTTTTTCCAGAGTTCAGCCAGAAATCAACAGTCAATAGAAGGAAAATAAAGTCAAGAGGATGCAAAAAAGTAGGCTAATACTCCCAAAATATGTATTAAACAAGTTAGGAAGGAAAATAAATTTTAAACTATGTTGAAAAGACTCAAATAACAACTAACCTTTGACATAAACCGGTTTTTCAACAATAATCTTATCCTTGGAAGCCATCTGGAGACGAAGAGCCTCTTTATGAAGCAAACTGTTATTATGCTCCTCTAATGCACTCATCTGCATGTTTCTACTGCCTTCATTTCCATAAGGATTCCTTCTATGCTTTCGACCATACTCTCTGCAAACAGAGCAGAATATTCTGGCAGTCCCCTCTTTCACATCAACATATGCCCACTTATAAGTGTCAGCCCACTCCTCTCTCCACCTCTTTACAACCTTCTTTTTCCTCTTTGACTGCTGTGACTTTGCCATGTCCTGATCTTCATTGGCAGGTTGAGAAATCATCAGCTGCTTATTGTCCTCACGCTCTTCAGCTGAAGATTCTCGTGTTGGATCACTAATAAGAGAATTAGCTGCAAATGCGGGATCATCATCACCTGCTCCTATTTCCAAATCAATCTCTTCTCCCAGCTCCCTTACCACAAGGTTATGTCGCTGAGCCTGCTGGATCAAATTCATATCATCCATGGCAGAATTCATCCCAATCCCACCAGCTGGAAGCAACATTCAGCATGACAACAAAAACCCTGATGCTCCAAACTAAATAAATTTTCTCAGTCACTTTGCTATGATTATTTAAAATAGCTAATTAACACATACAAACCACAAAATCTATCAACATCACTAAGAAATTTCTTCCCACACCAAGTCATTCTATTCACGGTTCCTCCATCAACAGACTCCTAATCCTAACGGTTAGGAATGTAAAACCAGAATGCTAATTGTTTGAATCGAATTGCATATGCAATTGCTTTGAGGTAGAACATTTGCAAGACCACAATGCCAGTAGCAAACAAAGAAATTGAACATAAATTATATGCAAAATTTCCAAGATTCGATTTTTTCCCGAACAGAAAATTTGAAGCGCAAACCGAATTCGATTATAATAACAAAAAAGGACAAACAAACAAACAAACGAAATAAAAGAAAACCCGGCTCGTGGCAGAGTTCAAAATGATCATCTTCAACCTTTAATGCAAAGTCGCAGCTCTTCTTAACCTTCTCTGAACTTGTTCTCTTGCCAAGTAGTAATTTTGAGCCCGCGTAAAATCGTTAGAGCACATGAACAACAAAAAAACGAAGATTTAGCAGGAGTTTTGTTGTCCCACTTTTGATTCTGAAGACTTAAATTGCAACTGGGTTCGAACGGAAACGAGGTTAGGGACAAATGGCAAAGCCAGGAAAACGATGAAAATAAATGTAATCTTTGGGAGGAAAAAGGAAAGCAATTTACAGTTTTTTGTGGCTATTTTAACTTGGGCTTGATTCAGGATGCCTGTGGATCGGTGAAACTTTAATGACCTTCATGGTCCATAGCTTTTAGATTCTGGGCTGCAGAATAAATTAATTTGCACTTAAAAAAAAAAAGAAGAAAATCCATCCGTTTTCTGGCGTTGTCATTTGTTATAATTTCCAACCACCTTGTAGTATTTTTGCTTCTTTTAGGAATCTTTAACCAAAAATAACTACTAACATGTGAATAATCATTGCGGAGCGTGAAGTATAATAGACACTAATTTCTGAAGGGAAAAAATGAAAGAAATAAAAATGTTGTTATTTATGGGTGTTTATTATTGCAGTAACCATATATAGGTGGACAGGAGAGCCGCTTTTTAATTTCCCAATCAAGCTTATGTTTTGACAAAAAACTTAAAGATGGTAGAATTGAAGTTTACAGCATGGGAACATCCAAGCTTAATTAAACACTAGGGAACGCATGAAGAACATCATGCTATCCAAGTAAATGCAGAAGGAATGCTCATAACGTGAGGAGGCATCCGTAACAAGTATCAAGTCTCCCAAAATATAAAGATTCGTAATTTGCCATATCATGATCTGAAAGTTGTATAAGATAGAGCAACCAAATGACCTCAAAGTGACAGCACCCAGCTTATCAGTAATACACGGAGGAAGAACCGAGTTTTTCTACGGCTAGCTACAAAAGATTCCAACTATTCTCCAGGCAGTCTCTAACTTCAAAGTTTTTCCAAGCATTCTCTAACTGCAATCTCTATCGAACTATTCTTCAATAAAAGTACCCAAGAACTTGACCACCAATGTTCTGTCGAACTGCCTCTCCATGATCCATTACACCATTAGGAGTGCTTCTCACCACATATCCCCACTGCATGCAGAGAAAAGAAGTCAAATATAACAACTTGTAACAGCAGCTTGGAGAAATGGAGTATAGAGGAAATGAGGGGAAACCAGGATCTGAAAACATTAGTCTCTTTTCTTCTCTACCCAAAACAAATATTTTATAATAAATCATACTCGAGTAATATCCACATTGAACTGAAGCAAAAAGACTACATCTATATGAAGGGCAAACTCAAGCTCCCGTCATCCAAACACAACATATTGAGAAAAAGAAATTATTAATCTACAAAATCTTACAGGCTTTTGAATACAAATAAGAGCTGCTGATTCTCACATAAAATAGATGCCAACAAATCTTGCCTAGTTGTATTATTACAGATGAATATTACCCCTTAATCTCCAGCATGAGAATTCAATTTCTTAAGATTACTGAGTTACAAAGCTAACAGAATCATTCAGGATTTAGGCGCCCAGAAACAATAAAGTTGCCACTAATGTCATTTTCACCATTCAGGCACATCCAACTAACTCCTTTCCTCCAACTTTCAGAGAATTCTATTACACGTTGTACCTAACTGCCAAAAATTTAAAGCCACGTGATACCATTTTAAGCAATCAAAATTTCAAAAGTACACCAAAGCTACAATGAAGTATAGCATTTCAATGATAGAATCCATTGACTGAACAATAATTCTTTTACTAAAGGGTTGGTAACCACAAAGACAATTAGAAAATCAAAACAAACCCAGGGTTGGGTTAGGCAATTATATAATACACAGCCTATAGAAATTCTCTACCTTGCAAACATGCAAAGAAATAGGCATAAAAAAGTAATCACTCATCCCAGATTTGCAATTCAAAAAAGATCCAAAACAGGCCAGAAATGTTCTAATTTCTGAGCTAAAAATTTGATAACTGTAGACAAGCAAAATAAATCATGAACTGAAATGCCAAAAGGAAAAACCTTCACACATACGTGATGTGTAGGAAGTTGACGTTTTGCATAATTCTCAAAGTTATGTGCCTTGATGTCTTGCCTATACGTTAGAGCACGACAATCATTAATCCTACCCAGCAGGTTGACAGTTATTTTGCCAACTCTATGGGGATTATCTACTTGAAAATCTTTAACATAGCCTGAAAACGAACCGAGGAGTCAGCAAAGCATAAAACAAGAACCAAACATTCATCCCTTGTTGATGCACCGTAACAACTACTCTACACAGTCATCCAAAATTGTCATAAAGACCAAAGTTCAAAACACTTCTCTTCAGTAGCAATAATGCCTATACCATAACACCAACTCAATCCAAACAATTTACTTCACTTGCTCAAGAAGAACTGCCACATAATTTCATGAAACACGGTTCCAACTACACAGTCCATTCAATACCATTCCGTTGATGCATAACCTCAATTTTCTTAACAGTTTAAACCCTTGCACTGTTTCGACTGGCTTCCTTTCCTTTTCCGATGTTAAACACACAAAACACCTGGCACATTACTCACACATGAAATTTTTCATTTTTTCAAGTACACTGCAAAACACATTTACAACCCAGCTAATCCTAATTCACTACCCACACTAGCAGGAAACTTCGAAGTTCTCATCTTTTCATCTCAAAAGAGATCAAGCAACAACCTTTACATAAATTTTAAAAATTTGAAGCGTTTCCCAAAATCAAATAATTAGAAAATGAAAAAGGGTGATTATCATTTATGGAAAAACAGATGTGAAACGTGAACTGTTACCTCGATATTTCATTATTTGAAGGAAGTAAGCCATGACATTGGAGATGGGTTGAAGCTGAGCTGAAGCAAAACCTCTCCTCTCGGCATTGACAATCATCCTCAACGCATCATTTAATATTCTTCTCCCCATTTTCTCCTCCAAAATTTCAAGGAATAATTACCAAAATCCCCCTAGGTTTAGGTTTATTAGCATTTGAATCCCATAATTTATTAAAATTATCGATTTAAAAACATTTAACATTTATTACTTTGTCACCATTTCTGTCATGAATAGTAATTTTCCCGTAACCATTCATTAATAGTAACGTAAACAATAACATAAACAGTATACAACAATAAAAAAATAACAATTGGATAAAATTATCCCTAATAATTCAATTATTAATTTATATAAAAAAATACTTATAACTTATATTTACTTTATAAATAAAAATAAAAATTATACATATTTATTTATATCAAATGCAGAGTACACAAAAAATAGTAAAAAATTTAATATTTGGATAAAATTATCCCTAATACTCTAGTTCTTAATTTGTATAAAAAACTACTTATAACTGATATTTACCCTATAAATAAAAATAAAAATTATATATATTCATTTATATCAAATACAAAGTACGCAAAAAGAAAATAAAAAGAAAAACTTGACTTATATGAAAAAATTTAAATTAATTGAAAAGTAAAAAGATTTGCTTCTTAAATATACATATTTTTATTTTGTTAGTTTGGTGGATTTGACTATAAAATGAATTTTAAAAATTTTTATACTATACTTTTTTTTCGTTGATAAATTTGTTTTTTACTTTTCAATTAATTCAATTTTTTTTATATAAGTCAATTTTTTACTTTTATTTTTTTCTTACATATTCTGCCTTGGATATAAATAAATATGTATGATTTTTGTTTTTATTTATAACATAAATGTCAGTTATAAATATTTTTTTATACAAATTAATAATTAAATTATTATGAGTAATTTTGTTTAAATATTAATTTGTTTACTATTGCGTACCGTTTATGTTACAGTTTACGATACTATTCATGAACGTTAACAAAAAAGTTATTATTCATGACGGAAAGTTATTATTCGTGACGGAAATAGTGGCTCAGGGTAAATGTTAAACTTTTTAAATCTCAAGAAATATTGATAGTTTTGACAAATTATCCCAAATTTCAATCATTCCCTCTCATTATACAAATGCAAACCGTACCCTTCCAATTCGCATTAGAGGAAACACGATGATATTTTGGGCCTGCTGAGGTCAATTTTGGGCTTATACAGCTCGTAACACAATGTATCATGAAGCCCATTATATACCACATAAGGATTTGCAAATTCTAGCCCAATCCTAACTACAAAATGTTTGGACCCATTTTTAGTTTTACATTTTGGGTTAACTAAGCTTGCCTCAAAGCCCATCATCTATAAATATGAGGCCTCAAATATTTTGGCCCAGAAGCTTGTGATGTAGGTTTTATTTTTTTTAAAATAATAATAATAACAATTAGCACATCTGATAATAATAACTTATAGGTCCCGTTTGATTGGTAATAAATCTTAACTTAGAAAGTAATCTGTTTATTTATTTTTAAATTTGAGTGTTAGATGGATTGGAAAAAATAATCTGATTACTTTTCTGTATTTATTTTAGTTTTAAATTTTTTTGTAAAGTAATCAGATTTCTAAAAATAAGTGCAATATTTCAGAATTTTAATTTTTTATTAAAAATTGTTATTCTAATTACTTTTATTAAGATTTTAGTTCAATAAACATATTTCATCTAATTTTTCTCTTTTAACTCTCATATATCTTTTATTTTTTAAGTATTAATTATGTAATTTTTTATTTTAATTATTATTAGTTTTACTTTTTTTAAAAAAGTTTACTTTAAAACTTTTTTCTATTCAATTCATAATTTATTCAAATTAAAAACTATGTAATTTTCTATTTTTTCTCATTAAATTTTTTGACTTTGTGGTTTGATTTCATCATAAATCAGAATTTTTTTAATAGATTTCAATTTTGCTACTAAATTATTAACATCATCGTTATTATTATTTTTTATGAAAATATAAATTTATCTATACATTTGTTGTTATAATAACTTTTTTTATATTTTCCTTCGTATTTATATATTTTTATATTTTTTAATTTTTATTGTACTAATTCTTTATATTTTCATCATATTTTTATTTCTTTAATTTTTATACATTTTTTTTATTTTTCATTATTTATTAGTATAGACACTAATTGTAATAGTATTAAGATATAAACTCTTTATAAACTATAAAGATGTGTTTATACTTAAAAATATTATTACAATTTTTTTTTATTAAATATTATTATATATTACAATTGACAAAATTAACAAATTTCAATGTATATTTGGATCAAAAGACAAAAAAAAATTGTCTCAATCATCAATCTTTCTCTATATATATATATATACATGCAAAATAAATTATATTAAAAATATAATTGTGATTCACTATTATATTAACTTTTCAATAAATATTTTTATTCTATTCCAAATGGAATATAGATGAATATTTAGAATTCCTAATATTCAAATTTCTTAAAAAAAATATTTATTTTTCTCAGAATTAAATTCCAAAAAATAATTTTCACATCTAACTATACTTTCCCACCCATATTACTAGCATATTAAGTTTTAAAAATTCTGAAGCTCTTTTTGACGAGATATCAAATGTATTATTTTGATAGCCTGAATTGCATTTATTTTGAGAAAGAAATTTACACATTTGCTTTTAAACTACTCAAGTTTACACTATCCCACGTGTTACACCAACAGCCCTCAATATCTCATCGCTGTAGATAGTCCTGTAAAAGGATCAAAGGTTCATCTCATAACACATATTGCATGGAAGTTGAACCGATTAAAAGCTAGTTAAACTGCAGAATTTCAACCTTTAACCATTGGATAACCAGAGAGGTGCCTCATAAAACCAAAAAAGAGAATCTGTACAGAGAAGCGGGGGAGGGTTATAACTAAAACTGCCAACTGCTGCTAGGACTCCCTAAGTTACAACAAAATTGTTACTGAAAAAAGGGAATCAACAAGTCACAAAACTGCTACCGAAGATATGGAAGTGGGGGAAAATCCAATGAAACTATACAGTCAAACTCGAGATGAATAAATCTATATTCCAACCCTTTCTTAGGGCTTCTAAGCCTGTGAAATGCATTGGCGACTATGTTATCTATAAACAAGTCAAATCAGAAACATTAGCCCAGTCTCATGGCTACTGATGATGAGGCTCCGCAACTCCACCTTTGACCTCTATTTGCTGCTACAATTGTATTCCTTTGCTTCTCTGGAACTTCACAGAGCATCACTGAGCCAGGTTTGAATCCTATTACCACTATAATTTATCTACAGAAAACTCCAGCGAGTGAAAACATCCCAGGCACCTCAACTATTAGGAAAATAGAGTTTCCAAAAAATGTTGTCAACACAAGGACTTTTAATCTTTCAAGTGCTACAAGTATGGACAAGCAAATTCTGTAATCAATGGCTTCAGATGCTGCGTAATAAACAACGCCGCAAAGTCAATACTCTTAGACCAAAGAAAAGTAGAAGGGATGCATTATAATTCAAAATCAGGGGTGAATTATCACCTGTAATTCTTCATGAAGCACAAGGAATATCTTCCTCAGCCGCTTAAATCTCTGTGATTTTTGTCAGAGTTAGTGATAGTAAGCAATTTAAGCAGATGAAAGAAAACAGGATCCAAAAAAGTGATAATCAATTTAATCAGCATAACATTTATAAATGTCAGGTTAATTATAAGCAACAAATCTCAAGAAGTCACAACACTTACACAGGAGAAGAGATTTATCTCTTGTCCGATATAAGCATGTCTCTTTAATTTGATACATAATCAAAAAACATTATAATAATACCTCCCCACAACGGCGATACGATTCCTTGATTTGCCGCTCAACACTGTAGCATCTCTCCATATCTTTCCCTTTAGAAGCCTCAAGATCCCTTTGATATTTAAGGAATTCTTCCCTGATCATATAATAACTAACTTTGTAAGAGAACTGAAAATGGACAGCCAACATCAAGAACTTAAGTGATAGACTCAGTTTAAACCCATGAAAGTGAGGGATCAGTTAACTATACCTGTAGGACTCTAGGATTTTGTTTAGAGAACAGTAAACACCATATTTCTCTTGAAACTCTTCCACATATTCTTTATACCTGGAAGTGGGATAAAGCAAAATGGCATTCACAAAGTTAAGGATTTAAAAAAGCTTTAAAACTCAAAAGAAAACAACAATCATCAATGCCCTAACAGCAATACTCACTGAGAGAAATCTTTTATTGGTCCCTTATGCTCTGGTTCATCTTTCTCATATTTGGAATAAGGGCAACTATTCTCATCTGAAGAAGATTCTATCCTCTTTTGACAACCATCGCTGCTCCCTGTTAAAGAAGAATCCTTTTGCTTATCATTTAAGTCAGGAATTGCATTAGATTTCTGCCTTCTGCTTTCTTTTCTGGTAGGAGCTGCCCCTTGCTTTCCTTCATGTTCTTGAGACATAGTAGCCAATCCTTTACTAGGAAAATTCCCATGAACTTCTGGGGTGGTATCTAGGCTGGTTCTAGCATCACCATGTCGATTTCTACCACTCAATTCTACTCCTCTGTTAGGTTGGATTCCAATATCAACATTATCAACTCTTGATTGGTACCGTGGATGTTGAATTTGCATGCCTCTTGGATGAGGTTTTGAAGTATCTCCAGCAAAATTTTCAGGGATTCCCCTCTTTGACATCCCCTCAGAAATGCCAGATACTGGAATATTTGCATTCAGTGGAGAAGATTTCCTAGAGTCTGTGGCCATCTTACTCACTGGTTTTGATTTACTTGAATCTGGGTTCCAGTTCTCTGAACTCAACGTCTTGTTCTCTGATTGTTTGAAGGAGCTTTTCCTATTGAGTTGCTTGCTGAATCCTGATGTTTCCTCAGGCAAGGATTCACGAAGTTCACCCATCTCCAGGTCTGAAAGCTCTCTTTGAAGAATATTTGGTCGCCCATTTACAACAGATCTGTCCCTAACATTTGAATTTTCATCCTTCGGGGAGTTCGAAACTGATCCAAACTCCTTCAAATTGCCAAATGCTTCATGTTTTTTCTGGCGGGTGTCAAGAGGAGTTGTGTGTTTCTCTACATAATCTTCCTTGGAGACTTTAACAGGTCCCTTGAGGCCAGTAGAACTGTAAACATCCTGCATTTCCCTGTTAAATTTATCTTTCTCCATTGGAAAGCTTTCAGTCATTTGATGCAATTTATCAGGGTGCCTAGCACCACGGCCCATGTTCTCAGAATGTTTACCAGGCCTCTCTAATGAACTAGAAGTTTTTATGCGTGAACTAGGATCAATCGATCTTTGAATAGGTTGTTGAGACTCTGACACTGACTTCCCCGAACTTGTTTCATGGTAACTTTTCTGTGATCCAAAACTGGAATTAATGTCCTTCCTCGATCTGTTAGCAACCTGATTATTAGGCCCCCTGCTAAGGTCTTCAAAAGGCCTATCAGGTGATAAATTCTGATGACTTCCCAGGAAAGAAGCTGTTCTAGATCCAGAAACCAGTGGTTGATGTGAGTTTCCAGGCTTCAGTTTCTTACTGTGATCAGGCTTATCCTCATGTTTTTCTTCTAAAGCTCTCTTATATTTGCCTCTAGATGCCTTCTCAGAGCTATCAGACCGCCCATGTTTGAATCCATCTTTGGACACATTACCTGTTTCTCTATAAATCTTTGCTGTAGATTCATGTCTTTCCTCATCCTCATTATGGTAGAACAAAGGAGGCATGGTCTCTTCGACAGCTTTTTGACCTTCTTTATTATGAACTGAATCACTAGGAACAGCCACTCCCCTAACAGAGTGATCCTCAGGGAAATCTCTCTCTATTTCAATTAAATCAGTAAGAAGACCGTCTTGCTTTTCATCGCTGCCAATGCGAGCATGCTCACCATCTGAAGTACTCCAGAGAGGTGGAGACTTAAAAGACCCAATTGCAGAAGCTTCCAATTTATGCTTTACCTGCTTGTCGTCATCACTCGTCATGATGTCCACATCCTCATCAGATGCCTCCTTGCTTTTGGTAGAGACATCACTTTCACTATCACTACTACTTCCACTCCCACTTCCCCCTGCACTTCTACTTCGACTCCTACTATGTGTTCCACTGTCACTTCCACTATCACTGCTATCACTTTCACTATCACTATCACTGCCGCTATCACTGGAGCTACCTACAGGCCCTTCACTATTATCAGCAACTTTTTTCTCACCAACAAGACCTATTGAATGATGTGACACATAACCTCTTTCCACCGAATTATGTGCTTCTTCATATTTATGATCTAATTCTGCATGTTCTAGTTCATTGGCATCAGATCTAATGGGAAAGGTAGCGTCTAGTGCAGGTTGCTGGCCTTCATGGGCAGGTGATGACAGATGATTATCCTCAGGGGAACTGAAGAAGGAAAGTAACATGTTAGAACCAGGAAAATCCATCTGCAATAAATAACCTATGCACCATAAAAATTCAGAAAATTTTGAACTATGACACCACTCCAAGGCATATGACCTCCACAATTTTTTCCCTATAATGTATCCCAGACCTGTTGAATACATGTAAATTGTAATCTGATATTGATTAAATGCATTTGCAATCTAATATGCTGAGTACATGCATTGTATGTGGAGAGAAAAGAGGGAGAAATAAGTGGGTAAATGCATTTGCAATCTAACATGCAGTGTATACACAATGTATGTCAGCGAAAGATAGAGAGGAGGAGAAGAGGGGAAAAAACACCAGATTAACATTGTACATAATGGATAAGGGAATTCTTTTTTGTAGATTTAGCAACTACCTTTGACCCTCGCACAATGGTTTCTTGACGCTTTCGATCTCAACTCCTGATTTTAAGAAATATCTGCCTGGAGCTTGAAATGTGGCAATCTTGCAAAATATTCAGAATATAAGAGATTATCTGGATAAATCTCATAACTTACCCATCAGAATTATCGACAACTTACTTTTTTCAGAATGGGCTCAATCTGCCTCACCGAATTGGGAATTGCATCTCCAATAGCTTTCTCTAGAGCCTAATAAGAAAAAGAAAAGATTTTAAAATGAAAAAAATTAACACATCAACACAGAATGCCATCTACAATGCTCAATATCAACAAAAACTAAGCCTTTTTCCCATTACAACTACAACAACAACTGAACATTTATTCCACTATGTGGAATTGCCTATATAGATCAAAATTGCAGGCCAGTGCATAGAAGCTCCTACATGTGCGGGTAAGCCTTTTTCCCACTATCCTAACAAATTTCAGTTGACAAGAACCGTTACCAAAATGATCAATAATACCGAAAGAAACTGTAATAAATAGCATTCTTCAATAATAAATCGAAAGCAGAAGTTATAATCAACTGCATAAGTAGATTTCTACCTTAAGGCTCATTCCCTTGGAAGGACACTCTCCCAATAGAGAAATCAGCAAACTCCGCAAATCTGCTGGTTGAGCACCTTTGGGGGCCTTCTGAGTTTGTTTTCCCCTGCCACTGGAGGTCAACCTGCCAGTAGCATCTTTCTCAGAGCTGGCAGTTTTATTCATAGCTTGAATGGACACAGTGTCTTCAATATCTGTATGCCCCTTCATAAGATTGCCTCCTGCTGGAGAACCTGGAGCAACTGATTGCTCAGGTGGAGAAGGTGGAGATGAAGCTGGAGGCCTGCCCTTTGGAGGCGGTGTTGTGGTCAAACCAGATCTTTGAACAGATTTAGGAGGACCTCCTGTAGCAAACAAAGGCAGACAATAATAGCAGAGCACAAAATGAAAAATGAAAAAACTCTTGATGGCAGTCTAACTTTCCTGCATGCAACACTAAAAAACAGCAATGGACTTCAATCCCGAAATTACCTGGAGGTGGTTCAGGTTTCCGCTTCTTGAAAGGAGCTCCTTTCATCCTCCATGAAGAAGTACCTAGAAGAAATTATTAACCCAAAAAAAATTCAATAAAAATATGCACACACATGTAGATATAGAATATGCATACATATATGCATGTCTGTTTGTGTAGCAACCTAAGAAGAAAAAGGTGAACATTCCTGCCACATTTAGGTACACAGGAGAAAGATTCTCCTCTAATGCCTTGCATAAGCAACCCACAATGGCAGATTTGATGATCAAGGACCAATTCTAAACTTATAGGCTCAAGATAGTTATCAACTCCCAAAAAGCTACAACCGGTCCAAACTTACGTATCCAAATATAGTAAAAATCCTGGACATCAGGTTGATTGCTTCTATATTCTGTATAAAAATAAAAAGACCCAACCATAATAAACTGCAATGATCCAAACAAGTCCTAAAAAGACTTGGAAAGAAACTATTAAAAAAATACATGAATTATCTAAACTTATACAAAAATATGTGCTTTTATAGGAGGTGAAGATGAGATATGATCCATATAGCCGACCTTGGTGGAACAAAGGCTTAGTTGTTCTAGTTGTTGCTTATATGAGAACTTCATTAATCTGCATGACCTTTGAGAGTATATAACTTCCAATGGAGTATCATCCTCTTTCCAAGCAAAGATAATGAAACGGAAGTTTTGAGAATCCAACAATTTAATTGAACCTTTAAATAACAGAAATGCTCCATTTCGACATAGAAGCGAGTTCAAAGGCTTGGAAAAATTGAAAATCAAACCATTCCAAAAAACATGACCCAAGCAGGAGAAATTACGCTGTACAGACACCAAATTTGGCCAAAATTAAGTTGCTTTTTCTTATTCAGTTATGTACCCAATTATGTCGCACACCCTTTGTCACACTTGGAAATATTAATCGTTTCACATGCACTTTTCAATGTTTCACCCTTTTTCAAAAAAGCCATGTTCAATGATATATGGGTCAAAAAAATGACAAAAAAAGGCACATAAAAGAAGTAAAATTTCTCTCTAACTCCAGCCACCACATCTTAACCTTCAATAGATATAAAGACAATACGAAGAAAATTTTAATTTCCTTATGCCTTCTGAACAGGAAAGCCAAAAAATTGTAATAAAAGAAATTCCATATAGTAACTCGACCTGAAAACAAATGAATCATTAAGTATGAACAAAAGATGACATAATGTTGTTGCGGAGTTCCCCCAGTAACAAGTACTGCCACTCTGGTTACAGGGGAAAGGATGCATACACCTATACCCATGCAGAGCAGGTGGCATTATCATCAGCTTACACTTCCTACACACCTTAAAGATTGTCATTTTTTATACTCCTACATTGTCACCAGTAACCCTTAAATAATTTCCTAAAATGCCATTTGAAAAAATAACTTATCCCAATTCCCAATACACTTCCAATCAATTGATATTTTAAATCAAAAGGATAAAGTTAAACATTCATCCCCAACCACCCCTTTCAGAGATGATGATTACATGTTTCCTTACATAGTTTGGATCTCACAATGTGACAAACAAATAGGGACAGAGGAACTATTTTCAAGAAAACAACCAATAGACCTGATATTTCATTAAGGAGCACTTATAAGTTGAGTGTCAAAGCAAACTACCACAGGTGGTTATACTCAATTGAAAAAGGAAATTTTAAAAAAGAGTAAAAAAAAAACCCAATAGCTAGCTAACATTTGCCATTTTATTTATTAATATTTCTTCACAAGTTGCATTCCCTACACATCTCTTGTCAGTTAAACATGCCAGTAAAGTGTAAAATATCCATCCATCAAAATACATGAGATGATACTTACTTTCAGCTGCTACCATTGCCTTCACATTATTCTTCATAGAAGGATTTCCATGATCAAGGACAATTGCTCTGCCATCAAGAAATAACAAAAGGCACAAACAAAAGACAAAATACTCAGCCAACATCCCATAAAATAAATATATACATTCATCAAAATAAAAAAACATGGCATACTTGCGAGATTTAAGCTTGCGCTCAGCCTCCTCCGAACGCATTTTAACATGATTTTTGGTTGACTCATCCAAAACCCGCTGCACATTTAGCTTTCGCCAAGCAGATCCTGATTCTACAAGTAAACCATTTCCATCTTCACCACTTTGACGTTCTTCATATATGTCACAAAGGTCTCCTGTCTCTCGTGACCATGTAAATCTAAAGTCCTTACCACCTACACTAATAACCTGATTACAGGAATAGGCAAGTTCAATCAACAATTTATAATGGCATAACAAGTTAAAACAATATAAAATAACGGTTATAGAACATCCAGCAAGCATTAATCAGTAATTACTTGAAAAAGTACGTATAAGTCAAAAGAAATAATTGTCATATATGGACACCATAATTACTAGTTTGGTAGAGTGGGCCAACACTTAAAACTTTTTCGCATATGGAAACAGCACGGTAGCAATATTCATGATATCTAGTGGTGCCAGAGCTGGAATGATGAACGACAAACTTTCAGAAATGGAAAGGACATTAGCACCAGCTTGGTCAGTTACAAAAGACAAGATGTAAGACGGAAGGAGAAAAAAACACCGCATCTTTTGAATATTTGAAACAATGGACTATTTTCTAACAGACTTGTATGCACGACTTTCCATTCGTGATTCTAAGCAAATAAAGCTGGTTTTAATCTCAGTTGAAAAGAGCAGATGATGATGATAATAACAATAATAATAATAACAGGAAAGTTTTAGTAGGCGTCAACGTATGCAACTTATCATTAAATAAGAAGAATTGTGAAGAAAAATTAACTGTGGTAAAAATTGACACCTTGAGGTTCCTATCTATCTGATAGTAACAATGGGAAACTCAAAAGCATATACTAACATTGAGAAGCCAAAAACCATACAGAAGAATGATGAAGATAGTTGAACAATAAAAAAGGAAGTGTCTTAATTAAGCTAATGAATTTACTTAGTTTGAAGCATACCCATTCTCACTAGTTATGTATAGGGAAGAAACTTCTCACGTTGTACTATAACCAGAAAATATATTCAACCCAAAAAAAAATTCACATTTCTTGGTGGCCCTAAAAAAGAAAGTAGATTATTACAAGAGGTAGTTCATCACAAGCAGTGTCAATTAATCAAGTAAAGATTGTCCATGTGAAAGATATTTCACTTGGCATATCACTAATATCTTCTCCTATATCTGAAGCATTTTATACCAAAAGATCTAAAGATTTCATGATCAAATCTTAATTCATGACATAACACATTACTGGATTTCAAACCAAAAAGGAATTTGACAACATCTTACTTCACTGAGGCATCTCACTACTCTCCCTCAGTATCATAATTAGATCACTCTTCTTCAGTGGCAAATGAAATTAGTTACTTGCATTTAGCCCGATAGGGCGACAAATTCAATCTGACAAGTATGACCATCATGGCCTGCCTTCCTATCCATCCCGATAATGGAATAACACGTGGAACTGGAACACCCTCACTATCTTGTGTTCTTAAAAGCTCAACTTTGTAATTCTCCAATAAGACTTGCACCCTCATATCAAGCATAATGTTGAAATTATATCCCCAATTCATCTCCACAATCTTCTACCTTTTCTCCGTGATCATCTTTTTCAACCATTCTCGTTAACCTTTCACCATGTCCATTTAAGTTTGAATCTATTATAATGTAACTACATGTTGAAACCAATAACACAGACCCTAGCTTTCCAAAAACATGCTCGGAACAGCAATCTCTGAGAAGTTAGAATAAAGACTGTTTGCAGATAGAGCCAACTCCTTGAAGGAATGCTCAATTGTTTTTCATCCAAAATAAAAACCCGAACTTCATATGAACTCTATTTGCCAAACTTAGCACAGAAAAAGCATCCAAATTCAAAATTCATTTCCAACTACAAATGCAGTAAACTAAAACCCCATATCCCAAACCCATAAACCACATGGCATAAATTTCCATCCCATAAACAGTTAAAACGAATGAAATTTAAAACATAACTGAAAAGCACAAAAATTCAATCCATAAACTCACATTTCCCGTAGAATTATTAGCATTGGCATCAAATTTGATCCGAGCCATATTTCCCTGCGACTCCACTCGCTTGATCTCCTCCACTAAGTCCGGTGCCAGCCGAATAATCATAGCAAAATTCAAAGGGTTCCCGGTAACAAGGCTGAACGACTCCTCCGTGGCTGCAGAGGTAGAGGAAGTGGCAGGAGCAGCCGAGGCAGAAGTAACCCGGTTGCGCGGGGCAGTTCCGGCACCGCCCATGGAGAGCCGCCCACCAGGTGCAGCAGCAGCGGAGGCCGGGCGGTGGTGAAGGAGAGGCGGAGGATGGAAAGTGGAGTGAATATTGCGCTTGTTGCCACCACCGGGGCCTCGGCCACCTCCGCCGCCCCGGCCGAGCTTTCCGGAGCCCCCGTACATTATTTATTCTAGGTACCAATTTTAGCCCTCAGGGTCTTCTTCGTAGAGTTTTGCGGCGGTGGAAGGGAATCGGCGGGGAAAGGGGGAAGGGGCTGCCGGTGTAAATATTTTATGATATAATTTTTTTGGGTTTCTTTTGGTTTTTTCCCTCTAATTATCTCGTCCTATTTTCCTTCCTTCCTCCCTCCTTTGCTACATTAATTCATCCTTGTAAATTAATCCCTACTGGGCTTATGTTTATCAGCAAATCTACAAATATTTTCTTTCTTAATTAGTACTTCGACGAGGTTTCTTTAAGCTTCAAAAACAAAACAATGAAATTTTGTTGTCTAACACGATTTCATACGAAGTCGTGGGCTTAGCTTCACGTCATTGAACATTGTGGTTGTTTTTTCATTTTTCTTTTTTGCACCTTGGACTCTTCATAGCATGCATATTTCATCCCTTTTATTAGTTTTTCCCCCTTTTTTCCATCTTTGTGTAATGACATTTTTTGAAAATTGTCACACGTATTAAGTGCATTATTTGGAAATATTAACTTGAATTCAATACATTACAAACGATATAAAATATAAAGTATTAAAAAAAAAAATCGTATTTAATAGAAAATGATCCTGGAATAAAAATGTATAAAGTCATTTGATTTAAAACTTACTTGTCTAAATATAACTAACAAAACTATTACAAAATAAAAACATGTAAATATTTACTTCACTCAAACAAATTTTGAGTCATCAAACATTAGATCCAAAAAAATAATAATAATTGTAAAACTCACACATCAAATAAAAGACTAGAAATAGATTTAAGGTTAGTATTTATTAATTACCCGTAACGGTTGATGGTTATATTATTTTCACTTATTTTGTTAGTTAATTTAGCTAATAAATTAAGATATGGCAATCATATTTACAAAAATCTCATTAGCACAATCATATAAGTTTGATTCGTGCAAAAATCATGTTTAGATTGTTGCAAATACTGAAGTCAAGTGTTGTAGTAAACTTAATCCATTATCAAATTAACGACTTGTTAGTTGTTAAACTACATCATCGTGAAAACTGTAAAATTATTTTGGAAACAGTGCCTTACTAGGAAATGCATTAATACAATTATTAGCATACATTTGTAGTAAACTTAACTCAAAATTTTTTTTTTGGACCATATAATTGATTTTAAATTTAACCCCAAAATGATTTTAGAAATAACGCCTTAATAGGAAATATATTAATATAATCATTATCATACATTTTTTAGAGAGGAGGCCCATTTTTTGAATTTTGGACCATGTAAATGACATCAAATATAATCCCAAAAATGATTTCGGAAATAATGCCTTGATAGGAAATATTTAAATAATCCATCCATCATTAAAAAAAATATACTTTCAAGATTTTTTTTGTCATAAAAAAAGTCCACTTTGAAATTAAAAATTTAAAGTATCATTATTAATAATAATGATGTATATTTATAAGTAAAAAATAATAATAAAAATAAAAAATTATATATTTAGTAAGTACATTGAATATACTCATTAGCATGCATTTTTAGCTAGGGCCATTTTCGAACTTGGGCCATGTCAATTACTTAATAGAAAATACTTAAATATAATCATTAGCTTACATTTTTAGGGAGGGCCATTTTTTGAATTTAGAACGACTCCAAAGTTAATTCCATAAAATATAGGAAATAAATTAAATAAATAAAAAACAAACTTGTCAGGTTCATAGTTAATCAAAAGCATATTATATTGCTTATAGAGAAGAGAAAGAACATTTAACAATTTGGCGTAAAAAACATTCTATCAACATAAATTAGTGAATTTTTCAACAAATTTAGTTGTTCATACTGATATCAAAATCTAAATCATACCAGTCCCATTGTGAATCATATTAAAAATAATTATATGAACATATGTATAATAATAAGGGATTTAAATACGCTGCATAACAAGATAATGATTAATACTATTAAAAATCAAACTAAACAAGAAGATTTTAATATAGCTACTAAAAAGAAAAATTTAAATGTTATGAATCGTCGAATAAAAAGAATTGATAATAAAATACCAAAAGACATTTGCAAAAGGACTACTAAATTAGATTTGGGCGTTATGAGTAAGATCAAACAATTAATAATTAATTGTTGAAACAAAATTGTAAAAAAATTCCTCATTCAAAAAAAAAAAAAAAAGAGAGAGAAAAAATTGGGCTTAAGAATTAAAAGGAGAGTCCACTATAAATGTGTGGTTTACCAGTAGCAAAATCTCTTGTCAAAAAAAAAAAAAAAAAAAAGAGTAGCAAAATCCAATTTTAATTACCCAGAAACGCCGCCGTATAATTAGCCAGCATTGATAAGCAACTTATAGCTCGCAGTCGTCCCGCTGGGTTTCGCTGCGCTTTTGCACTTGGCCTTCCCTGCAAGCAAGCAAAACACCGACCACCCCGACACAGCTGAACCAATCCACCAAATCTTTCTTGCTCTTCCGATCGTCCATAATACCAAGCTTCCATGTCGACGCTGACAGGTCATACAATCTTCCATTTGAATTAATCTGCCGGTCTGATTTCTTGTACTACGTACTTTTTTAATTGTGGATTTGAATTGGATTTGTTTTCTTTTCATCTGTCGATGAAATTTGCATGCCGTTGTTATTTTTCAAGCTTATACTCGCCCGTCCATTTTGGGTTTTGACGAATGAATTGATTTAAAAAAAAAAAAAAATTCGCCTGCCCTAACTTGCTTTGAAGCTGGAAAGTTACGATTTTTACCACGGGTTAATTTTATGCTGGATAGTTTTTGTTTGTCTTAGATGAGGGCTGTCGTCTTTTTTTCAGGTGGATTCAGCGAATAGAACCTTAGTGCGTCACTTGGAGACAAATTTATTTAAGCCAGGGAAAGCTCCGATTAGCTTCAGCTGTAACTAATCAGATTTCTAGTTGTGTAAAACCCGAATAAATGTTGTGTGTCACTTGGAGACAAATTTAAGTCAGGGAAAGCTCAGATTAGCTTCAACTGTAACTAATCAGATTTCTAGTTGTGTAAAACCTGTGCTTCAGAAACTTGTGGTTCAATCCAGATGACTAGATTTGGGTCTAGTTTGCATCCTTCTTACCCAAATGAAGATCCCCTCCAAGCCTGCAAAACAAGAAAAAAGAAAAAGAAAAGACAAAAAAATGAAAATGAGATGTATACGCATGGTTTTTTGGAGGCAGCATGGCCTTGGGACATCTCAGCATCTTTTACGTTTCCTATATTTTATATACATGAACTTGATTTTTGCATGCTGAGACTATATAATCAGACATATTCTGGTTCTCCACTTGTCATTCATGGGGATGCTACGTGCTTGCCTTGCAGTGAGTGTAAAGTGGCAGAAGAAGATATTTCCAAATGTGGAAATTGACACTAGTCAGTCCCCATATGTCTTCAAGTGCCAGTTGTACGACCTAACGGGAGTACCACCTGAAAGACAAAAGATTATGGTAAAAGGTGGTTTGCTAAAGGTAATATATCAGTTTTCAAGCATGATAATACATCACTTTTTTGATTTTCTTACTCTCTTAACTTGACATTTTTCTTTTTTCTCTGAATTAAAAATTGGTTGGTGCATAATGTAGGATGATGCAGATTGGTCAAAAGTGGGAGTAAAGGAGGTAAATGTCATATTTGTTACCTTTCTCCCCTTTTTCTGGGCACTTAATGAGTATAGTCAGTTTATTACAGTAACATACCGGCTCTTAAACACGTTCATACTTCATTTTGGTCTAGGGCCAAAGATTGATGATGATGGGGACTGCTGATGAGGTTGTTAAGGCTCCCGAAAAAGATACTGTTTTCGTAGAAGACATGCCAGAAGAAGCTCTCGTTGTCAATGTGGTTAAGTTTCTTAACACTTTGGTCACTCTTAAATTCTCTGGCGATGCTTAGTTTATGGCAGTTAACTTTGTGATTTGGATGATGGAAAGGAAAAGCAAATCTTACTCTGAGGCTCTTAGCTTGTCACCTGATAATGCTTTCAATTGCTTCTGATTTAAATTACACGTGTTATGACTTCTGCTCCAGGGTCATTCTGCCGGGTTGTTTAATCTAGGAAACACCTGCTACATGAACTCCACATTGCAGTGCATGCATTCTGTTCCTGAGTTGAAGTCTGCTCTAATAAAGTAAGTTTTTCTTTTTCTGGGAATTGGTTTTGGTGAACTGATTTATATTTAATGTATCTATGATGCCTGCACTTCTTTTGCTGTTACTCAAGTATTTGGTTGGTGTATTTTCTCTTGCTAGGTATCCATCTTCTGGTGCTAGCAATGACCTGGATCAATCTTCTCATCTCTTGACAGCTGCTACTCGAGATTTATTTAATGAGCTTGATAAGAATGTTAAACCAGTTGCTCCAATGCAATTTTGGATGGTACAGCATTAATGCCCTTTCACGTGCTAAACAATAATCCCATTGCATTGTTAATTCACTACTTTCCTTTGGTTTTGGTACATGGATCAATTTTGTGTGGAACTCAAAGAAAGGGACCTACTTGTTCATTTCATTCCATCTTAGTTCATTTCTATTTGAACAAATTTGGAGAAGTCATCATTGAGAAGTCTGATAGGGTATAATGTGCTTATTCGGCTTTTGGCTTTGCAGGTATTGCGAAAAAAGTATCCTCAATTTGGCCAACTGCACAATGGAGCCTTCATGCAGCAGGTTTTTCCATTACATTGTCAAGCTAATCTCTCCGTTCATTGCAGTAAATTATTCATGCACATAACGAGGGCACTTTTTTTCCTTTTTTTTTTTGGGTGAGTGTTTTTTTCTTTTGGGAGGGGGGTGTTGGGAGCTATGCCATTAGTGGTGTAGTCTTGGTTGACATGCATGTTTGCTTAGTTTCCAAACATGACTATAATTTGGGGGATTATGAGTTCTGTCATAGTCACGGTTATCTTCATGCATTTGATGATAGGATGCTGAAGAATGTTGGACGCAACTTCTGTACACTCTTTCTCAGTCTTTGAAATCAAGAAGTTCTTGGTAGGTCGCTTCTTCTTGCTGGATTTAGGATTTCTTTTGATTCCCTAAACATGCTTTTAGGAGACTTTTACAGACTGGTTTTTATTCAATATTAGTGTTCTTTATCGTCTTGCAGTGAACAGCCAGATCCTGTGAAGGAACTCTTTGGTATTGAATTTGTTAGCAGGTATTTGTTGTAGCTACTTCTTATGATCTGCTGATGAGAAATTTTTCGCAGATAATTTTTTTGGCAATCAGTTTGTTATGTACTCAACTTTAAATACCGGTGGCTTCTCTGTTGATGGTGTTTTGCTTCTGAACAAGTGATAAATCATGTGCTTTAAGCCTTTCATAAATTTACATTGAAAGATTGTTGAACTTAATTGCAATCTTGATGAGAATTTTTTCATCTTTATTATAATTGGGTGATTTCTTTGCTCCTTTGTGAAGCTACAATGTGGATGATTTCTTTGTTCCTTTCATGTTGATGTGAATCCAGGGTTCATTGTGCAGAAAGTGGTGAAGAAAGTACCGAGAGTGAATCTGTTTATTCACTCAAGTGCCACATTTCGCAAGAGGTTAACCATTTGCTTGAGGGCTTAAAAAGAGTAAGTTTGTTGAGAGTTCTTAGTTGAAGCTCAAGGACATTTCTAAGAAAGATATGCTAAACATCTCCCATAGAAAAAATTAGATACTGAATTAGTCAATTACGTCAGAAAATTTTTGCTAAGTTCCTCTTATGCATTTATACCTTCAGAATAACTAGATTCTGAATCTCCATGTTCACATAAAACTGACTCTTTGTGGTCTTATATTCACCTGAAGAATTACAAAGCATGTGATTCAACTGTCACTTTATACCCTGCAGCTTAGCTATAGCTGCAAATTGCTTTATGTATACCTGTATGTTTATATCAGAAAAATGTTGTTGCAAGTAAATAATTGAGTGGAAATTGCCTGTCATAAACATCTGTTCCATTAATGAACTTGTTGCTTGGAGTTAAGATGAATTCTTTGTTTTCAAAATCTGGCCTTTCTACCTGTTTAGTGTATTTCATCTATATCCACTTGTCCTCATTGATCCATTCTTTCAGGCTTTGAAGTCAGAATTGGAAAAGGCTTCTCCTTCTTTGGGGCACAGTGCAATTTATGTAAAAGATTCACGCATTAATGACTTGCCGAGGTATATGGCTGCAGCTTAATTTCATTGTCAGGGACATATCTACTGATCCTATTTATAAGGCTATACTCGTGAAAGTTATTGTTCAAAAGACTCAAGTTTGTTGACCAAGTCTAAATGGCAGTCAACTGACTTATTGACTGAATTTTCCTCTATACTTAATACCTTTTGGGACTTTCTCTTATCTCCATTTCTTGGGTGCTTCAATGTTCCATTATTAGATATTTGGTCTTTTTGAAGGATCTGTGAACCATGTTCTTACACTACTAGAGGCCTTGTCTTCAATTTTCCTGTTTAATACACAGATATTTGACTATTCAATTTGTACGTTTTTTCTGGAAGAGGGAATCAAATCAGAAGGCAAAAATTTTGCGGGTAATTTTCATTTTTTTACTTTTCTTTTGTTGTTTCAACACCCTCCCCAAAATCAAGATTGTTGGAGGGTGCTCAATATTGATCTGCAGAGGCGATGTTGTGATGCTAGTCGACCAAAGGTCTTCTTTACAGAGCTGCTCAAAAAAATATTACTACCCAATTATCATTAACCTCGGTGACTATATAGTTTTTCTTCATTTGATGTTGTCATAAGTTCACAAATTTATAATATGTTTCAACTCTGCAGAAAGTTGACTATCCATTGGAGCTAGATGTATTTGATTTGTGTTCAGATGATCTGCAGAAGAAATTGGAAGCTCCTCGTCGAGTATATTCTTTTGCCTCTCTTGTTTTATATAGTATATTGTTCCATGCCAGTTGTTTCCCACCTCCCTTCCATTTTCCCCAGTTAAAGAGAAGAAAGTTTTTATTGGATAATATTTGTTGTTCAACTTTTAGATTCTAAGAGATGAGGAGGGTAAAAAACTTGGTCTGAAAGCTGGTGAGAAGAGCTCTGTTTCAGACAATGACGTGGTGATGGCAAATGTGGAGGTTAGTATTTGAAATCAGTATAAACGAACTAAAACCATTATTGAGAGACAGAAGAATTATTAACCTTTTGGTCTCTTGCACATGCAAAGGATTTTTTTAAGTAATATCTTGATGTGTACTTCTTTATTTTTGTTTTCAGGAATCATCAAATGGGGGCAGTGGGTCATCCAAAGATACATCTCAGGAAGGTAACTGTCCAAAGTCTTCTGCTTCGAACTTGGTTGTAGTTTTTTGTTTTGTTGTTCAAGGAAAATCTTAGTAAGTTGACCAATGGTTGTCTAAATCTTTCTTAAAGGAAAAACTTGAGTCGCATTTTGTGTTGCTGGTTTCTAGGTGATCAGAGTGTCAAATTAGGTTTGAGTGCTGAAAGTTCTAGTGAAGTAACAGAAGCAAAGAACTGCTTGTTTATTCAATTATCTTTTTTGCTTGGTATTCTACTCTTTCCCATAAAAGACATGCTTAACAAGAAGTAACATATGTTGGTGACTGGAGTTGGAAAGTGCATATGCTATCAAATTGAAAGTGGTGTGTTGGGTGCAAAATAAAATGAAGAGGATATTTTGTGATAGTTAATAGCCCCATACTGAATGGAATGTGATTATTCATATTATGGATGGTACCTGTTGCTTTGTTGGATTGAACTTAATTAATTTCCTTTCAGGTGTCCTTCCTGGAAAAGAATCTCATTTAACTGGAATCTATGATTTGGTTGCGGTGCTGACACACAAAGGCAGAAGTGCCGACTCTGGGCATTATGTTGCATGGGTGAAGCAAGAAAGTGGTCAGTCCTTTTAAAGATTAGTACCGACAGTCTTATTTGCTTACTGCTTATTTATTCGTCAGCTAATAATTCAATTTGTTCTCTCACATCAGGGAAATGGATCCAATTTGCTGATGATAATGCAATCCCCCAGCGGGAGGAAGATATTATTAGACTTTCAGGAGGAGGTAAGGGCTGCCATAGACCTGGCTTTTACGCATCACTGGGAAAAGCATCATGCAGACTCTGCATTTTTTCGCTTCTCATATACAAAGTGATTTTTAACCACCCCAAAGTTCCAAGGAATTTAGAGGGCTTGCACGGGGAGTGCCTTTTAAGTTTTAATTTTTGTTTGTTCTACTGTGCAATAACTGCACCGAACTTCCATTTTTTAGCATAAACTGTTTTAATCTTCATGTAATATATGTATTTCTTGTCTTGCAGGTGATTGGCATATGGCTTATATTTGCATGTACAAGGCCCGTGTGGTATCCATGTAATTGTTTTTTCGGTTTTCCTCCGTTGTAGTATTTGATTATTGGTTGAATCACGGGGATCAATTTATGGTGAGGATTACGATGAATGTCTTTGGATTTTCCGATGCGTCATTTTTTGTCAATATCAATGTTAGTCATGTTAAACTTGTACATTAAATCGTATTTACTTTCTCTGATTCTGACTCCTAATCATTGTTCTCAATGGCAAGTGATTGTAAGATATTTCTTGTACAATGTCTAAAGCCTTCTCTTTCCTTGGTGGAAAGGAATTTATCTCCTACAATGATTGTGTTCAATGTTCTATCATTAGACAGAGATGCTTAATTTCTGGATGCATGAGTGCCATTATACATTGGCTTGTGTGATTTTAAAAATAGTAGGTTTATTGGAAAAACGAAATAGTACTTGGAATCAGACACCAAATTCTCAATCTGGCTTAAATGATAATTGCCATTTGTCCTTTGTACTTCATATTTTTTTGGCTAGTTGCGTAAGGAGTTCATTAAAAAGAATCATGATTGTGTGTCAGTAACTTGAATCCATAACCATGTTTACTAGCGTAATGGTGTTTCTTCAAATATTATTTGAAATTTCAGTCATCAACACTGGAAGTTCCCAGGACGATGGGCATCCTTCCTTTGGGTTGGGAGAAATTTTCTTCATGTCGACCCTTGTTTAACATGACATTTTGGAATTTGGGCGTCTCAATTGCTAGTCCGAACAAGCTTCATTCAACATAAACAAGTCTGGTAGTTGATGTTTTAGCATACTATCTATAAAAGGAACAATATTTACTGAATTATAGGACCATAAAGATTTGGTCACGCAAGCTGGTATTATGTTTTGAACTTGCAAGTCTCCAACTAAATCATATTATAAATACATAGAAAAGGTTCAAAAAGAAAAAGAAAGAGAACTATAGGGAAGATGAATGATGAACAATTGTGAAGCAGAGCAAATTTAGCCATTAATGGATGAAAGCTGCAGCTTCTGTTCTGTACTGGCATCATCCATGAACTTGGAGGAGGCTTAAGTTTAGCATATGGATGCCTTTGAACATTTTAAGGCACCAGCAGAGCTGGTTAAGGCCCTTACTCTTCCGGCATTCTCTACGGGAAAAATCTGCTCCGGGTTGTAATTCGGCCTGAGGGTATTCCAATCGCTACCACTGTCTCTTGATTGGATGAAAGAGGCACCATTTTCAAAAACGTCTGCCACAGACAGAAAATTCCATGACTTGTTATCCCTATTTTGCTTCCTCCATGTCACCTGTTTATCAACAACAATTGCCGCTTCTTAGTAAAAATACCGTGTCTTAGCAAATCATATCATTCATGGTCTTATTAGAGCAAGTAGCTGCAGAACGATATATGTATAATACCTCTTTATTTCCATCTTCTGGTGCAATGAAGAGGTTTGCTTGACTCTTTATGGTTGGATCCATGCTTCCTCCAATTGCATATAATCCCCATCCCAGATAGAGATTGTTAACAACATGGGCATATCCGAAACGAACCCTGTATTCGTTTGAGAGAATTTTCACTTAAAATTAATCTACATGCTCTTGTATTAGTATCAATATGTCTAAATATATAGTACTTACCTTGGCATTCTTTGATGGCACCTGGGACCAAAATGATTGAAGGCTACGGTAACCTTCATGTTCTTGTCACGTAAAAATCCATCATCATGACCCAAAAGCATCACCTTATTTTGGGATCTAAACCAATTATTTGAGATGGTAACATTTGTTGAACCTCGTGTAACATCAATTAATCCATCTGGGCAATCGTAAAGAGTATTGTGATCAATCCATATCTTCGAACAAGATAGCAGTCTAATTGCATCTCCATCCACTGCTCCCAAATTTACAATCTTAGAATCCGGACCCATCACTGGCCCTGCTGCTTGAGCCATGCAATTATGGATTCGAAGGCTATGTATGATCACATTATTCACCTGTTTTTCCCCATTTAAAACAAAATTGTCTTAAACTATACTTATATGCTCAAATTAATAGTCATAGACTGGAAAGGTAGAAGAAATTAACGAGACATTGAAATTACCCTGCGCAACATTAGGCAAGCACCACCAGAAATGTGGACATTTACACCTCGGCCATCAATGGCAGTGAAACTGCTAACGAGAAGGGGTTTTTGCAGCTGAATAGTCATATCCCTTTTGAATTTAATCCAGACTTTTCCCTTGATGTGTGTCATGGCATATCTCAGGGTTCCAGGCTTTGGGTTCAATGCATCATCGGATGGATCAGTTACTTTGTAGTTTATCACGCCTCGTCCGATGTTGTTCATCATCTTCCCTGCATAACCAACAGAGCATTTTGCTAACTGGTGCCTGCTGCTCCTCCAATTTGGGTTTGTCCTCCAACATTGATCAATCACATTCATTTCGTTCGTCGCATAAACTAGGTTATTAGAGACAATCATCAAAATAGCGGCTACGAGAGCCGAGCCAATGCTCCAAGGTGCCATATGGATATCTCCAAAGTAAATGTTTGATGTTTGGTTTACAAGAGTAGTTTAAAGTGAGGAAGGACGTAGAGATTTTGGGTTTTGCATGCATGCATGGGAAGGTATATTGACCGGGGTAACGTATTTATGCATGCGGGGTTTAATGGAAGTTGTTGTACATTTGTTTTTGGTGAGTGGTTTGTAGAAGATTTTGATATGGATGAAAGAAAGATGAATGGAATTGGAGCATGGTTAGCTGTGTTTGTACCTCAGCTGTAATTCAAGTCTCTTATTATCTTTTAGCTGGATTGGCCTAATCAAACAGCGGTTATTAATCTTTCCCCATCAATTAACTTATAAGAAAGGAAAAATTACCTGATTAAAATAGACAGCAATTTTTTCAAATTCCATGTGACTATTATTTACCAATTAATGTTTACACATAGTGTCATAGTATATAGAGTAACATTAGAGATTAGGAAATTTTCATAATGTGGTGGTAAAACTGTCTTCTATCATAACAGGAATAAAGATAAAATAAAAAAAAATTATATTGAATTTAAAAATAATTACGTTCAAATCTATGATTTTTATTATGTCGAGGTGACACTCTCTTATTGAATTATATATTTGTTCCTACTCACATTAATAAATAAAACTGACTAATTTTAAATTAAAGGATCGAAAAGCTTATATTTATAGTATTTTTATGTATTTATCTCAGAAGAATATAAAGAGGATAGGCCAAATAATTAATATGAGAAGAATTAATCCATAAGAAAGAGGAGTAATTATAATTTATAAAGTGCTATATATATGTTGCAAGAAATGGAAAAACAAATTAAGTTGGCAATTTAGGATACTAAATGCACAAGCACAAGTGCACAACTCAACAACAGAGGTATTATGTGGAAGAAAGAATGGTTCATGAAGACAATAAGAGTCCCTCTCCTGCATGTGCTCCCCACCTAAACTCTGGACCTCCATGCGTCCCACATCGTTCATCCTTACCTTCATTTGTGTTGTGGCACAGAATAATGTCACTCGTACTTTGACTTGGCAATTGTGCATAAATTCTAATATTATGCATGGCAATGGATCCTAAATGGCACATACTAAAATTGCCTACCTGCTCATTGTTATTAAGGGTCGCCAAAATGGTTCAAACAGACCGCCCGCCTCCATTTATTGCAAGAAACATTTGGACAAAGGTACTCTTGCAAATTGTCACTAGGCTGTTCAAATTGATTGATTCGAAATTTGA
Organism: Gynochthodes officinalis; assembly: GCA_020080225.1. Lineage (NCBI taxonomy): Eukaryota > Viridiplantae > Streptophyta > Magnoliopsida > Gentianales > Rubiaceae > Gynochthodes > Gynochthodes officinalis. The sequence continues at coordinate 11,979,653 of CM034625.1, read as the reverse complement.
TACAATTCGATAAATTTGGATAAGATCGAATCAAATTCTGAATTAAATCGATTTTAATTCGATTTGATTTAATTTTTTTTCACTTTTCTTTTCATACGTAATATCACTTTAAAATTAATATTTTTATGTAAAAACATGTCTACTTTTTATTTGTAAAGGTAATAAATAATTTTTATATAAATATTTTAATTTGTATATTTTTATAAAAATTAATTTGTGTATTTTATGTAATATTTTAATTTTTTATGACAAATTATTTGAATTATAAAAAACAATACTAATTTTCATTTTATAACTAATATTAACTATTTTTTTTTAAAAAGTAATTATAATTTTTTTTAAATTTTTTCATTTGGATCAATTTAGATTAGATCAGATCAGATCAGATCAAACCCAATCCAAAGTACGAAGTTGATCCGTTCAGTTCAGTTCAATTTCTGATCTGATTTAATCCGATTCGATCTGACCTGTGAATAAAAATAAATACTCCTAATTGTCACATTTTTAAATTACTTGAAAGTTGAGTTGTAATACTATTTCTCTCTCTCTTTGTCGGCATATGGGATCCTTTTCTTTTTTTTTAAAATGTAAATAATCTATTACATATTTAGTGTAAGTGAAATTGGTGCATGTCAACCTTTTAAAATGATATCATTGAATTTTAATTATTCAATTCATTATTCTTTCATTTCATGAAAAATTACATATTATGTACTCCAAACTCAATCGATAGTTGTTCTTATAGCCGAATTACTTTATTTCATGCATTTGGGATGAATCCAAGCAAAGGCTCTCTACATGTACAAGTACTCACAAAACTAACTGAGTTCGTAAGGGTTGATTTTCAATTACTCCCTTTGGATAAAATTTCAATTCGAGGCTTGTGAAAGTATGTTAGTATTAAAGAGAGTTTCCTCGGCCAAAAAATTCAAAACGAATATTATCACATCTTTTAATAATAATAATAATAAGTCAAATGTTGTTAAAAGAAGAGGTAACTGACAAAATGATTTCTCATAAATAAGTGAATAATCTTTTTTATTCCTCACATTTAAAAGGATAAAAAAATATCCCGACCATTTTATTAGTATACTTTTTTAGTCATAATAACACTATCATTTTGACGAAAAATTGGATAAAATTGTATCGGAGTACTAAAAAAGTATACTAATAAAATGTTATGAATATTTTTTCATCGTTTTAAATGTAAATGATAAAAAAGATTATTAGCCAATTTGTGGAAGACCATTTTGTCAGTTACCTTTAAAAAGAAAATAAAAAAAAATACTTACAAAACTTTTTCATTATGTTGGAATGGGATTGCTTTAAATTTCAATATTGAAATGATTCAACAATGAACAAAACAATCATACTACATGTTTTGCTTGTGGAAAAAGTATTGGGGCTTCACTAAAAATGGAGATAAATGGAACGGGAACGGTGGGACTTGGACCGGTGAAATTCCGTCACGGGAAAATCCGCAATTATATTTTGAGCCGTTCTATTAAAGGCATTTGAGGCCCACTCCAATAGTTGCATCACAGACTTCAAGTTGACGTGGTTCAACAGAATGATCGTAATGGGCTGCGGGCCTTTCTGGCCCAAGTGGACCATTACATGTTTCAACATCTATCTTATAAAATTTCAACCCTTGCGGTCGCAAATCGCAATAATTATGCTCAGTTGATTCTGAAATTTCAGAACCAACAATTATAATTTAAAGATATTTTTTTAGACCATGATATGACATGTGTTTTGCCCTATAATTGTGTTGCCATAAACAAGGGATAAACAATCTTAGAAACTAAGCACAAGTCATGATGGACATCATTTCTTAGACTTGGAGGAAGGGGAGTTATTAGATCTTTCTCCCAACTCATAAAGTTCAAACTCTCTATCTCTAATGTGAATACCTAACATTTAAAAGATTTTCAGAGTTACCATTATTTACCGTTCACAGTTTCTCGCATAACCCATCGTCATATTTTACACTGTTCAAATAATTGAAATTGCGATTTCGAGTGATTTTATAAATCATATTTTCTTTTGATGTAAAATCCCGGAAAAGATAAAGTTCTTAACTTCTCTAGGGTTTAGGAGTCACTAATTTAGGGTTTATGCATATTGTGAGTGGAGTAATGATATTTTTAGTTACACTATGCACTATCCATATTATGAGTGAAATAATGATATTTTTAATTACTTTTTATGATGACAAATAAGAATAATTGACATAATAAATATAAAAAGACAAAATTCAATAACCACACATGTTACTGAATATAAAATAATAAAAAATAATTTTATTTTTTTACACTTACTATATTAGTTACTATAGTTTTTCATTATAAAAAAGCATTATAAACATCATTAAACTTTTTTCTAAAATGCATCATAATACATCAACGGACCAAGCCGAGCAAGTTAAGGCCTAAGTAGCCGCACGGACTAGTCCACTCCAGTGAGCCTGCTCCAATCTAACATTTGTCCAAAGCCATGGACCATGGACTGGGTCTTTTGTTAAGAACAGACTAACCAAGTCAAAATTCCCTTTACACTTGGTGGAATTGAATAAAGCACAGATTTGATGAGAATGGAACATTGTAACATCATAGTATGATATCAGAGAGTAAATTAAATTTAACTAAACTATACAAATCTGATCAATGCCAAGATCATGAATCAGTATTAAATACTAACTACAACAGGGAAAAGTTCAACTTTGTCTACCAATTTGAAGACACAACTGCGAGGCGGAATGGACTTCATTTCATTCATGAACTTAGGGATCTCCAAAATCTTCAAACTTCATCGCGTTATTATCCTACAAACCACTAACCGAAAATACAAAAAATAATGCCCGTAGCAGCAGCAGCAGATTTGATCACATGCTTGTCTCGACGAATTCCGCAAGTTTTGTAGGTTTATTTTAAGGAAGAAATGGCTGTAACACTCGGATGGTGATCATTCATATTTCATACGACTGTGTCTGAAAACCAAACTTCAAGATTGATTCTAGTATATTCACCTGTTACTATGATCCTCCACAATCAAATTTGATACGCTGCACTCATCATCTTCATTATTGTTATTTTTTCGACATACCCTTTTTCACCTTCTACAAAATGCCATATATCCAGCGTATCAGACTTCTGTAGATCCAAGTGATCTCTCCTAATCTAACCCAGCCCAGACTGTAAACTGCATCCCATAACAAGCTTTAGCATGGCGGAAAAGGGTTGATTCTAGAGGTTTTGCCATTGTCCATTTGCATATATATTTCGGACCCAAAACGAGAGAAAATTTAAAAATAGGACAATCTGAAGAAGTTTGCCCATTGCTATCTTCTAAAGGAATAGGTCCAGAACACACCAAACTGAAAAAATGTACAAACAATATAGTTATAGGTTCGATATGATATAAAACTACCGATGTAGAACAATTAATTCTACTACAAATGAAAAAGTTATGACCCTCTTACAACATTGACTGATTTCTTGAGCATCATCTCTGTGTTTTTCTTTTCCCCACTGAGGCTAAGACGGCATTTATAGATCATGCCCAACTCCGTCATTGGACTTCATTACATTCCCAAATGTGTTTCACCACTAGCAATCATATCTCTAGGCTTACAATTAATATCACAATCAGAAAAAACTACTAAATAAGGCAGGGTAAATAGTACATACCTCCTTGCTCTATTATCTCTCTCACAAAGTCACAACAATGAATGTACTTCTGATGAGGGGCACCTTTTGTATTTACTGAAAGTTGGAACCTGGGGTGTAAATTGCAAGATCAGGCCAACCACTTGTACCATTCCAACATCCAGAATCTCCATTATTCTGACCATTTAAAAACCCTTCAGAGTTACTATTCCCATGCTGCAAACCAGCTCCAGGTTCACCATGTTGACCCGGACTTGGACCCAAACCCGAACTATCCTGATTCAAGTCCTGCTCACCAAACCCATATAACTGCAAATTTGAACCGTTTGGATTCAATCCCTCGTAGATATTCCCATATTGCCCTTCATTTGATGCCAAGAGTGAGCTATAGTTCCCACTCGTATCAATCATCATCCTACGGTCCTGATCAAAAGCCGCCTGTACGGACGTCCCATAAGGCTCGGTCTTGGGGACTGGTTGAGCAGTGGAGGCAGGGGATAATGATGAGGCTGCTGCTGCGGCTGCAGGGGCTGAGGATGGGGATGGGGATTGGGAGGAAGACGGCGCTGCTGAGCTGGCAGAAGTTGCTGAGGAGGAGCGTTTGGTGGATGATGATGAGCTGCGCTTAGTATTCTTCCGGGAGCCACCGCCGACAGGGATGTTTCTGAGAGCACCGCCTTTGGTCCAATATCTCCTACAGTTCTTGCAGAAGTGGCGAGGCTGCGAGAGGTTGTAATTGTTGTAGTAGCAAAATTTTGTATTTGAAGAGTCACATCTTGGGCATTTCAGGTGTTCTTGGTCAGGGAATTGTGGTTTGATCTGTGAATATATAGATGGGTCTTGCATCTTAGGTGAAAAAACTTAAAAAAGATTCAATACTAGTCTAATTTAATTTTTTTGTCTGAGGAACTTGTTCTAACAGGAAAATGAAGCTAAAGTTTGAGAGCTTGATAAATGAAATAAGGGTCGATTGTCCGGATCAAAGATGCGATCTTTGGAGCAATAGTGGACAAAAGATTGAATTTTGGGATCAAAATTGTGGTTCTTCTTGGAGATTGATGAAGATCCTAAGTAGTTTTTTGTTTTTCTGCGGTGGCATAGGAGTAGATTGTTTGGTTGTGAACCATGGCCATACGAACTGTTCGGCTTTTCGGCTCCAGAAGTGGCGAAGAAAAAATGCCAGAAAGCAACCAAAAAGACGACAAAAAGTTCAGATATTTTCCACGCCCCGAAATCAGAGTTTCTGAGCTCAGAGAACAAAAAGCCAAAGAAAAACAAAGCTTTCAATGAAAAGGAAGTACAGTTATGTCTGTTTTGATCGCAAAAAAATGGTACTATGCAACTGAAAAATGGAGCTAAGATTGTCAACAAAATGTTCAAAAGCAGAGATGAACTTTCAGGTGGGATTGTGTCCAAATAGATGAAGATCGATGGAAAAGGGAGGAGAGGTACTAATATAGATACAGGACAAGAAAGAGAGAATTTTGGGAATTGAATGAATTTGGTTTTTTTTTTAATGTGAATGAACTATGTGAGTCCGCGTGAGAGTGACGACTACAGTGATCAATCACATTAGACAGAGGCAAAAGGAAAATGCAAGAAGACATTTTTGTGTAGTGGACTTTAGTAGTCCCACCATTACCTCCTCAATACAGCATACAGTTCTCAAAATATTCATTAGTCAATTTTCACAGTCATCAGGACTTGAAAGCTTTGGATTGGCCTAGAAAACCCGGTTGATCATATGGGAGGATCCTCCCTCCTCACTCTGTCACTACATCATATCTGCATCTCCATGATTGTACCTACAAAAATAAAGCTAAGCACCTTATGGCTTATGTTAGGCTGAATAATAAACTATTGCTTTTACAATAATTATATTCTTCACGCTTGCTTGGCTACTCCAACAAATATGGCCGGATCGACCCCTCTGGGTATAACCAGTCAATACTGACCATACCATTAATTAATTAAAGATAATCATACGTGTATAATAATCTACCAACATTATTCAATTAAATAGAGACCAGCGTCAAATTGAGGTCAGAAGTTCTCTTTTCTTGGTTGTTTTGGAGTTATGGGGAAGTGCTTGTTGCTATCTTTCTTTTTCTTTTGACCAAGTTCTCATTAACTTTAAGCATGCATGACGCTTAGTGATTAAAATAACAATGTGGTAAAGACAATTATCAACTTTTATTGCCTTATATTTAATTCCTCTTATGTGAAGTCGTCTTTACTATTCACCATTTTCAAAATATTGAGATCGCAAATAATAAAATACTTTGGTTTTGTATTTCACAATATATTTTCTTGGTCATTTTACATTAACTATAAATTCGTTACCTATTAAATAGTAAATATATAAAATTACACAATACTAATTGTTCGATTTACTTTTTTGTTTTCTTAATACATTTAAAACATCAAATCAATCAAAATTCTTACTTGTGTTCTAACACTAATGTGTAAAAAAATAAGACAAATGTAGATGGGAAAACATTTAATGTGAGCATGTACTTGAATTCCTAACTTGTGCTAGTTGCATTAATTAAGAACTGCATGAAACTTATTTTATCATGTTGATTTGAGTGATTAATTTTGTTCATAGGGTCAACTAATGGATGTTAAACTAACTAAGGAATGTCTTGATCGGATGACATATTGACACTAAAAAAATTCCTTAACAGTGTTTTTCAATTTTCTGGCTAGGCTAGATCCAAATCCGAGCTCAGTACGTAGCTAATTAATTAACTTAATGACGACGTTGTTAATTACTCCTAGTTAATCCTGAGCCGCCGTTTTCATTAGCCGAGCCACTGGGTAGCCGCCTAGCCAATAGCTTGCGTGCGAGCGAAGCAGTGCGTTTGCAATCATCAAGATTCAAGCCGGGGGAGCATCATTAGGAATGATGGGGTGGCATCCATCGGGACCGTCCATTGATGGGGCGACCTCCGAGCAAGTTTTTGGATCGTCCATTTGTGGATTACATCGGCGGAATCGTAACTTTGGGTGTCCGTCACGTGAGCGCCAATCTCCCCCCGCTTTTTTAACACGTGGCAGAACCCCCATCATGGTGTAAGCACTTGCCAGGAAGAATTTTGGAGCGACAGCCATGGATTTTTTGCAGAAAGTGAAAGCCAAATATAGAGTGCCAACCCATTCTCGTTTCCCTCCTCCCATGTGGGCGATCGATATTAGTCTTAAGTATATCAAATAGTTAGATGGTGCTTTCTCACATAATTTTTCCCATTTTCAAATAATTTTTTTGTCACATTCTACACTTTAACGAAAAAATACATAAAGAAAATATAATTCAAGCATAAGTTCTTCTAAATAATAAAATATATTAACGTAAAGAAAATATATTACTAATCACATCATTTTATCACCGTGTGAATTTTAAAATGCTTTTTTTTATATCAATTTCCTACTTTATTATAATAGGTAGAATTCTCACTCTAATAATTATAGATGAAGCTTTTTATTTTTACAGCTCGAGCAAAACTACACAAAAAACATATTACAATAGAAAGATGAAATAGAAATTTTAAAACTTGTTTAAATAGTCAAGTGTTTATATAAACAGTATTTTAAAATACGTTTTTATATTTTTTTAATATAATATTATAAAATAAGACAAATATTAAAATATATATATATTAAAAATATTAAAATGTGTTTTAAAAAGTTATTCATGTACAATTTAAGTAACTTCTTAATATTCATCATATTGTTAAGAAGGATTGCTACATGCAGATCAATTTTATTTGAAATGACGATTTGTAAAACTCTCAACCCTTTCTCATGGGTACGCCATGAATGAAGTAAAGCCTAAAGGGCAGTGGGAATGGATTTGTGAGGATGATGATAGAGTTACCAGAGTAGACAGAAATGATAGAATGATTGACAAAATGGAGCTGTCAAATCCTGTCCTGTCGCGTCGTGTTCGAACCCGCGTGCAACGCGGCTCCCCCGGTATTCCTTCTTAATGCATCTTATTATTCTTCCATCTACCCATATATTGCTTGCGCCACCACCATCCTCTCATTTCTGCTCCCCAGGAATCAATGTCCATCATGATTGTGATCTCCGATCCCTGAATTGGATGAACAAATTTATCTGATTTAATCAATTAACCCGGATGCAAACAGGGAGGGGTTAGCAGAATCAGTCAGCCAGTCAGTCAATCGGAATAAAATCAGCACTGGGTGGTCCAGTTTGACTAGATCCAGATTTATGACAAACACATATGGCGAAGTCACCTTTGACGTCCATTTTTTCTAAATTTATGCACAAAGTTCAAAGGCTGCCAAACAAGGCTGTCGTATAAACGTACAAAGCATCGGCGAGATTCCAGTCAGGGATTGCGAAAGAAAATATCTGCATTTTCACTGGGCATGAAGATGGAGTACAGATCATCCGCTTCCAAACCAACACAGCCTCATTTAATTCGCATGAATACGTTTTCAAAATACGCTTTATAGTTAAAAAAAGTATTTTTATATTTTTTAAAATAATAATTATAAAATGTAAAATATATTAAAAATTATCTTTTAGAATTAAATTTCTTGGCCCACAACTGCACCAAATCTTTGCTCAGAGTATTTTTTTTGTTTTTCGTAGCTGCAAAATCCAATACAGTAAAGCTTTGAGACAAGTTGGGGCGCATACGCTACTTATGTCGACCGCCACAATTGACAATTATGCCATCACATCCGTCGCCGTTAATGGAATACGGATAATAACAGATGATCTCCGCCCATTCCCATTTTGGGTCTGTACGCCATACATGTAATGTACTACCTAGTACAGATGATAATATTTTGATAATATTTTTAAGGAAACGTTTTTCTAATTACTAATTGATGTGATAGGAAGAATTATTTTTTATACTTTTTAAAATATATAAAATAATAAAAAAATAGTTTTATGTTTTTATTTTTTCCATAGTAGTGATTTTACACCCTGAGTATTATTACTTATTTAATTAAAGCGATCTAGATTACTTAAAAAACGTTTTTCTTTCTTTTTAGGGGAAAAATAAAAGGAATTTTGTCCTTTAATTGGTTTTTGGCTTTAATTTCATTTTTGAACTATACCATATTTTCGAAATCTGGACAATGAAAAAATTAATAAACTAAACTAGACTAGAGAATTACTACTCTTTTTTTCTTTTTCTTTTTCTTTTTCTTTTTCTTTTTTAAGGGAAAAATTCAGTAAACCTCACCCCACCATCCCTGACCCCGAAAAAAAAAAAAAAACAGGGGCGGAGCGGAGGAGCCCATTTACGAGTTGGGAAACAAGGTCATGCAGTCTGTTTGATTTGGGCTGGGTCTGAAAATAATTCCAAACCAGTCCAAGTGTCAGTAGATTGATTGAGTGTGATTTAATAGAACGGCGACGTTTTGAATAAGGAAGGAAGTAGGCAAATAGCAGTTACTAGTTAGTGAATAGAGGAGGTTAAAAATTAGTTAGCAGTTAAGAAAAGCTGCCAGTCAGTGCTATATAATCTTCCTCAATAATCAGGTGGGTATGATGAATTCTGTAATCTTCCTCTTCAGTTTAGATTCTCCCTCAATAAAGTTTCTTCTTTTCCACCCTAACCTCTCATTCTTTTTCGAATGTTTTTATTGTTGTGATTTGTAGAAACTACCAATTGAATCTTGAGATTTGAAAAAACGACTAATATTTCTTTAAATTTGATAAATTCATAACATTTGACCATCTACCGTTAGTTGACTAACGTTATCCTTCAAACTATAATATTTAAATTACATTTAACCCCTTGATGTTTGTTTTAATTACAAAATAAACCCTGAAATTTAACAAAATAGGTTTATTGCTACTTTTTTTCTTATTTAATTAGTATTGCAAAAAGGTTAATAACAACTATTGATAAACAAAAATTAGATACAATTTAGACAATTATCTACAAAATTTAATAATATAACATCTTACCAAAATAGATATAAAGTTTAGATGTTGCAATGTTTTATTATGCTTATTTTATTATTTCCATTCAAATAATTTAAGTTTAGTCTAATAAATATAATTCTTAGTTTTATGACCATTACATCAAATCATAATAACCAAAAAAATTCTTAAATTTATGACTAGTAAATCAAATTCTAATAACTAAAAAAAATGCAAGCAATTTAAATAAATAGTTATTTATTAAAAGTTTATAGAAATACACAAATAATAAAAATAATCATTTAAGCATTTAAAGGGACAATAATGATAGATTAATATTGAAAGTATAATAAGAAATTTAGAAAATAAGTATTTCAAATGTGAAGATGATGAAATAGTAATATGGTAAAAAAGTGTTAATTTTACTATTCAATTTTCAAAAATTCTAAAGGTATGTATTGATATTATATTCTTATTACTCTTTTCATTTATTGGTTTATGATATAAAATAAAATTATAAAATTATTCTTCATGAAAGAAAAAAAAAGAAAAAAGAATATAAAATAAAGAAATAGAAGTTATTAAATTTTAATTAATAAAGTTTTAAAACTTTTAAGGTAATTTTGTAATTACAGCAAACCTTCAGGGGTAAATATTATTTTTTTAGATTGATTTTTTTTTTCTTTTTACTTATCCCGTTGGTTGACTTTAATGATCGTTAAGCGAAAAGAAGTATTAGTAATTTTTTCAAATCTCGAGATTCGATTAGTATTTTTTACAAATCATAAGGAGATTAGATGTAATTTACCCTTTATTGTTCTACGACTCCCCTGATTCTGACACCAATACATACCTCCAAGCTCCAGTTTACATCATCATTCATGTCAGTTGTCAAGGGCCCAATGGATCCGGAAGGAGCCCAGGTCACCAAGTCATCAAATTTGCACATCATGGACCCAAATTTGCATATCGGCTTGGCGGGACATCCACGATTCATTTCCCACATATGCTTGTGCATGATTCATACGAACCCAGAACTCAGAGTGAAGCATTTCCATTTACCTACTGGGCCGAGCCAAACGTGTTACAGCTTATACACGGCGCACGCTTTTTACCCCAAGGCTTTTAAATCACACACGAGTGGCGAGGCAAGCTAATCGTACCCATCACTCTACCCAGGCCCATCGATCTACTTCTCACTTGGTATGAAAAATTTTCGCAAGCTGTGGTATTATAAGAGACTTCAAGGTAAACCTTAGGCATGTTGTGCCACTGGCATCTACACTGATATTGGCTTTGGCATTGGCATCTTGTCCCAGACTGAAATGAAAAGGAGCCTACTATCAACCAAAATGCAGCAGCCAAAAAATGCAAATGGGTAATAAATGCTGCACTCTGGTAGTTACAATCTCTGGGCAGCATGCATGAGAAAATACAAATGACCCAAAAAGTCAATTTCTTTTACAAAAAGGACCAAAAAAAAAAAAAAAGGCAAAAAGGTTTAACTAGTTAATGTATAACAAAAGCAAGCTAAAAGCATCCTACAAAAAATAATGCTATTGAAGCAAAATATTCTTAAGGCCCTGCAAGTTAGCAGCAGCTCCTTTCCAGCAAGATTTTTGAGTAACACTACATTTACCTTAGGACTAGTAGCAATAATAGGACATCCTTTAGTTTTCAATCAAAGGAGAGCTACAATCACAAACTTTCCTGACTTCAACCCAAAACAAGAAGAACAGACTGCCATCTTTTCCTTTGGAGAGAAAGGGGGGTAAAAAGGTAAAAAGTATAGGGTGAAGCAGAAATGGGTAGAGGAAGTCGAAAGAAGCTGGTTTTCCAGGACAATGAAAAGTCGCTTTGCTGTGATCCTACTACACTTTCCTGTTTGGTGCCAACATTAGAAGCATGTGCTGTAGATTATGATGCACTCGGAAGATAGAGCCTCAAAGTTCTCCCAATAAGCCTTGTTGAAGAGAAATCCAAAAATGTTCACCATGCCACTCTCAATACAACCCTCCAGTGCCGACTATTTATGCATAATACATATACAAGCTGTTTGCAGCAGCACAAGCTATCGAGTTTTCAGTTGGATGCCATGCCAAATGGAGCAACTTTGTTGTGAAATCAAATGAGTTCCCATTGGCATCAACTCCTGGACTTTCAGCACCTGAACAGACATCCCAATATTGTCAAAGGAAAATTCCAAAATGACAAGCTACCCAAAAAGGAAGATGGGGAGAAGAAAGGAAAAAGATGTTCATTAAGAAAGTGACTTCGTATACTTCTCTAAAAGCAATTACCTCTTCTGACAACACGAGTTAGACTACTGCTCAGAGATCTTGAGGGCCGGGAAGGGGTCTGCACTTGTCTCCTAAACAAGGTCAAATCCAGAATATTTAAATTTGTTACTACTATAACCACAAAAGTAATCACATGTAGTTAGTTTTTGTTCTGCTATATATGCACCTCATTGGATTTTTGCTAGCTTCAAGAGTAGTTGCTTCAGTACTGCCAGCTCCGCAACCAAACACTCGGAATAGATTGCTGGATGCAGTCAGATGCAGTAAATTTAGGAATTTTTCAACGACCTTTGCATATTAACCAAAGAAGAGAAGGGCTGAACGCATACCTGTAAGAACCAGTTGCTACTCGTTGACCATCACCACTTAGGCAACACTCAAATTTATCAAAGATAGAATCATTTTCATATAAGTCACATAACTGTAGATCAACAATTTGATTTATCAGTAAAAACACATAATATTATTGGGGTTAATTTAATGAAAACTAGTCTAATAAAGGTTGTTCACCTTCGGTCTCAGATACTCGTGAACCTGGAAGGTTGCAACAGGACCGGAATCCATATTAATGTCCCACAACTGAACAAACCAAGTGAAAATAGGGTGAGAAATGAAACACATTACAGAATACAATTGTATTACCTATATGCGTCTTTCCATACCTGCAATTAATATTCACTATGGTTGCATCTAAAAACATCTCAATACAAAAATGCTAATGGTATGAATGCCTCATTAATAAAGACAAGATGGAAACCCAAATAATTACTAGCTACAAGTTTGATCCAGTCATAGAGAGGAAGAAGAGACTTCACTTCGAAAAGGGTGCACCTATCCAACAATAAATAAACCCTATAACTTTCATATTACAGCCAAACAGGGGAAAATTTAAAAATTAGTACCTTAAGGGTCATGTAATCACGGCTGAGAATATATCTTCCATCTTTTGCAAATTTAATATCTGAAATTGAAGCTATTATCTCAGTGAAAAATGATCTGGAACCCGGTGTCTCCTGTTCTTCAAACCTGAAGATGACGTGTATCTTGAGTTCCAAAGCATAATTATAGGAAGCAATGGATAGATTTAAGAACTTAGAGTCATCATCTTTCAAAGAAAAGCTAAGTTGATGAACAAGAGGGGAGCCACTTGTGTTCAATTCATGAGATATTTAAAACTTTCATGTGAAGAAACTAAAGACAAAAGAAACTTCCATCAAACAAAGAAAATGCAAACCTTTGAGCACTTACAATTTAGAATGTGAATCACACAAAGCTGACTGCCGCAAATCAATGAGACGAATCGATCCCTTTGAGCTACTATATGCTAACATATTACAGTGAGTAGGATGAAACTCTGCTGAAGTTATAACCTCTGCAGCAAAAACATATATAATGTCAATAACTGCGCATGGCTGACAGTAGAATGCCAGAGAAAAATTTACACAGTGAGCAGTTCAGACAAAATATAACTGATCGCTACACAGTAAAACTTTATTTGGTAACAAAATCTTCTTTGCTTGGTCTGCTATCTACCCATTCAGTGACACAACACCCTGTTTGCTCAGAATAAGGGTGTTGCACGACTAAAATAGAACATCAAGCATAAGATTAGTCAAACATTTAATTTTTTATTCAAGTGATAACCATAAAGTCATCTGGGCCAGACAAGGCTGCAGCCAACAAGTATGTAAAATTTCCATCAATCCATAATTTAGGTGTTCAATTCGGATGTCAGGAATAATTTCCATAAAGTGGAGGGGAAATCTTCATTCAACATGGAAATGAAGACAGGGAAGATCTGCAAGCAAATCATATCTTTAATGTAACCAAAATGGTTTTTCCAAACAATGCCAATTGTCAAAAAGATTATTTCATGTCTTATTTCGATATTCTAAGGACAGCATTAACGACAATAAAATAGTAAAATGATGATTTCATTCTTGCTTCGTGGTCTTTATAATGTAAATGTTTAAGGGATTACTTCTTCAGAAGGAAGCAAAGGTGAAGTTCAAAGCATTTACTTCTGCAGAAAAAAGAAGGCGAAGTTCAAAACCTTCTTCAGAAAAAATAAAGAAGAGTTTCAAATTAAGAGGGAAAATTAAACATTAAATGAGACTATAGATTAAGAATATGTAAACTCACCAGTTAGATCCTCCATATTTGCTGGCTTCACATCAACAATGTTGAAACTTTGGTTACTTATTTCCAAGTTCCAGAGATTTATTCTCAAGTCATCAGCTGATATAAACGTTTCACCATCACTACAGAGGACAAGAGAGATCAGAAAAGAAAATCATCACATCTCAGCTGAATTCTCCTCTGTATTTAATTGAAAATTTTCAAAAAGCTTATAACAGAGATAACAGTACAAACAATTTTAGACAATCCTAAAGCTCAATCACCATGTATGATGACCATATTCAATATTATCTTTAGAGAACTAACTCAATGAAATACCATTTAGAAAAGACTCAAGTCAGCTGTCAAATCTTCTCTGTCAAGATAAATATGAGCATTGGCAAGATTTACTCTTACCCTAAAGTATGTACATGTTTTGATCTAAGAATTTATATACATTGACTGAACTACTAATGCAGCTTATTCCTTTCCCTTGTTCCTATGCTATCATTTCAGCAGATATGACTAAACCATACAATTCACACACAGATTAGGAAGCCATAAATTTGGTAAGAAAAAAATGTGCAACAATTAATTTACAAGCTCTTGCCTCATTGGTACTAACAGCTTTGAGCTTCATTACAGAACCATACTCGACAGGTAGGTGACAGAGTTGAAGAAGACTGAAAAGAAACCATACATCATCAGATTTGGATTCTAACCTGTTATTTGAAATTGAGTTAATGTGATAGTCATGCGCATGAGCATAAACCCTTCTGCATCTGGCAACCAGGCTGGTCTCATTGCTAGTAACCTGCTTCATAAAACCAAAAATTGTAATGAGTTAGATACAGTAAATCAGCCCATGCAAATTTTCCAATTGAGACACACAGACCAGGTTTCCAGCACGTGAGGGTTAAACTTAAGCTAGCACTGTTCTCTGAATTTAGTTTTTCTCTAAGATTTGGTTAACATATTTTCTACAATATATAGGATCAAGACCTTGCTCATTTTTAATATTTTAGAAGTTGAGTTGAGGTCTAGAATCTTGGTCGTTGCAGAGTGACCCAAATTATTAAGGTAAAGCCAACTGGCATAAATAAAAAGACCTAATTCAAGGATATCTTTAAAACCATTCATGAATGTCATGTAATTAATTCTATAAATTCCAGGAGAAAATGTAAGCTTTGAAAAAGTACAACTACCACAGGTAAGCGTAGCGATGATATGCCCCCAAGAGGAAATGTCATGTCATTGCTCAAGGAATTGCAAGATCTATCAGGGTAGCCTCCATTTGCCAGATATGGTTTAGAACAGGAAGAAATGCTTGAGCTAGAAGCGCCGCCATTCCCGACGGCCTTGGATGGGTCAATATTCATGTCAGAGATTTTCTTGACTTTCTTCTCTTGGACCTTTTTTACACAACAACACATCAAATTCCGCACAAGTAATAACCACCAAATATAGGTTAAGTTTTAACCAAGTATGGACTCAAAAGTTTCGAGTTATATGCAACCTCAGCAATCTTATAAAATTCTTGAATCAAATCATATTAAGTAAAACCAAGCTAGTAACTAGAGCAAAATTTTCACATGACATGGACCATCAAGATGGCAGAATGTTTGCAAATAGCAATCTCTTCAAGATTCTTCAATTAGAAGAATATTATAGTGAATGAAACTTGATCAACTAACAATATACACCATTTACCAGCATGAAGCATCAAGTATAAGATTTCACAAATACTTTTACCATACAACGTAAGCAGCAAGGTATGCGAGCGCCTCTAGTTGAGTTAAATGTAAGAAGAAAAGTATGTGCATGAACATCAAAAATGAAGCAGAAGCAAGACAGACTCATTTAAGATCTTTCACATAGAAAATTTTCAGTGGTTAAAAGCGGGTTTAAATGATAATCAACATATAACAAGAGACTAATTTACTTCAGAGAAAGATGAAACAAAAAGCATGCCATGGGCGTCAAGATGCTGGGCATTTCATTTAAATGACAAATCAAAAAGGAAAACCCATAGATATAATTATCTCCGCTGCTGAATTAATGATTATGGAACTAGCAAATTTACCTTCCAAAACTTGATGGTTTTATCATTAGTGGACAGAAGAAAGAGGGCACCATTTGCTGTTTGGCACCACCGAATCTTGTTGATTTTTTCCTCAATTTCCAAACTCTTGAGATAGTCAAACTGAATTAAAAAGATGTGAAGATATTAGAGCAGAAAAATGGTAAAATCTCCTCCCGGCAATTATTTTAAGAAGATCAGAACAAGGTGATTACAAAAGAAGTGGGAAGTCTAACACAAAAGATGCTCAAATACATATGGAATCATAAAATGGCATCTTACATCCTACCATAGACATTCCCAATCACAAAAGCTTTCCCGACTGATCCTCCCTCTTTTGCTTTTGAAAAAGTTAACATGGTTTACATATCACATAGATTTTTTTTTCCCCCAGGAAACATGAAATTTACATTTCAAAGGCTAGAAACTCTCTCTTAGACCTTGAAAAATACAGGAAACTGTTTCCCAAAATTTGGTAGTTCTACAAGATAGTTTGACATTCAGCAGGAGTTGGTGCCAAAACATACCTCAGGTTCATGACTCTGAAATTCTGTCTTATAACGGAACTCTGGATGCCGGCTTACTGGATAATCCATCCTTTCTAAGTCTCTTCGACTTACACCATGCTACAAAACAGATTTCCAGAAGAGAAATATAGTAAACATATAGTAAACAATGACAGTCTATTTTTCATCTCCCTTAGGAGATAATAACTTTCCCAAATGATCTACACCTAAAATCTTCTGCATTCACCAATAACAATAATAATATTAATTAACTAATAAATTCTCCTTCACAACAGCTCACCTCCTTTGTATCTGTCCTCTCAAACAACACTACTCTGCCCCCGCGGTCACCAGTAGCAAGATGATCACCAGTTTTATCAAACTCAATTGCTGATATAATGTCAACTGCAAAATTAAGTACAAACAAACATATAAGAGTTCCTTGTCCAGTGGTTGTTATGCATCATCCTTCACAAGGAGGCCAATAAAATATATCGCCCACGAAACTTATGAACATTATGGTTGAGGAAAATGCGGAAAAAAGTTAAGATTCAAACCTAATAAAGCTTTTCAAGTGTAAAATAATAGAGCAAAAAACCAGATTTATACATATCAAATAGAGCACATGATAATCTCCTAATTTGCATCAAATTGTATGGTAATGCAATTAATTAACAAGCCAAGAATACATTTCAGAGAGACCATCTGAATCTATCCGTCAAATTCAATTGACAATTTTCTCCAGGTATATCAAAAAACCAATATAAAAAGGTGTACTCAAAAGATACGAACCTGTATGAAACATGTGAACAACAAACTGAGTGAAAGCTTGGTCAACACAGTAGACTCCTATGTCCTTACAACAGAAAAATGTGTACTTAAAGTAGCAAAAAGCTCAAAATCCATAGGTCTAGTCATCATGGTCAGACAATTTACCGTCCCATCAATATCCCCATTCAGCGTGTCGGACAGGAGCCAGCACACAAAACGTGTGCGGTGCATATTACTTCACTATTGGTAGACCAGATTGGTTGACCATAATCAATAAATTCAACTACCCAACAACACTGACTTAATATACTTTTGATTGAATTAGGTAAGCTCCATCAACCTTCCCTTTTAGGTTTTCTTTCCCCAAAACGTAAACTTAAATGTATTGCGTTCAAGAGACTTGGCTGACAAACTTAAATGTGCTGCGTCCCAAACAGTTGGCTAGCAAAGTTAAATATACCGTGATCCACACAGTTGGCTGCTTTCAAAGACTTTGCCGATTTATAAGTCAAAAACACATGACATCTCACATCTTTTCCACGTCACACAATGAGCAAGCTAACTTTACTCTATCAATCTTGTGCCGAATTCAGCCACCACAAAATGGTATTCCCATACGTGGAAGCGGCAACTCATCTTATGCCACGTTGCAAAACCTTCACCATCTTTTGACCCAAGATGTAATTCATAGAAGGGTTTGTCATCTAAAAGTCATTACCCTTTTATTCAACTTCTTATGGTATGAAAGACGAAGCTGGCCACCACAACAGTAACCCATTTCTACAATCCGCTTGGGATTACTACATGCAGTAAACTAAAGTCATTGTAATCCAGAGAAAGAAGAAATGCAGGTAGTCAGCACAGATGTCCAATCTTGCTATTAGTGCTTGAAACTAATTCTCAAAATGAGGACTATATAATGATACTCCCACATAACAACAAGATGAGCCAGTTTGAAAACACTATTCCACCATCAGTGAGCAAATGACAGAGATTGAAACCACAACATAAACAAAAAAGAACATGCATTGCAAAACAAAGACAGGAAAATTAAAATCTTAACTTGCACCAGACTCAATTGACTTCAGTCCCACGCTGTTCAAACCTAATTAATACGAAAAAAGTTCACATGCATAACAGTTAAAAACAATCCACAATATAAATCCCAAAAATTAGCCCATAAATCAACTAACTTTTCCACAATAAACGATCTAGAAACATGCGAAAAACCAGATATCCAAACCCTAATGACTAAATACACAGTAAAAAACCTATGGATCCGAAGAGTGAGTGAGTGAGTGAGTAACTGAGGCAAAGTCACAAAATTTATTCAATGCACAGTAATACCTTCCTGAACTTCTTCGCCGGCTGTGCGTTCACCGAAGACCTGAGAGAATTTCCACTCAAGCGGCGGTGGTGGCCCCGCCGGAGGAGCTGCCACGACCTCTCCACCATCACCACCGTTCATATCTTCTTCCCTTTCCAAATCAACAGTGTCCCCAACAAACACCACAACACTAGAACTACACCACCACCGCCAAATCAAATCGGAGAATCGAAAATCGCGCAGAATGAAAAAATAAAAACAATCACTTCGTTCGTAAAATACGGGAAAAACATAAATTTTAAAAAACCAAATAAAAAAGGTCGAAGAAGACGATCGCTTCTAGGTTTTTGAGGATCGGAGCTTCATATAAAAATGTTGTACGGATTCAGATTCAACAATACCCTAACTCTGAACATCCACAATAATACTGCAAACAGAGATTTATTCCATAAAAACAACAGTATTTAAAAAAATAAAATAAAATCCCCCCTTCCTCTCTCTCTGCACTTTCTCTCTCTAGAGGAGAAAAATGGGAAATTAAAAATGAGCATCGAACCGTTCTTTTGCCTTAGGCGAACCAAAACACTGTTGAGCTCTCCATCAATAATACATTCTCTCTCTCCACCCCATTTTTATATTTTCTCAAGCCTCACTATCGTCACGTGCGGCGGACACAATTAATTGATCCAATCCGTTGAACACCATGACTTGTCCAGAATGGACGTGGTCGATTTCGCGAGTAATATTGGAAACCGTGACGGTCGGTTATATTAGAGGGAAATGATTAGGAAATATGTTATTGAAGCTGTGTAGACTACCCGGAGCATTGTTGAAGAGGACACCGCGGGGTGAGGTAAAGTAAAATGACGTATATGTCCTTGTCTTTTTCTCCATATATTTATATTATCTTTTAATAGATAAATTTTAATTTTTGTAAATATTATTATTATCATTCTTGTCTTTTTCATCCTACACTTACTTTCTTAATAGAGAGATTTTATTTTTTGTAAAATTATTATTATTATTTTATTTTATTTTGGGGAGGTTGGTGGGGGCGTTAAAGGTCTTGAGGAAGGGGAAACGACAATGCAAGAGGTTGAAAAAGTGAGTTTGGATATGGGGCTGAGAGAGGGAGACGGCGTGGGTTTTCTTTCTCAGTGAGCCGATGGGAGTGTAGAAGAAACTGAAGGGAAAAACAAGGGGAACTGTCGTGTTATAAGCAATCCCACGAGGATTAACATGTCAGGTTGCGGAGTCCGGGCATCCATTTTGAGGAGCACATTCATCAAAATGACAAATGCGCAATCCGAACTGTCTGTTTTGCATGTTAAGGATTTTGATTCTTGACCACCAAAAAACGTTAATTTTGGTCTGATTTGGTGGATAAATGAAGGGATAGCGTAAGGCGATAGTGATGTTTAAATCGTGGCAAGTTTTATGTACAACTGGTCAGGTTTGTATCCTGATTAATAATCTAAAATTGCTTAAGGTTCTGGGGTAGCAGGACTGTTATTCAGTACTAGTGGAAAAACATTCAATCATACGTTGTTGGTAATGATTCCAAGAAGTCTTCGCACCCTCAAACAAATTATTCTGGGACATTAATAGCCCTCTGTTGTCAATCCATTCAATTTACAATGTAACATTTGAAAACAACTTTCACACTGACTACGTTCACTTTCATTCGTCAGTAATATTCAAGGAGTTGGTGTCTGTTGGTTGAAACGTACTGCTATCTTGGGGAGGAAAAGACATGAAACTGTTTGGAGTTCCTGCAGATAAGCAACTGTATATTCTATCAGGATAAGCGTGGTCTGTGGATGAGAATGTCAGTCGTCCTGGAAAGAAACCAGATTTTCCATGAATGCACTCATAAATTTGCTGAGAGTTGGAAGCAAAAGGCCAAAAACTGAGAAAACTAATGACAGACTTTTATTCTGTATTGTCACCAACAACTGAATACAATTGTTGCACATTATCAAATATTATTCCAAAAACAAACAATTAAAAAAAAAAAATCATCTAATATAGTAAAGAACCCCAAAAAGTCCCCAAGTTTTCTTAGTAAAGCAAGCAACTCGATTAATACAAATTTTACCATCAGTAATGCAGGGAATAGCTGAGTTTTGAGATGAGCTTCACCACCTTACAGCTAACCAAAAAAAAAAAAAAAAAGAGAGAATAAGCTAGAAACTTCAAGTTTTCCGTAGCGATCAACAACTTTCATCTCTATCCAACAATTCTTCAGTAAAAGTACCCAAGAACTTGACCTCCGACATTCTGTCGAAGTGCCTCTTCATGATCCATCACGCCACTTGGAGTACTTATTACTACATATCCCCACTGCATGGACAGCAAAAAAGTCAAAAAATAACAAGTCGTCAGAGTAGTTGAGGATTTGAAGTATAAAGAAGATAAAGGGAAACCAGGATCTCAAAACATTATAGTTCTCTTCTGTGCTCATTGCTCAACAAGAAATATCTTATAATAGATAATTCTCAAAAGGGTAATTCACATATTGTACCTAACTGCAGAAGATTAAACTCACATGATACTATTTTAAGCAATCCAAGTTTCAAAAGCACACGAAAGCTACAATACAGTATAGCATTTCAATAATGTAATCCAGTCAACGAAACCATAATTCTTTTACTAATGGGTCTACAGCCAAAAGAGAATTAGAAAATCGAAAACAACCCAGGATTGGATTAGGCAGTTATATCCTCCACGGCCTATAGAACCTCTTTATCTTGTAAGGTAACAAAAAACTATGCATTAAAAAGTAAGCACCTAGCCGGATTTGCAATTCAACAAAGATCCAAAACAAGGCCAGAAAGGATTCTAATTTCTGTGCTCCAGGTCTGATGATTGTAGACAAGTAAAATAGATCATGAACTGAAATGCCAAAAGAAATAACCTTCACACACCTGATGCGTAGGAAGTTGACGTTTGGTATAACTCTCAATGTTATTTGCCTTGATGTCTTGCCTATATGTTAGAGCACGGCAATCATTAACCCTGCCCGACAGTTGGACAGTTATTTTACCAACTCTATGGGGATCATGTACTTGAAAATCTTTGACATACCCTGAAAACAGACAGAGGAGTCAGCAACGCATAAAACAGGAACCAAACACAAAATATTCATCCATTGTTGATGCAGCATAACAACTACTCCACATAGTCGCCGAAGTTGTCACAAGGTTCAAAATACTTCTTTTCAGAAGCAATAATGTCTAAAACATAACATAAACTTAATTCGAATCATTTACTTCAATTACTCAAGAACTGCCACATAACTTCATCAAACAAGGTTCCAACGACACCGTCCATTCAATACCAATTCAATCATGCATAACTTCAATTTTCTAAACAGTTTAACCCGTTCCACTCTTTTGACTCCTTTTTTGGATGTTAAACTCGCACGCGCGCACATACACAAACTCAAACTTGAAAATTCTCATTTTTTAAGTACATAGTTAAAGACACCTTTAACACAAAACTTCAAAGTTCTCATTTTTTCATCTAAAAAGGGATCAGGCAGCAACCTCTATATTTCATGATTTGAAGGAAGGAAGCCATGACATTGGAGATGGGTTGAAGCTGAGCAGACGCAAACCCTCTTCTCTCGGCATTCACGATCGTCCTCAATGCGTCATTTAATATTCTTCTCCCCATTTTCTCCTCCAAAATTTCAATGAATTCCTCTCACTCAACAAATCCAACAATATCGTCAGTCACTGCAAAACCTTCCCATTTCCCACCTTCAGGCAGTTACATAACACATATATATAGACACGCACAAGGAAAATGATTTTACCAATTAGGAATCACAACCATATGTGTCTATATATATATTAAAAAAATGGTAAACACCGTTCTTCCCCAGACCAATTTCAAGGTAATTTGCATCGTTAACAAATCGGCAGAACATAAAGATACACTCGAAAAAAAAAAAAAAGGATTTTGTTTACATACCAATACCCGTAAGTTTCTGCAAGTGGCTGGTAATGATATCCAGATCCTTCACCGGAATATCAACACTATAGTCAGGGTTTAATTTTGGAGAAGTTAGGGTTTAAGGATAAAAATGATTACGGAGAACAGTGACCAACGCTGTGAGAGTAAACAAGAGGGCGGAAAAGGAGGAGGAGAAGGAGGATGGGCTGGAAATTTACCATTTCAGCCTAGGACTGGCAGTCCAAAAACTCACACACATATTTGGGCCTTACTATTTTGTTTGTTTACTTTAGGCCTGTTCTTTGTAGATTTACTGCTGTTTTTGGCAAACGGGCCATTATACGATGCTGTCCTCATCAATCAAATGCAATTTCAAGCTTAAATTCATCAGTTGTCGGGGTATAGCAGGCCAATTAGAGAATTGTGAAAAACGTGATTAACATATATTTTAGGCTGCTGCTAATTGGGTTGCCCAAGCACAGTACGTCACCGAACAATTAAGACCTTTGGCCTGTTTTTACCCCCACACGATCATGGTCGGTTCCACATGGCAATAACAATTAATATCATGTACACGTGTGTGTATTGATTATATTTTAAAATATATTTTTATTTTTTTTCATATTCATTACTATTTTCATTTTTAGGGTAAACTACCTAATTATCAGTAGAAACACAACTATATATGTCTCTGTCTCTAATAATCTGAATCAATGAAAACCATATTGAATTTCTCAGAGTGTTCAAGTGTTTGTACTTAATTAGTAGAGATATCAAATTAACTGCAAAAACTGTAAAAATACTTTGGAAAGTGTAAATACATGTTATGATATGGTTAATCGTACACGCCTAAGTTCTGTTTATTAACATGCCTCTAATTAGTGATTCACCTAGGGTACTGGCATCAAATATCTTGAAAAACAACGTTAAACGTTATCTTTAGTTCTCTCATGGAGGCAGTTTTAACAGTAAGCCATGAGTGTGGAATTAATGCAATCATATGCATGGTGCACGATGAAACATGATCATTAAAAAGCCGAGGAAACCAGGGTCACTGTGATGCTGTTAAGTATAATGCGCCAATAATTATTTCCAAAATACTATTAAGATTGCGAGCTGACATAGGTTGATGTCTTTATTTGCACGTGTTTAACGTCAGTGAACAAATTTGACCCTAACGACCTAATATCCTAATTTCTTTTTTATATAAAATGAGATTTCAATTTTTAGAGTTTGTACAAACAAACATCTTAAAACGTATTTTTCATTTTTTTAATATATTTTTTATTTTATACAAATATTATTTTAAAAAATACGAAAATATATTTTGAAAAATTGTTTCCTTTCTGCTTCATTTTTCTGAATAACGATTAAAATTAAAGGAGACATGCCATGTAAATACAATTTGAGGAATATTGGACCACCCATGCAAAAGAAAATAAGAACTCTAAACATCCAATTTGATCACGATTCGCCCACCATGGGAAAAATATATATATATATTGCGGTGCCATGCATGCGTGGATTGATGATATATGTGGAGAGCACCATGAAACTCCTTTTCCTATATCTGGAAAACATACGAAGAGCAGGATTCTTGGAACTTTCTTTCTTGTTCGGCCTATTAAATTATTAATGCACCGGTTCTTTGTCATCCCACTTTAATCTTATGTTCCTTCCACCTATCCTAAACTTCTTTCCTTCTAGTGGCTTTTTATCGACAATTGCAAATTGGACTCCACTTCTTCATCTCCAGTTTTCTTTCTTTGTATTTTTTTAATCAATTGTTTATTTTAAAAAATGACATAAGATATGATACGCAAAGGGTGGTACAAAAGATTTAAAATTACTTAGTGGAACATAAGTAATTTATTTGTAAAAGCTTACATTTTTTTAATAAAGCATGTATAATTCAAGGGGTCACTGACACTTTGTTTATTTTTATTTTAATTAACTTGTTATGCAAATTTTAAAAATGTAATAATTGTATATAATATTTAGTCACTCGGGAGAACTTTAGCTTAGGGTGAGCTCATAAAAATCAAGCGCACCAACACAAACATTATCTTTTGAATTTGGTAACGAGATAACTTTTAGAGTGAATGTGAATTGTATTTTAAAATATATTTTTATATTTTGTAAAATAGTTATTGTAAAATAAAAAATATATTAAAAAATAAAAAATATATGCTTAAAAGCGTTATAAAACACTAACTAGAGGCATCCTTAAATTCACTATTAGTACAAACTGTTTATGCTTAAGTTTTAGGCTAATTCAAAAGTCAATAGTGAATTAAAAGGAATATGCTAGATTATTCTCAACAGGTAAGTTGCGTTTCTCCATAATATGATCCAATTGAGTCAATAATAGGATAGGTGTGAATCTTGGAATATTAGGCACGCTGCACGCACGATAAGAATAGTAGCATAATGTCATTCTATGAATCGCAGAAAATTCTTGCCTAAGATCGGGTATATATGCCAATTAATATTCCAATACGGACGTTTGTGCATTTTTTTCATTCTCTAATCCTTTTGAGGATACAAATCATGCAGTATTGTTAATCAATCGCGGCCCAATGCATTAACCTTGTGTTATGGGCAAAAGGAAAAAATTTCAAAATTTGAGGTTGATTGTCCATTTGGCAAGGGCCAAGGTACTCCTCTCATTCTATAAAAATACTGATATAGCAACAAATCAATAGTAATGATGTTAACAATGGGCAATGCATGCTATTATTGGTATTCTTATTTTTTTATAAAAATAAAATCAACAATAAAAGAAATAATGATATTTATAATACAAAATTTTAATAAATTCCCACTGACATTGACTGATTGACATTCGATTATGGACAAGTCAGTGTTGATAAGCATCAAAAGTGGAAAGCAAATCAATATACAATTCTTTCTCTAGCCAATTAAGGATTTAAGTCACTAAAAACACGAAGTGGGATTGAATGAATGAGATTTCTATTCGGGTTCATCAAAAGAGAGCAATTACATGAGTTACAAATTAACACCACTAGAAAAAATAAAATTCTTCTATCATTACAGCATCTTAAGAATATATTTTTTTTACATTTTTAAAATAACTCTTATCTTACTATATTTATAGTGGAAATTATAAAATACGTTTTAAAGTATAATTTATAAACACCAAGATGTGTATGATTTGATGTTTTAAAATACATTTTAAAAATATTTTTATTTTTTAATATATATTTTATCTCATAATTATTAATTTTAAAATCTAAAAATGAGTTTTAAAACCCAATTTATACACATTTTAATTATTTCGATTTCAAAGAAAAATTTAATCTTTAGAAACATAGGTCTTAGTATTTCAAAAAATATATATATATTTAAAATAATAATTGTGAAATAAAAAATATATTAAAAATCAAAATATACCAAATTAATTTTTTTAAAAAAATATATTAATAAAACGTAAAAAATGAGTTTTGCACTAGGAGGAGGATCCTCCCATCCCGCGAGAATGCTATTTCATTTTATGTCGGGAATCCAATTGATGAAGGAAGGTGCGGGGATTGTGGCAGCCTGCCAGGTATCAAAAAGGGCCGCCCGCCGTGAATTGTCCTGCGCACCTCCCAGGGTATATTCCCGCCAGCCCAAATGACCTCCGCAAGTGCGTTCTACAGTTGGATTGTGAATTCCCCCTGGAATATTCTCTCATATTCCCGCGCTTTTATTTTCTTCATTAATCGATCCACAAATGTATTTAACCAACCCATAAATCCTAACCACACGAGCTTCTCTAACCTCAAAAATCCAATGGCTAAGATGGACTTGATGAGAAATTCTAAACATGGGATAAAGACGTCTCTAGATCTGTCAGCACCAAAAAGGCACTCTAATGGCTTTCCTTCGAAGCACCACAAACTCCTTCCAGTAATATTCCATTGCCAAAATGGCATCTTATTCTAATTCACAAACCTGTAACGCTTCTCCATCACATTAAAATTCTACCTATATATACCCCTCTTATGTCTTGGCATCTTTCAAACACAAACAACTGTTCTGTTTTACGTGTATCTATTCCACCTTCTCTCAAAACCAAAAACAAACACAAGTTCAAATCAAAATGGCCGGAACTGTGGTGGTTTTCGACTTCGACAAGACCATCATTGACTTGGATAGTGACAATTGGGTGATTGATGAACTGGGATTCACTGATTTGTTCAATCAGCTTCTTCCCACCATGCCTTGGAATTCCCTCATGGTAAATCAAACTTTACTAGTGTTTGGTTATGTGCAAGATTCACTTTTTTGGGCCATTTGTGAAAGAATGGTCAAGTCATTGTTTGTAGGCTTTCTGTTTTTTTGTGCTCTTTCTTGGAGGCTTACCTGTGGTGATACTGCAGGATAAGATGATGGGAGAGCTTCATGCCAATGGAAAAACCATTGAGGACATTGAAGGCGTTTTGGAAAGGGTTCCCATGCACCCCAGGATTGTCCCTGCTATTAAATCAGCCCATGCCTCAGGGTACCATTCTTTCTTTCAAAACTCTTCCTCTTTGTTTCTTTAAAGTTTTGTTTTTTTAATCCTCTGTTTTCAGTGAGATTGAGTAACTATAAGTCTATAACTGATTTTTTGGTTCTGTTTTTCAGGTGTGATTTGAGGATAGTGAGTGATGCAAATCTATTCTTCATTGAGACAATTTTGAACCATCTTGGGATTAGGGAATGCTTCTCAGAAATCAACACCAATCCAGGCTATGTCGATGATAATGGGAGGCTGAGAATACTCCCATACCATGACTTTCACACTGCACCTCACGGCTGCAATCTCTGCCCTCCTAACATGTGCAAGGTATAATATTGCTATTATATTTTCTGGTCAAATAAAATAATGAGAATTCCAGAAACAATTTTTGTGGAACATCACCCCTATGACTATAGGGTTCTAGAATTAAATTGACAGCCACATAAATATTCTTTTAAAAGAATTAGGCACGGCATATACAAAAAGAACTGCTATTCCTGTACTCGATTCCGAGAATATACTCGAATATTTGAGCATAGTGTTACATTGTCCAGCTTTTTAAAAGGGCCCCTTTCTAATATTTCCTTGTGCTATGAAAACAGGGATTGATCATCGAAAGAATTCAAGCCTCTATGGCTAAAGAAGGGAAGAAAAGGCTCATCTATCTAGGAGATGGAGCTGGTGATTTCTGTCCAAGCTTGAAACTCAAAGAGGGAGATCACATGATGCCAAGACTGAACTTCCCAGTTTGGGATTTGATATGCAAGAACCGTAAGCTTTTAAGAGCAGAGATCCACGAATGGATTGATGGGGAGGACCTTGAACGTATTCTTCTCCAGTTAATTAACTCCATTCTTATTGCAGAGGAAAATCACTCCAGCCCTGCTCAGTTATTATCAACAGAATGCAAGTTCCAGACAATGCCTATATCGGTTCATGAGTCCTTACCACACCCTTTGTCAGTTCCTCATTAGTGGCCAATACTTTTTCTTAAGGCTAATCCTAATTGGAGAGAGTTTCTAGTTGTTTTTTATGTTAGATCAATGGGTTTGTAACTTGTGTCTGCTGATCAAGAAGTGGTCAACAGGAAACACATTTGATAATCTGCTCTTACTACTACTTTCTGGTGTGTATACACAGATTTGAACTGGCCTATGGTACTCGATGCTCTGATTCAAACCTTAGAATTGCTTTAACTTTTATATGGTAACAGGCTCTTTTTTTGCTCACCATGGACCTGCAACTCATATTTGTACACCATCTTTATTACTCTTAAGATCAAACCATCACAATTGTACTCTCTTCTGGTTGACTGAAGAATTGTATATGGGAGAAGTTGATCATTAAAATGATAATGGATACAACTGAAATACAAGCTATTAATCCTTTTTCCAGATTGGAATCTTTAAAAGGGGTCTATGAGATCTTATGGATGCTTGGTCTTGTATTAGGAATCACAATAGGTGTACTCATGATTGTTTGGTTAGAAAGAGCAATATATGAGGGGATACAACAACGTATTGGACCTGAATACGCCGGCCCCTTAGGAATTCTTCAAGCTATAGCAGATGGTATAAAACTACTTTTCAAAGAAAATTTCTTCCATCGAGAGGAGATGCCCGTTTATCACAATTGTACTCTCTTCTGGTTGACTGAAGAATTGTACTCTCTTCTGCTTGACTGAACTGAAGCCTCAGCAATTCAGCATGCCACTAATAGATCATGCAAGCAGATACACAGGCCGAGCTAAAAGCAAAAGTGGTTCAAAATTTCATAACTCAAACAAAGTCAAGTTTTTTATTATGTAATCAGTCCAGGAACATCCTCATGCAAAGTCTGGATCCTTTATGTCTCAACTAGTCCGGATCCCGGATCTAAAAATAAAAGGTTTCACAAAGCAATGGGCAAACGCACAAAGTACAGGAATCAGTCAGGGCTTTTAATTGGGGTTCAAAATTATCTCCTGGGAGAGGCATAGGACCAATATGGCTTCTTTTTAGTAACTTCTCAAAGATTTGAATGATAACCAACATTATTGATTGGGATTCAAAGTCATATAATGCATTCCAGTTGTGTTTTTTGAGAACAGACAGCTCTTTGTCGATTGAGTACACTTGATACACAATGTACACAATGCGCCAGGCTGTATATACCCCGCAGATTACATTTTTAGCTTTTTACACCATGCAAATGAGTGATGGAACTCGTCACCCTGGTGGTTTGCAGCCCAGAGGGTACAACAGCTTAAGGTAGTTGTCTGACTATTGAAAACTTTATTTCATCAAGAAAAAAGGTTTTGATTTTAATACTTATCAAACAAAATCATCTATGCCGGATCGAGAAGTATATATAGTCCATGCTCTAACGAGAATCCTTTCTGCAGCTGGACCAATATTCAGCTACATGCCTAGAGAATGATGAATTGATTTCCATTAGCTTTGAAGGCTCATCAGTCATCATACCCCACAAGCTTCCCTATAAAAACGCATGGATCTAAATTTCAAAAATGAATTCATTTACTTCAGAATGTTAACATCAAGCAGAAAGGAAAGAAACGTACCGAAAGAAAGAACCATGACCATGTCACTATCTATGATAGTGGGAACTCGGTGTGCCACGTTAACTACGGTTTTTTTTTTAAGGTGTAGCGTTAGTTGGAGGTTATTCATCAAATAATAGTGTGCCACAAAGTTCGCAGTCGAACTGCAATTCATCTAACAGAACAATTTTGGTGGGAGGGCTTGATTCTGTGAAGATACCTTTTAGACAAGGACCTAAGAGATCTTATGATAAACTTTTTCGACTTCCACTACAAAATGTGTGCAAAACCCTGGCATTGGAACTGTCCTTGTTGGTCTTGTGGAAACGGGTATCCTCATTGCAGCTGCCACATCTGTGTCAGCTGCTACTAATGCTGTTGCCAGCGCTTTAGCTGGTGAAGCTACTTTCCAAGCTGAATTACTGTTCAAGATTTATAAGATCAATAAAGAGAAACTGAAGGCTCAAAGAAAGGAGAACAATGAGGCGAAGTATGGCAATGCAGCTGCTGAAGAAAAATTTCCAAGAGAGATATTGTTTAGTCAAGATGAGAGGGAAATTGGATTTGATCGAGCTGGTAGGATTTCAAAGAGCCAGGGGGCATCCCTTCTTCAGAACAAACATGAAGAAGATGTTTACAGCAGAACAATCATGGTGGAAGGATCGTCAATGGGACTGTAAGTGCAGCACACCAACCACTGGCAACAGCTATTGCACAGGGTAAGCTGCTAAAGTTGCAGCAAATCTTATGAAGGCTAACCGAGAGAAAATGACACAGATCATGTTTGAAGCATTCAGTGTGCTATGTTGCATAACAGGTTGTTTTATATCCTCATGCCAGTGACTGCACAACAGGTATTGTGTTGGATTCTGGTGATGGGGTCAGCCATACAGTTCCAATCTTTGAGGGCTATATTCTTTCCCATGCCATCCTACATTGGGATCTCGTTGGTCATGACATAAATGAGTATTTAAGGTTCCATGATCATTCAAAGCTGCAGAGGTTGATTCATGTTTCTCTATTCAAAAAACACCTGAGATCATCACCAATTACGGCGGGTAAACTTTCTGAAAATGTTTGCCTTTTGGAACCTGAAGAAGTGCTGCGGATTACTTAGTGGTTGGATCGGGATGAAGGTTCATGGGAGGATCAAACATTTGAACAGCAGCAGTTTTCAACTTTCAGGCTTGAGGACAAGCCTGCTTTTAAGGAAGAAGGAATGTCAGGAAAGCTAAAGCAAAACGGCAGCGTTTATTTTCAGTACTTAAATTCTAATTAACTGCAGGACAGTGTGTTGTTTTGGCCAATTCCTCAATCGGTTTCTTTCCCTACTTCTTACCAATTTCCTCCCTTTCTCTCTATATTCTCCTGAATACTCTTGGGTAACGCAGGTTAGCTTGATCTGAATCTTTCAGTTCTTGGGTGTTTGATGCTGTTCTAGTATCTCTACTTATCAAATTACATTCTCAAGTGTGATTTCAATCTGCATAAAGGTTACAATGGCTCCTCCAAACCACTGCAGCCTCTTGAAGGAGCAAATTAGATAAGCTCAATGTAAAAAAAATCGAACTTTATGGTTTGAAGGCTGAAATGTGTGATGTTTATAAAGCCAAGTGGTTGCAGAATGCTAATACTTGGGTGGCATTTCAGGCACAGGGTGGAGCAGTTCAACCCAAATGAAACTGGGTTTATCAAACTACATAATAAATATTCAACATAGATTCTACATCTTGAAACCAAGCCAATTTTGGAGCTGCTTTATGATAATGAAACCAACCAGCAAAAAGCATTAACGCTGCAAAGATCAATGCACCAATTGCAGTACAATAGAGTTATAATTCATTAATTGTAATTGCCTTGCAATTGACATATTCTGTGCGGCGGAAGGAGGGTTACCAAATTATAAATAGGATACCTAGAACGTAGCATTTCAAAGATTGGATTGGAGCGCATTTCCAATATCATCATCTGTATATTCTACGCAAGATTCCAACTGAGAGTATAGAGTTGAAGTTGCTATTCCAGTGCAGGAGGAGAATCGTGAATTTAATCCATTACAATGAACTAGATCCTATGTGGCTGTTTTGGTTTTCGTTCGTATACATTTTTTTTCTTGTTTTTTTTTAAAATTTCACCTTTCTCCGGCCACTCCTGCTTTGCTCCTTTGTTAAATTGAGTACGATTTGTTTTATTTTTGTTGTATAATGAATCATATTGGGTGGGGATGGGTTCTTGAATTTGAAAATGCTCATATTTTTCATAATGGGTTTCATGGTACCTTGTGTTACTAGCGTTATAAGCCCAAAATTAAATTCAACATGCCCCAAATATCACCTTGTTTCCTCAATTGCGAATTGGAAGGGGATAAGAATATTGTTTAGTGTGTATTAATAGTTAAAAGTAAATAATTAAATTTTTTTTTTTGAAAATTTGATATTTTTCTGAATTATAACTATCAATTTTTTTGATAAAAAAAATCATTGTATACAAAATGATTGCTATTTTGAATCACATACACATAATTTATTGAGTTTGTTTAGAAAAGTTTCGATTTTTATCAAAAATTAAAAATTATAATCCACAAAAAAGTTAAATTTTAAAAAATTCTGTTTTTTCTATGTTTCTCAATTGGTGATTAGTTCTCATTGAACTTAGACTTCATCATTAGTAGATTCAAAACCAACACTAAAAGCTGATATCAAAACTCAAGCTGAATAAAGGTTTATATCGAAACCTGATTAAGTTAAAAATTTACAAAATACCGATCAAATAGATGATTTTGATATATGCAATGACAAACGAGTAATAGATGAGTAATATATTTTGGCTCTTATAGTAACAAACGAATTACTATATTCCATGATTCAATTCCATGAGAATGTCAGATTTGGAGGGGAATGAAGCTGAAATTGTAGATAATTTTTCTAATGAATCACTGACAGGCAGACAAAAAATCCTGTGTTCACTCCAATATCTGAGATGCCGCTTTGTCCTAATCAAATTTTATAATTTCAACATTTCCAAATGAGTCTTTTTTTTTTTTGGTGTGGGGGGAGGGGATTAAATAACCAAGACATAACGAATTACAAATTTCAAGTTAACTCCAAATATTTATTATATATTTGATTTTTATAACAAACTAATTAAAAAACATAATTTTAATTTCTTATAACAAACTAAGAAAAGAGGCCGTTCATTCAATAGTGATACTAATACATGTATAAAAACTGATAAATACCAAGCAGATTATGTTGCCTCCTGTGTCCCTCATTTCAAGCAGTAGTATAAATGACCTTCATTGAGTCTTCTCGGTATCAGCATCAAAACGAGAATTAATTGGCACAAGTGTCTGGTTTTAGTTTTTTGGAGTTGTCTGGAAGAATCAACTCAAATAATTTTGCAACCGAAAACAAAGTGACTGCCGGGATTGTTGCTTGTTTGGTTTGGGCCAAAAAACTTCATAATTCACAAAATACAATAAAATTACTTTAAACTACCAATTATATATTTTAAAAAATCACATAAAATTTGTCTTTTTTAAATAATATTTATTAAAGTTTAAGTTGTTACTAAGCGGTACCCATGTCTCACGTGAGAATAAAAAATTAGGGCTATGTTTGAATTGTGTTGTATTTGGAAAAAGTTATATTAAAATGTATAAAAATTTGTTTTTTTTTTATAGAAAAAGTATTTTGGAGGAAAACATAGGAGGAAATTTTTTTAAAAATTATGTGAGAAGAATTTTAGTGGAAAAATTTAAAATTTTATATTTTATATTTTTTTAAAAAATACGTTTAAATATTTTATTTATATAAATGTTTTCCTAACATAGCCTACTATGTATAAGAAATATCACGGTCAGGGTATACACACTGATTTATCGGCACTCTTTTTTGGTGTTTTTTCCAGAATTTTATCGGCAATCGTTTTTTGGTGTTTTTCCCAGAGTTTTTGGACCTCTTTTGGTTAAGTTTTATTTTCGAAAGAGAGGCGAACTAATGACATGTTTGCCGAAGGCTGGGGATTGTCTAAAAAAAATGGCCTAACTTTTCTCTCGCGTAGACTAGTTTTGATGCAGACTTTGGGATTCTTATTATGTTCACTTTAATACTTTATGTAGAGTTTTTCATATTTAGGTCGGGGTTGTCCCTTTCATTCGCTCCTTTAAATTTGCGTTTTTCCACGTCACCGTCTCCCAGTCGCTAAAATTATAAAAATACCCCATCCAGTCCCCTTTTCCCCTTCTATTTGCGTTTTCCCACGTCACCGACTCCCAGGAGCTGAAATTACAAAAATACCCCATCCAGTACCCTTTTCCACGTCACCGTCTCCCACTCGCCCCCATCCAGTCCCCTTTTCCCCTTCTATTCGCTCCTTTAAATTTGCGTTTTTCCGCGTCACCGTCTCCCAGTAGCTAAAATTAGCTAAAATTACAAAGATACCCAATCCAGCCCCCTTTTCCACGTCACCGTCTCCCACTCGCCCCATCCACTCACTATACGTCGCCGTCTCCCAGTCACTAAAATTACAAAAATACCTTTAGTCCCTTTTCCCTTTCCATTCGCTCCTATAAATAGCGCTTGTTTTCCCAGCGCTGTTCTTCACACCGCCCGACTCTTGATCACATCCCAGCCCTCTTGCTGCATGTGCGCGCCATAGATCAATTACCAATGGCCCCCCCTAAGCACTATAGATCAATTAAACCTGTGTACAGCGTTTGGAGGAGCAAACTAGATAAACTTAAGGCAAGAGAAACGGAATTTTATCGTTTGAAGGCTGAAATATTTGATGTTGAAAAAGCCATTGTCGAGGGAGGTCAGCCTGCCACTGCTGATCAGAAGGAATGGTTGGAGAATGCTAATGCTTTGGTGCCATTTCACGCATCAGTGCTGGCGACTGATAGGGCCTCTTTTGAGGAAGAGACCACTCACTTGCATCACATGGTGCAGCAGTTCAAGCCAAATGAAACTGGGTATATAAAACTGAATGATAAAGAGGACATAATGTGTGTGCAATACCTGTGGTTCAATTGCCCCGCAACAGAGATATTCTGTGCCGCAGAAAGAGGCTTACCCAATTACAAATTGGATATCTTGAAAGCAGCATTTCGAGATTGGATTGGAATACATCTCCAATATCACCACCTGTATATTCTACGCAAGCCTCCAACTGGTCCTGGTACTGGTACTTTTGATGGGCATAGAGTTGAAGTTGCTACTCCAGAGGAGGAGAACAATCGTAGATTTAATCCATCCCAATGAACTAGGTCCGGTCCTGAGCATAGAGTTGAAGTTGCTACTCCAGAGGAGGAGAACAATCGTAGATTTAATCCATCCCAATGAACTAGGTCCGGTCCTGAGCATAGAGTTGAAGTTGCTGCTCCAGAGGAGGTTGCGGTGGCTATTTTGGGATTTTGTATACATTTTTTCCTTTTTTTCCCTAGATTTGTTGATCATTGTATCCTTAAGCTGTTCAAATACTGGTCTGGTGTGTGAGTGTGCGCGTATTTCCTGTTGTTCTCTTTCTCAGAATTAGTGGCTATGCAGTAAGGACCGAAAATCTAATTTACATGTACCAACAATTTTTTTTTAGGTTACTTGACCCGCTGGGCCAAAAGAGTCCTATTTAATAACTCACTGGCCCACCACCAGCTGCATTTCTTTTCTTTTTATTAATTATACATTATTTACCCTTCCATCTTCAACATCATTTTCTTCTGGCCTTTGGGCTTCCTGTCCACGACCCAACTACACCCAGCTCACCATCCTCACCATCTCTGCATACCTCAGGTAAAATGACCCCTTCAATATTTTTTTTCAATACGCGTATTAGCGTATGCTATCTATGTTTTGTGGGCTTTGAAAGGTATAATTTTTTGAAGTTGGATTGTGTTGGTTAGTACTCTCAAGTTTACAACTTTGTTGCTTATATGTGGATGGAAAAAATTGGGGAAAAGTGTATTGATTTTGTGAGAAGTTTATTGATTTTGTAGTCTTATTTAGTTGTGGGTTGAAGTTGATGAGGTTGATTTGGTTTAGGGCTTGGCAGGAAGGGAAGATGATGACCATTGAGATTTGAATGATTTTGTTCAATTGGTTCTCTCTATTATGAATGTCTTGAAAAAGATCATTTTGCAAAGGAAGTGGGTATCAGTTCATATAATCTGTTCATGTTTGGGGAAAACTCATGGAATTGTGCCTGTTTGAGAGTGGCGGAAAGTATGGTAATTTAATTTGATATCATTTATTAGACACAGTTTTTCTGGTTAGAGCGGTCTTTCTTGTAAAGTGAAGCATGTGTGTTTTTTTTTCCCAATGTATCTTGAGACACTGGAAGTTCATTGATGGTTGTAGGTTACAAAAATTCTGCAAATCTTTTTTGTCTCTACTTCTGACCAGTTTGGTTAGAAGATTATAATGGAAAGGACAATTAAATAAAATTAGAATTTAGTTTGGCAGATCCTAGCAAAATATGTGCTATCCAATAAGGTTGGTGCAGTGTCCTATTTTTGCAATGCGTTCAGGTCCTCCTTAAATTTATTTTGAGGTTGAAATTGTTAAAGGGGCCTTTTGTAGCCTGCATAAAACACTCCAAAGAAAATTCAGCTTCTGTCGCAAAGATTCTGCGATTTAGATGTCCCTATCTTTTCTATTGTTGGTCTCCTACTAAGGGTGTATTGATTTTGGTGGTTTCCTTGTTTAATTTTTAAATTTGTGCTGAAATTGAATATAGTTTTCTTTCCATTAACTTTTACCTGTTGTGAAGTGTCGAAGTTGTATCTTTGTTGAATAATATGATTTATGGACTGTTTTGCTGGTTTTTTCTGGTTGTTCTAGATTGAAATGATTTGGCTTAGACTAATATTTTGATTTTTTTCTGGATTTATAATCTCAATAATATAGCACGCATTTGGTCAATTAATCTCAATAAGACATGCTTTGTGAGGAAGGAAATTTAAACTTATTTGACTAATAAGAGAATAGGAGAACGTTATTTTCGGCCCACCCAATGTAAAATTCCTGGCTTCGTCCCTGTTCATGCCCATAATTAGTTTAAATTACTTAACTCTTGCCTTGACATCATTGGGATCCTTCCTATTATTCTTTTTGCCTCTATTGGAGCCTCGTGCAAATATGGAGGAAGAGGATGACGATGACTTCCTTCAGGATGCTCCTGAAAATCAATGTGCTGATATGGTTTTTCCGTTCAAGAAATCTGAAGCAAATTGTTCGTGAGAT
This sequence comes from Gynochthodes officinalis, assembly GCA_020080225.1. NCBI lineage: Eukaryota > Viridiplantae > Streptophyta > Magnoliopsida > Gentianales > Rubiaceae > Gynochthodes > Gynochthodes officinalis. Next base: position 11,942,726 of record CM034625.1, on the reverse strand, counting down.
GAGTTAACCAGAAGCCCTAAAATATCCCTTTAACCTGTTATTGAGATTAAATATTTTAGCTTAATTATTGGTTTTGTAATTATTATGTTGCTTGCAGAAGTAAATTTTAATTGTTTATAATTGTTTATAAGACAAAAGAACAGTTAACAACAAGCTATTATAGACACTCGAAACCCACAAAATTCTTTAGAAAAAAAAAAGGGGAGGTCATTCTAACCCGGCTATTAAAGCGCAAGGCCAACTTTTTCAACGGTTCGTGTAAATGTCTTTTATGCGCAAGAGCTTTGAAATAATTTATGTCGGAGGTAATTTCTGACAAGTTAGGGGCATTCTGAAAGCAAAAATCTGTAAACAGATCTGGAGTGAAGAATGGCGTACCCCTCATTCCAATGAACTTAGAAGAAAAGAGACTAGAGAATCTCATGAACTCAACAGATGGAACAGTAGGAAATCCAAGGTATTCGAAAGACACAAGATTTACGGCAGAAATTGTCAACCTCGTCAAATTCCCACAAGTCCATGTAGTCAAAGACTTCAGAGATGTACTAACAACATTCAACCTCCTCAGATCTTTTCCACCTTTTAGAGATAGTTGTTCAAGATGTGGACACCTGGATAGAATATACTCTACCGTCTCATCCCTGATGTTTGTGTTAACAAATGACGAAAAACAGCTTTTTGGGTCCATCGCCCTTGAAATTGCCTCTGGATCAGGGAAATCATGCCTAGGAGATGCTAATTCAAGAACTCGGACATTCTTTTGCATTGTAAAAAGAATGCAACTATAAATAGGGCTGGGAATGATAGAAAACAAAATACCAAAGTGAATTATTAATTTATCTATGGATGGACCCTGATGCAAATCCATGACCTTATAAACCAGGTTCCAGGACAGAATGCTAATAAGGACTTCATCAGGTAAAATTTCAATCGACCGAGCCGTGGGAAGCTTTCTCTTCACATGCAACAGAATCACAAGATAGAACAGAAAAATCAGCAAAGATTAAAGACAAAAACCAAAAACTTTTGTTGACATAGAAAGTCCCAACAACTCTTTCCCCTCCCTTGATTCCCCCCTTGGAGATAACAAGGGAAAGTGTTTCAAATTACTAAAGGCAAAATAAAGATGTTTTGTTTTCCACCTTCCCATGACATGTTCCAAGTCTGTTCTACTACAAGAAGTCCACAGCAAACCCAGAATAAGAAAAGGATCTCCCTTTATTTTGTTTTTGTTTTTGTTTTTTTTTTTTTGGTTAATTGTTGGAGTTCCCATCATCCAAAATACCTGATTCTTTATTTATCTATTTTAAATCTTCCTTCCAAGGAAAACATCTTCATCTCCAATTCTCTTCTATAGCTCCTACAGCCATGCAACCAAAAAGATTATTTTCTTTTTTTCTTGTTCACTGTGATCTAAGCACCAATGTGTATCTTCCGGAATAAAATCAATGTTTCCAGCTTTTCGAATGACTAACATTATCAAATTCGAAAAAGCTGGATCACTATAGATAAGAACCATAATTTCAACAACACTGATGACATGATAGGAGTAAGTGAATCAATCAAACATCCGAATTGAAAAATCACTAACAATGATCCAAGACCATAGATATTGATAGATCATCAAACTGTGATTCTTAAGAACGATTATTTCGAGTCTATAACCAAATATCACCAAATATAGGTCCAATGCTTTTTTTTCCCTTACAATGTTACTGGATAAAGGTCCAATCTTTATTTGCAAAACTATATCAATTGGGCTGCTTATGCACGAAAAATAGCTAACTAGAGCGGAAAGTAACGAAAACGATGGCTCAACATAACATACAAAATTTAAACGAACCTTTTTTCTCGTCGTGTTGGAAAAGTCAACTTGCTCACATCTGGATGGATAAATCTTCATGGTTAACAGCGGCCCAATGAAAAGCTTAAAAATTCTTACTGCCGCCCCGTGATCACGATCGTCTTCTTTTGTTATTGGTATTCTAATTTTTTTTTTTGCAATGGAGGTGTCCCCAACTATATATATAGATATATATATATTTTTTACATCTCCCAAACTGGATATGGGCTTAAGTCGCATATTCCAGAAAATAAGACTAATTCACCAAATTAAGCAAAATTTACCTTTAAACATGTCTAACGATAGTCACGAAGTTTTGATTATAAACATGTCTAACAAATCAATCTTTAATTTGGACATGCTATGGTTCAACCTACGAAGAAATATTTATACCTCAATAAACCTCTTTGGTCCTTATTACCCTTCCATAGGGTACAACTTTTTCTTTTTTCTTTTAAGTTACAATACATTGATAAATATATAATTTTTTTAATTTTTTAAAATTGTGATTTATATAATTATTATTAATTAAAATAATATAAAAACTTAATCTAAAAATATGCTTTTTTTTTGGAAGAAAAAAAGTTTTGAAAATAAGTCTTTTTTAAAGTGTAAGAAAAATTTTGAGAGTAAACTTTTTTTTTAAAAAAACAAATAGAGTATTAAGCTCGTAATACTGCCCATATTCATTTTTCAAATTAAAAAATTTCCAAATTATGATTTAATTAAATTTCAATCATTTGACTTTTAGGCTGGATTTTTGGATAAACCCGTGAATCTTTTGGTTTGTTTTTTAAAATTGAAATTGATTTGAATTTCATACAAATTTTAGTTTGAATTTTATAAAATTTTAATAACTATAAAAAATTATCAAATAAACAAAAAGAATATATAATATTTAACCAAGTTTAATTGAAAAAATAAAATTCCAATAAATTTTAATTTTAAAGAGAAATTAAGAAAAAATATTCAATGCATCTGATGTACAATGTAAAATGGTGTAATATGAAATAACTATGTTTAATTTAGAGAGACATGACAACTCGATATAGGGAGGCAAAAAAATATTATATATTTTACACTAAAAATAAACATACATAAAATGTGTAGAATATAATTTTTTTAATAAAAACCAAACAAAAAATTTTTTAATTCAGATTGTTTGAGATTTTTTAAATCAGAACTGAAGATTGAGTTTAGTACTAAAATAATGACGCGGCGTGCGTCGGGTCATTTGGCACCTTCGATAATAAAAGGTTCTCCCATGATTAATCAGTTTGGTACAACCTTATGTTTGAGGAAAAGTGAACGTAGTTTAGTTTTCGTATTTTTGAGAATTCTCTCTTTAAATACTGCCACGAAGGCTGTGATCTAAAAGGCAGATGTAACTCTTCTTATCATGGTCCAATATTGATATTGATCAGCAACGAACAATAACACACCAGAAACAAATAATCATTGAGGAGAAAAGGTCAAAAAATGGCATGACAGGGAAGAGCATTATATGACTTTCAGCTGACTCAAGTTGCGTATCTAAAGAAACTGAAGTAAATAGAAGGTCGCAGAAAAATTTATATCAAACACAATGTGAATCTCCAAGCAAATAAAGGGAAAGTTAGAAGATCAGCAATGTTGACTTGTCAGTGAAAACGGAGGAAATTCCGCACAAACGCAGCATTTGTTGAGTCATAAACTTATGAGAAATAAATTCATCATCACAAAGAAGTACTAATACCTCGGGTAACCATTTATCATTCTCAGCATCAACCATTACAAGGTTGAGCCAATCCGAGTTCCTATTCTCGACTCCCTGGACAAAGCCAAGTAAGGAACTGCAAAGCCTGCACTTTTCTTTCCTTAAATATCAAAGGGATTGGCTACTTTGTCTCGAGAACATGAAGCAAAGCAAGAGGCAGCTCCTACCAGAAAAGAAAGCACCAGGCAGAAATCTAATGCAATTCCTGACTTAAATGATAACCAAAAGGATTCTTCTTTAGCAGGGAGCAGTGGAGGTTGTCAATAGAGGATGGAATATTCTTCAGATGAGAACAGTTGCCCTCATTCCAAATATGAAAAAGATGAACCAGAGCTTAAGGGACCAATAAAAGATTTCTCTGAGTGAGTATTGGTGTTGTCTGGCATTGATGATTGTTGTTTTCTTTTGAGTTTTAAGCTTTTTTAAATCCTTAACTTTGTGAATGCCATTTGGCTTTATCCCACTTCCAGGTGTAAAGAATACGTGGAGGAGTTTCAACAGAAATATCGTATTTACTGTTCTGTAAAAATGAACAAAATCTTAAGAGTCCTACAGGTACAGTTAACGGATCCCTCACTTTCATGGGTTTAAGCTGAGGTGACGATTGGTATAAATAGTGGGTTTAAAAATAGAATGGATTTGATAAAAGAAAAGATTTGGAATAAAATGGAATGATAATAATTATGTTGTTTGATATTATTTTGTAATGGAATGGAATAGATTTTATATTAAAATTAAAATTTAATATTAATATTAATAAATTTATTAAAATTATAATAAGAATATTATTATTTTACATTATATGATATTTTGAAAATTATATCTTGTTTAAAAAATAGTCAAAGTACATATTAATTCGTAGAGAAAAATATTTTCTACAAGTTAGTGAAATTTGTTTTAAAAAAAAAAGAAAAAATGAGGGTTGCAAATTATTCGGGGGTTTGCAATCCCCTGGACAAGTGACGCGCATCACATTAGCACTGACAGGCGCTGGGCGCGCTTGTTAGTACTGGTTTTTTTTTTTTAAAGCCAAAACACCGTCGTTTTGAGTTTTTTTTGCTCAAAAAATATCGTTTTTAAATCCAGTTGAAACCTTTATTGAAAGGTTTGGGAAAAACCAAGGAGGGTGGGTTTTGTGGGGGTGGGTTTTACTGTTCTGTAAAAATGAACAAAATCTTAAGAGTCCTATGTACCAAACAGCACCTGAGTCTATCTCTTCTGTAGTTATTTAGACTTTGGTATATAAAGGACAAAAATTAGCGGGGGGACAAATTAAGGAGACAAACAAGCAAATCCTTTTATTGAAAAAGAATAAAGGACACTTGCTAATCCCTTTGTCGGAAGGAGGGTTCGTTCGTTCACACTTCTATTTATAAATGGAAAAAATTATATTAAAATGTGTAAAAATTTTAGTGGATATTTTTTCATAGAAAAAATATTTTGAAAGAAAAAATAATAGAAATTTTTTTAAAAAATTATATGAGAGAAATTTGAGTGAAAAAATTTAAAATTTAAATTATAAAATAAAAATATGTTTAGATAGTTTTATTTTTGTTTGAAAATTTTCTTATTTGCAAATATTCTTTGTTGTCTAAAGGATCTCTTAAATGATTACATAACCTAAACCGGAGCCTACGGAATATTTTATACATGTACAGAATCTACAGATACTCTAAAATCTGCCGTTTAAAATATTTATTTAGAACAAAAATGAATAGTCTAGACTTCAGAGTGCACACAAACGAGAGAAACTTATTTAGCAAACCCACAAGTTAATCAGGACTATAGCTAGCTGTAGTTGTCCTGCTGTCTATTTATTGAAAATTGTTTCTTCTAAAATCCAAGGACATTTTGCATAGGAATCATGCATATTTGATGCAATCACTTGGGGGTTGTGATCACTAATCGAACTAAAATGGTCCAATTTCTGAAGAGATGTTCTTTCTGCAGCTGGACCAATATTCAGCTACAAGCTTAGAGAAAGATGAATTGGTTTCCATCAGTTTTGCAGGCTCATCATACTCCACAAGCTTCCCTACAAAGGCAAAGCAAATCCAAATTTACCTCAAAGGTAGTCAGTTAATGTATATTGAGCTTAAGCATCAAGCAGAAAAGAAAGCATACCGAAAGAAAGAACCATGACCATGTCGCTATCTATGACTGTTGGAACTCTGTGTGCCACTGTAATTACAGTGCAATTAGAGAATTCTTCTCTTATCACTCTCTGCAGAATGGCATCTGTGGCAGAGTCAATGGAAGCAGTTGCTTCATCAAGGACTAAAACTCTGTTCCTTGTTAGAAGAACTCTTCCAAGGCAGAAAAGCTGCCGTTGCCCCATACTCCAATTCTCACCCTCATCACTTACTGTGTGGACAAATAAAAATTAAATTAAATTATCTCTCACTACTATATTAGTAGCAGTTTCTTTCTGTGCTTGCGTGTGTTCAATGGTGGCCAACTGCCCAAAAAAGGATTCTTGATAATGCATAATCAATGTTGTATTTCTCAGAACTTCGTTAACATTTTCACCTCATGTTAATTAAAGGCATGGAGACGAGAGAATACAAATGGTATTGACTCACCAGAAGAATCTAACGAGTTGGGAAGTCTGCCGACAGTGTCCTTCAACTGGCACTTCTCTAGAGCCTAAATAGGAAGAAGGAAAAAGTAGTCAGATAGATTGGCAGATCAATTAAGATCATTCCAATTTTATTGACACCAAGACTGTATTTTTTGTTTAGAGTTTTAGAAAGAAATTTAATCTGTTCACCTTCCATATGTCCTCATCAGAATAGATGCCCAAGGGATCCAAATTTGTTCGAATGCTGCCCCTGAAAAGTGTTGGTTCTTGGGGTATAATGCTGAGTTTCAAACGTAAATCCTTGAGACCTATAGAGCAAATGTCAATCCCATCAATGATAATTTGCCCGCTGTAGGGATCTACAAGGCGAAACAAAGCACTGATCAATGTAGTTTTGCCACTTCCAGTCCTTCCAACAACTCCAACTCTGGTCCCTTCTTTGAAGCTACAGGTGATCCCTTTGAGCACAATTGGAGCGTTGGGACGGTATCTTATCTGCATATGAGCAAAGATTCATTGAATAGAAGCAATGTTGTATATTTTTAGATTGATCATATTCGTAAGACTGGATGCACTGAAGTGTTTAAATTCCTGTAGAATTTAGTTAAGCTTCTTAATCTAGTACTGGAGTATTCTTCATAATAATGAATCCTTTCCCATATAGCTTTAACTACAAAACTTAAATGTTCGACATCTTGGATCTTTTGGCATATGGACCCAACAGAAGTGACACTTTTGTATATCCATGCAAGTATTACTATTCCTTGAAAATTATTCTGAAGTAAAGTCTTCACCTTTAAATCCAGCAACTCAATTCTACCCCTGGAAGGCCATGAAGATGGCGGCCTGTGGTCTTCCACAACTGCTGGAGGTTCTGGTGGTATATGCATGAACTGTTTGATCCTCTCAACTGATATAATATAGTTGACCAAGCTACTATACCATCGTGACAAGAATACTTGAGTTGAAGTGAGTGCAAAAGCATAAGAAAGAGAGAGTCCAACAAGCCCTGAAATGTGAACAAAGAAAAGAATTTAACCAAAGTAATCTGGTACCTAGTTAAAGAAGTTGCTAAATATTACCAATGCATTTGAGGTGTTAAGACATCACTGATACCTGGAGATATGTAACCCTTTGGGATAAATACTAACAGAAAAGCAGCAGTAAGTAGGGTGAGATTTTGAAGTGTTTCTGTCCTCAAAATTAACCACTCCATTGCCGCATTGGAGAAAAGAAAAACTTTTGCATCTGTGTCAACAAGCTTGAGGTAGTTCTGAAAGAACCTATCTGACATGTTAAATGCTCTTACAGTGGCAACTCCCAGTGCTGTCTCAGATGCATGATTCATGATGGGGGCCTTTGTGGTTCCATTTATCCTCATTAGTTCCCGAGCGGAGGCTTGATAATATTCCTTTAGTTAAGGAGAATATATCAGATTAACAAGTTCTGTGCGCTGGTAAAGGAAAGCAAGATGTATGATGCGGGTCTCACCTGGAGATATTTAGAGCCTACTGTAGCAAAGATTCCCACAAGAAGGACCTGCCATGTTACAGAGGCCATAATACCGATTGTTGCAACTAGTTCAATTAAAGCAGCTGTTACGAAGGCGTAGGCAAAAGGGATGTCAAAATCTAGCACACTTAAATCTGAGGAAGCCTGAGAAAGTTTGAAAGAAATAGTGAAAAATAAGTAAATAAATATCGTTATGTAATATAGTACTAGCAGAGAGTGGTGGATGGAAAGGAAGCATGTAGACTTACTCGTGTCAAGATCCTTCCAACTGGAGTAGAGTCAAAAAAGAGCATAGGAGCATTAAAAATTGAATTGAGGAAACCAGAAAAAAAGGCTTCAGAAGCCCTCAATCCAAGAAGAGCTGCGAACAGAGATCTTAAATAGACAAAGAAGGCACTAAGCGTTGAAATTAGAGTGTATACGGAAACAACAACGACATTACTGATTTTAGGAGATTGAATGGCAAACGCTAGCCAATAACTTGCTGCAGCTTGAAAAACTACAAAACCAGTCTGAGTAATTATATTAGATAATAGGAGATCTAATCCCTTTGAGACAAAAATGTAATCCATAAATGGTTTAAATCCAATGTCCCCAATTTCCTTCTCTTCTTCTTCTGTCAACTGTACTCCAGCCATCATGGAAATCTCTCCTTCGCTGTTTTCTTTACTAGAAGAATACTTCTTGGATCCTTCCACGTCATTGACATTTGCCTTTTGAAGCTCATATTCACTGTTTGCAATCAAAGGTTCAGATAGTGTCATCGCTTTTCTATGAGCAACCACAAGCTGTTCAAATGCTGTCCCTGCTGTCAGCAGTTCTTCGTAACTTCCTGATTGAGTTATCTGTCCTCCTTCCATAACCTCCAGGAATAAAAAGTGATGTTTAGCAAACAAAAAACAGATTGATGGCGGAGAAAGTAACTGAAAGATCATAAAATGTTAACATTGAAAATCATGAAATAACCAAAATGAGCATGATTACCATAATAATATCAACCTCTGAAAGGAACTCAATTTGATGAGTCACGAGGATGACAGTCTTATTTGCTAATGCAGACATAACACAATCCTGCGATTATAAAAATCATAATTATGACAATTGCTCATCTTCTAATTATTCATGTCAATGAAACCAGCATTACATTAAAAAGAACCGCAGCCGTGTGTGCATCCACTGCACTAAAAGGGTCGTCAAGAAGATATATATCAGCATCACTGTAGACTGCTCGAGCGAGTTGAATTCTCTGCTTTTGTCCACCACTCATATTTAGACCTCTCTGCCCGATCTCTGTAAGATCACCATATTCAAAACTCTCAATATCTTTGTCCAAGGCAGAGACTCTTACAGCTTCATCATATTTGACTTTGTTCATTGGCTTCCCAAAGAGTATATTGTCACGAATTGTTCCACTCTGTATCCAAGAAGCTTGAGAAACATAAGCAAGGGATCCACATATATTCACCTGGGAGACACAACATCATTTACAATCAATAATAGAAAATCAAAAGGAAATATTGTTGGTGGGAAATTCATGGTATAATATAACTCACATTTCCGGAAATCTTTGGTATTTCACCTAATATAGCATATAAAACTGATGATTTTCCAGCCCCAACTTGTCCGCAAACTGCAACTTTCTGCCCCCTGCCTACTTTAAAGTTTACATTTTTAATCGTCAAAGCGGCAAAATCTGCATCCCAACTGAAATTTCCTGCTTGAATATTAATAGTGAAATCCGATTCACCCACGGGAGAGCTCTTTGTATCCTCATGCTTGATTTCATCTCCTTGGAGAAACAAATTGATCCTGTCAAATGAAACTTTAGCCTGCATGAGCATGGAAAGAGCCTCGGGAATCAGTCTGACAGGTTCTGACATGCACCTCAGGGATGCCAAGATTGTGAAAACGGTGCTTGCATCAATTGGAGCAGTTTTGAATAGTACGCATCCAAAGAAAATTACAGAGGAAACGATTGTCGGACACATCCAATACAACACTGTGTTATACGTCTTCTTAAACTGAGATTCTGCCAACCATTTGAATTCAATCTCTCTACATGATTCAACCAGTTTCTTGAATTTTTCCTCCCACGACTGCAACTTTATGATTTTCATATTGTTTAGGATTTCTGACATGGCCCTGATTCTCTTATCTTGGGCATTCAGAAATTCATATTGACACCTTTGAAGTATTTTTGCAAATGGCACATTGAGAAAACAGCAGATGAGCAAAGGGACTAAACCAGGAAGAACACCAAGGCCCACAACACCAAAAAGGACGGCGATGGACAGAAAGAGTTGTAGGCATGAAGTCCATCCGATGTGAAACCACATTGGGAATTCTCCCATTCGATAAGCATCCACAGCTATATAATTTACAACCTCACCAGTTGAGTGCCTTCGCTTCCCCAAACTAGAAAGCTTAAGCTGCTTTTGATAAGCAGCCACCATAAGGGCTGATCTCATCCCCATACCGATTCTCCTTGCATAGAAAAAGAAATGACGATGAGAAAAGGACTCCACAACCTTCACAAGAACCAAGGTCCCTACTAATACAAGTCCTTGATCAATAAGTCTGGTTTCACTATTGTGATATTTGACAAAAGCAAAGAGCAATAATGGAGCAACCACAACAGCAACTACCCGGAGCAATGCATAAATCCCCGCAAGGAACATTTTTTTCCAGTAAACTCTTGCTATTGCCAAGATAGCAAGGTTCTGCGCATTGTTGGTCTCCTTCCCCTTTTGAAGCTCACTCCATGCCTGCGCGAATCTCTCATATGCCAAAATTGCTTCATCTTCAAATCCTAGAGAAGGAATGTCTTCAAGAACCAAAGTTTTGGAATTACCTGTCCGCAGTAAAGGGTTGATCCAGGAAAACGACAATTTGCTAAAAAAACTAGCCTGGCTTATATTGATACAGCTCTGATCATGAACTTCTCTAACTAAAAGTGGTTCTGACAAAGTATTGCTGTCCAAATTGCTGTGAGTGAACATAAGATGAATAATCCAAAAAGCACGAAAGAGCAGCAATAAGTTTATCAACCAAGCTACAACTTCAATGATTTGAATGTTGTGCGATTTCACAAGAACCTCAATATTTAGAGCTGAAATTAACAAACCGCAAAAAACCCACCATGCTGAAATCAGAAATTTGATCCATCTTGATCCATGTACAAGCAAGGATAAGCTGAGGGCAATCCAAATTAATCCTCTAGCGAAGTATGATAACCAGCTTAAACTATCAGTTCTACTAATTTTCCCACTTAAATTCGACAAGCCAAAACCAAAATATGCGACGCTAACAAGAGCACAGCAGATTGAAATGACTGTGGTGATCCAATCCCTCCTACACAGGCCCACGTTTATTTTCTTCGTAAGACCAATAATGATTACAAGAAAGAGCACAAACCCAGTCAATAGATTTAAGACATCTATGAGTGTTCTCTGAATGCACAATGATCCCAAATTAAATTGTCCCTGACAAATAGTTGACAAAACCCCTGCATGCCATTGTTCCAGAACATTTCAGAATAATTGCATTTCTAGGAACTACAAGAAATTGCTACGTTATGATCAGAATTTAATGGATAAATTGACAAAAAGTACTGCTTGTATCATTAAAAAACTTGACGAAAAACTTGCATGCACAGTGTTGGGTAATTAAACTGGGCTTGCCAAATGACCAAGCAGTATATATATAATGAGTGAACCAGACATGGAAAGTGCAATCAAGAACCAACAATGTTGGAGTTTGTGGACGAGAGGGAAGAAAAACAAATGGAACAAACTTGCCACCAAAATCATAGCCATCCGGGCATTGTTTGTGCTTTGCTTGCATTATAAAGAAAAGAAGCAAACACACCATGTAAAGTCTCCAGGAAAGCCATTGTTGCTGAAGGAATATCTCTGAAGTGGCCTGATGTCCTAAGATAAGCACACCATGAATGATGAATGAATGAACTGTCATGTCCTTGATGAACCTACCACCACAAAATGCCCTTGAATAACCATCACAAAAGTTAGCCTGCCAGGTGAAAAAAATGTAATACCATATAAATTCCTCAGGAAAATCATATATTTTCTATATGGAAATCAAGGGAAATCATGACAATTCATGATACCTCATACTGCAGAATTAATAGCTTTATACTAGGTGATTTTACACTAAATTCTTTTCTAATCATATATTTTCTATATAGAAATCAAGTGAAATCATGACAATTCATGATACCTCATACTGCAGAATTAATAACTTTATACTAGGTGATTTTACACTAAATTCTTTTCTCTAGTCCGATTAACTAGGGTTACCAACCTAGTCTCCGGCCTCAAGAACATGACATAGACCTGGTTGAATATGTTACTATGTCAATTCAATAGAAGTGATAAATCTGGACCAGAACTCAAAGAATATATACATATAAAGACAGTACATCCACGTCGGAACTCACGTCACATAATGAGGACATACATGAAGGAACGATTCAGGGATATTGTACTTTACAACATGTGATGTTTGACGAACAAAAATAAAGTAATATTCAGAGAATCCAAACACTATTGTATGGGCTAGGTACAGTGAAACACAGAGTTATTTTGCAAAATATTTTTTTTTAAAAAAAATAAATAAATATTAATATTATTAGAGAGTGTGAATAATACTGAAGTGATGTTCTAAATAACGATTTTGAAATCAATATCACAAATATCAACTTTCATAAAAATGGAATAAAAATAAAAACATTAATTTTTATTTATTTTTTTTTAACAATTTTTTTATAAAAAACTCGTGAAACACATAGTCAATCACCGTCCTCATTTCAAGATATCAAATCATTAGAGCATATCTGATGTGGTAATAAGCAGACATCACTCATTTTCTTCAATTCTTGTCCTACAATTTAATTTATCAAAAAAACAAAAAAAAAAAATCATCTGCTTTAAGAATGCAGAACCATGAACAAATTATAAAATTCAAGCCTGCCAAAATCGAATTACGTAAACTATTCTATTGGCAAGAGCAGAATAGATTGGTTTTACAGTCACGCCAGAATTACCAAACATATATACTTCTACACCCAACATTTAGTGCAACATCACAAGAAATATAGAATATTTTATTATTATTTTGGTTGGATGGCTTTCCCTTAAAAGTTATTAGAAGTTATCCTCCACATGGATTAAATATTCAGTTATATGCTGAATATTTCATGATAAATTATGAAAAAAAATTATATAGTTGTTCTTAAATTATTTTTAAAAAGTCGGAAAATGAACAAAACAAGTCCCGCATGCATCCAAGTACAAAATACTTGGTGCTGTGAGCTTCCTGGAATAGTTTCCTTGATATAGTGGCTCACTGCCCCTAGTATCAGTATCTTCAACCCTTGGTCAGTGAGGGCTATGCTATACCATCCATTGATATTGTGTGGACAATTGCATGCGATAAAAATTCTTGTTGGACTGTCAAATACGTTACTTCACCTGAACTTGTCTATTAGGGCATGAACGGTGGCTTATTCAACCACATCGCCACATCAACTCGCGTACGTATTCAAAGATTATTCACGCAGCTGCTATAAAAAAATTTACTCACGCTAGTGGCCTGGCCTGCACTATTCACGCAGTCATTATCAACTTTTTTTACATTATATTAAAATTAAAAATACATTTAATAATACAACTTTAATAATTTGGGGAACCATTATTAAAAATATTTTTTGGCAAATAAATTTACATTACATGAAAAACTTCAATTTACATTACATGAAATTCGGTTTAATTAAATATAAAATACGTAAAACAATCAATAGAAAATAAATTTACATTACATTAAAATTAAAATTTAATAATACTCTAAATTTAAAATGAAATACGGAAAATGAAAATAAATACTCTAAAGCAAATACGAAATTCTTGAAACATGAAAATAAATGTGATAAATTAAAAATATAATTCTTAATAGCATGATTAATTTTTTATCATACATTATATACTTAAAACAATTAATGCAAAAACATTCATTACTTTAATGAAAAATAAATTTATATTACATTACATTAAAACTAAAAATTAATGCTTATACGTAAAAATGAAAAAAAATACTCTAAATTAAATATGAATACTTAAAACAATTAATGGAAAATAAAATGGGGCCAGGCTCCTTTGCCTGGCTCGAAAATTTGCACACAAGTTTCATCTAACAACCTGTCCATTTCTGAAAAAACTGAGTCAAAATGCAGAACAAACTACAAGGCCTAGAAGAAGGCATAGACGAAACGAAAATCCTAATCGTCGTCCAGATAGAGATCGAGCAGCCGGTCAAATCCGTCTTTGGAATAATTATTTCGCCGAACATTCAATATACGATGCTAGGCAATTCAGACTTCGATTCAGAATGGATAGAAGTTTCTTCTTACGTATTGTGGAAGGACTACAAATTTCTCCCTACTTTCAATAACAGCCAGACGCAACCGGTAGAATGGGGTTTACAGCTTTGCAAAAATGCACAGCTGCATTACGAATGTTGGCCTACGGTAGTTCTGCGGATTCAATTGATGAGTACTTGCGCATTGGTGCGACTACGTCTAGAGAGTGCATTTCTCATTTTTGTCAAGGCATTATCGATGTGTTTGGAGTTGAATACTTGAAGAGGCCAACTCCTGTAGATATGAGAAGGCTATTGCATATTGGTGAAATGCAGGGATTCCCGGGCATGATCGAAAGCATTGATTGCATGCATTGGGAGTGGAAAAATTGTCCTGCGGCTTTGAAGGGAATGTATCAAGGGCGTGATGGCGTAGCTACATTAATACCGTTCGTAGCTTCCCAAGATTTATGGATTTGGCATGCATTCTTCGGTACTCCAGGTTCGTGTAATGATCTAAATGTGCTTTATCGTTCCCCTATGTTTAATGATGTACTACTTGGTAGGACACCGACAGTTCAATATACGGTTAATGGCCGTGAATATGACATGGGATACTACCTTACGGATGATATATATCCCAAATGGGCGGCTTTCATCCAATCAATCCCAATACCACAAACAAATTAGCATAGATTATTTTCCCAATGCCAAGCGCCGAAAGGATGTTGAGCAGGCGTTTGAGTCCGCAAAGACGCGTTGGCGATAATTAAAAATCCGGCACTCGCATGGGATGGGAGTATATTGCATCGAATCATGAATGCATGTATTATAATGCATAACATGATCGTCGAGGATGAACGGATTAACTATGAACATTACGTTGATCCTTCAACATTTATTGCGGAACAACCAAAAAGCAGCAATCGTAATACTCCGCAATTCTCGACGGGGAGAGTTTTCAACATAAATAATTATTTGATGAACAGGAATCAACTTCGCAATAGAGAAATCCACAATGAGTTGACAAATGACTTGATTGAACACATATGGGAGCGTTTTGGTGGAAATCAGCCATGAGACTAGAAATTATTTAGAGTCATAATTTCCATTTTTAAGTGTATTATTGCATTTTACATTTAATGTAATGTTACTTTATTTTCCATTAATTGGTTTTTGTCTTTCATTTTTCATTTAGAGTCATAATTGTGAACATTTATTATTAAATTTTAATTTTAATGTAATGTAATGTTATTTTATTTTCCATTAATTGTTTTAAGTATTTCATATTTAATTTAGAGTATTTTTTTTCATTTTTACGTATAAGCATTAATTTTTAGTTTTAATGTAATGTAATATAAATTTATTTTTCATTAACGTAATGAATGTTTTTGCATTAATTGTTTTAAGTATATAATGTATGATAAAAAATTAATCATGCTATTAAGAATTATATTTTTAATTTATCACATTTATTTTCATGTTTCAAGAATTTCATATTTGCTTTAGAGTATTTATTTTCATTTTCCGTATTTCATTTTAAATTTAGAGTATTTATTTTCATTTTTAAGAGTATTATTAAATTTTAATTTTAATGTAATGTAAATTTATTTTCTATTGATTGTTTTACGTATTTTATATTTAATTACACTGAATTTCATGTAATGTAAATTGAAGTTTTTAATGTAATGTAAATTTATTTGTCAAAAAATATTTTTAATAATGGTTCCCCAAATTATTAAAGTTGTATTATTAAATGTATTTTTAATTTTAATATAATATAAAAAAAGTTAATAATGACTGCGTGAATAGTGCAGTAGCGCCACCAAGATTTAAAGAAATTTTTTATAGTACTGCATTTAATAATCTTACGCACAAACTGATATGGCGTTGATGTGACTGAATGAGGCCTGACCCTAAAAAGGGACCACTATTCATGCTCTTATGCGACAAAACGACAAAAGGAGTATGATCACAGTGACTGACTAGGACTAGGAGCATCTGCGTTTGGTTTTTACCTTTAGTACATCACCCCCAGACGGGAACCGACAAAACAAAAAAAAAAAATCATCCAACTCTTTATGACTTTCATGCCACTCATAATTCATATGAAACAAAAGCTAAAAAACAAACGTACGTACTTGGTTTTGGCCGCTTGCACAACGTTTTACTTTTCAACAAATACTCTCAATTATGAGTGTTTAATCGAAAAAAATATTAAAAAAAAAAAATTTAACAATTAATAAAAGAAATTTATATTTAAAGTAAAATAAACTGTTTTTATAAAGGGATGGAATAGTTCATTACGTGTTATAAAATGCTCATTGGGCACGGTTGGGCTAAAAGAGCCTAGGAAAATTAGTTTGACCCAAGTAAAGAATCAAAGCCTGCCGTAGATTTTTGAATAAACTTGGAGTGTTTGGAGTTTGGGCCCAATGCTAGCTTGCCTCACAATACCACTCAGGAAATCAGGCCTAACAGCCAAGTCCAATCAACGAGAAGATGCTACTGAAGACCCCAAAAACATACATTGGGGCCAACTTGCAATTGGTGACAACAAAGATAAGGCCTGCCAGTTTTAACCCAAATCTTTCTGGATTCACACCTGATGAGTTGGAATTATTACACCCTGCATTGGCAATCAAACATATTTTGTGTTGAGAGACACATTTCAAAATTGGCCATTTCTTTAATCCAGCGACTCGATGAAAATCCCACTGTCCTCCTCTCTTTGAAAAATCAAATAATCCACTATGGTAATTACTAAGTAGGACAGATAATGTAAAATTAATCAGTTATGGAGTTAAGGGAGATCTTTAGAATGTGTATAATTTGGTGTTTTAAAATATATTTTTGTGTTTTTTATAATACCTTTATATTTATAATTAATATTTCAAAAAATATAAATATATATTTTAAAACGAAATTTATGAACAACCTACAAGGAGAATGAAACTTTAACAGAAAGAGCCTCTGGAATCAGGCGAATAGTATCTGACAAGCTCCTCAGGGAAGCCAAGATTGACATTTTAACTTGCATTAAAAGTGAGGATTTTCCGGCACCAACTGGGCCGCAAATAGCAACTTTCTTCCCCCTTGTTGACTCAAAATTGACATTTTTGGACTGTCAAAGTGTCTGATTCTGGATCCCAGCTGAAATTACCAGCTTGAATTTTAATACTAAGATCTGATCCCTCCAAAGGAAATCTCACAGCATCCTCCTGTTTGAATTCATCTTCCTGGAGGAAAGAACTGATCCTGTCAAATGAAACTTTAACCTGCATCAACGTAGAAATGGCATCTGGAATCAACCGAACAGTTTCTACTATGCATCTTAGGGCGGGAAAGAGCCAGTGGCACGGTGGTAAGGCTTTAAGTGCCCATGCGAGAAGACTTAGAATAGGACAGTGATGGCCAGAAAAATTAGTAGGCCGAAACTCCACCCTAAATAAAACCACACTCAGAATTCCCCCATTCTATAAGAATCAACTGCTATATAATTCCCAATTTCACCAATAGAATGCCTTTGCCTCCCCATGCTAGAAAGCTTGAGCTGTTTTTGATGAACTGCCACCATAAGTGCTGATCTCATTCTCATACCAATTCTTCTTGCATAAAAATAGAAATGACGATAAGACAAGGACTCGACAACCTTCAAAAGAACCAAGCACCCTAGTAAAAAAAGTCCATTGATATGTCTCGTCTCACGACCATAGTAATTGACAGAAGCAAAGAGCAACCATGGAGCAAACGCAACAGCACTTGCACGGAGCAATGCACGTGTTCTTGCAAGCAACATTTTCTTCCAGTAAACTCTCGCCATGGCAATGAGAACCAGGTTGTGTACACTTTTGGACTCATTTCCCTTCTTAAGTGAACTCCATGCCTGAGAAAATTCCTCATATGTAGAAATCGCTTCATCTTCAAATCCCAGACATGGAATGTCTTCAAGAGGTAAAATTTTGGAGTTACCGATGCGTAGTAATGGACTGATCCAAGAAAATGACAATTTGCTAAAGAGACTAGCATCGCCCAAAATAATACTTTTCCAGACACGAGCTGCTTTTACTAAAAGAGGATGTGACAAAGTCTTTTCCATTTGGGGGTGAGAACTAATAAGATGGAAGATCCTCAAAGCACAAAGTAGTAGCAAGAAAACTACAAACCAAGCTGCCACTTCAACTATTTGAACGTTATGTATTTTCAGCAGAATTTCAATATTTAGAGCAGAAACTAACACAAAATTTCCAACCCACCAGATGGAAATGAGAATCCTGATTCCTCTAGATCCTTGCACAAGCAAGGATCGAGCAAGAGCCGTCCAAATTATACCTCTAACCAAGTATGATAACCAGCTCATATGATTAAATCCACCATTGTTGCCACATAGATTTAACAAACCAACACCAAAACACACAATGCTTGTAAGAGCACAGCAGACTGAAATGACAGCGGTGATTATATCCCTCCTTTGCAGCTCTACCTTAAATTTCCTAGTGGCACTGTTGAGCATGATAAGAGAGAATCCAAAAATCAGTAACACATTCAAGACATCTATGCAAGTTTTTTTAAGAGAGAATCCTTCTTCACAAATCCTGGATAACAACCCTGCATGCCATTGTTTTGCAACATTAATTTTAAACCAAAAGAAAGAAAAAAAAATCAGCAAGAGTATACATTGATTAATTAGACTACAAGCATGCGATAAAATTTGACATGCAAAGTGTTGGAGTATTATTTAAGTCAACTGAGCTGCCCATGAAAGCGATAGCTCAAATTAAGAAACAAACATAGACAAAGGTACAAACACTAGCCAGTTAAGTTATCTTTATGTACTTAGAATGCCAGTATTTCCATGCAAGATCTAAAATGTAAACGACATACGTAGGAAACTCTGAAAGGAAACCATTGTTGGAGCTTGGATGGATGTTACTGTTCCCATCAATGATGCAGTCTGCATCACAGAACTTAATCAAGTTCACCACCAATAATGGACCCCAGTACCATTTATTGCAAATCGACAAACTGCAATGTTGCAGTCATATAGAAGCGTGGGATTGAAACGTTTTTTGGAAATGTTCTGATGAACTAAACTGGACCCCATAGACCCTGATTTATTTTTTTCTCCCGAAATTCATAGACCATGAGTTTCATGAACAACGTAATCAATCAGCAAGACACATACAATAAGCATATTCACATCTATGGTATTAGTATGTTCAGTATATAAACTACTTGTTCCAAAAAATAGTACACTTTTGGTTTGACATAACTTTTTTAGTTTACTTCTTAATTGCAGGGGCAAATATAATCATTATTCATAAAGATATCGTACAAATTTCACACAAAAACGGACTCTATTATTAGATAAAGAAAAGTTTTTAAAATGAACTTTGTTTTGGGGGACAAAGGGTGTAAGTTATTTTCACTTCTGTAGTTATTTTGACTTTTGGTATATAAAGGAAAACATTAGTGGGGGACAAATTAAGGAGGCAGACAAGTTAATACTGTTATTGAAAAGGAATAAAGTACATTTGCTAATCCTTTTGTCGGAAGTATCTCTTACTTTCTTTTTTGTCTGAAGGATCTCTTGAATGATTACATAACCTAAACTAGAGCCTACTGAATATTTTATACATGTACAGATACTCTAAAATCTGCTGTATAAAATATTTATTTAGAACAAAAATCAATAGTCCAGACTTCAGAGTGCATACAAAGAAGAGAAACTTATTCTAAAACCCACTAGTTAATCAGGACTATAGCTAGCTGTAGTTGTCCTGCTGTCTATTTATTGAAAATTGTTTCTTCTAAAATCCGAGGACATTTTGCATATGAATCATGCATATTTTACGCAATCATTTGGGGGTTGTGATCATTTTTGGTGTTCCCATAAAGCATTAACTAATCGTACTATAATGGTCCAATTTCTGAAGAGATGTTCTTTCTGCAGCTGGACCAATATTCAGCTACAAGCTTAGAGAAAGATGAATTGGTTTCCATCAGTTTTGCAGGCTCATCATACTCCACAAGCTTCCCTACAAAGGCAAAGCAAACCCAAATTTACCTCAAAGGTAGTCAACTAATGTATATTGAGCTTAAGCATCAAGCAGAAAAGAAAGCATACCGAAAGAAAGAACCATGACCATGTCGCTATCTATGACGGTTGGAACTCTGTGTGCCACTGTAATTACAGTGCAATTAGAGAATTCTTCTCTTATCACTTTCTGCAGAATGGCATCTGTGGCAGAGTCAATGGAAGCAGTTGCTTCATCAAGGACTAAAACTCTGTTCCTTCTTAGAAGAACTCTTCCAAGGCAGAAAAGCTGTCGTTGCCCCATACTCCAATTCTCACCCTCATCACTTACTGTGTGGACAAATAAAAATGAAATTAAATGATCTCTCACTACTATATTAGTAGCAGTTTCTTTCTGTGCTTGCGTGTGTGCAATGTTATACTTCTCAGAACTTCATTAACATTTTCACCTCATGTTTTCCAATAATTAAAGGCATGGGGAGGAGGGAATACAAATGGTATTGACTCACCAGAAGAATCTAACGAGTTGGGAAGTCTGCCGACAGTGTCCTTCAACTGGCACTTCTCTAGAGCCTAAATATAGGAAGAAGGAAAAAGTAGTCAGATAGATTGGCAGATGAATTAAGATCATTCCAAACTTTATTGACACCAAGACTGTATTTTTTGTTTAGAGTTTTAGAAAGAAATTGAATCTGATCACCTTCCATATGTCCTCATCAGAATAGATGCCCAAGGGATCCAAATTTGTTCGAATGCTGCCCCTGAAAAGTGTTGGTTCTTGGGGTATGATGCTGAGTTTCAAACGTAAATCAATGAGACCTATAGAGCAAATGTCAATCCCATCAATGATAATTTGCCCGCTGTAGGGATCTACAAGGCGAAACAAAGCACTGATCAATGTAGTTTTGCCACTTCCAGTCCTTCCAGCAACTCCAACTCTGGTCCCTTCTTTGAAGGTACAGGTGATCCCTTTGAGCACAATTGGAGCGTTAGGACGGTATCTTATCTGCATATGAGCAAAGATTCATTGAGTAGAAGCAATGTTGTATGTTTTTAGATTGATCATATTCATATGCACTGAAGTGTTGTAAATTCCTCTAGAATTTAGTTAAGCTTCTTCATCTAGTACTGGAGTATTCTTCATAATAATGAATCCTTTCCCATATAGCTTTAATACAAAATTTAAATGTGTGACATCTTGGATCTTTTGGCATATGGACCCAACAGAAGTACACTTTTGTATATCCATGTAAGTATTACTATTCCTTGAAAATTATTCTGAAGTAAAGTTTTCACCTTTAAATCCAGCAACTCAATTCTACCCTTGGAAGGCCATGAAGATGGCGGCCTGTGGTCTTCCACAACTGCTGGAGGTTCTGGTGGTATATGCATGAACTGTTTGATCCTCTCAACTGATATAATATAGTTGACCAAGCTACTATACCATCGTGACAAGAATACTTGATTTGAAGTGAGTGATAAGGCATAAGAAAGAGAGAGTCCAACAAGCCCTGAAATGTGAACAAAGAAAAGAATATAAGCAAAGTAATCTGGTACCTAGTTAAAGAAGTTGCTAAATATTACCAATGCATTTGAGGTGTTAAGACATCACTGATACCTGGAGCTATGTAACCCTTTGGGATAGATACTAACAGAAAAGCAGCAGTAAGTAGGGTGAGATTTTGAAGTGTTTCTGTCCTCAAAACTAACCACTCCATTGCCGCATTGGAGAAAAGAAAAACTTTTGCATCTGTGTCAACAAGCTTGAGGTAGTTCTGAAAGAACCTATCTGACATGTTAAATGCTCTTATAGTGGCAACTCCCAGTGCTGTCTCAGATGCATGATTCATGATGGGGGCCTTTGTGGTTCCATTTATCCTCATTAGTTCCCGGGCGGAGGCTTGATAATATTCCTTTAGTTAAGGAGAATATATCAGATTAACAAGTTATGTGCGCTGGTAAAGGAAAGAAAAATGTATGAAGTAGGTCTCACCTGGAGATATTTAGAGCCTACTGTAGCAAAGATTCCCACAAGAAGGACCTGCCATGTTACAGAGGCCATAATACCGATTGTTGCAACTAGTTCAATTAAAGCAGCTGTTACGAAGGCGTAGGCAAAAGGGATGTCAAAATCTAGCACACTTAAATCTGAGGAAGCCTGAGAAAGTTTGAAAGAAATAGTGAAAAATAAGTAAATAAATATCGTTATGTAATATAGTACTAGCAGAGAGTGGTGGATGGAAAGGAAGCATGTAGACTTACTCGTGTCAAGATCCTTCCAACTGGAGTAGAGTCAAAAAAGAGCATAGGAGCATTAAAAATTGAATTGAGGAAACCAGAAAAAAAGGCTTCAGAAGCCCTCAATCCAAGAAGAGCTGCGAACAGAGATCTTAAATAGACAAAGAAGGCACTAAGCGTTGAAATTAGAGTGTATACGGAAACAACAACGACATTACTGATTTTAGGAGATTGAATGGCAAACGCTAGCCAATAACTTGCTGCAGCTTGAAAAACTACAAAACCAGTCTGAGTAATTATATTAGATAATAGGAGATCTAATCCCTTTGAGACAAAAATGTAATCCATAAATGGTTTAAATCCAATGTCCCCAATTTCCTTCTCTTCTTCTTCTGTCAACTGTACTCCAGCCATCATGGAAATCTCTCCTTCGCTGTTTTCTTTACTAGAAGAATACTTCTTGGATCCTTCCACGTCATTGACATTTGCCTTTTGAAGCTCATATTCACTGTTTGCAATCAAAGGTTCAGATAGTGTCATCGCTTTTCTATGAGCAACCACAAGCTGTTCAAATGCTGTCCCTGCTGTCAGCAGTTCTTCGTAACTTCCTGATTGAGTTATCTGTCCTCCTTCCATAACCTCCAGGAATAAAAAGTGATGTTTAGCAAACAAAAAACAGATTGATGGCGGAGAAAGTAACTGAAAGATCATAAAATGTTAACATTGAAAATCATGAAATAACCAAAATGAGCATGATTACCATAATAATATCAACCTCTGAAAGGAACTCAATTTGATGAGTCACGAGGATGACAGTCTTATTTGCTAATGCAGACATAACACAATCCTGCGATTATAAAAATCATAATTATGACAATTGCTCATCTTCTAATTATTCATGTCAATGAAACCAGCATTACATTAAAAAGAACCGCAGCCGTGTGTGCATCCACTGCACTAAAAGGGTCGTCAAGAAGATATATATCAGCATCACTGTAGACTGCTCGAGCGAGTTGAATTCTCTGCTTTTGTCCACCACTCATATTTAGACCTCTCTGCCCGATCTCTGTAAGATCACCATATTCAAAACTCTCAATATCTTTGTCCAAGGCAGAGACTCTTACAGCTTCATCATATTTGACTTTGTTCATTGGCTTCCCAAAGAGTATATTGTCACGAATTGTTCCACTCTGTATCCAAGAAGCTTGAGAAACATAAGCAAGGGATCCACATATATTCACCTGGGAGACACAACATCATTTACAATCAATAATAGAAAATCAAAAGGCAATATTGTTGGTGGGAAATTCATGGTATAATATAACTCACATTTCCGGAAATCTTTGGTATTTCACCTAATATAGCATATAAAACTGATGATTTTCCAGCCCCAACTTGTCCGCAAACTGCAACTTTCTGCCCCCTGCCTACTTTAAAGTTGACATTTTTAATCGTCAAAGCGGCAAAATCTGCATCCCAACTGAAATTTCCTGCTTGAATATTAATAGTGAAATCTGATTCACCCACGGGAGATCTCTTTGTATCCTCATGCTTGATTTCATCTCCTTGGAGAAACAAATTGATCCTGTCAAATGAAACTTTAGCCTGCATGAGCATGGAAAGAGCCTCGGGAATCAGTCTGACAGGTTCTGACATGCACCTCAGGGATGCCAAGATTGTGAAAACGGTGCTTGCATCAATTGGAGCAGTTTTGAATAGTACGCATCCAAAGAAAATTACAGAGGAAACGATTGTCGGACACATCCAATACAACACTGTGTTATACGTCTTCTTAAACTGAGATTCTGCCAACCATTTGAATTCAATCTCTCTACATGATTCAACCAGTTTCTTGAATTTTTCCTCCCACGACTGCAACTTTATGATTTTCATATTGTTTAGGATTTCTGACATGGCCCTGATTCTCTTATCTTGGGCATTCAGAAATTCATATTGACACCTTTGAAGTATTTTTGCAAATGGCACATTGAGAAAACAGCAGATGAGCAAAGGGACTAAACCAGGAAGAACACCAAGGCCCACAACACCAAAAAGGACGGCGATGGACAGAAAGAGTTGTAGGCATGAAGTCCATCCGATGTGAAACCACATTGGGAATTCTCCCATTCGATAAGCATCCACAGCTATATAATTTACAACCTCACCAGTTGAGTGCCTTCGCTTCCCCAAACTAGAAAGCTTAAGCTGCTTTTGATAAGCAGCCACCATAAGGGCTGATCTCATCCCCATACCGATTCTCCTTGCATAGAAAAAGAAATGACGATGAGAAAAGGACTCCACAACCTTCACAAGAACCAAGGTCCCTACTAATACAAGTCCTTGATCAATAAGTCTGGTTTCACTATTGTGATATTTGACAAAAGCAAAGAGCAATAATGGAGCAACTACAACAGCAACTACCCGGAGCAATGCATAAATCCCCACAAGGAACATTTTTTTCCAGTAAACTCTTGCTACTGCCCAGATAGCAAGGTTCTGCGCATTGTTGGTCTCCTTCCCCTTTTGAAGCTCACTCCATGCCTGCGCGAATCCCTCATATGCCAAAATTGCTTCATCTTCAAATCCTAGAGAAGGAATGTCTTCAAGAACCAAAGTTTTGGAATTACCTGTCCGCAGTAAAGGGTTGATCCAGGAAAACGACAATTTGCTAAAAAAACTAGCCTGGCTTATATTGATACAGCTTTGATCATGAACTTCTCTAACTAAAAGTGGTTCTGACAAAGTATTGCTGTCCAAATTGCTGTGAGTGAACATAAGATGAATAATCCAAAAAGCACGAAAGAGCAGCAATAAGTTTACCAACCAAGCTACAACTTCAATGATTTGAATGTTGTGCGATTTCTAAGAACCTCAATATTTAGAGCTGAAATTAACAAACCGCAAAAAACCCACCATGCTGAAATCAGAAATTTGATCCATCTTGATCCATGTACAAGCAAGGATAAGCTGAGGGCAGTCCAAATTAATCCTCTAGCGAAGTATGATAACCAGCTTAAACTATCAGTTCTACTAATTTTCCCACTTAAATTCGACAAGCCAAAACCAAAATATGCGACGCTAACAAGAGCACAGCAGATTGAAATGACTGTGGTGATCCAATCCCTCCTACACAGGCCCACGTTTATTTTCTTCGTAAGACCAATAATGATTACAAGAAAGAGCACAAACCCAGTCAATAGATTTAAGACATCTATGAGTGTTCTCTGAATGCACAATGATCCCAAATTAAATTGTCCCTGACAAATAGTTGACAAAACCCCTGCATGCCATTGTTCCAGAACATTTCAGAATAATTGCATTTCTAGGAACTACAAGAAATTGCTACGTTATGATCAGAATTTAATGGATAAATTGACAAAAAGTACTGCTTGTATCATTAAAAAACTTGACGAAAAACTTGCATGCACAGTGTTGGGTAATTAAACTGGGCTTGCCAAATGACCAAGCAGTATATATATAATGAGTGAACCAGACATGGAAAGTGCAATCAAGAACCAACAATGTTGGAGTTTGTGGACGAGAGGGAAGAAAAACAAATGGAACAAACTTGCCACCAAAATCATAGCCATCCGGGCATTGTTTGTGCTTTGCTTGCATTATAAAGAAAAGAAGCAAACACACCATGTAAAGTCTCCAGGAAAGCCATTGTTGCTGAAGGAATATCTCTGAAGTGGCCTGATGTCCTAAGATAAGCACACCATGAATGATGAATGAATGAACTGTCATGTCCTTGATGAACCTACCACCACAAAATGCCCTTGAATAACCATCACAAAAGTTAGCCTGCCAGGTGAAAAAAATGTAATACCATATAAATTCCTCAGGAAAATCATATATTTTCTATATGGAAATCAAGGGAAATCATGACAATTCATGATACCTCATACTGCAGAATTAATAGCTTTATACTAGGTGATTTTACACTAAATTCTTTTCTAATCATATATTTTCTATATAGAAATCAAGTGAAATCATGACAATTCATGATACCTGATACTGCAGAATTAATAACTTTATACTAGGTGATTTTACACTAAATTCTTTTCTCTAGTCCGATTAACTAGGGTTACCAACCTAGTCTCCGGCCTCAAGAACATGACATGGACCTGGTTGAATATGTTACTATGTCAATTCAATAGAAGTGACAAATCTGGACCAGAACTCAAAGAAAATATACATATAAAGACAGTATATCCACGTCGGAATTCACATCACATAATGAGGACATACATGAAGGAACGATTCAGGGATATTGTACTTTACAACATGTGATGTTTGACGAACAAAAATAAAGTAATATTCAGAGAATCCAAACACTATTGTATGGGCTAGGTGCAGTGAAACACAGAGTTATTTTGTAAATTATTTTTTTTAAAAAAATTAAATAAATATTAATATTATTAGAGAGTGTCAATAATACTGAAATCAATATTCTAAATAACGATTTTGAAATCAATATCACAAATATCAACTTTCATAAAAATGGAACAAAAATAAAAACATTAATTTTTATTTAATTTTTTTTTAACAATTTTTTTATAAAAAAACTCGTGAAACACATAGTCAATCACTGTCCTCATTTCAAGATATCAAATCATTAGAGCATATCTGATGTGGTAATAAGCAGACATCACTCATTTTCTTCAATTCTTGTCCTACAATTTAATTTATCAAAAAAAAAAAAAGTCATCTGCTTTAAGAATGCAGAACCATGAACAAATTATAAAATTCAAGCCTGCCAAAATCGAGTTACGTAAACTATTCTATTGGCAAGAGCAGAATAGATTGGTTTTACAGTCACGCCAGAATTACCAAACATATATACTTCTACACCCAACATTTAGTGCAACATCACAAGAAATATAGAATATTTTATTATTATTTTGGTTGGATGGCTTTCCCTTAAAAGTTATTAGAAGTTATCCTCCACATGGATTAAATATTCAGTTATATGCTGAATATTTCATGATAAATTATGAAAAAAAATTATATAGTTGTTCATGAATTATTTTTAAAAAGTCGGAAAATGAACAAAACAAGTCACGCATGCATCCAAGTACAAAATACTTGGTACTGTGAGCTTCCTGGAATAGTTTCTTGATATAGTGGCTCACTGCCCCTAGTATCAGTATCTTCAACTCTTGGTCAGTGAGGGTTATGCTATACCATCCATTGATATTGTGTGGACAATTGCATGCGATAAAAATTCTTGTTGGACTGTCAAATACGTTACTTCACCTGAACTTGTCTATTAGGGCATGAACGGTGGCCCCTTTTAAGTAGGCGCTATCAATAGCGTCATCGCGTGTTGTGATCAAGTCTTATTCACGCAATGCTTTATAAAAAAATTTACTCACGCTGAGTGGCTTTACCGCACTATTCACGCAGTCATTATCAACTTTTTTTACATTATATTAAAATTAAAAATACATTTAATAATACAACTTTAATAATTTGGGGAACCATTATTAAAAATATTTTTTGGCAAATAAATTTACATTACATGAAAAACTTCAATTTACATTACATGAAATTCGGTTTAATTAAATATAAAATACGTAAAACAATCAATAGAAAATAAATTTACATTACATTAAAATTAAAATTTAATAATACTCTAAATTTAAAATGAAATACGGAAAATGAAAATAAATACTCTAAAGCAAATACGAAATTCTTGAAACATGAAAATAAATGTGATAAATTAAAAATATAATTCTTAATAGCATGATTAATTTTTTATCATACATTATATACTTAAAACAATTAATGCAAAAACATTCATTACTTTAATGAAAAATAAATTTATATTACATTACATTAAAACTAAAAATTAATGCTTATACGTAAAAATGAAAAAAAATACTCTAAATTAAATATGAATACTTAAAACAATTAATGGAAAATAAAATGGGGCCAGGCTCCTTTGCCTGGCCCGAAAATTTGCACACAAGTTTCATCTAACAACCTGTCCATTTCTGAAAAAGCGAGTCAAAATGCGAGAACAAACTACAAGGCCTAGAAGAAGGCATAGGCGAACGAAAATCCTAATCGTCGTCGGATAGAGATCGAGCGGTAAATCAAATCGTCTTTGGAATAATTATTTCACGAACATTCAATATACGATGCTAGGCAATTCAGACTTCGATTCAGAATGGATAGAAGTTTCTTCTTACGTATTGTGGAAGGACTACAAATTTCTCCCTACTTTCAATAACAGCCAGACGCAACCGGTAGAATGGGGTTTACAGCTTTGCAAAAATGCACAGCTGCATTACGAATGTTGGCCTACGGTAGTTCTGCGGATTCAATTGATGAGTACTTGCGCATTGGTGCGACTACGTCTAGAGAGTGCATTTCTCATTTTTGTCAAGGCATTATCGATGTGTTTGGAGTTGAATACTTGAAGAGGCCAACTCCTGTAGATATGAGAAGGCTATTGCATATTGGTGAAATGCAGGGATTCCCGGGCATGATCGAAAGCATTGATTGCATGCATTGGGAGTGGAAAAATTGTCTGCGGCTTTGAAGGAATGTATCGAGGCGTGATGGCGTATTTACATTAATACTTTCGTAGCTTCCCAAGATTTATGGATTTGGCATGCATTCTTGATCTCAGTTCGTGTAATGATCTAAATGTCTTTATCGTTCCTATGTTTAATGATGTACTACTTGGTAGGACAAGCGATTCAATATACGGTTAATGGCCGTGAATATGACATGGGATACTACCTTACGGATGATATATATCCCAAATGGGCGGCTTTCATCCAATCAATCCCAATACCACAAACAAATTAGCATAGATTATTTTCCCAATGCCAAGAAGCCGCTCGAAAGGATGTTGAACGGGCGTTTGGAGTGCTGCAAAGACGCGTTGGCGAATAATTAAAAATCAGGCTCGCATGGGATGGGAGTATATTGCATCGAATCATGAATGCATGTATTATAATGCATAACATGATCGTCGAGGATGAACGGATTAACTATGAACATTACGTTGATCCTTCAACATTTATTGCGGAACAACCAAAAAGCAGCAATCGTAATACTCCGCAATTCTCGACGGGGAGAGTTTTCAACATAAATAATTATTTGATGAACAGGAATCAACTTCGCAATAGAGAAATCCACAATGAGTTGACAAATGACTTGATTGAACACATATGGGAGCGTTTTGGTGGAAATCAGCCATGAGACTAGAAATTATTTAGAGTCATAATTTCCATTTTTAAGTGTATTATTGCATTTTACATTTAATGTAATGTTACTTTATTTTCCATTAATTGGTTTTTGTCTTTCATTTTTCATTTAGAGTCATAATTGTGAACATTTATTATTAAATTTTAATTTTAATGTAATGTAATGTTATTTTATTTTCCATTAATTGTTTTAAGTATTTCATATTTAATTTAGAGTATTTTTTTTCATTTTTACGTATAAGCATTAATTTTTAGTTTTAATGTAATGTAATATAAATTTATTTTTCATTAACGTAATGAATGTTTTGCATTAATTGTTTTAAGTATATAATGTATGATAAAAAATTAATCATGCTATTAAGAATTATATTTTTAATTTATCACATTTATTTTCATGTTTCAAGAATTTCATATTTGCTTTAGAGTATTTATTTTCATTTTCCGTATTTCATTTTAAATTTAGAGTATTTATTTTCATTTTTAAGAGTATTATTAAATTTTAATTTTAATGTAATGTAAATTTATTTTCTATTGATTGTTTTACGTATTTTATATTTAATTACACTGAATTTCATGTAATGTAAATTGAAGTTTTTAATGTAATGTAAATTTATTTGTCAAAAAATATTTTTAATAATGGTTCCCCAAATTATTAAAGTTGTATTATTAAATGTATTTTTAATTTTAATATAATATAAAAAAAGTTAATAATGACTGCGTGAATAGTGCAGGCCAGGCCACTAGCATGAGTAAATTTTTTTATAGTGTTGCATTGAATAATCTTAGCGCGCTGGCCCGATATGGCGTTGATGTGATGAATGGCTGTGCAAAAAGGACCACTATTCATGCTCTTATGCGACAAAACGACAAAAGGAGTATGATCAAAGTGACTGACTAGGACTAGGAGCATCTGTGTTTGGTTTTTTTCTTTAGTACATCACCCCCAGACGGGAAACGACCAAAAAAAAAAAAAAAAAATCAATCATCACAGTTGCACGCCACTCATAATTCATATGAAACAAAAGCTAAAAAACAAACGTACGTACTTAGTTTTGGCCGCTTGCACAACGTTTTACTTTTCAACAAATACTCTCAATCACGGCATTCCTCTGTTTAATCGAATTTTTTTTAAAAAAAAATTAATAATTAATAAAAAATTTATATTTAAAGTAAAATAAACTGTTTTTATAAACGGATGGAATAGTTCATTACGTGTTATAAAATGCTCATTGGGCACGGTTGGGCTAAAAGAGCCTAGGAAAATTAGTTTGACCCAAGTAAAGAATCAAAGCCTGCCGTAGATTTTTGAATAAACTTGGAGTGTTTGGAGTTTGGGCCCAATGCTAGCTTGCCTCACAATACCACTCAGGAAATCAGGCCTAACAGCCAAGTCCAATCAACGAGAAGATGCTACTGAAGACCCCAAAAACATACATTGGGGCCAACTTGCAATTGGTGACAACAAAGATAAGGCCTGCCAGTTTTAACCCAAATCTTTCTGGATTCACACCTGATGAGTTGGAATTATTACACCCTGCATTGGCAATCAAACATATTTTGTGTTGAGAGACACATTTCAAAATTGGCCATTTCTTTAATCCAGCGACTAGATGAAAATCCCACTGTCCTCCTCTCTTTGAAAAATCAAATAATCCACTATGGTACTTACTAAGTAGGACAGATAATGAAAAATTAATCAGTTATGGCGTTAAGGGAGATCTTTAGAATGTGTATAATTTGGTGTTTTAAAAAATATTTTTGTGTTTTTTATAATACCTTTATATTTATAATTAATATTTCAAAAAATATAAATATATATTTTAAAACCAAATTTATGAACAACCTACAAGGAGAATGAAACTTTAACAGAAAGAGCCTCTGGAATCAGGCGAATAGTATCTGACAAGCTCCTCAGGGAAGCCAAGATTGACATTTTAACTTGCACTAAAAGTGAGGATTTTCCGGCACCAACTGGGCCGCAAATAGCAACTTTCTTCCCCCTTGTTAACTCAAAATTGACATTTTTGGACTGTCAAAGTGTCTGATTCTGGATCCCAGCTGAAATTACCAGCTTGAATTTGAATACTAAGATCTGATCCCTCCAAAGGAAATCTCACAGCATCCTCCTGTTTGAATTCATCTTCCTGGAGGAAAGAACTGATCCTGTCAAATGAAACTTTAACCTGCATCAACATAGAAATGGCATCTGGAATCAACCGAACAGTTTCTACTATGCATATTATGGCGGGGACACGGCGGTAAGGTTTTCGGTGCCCATGCTAGAAGACTTAGAATAGGACAGTGATGGCGAGAAAAATTAGTAGGCCGAAACTCCACCCTAAATAAAACCACACTCAGAATTCCCCCATTCTATAAGAATCAACTGCTATATAATTCCCAATTTCACCAATGGAGTGCCTTTGCCTCCCCATGCTAGAAAGCTTGAGCTGTTTTTGATGAACTGCCACCATAAGTGCTGATCTCATTCTCATACCAATTCTTCTTGCATAAAAATAGAAATGACGATAAGACAAGGACTCGACAACCTTCAAAAGAACCAAGCACCCTAGTAAAAAAAGTCCATTGATATGTCTCGTCTCACGACCATAGTAATTGACAGAAGCAAAGAGCAACCATGGAGCAAACGCAACAGCACTTGCACGGAGCAATGCACGTGCTCTTGCAACCAACATTTTCTTCCAGTAAACTCTCGCCATGGCAATGAGAACCAGGTTGTGTACGCTTTTGGACTCATTTCCCTTCTTACGTGAACTCCATGCCTGAGAAAATTCCTCATATGTAGAAATCGCTTCATCTTCAAATCCCAGACAAGGAATGTCTTCAAGAGGTAAAATTTTGGAGTTACCGATGCGTAGTAATGGACTGATCCAAGAAAATGACAATTTGCTAAAGAGACTAAGCCTCGCCCAAATTAATACTTTTCCAGACACGAGCTGCTTTTACTGAAAGAGGATGTGACAAAGTCTTTTCCATTGAGGGGTGAGAACTAATAAGATGGAAGATCCTCAAAGCACAAAGTAGTAGCAAGAAAACTACAAACCAAGCTGCCACTTCAACTATTTGAACGTTATGTATTTTCAGCAGAATTTCAATATTTAGAGCAGAAACTAACACAAAATTTCCAACCCACCAGATGGAAATGAGAATCCTGATTCCTCTAGATCCTTGGACAAGCAAGGATAGAGCAAGAGCCGTCCAAATTATACCTCTAACCAAGTATGATAACCAGCTCATATGATTAAACCCACCATTGTTGCCACATAGATTTAACAAACCAACACCAAAATACACAATGCTTGTAAGAGCACAGCAGACTGAAATGACAGCGGTGATTATATCCCTCCTTTGCAGCTCTACCTTAAATTTCCTAGTGGCACTGTTGAGCATGATAAGAGAGAATCCAAAAATCAGTAACACATTCAAGACATCTATGCAACTTTTTTTAAGAGAGAATCCTTCTTCACAAATCCTGGATAACAACCCTGCATGCCATTGTTTTGCAACATTAATATTAAACCAAAAGAAAGAAAAAAAAAATCAGCAAGAGTATACATTGATTAATTAGACTACAAGCATGCGATAAAATTTGGCATGCAAAGTGTTGGAGTATTATTTAAGTCAACTGAGCTGCCCATGAAAGCGATAGCTCAAATTAAGAAACAAACATAGACAAAGGTACAAACACTAGCCAGTTAAGTTATCTTTATGTACTTAGAATGCCAGTATTTCCATGCAAGATCTAAAATGTAAACGACATACGTAGGAAACTCTGAAAGGAAACCATTGTTGGAGCTTGGATGGATGTTACTGTTCCCATCAATGATGCAGTCTGTATCACAGAACTTAATCAAGTTCACCACCAATAATGGACCCCAGTACCATTTATTGCAAATCGACAAACTGCAATGTTGCAGTCATATAGAAGCGTGGGATTGAAACGTTTTTTGGAAATGTTCTGATGAACTAAACTGGACCCCATAGACCCTGATTTTTTTTTTCTCCTGAAATTCATAGACCATGAGTTTCATGAACAACGTAATCAATCAGCAAGACACATACAATAAGCATATTCACATCTATGGTATTAGTATGTTTAGTATATAAACTACTTGTTCCAAAAAATAGTACACTTTTGGTTTGACATAACTTTTTTTAGTTTACTTCTTAATTGCAGGGGCAAATATAATCATTATTCATAAAGATATCGTACAAATTTCACACAAAAACGGACTCTATTATTAGATAAAGTAAAGTTTTTAAAATGAACTTTGTTTTGGGGACAAAGGGTGTAAGTTATTTTCACTTCTGTAGTTATTTTGACTTTTGGTATATAAAGGAAAACATTAGTGGGGAACAAATTAAGGAGGCAGACAAGCTAATCCTTTTATTGAAAAGGAATAAAGTACATTTGCTAATCCTTTTGTCGGAAGGATCTCTTACTTTCTTTTTTGTCTGAAGGATCTCTTGAATGATTACATAACCTAAACTAGAGCCTACTGAATATTTTATACATGTACAGATACTCTAAAATCTGCTGTTTAAAATATTTATTTAGAACAAAAATCAATAGTCCAGACTTCAGAGTGCATACAAAGAAGAGAAACTTATTCTAAAACCCACTAGTTAATCAGGACTATAGCTAGCTGTAGTTGTCCTGCTGTCTATTTATTGAAAATTGTTTCTTCTAAAATCCGAGGACATTTTGCATATGAATCATGCATATTTTACGCAATCATTTGGGGGTTGTGATCATTTTTGGTGTTCCCATAAAGTATTAACTAATCGTACTATAATGGTCCAATTTCTGAAGAGATGTTCTTTCTGCAGCTGGACCAATATTCAGCTACAAGCTTAGAGAAAGATGAATTGGTTTCCATCAGTTTTGCAGGCTCATCATACTCCACAAGCTTCCCTACAAAGGCAAAGCAAACCCCAATTTACCTCAAAGGTAGTCAACTAATGTATATTGAGCTTAAGCATCAAGCAGAAAAGAAAGCATACCGAAAGAAAGAACCATGACCATGTCGCTATCTATGACGGTTGGAACTCTGTGTGCCACTGTAATTACAGTGCAATTAGAGAATTCTTCTCTTATCACTTTCTGCAGAATGGCATCTGTGGCAGAGTCGATGGAAGCAGTTGCTTCATCAAGGACTAAAACTCTGTTCCTTCTTAGAAGAACTCTTCCAAGGCAGAAAAGCTGTCGTTGCCCCATACTCCAATTCTCACCCTCATCACTTACTGTGTGGACAAATAAAAATGAAATTAAATGATCTCTCACTACTATATTAGTAGCAGTTTCTTTCTGTGCTTGCGTGTGTGCAATGTTGTACTTCTCAGAACTTCATTAACATTTTCACCTCATGTTTTCCAATAATTAAAGGCATGGGGAGGAGGGAATACAAATGGTATTGACTCACCAGAAGAATCTAACGAGTTGGGAAGTCTGCCGACAGTGTCCTTCAACTGGCACTTCTCTAGAGCCTAAATAGGAAGCAGGAAAAAGTAGTCAGATAGATTGGCAGATCAATTAAGATCATTCCAAACTTTATTGACACCAAGACTGTATTTTTTGTTTAGAGTTTTAGAAAGAAATTTAATCTGATCACCTTCCATATGTCCTCATCAGAATAGATGCCCAAGGGATCCAAATTTGTTCGAATGCTGCCCCTGAAAAGTGTTGGTTCTTGGGGTATGATGCTGAGTTTCAAACGTAAATCAATGAGACCTATAGAGCAAATGTCAATCCCATCAATGATAATTTGCCCGCTGTAGGGATCTACAAGGCGAAACAAAGCACTGATCAATGTAGTTTTGCCACTTCCAGTCCTTCCAACAACTCCAACTCTGGTCCCTTCTTTGAAGGTACAGGTGATCCCTTTGAGCACAATTGGAGCGTTAGGACGGTATCTTATCTGCATATGAGCAAAGATTCATTGAGTAGAAGCAATGTTGTATGTTTTTAGATTGATCATATTCATATGCACTGAAGTGTTGTAAATTCCTCTAGAATTTAGTTAAGCTTCTTAATCTAGTATTGGAGTATTCTTCATAATAATGAATCCTTTCCCATATAGCTTTAACGACAAAATTTAAATGTGTGACATCTTGGATCTTTTGGCATATGGACCCAACAGAAGTACACTTTTGTATATCCATGTAAGTATTACTATTCCTTGAAAATTATTCTGAAGTAAAGTCTTCACCTTTAAATCCAGCAACTCAATTCTACCCTTGGAAGGCCATGAAGATGGCGGCCTGTGGTCTTCCACAACTGCTGGAGGTTCTGGTGGTATATGCATGAACTGTTTGATCCTCTCAACTGATATAATATAGTTGACCAAGCTACTATACCATCGTGACAAGAATACTTGATTTGAAGTGAGTGAAAAAGCATAAGAAAGAGAGAGTCCAACAAGCCCTGAAATGTGAACAAAGAAAAGAATTTAAGCAAAGTAATCTGGTACCTAGTTAAAGAAGTTGCTAAATATTACCAATGCATTTGAGGTGTTAAGACATCACTGATACCTGGAGCTATGTAACCCTTTGGGATAGATACTAACAGAAAAGCAGCAGTAAGTAGGGTGAGATTTTGAAGTGTTTCTGTCCTCAAAATTAACCACTCCATTGCCGCATTGGAGAAAAGAAAAACTTTTGCATCTGTGTCAACAAGCTTGAGGTAGTTCTGAAAGAACCTATCTGACATGTTAAATGCTCTTATAGTGGCAACTCCCAGTGCTGTCTCAGATGCATGATTCATGATGGGGGCCTTTGTGGTTCCATTTATCCTCATTAGTTCCCGAGCGGAGGCTTGATAATATTCCTTTAGTTAAGGAGAATATATCAGATTAACAAGTTATGTGCGCTGGTAAAGGAAAGAAAAATGTATGAAGTAGGTCTCACCTGGAGATATTTAGAGCCTACTGTAGCAAAGATTCCCACAAGAAGGACCTGCCATGTTACAGAGGCCATAATACCGATTGTTGCAACTAGTTCAATTAAAGCAGCCGTTACGAAGGCATAGGCAAAAGGGATGTCAAAATCTAGCACACTTAAATCTGAGGAAGCCTGAGGAGAAAGTTTGAAAGAAATAGTGAAAAATAAGTAAATAAAAATCGTCATGTAATATAGTACTAGCAGAGAGTGGTGGATGGAAAGGAAGCATATAGACTTACTCGTGTCAAGATCCTTCCAACTGGAGTAGAGTCAAAAAAGAGCATAGGAGCATTAAAAATTGAATTGAGGAAACCAGAAAAAAAGGCTTCAGAAGCCCTCAATCCAAGAAGAGCTGCGAACAGAGATCTTAAATAGACAAAGAAGGCACTAAGCGTTGAAATTAGAGTGTATACGGAAACAACAACGACATTACTGATTTTAGGAGATTGAATGGCAAACGCTAGCCAATAACTTGCTGCAGCTTGAAAAACTACAAAACCAGTCTGAGTAATTATATTAGATAATAGGAGATCTAATCCCTTTGAGACAAAAATGTAATCCATAAATGGTTTAAATCCAATGTCCCCAATTTCCTTCTCTTCTTCTTCTGTCAACTGTACTCCAGCCATCATGGAAATCTCTCCTTCACTGTTTTCTTTACTGAAAGAATACTTCTTGGATCCTTCCAGGTCATTGACATTGACCTTTTGAAGCTCATATTCATTGTTCGCAATCAAAGGTTCAGATAGTGTCATTGCTTTTCTATGAGCAACCACAAGCTGTTCAAATGCTGTCCCTGCTGTCATCAATTCTTCGTAACTTCCTGATTGAGTTATCTGTCCTCCTTCCATAACCTCCAGGAATAAAAAGTGATATTGATGGCGGAGAAAGAAACTGAAAGATCATAAGATGTTTACAATGAAAATCATGAAATAATCAAAATGAGTATGATTACCATAATAATATCAACCTCTGAAAGAAACTCAATTTGATGAGTCACGAGGATGACAGTCCTATTTGCTAATGCAGACATAACACAATCCTGCGATTATAAAAATCACAATACATGGTTATAATTATGACAATTGCTCATCTTCTAATTATTCATGTCAATGAAACCAGCCTTACATTGAAAAGAACCGCAGCCGTGTGTGCATCCACTGCACTAAAAGGGTCGTCAAGAAGAAATATATCAGCATCACTGTAGACTGCTCGAGCGAGTTGAATTCTCTGCTTTTGTCCACCACTCATATTTAGACCTCTCTGCCCGATCTCTGTAAGATCACCATAGTCAAAACTCTCAATATCTTTGTCCAAGGCAGAGACTCTTACAGCTTCATCATATTTGACTTTGTTCATTGGCTTCCCAAAGAGTATATTGTCACGGATTGTTCCACTCTGTATCCAAGAAGCTTGAGAAACATAAGCAAGGGATCCACATATATTCACCTGAGAGACACAACATCATTTACAATCAATAATAGAAAATCAGAAAGCAATATTGTTGGTGGGAAATTCATGGTATAACTCACATCCCCGGAAATCTTTGGTATTTCCCCTAATATAGCATATAAAACTGATGATTTTCCAGCCCCAACTTGTCCGCAAACTGCAACTTTCTGCCCCCTGCCTACTTTAAAGTTTACATTTTTAATCGTCAAAGCGGCAAAATCTGCATCCCAACTGAAATTTCCTGCTTGAATATTAATAGTGAAATCTGATTCACCCACGGGAGATCTCTTTGTATCCTCATGCTTGATTTCATCTCCTTGGAGAAACAAATTGATCCTGTCAAATGAAACTTTAGCCTGCATGAGCATGGAAAGAGCCTCGGGAATCAGCCTGACAGGTTCTGACATGCACCTCAGGGATGCCAAGATTGTGAAAACGGTGCTTGCATCAATTGGAGCACTTTTGAATAGTACGCATCCAAAGAAAATTACAGAGGAAACGATTGTCGGACACATCCAATACAACACTGTGTTATACGTCTTCTTAAACTGAGATTCTGCCAACCATTTGAATTCAATCTCTCTACATGATTCAACCAGTTTCTTGAATTTTTCCTCCCACGACTGCAACTTTATGATTTTCATATTGTTTAGGATTTCTGACATGGCCCTGATTCTCTTATCTTGGGCATTCAGAAATTCATATTGACACCTTTGAAGTATTTTTGCAAATGGCACATTGAGAAAACAGCAGATGAGCAAAGGGACTAAACCAGGAAGAACACCAAGGCCCACAACACCAAAAAGGACGGCGATGGACAGAAAGAGTTGTAGGCATGAAGTCCATCCGATGTGAAACCACATTGGGAATTCTCCCATTCGATAAGCATCCACAGCTATATAATTTACAAGCTCACCAGTTGAGTGCCTTCGCTTCCCCAAACTAGAAAGCTTAAGCTGCTTTTGATAAGCAGCCACCATAAGGGCTGATCTCATCCCCATACCGATTCTCCTTGCATAGAAAAAGAAATGACGATGAGAAAAGGACTCCACAACCTTCACAAGAACCAAGGTCCCAACTAATACAAGTCCTTGATCAATAAGTCTGGTTTCACTATTGTAATATTTTACAAAAGCAAAGAGCAATAATGGATCAACTACAACAGCAACAACCCGGAGCAATGCATAAATCCCTGCAAGCAACATTTTTTTCCAGTAAACTCTTGCTATTGACCAGATAGCAAGGTTCTGCGCATTGTTGGTCTCCTTCCCCTTTTGAAGCTCACTCCATGCCTGCGCGAATCTCTCATATGCCAAAATTGCTTCATCTTCAAATCCTAGAGAAGGAATGTCTTCAAGAACTAAAGTTTTGGAATTACCAGTCCGCAGTAAAGGGTTGATCCAGGAAAACGACAATTTGCTAAAAAAACTAGCCTGGCTTATATTGTTACAGCTTTGATCATGAACTTCTCTAA
Source organism: Gynochthodes officinalis (assembly GCA_020080225.1). Taxonomy (NCBI): domain Eukaryota; kingdom Viridiplantae; phylum Streptophyta; class Magnoliopsida; order Gentianales; family Rubiaceae; genus Gynochthodes; species Gynochthodes officinalis. The sequence continues at coordinate 11,903,281 of CM034625.1, read as the reverse complement.
CTAAAAGTGGTTCTGACAAACTATTGCTGTCCAAATTGCTGTGAGTGAACATAAGATAAATAATCCAAAAAGCCCGAACGAGCAGCAATAAGTTTACCAACCAAGCTACAACTTCAATGATTTGAATGTTGTGCAATTTCACAAGAACCTCTATATTTAGAGCTGAAATTAACAAACCGCAAACAACCCACCATGCTGAAACCAGAAATTTGATCCATCTTGAACCATGTACAAGAAAGGATAAGCTGAGGGCAATCCAAATTAATCCTCTAGCGAAGTATGATAACCAGCTTAAACGATCAGCTCTACTAATTTTCCCACTTAAATTCGATAAGCCAAAACCAAAATATGCGACGCTTACAAGAGCACAGCTGATTGAAATGACTGTGGTGATCCAATCCCTCCTACACAGGCCCACGTTTATTTTCTTCGTAAGACCAATAATGATTACAAGAAAGAGCACAAACCCAGTCAATAGATTTAAGACATCTATGAGTGTTCTCTGAATGCACAATGATCCCAAATTAAATTGTCCTTGACAAATATTTGGCAAAATCCCTGCATGCCATTGTTCCAGGACATTTCAGAATAATTGCATTTCTAGGAACTACAAGAAATTGCTACGTTATGATCAGAATTTAATGGATAAATTGACAAACAGTACAACTTGTATCGTTAAGAACTTGGCTCGTTAAATAAACTGGGCTTGCCAAATGACGAAGCAGTATATATATAATGAGTGAACCAGACATGGAAAGTGCAATCGAGAACCAACAATGTTGGAGTTTGGGGACGAAGGGGAAGAAAAACAAATGGAACAAATTTTCCACCAAAATCATACCCATCCGGGCATTGTTTGTGCTTTGTTTGCATTATAAAGAAAAGAAGCAAACATACCATGTAAAGTTTCCAAGAAAGCCATTGTTGCTGAAGGGATGTCGCTGAAGTCTGAAGTTAACTATAGCATTGAAAGACCTGATGTCCTAAGATAAGCACACCATGAATGATGAATGAATGAACCTGGTTGAATATGTTACTATGTCAATTCAATAGAAGTGATAAATCTGGACCAGAACTCAAAGAAGATATACATATAAGGACAGTAACCAGATATCCATGTCGGAATTCAAATCACATAATGAGGACATACATGAAGGAACGATTCAAGGATATTGTATTTTACAAAATGTGATGTTTGACGAACAAAAATAAAGTAATATTCAAAGAATCCAAACACCATTGTATGGGTTTGGTACAGTGAAGCACATGGTTAATCACCATCCTCATTTCAAGATATCAAGAGCCCATCTGATGTGGTTAAAAACACTCCATGACTCATTTTCTTCAGTTCTTGTCCTACAATTTAATTTATTAAAAAAAAAAAATCAGCTGCTTTAAAGAATACAGAACCATGAACAAATTATAAAATTCAAGTCTGTCAAAATCGAATTCCGTAAACTATTGGCAAGAGCAGAATAGATTGGTTTTACAGTCGCACCAGAATTACCAAAAATATATACTCCTACACCCAACATTTAGTGCAACATCACAAGAAATAAAGAAGATTATTATTTTTTTTTTTTTTTGGGTTGGATGGCTTTCCCTTAAAATTAGAAGTTATCCTCTACATGGACTAAATATTCAGTTGTATGCTGAATATTTCATGATAAATTATAAAAAAAAATTATATAGTTGTTCTTAAATTATTTTTAAAAAGTCGTAAAATGAACAAAACAAGTCACGCATACATCCAAGTACAAAATACTTGGTGCTGTGAGCTTCCTGGAATAGTTGCTTGATATAGTGCCTCACTGCCCCTGGTATCAGTATCTTCAACTCTTAATCGGTGAGGGTTATGCTATACCATCCATTGATATTGTGTGGACAATTGCATGCGATAAAAATTCTTGTTGGACTGTCAAATACGTTACTTCACCTGAATTTGCCTATCATTCATCTATTATTTGACAAAATGGCAAAGGAATATGATCAAAAGTGATTGACTAGGGGCATTTGCGTTTGGTTTTTATCTTTAGTACATAACCCGAGACTGGAAAAGACAAAAATATAAAATATAAAAAAATCATCACAAGTGCACGCCACTAATAATTCATATGAAACAAAAGCCAAAAAACAAACGCATTATTTAGAAAAATTTGGCCGCTTGTACAACTTACTTCTCAACAAATATTATCAATCACGTCACTCCTTTGTTTATTTGAAAAACTGTTATTCATATAATAAATTAGTCAATCTGAATCAAATTCTATTAAAAATTAATTTTTTTTAGTCACGTATTTGAAAAACGGTAATTCATATAATAAATTACTCAATCTGAATCAAATTTTATTAAAAATTAATTTTAAAAATTTTCTAATAATTAATAATATTTTATATTTAAAGTAGAGCAAACTATTTTTTTTAAACTGATGAAATAGTTCATTAAAGTAGTGTTTGGCCTGTGAATTTAAGTGATAATGGATTGGAATGTGTTTAGATTCTATTGTTTGGTTTGTGGGTTTGGAATAAATGGAAATGGAATGAAAGTAGTATTAGTGGGTTTTTTTTTATGAGGGTGGTTTTTGTTGGGAAATGTTTCTTTAAAACAACATCGTTTCATTCTAAGCTTGCAGAATTTTTTTTTTTTTAAAGATGATCAAAATGATGTTGTTTTATTTTTATTTTTTTTAAAAAAAATAATCTACAGCTGACAGACGTTGACAATGCACGTCCAATGGGCGCACGCCATGTGTATGCCCGTTGCAAATTGAACACTGATTTGCAACGGGTATTTCACATTTTTTTTTATCTTTTTAAAAACAAATTTTAGTAATGGGTAGAAAATATATTTTTTTTCTATAAATTGACATACACTTTGCCTATTTTTGGAACAAGATCTAATTTTATTAAATGTAATATAATATAAAATAATAATATACTTATTATAATATTAATATTAAATTTTAATATAAAATATATTAATAAATTTTGAATTCATTCCAAAAAAATAATACCAAACAGCATAATTACTATCATTTAATTCTATTATATTCCAAGTTTTTCCTTCAATCAAATTTATTTTATTCTTAAACCCACAATTTATACTAAATCCCCCTAAGTGTTATAAAATGATCATTGGGCACGGTTGGGCAAAGAGAGCCTAGGAAAATTAGTTTGACCCAAATAAAGAATGAAAGCCTGCCGTAGAATTTTGAATGAACTTGGAGTGTTTGGACCCAATACTAGGTTGCGTCACAATACCACGCAGGAAACCTTTCTTGTCGGGCCTAACAGCCAAATCCAATCAATGAGAAGATGCTATTGAAGACCCCAAAAACATACAATTGGGCCAACTTGCAAGTGGTGACAACAAAGATAAGGCCTGCCAGTTTTAACCCAAATCCTTCTGGGCTCACACCTGATGAGTTGGAATTATTACATCCTGCATTGGCAATCAAACATATTTTGTGTTGAGAGACACATTTCAAAATTGGCCATTTCTTTAATCCAGCGACTCGATGAAAATCCCACTGTCCTCCTCTCTTTGAAAAATCAAATAATCCACTATGGTACTTACTAAGTAGGACAGATAATGTAAAATTAATCAGTTATGGGGTTAAGGGAGATATTTAGAAGGTGTTTAATTTGATATTTTAAAATATATTTTAAAACGTAATTTATGTAAGTCTCGAAACCTTCAAGCTCATCGACCGTTGCTTTCCTTTCTGACAATTTTATTGCTGATGAGTAAATAGTTACAGTGGGTGATCCACTGGTACTATATCATTGTGTACATCTGTAACATCGCCTTTTTATGGAGTTCTGTGAATTAGAACAAGAACGAAGAGACAAAATCTTTATTACATCGTGTAGAACTTTTTTGGGACACTTCACACTGCTGCACTCCAATCAATGCAATCGATGGATCCATACAAGTTGCATGGACCCGCCTGTTCACTCTGCCGGGGGTCTGCGGCCAAATCCAGTTCCAAGTTTTCTTCATCTTTCGGTTCTGAAATCTGAACTATGTATCTGGTACACATGTAGGCAGGCCTTCATACAGTGATACCATTACTAATTATTGTATGCAGCTTGCCCCCACATGCATTGCTCGCGACAATTTCACAGAAACTGTGGCAGAGGTTCTGCAGGCATATTTGTTCTTTTTCCTTTTTCCCATTTTGTGACCTTCATGTCTTGGATGTCAAACATATTTTGCTTGCACAAATTTGTTTATGGGGTTTAGATTTTTGGGATTTAGATTTATGGGATTGATACATACAGTTCGATCGTACGTACTCAGTGTTGCCCGTGATATTAGATTTGGCAGGTCATTTTAGAGGAGGTTTTTTTTTTTTTCTCTTGAAACAGCAAATATTTAATAATTACAATTAGCAAATTTATACATAATTAAAATAAGACTAATGGTTCCCTATAGAAATAATCACTAAGGAAAGTGTAACTAAAAAAGACATCCAAAACACCTCTAATATGGAAGAAATAACTATAATAAATATGAAAACTAATCCTAACATGTAAAAATAAAAAATAAACTAGTTAACTACAAACGAAATATGAAAAAAAAGCAAACTAAATTTCATCATGTGAATATAATTTCTTAATTCTTTCAATAAAAATACAAATTGTCTCGTATCAATTAATTAGAATTCATTAATTTTTTATATTAAAAAATAAAATAATAATAATAATAATAATACTATTTATCAAAATCGCATCATAATAGCCCAAGTGTTGAAGAAATATTTTATGAGCTTCGTGGGGAAGGGTGCTGAGTTTGCCATAATTACCCTTATTAATGCAATTGAATGAATAAGTCAGATTAAACAACAATTATTATGATTATTCATTTTATCATATTGTCCCGTGAATACTACATCAGTCATCAGTCATGGTTCGCTATTCATAATATTACTTTTAGTCAAAATATGTTGGCAATCCAGTCTTTCTTCTACTAGAGATAGACACCCGCAATCAAAGATGAGCGATGATTTAAACCTTTATAATTAATGATCCATGCTGCCATATACCAAACTAATTGTAAATTACTTAACGCAACACAAGATTTTGGCGTCGATTGTGGTTGGGACTTGGGAGTTTACCCAATTTCCAAACGGAACGAGGTTATGTGTCCGGTTCAGGTGGTCCAGTCGATTGCATTCTGCATGTTACTGATTGACGATACAGTAAACAACAATCACTCTGCGGATTGAAGATGATATCATGGTGCAGGCAACAAGTAGGCCACAAGCTGCGATGGAGAGAAAATGACAATTGAAATGATGATTACGATGCAAATCTTTCCATTGCATTTACATCAAAAACACTGCTAGACTGTAACAGCTCGACCTGAGTGGTCTTTGTAAAAACGTGAAAACTCTAAAACACTGTTGCAGGAAACGTATGAATGCTACCAACTCTCACCTCTGCATTATTTTTGCGTTGCAAGTGTTTGAGTGCCATCATTGCGGAGGGGTAGACATGATCTCTATTGTTTAGTCATATTTCCCGTGCTCTGTAATATCATTTGCAAGTGAGGGGTTGCTGTTAGAAGTGAAGAAAGAAATTGAGTGAGTAGGACTTGTACTTCTGTTTTGGGGTCCCCTTTTCCAATCCCTACAATGCATGTGAGAAATTTTGGTCAGTTATCTACAAATGTTGTCCTGCTCTGCTTGTTGCTACTTCCTGCTAAATTGAAGAAGAATAACCAAATTGGCACTTACACTACAATCACTTCCCTGTACGTGCAATTGTTTTTTTTTTCTTAAAAACAAAAAAAAAAAACTTTATATATTATAGATTTGTCCGAGATTGTTATTTTTATACATACGAGAGTTTTAATGAACCAAAATGAACTTAGGTAAGTGATCATAAATTCATGTGATGGAGTGTGGGATTTGACCAAACACAAAACGGGTGGCATCGCATCTGTACAGCTCTTGGTTTTTCATTCGTCCGATATCCAATCAGAGGTAATTAAAAATATATATAAATAGTACTAAGTATTAATTAGGTAGTTTTTGGACCACACCAACCATGGCCCAGAGTTTGAGGACAATGAAGGCCCAGGCGCATTAAACTATGCATGCAGTGATACCATCAAAATCACACAAAGCCCAAAATATCATTCAGATCTTGATCGATGGATGGCCAGGGCCCCCTCCCAAATCCCTATGAATCCCGTTCGGCCAACGAGTCTCCATTATTGATCTTGTAATTCTCCCTTTGTCTGTCCTAATTTGACTACTATGATTAATGTGCATTACGAATCTTGGAAAGAAAAAATGTTTGATAATCTCGCTAAATATTAATAGAAATTGATACTTTAATTTATCCAAACAAATAACAGATTAACATTTATGATATGTATCAACAACATTTTAAAAAGAATTTTTATATTTTTTAAATAATAATTATGAAATAAAATATATATTAAAAAACTCTCCTAAATTTTTCACTAATTTTACGTAGTATTTATATAACTTGTAATTATTATGAGGTTACAATGACTTTCACAGTAAATAAAATAATATTAAATATAATTTTTATAATAAGTAAGACAACACGATATAAATAATTTTATAATAAAATTATAAATTTGATGATCAAAATATACATAAAATAAGAGGTCAAAATTTAATGTTTACCGTGTAGTGAGGCGAATTGTTTCCCTTGTCTAATATAGTAGTCTAAGTACTTTGAAAAATAAATAAACAAATAACACCTACTCATAACAAATTTAATCACTTTACAACTTGCTCTATTATATATTTTCACCTGCCTTCAATAATACTTCAAAATTGAACTATGGCTTTGTCCTTGAGAAAAGAGATAAATATGCAGTATGGCCGCCAGAAGTTAATTCAATCTAACAATGAAACTCAATCAAATAATTTTTCTATAGTGCTAGTGGGTATCCAGTGGGAATGAGAGTTATTAGATTCTTATATCTATTAAAAATACTCATTAAGAATAATTAAAAGATATATTATTCGGATGAAAATTTGTTGGGAAGGATATTTAATTGAGAATAATAAGATACTCACGGGTCCTATTAAAAATAATTAAATGCGTAGTTATTGGTTAATATTGGGTAATTATTAGTTAATATCTAATAATAAATGATTAATGACTAATGTTAGATAGTTAAATGGTTAAAGATTAATGATTAATGTTGAGTAATAATTAATATTAATAGTTAATTCCCAATAAAGAATTTGAGTGCAATTCTAATGAGAATTGAGAAATTTCATTCCCTCTAAATTTTAAAATTTAATCAAAATAACATTTTTCATTATCAATAATTCTATGCCTATTTAAATCCGATTCAATTCATTCGCATTTCCTCCCAATTGGCATCCCTAACTTGAAGCCAGTATTCAACATGGCTAGGTGTGATTTAAGCTCAAATCAAATGTTAAAAAACTCAATCTTATTATGTTTTGGGATGTGCATAAAGCATTAAATATGAGATTGTAGTCATATTCAACTACCGGAGCACGAGTGCATGCGTGGAAATAATATTGGAAACAAAATCACGCCAATCGGCAATGCCAAATGAAATCGTGGATCATTGTCTCTTACGTACCACGTAAATCCAAATGTTATGTCTGATAATCTACCAATAAAACAAAACTAATCCTTTCGATGTTCTTAACTATTTAATTATGGATTATCGAACTGTAACTGATAATGAGGGATATTATAATCAATTAACACACAGAGCTCAGGGAAAGAATTTTTACTTGGCACGTTCCGTCTTGGTTTTTTTTATACTATTTCGGCCATTTAATTTTTGTCTTATTCGATATTGAACCCAAATTTTGACATCTTGTCCCGCTCAAGAACCAAAGAATAATAGTAGATAATGCGAAGCCACGGAATCATATGGGTGCAACTATTAAAGGAAAATCTCCTAATTTGCCCACCCTAGATTTTGCCCGTTAGTAGTTGCTAAGATTGAAGTTAATTATTACTCCCTCAATTGCAAAAAAAAAGTTTACATTCAAAATTTTTTATTGTCTTAAAAAAAGAAAGAGCCAACTTTTAAACAAAAATTTAAAAATATCATTATTAATAATAATCATGTATATTCACAATTAAAAAGTAAAGAACAAAATATAAAATTATACATTTAGTTAGTATATTAAGTATGTTATACTCTCTCTATAAAAAAAATAATACACTTTGGTTAAGGTATAATATTTTATTAGTTATTAAATATAACTTATTTAATGTACTATTAAATATATTAATTTTATATTTTTATTATTCCGTGTACATAATTAATAATGATATTTTAAGAATTTAGTTTGAAAGTTAACCATTTTTTTTTGTGACAAAAAAAAATAAAATGATTTTTTTTTTTGGACGGAGAGAGTACCTAATATTAATAAAAAAAATTATACATAAAACAAAGTAAACTATTTTTTTGAGACGAAAAGAGTATTACATTTTTAATTTTAATTATTAAATTACGTTGCCCATTAGTTTACACTAAAAGTTTAAATATTTATAACACAATTATTACGATTAGGTTTTTGTTTTACCAAAAATATACATATCCATAAAGTCGTAAAATAAAGTATAAAACTTATACCCATACAGTACTAAAAAATGGCAAATGAATGACATATTAATCAATTATTAAACAAAGTTGTTATTACTTCAAGACACATATTATCATTGTAAATATGGTTACTAATTCCTTTATTAATCTTGCAATTTCAAAATTTATAATTGTAATCTTTTAACTTTCAAGTCCAAAAGAAAGGATATATATATATATATATATATATAATATTTAGAATAATTTTATAGTGATTTATGTGATAAGTATAAAAAAAAAAACTTGTTATTTTTGTATATATATACATATATACGGTTTTAATTGTTGAAAAGAAAAGGTTAAAAAAAAAAAACCAACCTCGTAAAGATTAAACAACAAGGTTAAAAAAAAAACTAACCTCGTAAAGATTAAACAACATTTTCGGAGCTTCTGAAAACAGCGATCCGTCGTAAGCGGAGCCATGCGGAAGACGTCAGCCGTCAACCACAGGGAGAGCGCCGTCGTGGGAGTCACGTCAGATGACATTCAGGGAACTGGGGACCGGGGATGCCGGTCGGCGTTAGTAGATGACAAATGGGATACGCATCGGAAACCGTGATATCTGATACGAAATCAAATATAGTTCAGTCTGATACCGTAAATGAGTCTGGCTTTGACGGAGCTACATAACGGAGCCGTTAACAGATGGGACAGGGACAGCTCATCCATGGATTGGCGGGTACTTTTCAATTTCAGCAAAGATGGGGCCCCGTCAAAGGCTCGAACATGCGGTTGAGTTCTCTCTTTCATAGTTTCATTAAATTGGTATTTTTAATTTTTAAATTTATTTATTTTACCAATTAATAATCCCATGGGTTATTTATTTGTTAGGTGGACATCGTTGTACCATGATATTATTTATTTCAATTAGGGAAAAATCATTACATTATGATCTTGTTCATTTCAGCTTGGGAAAAAATATAATGTAATCGTTTACTGAAATTATTCTGGATTTCAGCACCAAACAATAATTTCGTGGACATAGGTCGTGTAAAGTACTATGATTAAGTTGTTTTTTTGTTTTAAAGAAAAAAGTAACAATTCAATGTTTTATTGTGTCCAACCTTTTTTGGAACAAATTTTTTTATAAAGGCAGTGATTATTGATTCCCCTATTTGATTTGAATTTGAAAATCAAACAAAGCATATTGTGTCCGAAGAATATTGAAATTGATGATCCAAATACACTCCTAGTGTTTGTACATAAAGTTTGTGAGAGAATAATTAGTTTATGAATTTGAATTTTCACTTATAAAACTTTAGATATTTAAAAATTATACCTTATATATTTATAAGACTGTGACAGTGTTTCCCAAAAAGAATGAAGCCACAGTATTAGACCATTAGCAATTGATATAACAATAATAGAATTAGTTAGAATTTTTCGTTACATTATATAATAAGTTGTTATGAATATTATAATTTATATTGATATATAAATTATTAGCATATACATTCATTCTGGTTGAATTTTGTCACGGATTTTGGCATTCAATTTTAAGTTATAAACTCGATTGTCTATTTTTTCAAAAAAATTCATTAAATGTTAATTAATTTTATAATTTAAAATATTATAATTTAATATTTTTAAATATTATATTTGAAGTTGTAATCGAATCTATTTATCAAAAGAAATCAATTCTATCCGTTTAGAAGGAAAAGAGAAAAGAAAAAGAATGGAGGAGATGGGGCCAATAGGCAAAGAGTTTAGGGTCTCCCTCCAATTCCGAGATTTGAAAAGTTTTGAGAATGATGGGGATAATTGGGATTGCACAGTCGCACGGCAGTTGACGCGTCGTGATTTGGGAATTGTTGTCTTCGTTCACTTAAATTTCACAAAACTTTAGAGGAGACATTGATTATTCTACCCAAAATCATCATATCATTGCCTATAAAAGTATAAAAGAAGACAAAAGTTATTAAAATCCACCAATAAATTACTAAACATTCATTCTTCAGTGGGACCTTAATTTTTAAAAAACACACAAAAAGCCAATTCTCTCATTTATTAATAATACCAGTAATATTCGTAGCAGTGAAAAAATGCCTCCCGGCCGGCACCAGCAGCAAAGTCTCGTGACCGAATCTGCAGCGAGACAAATAAACAAAAAGGGAGAAGAAGAAGAATAGCTTTTTCTCATTTTAAAAATTTGGAGCAGTAGAGTCATGTAAGGTATGGAGCAATTATTAGAAGTGCGACTCGACACTCGGGTTGCAAATAAGTTTTACTTAATTTTATGTATTTGTTTGATTCTCTAATAGTTGAGAATCAATTAATTTATATAAATATTTTAATTACAATTGATATGATTTATACACTAATCACATTAATTTTTTTACGTAATTTTTCTTGTTTCATTGTGTACTTTTTTTTATGAATCAATCATTTAGTGTCATTAATAATTTAATAAATTTTTACCATTTTTCGAGAAAAAAATTTGGAGCAGTGATTGTGCGGCCGCCGCCCCCACTCGTCCAGTGACCTGCTGCCTTGGCCTACGAACTACGATTATGTGCAGTGTGCGTGCATGGCAAATCTTGGCGGGAGGCAGTGTTAATTTAGGACTCCTTCTAATAAAGACAATCTTTAAAGCCAAATCTCTACTTTTTAGTTTTTACTCGGCAGGTGGCAGTGGCAGGAGGTGGAGGGCTCAGGCAGGCTGCCCGCTGCAGCCTTTCAAAACTCAAATTTTGGCTTATATTACATCGCCTCGGTTCTCCAGTCTCAACAACTGAGCAAGCGGCGCCCATGATAGCGGGCTTCATACTGACATTTTGTTCTAAAAGATTATATTTGCAGCCCACGAAATCTGTATATTTTGTTATTGACAGGATACGATATTCACTTGTCAATTCTACAATCGTTTGTGTAAATGAATGCTACCATAGTTTGCGTTTCTCTAAACTTGTTAATTCTCATAAAATGAATGCTACGATCGGCTCCTATCATACAAACACTGGTTAGTAAATAAGTGGCCTATCAAAATCTTTCAAAATATTTTTAAAATTTTTAATATATATTTTTTTTCACAATCACTATTTTAAAAAATACAAAAACGCATTTTCAAATAGTGTCTATATAAGTCATTAATATTTGTGAGCATTTTAAGCCCCACCTTACAAAATAAATTATTTCACAACAAGCCCTTATTTTGTCCCAAAATATATCATCCATTCCACAAAAATATTATACCCTGGTATATCTTCCATAGATTAAGATCAAGATTAATGATATTTAATGTGAAAATTTTTAATGAATACTCAAGTAAAACGAGTTAGTATTCGCATAACAGAAAAGTATTCAATAATTAAAAAAATTATTATTTAATAATTTTTACTATATAAATGTCTTGTCAGTAACTAAAATAATATTTTATTAAAATTGTTTATTATGCGTATCATTTATTTAACATTAGATATTGCATATATTAGTTGTATTTAACTATCTATATATAGTAATTTAAGTTAAAGGAATGAAATTTTGACTTTCTATTTGTAGAAACTTTATCAACTCGATTTTACATTTATTATCCGAGATTTGTTTCTTATCGTTTCACAAATTTCCATGACAAGTATCAAATTAACCCTTATCTGTAAGGAAAAAAAGAAAATATGAATGTATACAAATTACACATTTCAAACACATTTTTATAATTTTTTAACGTAACCTTTATTTCACAAATCGAGAAAAGCAAAAAAGTATTTGAAAAATAATGGTTGCTAATTTCACATTGAACGACACAGTTGATATTCCAGGCAAAAGTGAAGGGCACGAATGGGAACCCAACTTCCAACGCAAAAAATTCATAAAATTGTTTCCCTCTTCAGTTCGTTCATTCATTCATTCATTCAGACATTAACATCTGCAGCAGTAACTGTGGAAGTGTGGATAAATCAGACAACATTTACTCCCACCAACTGCGAAAGGTGAAAACCGTATTCCAGACCACAACCCCCGACCCGACCCACATCGCTGCTGCGCAATCTGCACAGATAGTTAAACACCATTTCTGCATTGTATATTTCCGTGTAAAAATCTTTGCATAGAAATGTCTAATGTTATAAAATGTGTCTATCGTTTTCTCTCTATAGCTTCTTCTGCTCAGCGCCCATCGTCAGACACTTCAACTGCCATCATTTTTACGGTACTAAATAAATAAATAAATACCATCCTAATGTATTCATTCATCCCTCTCAAACATTAATATGATATGGTGGTGGGATATTGATGAGTTGTTGAGGTTGTTCAACTTTGCAAGTCGTCCCCCCATCCCCCTCCTCTTTGTTCATTGTTTATTTTTTCACTACTTCTTTAGTGTCTTTCCCATTTTCGCGCTTTCTCCATCCGTCTCTCTCACGCAGATACGCAATGATACGTTGTTAGACACCCATATTGAATCTGCGTAGGATCTTTTAGCCATTTGCGGCATTGTTGTTTTTTAGCTGTTTTGATGTGAAAGCAGAGCAAGCTAAAAGATAAGGGATGCCAGTGATATTCAGGCCTTAAAACCCCATTTCATTACATTTTTTTTCAAGTCGTATCATACTCTCCGTCCAAGCTTTGAGAACTGGACTAGTTAATAGTTCTCCTATACTCATTAGTCATGTGGTTGTACTGATGGGTTTTTCGCTCTTTTCAGTTTTGCAGGAACAGTAGTTGAGTGGGGGAAATTTCTGGTTGGGGATGATTTAGATTTTGCGATTGGAAGGCAGAATCGTCATTTCTGATTCTCGTAGGAAGGAAAAATACAAAGTGGAAAAGTTCAACTCTTGAGTCATTTCAAGGATTTGAGCCCTTAAGGTGTTATCTGTGTTTTGGATGGACATGGATTGCTTTTCTTATTAACCGGGTTTTGTTTTTGGCACGGAGGAGGCAAAAGCAGTAGTGATTCCCAGAGTGGAAGGAATCATCTTTTTCGAGATTAAATAGTTGAACTGAAATCTTAGTAGTTTATAAAGGCTTCCGCAAATTCCATTTTGAAATAGAGGGAAGTGAACCCATTATTGGATCTGGAAAACAGCTCATTTCACCTGAAGCCCTTTTTCACCAAATTTTGACTCTGATTTGAAAGATGCCTATAAAGGACATCTACTAACTAAGTTTGCTTGCTTGCTTTTGGCGGTGCTTGGGGTAAACACATGTCGTTTCCAGCTTTGGCAGAAATCATGTACCAAACAGTGATTATTGTGTCTGGTAGTTGGAACTCGTAGATTTCAACTCCGTCGGCTTCCATCAAGTCCTTTGGATTCATTTGGTTGTCTCTGAGAAAAGCACTCTCCCACTACGATGAAAGAGCTGATTTTGTACTGTTTCAGAATCTTTCCATAGTTTCTCTTATTGTCTGTGCGTTTAAGTGCACTTTCTCCTTGATTTCTGTACTTTTTCTTTCTGGCATTTCCTCCAAATTTGGTAAACCAGCTAGAAGGAAAAAAAATGGAAAATTGCTTTCAGAAGGGAACAATTTCTTAATTTTTCTTCAGGAAAGTGGTTTTCTTGATGCTGGTTAAAAGAGTCTTGTCTGAGTTTCCGGGCATTTACTGTGAGGGAACAGTATGCCCGTCGGCGGTATATGCAGGCTAATCGCAGCAACTTTGTGGGTGGGGCAGAGTGCATAATAGTGCCACCAATGATTTCTTGCTACTGGTCCATTTAGTCAAAGTGTGTTTCTTTTGGTTTTTTCTTGCATCTCCGTGAAGTTAAAAGCATTGAGCAGTAAGGGAAATAATTCAATCAACTTTTGCGAGATAAGTGTGGAGAAAACTCATTGTCTGGGATATGACTAAAGAATTGAAGAAAGGGAAGCCAGACAGGGATTCCGAGGTTGCTGTAAAAGTTTTGGTAGCTGTTAGGGCATCAAAGGAAATACCAAAGACTGCACTGGTGTGGGCTTTAACTCATGTTGTACAACCTGGAGATTGCATTACTCTCCTCGTGGTTGTTCCTTCGCAAAGCTCTGGTAAGTTGGGCTTTAATTTTCTGTATGCATTTTTGGGATCCGTATTATTTTTCTCCTTGCTCACATTCTTTCTGAATGGAAATAAGAAAATCAGTTTTCTGGTTTTGGGGCTAACAATTTTGTCACTTTCGAGTTTCCTTGGGGAACCGAATTCAGGTGATTTGAGGGCATTGACAATTGTAGATAGTTCTTGAATTAGCAGAAAATTATCGTGTCATGTATATCTCGCACAATAGATTTCTAATTGACTTCCTGGTAATATAGCGAAACGAACTTGGAGATGATTTTCATCTTAGTGCTCTTGCTGATGCAAACTAAGTTTAGTAAATCACAGGTTTAGAGGTGCATTTTTAGTGACTCGTCTAAGATGCTTTAGTGACTTAGTTATGATGTATAAGAATTTAGTATAAATGTCTGAATGTGCAACTTAAGCCAGTTTTCCCAAATAAAGACTATGGTTATTCAATCAAGGCCTATACTTTTCCATTTTGTTAACTGACTGAAGTTTTGCAAACATCTACTCTGTTCATATTCTCCATTTTATTGGCTCACCTTTGGATGGAAAATGCAGAGTTTAGTCTTAGCTGACTTGTTCTTTCATTCATATAAATTTCTGTAATAACATATTATAGATTTTCAGAAATATGTTGATGGCCGTGACAATTTTTAATGTGCCGTATTTAGGTAAGAAGCTATGGGGTTTCCCGAGATTTGCTGGAGATTGTGCCAGTGGACAGCGAAGGTCGCATTCTGGGACTAGCTCAGAGCAGAAATTTGACATAACAGATTCCTGCTCGCAGATGATCCTTCAGCTTCATGATGTTTATGATCCAAATAAGGTGAAGACAAAAGTTTTTGTTCCACTCTTTGAAGTGAAAGGGAGGGGAAAAAGTGCTGGTGGGGGGGGGGGGGGGGGATTGATCTGAAGATTCATGTTACTTACTCTCAGTTTTCTTTGCTCATCCTGATGTCTCAGATAAATGTCAAAATAAAAATTGTGGCTGGCTCCCCATTTGGTTGTGTTGCTGCTGAAGCAAAGAGAACTCAAGCTAATTGGGTCGTTTTAGACAAGTATGATTCATTATTCATTTCTCCATATAATGACAGTAGTTAGCTCATTTTTAGTGATGAAGTACAGGTGATGCTTTTCCAATTTTTACAGACAGCTTAAACATGAAAAGAAGCGCTGCATGGAAGAGCTACAGTGCAACATCGTGGTTATGAAACGATCTCAACCAAAGGTGCTCCGTCTTAATTTAGTTGGATCACCCAAAAAGGAGCCTGAAGCTGCCGGCCAATTGTCTTCAGAAGTGGATCAATCGTCTGGAAAAGAAGAGAACAAGAACGATTCCTTGAATTCTACCAGGGGCCCACTTGTTACTCCAACTAGTAGTCCTGAAATGTTTACTGCAACTGATGCAGGAACTTCGTCAGTCTCAAGCTCTGATCCTGGGACTTCACCCTTTTTTGCCACTGGGATAAATGGAGACCTGAAGAAAAATGTTCTATTTACCCCAAAAGAAGATCAAGATCTTGATGAATCTAGTTCAGACACAGAAAGTGAAAATTTGTCCTCAACCTCGTCAAGCTTAAGATTCCAACCATGGGTAGCAGATATCACCAATTCATGTTGGAGGTCCTCTCTCTCAGAAGAGAGCAATCAGATATCAAATGACAGACCGCAAACTTCTACAACCAAGGCTTTGCTAGATAAGTTCAGTAAACTTGATGAGGAAGCTGCATATTGTTCGCCTCACTACAGGTCTAATTTGGATTTCCGGGGAAACGTCAGAGAAGCAATTTCACTGTCCAGAAATGTACCACTTGGTCCTCCTCCTTTGTGTTCAATTTGTCAACATAAAGCTCCTGTATTTGGAAAACCTCCAAGGTGGTTCACGTATGCTGAGCTGGAGCTTGCTACTGGAAGTTTCTCACAAGCTAATTTTCTGGCTGAAGGAGGATTTGGATCTGTCCATAGAGGCGTTCTTCCTGATGGCCAGGTAGTTGCTGTCAAGCAACATAAATTGGCAAGTTCCCAAGGGGATCAAGAATTTTGCTCTGAAGTTGAAGTGCTTAGCTGTGCTCAGCACCGTAATGTTGTTATGTTAATTGGATTCTGTATCGAGGATGGCCGAAGGCTACTGGTTTATGAATACATTTGCAATGGATCTTTGGATTCACATCTTTATGGTATGTGATATGTTTCTTTCCCACTGAATTAGGCATATGTGAACTATTCTGTATAAGCTTGAACTAATGAATTTGAGAAATATACTTGCAACTGTATTCTCATTTTTTAGTAGGGGTAAAACCTAACTAATGAGAATTTGAACAGTTCAATCGCTTTTAGTTTCATGTGCTTCTTTTGGTTCCTGCTGTTTGTTTTGTTGTAATTATTATTATCATTTTCAGGATGTCATCGTGATCCATTAGAGTGGTCTGCTCGACAGAAAATTGCGGTGGGAGCTGCAAGAGGGCTTAGATATCTTCATGAAGAGTGCAGAGTGGGTTGCATTGTCCATCGAGACATGCGGCCAAACAACATTCTCATCACTCATGATTTTGAACCACTGGTATGCAATATGAGCTTTAGTCAACCACGTATTTGATATGTCCTTATCATGGCTCTAGATGACCACCGGTTTGCAAAATTGAAATTGAAATCTTGATATTATATGAGAAACTGCTAAATAGTAGTTTTTCCATCGTTAATATTGTTGTATGACTTGCTACGTGTCATCTAGCTCTTCATTTGGACCCAAAAAGAAGACCACAATTCTTTCTTCACTTATATTACTGCCGAAGTTTTCTTTGATTAGAACTGGATGCAAGCCTAATTGTGGTGAATACTCGGTTTCTGCATCACATTCATTTATGTTGTGTTTCTTGTGTTAAAAGAAAATAGAATATCAGAACTAGACTGATGTTACTGCAATATTTTGCATCCAAGGTTGGAGATTTTGGTCTGGCTAGATGGCAACCTGATGGAGACACAGGTGTTGAAACTAGAGTAATTGGGACATTTGGGTAAGTGTTGCATCATTCTGTTGCCTTCTAAGATTATTTTAAGTAATCAATGTGATAAGTCATGCTTCTTCCTCTAGGTACTTGGCTCCTGAATATGCTCAAAGTGGTCAAATCACTGAAAAGGCTGATGTCTATTCATTTGGGGTGGTATTGGTGGAGCTAGTTACAGGCAGAAAAGCAGTGGATCTTAACAGGCCCAAGGGCCAGCAGTGCCTCACGGAATGGGTATTAACTGAGCACCCATTTTTTGTTTCCAACGCTAGGAGAAAGTGGATATTCATTAGCTTTCACCTCAGTGAGTTTTCAATTACATTCTTCTTTTGCTACAGGCACGCCCATTGCTGGAAGAATATGCAATCAATGAGCTCGTCGATCCCCAGTTAGGAAACCAGTATTCAGAAGATGAGGTTTACTGCATGTTGCATGCTGCGTCTATGTGCATAAGGCGGGATCCTCAGATGAGACCTCGCATGTCACAGGTAAAGATACTTGTTGAGTGTTAGAATGTTTGAAAACTAAAAAACTAAATAAACGAAAGAATAATAACCCAGTGTAAATTTGCTCTGCTACATGGCATCTTAACTGCTTAAACAGCAAGCAAAATATCAAGAGTTGATCAGCTCTAATGACTCCACTCTACACTCTAACCTTGGCTGTATCAGCACAAACATAAGAAAATAGAACCAGAGTGTCATTTCGTGTTTATTGTCACTCTTTACTGAATGATTACTTTTGAACAAAAGGTGTTGCGGATACTGGAGGGAGACATAATAATGGACTCGTCTCAGATGTCAGCACCAGGATACGATGTTGGCAGCCGAAGTGGAAGAATTTTGGCAGCTCATCAGCCACAGAAGCAGCAATGTAGTGGTCCAATCTTAAAGGATGCATTGGAAGCATTCAGTGGGAAGCTCTCACTGGATGAAAGGATGCCTGCTTCCCGGGAGAAGGATAAAAGCAGGGCTCCATTTGCAGATGATCCGTAAATTGCTTCCTGCAACAATTTGAGCCATGATATCACTGCAAATAGATGCATATATTTATATTTTTGCTTTTGTTGGAATCCAGTCAGTTGCAGCTAATGTTCGAAATTTTGACTTTTGTATAGAGGAATCTTGATGTTCTGTAACGCAAATGATATTAAATTACAAGATCAGTACTACTGTCTCTATATTTTTCTGCTTTTCCTTGGAGGAGAAATTGTATCTAGCTGAATTCCTTCCGAAAGTTAACAATACACGGAAGTTGGGACAATATGTTCATTCATGAAAAAGAGTACAGTTTTCCAGAGTTTCCAACATCGTGAAAACTCATTAATCATTGGAACAGTCCTTGCAACTCGAGCGATTTTGATCAATGTTGTTTATTCATATTTGATGTACCGATCATTGCAGATTGAAAACAAATACCACCTGCTAGCTGTGGTTTTCATTTGTAACCGTGTGTATAGCTATGCATGTTTTCCGAATATGCCCCTTATACCGGAAGTCTAGAAACTAGCAGGCTTAACATAAATTAGTAAATTACTGTAAAAGACTATATATAGGCTTCCATCAACCATCAGAATATTAAGCTTAAATTAGCAATCAGAATCTACACACATCCTGCCTGAATTTGAAGTCCCCTAAATCTAATGCTCTGGTAACCGCCCCCACTCCCCCCACAAAAAAAAAAACCTAACATAAGACCATCAGAATGAAAAAAAATATTACAAGCTTTTTACAAGGGAATTGTGTCTTTTAAAGTTCAAACTCACAACTGGCTCACCATAATTCACGTTCAGATAAACTGTGGAGAAGAAAGCTAATGGGCAAGAATTCTCCAGTAGTCTTCTGCTATCCTCGATCATGGCATTGGACTCGTCCAGAAATAGCAAACTTGAGGTTTTGCAATGATTTAACCATTCCTTCCACCTTGAAAATGTCTTTTTACTATGGCTTCCTCATTTTAGACCTTGCATATCTTGAAAACCACCACACACAAATCTCATTCAGTTTAATTTTAAAACATAACGTAGATTACAGGATACATATGATAAAGTATCGAAAAAGAAGAAGAGAATATACTCGATATGCATGCCACCCCGGTCTGATGATTGTAGTGAGCTTCCTTGAAGTGCGTTCATTGCCTCTGATGCTTGTTCAACTCCCTGCCATCTCAGTTTATATAAATTTGCTGAGTCCATGAATGTACATAATCAAAGTTCTCATATAGTCATATCCCAGTCATTGTGCCTTTGGAGAGTGTTTCAAATGTATTACCCATTCTTGTCATAATAAAGCATTGGAAATTTACCTCAAAATCAGCAAATGCAACAGGCATTCCCCCTCTGGCACGCAGCTTGAGTGAGTTAAATCCAGGATATCTAGCACCAAAAGGGTATGCACCGTCAACTCTCTACATTCACAGAAAGCAATGCATACTAGCAC
This sequence comes from Gynochthodes officinalis, assembly GCA_020080225.1. Taxonomy (NCBI): domain Eukaryota; kingdom Viridiplantae; phylum Streptophyta; class Magnoliopsida; order Gentianales; family Rubiaceae; genus Gynochthodes; species Gynochthodes officinalis. The sequence goes on along the minus strand of CM034625.1, from coordinate 11,883,243 downwards.
AACCAGATGCACAATTAGCATGCAAAAGATTTGTTTTTAGGATATGAACAAGTTTCTAGCAGAACTTACTGAGAAAGAGCTTGCTTGAGTTCATCTTCAGTGCAAAGGGGACCTAGATTTGCAATAAACAAAGTCGAACATGCTTGCGAACCATCTACTACCTTTTCTATTTGCTCCTACAAGAAGAACTGACAATATTAACAATCTACAACAGACAATTGCTGGCTAACTATCCTAAAAATATTGATAAATAATAAATAGAGAACAACAAGATTCTTCAGAGATAATATGAGTATCATAGCCCATTTAAGATACGAATCTCTGGTAGAGACAACCAAAATAAAACTAATAATACACAGAAGAAAGTGAAAAAATATATTTTACTCACACTTTCTGGAGCTACAGAATTGTCAGCATCAGCTGCAACCTCACTGCTGCTCAAGACCACATAAAGTATTACTAAAGACCCAAGAAAAACATTTATTTGGCATGCAAATGTTATTTAGTTTGTCGTCCTTAAACCTTTTCTCCGCCACTGGGCTGTCCTTCTCACCAGAATCAGGATTATTTGGTTTAGAAGGATCATCACCTTCGCCTGAAGGACCAAAATACAACAAAATATGTTCATCAGCCCTAGTGTTAAGATTCAGGAGTAGTCCTTTTGTTCATTATAGTTAATAACAGAAGGAGAAGCAACAACAAAACAGATCAATGGAAACCCAACAAGTCAAACAACAACCTAAATATTTATTGTCACAGTTTAAACACACATTACCATCATCACTTGATGTTTCATGGCCATCAGTGGAAGATTTAGTTCTGTTGTCAATAACAACATAAGGCCCACTCCCTGTGAAGAGGAAAAGGGGAATAAATTATTGTCAGCAATTCCACCAAAGACAATATACCAAGAATAGTGGTATATCCAATTGGAACCATGATTAGCTTCACTTTAATTGGAAAAATAAAATCTACCTGGTTTATTCTTTCTTCTTGAATTTGATCTAGCAAGCTCAATATGCAAATTGGATCCAGTTTGAGGATCAAATTTTACACCCTGCAGGCAAGTAGACAATCAACATATAAAAACATGGCGAGAGGATGCAGAAATAATGAACTGCGGGGACAGATATGTTTATGTGCTATATAATGTCCAATTAAGGTCTCCTCAAAGCTTGGTTTAGGAAAGCTAGATATGTCATGCTATAGCCTTACAAGGCTGAAAGGATGTCAATGAGTATTCGGAAACATACACAGAACAAAGAAACTTAGTTTATTAACCTACAGCTAATGCAAGTTGTAGGAAGGCTCAGGTAATCACAACACTGCAGATAGAGGAAAAGTATCTTCACGAGTCAATGTGGAGTATTTTGACATCCTTGGTCCTCTGTTTAAAAATATATTCATAAATTGGAACGAAATACAGAATTATAGACAATATTAGCTTAAATCTTTGATTTGAAGCTATCAATCTTCTGGACAAACCTTGCTGGTAAATAAAGGAAGCTATGCTTTCTAGTCCAAATGAATCAAATTTTTAGGATGGAAGACGAACTAATATGCTAAAAACATGTCAATCAAGAAAATAAAACAAGGATATCATCTTAATTTTATTTTTTTTTAAAAATACCACATAAGAATGATCTTTCAATTATCTGTAGGTTTCTTCAACTTACCCTTTTTTTTTAAAAAAAAAAGGCTCTATCCACCATTTACGAACAAAAATGGGGAAAAACAGCATCAAAGACAAATGAAGAACTAAACACCAGGTGATCCAAGAGATCAAATTTAGTAATCACTCACATTTAGTGCATGCAGTGCTGCAATTGCTGATTGGTGATTTACAAAGGTAGCAAATGCAACAACCTACAAGTTGCAAACAGCAAAGAGTTAATTATTCCATCCAATCTACACGAAAATTCACACACAGCCTCAACACATAGAGAAAGGACAAATGAACATACTTTAAATTCTAATATTTTGATGGAATTAGAATACATCAAACACTAAATTCAAAAGATTCTTGCACGTTTCGTTTACAACTGCCAAACACTCTACTACCAAGTACCAAACTAGCATATTTAAGGAACCACACATTAAATTAAAAGGAAAAAAAGGAAAATTTTGGTCTTTAGTAGAGTTTTGTCAAAAAAATAGAAGAGGAACGAATACCTGGTTGCCGCGGCCAGTGTATTTGAGCTGGCAGGATTCGAAGCCAGGGCGGCGGCGAAAGAGGTTGTGTATTTCTCGGGCTTTGACGTCATCCGGGAGCCCCGACACGAAGAGTGTGTTGATGCCGCCGTTACGGTCGTTGGTGCCGACAGCGGAAATGTTGCTGTATAAGTAATTTTCAGGTATAGGTTGTGCCAAGTAGTAGGGATCGTAAGGCGGCGGGTGAGCCATCGCTATAGCCTCCAAATATTCAAACGGGCACCGCCGCAGGCGGTGGTGATAAATGACTAGTGTTTTAGTTTTAGTGACCTTCCCTTGCCGCTCTGTCCCTTTGATTAAGTTTATTTATAATAGGAATTACTAAAGTTTATTTGTCATCTACAAATTTTCATTTCTCTTTGTTTTTTTTCATATGCATGTATTAATTTTTATTTCCCAAAGCATAACCATAATATAACTAGTCGACTTTTTTTTATTAATTTTTTTATAATGAATTATTGCATTTTGAGTTACTATGAGTTATGAACTATTTTTGCATGAATAATAATATATACAGTGAAAAAAATATTAATTACTCTCACTGATATTGATAAACACTAAATCAATTATTTAAAGTTTGATATAAATATTATTCTTTCATTATAAATAACACATGCTCTTTTTATTACAAATGGTAAAGTGTGTATAAATTGTGTTTTAAAATAAATTTTTACACCTTTTAATATTTTAATTATAAGATAACAGATTATATTAAAAAATATTTTGAAACGCTAATCATATACATCCTAAGTCTTGGGGCATTATCAATTTATTATTACAATCTTTTTGAAAAGCGTGTTTCGTTTAAAGTTATTGGACTTTATGGAGTATTACTCCCTTTGTCACACAAAAGTGCAGTATAGTTTTTCAGTTACAAAATGTAATATGTATAATATATTATTAAATATATAATAATAAAAATAATATAATAATTTGATACATTAAAAGGTTAAAAATAAATTTTTTAATAAAAAAAAAATAGAACATATGATGACCCCTTGAAATGTGCCTTATTTATGGTGCGAAACTTTTGACGAACCCATTTTGAAGCATCACGAAGAATAACTTATTATTATAATTATTGACAAAATTTGGTTAAATAGTTTTTGCATTATTAAGGAATCGTAAATTTTTAAAATACATTTTAAAACTTTTTAAAATAAATTTTATATTTTTAATATGCTTGTATCCTACAACATTTATTTTAAGAAATACAAAAACATATCTGACAATTACCCTGAAATGCCAAAATAGATACAAGGCCAACTGATTATCCATCTCTCTAAAACATTTAAACCTTTTTCAACACTGTACTTGCAGATTCTGTTAACCAAGAAAAACCCATTATTTTGGGACCCAAACATCTACCCAAAACCCAGCAATTTAAATCATTGAAATCTGGGACCATATTATTTCTTCCAGAACTAATTCCAGTAATGTAAACAATCACAAACGTACATCACTTTAGCAAAACAACAATTCCGAAGATTCACGATTTCACACGAACACAATCACCAGATAATTAGACCAGCAATGATACAACAAAACCAAGAATTAAGGAGAGGTTACACCAAAAATAATTTTTTTCCCAAAAAATGAAAAAAGACAAAAAAAAAAACAGGAGTCCTAAGACGATATTGGGCCTCCGGAAGAGCCCAAAAGGCCACCAGCGGCCTCCTCATCCAAGGCCAAATTATCCGTCTTCCTCAAGGCCGCGTGAATCAGAACAACTACAAGCCCAATCAACACAGACACAATTATGTTAAGCGTGGCATGGGTCAACAGCAGCAAAACGATCGTCAGCAGCGACAGTACAATCAGCACCACTCGATCAGTAATCAGACGGCCAAAAATCACCAGCGGCTCATCCCTCAGAAAATACAAGAAGAGCCATGCCGCCATCAGAACTAGGAACACAATTAGCGAGATCGGGTGCCAGAGCAAGCTTAAGAACAGAATCACAAGCACTATGATCGCGTAGTTCATGCTAAAATAGCCGGCGTTGGTTCTGATCCGAGCGGTGACCTCCCTGACGCTGGTAGTGAGTCTAATCGAGCGGAAGTCGAACATCTCCCGCCATGAACGACGAGTTGCTAAGCCTTCCTTGATACGCTCCTTGGCCCGTGATATGTAATCGAGGTGCGTGACTCCGCCCCCGGACGACGTCGTCGGAATGGTGCCGTATGTCGTCATTAATTCTTTTCCGGTTTGAACAGTCCAATGGGTATGTGAGAGAGAAGTTGGAGAGGCGGTGTAAATGAGATCGTATGCGTATTTGATGTCGAAAATAAATCATTGCTGGGGGTCGTGGGTTTTTATTCTGTGCGAGTGAGGTGCATGGTTACTAAAATCGATGTCTTTTGTCACAACTTTTATGGTTGTTTCTAAATTGTAATGCTAGGACGATCCGGTTGTGTGCTTAATGTTCATTTCGATATCTGAATTAGTAGATTATTCATAATAATTAAACTGTTTAAATTGATTAAGCATATTTTGATCGCTATAATACTTAAATTAATAGATTATTTAGAATAATTAAACATATTTAGAACAATGCCGTGATTTCCAAACCACCATTAATTGTTCGGATACGTTCTCTTACTTTTTTTAAATTAAATACAATTTACGCATGTAAAGTTCTATTAAATATATTGTATTTTATATAAAAAAAATTAAAAAAAAGTGATGGACGAAGAATTGTGAGAGAGATGAAAAGCGATGATTGGTTTCCTAATTTATCCAATGAGGGTTGGAGTTTGATGCAATTCGTCGGTACTGCCAAAGTCCGAAATCTCCTCCGACATTGTCAACTGCCCAGATGTCCATAGCAATTGGGATGGGGAGCGTGACGACGTGTGGATTAGACCACACTAAGCGTCGTGGGGACGACGTCGGAGTAAAGACGGCAAGGTAGCAACGAGGCCGGTCCCTTGCACCACGTGGCTTGTTTCCAATCCAGGCGTTAAGGCTGTCAAAATCATATTTTAGATTATCTTTACTTTTAATAAATCTGAAATTTCCCTGCCAAATATCTTTCAATAGTTAAATGTTGCGTGCAAATATTTCCCCTTGATTAGCTCCCAAGCCTTGAAACTCTATTTTTTTTTATTTATTTATCAACTTTTATTTTTTAACATTTATTTTAAGTTAAATGCGACGACTTTGTAAACTAAGCATATATATGGATCACTTTTTTTATGTTTTTTAACAGAATGATTATGAAATGAAAGATATATTAAAAATTATAAAAATATATTTTGAAATAATAATTCATACACACTCTAGCTGATTTAATTTTTTTTTCTTTTTCCAACTTTGAAGACGGAATAAATATTTCATCTGGGAAACAAAAAATCAATTTCAAACTGTATATTTATTAGTGTATCAAGTGTATTTTATTAAATAATAAAAAATTATACTTAAATTAAATATTTTTATTTTTTTTTGAGAACCAAAAGAGTAACTTTTTTATTATATTTTTTAGAGCGACTTTTGATGAGCAAAAGAAAAAAAAAGTGTTAAATGACTCTTTATTCTCATAAGTGATTGTGGCATTTGTTTGTTTTATCTAGAGAAAATATTTCATGCATTAATTATATTGCGAAAGATTATGTAATTATAAATAATTAAAATAAATGCATATCACATTTTATTCTAAATTTATTCTATAATAACTATACACTACTAATAACAATTTTTATGTTTTTTTAAAAGTAAGTTAAAACAATGATATGTGGGTCTTTGATTTTCTCTTTTGGTAATGATCAAGAATAATTGACGTGGTTGGAAACAAGAAACTGCAAGTGTGTAGCTTTCCCAGTGGCGGGCATAATTGGATCGAATCGTTAATAAAGAGTTCCATTCCACAAGGTACAATTTTTGTTTTTGGCCTTTTTCTCATTATGATTGTAACGTTCTATTTATTTTGTCTATCTTTTTATTTGAATGACCATTTTTTGCCACTAAAGTTAATATTTCAATGAAAAGTTATGACGATTAATATGATAAAAAAAATAAAAATCTATACACTTCTTAAATATTCATCACATTATTTATTAACATATTTTTATATAATTAAAACTAACCATATCATTATTTTATTAGTTATTTTAACAAGAAAAAGGCAAAATAAGAGAATAATTAAGGTACTTTTTCATCCCAAAAAATACTTTACTTTTTTATTGGGTACTATTAAAAGCTTAATGTTGTATTACAAAGAAACAACTCGAAGGGATTTAGTTCTGAGATGGTGTGTTTATGGTATAATGGAAATAAGAATTAATTTAGGGATGTGATTAAGAAAATTACTAACATAATATAAACAAAAATTAAGAAAACAAAAAGGAAAGGCCTCTAATTGTGGAAGTAGGCTCGTGAATATGGGTCCGTTAAGTGGCCTAGCAGGCCCATGTTCGTTGGTGGGCATTTAAAATGGCAGCTATATGAACTCCCTCGTTCCATGTCCTTTTTACAAAATATGTCAGAACTTACAAATTATAGGAAGTTCATATTCTACACAATTTTAAAATCTTGAATTTTTTTTTAATTGAATTTTTGTTGCTGTAAGAAGAAAATAATTCAAGGTATATTTCACTGTCAAATATAAATCCAGTAGAATGAAGAGTTTATTATTATTTTTTTTATCGGACAAGACAATATCGTATAAGGAATCATCAACTAGTTAAGAAATAGCTTGTTTTATTTTATTCTTATTTTTTAAAAATTTGTAAAATGCAAAGGTAGGAGTGACAAATGTGTGAGCTGGTTCGCTTATGAATTAGGTTATTAATGAAATTGATATTTTTACAGATTATGTCCAAACTCAATTATTTTAATTACGGATTAAATTTGAATTGAATCCTACCTAGATGGAGTTGAATTCAACTGATCTAATGAGTTAAATTAATAATTTTTAAAAATTAAATAATAATTTAACGAATTAAAACTATATTTTTTAAAATTCAAATGGCTGCCAGTGAGCTATGGGCTGCCAGTTGAATTCTTAAAGAAATATAGTTTTAACCGTTGACTTGATTGGCTTTCGGGCAAGCAAAAGTCTCTCCATCGCAAATGATTTGACAACACATGAATTATTTGTACCGATTTTTTCGATTATGGAGAATGATTAAAATAAATGCATATCACATTTTATTGTAAATTTATTCTATAATAACTATACACTACTAATAACAATTTTTATGATTTTTAATTATGGAGAATGATTTGACAACAATGAATTATTTGGGTCTTTGATTTTCTCTTTTTGATTTGGAATGATCAAGAACAATTGAGCATTGATGTTGAAACAACAAATGAATTATGTAGCGATTTCCCAGTGGCGGGCATAATTGGATCGAATTATTAATAAAGATTTCTTGAAAATCGAGCATGATTTTTACTATATTTAATAATTAACCTAATAAAAAATAAATTGTAAACTTTTGATCGCAATAATAATCGGCTTGACAATTTAATAATTGGATATCAATTTGATCACTATGTCACTGAAAGCCACATGAAAAAATCCCAACTCGTTCAAAGGGTCAAAAAAGCATGAATAGAATGAGACAGATGACCTACTTATATAAATTAAGATAAAAATGTCTCTAGGGTTTAAGAAAATTAAAATTTAAAGCAACATGTATTTTTTTTTCTTACTAAAAACCAAAAGTCAAAATTATAAATTTTCTAAAGGATAGTTAATACTGAAAAACTAGAGGCTAGAGGCGAATAAAATTTTTTTAATTTTTTTTTATTTAGTGATCCATATCCAAATTTTAAAACTTATATTATTTATTAAATACCTTATATTTTTTTTTCTGAATTCAATGTAAAAATTGGTGCAATTAGCCATGAATCTCAACATTTAGGAAGAAGACAACAAATGAATTGTTTTTTAAAAAATAAATTTTTATAATTAACATAATAAAAATTAAATTGTTTCTTTAATTCTTATATAAAATTCAAAATTATAAATTTAGCATTATTTATCAATTAATTACAAAAAATTCTTTTTTATTTAGACAAACCTGATTATTTCTTTAATTTTGTAATTATTTATGTTGTTTAACTATGAATCCATATAATTTTAATAATCACATTCAATAATTTTATACAATATTATAGTCAAATTAATTGTTTTAAAATTTTTGTAATTATTAAATATGTATAAATAATTTTACATAATATTAAAATAAAAATTTAATATTATTAAACTTAAACTTAAAATTAATAGAAATATTAATAATTTTATTATAAAATTTATAAAATATTAATAAGTATATTATAATTTTTAATTATATTATATTTAAGAAAATCATATGTAAAATGCAAAGGTAGGAGTGACAAATGTGTGAGTTGGTTCACTTATGAATTAGGTTATTAATGAGATTGATATTTTTACAGATTATGTCCAAACTCAATTATTATAATTACGGATTAAATTTGGATTGAATCCTACCTAGATGTGGTTGAATTCAATTGATCTAATGAGTTAAATTAATAATTTTTAAAAATTAAATAATAATTTAACGAATTAAAACTATATATTTTTGAAATTCAAATGGCTGCCAGTGAGCTATGGGCTGCCAGTTGAATTCTTAAAGATCAGCAAAATTGCTGATCTGGAGGCCTTTCGCGCAAGCAAAAGTCTCTCCATCGCAAATGGGGCACTCAAGCGTCACCTGGAAAGAGACGCATTCTTCGGAGTTCTATTGTACAGTTGTACTTTTGTTATTCAATGCGTGTCGCCAAAACGTCATGACAGTGCCAATCGATTTGCGAGTCTCATCAAGGAAAAGTTACAAAAGCAACATTTTGGATTTGGTTGTTAGAATGATAATTTTGCCAATCTTCATACTCATAAAAAAATGGTAATACTGTTGTCCTGAATACTGCAATCAAGCCTTGTGCTTAAAGGCAAAACTTGTTTAAGGGAAGACTTGAGAGTTGAATTGAGTTGAGGGTTGCCTGTAAGACAAAAACTGCACAGTCCCTTAAGTTACATCAACTGCCCACCAAACCAACCTCCTCAAGTGCATTCCAAGTTTTCCCTTTAGGTTTTCAATCACCATAATAAACTCACCAAACCATTCAGATATCCGAACTCAATTAATCAAGGTACCATACCAACTATCCTTGTCTCTCTTTCTCAGAAAATACATCCAAAAGCCAGAAAAAATGACTGGAAAATGCAAGTTTTTCCATGGAACACTTGAAGCTACTATTTGCCATGCCACAACTTACAAACCATCCATTCGCTTTGGGGTGAGTAATTTCCATTTTTTGGATTTGTGGATTTAATTTCATGAACATAATAGTCACACTGAACAAAGACATCCCTTTTATGTCATTTTGTTTTGTAGTGCATGGCAAATGCAAAGCCTGCTTATGTTACTATCAAGGTTGGTAACAAGAAGGTAGCAGAAACAACCCACGAACAAGACCGTGTTTGGAACCAAACTTTCCAGATTCTTTGTGCGCATTCACCTGAATCAATCGTCACCATCACCCTCAAGACAAGGCGGTCTATTTTGGGAGAAATCAAAATTCAGGCTAATCAGCTTCTCAATGGAGCTAGCTTGATCAATGGCTTCTTTCCACTTTGCAGGGAAAATGGCAAGCCACACCCAAAACTTAAATTGCAGTACATCTTATGGTTCAAACCTGCAGACCGTGAACCAAGTTGGGAGAAAATATTGGCGTATGATGCATTCCCGGGACTGAAAAATGCTACATTCCCTCAAAGATCAAATTGCGATGTCAGGCTATATCAAGATGCTCACCAAAGTTCTACATTCCTACCACCATTTTCTCTTTCCCAGACGCCCAACCAACTGTGGGAGGATGTTTACAAAGCCATTGAGGGTGCAAAGCATTTGATTTACATTGCAGGATGGTCCTTAAATCCTAAGATTGTTCTAGTAAGTGGGCTAATGTCAATTATTCCTCATACTGACTGACCTCTTCTTTTAGAGAACTTGTTATGTTTCCCATAAATTTGGAGACTTATGCACCATTACACAGGTTCGGGATCCAAATACCGAAATTCCACATGCACGAGGAGTGAAGCTTGGTGACTTGTTGAAGCGTAAAGCAAAGGAAGGAGTAGCTGTAAGGATTTTGCTTTGGAACGACGAAACATCCTTGCCGGTCATCAAGAATCAAGGGATGATGAGAACACACGATGAAGATTCTGCAGCATATTTCAAACATACCGAAGTAATATGCAAATTGTGCCCAAGATTACACGACAAATTCCCCACCGTTTTCTCACATCATCAGAAAACTATAAGCGTGGACACTCGAGTGCAACCCTCTTCCAGCAATAGAGAAATCATGAGTTTCCTAGGAGGTTTGGATCTCTGTGATGGGCGATATGACACGCAAGACCACTCCTTGTTTCAAACACTTAATACCGAATCCCATTGGTATGATTTTTATCAAACGAGTATATCTGGAGCTAGCTTCCACAAAGGAGGGCCAAGAGAGCCATGGCATGATACACATGCTTGCATCACAGGGCAAGCTGCTTTGGATGTCCTTACAAATTTTGAGCAAAGATGGGCAAAACAGTGTGATCCATCTCTTCTAGTTCCCTTGAGCACTATTTCAGAACTATCTCAGCAGCATCCTACAAGCATTTCCTCGTCTAGGAATTGGAATGTTCAAGTTTTTCGATCAATTGACCATGTTTCAGCAACCCCTTTGCCAAGAAACATTCCCATTGAGGCAAGCGTCCACGAAGCTTATGTCCAAGCAATTAGGCGTGCGGAGAGATTCATATACATTGAAAACCAATACTTCATTGGGGGCTGCCATATGTGGGAGGAAGACCAGCACTGTGGCTGCAGAAATTTAATTCCCGTTGAGATTGCCCTAAAAATTGCAAGTAAAATAAGGGCTAAAGAACGTTTTGCTGTTTACATAGTAATACCAATGTGGCCAGAGGGTGTTCCAGAGAGTGAATCAGTTCATGACATATTACACTGGCTAAGGGTTACAATGAAGATGATTTATAGGCTGATAGGTGAAGCATTAAAGGAAAGCGGGGAACCAGGACATCCGAGAGATTACTTGAATTTTTTCTGCCTTTCCAACAGAGAAAAAGAAGTCCCAGGAGAATTTGTTCCTCCGTATTCCCCTCATCCTGGAACACAATATTGGAACGCTCAGAAACATCGAAGGTTCATGGTTTATGTGCATTCCAAGTTAATGATAGGTAAAAGTCATTTCTTAGCTCAACATTACATTATTCAAGATGCCCAAATTGTCCAAGTTTTAAATCTCTAATTATGGTTTGTGGTTCTTCAGTGGACGACATGTACATGTTAATAGGATCTGCGAATGTTAACCAAAGATCCATGGATGGACGACGAGACACAGAGATTGCAATAGGATGCTATCAGGCCAAAAGGGACCAAGAGAGGATGGATCGGGGAGACATTCATGCTTTCAGAATGTCACTATGGTATGAACACACAGGAAAAGCAGAGGCGGTATTCAATGATCCTCAGTCCCTGGAATGTGTGGAGAAAATCCGATCAATTGGAGGTAGAATGTGGGAAATTTACAGTGGAGATGAAGTAATGGACATGGAAGGAGTCCATTTAGTCACTTACCCCATAAGCATAAGCCAAGAAGGTGGCGTGCACGACATTGCATATAATAATGGTCACTTCCCGGACACAAAAACACCAGTTAAGGGCAGAAGATCAAAAGTTCTGGCTCCTACATTCACTGCATAATCTGCAAATACCTAACCAGGAGGGTTGACTGATGGCAAATGAGGCTACATAGTAAATTCTTACCCACATCCTGATTTTCATTTTACAATAATCAATCAATTCTCAAGATTGACATTAAATAATTTAAATAACACACACTGTTGTCTAATTATTCTTCTCAAAAATTTACTTTGAAATTCTAATGAATCAAACTTGAGCACTTTTTCCATGTATTTTACCATTTCCAATATCAATGAGGGTACAATGTAAATGCATGTGTTTACAAATGTAATCAGGTCAAACTTTTTCATTTCATCCATATGATAGATATCATAGATTTAGATGGTGCAAAATCAGCGTACATACAACAATATCAAATAGTAATCAAATACTAATCAACTGACAAAATCTAGTCAATTTCAAGGGGGAAAGAAAGTTCTGCGCCACAATATCAATGGAAATAATAGACACTCTTAAACAATCAATTTACAGAACGTTCTATACGAATTCTACACCAGTAAATACAAGAAGTAGATAATATCCACCAAGAAAAATAAAACCTGAACTGTTCACTGTCTGTACAAGTCATTATGGGCAATTATGGGAAATTACGAGCGCCTCAGTAAGGACCTACTTTCAAAATTGCCACATAATATGAAGGTCCTGGATGACAAGCTTGATGGTTCAATTTTCCTACTGCTTCAGATACTTTAGGAAGTTCGAGTAGGTTGGTTGAGATTTCCATCCTCATTATCTTTCAATGAAATCTGACCAGAACAGTTTGTGACATTATAGGCAGCAATTGCATCCTTTAATTTCTGAATCTGCATTTTTTTTTTGGGAATCAATTTGCAACCAATCAATTCCATCATAAAGAGCAAAATCAGAACACGAGTAAAAGTAGTGTTTCTTACAGCTCCAGAAATCTACCATAACAAAAATTAAATTATGTTGCGCTGCAGTTACTTGGTGAAGATAAATAAACTGACCAAGGTGGAGTCCAACTGATTTTGCCCTGAGTGTATTTTCACTTTGCCTTTTTTGTTTGGTGTTGTTTTTCTTTTTTTTTCCCTAAGCCATTTCACTGTTCAGTTTTTATTAGTTCTTTAGTTGATGAATGCACAGGAATAAGGATATGGAAAAGATGGTTTAAGTTCTGTAAACCTATTGAAGAAGACTGAACCAAGTACACTGCAATGATCTTCACATACCTTAGCAAGGGAACAAGAGAAGGAATCAAGTAATCTGTCGGCTCCTCGATAGAAGTGGAAATATGGAAGGACCCTTATGTTCAGACTTTTGCATAAACTCTTGTTCTCATCGAAGTTCACCTTGAGAAAGAGAATCTCTGGATGTTCTTCAGCAAGCTTGCAGAGCTGATTAGTTAAGGGACAGAAATAAAGAAAGAAACCCAGCCAACAAAAGAAAGTCAGAAAATGCAATTCTAAGAAGAAGATCAAATTACAAAGTGAATAAAAAGTAATTAAGCGCTTCACAATAATGCTGAAATTGTTATAACAGTTAACCTGCAAATATAGATAGATCAATGAAAATATTACAAATTGTGCAGTCGAAATCTCCATCCAGGAAGTTGGATGGGAAGCAACAATAGTCAGAGCAAAAGATAATGAACTTTCTCAGGTCTAGAGATGTAGTTCAAGCCAGAAGAGATCACCTTTGGGAATAATGCTCGACAGGAGGCGCACCATGTGCCGTAGAAATCAACAATTACTAGTCTATCTCCAGCTTGACCTAAGAAATCTACGAATTCCTGCGTGGAATGAATGTCGAGCATATTGGGGCCATTCTTTTCCCACCATTTTGGCTGATCAGTTTCGGTAGCAGTTGCATGTACCTGAGGATTCCAGAAACAATCTACAAATTAGTACAAGACCCATTTAAGAAAGACTCGTTCAAACATAGAAGAAATTTAATGGAAAGCGCCAAACTTGTCCAAGAATGAATATTTTTCTCGCCACAGAACTATAACGGAACATTTATATCCTAGAAATTAATATTGTTACATTTAGTCTCAAGATTAGTTCAATTGGTAAAAAGATCACATAAAAAGATCATATTTTTCCCACATTTTCCACAAGTCATCATATGAAATAGTTGGCTCATGATTCCAGCCCAAAACAATAACCCAGTGCAGAGTTTCTTCCAACGAGAATACATTGATTCAATAAAGTTACTAACAATTCCATGAAGAAGTTCTTCCTCTTCCAAGTTGTTAACTTTATAAAATGGCACCGGGTAAGCAAAAAAAACCAGCCAAATCTCCTCCTCCTCTCCCCTCAGGTTGATATCATTCTTGCTCTTTTTTTGTCCTTTTCTGATGATTCCTTCCAACGGCGCCTTTTCTTAAAGGGGAAAATATTATTCTTCAAACACGAGAGTTTCTTTACCACAAAAGTTAAGCTAGATAAACAAAGTTAACCAGAATCCTCAACAAAAAGGCATCCCATAAAATAAAAAGGAAAAAGGCAAAGTGCTAACCTTGAGTTGAACTATACATCTTCTTCTTCGGGTATAATCAAGAGGATCGGGAAATTGGGAACAAGGAATTATCTCATCCTTTAGCTTGAGTTTAGTCCTAGAACCCACTGGATGATGGTGGTGGCGGGTGAGGGTGGGACTGGAACGAACTGAAATTTGTAATATATCAACAAATTTGTGCGAAATTACAGAGCTTCCCAGCATAATAATAACAATAATAATAATAAATTAATTATCTTCTTGCACTTCTTCGTCACATCATAAATCGCAGTGGCAATGGCAGTAGCAGAGTGATCAGTTCCTGTCTGAGATGAACCGGTAAAAAGCGGACAAGAGAGAGGGACGTTTTTCGACCGGCTTTAACAGGCGAAGACAGCAACGTAAAGTCGTAAACCTTTTGAGCCGATTCTAGCCGTCCATTATTAAAAGCGCAAAACCACAAAAGCAACCAAAAAAAAACTCCTTCCGTCCTAAAACAATTATTTTCAAGAAACTTTTTAGATTAAAAAATCCACTTTAAATTAATTTTTTTATGACTAAAAATATGTATAATTATTATTTTTAAAAATATACTTAATAGTTAAGTTAATTATATTATATTTTATAAATAATAAAAAATTATATATATTTTTTTGGAAATGAAAGGCGTTTTATAACTTAATCCCTCCTTCCTCCTCCTCCTCATCTTCTTTTTCACAAAAAAAAAAAAAAACCCCTTAAAAATCAAGAATGTACTTAAATAAATAAAATAAATTTTTTGATTAACATGAATAAATGTTCAGAAGCATTTTTTTCAGTGAGCTCTCTCGCTCTCTTCATTTTTCAGCGCTTCCATGAGATCAAAATTCAATGGATTCCGCGAGCTCTTCCTCATCATCCTCCTCCTCTTCTTCGGTAATTTTTTTGCTTTTAATTTAATTGTTAAAAATGCACTTACTGCAGTAGTTTCGATTTTGAGTGTTGGAAAAAAAATTTAAAAAATTCATCCGACGGCGGCGGCAGATGAATTTTGGAGAGAAATTTTGCGCTGGTTTTGTACCGTTCGTGGCGTTGGTTGGTGCTATCTTCATCGCTGTCGCTGGTTGTTGCTTCGTCCCCCGCCCCTCCGGATAAGCTTTCTTACACTTTCGACGACATCCTCCGCATCTCCACCGACTCGCTTTGTCCGTTCTTCTCGCATACCTATTTTGCTTCTTCCTCAAATTCAATCTATCTCTTTTATATGTACAATTTTCGTGTGTTTTTTTTAATCAGTTTCAGTTAATGAAGTGGAGGCATTGTATGAGCTGTTTAAGAAGCTGAGCAGATCAATTATTGAGGACGGCCTCATCCCCAAGGTCCTTATTATTACTATCATTTTACATTATTGGTTGATTGCATCTCTTTCTCAGCCGTGCTTACTCATGCATAAGTTCCTTTATCAGAAAACACTTTTAAAATTGATAATCGGTTATTGAATCCTTATTACATTACACTTTTCAGCAATATTTCAGTTTTTTTTTTTTGGTATATGTTGTTCGTCATTATCATTTAGTAAAATCATCATTTTAATTTACATTTAGATTTACAATTACAAGGCCGCAAGCATATAGAGCTCCTATCACTATAATAAGAATAAGAACATGACATCTTTACCTCCCATTTTTAAATAATCCGTAAGCTCCTTTTTCTATTGGAATTTGCTTATTTGGAATCTAGGTTCTTCTACGTAGTTGTTATTTACTATTTTCCCTCGCTATTTTTAATATCATTTCTTAAATCCCATGGTTTCTTAACTATCAATTTCTGTTTACCAGGACGTACAGATTAAGGACCGAACAAAGATCTGTTTGACATATTTCCTGAGTTTTTTCTCTCTTTTAATATAGTACTCCATATGTGCATTCATTTGCTTGCTCTAGGTGAATCTGTGAACTTTGATATAAAATACTGCCTCAAGATAAGCAAATTAGGTTTGCCTTTGCTATTACTGACAGGCAAATTTGTATCTTCAGTAAAATTCTGGTGTTGCGCCTACTGCATCTTATCTTTTGCTGTTAGGCTACTTTCTTAAAGTCATAGCTGCTTATCACGTTCACCTTCTGTGTGAAGGAGGCGCTTCAGCTTGCACTCTTTAAAGCCCCTGCTGGCGATAATATTTTTCTAGACAGGGTATGTTTCTGGACCAAGATATACTGCTAAGCATCTGAGCAGCAATAAGAGGTTAAATACAAATCTACATGATTATGCAAAGGTTGTTATATGCGTATGGAGTTTTAATAAGCATTTCTTTAGTGGTTGCCACTTGCCAGAATTAATGCTAATAACAATGCTATGAGTATTTATTGCTTTGAACAGGGAATGGTGTTTCAAATTCTCTGTTTTGACTACTGCCTTGTCTGAGTCCTTTGTACGTGC
The DNA here is from genome assembly GCA_020080225.1 of Gynochthodes officinalis. Taxonomy (NCBI): domain Eukaryota; kingdom Viridiplantae; phylum Streptophyta; class Magnoliopsida; order Gentianales; family Rubiaceae; genus Gynochthodes; species Gynochthodes officinalis. The sequence continues at coordinate 11,866,411 of CM034625.1, read as the reverse complement.
TTTTCTTGTTTTTATGTAACAAGAACACACTTGTGATTCAGGTATTTGATCTCTTTGATGAGAAAAAAAATGGGGTAATTGAATTCAATGAGTTTGTTTGTGCACTTAGCGTTTTTCATCCTTCAAAAGCATTGGATGAAAAGATTGACTGTAAGTGCTTGAAGATCACTTATTATTTCTCTCAGAAGTAGTTACTAGATTTCTTGAATATTGTTGGTGTTCCTTATACCTTTTTAATTTTACATTTTTCATGATTCTGCAAAAATCTTTTTTTAATTATAACCTTTTCCTTTTGAATTTGGTGCAGTTGCATTTAAGATGTATGATTTGAGACAAACTGGGTACATTGAGCTTGAAGAAGTCAGTCTTGATATTACTACATGAATCTACTTTTGATTTTAGTTTCTAGAGATAGATCTCTCTTATTCCACACGAAAACTAATCTCCAAAAATGTTTCAACCGTTTTAGATTACATAATTAATTACAGAAAGTCCTCATTACACTGAAGATTGTCATTTCTTAGGTCAGGCAAATGGTAATTGCCATCTTAACGGAGAAGGGCATATCTCTGTCAAATGAAAATCTTGAAAGCCTCATTCAGAAGGCAAGATAGTGTTCGGTATCTTGATTCATTTGCAAGTTCTTCCATTTTCAAAAGACTGTTGGTGTCTTCTCTTTTTGGGTAGACATTTGAAGATGCCGATGCTAATATGGATAACAAGATCAGCAAAGATGAATGGAAAGCTTTTGTTGCCCGGCATCCCACGCTAATGAAGAACATGACTCCCCCTTATCTAGAGTAATTCCCCTTTCCTCATCTCCTTATACTACCTGTTTTTGAAATAATGATAATAATAACAATGGAAGGGTTAAGGTGACTAGAGTGAATTAAAAGCCGCACCGTAGTAGGGCAATAAATCAACCACAAATATATTGCATGTTATGATAATTTGACGAGGGACTGTCACAAATTATGGGGCTTTAAGATAGCTTATTAGATAGTGTCATCATTTCTTTTCTTCTCTCTTTGTGCATAAAGAATATAGAGTTTCATTTTTGCATCTAATAGGAACGTAACCACAGTGTTCACAAGCTTTATATTCAACACAACTGTTGATGACTGATTTCTGTTCTTCTTTCACCAGGGGATCTCTCCATCTCGAACCAGCTCTTTAATTTTTTTTTCAGCCCTTTAAATTTGGTTTGCCTGATGATTAATATTAATAGTTAATCACTTACTGGAGGATTTGTTTCATGTTTTTAAGTGAGGAAACTGCCGGTTTGGAGCAATAGTCGGAGTACTTCCCTAAGCTTGCTAGTCAAGTTCATGGGACGGCGTAATAATGTGAGATTGAACCAATCCAATGATTGAGCCCAGATATTTCTGATCCCGTGCTGCAATCATATGAGTAAATTCGGTATAAGTTAATTAAAGATTATGCAGGTTGCTTTGTTGTCGTAGCTTTTTATTTCCCTCAATCATCCTCATAGAAGTAAAACTGCAGTGCAATGGCCAATATGTATTTTCACTCTTTTAGCCAGCTCCACCGTCTATGGAGAAAAAAGACGTTAATTATCGTGTAAGCATGTACGTTAAAATGTTCCTATTAATCTCTTTCTTTTCCCTTTTATTAAACTTCCCTTCAAAGGAACGGAGAAAAACGGACGTTAATTATCGTGTAAGCGTGTACGTTAACATGTACGAATTTCATATTATTTTACTGATTGAAATTGAATATTATGGAGAAAGGAATCCCCGTCCAGTATGAAATAGGATGCTACAGATCAACATAAATGATTTTGTAAACACTGTAATTTCCTATTCATCTCTTTCGTTTTACTACAATGCCTAAAGATGATCCAACATATTTTCAGTATTTCTTTTATACAAGCATGGAACTTGATCAACAGCAGGTGGATAATTGTTTTAAATTCCCACCGCCCATCAAGGAGCCAAATTGGAAAAAACATACCATGCACTGCCATTCTTTATAACAACTTAAACCACCGCGTGTTAGGCGAGTTGACCAAGTAGGATCATTTTAGTTGATGCGCATGGTATAGAAGTCGCATTAAGCCGTCCAAACACAGACAAACCTCGGGTTATAGAATTACCGCAAATGATGTTTCAATCTGGTATGAATAATATGATGTCTGCAGTTTCTCTGCCACAGTTTATATAGCTTCATGCACTACATTGTCTGGAAAGTTTAGGACACAAGCAATTTGCTCATCTAACGTGTTAACGAATATAATGATTCAGTCCAATAAAGGAAGCATACGGTGAACTTAAGCTACACCGCATTATCATTCAGTATCCAAATACAATGCCCAAGTATCATGCTAAACTGCAATGGCAGATTCTACCTGAGATTAAAAAAACGGGGACAGGAAGACCCACAAGAATCCTGTAGGCACTCAACTGAATGCAGACACGCAAAACTAGATTCCAAGGAATACCAGTGTGCTTGCATGCATTTTAATCACATTAATTTTAATAAATGCTCATATTAAGGAAACTGACATGGCTACAATGTTATGGCTATGAATCAGTTAAAGACCGTAACCATGGTGTGCAGTATAAGACCACAAAAAGTCTATCGGACTGGTGTAGCACAGAAGTCATGGGGGATCATTAGTTTAATGCTTCAGGCAAAAGAATTCCCAGGGTGTACTGAAAAATTTAATGACACAACTTTCAGTTTTGCTAAACTTAAAATGACTCTTAAAGGTACTTACCAAGTTATATCAGACCAAAATGTAATACCAGAAGTTAAACTTGGAAAACCATGTCCCCATGTCTATTCTGAAATGTCATAAATAAAGTCCCTTGTGGGTGCAAAATGAAACTAGGTTTTACAAACCAGTTTTCCACTCGGAAGAGATTCAGTGGACTAAACATAAGGTGCAACAACTATCATGGCATATTTGACTTCAATCCAGTATGAAATGGAGATGAAAATTTTGAAATTTGATTACTCAAAGCAAAGCAAATTAACCTTGGACAGAACGCACTGAATCCCCTTTCTCCTCCACCCCACCCCACCCCAAAAATGGCAGTTGGTCAAGCTTTCCCAACTATAGTACTACCTCTGTCCCAAAAAAGAGTCCATTTTACATTTAGTACAACTTCTTTTTCAGTTATAAGATAGAATACACTTAACGCACTATTAAATGTATAATTTTTCATTTTTATCCTTCCTTTTCAATTTTAGGTCATACATGGACATTATCAGTAAGCGTGATATAGGACTTTTATTCAAAAGTGGATTCTTTTTTTAGGGATCAAAAATGATTTTAAAAGTGGACTCTTTTGGGGGACAGAGGAGCACTTAATATTCAGTGTTTCACAAACTCTTCTTCTACCGTGGCCTATAATTAGTTACTGCTCTTCAATCTTCCTATCCTTCATTAATTTCATTTTGCAATTAAGTTTCTCATATATGAAAACCCACCTGATTCTCTGAATTAAACTCTGCAGGAAGAAAGCAGTGGGGAGGTTTCCATCTGCAAACACAAAAACAGCCAGGAAAGGTGTCAGAGAAAAAGATCAAGTTGTTCTAAAAGCAAATAAATCCCTGAATAATAACAAAAGTTGTATAAGATCTAGTATGCTAATAAGGTATGACAATTTACAACAAACAAATGCAGCAGCACCCTCAACAAACTCGACTTCCTACAGGTTCCTTTCCATAAGGCATTATGAGCAGCACACTACAAAGTTTTAACACTGCAATGTGAGGTGAGAAACTCAAAAGGCAATCCAAAAATTCAACACCTAATCCAAAATGAATTTCCTTTGGCCTCACATGCAAATCAGGCACACTTTGAAAGTAAAAGATAGTTTCCAACCCTTTCAAAGGAGATAATCCAGGAATTAACCAAATATGGGATCTGTAATATTTCATCTTCAATTTCATACTTCATCTCTTCTCCACTCCCAAAAGAAGGTTCAATAAGAAAAGCATTAATTGAATGCTAACAAGCCATGTCCACTTCTGAAAAGTATTTTGAGCATAAATGATGAGCCAATGCATAACTCCAACTGAAGACAAATATCCACCCTTATGCAGTTCAAATGAACATCAAAATCCAGATAACAGGAATAAACACACTCTTCCAAAAATATCTTGCCAAAAGAACATAATTTGCCATTTAAATAATCCATAACCAGCTAAAATACAAGCTATTCACAGTGGCTGTTCCACCTTAAGTCACTTAGTGAGTATTTCATTGTCTAAGCTTCGTCACGTAAACTCAGGTGTGCTGCAATATGCAACAACTGCATATTAAGACAACTTCTTTCAGCATGTTACAAGGGTTGAAACAACTATACTTTGCTGCTACATGAAACAAAGTAAATCGCAATTAAACCATGAATCTATAGTTTTCAGGAGCAGTCAAACATGTGATCCGTAAGTTTCATATGCAGCAGCATGAAACACAGAGCAATATGTCAAAGGTTTATGCCTTAATTAGCTGGTCATTTATATCTTTGTAATTATTTTGTTATTTCTTAATTAGGATATACTAGCTCTAGGTGATTGTATAGATTTGTATATGGTAGATTAGCTTTTTCAAGGGCTAAAGATCAGCTCTATATATAGCAGTTTAGCTATTTTATAGGAGAAAGATTAGCATGTATTATCCCTATATAATGAGAAATCTCCTCCAAGAGTGGAACAACCTTTTCTGCTCAAAGCAATCTAAGTTATCATGGTATCAGAGCCTCAAGTCTGAATACTCGTGTCTCTTGTTCTCAAATCCAGCTTTGCTTTAATCTAGTCTTGTGTTCTTAGTTACTCTTGATCAAAGTTCTCTTGGACTAATGTCTTCAGACAAGCATGATGCCTTCTTGATTCGGTTTAATGGCAAAAACTACTCAGCCTGGGCATTCCACTTCAAGATATTTGTCAAAGGCAAGGATCTATGGGGCCATGTTGATGGCAGCAAACCTGCTCCTAGAGAAGACAAAGACAAGAATGTGCTTGCCAAGTGGGAGGTCAAGGATGCTCAAATCATGGCATGGATTCTTGGATCTGTGGAATCCAACATTATCTTGAATCTTCGACCTTTCAAGACTGCAGCTGAGATGTGGAATTACCTAAAGAAACTCTACAGTCAACACAACACTGCTCGTCGGTTCCAACTTGAACATGAATTAGCCACTCTCCAGCAGGGAAGTCTCTATTTCTGATTTTTATTCTAGCTTCATGAATCTTTGGGCTGAAGATACTGATATGGTCAATGCTACTTTACCACCTGAAGGTCTTAGTTCTGTTCAATCAGTCCATGAAATTACTAAGAGGGATCAATTTCTTATGAAACTGAGATCTGAATTTGAAGGCACCAGGTCCAATCTTATGAACCGAGAACCAGTTCCTTCCTTGGATACATGCCTCAAGGATTTGTTTCACGAAGAGCAGCGACTTCTTACTCAAACCTTTGACACAATATACTTCCAATTTCTTGTCCTCAATCAGCAACTTAACCAAAAAGTCTTCTGTCATCTTAAAGTTCAAAAATATCTCAAGAAACAGTTGGAATCCACAACCTAACGATTAATGGTTCTCCACAAGTGATTCGAACATGAAATGATCAACATCATATCTAATCCTAACTAAAGTTTACTCAGCACTTTAACAAGACTGATCATTTGCAGCCACATGCAACAAAACTCATGTTCAATTCACTGTCAAATCACTTTCAGATAAATCAAGCGATAAATCAACCATCTCAAAAAGTGAGGAAAAGAACTGCTGCAGCACCCCCCTCAAAAAAAAAAAAGAAAGAAAGAAAGAAAGGAAATTGCTTTCGAATTTTCATCATCTAGAAACTTAAACAATACTGTCAGGTTCCAAACCATCTCAAATTAAACAATGCCATCTGTCTGCTTAATGATTTTCGACAAGTCATATGAAGAATAATTTCATGAAATCTCTATGCCAATTTAGCTTTAGTTTCCAAATTCAAGCACCCAAGAGATCATTAAGAATAGTCCAAGTTGTAATCCAACTAATACTAACTAAATTATGGATACTCAAATCCACAATACTAAGTCCTTGGAAGCCAAATGATTCCTCATATAATAAGTAGATTTCATCCATTTTCTACTTCACTTTTTCTCAAAATAGATTATAAATCCTCTAAATCAATGGACCAAGTTGTCCAGGTTTATATCTCTTCCTTCACCTTTTAAGAATTGAAATCAGCTTCACCAATCCATCCCCAAGAAAACAGCCAAACTAAGATGAAGGGGAAGAACCCACAAACCAGGTTAAAATTACGATAGTAACATAATCTAGATTTGGGAGTTGAATCAGAGCTTTGTGGAGTATCCATCATAGATGGAACCTAAATAAGCATTTCTAGATTATAAACCACTAGATGACAAATGTTAAGCATATACCTGACTTCAACCAATCTAACAAACCAAAGCTAAAACCAAGGAGACTAGAATCACTTTGACACGTACAGATGCACTTAAAATGGACAGTCAGGTTGCAGAGAGAATACCTACACTAACTAGCCTAAATATGAAGGAAAATATAAAATAATATGAAACACAAAAATCTAGCTGAAAAAAACAATTAATGTCCTTGGAACCGACAATATATAGAGACAAGATACTTGCCTATAGAAGTCAAGATCAGAAACAAGCCTTCCTGGACATGGCATGTCCACCATCCTTCATTCAGATCTTCCAGCATTGTTTCAATGCACAAAGGAGCATGTCATTCCACAAACAACAGTCAGGGAAACCTGACTTATTTGACAGTATTGCAGAACTACAAGTCAAATGACAGAATACACATGATTCCTTAAACAGAAAATGTTAAAACATTAGGCAAGCTACTGGCTGAATTATCCAGTGCGTAAGTCAAGGTTGAGTCCGTACATGTCTTCAGTACTTCTAAGTCCTAATTATTGGGAACAAAGAAAGCTTCCAAGGCTATAGTTGGGACACGGATTATGCGTTGCTTCGGTATCAAACCCAATATGTAACAATCAAAGATCCACATCATCCACAGGAAAAGACATCATGGTTTCACACTCACTTGAGCAACGGCATACAGCTTCAAATCTCACTTGCATATTACCCACATACTAACTCAAAACAGCTTTAGCTAGTTGCAGAAGCTAACTTACATACCATAACTAACTGATATGGTTATGCGTAGCAGTCATTACACTTAACCAAATCCGTGTAACACAATCTAAAAATTAACTTAAAAATGACTTTCTACAGAATGTCTGATATGGACATGAGCTCACACAAATATACGGACAGCAACAAGAGACGGTGAGCTTCAATAGAGAATCTACTTGATGCCATGAGACTTCACCTTCCTTACCAATTGCATCCAAAACAGCCTTACAGTGCTCAGAGAAAAACAAACTTTCAGAAACTTCTAACCCTAATTTGGAGGATTTCCTATTTGAAAGCTATCCTTACTCCCCTTCATGCAACAGGAACTGTCGCATTTCTAGCCAGTCCCAAGATAATGCCTATTTTCGTGAAATAGAAGCTCTAACCTAACAATTCTCCCCTTTTCATACATAAGTCACAAACACATGTAAGACATGTTCCCTACTATCTGTTACTATCCCACCTGCAAAACTTAAATCGAAGCTTATTGAATTTTGTTCCAGTACCATCTCTCTGTTCAAAAACTTCACTATCTATCTTCCCATACTACCATAATGCTTCAACTCAAAGTCAACAAGGCTGAACAAGTATCATACTTAACTCCCATGTAAGAGAAAAGATAGCACCTTCATTAAACCTAGAAAACAGTATTTCTTACCAAAGGTCCAAATACAATACCCTGTGTTCTTAGCAAATACTTTTAAAGTGGCAGTATGAACTTAATCCAGTAATCTAAAAACCAGAATTGCAAATAAAATCTGGGTGAAACTGGAATGAACTGTATTAAATTTTAAGACATGATCATGAGTATGTTGTACCCAAGAAAATACATTAAAAGTGGAGAGGAAATCATCTAAGGTGATAAAGAAGAATAGCCATACTTCTTCTATACATGCTAGTAACGATAACAAGAGTTAAATGGCAAACTACTAAGGTAGTGCAAACACAGAAGTCAAAGACTTCTTTACCATTTCAACAGAGAATAGCTGACAAACAAGAAGATATGGCATGCCTATATCAATATTTCACTCAAAGATATCCATATCTTAACGCCGAGACATTCGTGGGTTATCCAGTCCACCCCATGAGGCCGAACTCGAACCATATGATGAACCTTTGTTGGCAGGACCCTGGAAACACAGTATCAGTATCAAACTTATCAGCCTTCCCCAAATTTCATTGTTAACATGAAGTGCGTAGAAAAGAAACAACTAACTCCAAGCTAACAGATAATGAACTTCCATACCAGATGAGCACCATATCCATCACCATAGGGTGCAGCAAAACTGCCATTAGGGCTGTTGAAATTCATCCCATAAGATCCACCTGTGGCACAAGGAAATAAAATTAAAGATAGCTACAATTACACCAAAAAACCCAACAAATCTACCTATGCTGCAACACAAGCAAGCAACGAACATTAATTTCAATGCATTATCAACTGCAATGCTTACAGCTTCATGCTTGTTGTTAGGATTTATACAAAGATCAAACACATGACGAAATGCTAATGAATAAAGCTGTTTAAAGGCATAAGAGAGACATGTAGACCTAATTCAAGTAGAAAGGTAAAAAAGTAATTGAGATAGGTAAGAAAGTCTTATGAGAAAAGAAAAAAGTGAAAGATTTGACGGACCTGCAGTCCATGCTCGACCATCAGAATTGGCAAGCTCTACACGCAGCTTTTCAATTTCTCGTGCCATGGTGACCAAATTCTTCTCCATTGCTTGTCTCTGCTCCACCAGCTCAATATTTGCCTTCTTTTCATAATCAATAGCAGCTCTACAGTTCAAATTTGTCGATAAGCCAAAATCAACGCATTTAGAAAAAATTTGTTGCAAAACAACATGTATACACAGCAGTTAGGAAGAGGAGGGAAACCTAGCACGCAGAATTTCCTGGTGTAGTCCATCAAGTTCAGCCCTTAAACGAGGAATCTGTTGGTTATCAGCTTGTAACTTCGAAAGGTCTTTTGTGAGGGTTTGAATTTGCCCAGACATATCCTGCCTGATGGCATTCAGCCTCTGAACCTCAGCACGCAGTTGTACTGCCTCTTTTTTCAGAGGCTCAGTGGCCTGAAGATCCGCTTCCACCTTCATACCTCTTTCAATAAGTTCTCTTACATGGACTTCTTGCTCAGCACGAATATCAGCTAGCATAAGATTCATATGGCGAAGTTCTTCCTTTGCAGCAACCAAATCCCGCTGCAGGGCAACTCTGTCTTCAACCAGTCTTTGATTTTCACCCCAAAGCCTGCGGATGTCCGCATGTTGCATTTCAAGCTCTTCCTCTAATAAAGCAGGATGAGGAGGTAGCGGGCGGGCCATAGGACCATGCAGAACAGGACCTTCTGGAGGATAACCATGCCGGTTACCAAATGCTTCTCGAGGAATTCGGTTTCTTCCAGCCATCTCAACTTGGACTGCAGAGATAGTAGACATAATGAAAAAATCTAGTTGCAAAAAAATAAACAAAGCCTCTACAAAAATCTAGAGGGGGAAAAGCCTTTGGCATTGCCCATTACTACTACTCGACAAGTTAAAAAAGGTTTCATTGTAGATTTTATTTATTAAAAAAAAGAAAATAATAAATAATAAACAGCCATGCGACAGATCAATGAGCTTTCCTAAGAGTATCATTCTGCCTATGCGTACAAGAAACTGAAGACCTTATGGATGCCAAACTTATCCAAGAGAATCAGCAACCTATATCTTGCAAGTCCATCTCCCCCAAAGGCTTTGCCAAACTAAGCAGAAACTAACTTCTTCTAATTATAAGGTCAACAATTTTGGCTAAATTAAATGTAAATAAGGAGTAATTAGAGTTCGAGCAGCTGACAGGACAATCAAAGTAGGTTTAAATTCCCACTAGTGTTTGACAACTGAATGCATTTTTACAAAACTAATCAGCAAAGAGACCTAAAATCCATTCCACGCGAGAAAATTTGCAGGAAACCATTATCTCTAGCGAGCTCATTTTACGTTTTGCGACAAAATTCATCCAGCTTAAGATTTGCATAGCAGGAATCGGAGGTCGATGCTCAAATACAACAAATTTAAACCAAAAAATCTTCGGAAACAAAATCTGCTCTACGGCGTAGATTAAAAAAACAAAAAACTAGCCTTTTGTTATTTAAACACTTCGCTGGAAGTTTACGGATTACGAACCCTAGCTTTTGGTGAAAATTATTTATGGATCAAATAAAGTTAAAAATACACAATTGAAATCAAACCTTTTGAATTAGATTGGCAAAAAAATAACGATTACGCTTCCGGTTTTGTTCTTTGGCCCCGTCAAGTATTGATCAAGTAGTAGTAGTAGCAGTAGTGTTGAAGAAGGGATTTCCCCGTCTCAAGCCCTTCTTGCCTTGGGACCAGGGTGGTATATAGGCAAGGGGTATTTAATTATTATTGGAAAATTAAAACTATTTAATTGTGCCCAAATATAATTGCAAATGAAATGAAATAATTGTTATTTCAAGGTAGTTATGCTTCTTTTTAGAAGACAATTAAATATTCATCTTTTTTTTTTTGGTTCCATTATTAAGTCTTTGATTTCAGTCTTGTAACGGATCAATTTATTAACATGTTGCCGAGTCAATTTTTTACTAACAATAATCAATGATGAAGCTGGCTAAAAATTCTTACTATAAATATCAATAATAGTTATTTATCAACGTAATGATCAAAAATAAATAAATTTCAACTTTTAATAATGCGTGAGTATATATATATATTTAATTTATGACCGTGGTTACATATCTTCACACGAATTATCATTTTAACATTTGCTTGAACTTAATTGAAAAGACAAAATACGTAAACACATACTCCCCTCGCCAGTTTCAAATAGAACTAGTTGTTAACAATGTTGCATCATTTGATCCGTGTCTTTATGCTTGCAATTAATATTCATTTTTTCAACATTGTATTTATGAAAAGACATTATCAACAAATAAATATGCATCTCGCATTATACTCAATTAAAAATTAGGTATTTATGGAAAATAAATTAAATATTATACCTTTTTTTTAGCGAGTTAGGAGATATGTTGTGTTTAGAAATGATTATTTGTGACACAATAAAAAAACACGACATGAACAAAAAAAAGTTAATACAAAAATTTCGCTCCTAATTACATATTTGCAATAGCCCAATAATTAGTTTTACGGGACTTTTTAGTTGAGTTTTCAGAAATTACTGTCTATTTAACCCCATAGCTGCGATTAAGACTTTCATTCCACCTCCCAACTCCCAACTACCAAGCCGTCATCCGATAAATCATTAATTTGCTCAAAATTGATGTACCTCATCCTTTCTTTGTGTTTGGTAATTTTGGATTACTTTATCAAAATAATGAAGGTTAATACGTGCCACAATGGTAGTAAATTTACCCAAAATGATTGCTGTCTTTTTCAACTTATCACTTATCAGGCATTTAAATCAGAGAAAATTGCTCTTTTTGAAAATTCAAAAGAAAATTATGATCACACCATTAACGTAATTACAATATTCTACTGTGGTGTCATATATTTAATTCTATCAAAACATCTTTAAAGATGAAATAATTGTATTTTTCAACATAACTATCTATGTTTTTTGTTATATTTCCAAGTTTTTGAGGCTTGTATAGACAATTTTTTAATATATTTTTTCTCAATTTTTTATATAGTAATTGTCAAATAGGAGATGTATTAAAAGGCTATCTATATAGACTTTTGAACTTTTGTAGTTTCATTTTTATATTTATCAAATTTTAATATGCTTTTGAGGCATTTTTTTTATTAACATAAATTCACTTAAATTTTTTATTCTAAATATCATTATTCATTATTTATATTAACATAATGGCCAAAAAAATAAGAATTTAGATAAATAGCTTTGCATTGACAAACTTTACGAATTATGGAGAAATGGATCTCAAACCCAAGAATTACAAACTTGAACAAGATGTAATAGTAAATAGGAAGAAAAGAGCACAGTAAACTATGCCAAAAAGCTGCCCAAATCGCGCATAAGTGTGGGCAAATTTTGGTGCGACTCTTTTTTTTTTTAAGTAATATTCTGTTCTTATTTATTAGGATTTTGTCCTCAATATTGGAGGTATCTGTAATAGTTTTGGAGGAGGGACAATGGATATACATGACAGTATAAAGAACGATATAAGCAAGAGTTAGGAACCAGAGTTTGAGTTCATTAATTATTTTGGAACTTGTAACTTGAAATACTCATATAGAGGTCGACAAGTTAGGAGGTAAAGTATTCCAAATTGCTATTGATGTAAAGGTTATTGTGCGCTAGCCGAAAACATCAATCTTTTAGGCAATGATTTTTTATTTGGTATTTGTTAATTATTGTGATGCTCCTTTTCGTAATTAAGATAAAATACCATGAAAAATATAATTAACCTATTTTTAAACTAACACATGTATAATTTGCAATTTTAATAAAATTCTAACATTCTAAAAAATATATATAATAGTATATAGAAAAGTTAGAAAGTTTCAGACTTTGACGAAAGTTGACTAATTGACATGAAAAGTCAAAACAATTCGATTTGAATCATATGTATACATGCTGCGTGAACTTATTTATTCCATAAGAAATTCTTCTAATACATAAAGAACCAAAGTGTGTTTGAATAAAATTATAAAATACTTTTTAATATGTATTTTTAAAATTTTTAATATATATATATTTTATCTCACAATTATTATTTAAAAAAAATAAAAAACAAAACTTGCCTGCTTGAAAAGATGATGCCGACGAGGAGTCGACGATGCATCTAGTAAAGAAATTTCGTATGCATGTGTTTTAAAAGGTATAGAGATTAGAGAGAACGACAAAGATGTCAGCCAGAAAAGGATGGATATTGTACCACACGTGTGCCACTGCAGAGAGTCATTTCGGTCTACCACAGCTAAATTGGATGCTTTCTTTATTAGTTTTATTGCATCGATCTCATGATTCTCATCACTGTGGCAATAATACTTCACTCTGTCATGAGACCCATGATAGCTCTTCATCTTGACCCACAAAATTAAATGAATTCTACAACACATGCTTAATTCCCTGATCTACTTTAATTTGAAGAAGAAGTATCTCTTCTCCTTTTGACGCACACTGGCATTCTGTGCTTCATTCTAACAGTTGGGAAATTGATAATGTAATCATCCTCAGCCACCCACCTGCATGCATGCCCATAATTATTACACTATTCAGAAAGGATTGGATATACGTACATTCATAGTAACTTTTTTTTTAATGCAGATTTTACCTGGTTACTATAAAAATTCACTAAAAATTTTAGTTCCATAACAATTATATGTACGTACTTGAATTGAGTAACGAGATGGTGGAGGAAGATGGAAGCTTCGAGCCTGGCAAGGTCGAGTCCTGGGCACAACCTTTGTCCACCTCCAAAGGGAGTGAAGCTACTACTGCTACTAATGTCTCGATCCTACAGTTTAAATAATGTTTCATGAGTGTTTTTTTGGTTTCAAAAATAAACTTTGTTTTGGGGGCCAAAAAAAAGAGATTAATTAGTCTTACTTGCCAGCGCCAGGGGTTGAATTGATACGGAGAGTCGTAGAGATCTTGATCAAGATGAATGGATCTGAAATACGCAAAAACACACCATCCCTTCGGTATGAAATGGCCTTTAATCTCCACGTCTTTTGTGGCTTTCCTTATTACTCCTATTATTATGTTTCCCATCCGCAGAGTTTCTGAGATCACCTACACCAATTAATTCGTGCATGCATTAATATTGCACGTCTTGTCAAAACAAAACTCATCATTGGTTAGGTAATCTAGTGTTTTCAACTTTCGTAACTTACATTCTGCGTAAATGGCAGAGATAAATAATCACTCCAACACAATGGTTCTTCAAGTTTTTCTTTCAGTCTTTTCAATCTCAGATTCTCCTCCTGCAGGTAGATATTAATTTTCAACGCAATCATGCCTAGTTAATGATGACGAATAAATGTATGATTAGGCAAATTCCATGCACATCAAACAGCATGAGTGGAGGGAAGGAAGAAAGAACAAAACGCGACAAGATACGATGATGATCAGATGATGTTAGGAAAATCTACAGAATATAATACGGCCAAAACATTAGACAGCAATCAGTGCACACTGAAACAAATGCCGCACGTAATTGAAGTTATGCGTTGATTTCAGATCCATATACCATTAGTATCACGACAATAATTAATAAAGAGAGTTGACCATTCAAACAATCTAATTAAGATATGTAAAGCGTTAACCCAAACGAAAATCATCAACATCAATTTTTGGACCCAAAATGTAAAGTGTTATGCAATTGTACAGTCAATTAATCATTTCCCCCCCCCCCACACACACACACACAAATCATTTGCAACATTTCTTAGTGGTATTTTTCGTATGATAAAAAAAGATTATGCTTTTATGACCAATAGAAAGTGAAAATATCATCACCTATACCATTTATTTATGAAGCTAAAGATTTAAATACAAAATCAGAATATACACATACCGTTAATTGTTGGAGGGCGGAAGGACAGTCTGATAGGTATTTAATGGCCAAAGTCATTAGGACTGGTACTGAATCCTCTCCTGGTATCATCAGATCTATGATATTATCCGATATTAGATCATCTGTCAAATCTTGGTTTGCGTTATTTAGCAAAACTTCAGCTACATCCTTTGGAAGTAACTTAGTACTACTGTTGAGGCTGCTGCTTCTTTTGTCTTGGATAATTCTGTGAATTAACTTAACCATTTTCTTCCTTGCCTGAACAATTCAACAAACAATACTAATCAAGATTCTTTTTGTCCATTGTCAGGATCAATATATGCAAACTAATATATTTAGTTGGACTAAAAACAGTTGGAATATTGCTAATGCAAGACTGACTTGCCTGTAGTGATCGGTAGAGTCTACTTCCAGGGAGTTTTATTGGCAAAGACATTAGGCCCGCTATGAATTCTTGGAATTGGTTTTTTAAGAACTCCATTTCTTGACCAGGATCCAAACTAATCAACGCCTTGACTAACACTCGAAAAGCAATCTGAAAAGAGGAGAAAAGAAATAGAAGGAACTCAGTGGGAACTCAGAGTCAATAATTTAGAGAAACACATTGAGACATAATCATTACTATGGTTCTCATTTTTTGAGGCATCTTGACTCATGCAAAGTTAACTCTGCAAAGTAAGAAAAAAGGGAACGAAAGAGAGAGAGTTTGACATTTTTGGCTTCGTCCTGGATGTAGATGGGATGATCCTCTCTCCAGCTTCTCATGGATTCCTCGACATGTTTTTGCATGTCCCGGGTAATTTGCGCTTTGAGATGTGTTGACTTGCAAAAGGCTCCAATCAGCCCATGTATTCTCCTCTGCAGGCTTCCACTGATGAGTAAGATAGAGGACTTCCCCATCAGCTCAGTCAGAGATTTCGGGTAGGATGGCACAAATGTTTTTGCATCACTTTGAAGAATACATCTATTCAATTCAGCATCCGTCGAAACAATTGCCGGGCTTCCAAATATATGCGATTTGAACACCTTCCCGTACCTAAGAAGTAAAAGGATTCACATCCAAGAATCAAAACAAATCAAGCCCGAGAGTGTAACACCCAATTTCAGAATATGACACGTACGGCTGTATTCCTAAGGTATCAAACTTACATGAGAGTTAACTAAAATACGATGTGAAGGTGCAGACGATGGGGACTTACATGAGACGACGTTTGTCCATGAAACTTTCAGGACGGTCTGAATATGCGCAAGAAATGAACTCTAGGGTTTCTCCGAGAAAAGGCCATCCCAGAGTCCCTGAAGGGAGTCGACTGCTTCTGTAGCTTGATAAGATGAGTTTAGTGGTGATGAGTTTCCTGTAGAAAATGATGGCGGACAGGAAGATTGCTGTGGCTAGGAAACTCAATGTACAATTGTCCATTTTGGATATTTTCTTTCCTTCCACCTAAGCAAGCAGTCGTAGTAGTGGTAGAAGTACTAACTCGGTACTTTAATCTCTTGGTGATATCTACCGGCCACCATGGCACTATCCACCACTTTGATTACTATGTGCCAGAGAGAAATAACTATTGGTGCATCAGACAGATTCACTGGTGTGATCTCTGTCTGTTTTATATGTAAGTATAGATGTACACGGCTACTTAAAGTAAAAGAATGGTGGGATTATCATATATGTGTGTTTGTGTGTGTGTGTGTCTGAGAGAGATCGATTGATGATGACTCGTCACATGTTGCCTAGAGGATACATATGTGCACTTGATCATGAAATCTGGACCACTCTATTTGGAGTTTGGAGTAGATCAGGACCCGGACAAATTAATAATTGAAAGGAATATTTGTCGAGTACTCTTGGAACTGTGGATGGATACAACGTTAACCATTGTAGATTCTTGTTTCTGGGAAGCTTGTACAGGGCTTAACTGTTGGGCTTTCCCAACTAGAACATATGATGAAGATTAGGTCGAGTTAAAGTACATATTCCTCAGGTGGAAAAAGAGTAGTCAATTTTTTTTTTTTTTTTAAACATTCTTAAAGCAAAGCTAAAGATTGGAGGAAAAATAAACAATCATTAATAGCATTTTTTGATATACTTTGTTTTGTCTCAAACTAAATTAAGTAGGAGAGAGGGTCCATCAACAATAATGTTTATATTTCCCAATTATCACGCCCCATAAGAATGCATGATTACAAGCGACTGCCAAGACGATTGCTCTGCAAAATACAGTAAGGTATATATCTTGGCACCGGCCAAAAACAGTATCCAGACGGCAAGATGGCGAAGGGGGCAGCACGCATGAATACTAGTCTTTTTCTGGATATATCATTGGTCTTGGTATAATATATGCAGTCCACACCATACTTCCTCGTAGCCTAAACTTTAACATGTCATAAAAAAATAACCAGAGAAATGCTATGCTCAAATTGCCTTAGCAAGATGTATTAATATTTCTTTCTTACAGTACCATGAAACATTTTATTAATGTCAAATTCACTGCACAAGGTTCTGAGTTTGGCATAAATGAATTACACCTAAATTAAACTTACACGAATTTATGTAACCAGTAATTTGGTAGAGAACCTTGGCTAAAACAAGTAGTTAGCTAGCTAAGAGGCATGCAGATGAGAAGTGCTTAAAACGAATCAAAGCATGCATGTCAACTCAAAAACGGTTGATACTGCATGATGGTTCTAATGATTAACGAATGGTCTTAACTTGTTGAAATTAATAAATTAGACGAGGAGACTTCCCTATGTCTATGATTGTCTCGTGGCACAGTAGAGATCATCAAATTCCAGCAACCCCTTATAAACATCTGCAATATAAAGTAGCATTCACCAGTGGGTTACGAAATCTGGTGGGCAAAATGGCATCTTATCAGTCTCTTAGCCTAGCTCGTGCATTCATGTGAGACTCATCAATAAATCCAACACATTCTCCATCATCATCCTTGCTGCCTTAACTTTTGTTTTCGTCCCTCTCTTTCCCTCACACTCAAATCATCACACCAGTATATCCATCCACACACCCTCAAAGCCAACCTCTCATGTTACTTTCAATTCCATTCATTAATTTTTGCAACATAGTATTAAAGGGCTTCCTTAAATTTACTTTGAGGTACTATGTGGTATCGTGTCATTGTGTGAGTGTTTCAATATGTTGTTTTTATTAAGGGAAAGCGAAGTAACGAGGGGAGCCCAACGCCGTAGGAGAAGAATAAACTAATTTGAACCCGCCACAAACTATGCTATCTTTTTAACTGGAGACTCATGACTATGTATTATTTGTACATATCTTTTTCATTACTTGGAAGGTACTAGTGTTGATTTGTTATCTGGGTTTCAACGGATCTTGTTGACTGCATTCAAGATCCAATACACAGCTCTGATTGTGGCCCTTTTCGTTAAAATATTTGTACCTTCCCAATATTCAATGTTAGGTTCCATCCTCCAAGACAACCCTTTTGATCCCTTTAGTTTTTGTTCAAATTGCCTACTAATCTTTGCATTAGTGCATACAATCCTGTACTTTTCTCTCACGTAATCATTGCGTCAAATTCTTCACATTCTCTTTGATTTTGCTAAATCTTTATCAATGGTACAAATGACCGGATTTAATGATTAATGTAAATAGTATAGGTAGGAATCAAATCAAAATGACACGTAACATTTGGTCAATTGATGATTCAATTTTAAAATTTGCAGAAATTTAATACACTAATTTCTTCAAGTTGACACAGGGCCGGACCCATGTGTCAAAAAAAATTTTAATAGTGGTATAAATTTTTTTTTTATATTAGTACTAAAATTTAATCTTTTAGTGCCTTTTTTTTTCTTTTCCTCCCCTACCCCCTGCGTCCACCATCCAAGTCCAAACAAAATTTCTTTTTTATCTCATTTTCACGGTTTCACCTTTATACTCCTTTCTAACTTTCCATTAGCGACAACAAAAATCCCCTTTCTTAGACATTAGATCTATTCGCAGGCACAATCCCACAATTGGTTGGCAGTACATTATTGTGGTTTTATCGTTAGGTATACTTATGAGCTTTTTGATATATTATTACTTCCAGAACTCCATGGTGCAATCCCTATTTCTTTTTTTTTTAATTTTATTTTGAGAGTACTTGGATTTTTTCTTCTTGAATGCATGGTAAGTGGCTTCTTTAGAAGCATCTTGATGCTTTAATTAACTTGATTGGCAGTTGTCTGGTTTATATGTAGTTATGCACCAATTGTTGATTGAATGTATAAATTTTGTCCTTTACAGTATTTTTTCCTCACATTCTTGTGCATTTGAAATAATTATGTTACTGCTTCCTGCTCTAACAGTACTTAACTTTTATTCTTATTTTTCCATCTTCACATCTCTTCCCTTTTAGTGATGTTATTGTTTCTGTGGTGGCTTTTCCTTTTATGTTATCTTAATTTTCATTGTCTTGATCATTTTCAATGTTTCATATATCCTATTTCATACCCTTGGAATATGTAATGCATTAAGAAAGAGCAAATCTATGTATAAACTTTTTAGGGAAGAATCGAAAAAGGAATAGTTGTTGGACTTCTTAAAGGTTCCATGATTTCAAAACGAAGAACTATGAAAGAGAGGTTAATGTAAAACATCCTCTTATTTTACTCTTTGCCTTCTTTAGCAGTGGAATGAAAAATCAATGGTATTGTTGCAATTTGCAAAATAAAGTCGAAAATACTAGAGGGCTGAATGCTTTTATGCTTTCATTCTTGAATGATCTTGATTGTGCTTTTTCTTGTTTCATGATAATAAGTTTAAATTTTCTGCTATTTAAACAACATGCCCTTCGCTCTGCACATTGTTTTACTGTCCTTTCCCTGCCTATGGATATCTGATTGCTCATGAAAATCCTACTGTATATTTTCTTTCCATTTGTTTCTGTCACAAGATGCATTTTCTAAGTATTTTGTAATATATGATTTTACTTTTTTTTGGATTACAATGTATGACATTACTTTTATACTTTTTTATATTTATCAAATTTATTATTTAATTTTCTCATAAGTGTGATCCCGCTCTATAATATTTCTGCGTCCGCCCTTGAGTTGACATATATATTATTGCAAACTTTTCTCCAAGTGATTTGATTCTTGCATATGATTATTGGAAGATAAGTTTGCATAAGGGGAAGGGAATAATGGTGTCCGATCCCCTTGCCTCTGGACTTGATTGCCTTCAATATGGTACTAGAAACTTATTGATATGGGAGTTAGCACAAGCGAATACATATATAGGGTGGCATCAACATCCTAATGGGAAATGGTGCTTTCTTTCATTCCCGCATGCGTTATCTTCTATTCTTCGAGTTTGCAAAATGTAAAAGATGATACGATACTCCACATGTATACTAATGCATCTGGGCTCGAGAATGGATTCCTTATTCTGGTAATCAAGGCATAACCTCTTCCACAGAATCTGCTTCTTGCAGTATTGTTGTCTTCCTATTCACGTGTATCTTACTTTTATCACAAATAATTCGATCATGCGTGTAAGAATCTTCGGCCATGTTTGGATTATATCTTCCATACAAAATTATTTTTTCTCACAAAATAAATAAAACATTCAAACATATTTTTATTTCAAAATTTAAAATTTGCTTCCCAAAAAATTTTACACATTCCAATACAAAATTTCTCAAATAAATCACAATCCAAACATTGAAGAAGATTTGTGCCTAACTAAAGATTAAGGAAGATCAAAAAGGGTAATCGTCTATTTCCTAGGTAGAATAAAAAACATTTGCCTCATCTCAAACATAGAATATAGGGTCATGTCATTATCTGAAATGCAACATGTACAGTGAGTAAAACAGGTTCTAGATACATCAAACTGTTGCACAGAACACTTGCGTGCATTCGGGGCTCAAGGAGAATACAATGTTTCAGGATAATCGCAAGCGTTAGCCAGGGTGTTTAAGCAAGAAATTAACATCAAAAGAAGTTAAAGCCAAGTAGAAAAACAGATTCAGAAAAAGGCATCAATCAACTTGTTTTGTGCGATTCCAACCTTTCCTACCACATTCACAAAAAAAGAAATATTCGTAACCTAAACCTATGAGATTTAAAGCAGTCACATATTAGTTTATTTTACAAATTAGGGATGGATTTGGCTCGAATAAACTGTTTGAGAATAGCTTTTTCCTCATCAATCCGTTTTCTCTCGGCAGAATCTTTCGGCTTCAGTTTTCTCTTCTCTTCTAATAACCACTTAAACAGCTCTCGCTGCTCATTCTCAGGTATCGGTTCACGTGGCTTTAGAGGCAGAACAATGTTCGGAGTCACATCAATGACTGGCTGACTCACTGGCTTCTCCGTAACCGTAGCATTTGCTGCAGTAGTTGAATCAGAGGCTGAAGGAACACTAGGCACTCCTCCCTCTTCCACCCCATCTTTCTTTTTTGTCCTCATAAAAAGGTAAGCTAGAAAAGAAATCCATAAAATCAGTGAAACAACTTGTGCCAAATGGAGCAAAATTTAGGACTCAGCATAATTATGAGAGTTTTAATTTGAAGTTCCAAGAAATCAGCTCTCTGAGTACAATTGTATTGGGTGAGAAGGTACAACAAAGAGTTACAAGAGTTATTAAACTTGTATTCATGAGGGTATCCATGAAATCAGAAACCCTGATCAAAATAATATTAGAACTATCAGCAAATTCCAAGTTATGACTGGATCCAGAAAACAACCCTCATATGAAATGCAAAATGCAAGAATGTCAATCTGACCAGACCATTAGAATCACACAAGGTCACAGGCCAGGAATTTTCTTCACTTTTGGAACATATCTTGATAAAATCAGCATTGGCAGGAAAAGGAATATGAGTCTTACAGCAACTTTGAAGTATGAAAACTGCAGAAAATAAAGGCGGCCTATCATCTAACACAGAAGCCTAAAACTGAGAGGAAGCAGGGAAGAATTTTCAAAATCACAGGAGAGTTTTCCTTTTGCAAGCTAAGCTGCAGCGGCTAATCCTTTTCCTTCTTTAAAATTTCATTCATCAAGAGGAAAATGAAAAAGAGAAACCAAAAGAAAGGCTTGTAGATAACCATCAGCATATGAACTCCAAAGACTAGAAAGTGAAGACATAGCACTTGTATATCCAGCATTCAAGTGTCAGAGAGTTTCTCTTCAAGATTTCAGGAGAGGATTCATTTTTGCCTTTTCCCACATATTGAGCACTTAAATCATGTCTAACATGCTTCTCCATAGACAGATAAACTACCTATGTATTTCTAAATACCTATATGTCCATCTTCACAATACGAGATTAGGAAAGCAGGGCTCAGGAAAACTCCTGCTTATTTTTTCAAACTGAAATGTGGTCATCTTTTTTTTAAAAAATAAAATAAAATGTTTACCAACGTCATGAAGCTTGCAGCCCCATGTTAACTCTAACCAACTACTAGTTATGATCACCTTGTCCTGCAAGAAACTATGCCAATTATAATCTTAGCTACAAAGAATTCAATAAGCAGAAGATATAGACCATTAACTTTGAGGTACATCAATAAGACGAGTGCCATAAACAACTAAAAGCAATTTCAATTTACACTTTAATTCAGATGTCGATCCTCTTGACAAGGAAAATAAAAAATTGAGTCTTACTGTGGTACTCTACACACGGGGACTACAGAAGAGTCTCATTGAAAATTTCAACATTTTGGAGAAGATAAAAGATATATCCAGATCGTGTTGGAGAGGCAACATGTTTTCAAAGTTCATATTTCAAAACGTATCTCTTTACAGGTCTGCATAGGGACGTTGGATGAGAAGGCTACAAAATAGAGCAACCATGGAAAATTGCAGATTTTAACCAGAAAACAACCTATCAAACAAAATTTTTAATGCAGATTGGCAAGAAGGCCGTTGATACCACAAAAGCAAACCTAGCCTACAAGTGAAGTCGTATAAACAAATTTAACCTTAAAAGATCAAAAGAAAATAAAATCAAATAAGCTAATTAGATAGAGTTGGCAGATTTCTATATTTAAATATCAAGATCAACTAAAGATAAACATTGTAACAGAAAGAAGAAATGCAAAAAAATAGTACTTTTGGATGCACGAACAGATGCTCATAGGTGAAGAAAGTGTTCGAGACCTAGAGTACATCCTAGGTGTAACATTCAATGTATTCTGACTCCTAAACGACGATCCATTACACTAGTAACTACAACTTTCGATAAACTTAGGTGTAACCATATAATGAGATACCCTTATATTTGTAAATTTTGTAATATTTGGAACCAAAATGGACCAGGAAGTTCAATGTACATCATCCTCTGGATTTCTAACAAACCATTGCAAACACTAAACATTTCTAAGGGAAGCCCAGATGACAAAACCCCTAAACTTCCAAAAACCTGCTAAAAGACCTTACAGAAGAGCAGAATCATTAACAAATAACAAGTGTAAGTATCAAAATCCAAAATTAATAAAGGTAAAAAAAATCAACTATATTCCTAATAAACAAAAACAATCATAAATTCAATTCAACGCGTGTCGGTATTACCTCCAACAGCGAAGTTGACTGCCAAGAGAAGAGGCCAAATGAACTTGTAACGGCGAACGAAAGATTCCTTGGGTGGCTGAGGTGGCGGAGCCGCAGTCCCGGTTGGTGGGGTTGACGACGCCATCGATGACGAGGATTGCTGCTGCTGCTGAAGTTGCTTCGACTGCCCTGTTAACAAAATCAAAACCATAACACAATACTACCCATTTCCCAAACTAGAACGAGCGCAAACAATAAAATAATCCAGGAAATATTAGAAAGGAAAAAAAAAAAGAGAGAGAAAATCTTACGAGTTGTATCAGGAGAAGCATGTAATCAAATATTTAAACTACTAACCATCGTTGTAGGTGTATTACGTATGTGTTGATGGGTGATGATTAAGAATGATGATGTTACCTTTTTTGGGTTTGTTAACATAGAGCTTCGGACCTTCGCTGCCCATTCTCCTTGTTGCTTTATTTTCTTTTTCCTCGTCTTCGCTTTCTTTGCTCTGCGATTTGCAGAGGTTAAAAGAACATGCGACGCTCCCCGGAACAGAGCGTGGCCCGAAAATTTGGGCTAAAACAACAGTAAACGGAAACGTAGGCTAGAAAAGCTTGTATGGAAAGCCCAAAGGTTTGGACTCAATGGCGTTTTAGAGTGAAACATTGGGTTTCAGTATAAGAAGATAGTGGTGCAATGTTAACATTGGGTTCCACTTTGTTCTTATATGAAAAATATGAAATTTATGATTTCATTTGGCTTTTGTGTAAAAAATATGAAATTTTCATATTAATTTTAAATTCTTTCGACTTTCAAGTTAACTTTTATGACAAATTCCCCAACATGCTATTTTTTATTTCTTACTTTTTTCCAATTATTTTGGAGATATAGTGGTGCAATGTTAGCCCTGGATTAGATAAATTCCGAGTTCCACAGTTCTAAATTTTTGCAAATTGGTTTGAAACTCGAAATATAATGATGTTTCTCAAGCCAGGCGTAAAAATAAAAACAATCGCCAACATAACCATAGAATAATAGTGAGATAAAAAAGATCCCAAATGAAGAAGAGACCAAAGTAATCCTATTCATCTTAGTTGTTCTGCTGCAAAGCTGAATTATAATTTAAACCTGACAAAGGACAAATTGATAACCAACTACAAAGAAAATCTTGAGCAGAACATTGCATCTACCCGCTGCTCAATTGTGTAAGAATGTTCTACCCGTCTACATTGTACATGGTTCAACTAGATTGACCAGAAACATAGACTAGATTCTTACAATCCTGTCTTCACAAATATTACATATGGGAAACCATCATATAGGTTGTTCGACACATATAAGCATCTCAAAGATTTTGTCAGCCTGGAATTCTTTCCCTTGGAATTGATATGATTTCATAGTTCAAATTTGAATATCCTCAGCTCCAAGAACGACCGCCACTGTAACCCCTACCCCGATCTCGAAAACTGCCATGTGCTGTTAATTGTAAGGAAATCAAGCATCCATCAGTCAACAACGTGGTCTCCAACAAAAACGCAAAACAGGGACTACCCACCACCAGCATATTTTCTGGAGAGAAAAAACATCATCATCACAGGACTAACCTGGAGGAGGAGGTGCACCACGTCCCATAGCAGCCAGCTCGGGGCTGACTTTCTGTCCTGCCTCCTGAAGGATGTTAATGAGGTCCTTGGCAAATCTCGCGTTGGCAGCGGTGAAGAAAGTATAAGCTGTTCCCTTGGCCCCAGCACGCCCAGTTCTTCCAATACGATGGACATAATCCTCAAGAGATCCAGGAAAGTCATAATTGACAACAAATTTGACATCCTTAACATCTGCAACAAGTTCAAAACAAATTACAATGAAATAAGATTGGAAATAATAAAAATAAAATTTCAAATACCAAAATGATTTTGTGCATATTCCAGAAAATTTAAGCATCTCGGATATCTCAGACATGGTGTCAAGAATCAACAGATTATTCGGTCATCCAAAGAACATCCATTTTGAGAGGTAGTAACAAATCACAAAAACACCACGCAGAGGACTCCGCAAAGGATTTGCAGAAATTAGATGATGGCGAATATAATATGCATCAGGAGCATTCTCTGGAAATGCCATGCCCCAAGACATCCATGGCTTGCTCTAAAACAAAATGTATGTCAATGATTGACTAGATAAAAGAAAGTCAAAACAGACAATCTAGGCATACCTAGACCTCGAGCAGCTACATCAGTTGCTGTCATTATGGGACTTTTTCCAGATTTAAATTCAGAGAGAACCCAATCTCTTTCTGCTTGGCTCTTGTCTCCATGAATAGAAAGTGCAGGCCAGCCATCCATTCGAAGTTGTCGAGTGACTTGGTCACATCCTTTCTTAGTGTCCATGAATATCAAAATCCGGCTGCCATCCATGATATCTTCTAGCAACTTCACCAGTCTAAATATGTCGGTTGCAAGCAAAAAAACACAAAGAAATAAGGACAGTGGTTGTGCAAGCCTAAGTTGCAGTATACAAACAAGAGGGGAAAAAACAGCAAGTGAAATTATCAACCCACTTATTATATTTCTGACTCTCAGAGACAATATCTACATGTTGACGAATTGCATGGTTAGCCTTCAAATCAGCCGAGCCTATAATCACCTGGCAAGCATAAAAAGTAGGGAACCATATAAGAGGTGCATCTTATACAATCTGGGACGTATATGAAACTAGCAAATTTTCAGGAGAACAAACATTCAATAAAAACCAGTAGAGCAGTAGAAGCTATAAAATCCAAACAAAACAACTGCTTGAAATGTAGAAGAGTTAACCACTCTAAATGACAATTCATTAACCATTAGAAGTTATCAAAGGAGATTAACAAATATTACTAATTAATTCTAGACAAGCAATCCATTAAATTCACAGGATGTGATATACAACCAAACTACCAGCCAGCACCCGACAAGTAACCTGTTCTATTTTCTCTAGTTAAATTCTTACTTTGTATGCATTGAAAAGAAATTGCCTTGCAAGATGTTCAACCTCCTTGGGCCATGTGGCACTCCAATAAAGAGTCTGACGGTCTGGACGAATCTGCATAAAGCCACGAGGCATTTTCAATTACTGAGAGCAGCTTCACAAAACACGCAGACAAGAATGCTATCAAGTATGAACCAGTGCTTTATAAACTCAATATCCTATTCAAACAGCTCATTTCTTTACTTGCCATGTACTTCATAGAAAATGTTTACATGTATAATGCAAACACCAAAAATGCTATATGCTTGAATTTGTTTTCAAAATATTGAAAAAGGATGTGGGTGAAAAACAATCAACTCATGATCTCTACAATCCCCAACTTAAACCGCCACCCAAAAGAATGAAAAAGGAAGGGATAAGGCTAAACCTAAAACTCAGTCTAGATCAAAAGTTAAAATTAAAACAGTCATGAATGCCGTGCATAATTTTAGAAAGCAACCTGAGAAATAATTTTCCGGATCTGAGGTTCGAAGCCCATGTCCAGCATCCGATCTGCTTCATCAAGCACAAGATATGTAACCCTTCGCAAATTTGTGTTATGAGATTCCAGCATATCAATCAACCGTCCAGGTGTAGCAATAACTATTTCAACACCTAAAAGCATGAAGTTGATTTTAAGTAAAATGATATGGCACTGCTTGTTGAAGAAAAATTATAAGGGGAAAAAAAAGCTGTAGGATATACCCGATCCTTGAACATCACGATACAGTAGTAAAGTCACGTTGAGCTAACTCCACCTACCTTTCTGAAGATCACGAACTTGAGGTCCCTTTGGAACCCCACCGTAAATGCAAGTATTCTTAATCCTTGATGAAGCACCAAATTTAGTAGCTTCTTGCTGAATCTGAACAGCAAGTTCACGAGTTGGGGCTAAAACTAAAACAATTGGACCATCTCCAGGTGCTAGAGATAGAACAAATTCAACATAATTATGTTATCAGTTAAAGGAGTACAATCAAAAATTATAAAAACAAAGTATAAGATGTTATGGAGACACCACCAGATAAGGTATACCTAAAAATGGTTGAGCATTTACATGCACTATTGCAGGTAGTAGATATGCTAATGTCTTCCCTGATCCAGTTTCAGCAATACCAATGAGATCACGGCCCTTTAAAGCCATAGGCCAACCCTGAGCTTGAATTGGCGTGGGTTCAGTAAAGCCAGCCCTTTCAATTTCTTGCATAACATAATCTGCAACAATGACATTAAATGTTCAAAAGTTGAACCCATCAATTGGTAGAAACTAGAAACCACATAAATAAGCAACATACAAACTATTAAAGAAAATGGGGACATTAACTAGCATCCTGAATGCATGATACCCCATGCACTTATGTCTTTGGAAGAGGTATCTCTTCAACTTGGCAAACATAACACCATATCAAAATACCCAATTTAATTGGAGACATCGCATTCGCAATAGCATTTTATCCAAACAGATAAGGATAGTCTACAAAACCCTAATTAAGCAGTTAAAAGAAGAATACATACACGTTTAATCACATTCACTAATCAAATTACTTCGGACGGAAAATGGAGCGCTTCTCCTTTGCATACCTGGAAAGCCTACGTCTTTGAAACTCTTAACGGGCTTAGGCACATCGCGACCTTCCACAGTTATCTCTCGTCGCCGCCTGTAGTCCTCCACATCGCTCTCGGACATTGCAGCTACAGACGCCGACTCAACGTAGAAATTCTTCTCGAACGGAGTCAAACCGTCCAAGTCCGATTTTCGAGGTGACTCCGCACCATCACTGTCTCTCCTACTCGTCGTCGACCGGTAGTTCGAACTCCCACCGAACCCCGAATCACTGTTAACACACAAAATTATAATACATCCAATTAGAATTCCCTATTGACATCTTGTCAGCTTTACTATCCAGCTTAAACCCTAATTTAGTTTCAAAATCGGAATATCAGAACATTAAATTAGGGTTTTACCTTCGACGGTCGCGGTACGAAACAGGGTCGGCAGAGCGGCTGTCGTATCGGCTCATTCCGGTGATTAAAAACGGCGCAGCTTGGGGTTTGTTTATCGGAAATTGAAAATGGAAATTTTGATGATAAATTGTATTTATTGCAGGTGAATAACTGGAGCGAATGGAAGAAGACGACCCCTCGACAGTCGGCTGCTCTATTTGAAAGCGCTTCGTCTCAACTCTTGAAGTCGTGGCACTTTTCTGCGGCTTTGCTTGTGTTTAGAAACCTGTCCTAAAAGCGGGAGAATTTTGCCCCTGTACTGAATACGCCTTCGACAACGTAAGTAGTACGAGAAAATGGCTCTTTTTGGTGCATTGAGCACGAGCCAACGGTATGTAGTGTACTATTAACGTGAAAAATTTAGGGGTGCCAATTCCTACGTAAAAGAATCAAATACGTGTTTAACATATGTAGGCATATATTTTCGCAAGTTCAGATTAAAATTATATCAAATTTATATAACACACAAAATTAATAGAGGTCAACCTCACGTGTCATCTATCATGTCAATTCATTTAATATATTTTATCTGTTTAAGATAATTTAAAATTTTATATAATAATAATTTTATAAAATTAAAATACACGGTATAATATATATTTTTAGATTTTTTTTTGTGTTTTAATCTTTAATAAATATATAAGTTTTTTTTTTGTCATTTTACTCATAAATAAATAGGTAATTGAGTTTTTCTAAATTGTTTTTCTAAATTTCACATATATATAAATATTTTTGTATCGTGTCGTGTTATTCGTGAAATAAATAGTTCATATTCAAATTATATCACTTAACACATATAATTAAATAGTCCCATTCGAGTTCATATAAAATTTATAATACCTTTATTTTAACCCAATATGCGGATCCAAAACACAATCTATTGCTATATTTAATACCTAATGAAAATCACTCATTGTTGACTCTTTTTTTTTTTTGTTAACAAACGATAGTATATTTTATTGCATACACCAAGTGTGCATAACATAGTTTCAAAATATTAATTGCTCTTTGTGATAGTTGATATGTATTTGATTGTAACCACAAAATGAAGTGTGACAACAAACAAAATATTGTTATTTGTGGCTAACGCACAATAGCTTTGATATTAATAACAATTATAATGACAAATATCTAATTTGGCGGTTTCTCCTTTAGCATTTCAAAATGGCAAGCTGCAGAAAAAATTGAATGCAGAGGTACCTAACTCCTGCCTATACTTATTTTGATCCTGCTTTGTACATCTATAGTCCCTCATCCCAAATTCGCAACACACATTTCCAAGATGAAGGATAAAAACTTTAATAATTAAGAATATAAACCATAATAAATAGAGACATAATAATTACTTATGAAAAAATACGAATTGCACCTCACATGGTAGATGCAATCCCTCAATTCTCCCAAGAAAAATAATTGTTAATTGGATAGGATAAATATGCATGCTCGCAATGGATTGACGAAACTGAAATGGGCTAATGTGACCAAAAAGAATTTTGACGGTATGCAAGAGTCCATGGTGCTTTCGATTAATAGACTTCATGTTACGTGAATTCGAATTTGTCGAATCCATTCAATTGAGACTTTATAACGTGATCACATTCTTTACTACAATTATCATTTTTGTTTTTGTATTCTTAATTTATCCACTAAATCAGTCGGATTGGTCCTCTGGATTGCACCTACTTTCGATTCATACTCTCCTTGAACATTGAAGTATTGAACCCATTTGGCATAATTTGAGTTAGGCGCTGCTTTGCTAAAGTTACAGGGCTGAAATCGTATAGGACCAATGTCATCATCTTATTTAGCTCTAGTTTGGGTCAGAGAAATAAAGAAAAGCCCAGTCGAGGATGGGTTTGATGACTGAATATATAATGTTGTGATTGAGTGAAAATTGAAAAATGATATTTTTTGGGACAATGCAGTTCCGAATTACTTTTCTTTCCCAAATTATCTCCTTCTTCCCGCAATCTCTCTGTTATTGTTTTGATCAAAGCTTCATGCCCCTTATGAACACTATATTCAAATGCATTTTTACATTTTTAAAAAAAATTATCGTAAAAATACATTTTAAAAAAAATATTCAATCTCTCAAGTTCTGACAACCAAAATTGTTGGAAGAAAATTTCTCCCAGGCCCTGCTCCTATTTGGACCAGTCTCTGTAGGCCACATGACGGTACAAACTGGTGGAATCTATGATAACCCAATGTGGGGTATGTCATGTTGCGCTCGAATTGGGCTAAACTTTTTTCCTATTGGGCATATGATATCATTCTCGTTCGCTCCCCACGTGCCACTTGGACGGAACTTAGGAGTCATGTATTGAAGTGAATTAAGAGGAACAACGTAAGCAGTGCAAATTGAAAATTAGTAAATTGCATTATTGCCTACTGTTCCAAGTGTAGAATAGAATACCATTTCAAAGTCACAACAATTTGAATTTTGGAAACGGAAGTAGTAAATATAAGACGGAGTTTCGCATGTGGTCGTGAGTTTAATTAGTGAAAACGAGGAAATATATGTATATATAAATTGATCGCTTCTAGCAATTGAACTAGAATTACTAGTTAAATATAAGTTACAAAAAATAATAATAGTAATAATAAAGGAACTTTACAATCAACGTTATAATCAATATGGATTTGTTAAACATTACAAAAATTAATCCAACAAACCCATTATTTTAGCTGTTATGACAAACGAGTCAAATGAGTTACGAATCAAATTGATTATATAATTTAATAAATTAGATTGAATGTCACTTCATTAATATAATAGATTAAAATTATTATTTTTAAAAATTTAGATGATGGTCTATCAGTCATCCATTATTGCAGAATTTTGTAAAATTTCAACATATTAGTGACATAAATTTATAAGTGATTTAACTTACCCAATTGTCACATATAAGATTTATATATTAATTTTGAGGGGAAATTTTTTATTTTTGGTTTGAAAATGACATGAATTATAGCCCATCTAGAGACCAATAGAGATTGATGTGGAAACCCGCAAAGCACGAGAAATGGGACATCAAGAAACATGCTTGAAATTGCATCCACATAAATCCTTAACGAATGCCGGGGGTACGTGGCCGTCCTGCATTACTGCTCCTCCGGATAAGGCAAGTTTGCTCCGTCGCATTATTAGCGGAGAACCGAGGCCCCCACACACGCGGACGAAAATTGCTCACCATTCGTTCGTTCGTTCGTTCGTTCGTTCGTGCTCCACTATTAAATTTCTTCACGGATGGATGGAGTGGGCCCAGACAAAAGGAAATGATTTTGTTTTAAGGGAAAGTTATAATGATCACGATGAAAGTTAATATGAGTGCGTAGCGATTATTTATTTCGTTTTTCCTATGTATAATGCAACATATTAAACAAGCCCAGGCCATTAGAAAAGCGCATAAACACACGAATTAAGAATATGATTGCCTTAACCCCAAGTGTACTTCATCTATCCAATAGAAAATCAACAATTGTAATACAGATGACGTACATAAACAATGCCCATGTGTACCCGAGCTTAAGATTATCCACACAGCCGAAAAGGCTAAAGAGTGGGGATACAAATTAACCGAACATAAATGAATCAATATCGTTGTGAACTATATGTTTATTTTAAAAATTGTTCGTGTTTATTTATGTTTATTTATTAATATTAAATATGTGTTTGATTTTATTTATATTCGTTTATTAGTATTTGATAAGTGTTCGTGAATAATTTATTAATATATTCATTAACACATTAAAAGAATACGTTTATGAACAGTTCGTTAACACGTTCGTGAACGATTAAACGAACATGTTCGTAAATAATAAATAAACAATATTATTATATATATTTATATTATTATTTTAATATAAATAAACAATAAACGAACTTTATATAAACATTAAACGAATTTATTTATAAATGCTAAACGAACGTAATTAAATTTATTTAAAAATTATTTATCGAATGTACTAGCTCGTTTACACCCTTCCTAAAAGAAACCTTCAAAAGCGTGACTGGGAAGTGATGATAAGTTCCATTTCTGATCTATTGGCTACCATACAATATTTCTTGATAGTGTTGCATGAAATTAATTTCTCAGTGGCAAAACGTGATTGCTTGAATGTACTAGATAGCAAGAGATAAGACGACAATGAAAACTGATGTGGCATCCTCATCTTCTTTTCTTCAGTGAAAATTTAACCAATGAAATGGTATTTCAACTTATATATTAATAACTAAGAAATGGATTCCGTAGCTTTCAGTGCTTAATCATGATCAGGGTTTTCATTAATGTGGGTGTAATAATCCTGAAAATGACATGATTAATAATGTTCCAATTAAAGAAAACCCTTCACGGTTGTTGAAGTTCCAAATCAAACTGTACACCCATCGCCATGCAGGCGTTGAATTTGCAATTTTGCATCGCTTGCCTTTAGCGGTCCAAAAGTGCATTGGGGCTCGGATCCTTTTCTACTCTATACAGCAACAGCAGGTGGATATTATCTATCATATGTTGAAGCTCGTTGCTCCACCCATTGACATTTCTGTCGCTAATGTTTATTTAATTTGCATGACTGCAAGGGAAAATGACTGAAATATCATGTAAGAATTGAAGAAGTGAAAAGACAAAATCTTGTGACATTTGGTTGAACTACTTTTCATCTTCATCAAAGGGGCAACAAATGGTGGGATTTGGTCATTTTGAAGAGGGTTGATTATAATTTCTTTAAGAAGAGAAAAAAAAATGGGACTTTCAGAATCTGTTGCTAACTAGTACATAAATGTATTTATGAGCCAACACAAATGGTGGGCGCTATGACAATCCGGGCGGGCGGGGTCAGGGCGAACGTATAAATATGATAAGACATAACACAATTATAAGAAAATTAAGTAATAAATTTAATAAATAGAAATAAATATAAAAGTAATATCATATATTATAATAAAAAAATAAAATTATACATTATAAAATTATTTTTTAAAATTTTATCTTTTGAAATAATTTCATAATTGTATCATTATTAATTGTATCAAATACATTATTTTCTATGAAAGTTACCATGTAATTATTCATCCAATCATCTTTCATCCAGTTATGAAGTATAGTCTTCAAGATTTTCATTACCGAAAAAGCTCTTTCAACGGTTGCGATTGCTACTAGCAAAATCAATGCTAATTTTATAAACAAATAAACTAAATGGTATGACAAATCTTTTCCTTTTTCAACCATTTTCTGCGCAAACTCGCTAATATTTTGCAAGTTTGAAAAATTAGGACTAAACCTCATATCATAAATATAATTCTCAAGTTGTTCTTCAAGAGAAATAAGTTTGATGACATCAAACTCCAAATGATAAAATATTGCAAATTCACATAGTTTAAAATTATCATATGACAAGACAGAATGATGCGGGTCAAGACATGCCATGAATGAAACAACTTTATATTAACATTGTTGAAAAGATTCTCCAATTATTGAAGTTATTATCTATTAGTGCATAAAAAATTTTAACTTTAAAATAATAAAGACGTGTCATATGCCAAACTCTATGCTTTTCTCTTATTTAAACCTTAAGTTGACTTTTCATATTCAAAATATCCATACATATTTAGTACAAAATTCATAAGTCTTTTCAAGTAAAGAGAAAAATTAGTTGGGCGTAAGTGAAAAAAGTAAAAAAAAGAAGGACAAAAAAGAGAGGAAAAAAAAAAGAAGAAGAAGGAAACTCACATTCTTGAAAAATATTACTATAAATACAAAATTTGACAAGATGGGGGGTGGGCCCTGTGCGGGGCTTGGTGGTTGAGCTAATGGTCCCTGTTGTAGAGACTTTCACCAAAGGGAGAAAAAAGGTTGGCTTTGGTCCGATTGGTGCTTGCAAACGGGAAATATAGCCAATGTGGAGAAAGGGAGATAACAGCGAGGGATGAATACATTACTGACTCGAAATTAGACAGTCTTAATAAATAAGGAGCAAGGATATACAGAGCTTGCACAGAATAATTACTGGGTTTTTAATGCCTTGATAAACACTATCACTGTTGCTTCTGGACAAGAAAAGGCAAAAGATGGCCGCCTTTGGTGATGTACAAATTATCAAGTTTGATGAAAACTTGTTCATGGAAAACGGAACAACAAAATTTTAGTGGTGATGATTGAGGGTTTTTTTTTTGGCTCTAGAAACACAAAAGTACCCGACACCGTTGCTCCTCAAATCCTACGATGTCCCAGAAAAATACCACTATTCATGTTTAAACCAATACGGTGTTGGGTGCTGTGTGACCTGTTTTAGAAACTCAATAACACAACAATCCAATAAAAAAGTTTATCGTGGTCCATTGACTGAGCTTAGGGTACCTGTGTGGCCATTGTCGTTTGGATTTGGTTGTCTGTCCTTTGATTCTGCGACTTCTGTCATCTAGGAAACTCTGGATTCTTTCTTCATCATGTGATTTCGCCACATGCTGTAAAATATTTGATTTTAGGTTAGAGAAACTTGGATGTTGTTGTATTTGTAAATTGCTCTCTCTCTCGTTAGAATTCAACCCAGAGAGATTAGTTATTAGATGGCAATAATTTGTTTAACGGAGTGTTTAGGCTACTTCTGTGAAAAAATGACATATCAGTTTTCATAGCCGTCCAAATCATGCCAGCCATGCAAATTTTTACTAATCAATACAACTTTTCATAGATCATTACTCCTTTTAGTCATAAATTACTCGTATTGCACTATTCTAAACGATCCAATATCTTATATTTATGAGTACTAGGCGAAGTCTAACCAAATCAGTAAGAAATAAAAATGATTTAAAAGCCATAACTTTCTATTTAATAGTCACTATTCATTCCCCAAAAAAGTGCATGCATCAAAAAATATATATATATATTTGGCTATGGAGAGAAGGATAAAAAGAAAGGTGTTCCTTCTGCTCCACGTGTAAATATTAAATTAACATTTTTTATTAAAAAAAAAAAAACCCAATATTCCAATACTTGTGCTGTTACTGCTGTAGGGACCAAAACTGTCTTTAGCATTGGACCTTGAGAAGGTTGTTTAGCCTATAGTACAGAACTACAGACACTTTAGCCAGAAGAACCAAAGGCCGAGTAGGCCCACTAGTATTTAATTGTCTCATATTGACCCAAAAATGATAGTAATTGAAATTTCGCCACTGCCGTAATGGATCAACCAGGGCCTACTGAATCCTGTACCCTCATATGGGGTTTCGACTTGGGAGCCCATCCAAACAAATGCGGGCCTTTCTCTTGGGTGATTAGTGGCCCTGATACTAGCAAGTCTTCATCCCACTCATTAATTGACGTGGCTATGACTGGTTGTTCTTGCGGCCTTTTGGCCCCACTTATGAGGCTGAGGTGTCATTCTCATCTTCATTGTGTCCCTATGGACCCCCACGTAATCAATTTCCTATTATTATCGCCATTAATTAGTAATAATAATATCAATATTATTTCACATCAAAATGGATTTTTTAGTATAATAAATTTTCACTCTCGGAGTTAGCATAATTTTTGACTAAAAAATGTCACAATTCTCATAAGGATACTGTTAAAATTGCTTAATTTGTCATAAAAAAAGTTTAATTTTAAAAATTTTAGCTATCCTAAAAAAATTAATATTTTGTATTATTCTTATTAATAATAATATATACATACTCAATTTTTTTTTTATTATCCCCATTAACTATTGATAATAATATCAATATTATTTCACATTAAAATGGATATTTGTAGAATAAATCTTCATTCTCTGGGTTAGCATAACTTTTTTTATGATTTTTACATAGATCATTTTACTTATTATAAAAGTTCATACTTCTTTTCGTTTTGAAAAAAAAAAATCACTTTTGATTTAGTATATTTTTAAATTACAAATTATAACATATTTAATGTACCATTATATATATTTTTATTATTTTTATTATTATTTTAAAATATTGATTATCTATCATCCTTATTATTAAAAGTAATATAATAATTTTACACTAAAAGTTGACTATTTTTTTGGAATAAATAAATTTTGAAACTGAACTATTTTTCTGAGACGGATATAATATTTTATATAGATTTTACATTTCGAATTCACATTTAATAATTTTTAATTCAAACTCATGATTAATTTTTTTAAAAATAAAGAAAATAGATATAAATAATTTAATTAAACAATGAAGAAATTGACATCGACATTGGACTAAGAATATCATTTCGAAGAAATCTCATGAGGCTTTAAATGCTCTAGAACGTGGGTTAAAATGTAGTTCTCATGAGGTTTTAAATGCTCTATAACGTGGGTTAAAATTTAGTGCATATAAGAATAGGATCCACATATTGTTGAATTGCTAACAATACATATTGGCCCAGAGTCCCCACAAATGCAGATTGGATACAGCTAATATCCGCAATTCGTGCATCCACCAAACCACTCCATCCTGCCTGTCTTTCATTTTGTGTTTCATGTCATTGACCTTAAACATCTATTAAGGGCCCAACACAGCACACACAATTCAATCCATCATGCATAATTCATTGAATCATTTTGCCAAATAATGGTTCACTTTATGTTTTGCTTTTTGTTTATAATTTATTAAAAACATTAATGATATTTATAGCGACTGAATTCATATAACGAAATAGTATTAATAATTAAAGTACCTATCAATTAATTATTTATATCGCGTTAATATTACGTCAGTTATCAAAACATTTCATTTTATATTTTATATTTTTTATCCAAAACCGGTGTTGTAAAATTGTGAAAGGTTATATAACTGTTAACTTTTGGTTTGTCAAAAAAGTATCACATTGCATTTAAGCTCTAATATCAATGCCTCACCTCGGCAATATATGAAAGGTTACCAATGCCAAAAGCAACATCCATGTTGGGAAGCATGTCTTCCAGCTCAGGTGAATTATAACATAATCATTAACATTTTTCCATTTAACTCTAAATTTTACTGTTAATGATTCTCATGATTAACCGTTGCACAAACTGAATGCTATAATGAACGAAGTAGAACACATCTTATCAACTTAACTAGATTATGCTGAAAAAAGTGACAAACTAATCAACAACTCAATTGTCATCTCTTCAATTAATGACTAATTATGATGAAAAAAGATTTATTGTAACTTTCACCTCTTTCTTTTTTATCTATTTGTAATTATATATGAGACCACCACATTTGCTGTAAAAACAAAAAACATGACCATAATCTCTAACAAGGACCACATTACCTTAGCAAGTAGGAGTATTTATCGTTTTGTCACAATGGAGGCAGTCCACTGACTTTTTTTATGGTAATTCTGCCAATATTTTCTACACCAATCAAACCCTTTTTGTCCTTGATCATGTACAAGAAGTCGGCCATGCCGATGATATATCCATCCACCAATGATCAAGATCAAGTTGATCAACAGCTGCACCTCACCCGAACGCGCATCATAGAGAAATGAAATGATAACGTCTCGTCTTTTTGTCAACCGCTTCACTATGCTCATCTTCCTTAGCTCATTGACGTCCTTGAACAACATTTGGACTCCTTTAATCTTGGGTTTTTCTTTCTCAGTTGCTTTTGATCCGCATATTTGAATTCAACCAACAAGATCCTGAAAACAGATGATTAAATATATTGACTTTCAATTGTTCGTCTACGTTGACAGCTGTTTTGAAAAATTAATGAGGTGCTGTCGGATCAGTGAAAGAATATTATTATCGCCTTAGGATCCCTGATACTTAGGATATTGTACAGCAAACGCATGAATAATTTCCATAGATCTGAACCCTCTTGCAAGTTGATTTTTTTTAAATTTGAATGTATGTGCATGTGGCATTTAATTACTTATTTATTTATTTTTTGGTTCCAGCGTCTTCCAAATGAACAGGCTCACTCGTTCTCCATCCGTTAGTGTCATTCATTTAATTAAATTTACATTTGCCCTGAAAACGAAATGTAGTTGAATCAGTACTCACTATTTACAGGTCTTGAAAATAGTAAGGGTTTTCAAGTAATAAACTTTCATGTACACTCCTTTAAAAAAAAAACAAAGGAAAAAGGGAAATTTTTGTTTGTTTGTTCTGGTCACGAGATCTTAAAAGATGTGTGGAAACTGGGAAGTCTAAGATGGGACTTTTTGTACACAAGTAATGCATACCATCATGAAACTATTGACACAAACTAATGAAATGGTTTTTAATTACATGCAAAAGTGGAAGCTTCATCATACAAAGGACGATACACTTGATTGAAATGTACCTAAATATTGACAAATCAAGAGAAAGTAGGAAATTTTGATTAGGTTTGCTGGTTTGTTTTGTTGTTTGCAATCATGCATGGGGGTAGCAATATTATAGTACATATTAAGTGGAGGAGGACGGTGGAATAGTGCATGCAAACGCAAAGGACTCCATTAATTACAGAATTAATAGAAACGGATGGATGAAGGATGCTTGTTTGGTTCTTTTTTTTTTTTTTTCTGCTTTGACCCTTTTGATTTTTCTTTCTCTCCCGGCACGTAATCCACATATCTACTCCTTTTTGATTGCTGAAACTGAAAGCTTCTTCATTTTGCTCATCACTCACAATTTTTTCTTTTTAATTGTCCAAAAGCATCATTAATAAAGCGTAAAGCAATATCACATTGTTAATTGGTTGTTGCTTTTTGATGATTCTTTATGAGAAAATGTTAACATTTTGAGGTAACCCTGAAGACAGCACATTCAACAGAACGTGTTCGTGGCTGTTTGATGATTTATTGCAATTCTTCATTTCTTCGAAGTTAATTTTCAATGATCACATCACTCGCATCCCCACTAAAATTTAGCATTTCTTTAAACACCCTCCTATTATTACAATCGAGTGATTCGAACCCTGAAATTATAAAGAAGAGTGATTTGAACCCTGAAATTATAACAAAGAATTGCAAAATTTTAACTATTCAACTCATTACTCTTTTATTACATTAATACATCTTAAAAATGTTTAACTTGTTACTATTGTTATTAAATTAATACACCTTAGAGCATATTTAAACAACGTTTTAAAACATTTTTCAATACATCTTTTATCTCACGACTATTACGT
This sequence comes from Gynochthodes officinalis, assembly GCA_020080225.1. Taxonomy (NCBI): domain Eukaryota; kingdom Viridiplantae; phylum Streptophyta; class Magnoliopsida; order Gentianales; family Rubiaceae; genus Gynochthodes; species Gynochthodes officinalis. The sequence continues at coordinate 11,827,109 of CM034625.1, read as the reverse complement.
TAAAAAATAAAAAAATACATTTTAAAATACTGTTCACACAAAGTTGAGATTTATTATCAAATTAATACATCATGAAAATGCACATCCAGTATTAGGGTATTAACATTAATGAAACAATATTTTATAAGTAATGATTTTGGATAAATGTGATTAGTTGTTTATTCATAGTTTAGATTAAAAAATGATAAGATTCGATTCGATCATTAATGACAATTTATAATGGAAGTAGTAGCGTGGCAAATGGTTAAGCAAGCCCAAAACCTAACCCGTGACAAAAAGCAATGCTATTTAATTAGCTTTATCGAAAGATCAAAATCATCAAACTAATACTAATCGTCATCACTCATCAGAGGGGAAAATCCCCTCAAACGCGCTGCAAATGATCGTGAACGTACAGCGCATATAAAATAAGGCGAATACCAGGCGAGTGGTGCGGACGCGGCATCCGTTCCTTTGGCCATGGCGCTCGGGGAAGGAAACACGGGGCTGTAGTCGAAGACCATAGACCGACCGTCCGTCTTGGGATTGGGCCGAGAATCTTTGTGCAACTCTCAAAGGGGTTAAAATTTACTTTTATAGAATAGCCCATTAATAACCTTCACATTTCCAACTTCCAACCATTTTAGTAATATCAACAAAAAATATGAACAATTTCAAAACAATATTCGACTTCATTTGTTTATTTATTATTGTTTGTTCATTTTCGAGGATACATTGTCATAGTCACTCCCCAATTACCAAAGCTTGTGAGCTAGCAAAAACAAAAGTATATGAGAAATTATAAATTTCACATACGTTTTTACGTTTTATAAAATATTTTTATATTTTTTAATATATTTTTTTTATCTCATAATCACTGTATTGATAAGTTTATAATTACGTTTTAAAATTTAATTTATACATAAAAAAATATCGATTATGCAGTGGTCAAATCTATTTTATAATCCCAGTTGGCCAAGTTATTAGTATATTTTTGTAATATAAATATCACATGAATCATTAAAAAAATTGTCAAAAAATTATAATTGTGAATGTAGTATTACTAAATTATAAAATCGTAATAGATGGCAAAATGGAATTGGGCCTTTGTAATTTAGGATGGACGGATCATCAAAATAAAAAAAAGAAAAGAAAAGGGAGGGGGGCTAATTTAATGGGATTGGGTGAAAATTTAGGAGAGCGATAAAACTCCCGCGTAAATAAATAGAAGAGTGAGAGAGTCCAAAATGAAGGTTATGGTTGAGTGGGGCCCCAAAGGCTTTTAAATGGGACCCAAAATCACTTTCAGACCATCCTATTTTTCGGTTTAAAAGCACCCAGCTAGCTCTCCCGCACTGTCCCATGATCCCAACTCCCAAAGCCAAAAATCCCCCACCAAAATTCAATTTTATCACACTTGCCACTGCAACCGTACTAGTACCACTTTTCTCTGTCCCAAGAACAGAAAGATTACGACACAATAATAGTCACAGGAGTAGCAGAATACATTAATCAAGGAAAAACAGCTGGTTTTTTCTTCACTCACCTGTTTGTGTTTGTTGTTTTCTTTCTCTCTCTATATAAAGCAAGAATAGAATAAAGTGAGAGGTGGGAAAAGGGGCTAAAAGGGTAGTGCCTGGCTTTGAGATAGTAAAGTTGCAAACTTGAGCCAAAACCACCAAAAGGTTGAGAAGGGTTATAGCTTAATGCTTAATGAAAAATGAGTTTTAGGGTGGTAATGTGTAAAGTTTTGGCCTTGCTGGTGGTGGTGTTGTTGGGTTCGTGTGTTTCTCGTGGAACAGGAGCCTCTGTTTCATATGACAGTAGAGCTATAGTTGTTAATGGCCTGAGAAGGATTCTCATTTCTGGATCCATTCACTATCCCAGAAGCACTCCTGAGGTATATGTTTCTTCAAAATGTACTTCGTGGTCGTAGCTTTATTTCCCTGCTTTCAGCATTTATGACTTCGTTCTTGTCCTGTTTACTCTTTCCTTGAGATTATCCAAGTTTACATTTTTTTTATTCTGTTTATCGTAGATGTGGCCAGATCTCATTCAGAAGGCAAAAGAGGGAGGCTTGGATGTCATCCAAACTTACGTTTTCTGGAATGGACATGAACCTCAGCCTGGCAAAGTAAATGATGAACTGGACTCTCCTTTTCCCTCAAATTCCTTTATGAACTATTTTTTGCGGATAATGTTTGCTAAAGTGATGGCTTTGACTCTTGCAGTACTATTTTGGGGGAAGATATGATCTGGTTAAGTTTATTAAGCTGGTGAGGGAAGCAGGGCTGTATGTTCATCTTAGGATTGGTCCATATGCCTGCGCTGAATGGAACTTTGGGTAATTTTCGAATAATGCGGCTTCCATAAATAGAATTTTTTTGTTGGGTCTAGTTCGCGTTATTAGTTACTTGTCTCGCTTCAATTTCAGGGGTTTTCCAGTTTGGCTGAAATATGTTCCAGGCATCGCTTTTAGGACGAACAATGGGCCTTTCAAGGTTTGGCAGCCTATAAGATTCCATTTTAAGTGATTTCTCACCTTTTTTTGTTCAGCTTCACAATTGATCTCTATCTAATTTTGTGTCTGCAATTCTGCAATGAAGGCCGCAATGCAAAAATTCACAACGAAGATTGTGAATATGATGAAAGCAGAACGGCTATATGCAACTCAAGGTGGTCCAATAATCATGTCTCAGGTTGTAAACCTACTTGTCTTTGGTCATCTTCCTACCAGTCCTTCACCCTGGGAAAGAAACAAGACAACCAAATGTTGAGCAATTTTGTGAACAATTTTACAGATTGAGAATGAATATGGGCCTATGGAGTATGAAATGGGTGCACCTGGTCGAGCTTACACTAAATGGGCAGCCAAAATGGCTGTGGATCTGGGTACTGGTGTCCCATGGGTCATGTGCAAACAAGATGATGCGCCTGATCCTGTTGTGAGTGCCCTTATTCTTTTGAAATTCATTTCTGTGTTTATAATTTTCTTGCTCCTACTCTCATTCATGGTGTGGTGGTGCCTTTCATGTAATGTTTTCACATACTCAGTGGGGTTTTTACGTCGGCGTTATGTCCTTACGTGGCCCTGCAAGAGATGCATTTTTGTATTCCCTGCACATGTTTTTGTTTTTTTTTTCCTGCTCAATCCCATCTGACTCTAAGTAAATATGGTCATGTTCCTTAACCATGAATATGCCACCAGTTTCAATAACTTACTTGAAAGCAGTCTGGTAGCAAAATTTTCTTACATCTTCATATGAAAAATGGTGAAATAATAATATGGCAGCAATCCTTTTATTCAGTTAGCTTCCTTTTTTACTTGAAACCAAGATTTTCAATCTATTAATTACTACTCTTTGACTGTAATTAATTTTTTTTAAGATTCCATATAATGTCTTCGTTCTGCCCAGATCAATACTTGCAATGGCTTCTACTGTGACTACTTCTCTCCAAATAAGGCATGGAAACCGAAGATGTGGACAGAAGCCTGGACTGGCTGGCAAGTTTTCGCATACCTTTTTCTTGGTTTGACAAATTCTGAAGCTTTGTGTCTAGGAAATCAAGTTCCAATGATCTTTCATTTTGCAGGTTCACTGAATTTGGAGGGGCACTACCTTACCGTCCAGCTGAGGACCTTGCATTTTCTGTTGCAAAGTTTATTCAGAAAGGGGGCTCTTTTATTAACTATTACATGGTAAAGTATGAAATGCTTTATATATAAAAACTTTATGTGTTTATGCAAGTAAAAAACTTGCAATAAACCCTGGTGCATAGAAGCTTCCTCATCTGAGGAGTCCAGGGAAGGGTTGGGCCATTAAGGCCTGAACACAGCTTATCTTATATTTGTATAAGAGGCTGTTTCCATGACTCAAACCTGTGACCTCAGGGTCGCGTGGCAACAGCTTTTACTGCTGTGCCAAGGTCCCCCTTTGCAAGTAAAAAACTTGCAACGCATTTATAAATTTCCAGATAGAAGTCTCTTTGAAAATTTTAAATTAGAATTTTCTAATCATCTCTTTGCCCTTATGGCAGTATCATGGAGGGACAAATTTTGGTAGGACAGCTGGTGGACCATTTATTGCTACTAGCTATGATTATGATGCTCCTCTTGATGAATATGGTATAAACTCCACTTGATCATGATGCTCCTCAGCTTGGTACTAATATATTCTCTATGTTTAAATTATGGCGCCAAAGTTGGATTTGTTGTAGGATATCTTTATATGGTGCTCATATTTGTTTGTTTTTAAGTAGCCATGATAGGCCACAGCACTTTAGATGGCTACTTTTGTCATTGCACAACAACGTAAGATTTCGACTCTATTTTCTGTATAGATGAAAAATATGTTTGGCACTTAATGTCTTTGTAATGATGCAATGTGATAGTTGACCTCCTGGTTATTAAATAACAGACTGGTACTTTGTCCTAGTCCATTATGTCTCGGGAAGTCTAAATTAGGCTGCTCTAAACATCCAAATGACTTACATATTCCATTTCTCATCAAGCGTTGTACATATAATTTCTTTCTCTTCATTAACTGAGTATTCCTTTTCTTTTGAAACCTGGAATTTTTCTTAAGACAAGATATCCTGGCTAAACTCATCACTTGTCATTGTGAAGACATAGAAAAATCCTGAATTCTTAGTAATCTTAGCTCAAATTAATGAAACTTCCATTGTCACTTCCAGGACTATTGCAACAACCAAAGTGGGGTCATCTCAAGGATTTACATAGAGCAATCAAATTGTGTGAACCAGCTCTGGTATCTGGAAACCCTACTGTGACACCACTTGGAAACTATCAAGAGGTTTGTGTTGCTTCTGTTCTACAGGCAGCTAATGTCTTTTAAATGAACATCAGCTCTTGTTCTTATGTCCAATGCTGCAATACAGGCGCATGTTTTCAAGTCAAAGTCTGGAGCTTGTGCAGCCTTCCTGGCCAACTATAATTCCCAATCTTTTGCTAAGGTGGCTTTTGGCAATAAGCACTACAATCTGCCTCCTTGGTCTATCAGCATCCTTCCTGATTGCAAGAACACTGTGTATAACACTGCAAGGGTGAGTCAAAGAAATATCTTCTAAACATTTAGAATGCTTTGTTGGTTCTGATTGCTCATTATTACCAAAATATTATGGGAATGCGTTCCGATAATTCCTTCTTTTTGGCCAAAATTGTTGACTTCTGACTTTCATGTGAAGGTTGGTGCTCAAAGTGCGCAGATGAAGATGACTCCTGTTAATAGGGGCTTCTCATGGCAGTCATTTAACGAAGAGCCAGCGTCTTATGATGACAATACATTTTCAGTTACGGGGTTGTTGGAGCAGATAAATACCACTAGAGATATGTCGGATTATTTGTGGTATTCAACAGAGTAAGTACTCGTGTCACTCTGAATTTCTTTCATATTGAGATCTTATGTATAAGAAAATTCTTTTCCAAGTATAAAATCTAATTCATTTTTGGATTCTAGTGTGAGAATTGATGCAAGCGAAGGATATCTGAAAGGAGGAAAATGGCCTGTTCTTACGGTCATGTCAGCTGGTCATGCTTTGCATGTATTCATCAACGGTCAGCTGTCAGGTTGGCAGTGATATTTTAAACCATGAAATGATTTTGTTTTGGATGCAAGTTATGTGGTGGTTTAGTCATCTAGTGGGTTTCATACTTACGAGTTATAGGACTAACATAAAGAACTTGAATCACAATTCATCAGCTTTTGATTCACATGCACACACGCACATCTGTTCTAAAGTTGCTGTTGAGATATGGTACACTGCTTGTCATGAAGAATGTTTCCATTTTTAATTTTGCACTTCGCATTAAACAGATTATGTTAGGATGATTCTTACCTTACCTCATCTTTCACCCTGTTTCAATTCCCATAATATCCCTGTCATATGTAGAACCCTGCTTTCCTGATTATGTTACCATCTTCTAAGTAAATTTATGGAAATTATGATATCAAATTTTGGCAGGAACTGTCTATGGCAGTCTAGAAAACCCCAAATTAACTTTCAGCCAAGGTGTAAATCTGAGGGCTGGAGTTAACAAGATTTCACTTCTAAGTATTGCAGTTGGTCTCCCAGTTAGTTCTCTCTCTCTCTCTCTCATATTCTTGCATTTACATGCGATCTTGTGTAATTCTCCTCTCACTATGCACAATTGGCCATATACATGTCAAGACTTGCATAACTAGATCTGTTTGTGTGATTCTCCTCTCGTTTCAAATTTGGAATTCACTTACTGTGCTTTCTTGTGAATGCATGATCTCAGAATGTTGGACCCCATTTTGAAACATGGAATGCTGGTATTCTTGGCCCAGTTTCACTTTACGGTCTTAATGAGGGTAGAAGAGATTTAACATGGCAGAAGTGGTCTTACAAGGTTCGTTAGGAAATTAAGAGCGTTGACTGGTTACTCATACAAACAATTTACTTTTCCTGTTATAAGAATTTGTAAGTGGCAGGCAATTCACTTTGTTCTTTGACCAGGTTGGTCTGAAAGGAGAAGCTTTGAGTCTTCATTCTCTCAGTGGGAGCTCTTCTGTAGAGTGGCTTGAAGGTTCTTTTGTTGCTCAGAAGCAGCCACTTACCTGGTACAAGGTATGCATATTGGCTTCATAGGTATTACAGGTTGGCCACTGTTTCAAACACTGGGCAGAAAATTCTTTGACATTCTTTTCATTTTTGTCCTCTTTGCAAGGGGAACACTTTGGGAGGGGAATAGCTCAAGGTTGAGAAAAATCTTAATGTTCTTTAACTTTTCCTCTGTATTTGCAGACTACTTTCGATGCACCATCAGGCAATGAGCCTTTAGCTTTAGATATGAGTACCATGAGCAAAGGTCAAGTGTGGATAAATGGTCAGAGTATTGGAAGGTACTATCCTGCATACAAAGCATCTGGTAATTGTGGTGCCTGTAACTATGCAGGCACGTTCAGTGAAAAGAAATGCCTCCGGAATTGTGGGGAGGCTTCACAACGATGGTACGTTGACAATGCAATTACCCCTTTTTGTGTACCCCCTTGCCCCCTCCATTTTTTCAGGGCCATTATATTATGCAGTGGACTGACCAATTGGGATGCTATTTCCAGGTATCATGTCCCTCGCTCCTGGTTGCATCCAACTGGGAACTTGTTAGTTGTTTTTGAAGAATGGGGTGGAAATCCATATGGTATATCATTGGTAAAACGAGAAGTGTCAAGTGTGTGCGCAGATATATTTGAATGGCAACCAACATTAGTGAATTGGCGGTTGCAGTCATCAGGCAAAGTGAACAAACCCCTGAGGCCAAAAGCTCATCTCTTTTGTGCTCCTGGTCAGAAGATATCTTCAATTAAATTTGCTAGCTTTGGAACACCAGAAGGGGCTTGTGGAAACTACCGGCAGGGTAGTTGTCATGCTTTCCATTCTTATGATGCTTTTGAAAAGGTTTTTAAACTAATCTCTGCTTCTCTCGTCTTGTAAAGAAGTCAAGATTTCTATGTTCACAACTTCGTATAGGCTGGCCCAACATGTGGTATTCTAGTTATCAAAGAAAGGAATGTTGTCTATTAGCTAAGTTCCTTTCTTCATGACAAATTCATGGTGGTCCTCTTTTCATTTTAGTGTGAAGAGTCTGATTGAAAGAACTGTCAGTGTTCTGCCGAAAACACAATTTTCGACTCCCTTCGCAACAGTAAATACTGGTTCACAGCACATATAAGATACTGAAAAATAAAATGGCTATTTTATGTATAATCAGGTTTTCTGCCATTTCTTTGCCTGATGTTTATGTATTCTTTTATTTTGCAGTACTGCATTGGGCAGGAATCATGCTCAGTTACCGTAGCACCTGAGCTTTTTGGTGGTGATCCGTGCCCAAGTGTAATGAAGAAACTTTCTGTTGAGGCCGTTTGCAGTTGATGATATTGAATAGTTATCGCCAAGGACTCGGGCCAAGTGCATTCTTACTCAGTATGTTCTCTCAGATTATTTCCATTCCTGAATTAAGCTATCACACTTCCAATACTACCATGAAGATTTCTTTTGGGTTTTACCGGGATGAAGTTGTAAAAATCACAACACATCATTGGTCCAAACCCCATATAGACTGTGAAGAAGAACATTTGCGGAGAAGATCATGTCATGTACATAAAGTAGTAGCCATCCTCCTGATTCTGGCCTGCAACTGTACAAGAGTTAAGAATTGGGAAGATATTTAAAAAGCACATTTAGATGATTTAGTTGAGTCCATGTGCAAAGTGTACCATTGGCGTTAGATTTTGTAAGCTATTGGCTTTCAGGGATTTTAGCATTGTATTTTCTTTGAGAGAAAGGAAAGCAGTCATCTCATTGCTTTGTCAACTGTAACAATGCTTACAGCTATGATTGTAACATTAGTCTATTCATCAAAATATTCCACGCGGTTGCACTGTTTGAAAAGTCCAGAAAAGCTGCTTTTTGGTTCTCGATGTTGCCTTTCATAATGTGCAATATCTCAAGGGCCCAATGATTATGTTGCCTTTAAGGTGCCAGCTATTGGGCAAGATTTACCTAACATGGATAGTAGTTTATACAAAGAGAGGCATATATTAGAGCAATTTTTCAGTGATTGATGTAGCGGCTACGTGGAAGCTCTAAGTTAAAAAGAAGAAAGATGGAGAATGTGAAAATGAGACCTCCAAATATCTAAAGCATAGAAGTTTAAGCAGATCAAGTTTTGGTGATGATATTTACACTTGGAGATGATGAAAACCATTTCAGCATTCAAGTAGAATCTTGACCTTGTGATCTGTGCCTGTGACCCACAAAGCTTGTTGGTTAATTAATAAATTAACAATTAGGACAGGACTTGCTGCAGATAAGGGCTGTGCTCATCATCTTTACTTAAATGTTTAATTCTGATTGATGGATAATTATTGACTTGTCTGGTGGGAAAGATTACTTAATTTATATGTCACTTACTTTTGTCAGACTCACAGTGTTATAAACTAACTGCCAATTCCAATGTCTTTGTTTAAACTCCAGACGTGCTGCTTTCCCTTCATTCTGCTCAACTAGGCATAAAAGCTCCAAATTGAACTCCAGTTTTCACATACATACATTTATCCAATTTTAAGTGTGCAAATTCACAGCCTTAGATTTCATTAAAATGGTTATTATGCACCATCAATTGCCCATTTTTGTTTCCCAGCAACCCTACATTCTCCTTCTTCTCTGATTTTAACAAATCATATCATCCTCAAATCAGACTAAAAGGTTGTGAGATTTTGTTAAATACTACTCTTTTTTTTCAGTTCCCTTTTAATATTATTTTTTTTCCAAAAAAATATACTTTCATATTATTCGTTTTTTTAAACTGTTGACAGTGTAGAACGAAATGATATGATTAAAGTGTATAAAATTTTGTAATTCATCAAATCATTCATTCTTGACTGAAAAAATTATTAAATACACTAAATACAACAATTATTTACTCCATTAACTTAAGTAATTAATGCAATTATTCAATTAGCACAAAAGGACATCAAGTCGTTAACTAAAGATTAATCATTTCTTCCTCAACAAAGAATCTTGTAAAAAATTCTAAATTGCACACTGATTTCGAAGTCATACATAAATGCAGCGCTAACAAAATTATCCTTAAAAACACACACTCACACACTAGACAAAGAGAGAATCGCTGAATCACTCACACTTGTCACTTGTTTTGTTTGGCTGAAGTTTGCGGAGTCAGTGAATCTTTATTTTATCTCTTCCTCTCGCTCCGCGCATATCCAAATTCTGTACTTTGTAATAGTCTTTCTCTCCGTGCTGATGACTTATTCTCATGGCGGCTTTTCCAGTTTTTCTCCATTTTTCTGATTACACTTCTCACGACCATCATCATACCATGCTTGTGTTTCTGCTGCTAGTTATCTTCACTCTTTGCCTTTTCTCCCTCTCCATTATCGTTTTCTCTCTTTACTCTAGAAAATTTATTTGCGCAAGAACCAGCCCGAAACAAGAAGACAAAGCTAAACATGGGATTGAAACCCCGCTTCCGTATTTATTTCAAGCTTCCGATGATAATGATGATAAACCCAAACTCGGGCATGGATACAAAGCGACCCAATTGACCCGTTCGATTCTTCTGGAGGTGTTGCCTTCGGATTCGCCCAAATGGGAGGAGTTATTTACGGATGACGGGCTAGATAAGAGTGGGTCGGTTTTAGATGGGGACGAGGAGGAGGAGAAAAAGAAGAAGAGGAAGAAGAGGACCAAGAAGAAGAGACCCGACCCGAATAGTGATGGGAGAGGGGGTGACGGGGAAGAGGAGAAGAAGAAGGATAAGAAGGAAGAGTTGGTTTGTTTGTTTCCTTTTACGACGTCGTCTAGTGCCATTCAGAGGAAGATCAAGAATCAGTATGATCAGCTTGTCAAGTCCCATGAGTCCACTGGCTTGACTCTTGTTCAGGTGCTTATTTGCTTTGAAATGCTTTTTAATATTTTTTTGATTGGTTATCCAATTTTAGTTTCAAAGGTGTCGAGTGCCATTTAACATCCTGCTTATTATGGTTTTGTCTGTGATTATTATGTTGCTTCCTGAATTTTCACGAATAAAGATTGGACCTTTTTATTTCAAGCTGATCCTTAATTTATTGCTATTATTTCCGGCAATGTTTCACCAAGATTGTATTCTGTGGTTGAGGATTGTTTCTTTCTGTGAGCTTCCACATTATTATGAAATAGGGGAGTTTGTTCATAATTTTTAAGCTATGGCATTATGGAACTTATGGAGTGGGGGATTCTGCCAATAGTCAATATGATTTTCTTGATTCATTAGTATCAATAGTTAAGTGCAAGCAATCTGATGTTCAAGCATGCATTATGTACCGCATTAAAGAAGTTACCATTCTAAAAGTTGATGAAGCTGGAAAATGTTGAGCTTCAAAGTCGGTATACTCTAGTCACAACTTTTATTTAGAGTTGAATGACGTAGATAATCTTACTTTCAAAGTCTAAAGAAGACACACGCAATCTTATATTTATTTGCATACCTGCACAATGGCATATACAAATGCATGCGTGTTAAACATGCTTCACTGACAATTCATGAATTCTGAAAGCCAGTAAAATAAAACCTACCTCAGATGCATCCAGGTACATCCTCTTGTTGCATTAGCTGCACAAAGTATTGCATTGGAGCTTAGACCAGATTATGAGTATATGGCTCTGTATAAAAACTATAATATACTGCAGTAAAAATTTTGCAGTTGTCTCAATTTTCATAGAGAAAAATTGCGAAGTGCTAGGAAATTTTTTTGAAATGCCTTTTGAGCAATCTCCACTTAATCCTTTTATGCTTGTGTACCTGTGTGCCTGAACACAAGTACCTGCGACCTTTTTGTGAATGAGCTTCTTATGAAACTTTTTCTTTATGATTTTGTAATACAGGTCGCGCAGTTTGTTAATTGCTTGGTTGAGGCCAAAAAAGAGCTGCAACACAGGTATGGTTTCTAACTTTTAATGTAGCAAGAAAACTCAAAATCAGTAGATGAGTTTGTTGCTGTTTTCTGCCAGATCATCTGATTTTTATTTTAGGTCTTCCATTATATTGCTTCTTTTGTGAATCTCAAGACTTCCATGTTGGATCATGGTTCTTGTGTTTGAATTGAGAATATGAATATCTTACTTCTGAAAGGAGAAAAAGTTTTAGCAAATCTTTCATGTTGCAAATGCACTTGACCTTATATAGATGTATAGAATTGTTGTTTTGGAATTGACTTTGTCTACATTTTGTACAGATCAGATGTTAGTCAACGTAGGTTTACCATTACTAAGGCTTTATTGTTGAAGGCAGACAGGTCTTCATTTGATCGCTTGCGTAAACAGGTATGTGGGGAGTGATTGTTCAATTCTTAGCCATTCTGAATAACTCATTTTCTTTATTCAATTTATGAGTTTAAATGCCCTTTGGATCTATGCAGATCTGCAAGTTAGAATTAGAGCAAAAACGATTAGAAGAGGATGCTTTTGTATATAATTGGCTCCAACAACAGCTTAAACTCTCTCCAGCTTACAAGAAGGTACAGTTGATAGTTTTGAAACAGAAGCTACAAGAAGGTACAGCTTCAAGTTTAACCCTCAATCTGTGCTTGTTTTATTGAAGATTCTAGAAATTGGTGCCTCCATGGAAATGACAGACAAACTTGATGGGGAAGTGGAGAGCAATGATGATGATTTTGCTGATATTTCATTTGAAGAGTTGTTAGCGCAGGAAAAGAAGGATGCATTTTGGTTGGTCTCTGGTCTCAAATTTCAACCATTATTTCATTCCATCAGTAGTGGGCTAATGGCATTATTTTTCACCTGCAGGCAGAGAAACTTGAAAACTAGATCAAGCTGAGTCCGAGGACAACATTTTTGCTAACTGTTCGTTGCTTCTTTAGTGGCAGTATGTACATCAAACACCTAAAATTATTCACTACTGCAGGAATTATATAGCTGCCTGTGCTGCTTCAGGTTAATTTTGAACGAGAATGAGATCGCTGATGTTTACCCTTCTCTGCAATTTTGTAGTCCTTCTTCCTAACCATGTTACTGAGATTTTGACTCTTTATACAGTATATTGAACTTTATAATCCCTTTTCCTTTGCCTCTCTGTGAAAGATTCGTACGCCGGTTGAGGGGTGAGTTCAATCACTTTTGTGGCTTAGGCATTGCCCAGGGTTATGAGAATTTTGCAACAACACTCGCTCAGTCTGATGTAGTCTTTAGAAATAACAAGGCTTTGTTTGGACAATGATTTCATTTGCAAAATGTTAATTTTTCTCAAACAAAAATAAAACATCCAAACACATTTTTTATATTTGGAAAAAAACCTTCATTAACAAGCAAGAATCTTGATATCATCAATTAGCTCATGTGACACCAAAAGTTGCATTTGTTACCTGTCTAGAACAAATAGAAGAAAGAAAAGGTATTAGGGAAGTGGGGGTTGCTATTATTGTACTGACAGCCACGAACATCATACTTGAATTTGATGATTGCGTGCTTGCCGCATGTTAACTTTGTCTTAACGCATACCATTACTCTCTGGAAGGACGGCATTATAGTAAGAAAATCCGTTAATCGTAACGCTTCATGCCAAAAATAATGCTGAAAAAAGAGACGTACCAAATACTTATGATTTACGTTTTTGTACACCGGTTAGACTTGTTGGCTCTATCAATTATTGTTTGAGAAAACTACAAGAGATGGAGGGTGATGGCTATTCTTTGTTTAACTAATGGTGCACACTGGATCACGATGTTGTATAGCTGTCTCAACTGCCATGCGACTTGCAATGCTTTCCTCCAAAATCAACGCAAAGATACAAATACCACGCCTGAAGAGGAGCGATTGTTATTTGCGATTTCAGAGAGGCAAATGAACAATGAGGCTACCGAACCAAACAAGTTGGGTGTTGAGAGAAAATTATTTATAAAAAATGGTGATGCTCAACCTCATCAGAAGAGCAGCCAACGCCCCTGGCTTCTAGATCTAGACGGCCGAATTTAGAATAGCAATAGTTAAGGTAAAGAGCACATCAACTTCCAACAACACTTGTTCACCTAAAAGTGTCAATCTGCCGCCACTACCAAGAGATCCAGTCATTCTTATCAATTAGAGAATTTGTGTGGCTATCCCAAGAAGAGAGAGGATCATACCTTAAATGAGAATTGGCAAGCTGCCGATAAATTTACCAGTTAGGAATCAAGACAACTACAAAATCTGTTTCTACACACAAAGAACTTTAAAGATACAGTTCACTCAGTAGAACAAGGGTAAAGAGAATATAACATGGACATACAAGAGACCCTAATGCTAGAGCAGAAAATTGACAACACTTCACAGGCTGCGAAAACTTTCAGAGTTAGTTGCTCCTTTATCCCACAAAGTGCTATCACCTCTTAACACCACCTACAAGCTCCATTTCTCCTGCCATTTCGAACTAAATCCTTGAACTACTGTTTACATCAGTCAATCTTCACAGATGAGTAGATTTTCCGCACAAACCAGAAGCAAGCATAGAAGCCAATTGTTCCCGTCAACACAAAGAAGGCATATGATGCTATTAACATGTAACCAAAGTATAAAATACCAGAAACTAGCTTAGTGATTTCCAACTTGGTGAAGAAGTAGAAAACAGAGTAAAGGAAAAGGTATAGAGCAGAGGAACCAGCTGTAAGGTAAGCCCTCCACCACCAGTGATAGTCCTCACTGCACAGCTGGAAGTAGCAGAGAACAATTGTAATCTCTGCACATGTGATTAGTAGGATCACGAACACAATAAAAAGGAAACCAAAGATGTAGTAGAACTGGTTCAGCCATATGGAAGTCAAGATGAAGAACAGTTCAATGAAGACAGCCCCAAATGGAAGTATCCCTCCAATGAGAATTGAGAAAATTGGTTTCATGTACCATGCCTGTTCCGGTATCTGTCGGGGTATCTTATTGGTCTTTACTGGATCTTCAATAGCCGGTTTCTTAAAACCCAAGTAACTACCAACAAAAACTAATGGCACTGATATTCCAAACCACAAGCAAACGAGAGCAAACATGGTCCCAAAAGGAACAGCTCCTGAAGATTTCTCCCCCCAAATAAGAGCATTTAGGATGAAAAAGACAGCAAAAAGTATACCAGGAAACATGAATGCTGTCTTCAATGTATTCCTCTTCCACTCTGTGCCCTTGAACATTTTGTACAAACGGGCTGATGAAAAACCAGCAAATAAACCCATAAAAACCCAAAGGAGAACCATGGCTGTCATAAGTCCACCTCTGTTGGAAGGTGATAAGAAACCCAACAGGGCAAACATCATTGTCACAAGTGTCATCCCAAAGACCTGAACACCAGTTCCAACATACACGCACAATAAACCAGAATTAATTGGTGCCCTAAAAACATCTCCGTGAACAAGTTTCCACCCTGTTTCTTCCTGGGCTTCATCTTGTGTTTCCAACTGATTATAGTTTGCAATATCTTTATACAAGGTTCTCATCATGATCATGGCAACCATACCAGACAGGAAGAGAACGATCATCAAAGAATTTATGATGGAAAACCAGTGGATCTGATCATCATTCATGAGAAGGTAGGTATCCCAACGTGATGCCCACTTAATCTCACTTTCCTGCATGGGAGAAAAGGACAACTATTGAGAAACAGCTGAATATAAATAAAAATTCATAAACAAGGATTCAACAGTTGTGTACCTTGAAAGTAACATCATATGTAAAAACCACCTCCTTATCTGTATCTACTTCCTGTGGGACAGTACTTCCTTGAACCAAATTTTTGGTGTTCTGGTTGCATGTTGTAACCTGTGGGTTCTTCTCATCCCACTCCTTGTACTCGTGATTAATGCTGTTAAAAAGGAGAGTCAGAAACTACCACTACTAAACAATAAAAAATGTTAAATCTCAACAAGTGTCTTTTCCCGGTAGAGATTTCAACATCTTAAACAATCATTTAATCATACTTTTATGCTTAAAAATGTAGCCCCAGAATGAACTTGAACATGAAAAGAAACCAAACAGGAAGTGTAGTCAAATGCAGAAAACCTGTTTGGGCTAACTTCAAATCCAACAATTCGAGCAGCTTCCACGTCAGGATCTCTATGATACATGACTTTAAAGCTCAAGTGGTTATGGATAAAATACTTCTCTTCTTTGCTCTGAACATACACAGAAAATGAACAAATGTCACATATTCTCAAGCACCACATACGATGGAGAAACCTATTTGACAAATGCAACTTACCCCAGCATAATTCCCCTTGAAACCAACACGGAAGCCATGTTCATAGGTGGTTGACTGACTACCATCCCGCCTTTGTCTAATAACAGCAACAGGAAGATTATCTAGAATCCTGCACTCCATATGAGAAATTGAGTATTAATTAAATTAGAAAGTTTAGAGTCTCTAAGGGAAAAAATATATTGCATGGAGAACATACATATTGACCCTGTACTCATCATCAATTTTTTCTTTGAAATTTTTAGCCGCTTCAGCATCAAGCTTCAATCGACAAGCCACTTTGCATCCTGTCTCTTGCCTCATATAAAACTGGTCAAAAGACAATTAACAAAATTACAGATATCAGATGCAATAGGACAAATTAATACTCCCCAAGTATCTGCCTAAAGAAACCAAAGTTTAGATAGGAAGCAAAGACAAGGATGCTTACCGTATAAACTGAGTTTTCTATTCTATCACCTCTAAGGACCTCCCCAAGATTTTCTGCATTGTTTAGAATTTGGTCTGGCTTGCAGTACTTCAAGTAGTAGTAGTCATATGGAAGCTGTGTCTTTGTAGATGACAGCTTGTTTACTTTAACATAGAGTGGATCATTCTGCTCAAAAAGAAGACAAGCACAAACGTCAAAAGTTGCCTTGTATAAAGCAAAAGGTACGAGAATGAAAGACTACAAAGTTATACAGAATCACAGATTCTGCAATATGGAGTGAAGACCTAGTAAGGAAAACCAGCTCCCCTTAACTGAGTGAATATAAGTGATCTATGGTCCAAAATCTAAAATTCAAAACTGATGGAAGTAAAAACGCAACTTCTTCTCAGGAAAAAAAAAAAAAAACAAGAGAATGGTCTAAGTCCCATTGTAGAAATGATATGCTCAAAGCAAAAAAGAAAACAGTTAGGACTTTCAATTGAGGAACCCATCATCTGAACACAAAGTTGAAGACTATAGAAACTGAAGAGCAAAGTTTGACAGATAAGGTTGAAGAACCCAAATTCATCAACATTTGCATAATTTGTTTCACAAACTAATTTCTACACAATCTCGCGTGGAGCATCTGTAAAGAGCATGCCCATTCCACTATCCTCATCAATTATGCACAACTCTCAAACATAGTCCACATCATTCCACTTATAAAAAGCCCATTGTTTCTCATTCATCGAGCACCATAAAAACAAACTGCCAAACAAAGATCCATAAACGGAAAAGATTCAGATTCAACACTTAAAAATTGGCAATTCATATCTGCTGACCAAAACTGGAAGTATCTGCAACATGGCGATCAGCTCATCGTAACAGTAAACCACAAACCATGAAATGAAAAAACACCGACAACGGTCAGCAATATCGATAATCTCAAAATAATTAAGAACTCTCTGGCTACACTCAACACCCTAGATCCAAATCCATTTGAATAATACCGACTAAATCAAAACCCCAGATCCAACTCCTTAGTGATCGAACCCCCAAGAGGTTAGCTAGCGTGCAAGTTCTAAATTCCATATTCAAGCTAGTTCCAACAAATTGACCAGAATATTCAAAGATCAACCAAAAAAAAATCAATTAATAGAAAAATTACAACATATTGTATTACTTCGGCAGTGCGTGAGTGTGTGCGCGTCCGAGAGAGAGTTCTACGTATGTGTGTGTACGTGAGGAGGAATGAGGGGGTTCACCGTTTGAAAATCACGGGGAGCGACACCGGGGAGGTAGAAGGAGTGAGCAGATGAGATCAGGCAGATGAGTGCTACCAAGAATGGCGCGACCCGACCAGGACCTCGGCGACCCATTTTCCGATAGGAATCGACGGGAAATCCAGAGAAACAGAGCAGATAGAGAAGAAGGAAAGAGTCTCTAGTCAGCCGATAAGGAGATTAATTATAAAGGCTGACAGAGAAACGAGGCTTTTGCGCTCCATTTTCACCCTCTCACGTCATCATTTTTTATTATTTATTTTCCTTCAAACGGAGAATATAATAATAATAAAATTATACACTAATGATGTTTATATTAACTTTTAATAATAATTAATATAATAATATATAAAATAAAATTTACCTTTTAATATTGATCATATCAATTACAATGAGAGGAATAATAATAAATTTATATTTACATCGAGGTGAAATGAAATTCATGCGTTCTTACAGTGCACAGGATTGTTGGCCGTGCTAATTAAGTTTAGCAGTAGGATTTATTATTAATCAGATGTAGACATGCCTAAATCGCTAGTAACACCTAAATAGCCGCCGCCAAAACAGGGGGGGACCTCGTTTAATTAAGTTTTTCCTAACCGCCTCCCTGTTTAATTAAGTTTTTCCTAACCGGTAAGTACTAACTTTGGGCACGCGATCATTTATTTGTTGAGACGAAGCAAAAAGTAAAAGACCTGGAGAAATTTTCTTCACCGATGATGATGATGCTCAAAATGAATTGAATTTGACGACAGCACAACTTGGAATGGAGTCCGGATGATACTCGACAAAAATCAAATCAAATCAGCACAACAACAAAAGAACACAACAATGATGGCATAATAAGTTTGCTAGATGTCGAAGTTCCATCCTAATAAGTTGCTGGAGTTTGTAAATCCAATCCACAACTGCCCATTAAAGTTGTTATGTTCCCAAATTTAAGCTCAAGAAGTACATGCATGCAGGTGAGTTTTGAATTTTTCCAGCTCCTCCAGAACCTCCTCTTCAGGCCTGTAAATCAGGTCAATCATTCGCCATATCTGCACCAACAAAGCCAAGGGATAAGGCTTTGTAGGAGGCATGTATAGCAACCGCTACTCGTTCATCTTATTCCAGAAAAAAAACGGAGGAAAACAAAGAGAAGAGGTTGAAGTTACCTGCAGAGTGCCTCCACCGCCAGTACTCTCACCGTCATCAGAGACACTAACAATAGTCCACGGATCCGATGCATTCCAGTGAAAATCAACAACCTTATCCCTATAATTATTCGGACAGCCGGAAAAAAGTAGCACATTACGACAAACTTCCCTACTTTCAATCCATACAAATGTCCCTTTTGAAAAACTAAAAAGAGCATCATCATGCAAAATTGTTCATCAGAGAGAAGCCCCAGTATGTAGTCTGCAAGATATAGATACCTGTGCCCGGCATGTCTGAAAAATAAACCAGGGGGTGTATTTCGAGCTTTTGTTCTAGCTTGATTCTGCTTGCCAATCTGCTTAAAAAATTAATTCAGTCCAAGTTGATCTGATTCTCACCACACAGAATTCTCTTTTCCCTCCCGCATATTAATTACAAACATTCTCGTTTCAAAGGTTTGTTACTACCAGTGAGAGTCAGATTCAAATCCCCTAACAACTTTCACAGAAAGGGAGAGCAACAAACGAGAACCATGGCAACATACCTGCTCGTAATCCCAGATATTCAAGATGCCATCCTCTGCAGAACTTCCAAAGACAGATGACTTGTGTGGGGACCACTGAAAAGCAAAAACTTTTTTAGTCCTCTGTGGTAAAAGAAAGCCAGAGACTTTGATCTTTTCAAATGTTCGAGTATAAGGAGAACCCCAAAAAAAAAAAGGCATGGAATTATTGGGATACCTGAACACATAGGACAGCAGCACTGTGACCTTCAAAAGTGTGGAGAGGGGATCCAACTCCCCCTGAAGTGAGATTTCGGCGGTCAAACATTCGAACAGAGTTATCAGCTGATCTGAAAAGGATGCCCAATCAATTTCGTCAGTCAGAAGATTTTAAGGACATTGACGTCAAAAATGCATGGAGAACATTACAAGGATACTGGGATACTAATACAGAACAACTGAAGAAATGCACAAACCAAATGCGATTTTCTGAAGTACTTGCAATTGTACAGGACCAGACAACTTAAGTGAATTAGATGTCGATACTTCAAAACAATAAAAGAAATTACATTACCCAGTCAGAATATAATTCACATCATGAGGATTCCAATCTACACAATGCAGATCAGCATTGTGAGCCTTTTCAACCTGGGAGGAATTAAGCAAATCAAACCACATATTAAGCATCTCTTTTTTTATTATTTTTTTAATTATTAAAAAACCAAAAACAAAAACAAAACTACACAAAAGGAAAATGGAGGGTAGGGGGAGCAAGCCAAAGCCCAGAATTCCACTGGTTCTGCTTATAGTGCAAAGAGAAGAGAAAAATGTGTAACCTTGACAACAGGAGATGAACCAGTTCTTGCATCCCAAAGTATGAGGCAAGAATCATCACCAACACTGCAGAACTCCTGTGCACTTCATTAAGAAAAGGTTTTGAGTCAACAAAAGCATATCCGCTTCTATGTTCAAAAGCTGTGTTTCCAAGCAATTAAAAGCATCTACATAAACTATTCATGAATTGTCTTCATTCACGAACATTTAGGTATCAGTCATTTTATGTTAGATTCATATCATGCCACCTTTAACAGCATTTCACTTTAAATCTTAAAGAAAGGATAATAGTTCCGCATGCAAAATTCACACTTCATCAAAAACAAATAATTTTAACAGAGATTGCACCCCTTACCTTGAAGGACAAAACTGAACATCTTCAACAGTATCCTTGTGTCCTTGGAAAATACCTCTAGCATGGACATGAGGACCACCAACATTTTTATCCTCAACCCCTCCAACCTGCGAGGTCTTAGTATTAGCAGCTCCAGATCCTGGAGATTTTGTACCACCCTGATCAGCCGTCAAAGAGGAGATATGGTCATGAATGCTCCACAAAACAACTGATCTGTCCTTCCCTGGCACAAAATATTTCCACAATCAGTACATGCCAATGTATATGCGTGAACTTATATGTCCCTGTAGATCAAGTGTCATGATCATCCACATAAGACACAGACTAGGAAGAAAAGGCATGAGAAACTCAAGGACCCAGAGCTTCTATATTATCAGCTGGATCTTTATCAGGTATCATTTATTATATTGAGCAATACACATCGAAGCAAATGGCAATTCCTTAAAATGAGGAAAACATTAAAGTGTTGGTAATCGAACCTCCGGATAGGACAAAGGGCTCAGTTGGACACATGGCAAGTGCAAATTCTGCATTATCCTGGTGGCCAGTAAGAATCTGCAAAGTAGCGATAATACAATGTCAATCACCTCAAAGGGTAGAAAATCAAACCACTCTCTTTCTTGTAATCATTAAAACAAAAAACCTAAAGCATTCGTCTAACAAAAGAAAAAACAATTCAACCAAATCAATTAATTTTTCAACCAAGAATAGCAAAGGTCATTTTATAGTGTATAGTTGAGATAAACTACCAATATCACAGTTGTAATTAAAGAAAACTCAATTTTGTAATCTTTACCAAATCTGGATGAGATTCTGTGGCTCCCAAGACAGCATGACGATTAGGCTGACTCTCAACATCCCAAATGAGAACCTGGATGAAAATTTTATGAACTTCAATCACAAATTCAATGTTTACAATATCAGAGACAATCAAGCCGAGAGAGAGAGAGAGAGAGTAACAAAAATAATGAATAAAGAGAACTGTAATAGACATTATGAGATTACATCAGGACTGTCTGTATGCGTAGCCACAATCTTACTGTTCTGTGGTAATTCCCTAATACGGTTCACCTGCAATAGCATATTTCTTCTGAAGTTAGCAACATGGTCATTAGAATCCACGAGCAGCAATAAGGACTCCTTTCAAACAACTGCAGCTTGTACTAGTTTGAATTTCTCTTTTGGAAAAAAGAAAAAGAAAAAAACTTGTGAAATTTTGTATAATCTCACATTTGGAGTGTTAGTCTGCAATCTCCAAAAGGCTTCAGCTTGTTATGCCATTCACATTTGTACATACATATAAACGTACATGCACTACGAAAGCACTCACTACATGTGACTTCTAAAACTTCTTGTCAAATATTTTTTCTCTTCAAATATGTCCCATAGCTTCTCCAAGAGAATGATAGCCACAGCAAAAACTTCAGTTTTCAATAATTTGTTTCTACTAGTTGATCTCAGACACCAAATAAGATCATGAACAAGGGATTAATAGCCAAAAATAAAAGCTCTGTAAAGTAATTAAAGGAACAGAGAATATTCATAACCTCAACCTAACCCTCATGTAGTCAAATTCACATAAATCACATGACAACCCACAAGTTCACCACCAAGAACAAACACATGTATTTGTATGTGTGTACGCACCCATGCCTGTATACACTCACTCATAAAAAATGAAACTATAGCAAAACAAGAAACTAAACCACCCATCATTCGTTCCATATAACAAGATAAAAGGTAGGATATAAATACCTCTCCAGGATGTATGATGGTCTTGAACTTCTTCACAAATGGAGATCGTGCTTCTTCATTAAACTGATAGAATGTCAAACAAGTTACAGAAAAGGTCAATGATGCCAGAAAATGACCCACAACAACATCTAAGACTGTATCCCACTATGCGACGTTGGCTAAATGGATTATAGTCATGCCATTGTATTCTATCAAAACACATTAGCTATATGGCAACCATGCAAGTTAAAATTTATGAAAAAGCGAAAGTAATTGGGAATGTGAAGTAGAATATCAGGATATCACCTGAGCTATATGCTCTGCTGCTGCTACCCTAGGCTTTACAACTTCACAGTTTGCTATAACAAGTGTATTTGGAACACTACCATCTGTCTGAATGGAGAAAAACCAAAAAAGCAAAACAAAAATGTTATAACTCAGCTTTTTATCTCTAATTAGCAAACTACAAATTCTACATTTTTTGCCAAACTAACAGGTGAAACGTCACTAACCTCATGAGTATAGTAATCAAACATATTATACTTCAGATTCACACAGTTTCAATTTCTCAATCAAAAAAATGGTTCTCTACTCGAAACTATGTGAATTTCTCTGCAGTCTAAAACTCCAAGCATATATTTGCACTAGTGCAATTGTTTATCAACAGTTCAACCACAAACATATGGCATGTGTAAAAACATTGTATACTTTCTCCGAAACATAGTAGACTGGAAATTTACATCATGCTAAACAAACTCTACACTTTATCAAATATGTAGATGTTCATTAATGTTACCTACAAAGTGGTCTACTGCTCACAATGGAAAAGGAGAACAAAGCTATTAAACTAAACTAAAGCATATGATGTAAATAAAAGATCCATTTCAGCAACAGAAACCCAAATGTCAGTACCATATATATTATAGAACAGATTTTGCCCTTTGCTTGATCTTTAATGTAGCTTCATAAAATGATCCTTCATTTGACAAAATCCATATGTGATTACTCCTTTCCAATAAGCTATCAAAATCTAGCATATAGATTACAATCGGGGGAAAAAAAATGTATCTTGCCTGTTCAGAAAGGTAAAGGCGCTGACGATTCTTGTAAGTTGCTTGCTCCAGTTGAGGTCCCCACCTGAATGAGGAGAGAGAAAACAAAGATGATTTTCAAATTTGACATGACCCAACAATTTACAACCATTCAAAAACGATAAGAAATTATTAACTACTCAGAGCATTAGGATACTATTACACAAATTCATGAAAGGTTTTTACAGATAAAGATTGTACACAATAAGACCACTTGAAAAGAGAAAATGCACCACTGCCATCTTAGACAAGAATAAATTGTAAAAGGAGAAAACATAAGCAATAGGATATCTGCAGACCGGCAAGCCTGTGATGGCCATTTTAAGGAATGGTTGATTAACCAATCATAAATAAGAGGAATGTGGTTTTTCCACTGTGAGTAAAATTTCTCTGACAATTCACGTTTTCTCTTCAACCTCGCAGCCTGTCTTTTGCCTTTTCCTCTGTCCATTGCTCTCAAACTCCCTTCTCTATAATTTGGCCACTTTAGTTGCTCTTATCTCTTACCCATTACAATTGGTGTATAAAGAGCAACAATAACCAAATAAATGCAATATGGATTCCGACGATTTGATACTATGAATCTGAATATTAAAGAATGGCCAAACAATAATGACAATGAATATATATCCGGAAGAAGATATATATAAAAAGGAAAACAGTCAGACAAATATCGAAACTGATGAAAATAATAATGCGGGGCCCAAACCTTTGGTACCGAGAACAATAAGACAAGACAAACGAATATACAACCAGGAAAAGGGGGAATGTTGGAATAGTTGAAGACCATGACAAAAGATTAATGGCCTCGATTAAGTAGTTGGTAACATTGGAAAAGACATGTACAGGACCCGAAACTTATGATGATAGTCAAAATATTAACATGTACGTAATAACATGGGACAAGATATTCTACATGAAATTACAATTTACTCCAAGTTCTTTGAGCTTTTCAAGTAGGGTATTTTTTTTGTTGATATTGGACCCTAAAATGCAAGAGCCTCTATACACCAGGCTGCCATTTTCATTTTATATTTTTAATGGTAAATGCACGGAATATCACTAATTGAATATCCATTGGCAATTTTGTGACTTACCATCTTAAGCCTCCGAGTACTGTAGCTTTTTTAAAAAGCGATTGAAGATTAAAGCTTGTCCGTTTTATAGAAAGTGCCATACAAAGGCAAGCTACTAAACACTGGATGGCCATACTACCTAAAAAGAAAAGCAAAAATCCTCAAAAGCGTGGCAGAAAAGCTGAAAAGATTCAACAGAAACAGCTCAAAAGGACTCTTTCAACATGGACAGCATCTCAAAATGCATTTTTGCATTTCTCGAAGTGGTAGTTGTAAAATAAGAGATGTATTAAAAATCGAAAAAGTGTATTGGAAAGCACCAAAAAATGAGTTTTGGGAAGTCATCCATGCAGGCCACTTTGCCCACCTAATGGAGATCATATTCCTACTTCTGGGATCTTCCAGCATGGTTAACAAGGTTATACAGGCTATTAACCCTCAAATTCTTCTTCTTAGCTACTTCTAATTACGTCCCAATGTAAATAAGTTAGCTACCTTCCAGCTCTAAATAAATTAAGGTAGCATAAGACAACAATTAAGTAAATACACTTACAGAAGCAACCTAAAAGTATAGAAATACTAATAAAACAATTATAAGTAAAACCCTAGAAAAAAACATAGTAAAAACAAAAAAAGGATGAGCATTATATCGAGAAATGAGTTCGGGTACGAACCGGCAAGAGAGGGAGGGCCAGAGGAGGTTGTGATTAGCTAGCCAATCGTAGAGAATAGGGACGAGGGATTTCCATTGTGTGTAACGCTCGTCCACCGACAGCGGTGGTGCTCCTCCTCCTTTGCCACCGGTTTTGTTTTCCTTCATACGCTCTCTCTCTCTCCTTGCCTACTGCCAAGCTAGGAAGCACGCCTTTCTTATGCACTCCGCAGGTGGGATTCTTGCAGTGAGTGAGTTAGAGTGAATGGGTTTGACCTCTCTCACTTCACTCGTCGCTTGCGCGCATTTGCGTCTTTCTGGGTTTTCCCGCCTCCTCTCTTACACGGCGCAATCTCTGATTTCCTCGCACTACACTTTTTTTTTTTTATTGGCGTTACGTTTTAATATTTCTGCAATTTAGGTTTGTATGATTAAAATTTTAAAATGTATTTTTATAGTTTTTAAAATATTTTTATAATTATTATTTTTAAAAATATATATTTTTAAACATTGACTTTGCATGAATTGTTTGGGTTTAACAGGAATCAAATCAAATTAACAAATAGTTTTTTAACAAGTGTGGGCTATTCCTAGTATGAATTCGATCCAATTTGGTTTTTTTTTTTTTTAGAAAAATTGAAATATTGTGCCTACTCTTTTCACTTTGGGTAAGTGTGAGGAAAAAAGTGTAAAAAGTACGTGATTTCGGTTATTTTTCTTTTTCTAGTTAATTTTTTTGGATAATTAAGGAATTGCACTTTCTTTTTGGCTCGGGGTAAATGCAGACGAAAAAAGTGAGGAAAATATGCGATTTGTGCTTTTTATTTTTTTTAGGTAATATTATATCCTTATTTATTATGGTCTCTATCTTTATTTATAAAAATTTTGTAATTCGTGTTAGAGGTGTTTGTTACTAGTTTTAGAGAATAAACTATGAATATTCATAATAGCATCAAGAATCACATGGGGTGAGAGCTAAGGTCTCGACAATTAAGTTCAGTTTTATTTTGTCGCATGTAGTTTGTGATATTTTAGTAAATGTTGACAATATATGTTTTTTTAATTTTTTATTACTATTAATATAAAGACTGTTGTACGTTAGTTAAAAATATTAAATTTTTATACAATGTTTATATTATTGTTTAATTGTCATATTTTTTTTCGTGATTCAAATAAAATATTATAAAAATTAAATAATTTTTTACTACTATATTTTATAAAATTTATTATTACAATAATATATCGTATTGTTTGAGGGAAAAAAAAGTAATAATCAAATCATAATAATAATTGGATTTTTTTTTTAATAAAAAGAGTAAACACGATGGCTAAGTTGACTGTTATGGCTCTTACTCCAATGCATCCAAAGTAGAAGTTTAAGGTTTGAATATATATTTTTGTACAACTATCTTATTTTATTGTTTTATTCTGGTGACTGTTATGGCTCTTACTCGAATGTATCCAAAGCAGAAGTTTAAGGTTTGAATATATATATTTTGTCAAACTATCTTATATTGTTCTACCACTGCAAATTATAATTAAATAAGAATGTTATACTTTTTAGTTATTGAACGAACATAAATATTCTTTTTCACATTTGTAAACCAATTCTTAAAACTTGTTTTTGAATTTTAAAATTCAGTCCTTACACGATATTAAAATGTCCTTTACCTTATTTTGTATTTCAAAGATATTTTTGTTTAATACTCCTTCCATCTCAAAAAACAATATACTTTGGGTAAAATATAATTTTTTATTAATTATTAAATACAATTCATTTAATGTATTACTAAATATATAAAAATTTACATTTGTATCATATTTTAAATTTTTAGTATATATAATTATTATTAATAAGAATATTTTATAATTTTAGTTTAAAAATAAATTATTTTGGATAAAAAATGTTTTTAAAGTTTTTTTTTTTTTGGACACAAAGAGAGTAATATATTTACCTCGACTAACAAAACTAATTTGTTAAGTTTTTTATTATAATTCAGCAGTGAATTGTTTTGTATTAAAAGAATAACGAGTGTGACAAAAACGTGGTGGCGGTCCCACTCCACCGTAAAGACTGAGGGGTGCAGAGGGGAGGTATGAATGGATCGTACAATCACGCTCCCCAAAGCGCTTTTGGCGCATCGGCCAGCTTTTAAGAAAAAATATTGATGGGCGGCTAGTGGGTGCCACATAGTCGGTGAAACTGCCGCCATTTTCCCAGATCCTATCTGCTTCCAATCGCTCTGGCGCGTCGACTTTTGCTAGTTTTTTCAAATAAGCTAATTAAATACCCGAATATTTATTAAATTAAACCAAAGCTTAGTCAATAAATTAGTACCAAGGTTCCTTTTTTTGATTTATATATTTAAAAAAAAATTTACCTAACATTTTTTTAAAGTATATAAAATTTTCATTAGTTAATATACTCTTTCCAAACTAAAAAAAATAGTTAACTTTTAATCTTATATAATTTTTTAAAATTAAAATATATACAATACGTGATACTTATAAAAATTTTTATACTATTTTTTGTGATGAAAATAGTATAAAATTTAGCATGAACTAATAATATTTGATAATGAAACACGCTTATGTCAAATAGTAGATATACCCATAAACCAACTCATATTTTAGGATTTAATTATCATTTACTAAAAAAAAGGATTTATTTTGAATTTAAGCATAAAAAACTTGTCATTAAATCTTAGCATTCAAAATATACACACAAAAGTTTTTAGATGTGTATAAATTATATTTTAAAATATATTTTTATAAATTTAAGTAAATATATATATTTTTAATATAATTTACGTTTCACGTTTTTTAAAATACAATTAGTACAAACTTTTTCATACTTTATAAATGACATGAATTGCTTAAAAAGTGAAAACTATGCTTCATGAATTTAATCAAGATCCCTTTTTTCATACCAAAAAATTATGAATTGTGTCAATCAGAAAGATTCATTATAATTGGCAAATTTCAATTAAAAATGGAATAATTTCTAGAGCGGAGGATATTTTCATATTTTCAATATAAATTTATTTGGCGTGGAACACACGAACTATGTAGTATGTACGTACAAATGTAGTTTTCGGGCAAAAATGCTTTATTACCAACCTCCGACGCATGGAAAATTTGACCTTTTTCGATTGCGCTACTTTGGCGCAGTAAATATCTGCCATCACTACAAAAACACTTTTTTTACCGCGGTAAAACCCACACCCAAACCAACCAACTTTGTCCATTTATTATTTTTTTTTAATTTTAATTTTTAACTAATCTCTTTTGCATTTGTGTGATTAGTCAAGCACTGGAGCGCACTTTAAAAGGATAGAAAGAAAGAAAGAAAGAAAGAAGTGGCTTTGTAAATTGATTCCTACATAAAATTCCATTTTCCTTCGAGATCGCTGCTGCATATTGTTTTTTTTTTTTTTTGTTGCAATTATTCTCCCGATCCGGGATTTCATTGCCATCTTCATCATCATCATCGGCGGTCTCGATTCGACGTGGTTTGATCCAACCTAATATCTCTCATGGGTATTGCCCCTGATCCATGATAACTTTGTTCATATCGAATGAATTTATAGGGCCCTTAATCTTTAATGATCTGCTTTTATTATCGTCGCCATTTAATTCTACCTGATTGAATGCTATCGAATCTTAATGCGTTTCGAGTTTGCGTTTTAAGTGATCTTTTCGGTTATTGTTAATTGGATAAGGTTGCAGTTTCTTGAGCTTTGATGGAGTATTAGTTGGTTTTTCATCAAATTGTTTCAGTTTGAATTTCACTTGTAGATTTAGGGTTTTGTGGGAATTTTGCTATAAATTTGATTCGGTTGAGATAATGTTTTTTGGTTATAGTTGTAGATGAAAATCCACTTGCTAAATAGGGAAAGTTTTGAGGAAAATATACTTCTTGAGTTTCCATGATGTCACCATAAAGGTAAAAGAGGGAAAAAAATTCCAGCAATGGAGAAAAGTGGAAGTTTACCATCTGTGAGCTTATCTAGTTGCCATACATTTCTTTGAAATTAAGTGGATGAAGGATGACATGCTAAAAGTTTAATCTTTGCCACTTCTCTTAAGAAATATATCAATGGGATTTTGGTTTCATGAATTAATAAGCCAGCAAGATTTTGCATGTGAACTAGAATTTTAGTGGGAAATGGGATTTTCATTAACTGGATGATTTTCTGCCCGTGGTAAGTGTGTGCTTACTTCGCTTGTCAACAGGCTCCTCGGCATGTATCATACTTACTTATGTAGGATGCTTTTAAAATCCACTAGTACCTCACATTCTTACTAGAACTTTTTTGGGTTGATATTGTTGCAAACAGGTGAAAGCGATGGTTGTTGCTCAACTCACCTCATAGATGGGGATGGCACCTTTAATGATACTGGAATTGAGAATTTCATGAAGGAAGTAAAGTTAGCTGAATGTGGACTATCTTATGCTGTAGTGTCCATCATGGGTCCACAAAGCAGTGGTATGGATATGATGTTTCTCCATCCCCACGCAGGCCAAATCCTTATTTTTGATTTTGCCTTTTCCACGCATTGAATCCTTTCAAATTTAGTTCTTTTGGGGCTCTTGCATCAGCTTCGGGGCTCTTTAATTAGTTTATTTTGTGCTATGCATTCTCACTCTTCTTTTCTCTCTTAATAAGGATAAGTTGCACTTGTATTTTCTGTAAGATGTTGAGGATCTTGCTGGTTTATTATCTTATGTCAGTGGTCTCTGCTTTTTGACAGGGAAGAGTACTCTGTTAAATAATCTGTTCCGCACTAATTTCAGAGAGATGGATGCTTTTAAAGGAAGGCATGTATCCACTGTGCTCTGCAAACATGCATTTTCCTTGTTAGTCAATTCAAATGAATTCCCTGGTTATGGTTAATTTTTAGGTCACAAACTACAAAAGGAATTTGGATGGCAAGATGTGTCGGAATTGAACCTTGTACACTTGTCATGGATCTGGAGGGTACTGATGGAAGAGAAAGGGGAGAGGTATATCTTGAAAATGTCTCTTCTCTGCTAGTATTTTTTGGGTTTGACTTTCTGAATGCTGTGTGGCTTATTATTATTATTTTTTGCAATTTGATGTAATCTTTTTTTAGCATTATACGTCTAGCATGCTATCTAAACTCAAATGAAAATATATGCTTGAGTGGAACACAATGGCAGGATGTGATCCATATAGCCGACCACATAGTGGAGCAAAGGCTTAGTTTTTGTTCTTGTTGTATGTATTTGGCATGGCTGCTAGCAGATCTATGCCACTTGTAGCACATGCGGGAGCTTCTGTGCGTCAGGCTGCCCTTTACTCAAACTAAAAGGGGAAGGGAAGATCTTCAATAACTTGGAAAGAAACTTCTAAAGAAGATATGAATTATTTAAATTTAAATTTAAATGTGTTTTGATAGAAAGTAATAGCAATAAATAATGGGGATAAAGGCTTAGATGTTGTTGTTGTTGTTGTTCTTCTTCTTCTTCTTGTTTTTGTTGTCGTTGTTTGTCCCTGACATATTATTTGTTTATTTTTGAAGGATGACACTGCATTTGAAAAGCAAAGTGCGCTTTTTGCCCTTGCAGTTTCAGATATAGTGCTTATAAACATGTAAGTTCTTTTACAGTACAAGGCTATCAGAATTCAGTTACGGTGTTGGGTCTTGTTACCAAATATGATATGAAATTATGCAATTCAGGTGGTGTCATGACATTGGCCGTGAACAGGCAGCAAATAAGCCTCTTCTAAAAACTGTATTTCAGGTACCTGTTTGTCTGCATTTTGTAATTCTTGGGGCTCCAACTCTTGTATTAATTTGTTTTTCTGGTAAATAGGTCATGATGCGATTATTTAGTCCACGCAAAACAACTTTGTTGTTTGTAATACGTGACAAAACAAGGGTATGTCTCTTTTTTTACTCTTCATTTATGTTCATTATTATTTGAAAAATCAACTTTAAGTGCATGTCCCATCCCTTTGACAACCTGCTTTGTGGCTTTCTTTTTAATTTTCCCCCCTCTTAATTTCACAAATACTTTGTGTTCCAACTCTTGTGTGTAGACTCCTTTGGAGAATTTGGAGCCCGTTCTACGCGAAGACATCCAAAAGGTATGTTGTTTTTATTTGTTTTCATGTCAGAATTCTAGTTGATTCCTTGATTTTGTTATTTTCTTTCCCTTTCTGTTCTTTTCACTTTCTTTGGTTTTTTTTTTCCTTTCAGATATGGGACTCTGTTCCTAAGCCACAAGCTCACAAGGAAACTCCTTTAAGTGAATTTTTTAATGTAAGATGTTTTGGTCTGATTGAGATTAGATCTACATTGATGTATATTACACTGAACTATAAGATTGTCCGGCATCTTCTACTTATCTACTGCATTCATCATCTGCCAGGTTGAAGTCGTAGCTTTATCTAGCTATGAAGAGAAGGAAGAACAATTTAAAGAGCAGGTACTTTTTGGTCCTTCAAACTTTGGTAGTTATATGTGTACTTGTTTTCAAATGCTAATGTATAATTTTGCGGGCTGCGTCTTATGAATATATGTGGCTTCCTTCTTGTCTTCATTTGTTGTGAGCTTTGTTATTCTTCTTTTGCTAAATTTTAATCCAACAACTGAACTTTGTGGCAGTTTTCCATGTTGAGTAAGTAGTTATATTTATTTTTTATCTCAAACCTCATTATCTTGTACTTTGTTGATATTTTGACATTTTCTAAACTTATTAGAAAGACCAATATGCTTAAGCAGTAAGGTGAGCTTGCTGTTTTTTTATTATTACCGTTGTTGTGTCACTCTATATTCGACGTTGTGTCACATTGCTAAATTGAACTGCATTCAGGATGTCAAGCTTAAATAAAATATCAAATGTCTTACTGTAATTTATGCATTTAAAATACAGTAACTGGGCCCTACTGAAGTTTGCATTTCATAACAGCTTAGTTTCTTTTGGAAATAGGGCTCTTTACCTATTAGTGAAGCTAGCTTGTTTTTTGATATGATCTTTTCCTTTTCGGTGCTGCCATGAAGGTGGCTAATCTGAGACAGAGGTTCTTCCACTCTATTGCTCCTGGTGGGCTGGCTGGAGACAGACGGGCTGTAGTTCCTGCATCAGGCTTTTCCTTTAGTGCTCGACAGATCTGGAAGATTATCAAAGAGAACAGGGACCTTGATTTGCCTGCCCACAAGGTTAGGATGTGATTGTCCTTTATATTGAAGTTGTTGATCAATTCTTTGTGGTCCGGAGTTGATATGTGTTTTGATTTTTCTGTAGGTTATGGTTGCTACAGTACGATGTGAAGAGATAGCAAATGAAAAATGTGGTTCTTTCCTGGAAAATGAGGTGTGTTTTTCATTCATTTGAATGCTGTCAGTCAAAGGATGTGAACCAGAGAGTTTTTTATTTATTTAAGTTCACTACAACTGGCCTTTCTTGTAGGAATGGCGTGAAATCGAAGAGGCTGTGCAATCTCATCCAGTGGCAAAATTTGGAAGGAAGCTTAGTTCAATTCTCAACGGTTACCTATCTGAGTAAGTTAAAGTCCTGTGCTAATACACTTGGTATTGAGTAGGACTTTTTTCAATTGTGCATTTGATTCTTTTCCACTGAAAAACACTAAGGTTTTATAATGATAGGAAAAAGTTTTTTTTCATTTCCACTTCTTTATGACAGCCACAACAATACAACTGGTTACAGAGTTGTAAATTGTGGATTTGGGGATCAGTTTGAATCTTGAGATTTCATGTTAGCAGTTGGTATATGATGTTGAGGTTTTCTCTAAATGTTTTCGTTCTGACCCTTTCTTCTTTAGGTATGATGCAGAGGCCACTTATTTTGATGAAGGTGTCAGAAATGGAAAAAGAAAGCAATTGGAAGAGAAATTGCTACAAGTAATGATAATTTATTGTACTCTTTGTTAGATTATGTGGGCTGTATAGATATGAGAACAAAAATCTGAAGGAAATATGCTCAATTCTTTTTGGGACTGATTGTCATAATTTGGCTTGCAACTGTGTTTTAGGTGACAGCTAGACTGTAATGCCATAAAAGATGAAGTGGGGAAACTTGGGGACGTTGGGATGACAAATCATCTTATAAATTTCTAGAATTTGAAAGATGGTTTTGTCACAATCAGCATCTCATCCATGTTTTGTAGATCCCAAAACCTTCTACCCTTTGACAATTAACCTTGATTTGGGAGTGACTGAAAAGAAAGTTAATACTATTCCATCGTAAAAAAAGGGTTTATACTATTTAGTTGATATCAAACAGATGAATTTTTTGTTAGATTACTCATTATATATTCTCTTGGTCTTCTAGCTTGTCCAACCTTCTTACCAATTAATGCTGGGACATATTCGGTCTGGTACCTTGGAGAGGTTCAAAGATGCTTTTGATGATGCTTTGAATGGAGGGAAAGGGTTTGCCATAGCTGCTCGCCAGTGCACTGAGACTTTTATGTCACATTTTAACGAAGCATGTGCTGGTATAGTTACAATGGTTCTGCATTCCATCTTTTTTAACGTGATACTGAAATGAACTGTACTTGATTTGGAAAACCATTTATTTAGTTCTAGTTTATAAAAACCATTCTTCAGTATCCAGTGGAATTTGTTTTGTAGATCTACATAGACAAGTTTTTTGGTGTTTGTATTCTGTAGAGAGTGCATATATAACATTATATATAATTACACACACATACATGTATATCTATATCTATATCTTCTCATTGCTATTGGATCTCTTAATGCACATTTCACTCAGACCCTCAACTCTGCAGATGCCGTCATTGACCAAGCAGATTGGGACTCATCTAAAGTGAGGGACAAACTCCGGCGTGATATAGATGCACATGTTGCCACAGTTCGTACAACCAAACTATCCGAACTAACAACCATCTACGAGGTACTGATTCATAAATTTCTATATAATTAAGTGTTGCATAAACTGTTATGAATCCTCAAGATGGAAATTTTATTTGGCTTTGGCCGTCTCTTTTGCAATTTTTTGTTGGTGCTTGTTGCAATCACGTGACTTGATGAAAGGAAAGTTAGAGCATGCTTCAGAAAAACTATATATCTTGCTTCTATGTAATTGCGTTTGTAGCACTTACCTGTTGCAATGACTATTGTTATTTATTACAGTTAAATCACAGTTAACAAGTTTAGCAAAATAGCTACTGAGAGCACTTTTTTTAAATCTATAAATGGAAGGTTTGTCTAGTGCACTTAATTGAAGAAAATTCTGTTCCCTGTCTTTAATGTAATTGTGGATTTTAATCTGGCATCTATCATGTGATTTTTTTCAATATTTAATTATGCTTCATTTTTCCACTATGAAAATTATATTTGCAGAAAAAATTAAATGAAGCATTAGCTGGACCAGTGGAGGCCTTGCTAGATGAAGCTAATGATGACACATGGCCAGCAATAAGAAAACTTCTTCGGCGTGAAACTGAAACTGCTACTGCTGGCCTTTCTTCTGCACTTTCTGGTTTTGAAATGGATGATGAAACGAACGAAAAAATGCTTTCAAAGTTGGAAGATTATGCTAGAGGAGTGGTTGAGTCAAAGGCAAAAGAGGAAGCTGGGAAAGTTTTGATACGTATGAAGGATAGGTAGCTGCATTCTTTATTTTATTTGTTTATTTATAATTTTCCTGGCATTGGATAGTAGTTACAAACTGTTAACATGCGTATAATCCCTGAAACAGTGTAATAATGTACTTTGGAGACCTTTTAGTAGAAAACAGTGATTTTCTGTTGGCAGGTTCTCAACATTATTTAGCCAGGATTCTGATTCAATGCCGCGGGTCTGGACGGGGAAGGAAGACATTCGAGCAATTACCAAAACTGCTCGCTCTTCTGTAGGGCATAATTCATTAAAGATTCTTTCAGATTATTGCTTTCTTAACACATTTCAATCTCCTTTTGACTTTTATGAGTATTTTCTGCAGTCACTGAAGTTGTTATCTGTTATGGCGGCAGTCCGCTTGGATGACGAGGCAGATAATATTGAAAAAACTCTCTCTCTTGCCTTAGTAGGTAGCAAAGCTGGTTCTACCAATAAGAGTTTTCAGGAAGTTGACCCTCTGGCCTCAAGTACTTGGGATGAGGTAGCACTTTCTATCTAAACAGGATACTTGGTTTTCAGGAAGTTGGTGATTCCAAGCTAATTAACTGTTGTATATATTGTTGGTTCCTATAAGCATATGATTCTTGTGAGAAATTTGGCTATTTTAGCTGCTGTTGTTTTCCAGACCCTCCCTCCAACTTTGTGCTTGCTCCACTTTGTCTTGAATTTGATTCTTCCCAGATAAATTATTTTGTAATTATTTAATAGAAGAGGTAAAATTTTCAGTATGTGACAAAATTGAAGATCATAACCTTTTAAGGTGCAACAGAAGCATCAATAGTTCATATAATTATGTATGTTCTCACCAGACTTTGGTCTTTGTTTAATGTGGATTTAGAGTCAATTCATTGATTGTATTATTCTTTTCTAGTGTGATTGAGATTATTATTTACTCCATTTCAATTCACTGCCTAGAATTATGACTTTGATTGATTTACCTACCTAGGTTCCAGCATCAAAGACTCTTCTCACTCCTGTCCAGTGCAAATCACTGTGGAGGCAATTTAAAACAGAGACTGAGTACACTGTAACTCAAGCCATTGCTGCTCAGGTATAATCCTGTACATCATTCTTTTACTCTTAGGGATTGATTATCTCTTCAAGTATTTAGTCTGCTAATTATTGAAATAATTGGATTGTCCTTTAAAAATTTAGATGTGCATTTACTACATTCAATATTTGTTCTATTTTTTTCTTCATATTTTTGTGTTTGTATTTCCAGGAGGCTAGCAAGCGAAACAACAACTGGTTACCACCTCCATGGGCAGTTATTGCCTTGATTGTGCTAGGGTTCAATGAGTTTATGACTTTATTAAGGTACTTTGCCAAGGAGAATAGACATATAACGTTCTTGTAGCCCTAAAAGAATGGACAGATGTCTTTCGTGCTTATGCATAATTGACTGCTACTTCAGGGAAAAATTCTCTTTTTTCTTTTAGGTTATTTTGCTGGTAGTGATACAATTGCAGAAAGCTTTAGATTCTCTTTGTCCTTTACTTTGGATTGCGCTTACATGTGGGTACATTGTTGGCAGAAATCCTCTATATCTAGGTATCATCTTTGTTGGTTTTCTGCTTGTAAAAGCTCTTTGGGTGCAGCTAGACATCTCTGGTGAATTCCGCAATGGTGCTGTAAGTGTCAAATTACTTTGTTCAAGAGTTAAACATGTTTGTATAACTTTATCGAACTTTTTGATAAATTACCAGTTACTTCTACTTCCACATGTAGAATGAAATACTGTTTTTTATTTTCAAATGGGAAAAGGGTTAATTATGTCAATTAGAGAACAATTAAAATCTCTGATTTATTCCATTTTCCACTGCCATTTGGATTAAGTTGACTTCTGATTGGGTTGATGATGCATAAAGTAGTGTTTCTCCGTCTTTACTGGTGGCTGTCATGCCTGCTTTTCATTAGGGCTAGCCGGGGAAAAAGGGGGGGGGGGTGGGGTCTCTAAGTGAAAAGTTGATGTATGAGGAAGGAAAATGAATAGAGGGTTATGGGTATAATTTTTTGTTTCCACTGTTTGCCATTAGATTGTATGCAAAAGCTGGACGAGTACACTGGATCTCAGGGTTCTCAGCTTTTCTCATCTAGAAGTTGTGAAGTTTTTAGAGTTAATTATTCTTTATTTTCTGCATGATTTCTGACAGCTTCCCGGGCTGCTTTCTTTGTCAACCAAGTTCCTCCCCACTGTCATGAACATCCTTAGAAGACTAGCAGAGGAAGGCCAAATACATACCAATACCAATACCAATACCAATACAACTCAGGAAAATCCTCCCCTTGCGTCAAGGAGCGTACGCAGTGGAGCAAATGAATATAGTGAAATGTCATCAACTGCTTCCTCTGAGGTGACTTCGTCAGAAAATGGGACAGAATATTCAAGTCCCTCAGCGCATGACAAAGTGAAGTAAGGTTCCCCTTCATGGGACACTTATCCTTTTCGTAAAGATGCTGATTATGAGATCAAATCTTGCATGGTGCAAGATTCTGGTTAGGCAGTTCCAACGTTAGCCAAAAGTGCGACAAGATAACAGACTTGAAGGCATGATTTTTTGATTAGGTGCCATATACTGGGGTTGTTGCAGGTCCTTTAAAACCCCACTAGATAGATTTTGGTTTTGTTCTTTCTATGTTTCTTCTTCTTTTTCTTTTAAAGTTATTTAGGTGTTGATTGAGTTGCTTTTTGGGTAAGTCATGAGGCTTCTTCATTACATAATCGATTTGTATTTTTTCTGGTTTGCCTTCAATTTTGCTCCATGAGTAGTATAATGGCAATATCTGTTTGTATTTTGATAACCAATGGAGATATTTGAATAGATTGTACTTCAATGAAATATTTCTTTTTTTTTTTTGATCCGGAGCTGAAAATCTCTTCAGTGTAAGAGAATTTTGAAGGTTAGGCATGCTAACACATATTCTATTGTAAAGTTCAACTTCCTTCGTTCATCTTAAAATTTTGCATATTCACTAATATGCGGTGCATGGTTTCTTCTTATTCTGACCTCTTGTAGGCTTTTTTTAATTATTTTTTTAAACAATTCTATTTTATTATAATTTTGTTAAATATAACAGTGTGTTATAAGAGAAGTGGTTTACTGTAGGTATCTTAATTGTGAATTTTATCCTGAAATAGTCGAATCCGTCGAATCCCCAAATTTCTTGCAGGTATCTTAATTGTGAATTTTATCCTGAAATGGTTGAATCCCCAAATTTCTTGCACATACTTTTTCTGCCCCCTAAATTTTACATTTTGAACCATCAATGAACTGTTATTGTTAAGATTTATTCTACAAATGAGGCAGCACATGAGTAAGGAAAATTGTTGGGTTTGCATCTTCACCATATAAATATTTGCGGCTTTCCGTTGTATGGACTCTGAACATCCCACTTTGTGAAGTTGGTGCAGAAACATGGCAAATGTCTAGCATTGGCCGAGTGTCTGGCACAGATGATTACATAAACAAGGAAAGTTTATATCATAGTGAAGTCAGAGTGAAAGCGCGGATGCACCATCTTTTTGAGTAAATTATATTTTGTCATAATATTTTTTTTGTTTATCTCAACTTTAGTTATTATATATTTTTTTTGTCACTTTTGATTATTAAAAGAGAAGAATAAGAAAAAAGGAAAGAAGAAGAAAAAAGAATGAAATTACGCTTTTATCTATGGCAAAAGGGCGAGCGTTGTGCGTGATAAAATTTTCGTCACACTTAACAGAACAAATAGATAGAGTGACTGACTTTAGAACATTTTTAAGAGTTCAGTGATCAAATTTAATATATATATATAATGACCAAAATTAGGACAAATAAAAAATATAATCACCAAAAATATAATTTCCTCCATTTTTTTGGTATAGTGAAGTTCAGCAAAGTCATAGCAGCACTCTCTTGCTCTTGCCTGCGAGACAGCTACACATTCCTGATGAGAATATGCCAGCCATTATTTATTTATTTCTTCGATTTGCATATTGATTGCCAGGTTTTACTCCAAACCATCCATTCAGTTCGGTTTCCAGCACATTTTAATCACTGAAAACTAGAGATTTAGCCACAAGTCAACCTCATCAACCACTTGCAATTAAGAACTTGGATATTTGAAAAACGATTTATGCTTGCAATTGTGCACACCATACCCCACTAAATTTCTTCAATTTTAAAATTGGTCAAAGATGGAAGAGATATGCACTTTCTCTTGTCCCAATCATCATAATTGGCATCCAGTGTGTGGAGTATTAGCTTGCCCCCGCTGTTCCGTTATCTCCCTACCAAAAGGTCGCATCACAACGTACAACCACCATGCACCATGGTTTCCATTCATAATATTAATTCCTTGAGGCCGCCAAAGGGTCTACCTCTTTGACATGATCCGAGTGAATGAAGCACTAATTATTTCAGTTTGTAGGTTGTTCTGGGGCTATTGATATTCATTGAATTTATGCTTTTACCAATTTTAATTCTCTCAAAAGCACGAATAGAGAGACATGCATGATTCGTCATTTTTGTTTTAATTTCGGGAGTGTAAATATATAAGATGAGATTGAGATGGCAAACCAACTCTTACTAGAGAATCTTACCACCAGGACAAACAACTGGAAAAACAATCACAAATGAAAGGACCAGGCTAATAACATTCTAATCCCTTCCTTCTTTTACCAACCCGGATAGTCTCTTTGCGTTTCTCTACTTCTTGCCTTGCCAAAAGGGGCGAAATGAACAGAGTGGCAGAATGGTTACTTTGTTCCAAGTGGACCTATGTGGTATGTTGGTTGATAATTGAGACATGGGGCAACTTAAGAACTGTCAGGTAGAGTAGTTTTTGGTTGTACATGATCATAATTAACTCCACGACTTTCTGCGGGAACTAGACTGGCACATCAATGGGATCATTGAATTTCTTCATGAAACAAATGCGTTTGAGAGTACATACTAAGCGCGTGCATGACGAAATGTTTCCAAAAGAATGCTCTTACAATTTATTTCTCTTTATTTCTATTCCCATTTTAACAGAATCTTCTGTTCACGTTGCTGCTGCTTGATCAATTCAATCTACTGTTCTTGCATAGTTACTTTTCTTCAATTCAGATAGCTACATATATGGCTTACCCCGAAAAAGAAAAAAAAAATGAAGGAAGAAAAAAGAAAATTGTCTGAGGCACATGATTTCGAACTATATGGATGGAGGTTGATGGGATATCCCTCCTGCTTGTCATTTTATCTAATGGATTGATACGATCTCACAAAATTTTTGTTAAGCAAACCTAAAAGAATCCCATCACCATGTTTCAAGTTCAGGGTAATTAATATTCGTCCATTCCGAAACTTATGAAAGATGGCCAAGGATTAATTGCTATGATCCATGAGAGGCCCCCATACCCACCAATGTATATCCTTGCATTGCTCTGGGGACAAGTATGTACTTCGGTCGAATCACATTCATATGGTCCACTGCATTTTTCGAGTCTGTAGCCTTTCCATTTTATAAAGTACTAAGTATATACCGCGCAAAACCAAACCATCATTGGCTGTGGATGACACAAAAAAAGTAAATTGTAGATGGAGAACGAAGGAACCAGTACTTGTGAAGAATGTACGAAACCAGCCAAAGTTAAAATTTGGGTCAATTCTCTTCAAAATTCCAGCTGGATTTATACATAATAGTGAAATTTTCATGTGCATTTGTCTGGAATGGACTCAATGTGGCAGGTTTGAGATGCACTAAATGTATTGAATGCAGATTCTGGCAAGGACATGCTTGTATGCTCTTTATAATTATTTACAGATGATCTTCAAGACCTTGTCAGCATCAGAAACCCGGGTCTAAAGCTGCAGTCTGCAGCAGGATATCTATTGTCTCATTTGAATTACCACAACTTCCATCATTCTTCATACGCCACAAAAATGCTGATGATGATCCCACTTGATCGAAGTGGATAAGGTGATCGATTAACGAAATTATTATTACAATCATCATTCTGCCAGAAATTTTTTTAAAAATCGAATTGAAGTCACCTTGGTAGGTTGTTATGTTTTACAACTGCCATACTGCCAAGTTTAAGTGATAATGAGCATCATGCATGGGGGAAGAAACTTCAGATCCAGCCAACTACACCTTTGTAGGGAGTATACATTCATGGCCTAAGGTGAATAATTATTCCTTGTAAAAAAGGTTTGATTTTATCCATGTTGCCTTGTTAGTTGTCATAGATGAATTTTAGATGTACTACCAACACCATCAGAATTTCATCGCCAAAATGGCTAATTCCATCATATGATCATTTTGTAGAATGTAACCAAAATTAATGTGACCATGAAGATTTGTGGCAATTTATGTACAGCTTCTTATGAAAGTAGAATAAATTGCACCCCATTACAACAGATAAAATAAAAGGTGATGAGGAGACACGATCTATTAATATTTACATAGTTTTCTAAAGTAGAATGCCATTCACTGTTTACAAACAGTAGGGACCCGGAAATTAATGGCAATTCAGTATTAATGATCACATGGTATAATTTGTGAGATCATATATATCTTCTGTAGTATTAACTGTGCCTCACTTTACCAAAATGACGCGGTTTTAGTAATTTGGTATACTTTTGTAAGAGACA
Source organism: Gynochthodes officinalis (assembly GCA_020080225.1). Taxonomy (NCBI): domain Eukaryota; kingdom Viridiplantae; phylum Streptophyta; class Magnoliopsida; order Gentianales; family Rubiaceae; genus Gynochthodes; species Gynochthodes officinalis. The sequence continues at coordinate 11,786,029 of CM034625.1, read as the reverse complement.
TAATACTTATGGGTAATCTGTACCGCAGAAAACATTACAGTACGGCTGAGTTATTTTGAACTACTGTGCATAATCAATCCCTGATCATTTGGTGTTGATTTATTCATGAGACATTGATATTATCCCTTTTTTGTGTACAATTTAGATCAAATGATTACACATAGGCCATGCATTGTGTATCTTTCACATAATTTGGACCTAGCTAACCCCGTGAATCTTCAACCACTTGATTAATGAACCTTGCAGACTTTTTCTGGGGTGAGAAAAAGGGAGGGATGGCAAATTGAAATCTCAACTTCTACCGAACCCAAATCCACTAAAGCTCAAGTTTTCACTTTGCATACTCATCAGGGTAATTTTACATTTTTATGAAGGGTTTATATTGCATATCATAGTTGGCACTAGTGCTAGCACTAAACTCGGACAAATTTTCATTTTTGGGTACTTTTAAGGGTAACATTACACCTTTTTTAAAAGTTAATATCACACATTATAGTTGGTTATGTGCGTACTCTTTAAGGATAGCATTGCATCCTTATTAAAGGTTAATATTACATCTCATAGTTGGCACTAATGCCAACACCAGACTCCGACAAATTTTCATTTTGCGTACTCTTAAAGATAAGATTACACTCTTCTTAAAGGTTAATATTACACATTATAATTGGCGATTTGCATACTTTTAAAGGTAACATTACACTTTTTTTAAAGATTAATATTACACATTATAGTTGGCCTGATTCGAACTACACGTCATACATACTCTAATTAGATTAGCACCAACCCTTGCTTTTGTGTTAGGTCTTCTGTGTGCTTTGAAGAAGCTATATACATGTGGTTCCGGATGTGTCTAGTTTAGTTTTCCGTGGTGGTAATTGCTGATGAAAATTGAACCTATTGCAAATCCAAACAGAAAAAAGGGGTTCATGACTCGTGAGAAATTCCGTCACGATTACGGCAAAAGCACAACCAACCCACAGCTACCCCATTTTAGCTATCCACAACAGTTACTAATACTATTTATGTATTCATGATGATGATGTAGGAAGTAGTATATAAAAAGCTAGTAATGTAAAATATATGGAAGGAGGGTAGCGGCTAGTTGCTGGTGCTGCTGAAAATTGAGCTGTCCACGTATTACTACAACCAGTACTAAATGCATGGATATGATAATGGATGGATAACCGAACGGCCCTCCATTTTGAGCATTAGTCTCTCAACTGTAACATTTATTTCTAACCCCCATTAATGTCAGCTCCCCTCCAGCCCCTGTTAGAGATCTGTGTAAAAATTCATTATTGAATTTCGATGGTTGGAATTATTGGGTTACAGGGGGTTTTGTGGTAGTGTGGTGTTGATGAAATCATGAAACAAATGGTTTGTTGGCTCTGTGTATATATAATGGTAAGCAGGATACACGCAGAACAAGGCCAACCAAGGAAAGCCACATCAGTGAGAGCTCATCCATATTTTAGACTTTAGAAGGAAGGAGATTCCTTCCCATCCCAGTCGATTTCTCTCACATTATACTACCATAGTTTCTTTTATATTATTTCATTATTGTTGTTTCTGAGGTTTCTCTGATCATCTCTGTCTGTGAATGGCGCATTTAGTTGGTGCATCAGCTTTGAAGCTCCTTCTCTCTTTACTTCTATGGCTCATCACTCTCACTTCGTCTTGTCAAGGTTCCTCCTTAATTCCCCCACTCTCCACCCAACCTGGCCTCTTTCTCTTTCCTTCTACTTAATCTTCTACATTCAGCCTGCACACACTTCACCTTTTACATTTCTTCAGTTCACTCTTTTTCTTCTAGAGATGCATGGTAGCTCCCACAACCTCCATATACATATGCGCACTTTCCTGACCATTCTTATTTTCAGAAGCATTTAATTGATTTGTTCGTATTGTCCCTCAAATTGATCTGACTAGTAGTGTGCAAATCATGTTTGTGTGGAAACTAATGATGATTATGGATTTTGCAGGAAAGTTGCAAACATGGTACGACAAATACCCGTTTATAAAACATGCAAGTACATTTTCGTCCAAACCCGGTGCAGGTGAGGATAACAACGTAGTTCACTATGACTACATAATCATAGGGGGTGGCACCGCCGGCTGTCCTTTAGCGACGACGCTGTCTCAGAATTACAGCGTGCTGTTGCTAGAAAGGGGCGGAGTTCCATTTGGGAATACCAACGTCTCGTTTATGCAAAACTTCCATATCTCATTAGCGGACATTTCGTCAACCTCGGCTTCCCAAGCTTTCATTTCCACCGATGGGGTATTTAATTCCCGGGCTAGAGTTCTTGGCGGTGGCACTTGCATCAATGCTGGTTTTTACACCCGAGCAAGCAGAAGGTACTACCCCAAATGCGTACATATTTGCACCACCCCTTTTGTCCTCTTGTTTTAGTCTTGGACAAAGTGTTAATTTGTTATTACCACTTAAGAGAATGTGACATAAAAAAACATTTTCCATGAAGATTACTAAAGGATTAAAAAGATCTTAACTTATATGTGAACAAAATAGAGAAAAAAAAAGTCTTACACGTTAAAGAAAATTAATTTCATAAATTTTCTAACAAAAAGTACACATAAAATGTTTGGTTGATGGACTAGCTGGTACCTGCCCTCTTCCTTGCCTTCACATGCATATGCATTGATTTTAAATTAAATGAAGCAACCAGTAGGAGTAACATTTAACCACCACCAACTACGGCCCGGATGAGTATGCTATACCGTGAGCTCATTTTTTTGAACAAGCACAAGAAAACAACAAAATGTAGCAACGTTAGAAACAGTAAGGCCAGCAATGGTTTGGATTTGGTCCCTTTGGTCCTTGGCATAAACTTAACCTATTTTGTCATATATTAAACTCCAATACCAGACCCATCTACCACGCCACACTTACTCTTAAAGAGGTAGAACCGACAGTACTATGAGCATCTGCTAGTGTTTTGTTAGTTGTTACCCCTTAAAGTAAATTTAATAGTTTCTGCGGTTTGGACGAGAAAATTTGGTAGTCAATTAGGTAATACTTATGAAGAAATTGAATGCCTTAAAAGGATATATTACGAACTTTAGTGCAAAATGTTCATAAAGGTTCTGTTCATATCTTATTGTTGTTGTCATCCTCATCAGGAGGGTCATAGCGCATTCAACAGTTCCAACACTTTTGAACTTGGAATAACTTTGTTCATGGAAGGTTGTAGTACAACACCATTTGGACTACATTGGTTAATTGTTCAACCATGACATGAGTAGTAGCTAGGCAGCCATATATTGTTCATACCTACGTTTTTTCCGGAAAGAAAGAAACATTAAATGTTTACATACCAAGTTCATGAATTGTCATTTTTTCGTGCTCAGAACATTTATGATTTTCTGTCTACTTTTTTTCATTGATGCTTTGTCTTAAATGCGAAGAGGGTCTCCTCCCCACTTTATTTATGTTCATGCTTTCGTTTCTCATTCACGAATTAATTTCACTTTTGATATATCTGCTGCTTTTGTCCCTGAAATGACTAATTAAGATTAGGTGCGGCATTGATTCATCGAGAAATGAAGTCTTTTCACAAAGAATTCCAATGACGAAAGATGTAATGAATAATATCACTAACACAAGCCCAACTCCCAGCTACCTATGCACATAAATAAAACATGCTAATATTGTTGTAATGGCTTGAAAAGTGAGGGTTTACGTTTTGATGCGTATCCTCGTATTATGGTACAAATATTTATAGATGTCCATGTTTTGGTGGGTATCAGTCAAATCTTCAAGCTAAGGTTACCCAGAAATTTTGATGTAACGCTATATATAAATGTTCTTCGATGGAAGTAGTTTTCATCAATTTGACTGATGTATGCACGAACAACATAGATGTGTATTAATTTTAATTTTATGAAATTAATCAGCTGTAATATTGAATAAACCAGTAATTGGGCACTTCCCTTGATTGAAACATAATTGGCTCCGGTATATTCATGTCAGTTCATCTCTAAAAATGTAACTAAATCGAAACATGTTGATGATACTTATAAAAAAGCAACTAAGATCCAACTTCTTGATAACTAATAAAGAATTCTTCATTTGCATGCAGTTACGTCAGATATGTTGGTTGGGATGAAAAACTGGTAAATGAGTCGTACCCCTGGATTGAAAAGCAAATTGTTCACAAGCCAGATCTTTCTCCATGGCAGCAGGCAATCAGGGACAGTCTCTTGGATGTTGGCATATCACCCTTCAATGGCTTCACCTATGATCACATCTATGGAACCAAGATTGGTGGAACCATCTTCGACAGATTTGGTCGTCGCAACACAGCTGCTGAGCTGCTTGCTTCAGCCAATCCTGAGAAGCTCAGCGTCTTAATACACGCAGTGGTTCAGAAGATTGTTTTTGACACAACAGGTATGGCAACAAACAATCTCTTAATTAGAGTCCAATGTGATTGAATAGGGACTGAAAGGATATGTTATGTTTGGCACAGGAAAAAGCCCAAGAGCCATCGGAGTGATCTTCAAAGATGAAAGGGGCAACCAGCACAAAGCATTCATTTCAAGGAGGAAGAACAGTGAAATTATATTGTCAAGTGGAGCAATTGGGAGCCCTCAACTCCTGATTCTTAGTGGGATTGGACCAAAGGAAGAACTTAAGAAATTTAACATCTCAGTAGTACACAGCAATGAATTTGTAGGAAAAGGCATGGTGGACAACCCCCTAAACACAATCTTCATTCCCACCAATGGACCTGTTGAACAATCACTGATACAAACGGTTGGAATTACTAAGATGGGAGTGTACATTGAAGCTAGCAGTGGATTTGGACAGTCCCTGGACAGCATCCAATGGCATCATGGAATCCTTTCCGCTGAGGTTAGTTGTAAATGCCCCTTGCTAGATTAATTGTACATTTAACTATATAGCATTAAGTGGTTTTTAATTTTGTTCTGTTTGTTAATATAGGCTGGGCAGCTTTCCACAATTCCTCCAAAGCTCAGATCTCAAAAAACAATTGAAACATACAGAAAAAGGAAAAGGGACTTTCCACGGGAAGTATTCTGGGGAGGTTTCGTTCTTGAAAAGATAGCCAGGCCCTTGTCAACCGGCAAAATCAGCCTGATCAACACAAATGTTGAAGACAATCCATCTGTCACATTCAACTACTTCAGCCATCCTCAGGATTTACAGAAATGTGTCAATGGCATACGCCTTATTGAGAAGATCGTGAACTCGAAACATTTCACTAATTTCTCGCAGTGTGACAAGAGCACAATGGAGAAGCTGCTCAACCTGAGTGTGAAGGCTAATGTTAATCTCATACCCAAGCAAACAAATGATACCAAGTTCTTAGAACAGTTCTGCAAAGACACTGTGGTCACAATTTGGCACTACCACGGGGGATGCCACGTCGGGAAGGTAGTGAATTCTGAATATAAGGTCCTTGGGGTCAACAGACTCCGCATAGTCGATGGTTCATTATTTGATGAATCTCCAGGCACTAATCCTCAGGGCACAGTGATGATGATGGGCAGGTGAGATTTCAAAATAGGATGCCTCCTCCTTTTAATCACAGGAAATGTTTACTGTAACAGATTTTTTTCTGGGCTAGAATATGCTTTTGATTCTTCAAAGGGCTAATGAATTTTTTTCTTGTTGGATGCAGATACATGGGACTGAAGATATTACGAGAGAGATTACGAAGATCAGGGCGGGGTTTGTAGAGAGTTGCATGCATGCAAGCATCATTCTATGCTGTGAAGATAATCAGTAACTTTTGTGGTTTATTATTTTTATCATTCTATGCAAGTAGTTATATAAAGAAGCATTGAAAGAATGGAAATGCTTCCATCCTATTTTATTCTTTGTATTCATTCACAAGAACTTGGATTCACTGGCCCTCCTGGATTTTCCTGGATTTACTATTTCTCACTCTCTCAATCTACTTCTTGAATCTTGATTGTTTTCCTTTTAGCTGCTCATGTTGTCATCATTTTTCAGCTTCTAAATTGCTTAATTGTACTCATTTCTTTTAATGGTTCACTTTTAAAACCCTTTTTTTTTGTGTGTGTGTCTTTAGAAAAAAAATTACTTTTAAATTTTTTTAATATAAATTTTATTATTAATGACAATGCAGGATCTAAAGTTAAAACTTAAAACAGATTTTAAAAATTACACATTTAATAATACATTAAAAATGTTACATTTTATAACTTTAATATATATAAATATATTCAATGGTGGGAGAGGTGTTCAAAATCAATGTTCCAATCCAATCTTGTCTAGTCCACATTTGATCGATTGTGATATGATCCGATTTGAATATTTTAGATCAGATCGGATCAGATGAATTTCGAATCAGATTGGTTTTTTATCGGATCTGATCTTTTTTTTTTTTTGTTATTGTTGTCCTTTTCATATATAATGTTAGGTAATTTAACTTAAATTTAAAATTAATAATTTCATGTTAAAAAATTATTTATTTTTATATAAAGATAATAAATAAATTTCATCTAAATATTTTATTCGTGTATTTTTCATATAAATTAATTTATGTATTTTCACATAAATATTTTAATTTATTTTGTCACAAATTGACTAATTTTAATTAAAGAATTATTTGAATTATCAAAGAATACTAATTTATATTTTATAACTAATGTTAGTTATTTTTTAAGTAAAAAAGTTATAGGTTTTTTTTTTTTTTCATTTGGATCAACCAATATATTGATTCCACCCGATTCGATTCAAAATGTCGAATTGAATTGGTGGATTGATTCGATCCGTGGATCAAAATGAACACTTTTCGTCGTTTTCGATAAGAATATTTGATTATGCAAATTGCGGGTTGGGCTTGAGGACAAATTTATCAAGTCTATAGTTTTTTCAAAACCACTTGTAGGGAATGTTCTTGGGCGGTTCTGCTTTCACGAGTCATGACTATGGGCTCACATCCTCCAGGCTTCGAAAAATTTCAACTTTCTGCTTTCACGAGTCATGACTATGGGCTCACATCCTCTGTCATGCATTCGAGAGCAAACGACACCGCTTAAGCATTTAGAAGAACGACGCCGTTGTGAAGTACAGTCAATGGAAGAGTTAAGAAGCGGTTATGGTTAAGGGTTGTTGATTCTAACTAATTAGCAGTTAGTCAGTTTAAGTGTTGCTTATAAAATGTAATCTAGAAGATAGATTGGTCAGACTGGAATTGTTGTAACTTCTCCCTCATTCTCTAGACTCTCTGTTCCCTCTTCGTCTATATTCTATATCCTTCCTAACTCATTTCTCTTCTCTGTTGCTTTCTGTTCTGATTGTTACGGTTGCTTGAGTTTCAAGTTATTCGGCTGGGTTCTGGAGTTTATTGTCAAGGTCTTAAGCTTGACATTTTGGTATCAGAGCGGGACGAATTGAAGGAATTATAGCTGATGGAACACGGGGAAAAGCGGTGGAAGAACAGATCAAGAGGCAAGATCTACGAATCACTGACTTGGGTGAGAGTGTTCAGGGTCTTCAGAGGCAAATGACGGATTTCCAAGTTCAGATGTCGGAGAATAGCAAGAAGACGGATGCTACCGTTGCTAGCCTCCAGTTTCAGATTGAGGCATTGTTGAAACGGTTGTCAAGGGACAAACCCTTGGAGGATTCGATGGCGATGGTCGATAAAACACCGCTACTGCCCACACCCGATGCAAGCTTAAGAATGGTTATGGAGGAAAAATCCCTTGTTCCGGCCAAAGATAGATGTGGCCGAATGCAGTATGGTACCAATTGGGCACATCCGAAGCTGGAACTTCCCTTCTTTGAGGGGAACAATCCAAGGGAGTGGATTAGGAAGTGCGACAAGTTCTTCTTGATTTACCAAGTGGAAGATGATATGAAGATGGAAGTAATGGAAATGTACCTTACTGGTAGGGTAGATATTTGGTTTCAAAGCATTAAGCTCAACAAGGGAAAAATTTTGTGGGAAGAGTTTTGTGAGTTACTGTGCAGAAGATTTGACGGGAAAGGAGTCTTGGATGTGGTGGAAGAATTTAACAGGCTACGACAAATGCATACAGTGACTGAATACCAGGAGCGCTTTGAGGAGATGAAAACACAAATGCTAGCCCGTGACCATAGACTTCCGGAAAGCTACTTCATATCTAGCTTTATCGGCGGACTCAAGGAAGAAATTAAACCCACAGTAAAGATGATGAAGCCTGTTTCCTTGATAGAGGCTTTTGAAACTGCATGGTTGCAGGAACAGTCAATAGAGGTAAATGCAAGAAGGTATAAGGGCTTATCTAGAGGGTATGTTGAAAATTCCGTGGGAAATTATAAGACGGGAGCCCCTAATTCTAGACCCATTGCTGTCACGGGAAACAAAACCTCTGAAACAATGTTAGGAGAAACAAGGAAAATAACACCCCAAGAAATTCAGAGGAGGCGGAATTTGGGGTTGTGCTTCAGGTGTGGGGATAAGTTCGGCTTAGGACATGAATGCAAAATGAAGCAAACTGTATTTGTGCTGACTGAGGAGGATGAGGATCAAGAATTTGTGGATGCGAAGGAGTTTCAAGAAGAAGTAGAAAATGTGACAGAAAATGTAGTGGATGTTTCACTGCATGCATTATCTGAGAATTTGAAAAGGAAGACCATCACATTACAAGGAGAGATACAAGGAGAATTGGTCAATATTTTAGTAGATACTGGTAGCACTTGTAGCTTTATTCAATGGAAATTGGCTGAGCGACTGACTTTAGAGCATGAAACAGCCCTTCCCCTACATGTTACTATAGCAGATGGCACAAGGATCACAAGCTTTGGAGTTTGTCCTAGGGTGAAATGGAAGATTCAAGGATATCAATTCCAACATGACCTAAGAGTAATGGAGTTGGGTGGATGGGATATCATTCTTGGAACTGACTGGATGTATCAATACAGTCCGATTTCATTTGATTTTAAACAGTTATACATTCAAATGATTCAAGAAGGGGAAGAGTTGGTGCTACATGGAAAGGCAGAAAATCCTCAACTAAAGTTGATCAAAGGGAAGGAAGTCTCCACATTCAGGAAGATTCAGCATCAAGGCCATTGCAAGGTACGGCTATCTGCTATCAGTGAGTCTCACTTGGAAGATAAGGTTAAGATTACTGATGGTATTTCTGAATTATTAATGCAATTTTCAGATGTTTTTGAGACTCCCAAAAATCTGCCACCAAATAGACCATTAGACCACCAAATACCACTGAAACCTGGTGCACAGCCTTTCAAATTAAAACCTTATAGATACCCACATGCCCAAAAAGACGAAATTGAAAGGCAAGTGACTGAAATGTTACAAAGTGGTACTATACAGCATAGCAATAGTCCTTTCGCCTCTCCTGTCTTATTAGTGAAAAAAAAAGACAACACATGGAGGTTTTGTGTGGATTACAGATACCTCAATGAACTTACCATCAAAGATAAATATCCCATTCCCAATATAGATGAGCTACTTGATGAATTATTCGGAGCCAAATTCTTTTCCAAACTTGACCTTCGAGCGGGATACCATCAAATAAGGGTACAGCTTGGAGACATTCCCAAAACAGCTTTTCAGACCCATTCAGGACATTATGAATTTGTAGTAATGCCTTTTGGTCTTACTAATGCCCCAGCCACATTCCAAGCTCTAATGAACCAAATTTTCCAGCCTTACCTTAGAAAATTTGTGTTGGTATTTTTTGATGACATACTGATTTACAGTAAAACCTTAGAGGAGCACACAAAACATTTGAAAATTGTGTTAAGAATTCTGAAAGATCATCAACTCTTTGCTAAGTTGTCCAAGTGCTCCTTTGCTCAATATCAGATAGAGTATCTTGGTCATGTAATATCAGAAAAAGGGGTGAGCATGGATGAAGATAAGGTGAAATGTGTAGTGAATTGGCCAGTACCTCAAAATGTTAAAGCTCTGAGGGGATTCCTTGGTCTCACGGGGTATTATCGCAGATTTATAAAAGGATATGGTGTTATCACTAAACCCTTGACAAATTTGTTGAAGAAAGAAGGATTTCTATGGTCTGCAGAAGCTGAAAATGCCTTCCAATTACTCAAAGAAGCCTTGTGCCAAGCGCCTGTACTGAGGTTACCCGATTTTTCTCAACCTTTCATCATTGAAACAGATGCTTGTAATAAAGGAATGGGAGCTGTTTTGATGCAGGACAGGCAACCAATAGCTTACATGAGCAAGGCTTTTAATTCCAGGAATCAAGGGCTGTCCATTTATGAGAAGTAACTCCTTGCACTAGTGATGGCTGTAACTAAATGGCGCCATTACTTGATTGGTCACCACTTTGTTATTAAAACGGATCATCAAGCTCTCAAGTATTTGCTGGAGCAGAAATTAACTACACCTCTTCAACATAAGTGGTTGACAAAACTTATGGGATTGGATTACTCCATTCAATATAAGAAGGGTGTAGAGAATATCGCGGCGGATGCATTGTCAAGAAAAGAGTTGCAAGGGGAAGGTATGGAGGAAGGACAGTCAATCATGGCTATTTCTACAATGAAGCCAGCATGGATACCTCAAGTAGAATCCAGCTATGAAGGAGATGATGAATGTCAAGCTATAATTAGCAAACTTCTAATAAGTCCCGAAGCTGCTCCTGACTTTCAGTATGAAGGAGGTATCTTGAGGAAGAAGGGCAAGGTATATGTAGGTAAGTCAGGAAATCTGCGGCAGCAGCTCATTCAAAACTTGCATAGTACACTGCTGGGAGGTCATTCTGGACAGAAGGCTTGTCTTCAAAGGTTGAAACTTGTTTTTTACTGGCCACACCTTCAAGAGGATGTCATTAGAGAAGTAAGGCAGTGTGAAGTTTGTCAGCGGAATAAAGGGGAGAATGTGCCATATCCCGGTCTCCTACAACCCTTGGAAGTTCCACAGCAGGCCTGGAGCAATATCACCATGGACTTTATCGAAAAGTTGCCTATGTCGGATGGTAAGGATACAATTATGGTTGTGGTTGATAGGCTCACCAAATTTGCGCATTTTATAGCGCTAGCTCATCCATATGATGCAGTGAAAGTGGCACAAGTTTTTATAGACCAGATTTTCAGGCTCCATGGACTGCCTTCAACCATCATCAGTGATCGAGACCGCATCTTTACAAGTTATTTTTGGAAGACTATTTTTACAGTACTTGGGATTACTTTATGTTATAGTTCTGCCTATCACCCACAGTCGGATGGTCAAAGTGAGAGGGTTAATCAGTGTCTTGAGGCGTACTTGAGGTGTTTTTCATGTGAGAAACCATCTACTTGGAATCAGTGGTTACCAATGGCAGAGTGGTGGTATAATTCGAGTTGGCATTCAAGCATTGAGATGACACCCTTTGAAGCCCTTTATGGTACTAAACCAAATCCCTTGCCGCTGGGACCATATCAAGATACTATCATGCCAGCTGTGACAAACATCATTCAACAGAGGACAATAATCTTACAGAGCTTGAAGGATCATTTACAGAAGGCTCAGAATAGAATGAAGTTGTTTGCAGACAAGAACAGGTCGGACAGAGAATGTCAAGTGGGAGATGTAGTCTATCTGAAATTGCAGCCCTACAAGCAGCAAACAGCCGCAGTTCGAACTTGTTTCAAGTTGGCTTCTAAGTATTACGGACCATTTGAGGTGTTGGAGCGCATTGGAAATGTGGCTTACAGGCTGAAGCTACCAGAAACAGCCAAAGTACATCCCGTGTTTCATGTCTCTTTATTAAAGAAAAAAGTTGGAGACAAACCAGTGAGTATCACTGAACTTCCACAGCTAAATCAGGAAGATGTTTGTCCGGTTCAACCCACGGCTATCTTGCGGAAAAGACTTATCATGAGGAACAACCGTCCTACTACACAGTGGTTGATACAGTGGAAGGATTTCAGCAAGCAGGAGGCTACTTGGGAGGATCCAGCATTTATCAAGCAACAATTTCCCGAATTTCAGTCTTGAGGACAAGACTGATCTCATCAAGGGGCGTTTGTCATGCATTCGAGAGCAAACGACACCGCTTAAGCATTTAGAGGAACGACGCCGTTGTGAAGTACAGTCAATGGAAGAGTTAAGAAGCGGTTATGGTTAAGGGTTGTTGATTCTAACTAATTAGCAGTTAATCAGTTTAAGTGTTGCTTATAAAATGTAATCTAGAAGATAGATTGGTCAGACTGGAATTGTTGTAACTTCTCCCTCATTCTCTAGACTCTCTGTTCCCTCTTCGTCTATATTCTATATCCTTCCTAACTCATTTCTCTTCTCTGTTGCTTTCTGTTCTGATTGTTACGGTTGCTTGAGTTTCAAGTTATTCGGCTGGGTTCTGGAGTTTATCGTCAAGGTCTTAAGCTTGACATCCTCCAGGCTTCGAAAAATTTCAACTTTTTGCCCAGACTACTTATAACTTTGCCCAACTTTTTAAAAGTGGATTTTTTTTTAGAGTCATCCAACGTCCAAACATTTTACCTACACTGAAAAGAAAACTCAAGTGGGCTATTATAAAGGTTTGGACTTAGCCACTAAAACAAAGAGCCCAAACATTTTGGTGCCGGGGAGAAGCTTCGGTTTTGTACATAGATCAAGATTTGGACAATACACAGATTTCTACAATAAATCCTGGTTTAACAAATCAGAACAGTTTCCAAATTTGGAAGAAAAAAAAAGAGTTTCAAAATGAGTATAAAAGATTTTACTTGAAATTTGGAAACTAAGTTGAATCTTGGAGAAAGCCATCCTCAACTTTGTCTTTTCCATATTATTTTATAGAATCATCGAATATGAAGAACTAAAAAACTCAATATTCAGCACGAGAGGTCTGTTTATTACATTAATGTGAATCCATGCTCACTCATGCTGCCTCTAGACAAGCCTCTCAATCTTTCCCAGAAACGCCTTTTTCTTCCCATTTTCAGAGGAGCAGAATTAAATTGTCTCCTGAAAGATTCTGATTCTCCTCCTCCAAAAGTTTCAGGTGCAAGATTTGAAGTTGATAGCGCTATCTTGTCATCAAAACTACACTCCAAGCCTTGCATTGCGTAATGGCCAGCTGAAACTTCCCCTAGATCATGATCATCACCTGAAATTCTGCTACGCTTACTTCCTATATCAATGGAAAACTCATCCTGGCTGCAGCTTCTTGACATTAGCCCTCTTGTCTCCTCAAACTCGTTGCAAACTAGCTTCAGGGCTTGCGCTACTTCCCCCATAAATGGACGATGAGATACTTCAGGTTGCACGCACATGGATGCAATTGCAGCAAATTTGGCCACACTATCCAATGGAATGTTTGGCTTTAGAGCAGGGTCTATAATGGTTTCCAAAAATTCATTGCTTGTGAGTAGTGGACGAGCCCAAGCAACAAGATTTTCTTGACCTGGTGGCTGTGAGAAGTCCACTGGCTTTCGTCCAGTTAGGAGCTCAAGAAGCACCACACCATAGCTATAAACATCACTTTTCACTAGGAGATGGCCGGTCATTGCGTACTCAGGAGCAAGATAACTGAAAACACAGGAAGTTCGTCTGTTAATGGATGTCCTGTAACTTGAAGCTAATAATTTGCTTATTTTGTAAACCAACCATAATGAAACAAAAGCAGTTGTAAAGGGATTACTAATGACATGAATCATACCCAAAAGTTCCCATGACATGTGTCGAAATATGTTTGCTTTGCTCATCCAAAGCTGTTCTGGCCAACCCAAAGTCGGAAACTTTAGGGGTAAAATCATGTTCCAGCAAAATATTGCTTGATTTGAAGTCTCTGTGTATTACTTGGGGACTCGAGTCCTCATGCAGGTAGGCCAAACCACGAGCTGCACCAAGAGCAATCTTCATTCGGGCACACCAATCAAGAGGAGCAGCTTTTTTATCAACTCCTGAGTGCACAAGAATACAATCGAAAGCGCATGTCAAGATAGATGTATAACTTAGTCCATAGTCTCCAGAATAAAGAACAGCTAATGCACAGATTTGTTTAGTACTCCACATACCATGTAAATGGGATTCCACACTTCCATTGGGAACCAATTCATAGATCAAGCATCGACAATGAGCCTCAGTGCAGATACCTATCAATTTGACCAAGTTTCGGTGGTGCAATCGACTGAGCATCTCAACTTCAGCTAAAAATTCACGGCTTCCTTGCCGATCCTCTCTCTTTAAAACCTTCACTGCGACCTTCCTTCCATCATCAAGAATTCCACTATATACAATTCCAAAGCCACCTTCACCTAAAATTCTGGAAGCTTGAAAGTTCTCAGTGGCCCTCTCTATGTCACTTATGCTAAAGATCTTAGCAGTTCCGGTGTATGGCAAAATGATAGAACTGACTGAAACTGAAGCAGAGGAGGGCTTGCTGGCAACTGTCGAGGATCCTGCCAAAATGTATTACCGAGCTATATACAATCAACATAAGACCCACAAAAGAAACTGTAGATCATAGTGGAATCAAATTCAGCAAGATATGAAGATTGATAGGTGAATAAATGTAAATTCAGATGTGAAACCCTTGTGCATCAGATGCTTGCTGCTGCAGGATTTTGAAAGTTGTATGTAGCCTGAACTTGGCTAGCCAGGAATCACTGACGGTCTCTCAATAAATAAAATATGCAAGTAAAAATTTATTATCGAAGTTATTATGACGATAATCATTCACTAAGGAAAAGCTGCGAAAAGGAATCCATGGGAAATCTCGCAAGTACTTGCATAACATGAAAAATCCAAATACTTTATTTTATCAGAACTACTAGACAAACATGCAAATTTAGCAGCTGCTTCTCTTTTTGAGGAATGCATTAAGTTTTTTGGCATACCTGATGGTTGCCCACGAACTGGTATCAGAGCATGTGAATGTTGTTCAGGTTTGTGAATGCGGCATGCACATTTGAACAACAGAAGCCAGATAAATCCAATGCACACAACAGCAGCTGTGATACATGATAGAACAATTACTATGACCATATTGCTGCTCAAACCATTCTTTCTTCTCCCATGCACATCCACCCCAAGAGGCTTTATTGCCCTCCCATTATTATCGAGCCCACGATATGGTTGACTATTGATAGTTGCTGTTGCGGAGCTTAATGAAGGCGGAGAAGGCGGTAAACCTGAAGAAGACATGACTTAGAAGAATTAAAAGCATAAACAAATCATCAATTAAGTTTACTTCTTTCCATATTGGATTTTCCTCTTTCTAACATCGAGAGCTTTAAATTCTGCATTTTTCCTAAGTAGGGGGTTTGTAACTTGTCAAGGAGGACAGGGATCCATATCAGTGTGTTAATGAAATTCGAAAAATACCACCATGTTTCTTAAGTTTTGCTGATAATATAGATAAAAATGACAGACAAGAATAAACACCTGGATACCGTACATATAACACTTGGTACGTGCCAAAGAGTGAATTTCTTATGAAAACCTCTCTTTGCCAGAACTTCCTGTAGATTGAAAACGCTGTAACAGCATCAAATTGCTTGTCTTTAGGAACCAAATTTAAAAGGACAATTGTTTTCTCTAATTGCTGGTTGGCTGCATTTGCTCCCATGATCCGCACTTGTCTTCGATTCAACTTAAGACTAGCAGAAAGCTCCTTAGCAAGCTCAGAAACCAATGGGAAAAATGTATAGAGAGTTACACTCAGACGAAGACTAACTTCGATAGGCCAAACACAACCACAAGGTGATCCAGCGGGTCCATATGTCAATGGCGCAGTGCATAATAGGGACGAGCAATCTGAAAGTTTCATATTTAAATCGATGTTCAACGGGGTGTCAGCAAAAATACAATCCAAGTTAAGGGATATATGCACACCTTGATTAGGAGGTGGAGGTGGTAGTGTCAAAATTGGAGATGGGGATGGAGCCTTTATCAACTTTTTTGGCGAAAAACTAGATGGAGAAATTGTAGGTTGTGGTGCTGGGCTTGCTGGCATTTGTAGACAAAAAGTATAATCAGCTAAACAAAAGATAAATTACCACACAGCATTGCAGGACCAAATCAATATTCTCGTACTTCTAAATTTACTTTCTGGAATTTTTGTTGATGGCACAAGCGCTGGTGCGCCCTCGTTCCCTGGTGAAGGAAAGGAAGACCAAGACGGGGAGATTGAATGCCATCTACCTAGCAAGCAAAAAGAAAGTTAGATTCTGAAATTGGACGATATACTTATCGTTTGAGATTTGTATTGCAACCTCTACCAATTGTAAAGGAATAGTGAAGGTTATTTAATATCTTAACTCACTTTTCCAGCTAGATATTCCGGAATGATGCTGATGATGAGTTCCAGGAGAAAGTTTACTTCTCCAATGATTCTCATGTAACGAGGGTGATGGTGAAGAAGCAGAACCATTTATCTGCTTCTTGAATGGGTGTCCGGAAGTAGTATCACTTAGGTATCTGTGTTCACTGGGGGCTGCAAAAACGAAACATTAGATAATTCTGGATGTAAACATCAATCAACACGTTTTGCCTAGGTCTTGAACTAATATTGTAAAATGAAGTCTTGGCTATGATCACCATACTTGAGTTGGTTATACTTTGATGAGGATGAGTGAGTGATGTGTGGCGAATGCATAAAGTTGAGGTGCTGGGGCAAGAATTTCTCGACTATTTTGGTCGTTCATGGAAGGACTTGATGTTGGCATTCAGTAAACATTTTAGGGACATTCCATCAACACAAGCCAAATAACAAACTCATTTAGAGATAGAGATGAGCCCATGTGCAAATATGTTGTGCAGTTGGATAAAGAATTCTGCAGTTTCTTTCCTTTCAGAAGAAAACAAACATGCTATTCCATCAATGATGCACAAAGTGACACTTTAAAATGGATATGAAGGATTAACTTTTATATTTTGACTTCTACCATAAAATTTATCACAATTTGCATGGTTTCAGCTAGCTATCTAAGAAGTGGCAATCTACAATAGACAATCTTAAGAGGATTTACTTTTCTTAAGATGGAGATGCAATACATGGAGAGGTGAAAGAAAATTACCATTCTGGAGCACTTTTAGATGTGATCTGATGGTTGTGTAGAATCTGAGATCTTTGAGTTGGAAAAACTCTGCGGTTGCTTGCACAGAAGGTAGATTGAGGCCTAAAATTGCACTGGAATTAGACTAGTCCCACTTAAAAATGTACCACTGAACTCTTTGTAGAAAACTAGAAAAACTAATTAATCTAATGATTTATTTTCCCCATTCACGAGTAGTAAGGTCAGCTTCTACAATAGAAGAAATTTTTCTGATCAATTAATAAGCTTTTTTTCTCAAGCAGCCGACTAATGATTGTTGCAACTCAAAATTATGATGCACAGAAGTTGATCATGTAGCTCAATTCAAGAAAATGAAATCCTATATCTGTATCAATCTTAAAAGAAAGTGTTGCATAATTCCCCATTTCTGCTGAGATGATCCCAAGAACATATGAAGTGTCCATTCCTACTAATAAAAGAGAACACATTACCTGCAGAATAAAAGACACAGGAAAAATGCTCAGAAACAAGAAAATATTACCTGCAGATCCCTGGACTTGAAATGCACTTAGAACCAAAAAAAATTTCAGCAATAGGAAAGCCAAAGGCATCCCCATTTCCCTTGAGAATTGTACGAAGATCGATCTCTTCTTTCACCTAACAATTTCAAAGTTTAAAGAGGCAATAGTAAATCCTACAAACAGTGAAAAACCTACATGTGGTGTGGTTAAATTGAGGTAGAACACATGGGGTACGTACAATCATTGGGACATATCTCGAGACCCACAAATAGTTTGAGTGAAGTAATGAGGAGGCGCTGAGGCAGTGAAAACACTGGAACAGAGTTAGGTGGAAGTGGAATGAAGGCCAGTAACAGTATTTTCGTTTTCTGAACCGGCTTTGCTCTGCAAGTTTTTTTGAGCTTTGAGTGGGGTAATGAAATAGCATCACCAGACTAAAGCAGAAAACGACTGCTAAAACTGATCAAACAAATAAGCAGGACATTAACACATGAAATCTTGCAGAGAGCAACAAAAGTATCAATCAAACAACATAAAGGAAAGTCCGGTGGGGTTGATGATTGACAAAGGGAAAAAACAGACCAAAAAAGAAAAGTAGAAAGCAAAATAAAGAAAAGGAAGGATGGTTCTTCAAGAAAGTAAATATAGAAATCCTGAAGTTAATTAAGTAGAAATGAACAACACCTTTCCATTAACTTCACTTTGCGATCATTACGTAAGAGTCCATTATCCAAATGTCAATGAAGATTACACTCTACAAACACTAACATTTGTGCTTCATCAACTCAAAAAGTGGTCCAAGTAAAACACTACGGCTAAGTTGCTATTATCCCAAAACAGAACGCTTTTTCAACAAAGTTGTAGCAAATAACATAATGCCATCTTATTAGCCTGATCTTAACAAGTTACTCGTGAGATAATACCAAGCCACTCACAATAGCAAGATTATACTAACTTTTTCATCTTTTTTAATCTAAGTGAAATTCTCGCCATTTAAACAATCGACTTATATTGAAAAAACAAATAAAAATCATGTATTTTTACATTTTTTTTTTTATAAATTATCTGTAAGAATCGATCTCGAGAGCCTTTGTTACAAAATTTTTTTTATTAAAGGGCATTTCGTTTTTTTTTTTCATTTTATATTCTATTTATAGCATGAGAAAATTGGAGAACACAGTGACAATATATTCAGTGGGTTCAAAATCTTGACCAATGGAGCAGAGACAGGGATGGATGGAGGACCCCGGTGGGTTGTTTTGGGTGGACAAATGGGTTATTATAACTCAATCAATGTTGAATTTTGATGGGGTGTGGATTATTCACTGTCCCCACCAGCCACTCCGTGGAATGCAGGTTAGGTGGTGGTTTTGGAATGTGGTGATGACCAAATGATCCTGACGATTGACGAACACGGGCTATGTCCGAAATTCACATTCGTCACACTTGGAGGAGCGTCGGTGAATCGTTGACCATCGAAATCGGGGCTTCTTTCTGGGAATTAAACTGTTGGAGGAGCCCAATGAAGTTTGGGAAACTTTGATGGGTGCCCAATCATTTATTGTCTGGTTAATAGTGGCCTTCCTTAGCCCATATTCAAGAAGAGATTGCTCATGATTGGCAAAGCGGGTACAGATCAAGGTTTAGTGGACCGAAACTCTGTCTTGTCGGCCCATAAGAAGGATGAATTTTACTAATTTAGATATCATTCGCTAAAAAAAAAAAAAATCTAGGTAATTTTTTAATTATAAATTATAATATATTATTAAATATATAATTTTTTATCATTACTTTTTAATTATGATCATTGTTAATAATGATAATATTAAAATTTAATTCAAAATCGTTTTTAGAACAGTAAAAATTACACATAAATGAGCGTTCAAGGGTTGAAATTTAATCATTCCATTAAATATAATATATACATGGTATCCATATCAAATTTTGAAACTTGTTGTAAAATTTGTCAATCTCAACATAGAATTGTAAATTTGTCACCTATCTAATAAAAAAATTATTCAATTCGCAAAAGAGGATAGAAGAAATCATACTTTCATACAATATCTTAATTGAATTACATCTAATGATCAATAAATGAAGTTGAATTCTAGATCCACACCTATCAAATTACTATTAACATATTTTCTATATATTTAGATATAAGTTGACAAATAACTACTACAAATATTACGCTTTAATTAGCAATATAAATGGGGCGTGGTCAGGTGGTAAGGCAATGAGTTTTGATCCCGCTATTCGGAGCTGAATTTGGTTAAATATGCATTCCATTATGTGGATGAATTCCGCATCACAATTTATATGGATGGACAACCATATGGCTTTGGATTCTGATATTTTTGCTTCTTAAAAGTCTAAAATATTTTCGAGAAAATCTATATATGGGCACATCACATGTGCATCCTTATCTGCATTATTGTAATAAAATATTTTTAACCAAATCAGGAATAATCAAGCTATGCTATTGTGGTAATCATGCAATAGCAGTATAATAACGCATTATCACGCGGTTGCCAGATTGTTAAAGTATTACGGCTAAACAAGTACCAGTTAAGAAGAAAATGAAATCCAAGCCAGCATGTGCCCAATTGTTCAGACCCTTTTCATATGGTCAATGATTATAGAATCTGCAAAGAAAGTTAGTACAATTATGCTTTTGAACATTCAGATTAGGCCATGAGTGCCAAATGATGTTGGGTTCCTCTCCAACTTCATTATCCAAAGCCTTGGTCACTGTTTCTGTAACCGCTCTACAGTCTACACGTACCTAACTTTGGCCTCCCTACACTTGAATGATTTGGTCAGGAAAATCAACCTAAAACTGAATGGCAGGCCCCGTCAATAGTGGCTACAGTCCTAATTCTGGCTGCCGGATTTTCATTTGTGGACAAGACGGCCGGTTGGCTACTGGGGCTGGGGCTACCGGGCTAGGACTGTAAAAGGTTTGACTTCAACCATCAAACTAAAATAAATAAGCTGGATAGTGGATATGCACCAGTTGAAAATGATGGCCGCAAATGAATTGTGTATTTTTATATTTATTAATATATTAGTCATTAAACAAAAAATATATTAAAAAGTAGAATAATATTTTAAAAAATATAAAAATATATTTTAATAATACAATTCATACACACCCAAATATTAGTTGGGTTTGAGGTAGTAACTTCAAATTTGTGTAATTGATAGGTAAAGTTTAAAAAACAATAATCAAAATATTGAGGAGTATTTAGCTTTTTTAATCCATTAGTGAAAGAACCATTTTCACTAGTAATGATTCACAAGCTGGTTTGATTGGATCAATTGAAAATGACATATTTTTCAAACAAGCTATTATTAGAGTGTTTATTTTATTATTATGATGATGATTTCTTAGCAGCATCTTGGAAAATGTGTATGGTTCAATATGTTGAACAGCAAAATTTGATTTATGAAAAGACACCGCCAATCTAAAAAGATACAATCAGTCAAGTAGTTAATCTAAAAGAAAAACTAACTCAATTATAATACTAATTTGAATGTTGCTAGTTGTTAATTAGTTTATAAACTTGGAATTTATTGTGCCAAGTTCTAGCTGCAACTTGATAATTAACTAAGCTAAATCCAAGTCCAATTGACAATTAACTAACGTTGAGGCCTATTCAGTGCTAATCCGGTAGTGGAAAACCATTTGCAGCAATTACTTTCTGTTTTATTATTGTGTAACAATGGTTTTTTATTTCGTCCAAACAAAATAGTTTGATTAAAGTTTTTAATAGAACAACATCGTTTTGATAAAATGATAAAGAATATTATATGCATCAATGTATTTTTATTTTTAGTGTAATAAACTAATCACGTAATTTTATTTATTTTTATCTCGTATCATGTAAATAGGTCGTTTTCCATTAATTATAAACTGTCATCTCTAATTGTCATTATCTGTGTACTTTTACATATTGTAACGGATGTATAAAATATTTTCTCGAATTTGATACCTTTAGTTCTATAACATATAAAGTGTCCTTTGAATAAGCACATTAGTCGAACTAAAAAACATATCATTTCAACCTATGAATCTTAAATAGTACAAATTACTTTTAATCTAGTTTCTTTCCCAATTTACAACTCATTATGAATCAATCATACATAGCTCTCATCACACGTGGTTAAGATTAACAACAAATTTCCACACAAATAAAATTCCTTATTCACCTAAAAAACCTCATTAGGTGATGAGGAAACGTCTGTGTAGGTTTAAAGCAATTAACATGTCCACTTCCTCAAACCAGCATGCCATTCACGGTCAACTAGAAAAATCATTAATTTTTGTTTTTGGTTAGGTTGTGACTTAATATAAAACCGGGAGTAATACTTATTTCTATAAAGATTTCATTAAATTATAACCTTAATCTATAAGCAATTACCATAATCATACTCTTATTATTAACACCTCCTTCCTCATCCTCATTGGTATGAAAAGACACACAAATATCAATGGTCAATGGTACTGCACTTCCACCCACCAAAAAGTATGTCACAATTGGAGACAATCATCATTAAATATGTGTATTAGTACTTATATTAATCAATGATTAGAGCTTAGTTTTCCACATATTTTAGCAGATTTATAATTTTAAATATTCCACACAATGCAAATTACAGAGTTGTAGCTAAAATCTCGCATTATTATTCGTATTAATTAAGCATTGCTGAAAATTTTATATAAATTGTGGAGAATAAAGTTTCTGTCCCATGGATATTAATTAAGGGCCAATGTTAATGAAATTGTATTATCCTAGTGTGATCTTCATCCCTCTCATCCTCCACGAAAGTGGTTCTGTAAAGTGTAGGATCTTAATAAAAATTAACCAAAAAATAAAAAATGTTAACATGAAAATATCCCTATCCCAAGATAAATTTCTTACAAAAAAGAGTGTATCATACTATAAAAGCAAACAAATTTAGAGGTGACATATCTTACATTTCATAATTAATTTATAAGGTAAAACACTTTATGCATACTTAATTTTCATTTGTGCTATTATCTTTATTTTTATGTAATGATTTGGATTCACCAATTTTTTCATTTAAATTCGATCTAGTGAAATAATAATTAAAAAAAGGGGCAAAAATAGTTTTCAACCACAATTCATTCATTGATTCTTCAACATTAATTAATCAGTCTAGACACCACCATTTTCCTCCACAATTTAATTTTATGCATGAGTATTTTATATTCGTGCTATTATTTAAATATGAACAATGTTTAAAAAAAAATTGGAAGAGAGCAATAAAAAGAGTTGTTACTTGTTGATAACAAATTAACAATTATCACTGGCCAGTTAAAGCATATTGGACATCCTTAAAAGGGTTAATATCTTAATTAAGTCATTATATCTGGAGTAGCTCAAGTTGTCAAAGAGTTCTGTCCCTCTCTCTGCCTAACTCCTTCCATTGCCATTCTACCTTCCATCCATCCTTCCCCTCACCCCATCACATCACCCTCCTTCCCTAATACATCACAAATACACATTTATCATTCTGTCTATATATATGTTTTGAAGGAAAAAGAAGAAACCCCATTCAAATTACAGTTTAGGAAATAAGAAGATTATGGCAGATAGAGTATATCCAGCATCCAAGCCAGCAGCCACCGCCACTGGAGCCACCGCCGTCAACGGAGGAGGAAACCCAAAATTCCCACCAACCAAAGGCCAGCTTTACAATACTAATACTCGCCCTATGTACCGCCCAGGAGCACCTATGAAGCGCCGCAGCCAACGCAGCTGCTGCTGTTCATGCTTTCTTTGGACAATCTTACTCATCATCATCCTCCTCCTCCTCATCGCCGTTGCCGGAGCCGTCATATGGTTTATCTACCGCCCACACCGTCCCAGCTTCAGCCTCTCCTCCTTGCAACTATCGCAGTTCAACCTCACCTCAACTGGGGTCACCTCAAAATTCAACGTCGCCATCACAGCTCGGAACCCGAATAAGAAAATCGTTTACTACTATGATCCTATTAATGTTTCCATATTTTCTGATGGCGTTGACATTGGAGATGGATCTTTCCCCGGTTTCGAACATGGGACCAAGAATACTACAACGTTGAAAGCTGTGATTTCCAAGTCGGATCAAAGTATGGACAGTACGGAGATTTCTACTTTGCGGTCTGATTTAAAGAATCAGAACGGTTTGCCATCGAAGATTCAGTTGGATACAAAGGTGAGAGCAAAGGTTGGAACGCTGAAAACCAAGAAAGTTGGGATTAGGGTGACTTGTGATGGGATCAAATTTGCTGTTCCAAATGGGAAAAAACCCACTACTGTCTCTACATCCAATGTGAAATGTAAGGTTGACGTTCGTATCAAGATCTGGAAATGGACAATCTGAGGCAATGGTTTATCATCAATTTCTTGAGTTAATACTGGTCTTTCTGTTTTTTTTTGGGGTTGTTTTTAATGTATTTTATTTTTTAAAGTAGTTTGATGAGATGTTATTTTATATTTTTGGGTTTGTGATTATATCAAATAGGATTTTCATTATTTGGTATTTGTATATGTCTACAGGGATTGTGATTTTCATAGGAATTTGAGATAATTAAATCTTCGTTCCATTATCAATTTGTTCATTGACCATTTGTTGGATTTGAAGCATTACTACCTTTGTTATCAAATTTCTCATTACATGAATATTTTAGCACGATAAAATAACAGGGCCATTTTTTACATACATAAACTTAGAGGACTCCTTGTTCTTATTGATGGATTCATTAATTCTTGCAAACATTTGGCATTCCTAGATCAAACTTCAAATTTGGAAATGTTGAAGAAACAAACCAAATCAGTGTAGAATCTCAAGCTAATAACAGACAAAACCTATACATTTACAAAGTGAAGGTGAAGAAGCAGTTGGTTGGGAGGCTGAGAATGGCTGTTGTCGGTGGAGTATTAAACAGATTATTGAAATGGTTGTGTAGTTGTATTAAATAATCTGTGGTTGGAAATCAGACGTAACAGTAGGACCACCCTCCCAAATTCCCAGTGACATTTCCCCTGTGGCGATTGACATTCATGAAGAAATGTTTAGCCAACGTGCGTACAAAGACTTGAGGCGGTGGAGACCAACATGGGAAGAAACAAAAAAAATAAAAATGATAAAATGATCATAATCATCCTTTCCTTAATTTTGAGCTAGGTTAAGTCTCTTAACCCAAAGATGATACGTGCATTACATTAGTTGATTTAGCGGCGCTAAAATTAGCATTGCTAATGTTAATGATGGAGTTGGAAGTTGGGGATGGATTGTAATGTGCCACCAAAGGTCTTGCGAGTTTCTTTGGGTGGGTTGTGGACAGCTAATTGCGGCACAACACAGCCACAGGGATTGGCCAGTCAACTTGGGCCCCAGAACAACCTCTCAAAATGCCTTTCTCAATAATAATGTAGACCAATGACCAATTATTTGTATTTTAGCAGCTCTAGCGTGCTTTGTGAGAAAGTGATGCAGGATAAAGGGATTTTTTTGCTTCACACAAAAATAGAAAGAATAGATGATTTTTTTTGGGGGGAGAGGGGGGGTTTGGGGTGGGGATTTCTTGCAGCAATATGCCAATGCACAAGGAAAGCAACTTTTTTGGCTTTCATTTGTAATATCGTTTTCGAATTAATACAGTACAAAAATTAAATAAAACAGTTTCATAGTACAAAAATTAAATGAAACAGTTTCATAGTACAAAAAGTCACTAAACAATTATTTTATTATTCCAATACTTTTTTGTCACTTAAATGCTAATCCAATCACTATGAAAATTGTGTAAATATCATTGTTTTTTAAAAGCAATATCCATTTGTATGCACAAAGTGGCCCTATCCGCTTGGAGGGGTTTTTTTTTTTTTTTTTAAAATATTGTTTAGGTTTTTCAAAAAGTAAAAGAAAAAAATATGTACAACATTTGGGTCCTTATCCTTTTCAAAAGTTCTTTTTTTTTTTTTTTCAACAAAAAGATTTGCAACATTTGGGCCTGGTGAGTTGCTCCCTTAGTTGAGAATCTTGAAATCCATTGGGATCCCTCTGGGCCTGGGTCTAATCAATTTACTAAACATACGTATAGGACCAATGGTCCAACACCCCCTCACACAAATATCAAATCATGGGCCCTGAACTGAAGCACAATGTGACTATCAAAAATTTTGATAAACATACTGTAATTTGGAAAAAAAAAATTAAAAAAATCATCCATTATAGACACGAGAACTGAAGTGCCAAACTGGTCATCAAATGTTGGTTGCCGCTCTCAATTCAATCCACGGATTCCCTCTTCTTTACCGTGCTCAGATGATGATCAAAGTGTCCCACAGCCAAATGGGAATGAACCAACCAAAGAATGTATTCTTCTGTACACTTACCAAATGAGCAAGTAGAGCTCTAGATTTTGCAAGGTCATCAAGATCTATGAACCTTTCTTTGTATACCTTCATTCAGCTTTGTTCCTCCAACATCTCACCAAGCATTTCCACGGTTCTCTTGTTCATTTCGCCGCTTCTTAACAGCGTCGTCAGAAATCTTGGAAACATGTTAGGATACTCCAAGCTACCATGCACATTGTCCTACACACAATGAAAACTCATAATTCATGCTGAAAAAAACATAGATGAACATAAGGCTAAATGATCAAGTTGATTGATCATGAAACCATTAAAGCACCCAGCTAGTTGGCAGTAATTTAAACATTCCCATAAACAGCAACATGAAGAAAGAGAATTTCATCCAGAGTTTTCCAAAAGTTAGATCTAGATACTCATGTTAATATATAGAAAGCTTTTAAAAGCACATTCTGAAACTTTTATGAGGTTATATAACTAAAAAACGTAATTGTATGCGTTAAAGATTTACACCATATCTTTGACTCATTACAGTTAGCAAAAGCTTTGAAGAGAGAGAAATAATAAAGGGCAGCCCGGTGCATAAAAGCTCACGTATATGTGAGGCCCAGAGAAGGATCGGGCCATTAAATCCTGATGTAGGTAACTTTACCTTATATTTCTATAAGAAGCTATTTCCATGACTTCAACCCATGACCACACGGTCACATAGCAACAGCTTTTACCGCTGTGCCAAGCTCCCCTTCAAAGAGAGAGAATCAATATAATAAAAACCCAAACATACTGCATTGTGTATTCACATAATCGGTCCAACATATATATCAAATCAAATCAATCATCTTCTTCCTTAGGTCAGATAGGAGTACAAACAAATATCTTTGATTTAGAAAAGCTTCAGAGGGTAAGTACAACAAACCATTTGGTGAAAGTCACCGTGTAACCCAACATTTGATGTTCGTTGCTCCATTGGCACCTGAGGTACAAATGAAAGGAGTTAAACAGAAGTTCACTGCATAGTATTCTAATGCATAGGTAAAAAGTTAGACAAAGCTGACAATAGATAATTATCAACCTTCCCCTTTTTATTTACATTGCTGACTTCATTTTCCCTTTCTTTTCCAGAATGTGTTCTCTTATAACTCTTATTTGTCTGCATTGTCATACAACTGGGTGCCTCCCCAACACCCATCAGACTGTTACCTTGATTCACTTCCTCCGCATTTTGAGTTGAATTTGTTGATAAGGCACCAGCTCTTAAGTCAATGTCAGTAGAATTATTCACACTTGCACACTGTCTCAGAGCATCATTTATGGCACCAAGTGCAATACTATAACTCTCCTGAGTCAGCGACCCTTCTTCACCCAATATGATTGCTCGGCGACATAGGTCATTGTATCTACGGACTTTTGTTTGTACCTCATCCAATCTTGTGGTAATAGAATGCCTGCTCGTGGCAGCATTTGTCCAGCGCTGTAAAATATACCTGAATGGGATGGTAAAAACACCTGACATTTGGAGAACCACAATGGCATGCCTACATAGATAACCTCTGTATTGAAATAAGCCGCATGAGCAATTTATTTCTGATTTCTGTTCACTCCATTCCACCATAAAATCCTCATTATTTTCAAAGTCTTTTACAGCATATGTTACACTCAACTCATCTCCTTGTTCTTTTTTGAGATGACATGCAGATGCTCCCAACACTTCCACTTGAAACTTCTTGAATATTTCATGAGTGTATACAAGAGACATTTGTTTTTCAAAAGGTGATGGAGACTTCAGCTCTGGTGCTTCATGCCATGCATCAAAATTTGCTTTGGCCTCCTCTTCATTTCTGTCTTCCAGGATTAACTTGTATTGTCTAACAAATTCCTTCAAAGAAGTTTCCACACTGACATACTTGTCAAAGAAAGAGTATGGGCCTTCAGATCTAGAAGCTGCAGACAATGCAGCAAAAGATACATCTCTCATGAAAGTAGGCACCCATAGCTTGCGGTTTTCATAAAGTGATTGCATCCATTGATCATCCCGAAGATTGAATCTTTCTACCAACTTCCACCACCTCTTTTCAAATTGTTCTTCAGACCATGACTTGTGTATACATTTTTGAAATTTTGCCAAAAATGCGTCATGCCAAAGGCTAAGATATTGCAGTTGTCTTGGAATCTTTTCCAATACACTGCACAGGCTAAAAAAGTGACGACTATCCGGAAAGACAGCCGCAATAGCTGCTTTGATGGAGTTGATTTGATCAGTAAGTAAAACTTGCGGACTGCGCCCCCCCATTGCTAGGCACCACGATTGCATTAACCAAGCGAATGTAAACACTGTGTCATCTGCAATCAATGCACACCCAAGTAATACGGGCTGGACATGATGGTTCACTCCAATAAAAAGAACTAATGGAAGTTTATACTTGTTTGAGAAATAAGTGGTGTCAAATAATACGACATCACAAAAATAAGGATAATCTTCAATGCCCTTAGCATCAACCCAAAACACATTTCTTAGTCGATGCTCTTCATTAAAGTCTAGAGCATAGAAAAACTTTGGATTCTCTTCCTGCATGTGAACAAAGAGTTCAAGCAAAAGTTGAGCATCTCCTCCTTCCAGAGTCAAACTCCGACCTCTATCATGCTGATTCCTGATAAAATTTTCTAGTGGACCTGAAAGCTGATATGCACCGTACTGTTTGGCCATGGAAGCCAAAATCTTTCTTCGTCGTAGTTTTGTATCATTCTTAAGAGGATCAACATTCCTATGACTTCGGAAAAAATGTGCTTGGGCGGGCAAAAGTTCATGGTTATGCTCCTTTACAAAACTATGAATATACCACTTCCCATTTTGCCTTCTCTTCACATGCATGCTTGCTTTACAACCTATCTTAGGTGAAGGTCTTGGATTAACAGCATCATCAGACTGTTGCTTATTTCCATACCTTATACACGAAAACTTTGCATCAATGAACTCCTTGGATGCCCTAGAACGACGACTACTCAATTTTGCAGTACCAAACCCCACAGACTTAGCATATTCTTTATAGAATTCGTAAGCAGCCTCATGCGAATCAAATTCCACATCCTCTTGAACCTCAAAACTCGAGTTTCCCACAGCTGAATTAGACTCCATCACAAGGCTCCAACGCCTAATCCTGCCTTTTTTCAAAACAGCATGTTGAATTTCATCTCATAACCTCCAGAATCAATGATACTGAACTAACAGCCCACCTCATGAGGGATGATGGTGATTGTTAAATAAATGTTATATCAGCATGAAAATAAAGATTCAATCTTTAGATTCTCCATTACTGGTATACCCTGTAAAAACATTCCCCCAAAAAGAAAGGTAAGAATTTGAGCTCAGAACTAAGCCACTATCACGAAGCCAGTTCTTAATTTAATCATTATTGCAATAGCGATCAGTTCTTATTCCTGGCAAATTAGCAGAAACTTTCTACTAAAAGAAAGAAAAAAAAAAAAAGACAAAAAGAGTTCTAATTCAATTTAAAAAGACTAAAAAAAATAATCCCTTTATTTTTCTGGGTTAAAAGCCAGGAAGAAATCAGAGCTAAGAAAAATAATGAGATGTCTCTCGTAGAAGCGAACATTTTCTACCTGGAGAGCGCGACGGTGACAGCCGGTGAAGGACCAAAGGCGCTGAAACTGCAGAATCACAGCGGCACACCAAAACAGGAAATCTTTTTTGAAAAAAAGTTCATGAAATCAATGGAATATTGTCCAGAAAATGGGTTCAAAGAAGAGGAATAAGGGCAAACGGTACTCGGGGCACTCACAGCAGAGAGCAGGTTGATTCGGCTGGAAAAATGGACCACTGAACGGCGAACTTCACCGGTAATTGAAGTGCACTGACGGCACCCAAGTCCGTCTAACGCCAAGTTTTCTATTTTTAAAAATTGCTAATTAGTCCCTTGAACAATATCAATTTAGTCTCCGACCATTTAAAAAGAAGAATATTAATCCCAAGGCAGTCAAAATTTGATATTTTCAGTACCTTTATTATTATAAATTAATATGGAAAATATGGATTACCAAAACAAAAAATTATGATGTTCAATCGAGTACTTGGCTTATGTTTTTCATTTAATAATGGAATGAATATTCTATTGATGAGAAAAATTTGCCATTGTTGATACTCAATCTGGTAAAAAAATAATAATTTAATTTTTTTTTGTCCTAACAAAAATATTCACAAACGTGTAAATTTATTATATTATATAACGATGTGCAATCAAAATTAAAAGTTAAAAGGATAAAAATAAAAAATACATTAACTGTATTGTATATTAAAAACAGAATAAATTGTCCAAAATCAAAAGTAATGCTCCGTTTGGATTGTTTTTGTTTGAAAAAAGTTATATTGGAATATGTAAAAGTATTTTGAAGGGAAAAATAAGAAATGAATTTTTAAAAAAAAATTATATGAGAGAAATTTGAGAAGAAAAATTGAAAATAAAAATGTGTTTGAATTTTTATTTTTGTTTAAGAAAAATTAATTTTTTGTAAATAAAAACTTTTATCCAGCCAAATTTTTATTTTAGAATATGAGAAGGTGGCATACTCCGCCAAATCTAAAAATTGGAAGAGAGTTTATCCATTGTGTTCTTTTGAATTGCTAATATACAGAATACAGACACATTGAGAGTGAAAAATCACGGAATTATATCATCTGTAGTTTTCATGAATCTTGTAGCAAATACAAAGTACCATAAAAGCTCTAACAGATGCAAGATGCTTAATTTCAGCACCACCTCAAGTCCAAGTTCAATAGATTCAGAGATAAAGTTTGTAAAATGGTTCTGGAAGGAAAATTACAAGCACAAAACTTCAGAGATACAATAAACGTTGACAAGCAAAGATTAGAACGTCCATGCCCACGAGAGAGTTTGAGCCTTTGAGGGGCAGGGGAAAAAGGGAAATTTAGTTGCATAAAGAAAATACTGCAACTTCTTCAATGTCTGTCTGGATTAATGCAGAATATAATTGAAAACTCAACCACCGGTTAGCCTGTTCTTTTGTAGACAGAAACAGTTAATTTCTCTTCAGTCAGAGCTCATCTGCAATCCCGCCATCATCGGCATCAGAACTGCATTTATACACAAACTACTGGTTAAGGAACATTATGTTGATGCGGAAATAGCCTGAATCTCTATTGATTTCCTTCCCCCAAAAAGCAAGAACAAGATAAACTGCCATAACTCATGTCAACTAATACTGTGGCATGGAATTGAAATTACCTAGTTTGATCACAATATCTCCCTAGGTCTTCACATAAAACTTTGCTCACGCCTCCAACTTTAACAGAACCCTTTTTTATCAATTCTGACAGCTGATTTGAAAATTGACAGCAGTTAATTCGTCTTGGCAAGTAATACACCCTCATTGAGAAGGCGACATCTATTGGCAAGAAAAATGAAATTCAGGAGAAAATAAGAGAGAGCAACTCACCTCATCTTCAGTTTCCTCAAGTAACCTACTCACAGTGTAAACGTTGTTCAAAATGAGTAACATCTATTCGGAAAGGAGATTTAGAATGCACATCACATGGTAATAACTAAAAGGAAACAATAAAGTTTCAAAGAAATGACCTTTTGAGAAAGTTCTAACTTGATGCAAGTCTCACCTTCCACAGAAAGAGGATATGTCTTTCGAATGTGCTCGAGCTTCTTGTTTATCTGTCAGGAAACCAAGGAATTAATATCCTTAAGAAACCTGAAATTTGTCAACTTCATGATCACTGAAAGTTAAATAACCCATGTTTGCACAAACACTCTAGAACTCGAGCATTTATAATATCTTATGTTTTACATACTAGTTTTCAGGAGATCCCAATTATTCACTTTCATCCATACTTGCGTGTCAGAATCCGCCTGCCAATTTAAAGCACAAGCACTACCATCAGCTACTCAATGAAAAATTTATCTGGAGGGCGCCAATACTCTTAATTGTAGAGAATAGATGTATTGAAATTGTTTAATCCAGTAACACATAGCAGACAAAATGACGAAGTAACAAACAAGAACACCAAAAAGTAAAATATACCTTCTCAAGAGTATAATCTTGCATCTTTTCACATAGCCCATCAAGAAGATCAACAACTCTCAAATCACTAACCCTGTTTCAAAAGATCATACAGGATGGAATGAGCATGCTTTCATGATGAAAAGAAGCATATGGAAGCATTATTTCAGTAGAAATTTGGAGTTCAGACAATTGTAGCCAGCCAACTTGGTATTTTCCAGATTAGAAGATATATGAGCAGTAATGGTTTACATAGCATGATTGCCTACTTCTGTTGATTATTTCCCAATGTAAAAAATGCATTTTTCTTTAATTTGCTGCCTAGATTAAAATGTAGATGCACTTGAAACATATTTAGTTTGTTCAGATAGGAAAGTAAACCTGTGTTGTGAAATTTTATCATAGCTTGAAATAGTATGTAACATGCTATCCAATAGATAAGTCATACTTGTATGGATATAACCAACATAACGTATTGTCAACATTCTGGCTACTAAAAGCTTTGAAACATTCAACTATGAGAATTACTAACACAAGGCAAACAGAAAAAACTACGCATCATATGAAGAAATTTGTGAAGATCTATACCTGTAATCTATTACCTTTCCTTGCCGCTGACCCTTGGAGTCCAACCGGTGTCTCATATCCAGATGATTCTTGGGTCTTTCCTGGAGGGTGTACAAAACAGTTAATTGATGGAAAACTTGATAAAAAATGATTTTGATGTAATGTCAAAAAAGATGATCATAGGGTCTCCCCACCTGTCTAAATGAAATATTTAACACAGATGGATAACTAACTCCACCGATGGGCTCGGGAACCATATTTAAGGGTACGTGCTAGAAAAACTAGGTCCAGTACCTAAATATTCTGCCTTTCTAAAAACCTCAGCTATTTTAATTATCATTGTCATATCTCTTTAATGTAAAGACAACTACAGTGAAAATCCAAGACTCAAAGCACGAAAACCTTAACAGCATTACACCAACCAACTCTTAAAAAGACTGATATAACATCATTTCAAGGTGTTCAAATTCAGCCATTGGCAATGACCACCCAATCAAGGAATTTTATAACGCTATTGAATATGATGCACACGTAAAATTTTCAACTTTTATACGTTCTATTTCTTATGTTGGCAACCATTATCTTAATCATGAAAACCCTTTCCATTTTTCCACACAAATGCTAGCTTTGATTCTTTAAAGTTCAAAGCCTTCCGGATCCAGCGGAACGGAATCTCAAATTTATTGTTCAATACAAAATCACAGTAAAAATCCCATTACAAGAAATGATCACCCAAGCTTAGCAAGTTTTTCCCAAATCCTAGTTCATTTTTAATTAGTACCACTGTACCATCCGGAAAAAAATGAAAAACCGTTGGGAATCAGTAAATGAGTGAGCGGAAAAAAAGTTTGAGACGAAAATGCTTACGCTCATCAGCCCCCGCTCCAGCTCCTCCTGCAAATTATCAAACAAGTGAATCAAGGATTGCACTCTTAAACCAGTAGTTTCCATTCTAAATCATACAACTAAACCGGAATAATTAGTAAATAATACTACAAGCAATGAAAAAATTGATTACTCACGGCAATGGCGGTGCAAGCAGAACATTTATCGTCAATAGAAAAGACTGAAGAGATGATTGATAACATTGCAATAACAAAAATCAACAGCAAAAATGGTTTCTCAGCCATTCTGAGCTCTTTTAAGCTCTGTTTCGCTCTTTTTCTTCCTTTCTTCTCTGTTCTTCCTGGCAATGTATTTTGATTCTCGCTGAGGAATATTCAACTGAAACACAAGTAATAAATGGGACCAAAAAAATGTGGTGTCGATGACCAATGATGAGATGCCACGTATGCAACTCTTTCTTTGCTCGACACGTAGGATTCAAGGCGGAAGTGGGCCTTGACTCTTGAGTTACTTCTTTGTTAAGCCCAATTTGGGAGAAAACCGTGGCCTAGTAGTTATTTTGGGCTTCCTCGTCAATTTTAGTGGGTACCTAAATGGACAAGTTAACTAACACATATGGGCTAAGGTCCATTACAGACAATCCGAGTTTGAGGCAACCATGAAGCCCAAAAAAATTTTAAATGAAAAGGGCAAAAAAAAATAAAAATGAAATAAGCCATTAATTGACAAAAACGCTAACCAGGGGGTTTTAGGCTTAAACCCTACAAGGCTACAGCATTTCCCAGGTCTCCTTCCCAGCTGCGTATTCGTCTGCCACTGGGGATCTTTACCAGACCAATATTTGATAATCGGCCATGTATCGAGTAGCTACCTCCATTGCTTCATCAGTCAGGTTTGATGCAGCATTTTTATTGATTTTGGCTTTTCCATTATCTCAACCCATGCAAAACTGACTTCCTGATTTTACCTTTTTTTCGTCTTGCTTTCTTTTCTCAGGTCCTCCGCTACCAAAAAAGTGGGTAACACCTCATTTTGAATACATCCCATATTTTTTTGGGAGGCTATTTCCTTGATTTAATGTCATTATGTTGCCTTTTTGGGTATTTGGTTTTGGCATTTCGTAGAATTTGCTATACTTTGCCTACCCAGTTCATGTTACTAGTTGTAGAACATCACATTCTTGGATGTATTACGTCTGAAGTATGCTTTCTTAACCCTTCAGGGGTCACTAATAAAGTTGTGGACTTGTTTCAATTGCTAGCTTAGTGAGCACGAGGAATGTGTGTATGCCAGTATTTTTTGATTGGATTTAGCAGTGGAGCATAAAGAACTTAAAAAGGAAAAGATTAAGTTCTTAGAAATTGTTTAGTTGTTTTGCCCGTGGTATTGTCTTGAGCAGAAAGTGGTTTTCCCATGTAGAATTCTGTTACACAAATTTGTGACGGTTTTTTTACTTGAATGTTGTTTGGGTACTAAAGGTGATCGCTTTTTTATGACTTTTTTCCCCTCTTTGGTTGTTTTGATGTTAGGTATGTAGTCACTTCATCTCTAGCAGAAATTATGTTGCCAAGGATATCAATTTTGGAACTTCTGCTCGGGCAGCCATGTTGCAGGGTGTGAACGAGCTTGCAGAAGCTGTCAAGGTCACCATGGGACCAAAGGTAACCGGCTGTTATGAATGTGTATCTTTTAGGGAGGAAATGTTTATATATCTTCTCACAGATTTATGTTAATGTAGTTATGGCACGTGATTATAGTAGCGAGCAAGTTTTTGAATTGCCATCTAGATGCCCAGAGTGATAAGAAAGTGTCTTCTTTCATATATAGAAGACTTCCAAAGTGGAATGTTGTAACTAGATGCCATTTCTTAATTTCCTTCATGCTCATATACAGGGTCGCACTGTTATTATTGAGAAAAGCCATGGGGATCCTAAGATCACTAAGGATGGTGTTACTGTAGCCAAAAGCATCCAATTTGAGGATAAGGCAAAAAATATTGGTGCCGAACTGGTGAAGCAGGTTGCTAAAGCTACAAATACTGCAGCTGGAGATGGTAATTTCATAACTTTGCATCACCAGAGTAGAATTGACTCATTATTCAAATCATAGCATTCCAAGTAACATGAACACTAGGATCCTTTGACTTCAATTTATAATGAAGAACTTTGTACATTTATGTGAGTAAAAGTTATTTTTTTTTTATTTAACGAGATAGGCCTTCTTTAACATGAAAGTCTTGTTTGAACTTTAGTCCTCAGTTGGTTTTAGGGTACACCATCATTTAATGTATTGATTACTATGAGACGGATAAATATTTTCTTATATTGTTTCTGCTTTTGGGATTTTGACTGTTTATTTTTTTTGTGACTGGGATGAAATTCTCAATAACCATTTACAGTTACTCCCAATTAGATTTATTTATTTCTATTTGTAGCTGGAAATATAGGATCTCATGATTGAAATCTTTTGGTTGCAGGGACCACTTGTGCCACTGTACTAACTCAGGCAATCTTCACAGAAGGTTACAAATCTTTGGCTACTGGTATTAATGTGATGGATTTACGCAGTGGTATGAATATGGCTGTTGATGCCGTTATCCAGGACCTGAAGAGCAGAGCTCTGATGATTAGTACACCTGAAGAAATTACACAGGTGATTATAGAAAGGAAGTTTTATTTTGGTAGAGAAGATTCTGATAACTAATTAACTTTGACTTTCTAAGAGTTTACCTAGGTTTGGGCCGGACAAGGTTGATACCTGTTGAGCATATAGAGATGGGAACATAGACACTCTCAAACTCACATATTCTCATTCAAGTGTGTGATTTGTATCAATTTCATTTTTAGTATTATCCTCTGAAACTTCTGTTTCATAGATGCTGTTCCCCCACCCCCCAGTTTCAGCCATCAGATCATTCTTTTGCCCATGAATGTTGGTTGAATGATTGTATTTACTTCTGGATCTAATTTCATTGCATACTTTAATTTATTGATGTCTTATGGAGAGCAAGCATTAGGATGGTCTTTCTTCATCGTAGACATTTTCCATATATTTCCCTCATCATAGACATGTGTTATTTGCAAAACAGGTGGCCACTATTTCTGCAAATAATGAATGTGAAATTGGGGAGCTAATAGCAAGGGCAATGGAGAAAGTTGGGAAGGAAGGAGTCATAACTGTTACTGTGAGTGGGCTAACTAATATTAAGACTTTGAGATGTTATTATCTGCATTTGAAGTTGAATTCCATTCCTAATTTGGAATTTTGTAGAATGGGAATACTGTAGATAATGAGTTGGAAGTGGTGGAAGGGATGAAGCTATCTCGGGGATATATATCTCCATACTTTGTCACTGACGTGAAGACGCAGAAATGTGTAAGCTGAGATCGTACTTTTCTGAAACTTTACTTAAATAATAGTCAACAGGTTTGAGTTATTAATGTTACATATGGAGTTGTGGTTGTCAGTTTTCTATTTTGCTGCTAAGTTATTCCAACTTTCGAGCAGTTTTTGGACCCAAGTTGAAGGAGTAAAGAAACATAAAGTTATATGTGCAAGATTTTAACTGTTTCTATGTCATTTATTTTGTTGTCTGCTCTTGTAATTTGATTCTATGGCATTTATTTTGTTGTCTGCTCTTGTAATTTGATCATTCTAAGTTTCAATATGTTGTGTCATGTATGATATTATGCATCTGATATTCTTCTATTCACATTGTATTGGTGTTGTTTGTATAGACAGGAATTAGAAAATCCTCTGATCCTTATTCATGAGAAGAAAATATCAGACATGGACTCGCTTGTGAAAGTATTAGAGCTGGCTGTAAAGGTAATCAGACTTTCAATGTTGGCTCATTTCCACATGGTGCATTACTATAGAATTCAAAGCTGGTTTCTTATGATGATTCTTTTGTGGTCTCCTTTTCTTAAGTAGAATCGCAGCCCATTGCTTATTGTTGCTGAAGGTGTAGAAAGTGATGCACTAACTATGCTTGTGCTAAACAAGCATCAAGCTGGGATCAAGGTACTAGATTGTACAATAACGGCCATTTTTTTTTCTTTATTTTCTTAAAATTATTACTATTATAGCAGTTATACGTATCAGTAGATGGAATTTCTACATATTTCAGATATTGATTTCCTCTCCTAGTGTCAATTATCTGTACTTCCCTTGTAGGTTTGTGCCATCAAAGCTCCAGGTTTTGGGGATAACAGAAGAGCAAGTCTGGAGGACCTTGCGATCCTAACTGGGGGAGAGGTTAGAGAAGAGCCAAGCAGCCAACTCTTCATTTCTCTATACCTTGTATCTTTTAGTATCAGAAATTAATCTTTTATGCAGGTCATAAGTGAAGAACAAGGTTTGAGCCTTGATAAAGTTCAAATTCATATGCTTGGTACTGCTAAAAAGGTCTGTTTACTTGAATGCACATTCATGCACATGTAATGTTATTCAAGTTTGGGCTCATGTCACTGCATCCTGAGTGCAGGTCACTGTTTCTCTTGATGACACAATAGTTTTACATGGTGGTGGGGATAAGAAGTTGATTGAAGAAAGGTGTGAGCAGGTACCGTTGGATTCTCTGATGGAATAGAGTGCTCGATTGTATATTTTCATATTTGGATAGTACTTATTGCAAGTAATGAATCTAGCTGCTGCTGAAGCAGATAGGTGTAATGACACAGTTTGGATGAAGGTTCTTTTCCTTGGGCAAATAATGTGGGGTTGCCCACTCAAATGGGACTTTTCATGTTGTTCGATCACTGTCCATATTTCTCCCGCTAACTGGCACCTTCAATTAAAAAACTAATGCATTCTTGGGCTTAACCTTTTTTCTTTGCCGCCTTGGAAAGGAGGGGGGGGGGTGTTATGGTTGTTTTGCGGGGGACATTGGATATATTGTACAGCTACCTTGCCTTATTAGTTGATAATTCTTGAAGATCCCGCATCAAAGCCCTTTATGTCTTTCGTCCTTAAGCCATCTGGCTTCAATCTTATGCATAATTATACTTCAAAGAACTGTAATAAGGGAGGTATAATAATTTATGCTTGTTTACCTTGGGATTGGGTTCAATGTGTCACTTTGGTAACTTAGATTTTGTACAGAGAACCCAAAGTTATGAGGCATGTGTCATGTGAAACTAATTTTTTAACACATTCCTCAACAGCTAAGGACTGCCATGGAGAACAGCACAGCCATGTTTGACAAGGAGAAAGCACAGGAGCGCTTGTCCAAGCTCTCTGGTGGGGTTGCTGTTTTCAAGGTATAATCTCAGCTGGAAAAATATGGTTCATGCTTGATCTTGTTTGACCATTCTTCTGCATCCTTTCTTAGGTTGGAGGGTCTAGTGAGGTGGAAGTTGGAGAAAGGAAAGATAGGGTTACAGATGCTTTAAATGCTACAAGAGCGGCTATTGAGGAGGGCATTGTTCCAGGTGATATTTGTGTTTTAAATTTTATGCTGCCGCTTAGTGTACCAATCTAATGACATGGTAAATTGCTTTTCATAGGTGGTGGTGTGGCTCTTTTGTATGCCATAAGAGCTCTGAAAAACCTTAAGGCTGCAAATAATGACCAACAAAGAGGAATTCAAATAATTGAAAACGCTCTTAAGGTTGGCTCACTCAGAATTTCTTTATTTTTCTCATGTCAAATTGTTAGTTCCCATCCTGAATGTGGACATGTGTCTTATGACAGGCACCAATTTACACAATTGTCTCAAATGCTGGCGGTGATGGTGCTTTGGTTCTTGGCAAGCTATTGGAGCAAGAAAACCTCAATTTGGGGTATGATGCTGCCGAAGGTTTGTAACTTTGTTCTTTTTGTCATTACTTCAGAATGTGTACTTACTGAATCTGATTTCTAGAAGTCATCTATTACATAATTTTGAAAGAGATTGAGACAAATGGTTAATTTGATACTATAGTCTGATTTTCTGATGTTCAGAGATTTCTTTGTAGTCTGGTAACCATCCCTGAAACATCAAGTTCTATCATTGATGCATTTTGCTTCACCATTTTGGTGTCACTCTTTTAAGTTTTGATTCATTTATAAATTTAGGCTCAGATGAATAAGTTTGTTTTTTAATTGATTGCAAAAGCTGATTATTAACTCACTTCAATACTAGAAATAAATTCGCTGATTAGTAATTACTGTAAAATATCAACCTCTTTATTGGACCTCTGCTGACTTTTATTCAGGAGACATACACATATTGACTCGTATTTGTAGTTATATCACATCTGATTATATATTTGCTTATGATGCATGTATTCTATCATCAATCAGGTGAATATGTTGATATGGTGAAGGCTGGAATAATTGATCCAGTGAAAGTTATTAGAACAGCCTTGGTAGATGCTGCCAGGTAAGGATCATAGTCGTCGCTTTCCTTCTTTTCTCTTGTTGCCGATAAAGTCAGTAGTTGCTGTGCTTTTGATTTTTAATTAACAGTGGCTGTTGCGATGCAGTGTTTCATTGCTATTAACCACTGCTGAAGCAAGCATTGTGGACCTTGAAGGAGAGAAAAACCCAATGGCAAATCGCGTCCGAAATATGGATGCTATGGGTTTCTGATCAGTATAAACAGAGTTTTATACACACAAGTAGGCAGTGGTAGAGATAGGATGGGGGCAGTTTGTGCAGTTGTCCCCACTGAACCCATTTGACCCTTGAAATACTTTGCCAACGCATTTTAGAATTATATGTAAATGTATTTCATATCATAATTTCTCATTTCAGACAATCAAAATAATCAACTTTCTGATATTCCTTATAAAACTTTTAATTTTCTTCAACAGACACTTGAATAATAAACAAATATTTTAAAACTACTCTACAAAATCAACCTCTAAGAAAACAACACATCTGACGAGATTGTAGGTTATATTGGGGCAAATACAGGAAGTTAACTAGAAACTTTTCTACAAAATTTTGTACATTTTTCTATGTATTGCATTTTGCGAGGCTAAACAATGTGGTTGCACCTTTGAGATCATGATGTTCTCCGGCACAATGGAAAGAACCTTCATCTTCATTGAAACCTGCTTGTTCATCTTTGAGAGTTGCCTGCTCATCACTGGAATGCATCATAAAAAATTCATCATCAATTAATCAAGAAAATCAGAAATTATATGCTTTCAGCATGATCCCAAATAAATCATGATGATTTATATGGCGTCATCATAATGATCAGATATGTATATGCAATACAGACCTCTGCTCAATTGTTTGTTCTGATTCAAATCTGAAGTCTTGAGGGTCATCAGATATACCATCAAATAATGGTTTGAAGGCACGGTTGCATTCATTTATAGAATTCTGCTTCGCCATTGGCATAACCGATGAGGTTGTAGACCCTTGCGTGACCCAAGAATTTGTGGTAACTTCTTGTAAGGTTGCGTTTTCATTTTGAATCATGTATTGGTCTAAATGATGAGGTTGGAGATAATTTATTTGCAGCTGCTCGTATGAACCCAAAGGCTCCATTCCGAAGATGTCGCAATTAGCCGTGGAATCTGTAGCATCATCGGGCACTAACATTTGCTGTTGATGATGATGAGCCTGCGCCTGTGCCTGAGCTTGTGCCCGACACAAGGCCAGTTGATGAAGGACAAAGTCAAGCTCGGCCTTGGTATAATCAATCTGACGTTGTAATTGTCTTATAATCCTATAACATCCGCCAACAGGATCACTAGCTCGCACATCTGATTGGAAAATAATGGTTCTCATGGCTGCGTCTTTCTCCGGTTGATCAAGGTTACGTATTATCTTCGTAATGTTGCTGACTCCAAATAATTTATGGGCATTAAGGAACTGTCTTTGGCGATCATGAGGAAAATAAGGGGCGAGAATGCAGTCGGGCGCGCACTTCCTGCGTTGGTATTTACAAGCAGCGCATGCCTGGGTGGTGTTTACCCTTGCACTGGTTACGTTGCTGTTGCTGCTGCTGCTGTTGTTGTTATGCATTTTTCTTGGGGTGGAAATATTTGTTTCTTTTTTAGGAGTGTGAGATATCGGCTGCGTCTCCGGCGGGGATGGAAATGAGAGAGAGCTTTGTTGATCTTGGCTTTGTTTCAGGCGTTTCTTCCCTTCTTTTCTCAATGGAAGAAAGAGCATGATGAAAAGGTAAATGGGGAGAGATTTAAGGATTGTTTTACAAGTTTGTGAGAAATAATAGGACCAGAAGATATTCCTACATTTGAACAAATGAACATACAAAGTTGTTGTTGTACATTAGTTCATTTTTATGTTGTTGATTTGTGGTAAGTAAAGTTTCTCCAACTTGGTCAATTAATTGGAATATCTACATTGAACAAAAGAAAATGGTGGTGAATCCATGCCACCGTAATTACATAATTCCTCAACATATTTGCTTGCTTAAATAAATACAGATCACTTCTTGCATCTATTTCTAGAACAATGCTAATTACCATTCTCCTTTTTCTATTATTTACCCAAATAAATCAAAAGAAAATAACAAACTAAATATATATATATATTTGTTTACTCTGAATATTGTTACTCTAATACTATTATTTATTCACCGAAAAACAAATCTATAATATATATCAACGGGGATAATTTAGAAACGAAAATGACTGCAATTTTAAAAAGTTTTAAGGGGCAGAGTACAATTTTGTGGAAAAATATTTGGGACATAGACATTTGATTGAAAAAGAAGAAGAACGTCGTCGTCTTGAAGTCGTCCCTGACATTTGCTGACCTCCATTCCATCCATTTCCGAGACACGAGGTCACAAGGTTGAGCTGTAGGAGATCTTCTGTTTTTCTTCGTCGATCGATATTCTGAAGATAACCCACATAAGCCATCAGACGAAGAAGAAGAGGGTTCCACCGTTTTCAGATATATATATTTTTTTAAATAACTCCTCATTGGCTTCTGGAATAGGTAACAATCAAGATTCAATTTTTATTCAAAATGTGGTTGATTGCTTCAACATTTTTTTTTTCTGGGGTTAAATCCTGAGTTCCATTGTATGAAATGCTAATAAATGTACATTCATCGGCATAACTGTGTTTATAGTGACTATTTTTGACACTAGAGTTTGTGTTTGTCTTTTTTATTTTGAATTTATGTTATTCACTATATAAACTAGATTGGTGCTGAAACTGAGTGTTGAGTTTGATGTCTGGTGTTTGAATGTTGTATTTTGTGGCTCCGGGATGGATTAAATTGAGGGAGAATAGAGGATATGGCGAAAACTTTTGAGGGTCATTGAGGGAAACTAGAATTTTGTCCTAAGCAATTGGTTTCATAATTGGTAGCCTCCTTTTCTTCAAGGTCTGTAGGAATTTTGTTTTTCTTTTCTTTGGCGAAGGATTTTGTTCATTTAATCTAGTTTCGTGCAGTAAAATGTGCTACCTGCTATGATCTTTTCCTCTGGAGGAAATGGAAAGATAAACTGTTTTATTTCTGATATATGGAATTTTCTGCTGAAATATGACATTGCTTCACTATGACTTGCATAAAGAATGTTATTATCTGCTGCTAGTCTACCCACCCCGTTCCCTTCCCAACCTAAGAAAGACCAATAAAGAAAAATCTACTTCAGTTGTTTTGGCAGTTGGATAGGTTTTATACAAACGTCTGATTCATTCTGTCTTTAATTTGCATCCTCCTCTAAGAATATACATGTTTATTTGAGACTCCTGCAAGTTTTCAAGGAAGGTTAAGCGACAAGCAACTGTTGTCATCTTTGATGGGCATCCTGTCACTATGTTAACCTGCAAGAATATCTAAGAATTTTCTCCTATTCAATATCACTACTGTCTTTTGGTCATAGACAATCTCAGTATCTACTATTATTATGTGGAAATCTCTACTTTGTCTGTCACATCTTCTCAATTAGAATATTAAATTTTTTTGCAATTGCCGCAAAGTGCTATGTTGATTTGCTAGTGCGTGGAGCACACTTACTGTATTTTGTGGCATATAGCCTCAAAGTGCCTACTTATTTGTGCTATCAGGTAGACAACTATGACAATAAAACCGACTGTTGCCCTGAGAGCTATACTCGTCGGTGGAGTAGCTGCATTTGCAAAAATTGCTGGTGTTGTTAAAGCTGCTGGTGGTGCAAAGGTAGGTGCAACTGCTGCTGCCATGACAGCTGCAGCATCTGCAGCCTATTCAGGATCAAAGAAGGAACCAAAGGATGCTGCTAGGCAGCCTTCAAATTCAAAGTGATTTCTGCTCAAGTTAGGACGTGATCATGTGATGAAAAAAGGAACTCCCTGCTAGTTGTTTGGGAAATTTTGGACTTGCTAAATTGTACTTTACTGGAATAAGTAATATAGACCCACCGAAATAAAATTTTCTGTCGTGGCAGTAGAAATGGCATGCCAAATGGCCAATTGATTTATTATGCATCATTCTAAGACAAATCATACGTACCGTAGCTTGTATGGTTAACTCTAAGCCATACAACAATCTGTTTATAGTCAGATTCTAGTTTTTGCCTCACATTCTTTCCGATTTGGCTTCCATGAACTGAGAATTGGAATCAGTGCGTGCTGTTTTTGACACATAACGCCATTCAGTTGGTGATTTAGCATCTCGTTATTACAGCTGTGTTTGTTTGCTAACCGGGACATGTATTGAGACGCTGGTTTTTCTGTCATGTTTGGCAGTCATTGAAGTAAGACTGCATGAAGAAATGCTTATACAAAGTATTGACACCCAAATAGCTTCGGCATAAATTACAAATCCTATGAGAGTCTGCGGGTGTGGTAATAATTGTTAAATTAATCAAACAATAAGTCAGCTTACATGTGTGAAACAGAAGAAAGAAACAGATGTAGTAATCAGCTTCAGATGTGCGTTTGCTAATAGATCCAATCATGAAAGAACTAACGCCATACGTGTTCTTCCTCTTCAATGGTGCTATATGCAGGAAGTTCTAAAGTTGTTTGTTACATTGGACTCAAGTTGTTGAAACATAAACTGCCCCCTTTTTCCCTCTATACATCCCAGAGATCACCAGTTCCACCTTCACTCTTTCCGGCGCAATGCCAGACAAGTGTGGCGTGTTCAAAATGATGTGAAGATAAACTCAAGAGTTTTAATCAGGAAGATCAAACTTCAGCATCTTAATTATTTTTTGAACCAGTTGAACTGCATGTGAAGTCTGGCTGATCGGTTGAGCTCACAAAAAGCTCAGTGCTTGGAGATTCCAACTCCAGTATAACCTAACAAGTCAAGCCAGTGATACAATTAAATAAAAACCGGAAGTTCAGTAATCCAGTCCAAAACCATTCTGCAGAAAGTAATTCTGGTAGCACTATATTGGAAAGCAATTACAGAGCACAAAATCATTAACTTTAAAAATATTTCACAAAGAGAAATGCAAAGAAAAGTGAGCAAATTTCATACCAGAACATTTTTCCCATCTTTAAGTATTGGAGCTGGAACGTACAAGTTACATTGTGGCCCAACAGACTGCAAGAGATCAAACAAAAGATATTGCTTTCAAGAATTGTTAATCAACCTACGATTGCTGCATATGGAAAAATATAAGGTACAGGACAAAGAGATACAAA
Source organism: Gynochthodes officinalis (assembly GCA_020080225.1). Taxonomy (NCBI): domain Eukaryota; kingdom Viridiplantae; phylum Streptophyta; class Magnoliopsida; order Gentianales; family Rubiaceae; genus Gynochthodes; species Gynochthodes officinalis. The sequence goes on along the minus strand of CM034625.1, from coordinate 11,741,139 downwards.
AAGACACGTTTACCGGCCAATATCGTCCAATATTAAACCCGTTCACAAAAGCAACTCCCTTACTCCAGCCCCGGAAAGAGATGTACGTGTCTTTAACTTGGTCAATAGGGAATTGACCTCGGTAGAAAGTTGGTTCCAAATTATTCCCTGCGCAAGGAGGAGAATGGTTGTCACCTACTATTCCTTAAAGTATATGATAGTCTTCAACTAGAATGTAGTTTTTAGAATATATGCAAAACTTACAATTTCTGTGTTTCAAAGTTCGGCGGGTAGATATTTTAAAGTTAGTATCTGAAAGAATGGAAGCAATGTTCCGGTGTTCATTTAGGTTGTGGAAAGGAATGGAGAGCATTTTCCACTTATACAAAGGTCTGCCACCCACAAAAACAGAAGATAAGATGCCCTGCAAAACAGAATACTTGAGTAGTGACCATTTTCCACAAATTGATTCACATGTGACCAATGAAATTAAGCACCAAGAATAACTTCATGATTCATATATGCATAGGTTATCCCACAAATGCAGACCCCCACCCCCCAACCAAAAAAAAAAAAAGGCATAATCCCGACATGTTGAACTTCCGAAAAATAAATTATCAGCCTCAATGCATAAGAACTTTTGCTACACCGCATTATAAATGCAGAAACAGCATAACAGCATCATGATCATAGGAAATCAAGCTAAACATTGAATTGCTATGAAGCATAACGTGAACTACTACTACAAACATAACTGAACAATACTGGAATGATAGAAGGGCACAATCAGAAAGGAAATAGCACACATGGCCCGTTATTCAAACCATCATTACATGGGTAACCTGAAAGGATTGACCTATAACTAATTTGAGGATGTTTACCTTCCTGTCAAACATGTATGGCCCATAATTCACACGACCCATGTTTTCCACCTACAAGTGCAGATAAATGTACACAAAGTTAAAATAGCTTCCATTCCGAAAATTCCAAAAAGAAAAGTCAAACAAGCCTGGAAAAGACAGTTGAAGAAAATTTGACTATTGTAAGCTTTGTTTCCATGATGAAAGATGAATACAGCTTAAAAAACCCATTTTACTTTAAATACTGAAATACATTCAGACTGCTAAAAGGATAAAGAGACTAACTTTTTATTTGAATGATAATCATATAAAGCATACGTAATTTTTGCCATTTGAATAAAGCTCAAACTTCTATCAAGTGTCACTCGGAACCAGAGACTAGGAAAAGATTATTAAGAATATTTTGGGATCCAGTCGACATCCAAGATCAAACAGCAACCCAAGTCCAAGTAATGAACAGGGCAAAATGCAAATGAAAATGAAAAAGAGAAAGTTCAGTACCAAAATATAAATCTTAGTCCGGGACACGCATTTAGTAAATGGAAGGTGAATGGGTCTATTTGACCATCTTTCTATGGTGCCAACATAAATAGGCCTCTTTTCATCATCACCATCTGCACATGATACAAATACTTGAGCCCTGTCATGCACCTGCAGTAAGAGGACACATTATAGTTGGGCTCTTTTTGTCATGCATAAGACAATCTCTGAAATAAACTTTTCAGCCTTTTTTTTTAAAAAAAACAAAAGCAAGGCCTGGAAAATGCTCTCTTCCATAACTTTCCCAGATTTTCATTCCTTCACCAGAACATTTATGCTTTTTGAGAGCATAATTACCCTTTGGCCTTCCATTGAAAGTTCAGAATAAACACATGAAACTAACCATTTTAGAACTTATGATAGAAAACAAAAGGGATCACCTCTGGTATGGACAACATGCTACCACTGCTTTTTGATGTGTACTCAGATGCATACAGCACAAAACCAAACATCTGAAACACAAATTAATCAGAAATAGATACATCATCTACGCATTTGACCACTCAAGAGAAACATGAAAGAAAAGTATCAATAAGCACAAAGGACCAAAATTGTATAACCTGACCAACAGACTCCATTGACAGTGGGTTTTCAGATTCAACCACCAAAGCAAAGTCTTCATTATCAACTACATCAAAGAGGGAAGCTGATTTCTGTAACCCAATATGTCCATAAGCTGCCTTTTCACTATCGGGAGGAACAGCAATTGTCGTAGGCTCACTATATCTTGCAATAACTGTTTTAAGAGCTGTAAACAGATGCATTCTACATTATTTAAAATATAACAGGGTATTTCACTAAGTAGACTGTTCAATTTTTTTGGGTCAAAAGTTTGAGAAACAGAATATAAAATGTGAATGTGACAAGTTTATCACAAAAACAGAACTTTAAAACTAAATTTAATAACCAGAAACACATCCGAAATCAGGTAAATTAAGCACGGAAATGAAATTCACCTAAGTCTAATGTGTTTCAAAGTCTTCAACCATCAATTAAATCTTATAAAGATAAATGGAAAGAAGTCCATTCTAAAGATCCACTTGGAAGTACACATAAGATCCCAATATGTTAACCTCACCTTTGTACTTTGGATTGTCCACATCACCAGATTCTCTAATTGGTGCATCCTAATTGCAAAAGAATGGAACTTTGGTGAGGAAGAACTTTTCAACTTTGCAATCAAAACAAGCACGCAAGGAGGTCAAATCTCACTCACATAGTCATAAGATGTAAGATCAGGTTTATAGTCCAACTCATCTGCTCCAGTATTTGCGCCATTGTAAAACCCAAAGTTTGTCCCACCATGAGCCATCTGGAAACAGAAGAAGTACTTCACCATATATGGTAGCAACAACAGGCACAGAGAGAGGCTGAGTTCAGAACTATACATAGAGCACAACAGATGCATTCATCGATAGAATCTTTTCCAGGGAATTTGCGGTAAAAGTTGCACTTGTACTTGCAATTTTCTCTGCCCAGTGTGTGAGCCAACCTGTGTAAAATTCCCTGAAAGAATAAATCTACTGGAGCTTAGCTGGTGCATTGAGGAAGGGGGTAGGAAAACCATAAAAGTCAAAACAAAATTCTTACGCAGAAAGAGGTGGTGATTTCCCTGGCTCATTGAATTGCTTTTGCAACTCAAATATGGGCCGTGGATCATCTCCAGTAGTGAAATCCACAGCTTGAACAGAAAAACACAATATCAGCAATTAATGGAGCATCTCATAAGCCAACATTAAACCTACAGGCAAGCGAAGCACTTGTAAACTTAAGTTCTGTTATTTTCACCTTTAGGTGTTAAATTTTGCTGAAAGGTTTACAACTATATCCTTGAACAAGTTCCAGTGTTGCAAAATTCTTAAGTCAGTTAGCAAGAAAGTAATCAATCTAATTCGACATATTCATTGACTTGATTAAGAGAATTTCCATAGATGCAAAGGAAGACAGAGTATGACTTTAGAATGCAGGTACAAATCAGTTTAGAGAACATAGCCAAATTTTAAGCTCAGACAAAAAGTACTGTGCTGCAAGAAAATGCATGAAGAGGGATCTAGTCAAGGAGCTTGACACAAATATCTTGATTCCTTAAAGCCAAAAGGTTTACCAGAAAATAGTTTGTATTAGCCCTACATGAGGAAGTATTAACCGCATTAAGACGGTCTATGTAATGATGAAGTATACCCACTTATCGATGACTAAACTTCAAGAGATTGTAAAGCAGACTTTTCTTAGAAAGAGTATTATACTTAGTAACATGCGAGTATCAGGTTCATTTATCAGTCATCTTTTGAGAAGCTTCAACTTCTTGAGCTTGAGAGAACCCTTACCTGAAAAGACAGCATCTCCAGAAATTGTTCCTTTCTCAAGAGTTAATCTTGAACCTCCATCAGTAGTGTACCTGCAAACTATCATAATCATTACTTGGTTGAAAGCAATAAAACTAAAATTTAACTTCAGCATTAAAACTGTGAAACCATTTCAGCAATTTAACTTCATGTAGAAGTGTCTAGAAGATACTAATTGAAACAAATGGTGGCAGCAACTGCATCAGAGAAAACTCTAGATAAAAAGAACAACTTACAAAATTACTTCTTTCCCAAGGTGCCCTCTAGCTAATTTGACCAAATGGTGTAGGTAAGCTTTATCGTCCCCATAAGAACCAAATTCGTTTTCAATCTGTCACATGTTCCACATTCAGAATAATGTCTGTTTAAACAATATCATCTAAGTGAAACAAGATGGGTAAATAAAAGAACATTAGGAAATGGAAACTAATCATGTTGGACCAATAAAAAATATATATATTTGCTATAAAGCCTTGTTTACATAGAATGTCAGATAGCAAGCTTCAAAGAGGAAGAAAATCATTCAAAGAATTAATACTTAATGTTTCCACAATGGTAAATCAAAATCTTCAAAGAAGTTCAAAGAAACAACCAAAATAAATAATCTGATCTCGTCTGGGTGTAACCAGTAATTCGACATTCTCTCAATAAAACTCATACTGTGCTTTTTCATACTGGCATTTAGGGATACCAAATTTTTAAAGGAAAACATATCAATTAGAAGGCCATCAAATCTAAACTCAGAAACTTGGGCATTGGTACAATATTGGGATCAACTTATTATTATGCTCTTTGGGAACAAAAATAAAGTCTCACATAATTGTTAACTGAAAGTCTGCTGGAAGGAACTAAATTCAACATCTAGTAGATGAAGAATGGGTGCACTCAAGATGATCGAATATTCTTAAAGTTAAAAGCCAAAAATATAATATTTCAGCACTTGAATGGGCCAGAATATGTAGCTAGTTTTGACTTGTCGCAAAAGTAATGTATATGTGAAACAAACATGGTATGAGGGTACTTAGCTATGAACATTGGGCACAAACAAATTGCCTTTTTTCCCATTATTTATAGCACTCTGTAAGACTATACCACTGGTTACAAATGTCTTGCACCCCTAAATTCAACTGACTTGAGATTTTCAGTTTCCACAAGTCCTGTAAACGCAATTAACTCACCTGTACCATAATGATAGGGCCCCCATTGCTGTAAAGAAGAGAATATACTTTTGGAAGTAGTTTATTCCACCAGCTTTCAACCTATATCAGATTGTTTAATAAATGAATCCTGTATTAGATTTCAGATGTCATGACACATATGATAAATTTAAAAATCACATATAAATCAACAATGACGAATGAATGATATTTGGGCATATACCAACTTAAGGAAAGCAGGGTCAGAAGATCTCAATCTGATAGCTGGTTCTTTGGCAAGAAGCCAAGGAGGAAAGCCCCCTAAATCCCATTCTGCATCAGAAAATCTGTATCAATTGGAACCATATTTATGAAATCAAATAGAAAAAGTAAGTGACGTGGTGGCAATTGCTCACAGATGCTCATTAGCAAATAAGTTGATTTAGACTATCATATGTAAATGGACAGATGAACTTGCTGCCTTCCATAGTGAGAAAAGTTAACCATACATCACAATCAACAGCTTTGTAATGAAAGTGGCATAACTGACCTCCACATATATAAGGCCCAGCTCGAAGCATAACCAGCAAATTCAATTTGTGACAAAGTTTCAGAAATGAAACTACATCAGCAATGCCGTCGAAAACCAGTTTACCCTGCCTTGGTTCATGTAAATTCCATGGAACATAAGTTTGAATTGCATTCAAGCCCAACGCCTTTGCTCTCAACAATCTATCTTCCCAGTACTGAATGAAGTCCATTGATTTGAATCATAAAGCTTCGAATTAGAATTCACTTGAAGAGAGAGAACTACAATAGCTAGTGCAAATGACACCAATTTGCCTTTTGCAAGTACATTGCTGAACGTGACAAGAATTAAACACTATAGTCAGGAATTTTGGGAAACTGGAATACATCCGATCCACCTTTCATAAACCTTATTTCTTCAAGAAGGGTCAACGCCTTTTAGGTTACTATCTAAAGTCTGGAAAGATCATTCTTTTGTGAATAAAACCTTTAAAAGAAATCCTCAGGAAAATCTTTTTTTCTCAAATTTAACCCCCTTTTTTCATTTGTCAACCATTTTAAACCAGACGGTCCAACTTATGACAAAATTTTATCTTCTATAGACAATTCATGCTGACTTCCTTCCACTCCACTCCATTCCCTCCATTTTTATCAAAATCTATCACCACAACAAAATGCAGAAAAATTTTTTATATTACTTCCTTTCCGTTATCCAATGAAGCATGATCTCATCTTCATCTCGAAACAGAATATAAAATGAAAAGAGTAGAACTACCTCGGGAAGAACCCGAAAGTAATGCAAGTCCCCACCAATTATCCTAAACGGCTCTCCGTCCTTCCAGAACTTGTCCTCCGCTATCTCAAATCTTGGATCATCACCCTTGTCACAACAAAATTATGTCAAAGATCAGCTTTTTGTTAAACAGAACAACAGAAAACCAACAGGAACATACTTCAAGCTTACAAAAAGTAAAGGGATCGCGCGGATCACCTTTTTCTCGAAGTGGTTGGAATCGATGAAGTCAGAGACAGAAGATAGTGAAGAAGAGGAAGACGGCAAAGGTGCAAAGACTGGTGCCAGCGTTCCCAAGGCAGCTACAGCAACTAAAGAAAGTAATGCAGTAGTTCTCCAGAAGCTCCGCCTTCTTGCCATTGCCAAGAACTTGATAGTTGTCCCGGTGGCAGCTGAGGTAGCCGTTGGTGGGGGTGGCGGCGGCGGCGGTTGTCTTCTAGTTCGACTACTGCTGAAAATAATAGGAGCTGTAGTAACACCCGCATTCATGGGAAGCCCACTTTTCCTGTCTGGGTTATGGCATTCACCGCTATCCATTGCGATTTTCTCTGTACAAAAATCTTTTTCTTTGGTTTTTTTTTCATGCTAATCCATTGTTTCATTAATATGTTAATAAATATGTTATTGAATTATTCACTGTGAAAATTTTAATTACAAATATCATTTTATGTACTGGGCCAGTACTTTCCTTTTTTTGGGCTCTTTTTTCTGAGAGCTCATTGGACCAAGCTAAGAAAAATCAAGGGAGGAATTGTTTTGGATTTTACAGAGGCTGACCGTTAAGGAGCTGGACAGGCCCAAAGAGCTTTATTTTATCTCTACCGCATCCCTAATGAAAACCCATCTGGAAGCCCACGTACTATTCCATGTTTGGCAGCGAAATGGACGTCACTCAATTGGGCTTCAACTCGGTCCAAATTCTAAAACCCAACGAAACCCGCAATGCAACACAGTAAACCAAATGGAATGATTGCGCGAAAGAATGACCCGATCCAAATTACGGAGACAAAAAGTACAGAGAATTGGGTTGTTAAATGGCTGACCAGTGACCACTGCTATATCATTTATTTCCCAAAAGCAGATCCGGCCTAATAATTGATCACTGGATTACTCAAAGAGAAATGCAGGAACCAAGCCCACCCTCCATGATTGCATGAACTTTCCCTGCCCCCTCTCCCTTAATTTTGTTCCACCAAATCAAGAAAAAACAAAAAAAAAAGGTGTTACCTACATATGTACACACACATGCATAAATGGTGCACGATATATTGTCAGTCCGCTAAATTAAAAAATAAATAAAAAGTTAGACGATAACAAAATATAATTCTATTGATAAGCATTTCCACCTTTGATCTACAGATTTCATATTTAAGAAAAGGGTCATTGGAGAAATTTGAGTTATTTGGACCAGTTCCAAGGGTTACAACAAGGGTTGGGTTGTTCGTTCATTAAAACAGTATATAAGCTAGGCTCAAAATATCGTGAAACAGTTTTGTCCATATCTAATATGAACGTTAGAGCATTGATAAGGCCTTTCTCTGATACGAGAGAACCGAGAAGGGCGCACATTTATGCTTGATAGCCAAGTGCGGAACGAATAATTGTTAAAAGCATTTAAATAACAAGCTCATCTTGATCTAACGAATAATTTTTGGATATTAAATGTATGCTCTAATTACTATGGACATGTTTGTTTAATTGACATATTTGAATGAATAGATATTCAATTTATTAGATTCTGATCAATTCATGTGAAAAATCGACCGTTTGGAATCTTTAGAAAGTCTGTGAGCGCATGCAGAAAAAATATAAGTAGTAAGAAATTCAATTATTTGTGTTAATAAGCGATGATGAATGATGCAGGTGATGGTATCCAATGAGTTCAAGGAGATGGGATTAGCGTTAATCAAACATTTGTAATTTGCTGCTTCTTGTTGATGGATCTAAGGATATTATTATATTAAACGAGAAAAGAAAGTAGAGGAGATGATAGGGATATGTCATTGGATGCAAATGGGGAGAATGTGGTGAGAGTTTTTGTACGTATGTATGTATGCATGTATGTATCTGACAGGGACGACGATTTGAGATGAAGAGAATTATTAGCAATGTTTGCAGAGGAATCTTTGTTGGCCAGTGTTGCTGGTCTTGTTACTATAACTGATTTAAATAATAATAATAAAAAAAATGACAGGTGCCTAACAAAAACAGCACCGATTTCAAGGCAAACCCCACGTACGTACACCCCATCTAAATATAGTCTCATATTAATCCTCCGACACAACCACCGCCACACCTCTTAAAAAACGTCGCCTAACATGATGCAGAGAGAAAATTTTGTTTTCTTTTTTCCGGGGAAGGAATTTGGCATGCATGCATATTGATTATTGCATGGCATTTCCTAGTTGTTGATTTGGAGGTTCGACTGGATTTTGTGGATATTTAATTTTACTTTGTTCTTTGTTCTGAAATATATTTCACCGTATTTTTTTTAAGCTGAAAATAATTTGTTTTTTGAACTAATTCAATAACTTTTGAATTTTATTTTCACTTGTTTAAAATATTTAAATCAAATTATTAATAGTTTATTAAATAGAGTTTTAATACCGCAAGTAACATTAAGTTTTCATATTAGGTTGGCTCTACCAAATTGTTCTGAGATGAGATTTTGAAGGTGACTGTTGTAAGTAGCATTTTGTCCTGTTTGCGAGTTCAAGAGGTGACTCCCCCACGTAATATTTAGTTTTTAGATTTGATTAGTTATTTCATATTAAAATATTAGATAGAAAGAAATATTTCTTCTTCTTTTTTTTTGGTCTAATCTAATCAAATCTAGTAATTATCTTTTTGAATTAAGAGAGAGTGGACTAAAGCATTGAATTGCTAATCCATTGCACGAGTTACTCATATTGAGGGTTCCAATCTCTCTCTTTCCGTTTTCATTGATGACTTAATTTTTTTTTTTCAAAATTTTCAAATTCTTTGTTCTTAGTTAACTATGAAATCCTAAGAAAATGTAAAAGAAAACCTATTAATTGTAACACTTCAGGCAAATTGGATCAATAACTTTTGAAATTTATACTCAATAATCTAAAATGTTAAAATTAACTTATTAATACTGTATTAAATATGGTTTTATATGCATTTTTTTTCCTTAATTTTTCGATGTAAAATTAGAGTATCACAGTTTAGTATAAACCCAACCTAAACAACGTAAGAGAATTAAAGAGATGATTGATTGAGAAGGAAAGGATGTGAGGAGTAAGAACTTGAGCAAGAAGATGTATGGTGGATGGAACATCAATGTCTGTGAGTGGACGCACGTTTTCCCCTCCCAGCCCAGTCTCCTCAATTAACAATTTTATGAAAGTTTTGTTAAGAGTCGTGTTATATATTGAATCTGCCATTGTTGGAAATGGGATAGCTACGTACGGCATAATGTTCATTTCTACCTCCTCAGCACGTCATTCTCAGTCTTGTATATTAAATTCATCCCTGAAATTAATCAAAACATTCTTTATAAGTACGATAAGTGCATGCGACTTAACCCCACCTACATTAGTTCTTACGTTTTCATTACTAATTGGTTAACCATTGTTGTTCTTGTTTTTCTTTATTTGTTTTATTTATATTCATAATCAAGTGAATTTTCATGGCGATCAAAGACAAATAAAATAAAAATAAGTGAATAGTTAAAAGTGACTGCAAGTTAAAAACTTTATAATGATTCATGTTATATTTAAGTGAGAGAAAATTAATAAATATCTGAAATGGTTGTTGATTAGTATATTCTGAGATGTAAATATCACAATGATCATAGTGAATATTCAATAAAAGTTTTCAATAGATAGATGTATCATTAGGATTAGGTGGAGCAGGGATTAAAACAAAAACGGAAGAACATGACTCAGTACTAATCAATCTCCAGCCTGCCTGCCTGCCTCCCTGAGATGATGAGCTGCAAAAATAAAAGGAAGTAACAGAAGGGATGCATATTGGAGGACGATGAAATGGGGAATGGGCATCAAGGGGAGAGGGGATGTTTTCGTTGCTGTCGCTGGGGGTGGAGCCTCGGGATTGTATCCCACTTGCGCCCGCATCAGGGGTCAGAGAGAATCTCTTCTTTTTGTTTGGCAAGTGAACAGCATGTCCAAACCAGGCTAACTTCCCCCATCTGACACCGCATTTTACGAATCTTTTTCCCATCTTATTATATAGGATCCTATGCCTTTGCATACACGTACCTCTCTCTTTCTCTCCCTCCATTCATACAAGAAGAATATGAATATCCTAGGAAGAGTCTCTTGGTTTTTAGTTTATTTCATCAACTGAAATAGCAGTACAATGTGGAATATAATTAAGCATGGCAAAATGGTTTTCTTTTTTGATGCTATTGATAGGTACTTGTTTTCCTCCGTGTTAATATATAGTTAGGTACTTATTGATTGTTTAATTATGACTGAATGCTAGGCAATGAATGAATGAGAATTGGGCTAATGATCATTCTTTTGTACCATGTACTGGATTCGCTTGCTGATCATTCTATCTTAAAGTCCACCACAGCTCCAAACCACTCATTCATTAAATTGACTTTTCACCAGACCGATCACACCTTGCAGCTCTACATACGCACTTGAATTATTGACCCTGAACAGGACTTGAACGTCATCATTAAAGTATAAATCGATTCCCGTTTCTCAACATACCAATCATTATAGTACCATGCAAGTTCGCCAAGTATCATGCAATCAATGCCGTAGGACACACTGCAATGGAGAAGTTAGTGTTCCTCCGCTTTACTTAACTACACTTAAGCAACTAATCACTGTTGTTTCTTTTTTCATTTTCCGGGTTTTTGGGTGGGGTGTCTATTATTCTTTGACTTAAAAATGCTTGATTCCACATAAATTTTGTCCGCTTTATATACTCCAAAAACAAAAACTCTCTTGGATTCTGAGATTGTCCAAAAACTATTGCAAGTATATATTAAGAATTACAGATATTAATCTTCATATGATCTGTAACATATACATTTATGCAAAATGCTGCTAGCTAGCTATAATATCAGGGGGTTTCAAGAACATTTGAATTCTTCCTCTCCTTGGACCAAAAAGAACCTGGATGATAAGATACTTAACCAAAAGTCTAGCCAAGCTATGTAGCTTAAAAACTGACCAAAATCTAACCTTGCCATGATTCTTGACTTGCATTTTGATGCTCATTGGAAGCAGTTGTACTCATGCAGTTGCTGAAATTAGCAATGCTGAAAATTTCGCTCTCTGACAGAGGCCTTAAACCAAGAAAATCCCTAGTCAAGCCATCATTGCCACCACCCCCATTTCTCCCCCGGCCACCATTACCTTCACTGTTGGTCCTCATGAAGGAAATATTTGATGTCCTCGACAAAGTTGGATTAAAGTTTGGATCTTTCTTTTGGTTCACGAGAATCCCACCTAATGCATCTACAAAGGTTGACCCTTCAAATCCAGTTGTTGCAGAAGAAAGAGAAGTCATCATCATATCTTGAAGAAGAGATGGAGATGCTGGTGGAGGTCCACCTGTACTACCTGCAGCAGGTCCTGCAGAGTTTGCAGCTTTATTCCCAAAGGCAGCCAAGCCATTGACTAGCTCTTGATCACGTGAGGACAAATTCAGACCAAAACCAGTTGTACTATTGCCAGAATCAGCAGACACGTGACGACCTTGGTGGGGCCTCAGCATGGCATGGACTGGTGCTGCTGCTGAGCTTGTTTTGTTACTGCTCATGGTTGCTCCCATCTGGGCTGCTTTTTGCAGCAATGCAGTTGCAGATATGTGTGAGGAGGTTGCAGGATGAAAGGGCGGAAGGTTAGGTCCGAGATTACTAGGGTTAGGGTTTTGATGGGCGAGGGACGAAAATTCTTGATGATGATTTTCGGTGAATTCTTGATTCATTCTTGCGGATGGGAAGATAGAAGAAGTAAGGTCTATTGGTGGTGGGGGGCCTGGACCGGCTGCAGCGGCCCCGGGAGAACATGCCAACCATGGTGGGATTTCAGGCCTTGGACTAAAAAAATGCTGCTCCTTTTTCAAAGAAAATAAATGGGGTACTTCCTGGCTGCCGAATTGGGGTTGAAGAGGGATAATATTGTTTCCATGGGATGCCGAAGAAGAACCTGATGCTTGGGAAGTGAGAAGTGGTTGATTTCCTGGAATACCTCTGGCGCTTTCTTCTGCAAGTGCATCACAGAATGCTCTATGTGTGATAAAACTGTCCCTCCTGAAATTTTAAACCAAATTTTAACAAGAGAACAAACATGGACAGTCATAAAACGCCAAGATAACGCACAAGTCGATACTATGGTTTCAGTACCATACTTGAAGCCTATCACTCTCTCATGAGTAGGATTTTGTTTGCTTCTTTGGTGAATGATAGTATAACAATTAAGTAATAACAAATTAATTATTCTTATGACCATTTTTCATCTTCAATCGAGGAGTTTAATAATCCTCCCCACATCACTTTAGACTCGAGAAAATTGGAAAAGTGAGGAAGGAAAAGAGAAAACAAGAAAGTCAATTGGCTGAATGAGCTATCTACGATGTCTATCTTTACATCTAGAAAATATACAAGTTAGAGCTGGGACAGTAGCAGTCTGCAGTGGTTTGATTGATTTTCATACCCTTTCGTTACAATGATTTTGAATTGAGTTAGTTACCTTGAGAAAAGGGTTCCACAGTCACATCTGTACTCCCTAGTGCCACAGGTTTTAGAATGAGCTTTCCAGTCTGATTGAACTGCATAACGCTTTGAGCATTTGTCACATTTCCACTTCTTCTCACCGTGCTTTCTGCAAAAGTGCTTCTTGATTCCTGTGAGGTCTCCAAGGGCCCTTGATGGATCATGGTGTACACAACTAGCTTCTGGGCACACATAAACTTTCTTCCTAATTACGTCCTTGTTTGACCTCTGCTTGAGCTTCCATGGCAGATTATGCCCTCTTCTGTGAAGTTGAAGATTCTGATCCCTCTGAAACCCTTTGTTGCATATTTCACACACAAATCTATTAGTTGCTAAGAGAGCCCTGGGAGACAAAGCTATCACTTCTGCATCAGGGTCTGATCCAAACATTCAAAGACAGAATTAATAATCAGAAAGACTAAACAGTTAGATAAGGTTGATGTAAGGACGATAAAAATTGAATCTTTATCAGACCTGGATTGCCTGGTAGATTTCTCTTCTTCTTCACTGGCTGAGGTTGAGTAACTTGAGTTTGATTTTCGGGTACAAAGTATTGCTGTTGGTAAATGTTTCCTCCATTATCATTTCTACTGACTGAAGATGCACTTGCTTCATTAGAAGCAGAAGTCAAATTGGACATGTTTTCCTCCACGATAGACTGAGGTTGCTGCACTACCAGAGCTTTCATCGTTTTCTGATATATGAAGCTAACATCAACATCAAATCATGGCAAGACTTTCTAGGAATCTAATGTTTGCATCGTGACTCACAAATCTGATTTTTATTTTTTTTTTAAATCTAGGTGGGCTTCAGATATGTCATATGTATATGAGATCTAGAGACAAACTGAAACGTAGAAAAAGCTAAAGTAGGTGAAACTGGACAAAGAGAAGAGGAAGAATCAGGTAAGGTGGCAAAAATTTGGCTTCTGCAGTGAGTCTTTGTTTGAATCCCGAAACCTTCAACTGCCTCCTGATGCTGGTTTATCCTCAGTTTGGCACCAACCCAAATGACAACGTTTGTTTTTTGATGAATAGGAAAGAAAAAAGAGAGATAGACAACCCTCCTTCACCTACTGCGGACTACAGTTTCATGATTCAATGGATTTTCTTGCTAAAATCAAGAAAATCCAATTATAACCCACGCATGTAAGAACAAAGGAAACCAGACTAGAGCCTAGACCAAGTTCTTATTTTGAGCCTTCTTTTTTTCTTTTTTTTTGGTGGGATGTAAAGAGAGAGATAAGAAGAGAGATGTGGATGAGAAGGGATATCCCTCTGCAAACTCTAGCAGTCCATCATCCAGAAAGAGGATACACCCAAGAGCCAAGACCACACTACATCCCCTACGGCTAACTCTGACGTGCACTTTCTGTCTTTTTCTTTGTTCTCTTCCCAACCCAGAAAAATCTCATCTTTCTTTATTGTTTTTGCTTTTAACAAAGTTCAAATTTTTGTTACACACTTTTGCACAAAGGCAACACCTTTCCCTTCTCTTATAAAGTAAGTTATAGAGGGGGGAAGGGAAAAAAAAGGAAGCAGTCATGTAGAAAAAGGGTTTAATTTAAGAATTTTTTTTTTTTTTTTGTAAATGCCAGAAAAGTGATTGAGAGACAAAGAGGGGAGGGAGACAGAGATGTTTGGTTTGTAAAATTTTATTTTCATCAGCTCATGTGGTGATGGATGGGTGGTTTCGCTGCAATTTATTATTATTAGTAGTAGTATAGTATATTGTTAGTCTTTTGTAGACCCCTCAAAAGCTTTTCAAATTTACAGCAACATGATTGAGTTATTGATTAACTTGTAAGAGACAAGGCTCATGGCTAAAAGGTATTATCCTCCTCACTTTTCCTTCACCTTTTCTTGTTTGCTCCATCATTTCATTATCAGTAGTAAACCTCAAAATTTTTAACTGTAAACATTGCAGAGTTTTCTGACATTCCTTTTATTTATCCCCGCAGCTTCTTCATACACATCTTGCTATAACAACAAAAAAGAGGCATTGGATTGGCTTCATGGCTGCCTGCCTAACACTCCAAAATACATGCCCCTCCTGCTTGTTTATACCATGATTCATGATCCCTTTGGCCATGAAAAAAAAACACAACTCAATCTTTACCAGTGATTACACGACATGTTGTAATGCATGCATTCATGCATGTTAAGAAGATTTTACATTCATTATATTCCGAATAACCAGAACCCAAATTCAGTGAAGGCCAGTCCTGTCTGGAACCCTCTCGAAATAGAAAAAGGAATTGACAGGAATCCTATTTCCAAGAGGGAAAAAAAAAAAACCATTTAGGAGAAAATTAAATGATAAAGCAGTTGTGTGATGCTGACATAATTCCGTTGCAAAATTATTGATTGGTTGACTAGTCTCATATGATGTCTTTCCACAGCGTCCAACTGCGAAATTTGATATATTTAATCCAAAAGAAAAGTCACTACAATTATTAATGTTTATTTAGCACATTGCTTGATACCTTAACTAGGTAAGACCAACAACTTTTTCTTAATCCTAAAGCTCACTAATTCCATAACAACGTTAAAACCTCAAAAGAGATAGAGGGATTCATTTTATTCAAGAGTAAATTGTAAAATTTTTTCCTAAATTGTGATATATATACCCCATGGATCTTCCATTTTGAAATTTAACATTTTCAACTTATTTATTCACTATAATATAGTCCGATTTTATATATTTTTTTCCCTCTACTTCCATAATTTCAATTTATTCATCGATATTCGATGATCATGTATATTTGTTGATGTTGTCTTCACTAGTAAAGCCTTCCTTCCGCCACATCTTTTTGACTTCCATTGGCATAATGCTTCCTTGCTAAAATTTGAATTAGCTTAAAATTAAATATACTTTTCATAGATTTTAGTCTAAATTTTATAATTTATTTACATACTTTGAAAATGAGTTGAAATAAGAGAAAAAAAAACAAAAAACTCAACCTAATATAATAAATAAATTCTCTAATTATAAACCAAATTCAATTCTGACAAAAAAAAAAAAAACAAATGGACCCTAAGTCTACAAAGAACGAGAAGGAGTTGCATGATTACATGTGAATTAAGTTGATCAATTATCAATTAAGGGATGGGAGTAATTTGATTAATTTAGAATACTCATAGTTATTTTATGTCCATTTTGAGCTTTGATTTTCATAGAAAGACACCATGATTAATTTAGTCATACAAAAAAAACTAATGAAAATTAAAACTATAATTAAGTATCATATGTTATGACCCAAATTAATACGTTTCAACGAGGTTGTTTCCAATGTACTTATTATAGTAATTAATTACAATGAACAACAACAAAAGGTATCCATAACCATAAGCAGTGGAAGTATCATGTGTGTGTATGAGCCTATTTATGGTCTTGTCCATCCCACTAATAAACTAATATTTGTGTCGCAGTGCATGAAATTAATAATGCAATCAACCTAATAAATTAATTAAATTACTAGATGGGGGATATATTAATTAAACTTTGATTTTAAAAAAATAATTGTTTTCTTGTCATTATCCTGTTTGTTCTTCAATGAATTTTTTTTTTAATAACTGGGGATCTTGCTTTTTTATTTTTTAAAATAAATGGGGATCTTGCTGAAACCAAAGTTTCAAACATGCTTTACCAGCTCATCCATCCGTCCCCCCTCGGCAAAATAATAATAATAATAATACTAATAGTCTTTCAGAAAAGAAACATTTTTTAAGAAAATATTGTGAGATTAATATATTAAATTAAAAAACTATTATGTGAATAAAATATTTAATGTTTCCCGACCAAAAAAAGTTCAGTCTTCTATGTAGAAAATGACATTAATAAAATTTCATGATGGGTCTGTCCTCTCCAAGTTTTTACCGCCACCTGTTTTCCTTAAAAAATATGATCGATCAGTATGTATGGAGTTCGTGATAGTACTATGTTTTTTAAGAGAATAGTATTTATGGTAAAAAAATTTTGTCTCAAATTACTCAATGACTGTTGTAATATTTACGTGATCGAAGATTATTACTTATATAATTGAAGTAATTATTATTTAATACTAAATTATATTAATCATTGATAGATTTTATTAAGATTTTTATGGTTTTTTAAAAAATGATTTAATTTTAGCCCTCAATTTCAAGATGGACTACATAGGTTTGAGTATTTTTCTCAAAAAAACGATCAGTATATTGAATATAAACAGTGAAATATATAGCATTGCCACTAAATATAAATAGTGAAATATATAGCATTGTTTAGTGGCAATGAAAACCTTAGAGATCACATCATGGAGTCTAAATAATACTAACCAATTCACAGAATTTAAAAACAAAAACCATATAACTAAATTAGTTAAGCGGATCAAAACACCTAACTTGAGTAGATATATCAAATTTTTGGCTCTATGAAGAAATCCAAACCACATAGGATTTCTTATAAAACTTCTTCTTTTTTTTTTTGGTATTATTCTTTATTACACATATTTAAAAAATATAATGATATTTTTTATTAAAAAACTATAACAACTGATATAACATGTTAGAAAAGGTAAATTTATTATTTATTATTTTATACTTTTTAAATAGTATGTTAAGTAATTTTATTTTATTTTATTGCATATCACGTTAATTACTATTATTTAGAAAATCTTCTTAGTCTCCATCTCTTCCCGTCTAATGTGGAATTCTTTTTTGACACATCACATTGGCGTAGACAGCTTGCCTAAAGTTGTGAAGAGTCCCAAAAGCTAGCTGGAATGAAAAATGCAACTCATTCCACTATTTAGTTTAGTTGGTTTTCACGTAAAGTTTACATAATTTTACATTTATTCACTTTACAACTTTTTTTCCATGTCGTTTCCTCCAACGTCCATGTTTGTTTAGGACTAAGTTAGAGAAAGTCAGAATTACTGGATTTTCCCAAAATTAGAGAAAATAATCTAATACAAGGTCGTTAAGTGTATAATTATCTAGTGTAAGGTTAATATTCAATACAAAGTTAATAATTATGTGTAAATATAAAATGCAAAACAAGTCAAAAATTTACGTGAGATTTATATGAGTTTGAATTCTTTAATTTTACAAATTAGTTACAAATTAATTTTCAAGGTGGGTTTCGGACATAGTTTTCAGAATTTCAATCCAATCTCATTGATCCTACCATTCAATCCGATCTCATCGATCCTGCCATCCAAATTTATTAAAACTATCATGATTCTAACTACGATCCTATATTTATTATGTGAATAAAATATAATTAAATTTATTCAAAAAAAACTTTCATATTTAAGTAAAATTAAGATTTATCATTATATAAATAACTTAATTAGTTTAATCATACTTTTATTAGTTTTTAACCATAAATAAATAAATTAGACATAAATACCTTTCGATCGCGATAACAATTGAAATATTAAAAAATGATATAAAATGTTATAAAAAATAAAAATTGAAGTAAAATCATTTAATTATAAATTATACATAAATATTCTACATATCTATTCATTAATAAAATTTTTAAAAATAATTTATAAATTATATTTTCTTAATTTTTTAAAAATTTTACGATAAGGGCTCAACCTTGGATAGATAGTGGAAACTACCAAGCTAGAGTACGATAGGGGCAGCGGGAATTTTCGGTGGAGCGGTGAAATGCATAGAGATCGGAAAGATGAGATCTAATGTAGATCCAACTTTTGATTCACTCGTGGGATCTGATGGTAGAATCGTAAGATTTTTCTGAGATCCATACATCCTTTTAAAATAATTATTAATCAATATATGAATGGATATGTAGAAAATTCATGTATAATTTATAATTAAATGATTTTATTTCAATTTTTATTTCTTACCTAACATTTTATAATCTCAATATTTTAGTCATAGACTAAATAATACAATGTAAGCAAAAGTTACTAGATTGATGGAATATAGAACAACATATAAGTTATCATACTTGTATATCCATCATTTGAGTCTCCAACAATTATTCCAATAATTACATATTCGATTTGACCTATGGACAAATATGTAAGCATGGCGAAAGCGCTCTGATGGGCCGACACTGACACTGAGAAACGAAAGTTAGGGGAGCGAATGTGATTAGATACCCCAATAGTTCTAGCAGTAAATGATAGATACTAGGCGATCCGATCCCATCGATCTGATCCTGCTATTTTAAATTAATTATGTGTAAAATTTTGATTATATAAACTATGGTTTCAGATCCCCAGTGGAGAAATGATGCCGTAGATAGTGAGAAGCAGGAGAAGAAGAGATGAGGGAAGGGAATAGGCAATTTTGGAAATGGCGAAGGCGTTAAACTTGAAAGGGAAAACGAAGGCCGAGTGGGGGAGAAGCGGAGATTGGGAGAACAATCCAAACACGGGCGGTGGGCGGCGGGCGTTGGAGAATTTTGATTTCTGACCCAAACGAAAGAGAATTGGGGGGAGGTGGGGCCAAGACCTAGCTTCATGTGATGGGCAAATTGCAGGGGCCCAGAAGGGAGATTGGAAATAAAAGTAAAACACGGTTCATTATTATTGCGGTGCAGGCGGAATTTGCCGGGTGGCTTTGGTGAATGAGGGGAGAGAAGGGGAAAGAGAAAGACAAGGTTTGAGTTCGCGACACAACTCAACATCACATTTAATAAAAAGATTGAATCAAAGACGATCCATCCCCACTTCAATTTTCGCATTATTACACTCATGCGCACGACCATAACATTCTCTCCCGTCCCCACCATCCTTATAATTTTTAATATTTATGCTTAAATAAAACACTAAACCCTTTTTTCTTTTTCTTTTTCTTTTTTTTTGCCATGTAAATTCACTTAGTCATCACCACCGAATTAGATTGCATTTAATGATAGCGTGACTTGATACATTTATGATAAAAAATTGACATATTTAAAATAAAATCTCGAATTGTTATCTGTTTTAGTCATATTTTTTTTTACAAGAATAAATTACTATGCTCTAAATACAGACACAACAGTTGTATAGAGCTATATTTTTTTCACAACTGGACTTCAAAATTTGAGTATATATAAATTATATTTTAAAATATACTTTTATATTTTTCAAAATATTTAATTGTAAAATAAATAATATATTAAAATTAAAAAAGTGCTTGTTTTTTTGAGAACCTTCTTTTTTTTTTTTCAAACGGAATGAATAGAGATACAATTAGCTGTTTTTTCAAAATGTCTTTTTAGACTATTTCTCAATGGCCCGACTATTTACTGAACGTAACAATCATCTGCTTTCACTTCCGAAAGAAATTGAAAATTATATTGAGAATCTTACACCATTCATTTGATACAATTAACCATACACATCTCATCCTCTACCGATTTTCCTCTCTCTTATGTATTTGTGTCCCCACGCATTGTCGCAATGGGAGAAAAAAAAACTAATTTGAGGGTACGTAGTACGGGCGGGGGCGGGGGAGTTTTACGGTCACAACTTTTAGGCTCTGCGTTTGTGTGGCTCGTCATAAGGGAGGGCGGCGAGAGTCCATTTTCACGCCGACGCAAGTCAACAACGTTCAACGTCACATTCACATCTCGTCTCACGGCCCGCGGTACCAGAAAGATACCGAAAGGATATGGGCCCCGCCAAAAACCCACAGCCCAAACCACCTCTCGTCTTCCCATCTATAGTTAGAGTTGGACAAATTCCCAACCAAGGGCCGCCCCTAAAAACTTTTGCCATAGACCTACGGACACAGCTATACAAAAACGCTTTCCTACGCGCCTACAGGTATTTATTTTTATTTCTTCCGGGGGAAGAAAAGTTACACTAGTAACTACAGCGCTGAACGCCAGAAATCAAGTCAATAACACGCAAGATTGAAGATTCTTCCCACTGTATACGTAGAAGGCAGGCAAATAATGAAAGTTATTTTTTTACAAGTGTAGTGTAGCTAATTCCATCATAATTCCCAAATTAAAAAATATCAAGATAACATGTGCTCATTCATGTGTTTTACACCTTACATATCAGCTACAGACCACAGATAGGCCTCCGTCTCCGTAGCTTGTTTCTCGTTCATCCTCTGAAACATTTGCTTCTCAAATCCTATTACAACACGCACAGCATCAAACATTTAGTTAGAATTACAGTAAAACACACAAAGCAAACAGTAACTGTATCTCCTGATTTCAGGGGGGTAAAAAAAAACATGGAAGTGAATTTACCATTGCTTCGATCGACGCCATCCCAATGTCTCCCGGGTTTAATACCGTATCGGTTTGTTGGAGGATGTATTCCTCTTCTTATCCAGCTATGACTCGGAATTTCCTGAGGAATGATGAAACCTGATTCTTTCATCTTCTCATTATCGCCTAAATCCTCCAAAAGTGGTTCCAATTGCTTTTTCTGAAAAATCAGGAAAGAAAGCATTTTAGAAGCCATCAAATTGTAGCAGCTACAAGAGGCAAGTCAGGCCATTGGCTCTCTCTCTTAGCGGTAAGAATTCAACAAAAAACACTACCTTCACCAAGTGTGCCATGGGATCACCAAATCTGACTCGCTCCTTGAGCATTTTCTCGAGTTCAGGATCATCCCTGCAACAAAGAAGCCCAAAAAGTTGAATGAAAAACTTCACCCCATATAGCGTGGATAAGAGCCATAAGGCAGGTGAAAAGGAAGTGCTATGGTATCGGTCTATTTCCGAAGAGCTAAACCACGAGTTAACAGAAAGGAAAAAAGGTCTCCACTCTTTTACCTGCTCCTTGCAAATGGTTTGTCTCTCTCATTTTCTAATTCCTTCAGCCTAGCTTCAGCTTCTCGTTTCTGCACCAACCCCTTACCCCATTCCAATTTTACTTCCTGAGAAAGAGAATTGTTAATAGCTGAAGAAAAGCCAAAATGGAAGAAGAGTGGGGGTTTATGTAAACAAGTACAAATAGAAAGCACTGAGATTGTTGGACTAAAACCAAGTGCCAATCCGCTTGACACAATTCTATGACAAAAAATACGGACAACTATCATGGGATTTATTTAGCGAAAGAAAAGTTGGAATATTAGGTTACTACTGAAAGTATCAATGTGTAGAGAGTTTCAACCACCACAGTAGCTGACCTTGGGCTTCTCTTCCTTCTTTTGCAATTTCAGGTACTGATCCTTCGTCAACCGCTCACCTGTAACAACACAAGGAGGGAGGGAAACAAATTAAGCGCAATAAGACAGTAACAAATTAAGAATCCAGACAATTGATAATTTCAACCAAACCTGTCACTTTGTCACGATATACAGGTTCAGCACCTCTTCCACTTATCAACGGATCCATTTCTTTAAACCTGGAACATTCAGTAAGAGAATATTCTGAACATTCAAAGTGATTAGAAAAAACCTCTAGTGAAAAAAAAGAGCAGAGGGAAAAAAACTATGTACTGTAGTTCCTCATGTGGTCTGGCAACCTCATTGGTACAGAAGTTAAAACAAATGAGGTTCATCTTTCTAGTGAAGGCATGATGTTACCACTTAGAAAAAGGAAAAGAAAACAAGAGGCAAACACAACCATTAACAACTGAAATAGTTACCTCTGCAAGTCTTCCTTCTTTGCTTTAGCAATTTCTTGTTTTATGTCTTGACCAGTGACTAGACCAGTTTTTGGCCGCTGATTTGGAGCTGATGATTCCTTCTGCTTCTTTTTTCTTGGTGGAGAAAGGTCTAAACCTGAAGACCCTAGTGCAGCATCGCTCTCATCCAAAAATTGACTGGCTGGTAGAGCAGAGAGATCACTTGACGCGGATCTATTTTTCCTGCCTTTCCTTGGGGGTGAAAGATCTGTTCTTGGAGAAGCATGTGAATCATCTTGACGTAGTCGACGTGGAGGAGAGAGGTTAGAATCTGAAACTACAGGATTTGAAGATTCTTTTCGGGGTTTTGGTGATGGAGAGGAATGGTGCACTGGTCGTTGCAGAGAACTTTTGTAATGCTTCTGTCTTTGCCTAGGGGGTGACAAATCTTCTACAGCTGCTCTTGAAGACCTGGTTTCTCGTTCTGGTAAAGGAGAATCATTTCGAGCTGTACGTTTATGTGGTCGCGATGACTCAGCATCAGCTTTGCTAGAGGGCTTTAGTTCAGGTCCTGGGGAAGGTGTATCATTCCGAGCTCTTCTTTTGCGAGGAGGTGACAAGTCAAAATCTGGTTCACTAGCAGGCTTCAGATCATGTTCTGGGGAAGGTGTATCATTCCGAGTTCTTCGTTTGCGAGGAGGTGACAGATCAAGATCTGGTTCATTTGTAGGCCTCGGATCATGCTTTGGTGAAGGAGTGTCAGACCTCTTCCTCTGCACTGGTGAGCTATTGGTGATTCTGTCAGTAGATTGTGACACTTCAGGAGTATCAGAAATTGAAACCCAACCACTTCCATCCTCAGATATGGCCCCAAAAGGGCGTCTGGATCTGAGTAACTCCAGTCTCTTCAGTCGTTTGACTTCAATATCTTCATCAACCTGGGGCTTCTCTTCATCTGAATAAAATACTTTACACTAAATCACCACAGGACAAACCAAAAATCTAAAGAAAGACAAACTATCGAACAGCAGAAATTTACCAACTTACCTGCTGAGTCATTATCTTCTTCTTCTTCCATAGTCACTTGCTTTTGCCAGATGGGATCTTCATCAACGACTAAAACACCAGCACTGGTAGTACTTTTAACCTTCTTCTTTTTCTTCTTCTTTTTGTTCTCTTCCACGTTGCCATCTTGGTATCTTTTCAGGTATTCCTTAAGTGAGGAAGATGCAGTGGGTGCACCCACCATTTCCTTGGCTAACACTGCTTCAAAACCTCTAAATTCATCAGAACAATTTTTAAATGCAAAATCTATATATTGAACATAAGGGTCAAATACACTAGCATAAAATTTAGACCTTTAAGCAGTCATTACTTCTGAATCCCAATTCCAACAAATCCGTAGTTTCTTACTATCAATTCCAAAGCCTAAGAGCATGAATTAATGCAGCATAGGGTTCGTTTGGTGCCTTGGAATTAGAATTGAATTGAAATTATAATTATGTAGAATTGAATTTTATTACATTAGAATTTTAAATTATTTGAATTTTTCTGTTTGGCAAATCACTTAAATCAACATGGAATTCATTTATAATTCCAAATTCTTTGTTTGGATATTGAAGAACATGGCTCAAAAGAATGACTGCAAATATAGAATATGACAAATATCATTTGGAACATGGGCCTTAACATCACAATAAGCAAAAGCAGGATATGAGTACAGTCAGACATAATAGAATTTCTTGTCATTAATACACAAAGACATAATACAGAAGGTGACTGCTGCCAAAATAAATTCGGCCACAATGATTATAACAATCAATCAGTAACTAAGACATATGCCCCCATAATGATGAATTGCATAGATATTTAAAATTTAAGTTACATGAATCACAGGAAAGCATCTGCAAAAAATCAGCCATTAAAAGAAGATGAAATGTAGTATATATTTCTTTATTAGTAAGACTAATGAAGTAGAGATTATGACTTACGGCTTCTTTATCTTGAAGTTTTTCTACCAAGCGTTGAATGTGTAGGAATCGTTGACAGCTACACAAATCACAGAATCAATACCCTTAGCCTTGAACTTGTCAATATTATTCTTGTAACTAGGAACGTGCTGTGCCGAACAAACTTCAGTATATGCACCCTGGAAAAATGACAAACAAACATTGAATGAAGGACAACAAATACTTTCCACAGTAATGTTTAAAAAAAAAATTCCCTATTCCATACTTCCACTTATATCAAGGAAATGCAGTTATCTTCCAGATAGTTTAAACTCTTCCCAAAGCTTCTATTACTAAATGTATTATGAAATACCCTTCCCAACCCCCTCAATGACTCCAAATTTCTGACACTATCACTTGAGATGCTTTGCTAACTTTTTGTGCATGTCCAACACAAATAACCTATTTCAAGTCAATTCAAATTCTCATGAGAAACTGAACAAGCTCTTCATAGAAGTTATATTTACTACAGGAAAGAATATTATTCAAATGCATCCAACCAATAGAAAATAATGCAGCAAAAATTTGACACTGTAAACACATATGAACAGTAGAAGCGTCTCAACTTCAGAGGTAACTGATGAGTAAATATTCTTCTAGTACTTGGTCTGTATACTGTAAATAAAAAACATTACAAGTGGATTAACAATACAAAACAAGAGGATGCAAATGTTTTGCTGTAGACTATCTGGTAATGGTGGGGTCAATCATACATCATAATTCAGAATTATAAGTGGATTAACTTCTGCAAATTTACTGCCACATTATTAAAGATGACAGGTCCAAGAAAGAAAACAACACCAAGTAGCCTCTCTGGTAAACAACAGTTTGAGAAAATTACGTATGGCAATATATCCTCTCTGTATAACTATTTTGGTCTCTAATGGTGGTCACTTTATGTCTAAACTCTAATAGTAATTATTGAAAACTCAGACTGGAGAGTGCAGCATAATTAAATTTTGCTTTCTGATGAGACAGGTAAGAGGGCTGATGATGATCCCATAAATTGCTCTGCCTCTCTAACAAGTTCCAAGTTCCAAGTTCCAAGTTCATTTTTTTTTTCCTGCAATAAGTAGCTCAGGACCGTAGGAGGAGAGGGGCAAAGGCACACAAAAAATTTCCATGCGGAAAGAATAATTTTGCCTTGACACAAGCATCTTCTCACTTGTTGCATGCGTGATTTCGTTGCCGTGGTTGGACTAAAAGCTGGCCATGGTGATTAAGTCAATACACACAACTTTCACAGATATTTTATTTCCTTTATTGCCGGAAATGCACAGAAATCATGCATGCATGAGAAAACTACAGCACATAGTATAGTAGTATACTTCTTTTTTCTGTATGTATAGAGGCACCAGTTGGACTGATTTATGATTGACAAGTTATTAAGTTATGCTACTACAAAACATATGCACTGGACAATTACATTGGGTGGATTCGCAGACAATATTCTAATGCATATCATGCATGTATCCACTGAAGTTTTCCACCAAATTTATCATTCCCAATTCATCCTTTTATGCCTGCTAGTTAGTAACCAAGCTAAATCAGTCTCCATCAGCAAGAGTGGCATACATTTTGACACTATGCATGAGATAGCTAAAGGCACAGGTAGATCATAACTTTAGATTGAAGCACTTCAGGTTCTTAGCTAGTTTTTAGTATTTTATAGTATTTTATAGTATCCCATATTCTATTATGGACCGTGCAGAAACGTGGAATGTTGGCTTTAAACAAGCACAGCATACAAGCCAAAGGTACCATCTTGAACAAAGAATGTAATATCCACGTGCAAATTATTAAATCATTAAAGAGCAATGAGATTTTACATGTTCCCATATCTTACTTGGATGACAGAAAAGCTAAGTCAAAATACATATGAAATGTTTCACAAGGATCATGCATGCTTTCACAGTGACAAAGAAACATCAAGCTTCAATAGCCATTTCCTTTCCAATCAAGCTTTAGTTTTCTCTCGGGACTTTTTGCAAACAGTTTATAGGCAATAATGAGTTTGAAGAATTCCTGAACAATGGATCACGTGAAATCAAGCCCAAAAGCAAGCCTTGGCCAACACTCACAATCTTTCTCGGCCTTCCTAAACACAAGAGCAATGCAGAAGCAATATAGGTGATTGAAAAGTTGCTTTACCGCTTCAAATTCAGAATAGGGAATCGTCCAGTTTCAAAGAGTTAAACCACAAACAATTAAGATGCATCACAAAAACGAGCATTAGGTTCCTCACTTGTTCAAAAATCCGAGAAGCCCACTTTGTCGATCCTCCTCCACAGCCACAAATCTTAAATAAATCAATTACACTTCTTGGGTTCCTCCATGTCGACTCTGGTTCTCTAATTCGTTCTCACTGGAAGAAACAAAATTGGACGAAGATTAGGGGATTTTGATTTTTTTTCCCCCTTCAGAAATCATCTAATTTTTATATATTTTGCAGTTTTAGCGTAAAAATTATAAAACTTCAAAAAAGAAAAAAAAATCTTTTTCTCTGGGAGATTAGCCAACAAAATAGAGATAGAAAATCTAGCCTCATAAAAAATAAGAAGATGGAGAGAACTCACCTGAGTAAATGGAGGGCAAAGGCGAAGAAGATGAAGCGACCAAAGGAAGAAACGAAATATTTTTAATGATCAGACCACGGGGGAAGTGTCTGCCCCAATTCTCGTTCTAGTGTTTAGTTTTATATTTGATGGAGAAATTAGAAAGATGCCATTACTTATAAATCTGCTGCATCATTCCTTTTAATGTTCGGAGAAGGCAAGAGTACTAAAAGACAAAACATTGAAAAAAGTAAAGAGTAATTGATTTTTATAACCATAACTAACCAATTTCACTTTTATTTTATATCTTTGATTATTATAATCTCCTTTTTTCTCAATTATTCTACTTCTGAATTTTCTCAACTACATAAATATATTTTCAATCACAAAATTTAAAAGGGAAAAAAAAGAAAGAATACCACTCTAATTTTGAGGTATTGAAAAAAATTTTAAAAAGGGCAGACACTAATAATAAGTTAAGGTAATACTAAATTTTCTTGTCTGGAAATTTGGAGATTTCTCTCAAACAAAGGAAAAAGGTTCCCATGCAAGAAATTTTATTTTTAGCAAATTTTTTCTAAATTTCTGATAGTGTATGATTCCATCATTTGGACTAAAATAGTAACTACATCTGCAAAGAAAATGCACTTTAGATTAATAATACATCATGGTATCTATTGTCTAACGTTTACAAATGGGCAAAAAAGAAACTTTTTTGTATGAAGTTATGAACTATTATAAATATATGGAGTATATCCCGTGTGTTTTTTCGAAGGTTCCTTTCCTCCAAAAATCAAATATTTCCTGCACGGGCCAGGCCTCTAGCTTTGCATGGCAGCATCTCATATTGTCCAAATGTGATCAACTTCTCCATGAAAGAATCCCTAACTAAACAAACAGGAAAAATGGCAGCACTACAAGTTTACTGGCACTCGAAGCCCATCATAGCTGAGTTGCACGTCAAGGCCTTCAGTTTCCCTCAATTTCATGAGATCTTCATTCACTTTCTCGTGATCCATTAGATGCATCATGCCGGTGAAAAGAGTCCTCTTAGGTTGAATTTTCTTAACTTCCTCCAATGCCTGGATTAGCATCATAATGTCATTATAGGTACCAGCCGAAAGAATCAGTGGAATGGAAGTACCATGGCAAGACTGACTAACTCACCCTAGGAAGTCCAAAATGCGTTGAAGAAGATCGATCTGGCCTAAGGGCATCCTAAAAACAAACAAGATTGTCAATTAGAATTTGATCAGGATAGTCTGAATATGCCAAGACAAGAACAAAATACATATGCATGAAGCGAGGAGACTAACAGACCAAGATAAGGAGATCACAGTCCTGCAGAAGTGGATAAGTTTCCTCAGGTATTTCACTGACATCACTGCATATTTATGCAAGAAGGATTAGTGAAATTTCCCTTACAAAGAAACAGCAAATTTACAATACTTATCACAACCTTTACCTAATGTAGCAAGTATTGCCAAAACGAAAACCCAGTGAACGATAATTCTTCCCGTGCCAGACTGGTAGAGGAGTAAACTGACAAAAGAGGAAAAAGCGAAAAGAAATAAATTTTGAAGGTAACTAAGAGGCCCAAGTTATAGTAAAAACCATAAATGCCCATAAATCATAAACACCCAGAGATAGTGATGAAAAATCTGATACAAATGCAAATCAAATTTCAGAATGGTATATACTTTGTGTCCCAGGAGAGAATTCACTAGGAAACCCAACTTCCTGACACCACTTCCAACAATATGAACAAAAGGTTGTGAATTCTCACCTTAAGGTCATGTACAGTAAAATGTTCCTCATGGATGATGTTAAATTGCAACTCAGAGACCGCAGCACCAGGAACAACAACGCTAGTATCAACTAGATAATAATGAGTTTTCTTCATTACCTGATATTACAGACATAAAATGAAAAACATACCTATAAGGCCAATGAGAATTTAATGTGTAAAGACTAGAGACATACCAAGGAACCCAATTAAAGGTTAACTTTTTTAACAGAAGTCCCTATTTTGTTAAGGAGTCTATTAGAAGCTCATCTTGACTGCCCCAGAAAACTCATGACACATGATCCTATAACCTTGAAAACCAGAGGTGGAGCCGTGGAGCAACATGAGTGAGGTTGGGCAACTGCCCCTCCTCTCCCCCTCAACTTTTAAAAAATACTAAGCACCTTAGAAATTTGAAGTTTTTACAACATTTTACTGAAATTGAACCCCCAACCAAACCCCCACCCCCCAAATTTTTAAAATTTGTTATTCTCGTTTTTCGCTCATAATTTTTTATAAAGTTTATTCTTTCTTTTATTTTTTCATATCTCTCTCTCTCTCTCTCTCTCTCTCTCTATCTATATATATATATATATCTTTTATTATTAAAGGTATTAAAATCATTTTATATGGAAATGAAACATTTACTTTCATAATGTTTACAACTCTCCAAAAAAATTCACATTGCTAACAATATATTTTCTAAATTATAAAGTCTTGGGTATTTTTAATTATTATTAATGTGATTTATACTCTAATATCCACAGTTGGGGGATAAAAAAAAATGCCCTTTTTACATCTGGTTCTTAGCTCTGGCCCTACTTAGAACATATTTGGGAAAAAAAAAAAGGAAAAAGAAAATTCAACATGTACTTCTGAAGGTTGAAGTATAATTTGAACCTCAAAATCTCGCTTCGCCACATAAATTGGAATCTGGGGCTGGACATTGTTTGTCCAGTCACGAAGATCATCCAAACCTAAATAAGAGACAAACCTCAGTGCCTCATTCCATTTAAATCACACGAGGAAAGTAATAACGAAGTTATTCATCATATAAATGAGATTATTGAAAGGCATTCATGTAAGAACCTCCAATTGCATCAGCATGAGAATGAGTAATAATAACCGCATCAAGATTTCTTATCCTGATAAAGATGAGAACTAGTCACAAAATGGCACATAGACTACTCATATAAAAACACACAGATGATGGAGTCTGAAAATTGTCACATTTGACCATTTTACAGAATGAAGCCTATTTAATTCAAAATCTCAGAAAATTGTCTTTTAAGGTGCAGGAAAGTACAAGAGGCAACTCTACAAAGAAAGCAAAATTTTCTAGAGCCCCTTTACCCAGATAATCATATATCTTTGTCCTAAGCAACTCTCTGTTTTACTTGCAAAGTTATATATATGTTGTAATCCATTATTTCACAAATATCCAATAAGTTCCAACATGTAAGACTGTTGGAAGTTTCATATGGAACTTCATTATACACCTAACAGTTAGACTGCCAAATATCCCATAAGTGACCCTAATACAGAATGCCCCATATGCATAGTTTAAGCAATGTTTAACCACATCAACCCCCTAAACCAGGGGAACACCAAACCAGGCGCCCCCCCCCCCCCCCCCCCCCAAAAAAAAAAAAGAAACTAAAAAAGAAAAAAGGTTCACAATATTATATTATGTTAGAAAAAGTCCCACGTGCGTGAAATGCCAGAACCAAATTCAGTCAGAGGTGCTTACCCAAAAGTAGGGAACCATCTTAGAGCACTATGATAGAAGAACCTGCACCATAAAAGTAATTTGCTTGTTCAAAAGGAAACCAGTACAAATTTCTGACATGTTTATAAGGAGCCATAATCACTTGAGCAACTAACATCTACAAGAAAACCAATCTGACTATCAAATCACTACATGCCACATCCAAATAGTATCTAAAGTTTTCTTCCTTTTTGCATTATAAATCCAGAGCTTACTTGATTAAGAACTTTCAAACTACAAGTCCCCATTTCATGTGACTTTCATTTAACATCAAACTTATACGACTAATTAAGATAATTTGCTCTCCTGAAAATTAACAAATAAAAACGTTTTCAACATACTTGCCAGCATCTATGAGAATGTTATATTTTCCTGTTGGCCTGGAATATCGAACAAGTAAGCTTGTATTAAGCCTTCGATTTTTGTTACCAGGTTCTGTAGCTTTTGCACAAACCTGTAATAGAAAGAAAGTTCACTTCCTTGAGAAGTTATGTTTCCCTAAATGAGTTTTAAACAATCAAAATTCAAACTAAAAGCACACAAGCGCACGCACAGAGTCATTTTCAGATTACCGGACAGGCTTTTGTAGGGTGCGTGAGGCAGCTCACACGTGGGATCCCTTCACTTGTTCCAGTCCCTATGAATATAATTTCAGGTTTCTCTGGTAACAGTTGTACTGCGTCTTGAGAACTTGCAGAGCCTGCAAAGCTTTCCATTGTTACTGGCAGCATAAATGCTAAAAAAACTTTAATCCAAGTAAGACCTATAGGCGGTTGTTTCATGATAGAGAATACATTGCCGGCCTCACAATCAATTCCATGATAAAGAAGGTAACATCTCATTAGAAGTTTGCTCATAATTGCAAATCTACACTATTGCACAATGTAATCCATCCACTCTGAAACAAATAATAACGGCTCCAACGCATAGAATCTTAATTATAATGACCAAAAGATGATCACACAAAGTAGAATCCCTATTGAAAACTCAAGACAGATAACAAAATTATGCTGAATTCATGCACAAATAACCCAAATAAATGTCGCAATAAAACAACGAAAACAATTCATCAAAGTTCATAACTTTATAACATAGTGCAT
This sequence comes from Gynochthodes officinalis, assembly GCA_020080225.1. Taxonomy (NCBI): domain Eukaryota; kingdom Viridiplantae; phylum Streptophyta; class Magnoliopsida; order Gentianales; family Rubiaceae; genus Gynochthodes; species Gynochthodes officinalis. The sequence goes on along the minus strand of CM034625.1, from coordinate 11,709,488 downwards.
CAACCAAGATATTCACATAGAATCTAAGAATATATCATGCTCGGATCAAAATCAAGGTTATAACACAGACAAGATTAGTCAAATTCATCCAATAAAAAAATTGTAACCCATCAAAATCGCAAGTACTAAAGATGCATACTGGAACTCGAGTGGAGAGAAGCTCTGAGAAAATGGCGGAAACGAGAAATCCCATATCTTGAAAAAGTAAATGAAGCATTTCCAATGGGATAAAATTGGCGGGTAGACCGAGTGATGTACAGAAGTGAAGAGGGGGGCGGTTGAAGAAGAAAAACCGCCATTGCTAAATAGCTGGAAACGCCAAACTTTTGCGCTTTACTGGGCAAAATAGAAAAGGTATTTTAAGGGGCTGATTTTTCTGAGAAGAAAGTATCTTTCCCGAGATGCTGATGGAATTAGAAAGAATGTTCGGTTATTTACATTAATACAACAAAATTGAGGTCCTAAAGTCTAATATGAGATACTCTTTTTTTCTTTTTTTCTTTTTTTTTTTGGGTATTTTGGGTGAGGAAACATGGGTCTGCTACCAATAAAAGAAATATTTTGGGTAAAAATTACCATTGAATTTCCAAAATACTATTGGGGTATACAGATTTTGGGATTTTTTTTTTACCCAATAATGAAAATTAAAGAAATACAATAGAGAAAAATGTTGAAAATATCAATATATTTTAAATTTTGGTTAAAAATCATAATATTAGTGGAATTTTTTTAATGAAATTTCTTTAGTTGGATGAAAATTTGAGAAAATCTTTATCATTTGTATATTAATTTACTAAAAGATGCTAGCGCTTAATAAAGAAGTTTACCTATTGAGTAAAATAAAATTTGCTGATTAATTAAAACAGCTTGAGACTTACCACTTTATTGGAGAGTTTAGCATTATTGGGTGTATCTTAAGGTTGTTACAACTTAGAAGTACATTTTAAAAAAAATTATTTAATTAATGGAATAAAATGTACCATTTGATTGGAAAAATTACCTTCACCTAGAGAAAAAGCACAAATTTGCTGGGGAAATCTTACTATTTGTACCCCAAAATTAGTTAGTTTTAAAGAAATAATCAAAATATTAGAAGGAATGATACACAGGCTAAACAATTTGAATGAATGGCATAATGCATTAAAGAAATTTTTGGTTGGCAATTATTTTAATCAATCTTGCAACAAAACTACCCATATTCGGTAATGCAAGAGAAGCCATGAAAAAAATTAACGAACATTGTGAATATTTTTAACATTGAAATAGTTATTCTACCTATTTGGTCAAGGTAAACAAAACATAGGGCATATTTTACTTGTGTTTTTTAATCCAAAAAAGGGACTAAACATGAATCTTCCCATTTAGTATTTTTTGTATAGATTTTTCTTTTTGTATAGTTTTTGAAGAAAAAAAAAACGAAAATCCATTTTCCAAAATCATGTTCTTCAATTACCTCATTCTCAAATAAGTTATTGTTCAGATGAGGGACTAAATGTAAATCCCGGACATCTCAGGCCATGAAATTAAGGGCGTATCAATCGCAAGGTATCAAGGTGAAACCTAACAGTAATATTCTGCGAGAAGTAATCTTGTGTATAAATTTTGGAAAAGTAAAAAGATTCTTTGATAAGTTCCTACTTATCATTATACAGAGGTTACGATGAAACTTTCAAGATGATATCGGTGAAGATATGAATAACCTAATAAGATGTCCGGCCCGAGTTTAATAAAAATATAAATGAAGGTATGGGTAACAAATATGTTTTCAGACCTCTCAAAACATATTTTTATGTTTTTCAAAATATATTGTAATTTTTAATATATTTTTTATTTCACAATCACAATTTCAAAAAATACAAAAATAAATTTAAAAACTCTGTTCATACAAAACCATAATCTATTGTAAATGGTACCTTCTAAGAAAAAAATATATACAAAATTTATTAAACAATAATCATTCTAATTATCTAGTATTATCATTTGGCATTATGAAATTTATTTAAAAAATTATTATAAATATCATTACTTATAAACAAATTAATTGTACTACTTACCACATTTAAATATAGAATAATACATGTTGAGTGGAGGAATACAGCAAGTAGGATTAACATTTAACATGGCTCATGTCCACACTGACATAAACCAATGAGGCTAACGAGCTTAAGCCTCTAATTCGTCAACCAATGAATGGTTCAATGATTCGAATCGAATCTTTCATTTCTTAATGACTCAACGTTGGGACTTGGGAGTAAGGACCCCTTCTTCTCATAAATAATTGACATAGGCAAGTATCTCATTATTTTATTTTTGTCTTTACTTGGTCTAGATTCTAGAGAGTGGATTTATGCATTTTGCATGCACCAAAATCAAAATTTTACCAGTGGGGTTATTTTGTCTCACATGTATAAATGTGTGTATATATATTTTGGGTGGTAGCACTAGTTACTGTTACACTTTTATATTTTCGAAATAATAATTTTGAAATATAATGTATATTAAAAAAATAAAAAAATATATTGAAAAGCATTTTGAAACTTTAACTGTATAAGAATGTATATAAATTGTAAAATAAAAATTATTTTAAAAATATAAAAAAATATTTTAAAAAGTACAAATTGTATTTTAAAAAGCAACAAAAATAGTGGCTAAAAAGGGCATGCATCAATCTCAAAACTAAAAAAAGGGGTAGAAAACTTTTCCCCAGCCAAAAGTTGTGATGGGCCAATTTATGCCTTTGTTTTGGACTAATCAAAAGTTAAGACTTGTCCTTGTAGAACCAATGTTTTTTTTTAAACTTTTTTTTGGGTAATCAGTCCAAGTCTTCGACATGATTTAATATATAATACCCTACCCCCATCCCCTCATAGGAAAAATAAAAAATAAAAAAAAGGATTGTGAGACAAATAAAAAAATAAAAAAAATTGTGCTAGTACTAATTGAGAGTTGACCCTTAAAACATACAGGTACGGGCTGGCACATGTGGCAAGTTGTACATAATAATCCAATTAAAAACCCATTAAAATGGGATATAGGTCAACTGGTCAACTCGGCTTCTCAATGCCTTGCATTTCCTGCCAACCTCTTTTGAAATGGCCCTTTGGGGATGGGTGTTTTCTTGTTGATTTTTTTTTTTAAAATGCCAAAATTTGTTGTTAATTTTTTCCTTTTTTGTCTTGGAAAGAGAATAAATACATTTGAAATAATGCGATAAAAATATTTAATTTGCAAGAAAAATAGTTTTTTTTTTTCAAGATAAGTGCACTCTTCTCCAAGAAAAGTGAAATCAAATATATCCATGTCTAGTTCACATTCGGCTGGAGTTTCCGTAAACAATCCCACCACCAAGAAAGAAAAGTCTGCGTAAGAAGGAAAAAAAAAAAAATTGGTAAGACGTTCAAATTATAGTCCAAAAAATCTCCTGATAAATGTTTTGGAAATCTTAGGATTAGGACAATAACAACAGCAAGGAAGACTGCCGACGACGAATTCAACGTTGCTGGCAATGGTACGACTAATTTTCATGCACGTGATCAGTTCTCTTCTGTATTTCTGTGGAGAGTAGAATTCTTTCTTTCTCCATTCCCATTCCCATTCCCATCATCTGCGGGAACAAATGGAATTGATTCCATTTGTGTACTCTTCAATTATATTTGTATATATTTTGCAGCACGTATTCCAGTCTTGTCTCGGTTCACATTTTTTGAACTTATTAACTTCATCATTTACAAATAAACAATATTGATTCTTAGAGGTGAGGTTTGGATTTCATCAATGATAATAGATATACATGGTATTTAAGAAAAAAGTAATGTAAATTTTTTTAAAAAATTCGGGGAAACACCCAAAATCGTCTTTCACATTTCAATAAATAATCTTTTTCATCCTCCACTTTTAAAACGAGAATAAATAGTCCTTCAAATTTCATAAATCGAAACTTTTGATACTATTTGTGAAATAAATGGGAACTTTTAGTTCTTTAAATTTCATAAACGGGAACGTTTAGTTTTGAAATTTTCTTTCAAATTTTGGTTCTTAAAATTTGAAAAACTATTTGTTCTCATTTTAAAAATGAAAGATGAAAAAGATTATTTGATAAAATGTGAAGGACGATTTTGGGTGTTTCCTCAAAAAATTCTCATAGTTATTAACACAACGTTTACAAAATAAAATGATAATAGATAATCAAATTGATCGTCGGAAGTCACGTATATATTATGTCAGTATCTAAATGATTTCATCGAGATTTGAACCACCGACGCCTTAGTTCGTAGTCATATTCTTCAATTTTTTGAATTATAGTTTGCATGACATCTTTAGTGAATTTGTTAACAAGAATACTTTAAAAAAAAAAAAAATCTTTCTTTCCCTAATTGTTTCGGTATCACTACAAACTATTTAACAAATTACATATTATATTTTTGTAACGACGATTAAAAGAATAAATCATATTAGTGGTAATCGATACTATTATGCCTATTATGCCGTGATCAATTCCTCCACAATGTACTCTTTGTCAAACCTTTGAATTCTATAACTTTGAATATACGCTTATCACTAGGTTATCCTAGAACGTCCAAACCTTTTTTCTATAACTGCAAGTTTTGTTCATTCTACGATTGGATTTGATGTAGACTTAAATTAGTTTTTAAAGCCTTTGTCAACTTAAACAAAAGTTGAAAAACCATATAAAAAAAAAACATTATCAACAACTATATGCATAACAAATCAATCTAAAACTCGTTTCCTTCCTTAATCAAAAAAAAAAATCCACTTTTATAATAAATTTTTATATTATTATTACTAATAATAATTATTAAAGTATGTAAAAAGCAGAATTGAACATTTTAATAATCTATTAAATGTGTTCTCCCTTATACCCAACCTTATCATTTTTGGGAAGGAAAAGAGTAATATAAGTGATCATAGAAAGAAGAAAAAAAGTTACGCTAATTCCCAGGATTTTACTACTACTGGCTTGACTTTAAAACACGCAGTCCCACTTAAAATTTCTTCAAAACTCGCGGGGCTGTCGTGTTCGCATTGAAGAGAGACGGTAATATGATAAAGACCTGTGGATTTTTGGTAACTGCAGGATTCCATATTTAATTGTTTTTCTTCCCTTGTGTCCATTTGGTAAAATTCCTGGTTGCTGAACTTTGATACCATGATAGTAGTTGGCGCATGTGGACTTGGAAAAATCAGCCTATAAATGGACCACAAACGTTGGCCATTTTCTTCCCAGACTCACAAGAAAAATGGCCGCCTCTAGCTTCTGCCAAATATTCTTCTTGTTCTCTTTCTTGTTGCTTGGGCACGGCATTCTTGAAACTCAAGCATCCCATGAAAGAGTTTACAGAAACCTTGAAGGTCTTCAACCGGAAACTCCGAGTCAAACTTACAGAACTTCTTATCATTTTCAACCTCCCAAGAACTGGATGAATGGTACATTTTTTTAGTATAGTGTTTCGTTGTTTTCTATATGTGAAGAAACACACAGTATTTTTTTTTATGATCATTTGTTTATTGTCTCTAACGCGGGTTATTCTTTTGCTTCTTTGCTGTTCGTGACAATTTTGACTGTCCTGCTTGAATGCAAAATGGATTTTTCTGAAACATGGCAGATCCCAATGGTGAGTGGTTTCTTCTTTGCTACCCTTGTGAATTTCCTCATGTTTTGAGGCTTAACATTATTTTCTTTCTATTCCTTCCTAAAATCACATGAAAACCTTGGATGACACTGAAAAATCTCTTTTGCTCTTTGGTTTCATGAAGATATATTTTAGATTGAAGTGAATCAGTGAAAAATCTAGAGCAACTGTTTTGTGGTGGTCAATAATCTAGAGTCAATATTAAAAGTTCCATTCAAGTTTGTACTCTCTGAGGAAAAAGAAAACGACGATGTGGTAAATAGTGTATGAACCAGTGGAAGATAAGCTTTGGCTACTCTCTCAAATGTCTAAAATTCCAAAACTGGACTTCTCCTTTAAGATTTATGAGTGATTTGTACTCCTAAGTACAGGCAGTGTGATTTGTACTTCAAAGTTCCGGGCATTGTTTCTCTATTTTGCATTGACCTTCACTTGTATCACATCCATGTTGAGAATTCAGAAGTTGCACCCTTAACTTCAATCATATTGTTGTCATCTATTCTCCCAGAACATAGAATGGAACTCCAAAAGAGAACTCAGAGTTTGTTTGTTCCTTTCAGGACCAATGGTTTACAAGGGACTTTATCATCTATTCTACCAGTACAATCCACTTGGTGCAGATTGGGGGAACATTGTGTGGGCTCACTCTACCTCCAGAGATCTGGTAAATTGGACCCCTCATAAAGCTGCCATTTTCCCAACACAGAAGGGTGACATCAATGGATGCTGGTCAGGATCAGCAACCATGCTTCTTGGGGAAAAGCCAGCCATTCTTTACACGGGAATAAACCCTGAGAACCATCAAGTTCAGAATCTGGCGATGCCCAAAAATCTCTCCGACCCATATCTGATAGAATGGGTAAAATCACCTTACAATCCTCTAATGACTCCAACTCCAATGAACAAAATCAACACTAGCTCATTCAGGGACCCGACCACTGCCTGGAAAGGCCCTGATCGTCGATGGAGAGTTATCATTGGAAATAAACTGGATCGTAAAGGAAAAGCAATTCTCTATAGGAGCAAAGATTTTGTTCATTGGACTAAAGCTCAGCACCCACTGCATTCAGCAAAGGACACTGGAATGTGGGAATGTCCAGACTTTTATCCTGTTTCAGGTAGCGCTGAAAAGGGTCTAGACACATCAGCTCTTGGTGTTGGTATAAAACATGTTCTAAAGGTAAGCCTGGATGACACGAAACACGACGTGTACACGATCGGAAAATATAACCATTATAAGGATGTTTTCATCCCAGATGAGGGAGCTGTCGAAGGCTCTCTGGGTTTGAGATATGATTATGGGAAGTTCTATGCTTCAAAAACATTTTATGACAGTTTGAAGGAGAGAAGGATTTTGTGGGGATGGATCAATGAATCATTACCTCGTGAAGAGTATATTGCACAGGGATGGTCTGGAGTTCAGGTAAATTTCGGATGAAATTTTTTGGAAGAGGAAACAATATTAAATACTCCAAAGAATTAAACCAGCTCAAGCATTTATATCCACCAGCTGCAACTAATATCGATTTTTCAGGCAATTCCCAGGCAGATATGGCTAGATAAATCTGAAAAACAAGTGGTGCAATGGCCAATCTCAGAAATTGAAGCATTGCGACAAAATAAAGTTGGCTATACTCGCAAATTCCTCAAGGGTGGATCCACGCTAGAAGTTGTGGGCCTCAAAGCTGCCCAGGTAAGTAACACATGAATTCAACCATGCATGTCCTGAATATCCACATTGCAGTTCATCTTTGATCTTTCCTTGTCCTTTCATTTTTCTACTTCTCAATTTTCTAGAGGAAGGGGAAGTGGTGGGCCAAGTGAGATTAGAAGACCAAAAAAAAGAAACCATTATGGATGCTAATACAAGTCAAATTGTTGTCGTATTTTGTTCTTGACAGGCCGATGTAGATGTATCCTTTGATGTATCAGTACCACAGCTGAAGCACGCCGATCATTTGGACCAAAGTTGGAAGGACCCCCAGTTGCTCTGTAGTCAAAAGGATGCATCAACGAAAGGAGGGTTAGGACCATTTGGACTCAAAGTTTTGGCTTCAAAGGGCATGCAAGAATATACGGCTATCTTCTTCAGAATTTTCCAAGTCCAAAACAAATATGTGGTGCTAATGTGCAGTGATCAAAGCAGGTACAATTCTGGTCAAGAATTAATAACCCACTTACTTTCCAGAATTCATACTGATACTTCGATGCATTTGCAGATCTTCACTGAATACAAAACCAGATAAGACCACATATGGAGTATTTCTAAATGTGGATCCTTTGCACGAGCAATTGTCCTTAAGGATTCTGGTAAGAGTCTTCTGGGTGTTTTTTTGTTTGTTTTCGCAAGACTTTATAGAGTGATGTTCAATAATATCATGGCTGTTGCAGATCGATCAGTCCATTGTGGAGAGCTTCGGGGCAAAGGGAAAGGCTTGCATCACAGCGAGGGTGTATCCCACAAAAGCTATTGGTGATGATGCTCGATTGTACGTGTTCAATGGAGGAGTCTCAAACGTCTCAATCTCAAGCTTGAGTGCTTGGAGCATGAACAAAGCTCTTCTCGATATGAAGGCTTGATACCAATAGAGTCCTAATTTTTATTTTTTGGTTTGATACAAATTGGGAATTGGTTGTGCTCCAAATTTCCAGTCCGCAGAGCTATTGATTTGATATTGCATCAACACCTCTAATAACAGTTACATTAATAAGATTACTATGTTTTTCCCAAGAGTTATTATGGCAGAGTTTTATCACTAATACATGCAGTGGATAGTAGTGCAAGGCTCATATTTGCCTAAAAGGCTATACCCGTGTCTGGCCACAGGGTCGAATTAAACCTCAACCTGAATTGAGACAATTCGTACGGCCACTGAAGCAACACTTACCATATTCTTTACACAAGGCGATTGTAAGAAGAATCTAGGAATTACCTGGTCATATCTTAAGGACAAAAAGCCTCGCGGTTTTCTCATTCCTTGCAATTGCAATTTACTCCTTGGTTATTCAATGCTGAGAGAGTTTCGCATACCATCACTCTATATTATATAACACCACAATACAGGAACGGATAAACAATCAAGTGACAGCGAAGGGGAAAGTCACAATCCTCCCAACCACATGTGAAGGTGCAGGATCATAAAAAAGGTAAAAAATGCCAGAGAAGGCAAAACTTCGGAAAAATGGGAAGCGTAACCAGGGCAAGGTCAAACATACAGGACGCAAGCCAAATATGAAAGATGACAAATGTAAGCAAAACTATCAACATCAAGGACAATATGAATAGATTAGCACCCATTCTAACTACTGTTGCTTACATTCTGGCTGGCGTTCAGTCTGTTGACTTTCTCCATCTTGTGGCCTGACACTCTTCTGCAGTTCACAGAAGCAAACAGGTATCACAAAAGCCACTCACTCTGCACAAGCCATACCATCTGATCATGTAGAGAAGTAACATTTTGCATCACCTAACCTTTGTTCTGGAAGACTGTAACAAACAAATGAACCCCAAAAGAAAAAAATAGGACTAGAATCTACACGATACATTTTGCATATCCAAGTCTACTGCTGAAACCTGCCTATTTATGGTAGAATTTACCTTCTTTCCACTGTCGTTCTCAACTTTATCCTCGTTGCGTCTTCACCATCATCCTCACCTCCTTCATCTTCATCTTCCTTCACATCTATTTCATCATCCTCATCCTCATCTTCATCATCACCCTCAAAGTCATCTCCTTGAACTGCCTCACCCGTAAACCAAGACACCGCATGAGGAATAATTTTGTCTCGAATGGTTGAACTGCAAATGTCATCAAGTATTGTCACCAAACACTTGGAAGCGGTATACAACGTAATAATTAGCAAAGGAAGATAAAATCAGGTTAGCAATGGCCAAAGAAACCCTGATAGATTAAATGAAGAGCTCACCCAATATCATAGTCTGTTCCATTAGATTCTGGAGTTCTTCAGCCTGTGAAATCACAACATGTAATTTTTTGCAAGCACATTCAGTAAACTCCTACTATGTGATGAGAAGAGGAGAAAGGGGAAAAGGGGGGAAGGACGAACTCACAGTATCTTCATCAATGTCATCCTCGTCCTCATCCTCAGGCACCTGCGGAGGGTTGAAAAACTTGAAAAAACTTTCACAATTTTCAGTCTTAGTTATAGATTTTGCATTCTTTGACCCCTTTTTGGGCTTCTTCTTCAACACCTTCTGTGTCAAGCATTTACCCGGATACCATTCAATTTTTGTCCTACAAAGTACAGGAAGACAATTAATGTCCTAGGATCAAAATTAGTCCGAGTTAAACATCAGAGAATACTAAGCAATTTACCCTATTGCCTTCTCTAGTATAGGTTCATCATCATCAATCATGTGATAAATTTTTGTCAAGACAGCGTTCTTGAAAAAGGGATTAGAATCAAAGAAGAACTCAAGCTGAAAACCCTTGGGATCATTGATTCTACACCACTTGATATCCTTAAGATATTTTAGAGCTTCTTCATCACGTTCTGAAATCTGAACAAAGGCCAAAGTCATCATCCTACCAAATGTCAAACTGTCAAATAACAGAAACAAATGACAGCCTGAAATGATGACATGAATTCGACATGAATTAGACGTCAAATTTGATGTCGAATTCATGCCAAATTCCACAAATTCCACATTAATTTGACATGTACTCGACAAAATTTTAACTTGTCATGTTTTTTTCAAAATCCATAATTAAATAAATTATAATTAGCAAAGAATCAATGTTTATGTCAGGTTTATGTCGATATAGCAAATACGAAAATTAAAATACGAAATATATTTTAGTTTGTCGATTTTTTGCAATTTCTTCTTTATGGCGTCAACTTTTTTGTTTGAAGACACCAATCGTCCTCATGTACATGCTAGTAAGATAGGATATTGAATCGATGAAGAAATTAAAAAAAATATGTAAGAAAATTTGAAGAGCAACGGTGAAGTGAAGTGAAGTGAAACAATAAAGTGAAGAAAATGGTCATTTAAGTCATTTTATTTGGTCAAACTACCTTCTGTTTTGGTAAAAAAAATTTAACGGTTGCTATTTTTGCAAATTTCCCCTTTTGAAATGGTCCTTTCGGGATGGGTGCTTTCTTGTTGATTTTTTTTTTTTCAAATGGCAAAAATTTTTGTTGACTTTTTTTTTATTTTTTTGGGAAGAGAATAAATACGTTTGAAATAATGAGAGAAAAGTTATGGTGAAACTATTTAATTTGCAAGAAAAGTAGATTTTTCTTTCAAGAGAAGTGCACTTTTCTCCAAGAAAAGTGAAATCAAATATATCCATTTCTAGTTCACATTCGGCTGGAGTTTCCGTAAACAATCCCACCACCACCAAGAAGAAAGAAAAGTCTGCGTAAGGAGGAAAAAAAAATTTGGTAAGACGTTCAAATTCTAATCCAAAAAATCTCCTGATAAATGTTTTGGAAATCTTAGGATTAGGACAATAACAACAGCAAGGAAGATATATAGCCGACGAAGAATTCAAGGTTGCTGGCAATGGCACGACTCATTTTCATGCCCGTGATCAGTTCTCTTCTGTATTTCTGTGGAGAGTAGAATTCTTTCTTTCTCCATCTGCATCTGCATCAAGGAGAAGATTACATTTGTCCTCTGTTGGCTAGGAACAACTTGATTCAAGACATGGAATTGATTCCATTTCTGTACTTTTCAATTGTATTTATATATATTTCGCAGCATGCACGTATTCCAGTCTTGTCTCGGTTCACATTTTTTTAACTTATTAACTTCATCATTTACAAATAAACAATATTGATTCTTAGAGGCGAGGTTTGGATTTCATCAATGATAATATATATACATAGTATTTAAGAAAAAAGTAATGCGAAATTTTTTAAAAAATCTTCGTAGTGATTAACGTAACGTTTATAAGATAAAATGATAATAGATAATCAGATTAATTGTTGGAGGTCACGTATATGCTGTATTAGTATCTAAATGATTTCATAGAAATTTAAACACTCCACCTTAGTTCGAAGTCACATTTTCTAATTTTTTGAACTACAGGTTTCACAACATGTTTAGTGAATTTGTTCACGAAAATACCCAAAAAGAAAAAAACTCTTTCCTTTCCCTAATTATTTCAGTATCACTAAAAACTATTTCACAAATTACATAGTATATTTTTGTAACGAAGATTAAAAGAATAAATCATATTAGTGGTAATCGATACTATTATGCCTGTTATGCGGTGATCAATTCCTCCACAATGTACTCTCTGTCAAATCTTTGAATTCTATAACTTTGTATATAGTACTCTTGTCACTAGGTTATCCTAAAATGTCCAAGCATTTTTCTATAACTACTAGTTTTGTTCGTTCACGATTTGATCTGATGTAGACTTAAATTAGTTTTTAGAGCCTTTGTCAACTTTGAAAAACCATATAAAAAAACATTATCAACAACTACATGTGTAACAAAACAATCTAAGGCTCGTTTCCTTCCTCAATAAAAAAAAAATTCACTTTTATAGTAAATTTTTACATTATTATTACTAATAATAATTATTAAGGTATGTAAAAAGTAGAATTGAACATTTTGATAATCTATTAAATGTATTCTATTTTATACCCAAACTTATCGTTTTTTGGGATGGAAAGAGTAATATAAGTGATTATAGAAAGAAGAAAAAAAGTTACGCTAATTTCCCACGATTTTACTACTACTGGCTTGACTTGAAAACACGCAGTCCCACTTAAAATTTCTTCAAAACTCGCGGGGCTGTCGTGTTCGCATTGAAGAGAGATGGTGATATTATAACGACCTGTGGATTTTTGGTACCTGCAGGATTCCATATTTAACTGTTTTTCTGCCATTATGTGGAAATCGTAATAGCAAGTCCAATTGGTCCAGTTCCTGGTTGCTGAACTTTGATACCATGATAGTAGTTGGCGCATGTGGACTTGGAAAAATCAGCCTATAAATGGACCACAAACGTTGGCCATTTTCTTCCCAGACTCACAAGAAAAATGGCAGCCTCTAGCTTCTGCCAAATATTCTTCTTTTTCTCTTTCTTGTTGCTTGGGCACGGCATTCTTGAAACTCAAGCATCCCATGAAAGAGTTTACAGAAACCTTGAAGGTCTTCAACCGGAAACACCGAGTCAAACTTACAGAACTTCTTATCATTTTCAACCTCCCAAGAACTGGATGAATGGTACATTTTTTTAGTATAGTGTTTCGTTGTTTTCTACATGTGAAGAAACACACAGTATTTTTTTTTATGATCATTTGTTTATTGTCTCTAACGTGGGTTCTTCTTTTGCTTCTTTGCTGTTCGTGACAATTTTCACTGTCCCGCTTGAATGCAAAATGGATTTTTCTGAAACATGGCAGATCCCAATGGTGAGTGGTTTCTTCTTTGCTACACTTGTGAATTTCCTCATGTTTTGAGGCTTAACGTTATTTTCTTTCTATTCCTTCCTTCCTAAAATCACATGAAAACCTTGGATGACACTGAAAAATCTCTTTTGCTCTTTGTTTCATGAAGATATATTTTAGATTGAAGTGAATCAGTGAAAAATCTAGAGCAACTGTTTTGTGGTGGTCAATAATCTATAGTCAATATTAAAAGTTCCATTCAAGTTTGTACTCTGTGAGGAAAAAGAAAACGACGATGTGGTAAATAGTGTATGAACCAGTGGAAGATAAGCTTTGGCTAATCTCTCAAATGTCTAAAATTCCAAAACTGGACTTCTCCTTTAAGATTTATGAGTGATTTGTACTCCTAAGTACAGGGCTTTGATTTGTACTTCAAAGTTCAGGGCTTTCTTTCTTTATTTTGCATTGACCTTCACTTGGATCACATCCATGTTGAGAATTCAGAAGTTGCACCCTTAACTTCAATCATATTGTTGTCATCTATTCTCCCAGAACATAGAATGGTAATTCAAAAGAGAACTCAGAGTTTGTTTGTTCCTTTCAGGACCAATGGTTTACAAGGGACTTTATCATCTATTCTACCAGTACAATCCACTTGGTGCAGATTGGGCGAACCCCATTGTGTGGGCTCACTCTACCTCCAGAGATCTGGTAAATTGGACCCCTCATAAAGCTGCCATTTTCCCAACACAGAAGGCTGACATCAATGGATGCTTTTCAGGATCAGCAACCATGCTTCCTGGGGAACAGCCAGCCATTCTTTACACAGGAATAAACCCTGAGAACCATCAAGTTCAGAATCTGGCGATGCCCAAAAATCTCTCCGACCCATATCTGATAGAATGGGTAAAATCACCTTATAACCCTCTAATGACTCCAACTCCAATGAACAAAATCAACACTAGCTCATTCAGGGACCCGACCACTGCCTGGAAAGGCCCTGATCGTCGATGGAGAGTTATCATTGGAAATAAACTGGATCGTAAAGGAAAAGCAATTCTCTATAGGAGCAAAGATTTTGTTCATTGGACTAAAGCTCAGCACCCACTGCATTCAGCAAAGGACACTGGAATGTGGGAATGTCCAGACTTTTATCCTGTTTCAGGTAGCGCTGAAAAGGGTCTAGACACATCAGCTCTTGGTGTTGGTATAAAACATGTTCTAAAGGTAAGCCTGGAGGACAGGAACCACGACGTGTACACGATCGGAAAATATAACCATTATAAGGATGTTTTCATCCCAGATGAGGGAGCTGTCGAAGGCTCTCTGGGTTTGAGATATGATTATGGGAAGTTCTATGCTTCAAAAACATTTTATGACAGTTTGAAGGAGAGAAGGATTTTGTGGGGATGGATCAATGAATCATTACCTCGTGAAGAGTATATTGCACAGGGATGGTCTGGAGTTCAGGTAAATTTCGGATGAAATTTTTTGGAAGAGGAAACAATATTAAATACTCCAAAGAATTAAACCAGCTCAAGCATTTATATCCACCAGCTGCAACTGATATCGATTTTTCAGGCAATTCCCAGGCAGATATGGCTAGATAAATCTGAAAAACAAGTGGTGCAATGGCCAATCTCAGAAATTGAAGCATTGCGACAAAATAAAGTTGGCTATACTCGCAAATTCCTCAAGGGTGGATCCACGCTAGAAGTTGTGGGCCTCAAAGCTGCCCAGGTAAGTAACACATGAATTCAGCCATGCATGTCCTGAATATCCACATTGCAGTTCATCTTTGATCTTTCCTTGTCCTTTCATTTTTCTACTTCTCAATTTTCTAGAGGAAGGGGAAGTGGTGGGCCAAGTGAGATTAGAAGAAAGACCAAAAAAAAGAAACCATTATGGATGCTAATACAAGTCAAATTGTTGTCGTATTTTGTTCTTGACAGGCCGATGTAGATGTATCCTTTGATGTATCAGTACCACAGCTGAAGCATGCCGATCATTTGGACCAAAGTTGGAAGGACCCCCAGTTGCTCTGTAGTCAAAAGGATGCATCAACGAAAGGAGGGTTAGGACCATTTGGACTCAAAGTTTTGGCTTCAAAGGGCATGCAAGAATATACGGCTATCTTCTTCAGAATTTTCCAAGTCCAAAACAAATATGTGGTGCTAATGTGCAGTGATCAAAGCAGGTACAATTCTGGTCAAGAATTAATGGCCCACTTACTTTCCAGAATTCATACTGATACTTCGATGCATTTGCAGATCTTCACTGAATACAAAACCAGATAAGACCACATATGGAGTATTTCTAAATGTGGATCCTTTGCACGAACAATTGTCCTTAAGGATTCTGGTAAGAGTCTTCTGGGTGTTTTTTTGTTTGTTTTCGCAAGACTTTATAGAGTGATGTTCAATAATATCATGGCTGTTGCAGATCGATCAGTCCATTGTGGAGAGCTTCGGGGCAAAGGGAAAGGCTTGCATCACAGCGAGGGTGTATCCCACAAAAGCTATTGGTGATGATGCTCGATTGTACGTGTTCAATGGAGGAGTCTCAAACGTCTCAATCTCAAGCTTGAGTGCTTGGAGCATGAAAAAAGCTCTTCTCGACGTGAAGGCTTGATACCAATAGTCATAATTTTTATTTTTTGGTTTGATACAAATTGGGAATTGGTTGTGCTCCAAATTTCCAATACGCAGAGCTATTGATCTGATATTGCATCAACACCTCTAATAACAGTTACATTAATAAGATTAATAGAGTAGCAGACATGAACATAATTTCGTGAACTCTAGGGAAACATTCTAATTTCTATAATTGCATAAAACACCTCGACGACGACGACGAGTCGGTTCTCTTCAACCCCCAATAGTAAAATAAAATAAAAATTTAAAAAAATGCAAAACGCATCGAGTTCGGTCCTATTTGTGCACTTTAGGGTTCATTTCATCTCCTTCAAATTAATTTAGCAAACAATTTGGATTTTCCCAAGAGTTATTATAGCAGAGTTTTATCACTAATACATGCAGTGGATAGTAGTGCAAGGCTCATATTTGCCTAAAAGATTATACCCGTGTCTGGCCACAGGGTCGAAGTAAACCTCAACCGGAATTGAGACAATTCGTACAGCCACTGAAGCAACACTTACTCACCATATTCTTTACACTGAGGCGATTGTAAGAAGAATCTAGGCATTACCTGGCTATATCTTAAGGACAAAAAGCCTCGCGGTTTTCTCATTCCTTGCAATTGCAATTTACTCCTTGGTTATTCAATGGCGAGAGAGTTTCGCATACCATCACTATATATTATATAACACCACAATACAGGAACGGATAAACAATCAAGTGACAGCGAAGGGGAAAATCACAATCCTCCCAGCCACACGTGAAGGTGCAGGATTCTAAACAAGGAAAAAAATGCCAGAGAAGGCAAAACTTCGGAAAAATGGGAAGCGTAACCAGGGCAAGGTCAAACATACAGGACGCAAGCCAAATATGAAAGATGACAAATGTAAGCAAAACTATCAACATCAAGGACAATATGAATAGATTAGCACCCATTCTAACTACTGTTGCTTACATTCTGGCGGGCGTTCAGTCTGTTGACTTTCCCCACCTTGTGGCCTGACACTCTTCTGCAGTTCACAGAAGCAAACAGGTATCACAAAAGCCACTCACTCTGCACAAGCCATACCATCTGATCATGTAGAGAAGTAACATTTTGCATCACCTAACCTTTGTTCTGGAAGACTGTAACAAACAAATGAACCCCAAAAGAAAAAAATAGGATTAGAATCTACCCGATACATTTTGCATATCCAAGTCTACTGCTGAAACCTGCCTATTTATGGTAGAATTTACCTTCTTTCCACTGTCGTTCTCAACTTTATCCTCGTTGGCGTCTTCATCATCATCCTCACCTCCTTCATCTTCATCTTCCTCCTCATCTATTTCAATATCCTCATCCTCATCCTCATCCTCATCTTCATCATCACCCTCAAAGTCATCTCCTTGAACTGCCTCACCCGTAAACCAAGACACTGCATGAGGAATAATTTTGTCTCGAATGGTTGAACTGCAAATGTCATCAAGTATTGTCACCAAACACTTGGAAGCAGTATACAACGTAATAATTAGCAAAGGAAGATAAAATCAGGTTAGCAATGGCCAAAGAAACCCTGATAGATTAAATGAAGAGCTCACCCAATATCATAGTCCTGTTCCATTAGAGTCTGGAGTTCTTCGGCCTGTGAAATCACAACATGTAATTTATATTTTTTCCAAACACATTCAGTAAACTCCTACTAAGGGGGGCGGGGGGGAGGGAAAGGATGAACTCACAGTATCTTCATCAATGTCATCCTCATCCTCAGGCACCTGCGGAGGGTTGAAAAAATTGAAAAAACTTTCACAATTTTCAGTCTTAGTTATAGGTTTTGCATTCTTTGACCCCTTTTTGGGCTTCTTCTTCAACACCTTCTGTGTCAAGCATTTACCTGGATACCATTCAATTTTTGTCCTACAAAGTACAGGAAGACAATTAATGTCCTAGGATCAAAATTAGTCCGAGTTACACATCAGAGAATACTAAACAATTTACCCTATTGCCTTCTCTAGTATAGGTTCATCATCATCAATCATGTGATAAATTTTTGTCAATACAGAGTTCTTGAAAAAGGGATTAGAATCAAAGAAGAACTCAAGCTTAAAACCCTTGGGATCATTGATTCTACACCACTTGATATCCTTAAGATATTTTAGAGCTTCTTCATCACGTTCTGAAATCTGAACAAAGGCCAAAGTCATCATCCTATCAAATGTCAAACTGTCAAATAAGGGAAACAAATGACAGCCTGAAATGATCTACCTCTTCGGCCAGAATTTCATTAGTCTTCATTGCCAGAAGCCAGAAGCTAGGTACGCCTTTTTCTGTTACAAAAATTAACATTACAATCACACAGAGGTCTAAAAAATCACAACTTGGATACAAGATCACGGCAGGAATGCAGACAAACAAAATAAGCAGATATAGAGAGAGTTGGAAGAAAGCTATAAATGTGCTATCACCTTCTGTCCCTTTGTCCCCTTCCCGATCTTTGGCTGCATCACCAACTTCAAGAACACCATTAACTATTTCGTATCTCTGCAGTTCATGTAGCAAATTGAGTGACCACTATAATGAACAAATTTAACTTCCACATATCACATCCCATTCAAAACAGTGGATGAGGAATCAACACTTGTTGCAGAAAAATTTCCTCATCTATCCATCTCAGGTTTAATGCCATAAAAACAGCCACAATTTGAAATTTAAGTACTCAGAAGGAACACTTATCATGCCTTTTTAGAAGGACGCTACAAAGAACAACCAAAAATTAACAGGAATTTTTTTTTTTGTTTGGGAAGGGGGAGGTGGGGTGTGGATCATAATGGAAAAAAAACCCTTCCAATTTCCAGAAAAAGAAGAGTTACCTTTGTGTAAAGTGGTTCATAAAGCTTCTGGTACTTAGCTTCAAGTGCAGCTCTCTCTTCAAAAAACTTTGCCTCTAGTTCATCATGTTGGCTCTGCACATGACCACATCCCAATTCATGAGGCAACAGAAATAGCTTAACACAAACTCAAACCAACAATACTAAGAACAGCAGATGCTCCAAACTGGTTGATATTACCTGGTTCACAAAGTTATCGCATACTAATCCCACCAGTTTAACTAGTTTGGATGCTTAGTTCACAACTATTGAACAAACCAGGTAAGAGAGCCACAGCATCATAGCAAGGAGAGCAAGTACCAAATGCAGTACATAAGAAGGTGCATACATACACTAACAGGAAAAATAAATCATCTTTAAAACTCTACACAACGCATGGAGAAAAAAACATCAAAATTCTAAAATATCTTCAGGAATTATCCCAATCATTTACCAAACAAAGTTCCAACTACTTCAATTTTAAATTAACCTAGCAAATGAAAACAGGGAAGAAGGAAAGGAAACACCAAATTGGTGCCCACTTTAACTCAATAAAAGAAACCCCAAAGTATTATAGAACGCATCCTACCTCCCCTGCAATGCCACTAAACAGTAGCTGAAAAACGGTGAGAAGTCCACTAAGTTATACTTTCATGTCAAGTTCCAACTTATAGACCCTTGAACAGTTTAAACCATACCTGCTATATCCATGAACTCTGGTACAGCCTACATTTGGGTGAACTTGAATCACACACACAACTAAATCAACTCAATAACTAATATTTGCTCCCTTCTATTATATATCACGTGAATTAGTAAATTACATAACATAAAGAGGAAGCAACAGAAAGCAGTGACTAATTCAGGTGCAAAGGAATAGGGAATATATTCAAAGGCTTGCAGAACCCAGAAAAAAATATACATTTACAATGAGCACAAGACGCTTGTAGTACAATACGGAGTGCAAAATGCAAATAAGAATCCCAAAGTAGAGATATTTTTTAACTCTTGATTCAAGTTGTAGACTTTAACAATACCTGAAGCTCCCTCAAAACCTCAACGCGTTTCCGAACCGTGGGAGATAAAGTTTCCATTATATCCGAATGCTCCCCAGCCAAGTTCTGAAGCTTATTCTACAAAACACAACAAAATCAAATCAAAATTAATCCAAGTTGACAGAAGAAATAAAACCCATCATGAAAAATCAAACAAATTTCAAGAAAACAAAAACCTTGAGGGCATTAACTAAGCCAGCACGATCCTCCGCACTCAAAGCTGCGTGTCAATTACCGCCAAAACATAAATTAATAAATAACTAACTGACAATTCACAAACATTTCTGATAATCGCGAAAAAATATAATAGCTACTACGGAGAGAAAAGGGAATTTCGGGCATCGAGAGTACCGGCGGCGGCCGCGGGGAGGGTGGAGCCGAGATCAGACATGTCCAAATGAGAATTATCCGTATCACTCATCTTCCAATTCCAAGCAAATTCAAACGAGATTATAAACCCTAACAAAGAATTCAACGAACCAAAACAAAACGAAAGAGAAAAGGAGGGAAAGTGAATGAAATAGAGAGAGAATTCAGGCGTAGTATCCGAGAGGCGGGGTGGGGGCAAGTATCAGGCGGTTCTTGAATAGGATCCTCTCTGAGTTGGCGTGGAGGTTTTGTATCGGCGCAGCGCGCTTACGTGGTGTCCCGCTGTCACGCTCCTTTTCTGGGTAACGTGGACGGTGGACCTGGGCCTCCAGGTGTTTTATTAACGTTCGCATCCCGGTTTGTCAAACTCATTGTCATGGCCCGGATCAATGCGTCGTCGTTCCAATAAAGTTTTCTCAGCAGCACGGCGTCGTTGAAGGAATTGCCCTAATTGCATTTCTTTTCTCTAATTAAGTTAATTTCCTGATTTAAGTAAGTCTTTAGTTAGCAAACGTTGTCGTTCTGTTTTTCTTGTACGTACTAGAGTTATGAGTCTGCTAAGGAATAGAGGGAGATATTTGTCAGGATCGCAATTCGTACCATTAGATTGTTTGTTGCAATTCCGATCATCAGAATCGATTTCAAATCGCATAAAATTATTTATCAAATCGATGAACTCGGATAAAATGGTGTGAAACAATCCCACATATCCTACAAACTGGGCTCTGCAATTATATATACAGCTCCATTTACATCATAAAGGACAAGTTGTGTAATTGGCAAATCATAAACTATCAAACGAATTGAAAATTAAAGCATTGAATTAGAAAAGTGCATTGCGAACTAATTAATGCTAACTCAGATATAGAAGTTTAGATTTTCAATAAAATTTTCACCTCAAATGTCATTACTCTGTTAAATTATGAATGTAAATTAAAATTTAGACTAATACGAATGGAACATATTTCGGCAATTAACAAATTTTCTCCCTAAAATAAAAAATTATCGACTCTTTTCCTTGGGTTTCCAAGTAATATATTCACGCTAAAAATTGTTTATAATCGTGCGTTCTTAATTTGTAGGCAGCGAACTAATCAAAATAAAGATAAATAATTTTAATCCCTTAAATTGTACTACTATAAAGGATAAGGGGCCGAACTTGAATTGGCGAAAAGTTCAGGAGGCAAAGTGAAATTCATCCTTTGACGGCGACCTTGAAGTTTGACTTTCATCCTGCAGGTGACAGTTTCTAACCGGCGCAATATGGAGATCGAGGGCGGCGACGGTTCGAAAACCTTTATGAAACCGGGTTCAAAATTAGAATGGGGCAGAGGTTCTGGGTTCAGAAGCGATGACCGAACCGTTTCTCGGCGGCATGTAGAGTTCCACCTCAGTCTCTCCGGTGAACTAAGGGTTGGTTTCTCAGTTATTGGGAAGAATCCCATATGGGTGCACCGAAGGAAAAGCAGTAAAGTCAGCACCTTTAAGACTTCTGAAAGGGGTGAAATGGACGTTGGTGATATGTTTTGCGTCTCTGCGAAGAATCCCACTTGGTTCACTTGTAAAAAAACAGAGGTTGAGGCTAGTAAGACGGATAATCAGAAGAGAAAGCTCGGTTTGGAGGATGAATTAGCAGCTGAGAGTTTAAAGGGTGAGTTTGAAGTCAGAGGTTTCGACGGATTAGTGCCTGAAGCTGTTGATGTTTCACATATTGATCCTGTTAAAGGTACCCTTTTTTCTTTTTCGTTTCCTTTTTGTTAAAAAAAATCTTTCTAGGTTTTCCCTTGCTTAATTTTTGTAATTTAGGTACAATTTCCTGAATCATGAATCGTTAAACTATGTACTTCATTCATTTTATCCAAGCCCTGATACTTGGATGGTTGGTGATTGGGCACTGGGGGTGCTGAGGTTTTTTGAATGGGATGACGGAAAAGGAGTTGTTTAGCGTTCCTAGTAGTGTCCAAATGTGTTATTACGAGCTGTTTCATATGGTTCCTTTGCTGATTACTTGATAATCTTGGAAAGTGCAGATTTTGGCTTTCTGATAATAGGGGAAGAATTTAACAGCTATCCAACAAGCATGATTAAAGATGTTAAGAATTGGAACTGGTTTCTTGAGGAACGTGGAGAGGAGAGCGAGGATGATGAGTTTGGAGAGGATAAGAGGAAGAAGAGGAGCAGGAGAAGAAAGAGGAAGAGAGGTGGAGAAAATGAAGATGAGGATTGGACTGGGGAGAGTGAGGATGAGCAAAAGTTGATCACGGAAGCAAGACAAGTCCAGGCACCTAAATACTCGACGAGATCCAAGGACCACCATAAACTTGCCAAGGATGCTGGAAATAGTGCACGTTCCATACGAAAGAAAGCGACTCATGCAGATGATGATGAGGATGATGAGACGCTAGGGGGTTTCATTGTGGATAATGATGAAATGGATGAGGAAGAGGGAGAGGAAGAGGAGGAATTTGATGAAGACGAGTTAGATGATTGATGTCTTTTGGAAAACATTATGGAGTATTGGATGGCTTCTAGGCAGTAAAATCCCTAGTGTAACTGGATAGGTTGCTTCTTCTATTTGTTGTTTGATCTTTTGCTTCAAAGTTCTTAGGTGCTTTCCCATGTACTTGTATGCCACTTTTGTCTTGAATCGTTTTTGATGAATGTACCCAATGGCTTAGCAACTGCTATTCTCTTTTACCTAACTCTTGCATAACGGTACCCAATCCGATATGTTGTTTGTATAATTTCCCCAATTTTTTTTATTTTTTTTTTATAATTGTAATTTTTATGGAATTCCCAAAGTTATTAGTTGAAAATCAATTGTAAGGAATTGACCAACCTTAATAATTCTACATACAAAATTTAATTCTGTAAACCAAAAACTTAACACTGTTATCACAAAAATTGCCCTAACATTGTTGGGCAATTTAAAAGTATAATTTAATATTAAAAAGTAATAATAAAAAAAGGTTATGGAATGTTAAGAGGATGAGGGGCATTGATAAACCAAAAATGAAAACGCAAAATGAAATACAATTTATATAGCTAATCTGTCAATAAAAACTGCAAAATGAAACCCAATATATATAGTTAATATTTTGTTTGAGTTAGCATCTCATTTTAAAGTGTGTATAATTGTTTTTCAAAACTAAGTGTTCCATTTATTACTGAAAGTTTTTATTAATATTTTTCATTGTATGTATAAATCTCATTTTAAAGTGTATTTGTGTGGAGCTAAAAAATTAGTTTTTGTATTAACGCGACAAATATTACACGTGAAGTTAGTGAATGTACTACAAGAATTCCTCTTAGTACAAACGGGAATAGTGCCCGCCCCGCATCCAGATATCCAGAGCAGAAAAGCACGGCGTCGTTTCACGCAAATTAATTAAACCACCGCTACTATACTCCTAGTTGTCGTACTACTGCTAGTATTTATTGACATTCCCGAGTTGCCAGAAAAATACTACTAGTATTTCACGCTCGTTGCGAAATTGGGAACCGCCGAGCTAGGGTTCCTTCGAGTTTCAAATCACGAACGGATTGAGCATTCTCATCCGGGGGGAAAGAAAGAAACGAGAACGGAGAACCCCTGCTGAATAGGCATCGTGAATATTGTAAGGTTTCGGTTAGGGTTTCAATTTACTCTAGAGGTAGAGTGTAGAAAGAAAACGGGGAAAAACACTGCAGGTAAACAATCTCATAGAATAGTGGAAATATTTTGTATTCAAATTTGCAGGTTTTTCTTGTTTTGATAGGTAGGGAGAGAGAAAGAAGAATCCTTTAGAACAAATGGATTATGATTATGTAGCCGCCGAACAAAACCTCTCAGCCTACGGCGTCGTCGACGAGCAACAATCTCACCGACAAGGTGTGGGGGAGGAAGATGAGTATGAGGAGGAAAATCAGAGGGAAGATTACTATTCGGAACACGGTGTTGGTGTTGGTGGTGGTGGTGGTGGAGGAGGAGGAGACATGGTACCACTGGATAACATAGATGATAGTGTCACCGCTGGCCACGATTTAAAGCATTCAATGGATGATTCTTCTGCAGGGTTAGTTAGTTAGTTTAGTTGTGGTTAGTTTGTTAGTATAGTCTAGTCTGTGTTGGGAATTTGAATCTCCTCCTAGGATTTGAAAAAAAAAATGCAAACTTTTTGTTTTATAGTAGTTCAAGTTGTGGTCTTTTTTTATAAAGGGGAGAGATTTTTCGATGTCCAGTCAAAAAACCTTGTATACAAACTGAAGGGATGTGAACAATTTTAGCAATAACTGTTGGTTTTTCTTCTGTGGTAGAAAACTCTTCGTCGGTGGCATTGCTTGGGAGACTTCTGAAGGTACCTAATGTTACCCTTTGCACTATTACGCATTTCTTGCTAGTTATGTTCTGACTGTTGGCTTGAAATTGTACTATTATTGCATTACGTACAACTTTTTTTCCCTTCGATATTGTTATGGATCGGATTTGATGGGATGGCATTCTTTGTTATTTCGATGTTTACTTACTGTATTGATGTGTATTTTGTTTAAGTTTTATGCTTTTTACTACTATTTTGACAGTTTCTGAGTCTGCGAGAATTGCATCTCTATAAATATCATTGCTGTTGTCGTTGTCGTTGTTTTCTTGTGGTGGAAATTGTTTTTTTTGGGGAAATGATATTTTGATCAAGCAAAGCTCAAATGTTTTGAAGTATTTCATCCAAAAGAAGTTTATGGGTTAATGAAGACATGGACTGTGAGAAATCTTAACCAGTTGTAGAATACTTGTTTCATGTCATCACAATTCAGAAGGAATATTCGCAAACTGGAAATCAGGCCACCATTACTTGGAAATCATAGCCATTTGGCGAAGATTGTACAAAGCTGAGGTATTTGCTTGTGGACATATAAGCGTTTCTACGGCAAGGATTTAGATTATTACTTTTGGGTGGAGGGGGAAGGGTGAGCTCCAATTGCTAATGTTGTATCAGTTTAAGAGTTCATGATAAAACATACACTTTTGGTTTCACCTGTTTATTATGGCCTTTCAAGTTTCAATTACTAGTATTCTTGTTGGTTACTTTTTTCTACTTTCTAATGCAATTGTTGTGTAGTTATGATGTAGCCATAAAGTAAATTATGCAATCAAATGCAAGTTTGTTATTACTGTTCAATTGTATTTTTTTGGGTGTGTGATGCTTAAAAGGGTTTCTGTTCTCATTTTACTCTTTCTTTTTCTTTTTCTTGCTCTCTCTTTCTTCTCTTTCTCTAGAATCATTTAGCAGGTATTTCAGTAAGTATGGGGAATTAACAGATTCTGTAATAATGATGGATAAAATATCTGGAAGACCACGAGGTTTCGGATTTGTTACATTTGCTGACCCTGAAGTTGCTAACAAGGTTCTAGAGGAGGAGCATATAATAGATGGCAGAACGGTACTAGCTCTCTCTCTCTCTCGGGTTCATTGGAATATGAAATTTTCTGTTGGCAAGTCTTTTCTAGCATTTGTTAAATATTCTGATGAATCTAATTGCATGTAACATCAGGTGGAAGTGAAAAGGACAGTACCCAGAGAGGACATGCAGGGTAGAGGAGTTTCGAGAACAAAGAAAATTTTTATTGGCGGTATTCCATTGTCCTTGTCTGAAGGTAACTTTATCAGATTCCTTGCACTGCCAGTTTTTGGAAGCTATTGGAAGATGCTCCATTATATATGTTTTCTTTTGCAGATGAGTTGAGGGAATATTTTTCGGCTTATGGTAAAGTTGTGGAGCATCAGATCATGCTAGATCATAAAACTGGGCGGTCTCGAGGGTTTGGTTTTGTCACCTTTGAGTCAGAAGATGCTGTTGAAAAGATATTTGCCGATGGCCAAATGCATGAGCTTGGTGGCAAACAAGTAAGAACTAATGGCTTCTAACATCACAGAGTCTCACCCTCCTTTCTAATTCAAAGAAAGAGTGCTAAGCATCCTGGGTAAAATTATTTTCAGGTGGAAATAAAGAAAGCTGAGCCGAAAAGGTCTGGCTTTGATCACTCAAGTGATAGCCGGATGCGTCGAGGTGGCAGTAACTCCAAGTCATATGGCAGTTACAGTGGTGCTGCTGATGGATTTGGAGGTGGATATGGTGGAAAGATGGGCAGAGGGTATGGGGGATATGGAGGATTTGGCGGTTATGGTGGTTATGGCAACTATGCTGGAAACTATGGTGGTGGCGGTGCAGGGTTTTATGCTGGCTATGGTGGATATGGCTATGGATTTGGGTTTGGTGGGCCAATGTATGGTGGTGCTGGGTATGGAGCTGGCAGCTATGGGAACCCCGGTGGTTATGGTGGTGGTGCTACCAGCTATGGTGGTGGTAGGGGATATGGAGCTGGTTATGATGGTGGTAAAGGTTATGGAGGTGGTGGTAGTGCTGCAGGATATGGTGGCAGCAGTGGTGGCGGCAGCGGGCATGGAGGCAACAAAGGATATGGAGGTGGCAGTGCTGCTGCAAGTGGAAGGTTTCATCCGTACAGGAAGTGAGACATTCCCAAGATTGTAGTTGGACATGAGTTTACAGCTAGTGTTTTTCAGCAAAGTGGCTATATAATTAGTTCCGAAGTTTCTCACTTTTTTGAACTTTTAGAGTTATGTTACAGGAGGTTGCATATTTCCTTATAAAAGGGAACTTTTGTGTAGCAGAATTGTTAGATCAATTAATTGCTGCTCCATGATTCTCATTATTAGAGAATCGAGTTGTATTTGTGTTCTTGCCATAGGTTTTACAGACAGTAATTTGACATCTTTTTAAGACCAAGAAGAGGGATTGAAGTGGCTGTTTCTGTTTTCATATTTGAACTCTGCTGAATGAATTGGGATTGTATTCCTCTATTTCTTTTCTTTTTTTTTTTTTTATGGAGTATTCCTCTATTTCTAGTTTGTTGGTACCTTGCTAATTTAAGAGACTGCATCATGTTCTCCCTCCCTATTAGCACGCACTGTTGTACCCAAGAACATTAGCTTGTGTCAGGGATTCTTATTTCCCACTTTACCCAAGCATTCAAATGAATTCATCGACTGGGGCTATGATATCGGCCATGATCTCTCTGTGTTGGCTTTGAAGATTAATAAAGCTGTCATTTCAGTGTGGACTAGGAAGATCCACTTGTCTTGATGCCATTTGCGACCGTACTGAAATGAAACCGTGGTGTTTTTTAAAGAAACGGTTTAAACGAACGTGCGCTTTTCGTTTAATCGGTCGAAGTACGGCATTTCTGGGCGATTTTATCCTGTCACACAGCATCTCGTCCCTTGCAGGGCTTCGCTTTTGGCATACCAATTGTGATTTCGCAGAAGGCCATACCGCTCTCAGTCTGACAGGATGATGAATGTACATAACTAAAGAAGTGAAGACAAACCTAGACGAATGGCCATGACACTTCTTCTCAAGCCCATTGCCAGTCAACCCAATCACAATCTTTCTACTCTTGTTCTTAGTTCACCAAGTTTGAAAACCAGTTGTGTTTCAAAGGCCATGGCTATCTGTTCAAGCTTTTCTCCTCAATTGCCCTCTCACTTCAGATACGGAGCCAAGTGCATCTATTCTTTTCCTAGAAAAGCTCGATTTTTGGTCTCCTTCAAGGCGTTTTCTTCGCAGGCCAACGCTTCTTCCACCAAAGGTAATACGACCTTTTAGCTTTCATTTCTTGGGTTGAGAAATGAATAGTCTTGGGTTTTACTTTTCTGCAAAATTTTATTTTTGGTTGTGGACAGAACTGTTACTTTTTGCTTTGTATTGGCAATGTGTCGAACAGTTGAACTGTCATCCCGTTTTTATAGCAAAATTTAATTAATGATGTCCTGAGGAAAAAAAAAAAACAAAGAAGAGAGAATCAAGTAAGGTTTTCGTAAAACGTTAAGAAATCTGTAAAGTTGGATGGTTAAGTGATAATGCAGGCATGTGGTGTAATCTCTCATCTTTGCTCGAATTAAATTATGCAATTGCTTTGTAATACTCCCTTTTAGCAACTTTGCAATTAATAATGTTTGCAATTCCAGTTCTCAGATGTAAGAGCTTTCGTTAGTATAAGATAGGGATATTATCAGTCAATGTAAGTGCCATTGGTAACATTTCTTTTGATGCAAAGCATTTTATGTTTGCATCATCATATGATCGGAGATGGAGAAGCAAGTTTAACATCTGAATGTATGAGATAGATCACGCAATCATTATATGTAAACAGGAGATGACCTCTTACTTTTTGGTATTGAATAATGGATTGAACGTGAAAACAGGGAAAAAACATTAATTTGTCATTGTCTCTAACCATTTATTTATTTCTACTGGATTAGATAATATTCCTGCTCGCGTTGGGTTTCTGGGACTTGGAATTATGGGTTCTCCAATGGCGCAAAACCTCATAAAAGCAGGGTGAGTTAATATGTCTTTTTACATTTCATTCGTCACTACTTTTTCCCTAGTTTTAAATCAATTTTTTTATTTATTAAAAAATCATAGTTTTTATTGGTCATCCTAATTATATCATTACATGCACTAGGCTGGCAATGTTGTAGAAGCATCATTCTACTGTAAAAGAACTTCATACAGGTTGCCATTGTTTATTCAAAGCGACGTGCACGTAGAAACACAAGTCTCAACCTACTCTGTTTTGAATTTGACACTAACCTTTGTGTCTCTAATTAATTGCCCGTTGAAATGCCTGTAGTTGCGATGTTACTGTGTGGAATAGGACCAGGAGTAAATGCGATCCTCTTGTCTCTATGGGTGCAAAGTAAGTATGTGATGCACACTATGTAATCCTAATTAGAAAGTCATAGTCCGGTTGGTCTCATTTCCTTATATCTAACTTGTTATGAAGATATAAAGCCACCCCTGAGGAAGTGGCCGCATCTTGTGACATCACATTCGCCATGCTTGCCGATCCTGAAAGTGCAGTGAGTATGATTCATCTCTATAATTTGTTTGCTTGTATCCTTTAACTTTGATTATCTATTGTTACATTTTTATTAGATAGATGTTGCTTGTGGAAAGAATGGAGCTGCAAGCGGAATTGGTGCTGGAAAAGGGTACTCCACTTTTTCCTGGCAGTGTATCTAACAATTCTTTTCCATGGACCATGAATATGTTTGCTTTCACTGGTTTCCAAATGACTCTGTTTAAGAAGACTGGTGTTAGATGTAAATAAAATTAGGCATGACGGTATGTTTGATTGGCCTATCATACCATTTTATTCACTCAATTATGAAGAAAGGTTAAAAGATATACCAGAGCAGAAAGACACTTGGAAACATGAATCATCCAGGTGGTCAATTGCCTCTTTTGATGCATAAAGTATGACAAGGAAACCACGATTTTTCGAGTAAAGTTTTTTGTTGTCGGAAGAGTTAATATTTATTTGGGATGAACCAAAAAGAAAGTGAGATACTGAATTTGGGTGCCTTTGGTTCACATGGTGGGGCTTTTTTCGTTGCTACACCTGGTTAACTTAAAGGAGGAAAAATAGATTGCAACAGTAATCTTTCCAAGAGTATGCAATTTTATGTCATAATTTTACCTTTCTTTCTGCTTTCAGTTATGTAGATGTTTCTACAGTTGATGGTGACACTGCAAAGTTGATAAGTCAACATATCAAAGCAACAGGAGCCCAGTTTTTGGAGGTAAATCTTAAGATTCAAGTTTTTGTTAAAGTATTGAACACAGAAAGGCAGCTGTAGTTGCCTTCGTTGCTTACTTAGACATTCACAATTTTCGTTTTCTATTGATGGATTTGTTAAGAATTTCAACAAAATTTCCATTCCACATCACATAAACACTTTCCCAGCAGGCTCCAGTTTCTGGTTCCAAAAAGCCTGCCGAGGATGGACAGTTGATTTTTCTTGCTGCAGGTAAGCTGCAATCTTTTACTTTGGTTAGTGAATGGTGTCCTGTTTGGTGGCCAAAATGTTGTCTGAGTCTGTAGTCACAATAGGGTTTGGCTATTCTTCTTTTTTGTGAACTGAAGCCGTGATTCCAATATCGCAGGGGACAAATCTTTATATGAACAGACTGCTCCACTATTAGACATCATGGGCAAGGTGTCTGCTTTCTCCTAATTGTTGAATGATCCTGTTTGTTTCACTTACTAATCTTTGTCATAAATATAGTCAAGATTTTACCTCGGAGGCGTTGGCAATGGAGCTGCTATGAAACTTGTGGTGAACATGATCATGGGAAGGTTATGTGCGATTCACATTGAGACAGTATATCATCATCATCATTTTCTTTCAATTAAGCTTGACTTAATAAAAGTCTTGTTAAACAAAATGCAGTATGATGGCATCTTTTTCAGAAGGATTGCTCCTCAGTGAAAAAGTAGGATTGGATCCAAGTGTTCTGGTGGAGGTATTACTCATTATCAGCACAAGGAATTTCTTTCTTGCAAACCAATCCCCTATCTTTTGCTGCAGATGAAAATTGTATGTACTTCATTGGTAAAAAATTTGTCAATTGAAACTATAAAAAAGAGAAATGTAGAGATCAAAGGCATATTAAGCATACTTTTGTCTGATTTTGCTTGCACCGGTTTCATTAGATATCTTACAACTAGAATCCCTCCTTTTTCCGATTCAGTTCCTCCACCACTGCGAACCCCAGTTAGATTTAGGGATACTACACTTTTTAGTTATTGGGTGAGCTCAAGTACTCTCTTTTGGATTCAAGAACCAACTCTCAAAGATCTTTTTTCCTTTTAGAAAATAGAGGTATAGAAAAAATGGAAGCAAAGTAGTTATTAAATGATGACTTTAATTTACTAGAGACATCAACCTATTGTTTTAACTCGGTGGAAATTAAATCGCTCTGCGCTTTAGCTAGTACAGTCCCCTTTTACACTTTGCAAAATCTGATCATCCTTGCAAGTGATCCATGTCTTAGGTCTTAAGAGTAGCTCATACTTTTATCCGTTCCAATCCTTTATACTTTGCAGGTTATCTCACATGGCGCCATAAGTGCACCGATGTACTCAGTGAAAGGCCCCTCGATGATTAAATCCCTGTATCCTACTGCATTTCCCTTAAAACATCAGCAAAAGGTCATTAGCCTTCCTATATCTACTTGTATACGTCACTTCCAAAGAAACTTACTGATAGATGGATTTTTACTGGTGCAGGACCTTCGGCTTGCTTTGGGATTAGCTGAATCAGTTTCACAGCCAACTCCAATTGCCGCAGCTGCAAATGAACTTTACAAGGTGGCAAAATCTCATGGTCTTAGTGATGAAGACTTCTCCGCAGTAATTGAAGCTCTGAAAGTGAAAATACTGCGCGAAAAATGATATCAGAAGTCGGAGTTCATGATTATAATGAAGGAAATACAGTTTCCCTCTCAGCTCACAGATTAGTTTATGCTGGCTAGTAGGATGTTGTTTCGAATTGATGCCAGATCCACCCTTTCAAGTTCTAGTTTGGTTTTCTTTTCATCCCTCCAAAATGTAATAATCTCGTCTTGCAATTAATTTGTTAAAATTTTACACAAAAACACAGAAAATTAAAAGAAAGAGTCATCCATCATGAGTAGTTTGTTGGATGAATTTTCAGACGTGTCTCGGTTACTACAGTCTATCTAATTCTTTTTCCACAGCAGACCTTGCATGAGAAGATTGTTGGACAAACTTTCTTTCGGGGGGAATACGTTAATGCTAAATAAATTTGCAGGCCCACTGATACTGCTTTTTGCCTGGACAAGTTGTTGGTCGAACTTGAAAAGGTCAGAACAGTCCGGTTGGTATTGACTTTACACCAATCGTGTTTGAAGAAGGTAAGGAAAAGCAGGAAATGTTGCAGCAACCAAGGAAGGTAATAATCATAGATCCAAACTAAATTCAATTCAAATTAGGTAATCAATTCAGGCAGCATTGCTGCAAGTCATAAAAGCCGCGCAATCTACTCAGAGAATGCACATGCCTTGTCTTAGTGGGGCTGAATGAACAGAGACTTGGAAACTGCATCAAATGGGATGAGTAAGAAAAATACAAGGCAAAGAAATAGTTACTCAAAGGTTTGGAAAAAAACTATACGTTCCCCTGACAAAAAAAAGCTTTTATTTCATCTTCATCTTATTATCGATTCATACCTGAATGAGTGGAAAATATTTTTCCATCATTTGACTCGAATGGCAATTAAAAGAATCAAACGGATTCAGATAAAATCCATATGTTCGGTAGATTCGCACATACACACATATAAATAAAAAACAGTTATGCCAAATTTACAAGTTGTATTTTTTCTGTAAATTATAAGAATTGAATATTCATACTCTAAAACTATACGAGTCTATTACATAGAATGCTTCAAAATTAAAACAGGTCACGTTAAATGAATTCCAAAAATTTTGGATAAATTAAAAAAAAGTTTTCCAGTACGTTGATCGCAAAATATTTCTAAATCCTAATATATTCAATGTTAAATATATGTGGAACAAAATAAACTAGTAAAATTTTAAAAGTTTACAAACTTCTTTTTACAAAATTATGAAGGAAAATCAGAATCGATGTATACCAACTTCCTAATAATATATCTGAGGGGCAAGTAGAATAAACCTTTGGTTTTTTTTAGTTTGACAGACATAAACATTGATAATTTCGAGTGCAAGGAAAATGAATCTTATCAAACAATTTTGGTTGTGATTGACGATTCCGTTGTTGGTTAGTATAACTATATTCTTCAATCTAAAATCAACTCTCACAAGTCATAATGACACTATTAATTAGTACTTAAAAAAATCATAGTCGGTGGAATTAATGTTATATTTGTCAAAAAGAAAAAAGGCCAAAAACAACATTAAACTGATGGCTGTTTAAACAACCTCAAAAGGCTCGTCTAAAATTACGAGAATCGTCATGATGACCAAGGACGGGACGGGACACCATATAAAGTTAATTACTCCATATTAATTAATTAAACTTAAGCAGGTGTCCAAATGCTCGCGTCATCCGATAATGACGTTGATTATAATACTAATTAATCTACGACGTTCTGACCACCCACGTCTTCACACACTCTAATTATTTGAATCATCATTATTTATTGGGATGAATGGTCAAACTGAAAAACATTAATCATTCCCCCACTCCCAAAATTCCTCTTCCTGGCCCACTTCTTTTTTGATTTTTTTTCTTCTCTAGAAATATTTACCCGTTCGTACTTAAAAAAAAATATTTTCAAAAAAAAAAAAAATTTCTTAAAAAAAAATTTATTTTAATATCAAATTCTTAAATATCTTTAATAATAATAATAATATATACTATATACTCATAATTAAAAAGTAAAAAATAAAAATATAAAATTATTTATTCAATGAATATATTAAATATATTATATCTAATAACTAATAAAATATTATATATAAACCAAAATAAATTCTTTTTTTTTAAACAGAAAGAGTACTATATATGAAAATTTCAAGTTCCTTCCACTATAATTGTTCAAATTTGGTTATTTGTGGTTGGGTACTAATGTTGGAATGAGCAATAATATTATTATTTGCATTTCTAAAGACGTTTTATATATTTTAAAATAATTTTTTATATTTTTAATACATAATTTATATCACAGTTATTATATCTTAAAAAATATAAAAATATGTTTTAAAATTTTACAATAGAACAAGAAGTCAAAGACAGAAAAAAAAATATATAAAAAACCAAAAACTATTATGATTGGAAGTAGTTGTTTGGAGGAATTTTTAATTAGAGAATATGAAATTTTTTATAAGAATTTTTTTGTAAAAGAATATGCATTTGAAAGAAAATAAAATGTGTATTTTTTTTAAAATAATGTAATTCGTAAAAATTTTAGTTAAATTTTAAAATAAAATAAAATATTGTTTAAATACTACCTTCATCGAGGAGTCCTATATCAAAAATTTTTTTTTTAATAAAAAAACCTTCATTTTTAGTGTAAAATTCATATTCTATTCTTAATAATAATAATAATATATAACTCAAATTTCAGAGTTAAGAAAAAAAATAAAATTATGTATTTAATTGTAGATTAAGTGCTGTACATGAAAAAATAGTATCAAATTAAAATTATTATTACTATTATTATTTTGGATAGACGGAGTATGTTTTTTTCTTGAAAAAAATTAATTGACGACTATCCAAACACGGTCCAGAAAATTAACAAAACCATGAAGATCCAAGGATCAGTCCGTAAAACGCCTCAATTTGCCGAAAAGGCCCGAAACCCAAGTCATGGTCCACCACCCCCTCACCACCGAATGCCAACTGTCACATTATGATTTGCCCGTGGCCAACACGCTCACAGATTGGCGTCTATGATTAGCATCCTCTAATCAATCCTTACAGATATATCACTGTTGCTTCAGCCCCTTCTCTTCTTTCATTTCCATTCCCATTCCCATGGTAGCGGCACACCATTCAGCAAACAAACACAGGAGTACTGATTCTTTCTCTCTCTCTCTTTCTCAAATCCTATGGCCTATTCCCACAACACTTGTAAATGTAACGCCGTGGGAACCGGTCTATCCACACCATAGTTGATTTTTTTTCTTTTTTTGGGGAACTTTTTATTCAGAGTACTGCCTTCCTCCTTTCATCCTCAAACTTCCCTTTTTGGTTTATCTCTCTTTCTTTAGGGTTTTGAATCTCCTTAATTCATCATCACTGAGACCCACCTCCCCAATAACCTTTTTTTGGTTCTGGTTGAAACCATGACAACGTCGTCGGCGGTGAAGAACAACTTATTGCCACCTGGGCTGGTGTCTAATTTGCAGGACGTGCTTTCGAAGCGGAAGGGGAGCAGTGGAAATCAGGACCCACAATCAGAATCCTCTGATAAAACTAGTAATGTTAATCATGGCAATGGGATTGAGTCGAAGGAGCCCACTTCAGTTTCGGTCTCTGTTGATGAGCCCGATAGCTCCAAGCCTGTTGTTTTGGTCACTAATGGTGATGGGATTGACTCCCCTGGCCTTACTCATTTGGTTGAAGCTCTTGTCCGTAAAGGTCGTTATGATGTTCACGTTTCCGCCCCTCAATTGTGAGTTTGTGTTTTCTGTTGGCTCTTGTAATTTTTTTTGCGTTTGAATGCTTTTATATGAATGTTACAGTTAAAACGTTTAGGGATAATTTTGCTTTTTTCATGATTATTAGGGAGGATGGGTGAATATAATTTGATTTCTTGACAGGTCAATTACATTTATTGGTATATTAGATGTTGGGAAATGTGGATGTGTGATGAAGGAGTCTTTAAAAAAAATTGATTGTTGATTGGGCAAAAATTTATTGGTGCTTTTGACAGGAATAAATCCACATCAGGGCATTCATTGACTCTTAAAGAGACTGTTTCTGTTACTTCTGTTGAAATTGATGGCGCCACCGCGTATGAAGTTTCTGGTATGGTAGTTTTATTGCCAGTTTTGTATGGTTTCTGTGGTTGATTCATTCCTGCAGACTGGATAAAGCTTGGAATTTTTTTTTTGGGTCATACTAAATTAAATGCTTACACATTCAGTATGTTTTCTACTGTCAGGGACTCCTGTAGATTGTGTTTCTTTAGCTCTATCTGGTGCGCTATTTTCCTGGTCAAAACCTTTACTGGTAAATTTTTGTATGATTTGTTTAGTTTGATTTGATTTCAGTTTTGTGCTGCTTCTTATCTTTTGTGGCTTTATTGGATTCTTTGTCGACTATTTTTAGGTAATTAGTGGAATCAATAGGGGCTCAAGCTGTGGCCACCACATGTAAGTTGTTTGTTCATCATCCACCTTGTAGTTGTTTGCAACCATCTTGAAGTTCCTAATGTGCCTATCGGTGTTTCATGGAATGATGTCCAGGCTTTACTCTGGTGTTGTTGCTGGAGCTCGAGAGGCATTGATCAGTGGTGTTCCATCTGTATCAATATCTTTGAATTGGTGGGTCAATAGTTCTTTAAGTCTGCTGTCTGGTTTTATCATTTGCCAATATGAAAGCCAACAATTTGATATATGTGCCTTTTAGGAAGAACAACGAAAGCCAGGAAAATGATTTCAAGGATGCTGTGACTGTATGTTTGCCATTACTGGATGCAGCTCTTGCAGACATTGAGAAGGGAGTTTTCCCAAAAAACTGCTCTATCCATGTCGAAGTTCCAACATCTCCATTGGCAAACAAGGTTTGCTTCTATTAGCTTGTTTAGGATCTTGATTCCATGATAGCAATACAAGACTGATGAACAACACAACATATTATTACCTTGCATAAATTCTTCAAGGATGTCAGTAGTGTGTATCTTGAGGCACTTATTCTTATTGAGAACTCAACAACTGAAGCTTGTGTATATCACTTGCCATTATTTGAGCAGTTCTGTTAGCACTTTCAATGTGAGGTTATTATGTTTATACAGTTTTACATGCCCTTGCTTACTCAACTACATAGTTTCTGATATTTTAAGATGCAAACTCCCCGCCCGCCCACCCCCTCCCTACTTCTTTGTTTTCAATATATGAAGACTCTCATTTGAAGTCCTAACTTATATTTTACCTGGCCATTAGTATCTCTGCAACAGCAGCATGACCCTATACAAATTTGTTAGCACATGCATGTTGCTCATGAACTGCTTTCCAGGGGTTTAAATTGACAAGAAAGAGTCTGTGGAGGTCAACGCTTAACTGGCAAGCTGTTTCAGCAAATAGACATCCATCATCTGGACGATTCATGTCAAATCAACAAATCTTGGGTATGCAGCTTGCACAACTAAGTCGAGATGCTTCTGCTGCAGTGAGTAATTTTTTGCAACAATGCTGTAGTTG
Source organism: Gynochthodes officinalis (assembly GCA_020080225.1). Taxonomy (NCBI): domain Eukaryota; kingdom Viridiplantae; phylum Streptophyta; class Magnoliopsida; order Gentianales; family Rubiaceae; genus Gynochthodes; species Gynochthodes officinalis. The sequence goes on along the minus strand of CM034625.1, from coordinate 11,672,789 downwards.
CAGTCTTTTTATGTTGAGTTATCATCTGTGATGCATCTGTTAATTTATTTGCCTTCCCAACGTTTTTAGGGTGCTGCTCGCCGTTTGGGCACGCAGAAAAAGAATATTGAAGTTGTTGAGTCAGTTGGTGCTGCAGGGAAATCTGATTCTAATCGGACAATGAGATATTTCAGGCTTGAGGTAATACTAATTATGCTACAAATCAAGGGTTGTATATAAATTCTTAAGAATTTTAGCTGTATGTTATGTTAAATAGGAAAGAAGCTTTTAGTAGGGTTTAAAATATGTTTAAAATGGACTGGATCCCTCCCCCCCCAAACCAAAAAAAAATGCAGTGCTTGTCCTTCCAAAAATTATCAGCAACATATAATTTTTGGTTTCTTTGTTTTGAAACATGATATGGAAGAGTGATTGATTTATTTCTTTCATAACATGTCTAGATATCCTTGTGATCTTAATGTTTTCACTAATAGGAATCTTGCTTGTGATGGCTTTTCGTCATTTCTTCTTTATCTTATTGTGGTACACTTTTGATTACATTTGTTGTGAATTATTGTAGCATATTATTGGTCAAGTATTGGTCCATCAATAACTTAGCTACTTTGTATTGCAGTTGCTCAATAAAGATCAGGTAGAAGAAGATGAGGATCTAGACTTCAGAGCGCTTGACAACGGCTTTGTGAGTAAAACTTCTCCTTTGCTCTCTCCTAGTACTTTGTCTATTTGAAATTGATCCGTATGAATTGGAACATGCCCTGCTGTAGAGTTTGATAGAGAACCGAGTGTTTGTGATGGGGTTTGTTGTTTTTCTGAACAGGTCACACTAACTCCTTTGTCTGTCGGATCGCATTCGGAGTCGGAGTCAGAATCTGTAAAAGCTGCATCAGATTGGATTTCCACTGTACTATGAGTGGAATACGGACTGAAGCTCACTCAGTTGGCTGGGAAATATGATTTTTGTACATGTGCCACAACGTCATTTTAGTCATTAGTGCAACTTGCTTGTGATTTTGCTCAGTGTTGTATTTGTTCTTTCTTTTTAGTTTTGATTTGTGGATTCCTTTGGATCAGGTTGCTTAGTCTGTTCACTATCTGTTTTGTGGAGCAAATCGCTTCATGTTAATTTATATAGATGGCAACACTTCTGCTTATGTGCCTCTTGCCCCCCGCGTTTCCTTTTTAGCTCTCACATGGTTGGATTGTAGGCTTTCTTGTTTCTTGGTTTCCCCTCTAAAATTTTAAAGTGAGGAAGGAGAGTTTGGTATTATCATATATGTACCACAGTATTTATTCCACAATGTAACTGGAAACAGCCAGAGCAGAATGATTGTTTACTTTACTCTTGATCTGTGGTTTGCATGTGAATTTATGGGATTTGTATTAGGCAATCCCTAGTTTTTCTTTTCTAATTACAGGCAAAAATCATCCTTGCTCTCTAATGCACAACTATTGCTTTTTATCTTATTTCATAATTAATAACTTAAAAAAATATAAAATCACGTTTTGAAATATAATTTATGCATGTAGTGAGTATTTTCATTCATCCTTTGGTCTAACGTGTTAAATTAAAAGGTTTAAATGATGCATAACATTAAATGTCAAATAATCTGTCCTTGTTTTATCACAATACGAAATTTGGGTTGGTTTATCTTAGTTCTTAAATTCATTCATCCGTGATCCATTTTGTATTTTTACATTTTTAAGGTAAAAGTTATTTTTAAAATGTTAAAAGTACAAAATAAATGACAAATGTGTTTCCAATTAAATTAAGTGATCTAGAAAAAAAAAAGGAAAGAAAAGCGCCCAAACTTTGTCTAGCCAACTTCGTACTAAAGATCTCAGCCAGAAGTGAACTAAGGGTTTAGTAAAACATCTTCATCCTCCTACGAAGGCACAAAAAATCCCTCCAATTAACTGGCTTAAAGTGGGGAAATGTCGTCTTCTAAAGCCCTAATTCGCGCCGGAATTTCTCTGGCGAGCCGTTTCTTGAAGCCATCATCTCTCCGTCAGAACCTTTCGAGTACGACGAGCTCCGCTCAGCTGATTGTTGCTACTCGGGGCCTAGACATCGCTCCGAAGCTTTTCCCGTCTCTACACTCACAGTCACAGGGCACTCCGCATTTGCCTCAAAACGACATCGATATATTGAAGAAGCTCTCTTCTGAAGGATTCTTGTATCCCTGTGGCCTTCCTTCCCTTCCCTTCTTTCTCCCCGATGGTAAAAATCCTATCTTTTTGTTTTCCTTAGACAAACGCACATTCCTCATGTATTCTGAATCGGGATTGGAATTCCTTGTTCTGTTTGAATTCTTGTGTTTTATTTTTCTAGTATTTTCTTTTTCTGGCCTTCATTTGCGTTTGTTGGCAAGATAAAGTTTTGATTTTTCTTTCCCATTCTAATCCTTGTTAACGATTTGTAGCCTTGGTGCGGCTAAAGATCGATACTTTAGTGATGCTTGTGGTTCAGCTTAACGATTCACGAAGAACCCAAGTCTTCCTGATTTTTACTTTATGTTTTCTATTTTTTTTCATCTGAGAAATTCAATAATTAACCTTTTGAAAGCATGATATTTGCTATTTGTGATTTTTGAGCTTGCCACTCTGCTCTGTATCCAAAGTAACTAATTAAGAATGGAGCTATATGAAGTGGTTCATGAAAGAGGAACCTCCTAAAGAATTATTGTCTTCACCTACATTCTTGGATGTGATATCACATCTCCTAGTAACTTGATAGCCCTATAGAAACATTAAACCAATATGGCATCTTTAACAGCGCATTTGGATGAGATAATTTTTCCACATTTATCAAATATCAGCGATGAAATTCCACAATTGCAATCCCATATTGCTGTAGCTCATGGAAATTGTGCAATCTATTCAAAAATGGAAACAAGGAGAAACCATTTTAGATTATGTTAGCAGTCAAATGTTGTTTTTCTTGGTTCAGTGCTGGCTGAAATTCCAGTTCAGCACTTCTCTAATCCCATTGAATAATCTTGAAGGTTGTTTGAGATGGATATCTATGCTTTATGCTGCTTTGGCATTTTTTTGTTTTGCATAGACTCAAGTATTTTCACACACTCTGTCTCTCTCTCTCTGTGCATAGGAGATGATTCTATATCATCTGAGCCAATGGTTTTATTTCCCAAGAGAACCTTCCAGCCAAGCAACATTAGACGGAAGAGGAACCATGGATTTTTGGCACGGTATCTCTCTCTCTCTCTCTCACACACACACACACACATACAAAATCCCCTTTCCCCCTCTCAACAATGCGCATTGAGATGTAGACACTGAGGTAGACAATATGAAAGGAGAAATTCAGTTTGTGTTTTTTGCTCTCGTACATGTCTTCTATGTCTCTTTAACGCTCGTAGAATCTTTTGCCATTTGTTTGAATTACTGATATTGCCTCACTTAATCCATACTGACAGCTAAACAGAAAGTGCAAACCACGATAACAAGTTTTTCAGTTTGTCTTGACATGGATTTCCTTTTTGTTCCTCAAATTGGATTGCAGCATGCTTTAATGTTAATGGTAGGATTAGTTTGTCCTTATCATGGCTGTAATTAGCTTGTAGATGGTATAAAATGGCCTTGGACTGTGCAAAATTAAAGGCAAGCACCTAAAAAAAAAATGTTAGATTTTTAGAGAGTGAAGGAAAATATGTGAGAAGCTTGTGCTTGAAGTATAGTTTAGCAGCCAAATTTACAAATGCTGACAGTTATTCTGTATTATTGCATGAGCAGCAAAGCAACAAAGGGTGGCCAGAGAGTTATTGCTCGAAGAATTGCAAAGGGTCGGGCAAGAATCACGCCTTAGATTGATAGCCCTCTTCCATCGTTTCTAGAACAGATTCAAGTCTTAAGTTTGTGTTGTCTTGTGACGACGCTGGAGAAATAGAAAGGAGAATTGGTTTGTATTGTTATTCAGGGCTCTCATACGTGCATCTTTCGACTGCTGTTGGTTATGATTTATTACTATTAAATAATGCTTCAGCAGATCCTGTTAGGCCCTGAAAAGGGCACTGTTTATTTGGGTCTTGGGGTGACTCTTTTTTCATAACCACGGCATCACAAATGGTAACAAATCTGCTTGATTAATCTGATGCTATAAAAACTTCCAAGAATTGATGTGCATGTGTACTTTTTCAACCCATGTAGCCCACTCCAATTTCAAGTTTAGTTTGGGTACACCACACTCTTAAAAATTGCCAAATTGTGCATTTTTTGGCCCGAGTTATTAAGTAGTTACTAGGGGACCTTGAAAATCATGTATCTTGATGCTTTAACAGGAACCCCCAGTGTTAATCTTGAATTCTTGATATTTGATGCCTTTGAATCGAACCCAATTTTTACTGACAAAGAAAGATAAAAGGGCCTAAATATGGCAAAGGAGTGGTGTTATGCCGCCAGGTTAAAGAAAGCCCTTGGTTTTGTATACCAGTATAGGTTAGTATCCTGGTAGTCTCTTGGGAGGCTTGGGTTTCATGATCATGATGAATGCATATGGTTGTGGTCCAGGACCTTGTTGATTCCAGCTCAATCCATCATATGTACAAAAACATACATTTCTTCATCCGTGGATGTTTTTCTAATAGTACAACAACTAGCAAGTGTAGAGAATTTCACTCGGCAGACTTGTGGTTGTACCTCGAGAAATCAAGTTGTGGTAATTTTTTCTCAGTGAAACCTCTTTCTGCATTCAAATTGGCCATGCCAATGTATTGCTTTACGAATTTAAAGTTTTTTATTCTCCCTTTTGTCCTTTCTTCTTCTTCTTCTTTTTTCGCATTTGGGAAGATCAAAAGGGGGGATGCTTTTTCCTAACATCACATGAATCTGTCATTCACGGCTCTATCAAAAGATGGGATTGACATTTTGTCTGGTATTATTAAATAAGTATGCTGGTAAAAAGCTCAATGCCAGAGAGTCAGAGAGTGTATACTTGTTAAGCATCGCTTCCAGTTTAAGTATACTTTGTCTTTTTTTTGCCCTTTTTGTGTGGGAGTAAATTATTGTGATTGAAAGACACAAAGATGCTAAATTGTAATCCTTCTGGTTTCCAAAAATTGCTCACACCTTAAAACAGTTCAATGCACTTTATTTGTTAACCTTTTCATATAGAGTGGTGACCAAAACCTGACATGTTATTGCCTTAAATTTCTTTGCTATTGTCCATTGCTCCCTCTTACTGCTAAAGGTTATGGCCATGAATTATAGTGGGGGACTACTTCTGTGTCATTAGTAGAGAATCAACCTCAGAAGCCAAGAAAAACTGCAGTAATCTTTTACTGTTCAAAAATCTTTTCACCACTACTCCAAGGCTTCAAGAAATCTATATGCTCCCAAGAATGTTGAGAATAACACTAAGAAATTAAAACCTTATTGAATAGATACTGACATTAATTTCTTTCCAGTGAGTTGTTTTCTACCATTGTCAAATAGTAATATTAATTCAATCAATCGTCAAATCAAATCTAGGATACACGCATTAATATACCCGAAAAAGAGTAATTTTATTACAATGTTACATTACGTACCATGATGGAATGAACACTTCCTCAGGGAAACAACTGACAACATGATGAAAAGATACTGAAATAGTACTACTGGCTACTGCACTTCAAATACTGATTCGAATTTCTCTCTTTTGTACTTTACCAGCACCAATCAGCAAACATACAGCTTTCTCCAAATAGTATCCTTTGTGGGATTTGGTATTTCATAGCTCAAATGCATTTAGCCTTGGTGCAACATTAGTACTCTCTTTCTATGGAACCCAACCTGAAGGAAGACTAGGGTTCATGACAATTTGGCTGCATGATGATGGTGATGAAGATAAGGATGATGAAGATGAGGAAGGAACTAATGACATGAGTGATTCAATGCTTTCCATGAACCGATTCCCGGGAAAAATCTGACCATGATGATAAGAAGTAGACGGCAACAAAATGCTGGAGAGACAACCAATTGGATCAACTTCTTGAGAGGTTGTAGAAAAAGATGGTACGCTAAAGTCACATCCCTTCAGAATTTCGGAAAATGTTGGCGTCTCATTGGACTTCAGTGTATTCTCATAAGATTGAAGGATCAGTTTTGGATTGATGAGTTGATCATCATGAGAAGCATAAAGTGAAGCAGAAAGATGTTGATGACTAAGATAATCTTGAGGCTGCAGGTTGCCAACTGGCCATGCTGGATCATATGAACATGATGAGTCAATCAAAGAGGGAACAGCCACAGGTGGGACGGGAACTAAATTGGAGAAGTTGCTCATTTCACGATCAACTTTGGTAATGTTGTTATGATCATCAAACCCTTGTAAGATTGAGTTTGTGGTCGGAATATTGTATAATCTGCCAAATTGAGCACTTGGGATCAAATTAGGGTTTGCATTGACTGAGAAGAAACCTTCTAAAGAGACATCACCACAATTATTTGATATATTAGGAAAGCTGGCCAGATCAGAAAGGCCACGAGAGACAAGTTTCTTCTTGATGCTTGAATTCCAAAAGTTCTTTACTTCATTGTCTGTTCTTCCAGGAAGGTGTTTAGCTATCTGAGCCCACCTGCACAAAGAGAAAATGTCCTTTTGCATGAAATTGAGCAGCTTCATTATGATAAAATTAATGACAGTAAGCTGGCAGAGTTAAAGAACTTAAATTTACCTATTCCCGAGAACCCTATGAAGGTCAATGATGAGGGATGCTTCCTGTGGAGAGAAACTCCCTCTCTTCAGGTCAGGTCTCAGGTAATTTATCCATCTCAGCCGGCAACTTTTGCCACACCTTTGGAGCCCTGCACCATCAAATAGATCCACCATATATATTTGTCCACATATAAAAAGTAAGCAAATCAATTTCTTGATTATTCTACAACACAAACATTCAAGAACTGCCCAACAGCAAGCATATATTCATGATGGACAAGGTATATATATCTTACTGTGAACTTTAATTCTTGCACCAAAAAATGAAATGGGGTTGAAGTACAAATGAGTTGTAACTCATCCCTAAATGAGAAAAATAAAAAGAAGTGATCACACTATAATTTGAGCTAAGTAATTATTACCTGCACGTCTGGGAACAGTGCTCCAACAACCATGGCCGTATGTAGAAATGTAGTTGATAAGTTTTTCATCTTCCTCGGGTGACCAGAGGCCTCTCTTGACCTTTTGTTTGTTGCAGCATGAATGGTGTCCCATAGCTTTTTCAGTTTCTCTAAATGATAGAGGTGGTGCAGTCAATCACAGCAGGATCAGTGTTGTTTTATATGCAACGCATACATATATGACAAAGAAACAAGAAATCGGTGATAAGCAGCTCAAATGAGGATTCAGAAAAAATGCGTAGGATTTCTGGAATGGATGATATCAACCAAGAGTACATAGAGGTTGTGAATTTAATGTGAAGAAAAGGATCCCATGACCATAGAGGGCCCAAATTGGAGATTAAGGCAAAAGCTGCAACTGCCCTCTGGATGCCCCCCAGTCTCTTATAATAGGTCTCTTTGGACTGGAGTTGGACCGCTGCTGGAGTGATGTTTTCCTTTGGAATCAGGGCTTGCACAAGCTATTTGTGTGTACAATTGCCAGTCCTGTCACCCCTGTGTATAAAAGTCATATACATGTTTAATTCTGCATCAAAAAACTTAATTTGTACAAACCATATGTTGCTTTCTGGTTAGGCTAATCATTTTGACTTTTTTTTTTAATCACTACCTTTTTAATCGTTAAAGATATAAAATTTGTCATTAATTACTCTTTTTGCGACAAAACAAAATGCTGAAATTATGTAAATACAAATTCTTTCAAATTACAGCAGCATATATTTGATGAACTGCTTAATCACTGTAAATTAATATGGATTGGCTGCAGAAGCTATTTGCTTAGGGGAGGTGGGGAGGGCAATGATCAATATCGGTTTTAGGGAGTAGTAGTCCCACGAGTCATCCATGCAAAGTCCAGAGGACCCACTGTTTGGACATGTCCCACACCTTGGAAGTATCGACCAGAAGATCAAATGGCATATGGATCAACTGTCTGTCATTGATCCCTGCTGATGGTCATCTTAGATTTGTGGGTTCACAGTTGGGATTGCATTGCCCGGGCAGACCGCCCTCTTAGGGTAAGAATAACGCAATGATCCATCATTATACATGGAATATTGTTAATAATTATTTATGCTTTTAATTATGTAGTAGAAACTCTTTTTATGCATGTGAGTAAATGAACTCTTTTTTTTTTCCTTTGAATTGATCGGTAAAGTAAATACACTATTAAATTAGCGATGATATATACAGTGAAAATGCATATTACTCAACAAAGACAAAAGATTATAAAAGTACCAAACAAGTGTAAGTATAATTCGAAAATTAGAGGAGATTGTGTAGCAAAGTGTGACAATCCAATGACAGCTGTGGAAGAACTAAAGGATCTAGAGAAGAGGTCAAGTCACTATAATGACAATTACCAATCGAGAGTAAAATAAGTGACTTTTGAGTTAAATATGGATGACTTAGGACTAAATAACAAAGAGAATGTTTTTATTAATATACTACTATATCAATGCACAAGAAAGTGATTAAACTATAATTAGGAATGACAATATATTACCAGGTGATTCTCTTAATTTTTTAGGGTGTTCTTATTTAATTTCAAATTAAGAAGTTAATTCGACAACTTATTTAAGGTGAAATTGATATTTTTTGGGGAATAAGAGTGAAAAATTTAACAAATAAATCAAGTCACCCTTAAGTGTCATACAATTTTCATGTTATAAGATTTCTTGTTCAATTCTTTAGGGCTATATAATAAACTGAAGGATTTATAAAATTTAAATAAAATCAAATCATCAACGAGAACGAAAGAAAAAAAATAAGAAATTTATAAGCACGTCATTGTTATTATTATTTGTTTTTAGAAATGTATAAGGGGCGTAAGAATTACACTTTCAAAATATATTTTTATATTTTATAATATATTTTTTATCTCATAATTATTCTATTTTAAAAAATAAAAATGTATTTGAATGGTAACTCTTTCGTTTTTTTTGTAGAGGTTGGGAAGGGAGGAGGTAGGCGTTGGTGGGAAAGCTTGCTTCCCTCTTAGGCAGCGGGCCTCAATGTTCCAAAAAAAGTGCTGTCTGCTTATTGGTGGTGTATAATCTTCATTAATTTTGCAAAAGAATCAAAGGAGCTGTTTGCATTATTTAGTGCTAAAAGAGTTTTGAGTTCGTCCCACACATAATCAAGTGGATAGAGGCACCTCCCCGTGACCTGTAAAATTCCCAGCTAATTCATCTTTCTAAACAAGACAAGGACCCTTCTGGTTATCTGATTAATATTTCCAATTATTTCATTCAAACACGTCTGCATATATGTTTTTTTGTTCTGGTGCTGTAAAAGAAAACCATGCAATGACTAACTATTTTTAGTAAAATCTGCTATTGATTAAGCTCGACAGAAGGAATGAAATTTTCTGAGTCCTCAAGTTCGAGTGTTACAAAGATAGTAAAGGGTTTGTTGAAATTTCTCCATTTTAATGGACATTGTTGTGTGTATGCATGCAATATTCTGAGACCATCAAGCATTTTTTTAACCTTGAGGAGGAGGGCCACATGCCACTCTGCTATGGTTAATTTATAGTTCAACATCAAGGTTAATTTCAGAGGGAAACCATAATTATGATGTGATTTGCATTTTGCACTTGCACTGCACATCTGATCAAAACGTGGAGTTAATTTTAAGTGTCAAAAGAATGTGTCATGAACCATTTTCAATTTAGTCTTGTTTTGGACATCAAATCAATGTGTTCGTCCCCTCTTTCTTTTGAAAGCAAGGTGCTTTTCTTAATTTTGATTAACAAAAAAGAAGATCCATCAAATATAAAGGGACCTCCATCATTAGTGGGATGTCCTCCTACTTTAAACACGGTTCCATTCAATGACCCAAGTCTTGTAATAATGAAGAGGGCCAAATTAAAATATACGAAAAAATAAGGATAAATTACTTTACCTCTTTTGAGATTTGAAAATATTAAAAAATTCTCGTTTAACGATTTAAAAGTAATTTTCTCATTACAAATTTCATAGAAAAAAACTAAAAAAGAAGGAAAAAAAAAGAGTAAAAACTGTTTTCAAAATAAACTTCAATGAGTAACTGGCATTAAAGTGAAATCTCAAGAGAATAAATAGAATCTATCCTAAAAATAATGACCCCTTCGATGAAATTAAATAGAGAAATATTTAAGAGCATGGTGTGACAAATTAGCTCATAATTCTTAATTCAGCAACCTAGGGGATTTGTTTTTCTTACACATTTGGCAATTAAGCATTCACTCATTTACAAACCAAATGCTTATAAACGACACAAATCATCCATCACTCAGTACTTATACATTTAATAAGTTTTTTTTGATATCGTGATTTCTAATTATCTCAATTCTTGAAGATACAATATACCTTTGTCCTTTCCTCTCTGGTCCAAACCAAATTGCAACTATTGCCGTACATGCTATATAGCTTCAATCTAAATCAAACTCGAGGAAAAATTGAATTATTGCTTTAGACCTCAACGTGGTCTTTTTTAATTAGTGTTTTTGGGTGTGTACATGCATTTAGACTCTTTGGCTAGAATTTTGCTTCTTCCATACTCTGATGTTGTCTAAAGATTCTTCGTTCCAATAATCATCTTTATTCTTGCCTCGTGTTTTTGGTGCATGCTTCTCTCAAGATAGCCGATATTAAAAAAATGGATTGTCATGGAAAACGTTTGCTGGGTTTTGTGCAGAAAAGATAGTAAACCATCCAAGTTAAGCCCCAAGCCAAAAAAAAAAAAAATGCAGAAAATAAAGGAGTAGGTGAAGTGCATGAGGTAGAATCGAATTATTTTGGTCACACGTACGACATCAAATCGGAGAGAATGAAGGGAAAGAAGTTTGACTCTGGACTCTGGAGGAGAATTTTCTGTCAATTGCTTAAATAATAAGATGCTTTTTGCTTGCTTCAATAGTAGAAAGAAGCAATAAACTAATGCACATCGAGGAAATGTGATAAACACTCATGAATTAATCAGTATTCAATAATTCAGCACAGTAGTTGTCAAAATCACAAAGGTGCTTAGTAGCATCTTTAGTCCCCAGCCATAACATATGACAATCACCGCCTACTTATAAATGTATAAATCAAAATGGTAAGTAATATGTTTTCTCATAACCTCATTCCTAGCTCAATGTGTGAATGTGAAGAGTTTATAATCCGCATTAATATTCTGGTTTAGAAAACCACTGATCGTGTAGTTTGGACAACCATTATATTTTAAAGTTATTGGACTAGTTTGTCACTAATAAATAAAAAACGGGATTATAGGCTAGTTTAGTGGGATAGTGTTACTGGAATTTTTTTTAACCGTAATGATATTAAGAGAGATTATGAGCCAGTAATTAAAACTATCAAGTAAATTTTAGATAATCACAATAATCTTATTCAAAGAACTAATAAAGAAAATGTGTGACTTGATTTAACTTGTAATGTGGCTTGTGATGAAAGAAAAAAACAGTACAGAATCAAGATTCTTATTTAAAGCTGGCACATGCAACAATTAATGGCCCTAGGCTTATTTGCTTTATTTGTTCAGCCATCACGGGACAGTAAACATAGATGGCTTCTGTTTTTTACCCAAAGTTTGGAGGATTCAACGAAAGTACAGGGCTTTGGGAGGATAGAATAGCTACAAATTTGCTGTCTTCTCTTTGGGAGATGATCATAGGGCTTTGGTATGTGTCATTTTCAAGGAAAGATTATATATTTTTATTTGTTTTGAAATAAGGAAAGATCAATTGGAAAAAGGTATAGTGAGCACTTTCTAAATGAATCCGGCCAAGTAATTTGGTCGATTTTGAATCGTGAAGCAACAAAAAGGAAAACAGTAGGAGCTTCTTATACCACCAAACTCTAACTGTTTATCCATCACTACTGCAAGTCACAAATAGGAAGCATCTCCTCTGCAATAACAAAATCATTTACCTAAAACTGGCAACCTATACATGCATAAGAGAAAGACAAAAAAATGCACTCTGAAAACATACGAAAAGTCATAATTGAGAAAATGATGAAATTGAATTTCTAACCAAATTAATGTGTGGTTGAAGAGTTAAATTCTGGGTTGTAACCGTTTTAACCCAAAAGAAATCAAAACCTTGAGTTGCTAGCAAAATAGCATCTCAAACACGGTGCAGGAATGCAGCTAGCTAGGCCATAGCCATAGAACAAAAATGGCAACTCTAACACTGGAAACACTAACTATATTGTCCAAAGCAGATTTTGACCTCATTAGTTAGCTGGTTATCCCAATCCAAAATGGAAATTGTGCTTAGAGGCCAAAATATTGAGAATTTCTCCAAAAGATAGTGAAACAAACACAAGAACTGCCGTGAGAAAAGGGTATGCAAGAAATAGCCATAGCTTAAATTGACCCCACTAAAATGCCACCATCCCATGTTGGCTTCCTTCTGTTCATGGCAATCTAATGAGAGAAAGACTGCTTGTGTACTCAAAATCATCCAACTCCTTCCCCAACAAATCATCAATTCATTTATTTCAGGCACATCAAATCGAAGAAGTCCCATCGAAGGATGATGCCCGCAATATTTCCTTTAGGCTTTCAAAGAGGCATCCTGATTTCATGCCTTCATAAACTGCAATATTCCCACATGGGCACCGATCAAGATTGATTTTTTGAGCACGTAGTCCATGCAGTTTACAAAAAGTCAAAAGAGTTAGAAATTCCTGATACTCTACTAAACTGCACAAAAGAGTGCTTGATTTTGAAACTGACCCACGAACCATCTCTTCCGCGTGGTCTATTTGAAACAAAATTTTGTAAGAAAAATCATAGAAATTTTGCATAATATCTAGATAGATCAATTGCTGTAAAAAGAAAGATTTCTGCACTAATACAATGATTGAAGTTTTGAATAAACAAGCTTCTTCTTTCGTCAAGTTTTGCATAAGTCGGGATTAATATGTAAATCAGGTTAGCAAGTTTCTGCTAGTAAGTTGCATTCAACTATCATACTATTCCTATTTTGCTAGTTCAGGAAATAAACCATCTTAAAATATCCCAGCCAATGCAATAATTTATTGCTATGACCGAAGTTCCATATCATTTACCTTTTGGGTTGTCCTCAAATAAAGTTTAACTCTCTCTCCGGTGTGGTTGGGGGAACTAATAAACATTAGTGTAGTAATGGTACAGTTTAAAGGGTTTTCAAATTGTAAATTTGGTTTTAAGTATGGTAAACCTCATTTTGAAACTTACAAGAGCAAGACTAGGATTTGAAGGAGATGAGAGGGAAACAGTTGTGACTTTTTTGTTACTGTTATTGCTCAGATGGAAAGTAAGTGACTGCCTGATGTAACAGAGCTTGTTATCTGGAGAGGTTCATTTTCTTCTAGTTCTTGGGTACGGAAAAGAAAAATACTGTATATATATTCAACTTGAGATAATGAAAGAAGGAAAAATGTGATCCACAAGAAATTGAGCAGTAAGAGAAGGCCCATGTGGTCAGTAACCCCAAGTTTAACTCTACATTATGGAGGCAGTTCATCACATCACATTATGAAGGGATCATAACCTTTCCTTTCCTCATAGTTCTGTAGTCATTCCATTTTCAGTGAAACTGAAATCAGCAACCAGAATCCTCCGAAACTATCCAGTCATCAATTGACGGGGAAGAATACCATTCATACGTCAGTGTCAATGAATTAGTAAAATACATGAAGTAAAAGAATGATAAACACTCAAATACAGAGCGCGAGATAACAATGTTCACTGTCAAAATTAAATCCACAGACAACTTATAGAAATTGTCGTAGTTCAAACCACTGTAAAGAGAAGAACAAGAAAGTAGAAACACTCAAATATACAAACCAATCCCTATTAATTCTATGCTCATGTATATATACGACCAAAAGTATAGATAAAGCCCCATCAACCTATAAAAATTTGTAAATAAAACTAAAACAAGAAAGTCTTTGTTAAGAAAGGCATGCCAAAATCGAGACAACAAGCTGTTAAACTCGATTCAAAATATATTCTTGACCACTAACATAGCTTTAGATCTGCCTGTAAAAATGTCAGTATCCTGCTACCTTGCTTTCCTTACTTTCTAACTTCTGGAACAATCATGTGCGCCCAAATGAACAGGTGGATACAGATCCTTGCACAGCTGAACTGAATAAAGATCTGAATCAGCACTTCTTCTGTTTATGCTCCCAGAAAATGAGGTTGGTTGCTGGTAGAAGTGTGGATTATCAAGAGAACGCCATTGCATACTATGAGATTGACGAGGCGGGACCCTTTGTTTGGCCTTGATGGATTCCGTAAATTTCATGAAGCTAGGCTTTGTTTGGTAACTTTCTACTGGAGTCTTGTTGGACCCTGGGGTTTCAGAAGTTGATATGGATGAATTTGATGTTGTGCTCTCATCATATAGACACTCAGAACTTGGATCAGAGGATGTGCGAGTAAGCCTATCATGTGTTGAAGGTCGCGCAGAAATTCTCGTAGAAATGTTGTTTCGTCTAATTTTCACCGAGCCATGCTCTGATGAATTTGAAAAAGATCCAGCGGTGCTCTCCCGCTCATATTTTGTTGAAATTGGAGTCATATCTAACGAGGTGGTCTGGAATTCTTCAATTAGCCTACTCTCCCATGGCTTAGTTGCCATCCAACGTTCCAACCAGCTGAGTCCAGGATTTCGCTTATTCACATTACCGACGGACACCATCTTATTTAATATTGGCTGTCTTCTTAATTGCTGGAGTCAAAACAACTCAATAGCATCATGAAAAAACTCAAATAATGGTTACAAATATCTAAAATTTGCTCAGAGCTGGATCCACTACCTGTTGAGCATCAGCATATGCAATAGCCCTTTCCCTTTTGGCAGCACCCTCATGCTTCATTTGTAACTTAGACCTTACTTCATGCACTGAGCCACGACTATCGCACCATCCATTCTACAATTTTCAGGTACTTGATTAGAAATTTTATCAATCTTTTCCTAAATTACAATACTCATGATACTTAACTATGCTTGACTAATATTTAGAGCAACCATAGCAACTGTACCTCTGCCTCTTTGCGCGGATCTACTTTGCCAACATTTAGAGCCTGACTGTGTAGAGGTGTCTGAATGGAATTAGCTCTAACACGAGCTTGAGCTCGAACCAAAGCTTGCATACACCTTAATGTCACAGCAGCTTGCTTTCTAACCTGTCGCCCTCGAAATATCGCCTGTAGCCTGACCACCGCTTTCAAGGCCCTTAGAGCACGTTTTGCCTTCAATAAACCATCCATGCAGCAAATGTAAGAGACAAAATCATTCCAAAGAAAAAAGTCAAGATTTTTCTTGATTATTTTTGGCAATATCAAAAATGTAGTACATAAAAAACCAATCTTGCGAAGAAAAAATGTTGCGAGTACCAATAAGGGAAAAGAGCAACGAAGTTTGCAGGGGAATGAGTTATGGCTTGTTCAAGTAATTCAGCAAGCGACAAGAAAACTTTTTGTTTATGCACAAAATGTCAGAATTCAGTAATTAGTCATCTGAAAGTCCAACAGCAGCATAGAATATTTAAAACAAAAATGTTTCTCCAAGAATCCTTGCAAGTTTTGAGACTTAAAGGTGACCAAGTTCCAATTTTAAGTGCATGAAGTATTAGCAGTAAAAATTAGTGTTTTAACTATTTCAACGAAAATTGTTTCATCCTATTAAATGATCCATTGATCAAGATAAGATCACAATTTTAAGCAAAGGATACACATTTTAACGAGTAATTATTTATGAACCAGGAGAAGATTGTCAGAAAACTTACCAGAAAAGCGCGAAACACGGTCTGGATTCTAGTGGCAGCCCATTCTCTCCTGAGCAATGCAAAATCCTTGTGTGGAGCTCTGACAACAGCAGCCACAGCCGCAGCCATGGAACCTTCAAACACACCAGAAAAACTATCAGAACCCTCTGATTCCGCCATCCGCCCTGACCTTTTCACACCATCCTTGGACATCATCGATAGCCCTCCTGATGTAGTCCTCCACAGCTTCCATTTTCTGCTTTTCCCACTTCCCTTGTCCTAGAATTCAAAAAAAAACAAAACTTGAGCTCAAAACTGCAAATAAAGCATCGAAACAAAGGCATAAAACTAAGGTGTAAACTTGCGCTCACATGATCGCAAGGTTGAGACTTTTTCAGTGAAATCAATGATTTAATCCATTTTACCGAAGCACCCATTATAGACAACACTTTTTTCTAACGTGGGGTTGTTTTTAAAATCACAATCACATAGATTGCTTTGGTTGAGAAAGGATGAAGAAAGATTGATTAGAAACAAAAGGGTAGGGAGTAGAACAGAGGTGGTGAGCTAAGTAGAGTGAGTTTAAGTAGTTAAATGCGGAG
The DNA here is from genome assembly GCA_020080225.1 of Gynochthodes officinalis. NCBI lineage: Eukaryota > Viridiplantae > Streptophyta > Magnoliopsida > Gentianales > Rubiaceae > Gynochthodes > Gynochthodes officinalis. Next base: position 11,656,327 of record CM034625.1, on the reverse strand, counting down.
AGTGGCGATCGGGGTTTTGAATTTTGAAAATGGAAGAAAAAGAGAAAGGTTTTGTAACGGATAGGTTTAATAAAGAGGCGACTTTTTCACTACGTTAAAAATATGAAACGACGTGGTTTTCGGTTGTTTTAATAACCTAGGAGAAAGCGAAAAGCATCTGAAAATAATCAGGTAGTTGGGAGTGTACGGCACGCCCAATTAATCTTTGGATTAATTAAATTAAAATAATCTTTTAAATTTATTTTTTTTTTAGTAATTTGTTTATCTCATCAAATTCAAAGCTCCGCTCCATCCAAGGGGGGGTGGGGGAGCGTCGTCGGAAACTTCTATACGCCTAATCTACCGATTTTCTTCGGACATTATTGCCTAATTTGTATTATGTGTTGTTTGATTGGTCTTTTTTCTTTACGTTTTTGTCGGTTTGCAATTTAACACTTTTTGGATATTTTCGTCACGTTAACGTTATTACTATGATACTAAAAGAATTAAGTTTTAAAAATTTTATTTATATATATATAAAAAAAATCAACATTATTGTTTGAAAAGTTAGACATCCAACTCTTAGGTTTTTTGGACGTTAAATTCTCACCAATGTTTACGATATTCAATCCAACACTTTAGTTTTTGTTTCACCCACTATTGTTGCCGTGAAATTTTTATACCTCTTTCATCTTGAAAAAAGAGTTCATTTTAATTAAATTACAACTTTTTATTAATTATTATGTGTAATTAATTTTAAGTATATATGATTATTATTAGTGAGGATATTTGAGGAATTTGGTTTCAAAGTAGATTTTTTTTTAAAACAAATAGAGTATTACTTTTACTAATAATCATAATATATAACTAAAATTAAAAAGTAATAATAAAAATACAAAATTATATATTATTTAATTACCTAATAAGTGTTTTGTACCTTATTACTAAATAAAACTTATATCAAATCAAGAGTTTACTATTTTCTTATAAGAGGTGAAATATTACATTAAGGTTAATAAAATTTTATTACTCTCTTTGTATTAAAAAAAAAAAAATCAAGACCAACATGTTACTTTTAAGATTGATAAAGCATTTGAGGGTGCCAACATATTGGAAAATTGTATCTAAACCTAAACCTAAACCTAAACCACAAGTTTCGTGTGTAAAGGAGAATTGTTTGAAGTTTGATTCACATCCTCATATTCAATAAAAGGAAAAAGGGAACCTCTAAAAAAGGTTTTTGGTATGAGTATGATGGTTGTTTTTTTACTCATTTGGTAATTTAGAGGCTACCAGTCAAACATTATTCAAATACCACTTTACGATGAATCTATAACGTCAGCCTATAACGCGTTAAATATGAATTTAGAAAGAAACACTCTTAACCTTCTCTTCTATCTTAAGTTTCGTTTAGACAACAATTTTATTTACAAAAAATTAAGGCTTCGTTTGGTATTAGTTTATTTACAAAAAGTTAATTTTTATTAAATAACAATAAAATATCCGAATACATTTTTATTTTTAAATTTAAATTTTCTTATTCAAATTCCTCTCACATAATTTTAAAAAAAATTTCTCTCATATTTTTTCCTCAAAAATATTTTTTTCTATCAAAAAATACCCACCAAAATTTTCATACATTCTAATACAACTTTTCTCAAATAAAACACAATCCAAAGCCACTTTTTTAAAATAAAAATAAAATATCAAAACACATTTTTATTTCGAATTTTAAATTTTCCCACTCAAATTTCTCTCACATAATTTTAAAAAAATTACCTTCGTGTTTTTTCCTCTGAAATATCTTTTTTAATACAACTTTTGTCAAATAAATCACAATCCAAACAAAGCCTTAGCGTTTTGGGTAAATTTTATTTACTTTATTTGAAATTTAACTTTATTATTAATTGCTTGAGAATTGAAAATATTACAGTCTCCTATTTGATCATTTAAAAGTTTATATTTTATTGTGAAATTTATAGAATGACTCAACAATTAGTCAAAAATATAAGAAGAAAGTGTTTTCAAGGTAAATAATAAATAAATTAAATACATTTCTTTAAAAGGAGTATGTGTTAAACATAATCATAAATAGCAATGTGATTTAAATTCAACGTTAGGGGTGGCAATTTGGAGGAACTGAGAAGGAATTGGATGAGATTTAAATAAATAGGGAATTATTAGGAATAAAAATGTAATTCCCATTAAATTTTGAGAGTGAGAGGAAATGAGATTTAGTAGGATTGGAATTTTTTAATTCCCATTAGAATCCTATCAAAAATATCCATTAGAAATTAAATGATGATCGATAGTGGTATGGCCACCATCGACCGGCCAGCGACAGTTAGCAATAGTAGGGCGGCGATCAAGAAGTGATCTCAGCATTAGTAGATGTGATGGTTTTAAAATAAAAAGATAAAATTTATTTATTAACAATATATATAAATATATTGAAAAATTAAAAAATAATTAAATTATCATTAATTATTAATTATTAAACATTAATTAATAATTATCCAAAAATTACTCATTTAACTATTTCCAATGAGACCCTTGAGTATCTCATAACTCTCCTAATAAATTTATATCTCAATACCATCCTTCTCAACTATTCTCAATGTGTATAGGAAGTTCAATAACTTTTATCCCTTTTGATATTTATTGAAATTATAGAAATATTGTTACCTCTATGTAACCTAAAAAAATGAGTTAAACACTTTTTTTTTTTTTTGCTTAGTTTTATTAATCATTCCTGAATTATGAAATAAACACTAACTTTTGAATAGTTAAAGAGAAATATTGTAATATTTCTAAATCTCATAGAATACTTAATAATAAAAGCAAACCTTGAGATAAAATATGTAATTTACCCCAATGTTTTCAAAACAGAATGTTGGGCTACAGCCTACAAACACTGTGCCCAACAACAAAACGTCAGCATAGCATTTGGTCTGAGAAGACAGCCTTTGAACAAAATAATGAATGAATAAATGAATTACACTAAAGGAGGACTCAATATGTCCCAAAAGTCCATTGTGATTCAGAGCAGAGCAAAATAGGTGGCCCAAATGGCCAAACTGTTCAGTGCCATTTGGGCAGAAAGTCTGACGGTTTTGGAGTTTGGACTAAGGTTCGGGAGAAGGCACAAGACAGCTGCTTGTTAAACCGATCCAGGTTTCATCCTCATTCATCGTACCTCCTGCTGGTGCTGGTGGGGGAACATCATCGTCTAAAGGAAATGTCTGTAAAGAACAAGGACATCGTCAGTTAAAATCCTACAAAGTGTCTGTCAACGATGTTCTTTTATGTGAGATTAGAGATTATTCATAGTAACAGCAACCTTAACATTGCTAAAATCAACATCATGTCTCTCCAAGAAGCTGATCATCTCCAACAAGTTCTCTTCCTTTGGACGATAGTGGCCACTGTATGCCCATATAGCCTGGAAATAATCACTAAATCTGATCAGAAGATTATAGTCCTAAAGGAGGAATCTGATTTGGTACTTTAGCAGGGATGTTTCTATCTCAATCATCGGTCCAGAACTCTGTACCTGGAGGACTCCATTGCAAGAAATCACTCGTCCAGCTGCAATGATTGCGCCACCAGCAACAAAACTAGAATGCTGAAACAACCCTTTTATTTTTTGTCCAATGTACAATTTCCTTGATGTGCTGAGAACAAATATCCATTTAGTGCCTTCAGGAGTGTCCACAGGATCACCACTCAGTGCATAGACAAGCTTCCCACAGATTATATTTACTTCATAAGCTTCTCTCTCCTTCTGATCACAATTCAGAACAGAGAAATAATATCATACAATATCTGATGGATTGATTCAGGAATAAATTTGGGGATATAAAGTCCTAAATTAGTATATGATGAACAGAATATAGGCCTACCGGGCCTAGATATTGGATGCATTGATCTTCTAGATCTTTCCTTGGACACTTCTTGTCATTAACTTCTCTACCCTCCCCAAAATCTAACCTTGATTATCTCAAAATGTGGAAATGTTAAAAACAGCAGCAATTTTTTTAAAAAAAAACGTTGCAAATTGAGAATGTATCTGGTGGTATATGTTACCAGTAGAAGAATGGTTGAGAGCTCTTGCTTTTGAGCCATTTGATATAATACAAGTGTAGATTATAGCCATAGCGATGGCGTGGATCAATCTTGAGGGGAAAAAAGCAAAGAAAACGAAAAGGATTGAAAGCATTAGACCTGCAGCACATTGATCAATTTACCAGATAATCTAAAACAAATAAGTGAATGAAATTCACAATGTACTTACAGCTTCTAGCCAATGCTTAAGGGATAATTTTTTAGCCTTCTCATCCTTGGACGAACCTTCCACTAGCTACAAACACGAAAAACAACAAATTTACCTTTTAGCAAAAATCAATTGGTCCAGTTGATATCAAAATTATAGAAACTTAAGAGGTCTCTTCTTTTAAACAGATAAATGCAGCGGAATATAAAGGGATTACCTTTGCAATTCGAATTTTGGTTCGTGACCAACGCGATGCAGCAGTTTCTGGATGCTCAAGGCTGCAGAATGTTACAGAGCTTCGCCTAAGAGCTAAAAAGTCTAATATCTTCCACCTAAAGAAGACAATGGGAGAGAACATACATATCAGCATGCAACAAATTTCTCGGGTAAGTTCAGGAAAACTGAATAGTTCTGTTAGAATCAAACCATAGCTTCTCGATAAAATCAGAGAAATCTGCAGGATTACATCTGATCCTGTAACTTTTGCTGACATGCTGCATTAGCATTATACTTACAATTGCATTAGGCTCTCTTACTGGCATTGCATGAAACTTGATGGATATGACAAAGAGTATTATGGAATTATGAATGCTTTGAATTTTTCGGAGGTTTCAACTTAATCTCAACTTTTGCAAGTTTAGCATTGATTTGAACCCCTTTTTAACACCTTTACGAATTCAAATAAGCAGTGTAGAAGATTCATGAAGGGAAATCAAATGCTGTGTTAAAAGTCTTCATCTTCCCCCATCAAACGGGTTTCTTTGAATTGAACCAGCAGAGCAGTAGGATTGACCCAATATCGTTCAAAAACCTTAACCTAGGACTTTCAGAAATTTCTAGGAATCTTTGTTTAGGCAACATCGACTGTTTGCTAGACCATAACTACCATTTACCAGTAAAGTAAACGGGGAAGCACAATTACACAGAGTTTCAAGGGAACAAGTTTTTTAGGAGAATTATGTGATCTTATTAATCATATTAGGCTTAATTTTAAGAGTATCCGTACTATGATGGCATGATATATGAATAAAAAATTTTCTTTTATTCTTATGTGGGACTGGGAAAAAAAAATATTAAATCACAAATTTCGTCATCAATATTTGTGCTAAAATTCTTTTTAGTCCACAACATTTCAAGAGCTTCTTTTTAATTCTTAACATTTATAAACTTGATATTTCAAACGATTTTTTTTAGTCATCAACATTCTTTTTAGTCCTTAACATTTATAACATTTGCAACTTTGAACCCGTTTTAACATGTTGAAAGGTAGCAATGGACTAAAAAAAATCGTTTAAAATGTTGTGGACTAAAAAAAACTTTAGTGTTGAGGATGAAATTTGTGATTTAATAAAAAAAAAAAAAAACAAACAAACAAACCAGTGTTTCCTTCCTCATTTGCGTTAAGGCCCACTATGATTCTCATCAGCCAAAATTAGAAACCATGAACATAAAATCTCCATTTCACAGTATTGAATGAGGTCCAAGGTTTAAGGCCCACTAAGAGTAACTTCCTCAAAAATTCCAACTATTATGAAATAAAAATATGAAAAAACAGCAAAATCACAAAAATAAAATAAAATAAAATAAAGGAAAAATGATAATAATAATAAAGAAAGAAACGGTGCTTGGGTTGGCAATCGCTCACTTAGAATTTGCTTTAACATTGCCTCGGTACCTATGGCTGAAGAAAATAGGAAGGGGATCTCATCAGCGTCTCCTGGTAAAGGCTTATTAACATTCTCTATTTAGATAAAATTATTTTCCATTCATTTCCTGGGTCCCTTGTCTCTGTTTGTTGTGGTTATGGCTGATAAATGATTACGTATTTGTTATCGAACAAGAAGCAATTTTGCTTGTTCGTTATCTGTGTAGTAATTAGAAGTTTGATTTGATAAGGGTGGAATTCGTATAGATTTTAGAAGTTTACTATGTTGGCCATAGCTCCCTTTCAAGATTGGATTTTGGCATGGTCCAAAATTCAATCTTGAAAATGTCATCTCTTTCTTCTGCGCTGTTTTTTATTTATTTATTATTTTATTTTTTTTTGAGTTTGATTTTTGATCTGTTCAACTCTTTTATACTTATGCTTTTCTTCCAGAATGAGAATGCTTGAAATTTACCTTGAACTGAACCAAAGTTTTGTTCTTTCTACAATCCCACCCCACCAGAGAAGTTTATTGAACTCACGACCATTAATTGCTTTATAGAGAGTAGTATAATCAAGGTTGAATTTATGTTGGTTGTTTTTAACACTGTACACATTCAAGGAAAGTAGGAGTCTTTTACGTTGTGGTTACCTATTTCTTCTTATGCAGCAGGGGAAAAACATGCGAAATCACCCAATTTGATTGAACGAGCTAGGGAAGAAATTGAGGCAGTTTTTCATGGTGGGAAATCACCTCGGCATCACAAGGAAACACATGGAACCAGCGATGACATTGACGATACAACACCGGTTGATGAAGTCAAGGGACCGAATGTGTTTGAACGAGTCAAGGAAGAGATGGAAGCTGTTGTGGAAGCTGTTCACCCCAAGAAGTAATTTTCCTTTGGTTCTTAGGTCAGCTTGAGGTCTTATTCAAAGTGTATGTACTGTAGGTTAGATTATTTGATCCCATTGGTAAACCCCTTTTGTGCTCCGTCCCATCGGTAGGTTCCTTTGGTAAAACCTTAACCGTTGAACAATTTGTTCTGGATAGTGATCCTCCTTAAAATTAGATTGCTGATGAATTTGTGGGCACTTTGGAATTGCATTGAACAGTAGGGACATTAAAGGATGCTTAACAGCATAAGGGTTCCCACATGATTAATCATATTTTTATCAGAGATACGCTTCCTTGCTATCAGTATATTCTGTTCAGATTTGTATGAAATGAAGCTCAGGCAGCCATGATTACTGTCAAGTGTCAAATAGTGAAAAATGTTCTGCCTGCCTGCTTCATTTCATAAATAGTAGAATGTAATTCGGTGTCCCACTTTGAATCAGTGCTAAACGCTGTGCAGTTGATTCTGTCGTTTGCTGTAATTTGGCTTATTTTGCCTCTGCTATCTCTCCAGTAAAAGAGCTCTTGGTAGAAACCGGGGCAGAAACTCTGTACATATACTGGTTCCAGTGGAGTGATAAAAGGCGATGTTAAACCTCTTGGTGCAACGGTCATCCAACATATGTTAGATTATGAGGGCACATAAAATAAAAATTCTTGTAATAAAATAAGAAATATAATTTTAATTTTAATAATATTGAAATGGTGAACATCTTCTGAACATCTTGAAGCAAAAAGTGAAGAGATTCCATTTGCAACAACGTTTTTTAAGCTCGCAGCCTTTCTAATGAGAATATTTGCCACAACTTATGGTGGCTATCATATAATTTTCATTTCTTCCTGCCCAATTTTTTTTAACAAAATACTGTATATTGTGAACAAATAGTAAAATATTCTTCAGAAAACTAATCCCAAATTAGTCACAGAAGTTCTTATGGCACCAATAATCCAAGGAGGACAAAGGTGGTTTTGGTATTAAGGGGAGGCAGACCTAAAGCCAACTAAACAAAAAGCATTGCCACAAGGGTGGAAGTGAAGCACTATTGTAGTCGGGCTTCTTTAACGTATTGGGAGGAGTAACTATGGAAGGAAAGCAGAATTACTGAGTGACACGTACTACAAAATTCAGTGAGCGATCAAATCAAATCATCAAGTCACCAGGGTCAATACAAGCAAAGAATGCGAACCCATTTTGTGCAGATTACAGAGTTCATTCCCAGCAGAAACCAGCTCGTCCCCAAATGACAATGACATCTGCGGTGCGAACCTGAATTGGTTTATTAAACATTGAAAAAAACTTTGCAGGAGTTCAACTTTCATATTATTGGTACAAACTATCCAAATCACTTTAAATTTACTATGTTCTCGAGTGAAGGCTTAGGCAGTGTAACCAGTGTTGTTAGGAGGTCAAATGAAATGCTTTTATCATTGGATTATGTTAATTAATGCAGTAGTAATCAGTAGAGTAATTAAAGGTACTGTATTAGTAACCGATAGCAAATTGATTGCCAGAATGACAGTGCATACTCTATAGCCTACTATCTCTAGTTATGAGCCCACGTAATGCACTGGCTCTGTCTGTGGTTCAGTGACTACTTAAAGAAGACCGTGGTGAGAGTACATTGAATGGCGCAGTCAGCTTTCCTTTCCTGAAGCTTGCTTCACTGCTTCTGTTTTGCTTTTGCAGTGCAGTTTCATTCCTCAAGAAGTTTAAGTACGAAATAATTGGCTCTTCATGCTCATATGATAGTAAATGCTTCTTTCAATACTGCTTTTCAAGAAGCAAACTGGGCTTGTTCATTTATTTCTTGATTGTCTCGCTTCAAAATTACTAACTGAATATTGAATGCTGATGATAAAAGGTGACTTGCCTTCCCTTCTTCCAGTGTTCTCAATTTAAAAGATCAAGTAAACCATGAAATTCATACTCGTAATACATTTTTCTGGGCACATGAGTTCTAGGTTCAAATTGTACTACTGGACGAAACAAATGCATGTGCCCCCTAACTCATGAAAGTAGTTTTCTTTTATTTTGCTGAATAGTACATTGCTCGAAGTAGTTGGTGAACTAGAATTACTTGGCTTGTTTCTAGGAGTAGCTTATTTCACGCTCTGGTACTAAATGAATGTCTCGGACATTGATACTTAGCATTGAATGAGTCAGGATTAGTAGCTATGTGCCCGGATTTCTTTTATACTACTTATGGAATGCCCCTGAAAAAAAGATAGGTTCTGCAGTCTATGCATCCAAAATTTCCTCTTCTGAATTCTGTCTTTCATAGGTTGTAGTGCGAGTTTCTGAATCCCAAAAGGGTTTCAGCTGTTCTAACCTAAACTAAAGGGACCATTTCACACTCAGATTTTAGCAGTACCTTAGATGGGATGAGAGAAGATTGCTTATACCCAAAGATTGAAGCAATGCAATTTCAGACATCAGATTTGGGGAGGCTGAAATAAGTCAAATAACTTGTGGTAAGGCATAAAGTCCTTAGTCACAGAGTTGTCATTTGAAAGAAGCAAAGTTAGTGTACATATAAATATATATGGTACACCTTTTTCTGCCAGAGAAGAGAGAATCCCTTGTTTGATAAGCAAATCTATCAATGCAAGTCAAGAGACAGTGAAGTCCAAGAAATTTGTGAGATTGAGATTGGCTAATGGTCTATGAACTAGCGCCGTGGTACTAGCATTTTGGGAAACGGGCATTTGTTTCTTTAGCCTTTTTCTTCCCTTCTTACATCCTGCAATCATGCATGACACCCCGCACCCGCAGGGAATGTAATCCATTCCACTGCTGTTCTTTTTTTATTTAAATCGTCCTTCCAGTTGCCTCACCACTCAATTCCTTATCACAATCATCATCATTTACCTTCCCAAAAGTAATGGGGAGTCATTTCCTTCGTTTTATCTCAATTCTGCACATACTGAATTTGGTTTGCATAACAAACAGCAGGCCTTTTGTGTCAAATGGTGGTCATATTTCTCTTCTAGGTAAGATTTCCCTTTCTCTTCCTGTTTTTCTCCAACTCCATGGTAAAATATAGAACTGATGCTCCTATTGTTTGTTCCCTTTCTTTTCAAATATCGAATAAATCGCAACTGAGTGGTTACTAGTACTAATCATAACACCATTTGTGATCAGCTACAGAGCAGTACAGTCCCAGCCCTTCCCAGACAACCCTGAGCTTAGAAAAGGTCTCCATCTTATATACCAAATGTCATGACCCCTGTTTGTTATTTCTTGTGATTATCCGTACAAGCAGTCTTTATTGAGCTTTCGCTTGGGGCAATTTTACAGGCTGAGGGAGGAAGAGAAGGCTTTGAAGAAGGAAAATACAGAGAAGCAAGCAGAATAGGATCAAGCCCGCCAAGCTGTGAGCACAAGTGCTATGGCTGCATGCCATGCGAAGCCATTCAAGTGCCCACTACCAGCGGCCATGTGGGAGTGCAGTATGCAAATTATGAACCTGAAGGGTGGAAGTGCAAGTGTGGTCCTACCTTCTACACTCCATGATGGCAAAACTGCAGAGGCCCTTGAACTCAGGAAGCCTGGGAAATCATGTATCCTGTCCTGAACGTGCTAGGAGTAGCTTGCTGCAGTGCAGCGGAATGTTGTTGAGAAGACAAACCAAAAATGCGCTGTTGCATAATCGTGTGCTAACTGGTTCTGTAACCAATGTACTTTACTTCTAATTAGCCTCCGCTTTGGTCACTCAATATGTTTTCTTATGATGCTCAAAAGTATTTTGCTTCATTTCATCGAATGTATATTGTCAAGGGAATACTCTCTAGGAATCCAAAGGACACCACTAAAATCAGTAACTAGTTAAAAGTTAAAACCCAATTTAAACCAACGGTTTTGAAACACATCTTATCAATTAATTGTTATATATCACATTGCGAATTCATAACAAAAAATGGTCGGAAAAATGGTCATGAGCGAATGAATTTCCTTTTAAAATGCACTTTTACATTTTTGTTATAGTAACGTGGAATAAATGAAATATTAAAAAGTGTAAAAATTATTTTACTGTAAAAATATATTTTGAAACATCAAATCATATACATTTGACACAACATTCGAGCATGAAGCACTAGATTGGATTTTTGTTACTCCTACTAACTAATGCGAGAGGATATTCACCCCCCCTCCCCAAAAATAATAATAATACTAAATATTCCCCAATATGGATGATTTTCATGGGATAATTCAAACCACTTGACGATGTGGAATGTGTTCGGACTGGCTCTAGGCCTACAAATCTCAATCATGGCCATGATCCCATCATGGAAGCCCATTATAATTCTCCTGATCCAAAACAAAGAAAAGCCCCTTATGGTCTAACCATCGGCGCCAACGAACATCTTTCAGTGACCACCGTCACCAGCATAAAAGAGAAGAAAAATAGTCCTTACGCAGCAAGTTAGATTCTCCGACGCCCATCGTCCCTCGCCCGCCAGCCCAACCACCGCCACTTGAGCAGCTGAAAAAAGCCATGTCCTCCTTCTCTCTCTCCCGCGTAAGTCCACATTTCGTCAATTTCCGCAATCCCATTTTTCAATCATAGATAACCTTATGTAAGATCAGATTTAGATCCAATAATAAAATCTAATATTTAGTCCCGCGTTATTTTTTTCTTTCCCTCTATGTTGGATCCTATTGATTTAAATTATAGATGATGATATCATTGTATCGTTGACTGTTTCTTTCGTTCATCTGGGTTTATGATAATTTGGAAAATTTTCAAGTTTGTTTTGTGTAATTGGGAAATGTGGTAATGTGGTGTTGTAGGAGGCTTGTCCGACATTAAAGAACATACTTTTATTGGATTCTGAAGGAAAGCGTGTGGCTGTTAAGTATTATTGTGATGATTGGCCTACTAATGCTGCAAAGTTAGCTTTTGAGAAGTCCATTTTCACCAAAACTCAGAAGACTAATGCTCGCACTGAAGGTAGAATAGAAGAAGATCATGTTCTCCAAGATCCAAATTATGCAATTTGAGTTCATATTTGATGCATCACCCATGATTTCCTATGAATTATATCGGGAAAAATAATGGATTCTTTGCTTTTAAGATTCATTATTAGAAACATGAAACAGAATGTAAAGTGTCAATTTTTCGAGGTGGGATCATGTGCATTCATATTATCTCTTGTGGTGATTGTTCCCCAGCCGAGATTGCAATGCTCGAGAGCAACATCATTGTGTACAAGTTTGTTCAAGACTTGCACTTTTTTGTGACTGGAGGTGATGAAGAAAACGAACTGATCTTAGCTACTGTTCTCCAAGGTTTCTTTGATGCTGTGGCCCTGCTACTCAGGTATATTACTTCAATGTTTAGGATTTTCTGTTTGGCTGGATAGTTAGGTAGATGCATCTTGCTTTGATTTTTTTGCTTTTTTTGCTATTAGTCAATCATCTCTTTGCTCCAGGAACAATGTTGACCAAAGGGAGGCACTTGAGAACTTAGATCTGATTCTGTTATGCCTGGATGAGATTGTGGATGGAGGGTAAGATATTTATTTCTGCAAATACATGGAATCTTCTATAGGTTTGCCTTTGATAGACTCCAGTGTTGATAATCAATAATACAGTGTTGCAGAAGTTCTCTTACTTGATTAGTGGCCATTAGTTTCCTATAAAAAAATCTCTTGTTTTTTCATGTATCATTCTATGGTTGATTGCTTAGTAATATAAGTTACAATGACTTATCAAGATTTTGGTTGACATTTAAGCTATGCTATAATTTATGTACTACACAATGACTATTCCATAAATTGTTTGTGCATGAGATATTGGTTTTATAAAAATGTTTTCTAATCTATGAATCTTGAGGGTGGTTTAAGGTGAACAGGGTTGTTATATCTGCAAGCATCTTAGACATGCCATCATAGGGAATTTGATCTTTTGTTATCCGTTGTAATTTAACTGGACTTTCTTGTAGCTTTTACTTACAGTTCAAACCAGTTGGATAGATTTTAAATTGTTTCCCCCTTCATATTCATTTTCAGGATGATTCTTGAGACTGATGGCAGTACAATTGCTGGCAAAGTAGCCACTCATAATATGGATGATGGTGCACCGCTGTCTGAGCAGGTAATTTGATTTGCGTATTTTCTCTATAGCCTTAATTTGTCTTCTTTAGAAATCATGGTGGTACATGCTATTGCAATGCGCAAAAGTTGCTAAAGATGATTGCTAATTTTAGTGAGGCTTCTGTAAAGGGTGACCTATATAATTAATCTGCCTAGAGTTTATTTTGTTGTGGAATGCAAATGCAACCCTAGGCTAGAAGGGTGCTAGTATTGGGCTGAAACATCTGTGAGACTGTATGACCTTGTTGGGATGTTAAGGAGTTTGATCCCTGATACAGGACAGAATGTGATCAAAGGAAAATAAAAATAGGGAATTGTATAGTTAGAAACGTTTTAGAAGTTTAGTTTTAGGTATGGGACAGAATGTACTTAGACGTTTGTGATGTTTTGATAAATTTGGTTAAAATTCAGGACAGTTCTCTGTTTTTTCCTTATACGCTAAGAGTCCCTAGAGTTGGGTTTGGTTCCTTGACTTCCTTCTCCGTTGTATGGTCTTGGATCCTTGTTCCAAAAGGGACATTGGATGGTGTGTCCAAGGGAAGGAATTACATTGACATGTATGGATGAATTTACTCCAATTTTTAGTTTTGGATATTCTAGCCTTCTGGTAAAATTTGGGACATGCACAGAATAATTCTATAGCACGATTATCTCATTTCTGCTGCACCTGACTTGTGGACTTTGTGTGAAATACAGACGATATCTCAAGCTTTAGCAACAGCACGCGAGCATTTGACGAGATCACTTCTTCGATGAGATTGTCAATGCTTAGGACAGGAAAGCGGCAAATTTTTTCAACAACCATTTTTTTACCAACAATTGATTGTTTTTTTTGGTAAATTCTGGGCAGTTTTAATTTTTCCTCAGACAACTCATATTGACCTTAAATGTTTTTGTTTTCAGTTTCCTCATGTATTCCCCCCATTTGATAATTGAGAATTCATTTTATGGTATGAAACCTCTTAAATTCTTCCATGTAGTTGTGTATGGCTTTGCGAGTTATGTTCACGTCCTATAATTTTTTTTTAGCTTAGTGTTACCTACTCTACAAGGAAGGAGAAGCTAACGATATTATATCAAGAGATTGGGTACCGAATCACCAGACCAAAAAGATGCATGATACAAACTCTCTCGACTCTAACATAGAGTTAGTACTAGTTGAGACTCATGTTGGTGGTCGTTGGTTGTGTTGATGTACTATAATGAGCTGGCTTTGCATATTGCTGAAAAATGAAAATGAGGCAATGTTAAGGTTGAATTTCAGCCTTTAGCAGACAACAAGAATCCAGTAAATGATTAAAGAGGCACGATGACAAATCTAACTTCTCCTGGGAGGCAAAGTGAGTGCGTGCACACTCACTCAGGCCTCCCTCCCACGTTTGCTTTTCAATTGTCAATGTCAATGTCAATGTGAATGATAGCCCACCACTTCCACTGAGTTACTACATGGAAGTTTGGATCCAACATTAGTACTGAAGAAACCTCCTTTTTTTTTTTGAGTTAAGATAAATGTGTGTTGTAATTTCAATGCTATTTTAGCGACTCGTTCTATTTCGTTATGAGTCACTCAAAAGTAGAGTATTCCGCTGATCTTTGCTGATTGAAACCTGCCATTGGGTTTTCAAAATTAATAAATTTTTGCAAAAAAATATGATGAAAACAAGGAAGCATTACCATTATTAACATTAGAATGTATGTCATCATATTGCAAATGTTGAAAATTAAAAGGAATATGGTTTTTTTTATTTTATTTCCATTACAAAATAAAAATAGAGAAAGCCACGACAACTATAAAATGTCGGTTCCCACTTCCTAGAATTGGAATTACTTACTTATTAAACAGCGTTAACAGTTTTGTAAGCTTCTCGGAAACTTCCTTTATCTCAATCTTCTCCCGTGAATTCGCCCGTTCCAATTGTTATGATTAACGTGTGGGAGGCCTCACTTGTGGGTCCAATAGTAAATTCCCATTTTTTTTTTAAAAAAGAAACGTATGCCAAATGATCCGTCAGTCAACGTCAAGGGCTTTATACGTGTGGGCCAGACCGCAATATTTCTTCAGAATTATCCAATCAATGATGTTTCGTTAATGGGGTCCTATTGCCACGTGTAAAAATGCTACTCCCGTTGGGACCCACGCGTTCGGATCCTCCACCGCCGCTCCGCTTGCCGCTTGCGGCGCACGAAATAGAAGTATCGGAGGTATTTCGGATTCGATGTGAATCCCACCACCACTTTGACCACCAACAAAGTCCTAAGTCCGAACCAAGTACCACTACTAATCACAACCAACTTACACTTAATGATTGACTCCTAAAACAAATTTAATGAGAAATGATCACTTCCTTTACTCATTCAAGTATTATAACTAAATATTTTAACTGTTATTTCAAAATGCAAATCATGGTACTCATTTTTATACTTATGAGAATAAAAAGGAAGAAATACATTACATTTTTTTTTTCGAATTATAGAAGTTTAACTTTTTAAAAAAATTATTATTGAAATCTCTCATAATTTAATTAATTTTTCTTTATTCTCTTTTTTTACATATAAACGAAGAAAATTTAAATTTCAAAAACAATCAATACACGATTGTTTTATTACTTATTATATTTCATGTAAGATTAATTCATTTAAAATTTACATTCCACTTACCAACGACATTTTTTCATTAAAACTAATGAAATTCTTATGACCACTCTAAAGTTCATTTATATTTATTCCATTTAAAATAATAATTTTTTATTATATTATAAAATAATTCACCTTTAAATAAAATTCTTATAATGACTGTAATAATAAAAAAAACTAAATACGTGTATAAATTATTTTTCAACTTTCGTTATATATTTATTTCCAAAAATATTATTTTAAAAATACATAAAGTGTATTTTAAAAATGTAATTTATCCGTATTTTAGAATTCTAGTGAGTATAATCTACTACTATCGTGTGTTATTTTCTTTGGAAGGTTTAAAAGTTAGGACGGAATTTTAAAATAGTTTAATAGGACCGCAATTTCTTGTTTGACTCAATAGTGCATGCCTTTGTTTGTTATCATTTTGATTTGGACATGTCAGTCAATTATAGTACTTCCTCGGGAAAAAAATAATTTAAATGTAATTTTTTATTAATTATTAATTATATATATTTTTAATTATAAATATAGATTATTATTATTATTATTATTAATAAAAATATTTTAAATATATATTTTTTTAAAACGAAAAGAAAAGAGTAGTAATGATATTTTCACTATACTCCACTCGTAACTTTTGAATACAATCTAACTTAATGAAGAAGAAACCACACTAATTGATTGAATTTGATTCATATAATAATAATGATAATAATAAAAACCAACTCCAATTAATTAAATTTTGTGTACTAATTAAATTATAAGGTGTAAATCAGTAAAATTAAATCAATAAATAAAAGGCCATTAATTAAAAATATGGGAAACAGAGAGTGACCCGGAAAATGCTGGCATAGGTTCGCACTTGGAACGGAGAAAAGGCTGTTTCCTGCCTAAATCTCCCTCCCTCGGTCTCTCCTCCTCCTCCCCTTCTTTCTCATTTTTGTCTTGATTTTCTCTCTCATTCATCCCGATCTCTGCAACTGTTTAGCTCCTGTTTCTTAATCTCATTGTTCATTCATCCGGGTCTGTTTTGAAATTCTCGTTAAGCTCATTACCAAAGGTATCCCCTTTATTTTGCATTTTTTCTTAATCCCATAATTTTGAATGTCTTTAATTGTTTGTTTCTGAACTCAATTCATAATGGCATGTTATTATTAAATGGGATTTTCGTTATCTGTTGTTTGTAAAAGCAATGTTTCTTGATAACAATTGATTTGTTATTTATGATCTGTTTATTGTTATTGTTGTTATTTTGTGAATCTGCTCATGATATCGCGGGGCAAATTGAGCTGGCAATGCAATGTGATGGTTTTCTTGGTTTTTCAAAATTTGTAAATGGCTTATACACGGCAATTCTAGAGGCAATCAATGTGGGAGTTGAGAGATTTCATAAGACAAGTTTTAAATGTTTTAGCTGTCGTTTTATGGTAGTTTTCAGCTGAAGATTTCTTTTGGTCCAACCCTCCATCTTGATTGCACTATAGTGTTTTTCCGAATCATTAAAACTTATGTGGCATTGGGTTCTAATTAGGAGCTGAGCCTCATAATTTTTGGCTAAAGAAATCCATTGAAATCTTGAAATCTGAAGTTGCTGATTTGTCATTACTCTTTGCTGAGTAAAAAACAAATCTTTATACATTAAGGTGTCTCTTTCTGCTAAAATCCCTCTCTTTTCACTCGTTTGACTCGGGATTAACATAATTTTTTATTTTTTTTCCTGTAAATTTTGTTTATCAGGTGATTTTTTTGCTATTTTACTACCCAATCCAGAGAACCAAGAATTTTCCCAGATTTCAGTTGTCCTTTGGTCTTGCCATGTTATAATCCCCTAGGAAAAATGTATATTTGCTAGGAAGCCGTTTTGATGGAAGTGTGGAAGACAGTGTTGTGGGTTTGTTCTGATGGTCTGTATCTGCTTCCACATTGATATTGAGCTTGAAACCCATCAGAATGGCAAGGGGCAGGATAAGGGCAAAGATCCGCAGGAGCAATCTGTACACTTTTGGATGCATTCGGCCACATACTTTGGAGACAGATGAGCCCCATCAGTTCCAGGGTCCTGGTTATTCTCGAATGGTTTATTGCAACCAGCCACATCTCCATGAAAGGAAACCACTCAAATACCGCAGCAATTATATATCCACTACAAAGTATAATGTTGTAACGTTCCTACCTAAGGCTATCTTTGAGCAATTCAGACGAGTTGCCAACTTATATTTTCTCCTGGCTGCAATCCTGTCACTCACTCCTATTGCCCCTTTCTCTGCTCTTAGTATGATTGCTCCCTTGGCCTTTGTTGTTGGATTGAGTATGGCAAAGGAAGCTCTGGAAGATTGGCGCAGGTTTATTCAGGATATGAAGGTTAACTTGCGGAAAAGTAGTGTGCATAAAGGAGATGGTGTGTTTGGCTATAGAACGTGGCGGAAGATTCGAGTAGGAGATATAGTGAAGGTGGAAAAGGATAATTTTTTCCCTGCAGATTTACTTCTTTTATCGACTAGTTATGAGGATGGGATTTGCTATGTGGAGACTATGAACTTAGATGGAGAGACAAACTTGAAGGTAAAAAGAGCTCTGGAGGTAACTCTACCCTTGGAAGAAGATTTATCCTTCAAGGACTTCACTGCTACAATCAGGTGTGAAGACCCCAATCCTAACCTTTACACTTTCGTGGGTAATCTTGATTATGATCGTCAGATTTATCCTCTTGATCCCGGTCAGATTCTCCTGAGAGATTCAAAGCTCAGAAATACAGCCTATATCTATGGGGTAGTAATATTTACCGGCCATGATAGCAAAGTGATGCAGAATTCTACCAAATCACCATCAAAAAGGAGCAGGATTGAAAAACAGATGGACAAAATAATATACATACTTTTTACTCTCCTTGTTGCGATTTCCCTCATCAGCTCAATAGGCTTTGCTATAAAGGTGAAGTATCAGATGCCAAACTGGTGGTATTTACAAGCCCCAGATAAACAGAACTTCTATAATCCCCTCAGGCCTGAGTTGTCTGGCACTTTTCATCTAGTCACTGCTCTCATACTATATGGATATCTAATTCCTATATCTCTCTATGTATCGATTGAGGTTGTGAAGGTCCTTCAAGCATTGTTCATCAATCAGGACATTAATATGTATGATGAAGAAACTGGAACTCCTGCTCAGGCAAGAACATCAAACTTGAATGAGGAGTTGGGGCAGGTTGATACAATCCTTTCTGATAAAACTGGAACATTGACATGCAACCAGATGGACTTTCTGAAATGCTCAATTGCTGGAACTTCATATGGTAAGCGTGCGAGTGATGTTGAAGTTGCTGCTGCAAAGCAGATGGCAATGGACCTTGAGGGACAAGATCCTGATATGTCCAACCCAGTGACCCCTAAAAATCCTTCAATGCTTCCCTGGGAAAGCAATGGTCATGGAATTGGGGCATCAGAAATAGAATTAGAAACTGTTATCACCTCTAAGGACGAAACAGACTGTAAACCTACAATAAAAGGATTTAGCTTTGAGGATGATCGTCTCATGCATGGAAGTTGGTTGAAAGAGCCCAATGCAGATGTCATCTTGCTATTCTTTAGGATACTTTCACTTTGTCATACTGCAATTCCTGAGCTAAATGAAGATACTGGCACTTTAACCTATGAAGCAGAATCTCCTGATGAAGGTTCATTTCTGGTTGCAGCTAGAGAATTTGGCTTTGAGTTTTGTAAAAGAACTCAATCAAGCATATTTGTTCGGGAGAGATATCCTTCATTTCAAGAGCCTGTTGAAAGGCTAGTTTTTAGTAACATTAACCATTTTAAAGTTCTAGTTACCTTTGTTTGCTTCACTCCATCTAATGCTTTTTTTTTATAAAATATCAGGGAGTTCAAAGTTCTCAATCTATTGGACTTCACAAGCAAAAGGAAGCGAATGTCTGTTATTCTTCAGGATGAGAATGGGCAGATTCTTCTGCTATGTAAAGGAGCAGACAGGTCCACACCTCATTTTTTGTGCTTCTCTGAATATTTAGTTCCATAATTAGAAAGTTTCTGAAAATTGCCCTCCAAAAATCATCTGCTGTTTAAGAATAATAGGAATCACATAAACTGAAACTGGAATTTCTAATCAAGTTTGGTTTCATGCTGCAATAGGAGATGCTAAAATATCTTTAGAGAACTTCCGTATTTCTGATTAGTTATTCCACCTTTTGTGCCTCACTTCTCTGTTGCACTCTTGAATATGTGGAGGATTGGTTGAGCTTGTTATTATATGCTCCTCAGTTTGTTTAAGTAATCAGACAATAGAAAGAAGAAACCATATTGTTAAAACACATTGCTTGGTAGCTTTTATTTCTTTGTCCATGGGTTAACCTATTAAATTTTTGACAGCATCATATTTTTCCTTGGAATATACAGCATCGTATTAAATTTTTCCTTGGAATATACAGCATCATATTTGACAGGTTATCAAAAAATGGGAGAATGTTCATTGAATCTACCACAAACCATTTAAATGAGTATGGGGAAGCTGGTTTGCGCACACTGGCACTTGCCTATAGGAAGCTTGATGAAGCTGAGTATTCTGCCTGGAATGATGAGTTTGTGAAAGCAAAAACTTCAGTAACTGGTGATAGGGAAGCAATGCTTGAACGTGTGTCAGATATGATGGAAAGGGAATTGATCCTCGTTGGAGCAACTGCTGTGGAGGACAAACTCCAGAAAGGGGTAAATATTTCATTTTTGCCATGTTGTGAGTCATTATTGCTTTTGAATTTTGAGTCTTAGCTACCATTTCTTGTCTGTTCCTAGGTGCCTCAGTGTATTGATAAACTGGCACAAGCTGGTCTTAAAATCTGGGTTCTGACAGGGGATAAGATGGAAACAGCTATTAACATAGGGTCAGTCTTTTCTCAATAGAATTCTGTTTTCTGGTACTGGAATAAAAATTTTAGCTTCAAGAATACTAAGCTCAAAATTTTTGTTTCTATTTCTACAGATTTGCTTGTAGTTTGCTTCGACAGGGTATGAAGCAAATTTTTATAACAGCTAATGCAGATTCATTTGCTCAAGATCCCAAAAAGGTAGTTATTTACAGGAAAAGTTTGCAAAGCATAGTCAGAAACAAAATTAATATGGTACTCAAGAGTTTTTCCCCCTCTGAACTGATCAGGCTGCAAAGGACAACATTTCGATGCAAATTGCCAATGCCTGTCAAATGATCAAACTTGAAAAGGACCCCCATGCTGCATTTGCATTGATTATTGATGGGAAAACTCTCACACATGCCTTAGAGGATGATATGAAATATCAGTTCTTGAATTTAGCTGTTGATTGCGCATCTGTCATCTGTTGCCGTGTCTCTCCTAAGCAGAAGGCTCTGGTAATTTGTAGTTTATCTTATCCCTTTTGGTATCTTTGTTGAAATCTAATTGTGTGCAATTCATTTGCTAAAGTTAGCAGTTACTCTATAGGGTGTGACTTCTTTCTCTTTCCTTTCATTTGTACTCATTTATTTCCACTATCAGGTGACAAGATTAGTAAAAGAAGGAACTGGAAAGACGACCTTAGCCATTGGTGATGGGGCAAATGATGTTGGAATGATTCAAGAAGCAGACATTGGCGTTGGCATCAGTGGGGTCGAAGGAATGCAGGTAAGCAAAGTATTTTTCTCAATTTCCTATATTATGAAAATGATAAGTCTTGAAGAAGTACTTTTCTCAATTTTCCATGTTATTGTGTTTATAGAAGCTAGTAATCTTTACATAAAAAACCTACCAATGTGCTGAGACGTGCCCAGGAATGTAAAACATATTTTTTTCCTGAAAATTTTTACGTGCTTATGATTTTCAAAGCGAAGAAAGTCATTAGCAAGTTACAACAGATGCTAGATGGAATGATAAGAATAATCTCAAGTTGCTTAGGTGGTTGCCTCTTAATGTTTGTGACATCTTTTGACCTTGTCTAGAAAGATCTTCAATTGTTTTAAAAATAAAAAATACGTCAAGAAAATTCACTTAAAAAAGTACTGGAGTTGAGCTATGTGTTTTCTGTGGGAGCACTATGCTTCATTATCTATTATTCCATTTCGATGGACTTTCTGAGATAATTGTTTCAAGTGGAAGACTACAGAGAAAAGATTGGTGTCAAAGAATTATAATGGATGAGCTTCGGACAATTACAGTTCTTATTCTTCGGACCTGTGGACTAATATGTGGAAATTTTGACTCTTGTCACAATTTTCTGCATATCTTCGCTCAAAACTAATAATGTTTATCAGAAGAATCAATCATTTTTAGGAGGCCATTTTACTTAAACTCAAAACTCAGGAACTGCTATCGTCAGTTTTGCACATTATTGCATCTTGACATGATCATACTTGAGGTCTAATCTATCTGAAGTAGTGAAGTTTGAACAATAAGCTGTGGCATTGTCAGACAAAAACGTTGTGTTTTCTTGACATCTTCCCATAAGTTCCTGTATGTGCTTAAATGTCCAATGAATTTGTGAAATCATTTTGCAAGCATGATTTGATTTTAAATATTAAAATCAGACCGATAAATTCATCAGCTCTTTAACAGGCTGTGATGGCAAGTGACTTTGCAATTGCACAGTTCCGATTTCTGGAGAGACTTCTGGTCGTACATGGCCATTGGTGCTACAAGAGAATTGCCCAGATGGTAATAATCTGACATCAAATTTTGTATTTTTTCCCCCCAAATATTGTCTCTGCAAATATTTTTGTCTGCTATTTACTTTTCTGACATTCATAGTAATTCCATTATCTGGATCCAGATTTGTTATTTCTTCTACAAGAACATTGCTTTTGGGCTCACACTCTTCTATTTTGAGGCCTTCACTGGATTTTCTGGACAATCTGTTTATGATGACTGGTATATGATACTTTTCAATGTTGTCCTCACCTCATTGCCTGTCATTTCACTTGGAGTATTTGAACAAGATGTTTCTTCAGAAGTGTGCTTACAGGTTAGTCTTTTTAAGTGAGAGATTCTTCTGAAGCTCCAAATTTGTTCTATTCACTGCTTAATGCTAATGCCAAGTCAAATTCACTTTGCAGTTTCCTGCACTGTATCAGCAAGGGCCCAGAAATTTGTTCTTTGATTGGTATAGGATATTTGGGTGGATGGGGAATGGTCTCTATACATCAGTCGTCATTTTTTTCCTCAATATTATCATCTTCTACAACCAAGCTTTCCGTGCTGGAGGCCAGACGGCTGACATGAGTGCTGTGGGAACAACCATGTTCACTTGTATCATCTGTGCTGTTAACTGCCAGATTGCACTCACAATGAGTCACTTCACATGGATACAGCACTTGTTTGTTTGGGGTAGCATTGTTACTTGGTATGTCTTCCTCTTCATCTATGGCCAGTTGTCACCGGTCTTCTCTGGGAATGCCTACAAAATCCTGGTGGAAGCTCTAGCTCCTGCCCCAGTTTATTGGTCTACCACCCTCATAGTAACAGTTGCATGCAATCTTCCCTACCTAGCTCATATATCATTCCAAAGATGTTTCAATCCTATGGATCACCATGTCATTCAAGAGATCAAGTACTATGGGAAAGATGTGGAGGATCGACATATGTGGAGAAGAGAACGATCCAAGGCAAGGCAGAAAACCAAAATCGGATTCACTGCTAGAGTGGATGCAAGAATTCGGCATCTCAAAGGCAGATTGCAAAAGAAGTATTCAACCATGGGTGGACGTAGTATCTTGGCTCCATCATAATTGTGACTTCTGCTTTTCTTGTTTTCCTCTTGTAGCATAGCTTTTCTTGTGGCCATTTCGAATTGGTATGTGGTCCTTCTATGCTTCATTCTTAACAATATTTTTTCTGTGTCTAGTATAGTAGTATATATATAGAGAAAGAGAGATAGAGAGAGAGGTTGGTTCATTTTGTGGAAATTTTGGGCTGTTGTATGTATGATACGATTTATGAGGTGTCATTACAAGCTTGTGAAAATAGCCAATTAACGTAACATATTTGCCTCATTCTCTTCTTTTGGTTTTTTTGGCCATCATCGCTTGTATTATTCGTAAGCCAATCTTACCATGAAACCATTACGCCCCCGCAACTGAATAGTGTTAGTGCTTTCAGGTATTAAATGCCTTCTATAATGATCATAAAGATGGGTGACCACTCGGGTTAGGTTTTGGTTAAATTCAAATCGAATATTTAATTCGTATATTATTTTACAATATTTAAAATCGTCAATTCGAATTATGTAATCAATTTCAAATTGCAGCTTGCACAACACTTATCGGTTTGATTCAAATTTAATTTCTCCATTGAAGTAACTCTAATTGAAGCAACCTAATGGTGGTATAAGGAGGAGTTTGAAACTCTTTTTCTCGATTGTCTAGTTTTTATGCACTTTTATCTTTCTCCCTTATATGATATATGAATGAGAATACATATTTAAAATTATAGGAATATCATCCCACAATGTGTGGGATAAAAATATGCATTATAACAATAACGAATTGATTAACATAAATAAACAAATAAATAAAATTTTCTTCTATAATTATGTATAGAATTTAACATTGTGGGGGAAAAGAAAAACTTAATCTAGGAACAGAACTTGCAACAATATTGGAATTGATACTTGTAGAGGAGAGAAAGTTAAATTAGGGTCGCTGACATTTAGGGGTTGGGAAAAAAAAAGGAAAATTTGGGAGGGGGGAGGCGTTTAGCAAATGTGCCCAAACCATTGAATGCGCCTGTCACATTCATGGCACTTCATCATTAATTCCTCCCCAAATTTTCTTTTTTTTTTTTCAACTTACAAGTGAGAAAGATTCATAGGAGAAAAAGGGAATGGAAGCTATTTAGGCTCTATTTGGAGTGTGATGTATTTGAGAAAAGTTGTATTGGAATGTGTGAAAATTTTGATGGATATTTTTTTGATAGAAAAAGTATTTTAGAGGGAAAAATGAGAGGGAAATTTTTTTCAAATTATGTGAGAGGAATTTGAGTGGGAAAATTTAAATTTTAAATTTTAAAATAAAAATTTGTTTGGAGTGTGATGTTTTTATTTGAGAAAATGACTTACTTTTTCTATTTGAGAATAAAAATTAATTGTCCAAATGGAGCCTCATATTTTCCCCAAATGGGGTACAAGATTTTTGTTTTTCTTTTTTGGTGTATGTTTTTGGGCCATCCTTCCTTAAGCCCATAGTTAGTCATAGGCGCTGCAAAGTAACAACACATGGGCTTGGGCTATTTTCTGGACCTCTAAAGAGTATCCCAAGGGTCACGATCGCCCAAATCGCTTTGGAATGTGCGGCTCAGATGTAATGGATGGCGGTAGTTGGAAGGAAAACAATTATTGGAACGGCGTCGTTTTAATGCCACAAAAATACGAAAGGTACGTGGGGGTAAACGGACATGAAACTAAGGAAGGAAATAAAAAAGAAAAATATAATCTATAAAATTATTTTTCATAAATTGGTAAATAATTTTTTTATTTTTTATATTTAAAATAATAATTTATTATTATTATTTGTCATAATTTTATTTAATTTTTCATTAAATTTTAATCATCAGTGTCATTTTAATAAAAAATTAAATAAAATTAGGATGAATAATTAAAAAAAAATACTAATAAAATATTAAAAACAAAATTTATCAACTTAAACGTGAAAAGTAAAAAAAGATTATTCGAATCATTTTGTCGGTTATAGAGGGGTAGTGGACATTCTTAATTGACCAGATAGACCTTTGACGAGCCAGTCTGGATTTCGGTCCAAACATCAAAAAGGTCCGAGAAAATGAAGGGCATATTATGGTCTAAAGCCAGGGTAGACAACAATGACAACTATTGTTTAACGTTATATTACAGTGCAACACATTTTCCTTTCCTTTGTCATTCATTACCTCCATTTTTGATCTTCCTCTTTTGCTTTGGTATTTACCATGGCGGTTTCCTTGTAGCAAAGGGTTTATCCTTTTTCTTTCCTGTTCTAGTGATTATTATTATTCATTGAGTTTTATATTGTGTATTGATATTCATCAATACATATAATTTTGGCCGGCTTTCTGATCTTGGTTTACATGGCAAACGGGTCACGTCCCCAAGAATCTGTCACCAATGCAGCAGTAGCCATTGACAAGGACAAGAATAGCCAGTTTGCTGTGAGATGGGCCATCGACAACCTCAATCTCAGTGGTTTTGTCACCCTCCTCCATGTCAAATCCCAACCCAATTTGTCACCCCGTGGGTCTTCCTTCCTTACGCTTTTTCATCATTTCATCATCAAAATTCTGTTCCGTTTGCCATTTTTGTTTGATCAAACTATACATGCATTGCCATGATGATAGCCAGACCCCAGGGGTTTCATGTAGCAATGGGGTTTTGCCGAAATGTTTGGTGCATGCAGTTTCTTCCTTAAACCTTAATTCTTATGATTTTTAATTCATTGATCCGATTCTTACAGAAGAGTCTGTTCCCAGAGAAGGACGTGCGCCGACACAAGATGAGTTGAAGCAGTTCTTTCTTCCTTATCGTGGATTTTGTGCTCGAAAAGGGGTACATTTACAATATACTTACTGTTTTTCGGTCTTTTTTGGGTCACGTTAAAATGTAAGAATTTTATGTGATGCATGCAATACGTTCAGTTTCGAGCTAAGGAAGTTGTTCTGCATGACATTGATGTTGCAAGTGCATTGGCTGAATACGTTATCGACAACTCCATCGGCACAATTGTGCTTGGTGCTTCATCACGGAGTGCACTAACTAGGTAACCTCTATTTCTTGTATAGTATTATGAATGAGTTGGAACTATATGGAAAAAATTCTTTTGCCTGCATTACCCAGTGAAGAACTCACACATTTTGGTTGTCTCCAACAGGGCATTTAAAGCGCAGGATATTCAAGCTAATTTGATCAAATCCATCCCGGATTTTTGTTCAGTTCATGTTGTTTCCAAGGCAAAAGCTCAACTTGTGAAAGCAGCGAAACGATCTCCCAATCCAAGTACCTTCGCTAGCTCCGGGCAGCATTCTCACCTAGGATCTTTACCTGCAACCGAACATCCTGAGCAATTTTATAGGTAAGTCAGAAATTTGTCAGGTAGAGAATATTATCATGGACTCCTTCCTATACATGCATGTTTTCGAGAATTCCATATAATCTGTCTCCAAGGAAATCTGAAATATTTGATATCATCTTCCTTGAAATGAGGCAATGAAAATCTTGATTATTGAATTCTCCTATCATGTGTCATGTAGCCAGGAGAGTTGGAGAAGTGCAGGGTCTGATAGATCACATTCAGATGGAGACAGCTATGGAACTTATTCGGATAAGAGTATTGATTTTATGCCGGTGACTTCAATGAATGATCACAGCAAGAACCATTCTCCACCACATTCACTGAACAATTGTGAAAGTGTCCGAGCAATTCCCCGGGATAAGCAGTCCAACAGCAGGACTACTTCGCCCCTGCATCCATTACTCAGTGGCAGTTCTGGATTCGTGCATGCATTTCCGCAGGATAAGCAATCCATCGGCAGGAACTCTTCTTCTCCCTTGCATTCGATGCTCAATGGCACTCCCACTAACAGAATCCCTGGCAACAAGATACCACAAGCCTTTGCTTCAGGGAACAATCTAAATTTCTATCTTCCAACTCAAGGAAGTCAATCCAGTTCCCATTCTGGCTCGAGTGATTGCTCAGAGCCCGTGAGTTTCCAATCATCTAGTGTGTCATTTGAGCTTCTTGACCAGTCGCATACATCACATGCTTCTAGGAGCTCCTTCACTTCGCAAAGCGCAGTAAGTTGGAAAACATGAGATTTAGTAGTATTAGTATTTGACAGTGACGGGATAGAACAAAAATTATTTTTGCACTGACTTATCTCAACAACCTCAGTTATACTTGGATAAAGGCCAAATCTGATTCTTGACGCTTGAGAGTTCGTAAGACAATTTTGCAGATTGTCCGTCGATTTAAATGCAATTTGGAATTTGCATGAGTTCCCTGAATTATTGATCTAAATGGCAAAACTCGCATTACTGGGATTTTACAGACTGCTGATGCTAGGCAAAATTGTAGAATACAACTACTAATGGGCCTTTAAACTAGAAAGCTAACCATAATAACGAGAATTTGAGCTAAGATCCAGTCACTGAAATGCTTTGTATTGCAGGTAGAAGCAGAGGATGAAATGAGGAGACTAAGACAAGAATTGAAGCTTACCATGGAAATGTACAACTCAGCTTGCAGAGAAGCAATGGCTGCCAAAGAGAAGGTAACACTTCAATCTGAAAGCGGTGATATTTTAGAAATTCTTGTCTGCAAAACAACATCAAGGTTGTTTCCTAAGTATTGAAACTTGACCCAGGCTACTGAGATTGATAAATGGAAGTCAAATGAGGCAAGTAAAATTGCAGAACGCAAGCTGGCCCAAGAGGCTGCATTGATGATGGTGGAGATGGAGAAGAACAAGTGCAAAGTGGCTATTGAAGCTGCACAAATGGCTCAGCGCCTAGCAGAATTGGAATGCCAGAAACGAAAGTATGCAGAAATGAAGTTCCTTCAGGAGGCAGAGCAGAAGAAGAAAGCCATGGATGCATTGGCACGGCGTGATGTCCGGTACAGAAAGTATACCACTGAAGAAATTGAGGAAGCAACAAATCAGTTCTCCACTAAACAGAAGATTGGTGAAGGCGGGTATGGCCCTGTTTATAAGGCCTATCTTGATCACACAGCGGTTGCTATTAAGGTGTTGAGGCCGGACATTTCACAGGGAGAAAAGCAGTTTCAAAGAGAGGTACTTCACTTTCTCTTTACTTCCTATCAGATCAGACACACCATATATAAAAGCTTTTTATCCAAAAAGTTTGCATCATTCGGATTGTGTTTCCACGCGAAATCTCCATCATAACGGTTGAAACTATAAAATCTAACGACAAATTCCAATTCCTTTGTACTAAATTTGATGTAATGCTAGAATTACATGAATAACCATAGACCTAATAAATTGCAACAATTCCTGATAGCCGAAGTTAATCTTCTCCATCAAGTCCACTGTTGAGTATGTCATTTGTGCTAATGTTGGAATCTGATGATATGATGAGGAATGGTTAATCCGCAAGCGTGTCTAACCTCCTAAGTTTTCAAATATAATTAACCATGCAGATTGAGGTGCTAAGTCGCATGAGACATCCAAATATGGTTCTGCTGTTGGGTGCCTGCCCCGAGTACGGGTGCCTTGTTTATGAATTCATGGACAATGGAAGCTTGGAAGATAGGCTTTTCTGCAGGAATGGCAGCAGCCCACTACCTTGGAGAGTCCGTTTTAGAATAGCAGCTGAGATTGCCACAACCCTTCTCTTCCTTCACCAAACAAAACCAGAGCCTCTAGTCCATCGTGATCTTAAACCTGCCAACATTCTCTTAGACAGAAACTTTGTGAGCAAGATTGGTGATGTGGGCTTATCTAGGCTTGTTCCATCATCAGTGGCCGATAGCGTTACTCAGTACCATATGACTGCAGCAGCTGGAACATTCTGCTACATTGATCCAGAGTATCAACAAACTGGGATGCTTGGGACCAAATCAGACATTTACTCTTTTGGCGTGATGTTGCTACAGCTCATTACAGCAAAGCCTGCAATGGGTATAACATATCACGTTGCAGAGGCAATTGAACAAGGGACATTTTCAAAGACATTGGATCCAACAGTAGCTGATTGGCCAGTTGAGGAGGCTTTGTCGTTGGCAAAGTTAGCTTTGAAATGTTGTGAACTTCGGAAGAAAGATAGGCCAGACCTTGGAACAGTCATATTGCCTGAACTTGAAAGATTGCAAGATCTTGGATCCAATGTTGAAGCAAGTGGGCAGAATGTGAACATTGATCAAGCCACCCTTCACAACCATATTTCCCAGGAAAGCATACCTTTCAGTCTGGTCAGTAAGCCCCCTCCCCCACACATAAACTCAGAATAATGTGGGACTAAAGCAATCAAAATGTCATGTTATAAGTAAAGCCCAACACGGATGGCCCATCTTTTATATTACAACATGTATTAATGTTGTGTGTTTTTTTTTTTTTTTTTTGTGTGGTTTTTAACCAGGGTGCAAGCAGCAGTAATTCTGGCTCTAAAACCGAAAATTAAGACAGAAACTTCGGATAGTGGCAGCAGCTCAATTGCCCCCTTGAAGAATGTTATCAGTTAATTCCAAGTGATGGGATCTAATAAGTAGATTGACTTGTAGAACTTTTTCTTTCTATCATTTATTTATTTCAAACAGGGTCCCTTAGGCTTCTTAGAACATTTGACTGATAATCTGCACATGCAGTGCTGTAAAAGTCAAGCATGAAAAATGCAGCCCAGGCCTTTGTGTATCCTCCTACCCTGTAAGCTAACATTTGAACTCAAGACTTCTGAGAGATAAAACAAAAGTCTTGACCATTTCTTTTGCGCCTTCCACATTTCTAAGACTTCATTTGTTCATCATACCAGAAAGTGAGTTTTGAGTTTGTGATTTACTTCATGACTTCTGGCGAGGTCTTCACACAGAACACCTGCATCTGCAAACTTTTTCAAGTAGTCAAAACAGAGGAATTTCCTTTTCTATACAACACTCACCAATTATGATCATGTTTGCATGCTAATTATCAAGAAATTTCCTTCAAATCATAGTCACTGTATATTGTCAAAATAATAGACAGTTTAAGCAAGTCTCAATGAGCTTCTCAGTGTACAACTGAACACATTGCACCTCAGTTAAACAAGAGTTTCCTTTGTTAAACTTGGTACAAGATTTCACTTACGGACAGTAAGTGGCCAAAGGAACCTATGAATGGATTCAATAGTTGGATTAGTGTTTTGCCATAACAGGTTGGTTGATTGGCTAACTTCCGACACCATTTATCCATAAGCATATTCCTTTCTTACAATAAACATCAAGAAGTCACTCACTTGTGGCAATGTAAATCCCACAAAAAGATGAAATGATCAAATACCTGCTATTGAGCTGACTGATTCGAGATAAAAGGAGTCTTGATGCATGAGGTAGCATATAAAAATTTGCAATCAGATGTAGCTGAAAATGGCACGTACCCAATGCCTAATGACAAAAAAGTCAAATTTGTTATGATAATGAAAAGACATAGGAGTTGATAGGAGAACAGCAACAAAATGATATTGTCTATATTTTAATCAAAAAGACTAAATTTGTCCAGTCTGAAGAGAGAAACATAAGGGAAATTCAAAGAATTAATTCCAAAATTTATCCATGAAATATTAAACCAGTCAACAAGTTTGTACTATTTCGCATGTATGCATATGTGTGCAGTTATGCATGTACACCAGCATATTCATGCATGATAAATGTAATAATACTTTTTCAGGCATCTAAACTACAAGGTAACATGCCCAAAAACGTGCATGGGTATGTGTACAGAAGCATAGATATGTTAAGGATAATAAAATCTTCATTAAAGCCTATTATAGAATGGTGTAGAGGAACTTAGAAAATGGCAGTTAAGTCAAGGGCAATGTCAAGAAACGTATGGGCTAACCTCCACATGGTAATATTCTTAGAATGATTCTCAAATTTTCTGCAGTATGTATTGACATCCACCACATTGAAACCAGCTTTTACAAACAAGGATGACAAGAAATCCTCTGAAAAATAAAATGAGCACTGAGGAGATATTAACACAAGTAACAAACACTGAAATTAATCAGAGGTGCATTTCATATTCAATTTTTTTTTCACACTGTACTTACAGTTCCATCTCCTCTGAAACAAAAGTTCTCACCAATTATTTGATTTCTATTCTGTAATTTCACCTGAAAAAGTGGAAATAGTTCGAGAACTTTGTTGTAACTTGAGAACTTTGTAATTTAAATCAGAAGAATATTAACAAGTGTATAGGAGAGGAGTACATATACAATAGAAAACAATTTGCCAAGTTCTATTATGTTGACAAAAGGATATTTGACATTAAAATTGAGAAAAGTAATGCCTAAAAGAAATACAAGTAAAGCATTGGAAAGATGAACTCACTTGGGTAAAATCTCCAGAAGCATAATCTCGTAAAAGTATGTGACCATTTGGCTGTGACATTAAGTACCCATCTCATGACATGTGTTCCAAATCCCAAAACAATTACTAGTAGAAAGATGCTAGACTACCTTTAGTACTCTTTTCAGGTTCTGCAACACCAGAGGCATTTTATTTGGTGAAACTGCAGACAAAACAAAAATCTGCTTAAGAAGTTAGTTGGCAAAAACTTTCTTGATTTTCTGCAATATGTTAGTGCAGATTCCTTACAAACTTCAGTTAAGCAGGCAAAAGGGTGCTGAGAAGCTGAAATTGCAAAGAAGCCGTCAAAAAGTCAAACAACGAACCTTCACAAGCCTAACAGCCTCGGGGGAAAAATCACAGGCGTGAACAAAAAGTTTCGGATATGCAGAAATAAGTGGAAATATAGTATTCCCAGTTCCACAACCCACCTGTAAATTGGAACCAAACAGTATCAAAACGAAAGTGCACACCTTTAAGACCACAGTGAACAAAAATATAAAGTGGGGCGGCTAAAATTGCATCATAGAAAGTAAAGGGCCATTAAATTACCTCTAAAACAACCTTTCCACTGGTTGCTTCGGCATCGTTGGCATCACTGTCGCAAAAATACTTTCCCCAATCCTTCCCTAAGTAGTGTCTATCCTTAAAAAACTGTCCACACAAAGCGTATCAGCTCGATTTTTCCACCCCAAGTAAAGATTTTTAACATGAAACTGAGTTGAGAAATACAAAACCAATGAAGGGTCACCTTGTTCTCGTGGCGCTTGTAGAATTTGTTCCAGAACTGTACGGAATTCCTTCTGCAGTAATGTTCTGCGGCCTCATCTTCTTCCTTATCAAATCGAGCATTATGTAGCAGCGAACATCTTACAGTAGAGATTTGAGGAGTGTATCTTTGACCAATGGCGGTCTTCTTCGGTAACATTGGACCCACAAAGCATGCAGTAGAGGAAGACATTCGCGGCCGCTTTTCCAGGGAAATGGGAAGTCCGTTTCCTCCTGGAAGCCGGAACGGGGTTTTAGCCGCTTTAAGCGAAAGTCCAAAGCTTCAGACGGCGTCGTTAGGCTATA
This sequence comes from Gynochthodes officinalis, assembly GCA_020080225.1. Lineage (NCBI taxonomy): Eukaryota > Viridiplantae > Streptophyta > Magnoliopsida > Gentianales > Rubiaceae > Gynochthodes > Gynochthodes officinalis. The sequence continues at coordinate 11,623,672 of CM034625.1, read as the reverse complement.
AATTCTTCTCAACGACGTCGTATCAATTGCAAGTTGGAAGTGCCTTTTTTTTTTTCAGAGCTTTTTGCAGAAATTACTAATCAAATGTCACATTTGATTTACAAGTCTCTTGAAATTTTTTCATTACATTCAACTTATGTCACGTTCAATTATGTAAAATTATGTAAGAGTAATTTGAGTGAGAAAATTTGAATTTTAAATTTTGAAATAAAAATGTGTTTAGATAGTTTGTTTTTATTTAAGAATTTATTTATTTGAAAATAAAAATCTTTAGCCCAACCAGACCCTAATTATTATGACCATTTTTTGTTGATTGACCATGATGAATTCTATTATTAAAAAGTGTATAAAAAATTAATAAAATATTATAAGAAATCGAACGTGTCAAGAATTTGAAAAAAAAAAAGAGAAGAAAATCAAAGAAAATATAAGAGGTCCTTACATTAATTTTGACAAGAATTACAAATTACTTGTCGTATTTAGTAACTCACGTGTTGCTTACAAAAATCACTAAATAAATTCTAAGTTAATCACTATAACAATTTATTAAAAATTTTTACTCTAAATATCTTTTTTTTTTTTACTATTAACAACATTGTTTTGACAGAATTAATTAGTTCCTTAGTTACGATTTAAACTCGGAGTTTATGTTACGCTCACATTCATGGGACATCAATAGCAAGTCATCCGTGGTTCTATGGAGTTTCAATTTGAAATTCATATTCACGTTCCATTTTATATTTTCACATATTCATAAATTTTCTTTTAAAAAATATATTCTATACGTAAGTTGTATCAAAACAATTAAATGAGACAATTTATAATTTAATGAAATAATCTATCTACATATAAACAATAAATTATTATTTTTTTATATATTTATGTTAATGAATTAAGAATAAAAATACAACTAATTATAAAAAAAATTGTCCTTATTTCAAATTACAACAATGCATAATGAGATGGTAAATGTGGTAGAATTAAACTAAATTTCTTATTAGATTTGTAATTTTGTAATTTGATAATTTTATTAGATTTAGAATTATTAATTACATTAAATTTTGAATTTATTAATTACCAAATTCAATAAGTATACGATTTTGTTGAATCTTATAAATTAAACATATTATTCACAATTGATACAGCGAGAAACTAAGAAAAACAATTAAAGAAAACAGCCTCAAGGCTTGTTCCAAAATTTGGTTGTGTATCAAAATTTTTGATATTTTAGGGGGGGGAGGGAATGAAGAAAAAGCAAAGATCCCAAAATTCCCCAAAATATATGCGAATCTCTCCGGTAAGGCAGTAACAACATTAAACCCGGTCCGCTGAACGTGTAGAAAGAAAAAGAAGCAGTCCTCTTCTCTCAACCTCGGAAAATGAAAAAACGCAACAACTAATTGACCAGTTAAACCCTCTTAGGTTGAGCGTGAGCCATTTTCGAAGCCGCCGTGTCGGGCCGCAACACCATTCATTCCCTCTCCCACAACCCAGATTTTTACTCTTCATTCTCAGAAACCTCCACCTCCGATTACCTTCCATTTATACCTGTAAAACCCTCTAAAGGGAGAAGAAAATAACCACCATGGCCTATCAACCTCGAGCTCCGAATTTCGAGGACGACAAGAATGACAACACGGAGGGGGGTAGGCTTTACAACCCGTATCAAGATTTAAACATCCCATATCAAACTCTATACAGGGTTCCCACATCGCCGGAGTTTCTATTCCAAGAAGAGGCCATAGCCCAGCGCCGCTCCTGGGGCGAGAATCTTACGTATTACACCGGCATGGCTTATCTCGGGGGTGCCAGCGGGGGTGCTGTCATGGGATTCGTCGAGGGGGTCAAGGCGGCGGAGCCTGGTGACACGCTTAAGCTGAAGATTAATAGGATCCTCAACGCCTCGGGTCATTCGGGTCGCAAGCTCGGGAACCGGTTTGGGATTCTCGGGTTGATGTATGCCGGGATGGAGAGCGGGATGGTGGCGTTGAGGGATACCGATGATGTCATCAACAGCGTGGTGGCTGGGTTAGGGACCGGTGCGCTTTACAAGGCAGCGGCGGGGCCAAGGTCTGCGGCAGTGGCTGGAGCCGTTGGTGGTTTGGTGGTTGGTTTGGCGGTCACCGGAAAACAGGTTTTGAAGCGATACGTGCCGATCTGATTTCCTTTCTTTATATTGTTGTTCTGAGCTGGTTTGAGCTTAAATGAGGGTAGGATTTTGTGAATTTTTACTAAAATTTTGATGACATGTCGAGAATGATTCTCGCATACGAACGCAGAAGTATTATGACTCTATTATAAGCATGAAAGGTGCATGCTTTATTCACAATGTTTGCACATTTGTTCTTAGAGTGATTGTATTTTGGATTTATTTTTTACGGTAATTAGGATCTGAATAATATCATTTGAAGGGACCTTGGGAGGGACACTCAGTTTCTCATGTTGCCATGCCTCGTTTGCCTGAAAGACTGAGCAAAAGACTCTTACTTGCAAGCTATATGATTGCTTAACTATGGCAGGGATTTCTTTGTATGATTTTCTTAATTGATTGCATTACATTTCATTCGTTGATGATATAAGTAAAAGCCTAGGCAAAAGACTCCTACTTGCAAAATTTGTGAATGGTTAACTATAGAGGAGAATTCTTTTGTATCATTTTCTTGATCTTTTTGCATTACATTCATGGGTTGATGACCAGCGTGGTGAAGTTGATTACTGATGTATTTTCTTGTGGATTTCTCCTTTCAAGCATTGGCCATATCATGGATTGTTTTTCGTTTTCCTGTGATGGGATTTGTATTGGAGGTTCTTAGGTCAAGCTAATTGTGTGCTACGGTGGAGAAAATGGTCTGAGGGGTTCACCATCTGATTGGAGTTGATTGCATTCTTTTTTTCCCCTGAAGAATTTTAAGGAAAAAAAATATGATCTTGTTGGTTGCATAAGTAATATCACATCGTGATGCTGGACTATTATACAAATCGGATTTAGCAGGTAAAAGGCTTAGGTTCTTTTCAGCTCTTTGCCGAATCTGAATGTGCACTGTCTGCAAAATCTGAGTTTCTTTCAGTTTATGAGCGTTTATTTTATTTGTTTGTTCAGGGAGAGAAGAGAGAGGGAGGGGGAGGGGATGTGAAGGTATCCAATTGAATAGGATTACTGTGGACATACCAATATAAAATTCACTTTGCCTTTGTTGGCTTTAAGAGTACTAGATTGGTGTGGAACTCTAATTGTTTGGAGGTGGAGTTCGCTGTCAATATTTCAAATTGAGTGGTGCGCAAGAGAAAAAGGAAAAATGGACTGAAATACAAGGTAGAATCGCAGTAGAATCTGATAAAACTATGTTGTGTTTAAGACATCTGGCTGCATTGCAGATGAGTTAGTTTTTTAAGAGACGTACTTAAGAACTATGCATATTTATGATATGATATTCATTAATGATTTTTATGTTATTTTCCTTTTTGTCATTTCTATTAGATTTCATTTCAAAATTTTGTCGGATGGTCTTGGAATAAAACCAAGATATAACCCAGGATGTGAAGCTAGTTGAAGGATTAAGGGCAACGAGGAGGTTGAGGTTCACAGCTTAGAAAAATATTACGTAAATGAAATCTTTTGATTACCGGCATTCTCTATGGAACGTTTATGTTCTTGGTATTCACTTTATCTGTGAATCTACTTGTCTTCACTTTCATTCTCAATTAAATGTTAATGTTTTTGGTATTCATTTCATCTATACATTTCTGTCCCCTAAGAACAGAAAGGAATCAATCTCGCTAAGCTGCTGCGGCTACCAGTGGCAAATTAGACATATACTTGTCATGAAGCTATTTCTCTGATTATTCAACTGTTTCGACTAAGTATATTTGCAGGGATTTATCTGATTAGCCTTTCAATGGATTCATTATTTGCGAAAGCTCTTTGATTAGTCGACTGTCTTTCAACTGATTCATCATTAGAGGAACTTCACACATTAAGTTCATTCATTAGCTTTCTGCAAGTGAAAAGAAGACTAGGCATGCAGCGTATAGTTTTATCATTCTCTTGTGACCCGTGAAAGAAAATGCTTCCCTTCGTTATGCACCTCTGTTCAATTTGTTTTGTGAAGGAGACACTGACAATATTCAAAATTGCACCTCTCAAGAAAGAATATAAATTATACTCATTCTTCATCCGTTCTCTCTATACAAATCAAAATGCACGAGCATATATTCACTACCATTGATGGAGGAGTTATTATTTGAAAGTCAGAAGCAACAATGACCCAAGCCTTAAGTGTTTTAACTATGCACTACAAAAGGCAAGTCCTATGGTGTATCGCCATCAACTTCATTATTCCAAAACTGTCTTCCCCTATTTGATCGCCAGGGAAGATGAGCAAATGAAAAATACAATGAAAACACAAGGCAACGGAAAACTCAGAAATCAATCGTGGTTACATAAAAGTCCCTCTTTCAACCACGGATGAAAGAAAAGCGATGAATGGCCACGGATTCCTCTTAGTACTTACCAATAGCATATTCCTCATTGGCCTCTAACCAGAGCATGAAACAATCTCTTATCCACTTACAACAACATAGACTCCGGATTTTCGATATATCCTTTGAATGCCTTCAGCCATTCTGCTCCAATTGCACCTACACATTCAAAATTTATTTCAGGTTTAAGCAACCCAAATACTAAATTACACAAGTTCTATATAAGAATTTAGTGAGCAGTATGCACAGAAACTAAATGCCAATTATTCAAGGTAATTATCAGCGACCTACCATCAATAACCCTATGATCACAGCTTAATGTCACAGACATGAAGGAGGCAAAATTGAACTGGTCAGGGCCTGAACCAGGCACAACCCTCTTCTCGGCTGCCCAAGAACAAATTTAAATTAATAATGAAAACTGTAACAATTCAAGGGAAGAAACTGTAGCGAGATCCCTTCTTACCAGACCCTACTGCTAAAATTCCTGACTGAGGAGGATTGATAATGGCACAAAATTGCTTGATTCCGAATGGACCACCTAAATTTGAAACAGTAAATGTGCCTCCCTGCCAAAAAGCAGTTTGGTGTAAACATCATAAAAATTCAACCACCCCAAAAGATAACAATAACATTTGCCAAAAACTCAAAAACACCTCATAATCTTCTGGTTTTAGACTGTTTTCTTTTGCTTTCTGGGCCACATGTTTAACTTCATCAGCAATTTTTGCCAACCCTTTCTTGTCAGCGTCCTGCATGATATGAATCAAACATCAAGCACTAAAATGTGGAAGCAGCCACGAAAGAGGTCAAACCCTTAACAAAGTGCATACCCTAATTACAGGAACATATAGTCCATTGTCTGTCTGTACTGCAACATTAATGTTCACATTGTGATACCTGTATGTGCCCAAAGAGATCCAAATAAGAAAAAGATTCAGAATGAACATTCAGCATATGCTAGTTACGTGACAAAAATGAATTAGTAAATTACACTTACTGGCGAATGTAGTCATTCGTCCATGAGCTGTTGCATTGTGGAACTTTTCGAAGAGCCAACGCAGCAGCCTGCATCAGAAGTCAATAGCTATTTCATATTTGGCTGAGAACCTCATCCCACCAAGTCAAGTTAACAACTAAGGTCTCAATAATTTTCACAATCAAAATTCAGTAATCTAGGAACAAGGAACAATGATTTTTCCTACAGAGGTTAGAGAAGAAACCTATGTTTCATTCATTGGAAAGGCCAAAAAAAAAAAATTCCAGTGATACCTTAATTACAAGATCATTCACAGATATTCTCTTCCCGCCAGAAGCTTCTTGCAATGAGTTGAGCTTGGCACGCAAGCTGCATTAGAAGCAACAAGAAAAAAAGATTAGAGCAATGAAAACTATTCAGATTAACTTTTAGATAAGGAAACCAAACCATCCTTACTCCATCAGTTTGTCGACACATGTATCTACAGTTAGATAATAGTGAGGGATTGTTTGCTTCGAGAGCAATAATCGTGAAGCTGTCACCTGTCAAGATTGCAACAGAAATTAGTGACCAGAAAATCAGAAGAAGAAGAAGAAGAAGAAGAAGAGCAACAACAACAACAACAGCAAATGAACCTTTAACCAGAAAATCAGAATATGCACAAAAATCAGTAGAGAATACACTAAACACATATCTCAAACCACTTAATAAATGACATAAGGGTTCAACTAGGAGGTTTCCATTCTCTCCTGCAGAATTTCTTTCAAAGCATATCTAGCAGGGACAATTCCTGAGAATACCTTTCTAATCTGAGAATGTGGGATATCGGTATAATCTATCATTGCAGCTGTTCCTGTGGAGAGCTTGGGAGTAGGTGCAGCCTTCTCAAGAGAAGCTACAGGAAGCACAAGGATAAAAAATTGCAGATCAAACAAAAGAAACAATTGTAACTAATGAAAAATGAAGCTGTTAAGCATAATTTGAAACAACTGAACACCCTCTCTCTCTCTCTCTCTCTCTCTCACACACACACACACACTTGTGTGTATAACAAACTAAAACTCAAAAACATCGAGCACGATCAAAAGAAATTCATTCCAGACAAAAAATGAATACCTAAATAATCTTCAATGTCAGCCTTCACAATCACTCCATCAGGACCAGTTCCTTTTATGTTTGAAAGAGGCACCTGCATTTGAGATAATGTAAAGTGAATTGGAAAAGCACCCAGGACACCGAGCTACCAGAAAACAAAAACTAAACCCTAGTAAAAGAGTCCATCCAGAACTTCAACAGTTAGCAAAATTCATACCAATAATACATACCTTATGCTCTTCAGCAATTTTCCTAGCAAGAGGACTGGCAAAAATGCGACCTTCTGCTGCAGGAGCTGAGCTAGGCTCAGAAACTTTTGGCTCTGTTGAAGTGACAGGTTCTCTTGCAACCTCCTCTACTGGTGGAGGTGGAGTTGAGGGCACTTCAGTTGGAGCACCAGAATCTGATGCAGAAGGTGTGTAGTTTTTGAACTTTGCTACATCTTCCTCTTCTTCAACAGTTATTGCAATCACCTACAAATAATCTTTTATTTACATGTTGTGACAAAACAAGCCTCTTTATGGTAAGCATAAAGTTTCTGACAATGTCCAAGTCTAACTATATGTTACATGATCAAAACGCATCTGATAATGGCTGTCAAGTCACAGAAGAAGACATTATGCTGATCGAACGGGTAGCAAATCAACTTAGCAGAAACAAACTACTTGACACAGGAAATCCGCAGAATCATGGCAAATCATAGCATAAGGATAATGACTCTGCATTCAATTTCTGCATATGGAGAATTTGACAAAGAAGGGAAGAACAGAAACTACAGGTTCAGGCCAAATGCATTAGGAACGTATGGTTTATGAATAAAGTGTGGACAGCATCTCAAAACCTCAATCTTCTCCTATTAGAGAAATAAAGTTGGAGACTTTTAAATGTTTTCCATGAGGAAAATCATGAACAACTGCAGTATACACCTAAAAAGACATACAAACATAATTAACATTATTCCTTCGTAAGTACAACATAAATAATGTGAAGTTCCTTCAATGAACAGCTCATGGACTCCAGAGATTCTAGTCAATTTACAATCTATCATTTTAAGAATGGCAGTCAAACAAGAATGCTGAGACAAAGGGAATTGCAAGAAAGTAATTAGACACATGATAGGCCAATACCTCACCAACTTGTATTCCACTTGATCCATCCCCTCGTATAATCTTAGCGAGATATCCCTCCTCCATGCATTCCATCTCTACGGTTGCTTTATCCTACGAATAATTGAAAATCAAAAATAATATCCATTATATAGCTATAAGATAAAACACCTTTAAAGACAGACTAAAAAAGGCAAAATCCAAAGCCTCAAACAGTGGGATCCTACTGTTTCAACTTCACAGAGAACTTCACCAGGGGAAAGTTTGTCACCCTCTTTCTTCAACCATCTTGCAATATTTCCCTATATCACAAGAAAGAAATGTCAATGATTATTTAGACACAGAAAAGGGCGAACAAATTTGAGCATGAGAAAGTAATACCTCGGTCATTGTAGGTGAAAGAGACGGCATCCCAACTTCCTGGTGAGGAGGAAGGCCTGAATAAAATAAGAACATTTGGCATTATATCTCACAAACTAAATGATAATAACAAGGACTACCAGCTACCAGTCCTCTATGATCTCAAAACTGTTGATCGCAAAATAGAGATAATGTAAAAGGTACAGTTAAAGCATATCTCAAAATCTTCTTCTTTTATTTTTTTATTTTTTTCTTTTCTAGTTCAGGAACAGGAAAACACGTTAGACAGTTAACCAGTTTATCAAGTAAGAACTTAGAAGTGAGTGATTAAGAATGACCACGTATCTAACTTAAACAATCAGAATCATGAAGCATAACAAAAAGAAAAGCCCTCCAAAAGATAGCCTTATTCCAGATCTTCAAATTCATATCACCCCATAAAGCTCACCTGAGTCTGTTGAAAAACACCTTTCAATTTGCCATCGTGACCTGACATCAGAGTCAATTAATTAAGGCTATGTTTACAATGTTGTAAGATTACTTTAACTTAAGTCAGGATAAAAATAAACCATGAAGTTCTACTGTTGAACAGGATGCCAGTGGTAGGAACATCCATCTTGCTTCCTGTCCTCATAGAATTGCCCTTTTGCGTTCGAACCACTGATATCTGCAGGACAGAATCCAATCGGTCCGTAATCATCAAAATCCTCATTTGCAAAAGTTCAAACATGTTATTACCACATTAAATCCAGAACAGAGCAGACATTAAGAAGAAAACAATTTTCATCTGAAAGGTGACAAGTTCGCATTTGGATCACATTAAATCTACAGAAAAGAAACCTCTTATAAAGAAATGCCGACAAAGTTGAAATTTTTAGCAAGTCTAACATTACCATGGAAGGAAATACTGATTTAGAGCTGTTAGCAAATCCAGCTGAGCCCCGAGAACTTTCATTGGGAGAGGCAACACCAACCTTCCGGAACTTGAAAATATCTATAGAACAATTGAAACAGCTGCCTTACATAGGAAGTAAAATATTTTGACAGAAAAAAGAAAAAAGAAAAAAGAAGTTATCAAAGAATTCAATACCATCTCCTTTGTCAGCTGGTGAGCTAGTACTACTACTAAAGCAGCGAACCAAAACCACATAATCATGCCGTACTAAATTGGAAGTGTTTCTGATCTGTATAGCAGGGAGAAACTCAGGAATGTTAATGCAAAACAAAAAATAAGAGCAATGCAAATACTTTTCATGCAGAAGCAACTTTTAATGAGTAAAGGTAAATCAAACTCTGCACAACTGGTTGTTTAAACTCTAAAGCATGTATACAAACTTTTCAAATAGTCATACACTGCATAAGAAAATGATTGCTAATCAAATAATTAATCAAGAGACAAATGAAAAGGTATGAATACTTAGCCCCATATGTGTACTACACCTTTTCGGAGTGACGGAAGATCTGCGATGCGTAAGTCATGATATGATGCTACCTCTAGTTCCAATTGCCCTGTAAATCAGTCGCACTCTTGAAAGAAAAAAATCAAATTTTCAGAATTGTTCTGGAAAAAAAACATACAAGGAGAAACGCACCAAACCCATGAGCACAAATCTGATTCATTGAACAAAAATCAGTATCTTATACATACGCTCCACCGAAAAAACACTTATTACTCTAACAGTGTTTTGCCTAAGCTTTAACACAACCAACACACTATATCCTTTACCATACATTCAACAACAATGATAACTTAGCAAATCACCACCCATCCTACGATCACCCTACATCTGAAGAGTATAATTTCCTAGGTTGCAATCCATTCAAAAAAGGCCCGACGCTAGCCAAAAAAATAATGCATGATAATTTGCATCACAAAACAAAAAAGATACAAACTTTGAAATAGAAACGTAAAAGAAATAACAACAAATAAAGGCAAAACATTGATTAAACCCCGGAGGAGTTTATACAATTGAGAGTCTAGCTTAGACAACACGCCGAAAAATCTATACAAGTGCAATCCTAGCCCAAATTCTATAATTGACAAATGAAGAAACACCGGAAAATAAGCAAACAGGCCCCAAAAAAAAAAATTTTGAGTTCACGGGAAAGATGCACAAAAGGGAGAGGTTGGGAAAAGAATCAATAAATGAATAAAAAAAATACTGAAAAGGGATTTCGTAGAGGGAGCTGGAGGACGGTGAACACTCACAGGTGGCGGTGATAGTTTGGGCAACCCTTTGGAGCTTGTTGTTGAGTCTGAGTTCTATCGGATCTCCGGTGGCTATGAATAGGGAAGAAGACGAGTTAGAATTTGCAAGTTTTATATTTTATATTAGTATTCTCCCTTTTCTTTTCTTTTTTTAAAGAAAAAAATCAATTTCAATTCCAAACTAATTCGAATTCTATGGAGGCAGAGTTTTTCAACTCAATTCTATAAGTTAAAAAAGAAAAAAATTGTAGGAATAAATAGGAAAGGGAGAAAAAAATAAAAAATTGTAGGAATAAATAGCCTACAAATAATCATGGAAAAAAAGAAAGAGGACTAGTAGGCCTAAGCCCAATGTAGTTTGTTACTCTGCAAAAAGATTAGCAGCGCATCAGGCCCTAATACTTATTCCAGATAGCCCAATATAGTAAGAACCCAGAATAAGCCCAAAAAAAACTCAACCGGGGCAGGCAGGAGTAAAATAAATAGCACAGTGTTTCACAATTGCCTTCGAGATTTCCCAAATTCGATTGTAATAAATATTAAACCTCCAATTTCCTGATTTCTTCCTTCCGTGGGGCATGAGAGATGAAAATTATGGAATTCGACATCATGCATTGCTTCCGATTCTCCTTAGAGCAGCAGCAGCAGTGAGGGATAATGTTAATGTGCAGGAGTAATTGATGAGGGATTTGGAAATTTCGTGTAGTTAATTCTCTGTAAATTTTGTTTATATATATATATAAAGGTACGAAGGAATGAATGAACCCATGTAAGTAGCACCGACCGTGTATAGGAAGAGGTGGAGGTGGTGGCTGTTTGTTTGTTTTTGTGCTGGTTGATGTTGAAAATGGGGAACCCGAAGCAGAAATGGACGTCGGAGGAAGAGGGAGCCCTAAGAGCCGGAGTCGACAAGTACGGCATCGGAAAATGGAAAAATATTCTTAAGGACCCTGAGTTTGCGCCTTTTCTCGTCAATCGTTCCAACATTGACCTCAAGGTTTAGTTTTTACTAGTGGTAGTTTAGTTTTTCTGCTGTCACTCTGTTGTGTTTTTGTTTTTGTTCTCTTTTTTTAAAATTTTTATTTTTGCCGCCAACTTGAAAATGATAGATGATTGCGGGAAATTTTTTGTGTGTTTTTTTCTGGGGTGTGGAGGTGTTTTTTAACTCAAATTTGTTATGGCCTTTTTTGTCTGTCATTTTTGTTTTTGGGTTTTGTGAAAGTTTGTTTCTTTATTAAACGTAGAATTGTGGGTTGCCATTGCATTTGCCGATTGCAGTGGTGGATTAACATGACCTTAGCAGTTGCAGGATAGCCTTTTTACGTCGGGGGTGATCATTGGCTTTTTGTTTACTTTTAAATAATCCGATTGTAATGCTTAAAGAGACTGAGACAATTAGCAAATCAAATATATACGTAATGAAGGTAAGCCAGTGCAAATGGCTAGAAAAGAATTCAGTGTTCTTGGAGATTATTTTGTTACCTTTATTTTGGGGGATGAAATTTTCTGAATCATAGACGGCTCCTATATAGGAAAGATTGATGCTTAATGTAGCAAATTGGGTATTTTTAGTTATTTATGTCATTGTGATTTGTGTGAATAGGATAAATGGCGGAATCTGACTATTAGCACTGGGCAAATCCCCAAGGATAAGTTTAAGGCTCCTAGAGTAAAACCAATTACAACAGGTGCACTCTCCATTGTCGCAGATTCTTCTGCTCCTGGCTCAGTTGTCATTGTAGATGATGATCCAGCAGATGATCCATCCAAAAGCTCGCAAGAAGAGAAAAATGTACCCTATCCCAGGTGTGTGTCTTTTAGTTTTCTCTTCTGATAATGGTCAATGCAGCATTGACACTAACAATCTTGATCGATTGTTTCCTTTGAATTCTCTTTTATTTATGTGTTGTCTCACTGTTGATTTTGTTATGCTTTTACTGTATCAACAGGTACAACTCAATGATCCTTGAAGCAATTGCATCCATGAAGGATCCAAATGGATCTGATATTGGAGCCATTCTTCACTATATTGAGGTCAGATGGAGCTTTCATTTTATTTTGCATTGCCTTACTCTATTTCGTGATTTTTCTGCTTGTTTCAAAAGTAATTTCATCTGGTGGGGTCAACTTGTTGGAAAGACTGTCTGTCTGTCACCCGTCTTTTATGTTTCTCCCTTTTACAAGCATTGAGTCTCTTGCAGCTGCCATTGAAATATTTTACTCTTCACCTTTGGTTTGGATTGTAATTAAGAGAGTTCGTTCTCATCGTATCCCCTGTAACCATTCTGCCAACAGCAAAGGCATCCTGTTCCCCAGAATTTCAGAAGGTTGTTGAGTTCAAAGTTGAGAAGACTCGTTTTGCAAGGAAAACTTGAAAAGGTGAATGTCCCACTCTGGATTCAGATAAAGAAGTCTCTGTGGTGATGTTCTTCTTTCTTTCTCCCAATTTCAAGGAAACTTTTGTGCATACTTACACACCCCCCCCCCCCCCCCAACAAAAAATGAGAAAGAGAAGTAACTCTACGTGATTGCTGGTATTATTTTTGATTAGTCACTTGATGAGCTTATTTTACTGGTCTGTTACTTTTCCCTTTTTGCAATTGAGAACATCGGAAGAAATTTTGTTTGGATTCTCCTCTCTTTCTTGTGACTGAGGATCAAAAAATTGATATAACTGAAAGGAGATTTTTTTCTTTTCTATGTTTGGAAAGCTGGTAAAAATTGGCACATCTTTTGTTCTTAATTTCCTCCAGGGAAAAAAAAACCACCTCAAAGCTCTACCACTTTTGGTACTTGTCCCATATATCTTATGTGTTTTGCCGTGGTTCCATCTCTTCAATCTCATACATATACACTTAAACAATCAAACAGATAGTTCTTGAGCTCAATTGTTTTGCAATCTTTTTCCTGGTTTACTGGTGTGATTCTCTTAGATTTGTCCCTTGTTCCGTTTCAGGGGTGAAACAAAGTTAATGAACCCAAGTAATAGTTTAACTTGGCCATTTGAGTTGTCTTGAGCTTTCCACTTTTATGTGTTTTCCCCATTAAAAAAGCAACTGTTTTCAAGCTTTGTTAAACTTGCCTCTTTAGCCACTGATGCTTGTAAATATTTGACAAGTAACTTACGCTATTTTTCTTGCCAAATGCAATTATCTAAAGGTCCAAAATTGCTTCAAGATGAAATATGACTCAGTGAGAGCAAAACCTCCTACACTGAAAGAAAAAGATGCTTGGCAGGGACCACCACAGAATTCTGGTTCAGTCACTCCTACTGAAAAACAGTTAAGTAGTGCTCAGACTGCTGCATGCCAGATTGCCGAGGCGGAAAACAAATCCTTTGTAGCAGCTGAAGCAGCTAAAGAGTTGGAAAGGATTGTGAAAATGTCAGAAGACGCAAAATCAACGCTGCAGGTTGTGAAATTTATCCACGATCAATGTAAGTTGCTATTACTTTTGTGGCTATGGTATAGCTGTTGCTCATATTGTCATTGATGATTCCTGTATTTTGGAAATGATTTTGCATTGCAAACTTACACATCACTCTATTGAGATTAAAAGTTGAAGTTAATGTTATATTCTGTTTCATCCACTGTAAACAGAAGATATGAAGTAAAAAGAGTTAGTTAATACATACTTTGACAAGTTATCCTTTTTGTGCATTTCTGCAGGCTCAAAAGGTGAAATAATTCTCTTCTAAGTTTGATCGTTCAAAAGGTGAAATGATTCTCTTCTAAGTTTGATCGCATCAATCCTTTTAGTTCCGACATGTACATATAGGGTACTATTAAGCCAGGGAAGTTTTGCAGTTTCCTTGTAGATTACATCTGACTAGTCTGCATAGCTTAGATTATGACTGTCCTTTTCCCAACCCAATTGATCAGCAAAGAAGAGTTTTGGGGCACGGCTTGGTACTACATTGTAGAATCTAAATAGTACCAGGTCCATGCATTGTATGATTCTCCCTTCAACTCGAGCTTTTGCTTCATTAACTGGCTAACGGCAAATAGTAGGCAACTATTTAACTTTTTTTTATCTCTGGCTTTACTGGTTTCTGGTTATTTTTGTTCTCTACTTCTTCTCCATCCACCGGGCAAATGGTTAAATATAGGTATTTGAATTGGATTGTTTACTATTTGTATCATCACTTGCCCAAGAACTTGTCAGCCATTTACTCGCACAAAGATCAGGGATGCTTCATTTGATACTTTCGTCTTCAGGCCATCTCTCTTACTTATGTTGAACTTCAACAAGAAAAGAACATAACTTTTTTCTACCTAGTGTAAAGACTGCAAACTTCCCATAAATAATTACAATCCCACAATCCTGCTTTGCAGCCTATTGAACAAAAACATAACAATGTAATTTCTATCAATGTGTGAGGGGTTGACGATCAGCATCCCGACATCGTTCTCCCAATGCTTGATATTTGCATATCTTATTCAAGTTGTGGAACAAAAATTGTTCTAAAGGGCATTTTTTTTTGTTTTGGTCATAAAGTGAAAATAGAATCGATTTAGCAATATGATTAAATATTTAATATTGGTCATAACCATTAATATTTTTTTACACCAGAAAGTGTTGAAATTAATTTTCCACAAATGGGAAAAACAGAGGAAAATGTTGAATGGGAGAGAAGCGGCCCCGGCCCAACAGCCAAAAACAGCAACGCCGCCGACAGGTCAAGATTTTGGAAAACTAGTCCTAGTACGGAAGCCGAAACAAATACGTTGGTGCCCAGACAGCTATATATTCAAGGTTGGTAAGTCGCAAAGGGCAAACTCATATTCATACAACAATTTCAATCCAATTTTCGAAGGCTCTCTTACAACGGGTTCGTCCCGTGGCTCTCTTTCTTCCCTTTTTTTGGGGGTTTTGTTTGAATCCAGAGTATGTGCAGCATAATCTCTTCCTTCATGGGTCGTTGCTAGTTATGTAGATCTGTTTCTTTTACATATTATCTTTATTGCATCCATGAATGCAGTCAAACCCCTCTATAGTTGGACTGTTTTTTTCTTGGTCGATGTAAAGGTTTGAATGGCCGTTTATAAGCCAATGGGAAGCCATAACAACCGTTTTGGTTATTTTCTGTTGGGTTTTGAAGGAAAGAAGCGATTTTTTTAAGACTGGAGTAGTCCAACTCAAGTTGATAGCTTTGGTTGTTGTAGAGATTTCTCCTGGGTTTTTAATTTAAACTTTTTTTTCAACCCTTTGATTATGGTTTTGAGTGAACTGGTTGTATATAATATTTAATCTGATTACATTGTGCGGTTTATGGGTGGTCTGCTTAATTTGGGGTAGAAGGTAAAGGTGTCCTTAGTAATTGAGGGATGTACACGGTACACCCTTATTGTTGGGAAGCCACCTGCCTTTTGGAATCTGCCCCAATACAGAAACAGAAGTTTAATGCTTGTGCACCAAATTGTGTGGTTTGCAAGTTTGGCTCTTCTGTTACATATCCTGCCACCTCCCACCTCCCACAAAGGATGTTCTTTTGCTTCAATTGAGTTATTTGGCATGTTCTTCTGAAATCGTTGGAGTCATTGTTGTGTAATTGTGGGATGATTGTCAACCTTTCTTTTTTTCCCTTTCCCTTTGCGGGATGATGGTATTGCTTTTCATTCATTCTCTTAGACTTACTATTGCTTTTAGGTGATGCACGTATACAGTTATGGAATAAGCATTCCAATTGTGATCAACCATTTCAATAAATTCTTTTATGATTCCGATAAAAAAATCTGAACCAAGCGCCACTTGAGAATCATCATTGAGGGTATCAAACATTTTTATGTTAATGTCAAAAAGGAAGAGTGGAAGCTTGAAACTTTATGTGATCTGTACAAGACTGTTGCCATCACCTAGAGCGTCATTTTTGTGAATAGCTTTCTGATAACCGGAGGAGTGGTGATCACAAAGTGGTAGCAACACATGGAGACATGGACCAGAATACTAGGGACATCATCATACGTGAATTTCGCTCTGTTCTCATTGCCACTGATCTCTTGGCTCGTGGCATTGATTTCCAGCAAGTATCTTATCTCTTGTTATAAATTACGATCTTCCAACTCACCCTGAGAATTATCTTCATCGTATAGGAAGAAGTGGATGGTTTGGAAGAAAAGGAGTTGCTATAAATTTCTTGCCAGAGAATGAACTAGGAAGAACTTCCACACAATGTTGCTGATCTCATTTGATGAAGTCCATTTGGACTTCTTTATTGAGGTGGGCACCCTATTAATTCTTGATCCCCATTTTTAGTTCTTTCTTTTAGTGACCCAATAATTGTCCTAGCTAATTAATTCAGTGTGGTGGATGTATGCCACCGCAAATTTTGTTTCCTGTTGGGTTTTTTAGCACAATTCTTTTAGTACTTGGGATTTTATGCCCCACTTATTGTAAGCCAATGATGTCTCATTAATGAAATAATATTATTTTATTAAAATTAAATTCATTAGAAAATGTATTTTATATTAAAAATTATTAAAAAAAAGAGTATTTTTTAATTTAATATAAAAATTTTTTAATTATAAAATAAAATATATTTAATGTATTATTAAATATATATTTTTTATTAATAAAAATAATATAAAAATTTCATATCAAACGAGAAATCAATTGGAGATAGCGGATCTGAACTTCTGTTGCTTGTTTTTGTCGTTAACTTGCTAGTCAATGGAACCTTGGAGTGTAGTAATTGTTTAAGGCCCCTAGTTATTGTGCTTATCCCATCACCTGTCTCTCTCTATGGACATGTAATTTGGGCTGTTTTTTGTGTGGAGAATTCAATTTATACTCTGTAAAGTTCGTTCTGCCTTCGTTATGCCCTATTTGGTAAGACCTGAGGGATGCTGGCATGGTTTTTGTTTTCATAAAAGTTGAAAAAACAATGAGTATTGACAGACCAGAGAATTGTCAAATTGCGAAGGGCCTCGGTAGTCGGTAGAACCTTTGAAAATCCTTCAAATTTGAGCACTTGTCAGATGCCCATTGATTGATCAATTTATTTTTGCTCCGCCCGCATTTCTTCTATTTGAAGTTTTCTGTGGTTATCCACTAAACCTTAAAGCCTCGTCTTTGCCTCTGTTTTTGTCCATATCAAGAGTTTTAGGATTCAATTGGTTTTAGTTGTTCTTTCCTAATCTTTTATCCAAACAAAAATGGTTCACCCCATTGCTCGCTCTTAGATGTTTGATTCTACTTTTTGGCTCACCAATCAAGACTAAATCAACTCCATCTCTGAATCTTAACATCAAAGAAACTGGAATTTTGCATGCGTTCTGATATGCAATCACCCCCCAACCCACTAAAAAAAGGAAAACAGGGAAACTATCAATTAACAACTCATAAACCAGATCGTCCCGTTGGTCTGATGGCAAATATTGTACTCATACAACATCCAAAAACAGTGTGAGTTAGAATCAAATCTCCTCTTCAGCCGGAAGTGTCGGTGAGTGATTATGTAAGGATTAATGAATGTGATACTTCCTCTTGAGAAAATAAAATAAAATAAAAACTGATAAACCAGATCTTCAACGGTCAACATACCCATCGCGGCTTACGTAAGTTTGACAATCCAGCATGTTACTGACGAACGATGGCATGAGACTTGCACCATAAACGTATTACCACAATTGGAGAAATCGAAATCTACAATAAAAATTGAATTTACAGGACTGAAAAGCGAGTCATTAAATTCAAATAAGGACAAATAGGCGACTAAAATAGAATAAAGCCATCGTCCATCCCCACTTGAGCTGTTCCCCCTTCTACTCCCAAGAGCCATTAAATTCATCCGCTCCTCATAGTTTCCTCCCATCTCCCTTGCTCTCTGTGCCTGACTCTTGATGATCATGGAGTATTACAGATCTCAATCAACAAGGGAAGGAAGAAATCAGCAGGGACAGGGTGGAGACAGCTACTACGGAGACCGGTCAGCATCCGCAGTCCCGCCTAGCATGCACGAACTGAGGAGTTACAGCACTTCTTATGCTTCATACGTCCAGCCCCCACAAGCCCACATGGATTTCAACACCAAGGATGGGAAAATGAAGAAAAGCAAGAGCAGGGTTGCCTCTAGCTCAAAGACTTGGGCCTTCAGTGATCCTGAATTACAAAGGAAGAAGAGGGTTGTCAGCTATAAGGCCTATGCTATGGAGGGCAAGATGAAAGGTTCTCTGAGAAAGAGTTTCAGGTGGATCAAGGATGTTGTTCATGGATTGTGGTGATTCATTCATTACTGGGGTTTATTTTGATCTTTATTTTATACGATTATGCCTTACTTGTTGGAGTGAAAAGAACAATTTTTGTTCCTTCTTGGTCTTGGGATGTCAAGTTCTTTCCATGACATATATAGGATCCTAAAGAGTACACACTTTATTTCATTTGTATTGTAGAGATCATCCTGAATGGGTCTGTTTGCCTTTCATTTCCTTTTTGCAAGGTTAATCTGATTGTCTGGCTACTTTCTTTAGATGTGGAATTTTGGATTCTTATCCACAATCCTTATTTATGTTGTAATTATGAAATTGGATCTCGTATGAACTTGGTTCCTTGATTCTGAGTCATGAAGTTAATACCCTTCTCTGCTAGTTCCATGTTTGATAAATTACTAAACTTACGGATATAGCTCCTAAAAAATGAATGAAACTTCGAGATAATGTTCAACGTTGAGACATGTCCTTGTCACATTTGTGCTATATGATTAACTTCTACATTTGGACCGGTGCAATTTCAGTTAGCGGAGAGTATACTTTCCCTACTCATTTTGATTTTGTTATTTTTAGTTCTTGGTAGTGGTTTTGGATGTCCATCATACAGTCAAGAAAGGAATCGCTCCCATTCTTCAAAGATCAATGTTATCAGTTACTCCTTGCAAACATATGAATGTTGCTAGGCCATTAGTTAAGACACTTAAGAGATATCTTGGCTAGCTTCTTCTGAACAGATATTTTGTGTCCTTTTTCTGCACACCAGCTTCTCCTGCGAGTATGGCGGACCATTTGGAATAGTTGTGAAAGAGAGTAGGTAAATAGCTTCAACTTCGAGCCAAACTTTGGCGGCTCCTTGTTGATGGTCTTTAGTGTGGGTTGAATGAATAACGAGACACATGGCTGTATAACACAGTTAGACACACATATTTTGCAGACATGTTGCTTAAGTAGATTTGTGTTTCCAGTCCTTTGCTCCTTCAAGCATAAAGAAGCAACAGAAGGAAAAAACAATTTCGGCCAAGATTATCTGTATTCCCTTGTCCTGAGTCGGTGTATTTCGGTCTCTTTTTCTATTTTCTTTCTATAATTAATTGATCTAGAAGACTATTAAATTGTTTCTTGTTTTGCACTTCTAGTTGGTCCCGGCCATAAAAATGCATTGCTTTCTTCAACTGCCTTACTAATACTGTCGTTGACATCAGATACCAATTAATTACCGGGCCATAGCATTTGATGGCATGACCATCCTATTATAACGTTTCTCAGGCCTTTTGAAAACCAAGCACAAAGTTCAAATTAGTGGATTGAGGGTCCGTTATGCTGGTTTATTTTGTTGGATTATGAAACAACAGAATTATGAGCCGAGCACAGAGGTCATTGATTATATGAGCTGAACACAGAGGTCGTTTAATTATGATAGAACAGAATTATGTGCTGAGCACAGAGGTAGTTTGGTGCAGGTTATGCCGATTGAAAGACATCATATAGTTGAATTTTAGAGTAAAAAAACATTGAAGAACTCAACTAATTCTTTTGTCCAATTTGGCCACTGGAGTTTTATCATACTAATTAGCTTAGAACCCAGTTCATCAAGAGTTTCTCCCAGGGTACAACACTATCTTTTGTATCAATTTGATTGCCTGGCTAGTTGGGGTGACCAGTAAAAGCGCTAAAGTGATCTACTAAAAAAAAATCAACAAATAGTAAGAGAAAAAAGAATATAAGATTTCATTGCCACAAGACCACTTAGAAGTGTATTGCCAGAGGGTAGCCAATAAATGCATCCAAACTTGCCTCCACAACCACACATCATTTCTCATTATTTTGAGTTCGGAGCACATTCCTAACTTCTACCCACCTAGACACACAGCAGGTTTCTAACAACACCCGCTATAGCCAAATGCTTCCGCATCATCATCATACCAAAATGAGTCGCAGCAGCTAAAGAGGCAACCTCTCTTCATTCCTGAAATTCAGGCCTTCTATACCCTTGAGGGTGGCTTCTAAATTCTTTATGTTAGAAGAACTGCGCTTGTGATCAGATGAAACCACTGGAGAGCTTCTTTTAGAGCTAGGATTTTTACGAAGTACTCTTGGGCTTGCATCTGTTGTACGAGTTCGTGACGGCTCAAGTTCATTACCCATAATTACAGGATCATGACTACTAGAGACCGCAGGTCTCTTTGATGATCCACCAGCCCGGACAAAGGTGGAACTGGATAGCTGCAAAATGCAAATACCCAGACAAGTTAAAAACAAAGCAAGCAGAGAAGCATGAAGTAGAAAAAAAGATGGGGACAACTGATTGAGATGTTGCAAGTTAAATCAAAGGATATACCTCTTTACTAGTCACCAAATCATTTGCCGCAGGATTCTTTTGTTTAGAGAAACTTCCGGAATTCAAATGCAGTGCATTGCGATTACGAGCCAGATTAGCCGATGACCAACCAGCAGGCCTACTGTCTTCATCACCTACAAAGCAAAAGATATGTTACCCTCAAAATATATTTTACATGAACCTTTTATTAATGTACAAGGAAACTGAGAGTTATTTACCTTGTTGCTTATCAAAATTGGCAGAAGTATGCTGCATCCCAGAACTAGTTCCAGTAGCACCCTGTGCCACGAATGTAGTAAGTATCTAGATAATCTTTGGAGGTGGGGATTTTTATTTTTTTTTTTGGGAGGCGATGTTAATAAAGAAATAACAACTTCAGTGTCACTTACAAGAGCACGAGAAGGAGGATTGGCCAGCTGTGATTGCTGGTATTTTAGGATTGTCCAGTCAAATACATAATCAAACTGAAAACCTGAGGAACAGGGATGATTAAGAAAAACAATAACATTATAGCTCCAAATATAGCAGGAAAACATAAATCATAACAATTATTTACATTTCAAAATCCCAACAATTAAAAGATGCTGAATGTTATCGAACCTTCACGAATAAAAAGGTCACGGAAAATTCTCTTAAGATAAGCATAATCTGGTTTGTCATCAAACCTCAGTGAGCGACAGAAATGGAAATAAGATGCAAACTCTGTAGGATAGCCCCGACATAAAGCCTGAAATAAATAAGCACACTCCCCAGTAAGTTCCATAAAATAGATAACAAAAGGTTTGAAAAAACTGACACAGAAGCAATTACCTCTATGGAGGTTGAAACTTTCTTTTCGCTGATTTTTTCATACTTTTGTTTCTTGGTACCTGCTTTCAGCCCCTGCCAAGGCAGACTGCCAAATTTGGAGCTGCTCAGTACGCATACAAAGGGAACAAAAGTATTAATCCAGGCAAAGAATAGAGAAATACCTCCCCCTTAAGAAGTACATAAGAACATATCCGAGTGATTCCAAGTCATCTCTTCGACTTTGTTCTGTAAAGTAAACAAATCAAGAGACAAACTGAATATGGGCAGCAAAGTATAAAGAAGCTACAAACAAAGAGAAAATGGCAGCAAACTTACCAATGCCAAGGTGAGTATTCATACTTGCATATCTGGCTGTTCCAGTCAAATTCTTGTTTTCTCTGTATTTAAAATTATCCATTACATATGCTAACATGGTTGCTAAATTTTCAAGTTAAAGATTGAGAAAACTAATAGAATCACGCATGAGAATCAACACAAAATTACTTAAATAATGAATTGCCCATATTGTAAGAAAAGGACGATGTTGTGCAGTCCCCTTAAAACAACCAAAATGAGAGAAAATAAAGAAAGCATCTTGGACACCTTTTGCATAAGATAGTGAACTACACTAGCAAGTGGTTACCCAAAAGAACTGTTGACTCTGGACTTACATAGCCAGTAACAGAGATTAGTTCCTGAACAACACAATTGATGGACAACAAACACTCTAACTTCGTTGGCAAACCACATTCCAGTTCAAGGTCAAGACCCACTTCTAAAGATGGTTTACATCCAGTGAGTAGCCAAATGACAAAATTACTTAAATTTGAAGTGTTAAAACCAAACATACATATCAGAAAGACCTAGATGTTTTAATCTACACTCAAGTACATCAGCAATATAATTATCAGCAAGATTTACAAACCTAAAGAGAGATCATAAAAAGCTCAGCTCTTTTTCATTTTTTTTAACCACAAACCACCAGCTGTGAATCTCAAATAGTCATCGGGCAGAGTTTCTTACAGAAACACATTGGTTCATGCAAAAAATATTCCATTGCACAACATAATCTAAAATTTTTAACAAGGAGTATTGTAGAATGACCCCACTAGGTCAAAGAATCACTATGAGGTAAAAATCATAAATTCATAACTCTGCACCACAGAATAAAGACCTGAATCTTTACCATGACACAGAAAAGGAATGACCATGAAATGCTGTAACTTGTGCTGATTTGCTGGTCACATAAAAAGTTAGTCAATCATCTCAGCTAACTAATACCAGAGCCCTTTACACAATTTGAGCTCTGTTATTGTAATTAGTGAATCCTTAAAACTCACCTATATGGAATGTGTTGGTGAGTAGATGAGTCCCTATACTTCTTTGCAAGCCCAAAATCAATACAATATACCTACAATGACTAAAATGTCAGAAAAGGATGAAGAAAGATTACAACAGGAATATTAACACAAATAAAGGCTGATGAAAACCATCAGTGGGCACCTGATTTGCACGCCTCCCTAAGCCCATAAGAAAGTTGTCAGGCTTAATGTCTCGATGCAGGAAGGATTTGGAGTGAACAAATTCAATCCGATTAATCTGAAAAGAGTCTAATTAAAACAAAAAGCAGAAAGGTTTTGGCATTTCGGTAAAACACATGAAACACAACAACACTACCATTTGATCTGCAAGCATCAGAACAGTCTTCAATGACAGCTTTCTACTGCAGAAGTTAAATAGATCTTCAAGACTAGGCCCCAGCAAATCCATCACAAGAACATTATAGTCTCCTTCAACTCCAAACCATCTAACATTTGGAATCCCAGCTATTGAAATTGCAAAAATTGCAAACAGATAAGGACATAAAACTGATAATTACATAATTGAAAAAAAACCAGTACTGGTGACAATCATGAATAGGTTCTTACTTCCTCCCTGCAGTATTTTATACAACTTTGATTCATACAATAACTGTGGATGCTTTGTCTTCACATTTTCCTGATTAAAAGAAAAAGCACATGAAAGTTGAGAATTTTCAATATGATTACTATCCCTCAAAACAGAATGCAGAGAATGAAAACAAAACCCAAATCACAATAACATGCATCTCGAGCAACTATGAACCTTCCTCGGTTCAGACAACACGAACCTATTCCAACAAAAATAGAAGCTTGGCCACAGAAACTTCAATACCTATCAAAACCCTAAACAAAAGTCTAGGGACTCTAATTAAATATTCAATCTTGCTTCTTAAAGGCACTAAATGCAAATGCCCACAATCATCTAGGCACTTGGCCTAGCCTGGCCTTGCATCCCAAAAATGCACATCAAAACATAGTAAATTACCATTCCAAAAAAATTCCCAGCTAGTATCATGACAGATTAAATTAAATATTGCCAGCTCACACAGCTCGTTTAGCTAGAGTGGAATATGCAATGCACGTAATTCCAAGGTGGCATTCTTAACACGTATACCGACTATTTTGAAAAGAATACAACTTCATGCCACATCAAAACTCAAAAGAATAAAAACCGAGAATTCTGCAAAAGGATCAACCAAAAAGATTCTTAATTCCAGCAAAAACTTTACAATAAACGGATATAAGTAACTTACAAGCTTGATAGCAACCTCTTCATTAGTCTGAATATTAGTACCTTAAAAACAAAAAGAGGGCATTAAATTCCCAATTAAGATTTTATCATATATACTTTAAAAAAAATCAACAAAATTTACAAAAACAAAAGACATTATACAAACACAGACCAAGATAGATCTCCCCGAACGAACCGTTTCCGATTTTCCGACCCAACCGAAACTTATTCCCAACCCGAGGCTCCATTCAATATCACTTCAAAATCCAACAAGTCACCAACCAAACCCTAACTAGAAAAATGTCTTAGCCACCGCCCTTGTCAGGACGAAGATGGGTTTTCAAGAAGCAAAAGAATAAAAGAAATCTAATCTTTGGAAAAAAAAAAAAGAAGTAAACTTTATCGGAGGCGCTAAAGAAAAAGAAAAAGAAAATAACAAGAGAATGAAACTCCTAATCTAATTCTCCATTAATGGAAAACATTAAAAAGCTGGAAATTAACAGAAATTTCCAGGGTCAGGAGAAGAGAAGAGAAGAAGGGTGGGGTGTCATCGCAGCATGGGAGCTTTGATCTAATCGAAGCAGAGAACTTTTACGCCTACGACCCACAAATACAATGCCTTTTTCCCAGTGGACACTAATACAATTAACTCTATACGGTAACTGCTACAAACGACGTAGTCCCGATTCCCGAAAGGCAGTAATTATTTATTGTTTGTGTGAAACTGTAAAATTTAGGGGATTTACGTTGTTTGGGGTAAATTGACGTTGTCGTTGCTGATTTGTTCCGACTCTTCTGACACGACGACATCGTACGAGTTCGTTTTCGGAAATATCCTATAATATTAATTAATTTTGTCGCCTTCATTTTTCTTCTCTCTTTCTTTTTAATAACCATTATTGTGACGTCGTATTTGATTTTAATGCTACCCACCAGCTATATAAAAGTAAAAATGCTATAACAAGCAAGGTTCCCTCTTTTTGAAAATATAAAAAATCACAATTTTTTAATAGTTTTTAAATTTTCATATAATGAAATTGATGGTGATTGAGTAAAGCACGACAAAACATGTCACGTAAATATCATTTAATCATTAATTATTTTTTTATCAAAAATTTTTTTAATTCACAAAGTTTAAATGTTGTTTATTTTTTTACTTTTTCATTTTATAGGCATTTTTCTTTAAATTAATTTACTTTACAAACCTTTTGAATAATAGAAGATCAGTTGCCCTCAACCAGTCTAATATATATAAGATCTAATGAATAGATTTGTAATAGAATATAATTTTTAAAATAAATTAATAATAATTTTAATTAAGCATTTTAGACTAGTTAGTAATTACTTGACTACCAATGATTTAGTTATAACATTTTAGATTAGTAATTATAAAGTCCACAAAATTTATACTCAGCCCAACCGTCTCCAAATCGGTAATCAAAAATGATTGCCATTACAAAACCCAGAGCAGCTAGGTGAATCTATTAGAGCCAGATTTGGTCCGAAATTGGGTGATAAAAATACAATGGGATCCCCTCCACTATAACAATCCATGGTTCATATATTACAGACTTGTAACACAAGCCCAAAATCGAATGACCCAGGTCAGTCTACATCCAGCTTTCATTCGACAGTTTCTTTTTTTTTTCCTTCTTTTTTCATAAACGATCGATAAATTTTATTGCAATAACAATAAGTAAATAGTCAAAAAGGCTAATGAGTTTTCGTGGTGATAGATATAACCAACTCCATAAAAATAAAGCCTTCAAAAAAGAAAAGATATCTGAAGAGAAAAAATTACGACTACAAATGCCCCAATGGCTTACAAAAGCGACCATGAGGGTCGACAAATGCATCCGATTAAATCAAGACAAACTACGACTAACTCTAAAAACTAGATTGCTGGTTCAAACAGTAAATCAACAGACATACACGTTGAAAGAAATTGAAATTTAAAGCTCCTAATTCTCAGCCTATGCCTATTAGAGTGATTCCTATAAACGTTTAATAGCCTAACGACTACCACCGCACATAGCAAAGAACTTGCAATCCAAAAAAAATTACAATACAATTTAGGTGCAAATCGCACCTCCATTTGCTCACAGACGTTCTAAAAATTCAACGGCACCTAGTAAAGGTGAGAAAAAACCATTCTTAGAAAAAAGAATTTCGTTCGACAGTTTCTAAACATGGGAATTCCAATCCACCGCGTTGCTTATTATAGCAATATTATTATTGACATTTTATAACGAAAAACTATAATAATTTATATAATAATTATAAAATTTTTAAAAGCGTAAAAATAATATAAGATTACTTCTTTTTTTTCTATTATTTGTTACATTCATTATTATAACTTTTTATTATGAAAATTTATTAAAATTATCATTATTCGTAAATTGTGAAAGACTGAAAATAATATTTAGCGTGTGTCATTTTGATGCAAACATTGCATTTGTTGTGTATAACCAATAAATGGTTGATTAATGGCGCTAGTAAAACAAACTATAGATACTCTACGTAATATCTTCCCATTTTTATCATTCCATAGATGATATTTCGGTTGCCTAAGGGTAGTCCACCGAGTGTCATGACAATTAATAATCGTGCTTCCTTCCTGGTCCATCCCATTTCAATAATAATAATAATAATAATAGTTTGGTGGTCTGGCATGGATTTGTTGAGATTTTGTTTAACATCTCCCATCATTAGCGCTTCACTGCTTCCACAAAGCTAATCTCTTATAAACAAAATTCCGTAAGACGACGGTGTGAACTAATATAACAATTTGAATGCTAATCTACGCAAAGTCAACCCATTCACGTCAATCACCAACCTAACTTAGTAAGTCCATTGTATCACTTATTATATATTAATCATATTTTATTAATAAAATCACGTAATTTTATTAAAAATAAATCCGTTGAGATTTATGCATTTTGTATTATGCTTTCGTGTTCATTAATAAAATGATACGCAGTTAATACAAAATAAGTGAAATAAAAAAATATAAGTTTTCATTCATACAAGTACACCAATATTTTGCATAATTTTTTGCGTTTTTCGTTTGTAACAGTTGTTGTACTTTCTTTCGTGGTTAAGATCAAATACTACGAAAAGTAATTAATCTTTTGAGATTATATCATATGCAGTTTACAATTATTATAAATATTCTAACGTTATTATTTAAAAAAAAAATCATACAAGTACAAAATTCATGTTAATGGGTATTTTTACCAAAACAAATGCAGACAAAATTTAGTATTAAATTGACAGAAAGGAATAAAAAACAATTGATGTGTGTGTGTGTGTGTGTGTCCGTGATACTTTATAGTAACAGAACAGAACTGCAGAAGTTAGCAATTAAAGAAAATGGAGTAAGGGAGAGGGGTTTCCGATGCAATAAAACAAAAGCACGTGATTGTGGAGAGCTTTAAATTGCCACCCAAGGACACGTTGCATTTTCTTCAAGTGTTGTCTCACGAAAAGTCCACGAGTGCCTTCTACATTATTATGGATAAATTACAAATGTTCCCCTAAATTTTTATACCTTTTAAAACAATAATTATAAATTAAATATATATTAAAAAATAATTAAAACACTAACCATAAATACCCTAATATTTCGTTTGGTTAAATGAATTTAGAAATCAACTAATAGTTAAAATAATCCAAAAACTAACACAGATAAACAACTCATACCTCATTAGGTTTGTTTTAGAAATTTATATTTTCGTGTTTTATTATTTTATTATTTTTCTTTTTAAAGCAACAAATCATTTCATAATATTATTTCATATCATAAATCAAAGAACTAATAAAGTAATAAGAATAATTATAATCATATTAATATATACCATTAGAACATTTAAAACTAATTAATAAATGTAATAATCTTTTTTACCGTATTATTTTTTCATCATCATTGAATTTAAAAAAAAAACTTAGTTTATAAATTTTTATTATACATTAATTATTAATATAAATGATTACGTGATTATTTTGATTTTTTTGGGTACCAATTAAATAAGAAAAAAAGAGTTAATAGTTAACTTTAGTCACCTGATGTTAAAGAATTAAATATTATAAATTTATCCTATTTGGAGTTATTTGTAAGTTCTCTAAATCTCAACGTTTGTTTGATAATTGTTGTAAATATCAGTGGAGACAGATGCAATTTAACCAATTATTGTTAATGTAAGGGAGCACTATTCTAAAGCATTTTCTCTGTCCACGGCATTGATTGGAGTTAGATAATTGAATCTACACGCGTCAGCTCTTGGAGTGAACCCAATACTAAAAGCTTTTCCACCTAAGTATACTTTCTCTCTTTCTCTCTTTCTCTCTTTCTCACTCATTCCCACATGCCCAAGAGGGAAAAAAAGGAAAAAAAAGGGAAAAATAAAAATAAAAATCTGGCAAAACTGCCATTTTCACTAGTCTCTTGTAGTAAAGGAAGAGGGATTTCTTCATTTCAGCACTTGGGTCAAGCCTCTTTTAAGTTTTGTAAGTATGCTTTCTTCAATTCTTGATCCTCAAATTTAGTATTTGCTGGTTTCAGATTCTTTGATCCTAAAGCATCTGACCTCATGTTGTAGTTGTTGTTGTTGTTGTTGTACTTGTAGTTGAAGGTGTGTATGTTTAGGATTTAGTTATTCAGGATTCTTGATTTTATTAGGTGGAAGGTGTTGGTGGAAAAGATTGAATTTTTTGAACCAAACTCAGAAATTTAGAGGCTGATGGGAATTGCCTTAGATCCCAGAAACCCAAGTTTCCAGGTGGCAAAAAGACCCAATCTTTTTATGGTTTTCCTTGTGATTCTTGGGTGGTCGGTTTAACTTTTCGTCGGTTCTTTTCTTTTCCCTTCTGGATTAGCTTATGGATAAGGATTTAATTTTGTCTTCTTCCTCCTGGTTCAGTGTATGAAAGGGTTGGTGATGATATGGGATTTGGTATTCTTGGTTTGGTTGTTTTTTAGGAGGAAAAAAATTTGGCTGGTTCTAGGCATGAGAAAGACCCTACTCATGTCAGCCTAAATTCGTGAAGATGGAATGTTAGATCCATTTGTTCCTCCAGATCTGGGGA
The DNA here is from genome assembly GCA_020080225.1 of Gynochthodes officinalis. NCBI lineage: Eukaryota > Viridiplantae > Streptophyta > Magnoliopsida > Gentianales > Rubiaceae > Gynochthodes > Gynochthodes officinalis. The sequence goes on along the minus strand of CM034625.1, from coordinate 11,594,433 downwards.
TGCTATTTTGTTTTCTTGTACTTAAATCCAGCTGTAATACCTGTTGTAGCATGCCTAGTGTTTTTTTCTTTCTTAGATAGCTGTTGACTTTAGCTTTGCGAAATATCCAAACTTGTCTCCTGTTCATCCATTACCCGCACCTATTGCGAACCTAATATTGTTCTGGGAAGTTCGGTTTTTATACCGGGAGTTGGTTCAGCTTTGAAGCTTTCATTGTTGGACCTATTGCGCTAGCAAAGTTTCTCGCATCCCCATCTTGCATTACTGGATTTAGATGAATGAGTTGAGGAATTTTTGACTCTGCAAGTTTGAAGATCTTGATTGCTGAGCATTTTCTAGTTTGGAAATATTAATGGAAGAGATGTCTCCAGCAGTTGCAGTTACACTTAGCATAGGTAGTCCTATGTGTGATAACTCGAAAATTTCAAATCACATGGAAATCACACGACTCAAGCTAGTGACAGACACTGCCATCTTGCTGTCAGATCCAGCTTCTTTATTGCATGCTGATTCCAGTTCTAGTTGGGATGGAAGTTGCAACAGTACAAGGACTGAGGGTAGTATGGATGCGTTGCTATCACCTGCAGAGAAAATGGATATATCAAAGTTGCCTCAGCTTGTGGAAAAGACTCAAAATGGTGAGATTGTAGCAGATGCTATAATGCAAGAAAGTGAAGAGGATGAAATTTTATTGGTTAGAGATGATCGAAACGGAATTAATAGCATGGAGTTGGTCCCTCTGGAGACAACATCAGAAATAATCTTGCCAATTGCTGTTGAAATTGAGGGCATTGACAATGGTCAAATAGTTGCTAAGGTTATTAGTGTTGAAGAAAGGAGTTTTGAAAGGAAGGTGACGGAGGATGTTTCAACTGTTGTTACCACTCCAAATGAAGAGAGTTCAAATAAACCAAAACTGAAGGCATCTCTAGTGGCTCTTCAGTTGCCAAATGAGAAAGATCCTATGAAAGGCAATATGAAGAGTGTTTATGAACTAGAATGCTTGCCACTTTGGGGCTCTGTGTCTATATGTGGAGAGAGGCCGGAGATGGAAGATGCAATCAAGGTTGCACCACATTTCATGAGAATTCCTATCAAGATGTTAATTGGTGACCGAGTTGGGGATGGTATGAGCCAAACATTGAGTCACTTAACTTCTCACTTTTTTGGAGTCTATGATGGTCATGGAGGATCTCAGGTATGTTACCTTTCCATTAGATGCCTGTAAATGTTTAATTTTCTACTTTTTATAGCAATTAATTGATGTCCATTTTTGTTGAAAACTTAAGGCGGTTTGCTTGAGAACTTGTGACTGGGGCCAGAATACCATAACAAGAACTTGCATGTTTATACTTCTTATCAGCTTGACCTAGAATTTGTTTCTTTGTTTAGTTCATGAAGTATTTACCTTTTTAGTTGTCATCAAGAAAATTTATTCACTAAACAACAAATTTTCTTATTCTTCAAAAAGATTTTGGTGTTCAGTTTTGGCAAATTAAAGATGAATTTACTCTCTGCTTGCTTAAATGTCAATGTAGAACTGATTTTCGAACACTGCATTTATTGTTCTGACAATTTTAACTTAACCCTTTGATTTAAACCGTGAGATATAGTTATTCAAAAGTCCATAAAATATGAATGGTGTTGTCTAATGCAGGTCGCCAACTACTGTCGTGATTGGATCCATTTGGCGTTGTCTGAAGAGTTAAAAGTTATGAAAGAAGATTTGTTGGAGGAAAGCCAGATTGATACTCGGCAAATGCTGTGGGAAAAGGTCTTTACTAGTTGCTTCCTGAAGGTGGATGATGAAGTTGGAGGAAAAGTTGTCCGAACTATCTCTCCTGAGTGTGTAGATACATCGGGCCACACATCTGAACCTGTTGCTTCTGAGACTGTTGGGTCTACTGCAGTGGTGGCAGTTCTCTGTTCATCCCATATCATAGTTGCAAACTGTGGGGATTCGAGGGCAGTTCTTTATCGTGGCAAAGAAGCTATACCCTTGTCCATTGATCATAAGGTAATTAATGTTTTAAAGTTTTTCCTTTTCCTTTTGCTCTTCCCTTTTCTAATTTGGTGAGAAGGGCAATGATCAATGAAGGAAGCATGTCACGATGACTATTCTTTATCATTTTTTCCTTTAAAATTAAAACTCACTTCACAGCCAAACCGAGAAGATGAATATGCTAGAATTGAAGCATCTGGGGGCAAAGTCATACAGTGGAATGGCCACCGTGTGTTTGGTGTTCTTGCTATGTCAAGATCCATAGGTAAGTGTTTTAGAAATTCAAGTTGTAGCTATTGCTGGGTTACGAGTTCATTTTAAAGTTCCATTGCACCAGTAGGCACTTTTGCCTCAAGTCTTTATGGACAAGAGTTTCATTGCAGGTGATAGATACCTAAAACCATGGATCATCCCTAACCCAGAGGTCACATTCTTACCCCGCGCCAGGGAAGATGAGTGTCTTGTTTTAGCGAGTGATGGTTTATGGGATGTCATGACAAATGAGGAAGCGTGTGAATTTGCTAGGAGACGGATTTTGCTTTGGCACAAGAAGAACGGGACAAATCCTCGTCCAGAAAGGGGACAAGGGGTTGATCTTGCAGCGCAATCAGCAGCAGATTACCTTTCCACGCTTGCTCTTCATAAGGGGAGTAAGGATAACATTTCGGTGATTGTGATAGATTTGAAAGCTCGAAGGAAGCCCAAAAGCAAATCTGGATGACAAATTCACCATCAGCTGGTTTTTATATAGTTTTATACGTCATAAAACTCTTGTCCATTACTACATAGCTTGGTCCATCCATTTTTCACATGGGCTTACTGTGTGTAAGGGAGTAGAATGTAGCATGTAAAATACAATGCCAAGAAATGACTTAGTATCCAAATTTTGTTCTGCACCGACCTCAGTCTAGCTGTGTAAATGCACTCTACTGTAGAATCAGAGTTTGACAAGGAGCTGCTTATTTTCTTTTATTTTGTTTTTTTTGGATAGAAAAGAGAACTTTCAATATTATGTGGGGATGTTAAGAGTGTGTATAAATTTGTATTTTTAAAATATATTTTTTAATTTTTATTTTATAAAATATAAAAACGTATTTTATAACTTAATCAATATAATAAGGATCCTTTAAGGGTAGATCACACTATTTTCAAACATGATCTATTTATTAAAGCCCTTCAAGGGTGGATCACAATATGCTAAGGGGCTGTGTGGTTCGTGTGGATGTGGGGGAATAGAAAAGGTAATACAAATGATTATCAATAAGAATTTGGTTATTGGTTATAGAGAATGAGAATAGTTATTAATTATAATTATAAACTAATTATAATAATTAGTATTAATTAATTAATTAATATTAATTAATTAATTATTATAATATTAATTAATTAATTAATATTTAAAATATTATTGATTAAATTATTCTCAAGTAATTAAGTAATTATAAATTAATTAATATTAATTATAATAATTAATATTAGTAAATTAGATTAATTAATTATTAATCCCAATATTAAATAAATGAATGATTAATTAAATTAATCTTAGTTAGTTAATTTATTATTACTTAATAATAATAAGTCAATTATAAATTAATTTATATTAATTATACATTAATTATAATAATTAATATTAATAAATGAGATTAATTAAATTAATCTTAATTAATTTATTTATTATTACTTTTGATAATAATAAATTAATTTATATTGATTATAATAACTAATATTAATTAATTAGTTAATATTAGTTAATTAATTAGTTATAATATTAATTAAAAATAGAATATCCCATTCCCTAACTTCCATACCCCTCCAATATTGGGAGTACGAGGAAAGGCCAATATGGGGTAATCATGTGGGGGTCTATGGATAATCAAACCCCGAAACCAAATAGCAGGAATACTTCCATTCCCATATCCTCATTCCCAAACCCCTAAACCAGGCAGCTCGTAAACTTTGATCAAATAGAGTAAATTGACTGAATATTGATTTTTTAAAAAACAATTAAAAAAATATTGTTATATTTAAAAAAAGTTCAAAATTTATTGAAATTTATGTTTGGAAAATCGACTTCAGTCGATTTGAGTTTCCCTTCGTCACGAGTCAGATCGCTTCCCTATTCTTCTTTGTCACATATTTTTTAATCAGTCTTCCCTTTTGATGTCAATCAATCAAATTAACGCCGAAAAAGGAAAGAAAATTACAAAAATTCATTCTTTCTTTATAATCAACTCCTTTAATTCTTTAATTGGAAATGCTTAATTCTTTTCTTAAGTTTTTTTTGATGGTTTTGGGTAGTTCACCACCATCATCATGATCAACCTCTTCTTCAGGCAAGGCCTTTTTTTCATGGATAAGCATTGTTGGGATGGTTACAACGACCAATAGAAACTGAGATTCTATTGGAGAGGAATGTTGAGCCTTTGGAGAAAATGGGCAATCATCCCAAGTTGAATGGGATTCTGAACCAAGACCAATATAATGCTTAAATTCTTTAGGGTTTTTGGGCTTCGGCTACTAGATGGGAGTATTGGGGGGCTAGGGAGGGATGAAACATAGAAGGGAATTGGAGGAATGGGCAATTTTATTAGTTTTTTTATACAATTTTGAAGTCGTCAACTTCTTTTGTATTGACTTCAATAGTTTTGAAACTCAATTAAAAATTACAATATTTATTTAATTTATATTAAAATAATTAATATTTATGGAAAAAACTCTGATCGGATATGACTCTTTTAAGTTTCTAGATATCATATCGCCAAATTAATCGGATTTGACTCTTAAGTTTCTAGTTATCTTCTCTCTCTACATTAATTTTAACCAAGCGTCGCCGTGTCCACTACCCAATGAACTTGCATCATGGAAAGATAGAGAGAGGGCGACTGCTAATGAATCTTTTACAATTTGGTTTATTTACATGGCATGTTAGGGCACTTACAGCAATCCCTTTTTGCAAAACATGGGTGTTCAAGACCACGCCACATCAGCATAGTGGCTGATGTGGCATGGCCATCGTGCTCAATGGCCATGGGGAGTGACCGTTCGCAAATCACTCCCCATGGCTTGGCCATGGGGTTTTTTTTTTTTTTGGCTGATTGGACGTCAAAACGATGTCATTTTAAACTTTTTAAAAAATAAAATAAAATAAAAAATTAAACAGTTGATAGGTGCCTGTCAACTATCAAATGTGGCGTGCGCCCAATGAGCGCGCCTCACATGGAGAGGCTGTTGCAAACTAACCATTGTTTTACAACAGTCAAAATATTTTTTTTTTTTTTAAAAAAACAAAAAATTACCACAAAGTATGAAATATTTTTTTTCTATAAATTAAAATACACTTTGTTTATTTTTGAAACAAAATATGATATTTTTATTTTTCAAACTTTTTTAAAATTTTTCTCTAAAAAATAAATTTGTTAAAAAATGCTTTATAAATAAAAATTAGATAATATTTTATATTTATTAATTTAAATAAGAAGTATTAAATATATTAAATAAATAGTGAAAAAATTTGATAATAGTTATGTAAATAATAAAAGTCAGGCCAATTAATATGAGTTATTTTTTAATGATGATTGTGTAAAAAATATAGACCATACCATGAGCTATCGCGGCATAACCATGAAAAGAGGCTAACGTGCATGCCCCTATTTGTATCAAAGCCTGTCTCTAAAATAGAATTTCTTGTATACGATTCAATTTTGGACAAGTTCAACTCAGACGCATGTAAAAATCCGGAGAATAATATTTAAACGCTAATGAACATAAAGTCCCATCCAGAAAAAGTGGAATAAACAAGTAAATTGACGGCCTCAAACCTATGATTTCTTTGCCAACTCGCAACAAGCAAATATGGTTTTTCCTTATATCCATCACATTAGAAATCACCAGTACAGAAAGCCTTTGGTTTTTTTTTTTTTTTCTTCTCTTGAAATCTTCACGGTGCAATGCCCAAAGCCTCAATGTATTTAGTTCCACTGTGCATAAGAGCACAGTGAAACACTAGCCAAATCCCAATCCCGGAACACCAACAAGAACAAAATAAAAACAGCCCAACTACCTTCGGCGCTTCCTGCGGATTGTCGGAAATTGCAATGGCAGGGGCAGTGTGGCCAGCGTCATTTGCTTCTCTTTCACAAGTTTGCAACCCAAGTATTCATAGTATGGTCTCAATGCTATGGCATTCATTCTTAAATCTTTGGCTATGTCAGAGAAGTCTGTCCTAAAGTTGTCAGCATATAGAGTAAGAACCAAGATGTAGTTGATAAGAAGATCTCTTTTGGCATCAGGGATCCTATTTGACTCCGACGGGGCAAACAAGGAAGAAAACCTCTGGAACAAGATGCCAGGAAATTTGTGTTTTTTTGCTGACAAAACACCATCCATTGAATGTCTATCCTTGAATTTGATAAGATGCGTGATGTATGAAAATATGCCTGCAAGCTTGCGCTTCTCCATTTCATCCTACAACATCAAAGAAAGTATAAGATTCCAACATCATTAGGGAATTTGTTTTCACTCGAAAATTAAATCCAAGCTAAAGAACATAATGTGACTATCTTGTCATAGACTGGTAACTAAAGGATTGGCAGAATGAACTAAATTCTAGGCTCTCTGATCCTTAATTTAACCAAATTAGAGAAGCTGTTGTCTGATGCACAAGGGACCATAGTTGTGCCCTGAACCATATCCTAATGTTTCCTGACAGCAACATCACAACCACAGGAGATTCAAACTCTTAAAGTATTCCAAAACACAAAAGTTCTATTCCACTTATTCTACAAGTTGCCTGGGTGCTAACAAGTTACAAGATCTTCAATCTCACAACTGACAAGGACAGAGCCACAGAGACGATAATGGAGTCAGTTCAATGCTTACCTTGATATTATCCAATTTATATACTCGATTGCAAACAAAGCTTGGGTAAACATCAGATGCAACTTCTGCCCCAGCATTTGAGAGTTCTAGCATATCCAAAAGGTAATCCCACTCCCCTTCAAAGATAATCTTGTCCAGTGGATATGCTGTTTCAGGTGTTGTGGCGGCCATATCATGAGGGGGGATATTTCGAGCACCTTTGGTCATGTCAGCAACCTCAAGGGCATCTTTGTTTATCTCAATACCCGCCAATTTCACATTTAAATCCTTCTCAGTTTCTGGATCTTGTCTCTGACGAAGCGAATCAAGTTTCTTAGCCTGAAAAAAACAAATACATGTGTGAATCTTGTTGACTGAAATCTGAAGTAGAACTGTCAAAGCCTAAGTACAAGAACTCTCTTCCCCTAATCTACTCACTTTTCTCTAGTTTTAGCAGTTCTATACATAGGACTCCAGGAGAAGGGTGGGGGATGGGGATCATGTTAGCATTATGCAATAAGATCACTTTGTGGAATTTAGAGCCCCATTTCTCACATCCTATAGCTTAAACAATTCAATACAATAACAAAGTAATCAGGGCACATCAATGGTCCCCCAGTGCATCAGACAGCCATACTTTAATCTACTAAGATATTCAATACTTCCAAAGACAAAGCAATGATATTAATAATACACTATGTGTCAAACAACATGCACAGGACGAAATCGTTAAATAGTTAGTTATGAGCACTTCGCTCTAGCATCTATGTAGAGAAACAGTATCAAACCTGTCTTATAGTCTTCTTGGATGAATATTTGAGGGTCAGTTCTCTCATCTTGACATCCCTCTCCTCTGAAGTGACTTCATGTGCAGTTTCATTTTCAGTTTGGTCTAAACCTCCAACTCTTGGTTCCAACCTGAATATCTGCAATGACATGAAAAGGTAAAGAGCCTTGTCATTTTGGAATCCAACATTCTCCCAAAATAAAGAAATAACTGAAGAAGAAGAACAAGACATGTATATGCCATCAACACCAGCAGAATAGATTAAACATAATATATATGCCATCAACATTCTTATCTTGACACATGTCAGCCAGAGGCTCTAAAGCTAACTATTCAGTTACCATCAAATATTCATATTCTTACCAGCATTTTGTCCCCAAAGAAACATCAATATTGGAACCAACCATACCACAACCATAAAGCTATAACCTTCTCATCCACTCTACCTTATATCTCAGAGCACTTTCTCAAAGGAAACTACAGTACGGCGTCCAATAAGTGTATCCTTAGCCAGAAACTATAGTAAATATAGTAGTACAAAAGACAATCTATTTGATGGTCACAAGATATAGAAATAAATTTCAAAGGTCATCACTTTCCAGCAATTAAATAGCCAATGCACCATAAACTTCACCAGGATACAAAAATTCAACATTCAATCAAAGGCCATCATTGATTATATAGGAAAAGAACATATATCTACCTTATTTGCTGCAATTGGAACAATCTTCAGAGTCTGGGTGGACTTATCCAGAATTCCAAGACGATAAGTGCACATCTGAGGGGTCGTGGCCTCGCCGGAATAACTAGTTCCGACAAAATTCACCTGAGATTCATTCGGGCTAACCACCAACTGCATCCGATTGGGCCACTTGGTGTTCTTATAAAACTTAACCTCAGCCTGCGAATCTTCCCTCCCGTTCCTTAAAGGGTCGTAACCGGAGGGAAAATACCCGATTACTGGGGAAACCTTATCAGGATTTTCACCATGCATTTCGATTTTCACGTCTAATTTTTCCTCATGCTTCTTTTCTTTCTTCTTCTTCTTCGTTTTTGTTGCTGTTAATGCTGCGGTACCCGGTTCTTGAGCTGGCCCTTCGTCGGTTTTTTGCTCTTCTTCATCGTTAGCTGGCTCTTCCTTCTTTGTCTTGTTCTTCAACTTTGCCATGGTTTGGAAGCTGAAGAGAAAAACAGAGTTCGCTATAAACCCTAGTCATGTATATAGCTTGAGGAGAATAATACTGTTAAAACCCCAAAAAGAAGTTAATTGCAATATACTACGTAAAATTGTACCAATTTCTCATATTTCCCCTTCAATGTACAATACTGCAATACACCACCTCAATTTATAATACTATCTCATAGTTACCCATTAATGTATAAAATTATTAATGGACAGATATTATCGCAATGGATAATGTGACAAACACGTAATTAATCTAGAAAAAGAAAGGAAAATAAAAACAACTATTTGGTAATTAATCCAAAACATAAAAAATAAAAGTTGGGATTTTAGGGAATTAATGAGTATGGGGAGGGAAAAATAATTTGTTATCGTATTTTATTTTATCTCATGGATAACGCAGACAAATATGTTAAAATGAAGGGTGCTGAACAGAAATAAAAGAAAAATATGACAACGATCAAAGCGTGGTATTTTACAGTTTACAGTGACAACGCCTTCATATTTTGAAGGACAGAACTTTTTGCCCGTCAAAACATATTTTTATAAAATTAAAAATATATTAAAAATTATAAAACATGTTATAATTAATAATATTATATTAAAAATTAAAAAATTAAAAATACTTGTTAAAAATGCAATACAATCTCATCCTCCATCTCACCATATTTAGGCCTGTCTGGAGAGAGTTTATATTTATAAATAAAAATTTTTTTAAATAAAAATAAATTATTTAAATATATTTTTATTTTAAAATTTAAAATTTAATTTTTTTTATTTAAATTCTTTATATTTAATTTTTAAAATTTTATTTTATTTTTTTCTCTAAAATAATTTTTTTATAAAAAAATACTCATCAAAATTTTTACGCAATCCAAATGAAGCCTTACCTATGAATATAAAAAATACAAAATGAAGTGTAAGTATACTGTATTAGTCAATATTCTTATACTATAAGTATGTAAAAAGTGAAAAAAAAAATATGGAAAAGTGGGTTGTCAGTAGTTCTGGTCTCAGGAGTGGCTTGAAGAAGTGACGAGACGAGACTGGTAGGTAAAAGGTCATCAATTTACTGCCAAAATCAACCCTTGCTTTACGCATAAGTACTTCCCTTTCTTTGAGATTTTTTGTTGTTTCCCAAGTTGAATCACTGCTACACCCCACAAGAACTAATCTTCCTTCTTACTCTTTGACCTTTTTATGTTTTTTTCCAACAGGTAAGACATTTATTCCTAATTCCAAGCTCATGTTTTTATGTTTATATTTTTAATCATTTGTGGTGCAATGTATCTGTATATGTGCAGCTCGTGATCTGTTGTTCCTAAAACTGAAAGATGTAGGAGGGTTTTTTTCAGTATACAATTCTCCTTTTCTTGGGGTTTCGTTTATTTTTTTAATTTAAATTTTGGTTTAGTTCTTAATATTGGGTGATGTGTTTGCTACTGATTCTTCTGTAAATTCTTAAGCTAGCCATACCTACAAGGTTTCGAATATGTGTTAAATTATGACTGGGAAATTCAAATAATTGGCGAGAAAATGAAAAAATTGGAGCTCTTTCTTTGTTTTCTATGAATGGTTTCTGTTCATTAAATACTTAGGGGAAAAAGCTTCATTTTGATATGAAATAGATTGTAAGCAGAAGTGGGTTTTGATTAATTTGGACTTTTGTTGCCTTTAATCGTTATGAATGAAGAATTTTTCAGTATGGTTGCTTTTAATTGTAAAAGTTGAGAAGTTTCATCAGTTCACCTGCATTTATATTCCGTGGACCATGGCCTTTGCATTTTCTCAACTAAAGCCATGTTGCTCGGTGCTTTATCTTTTGAAAGTTGAAACTCAGTAGACATTATTTACATACCGTGTCTAGCTATTTATCAGTAGGAAACCAGTTTAAAACTCAACTTCAAATACATCCGAATCAAAGATATGTTCTGTGAATGCTGTGACAAACATTACTATGCTCACAAGCTTTAAATATATCTTGGGAAATTTCATATTTGCACTTTACTAAGTCGTTTGTCTCTGAGTGGTTTGAAACATCTCATGCTCATACTGTCAGACCACTGAGCCAAGTACTACGATGTTTTTATAAACCTACATTACAAAAGGCATGATGGTTGTACCACTGTTTCACTTTTTGTCGTGTGTGTGAATTGAAGAACATTTTCATGGATTTGGGTCCCTGTTCCCATCTTATTCAAAGGTTATTTGGGGTAATTATAGCTGCCATTTAAACAGACAATTGTCCTGCGTAAATGGCAGTGCATGAGATTGTGATCTTAAGAATTGGTTATATAACTGTTTCTGGAGTATGGCTTGAATTAACTATAAGTTGTAGAATTTTTTCTTATAAGAGAAATAGAGTTTGCTAACCAACTTTTGTATCCTCTTGAAGTGGAATATACTATGTAGATGACTAGTGACACTCAAAGTTCTTTTAGTTGGTTCTTTAATTTAATGTTGTTGGTTCTTTAATTTAATGTGTGGTACATGTTGCAGGAGTTATATAGACAATAGAGAAGGTCAGGGTGCCAACTGGTTGTTCTTTTGGCACACATGGATCAGGGTAAACTGCTTTGTTTTGCACTTGTTCTTTACTCCTGTTTCAGTAAATTGCCATATTTCAGTTTGTTTCATTTTGGCAAATATCCACTCAAAATTCAAAATCTCTAGTTGCTATCACTAAAATTAACCTATTTAACTTAAATATTTGCTCATATAGCTATTCTTCCTGTATTTTGATTTGATAACTGCATTGATGTCTGCAACTTTTTTTTATGTGTGGGCAATGGTTACAACTATTTTATCTGTGCTGCTAGTGGTTAGGCAGTGTATTTGCTGATCAGAATAGTTGTCTTGATTATATCTAGTGCAGGTGATTCTACACACATACACACGACCTTCTGGTTTGTCAAAATGTGTTTTTCCTATGCTGATTGTAGCTGCTCCAGTGTGGTGTATTTGCTATTAGGTGTGTGGTTAGAGACCACTTCTAGTTTAAGATGTGATTTCTTTAGAGTACTCTGAAAATTTTTTTGCTTGTAAATTTCCACTTGCCCCTTTGAATATATCTTTTTATGCTTTTGTCTTTTTGATTATCATTGTTTTCCGCTCTTAATATTGGGAAGGATTCAATTTCGTCTTGTATGAGACCTAGCAACACAATAATCTTTATGATAGGGTACCTGTTCTTCAATTATTGTGAATGTACATGGCAACCTACAATGACATTGATTTTGAGCTTTGAAACCATTTTATCAACTGCACAAGCTTTTGTCCGAGCACAGGAAATGGTAATTTAAGTTGTTTTGCCATTCGATGTAAAACAATCTGATTCCCTGTTATAGAGAGAGCAGAATGTTACTATTACTTCATGTCTAGATTGTGCTTGTTAATTTGAACTTACTGGTTGGATTCACTTGTTATCATAAGTTTCCTGTGGCTGAAGTATTTTGCTGGATACAGTACTCTTACAAGATGCCAAGCATCAGAACCGAAAGCAATCCAATATTGGAGATGAAGAGCCTGGCCAACTCGGAATGTTTGATAAACCTCTTCCTTGTTTTGGTTGTGGAATAGGATGGTTTTCGTGAGTCCTTACTCTACATTTTAACGTAAATTTTCTTCCTCCTGGTTATGTCTTATGAGTTTGCATTCTTTTGCAGTTTTCTGCTAGGGTTTGTATGCCCATTATTATGGTACTATGCAACAATTCTTTACTTTGGGAACTACTACTGGAAGGATCCCAGAGAACGAGCTGGGCTAGCTGCTAATGCAATAGCTGTAAGTGTTCAAAGCCCAACATCCTCAAGTGTTCATGCAGTTTTATTTATTTGGCTAGATTTTGGCACAATCTTTGTCCTTCATTCGACTAAACCATGAACATCTGGTTAGGCTTGCATGAAATAAAACTGCAGAAGATGATCTTTCATTTAATCATTACCTTATTTTCTTGATAATCTGAAGCATATAATGATAATTGCAGGCTCTGATATTTACTATTGCTGTCCTCATCACATTGGCTGTTGTCTTCTTCTAATCCAAGGCTCCAATCCATGTATCAATTTCAGTGGAGGACTGTCTAAGACGACCTACTATCTGTATGCAACTAGCATTCCGCTGTTAGCAAAGAATGGGAGGTTTGCCAAGATGCACAAACTATTGCTGCCTCCCTCTATCAAAACATTATTCTCTAGTGTGAAGTGTAAACTGCATTATTTTAGAGGGCAAATGTTGTCCGAAATTGCATGGCAAATTAGGCAACTTTTAAGGCCTTCAAAGGTCTTGGATGACAAGACAGCAACATTATACCTTCAAAACAGTGTACAGTTTTAGAATGATCAAGCTGACTGGTCCGTATGTAAAAGCTTATGAAACTGGGATTTAACCAAGCACATTGTATGTGTAATATAGGTGAGACCATTCATGGTAGCTTGCACTCGGAGTCTTGGATATTAGTGCAAGTGTTATGGCTTGTTATGGTAGGCTCTTAGTCTGGGATGGTGTTTGCCCTCATCCATTGAAATTTCAAAAGAAAGTAGAGAATGGCTGGAGTAGGAGAGAACCGCGTACAGGTAAATACAGCCTCTACGCGAGGCCACGGAAGCTGATTTCTGATTATGAGGCTTAAGACAGCTGTGTCTTGAGGAAGAAAAGTGGTGTGTTGCTCTATAAGTATTCCTTCACCAAATTGTTAAAGTGCTTTACCAAAATCGTTGACGAATTAAACCTTTTTTTTTTTTTATCTTTTTGCAGATATCAGGAATTGTTATACCTTTTGGAAGGTGTAGTGTTTATGCTTATGATTTTGATTATTTCAAATTTATTTTCGCTAAGATAGTTTTAACTTGCAAGTAATATCGACGAACGCGCAAGCAGACAAAGACTCGGGTCAAAGTGTAAATGGCTTTACGAGCTTAATATAATTCTTGACAGACAATATTTAAGTGTAGAAATTGCAGCCTTCTTTCTAATTCTGGCTGCGCCTCCTAATTGTCCATTAATTTGAGTTGATGATAGAAAACATATCAAGTGGCAAACACTTTTTTTAAGTAGATTTGTTGTTTGAGCTCTTTAGGTACCCAAACAGAAGATTGCTTAAGAACGAAGGGTACAACAGTTCAACCTGCAATTCACCATTCCATGCTGAAAATTTTTACAACCATCCGAAAACGTTTGTGACAATGATGAAATGAGATTAAAAATGCTCATGTACAAAACCAGCACGTGATTGTTTGGACACTTATTCAAAAGTACTTACAAAACTTGACCGTACAGCTTTGGAAACATTATGTGCTTGTTGAAACCAGAGAAAATAAAACACGCGCAATTTACTATTAGGATTGCATTGTCATTCTTGCCAGAAACGCTATAAGGGAAGCTGTCAAGCAAGTCCCGGAGGGGAGTATGTCTACAGTAGAATGTATCTAATTCTAAACTAATCCAACTATCTGTGTGTCATGATAATTAATTCCCACAAGCCACTCTTCTCCCGTTATAAATAGACGAACTAGAAGTGCAACTCACGACGCACGACTTCATCAAAAGGGCAAGCTAAGAAACAAGAAGAGATTGGTAATCTATCATCACGAAAGCAAAAAAGCAGAAGCAGAAAAAAGGTGTTCCTTAAAACGCTCCTTTTCCATCTCCATCAAAAGCAACAGAAAGCATCTTAATCCATGGAGCAAGAAGAGGAGGAAGACTTGAGTCCATTTTGGGTACAAAGCTCCACCAACCGCCATTCGGTGCGCCGTTTGCGCCAGGGTTTATCATCATTCTTCTTGAGCTCTGGACTTCTAATTACCCTTTTGCTGGTAACTGCTGTTTCATTCTTAGTTTTTGTAGTTCCCTCAACGATCTCCTTCTCTTCTCAAATCTTTAGGCCAAATGATGTAAAGAAGAGCTGGGATTCACTCAATTTCGTCCTAGTCCTATTTGCATTAGTCTTTGGATTCCTTAGCAGAAACAAGAATGAAGATCGAAACTTTTACGAGGACTCTTATCAAACTACTTCCCCCAGTACAAGAAATGAAATGCAGAAATCAAATCCATCTACCCCACAAGGATGGTATAAATATTCTTCAATTGAAGCTGAAAATTCAAATCCGTCCAACCATCTTCAATGGTTTGGATATTCAGATCAGAAGGCCTACAATACTTCTAACAACGGCAGGGGTGGTGGACTGAAGAGGACTAGCAGCTCATATCCTGATCTACTTGAAGCCTCTTCAACGTTGACCTCCGGGGCCAATTCATGGGTGTGCTATGATGATATGCGCATTAACACTTCCCGGTTTTCCGATGGCCAGCTTCAGCGCCGGCGAAGTTGGAAATATACTTTTGATGGTCCACATACTGAAAGCAAGCACCTTTATGAAGATAAATTCATGAATTCTTCTAAACAACCATCCTCTAGCACTCCAGCTCCTCCAGCTCCATCTACTCCTCCACCAGCTCCACCATCTCCGCCACCAGTTCCACCATCATTGCCCCCAGCTTCACCGCCAGTGGATCATGAAAAGCCAATGAGAGCATATCAAAGTGTTGAACATAAGAGGGAGAGGAGGAGAAAAAGAAGGAATAATCAATTGGAACACAAAGAACCCATCTCAGAACCAGTTGTAACTCCTTCGACACCGCCGCCGCCTCCCCCACCTCCGCTGCCTGAATATGTGGATCAAAAGAGTGGGAAAAGCGATAAGAAAAGAACTGGGGGAAATGCAACAAAGGATTTCCTGAATTCTTTATACCATAAGAAGAAAAAAAAGCAGAGGCAGAAAAGTGTTGAAAATTTTGATGCTTTATTACATAAAACTCAAACCCCACCTCTGAAATTCCAACAACCGCGGCCATCTCCTCCTCCTCCTCCTCCTCCGCCTCCACCACCCCCGCCACCCTCTGTGTTCCAAAATTTGTTTTCATCTAAGAAATCCAAAAGAAAGACAACAGAAACAGTGATTTCAGTTCCCATTGCAGCTGTGGCCACTCAGAAACCGCCACAACCAGTGAAAGTTCGAAGCTTTGACAGTGAGGAAGGTAATTCAAACAGTGGTGGAGAATCTCCGCTTATTCCCATACCTCCACCGCCGCCACCTCCTCCGCCCTTCTTAAAGTCGCCGGCATGGAAGTTCGTACTTCAAGGGGATTTTGTGAGATTAGACAGCAACCTCAGCTCGCGTAGTGGGTCTCCAGACCCAGATGAAACTGAATCCGATGGCACTCCGACAGCCGCTGATGGTGGCGACATTACGTTCTTTCCGGCGTCGCCATTGTTCTGTCCAAGCCCCGACGTGAATACAAAAGCTGAGAATTTCATCAGCAACTTCAGAGCCGGTTTGAAACTTGAGAAAATAGATTCCATGAATAAAAGAGGAGTGGGCTTGTCTAACCTTGGCCCAGGTTCAGGCCCAACTCACAATTAATTTTTTTTTTTCCACAGCATTTGGTATTGGGTTGTATGTTGAGCAGTGTATAGAGGAATTCTAGTAAACTTATAGAGTGATGTGTGATGATTCCTGATTTGTTAATTAGCTTTATTTATTGTGCAGATTATTTAGTAATTGAAGTTTGTAACTTTTATGCCACTAATAAAAAGCATAAGTTATCAACGGATATGTATGAATCTGGAATGATTGGATTAGAGGATCTGGAATGATAGCTGCTTTTACAATTTTTGGTTACTTTCTCACTTCATGATGGCATGATTTCACATGTCAGTTCTGGTGATGAAAGTAGGAATAGCCCTATTGTTTGTCCTGTCGTTATCGATTCATCTCTTGTACAACACTGTAACTTATCCCTCAAGTTTACGCTGGAAAACTAATGAACTCGTGCAATTTTTAGGCTTTCAAATAGTCATTGTCATGATCAAGAAGTGGGTTCAAGTATTACTCTTATGCATTGGATAGTTAGCTAATGTTACACTATAACATCTGACTTGTTAAGATGTGAGAATTGATACAGTTGTACAATAAATGGCCAAGAAAGCCACCGGAAAGATTCTTATCGGGCTTCAGAGCGGATTCCCTTATTCTCTCATAAGGATGTTGTAGCCTGGGAGGTGGGGAAGGAGTTGATTACTCTATCTGGGAATGTAGGCACAAGAGACTTCAGATTTGTGAGCTCACCTTCTTATAGAAGTACAAACCAGAAGCTAATAACAAAGGAATGGCAGCACTGCAGAAGGCCAGCTGCAGCAGAACAATTTTCATCTGATTCCAAGCCTCCAACACTTTGATATATCTTTATATATTCCCAGGAGTGGAATTCTAAATCATTCAACTCATTCATTTCGAACTCTAAGCTTTCACCCAATCAATGTTTTGCCTGAGAAATGCATAGATGATTGAGAAGTACGTACTTGAGATGTTTCCTAAAACATACAAGATTGTTCAGTCCAAATAAAGACGACGACTAAAGAACCTGTAGCTTCAACAAACCTACAAATGGACCTTCCTTTATTGCTTAGTAGCTAAGAGATCACATTGTCGAAAAAATCCCTCCAGGTGGCTCCAATTCCTACTTAGCAAATCAAACATGCCTTTCTATGGACACACTGCCACACAAATTTTGATGCAAAAGGAGCCAATGGACAACTTCCAAGTTCCAACACCCACCCAAGCCAAGGTATACAACCGAGTAAACCAGAATCCACATGTTGACTGGAATACAAAAATGCTTTGATAACAGATACTACCTTTGAAAAGTATAAAAGTACGGAAAAGAATCCATAGGAACCAAACACTAATAATAAACATAACAGATACTACCCATGAGTAACCCCAAGTTGCCATCAGCTACTGCGACTGAAGCAACTAAGGGCTGAAGAATGACAAAACAGCAATGATACTTCAAATTTTCAGAGCTGAAATTTTTTTAAATGAATTGCATAAACAGGTAAATGGTTCAATGAGATGCTTAATTGACATCAGTTAAATAAACACAGTAGTTAACCAAAGAGACATCGAAGATTCAGCACTTGATAAAAGCCTAGCTTGTCATACACTAACTCTGAAGTTCAAGAACCCAATGAGTACAAGCTGGTTCCTCAGAAACAAAAACCGTAAAAATATAGTTGTAAAACTAATTCCTCTTAAAAAAAAAAGGTGCGAAAGCCAACATGCAATCCCAAACCGATGGAACTTTGATATAGCTCCAACCAACGAAGATAATAGAAAACATGACAGCAGCTAGAGCACAATCCAATTCAACTGAGACATGAAACAAACCCATGAGCAAAACTTACCATAGTCGTGAGTTATAACGACTCTATTACTTGGAATCCTGACTTAACAGGTACTTTTTGAGAACATCCATCACTGACCCAAAATCTGCTTTCACATGCACTGGCGGATTCGCATACCGGCAAGCCATGTCTTTAATCTCCCTAGAATGGTAATCAGTTTTGGATTGAGTAAACTTCAATCCATGAGCTGTACTAACAACTACGGTCCTATCTGTTGGCCCAATAACTCCACTATTTCGCAGCTTTATCAAGGCAGTCAGTGCAACACCAGTGTGAGGACATATAAACATTCCGGTGGAATCCGCTTGAGCCATAGCATCCATTAACTCCTCTTCGGTAGCCTCCTCAACGATACCATTTGAGTTTTTCAGAGCATAAACAGCCCTATCAATAGATACAGGGTCACCAATCTGAATAGCGGAAGCAAATGTAGTATTAGCCTTAATTGCCTTAAACTCATTCCAACCCGATTTGTAGTACAAGTAAAGGGGATTGGCATTTGCTGCTTGAGCGCAAACAAGCCTTGGCAGCCTGTCAACAAGCCCCAATTCTTTGCACATGTGAAATCCTTTATAGAATGCATATATATTCCCCAAATTCCCACCTGGAACTATTACCCAATCAGGCACTTGCCAGTCAAACTGCTGCAAAATCTCAATAGCAGCAGTCTTCTGCCCCTCAAGCCTTAAACTATTCAACGAATTTGCCAAATAAATAGGCAACTCGGCTGTTACTTCACGAATCATCTGCATACATCCATCGAAATCAGTGTCAATGCTCAACACGAAAGCTCCATTTGCTATCGGTTGAACCAATTGAGCAATGGATATACGATTTGCAGGCAAAAACACAATAGAAGGTATCCCAGCAGAGGCGCAATAAGCCGACAACGCCGCCGACGTATCCCCAGTCGAAGCACAGCCTACTCCCACCACAGGACGCTTCATTTTGCGCAATCTGTTCACTTGACTCACCAAAACAGTCATCCCCAAATCTTTAAAGCTCCCAGTATGGCTAATCCCACAGTGTTTGACCCATAAGTCATTCATGCCCAGAAAGTGTTTGCCGAAACGCTCAGCCCAAAAAAGATTCGAATTTCCCTCAAAAGCACTAATGATATCATCGCCGTCAATTTCTGGCAACACCCACTCCTTCTTGGACCAAACCCCGGAACCATATGGCCAAGTCGTCTTCCCCACACGGGAATCAAAAAGGGCCCGCCAATACTGGCCATCAAATTTCTTCAGCGCGTCCATATCGTGCTGGACATCCAGAAGACCACCGGACCGGCTCCGGTAGACAATCTCATCGAGGGAGTATGATTCTGTAGAACTCGGGTCGGCATTAAAAGGAACATATTTAGCCGAGAAGTTATGAGATGAGATGTGTCGTCGTGCCTCGTCACGAATATTCTCGTTGGTCCGGTGCTTGATTTTTTTAGGAGTAGAAGTGGAGGAGGAGGAGGAGGAATCAGGTGAAGAGGATGGGGTGGTTGTGGTGGCTTTGATTGGTCTGAAGTGGGTGGTGGGGTAGTTAGAGGTGGTCTGGTGATGTTGAGCATTCAATGGTGAAGAGAGGAAGGAGGATCTGAGAAGTGTTGAAGCCGCCATTGCTGAGAGATGGAAAGTTTCGAGGCGGACCGATAACTGATGTGATGGGAGAGATTCAGTTCCAGCTCCGCTGAAACGAAATGGGAAGGTTTCAGAGGTTTATGGATAGTGGAGAAGGAAACTCCATTTATAAGTGCGACCTTAGGAAACACGTTTTTGGTCCAGCCTTCGCCCGAGAGTGGACTGGACCCATACAGCCCAAATGTATCGATGGATATGAAAGAAACCATGACAGCATCAGGGAGGGGACCAAATTAGATCAAGCCCGGAAACAAAAGGACTGAATAGCAGGTTTTCGATACGATACGAAAAAAAAACAAAAATAAAATCACAAAATAAAATGATCCGATCTACACAAAAAATTGACAAAAAAAACAATTGCATTGGTCCAAATTTTATTGCCCTCTATTTTTTTTTTGCAATTTTGTTCGTGAACCCAAAAGCTGACCTATTGCCACCCCTAGGACTGAAACGACAATATGCCTCGAGTTATAAGTTATAACTATGATAATCATATTGCAAAATTTACTATTCAGTTTCAAAAAAAAAAAAAAATTCTCCTTGTTAAGAAAATTATAAATTTTATGAGAAAATCAAACAATTAAGTGTTGATCATTCCAATTCCAGTTATAACTAAGTACACATTTATCTATCGATTATTGAAAATAAGCAAATTTCAACAGGTACTTTATTTTATTAAGTATTTCGAAATATTATTTTCTTACACGAAACGTTTTCGAATTCATTCAATTATTTTACATATATAAAATAAATAATCCACATATCGGGCATTCGGTATAACAAAATGATGAACCTTTGCAAAACAAAATGTGGCTGGTAATAAATTTTTTTTCGTTATTTCTATAATTATATTACTCATTTTGTTAAAAAAAAAACTATTTTGATTTTTTTTCCAAAAAAGATAGTTAATTTTGTAACCAAATTCATAAAATATTATTACTAATAATAATTATGTGTACTCAAAAAAAATATAAAATCATATATTGAGTACTGTATTAAATAAATTGTATATAATAATAAATAAAAAATATATATTAACCAGCGATTTTTTTTAGACAAAGGAAGTACTATTTCATATTACATTTTAGTCGTAGTAATTTTTTTAAATATAAATATCATATTTTTATAATGAAAACATATTCTCCTGCAAGGCAAAATTGGGGATTAAAAGCTCATTAAACAAATTAAAGTCATGTAAATCAAATGAAAAGATTCCTCCATTAGGTTCAAATATGTGAGGGCTAAATTTAAAAGAACTTTCATTGTCAAGGGAGAGACTACAAATACCCAATATGTGAAGGGAGAAATATGCCTAACTGTCTAAACCCTTATGGCAGCGCACGCTATCGGGTCGGCTGATAGCACGACACACGCTACCAAATACCAGTTGCTCCACCCGCCCATCGACTAATCCAAGTTATACAGTCTATCTATATAAATAAATAAATAGAGAGAATCATATTTTTAGTTTTCAATGTTTTATTTAATGTTTTATTTTAATTTTAAATATTTTAAATATGACATATTTAGTTATGAAATTTTTATATTTTAACGAATTTTGTATAATTGATAGTTATTAAAATAGAAAATGACAAAATTTGTTATCAAAAATTTTAATTTACAAATTTTAAAAATTACATTCCTTTTTAGTCATAATTTTTATCAAAATTTTTATTTCACAAATTTAATTATTTTTTAAAAAAATCTTTTTTGTTCAAAACTCGTATATTTTAATATTCAAATATTAAAAATTTGTGAAATAAATTAATTAAAGAATGAGAATTTTGAACAAAAAGTAAAAGAAAAAGAATGTAATTTTTAAATTTTGTAAATTAAAAAATTTGATATCAAATTTTGTAATAAATTTGGTCATTTTTTACTTTAATAGCCATTAATTGTACCAAATTCATCAAATATATGAAAATTTGAGAACTAAATGCATTAGATTTCAAATTTTGTAATAAATTTGGTCATTTCTTATTTTAATAGCCATTAATTATACCACATTCATCAAATATATGAAAATTTGAGAACTAAATGCGTTAAATTTAAAATATTAGGATTAAACGTGATATTAGATAAAATATTAAGGACTAAAAGTGTGATTTTTTTAAATAAATAAATACATAACTGAAGACCTAAAACCCTAAACCCTGGGGAAGAAAAGAAAGAAAGAATCATAAACCCCGAGGCCAGAGGAAGAAGACGGGAAGGCACAGTTAACACAAAGAACTGAACAATTATTGGTCAGTTCTCTGCAAGTTTCTATATTTCAGCTTGTATTTTGTTCATCATCTTATCCAGCTTATTGTTTAAATTTAAACAAAGAAGTATGTAACAAAAGGAATGAAGCTATCCTCTTATCTTACATGCTTGCTATTACTCTACGTACTTTTGCATGAAAAAGAAGGGAAGAATTGACGTTTAAAGTTGTGAGTAAATCAGTTTTGGGTTGTATGATGGAGGAAAACTCTGGAATGAATGTTTATCGAAGATGGGTGGTGGAAGTTTGATGAACCCTTTTTAAATCTTCTGTGGAAACAGGTGGTTTAGAGGTTGTTGCTCTAGAAAAGAGAACAGTGTTTTGTTTTTCCATCTCATATTATCTTGAGAACCCACAAGACTTATGGCCATTGATGGCAGCTTTAATCTTCATTTTGAGTTGGAGAGGTTCCTTTCTCGATGTCCAAGGATTGCTTGTCTTCGTGAATTTGATCATTTAGTAAAGAAGGTATTTCTAGTTCGTTCATTGTTTTCCTAATTTGGGACTACAAAGGATTTCAAACTGTTATTTTTTATTTTGTTTTTGTGAGGTTTCATGTATGTGTTTGATGCAGGGAGACAAGGTGACAGAACAAGAGGTGATTAAAACAGTAGGGGAATTATTTCTGCATCCAAATTATACAATCCCTTTGGTGGGGTGTTTCCGTCCTATAGTGCACAAGATTGTGGAAAGGGCTATAAGTTTGCTTCGTTTAGTTCCGGACTTGAGGTCAAATTCAAATGACTATATGGTGGAGTTTGACGAGGATAAATTCCTTCGAGAAGATGAAGATTTAGATAATGCCGAACTTATGCATGTTGTTGACGTTTATTCTAGAAGCGGGAAATGCTTGAATCTTCACGAGATTGCTTGTCTAGCCTTCTCTCGAGCTTTAGATATGGTTCCTTTTCTATTGCGGTAAGATAAATTGTTTCACTTCTGCCTGCTCTTTCTTCTTTGTGATATTATCTTCTGCAGGATATTTAATTTTTTGTGGGATGTGTTGGAGAGTGACACCCAAAATTCTCTGTGGTGTGGTCATTTCATATAAGATCTCTTTTATTATTAATAAACTCAAATTCAAGACATGGATTTCCGGCTATAGTCACAACTGTTTGAAGAGGCATTTTTTTTCCCCCTCCCCTTTTTTAAGTATCAAGGCACCAAATAACAATTATGCAAATCCCAGTGTCCTTTTATTTGTAGATTTTTGGTTCAGAAGTCCAAGATTTTTTTTTTCAATTTGTAGACGGCACCAATTGGTGCCAGTCAGTGGAATTTTTCCTTTTTGGTAGAAGCAGCCCAAGAAGAATTGCCTTTTTACCTAAACTCATGATTTCCCCCCTTTTCAATCAATATAGAGAAGTGATTACAATTGCTCCATATTATAGACCGAGTTGACCTCTATACCAGTCTTTTATGGTGGCTTTGCACCTTTCATGTTGTTCCATAGCTTGTTGGCTGGATCTCTGAAATAAATGAACATACTTGCTGTTTTTTTGCGTAATTGTGGCCAATTAATCTACCCTGTTCCTTGTTGCAGGCCTGTGTTGGACTATTTTCAATTTGCACCCCCTCCATTTGAAAGAATTAAGTTGGTGGAGTGTTCTTCCAAGCAATTGGCTCAAGTATGATCAGTAGTCTTTATTAACCCACTAGCTGCTTTCATTTATTTATTTAGTGTTGTGTAAATTCATGTTTCTGATTTTTAAAATTCATGATTCCTTTCTTCTGATTTGTTTCTTTATCTATGATATCTTTCTTTATATCTCTTCCCCATCCCTTCTGAACGGTTAGTTCCATAACTTTGTTCCCATCTTGCAAACTCTGATGGACTCTAGTGGGAGATTGTTTGAGGTTTGTTCTGCCAAATTTCTTCTTTTGTTTTTTCATATGTTGGTCAAACTAGTCTGAGCATATTGATTGTGGACATGCTTACCTTGCTTTCAACAAGCTACCTTTCCATATGCTCTATTTCATGGATCACATTTACATTTTTTTGGGATAAAGTTGAGAAATGTTTAGAAAGACTTTATCCAGCATTTATTGGTTGGGAGAACCAGATTGTATGTAGGCGCCTGCATGTTACAGTTATTTCGAAGCCAACACTTTCGTTACCGTCTAGCCAGATATTTTGATCTGTCTTGCCACACTGTGAATGCTATGTGCATTAATTGATTCTAAAGAATCTATACCATCGAGATCCTATAATCATTTGAAGCAATAGACCATTAGAATTATTGCAGTGGAAACTTTTGAGCTCCTTCGCCCTCTGAAAACTTTCCATGACCTGTGAAGATTCTTCTTCCCCTTGTTCCTCTTGTGTTCTGTCTTTCCCTTCTGCTCCTCCTCCCTTCTGAACTGAAGCACCCATGACTTAATTCCCGTCTTTCAAACTCCTCATTGACTTCGTGGGCAAGATTCTGGAGCATGTTTCTGCCATACATCTGTGTTTGTTCTGAGCTTTCTAAGGCATATTTTGTTTCTGCCACACTTCTGCTGCAAACTTCTTGAAATAATACTTGCATTAGCATTCAACATAATTTTGGTGCTTTCTTGCATAACGTGCCTGCAGTATGCATATTTTGTTTAATTATTTTGAATGCTATGTAAACCTGAGCATTTCTATGACACCTACCTTCGAAGTATGAGTTTGTGAAGTGGAAACTGAGAAGTTGAGGGATGGATATATATATATATATGTATGTATGTATGTATGTATGTATATATTTACCTTGTCAATTGGCAGTGTCTTTGATATTGTCTGCTTTTCATTTTGTAAATGTTTGTCCTTTGTTTCTTCAATGGATAGCAGTTAACTATGGTGTCATGCTATCTTTTTTGTTCCTTTTGTTTTATTTCAGTTTTATTGGTTCCCTTTTCTTATATGGGATCCCTTAAATAGTTGGAATTCATCTTTCATTTCTCCCTTTGGCTATGGTATTGGCTATTTGCAAGTTTGTTAAAAACAATCCAAATTACTTGACATTTTGAATGAAAATTGCTGAAAAACAGTTGGACTTGATGAATTTTGAAGCATCAGGAAAATTCCAATAGATTGGATTGATGAATTGTGAAGCACCATTCCATTGTTAATAGTTAAGATTGATGAATTTAAAGCACCAATCATATTGCATTTGCTACTTTTATGATGTAATGTTGTTGTTCTTTATTAGACTGTTATTTGCATTTGGGCAATTACCTTCCTTTTTTTTTTTTTTTTTTGTCGGTTAGGTAGGAAGTCGACTGCTAAATGTTGTACGGGCATCATACCGCTTCCTTTTAGCAGAGCCAGGAGTCTTCACCACATTGTGGGACTGGTCCTGTTTCTTGGACTTTGTACATCTACTGGCCAGTATTGACCTATTTGAGGGTGAGGTGCTTAAAACGAATGTTTTGGACATGAGATGGTGTGGCATACAAATACTATCTATGGTCCTGAAGATATGTGATAGGGCATCTTCAAAATATGATCTTGGCTCCGGGGAAGCATTTTTGTGTTTATTGCGGTTAGTTCTGTTGATCTTGAGTTGTGATCCTATTTGTTTTGGATCTTTTCTTGTCTAGTGTAATGTTTATTCCATAAAAAAAGAAAAATGACTGATGTCATTGATCATTTTACCTGTTACGGACATGCCCTTTTATTTTTATTGCTTCATCAATTTGCAGTTGGCAAGAGTTTTGCCGAGATGTTGCATTGGAAAGAGCTATCTGGCACATTGAAATTTCTGCAGAAAGAAGGCTGGATGTGAGTGTAGATAACCATAGTTCTGATGTGAGCAATTTTAGCAGTAGTTCAAACATATTCTCTTCAGAATTTCATGACATTTCAGCACCGAATTGGAGCATTAGTCCAGTAACAGGGTAAGATATAATGTTTAGGAAAGAGGCCATGGTTTTCATATTAGCAGTTTTACTACATGATATTTTTGTTGCTGTTCCTCATCACTGCACCGATTGAATATTGCTCATGAAGTACCATGTTAGGAGTTGCATCTTGCACATGCTAGTTTCAGATTTTGATTTCCATTGTTGGATTTTTGATAAACTAAACTCAAATTTGGTCACAGCATGAACTTTCATGTGGTTATCAATGACTTCATAAACTTACAAATAGGTCTTGCAGCAGATATGACAAGAGAAACCTTTTCAAGTCACTTGAAGCTTCCTGAGTACTAATATAACTGAGATAAAGCTAGGAGTTTTATCTGTTTTCTAGATCGTGTGTGCTTAGCATGAATGGCTAAGTATCAGTGCATACACATTGTTTCAATAGCTTTCTTTCTCTCCTTTGTTTTAGGTGTTTTGGGTTGGTATCATGCAGTTCATTTGGTATATGCATGTGCATTTGTGCATGCATGCATGCATGTGGTGATTTATGACTTTTATATGTCGAGTGCAATAGAAGTATACTTTTATATGATGTATGTTGAGAATGCAGTTTTATTGGTTTGGTTCTATAAACTTTCAGTATATTATCATGGCTATTTAAACTATATTGTTGCTAATCTGTGAATTTGAAGTTTTGGTCTCTGAGATGTGCCTGCTATTTCATTTTAGTGCTCTGGCCTCCTTTTCCTTTTTTCTCTTCTATCCTCTGCTACCTTTTCTCTTCCCAGTCTTCTCTTCTAGAATGGATGTTACTGATACAAACAATGCTTTGAAACCAATACAGGAGAACTAGAAAGCCTTTTATCTTGACAGCTGCATTGAAGAAAAGTTATGAGATGGTATTCCTTGCGGTGAGTCAGAGATGGCCTGTTCTTCTACATGGCCCTGCTGGTTCTGGAAAAACTGCACTGATTAACAAGTTGGCCCAAGATTGGGAGAGTCAAGGTATAGTCTCCATATGCACCTTCTTCTTTTTTTTTTCCATATAATAAATGTTGGCTGGCATAAACTTACGCAGTTCTGCTACTTCTTTCTTTTATCATGGTAAATTTGCCTACAATGGACTCTCATAATTTTGATACCCCAAATGATTCTTTTGATTGAATTGATCTTGTGATTAGAGCTTGTTAGGAAAGAATAAGTGTATGGACACTCATAATTTTGATTGAATTGATCTTGTGTTAGGAAAGAATAAGTGTTTAACATTACTCTCTATTCTAAAAGGAGGCAATATTTTTGTATGTGTCTATGTGCTTGCACTTTGGCTGATTTTAGCCTCATTAATCTGTGGTCTGAAACCTCAGTATTGTCTATTCACATGGATGAGCACATTGATGGAAAAACATTACTTGGAAGTTACGTTTGTATGGAGCAACCCGGTGAATTCAGATGGCAACCTGGTTCTCTTACACAGGTTTGCTAATTTTAACAACTTTATGGTATAGATCAGCTGTGCATCATTATAATGTGAATAAATTTTTTATGTAGGCCGTTTCCAAGGGATTTTGGGTGATTTT
This sequence comes from Gynochthodes officinalis, assembly GCA_020080225.1. Classification (NCBI taxonomy): domain Eukaryota; kingdom Viridiplantae; phylum Streptophyta; class Magnoliopsida; order Gentianales; family Rubiaceae; genus Gynochthodes; species Gynochthodes officinalis. The sequence continues at coordinate 11,567,058 of CM034625.1, read as the reverse complement.
CGAGGATGTTGATAAAGCACCACCTGATGTTCAATCCATCTTATTGCCTTTATTGGAGAGTGCTAGTTTATTTTTAACTGGTCATGGGGAGGTAGTCACCTTTCTACTTTGCTTTTTTGTTTAAGAGATTTTTGTTTGAAATTTTGAACAGTTTGACATTGTTCTTGATCAGTTAAGAATCTGTCAAAGGTGATGATTTCTTTTCTTGAACATTCCTAACCCTTTTGTTTCATATTTTCTTTTGGTGTAAACTGTCCATTTTTCCTGCTGTTGATAACCGAATGGATTTTTATTGTGTTTGAGTCTGTTAATTATTTTGGAAGTGTTATGCTTCCCTACATTCCTAACTACAGTACAACTTCTTTTACCTATTAGGAAAAAATTTGTAACCCCGTTTATTATTATTATTATTTTTTGGACATTTTGGATTGGAACGCGTTGTTTGTGTTCCTCTATTTGACCATATAGGAAACTTGACAAGTTATCCTAAGAATATCCACTGGAACAGGAAGGGAAGAAATTATACAGTGGCTTCTGCCTAATTGAGTGTTATCATTTATCTTCTGAAAATGCATAGTGTACTTGTCTGCTGTCCGTTCTCTGTGTAATTTTGATGACTTTTAGCTGCAAATGGGACAACTTATCAAGCTCAGATTAGAGGCCAATTCTGCTACAAGTAGCTGTTTAATTGGATGAGTTGAAATGATATGATTGCAAGCTTTTTGCTTCTGTTTTTATTTATTTGTCTGTTCATTTCTTGCCATTTTATTTCAGGTAAATCCACTTTTCCGTCTATAAATAATTCAATTTACTCTTCCCTTCAGATATTTCTGAGTAGAGGACTGGTTATCAGTTTTTTTCCTTTTATTTTCTTCCACTCTCTCTTTTTCTTTTGTTGAATATTTATAGCTGGACCACAGAGTTTAAAGTCTGGATCTTTTTCCCCTCTGCCTTTTTAAATTCTGTTTTCAGTCATTCATTGTGTTCTTTTTCTTTGCCCTTTTATGCTAAAATGACTTGTCCAATCTCTTGTAGCATAATTAGGTGAAATATATAGATGAATATAATTGCCCATCAAGTTGTTCCTTTTAAATTGTCTCCTATGAATTTTTGGAGCTGTCAGCATTAGTTAGCCAACCCTGTCTGTCTTATCTGAGTGGAGTTGTCGTTTTGGATTGCTTTCAGAATTAATATGAATACCCCTTTGTTGGGAGTATCATCTTCAGTTATTAAAACCAAGCAGTTTATCTCCTCTTGTTGCATATTGAATAATTTTTGTTTGTGCAGGCAATAAGGGTTCATGAAAGTTTCCGATTATTCTCCACAGTGACTCACTCAAAGCTAGATACATCACCTATTGCTGAAGGTTGATACAGCAATGTTTTGCTTACTATTGTTTTATATGTGTGTCTGTCTATGCGTTCTTTCTCTCCTCTTCTCTCACTCCCCTCTCTAGTCAAATTCTTATTATGTTTTGTATTCTTTGATGTTGACTGTTATATAATTGTTCATGCTGGGCTTCTATATTAGATGATAACCCTATGGTTTTCATACGCTAGAAAGAATTGAACTTGTATTGCAATCTAAAGCAAAATGAAATTGAACTGTAAGAGCAAGAGTTGCTGACTCTGAGCATGATGATCACTGACTCTCTATAGCCCTAACAGTTTGCTTACCTTCAATGTCATTCTTTCACAATTAAGTCAAATTTTCACTTTTAATCCTATAATTTTTGGACGTACTTGACTTCGTAGAAAACACACCAGAAGAAAAGAAATTTTAGGTATATGTTTAATTGTTAGCTAGCCTAGTGATATCCTCTGAAAATAAACGTGTCCATGAATAAATTGAAATGCTTGTAAGTAGAACTTAAATCGTGCTTTTGTCACAGAGAACCCATTATTGTATTCCTTCTAGTTGCAGTAATGAGATATCCAACCTTGCATTATAATTTTCTGTTGGTGTAATAAACTAGCGGGGTATTGTGTTTTTACCTTTTTGTATACTTGTCTGATTTAAATTCTCTTGCTTTTTTCAAGTAATCAACAAAGAATTTCATGAACATTTTGGTTAGTTCTTCCATTGAATTGCAGATGTGTTTTTTTTCTTTTTTTTGAAGGAAATCTTTTTATTTCTTTTCCTTGATAGGTAAGAATTCACTTTCTGGTCTTTGGCGAAGAGTAATGATTGCACCCCCGGGAGATGGGGACTTGCTGAATATTGTGAATGCATGGTATCCCGAATTGGATCCTCTGGCTGGAAAACTCATAGGTTGGTCAAATTTTCTTATAAAATAAACATTTGTGGCAGCTTAAATATTATATAAATTTGGGATTTCTTGCAGAGACCTTTAAACGGATGAACCAATTGGCGGGATTTCAATTTAGAAGCATTGCATCCTTTTCTTCTCATGGCAGGTTCTCATTAAGGTAACTACTAGGCATATTTCCTGCAACATGATTAAGTCAGAAGTAGATTCTGTTTTATTTGTGAACATTGACACTTGACTAAATTTTATGTATTTGCAATGGCAGAGATCTTCTGAAATGGTGCAGGAGAATTGCTGGTTTGGGCTTAAACTCTCTTGGAGATGGTCTGTCATCTATTGCATGCAATAGTATTTACAAAGAGGTTAAACATGATTGACACTTGTTCTTTGTGTATCCTACTCTAGATTATTTGGATGTTGTAGGGGTATAAAATTTGAAATTCTTCATTTTAGGCGGTAGACGTTTTTGCTGCCTTCTCAACTTTGGCTGAAAATCGGTTAGCTCTTATGAAAGAGATGGCAAGATTGTGGGCGGTTCTCCCAGTGGAGACATTATTACCAGTCAACAAACCGGTGATCCAAGTCAGTCTTTTTCCATGGCTAGTTTCTTATTAATTTGCATTACGAGCACTTGTTTCTCAAAGTTGGAAATTATTGTCAGGAGTTGGGGTCTGATTTACGTATTGGGCGAATTACCCTTAACCGCATCAATATGGCAGTAAGTAAAGGGGATATGACAATGTATTCCATCTGACGTGGTTATGTTGCCGATCTTTTGTTATTTTTCCTGATTTCGGAACTTTTTGTTCGCAGTTGGGTCAGGATAAGAGGCGGTTCGTGGAGATTAGCAGTTCAGTTCACATTCTTGAGAAAATAGCCTGCTCTGTCAAGTTTAATGAGCCTGTCCTATTGGTTGGTGAAACTGGGGCTGGGAAGACCACGCTTGTGCAAAGCCTGGCCACAAGAGTTGGTCAGAAACTTACTGTTTTGGTAATTCACTACCTGCCTTTTTTCACGTTGTTTGCTCTCTGAGAAAGAGAGAGAGAGATATTGATCATTATTTTCATTTGCATTCCAGAATTTGAGTCAGCAAAGTGATATTGCAGATTTACTAGGGGGTTTTAAACCCAATGATGTTCAGTCTGTACTGATTCCTCTCTATAAAGAGTTTGAAAATCTTTTCATTACCACATTTTCATCGAAGGTCAGTTGACTAACTTTTTCCACTTCTTGCTTCTTGAAGTTTCTGAGCAGCAAAATTTATGCTATTAATTTTTTTTTCCTTTTAAAGGATAATAGAGACTTTCTTGATCGTTTGCAAGTATTTGTAACAAAGAAGGACTGGAAGATGTTAGTAAGTGGGTTTGAAAAATGTGTTAGAAGGATTGTTGAAATAGGAAGATGTGGGTCTGGTAAGAAACGTAAGAGACCCTTAGGTGAGGAAGTACTGAGACATTGGGAGACTTTCTCTTTGAAACTAGAAAGAGCACAAGCACTAATTAGTGGTTCAGGTGGAATGATATTTTCATTTGTAGAAGGAGCTTTTGTTACTGCACTTAAAAATGGTGAGTGGATATTGCTGGATGAGGTAAATTTAGCCTCTCCAGAAATCTTGCAGCGATTTATTGGTGTCCTTGAAGAAGAGAAGGGGTCATTGTGTTTGGCTGAACGGGGTGATATTGACTATATATCTAGACATCCAAACTTCCGTATATTTGCCTGCATGAATCCAGCAACCGATGCTGGTAAGAGGGACTTGCCTTTGTCATTAAGAGGCAGATTTACAGAATATTTTGTCGATGATGTGTTGGATGATGAAGATTTAGTTTTATTTATTACTCAGTACTTGGAAGATGCCCTTTCAATGAATGGCTTGGTTTGGAAGATTGTGCATTTTTATAAAGCAGCAAAGAAGGAATCTGAAGAAAGGCTGCAGGATGGGGCCAACCAAAAACCCCAGTACAGTTTGAGGTCTCTATACCGTGCATTAGAATACACTATGAAAGCAAGAAAGAAATTTGAATTCCAGAAGGCTTTATATGACGGGTTTTGTATGTTTTTCCTGACTTCATTAGATGAACCTAGTGCAAAGTTGATGAACCAAATGATAGTTTCATATTTGTTAGGAGGAAAAATGCCTCGGCAGCTTAGTCTGGATGCTTTATTGTCAAAATTGTTAGTAGGAGAAATGCTGTTGAGAGAAAATTCATGCTCAGATCCTTTCTTGGAGAGATATGTTCTGACAAAGAGTGTTGAAGAGCATCTCTGTAACCTGGCTCGTGCTGTATTTGTTGGAAGATATCCAGTCTTATTACAGGGACCAACATCTAGTGGGAAGACTAGCCTAGTTCAGTATCTTGCTGCAAAAACTGGTCATGAGTTTGTACGGATCAATAACCATGAGCACACTGATCTTCAGGAGTATCTAGGATCTTATATCACCAATTCTAGTGGAAAGCTTGTTTTTCATGAGGGTGCACTTGTCAAGGCCATTCGGAATGGTCACTGGATAGTATTAGATGAGCTTAATCTGGCTCCATCTGATGTACTGGAAGCACTTAACAGGTTGCTTGATGATAACAGGGAACTCTATGTACCTGAGCTACGTGAAGTTATTCATGCGCATCCAAATTTTATGCTTTTTGCCACTCAAAATCCACCTAATATCTATGGTGGACGTAAAATGCTGTCACGAGCATTTCGCAACCGTTTTGTGGAGATTCATGTTGATGAAATTCCACAGGATGAATTGAGAACAATACTAGAAAAGAGGTGTGAAGTTCCTCCAAGCTATGCTAAGAAAATGGTTGATGTCATGAAGGAGTTGCAATTGCATAGGCAAAGTAGCAAGGTTTTTGCTGGCAAAGAAGGATATATTACTCCACGTGATTTGTTCAGGTGGGCCAGTCGCTACAAGGTGTTTGGGAGCAGTTATGAAGACCTAGCCTGTGATGGTTATTATTTACTGGCTGAAAGGCTGCGAGAAGATAACGAGAGAAGACTTGTGCAAGGAGTTTTGGAGAGACAACTACGTGTTAAGCTTGCTGAGGATGATATGTACAAGCTGGTATACTTTTCCTTCCTTCACTTGAACATGAGGCCTGTGTATGCATACTGTCATTAGGTTGTTTTTGCTAGTACATTTTATGAGTATGTCGTATCCTATTTGGTTTATCCATCAAAAGTTTTGGAAAGTTTTTTCCACATAGCTGCCTGGCAATACCTATATCTGGTCTGGAAACAGTTGCTGATATTCTGATTAGGACTTCCTAGTGTTTGGTTTGTAATTCTAACTGGTTGTAACATAGTTCATTTTTGATGTTCAAAATTTGTATTAGGACTGTTTACCAAGATGTTTTCTCTCAATGTGAACACATGATCTTAGTATCTCCATGTTTGATCCATGAATTTATCTTTTAGAAACACGATTTGTTTTTGGTCCAATTTTTCCTTTTTTCTGTATCTTTCTTCTCTTTAATGTCATTGAGTATATGTGTTTCTTTGGTTATCGTCTAGGTATGTAGGGGTTCAATTTATGCTCCATGTTTCTAGTAACTGAAGCAGTTTTGGTCTTAAGGGCCTGCATAAAGAACTTCTCTTATGCATGGAGTTGGTTCTGGCAGAAATTTTTCTAGTCTTCAGACCTTGTTAACTTATTAGATCAAATTTCTGGTGGGTTTCACGTGAATATATAGTTGTCCAGAGGGCTGGAGGTTATAGTGGAAAGACACGTGATTGTGTCCAAAAGACTGATCTCATAGGTGTGTCACATTTTTGAGGTGGCCAAAATGCTATGATGAGGCCTAAGTGCTGGCATGATGTTCGCTTCTTTTCTTCTTTGGTTTCCTAACTCATACCTTGATTTTTGAGTCTTTCTTCCTAAATTGTTCATGTATTATGGAAGATTTATGACCTATGGTAACTGGTTTCTGAGTATCAATTGATTCTGGTACTGATATTGCCATATTTTTGTTTATATTTGTCCATGTTTTGATGAAGGTTCCTTTACTGAATTGGTTTTCCTTGCCCCCACCCCCCTCCACCACCCACAAAAAAAAAAAGAATAATAATAATAATACTAAAATAAAAGGAAAAAAGGTCTTGGCTTTAATCATTCACAGCCAGGATGTTTACAAGATTTTTACTTGATGACTCAGGATGTACGAGATGTAGACAATATCACCTGGACTCGAAGCATGAACAGATTGTACTTTCTGGTTGAGCGTTGCTACAAGTTGCGTGAACCTGTTCTCCTTGTTGGTGAAACGGGTGGTGGGAAAACAACTGTTTGTCAATTGCTTAGTTTAATATTGCACTCGAAGTTGCACATTTTAAATTGTCATCAGTACACTGAGACTTCTGATTTTATTGGGGTATGTCTTCTTTTCGTTCTTATGGTTAAGCTTCCCCCTCCATCCCCACAAAAAAAAAAAATGGATGGGGTTGATAGGAGCTACTCTTTGGTTTTTGTTTGTTACATTATTTTGTCCTATAAATTTTTAGAACTTTTGTTGATGATATTTTGATGAATAATTGAGCAGGGTTTCTATCCTGTACGCGAGAGGTCAGCAATTATATCAGAGTTCAGGGAACTATGTGATGGGTTGAAGTCCAAAGCTGGTGACTTGGTATGTTTCTATCATCTTTGGATGATCTATTTATTTTTTTCTCTCTTAGAAGGAATAATATTCTTGACGGATTGGTTGTGTGTGCAGTCTATATCTTCAGATATAAATCAAGCTTCTCGGACTCTTGATAAACTGTCAGCGCTTATCAGTAGTGACCGACAGGGTCAGGTTTTTCCTCCTGATGTCTCTGTAGAAGACCTTAAAAATATCTATGAAAAATTAACTGAGCTTCATAACAAGTGGCAGAGCATTTTTGTATGGCAAGATGGACCTCTAATTGAAGCTATGAAGAAAGGTGACTTGTTTCTTGTGGATGAGATTTCTCTGGCTGATGATAGTGTGCTGGAAAGATTGAACAGTGTTTTGGAGCCAGAAAGGAAGTTGGTGAGTAATTCATTGTCACATTTGATGTATGCACCTTTTTTTTTTAAATATAGTTTTCCACTTGTTTTGCACTATGGTTTAGTTTATAACAGAGAGGGATTAATGTAAAGTGCCCTTAATGATGAGAATTTTTCATGAGTTACTTTCTATTGGAGTGAATGGAGATCATGTAGGCTTCATCTTCATTGTTAACCTGCTGATCTTGCTTCTTTTCTAGAGTAAAGCCTACATGTAGGCTTTAGAACTTAAAGTTTTGAAGGTCCATCATTGATCTTAACTTTGAACAAACAAAAGGCTTGATTGTTTTTTTTGCCTATGACAAATATGTTACTTACCTATAATTTTTAAATTCATAGATGCACATTATGGGCTGGGCCTTACACAAGATCATAAAGAGGGAGTTTCTTGAATGAAATACTAATTAAAATTAGTTTAATTTATTTTCTTGTTATTTTGGTGCACTATATTGTCTTGGATTTTTTCTTTGTGGTCATGATAAAGTTGGATTTCTTTAGGTGAGTTATGTTATATGAAGTTTGACATCTGAAACAAGATAAATTAGGCATTAACCAGTAGATTATTTGCTTAATTGCTAGAGTAGAATACTATGAAAGTTGTATTTTTCACTTCTCCATCTATTGTGGCATTTTACCTGAAACTTGTTCTCTAGATTGTTTGCTTTCTCCAGCAGAACCGTGTAGCTCTTTCAAGTCCCTGTTTATGTCCATTATAAGATGCCTGTTTTTTTGTTTGTATCAAGCAGAGTACAGTTCTATATTTGTTTAATTGAACGTATTGACTTACATTGTTCTAATTCATAGTTAGATTTGAGTTCCAGCAATCCTTTTCAAGTTCATTTTCTTCTCTTTCCATGTTATTTATTACGGTTTGATCTTACTTCTTTGACATCTGTAGTCATTGGCTGAGAAGGGAGGCTCTGATCTGGAAACCATTACTGCTAATTCGAAGTTTTTTCTTCTTGCAACAATGAATCCTGGTGGTGACTATGGTAAGAAAGAATTGTCACCTGCCCTCCGCAACCGTTTTACTGAGATATGGGTTCCTTCTGTCAGTGACTTAAATGAGCTTAGATGCATTGGTCTTGAAAAGTAAGTCCAAATCACAATTCCATTCATAAGTTAGTTGTCACAGAGGCAGTACATGTTGACATATCGTGTTTTGATTTTGCAGAATTTCTAATCCACAACTAATCACAATCGTGGATGTCATGATTGAATTTTGGGATGTATGTCTGTCTATTATTTTCGTCTATTCTATAATGAGTTACTTGAGGTTGTCTGTTATTTTTATCTATCCTATAATGAGTTAGTTGAGTCTGCTATCCACTGTTTAAGAAGAAATTTGACTTATGGCCTGCATATTACTGGCTTTTGCTGTCTTGCTGAAATTATTTTTTGCTTTATTTTATTCTCTTCTGCCTTGCAGTGGTTCAATCATCTGGAAACTGGGAGATTGCTCACGGTCAGAGATTTTTTATCTTGGGTATCCTTTGTGAATCTGACACAGGAATCTTTAGAACCTGAACATGCACTCTTGCATGGAGTATTTCTAGTTTTGCTTGATGGATTAAGTTTAGGTATGTGTTGGTTTTATTGATTTGAGATTTCTTTTCTGTTTGTAGTAATAACTTTATTACTGCCCGGCTTTCGGGTGTAAATTTTTTCACTTCTTAGGAAGTGATTAGACCTAAAACCAATGATTCTTAAATATAGAGAAGTCTGGGTGGATTGGCTACTCTGATCAATTTGTATACCCATATAGTATTCCTAATATCCAGTGAGGATGTCTTCAGACTCACCAAAGCGCTTCCATTTGTAAGCCTCCAGTTCAGTCACATATAAGTGCGAAATGGTGTCTTCTGAGCTACTAATCTGCCTCCTACTTTTGAACACTTCCCTTGCATTCCACAAGTCCAATATGGTTTTTGTTACCTCTCACATTGATCCATATGCTGCTTTTATAGTTTGATGGTCTCTGGAACAAGTCCTTCACTGGCAGAATTGCTTGTTAATACTTTTTTTAACATGTCACTCAACTTCGTTCAGTTGTTGGCTTTGCTCTTCCGTAAAATTTAGCTGCTTGTTGTTTGATGATGGATAACTTCTGCTGCCTGGTATTTTGTTAGCTTGAAGTAAATTTATTGCTGTGACATTTCCCTGATTGTTGTGGCTGCTTGAATCTACGTCCCCTTTTCATAGTTTTTCAAGAAATTTACTTATTATGAAGGTTCCAACTCTAAATAAGCACAGGTGTTAGCTTTTAGCTGCCAGGATGGATGCTAATGCAGTCTGATATGCATCTGATACTTACGAAAGTGAACTTATTTATTTATTTTTGCTTTTAGTTGATTGAGCTTTTGTAAGTTTGGTGGTCGCCATTTTATCCCTTCACTTATATTGTACATGCTTTGCTGTTTCTACTCAAGTCCTTTCTCTACCCTCACTTCAACTAACTTTGAAATCAGATGTATGACCCTGCCTGTGCTGAGCCTTTTTTTAAAAAATATTTTGATTGTTTTGTTTTTGTCCAACTTACAATACTGCGGAGAAGAATTGTGGAGAGGATTAGATCAGGTTCCTGCTGTTTGTCTGATTTTCCCTTACCTGCCTCTATGGGTGTGATATTCTTTAAATTCATATTCAGTAATTGTTAAAGTCTTTTGCTTTTGGACTCACTGAACTGTTCCTTTTTGCCTTTTTTCGTTCGAATTCACCTTTTCTTGCTTTTGGCTTCCCACTTTTTCTGATTATATATGTTGCCTTTCAGGTACAAATTTATCAAAAGTTGATGCAGCACAGTTAAGGAAGAAATGCCTTTTCTTTCTTCTTAAACAACTGGAGGTTGGTTAAATATTTATATATTGTCATTGTGAACTAAATGTAAATGGGAATTTTGCTTGTGTCAGTTATTTAGCACTTGGGTTCCTAATATATTCATAGAAGAAACTTTAATATGCTGTTGGGGACCTTGCACATATGTCAGCCTTCTGCACTAAATTTTCTTGAAAGTGGATATGCTACAGTATATTTTATATCCATCATCTTGGAAGTATTACTTCAATCAAATCTTGGGACTTTGGGAGTGTGTTGTGATGCCTCTGTTTTTGTTTTCCAATTTCTGTGGCATTCTTTGATCTACTAAGTCAGGGATTGTTCATAATGGACTCTGTCTTTTAGAATGTTCAGGATGATGCTTTTAGAGTGGTTTTCTTATGATTTGATTTACGGGGAGCAGACAGCACGATATTCCTGATATTATTATTATGATGTCTTAGCAACATGCATTATTAGTACCTACTAACATTATAATAATCTGATAATAAATGTTTAAGTTTGAAAATTTCCAGATATTCCCGATATTATTATGATGATGCCTTAGCAACATGCATTACTAAAATGTATTTTGTTAACGACTGTAGGCTTCCAAGTGCTTTTTGAACTACTCAACCGTCTCCAATCTAGAGTACTATGGTTGGTCCGATCCTGATGCTTCTGCAGACACATTGGGCCCTGATAATGATAGAATGCAATGTGACAATCTGTTTGGCATTCATCCTTTCTACATTGAGAAAGGTAATGGTGCTTTCCTCCTAAGTTTCCCAAGTCCCAAAGAAATATTTTCCATGTTGAAGCACTAGCTTGAGAGGATTAGAAGGAACATGTTCTTCCTCCCCCCCTCCCTTCCCTTTCTTCTCTTTTCGAGGATTCTGAATCATGTGCTATGTCTTATTTCTGTTTTTATGTTCTTGATGTTTCTAACCTGTAATGTGAACAATGGGCCTACGGCTTAATCCATGAAGAGATATGAGCAAAAGCAATGTGTAATGTTGTGTATGGACTGGTTTTTTCATGTATAACTTGTTCAAACAATTAACAAAACTCCTCCTTTTAGAAAGGTTTGTCGAGACCAGCAATGATTAGAAAATAGTGTTGGATATTGTAAAGAGGTAAGCATTGGATACGAGGCTGGTAATATTATATAGATCTAGAGAGGATATAATAATTTTAGCTAAATTGATGGATCTTATCTATTTTTATTTTTCTTCTTCTTTTTATTTATTTATTTATTTATTTTTTGAAAGTTTATATACTCAGCTTATAATTTTTCCCCTCTGAATCCTCTGTTGGCTGCTGCTTTTCTAGATTGAATTCTCTTATGGAATCTAATACTGAAATGACACAGAAAATTTCTTCGAACTTCCCTCCATCAATATTAACATTGTATGAGTTAGTCTGTGACTTCTGAAAGTTGAAATTGATCTGTCAATGTTGATAAATGATTATGCTTTTCTTTTTAAACTATTTAGGTGATGACAGCTGTGATACAGGAGGATTTGAGTTTTTTGCACCAACTACTCGCAGAAATGCTTTGCGGGTGCTTCGTGCTATGCAGCTTGCAAAGCCTGGTACTATTCTCTTAACTGTAGTTATAAGGATCTGTGAAGTTTTCAATGTTTTAGCCTGATCTTAGGTCCAAATATATTTGCACAAATGTTGTTAAGTATCTCCACACATTCGTACTTGACCAGATTTTATGGATAACTAATGGACGTGTTGTTAGTCTGATTTTTCTGACATGTTATCTTTGCTTTCTAGTGTTGTTAGAAGGTAGTCCAGGTGTTGGGAAGACCAGCTTAATTGTTGCAATTGGCAAGTTTTCTGGCCACAAGGTTGTACGGATAAATTTATCTGAACAGGTTTGTATGTTATACTTGTCGTTTACTTTACCTTCATGGTTTTGGAAACCAATATAGTTCACTTGTTCAATCTCTGGCTTCTATCTCAGTTTTGATGCCTCTTTGGCTATGCAGACTGACATTATGGATCTACTGGGGTCAGATTTGCCCGTGGAAAGTGACGAAGGAATGCAATTTGCATGGTCTGATGGAATTCTGCTGCAGGTGGACGTCCTCTCTTTCTTTTTGTATTGTTTGTCAACATATGGCTTGTTTGTGAAAATTTCATCAGTTGGTGTTGATTGTTTCAGGCTTTGAAGATGGGGTCATGGGTCCTTTTGGATGAGCTAAATCTTGCTCCCCAAACTGTGTTGGAGGCATTGACTTACATCTCTTCTCTCTTGCTATACCTTCTTTAATTAATTTTAATCTTAGTCACAAGCTCTTCATGACTTCCATCATGTGGTGGGATTATTTCACTCACTTCTGTTTTTTCTGCTAATTAGGGCTTGAATTCTATTTTGGATCACCGGGCTGAGGTCTTCATCCCTGAATTAGGCCGCACTTTCGAGTGCCCAACCTCTTTCCGAATTTTTGCTTGTCAAAATCCTTCTCATCAGGGTGGAGGTCGAAAAGGTCTTCCTAGGTCATTCCTTAACCGTTTTACCAAGGTAAGGCCATGTTGCATTGTTGAGTTATTGTTCTTGGGTTGTGGTTATTGTTATAATTTCTACTTTTATGTGTAGGTTTATGTTGATGAGCTCTCTGAGGATGACTATATGTCCATTTGTACATCACTGTACCCATCAATACCTTGTCATATTCTTGGGAAGCTGATTTTGTTTAATAAACGGCTCCATGAAGATACTATGTTGTATCACAAGTTTGCACAAGATGGCTCCCCATGGGAATTCAACTTGCGAGATGTTATTCGTTCATGCGAAATGATACAAGGTTCATTTTATTTTCCTGCACTCAGGTTATTTTTGTCTCATTTAGATGACGTCTTCTAAAACATCTCAAACTTTTTAGGTGCACATGAGAAGTCAAAAACCGATTGCTTCTTAAACACAGTGTATGTGCAAAGAATGCGCACGCCAGCTGATAGATTAGAAGTTATAAAGTTGTATGAACAGGTTTTTGGGCTTAAACCTTATATAAATCTACTTCCACGTGTACAAATCAATCCCCAGTACCTGATAGTTGGAAACATCTGTATCAAACGGAATTCTTATCGGGCTTGTGGGTTTTTAAATAGTCAGCTGAAAATTTTACCTGGATTGCTTAATAGCTTGGAAGCTGTCAGTAATTGTGTAAGGCATCAGTGGTTATGCATACTAGTTGGTCCACCTTCATCTGGTAAGACTTCATTGTTAAGATTACTGGCTCAGCTCACAGGTAATGTGCTTAACGAATTAAATGTTTCACCTGCAACTGATACATCTGAACTGCTTGGATGCTTTGAGCAACATAATGCCTTCCGAAGTTATCATCTCGTTATTGCTCAAGTTGAACGATATATGAATGAGTATTCCAGCCTGCAATTAGATTCTTCTATGGAAGGGTTTATGAAGAAAAAAGATATCTTGAGTAGATGGCTCAGCTTTTTATCAACCATTGATTTTGAATCTTCAAGGAGTTCAACCTTTACAAATGTTGAAGATTGGAGAGCTAAATGCATTGATTCTGTTCCTTTGCTGGTGGAAATTATTGAGAATCTGAGGCATGATCTTGAGAAAAACATAATGCCTGTATCTTGGTCAATCAAGGATCTCGACAGAAATCTTATGACAGTTAGAAAGTTTCAAAAAAGCGCTTTGAGAAGGCAATATTCTGCCAAATTTGAATGGATAACTGGAATGCTTATTAATGCTATTGAGAATGGAGAGTGGATTGTTCTAGAAAATGCTAATCTTTGTAATGCAACGGTTAGTAAAATTCTGGTTTGCCATAATTTACTGTTTTTCAAAGGATAATTGCTGTATGAATTACCATGGTGATTTAACATTCTCTTTCTCTTGCTCTCCTACAGGTTCTTGACAGAATTAACTCTTTGGTTGAGCACTCTGGATCTATCACCGTGAATGAGTGTGGAACTGTTGATGGGCAGGCAGTGGTTCTTCATCCTCATCCTCAATTTCGAATGTTCCTCACAGTCAATCCCAGCTTTGGTGAGGTTTCCCGAGCAATGCGGAATCGAGGGATTGAAGTTTATCTGATGCAGCCCTTGTGGTTACCTGGAGAGAAATGTTATGACAAGTTTGAGGAGGCTGAGCTCAGAGATGCAAAGAGATTTATTGTTCTTTCTGGCATCCCATATGGTAAGTTGGTTGACATGATGGCTAAAGCACACATTTATGGTAAGAATGAAGGTGCACAGTTTGATGCTCGCATTACGTTCCTTGAACTTGCACATTGGGTGCAGTTATTCAAGCAGCTTATTACATGTGGCAATCGTCCTATCTGGAGTCTCCAAATTAGTTGGGAGCATTCATATCTTTCTTCTTTAGGTGAGGATAAAGGAAAAGACATTGTTGCTCAGGCAATCAGCTCTTATTTATCGGCTGGTGAGATCTCCAGGATTGATAAATTTCCAGATTCAGTAATATGTTTGCCTGGAGGATGGCCAACACCCTTGAACACAAGAGATTTTGTACTTTATTCCAAGGAGACTTGTGTGAGACGAAATTGCATGTACTTGGAATTTCTTGGGGTTCAGACAGCATCTTATTCATATGCTTCAGGTACATCTTCAAATAGACAATCTCTGGCTGCAAATGGTGCTGCAAGCGCTTATACAATGGATGTGAGACAATTTTATCAAATGATGTTTCCCAGGGCTTCAATGGATATGGCTGCAAACTGTGGTGTGCAAGAACAATTCAACTTGGACTTGGCTGAAAAAATGCTATTCTTTGCTGCCAATTGGACAATAGAGCAGGCTTTGGAAAGTGATATTGAGCTTTACTTTTGCTGGTTCAGGTGGTTTGGTTCTCTTGTGGAACCATTTTGTTCATATTTTAACTCTTATGCAGATATATTAAAGAAGGAACTGAAGCATCCTGTTTGGGACCAGATTTTTCATTGCCGTAGTGAGTTGCTGTGTCATAACTCTGTTAATTTAGATGCCTTTCCTATACCAATTCTTTCAATGGAATTGGTTGATTTATCTGCTTCTAATGATGAGCTGAAGTCTGATGCTAAACTTCTCATGAACTCAATTAAGTCCGTGAGATTAGTCAGGCTTAGCTATCAACAGTGGAGATCAGAGAGACAGCATGTTCATGGTCAGGGAATTAAATACTTTGAACCTCTTTTGAAAGCTTTGCGAGTTGTGGAAAAGGAAGTCCTTAAGTTCCTTGTTCTATCACCGTCTTTTGATGTGGTTTTCCAATTGTATGATGGCTTACTTGAAAATCACATACGGTTATGGAGTGGTATTATATCTTCTCATTTTGAGTCCATGTTAGTTTCTTGGCGGTCTCTGTTGAAAGTCATTTCAAGAATTCATGAACTTTGCCCCAAAGAAGTGGATAATTTTCTGGTGAGTTTACTGGATATGCCCCCTCCCCTTCCTCTTCCACTGTTAAATTAACTTCTTTTGTGAATTGCTTAACATGAATGTCTTTCGATTCATCCTGCAGAAGGAAATAAAAAATGTGGATCATGTGTTTTCTGATCCTTTAAGATCACAGAAGTCATTGCTCTGGATACATGGTGGTCATCCATACGTGCCGTCCTCTGGTGACATATATCAGAAACATTGTCAACTTATTAACCTCTGTGAACAGGTCTGGCCAACTAAGTTGAAGTTTTGGGAATATTCTGGAGGTGATCCACCTACTGAAGCTGTTTTATCATCCAATTCAGAACTTCGATTCCTGGCTATGCAAGGTGTTTCCATGTCTGCATATATTATTGGTAAAGCTGATGATGATGATTTTGGTGTTGTCCAGCAATTAGAAGAAATGCATCAGATGCTTTTAAGAAGGTTAGAGTTTGAGAAGCGCAATTTGGAAGGGCATGTAGGGAGTTCTAACCAAACATCTTGGCTTGTTGATTCAACCATCTGTTGTAGTTTCCCTCCTGATTTGTTATCCAGAAGGTCTTGTTTTCATAGTTGGCAAGACGAGTTGCCTATACTCAATAACACAAGTTTTTCCCAGGATGTAGTTCTACTTAACAAGCTATCAAGGATTGCCTTACTTGGTGTCAAGGAACAACATCAAGCTTTATCTAGTTTGATGTGTGATTTGGAGTGTGCTTTGAATTTTGCACTGAGATTCTCATCACGGCCTCCAATGGACCTTGTACCTCACCAAAAGATTTTATGGACAGTGGATTCGTGGTCATCTGTCCCGGCCGTAAATTCTAAACTTTCTAGTTTTGTGCTCGAGATGTGGTTCAGGTGGCACAGGTTTTTGTGGATTCACTATCCTGTTCCTCTAGATGATTTATCTTTGCATTATGCTAATGGTATTCTGCTACCTCATAGACTTTTTCGGCCCATGAAAACTGAGACTGTTGAGCGGATGCTGCAAAATGTGTGTTCTATTGGAGATTGTCCTTTGCAAAGCTTGAAACTCAGAGTAGCTTCATGTGATCTTTGGCGTGGTTGTCCCAACATAGATGACATAAAAGATTTCCTTGTATCTGCTGGTCGCTTTCTCTTGCAGAAGATTATATATTCTCATAGAAAGTCATTTGATGAAGATAATTATGATACAATCAAGTCCTTTTTTTGTTGTGCTCTGGAAAAGACTGTCACCGAGGATGATATCAAGATTCTGGTATCTGTCCTTGCTTCTTCACATCATGATGTCTTCACGTCCCTGCTTGATCCCTTGATCCAGCCAGTACTCAGTGGACTCTATATTGATTGTGAACCAGATAACTTGGTTTGTACTCTTGGGTGTGTGTGGTTGAGGATTGGAGGTTTACGTTATCATCTTTTGACTCTTTGCAATGATCTGGATCCTGCTGTTAAATATTCCATAAAGTATTCACAATTGATGGAAAAAATTGCTTCACTTCAGCTTGAAATTGATGTGCGGAGGAAGTGCAACATTTTGGCAGGAACCTTCCAGTTGAGAGAAGCTGATGATTATAGAGCAATTTTGTTAGAAAATCTTCAAGCTCAGCAGAAAAGGATGCGAAGACAGATTGTATTTCGCCCAGATCCTGGAAATTACAAGAAGTTGAAACATGAGCTTGATGAATTTCGCAAATTTGTTACAGCTTGTACTGATTGGATAAACAACGTTGATAGCATGGCTGTTGAACAGATGATTGATCAAGTTCAGAATTGGCAGGAGACAGCTACAAGTTTCATGGACCAATTGTCATTTGAGTACTCGGCATATGTTGATGTAGTTGAACCAGTTCAGGTTGCAATATACGAAATCAAGTTAGGCTTATCACTTGTTCTCTCAAGCGCTATGGGTAAAAAGGTTCTGGAGAGACTTGGGCAGCAAAATAATATGGACATGGTTCTGGATACTGTTTACTCTTTTATGAGATTTCCAAGAAAATGTTCCTCCAAAACTGTATCCATTGAGATTGAGAACGGGCAAAGTAGGCTTACTTCCCTGGGAATTCAATGGCCTTGTAACATGGAGGCATTCAATTTGCAGGTACTCGAACATCTAATTTCCTTCACTAGAGATGTCAATTCTAATGGAGTGACCTCAGTTGCACATTTAAGATTTGCCCTTCAGAAGAATGTTCTACAGAGAGTGGCACATTCCATTGCTGAGGTTCGTCTTTTGGACAATGCATCCTTCACTCTTTTGAGTAAGATATTCGGTGATTTTGTAAGCTGTTGGATGCGGGTGAAACTTCAAGTGAAGAAGAAGGAAGATGATGAATCTCAGCAATTTAGGTTCAGGCCCCGGGAATTTAGGATAGAGAACATCCTTGATCTTGATATATCAACTCTTGGAAGTTCTGTTGCAGGTGAGAGTTTCCATGAGTGGCAGGAATTTCTTGCTGGAGAAGAATTTAAAGAAGAGATCAAAATTGATGAGGTTAAGGAGACTTTGAGTGAAGACTGGAATGCCATTGAGGAATCAATTCTAAATGACATAGTTCATATCCATAACCAACTCTTTGGTTCTGTGGACCTTGTTAAAAGTCCTGGAGTATTTGATGTATCTGATGAGGACAAATTGTCTTCCTTTACTGATTCTTATTCATTGGGAATACGGATGATTGGAAGTTTAGAGGGCACAATTTTTTCTAATTTTGATGCTAAACTCATGCCAGAACACAGTCTCCGCATTTGCCTGGAGCATGAACAACGGTTTGCTACTCATAAGGCAGGTCCCATGTACAATTTTTACAAGGATTCAAATGCCCCTATCATGGCTAAAGTGGTAGAGCCAATTATAAACCTTAAGCAGCATGTGCTTGTGCTTCTGAATGAATGGGATGGTCATCCTGCTGTTCAGAAATTATTGGATGCTGTTGAGATGGTCTTGGCTATACCTTTAAGCACACCTCTTGCCAAGGTTCTCTCAGGTTTACGGTTTCTGCTGAACCGGGTTTGGGCTCTGCAGGAAACTGTTGCAAAAATTCCTCTAGGAGATTATTTGAAACCTGTTGTTGCTTTGGTGTCTTCCATGCAGAAATTGGAGTTTGAGTCTGGGCTTGCCTTACTTGATGAGGTTCAAATTCAGTTTGATATTAATGCTGCCAGGTTGTGGTTTCCACTTTACTCGGTTCTTCAGCATAGAGATTCAGCTAATATTAATGAATATACTGAGAAAACAACTCAGAGTTTGGATGAGTTTATACATATGTCCAACATTGGTGAATTTAAAAGACGTCTTCAACTTTTACTTGCTTTCCATGTCCAAATCCGTAGTGGTGTATGTCGGGGATCTCATTTAAGCCCTTGCCAAGTGGAGACAGTAAAGATTCTATACAACACGTTTGGGTTCTATATTCAGTTCTTGCCAAAGTATGTACTCAATAATGGTTGATATGATTGATGCTTTTTGGACTGTCCTATTTAGTCACTTTAATGAAAAATTTTCTTTTTCTAAAGGATTTTGGAGCATATTGAAACTAATAGAAGAAGCATCGAGACTGAGTTGAAGGATCTCAAGAGATTGTGCCGGTGGGAGCATAATGTCGATTATGTTAGCATAGAAAACTCGAGGAAGGCTCGCAAGAAGTTGAGGATGATAGTAGAAAAGTATAATGTGAGTTATTCTTTTCAATTTTACTATTCCTTTTATTATTATTATTATTTTTGTTTTCTAAACCTTTTTGGCTTTTTACCTTACTGTAAATTTACAAAAAAAAATTAGGATAGCATCTTCTAAAATGTAATTATATGGTGCAACGGTGACTTAAGTTGAATTGTATGCACCGTTTCAACTGATTAATCAAGTTTGACACAATAATTCTTACAATAACTGTGTCACTACTCTCTTGTTTGGTCTGCTCTATCCCTGCTTTATTTTCATTCAATTTTTCATTCAAGCTTGATGCTTTTCTTTGCTGTTTTATTAATGTTCATCCATAGTGTATCTGTGAAAAAATTGGTTTACATTTTTGTCTTATAGTAGGTAATTGGAATGTTGTATTCCAAAGTTTGCTTCCCCCTTGTGTTTCCAGATCATGGTTTCAAAATCTCCATGGTTTGATGGAGTAATTGTTTTGGTTATCGTGTTTTCCATTCCTTTCCACAGGATCTCTTGAAGCAACCCGTTACGCTTTTCCTCACACAAGAAGTTACAAGAAATGGTGCAAGCCAATCCATGCAAAGCCCGTTTCTGGGCCTGGTTGATTCTTTTGAGAGTAATAGGAATCTTCTTGATCTTGTTTACCATCAGACAAAGTTTAAAGATGAGGACAGGTTTCTTATTTTTCTCCCCTCATTTGCACTCGTTTTGATGATGTACATTTAAATGATTGTATCTGATTATCAGCTCCACTTGTGAAGGTTGTCTTGGTTTCTTGATAGCCTGAAGAAATTGGATTTGGTTTCACAAGCTTCAAATCATGTAAAGGAACTTGAGGTTGCTTCAGCTGATTTTCCCTTCAAGGATATAGAAGGAGGTTTGTCTCTTCTTTTTTTTGTCAGAACTCACACATCAGAGTGCATTACATGTTTCTTTTTTCCTTGTAATGATTTCGTTAATGTTCAGAGGTTACAAGATTGATAAAGAATGGTGTGCCTCCCAAATTCATGCTCAACAAAGGAATGAAAATCTGGGATACAGTTGGAAAAGTTTGCAGAACTGTTATTGATTGTTGTGATATTTGGAGGGATGACAACAAACCTCTACGGAAGAGGAGGGTTTTCACGGATCTTTTAAAGCTTTTAGAAAGTTGTGGATTATTGAAGCATAGGCCGCCAACCTCTGAGGAGGTATTATGGGTATATCTTCCTTATGGTTATTGAATAATTTGTTTGTATACTTTCTTATATCCCTTCTCCTTTTGAATGGCAAAATCAGCTTGACACCAACAAATCCAGATATTGGGTTCTTCAGCCATCATATGATGTGCAACATATTCTCTTGCAAGTTTTTGCCTCCAATCGAGATGTAAATATTGCAGCTTCAAGCAACTTGAAGAGTTCATCTTCTGAAAATTTGGAGAGTGAGTGGAGAAATGCTAACAGTTTCTACTTCAAGGGCCTTGCATCAACACATGTCATGCAGCAAATTTGCCTTAATTTTCATAAAGATTTGACTCTTGAGCAGGTATTCCTCAATGATCACTTTTAATATTTGCTAGCAACCTACTTAACTGCTTATTTGGCTCAAAATTGGATGACAGCTTGTGATCTAGGGTTAGGTTCTTTGTTTTTAGTGGACTGAAGACATGATTGTTCATTGGAGGAATTGGTTTAAAACCATCAACCTTAAGAGTCAGTATGTGAGGAGATGGCAGCAGACCGCATTAAATACTGCATTTAGTGATATCAAGACAGTTAATCCTTTTCTTCTTGGAATTATAATTAAATCCAAATTTGAGGGCTTAGAACATGGAATGAGGTTTAGCCTTCCCACAACAAAAACAGATCAAATATTTTATGAAAAAGAATTAATCTTGGATCTAATGTCAAACCCTATGAAAAAGCATGGTAACCAGTTATGTTGAACTTAGTTTGGCCAATAGAAGAAAAGCAAATTTAGTCAATTTCCAGTTTGGTTCAAAGCTGGTATTTATCCAATACAGGTTAAAACTGGCTTCCTCTTCTCTTAGTTTTCTTGCATTACTGGTTGTATATTATCTCTGCTATTTTCTTATACATAACAGGATTCAACATTTATATGACATGAGTGATCATGACACATCGAAACTTAAAAGCCGTTTTTTAATTTTTGACAAACTAGGAAAGTAGATAAAGTTAAAAGCAGTTGCTAAAAGCATTAGGTGGAGTTAGTGTTTGACCAAAAGTGGCCCAAATATCAAGATTGCCAAGCAGAGTCTCGGTTGGAAGAAGTGAGATGTGATGTCGATTGTGTTCAGAATTTGTTTGTCTGGTTGATAATTCCTGGACAATTAACTTTTTGAAACTTAAAAGTGAGAACACAAAAATACTGCATGCTCTTATACGTGCAACCCCTCCCTATAACAGTTAAGATATGAGCAGTTTTTTTGAAGATGAAAGCATCTGGAGCTTGTTACTAGTTAAGTTTTGTTCAATGTTATCCAAGTTTCAGTTTGAGTTGTATAAAATGTTCTAATTTTTAGTTACGCTGCTTTAAAGAAAGTTATGTATGCCAAAATGGACAAAAGTAAAGTAACACCTATCTATGAATCTTCTTGTTCCCAAATTACAGAATACAGATTCCTGGATTCTTATGTTTGTAGGCAGGACTATGGCAAGAAATTGAGCCAAAGATATTTCTCAATTTTATATGAGCTTGGCTTCCCATTTCAAGTTTGATAACATGAAAGCAATGTTGAAAGCATTTCAATATGAACTTCTTAACTTTTATGCATTGATGTATACGATTCTGGTAGGTACATGTGTTACTTAATAAACACCAATGAAGAGGACCACTCATCTAAAGCATATTTAAGCCAACTTGGTAATGCCAATTGAACAGCGTAGTTGCTTAAATCTGCTTGACTCCTTTAGACCACTTCTTAGGTGTATTCTATGTCTCTAATCCGGTTAATGCAACTTATTTAAATTGCAGAATTTCTCTCACCTGTATGGGATGGAGTTATGTCTCTGAGTACAAATCAACTTATAGTGTCCTGTGGTTTTTATAGGTCAAAAGGTCTAGTTCGTTTGTTGAACATCTCATAGCAATTCTGCAAGATCAACGTGCTGCTGCCTATGGTTTTGCTGACCAACTCAAATGTCTGAGGGAATGTGTTTGGCCTTTAGCAAACTTGTTCTCAGATTCTTTTGCTGGCCCTGCTGGCAACAAATGGTCTTTTACGCCAAACCAAAAGGCAATTTTTAATTGCATGTGGCAGCAGAAGGTTGAGTTTTGACTCCAGAGCTAACCATATTTCAGAAATTTTCATTTATTACAAATTCTAATGGTAACATTTTGTGCACCAATGCAGCAACTTCTTGATAATTTGTCTACCATGATGCGTGAAGTGTGTTTGCTGCTGCGAAGGGTTGAGTGTAATCACTTGAATTCCTGTTCAAACATCAAAGATGTTGCAAGGCAAATCTTAAGCTTGGTTGAGAACTTTGTTCCTCGGGTTCAGAATTCTAAGGTACTTAGTTTTGATCATGTTTCTCTTCCATGGTTTGATTCTTGTACATCTCAGCTAACAGAAAGTACTCTACAGGATTTACTGGATCTTCATCTTCTTGGCAATAATAAAGTTATAGCTGACATGGGAGGTTTGTTGCCTCCATATGGTGTCACAAAACAAATGGAACAGTTGGTAAATGAAAATTTTGAGTTTATAAGGACATTGGAGGACGATCTCAATGCTTTAAGCAGGCAAGGAAAGGAGGAAGGAGCAGTTGAATTTATGATACTTGAGCACTTTAGAGATGTTTTTGAGAAGGTACTTCCAAGTTCCATTGTGAATCATCTGCATTTTTTTTCTTAATTTCTTGAAGATTTTATGCTTTGAGAACTAAATGAGCCAAAATTTTCCAGGCCACCACCTTAGCTAAACAGTACTATTCTGATTTAGAAGCGAGAAACCAATCCAAAAATATCCTTGAAGATTCCAATCTTCATATGGCAAATACCTTGGGGTTTGAAGTGGGTTTCCATGATGCACTCAAGGACATATATGATAATATCATGGATGCATTTTGTCAGATGCTTTTGGAGAAGAATAGACCTGTTTTAGATGAAGAGTCATTGAGAAACATTAGTGAATGGAAGAGCTTTTTCGAATCAGATACACAAAGTTTGAAATTGAAGCTTATTTGTGATGGATTGGTGAAGTTAAGTAATGCCTCTGTAAGTCCTGCCAGCTCTTGTGATATGCTTGAATTAAATTATCTTGCAACATATCCTGCATATCTGTTCACTTTTAACTGCTATCATTTGATCAGGGAGAGCTGCTCAATCGTGGCTGTAAGACAAACCCCGAATTATGTTCTCTTGTTGGAGCACATTTGAGGCATCTGTATGCAGTACTAAATGTGATCTTGGCCTTTGGTGATGGTCTTTTGCATGACTTCCTCATTATGCATAGGATGGTAAGTTAGTTAAGTTCTTGAGATTATTTTACACTTTATTTTATCAGAAGTGAATGTAGTCAAGACGCTTGATAATTCTTATTGTGCTTTTTGGAGCATGCAATGTACTCTCCCTTTCAGTTACTCTACTAACAAATGAAGGAGGAGGATCTGGGGAGGGATAACAAAAGGCCTCAAGAATGTAATGGGAGAGCATGGGGAAGTTTAACTTCTTTTCTCTTTTTTATGAGTCTCTTCCTGGAGGTTGATGTTTGACACTTCCCTGAGAAGAAATCATATCCAACGCTTTTTAAGTTTTAAAAGTGATGTTGGCCTACCTCTTTAGATATTGGTATTCATCATAGCCATATCAACTTCCACTGGCTACAGATGAATTCTAGTGTACTGTAACTTTCCATATTTACAGAGAAGGTTAGATGTGTAAAGCTGATAAACTGAGTTCGTTCAAGAAAACAATACCACCTCTTTGGGTTTTCACATTGTTGGTTATTAGATTTCCGCAAATTAGTGGTAGTAACTTCATTTATACATTATTCTATAGTTTTCACCTTTGATGCTACCTGAAGCTGAGATTTGAGGTCTTTCTGAATTCTTGTATTAGCAAGGACAAATATAGATACCCTGTATATGCAATTGTATAATCTGTCAAGCTGGTAGCATTTGCATGATATGCATTAGTCATCACACTCTGACCATTCATCTCCCTAACACTCTTGTTATAGATATCTTGTAAATGCATTCTGCATCTTGAACTTCTACTTCAGTAATGGAAGGACCATCTTGTTATTCATTTAGCCATGAAATATTTTCATCTCTCTGAAACATCATGAAGCGTTGCTGACATGAAAAGTGCCAAAATGTGGGAGAAAAAAAATTCTCATAGAGAAGATGAAACCTCTTGTTTAGGAGCTTCAACCATAGTGGTATGTGTCTTGACTAATATGAAGTGATTGGAAAAATCATGACTATACTGAAAAAAAACCACATACAATGAAGACTTTTTGTTGTCTTTGGGAAAGAATGTCCCACCCTATAAATATAGAAATTGGAAGTGGAATGAAAGGATGATCTGCTCATCTTTATATGTTTGTTTCATAACTTGGTGTGTAGGTGTCAGCTGTGGCTCATGGGCTTGCGGAAGTTTTTTCCTCATTATTTGTGAAAGGTTTTGGCATTCCAGAAGACCAGATAAATGATTCTGAAAATGAAACAAGACAAGATGCTAGTGGAACAGGTATGGGTGAGGGCACAGGTCTTAATGATGTCAGTGACCAGATTGAAGATGAAGATCAACTTCTTGGGACTTCTGAAAAGGTTTGAATTCCATTACTGAACTTTCTAATGTTTTCCCTTTTGTTTGGTAAATAACTGTCCACAAACTTCATGTTGTTTTGTTGTTCTGCATTTCACAGCCTAACAAGGAGCAGGATGGTTTTAATGATGCTCCAAGCAAGACTGATAAAGGAATAGAGATGGAACATGATTTTGCAGCTGATATTCTTAGTGTTAGTGAGGAATCTGGAGATGATGGTGATGATGATGACAATGGAGATGAGCAATTGGAATCTGCCATGGGTGAAACTGGCGCCGATGGTGAAATTGCTAAAGAGAAACCCTGGGATAAGAATGATGATGAGAGTCCATCTGGCAGGGATGAGAAATATGAATCTGGGCAAACTGTCAAAGACAACGAAACCATTGATGAGGAGCTTCGAGCTAAAAATGATGCTGCCTCTGCAATTGAAGCTGGAGAGAATAATCCTGAAGAAATCGACAAGCAAGATGACGAAACTGGAAATGAAACCACTTACGATGACAGGGAAGACACAATGATGGACAAAGACGATTCATTCTCAGATCTCGGTGATTTGAAGCTTGATGAGCTGAATCAAGATTTTGATGAAGATAATGATGAGGATGAAACAAATGGTACTGAACCCATGGAAATTCATGAAAGTGAAGACCCACAAGACACTTCTGACATTGAGAATGGTGAGGAAAAGACTGACTGGATGGATGAAACTTTGGAAGAGAAAGACTCCAATAATCAGGCTGAAAATTCAAAGACAGCAAACCAAGAAGATTATCATGAAAATGATACAGAAATGGACTCTGTGGAGGAAAAACCAGCAAAAGAAACCTCACAATTAGGCACTTCTAATCGTGAGAAGGATGGTGTGCCAACTTTTGAATCCTCAAAACCATTGGAATCTGGGTATAGTGCGACAGATTCTGGGGATGTTGCACCAGGATCAAAATTGTCCAATGGTAGTGATCTGCAAGATGATCTTGCTCCTAGTAAAGGCTTGCCTGATTCCTCGCCTGCTGAACTTTCAGTTGGTGGCTTATCAAATGGCACAAAAGTAGGCAGTGATAATTTTGAAGCACCAATTCCACAACAGGAATCAACAATCCAGAAAATGCAACCTAATCCTTTCCGAAGTATTGGAGATGCACTTGATGGTTGGAAAGAACGAGTTAGAGTGTCTGTTGACCTTGAAGACAAGATTCTTGGTGCTGATGATGTCAATGACGAAACTGCAAATGAATATGGGTATACTGCTGAATTTGAAAAAGGAACAGCTCAAGCACTTGGGCCAGCAACAACTGACCAGCTTGGCAAAAATATGTATGAAAGGGATTTGGACCGTGATACTGGGATCAAAGAAATAGAAGACCATGCCACTGATATGGAGGTTGAAAACCAGCTATCTGACACAAGGCATATCCCTAGTTCTGCTCTGAATCATCTGAATGATATGGAAAGATTGCCGGAAAAATTGGACTCAGAGAATCAACCTGGGGAATCAACACAAATTTGTAGGAATGATAATGAAGACACAAAGTTGTCAGGAAGTTTGGTGTCTGTGATGCGATCTTACTTGAGTGAGGACACAAATGAACTTAGCAAGCTTTCTTTGAGTGATACTGAACTAGGCAAAGCTAATAGAATTGAGGAGATTCCGAGTGATATGAGAGATAATGCAGCTATACTCTGGAGAAGGTACGAACTTCTTACAACAAGATTGTCCCAAGAGCTGTCTGAACAGTTACGTCTGGTTATGGAGCCTACTTTAGCTAGCAAGCTCCAGGGTGATTACAAGACTGGGAAAAGGATTAACATGAAGAAGGTATGCAGTTAGCATTTCAAATTGGTAAAGTTACTCTGATGTTATTTGATTTTTGAAGTGATCTATCTTGTTTCTGGAATAGAAGTAAAGAGATGCACAAATAGTTCTCTCATGTTTAGAAGTTGAAAAGAGGAATTATGGCTCGTAAAATATTGAGATTCTTACAGTGTTGTGTTTTATTATTATTTTTTATCTTTGGGGGTAGATGGGGAAAGGGTTGATGGTGTGGAGGTAGGTTTTGTAGAAGAATATATGTTGTTGACTTGAAATTGAATATATGGCTCAAAGATAAATGTATTTAATTATAATGTTTGTACATTATCAGGTGATTCCTTACATTGCAAGTCATTACCGTAAAGATAAGATATGGCTTAGGAGGACACGTCCAAACAAACGGGATTACCAGGTGGTCATTGCTGTGGATGATTCCCGTAGTATGCAGGAGAGTCATTGTGGAAATGTCGCTATTGAAGCTTTGGTAACAGTTTCTCGGGCAATGTCTCAGTTGGAGGTTGGGAACTTTGCTGTTGCAAGCTTTGGGAAGAAGGGCAACATAAGACTGCTCCATGATTTTGATCAGCCATTTACGGCAGAAGCTGGTACTAGGGTTAGTTTCTTCTTCTCCTCCCTCCTGCAAGGTTTTTATGAAGAATAGGAAGTTTCAGTGCACACAATGGAGCTTTACAGAGCTGCAGCAGCAGTACAATGGCTGTGTGTAGCAAAGATTGCACAATCAATGCCTCATTCTAAAACCTGATCCCAGTTTTTCTTTGTGAGAGAAATCTTTCACCAAGAAGCCACAGTAACACATGTCCTTAGCGCTTGATTAACAATCCTGGTAGCTGAGAAGTCCTTTGCTAATAGACACCCCCATTCCTAGTCTGCCATTAATTGAAGATAGCGATTAAGATAGTTCATTGAGTTTCTTTTTCCCTTCTTTTTTTTTGGTTTTTCATTTGGGATCAGTAATCTTCAAGTCATGTTTTAACATGGTGTTATTATGAACGTAAAGTACTTAGCTGATACTTTGACCTTCTTTTCCTGGAGTAGATGATCTCGAGCTTGACATTTAAACAAGAGAATACAATAGCAGATGAACCTGTGGTTGATCTGTTAAAATATCTGAAGGACATGCTGGATGCTGCAGTAGTAAATGCGCGACTACCTTCAGGGCATAATCCCCTGCAGCAACTTGTTCTGATAATAGCAGATGGCAGGTTCCATGAGAAGGTATTTTCACTGTTCTAACATTCATGGATTGTCAGCTTCTCATCGTTTCCTAATATTCTTATCTTTTTCACCTTTTAACTTGCATCTTTCTAGGAAAACCTTAAACGGTGTGTGAGAGAGATCTTGAGCCGAAAACGTATGGTTGCATTTTTGTTACTGGACAGTCCTGAAGAATCAATTATGGACTTGATGGTATTTTTTTGGCTCATATTTTATATTTATTTTTGTCTATTGCTGTACTTGAATATAAAGCCCTCACCACCTATAATGTCTAACTTCTTTACTTCTCCAGGAAGCAACATTTCAAGGTGGAAATGTTAACTTCTCCAAGTATCTAGATTCTTTCCCTTTCCCATACTATGTGGTGCTGAAGAACATCAAGGCACTTCCTAGGACACTAGCTGATCTATTGAGACAGGTGAGGATCAAAGATGCACTTATACCTGAAATGTTTTTGTACGACTAAATTGAACTGACTCTTGACCAATTTATATTCAATACTCACAGTGGTTCGAGCTTATGCAAAATTCAAAGGACTAGAAAAATGAGATTTGCATATTTCGTAATAGCAACTATTGTTGATGATGAAGACGATATAAATGTCACAAACCCAGTGCCTTTTTTCCTATGCCTGGGAACGGTGGCATGAAGAGAGATGCATAACGTTGGTCTGCAGGCAGTGTTTTAAGAGATGACTTTGAGTGGCTTTGCTCCACAGAATGATTAAGATTGCTTGAGATGAGAAGGCTTTGAGCATATGGTGATTTTGGTTTCTTGAGGCTGAACACTAAGTTGTGTCGATGAGAAGTTTTCCTGAACCAAGGGTGAGTTATTTGGGCTTCTTGAACCTGACTGCGAGTCCAAAGATCCCCATATGTGTGGTTTGTATATTTGTAGATTTTAGATCCTACCACATATTGTACATTTGGTAGATTTTAGATCCAATTGTAGTGGGTAGCAACTTTGACCTCTTTCCTAGAGGCTTAAGGGCTTCAAATCTCAAGTTTGGCATGAGTCAGTTGCTAACTTGCGTTTTGAAGATTTTGTTTCCCTTCATTATTTAAAGTAACTACAGGTAGAGGAGACCAAAATTCCGATTCAAACCGGAACCAAATCGGCTGTTTGGTTCATGAATCGGAGCCATAAAAAAAGGTTCTAAGAACAGTAATCGGAGCCATGTTTGACAGTTCAATTCCGATTCTTCAAAATGTGGAACCAAAACTGCTGATTTGGAATGGTGTATTATTTTTTTAAAAAATTAAATATATATAAATAAATTATATTCTTTTCTCACTTTCATTTTTAATTTTATGTACAAGTTTTATTTTTTCAAATTTAAAATATATTTCTTTTATGACTTTTAAGTTTAAATTATATTTT
The DNA here is from genome assembly GCA_020080225.1 of Gynochthodes officinalis. Classification (NCBI taxonomy): domain Eukaryota; kingdom Viridiplantae; phylum Streptophyta; class Magnoliopsida; order Gentianales; family Rubiaceae; genus Gynochthodes; species Gynochthodes officinalis. The sequence goes on along the minus strand of CM034625.1, from coordinate 11,537,687 downwards.
TTTAAAAAACAAATTACATTTTTACAATATAAGTAAAATGTACCTTTTTGTCATGTTATCAAACCTGGACCGACTTGGCTGGTTCAATCGATGAATCGGTCCTCAGACCGGTTTGAGTTACTCATTAACTCAGTTGGGTTTTTTTTTTTTTTCTTTCTTTCTTTTACCTTGTTTTTTCTTTGAAAATATACAATTAATAACTTGAATGAGAATTTTATGCAGGAACTTTTTTAAAGGTCGAAATTATAATCTTATCGAAATTAAGATCATTAGGATGTGTGTTGTTTATTGTTTTTCTTATTATTTTACTTAGGGTATGTTTAAAGTGTGATGTATTTGAGAAAAGTTATATTGGAATGTGTGAAAATTTTAGTAGGTATTTTTTTATACAAAAAGTATTTTAGAGAGAAAAATAAGATTGAAGATTTTTTAAAATTATATGAGAGGAATTTGAATGGGGAAATTTAAATTTTGAAATAAAAATGTGTTTAGAGTGTGATGTTTTTATTTGAAAAAATGGTTTATTTTTTCTATTTGCAAATAGAAACGCCTTGTCCAAGCATACCTTTAAATGACGTTTCTATATCAATTCTTATGAGTGTGGATTTTGAATTTTATTATACTATTATGATAATATTAATTGTTTGGTTGTCTGTAAGTTAATATTTTATATTTTCTCTATATTTTAATATTATTTTTATTTTTTATTAATTTTATAAATTGACTCACTGGTTGAACCATTGACCCATTGATCCGAAGTCTCGACCGGTTCAATGACTGGTCCGAGTCTGATAACAATGCTTTTTTGTCACTTTAATTTTTGATGAGATAACTCTAAAATAGTCTTTTTCATATTGACGAATGATCTTTTTAATCACTCACTTTTAAAATAGGAACAAATGGTTATTCACATTTCATGAGTGTACTATTTGGTCTTTCAATACATCTCTTATCTTACAATTATTATTTCAAAAAAATGCAAAAACTATCCATACAAGTCTCTAGTCAACTATGAGTTACACAGGAAAATTTAAGCATGTGTTTAAGGAAGGTGCCGATTAGTATAAGAAATCAAGGGAGTTCAAAGTTAGTTGATACTTATTTCTCAGATATTATTATTGCTTCTTCTTCAAGTAAAGAAGTTCAGAATTCATGAGTTTTATTTTCACGTCAAATTATTTCATTAGACATTTGTCTGTTACAAAAAACTAATCGATTATGTATTTTTTAACATATCATATCAATCATTTTAGAGAATTCATGAATTACTTGATCATGTCTTTTTTCACGTTATATTAAAATTATGAATTTTCCCTAATAGTATCATTATCTTATTTCAGAAATTGTCTCCAATAATTCCTTTAGTTGGGGTTGAGTAAGAAGTTTTCAAGTTTAATGAAAAGAGTAATGATTGAAATAATGATAAATTATAGTGACTTTGTATAGTGACTGACTTGATAATTATAAAAAGACAAAATTATCTCTCATTATTTTGTATTTTATAATAAGGATAAAAAGATAATTTTATTTTTTCATAATTACCATATTAATCACTATAATTCGTCCCTATTCCCATCATTATTCGAATGAAAAATAAGCAAATGTAGTAGGTAAGGTGAGTTAGTGAATGGCGCATGACAGTTGATCGGAGCACCACCAGGCGGTTTTCGGTGTGGATAGGGTTGACACGTCATAGTGGTGGGACCTGTCATTTGGGTCCTTGTCAGATCACAGTCAGACATAAAATTCCTAAACTCTGACGTACGAGAGCACCGAAAAACTATATTACCCAGTCCGAAAATGACACGTGTAAATATCCCTCATTCTCTCGCTTCATCGATGAATACAGAGAGTGGCCTTCATCTCATCCTCCACTCCCGTCTCACTCTCTTCATTTCTCCACCACCATTCAACCGCCGTTCCTGATTATCCTCTCTTTCAGTCTTATACACAAACACTTTTGTGGACTATTGAGCTAAGGCGAGATCTGACTACTCCGACTGATTTTTGGTATGAGGTCTATCGTTTCCCTGTCGTTGAGTTCCACCATGAACGCATTCCCGGCGAGAACGACCCAGAAATGTTAGACCCATATGCTGTAATTCACGTTAGATCTAAAGTATGGCTCCGCAAGAGGAAAAAAATGTTGCCCAAATCCTTCTTTGAGATTTGAACCTGGCTTAGTTTCCGTGATATTGAAATTGGTGTTAGTTGTAGAAGGAAGATAAAAAAGATTTTATCTTTATCAGAAGGCCATGCTTTAAGCTTGCAAAGATTTGATCTTCATATGTTTTGGATATTTTTTGTATGACGATGATAGTTCTTCTCAAATAGGAAGGGGTTCTGTAGTGTTAATTGAGTAGTATTTGTAGATAGAGATGGAGGTGAGGTTGGTGGAATGAAGAATCTTTAGGTAGACGAGGCTTGGAAAAGTGGAATTTTCCTTAGTGGCAAAAATGAGCTTGGACGCGGCTGAGGAAGAATCAACCCAGGAATTGCATATTCCAGCTGATATAGAATGGAAAATGTTGGACAAATCCAAGTTTTTCTTCCTCGGAGCTGCCTTGTTTTCTGGGGTTTCAGCTACCCTGTACCCTGCAGTGGTTTTAAAAACCCGACAACAAGTGGCGCAAACTCAAGTTTCTTGCATTAGGACTGCGTTTTGGATTGTTAGAATTGAAGGACTTCGAGGTTTGTATAAAGGATTTGGGACTTCTTTGACAGGTACCATACCGGCCAGAGCATTGTACATGGCTGCATTAGAGATCACTAAGAGTAATGTGGGTACTGTAGCGATTAAGGTTGGGTTTCCCGATACCACTGCGGCTGCTGTGGCTAATGCTGCTGCTGGAGTAAGTGCAGCGGTGGCTGCACAGATGGTTTGGACCCCGGTTGATGTGGTGAGCCAGCGCCTCATGGTGCAGGGTGATTGTAATACGCAGAAAATTAGTAATTCATCGTCTTCAATCAAGTATCTAAATGGGATTGATGCGTTTAGGAAAATTGTGAATGCAGATGGACTCAGAGGACTCTACAGGGGATTTGGGATTTCGATTTTGACTTATGCACCTTCTAACGCAGTTTGGTGGGCATCTTACTCTGTTGCTCAGAGGCTGGTTTGGGATGGAATTGGCTGTTACTTGTCCAAGAAAGATGACGGACTTAGAAATGGTGTCGGCTCTTTAAGGCCTGATTGCAAAACTGTAATTGCCGTTCAAGGGGCCAGTGCATTCATGGCTGGAGGAGTTTCGGCCGTTATAACTATGCCTTTGGATACAATAAAAACCAGATTACAGGTTCTGGATGGAGACGATAATGGCCGAAAGGGGCCAACTTTTGGGCAAACATTAAGGAATTTGGTTAGAGAAGGTGGCTGGATGGCTTGCTACAGAGGACTCTTACCGCGATGGGCTTCAATGTCCATGTCTGCTACTACAATGATCACTACCTATGAGTTCCTCAAACGGCTTTCAGCCAAGAATCAAGAGGGTTTGACATGATGATCGTAGAAAAAGAAAACAGTTTCACATAGCTTTGATTTGTTTTCTCTTTTTCATGATGAATGATTATTCAAACTTCTGGACGCAACTAATCTCTCTTTTTTGTTATTTAAGCCCCGATAAAAATGGTTATCCATGTAATCAGTAGCTGCTACTTTTGCTATGCATGCTACTTCAGTGTGCACATCTTATTTAGGCTCTTCGAATCAACCTTCTTTACTACGCAAGTAATATTTATTTTTGTGCTTTTGAACTCTAGTTCTCAATTCAGAGTTCCTCTTTGATAGGCTGAAGAGTAGATTTTTTTCAGATCCTTAACTATGGTCAGCTTAGTGAGGAAACGTCCAAGAGTCCAAATCACCATTATGCATAAGGATAATATCTGTTATTGAGCAGAGGAAGGTGGAGGACGTGTTGTTGAGGTAAGTGGGATATACCCCTTTTGCTGGCAGAACCCACTAAGCATGTGAAGAAAGACAGACTCAGATCTCTGAGTGCCAAAATTTGTCATGTAAATCTTCAAATCTCGTGCAAAATTTCCTCTTCTGGTAGCTGCATTAATTAGCACATCCCAGATGGGCTTTGTTATCACTTCCATTGCTTTTATAAACACATGCTGAATTAATCGCATCCATACATTGAGGGTAAGTCAGTAGATCTTTTAACTTGGATAGAGGTGTGGAGTTTATAACTGGGATAATCTCTCAAACACTGCGAACTGCAACTAATTTTTGCCCCTTTAAGTTTGTCTTGGAATAAATATTAGCTGGGGAATATTTAATGGATATAAAATAATTTGACACATAAAATATTAGCTGGGAACGCAATCAACTTACCATCGTTACTGTTACAAGGAACTACTTGTGACTTGTCAGCTTACATCAAATATATAGGAAGTTAAGAACAAAGAAGGTGACCCAAAAGGGTCTGAACGAGTTGTGTTTAGTATCAACTTTCAAACAGAATATGAACTGTGAATTTCACGACACTAGAAACATTTAGATTTAAGGAAAATAAAAGTAAGAATGAGGTTGATTTGCTAAAGTACAAATTACTGGTACTACGGCAACAGACGAGTCATCTATGTACCAAGAAGTACGCATTCCAGGGTTAGCTCTAGATATGGTTCTGAAACAAAGAAGAAATGCGCTTGCTTAAGCAGACAGACCATTAAGACTACAAAACTAAAGAAAAATCTGCAATATCAAGTGCGAGCTCTCTTGTTGCTGCATGAGGGGCACTTGTACTGCTTGATATGCTCAGCTTTGGCAGGGGTGATCTTTACACATTTCCCATGGAACCACTTCTCACATATGTCACAACATATCCAGAACTCATCTGATGCATAATTCTCGCCACAGGCCCCGCACAAAGTGTCACCATGCTCTTCTTCATCTTCTTCATCTAATTCTTCTTCATCATCCTTCGGCTGTGGCTTTGCATATTTTCCTTTAGATTCAGGTGGCCGCTGCTATTGTTACGCACATTACAAAGCAAAAGTAAGATTCACAAGAAAAGATTGAGCTGAAGAATAAGATAATAGGACAGAATTCCATGAAGTCAAAAGATTGAACTTAAAATTCATCCACCAAATATAAAAGGGGAAACCGCAGATTCAGAATAAATAACATTAGTGAAATTATGGAAATGCAATCACAGAGTACAAAAAACAATCACACACAAGAACATCAATAAACATAATCTTCTTTACCGCTTTAGGATTTGACTTGGATTTACTGCTGTTATTTGGTACTGAAGATTTCTCTTGCTCTTTCTCTTTCTCTTTCTCTTGTTTCTTCCCAGCGCCAGTCACAACTTCAAATACTGTAGGGAGATCATTTATCATGTTGAAAAGCCGTTTCCTGTATAAAAATATATGGAAAGAAAAACTCAATGATAATAATCAGCAGAAGAAAATAATCAGTTTTAGTTCCTCAAGTTTTCCTGGTATGTTACCCCACAGTTCAACATTTTTCAGTAAGATATCCGTTTACTTTTCCGAATTATTTCAAAAAAAATTGTGTCTTAACTAAAGGGTTGCTGATTTGGATAAAAACCTGTGTACAATGGAGATATCGGTAATTGCAAAGCAGTCAAGCTTGTTCAACCAATACATCTCGTGATTAATCAAGTAAACACTTGGCTGAATAGAAGTTCTAAGCGTAGCCTAAAAGTGGAAGTTGAGTTTACGCATTCCAATTTTGTCATACCACCATTATACAGATTTTGGAGAGTAACGACCGAAGAAAAAGAACTTAAACAATCATTAATAATTGCCAGACCCCAAAACACATGAATTTCTTAATTGAACTCTACAGCCATTTGCGTTTTTCCCTGATAATTGTGGCTAACTTTTCAGTTTTGTCTGCCTTTATTTGGCCAAAGTTTTCAACTCTTGATGACTACAAAATGTCAACAGCATACCTGTCTGCTTTGTCAAATCCAAATCTAGAACCGAAGTAGAAGGCAACAGAAAGCAACCATGCATCACTGTGTACAGCAACTAACGATAACCAGTCCTTTTCTTGCATACCATCCCTAGCAAAATTAATGCCCAGAGCAGGTTCAGGCAGTTCAGGAGGTACCTCTTCTGCTGGTAAATTTACCTCCCAATGTTCACTGGGAAAACCATACAAGCACAAATTCTCCTTCTCTACAAAGGTATAAAAGGTAAGTTAAATTTGCTACAAGGATAATAACTATTGTGAACCATGAAAAGACTAAAGACAAGTGCCAATTACACGGCTGAATAGATTGCACACAAGATATCTAAAAACCATCAGGAGAAGATTTTACAGTCACCCTCGAGAATAATAACCAATAACACTCTACTTTCAGCTTTTACATACAACAATAAATAACATGGTTAGAAGGACAAGATACACAAAAACTTCCCGTAAAGGTGCAAAACATGTATGCAGTCTCTGTAGATGCATCACAAAAGCCAAAATGGACAGAGTTGATAAGGAATTAGTTTTCTTTTCAAGACTAGCACAACATTACAAGTGACAAGCATACGAGATTAACCCATCTTGCATATCAATTAACCAAGATAAACATAGATACTCCAGGCTAGAGAGGCAGAACAAACATTCTCAGGCGCCAAAACTTTTTCCTTCTAGAACAGCTACAAAAGAGTATAATTTTAACTGGACATAGTTGCAAATTTGCAACGGTCAGAAAAAATACCAAAACTGCTGAAACTCTTGATGTGTGACCACTATTGAGACCTATGGAATATCAGTAAGTTATAAAGTTTGCATATCAAACGTATACGAGTAAATGAACAGAATTCACAAAAGAACAAAGAGAGCTGTATTCTTCTTACAGAAACGTATCAATGATATTACACCATCCCATGGGTTTTGAGCAACACATGAGTTTCAAACTTTGTACCTAATACTAAAGAATGTATAATGAAATCCGCTTCTTTTACACTACAAAATTCAAGTTTCCTTCCCGTTTATTTTCTTTTTTATGAAACACTTAACCAAAATAGCGAAAATAAATAACGGGATGCCTATTCATTAATCATTAAGTTAAGAGATAAAGCCAGCCAAACTCTTACCCGGGTCACACTGCTCATAAAAATCTTCCACGTCTGCACCACCCCAAACAAAAGAAAAAAGAGAGACAGAAAGTTAAAACTTGCTTAAATTTTCATAAAAAGAATGAAACTTAACAAAAAAAATCATGGAAGGAAGACGAGAACCAGTTGTGAGAGCTTTAATCAAGCCAGCTCGTCGGCCCTTCAAATCTCTAAACACCTCTTCCACTGTCCGAGGATTGTAGCCTCCGTCCATTATCAATCCCACCAAAAGATAAAAACTTATTCACTTGTCTTCACTAATACCAAAAAGTTTCAACCTTTACAAACAAAACAAAACAATTCAGAGCTGTAAAAGCTAAAAAACGAAAAACCCAAGAAGGGTTCTGCAATTTGGACGTGTAATTAACTGACTGTCTGGAATTAGAGCAGAAAGAAACAGGTCTGATAATGGAGAATGAGCAGAGGATGTGCAGCCTCGGAAGAGAAGGCGAAGCAGAAGTAGTTTTTAAAGTTTGAGAGTTTCCTGGGACTACTGATGTTATGCTGGTTTTAGTTTGTTTAGTAATTGTTTTTGGGGGCGGATTTGAATCTGAAGAATGTGGACGGGTTTAACTATATTTCAGAGTGGGGTGATGAGTCCGAGAACCCACTGGATCTCTCTCGAATTCTTATTGGACTGGACCGGACTGTGAGCCTCTCTTAATTGTCCATCAACCCTTTTGGTTTTGGTTTCTTGGACTGGGCCAATCAATCCACTTATGGGCCAACTCTAGACATTAGTCTCATTATTACTCAATAAAAATTATTATGCTAATATGGGCTTTCTTTGTAACCTTAATTAAGTTCTTTATTCTAACAATTTTAAATACAGTTGAGTTAAGTTCATCCTTTTATTTTCTTGCGGGAAATTCGCAAAAAATTAAAAAATATATACATTGGAACTTCATATTCGTAAGGTTTAAATATGGCCAAAATAACATGACGGGCTAATTAGATGATGAAATACATTGTTCAAAATCTGGCATTTCTGAAGCGGAAATGATAGCCACAAAGCCATTTTAACCAACATTCTCCATACGATACAGCTTGAATGAAGTGGAGAACATTCACCAAACTCATTAATACTATCAATCAGATCAAGCCAACCTTCTTGATTTGTGTTACAAGCAACTACTAGAAACCATATCTCTAATAAGTTAAATTGCATTGTAGGCAAAGACGCACTAGAATGCTAACTAAAAAGCCAAGGATGACTTCCCTCTTTCACCAGCAACCATATACTGCTGAACATGGATTGCTGAAGTTTTCTTCCCCTATCACTGGAGGACTGAGAGAAATTGCTGAGTGCTTTCAATTCTACCAACATTTTGAGGCTGATAGATAGCAAACCTGAAATCCTGAAGGTGGAAGATATTCTCGCTGTTGGAAGCACCAGTGATGTCTGAGCAAGTAGTCTTGGAAATCTCTTCATTGTCATTTTGTATCATGCCTGAGCAAGAAATCCTGGAAATCCCTTCATTGTGATTTTGTATATGATGCACTTCGGATCCTGCCGTTGGCATCTTTAATTGAAGCTGGCAAGGACTTGACATGTCTTGACCACTAGTCTTCACAATAGCCTTGGACTCCTGGAGCTTCTTTATGTTAAGGAAACGCCCCCCAGAACCTCTTGCCCTTTTTAAAGCATGAAGATGCCTAGACTCATGAAGATAAGGCTGAAACAAAATTGAAACAGTAGCACATTATTGATGCATTGGGGCAAACCATAGTTCAGGAAACCCAAAGGGAGAAATAAGGAAGCTACTAATTTCTGACCTTTCGAAATTTTGGAAGTTTGTTTTGAGCCTCTCGCTTAGCACGGGATTCTCTACGCCTCAGAATTGCCCTGATCTGTTTGGCATTGACATATATAGGCTCATCTTGTGCAGCATCAGGAGGAAGTGGCACACGATTAGGCGCCATGCCCATCATCTGGGAAGGTACCTGATCAAATATAAATGGAAGATATCTCATAAAGAAGCATGCATGTATTAGACAGTGCTTCACAAAACTGGTGTGGCATTATATAGCATTCCAGGTCATGAACTACTTCATGATAGTATCACAGGGAAAAATCACTGGCCTCAGGAATCCAAACCAAACAAGCAACTAGACATAATAAAATTAGCTGACTCCCCGGTACTAAAATTCTCAGAAAAGTACCCCATGACATTCTCATGTAGTTCAAAGTCTAGATCCTGTGAAACAACGTAAATGAAATTGAGTAATTTGAGAGATTATAGAACTTTTCTATTACACGAGAATCTTTTTGACAGGAAAAGCAGTGTAGCATAAAACCAAAGGAGATGCAAAGTGGGAAAAAAAAACTAAAAGAATTTCAAAATTGGGAAGATCTTTCTAGAAGACGCTAATGAACATTGAAAAATCTGCAGTGTCATCACAAAGCTTGGCATATTCCTACATAAAGAAAACATTACCAAATAAATTATGCTACCACTGATGGTGATCCAGACTTTTTTCAATAGAAGAATCAGCTCAAACATAGCAGCTTTTTTATTTATTTACCCGTGCTTTCCACAGAAAGCAGTAGATTTGTATATAAGAATATCTACAAAAATGGGAAGGAGATGCAGAGCGAAAAATCCATTGTCAGGAAAAGAATAGTCAAAGAAACTGCACAATAAACCTCCCCAAACCGTTTCCTCCCCTCCTTAGTCCCATCAATTTCGAAGCTTTATCTCCATCCCTATGCAAAAATAGGCATTCAAGAAGATAAGCTGAATAAAGAGTATCTCCGGCTTAAGTTCGTTCACATATTAGAATACAGATCTTCATATTTACTTCGAAAAGAAAGATTCATTCTCCATGTGAAACAAGTAACGTGCAACATCAACAACGGAAGAGATTTAACACTTTTCTAATACTTACCATAGGATAAGGGCCATAACCAGCAAATAATCCACGATGATATGGATCAGGATAAGCACAAGGAACGCTAGCCTAAGAAAAAGGATCAAACAAACACATCTTCACTTGTTAAAATTTGATCAACATATTCAAGAATGTCACATGATTAACTCAATCGGACTCACATATTGCCTGTAATCAATTGATGAAAAGGATAAACCATTATCCTGAAATGATATAGTGGATTTACTTTGGTCCTCTTCAGACTTTACATGTGCTCCACCAAAGCCTGCCCCAAACAGACAATCCAATTATCTACATCCAAATGAAGTAGGACACAACCAAAATACTGAAGTAAAAATATAGCAAAACACAAATATAAAGAAAAAAAATAATAATAGACATACGTGGTTGGATTGGCATGGCACTCTTTCCACATCCTTTGGTTTCCAAACTACCCTCTCCTGGGCAAGATTGGCCAGTTGACTGGGTGGAAGACGACTCCTGGTCTTGAAACTGCAAGTGCAACTGCTTAGCATTTTGAAAACAATCCATTGGAGATGCCATCTTGAAGCTTAAATTTCTTGACACAGTTGACTGTTGCTCTTGTGAGTCCATAGAAGGCCACCAAGAGTGGCCATCACTAGTACATGGGGCCATCGAGTGACCGTAGCTAAGATCATAACCTTTTTTCAGGAAGCCCTGCATTATCGAGAAATATGAATGATACTCTCACAGAGCACTGAAATTACACCATACACAACCTTCAACTTATGTCACCACATTCCCTATCAGCAACCAGTTTACCTGCTGAAGAAGTTACACTCGTGAAATATTAGTTTCAAAAGGAAAATTTGAAGTACAGATAAACACAATATCTTCATCAAGTATATGTCACAATTCCGACAAAAAGGAGAAGTTGAAGGTAAGTACCCATGTAATTCTTAAAGCAAGAGTGCTGCACACTATGTATGCCAGTTTTAGGACCATCACCTGCCTTGCATGTCCTCTGCTGTAAATTATGGTTTGGTACAGTCTCTCTTTTTTATTTTTCTTTTTTTTTAACTCTCTCTAAATATAGTATATGATTATTGGGCTCATTCAAATGCCTTGACATTGGGATTTTCTGAAGATTGCAAAACGCTTTACCAGAATTTTTACAAGAAATTATATGTTAAAACGTAGATACTGAAATACTAATTCTCAAGGCCAAGAGAATAAAACATCAGGTGATTATATTTTATGCATTAGAGACAAGGCCCATTTTACACATTAGGAAAGCAATGGCGTGTGCACCAACTAATACAAGAAAAATACTCACGCACATAGAGCAGTAGCACTCTAGTGACCATTTCATTTTATTTTCTTTATCCGTTAAAAAGGGAAACTACTACAAAGTAGGTTCAGCTAAATCAGTAGTTATAGCAGTTAGAGACAACATATCCAGTTTGTGCTAACAAGATAAAGTAAATTACCCAAATAAAACTGGCACTTCCAGAAAGGAAGTATCACAGGGTAAAATTCGACAACAAGAAAACATCAAATACCAAAAATACGATCATCCAACAAAACAACTCCAACGGAGAAAGTCAACGAAGGGAAATTTTCATTCTTTTTTCCCCCTTGTTCTTTCTCTTGGAACTGTGGATGTCGTATAAAGTTGACATTTTTATACATAAAGCCAAGGACTTTATAATGGAAGTGCATCCCAACAGGCAATACCCAACAAACGAACAAGCACACAAGAGAACTAAAAGCTCAGATAATCGAGACAACAAACAACAGTCTCCAATAAATCAACAATGAAGGGTGAAACAAGAAAAAGAAACCTTCTCAAAACCTCCAGAACTCGAATAGCAAATGGATATTTCATCAAAAACAAACAAAAGAAAAGGGAGCTCAAGTGCAAAATTAGGAAGGAAGAACCTTTGGATTGGTAAAGATTGACTAGAGTCGTAAGGATGGACTTGGGCGTGTCCCCTTCCTTCCCAGACTCACAAATTACTCTCTTTTTATTCTGGCTTTAGCTGCTGTTTCTTCTTGGCTTTGCTTGCAAGTTTTCAATCTGCTTTTCTAGTGTTTCAACTCCTAGAAACAACACCTCCTTGCCTCCTTTTACCCATCAAAAACAAATGCACACAGAATGTTCGCCACCTGCCCATGAGTCTACCAGCCAACACCACCACAGGCACTGAGGCACACACGCTTTTTAATAATAGTACTATATTTATAATTGCTTATAGAAAATGCAACTTTAGCATTCTAGAACAATGGATTAACGCGCGTGAAAGTTCTTTGTCGTGTAATGTGATGCAGTATTAACTATTAAATAATCTATGGATGATTATTTAAATTATAGACTCAAAAGTCCAGATAAGTTCGTATTATTAGTGGCATGAATTAACCTCAGCCGCCCTGACTCTTGGTTTCTTTAATGAATTCTTGCACTTTGTTACTGTTAGTAATTTGACCTCAACCAAATTATCCAATGTTTATCTCTTCTGGGATAGGCACAATTATAATTAATTATTTGGCCTTATAATTAAAGTTTCTTGCTTTTCTGCACGATGCCTTTGTTTTCCTCCTCCAACTTAACCACTAAGATTTAATTGTGGCAGAACTTACCAGTCTGAAAAAAGGGCATCCTCCCCGGACCCCGCCCCTTAAATTGTTTTTTAGTTCTTTCCTGACAATTTTGATTGTTTACTGTATAAACACGTATCAATTCGGGAGCAAAGATATCAATGCAGAATCAATACCTTTTCTTTTCGTTTAACCTTTTATGCATGCATATCTCAAATGTCAAATATACGAAGAAGACTTAAGTGGTCCCTTTTGATGCAGGCATTAAAGAGGTAACAACTAAACCTGTCTCCCTCACACTGCTAAAAAGAAACACTAACTACAGTAACTGGATAAATTAATTGATATAGGTACAAAAGATAGACAGCATTGATCTTGAAAACTTTTATTCTTGTCAGGCGGCTAGTTAAGTTGCACCAATCATGAATGGACAACCGATCATACTTTAGTATTGATGAGATTCAGTGGCATAGTTAGTGTTTTGCACTTTACAGTGGACAAAAAAAAAAAAAAAAAAAACTTAGTCGGCCATTTTGACTGCTACCGTTATCAAACTTCGAACGTGCATTACATTTGGATGTTCTTCGTTGTTTACGAGGTCAAAAAAAAAACCATAAGGAATAACTACAAACAAAAGGGTCAGAAGTATACAGATTCTTGAGTAACCCCTGACTTTTGGGTGCAAGCTGCTTCTATTTGCGAATCAGCCAATACTTAACGAGTTTTGGTGTATTGCCGAGCCTGCATCCCTTGAGGTCACCATGAGAATTAGTAAAATAAGAATACCACTAGGTCCACTATTATATGCTTGTACACAAATATCAGAGCCAGTTGGTTTTGGACTAAGATAGTCTTAGCTTAATTTAATGCTCTACTCACCACCTCTGCTAATGCGACGACTGTTTATAATATTCAGTCATTTAGATATAATGTAAATATAGCTTTTTAAACTAAGAAGAATCTCCAACTGTCTCATTCCCTTACAACACTACTAGTCCTGTTGTAAAATAGTACCGTTGAAGTTTCAGATAAAATAACAATGATACTGTAAAGAGATAGAAACACTATTAGTACATAATAGTGGAATATAAGATCTAATCTCTTTTGTGAGCTCATGCATGCAGATGCTGGGGCAAAGGTGGGACATGTGGAAGCAGTAGTAAGTAGAGTCTACAGTCCATGCTGCCTGTCATCTATTATATACACGCTACTAATACTTTATCTATGCCAGTGGACATAATTTAGTAGCTTGATATGCTTCACATTGATGAAATCATACGCTCTAACTGGATAAGAACAGAGTTTAAATGGTCGGCCTACCTCGACTAATTTAAGTTGTATAGTTATCCAATATATAAATCATGAAGAAGAGCTCCAAAATTGTTAATCTTGGAGCTTACCGTAACAGATAAGGCCGCAGGCACGGCAGAGGTTTGTCGTCTGTTTATGTTGCGTTGTATTCATTTGTTATCTCTCGTATGTACAGAGCTACTCTTGTTGGAGGTCAATATTGTTATCAGAAATGGATCATTGGCTGATCAGAAAGATAAACCAAGAAAATCAAATTGATCACCATCCAAACAGCTGGGCATCACTTCTATACTCTTGATTCTGGTCGTTAATCTTGAGGAGTTGCAGCCGGACGGCCGCCAATTTTGGATAACCTAACTGATACTTTGATCAAAATGTGATAAATTTCCGGTTGAAGAGAAATGGACACCGTAGAACACCACCACCCTAAATAGCAAAGAATTCTCGAAATGCCACAATAACGCAATGACTAAAAGACTAAAGAGACACAATTCGGAAAACCTAGTTTGCTTTGCGTCAACCCAAAATGCCAAAATGCACATCCATCAGCTTCTTGCTTTCTTTTCTACTAGCAAAATGTATTGCGTAGTCTCCTGCACAAATAAAGTGAGATGCATGCAATTCTCAAATAGCCAAGATATTGGACAGAGAGTAAACGACAAGTATTAGCAATCATTGTGTAAACAAAAAATTTCTTAGTAAACAAAATCACGCGTTAGCCCAAAAAAAAAACACAAATAATCCAAAAATCAACTTACGGACTAACAGAGTAATTACATATATAATGAAACGGGAAGAAACAATAAGAAGAAAAGATATGTCAAAAGTCTCAGACAAAAAAAAACAAGGTAAAGATATTTTCCAAAGGACCTAGCAAAGAAAAATAAATAAATAAAGTCAAACAACACAAGACCTTCAAATACTGTAACTAAAAAATTGTACAAGGTTGTGCCACCACATCTTTGTAACTAGTATTCCCTTGCTTAATGTGCTTTTATATAAGCTATTGGATCTTTTGTCATCTGCTGGGCTCATTTACCAAAAAAATTGGTCCAAGCAGACTGGGGTCAGCAATTTATTCCTATCAGCAAACCGATGAACCAGTTCCAAACCAACCACCCTAAAACTCTCTCCCTTTGTTGTAAGGCATTTCCTGTCAAACGCAGACCACCCAATTACATGAGTCTCTTGATTTTGTCCAACCACAGGTCAAAAACAGAGAAAAATATGAGTACATAAATCAAGAGAGCAGTCTGATGTGCTATAATAAATTACAACTGCAGCTAGTCATACAAATTTTGCACTTTCTCTTACATCTGAACTAATGTGATATGGGAGGAGATAGATAATCAAGGTCCTATAATACAATTTGTCACTAGATACATCATACTACTCAAAAAGCCGAGCAAGAAATAACAAGAAACAAAAACACAAAACAAAACTTAACATGCAAGGAAAATTGCAAAGTAGGCTGGGATTTAATTCAGGTACTTTACTGGAGGCTGTGGCAAATGGAGTAAATAGTGAAGCACCAAAAAACACTTATTGAAGCCACAGAGATGCCAGACAGCCAGAGTCAAATCTGTGCACTGCTACTGGGGTTTATTAAAGTTAAAATCATAAAAAGAGATTCCAGTGAAAATATCAAAGAGTTGTCAGAACCCATAATACTATGGTTGGAAGCGGTAAATACCACTTCTAAACAATAACAACAACTCTAAGGCAACGAAGGAGTAATTTATCAACAAACTGATATGCTAAGAATTTCTTACAGGAGTATAGGTTGGCGGCATGTAGAGGACTTGCTGAGGGTGACCAATCATCATCTGCCGTCCATACTGCTAGGACAACAAAAGATGCAAATCAAATTAAGCAAACCTGCACACACCATAACAACAGCAATAAATAACACACACCTGAGGTCCACTTGGATGAAAATATGGCTGTGGTGTTGGTGCAGCCTGTGGATTGTATATGACAGGTTGGTGTGCTGTAAATGAGGGTCCAATCTGCAACGTAGGAGCTTAACATGGATTAAAAGCCAGCAAAATAATAACATGAAGACTATCTTCAACCCCCAAAAAAGAACATTATGCAAATATAACACAAGAAGAAAAGGAAGTCACCATGCTTAAATAGTAATACATGCTTAAAAGAACTATCAGCATCCTTGTGTGCATGGATTTTGTAGTTTTCTCCTTTTCTGGTATTGTTTACCACAGATGACATAAACATCTGGTCATGCAAGTTTATTGCAGCAGAAAATGAAGGGTTATGTGTTAAAAAGGCAGAAAAGGCCAGTGTCACTGCCAGAGATTGAGATAATGGGATTCATAAAAGATCTCATATTTGCAAGCCTTTATTTGAATAATAAGGAAAATCAGATCGAAGTAAAAGACACAAGACTTTTCACATCTTAAAAAGAGTTGGTAAGATGTTGCTCTAACAGGCTTTCCCTAGGCATGGAGTTTTCGCCTTCAATTTGGTATACCAAAACATAAGAAGGATACCGGGGGGGTTTAGATGGAATTCCCTGATACTACACATTTTGCTCCTAAGCCCCAAGGACAAGAAAGTGAGTAAAGCAGGAACTTTACTAAAGTGATCGTATTTAGGAAGTCAAGCAACCAAAACTATGTTTTGTTATTAAGTGAGAGCAGGAACTCACCCCTATGCCAACAGGCATACCATGCATGTGTGGTACAGCAGCCACATTAGCTGGATAATAAAATGAAGTATCAGACACTGGAGAAGCTGGTCTCAAAGGTGTCTGCGAAGGTATGAAACTCTTTGCATTCGGGTTTAGTTTGAATTCCTGAAAGGAAAAAGTTTGGAAGGAATAAAATAAAAATATAATTCAGAACAAACCAGTAAGACAGACAAGCAAACTTTAGCCTTTACTGGCGATATAAACAGATGTGCGTTCCTACCTTAGCATGTGGGTTTAGTGTTGATTTTTCAGAAGTCAATGAACCCACAGATGAGCTTGGAGATAATCCAGGGCCACCAGAAGCCAAGGCACCACCACCAGAGTCAGAAGTGGATGATGCAGAACTACTAGGACAGACACGAGAACTAACGGATTGCGCAGTCCCTATTGCCCTAGAAGACCCAGTTCCCTCTGACAATTCATTAGAAGAAGTAGCCTTTTCCTGACCTTTAGATGAAACATGTGACGGAGCATATGCAGTGGCAGTTGCAGACAATCCACCCCTATCAGAGCTTTCTTTTTTTGGCCACAGTGACGACCTGGAATCTGCAAAGTGCCCATGTGTCAAACACATAAACCAAAGATAATGCTTCAAGGGACACAAGTTTTTAAAGAATTCTCTATTCCACAAAAAAGAGTAATCTTCCTCCTTTTGGTAAGTTCCAGCAACAACAGCAATTCTGGAGAAAATTATGCTCCACTCACCCTCAGGTTTTGATGTTTGAGCCTCCTCAGACACCTGCATATCCATAACTAGGATTGTGTTTGTAAACAAATACTAAGCCAAAAATCTGAATAAAGCATACAACAGATGTAAAACACCAGCAGGAAAACCACTTGAACTTTAAGTACTAACCATTTGGTTTTCTATATCCTCCTTAGAGTAACTAGTTCCAGTATGGTCAGCACACTGGTTCTCATGGGACCTGAGATGAAGGATTGTTACTTCAAAACTTCACTACTTCAAATTCATTAAAAAGGAAATAAATAAATAAAGCTATTCATCAATGTAATATCAATAAATGAATATTCATGACAACATTCCAGGGACCTGATATCTCCCAAGGTTAAAGGATCTTTAGACAAATTCCCAGCTGAGAACTGCCTGGCATGATCATCAGCACCAGATTGATGTGCTTCCCGACTTGTAGTTGACTGACAAGAGAGAGTTTCATCCTGGCAAAAGAAACAACCAGAAAAATGGTAAGTAATATCCTGACCAAAATAAGGTCAGATGGTAGCTAAATATCTCAGAGCAAGTAACTAGTCAAATTTAGATGTGAGCAAACAGCCGAAACAGAACAAAAGCTCAAAATTAAAATTAGGGTACCAAGTGATTTAATTCATCACATGGACGTTTCAAACTAGACATAGCCTTAAACTGCACTGTCTCAAACAGTTAAAAAATTTCCAGACTGACATTTCATGTCCATGGTTTACCTTCAATGCAGAAGAGAATTGCAGTATACCATAAAAGACACTTCAATGGTAACAATAAAAGGGAAGAATGAATAGCCAGATACAACACATGTTCAACAGAAGAAAGTAGCCAGACACGAGAGAAACCAAGAAAGATAACAATTAAGAAATTAATGCATACCACAGGTGGAGATCTTGTTGATAAATGAGCTCCGTCATTGGGTTTCCCACCCACATCAGCAAACGACTTGCCAATTCCATAAACATAGCCACCTCCAAATGTTTCATCATTACGAGTATCCAACAAAATGTCCCCAATATCATCATATCCACTGTCATCAACCCCTCTAAAAACCGATGAAAATCTGGCTTCTTCGTCAACCTCGTATTTTTCATGTAGTTGTAATCCTCTTTCCTATTGAAAGACACCAAGTTTCAGATGCAAGAGAAATTAGAAAAGAAAAGAATGAAACCCATACACAATTAAATATTAAAAAATTCACATTTTCACCTCTGCCAGATGAAGATCATGTGTGTCCTCTCCCTCTATTTCTCTAGCTATTCTTAAAGCTTCCCTTTCTAACTCTTTCATCTGTGGGCCTTTTTCAAGTTTGGTTGTATAAATATCCTCAGTGAAAGTGCTCTTCACTCCAAACAAGGTTTCATTTGCTTCAAATTGATCCCAGCCCCTAAAAAGAGAACAAAATGGGAGTTGCATCAGCAAAACAACCATAAAAGAAGTTGAAAATCGACATCCTAAGGCTCATAGACAATTATAACATTTCCAAAGAGAAAATGGAAATGAAGTTTCAAAAAAAAAAAATTCACTTCAAATGTGACAACATACACACATTCATTTGAAATGCAATATACTCCAGATGAAATGCATATATATCATTTAACTCAATAGAAAACATATATATATATATACCATAATATTGTTCTTACATAAAGCATATAACTAGACAATTCATAAAAGGAAGCTTTTATAAAATACGGGATAGACAGAATCACCAATAATTTGCCACTTGTTGCCCAATAAATTAAAAAGAAAATAACTTGGGGGAGGATATATGAAAAACAATATTCATATGTTCAGCCAACTTATTATTCATGGAGGAAAATGTACAAAATGTTAACAAATAGAGCCTGTAAGAAACAACCTATCCCAGTGACCATCAAATATATTCTCAAGTTCAGGACACCCAGGATCATCATCTTCAGGGACCCAGCGTTCTAGTTCTCTCTCTGTGTCACCCCGACGTGATTGTGATATGCTGGAATCTATCAAAAGCTCCTGCTGTTTTTCATGTTGGAGCTCATTTGACAACCCATCCCTTGTCACAGGAACACCCTGCTCCAATGGTTATATTAAACATCAAGCAAAGCAACACAAGCCTACTCTGACCAATGAACCAGACAACAACAACCCACAAATGTGGACAGATTAACAATAGAAAACTAACTAATGTAAACCCCAAAATTACACTGCAGCAGACAAATAATAGAATTCATAAAGACAAAAAAAACCTTAGCTATAACTTGCACGAGTTCTTTGGCTGGTATGATAAAAGTCTTTGATGGTGGCTTCCTAACAGGATCTGAAAAGTTCTGTCCTCGAGAACCATCTTTAGTTAAATGAGCCATTTTCAGAATAATTCCTAAAACAAATGAATGCAAGCAGTGAAGTAGAAATGAGCCCATGTAACCACAAAGGGAAGAGAAAATGCAAAGCAATTTTGAAGAAAAATAACAAGGCATACCAAAATCTTTATCAACATTAAACACATGAAGTACTCCAGAAAAAATTGAGCCATCCAGGACCTGGACTTCCACATGATGCCCAATAAGACAAGTAGTCAAATAAATTAGTCGATCCCGTGAAGGGCTTCCGCGACCTGCCTCTTTGCCTGAAACAATTAAGGTTAGATATAAGAAGTAAATGAAACATCAAAGAGTTTAAGTCAGTAACCCAACCTATACTTGTGGACCGACTGGGATTTGCTTTTCCAGTCTGCAATTTATTATCCAATCTAGGGCCACCATCTTTTTCAATTCTACGACGGCCAAAACCATTAGCAGCAGATCGGGGCTGTACAACTTGCTGCACATTCATTTTGAAGATATATTCTCTAATATATGCAAGATTGAACAGTAGTCCCTTATTTACCTTCTGCATAGTAGACAAACAACATGAATAGACTTCTTTTGTATAAGGAGTCACAGAACTCTGCTAACAGTATACAACATGAGGGGAAAATGACTAATTTTCACAACAAAAAAAAGAAGAGCATGACATGGACCATTGGACAATTCAGAAATAGAAAAAAAAAGTTCATTTGAATATGATTCAAGTTGCAACAGAGATTTGCAAGGTCTGAGAAGCTAAAGAAAAAACTCATTTGACCAGTCTGTTTGGTTCAAATAATGTAACCTACTTTCATATTGATCCCATTGGTTCTCAGTCGTTACCCTTTATTTGCAGTTCCTTTGCAGATTTTAGATATAGAAGTCTAGTTAGGGTCGCCTTTCTTCCTTGCTAGATTGAAAGGTGTAATTTGTAGGAAGATAATTTAAGTAGTCTACGAAGTATATCTACTCTTTTGATTGCAAATGCATGAATGATTAGTGTTTAACAGTAATGGTGAGGAACACAAACTAACTGAAAATTGGCATATGGATCAACTTGTATTTCTTGCAATCTTGTAGACTTCAAAATTTGCAAGGAGGACCCTTTCATCCATATCCAAAGGGACAACATCACAACAGTAATATAGCACAATGTCTCCATTCCTGTACAGATTCTACTACAAATATCTCCTCCTCTCCAACCTCCTACTTCCTATTCTATATCATTGCAACTCATGACCGTCCAAAATATTTGAAGAACACCTTTAAAACCAGTTAAATACAACTGCAAACTACTACTACACCGGTGGTGATGACAGGTTGCAAGGGAAAAAAAAATCTAATAACCCATGTTTGCACAAATTAATAACTTGATCAATCATCTATAATAAACAAGCAATTAAAAAGTTGAAAACCTGAATAACCCTTTTTCCCAAGCAAGTCAATCCTATCTGATGTGCATTTTCAGTAATTGAAAGAAATCACAATGTTGCTCAGCCTACATTAGAAATTGCTCTAACCACTCTATAATCTGCAAAAATTTATTCTACCTAGCATAAATTACTCCACACAACTTAGTTCAGATAAGAAAATCGTACATCGCAGCGCCAGAAAGAAATAAGAGAAGAAACTATCCTTCAAAAATGCCAAAAAATCGCAACTTTAACACCACAAAATGATAAAAAAAAAATAGAAAATCGTTTTTTAATGCACATGCAAACCCAAATAATTAGTTCCAACTTATCTCAATCGCAAATAATAAAAGGCCAAAAGAAAAAACAAAGGAATTAAAAGCACGAAACCGCTGAACTAAATGTCAAAACCCTAGGAAAAAATCTTCCTGATGCCTTACCTTAAAACCCTATGATCCAGGCAGTATCTTGACACCCTATAGTGGGCATTCAAGTGAAAGTGGAAAGAGGTAAAAGGCTTCCGATCCGGCTGATTAAGGATTTGCAGGACGGGGGACGGAGGAGGTTTTGATGAGGGGCGAGGCAACGACACCGTATGAGGAACCACGCCACCGCTCTCTTCCTCTTCAAACTTTGGTAAATTGTTGGTAGATTGAATTGAATCGAATTGGTCGACCTCCCTGGAAGGATTGGTTTTGTAACTTCTTTTTTTTTTTCTTTTTTTCTTTTTTTTTTTGGTTTTGGTGGGCGGTGAATTTCAATGTCGGACTCGGACCCAACCACGCTAGCTCACAATCACAGTGCAGCGGTGCAGCCCGTGAAAATACCCGAAACAAAAGCTGCAATTCTGAGCATGGGTGGGTCTGCTTTTATTTTCTTTCGTTTCTTCGGTCTTCTTAGTGGGTTTGGGTTGATCACTCCGCCACGCTCCTCTCGTGGTACGTGAAAGTACGTGCTGTTTTACCCGGGAAAAATTATTTATTTTTCCTTTTATTTTGTAGAGGGAAAATCATTCTTAAATAAGGTTTTTGTTAAATTGAACGACTAATGATATCGACATTTTACTTTTAATTAATATCGCTCTGTATTTGTCACTAAATGTATAACCTTGAAAAAATATCAACACCACCTAAATTGAAATGACTTAAAATTGAATATTAAAAAAGTACGTATAAATTTCAACCAAAATTAATGCAAACATTTAGCCATTCCAATCTTAACATGGAGAGAAATAACAAGAGATTTATTTCATGCTCATTTGGGATTCTGGTTTGAAGAATCGTATGCATTTTCATGATACTCTCTTTCATTATGATACATGGACAACTGCGATCTGTCGTTAAAACATCGAATTTGATAATTCTCATAATTTCTTTCCATTTGTTCTCTCTGAGTGACTTTCATTGCCATATCAAAGCATATATTCAGTGGTAGTAGTAATAAGAAGGAGAAGATCCAGTGTCTATACAATTTACTAGTGATAGAGCTCCTAGGATAGGTAAAAAATGAAGAGTAAAAGAACACCATATTGATGAATGGCATATTTCTCAGTGGCTCAAATATGGGCTGCTTCTCGGAAGTTTAGAACGATTTCATATCCTTTTATTGTGGGCTGCGTAAAGATGGCCGTTTCTTTCCACATGAACATGAATTATGGCCAGCCAAAGCTAGGTGCCTATCCAGGCAAGTCCTAGCATCGATGTGCGAATCAGTTCTCGACTTCCACAAGACATGAGACTCGAAGAGTCCATATTTGACAGGAATGCAGAGGTCACGAAATCTTCAGTTTTTGCACTTATAAGTAATTGAGTATTTCACATGTTGTGTTATAGTGGTAGATTAATCTTCTCAGACCACTTGAAAATGTCACTGTACACCTGATCACCTCCCAACTCCTCTCCAGTAGCCCCAGCAGCAACCCTGATAACGTCCTCGACGAGAGCAAAATTACCCATTATATCAACATGAGCACCACTCTGGGTGCCACGACCCTCGAGAAAAAGATTAGATGGTGGAGCATGATCATACTCCCTTACAAAAGTTTTGATTCCTGAAGGATTGAATCTAGTTTTCCCGCGCCACCCTTTTGTGCACATGTAACCTGCACTCAAGACAGGCACAGTCTCATCCCCGTCAACAGTAAAAACTCCATTTTTCAAACACTTGCCTTCATCATCTTCATTTGCTGAGGTATCAATCTCAAAAGGAATATAGCAATCTGATGAAGGAGCCTGCCTATAAACATATGCTCTCTCAGTCGGGATTCCAACTCCGTACATTGAGTAGATCTCCATTTCAGGAGCATTTGGTAACCTGCATGGCCAAAAGTGCATACAAGTGTTAAAATCCAGGATAGTAAAATGGAAATTTTTTGCCATATGCAGTATAAAGAAGCTTCAAGTTAGATTCAAGAAACAGCTGATGTTCTTTGTTTGAAGGCTTGAGAGAAAAATGGTATATCTGTTCTTACTCTGTTTCCAGTGGATTTGACCAATATTTGTAGTGAGCATACTTAGGATCATCCAAATTATCAGCTATCCCATAGGAAAAGTGTGCATCACCGCGTGCCATCATTTTGGGAGCAATAAAATGCAACAAATCTAAAAGTTCTCCAGCTGTATAAACCTTGTATTCTGCAACTGCTTTGATGCCACCAATACCCATATCATGATACTCAGTCCAAACATCCCGACATGTATTATTTGCAACACTGCTGCCCTTAACTGCATCCTGCGTGCAGACAACAACTTGGACTATTTAATGCTAGAACCCTAGAAGACTCGTTCTATGGATAGACTGACAGAGTAAGAACACAAACTTGAACTTTAGACTGCATACAGTAAAAAAAGATGCAAAACTTGAGACTTTATATCTGATTGTAAAGAGATTTAATATTTCTTGTCAGTCAGATCACCAATATCAGATATTGGTTCACAAAACCACATCTTTGGATCTACAAGCACACTAAATACTTCCAAAATCCTAACTATTTGTTTTTCCTTTCAATCATAATTGGTAAAATGAAATACAATTCTGAGACTGATTTCTTTAGCCAAGCAATAATCTGGGCAATATTATGATATGGTCTCATTTATGACTCAAAGTGAATAAATAGAGGTGGTCAAACTATAACAATGTATTTTGATTTATCAAATGAAATAAAATGGAGGAGGAATCCCCATAATATCACAGATATATGAAGAGAGGTTACCCTAAAGTCAATCCTCTTAATCTCAGGTGTAGGTGCTCGTGCAACATCTTTTCCAAATGATATTATTCTTCCATAGTTGATATCCCTTGAATTAGATTCCATGCTGCTGTTTTCACTGCCGCCTGAGTTCTCAGTAGAATTGATTCTTTGCTTTCTCTTCTTACTAGGAAGATCACATTCTTCTGGTGACCAATCAAGACCACCCCATATAGTATCCCCACCTTTTGGTATCATTGACATAGTCGAGTCCCATGTTCGGGTCATCTTCATTATGTATTGTAAGGTCTGTATGTGAAATAGATCCTTATCCAGGGCACCTGGTGCAATTGCCCTGTATTTGAAGCAGAATGTTAACGCCAATGAGGCAATGACGTCCCATCACAGCATGCTTATATGCACAAATAAATGGTACAATAAGACCCTTCAGGCATAAAAGTAACGTTCATATAAAGTTGAAGAATTTCAGGCATATATAGGACTCCTCATAACATATAAATGAGTAACGGCATTAAACCTACTAAAGCACCAAGAAAATTGACAGCCCATGCGGACTTTAAAGACAAAGCCTTACTGCCAAACGGTAAAGCCCACATATAAATGGAAAAGCAATGTGCTTCCTTAATTGTCTTACTAGAAAGGACAGAACAATATAGCTGTTATTATCAAGGTGAGTATAATTATTCCTACTTAATAATTGCTATTTGTAACTTCCAATTCCATGTTCATCCAATGAAGAGAATGTAAAACTGAATCATTCAATACCTGGCTACAGCGATATCCCTGGCCTCCGCAGAGAAAAGCCCAGAGACAGCTTTTGGAACACCTAAAAAAGGTCCTCCAATGTTCATTACAGCCTTTATATGCTTGGCACACCAATCTGGTCCACCACCACCACCCATTGGAGCTGGCGCCTCTACCCACTTCATAAAGTGCAGGAAATATAGGGCTCCCATAGAGTGTGGAATTACAACTGCCTTCTTGCCACCATTTGTAGCCACCATCAGTTCAATATTACTTTTTATACGGCTAAGGGTCTGATCACGTACCTGATCGCATTTATATTTAAAACTTCAGAATCAGAAATACAAGCATCAATTACTTTTCAGCTTCAACTATATTGTGCATACTAACACTGAACGCAGAAAATCAGTGTGTACCTCAGTATTCTGAAAGGAAAGCCTCCAATCATATGCAGCCATACACATGGTTTTTTCCTCGTATCCAATTTGGGCCAAATTAGCAATCAGAACTGCCCAGACAAAGTATCCAGGAACAAAGTAATCTGCGGCAACAAGTCCATGGACAGCCCTCACCCTGATACCAGAAGGATCCAAACCAGTTTCATTGTCCAAAGACAAATGTTCCACCCAGCATAAAGGTCTGAAAATACGTGAAAAAATGACTGATAAGTGTATATGGGAAATGCAAGTAGCATATTTTTGGCCAATGAGCCATCCAGAACTCATTAACAATTCCACAGTAATCAGTAAGAATAAGCAATGGCTTAGAAGTGTTAAGTATCAAAAGCACCGTAGTAAGTACTGCACAACTTGCATGTTGGATGATTATAGCATGTGACATCTTGTTTCTATGTTTTTCGTTTCCATAACAGCTTAAGTAAATCATTAATTCCATGACTAAACTTAAAAAAATAGCCCAAAAAGGAAACTTGCACTAGCCAAAAACCATGACTGAAAGCTGAAGGGTAATATGCAACTTCCTATGCATGTATCGAATAATAAAATAAGCTTAATCTAGCAGTTTTGTTTGATATAACCATAATTAAACGGCTTTTAACTAGAAATGAAGCTGAAACCAAATAATTGGTCCCTCAATCTTACTCTAATTTGCACAGTCTAAGATTGCGATCATCAAGTACATAAAGATCACCTACTGTCTGAAATTTGCTCCCCAATATAATCAGGGAAGGCAACTTCAAGTCAACAAATGAGACCACTGAAGAAATTTGTTATGTAGAGGTAGATATATATTGAAATATACGGGAAATATATAATCAGGGAAGGCAACTCCAAGTCAAAAAACTGCAAGGAAGAAATTGATATATATACACACAAATAAAGGAAGAAAGAACGAAGCACACACAGACACACACTCACAGTTAAATCTTCTTACGTAACTCAAAACTTTTATATAACCAAATATCAATTGAGCCAAAAGAAGCTTAAATAGCAAAAAACAGATAAATAAAATTCCAGAAAAGTGATGGTAAAAAAGGTAACTTTATCATATACACCTCCTGTAAACTTCACCAAAAGTGCCACCCCAGAGGCGTTTGCGAAACAACCCTTCAGCACACTGATGCCCCTCCCAAAGCTCGAGTCCCCCAGTAACAATCCCGGGAACAAAAACCACCGGATGCTTCGCCTTTAATCCTTCCTTCCGCAACTTAACTCCAGGAGGGTCCGGCAAAGGCCCCGTAATTGCCTCCGTTACGTACTGCGGGAAAGACGCCGGCATCGCTTTGTACAAGAACAATAAAGTCCACCATAACGTACAGGCGCAGCCCACAAACCAACAGCAGTTATCAACACACGACCATTTCACCCTTTTCTCAGCCTTCTGTTTCCTATCTACAATTTCCTTTTTCTTGTCGTCCGCTTCAGCTTCCAGCTCGGGCTCTTCATGTTGTTTTGCAGGTGGCTTTCTCCGCCTAAGAAACGACATCGCTTACAGAACCCCAGTTTTTCGTTTTCTTTTTCCTTTCTTGGTTGGAGAGTGGCGGCGGGTGGCAGAGAGAAGAGGGTGGGTGGTGGCCGGAAATGGGTTGTGGGGGGAGTCATTGGGATATAGTAGCTTGGAGTCCATTAGATTGGTTGGCTAGGAGCTGATGTGGGACCCAGAGTATGAGCAGTATTTATAGTTCGACTGTTTCGTTTTATTGTTGCTGTCGGCTGTTACGCATTGTCGCTAACGGAAAGGTCAGGGAATTACTAATTACTTTATTAGTACTGGCACTAATCAAGGTTAAAAAAAAAAACACACGCACACACACAGTAACATGAGACATAGAAGCATGAGTTTTGCTGGTAATTAAGTTAAATTTTCATTTTTCACTAACAAAATTCGTGCTAGTATTGACATTACAGCACTATTTGGAGCTAAAGAGTGATGATAACTTGTAGTAAAAAAAATTAGTGAAATTATTTAGTGATTAAGGTGATAGTTTTCTTTAAATAAAAAAAAATGTAGTATTTTTTTAAAGAATTTTGATCTAAGCAGTTTAATTTATTAAAAAAATTTACTGTAAATATTATTATTTAAATACAATTTTTTGTAACTTCTAAATAGCCAAATTGATGCTAGTAACCTAGCACTGTATATTATTAAATAACCAAATTTATCTTTTATGCTACACTTTTAATCCCGTACATTTAAAATGAGGGGCCAAAAAATGGTTGACACGTGTATACGTGTCCGTCTTTGCTTCCTCAATTTGTTTTCGGGCAATAATTCTGTCAATCATCGTCGTAAAGGCTGCAAAATGGTGAAACATTATCCAATCTTGTTGCGGATGTTGTCAAATCTGGACGAGACTGGAATTAGGCCAGTCCAGATTTTAACCACAAACCGTGTTAATAATATTTAATAATAATAACAATAATATTATTATTATTAAAAAAACGGATTTTGAAAAAATCTGAGTTTAAAAACTGGTCGAGCTAGTATTTGCCTACTCGGCTGAGGAGATTTTTTCATAAATATTTATTATTTTAATACAAATTAAATAAATACTATACTTTTTAAAAAAGTTTCAAAAATATAAGAGTCAACATTTTAAATATAAATTTTAAAATTGATATTCAATATGTCAATTTTGAAGTCGATATTTCGAATATACATAACATCTCTTCAAATTGAATAAAAAAAAAAATTGGCTCTACACTCTCGTTCTGCCTATAGCTCCTTCTTCCCATCTTTTTCCTCTCTTTTGCCACAATTCTCCCCTCCCTCCTCGACGCCACCCCCCTTCCGCCACACCCCCTCTCACCCCCACCCTTGTAAGCGGACCTTGGCCGGCCCTCCCCTTTCCCCCCTCCCCTCTCACCCCCATAATTTATTCTTTTAAATCTAAGAATGAAAATTGAAAATGAAAAAAAGGAATAGCAAAAAATCCAATTTTGTTAGTATCTTAGCATTGATGATAACCCAACAGTCTTTGGAATTGTTGTGCAAAGAAACCTCAAGGGGGTGTTTTTGGTTTTTTTGGATCAGTTTCATCACCCATTCAAATATTATCTAGATTTGTTGGACATACCCAATAAGAGTAAAGTACAAGTTTAACACTGATGGAAACTCATTGGGTGATCCAAAAGAATCCTTGGGTGGAGGAGTTTTGATAAATGAATTTGGAAGATTAACAAATTGCTAAAGTCGACATCATGTTGTCGCATAAAACCTAATAACGATGCATAGTAGTTTGACTGTAAAGTTAATATTCGGAAAATCGACTTTGAAGTAACATTAAAAAAATCCCATGAAAATACTTTGAAGTCAATATATATATAAGGACCACATAAGTGTAAGTGAATTACGAAATTTATATGATAATAAAATTGAAAAAAAAAATCCCATGCAATATAAATTTTTTTATTAATTTTAGATTATAACTGATTGTACTTGAAAGTAAAATATAAATTGATAATAAATAAAATACAATAAGAAAAACTTTTAAAGTAAATTAATATACTAAAAATATACAAAAATAGTTTCAAAGTTTCACAAAATTATATTTATACAAAAAAGAAACCTGCAATATGAAATAAATATACTAACAAAAGGTAATCATCACTCTCCCTTTTATATATATAGATTCAATATTCTCGAACAATATGGGTTAATGTCTCCGTTTTAATGTTTTAATATTACTTGCCAACTTCATTTTATGGACTCATGATGACCAAGTACAATCGTTTTGCCATAATCTGGAATCGTTCATGCATGCGTTGAGACATTTATATTGATAGCATCAAAAGAAGATAGAAATTTGCTTGAAATGTTTATACACTGGAATCGATTGCATTCAAGAATCACACGTGAGTTTTAGAACGCGAATGATTCATCTGAGATGTGGATTGTGTTTCTGCCATACTCTCTGAGCGCATAGCGGTCAGATTTTTGGTTAATAACAGTTTAAAGAAACAAAAGTCTATAGTTGTTTATGAATGCGAGGAATCTTTATTTTTTCTTTTTAAATATAAAAAGATGTTTTAAAAACTATACAAGATACATATATTTCACATATTTAAAAGTTTTTTTTTATACTTTTTGAAATAGTAATTGTAATATATAAAATATATTAAAAATATAAAAAATACAAGAGTAAATTGAGTAATAGATTGCTTCAAAAAATATAAAAAATACAAGAGCAAGACCCGTTTGGACAAGGGAAAACTACATAGATTGCTTCAAAATAAGTTCCTTGCCTTGGTTAATTTGACCTCAATTAGCATTATGAAAGAAAATTCACTTTGCGTGAACCATAACTTATTTATTTATTTAGTATAACACCTTAACTAATTATTAAATTCATAATTTTTTTTTAAAATATAGATTATACAAACTTATTAATAGTAAATATAATATAATAAATTTCTTTAAAAATGGACTATTTTTTAGAGTTTTTCTTCTGTTTTTTTTTTTTCCTCTCTGAAACAGCCGGAGTGGCATAAAAGTTATTATTATTACAGAGTTGAGTAACTTAAAAATTATGTAATCAATATGTATGGTTACAAGTAAGGAATTCATAATTGTTAAAATAGAAAGGGTAAGGAATTTTTTCAAATTTTTTTTTTCCAAACTACTTACAATCAGTATCATCTTATCATCTAACTCATTTATCATCCCTCATTGACGTACCAAATTATGCTTATTAGTCTAGTAACAAACTCTAATTACCTTAATTATTTAATATTTTTCCTATTATATTATTACTTTTACTAAAAACTTTTAAATCACACCACGTTCACCAGTAGAGTAGGAAGTACAAAATACGCATCTATGTACACCACGTTCTCCTAATACATCCAATATGCAAAAACAATAATAATATTATTGACATTTCTTATTTATTACTCAATTCGTTATAAAGAAAAGAATTTGTTTTTGATTTGATATAATTTTTTTATAAAGCATAAATTAATAATGTACAATCAAATATGTATTTTTATATTTTTAATTTAAATTATATATTATGATTATTAATAAAGATAATATGAAAATTTTACATTAAAATAAACTATTTTTTGGAAGATTTTTTTTTATTATTATTATAAAACTGAGCTGGTAAAATAGAGAAAACATCCAAAATCATGCTTCATATTTCACCAAATAATCTTTTTCATCATCCACTTTTAAAACGGGAACAAATAGTTCTTTAAATTTTAAGAACCAAAATTTGAAAGAAAATTTCAGGACTAAATGTTTCCGTTTATGAAATTTGAAGGACTCAAAGTTCTCGTTTATTTTACAAACAATATCAAAAGTTTCGATTTATGAAATTTGAAAAACTATTTATTCTCATTTTAAAAGTGAAGAATAAAAAAGATTATTTATTAAAATGTGAAACACTATTTTGGGTGTTTTCTCGATAAAATATAAATATTTGTGACGGTGCCTTCCCGGATGGCTTAGAATTTATACCATCGCCCGGCCCCCGTCCCTCGGAAACTTCAAAAAAAACAAAGGCCAAAAAAAAAACAACTGGGAGGGAATGGACTCAATGGAGCATCAAAGTTGGACAGCACGCTGCCCAGCTGCCCACTTCTTCCTATGCTTGCTTCGTAAACCCCACAAATCTCAACAGCTCCTCCCCTGCCCAGTCTCTGCGTCCTCCGCCTTCTCCCCTCTCTTCTCTTCGTATTTCCGTCCATCCCATTTCTCCATTAAAATTTCTCTGGATCATTTTTGGTTCAGGAATCGCTTGAAGGTGAGGACAAACGTACAAAAGAGAAAAGATTTATAAAATTAATTTTTTTCTTACTATAATTATTTAACTAATTAACCGTGAATCTTGGGGGAGGGAGAGTGCTAGAGTGGACAAGGTATAAAGAATATTAGTATAATTTCTTCCTTACCAACTAATCAATTCTCAAGCTAACAACAGCAACGGCAACTTTGATCCAGCTCTTTCTCTTCCACTTTCCACACACATACACACACAGTCACACACTCCTTTCTCTCTCTTCTTTAATTAATTGCCGCAGCCTACGCCGCCCCTACTTCCGCTCTTAACGCCTCCGCCACTACCCGCCCCTCGCCTCTCTAAAATTGTCTCCCCCCGGCCGACTGCCGAAACCGCAAGTGAGTAAACTCTCGTTGCCGCCCTCGTTCACTACTCGTTGTATTCGAATTTCACTGAATTGTTGACATCTTCGTTATTTTTGAATTGCATTTGCGATGGTTTTCCAACAAAATTCGCGCATTTTCAGTTGAGTAGTTTGAAATAGTTGTGATGATGCTTTTGTATTTTGTCGTGTTTACGGTTTGTATTGTTTCGGCGAAATCAGGGGGCGAATCAGAACATGTTGACTTGTATAGCTTGTTCAAAGCAGCAGCTGAATAACGGATCTCTCCCCGAACGACAAGACGACGACGACGACGACACCGCCGCTACTCCATCTACTAAGCATGCCATTAAAGCTATCACTTCTCAGGTTCAGTATTTTTATTTAACTAATTAACCGTGAATCTTGGGGGAGGGAGAGTGCTAGAGTGGACAAGGTATAAAGAATATTAGTATAATTTCTTCCTTACCAACTAATCAATTCTCAAGCTAACAACAGCAACGGCAACTTTGATCCAGCTCTTTCTCTTCCACTTTCCACACACATACACACACAGTCACACACTCCTTTCTCTCTCTTCTTTAATTAATTGCCGCAGCCTACGCCGCCCCTACTTCCGCTCTTAACGCCTCCGCCACTACCCGCCCCTCGCCTCTCTAAAATTGTCTCCCCCCGGCCGACTGCCGAAACCGCAAGTGAGTAAACTCTCTCGTTGCCGCCCCTCGTTCACTACTCGTTGTATTCGAATTTCACTGAATTGTTGACATCTTCGTTATTTTTGAATTGCATTTGCGATGGTTTTCCAACAAAATTCGCGCATTTTCAGTTGAGTAGTTTGAAATAGTTGTGATGATGCTTTTGTATTTTGTCGTGTTTACGGTTTGTATTGTTTCGGCGAAATCAGGGGGCGAATCAGAACATGTTGACTTGTATAGCTTGTTCAAAGCAGCAGCTGAATAACGGATCTCTCCCCGAACGACAAGACGACGACGACGACGACACCGCCGCTACTCCATCTACTAAGCATGCCATTAAAGCTATCACTTCTCAGGTTCAGTATTTTTCCAGTTCAGTCTTACCTCTGTTTATTTTATTTTTTTCCCGTAATTAGTAGATTTATTCATTGATTTTTATTTATTTATTTATTTTGTTAATGTTCATTAGATTAAGGACATGGCAATAAAGGCCTCGGGTGCGTACAAGAATTGCAAGCCATGTTCAGGCTCATCAGACCGCAATGGCCGTGATTACGCCGATTCCGCAGTTGGCTCCGTCTCTGGACGTTATCATTTATCGTATAGAAGAACTGGGAGCTCGAATTCTACGCCTAGGCAATGGGGAAGGGAAATGGAAGCCAGATTAAAAGCGCTTTCCAGCGGAGACACCACGCCTGCGTCGGTCAGTGGTCGGACAGAGTCCGTCGTGTTTATGGAAGAAGATGAGCCTAAGGAATGGGTAGCTCAAGTGGAACCTGGGGTACTGATCACATTTGTGTCACTTCCGGAAGGTGGAAACGATCTCAAACGCATTCGATTCAGGTACAGCAATCTCTGCTGGTGGTACAACCCTTTTTTTTGGGATCTATAATTGTCAAAGTTGTTATTTGTTGGAGAGTGATGCCTACTTCTTGTGGTGATAATGATACGAATTGTGTTGGGGCATTCAATATTGTCTGGGTTTCTTGCTTGGTGGTTATTTTAATGTTAACAGTGATGCAGTTGAAATGAATATGCATGTGAGTGCACATTGTGATCCACTAGGCCCGATATTATGGAACTGGCCCCATAAGTGAAGTGGGTCTTAATCTTAAACTCTGGGTATTGACCAGCATTAATTTTTTTTTTAGTTCGGATTCTCACTTTGTATATTAGCCTACTGAATAAGGCGGCATTGAATCTTAAAGCAAGGAAACCGAGGGACTGGGGACCATTGTCTCACTTTCTCGTCACTCATTCCTAAGGCCCTAATGGACTTTCTTTTAGTAGCTAGGAGCTAGTATTATATGTTGGGTTCATGGGGGCCATGTCCGTCGGGAGGATTACGCTGCGTTTCATGAGACTAAAAAGCCAAGGCAGAAACAGAACCCATTTTTTCATTTTTGGTACAAAGCAAATAGTATGCCAGGCTGGTTAAACTATTTTGCAAATACTGCATATGTTGGTCTTGATATAGCCATAGGCCCCCAGTTGACTGGTTCCTGATTCCTTTGTTCTGAGGCCTGAGGACAAACGACCACCAACAACTTCAGCGTAAAATAATTTTGCAATCACACAAAGGAATTTACCATTTTATATTCTGCTTCATTTCGTTTGATCTTTGTTTAGAACAAGAAGATATAGGAAGGATATTGATGTTAATCTCTGTTCTGGTGCCAAGCCTGGAGGCCCTGGATGGCATTATTGTTAAGATTTTTATTTCCTTGAGAGAGCTGTTATATTAGCCTAGTAAATACAATGCCTGCCACATTTAACTACTAGCTCTTAAGTTTCACTTCTAATCATTTATTGATGGGGCCAGTCGGGAAATGTTTAACAAATGGCAAGCCCAAGGTTGGTGGGCAGAGAACTATGACAAGGTAATGGAACTATACAATGTCCAGAAATTCAATCAGCAATCTGTACCATTGCCGAATCCTCCAAGATCTGAAGAGGAGGTAAGCCTTTTCACGCTTTTGGTTTAGTGAATATATTCTCTTGGGAATTTACTCTTTACAATTTACATGGCATTCACAGTTAAATCATGTTGGTTACTTATTATTTTCTATTCATTCAGAACGCGAAAATGGAATCTGTTGAGGAGAGCCCTGCAACACCGCCACTGAGGAAGGAACGTTTGCTTCGAAACTGCCATCGTCCACCCGGGATGAGTCCTCATTCATCAGATTCACTTGAACACCACCCTTTGCATTCTCATCATTACTACAATTCAGCGGGCCATGCTTCAACCCCAAAACTCTCCAGCATCAGTGCAGCGAAGACTGAGACATCATCCGTTGATGCTTCTGCAAGGAGTAGTTTGTCTAGAGATGGTGATTGCTCGGGAGAGCTGTCAGTTAGCAATGCTAGTGACATGGAGACTGAGTGGGTTGAGGAAGATGAGCCTGGGGTCTACATAACAATTAGGGCTTTGCCGGGTGGAAGTAGAGAACTTAGACGTGTTCGATTTAGGTAAGTAATTTTCTTATGTGAATTCTTTTATCTTTGTAAGTTAATGTGTGCATATTTCCTTGCATTTGTTGTGTCAAATTATCTCCATGAATTTACACCATTGTAGCCTCAACTTTGTGAGTTTTATACTGCGCATTTGGTGGTAGTGTTTTCAACGAAGGTGCCAAATATATATAATGTGCAAATGAAGCCTCTCTCATTCATTATTTCTGCATGATTACGCTTACTGTTTATTGCATGTGTATTTATGTGTGGCATTCCGACGTTGTACTTTGAGTCTGGAGATGTCATCATCCCAAGTGAATTGTTTTTTCTGAGTCAGCAAGTGCCATGTTTTGAACTGAAACACGTGGATGCTTTCAGAGTCATTCTTAATGCTACCAAACACTCTTTATATATGACGTGACACATTCAATTCTAGGATATTCATCACTGATGTTCATGCTGATATCATTTACATTCAGAAACATTGGGATTGTGATCTTTTTGGTTTATAATCTTCAAATGCAGCCGCGAAAGATTTGGAGAAGTGCAGGCAAGGTTGTGGTGGGAAGCAAATAAAGCCAGGATTCAAGAACAGTACTTGTGATTTAGCAGCAACCTCTCTAGGGAGAACTCGAGTAAATGCTTAATTTGATTTAGCGGTGTCTGTTTTGTCTAAAAATTTGAGACTATAATGCTCAGTGTAAATGTGAGGCATTATAGTAAGTTTGTCATAGGGGCACTTGGTTGCTCATTCTGGTTGGTTTTTCATTTTCATATACGTATATTTTTCCATTGGGTAGGTTTTTGCAAGGATACAGAGTTGTAGTTAGTTACGGAGAAAAGCGTGGCTCGGAACTCAACTTTTAGCGTAAGTTTTACTGCTACGAATTTTGGAACTTTTCGTTGTTTCTTCAATTTCTTCAACTTTGAGAGTAAGTGCTGAATTAGCTGTGGGAACATGAATTGTGGGCTGAGAAGGACTAAAAAATATCAAGTAGCGAGTTGAGCTCTATTTAAATCGAGAGTCAGTTTCATTGACGTTTTGTAAGACTCTTGGATTAAAATACATTATCCTCCCCCACGCACTGGATGTTGATCTACCTCATTCTTTCAGAAAGGATAATCATTAGCTTGTCCTAGGCATTAATTAAATTTTGGACATTAGTTCTATGATTAACCGAATATTAGGATTATAATTCTTATTGCTGGCGGCCATTGGGTTGTATATTATTCAGACGGGAAAATCCCTTTCAAATTTGAATTTATATATTCACTATATCTTTATTATTAAAATCATAGGGGAGTTAATTATGTAAATTTTAAATTTTAATATATAATATAAAAAATAGTCTGTCGTTTTAAAATATAAATGACTGTGTTAATTATTTATGACAACGTTATTTTGTTATATGATGTGATAAATGTATAAAATATTTTATTGAATGAGACGTACGTAGAATCAATTGGGTTGCAGTTTCAGCTTATTACAAGGACTGAAAAGGACCATCATAATCATATTCCTCGTACTCAGGTACATGTCCCCGTCAATTGAATTTGTTGTGACGGAAGCCTGTGTCTTTGATGATTGTATCAATCCAGCTTCAATGCTGAAATGAAACGTTTGTAGCGTCCATTGAGATCACTACGAGTTGAATGAGAGTGCAAATCTTAATGATTACAAATCTTAAAGGTTAAATGAGCATAAATGTGGCTAAGTGGTGACTAATCATGAAATGTGGATTAGGCGGCTTACCATGATGTACTAAAGCGTTTTTTACTTCGTGTACAAAAACGCGTCTAATTAGTATAGTGATAAAATATTTAATAATTAAAGGGATGGTCTCATTACCTTTTCTTTTTTTTTAGCTATTATTATTTTTTATAATAATAATACTTTTTGATGATTTTTTCATAATAAAAAGTTGTGATAATTAATATGATATATTTCAAAAGATTTTTTTAACATATTATATCGATTATTATAATTTTAAATATTACAACTATTTTTTTATTAGAAAGTCTTACTCATTTTTACATTTTCACTCAATCCAATCTTTCCAGGTTCATGTAACTTTGTTATTTGTGAAAATTCAGTCATTTGTGAGTAATGATTTAACAAGACAGGGAGTTCAATATGGTATGGGTGAAACTCAGTGGTTTTGTTGATGCTAATAATTTTTCTCATTTCATCTTAACCGTTGAAATTGGTGAAAAGAACCGCACTCCAATTAATTAAGGACCTAAAGCTGTAACTTTTTGTTTTTTGAAGCAAAAGAAGTCAATTGCTGGTCCATTTTACTGCCTCGGAGCAAAAACACATACAGAGAGCCGGGGGAAAAATCGGCAAAACAAAAAAAATAAAAATAAAAATAAAAAGGAAGAGAAAATTAAAAATAAAAACGTGTCCAAAACCCTCGCTCCCAAACCCCTCTCTCCCTCCTTTGTTCTTCTCAATCAGCCGTTCTCTGCTTATCTTTCCATCGCATTCTCCTCCTCCGCCATAAATCCAACGCAAACCCCTTATTCAATTGAAGTCCATATTTCTTTTTGTTTATTGGGTTCCCTTCTAGGGTTTCATTCTTCCGTTCTTTTTTTTCTTTTTCCTTCTTTATTTGTGTGGTAACTCCCCCTTACATCCGTCTAATTCTTACCATTTATAAGGTTAATCATTTTGGGCTGTTGATTTTTAGCTGATTGGAGATGGTCTCGGGTTTGAAAGTCGATGGAGGGACGCATGTATTATCAGCTGGGGTGAGGAAAACCATCCAACAAATCAAAGAAATAGTGGGCAATCACTCTGATGCTGATATATATGTTACCCTTAAAGAGACCAATATGGATCCTAACGAGACCACTCAAAAATTGCTTAATCAAGGTCATTTCTTTGACTTGTTTTACCCATGCCCACATTGATTTTTTTTACCCCTTCAAGACTCTACCTTTTTGCTCGCTGCGTTAATTTATTTAGCATTTCTCGTTATCCTTTTTGTATTTTCTTGAAATTATCGAGTTATGTTATGTGTTGAATTTTTGCTTAATCAACGGATAATGGACTTTTTTTTTTCTTGTTGGTTTCGAACATTATATGCTCAATGTTATGTTCTTGATAAGTCTATGAGCTGGTTCTTGAATTTGAAGTCCATATTTTATGCATGACCCGTATAATCGATATTCATGCCATTCAAATGTGGCTAAAAATTGAAATTTGATAGCCGTAGACTCCAGGAGTAGTCCAGTTATACTGGACTTAGTGATAAATTTTTGCTTTGTCTAGGATAGGAAAACTCTTGGATGATAAAAAATGGGGAACCCGGTAGCCATCTGGTTTTGTGCTGAGAGTTATGCTTACCATCATGCCTCGTGGGCTCTTGAGATGCCAGCAAATATCAAGAACCAGAGAAAGATGAGTGTACGTTTGAATTTGAAAGCAGTACGGAGCTTTGTTTTAGCTCCTGTAATAAAAAAACCCCTGTTGGAAAAAAAAAACGAAGAAAGAATTATTGACCTGTTGTATCCTTTGGCAAAGCTCCTGTAATAAAGAAACTCCTCTGTTGGAAAAAATGAAGAAGAAAGAATTATTGACCTGTTGTATCCTTTGGGAGCCGGGGTTCATGACAAAGATTTTACAATAGAATAACATCTGTTACCAGGAAAAATTTGAAATATCCCACGTGGCTATCTTTCTTGTTGACTATTCCATCAACAAATAATTTGGTTAATTTCCTATAAAGAGTTAGTTGTTTTGTTTGATTGCTGTCATCGACTCATTTCCCTTCCCATGCAGTGGAGTTTCATTTGGTGCCTTTTCATTGTGGTTAATTGGTGTTATTTCTGGGCTGTTTTATGTGATTTGTTGAACTCTTAAGTCTGAAAACCTACTGATTCATTGTTTTTAGTTTGTTAATTTGATCATTTTTTTCTTCAGTTTGATCTGATATATTTTATTCCTCAGTTCCTACTGAAAAATACTTGTTGAATTTTTTGATCAGATCCATTTCATGAAGTGAAGAGAAAAAAGGACAAGAAGAAAGAGGCATGTGCATTGCTTTGTTTGAGCCTTTTAATGTTCCAGGAATTGCATGACAGGCTAAAATAAGAAAAATTTTCCTCTTCACTTTCCATTTCTATTATTTTGCTGTTGGGTATTGGTTTGAGTTTCTACTTTTCAAAATGTGAAAGTAGTTTAGCTATGAATATCAAGACAATGATTAGGTCACGAACCTACATTTAGATTTTATTATTATTTTTAAAGCAGTTGAATTTTCATTTAAGTTGAACTTATGATTCTATGTCGGTGTTTTCTTTCAAATCAGAATCCAGTGTATAAGGGTTCTACAGCTCCAGAATCAAAAAGAAATTCCGAGTATGTAAGTCATGTGGAAAATCCTGCTGCCTATTCAGATCGTAATGTTCGGAGAATTGGCTATGGTCGCAACAGTGCATCAGGTAATATGATCTTATTTCACTTCCAATTTACTTGTAGCTTTTTGCATGATTTTGTTTTGTTTTGTGGGGTTTGTGGAGTAAGGGCCTTGCTTGTATATTTAATTTCCCATTTTGTACAATATAGAGCCTCTTTTTTAATTTCTTTTTATTCTTTGCATATTTATTGTTGGGGTTGGATTTAAGGGGAAGGTAATTACCTAGGTGCTATTATCTAATGTAAATTACATGCTATATTGCGTAGTACTTTTGATCTCCCACCATTTATGTTTGGCCTTTCAACTTGGGTTGAACTACTGATGGATGCCATATAGTTTTTTGTTCCTCTATGTATTCTGGTTCTGGAGTGTGCCTCTATTTATAAAACTTGATTAAGCTTTACTGCTGTATGGTTTACTTCTTCCTTCTTCTTTTTTGTTTGCCTTTTGCTGTATTGTTTTAATCATTTTATATGACATGAACTTTTGTCTGTGCACAATTAAATTGAGGCTATGAAGATGCTTCTTGTCTAACACAAAAAGAGGAGGGGCTTGGGGGAGGGGATAGGAACCGTTTACTTGTCTGTGCTTTTTGGTTGATCAGGAACCTTGCTGAATGCAGGAGTCAGTCGTGAGTTTCGGGTTGTGCGTGATAACAGAGTTAAACAAAATTCAAATCGAGAGTCAAAACCTGCTCAAAGTTCATCTTCCACCAATGATTTAGCAATCACTAATGTTTCTGTGAAGAGGTAAGAACTTTTTCCATTTGAACCTTTTCCGTGTTCAGCAAGCACCTTAATTTTGGTACATTGCCGCAGTTCGACAGGATCATCTGTCAATCAAAAGCCACCTTTTGGACGTAATTCATTTCAAGCTTCAAATGGGGACAATGATTTACAAACTAGGCAATCCAAGGATGGCAATTTCAGTGTTACTATGAAGAAAGATTTCTTTGGGGACAGGCGGATGACAGTCCCTAATACTGCTCTGCAGATGCAACTGGAGAAACCAAGTGAATCTCAGATACCTTCTACAGCATCATCTAGTAATTCTGTAGTAGGGGTTTATTCTTCTTCTATGGATCCTGTTCATGTGCCATCACCTGATTCTAGACCAACTGCTAAGATAGGGGCTATAAAGCGTGAAGTTGGAGTAGTTGGGGCACACCGTCAAAATGCTGATCCTTCTGCTAGACTTTCATCTTCTCAAGGCAGCTCTTTTTCTAATCATTTAGGGCGGGAAGGCTCCTCAAGGGAATCTCCGCGTTCTTATGGTATGCTATCTAAAGTTGACCAAGCTAGTCAGAATATGGTACCTGAATCAACTGTGTCCAGTCTTTCAGTCAGTAGATCTTTCACAAATAATCAATATAACAGCAGGGGACATCAGCTAATGGGGCATCAGAAAGGTATGCATTTTTCAAATGTCAATTAATAATCCTTGGTCACTTTCAATGCTGCACTAATTATTTTATTGGAAGTTTTGGATGAAAAAAGTTGAACATTTCAATGTCTTGCCATTTAATCTTTGTTTGCTATTTGTCTATGTGACTCTGCAAGTTGTTAATTGGTCATTGTTGGTAGTCAATTGAATACTGCTCTACTTTTCTCCTGCTTAAACTTGCTTGATCTTCTCATGATGTAGCACCTCAGCCTAACAAGGAGTGGAAACCCAAATCAAGCCAGAAATCAAGCATTAATGGTCATGGGATCATTGGATCACCTACTAATGCTGCTTCTCCTCCAGTGGATAATTCCAAAGATGTGGGAAGAGAAGCAGCTCAGTTGGAGGATAAAATGTCACGTGCAAACTTGTCTGAGAATCAAAATGTCATCATAGCTTCTCATATTCGTGTGTCTGAGAGTGACCGCTTTCGGCTAATCTTTGGCACCTTGGGGCCTGATTATGAGATCCAAAAGTCTGGCTTTCAAGCAGTTGCAGGTTCAGAAGAACCATTGGAGAACTCTGGACGGTTGGTCTCTACACAACCTTAGTATATTTTAACCTGTTTAAATTACTTTAGAACTAATGTTATAAGTTTTCTTTTGGTCTTAAAATTTATGAAAGGGTGATGAAATAAGCAATGCTAGTTACTCGGAACATACTTTATACCTAGTATACTTCCATTTTTAATATATAATAGCATGTTTGGGTTGCTTGATTTACGAATTTTAGCATGAAGATCTGTTACCAGTTTTATTGAAGGTCTCATGGTAATGTAATGATAACCCGAACTATTCCATGATGTGAATGGCAGTTTGCCAGTATCTTCTGTTCCAGAATCGTCACATAACGAGTCTGCCAATAGCAAGCCGCTAGATTTGATAGAAGACCATGCTCGGAATTCAGGAACTAATTCTCCAGCATCGGTTTCAGTGTCTGATCATCAACTGAATGACAAAAAAGAGGCTTCAACTTCATCAAACTTGGATAGCTATCCGGATATCAGGTTGGCTCAGGACAATAGTGCAGCTTATGTTTCACCAGAATCGCACCAGCATCAAGATGCATCTGAGTTGCCAACTTTTTCGGTTAGTCAGTTCTTCATATAATGATGTTTGAAATGCTTATTTCTTTACAAACCAAATTACTTCCAAGTTTGTTGGTCACTTTTCTTTTGTGTTGATTGCTTATTGATCCCTTGCAGTTGTAATTGCAGTCCTGATGATTTAGTAATGTTTTGCCTGCAGGCATATGATCCTCAGACAGGTTATGACATTTCATATTTTGGACCTACAGTTGATGAGCATGTTCGGGGACAAGGGTTACCATCACCTCAGGAGGTAAAACTGAATGTCAGAGTCTCTTAAGGTCTTGCAATCTCATTTGTTTGAGTGCACCTAACTATACTTCAACCTGCTGTGTAAATTACCCACTTGGAACAAAATGGGTAATTTAAGAAACATGTAATGTGGATGGAGCCTCTTGCATGGCCACGGTCATCCTCATTTGTTTGAGTGCACCTAACTATACTTCAACCTGCTGTGTAATTGCATTAGCCACTGGATATGTATGCAATTAGAATCTCTTCTTTTCTGCTTCCCTGGCAGAAAGGTGCAAGTTGAATTTTGACAGATTTTTATAAGCACTATATGATGTTTTTGCCTTTTTCATTTTATATTATAACTCATATGGCCTTTGAACCTTTTGGAGTTTCTTCTTACCAGGTCCTTAGTACACATGCATCAAATAGTATTCCTTCATCATTGGCTATGGTCCAGCAACAACAGCAACAGCAGCAAGCAATGGCCCAGATGTATCCCCAACTTCATCTTTCTCATTTTGCTAACATTATGCCCTACCGTCAGTTCCTCTCTCCGGTTTACGTTCCACCAATGGCTGTGCCTGGCTATTCGAGTAACCCTGCCTATCCTCATCCCTCAAATGGCAGCAGCTACGTGTTGATGCCTGGGACCAGCTCTCATTTAACTGCAAGTGGACTTAAGTATGGGATCCAGCCATTCAAACCCGTTCCGACAGGCAACCCAACAGGGTTTGGGAATTTCACTAGTCCATCTGGTTATGCTGTCAATACTCCTGGTGTGGTTGGAAGTGCGACAGGCCATGAAGATTCATCTAGGCTCAAGTACAAAGATGGAAATCTTTATGTTCCCAATCCACAGGTGTGTTTGTCTTTGTATTGCATCTTAATTCAATTTATTTCGCAAGTCATCGAAGATTTTGTTTCGAGTGCTTGCATTAATTTTGGCAGCTTTATGATTCTCATGAAATTTTAACTGTAGTTCATGAGAAGGATTATGGTGTCTGATTTTAATGTAATATTTGCAACACATATCTCTCTCTCGCTCTCTCTCGCTCTCTCTCTTAAAATCCCTTTGAAGTGGTATAGTTCTGCTCTTTCTGACTCTAGTTGTCCAGTTATCTGGATAGTTGATAATGTTCAAAAATGTTTCTGTTACTTGGAATCTATGTACATCCTGAAGTAAGAATGTAGCTTTGGCCCAACAACTGGAGTATATTTTGCTCATAACACC
This sequence comes from Gynochthodes officinalis, assembly GCA_020080225.1. Taxonomy (NCBI): domain Eukaryota; kingdom Viridiplantae; phylum Streptophyta; class Magnoliopsida; order Gentianales; family Rubiaceae; genus Gynochthodes; species Gynochthodes officinalis. The sequence goes on along the minus strand of CM034625.1, from coordinate 11,494,583 downwards.
GAAACATGTTTCTGTAAACTTCAGTATTATCTTGTCCATCAGGGCACTTTAGCATTGGATTTTTCTTGTGCTCTTTTAAGGGTTTACCTTTCTAGCATTTGGCATCCGACCCAGTTTTTCTGCATTTGTAGTTATAAAATGGATTCTAAAATTTCTCCAAGTCATACTTGTTTATCTGGCTGATGTACTTCTGTATATTGAATCTATTTTCACTTGTCTTACATGGCAGGCTGAGACATCTGAAATTTGGATGAATCCACGGGATATGCAATCAGCTTCATATTACAACATGCCTGGACAAGCTCCTCATGCTGCTTATTTGCCATCCCATAGTGGTCATACTTCCTACAATGCAGCTGCAGCCGTTGCTCACTCTTCTCATATGCAGTTCCCAGGGTTGTATCATCCTCCTCCACAACCTGCTGCAATTGCCAATCCCCATCATTTAGGTCCTGCCATGGGTGGCAATGTTGGGGTTGCTGCTGCAGCTACAGGAGCTCAAGTGGGTGCCTATCAGCAGCCTCAATTGGGTCACCTTAATTGGACGGGGAACTTCTGAAAATATAGTAAATTTGGGCCCTCTTGTGCAAGGGATTGGTTGGTGTTAGCCATAGAAGGTTTCAGTTTTCCCGTGAAATGGAAACACAAGCTTTCTAGTTAATGCAGTAATTTTTTTCAAAATCGGTTTGGGTAATGATTGCGAGGATACTTCTTTTTAGTTTTTTTTTCGTGGGAATTATCTTGCTGCGAAGGATCTCAAGACCAGCTCTGCGATTGATCTAAGCTATCTAAGCACTCGCAGAGTTGTTGGATTGTGCTTTCCTTGGGTTCTTTGTAGTCCATGGGGATTAGTTCCCCTGGTCTACGTTGCAGGTCGCACATAATGGACTTCACTTCATGCCATTTTAGTGCTCCTCCATCCTTATGGGCTGCTCTTTCTTTTCAAATGGTTTGAAAGACGGGCAGCTCAAGCATGATCTAGACTAAAAGAAAATGAATGTTGATAATGACGTGGAGGGAGAGTAAGAATGACCTATCATATATAACTTGATTGAACTACGCAAAATTGAAGAAAAGGAAATAGTAATGCAGTTAAAACAGCTGCTGAGTGAGGAGGTTGGGTTGGCTGAGGAACCTAGGTGGGTTCTTGTCAGCAACCTCTATTGGGTCACTTAATTGAGAGGAAACTTTTGAATTGGGCCCTTTCATGTAAGCTATGAAAGTTTCTAGTGAAAAGGATACACGAGCTCCCTCTTTCTAATCAATCAGGTAAATCAATCAAGGTTGGGTAATGATCGAATGAAGCTTGCTTTTGTAATGATCTCAAGATTGGTTTGGGTAACCATCAATGTAAAGCTTAAAGGGAAAAGATCACAGAAAAGCTGCCTAAAGAAGTAAAGCATGTCTATATTGTTTCGGAATTTGGCCTCTTCTTCTTTCTTTTGTTTTTGTTTTGCCGATCCCTTTGCGTAACTTGTTCTGCCACGAATAAAGAAGCTTGGTTGTGTGAACCCATCTGATGGTCGTCATGGAATGAACAGCAACAATAACAACAACTCTGGGCTGGAGGAAACAAAACATTGTTCTTTGTCTTACTTTTGTCAGAGAAGAAAAAGTAAAAGAGATGATGTTGCGTCTTGTGGGATGTCTGAGCTCCTCGGGATCGCCTCCTCTTTCAATCATTTTATTCTTTCCAATCCAACGCATCCTTACATCCTGGGAATCTTGGTTTCCCTTAGCTACCAGAAAAGAAAAAGGAAAACTAAAAGAAGAGATAAAAGAGAGAAATTCCCCCTGCTGTGGTTCTTACACTTTCCTCATCGTGTTGCAGTAATGGGTGCCCACAATCATGTTAGTGATGATCACTGTTTAGAGTGTTCCCTCTCTCTACAAACAATACAACGGCACTAAGGCTTTTCCTACGGCTTGGCCCTATGTCGTCTTTGGACATCCTCTGCATATGCTTTTTAACAATTCACAAGAGCTATGGACATTGCTATTGGGACTGTACATCGCAGTTATCCAACGGATTTAGCGCTGAAAATGTACCCTTCTGATTCTCTTTTGCTACTTCTGTTTTTCTCTGGTTAATGTTCAGGATTGAGAAACTAGATTGAAACACACTTCAAAACCATGATTTGAAGTCATTCCAAGTGCTAACTAATAATGACTTACGTCTCAAACTAACTATATTGCATTATTGCTGCAACCATGAATAATTGTATGTAACACTTCCTGGGACCTGGGTATCGTACAAAGATCTGTTTCTCCTGCAACATTTCTGAAATATCATAAATACTAAAAATGCCATTGTAGGCCTGTGTGTTCTGTTGAAGAAAACTTAAGAAATTGATGTAGTGGATTCCAAACTAACTTGTTTTCTTTTCTTTTTTCTTTTCACTTTTGAGATAGACAATATGGTAGTCATGAATGTTGGGACATCACTGCCAGTCATCCTGGATTGGTTAATAATACCTATATAGCTCAATACCGTGATGGGCTGAGTTAGCGGTGAAATGCATAAAGATTGGAAAAAAAATAACAGCGACAATCAACAAATACAAATCTTATATATGCATTATTTATTACGGCTAATTTACACAAAACTTACGTATTATTAGAGAAAATATTGAAGCCATCAACATAAGGCCTGGGCCAAAAATATTTTTGGTGCTATTACAGTGTAATGGCAATATGGCATGATCATCAGCCGCATAAATAAAGTGAGAAAACGTAGATGAGTTCGCAGCTTCGCAGAAATTTAAGTGGATGACACATCACAGATATGCATCGCCAAAAAAGTGAGCTCCTCACCAATCAAGTAGTAAATGTCACAATCCTGCTTGATGGGATTGAGTACACTCCATTCTTTTCTTTCAAGAAGCTGAATTAACAATGGTGGTTCGTACGTTTTCATTCCAATTCTCCATCATCCTCGGAAAGAATTTTATTGTTATTATTATTATTTTTTGACGATATTTAAAGAAGCCTTTGGCAATATGAATAGATAAAGTAGGTTTCTTGATAGCTTGGTTGGGGTAAAGGTGATGAATGAGATTAGTCTATGAAGAAAATGCTTTCATATGAGTTACGATTCAGCTATTTGATATTCAAATATATATATTTCAAAAGCAACTATCTATAAATTTTAAAAGTCGAGTTATTAATCAAAATGAATGTTTCTAAATTCGGAAACTATTTGTGTATATATTTTATAGAAACGTGAAATATTAAAGCGGCGGGGATCATTATAACATGATAGAATCCTAAGAATATTAAGAAAAGTGGTTCAGCACTGTGTTGTTTGATCCGTCAATTCTTGTACGATGGTGGAAGCAATAGTAGACATCTTCTGTTCAGCCCAACTCCCATGCATTCTTCTTCAGTGGGATGATGATTATATCGGAAAATTTTGATAAAGAAGCCCCCTTTTTTTCGTTTTTTCTTACTTAGTTATCATGGGGACGTCATGCAAGTAAACGTCTAGTCTGATTCAATCAAGCCCCCAGCGTGCAAAGGACGTAAAAATTCCATGATAGGAATGGAATCTCATGTTCCCTTCATAGATGCATGGATACGTACACTGCACCATGAGCTAAATGGATTGGAATCTTTTCGTCAACTCAGGCATATATTCAGAGGGGCAATGATATGCAGAGTGTAATCTTTTAGTGGGTATAACAGTGGCAATTGTTCTGATTGTTGAATAATCTTATGCTCTTAGATATTGAAAGATTTTATTAAAATTCTTATTGTACTTAGAGACAGCCAACTTGTTGACTAGATAAGTAGAAGATTATGCATGAAATTGATGGCATGCACAGAGAACTAATAGTGACCGGAGATAAGGATTCTAATGCCAAAAAACTAAGGGGATGTTTGGTTCATAAGGGAGAATGAGAATAATAATAATAATGGAGAATGATAATAGGTTCTTTTATTATAATTGTATTGGTTAGTTTGGTTTGGTTTGTTTTGGTTTGGGAAATGATAATAATGATGATGATAATAATAATAATAATTCCAAATATGCAAAGAATTGATTTTATAGTTTTGGTTTAGAATTTTTTTGTGTGGGTAATCATTTTTTTACCCCCAAAAACAGGGGAATGGAGGATATCCAATTTTAGTATTTGAAGTTATTGTTCACAAAATAATACCCCATACACTCTCCCCCAAACTCCCAAACCAAGCATCCCTAAATTTTTATTCTATTATATAGTATAAATTATATAAATCATATCTGATCATCGCGTTCTATTATCACGTTTTTTGCATGTTTTGATGCAAAGTTTCACATATATAGAGTAAAAATTAGATCCCAATATTTGAATTTGTCTAGAACATTGCACCTCACATCGCACCATTTTGGCAGGTCAAAATTGGAATGCGTACAAGAGTGAACTACAATAATTAGGGGTACTTGGTTCGTTTAAGGGTATGAGAAAGGTAATGGGAATGATAGTAGTGAGGAATGATAGTGGATTTGTGCAAGTTGGTTTGTGCTAAAAAATGAGTATAATTACCAATTATAATTATAAATTAATTACAATAATTAGTAATAATTAATTAGTTAGTATTAGTTAATTATTCATTATAATATTAAATTAATTAATTATTAATAAAAATATTATTGATTAAATTAATCTTAATTAATTAATTAATTATTACTTAATAATAAGTTAATTATAAATTAATTAGTTAGTATTAGTTAATTATTTATTATAATATTAAATTAATTTATTATTAATGGTGGAAAGAGAATTCTTTTTTTCTTTTTTGTTTAATAACTTCTATACCCTCCAAATTGGGTGGTTTCCTTGGGATAATCAAAACCCCCCATAAGATAATCAAAAGATTCAAAACCTCAAACCAAGTAGAGGGAATACTTTCATTCCCATTCTCTCCCACCAAAATTCCCAAACCAAGCGGCACCTTAATTTGTGATGAGAACATGTGTACACAATCATAATTTTGACGATGTGATCTAAAGTCTCATGAACTCTAAAGTACTTTTAAGAACCAATTTATGAATGGCTGACGTTAACATGATACTATAGCATACTTAACATCAGTTTAGTGCTTATTTAGATACAACTCACAAGTGGGCTGGTCATTCATTCATTAATTAATCAGAAGTGATCAAAAGAACAACATGGGGATTGAGAATTTTGGTGCGTAGGTTTGAAGAGAAGAAAGCGGGAAAGGGATGAGGAGGGAGTGCATCAATGCATGTGATTGTGACGAGGGGAATAAAAGACTAAAAGAGAATAGAGAAGTGGGCTTTGTTTAGAGAGACGTTTACTTTTAAAAGGACTGAGTTCATGTTGAAGATTAGTCCCTTGTTTAGTAATGTTACCATTATATAAATGCAATCTGGTTGCTTTTTGCCTTTCCCATTATTCTAATTAATCCTTTTCTTTTTATCTCTGTCATTCATGTTGATCCTTTCTTTATCAAGATCCCATCTGCTTTATTTGTTTTATTCTCTTAATTACTCTGTGGTTTGGACTTGGAACCCACGAGGGCAATCATTGCTCCACTGTATAATGAACTTCCAGGAACCCCTTCTCTTTTGATTTCCATCACAGACGACAAACACACATGCTCTTGCAAAATTTTTGTAGAATTCTTTACTACTCCTATTTGGCTGGAACCTGGAGGAAGATATGAATACACATCATGCATCCTCAACCCCGTTGCCATGCACCATTAATTAATGAATTGATCAAGTAATCGCTCCTTAGTTGGTAGTTTTTGTTTTATTACGTTAGTCTTTCATTGAAATTTGTCTTACGTGTGTATCATTACTCTAAACTAATTAGCCTCAGCTACGGAACATGCAATCGCACTGAAAAATTGTTTACAGTCTAGACCTGATATTTCTTTCATATGTTATCAAAGGTGCACATCAGATTAGCAGATTGGCAAGGAGTATGTTCCAATATGAGTCATTTGAACGCAGAGTATTGGTGCAAAAGTGGGGTGGCTTATTAAAGTATTTTGTCTTAAAATAGTGACTGCAATTGATGGCCTAACAAGTTTAGTTTAGAGATTTAACAAATGGCTTTGGTAGCTAGCGTGGTATGGGAATGTGCACATATGAGAGATTAATTAAGCAAAATGGTGAGCCAAAGAAAGTCTGCTCGGCAGTGGCATTGTCGTACCTTTTAGACTACTTCATCTGTACGCATACTCTCATTCACATTTGACACCCAAGCCTCCTGGATTTTTTTTTTACTTTTTCAATGTACAAGTAATAATTAGTTTATTCTGGCAAAGGAAAAGATAAGTAGTTCTTAGACTTTTATGTTATTCACGAATTTTATTCTCAAAACCAATACGAGTCTCAAAATGTTGCTGATGGCCAACTCTTTTATAGAGAGTTTTGAGTCTTAAGAGTATATTTGTTCCATGTTGATATACCCTGTTACAACTTTATTATAAATATCTGTGAACACATAGAACAAATTATACTGATAAGCAAACGTTGCCGTTTAAATCAACTATGGATATTGGAGAGTCTTCTCTGAAACTTACCCTGTTACTCTTTCTTTTACCTTACAAAACTAATTTAATATCGGAGAGTCTTTTCTGAAATTTTGAAGGACTGAGCTGTTGAAACCTGCCCTCCCTATTGATTGTCCATATCTACAATCTCCAAATTGGATTCATCACACCATTGATTTGGCTTTCCAAAGCATGAAATAGCTGAAATAAAAAGAAGTTTTTCATTCCGTCCGCTAGTCAAAAGTTAAAAAGGCAACATAAGAGATGAACCCGCAAGTTTTGATTATTAGTTTCTCCCTATGATTTTTGATCAAGTATCATTCCTACCGTACATATGTAAAGTGAATCATGCATTTTTCGTACTCAAATTGTTTTTTGGACTGCTCATCACATTAAATTGGATGGAATTCCTCCTATTTGAATGATTGAGTTAGAGGGTCTTCTAGGAGTGCATAATTTGTAGAACTTCCATCCCAAGTGGTATAAGGTAATAAGTGATCAAAACTGAGACATCAATGGTAATACAACCAAATGTGAGTACATACAATAACATGCTATTCCATGTCACCACATCCAACCTGGAATGTCCTCTAGAGTGGCCCAATACCCTGGGCGCAGAGAAGAGCCAGGGGGAGACACGAGCCACCAGCCCATATATATAAACGGCAAACAAGAGAAAAAAAAGATGCACAGAAACACAACCCTCTCTACATTTTCCTCTTTTCAGGCGCTGGTCAGGCGTGTCCTTTGGCTTTCATTACATGTACTGATGATATGTAAAAATTGCAGTACATGCTGCTCAGTCTCTCTCCCTATCTGTAAACCATAATCAAACAAACATCAATGACCCTTGTCTCCGTTGTCCCCATTTTGCATTCACTCCTATTCATAACTAGCATCAACAACAACAGCACACCACCCCTGCAACTAAAGTCTCTCTCTGCCCTTCCCTGCAGTCACTGATCCCTGCTGCTGCTTTTGAAATTTGTGTGTACTAGTGGTAATTTAATTGCCCTTCACATGATATTGTTTGCCTCCATTAATCTTTCTTTTTCCAGCTTTTGACTCTTCCAAAGCAGACAATAAAGCCCCCTTAATATCATTCCCTACCGCTTCTTGTGTTCCTCAAAATAATCACTATTCCTCTGTCTTTCACTCCTCTGCTAAGCTTAATTTTTATTACTAGTGGAGTAGTATATAATACAGAGGCCAGGCAGCTAGCCATGGATAATAAGTATTGCTACCGACGACAGAGAGAAAACACTACCAACCCATCTTTCTCTTCTACACTCCTTGACGCAATTTACCGCTCAATTGATGAAACTGAGCCTCCAGAAGTTGAAGAACATCAGCTTGTTCTGTATAAAGAAACCATGAGGAAGAAACAGAGCAACATTAGCAGCTTGAAACCAAATTTGGGTTTCCGAGATGAAGAAGAGATGGCTAATTATCAAAGGGCATGCTTAATTGAGAAATGGATGGAAAAGAAAGTTATTGTGAGGAGAAAATCAGCAGGGGATTTCCAGAGGAAGGGGGAAAGAACTGACTATGATTCTTCTAGCGCTTGCAATTTCTTCAATTCCAGTTCCAGTTCCTCTGATTCCAGCTGTGGTGGTGGATTTTCATCCTCAGAAGCCGAATCTGTATACGGGGTTTCATCCAGGACATCCTGTTACGGTTTAAATAAGCCTAAACCCATCAGAACCAGCGTGTCCGCTCAGCAAGAAAAATCCCACAAGCGTGAGAAAGAGTTCAACAAATATGATGAGAATTTACAGCCAAAACCAAAGCAAGAAGGGAGCTTTGTGAAGACAAAGTCTCGGGCTTTAAAGATTTATGGCGATTTGAAGAAAGTAAAGCAGCCTATTTCCCCTGGTGGTCGGCTTGCAAGTTTCTTGAACTCTATTTTCACAGCAGGGAATGCGAAAAAGGCTAAGCTTTCATCATCCAATAATCCCATGGGAGTATATGATGATGGGATTAACTCAGATAGAAAGTTGAAGTCTGCCAACGCATCCACATGTTCCTCAGCTTCTTCATTTTCAAGATCATGCTTGAGCAAGACTCCATCTTCAAGAGGAAAATCCAGCAATGGCATGAAAAGATCAGTGAGGTTTTACCCGGTGAGTGTGATTGTTGATGAGGACTGTCAGCCATGTGGGCAGAAATCTTTGTACGATGATAAACCCAGGATGGAATTGGATACAGTTAAGAATATCAGGAGTTCCATAAATGAAGAGCTTAAATTTCACGTCATGGAGAAGAATCGTAGAGTGGAGGAAGCAGCAAGAGATTTATTGAGGAATTTCCAGAAGAAAGCTGAGGGTGAGTTCGATATGGTCAGAAGTGCAAGAATTAATGACCAAGTGACATTTCAGAATATTGACGAGGATGACGAAGATGAAGATGATGATGAAGAAGAAGATGATGATGATGATGCTGCGAGTTATGCAAGTTCTGATCTTTTTGAGCTGGATAATCTTTCTGCCATTGGTATGGAAAGGTATCGTGAAGAATTGCCTGTTTATGAAACCACTCATCTTGGTACCAATAGAGCCATTGCCAATGGCTTGATTTTGTAATTCACCCAAATTCAAAAAAGTCCCAAAAAGGCAAAAAAAAAAAAAAAAGAGGTGTAGTAGTAGCATTAATTGCTAGTATTACTGCTGATTATATTGTGTGTTAAATTTATTGGTTTGGGGGTTTACATCAAGAGAAATAAAATTTCTCTTCAATCTTCATTGCTAGTCCTAGTTTCCGTTTACACATATAGTGTGTTCAGTGTACTTAATCTGTAAAATATTCAAGAACTTCTGTGTGGTAATCCATTCACAAGATTAGGCTTTTCTGATTCTGGGATTTTATCTGTGCCCATATGGTAAATTGCTTCCCTTCCCAACGTGCTCAACTTGAGCCAAAACATCACAAATCAGGATTAAGTCATTAAAGAGAAAGTGCTTGCTTCAGCTGCATCTTGCATGCATTTGGCTGATGATCAGTAAGAATAACTGAGAAAAGAGCTCTCAGAAATATACAGCATAGTTCATTTCTCAGCTGCAAAGCCGTTTTCAATTAATGTTTGATCCAATACGTATTGGTTGTGAGTATTATAGCTCGTAACTTTATTGTAAATATCATTACTAAATAGGAAAAAAAAAAGGTGCAAGAACAGTGACAGTAAGCAAAGTGGAAGAGTTGAAATTTTAGTTTAAAGATTCTGAGATCGATCGCGTTCACACGCGAGAGCATACTAGTAAAGATAGTTTGAGGAGGCTCTTTTTGCTTTTTTGTGTTCATGGTTGATGCTGTGAGGATCTTTTGTTTTTCTTGGCTTGAACATGGAGCAAAGCAACACAATAAGTACAATAATATTATGCATTCCCTAATAGATTCTCAGTAAAATGCCCTCAAAGAATAAAATCTTTAACATGACTAATATTTTCTTGGTCAAAAAGTACTCCATCCAAATTACCACTACTAAATAGTACACACATCCGATCACATGGGAGGCCCTTTCCATTTAGTGCATGCTTTTAATGGATCAATGATTGATGTTAAATTTTGGCAGTAGTAAATTATTGATTCAGGAACGAAGTTACTGCATGCATGAGGGATTATGAAAAAAAGAAAGAAAGAAAAAGGAGAAAAGGGAAGATCAACTAAGAAGAAAAGGGAGAATATATAGGGAAGAAGATGAGGATGGATGATGGATGTTGGTCTCCAAAAGCTTAGGACACAAAATCTAATGCAAGATATGGTTGTTTGTTGGAGTAATTAAATCCAAACTCTGCAACCCAAAGAGTTGAATTAACACCAAAATTCTTTTTTTTCCTTCTCTTCTTTCAAAATGTTGGCGCTTGCTGTTGCAAGGTTGGACAGCGATAATCACACTAATTGCCTTTATTTGTTCCTCATTTGGTCAAACACAAAAATGCTTTATCAAGTTTTGGGAGAGGGTATAACACTAGGATACATGCAAGAGGGAATATTCAATTTTGGTGGTCTTATACATTGGCATAGCCAACTAAAGCTTTATCCCATGCATTGCATGCAAATTTGTAAAGGGAAATGTTTGGAAGGAATATTAGACCTGATGAAGATTCTCTTTTTTTCCCTTCTTTTTCTTTTCCTAACAAAGAAAAACTTACAGTTACATGTGTAGTAGATTGTATTCTGTCTTTCAGTATTATATGGTGTTGTATTCCTTCAAAACGATATAACTTTATTTAGAACTTCAATAAAACAAGATCATTTTGAAAAAATAAAACATCATAATTACATGATAATGAAACTAAGAGAACTTCACTCATAAATTATATGTATATACATACACATATACTATTTTAGGATGAATGAAATTGAAATCCATATAAATATTATGTATGTAAACCATAAGTACATACTTTTCAAAAATCTTTTCCTTTCAAAAGAACTACCTCTTGCTATAACTTTTTTTGGTAAGTAAATGAGTTTGTAACTTTTTTTTTTTTGGTGGGGTGTGAATTAAAATTCACATTTGAAGTTTGAACGTCAATGGAGTGGACCATGTCGCATGTGGTATAAATCAAAACCTCTTCAAAATTTCAGAGTTAGTGTTGTGGTCCACGAAAAATGCACCAACCCCTAAATCCACAATTATAGGATATATAATGTATCTCTGTACCCCCTTCAACCCAAATAACTGGCATCTCCTATCATAACATGGTCCTTCCTCCTCAAAATAAAATAAAAATAAAAAGATTTGGGATTTTGGGAATTGTATTTCTTTATCATCCCAATACATCATGATTTGACTGAAGAAAATTACCAATTTCTTCTTAACCGCAGATGGAAAGTAAAATGTTGAAATTTGAAGGGGATGCTTGAGCAAGATTGTTTTTTTTTTGGGGGGGTTAAAAAAAAACTCTACTTTCAATATTTTTTTTCATTGTATGCTTTGCCAATGAGAAATGTTAATTATTTTGGCATACATACAAAATGAGAAAATCTTAAGGTCCATTTGGACAATGCATTTTTATTTGCAAATGGAAAAAGTCGTATTGGAATGTGTGAAAATTTTGGTGGGTATTTTTTGATAGAAAAAGTTTTTTGGAGGGAAAAATAAGAGGGAAGATTTTTTAAAATTATGTGAGAGGAATTTGAGTGGGAAAATTTGAATTCTAAATTTTAAAATAAAAACTGTATTTGAATAATTTGTTTTTGTTTGAGAATTTTCTTATTTACAAATAAAAACAATGTGTCCAAACGGACCCTTAAATTCCTCCAATGAATTATGCACTTAATCATAATCTTAACCTAAAGTCCCTTATCTAATTAAAATAATCAAGCATGAAATGCTCACTAATCTAAACAATTCTTTTCCTCTATTGATATCATAATTAAATCTATATTAATTAGTAACCCTTGTACACATACTTTAATTGGAGGACCATTGAAGACTAAATTCAATAATTCATGAGTTCTGTTTTGATACATAATCATGAATTTTGTTTTATTAGTTGTATACTTTTGAAGTAGTTTCAACTCTACTATATTAATCAAAAGAAAAGGCTATATATAAAAATTTATTTCTGAACTTTATTTTTCTAAACCACCACCACTCCCCCCCACCCCACAAAAAAAAAAAAAAAAAAACTAAAGAAGAAACACTAATTTGTCTATAAGAATCTTGCAATTTTCATGCGTCCATATATAGGCTTGGTACCCCTAGCTATCTAGATAGCCTAATAAACACATTAAAGTAAAGAGATTAAATATGTAAATTAATTAGAACACAAAAACTCAGCAAAGCTTTCTAGGTCATGCACGCCTATAAAGTGCATGCTCCTATTAATTATTTTCTAAATTATTGAACTAATTAGTAAACTATATTTATTTAAGGAAAAGTAAGCATTGAATATAGAAAATTAAAATAATCATAAGCCGTACATGGGTAGGAAAAATGGAAAATTCCATTCCAAGTGAAAGCATATTAATATCATATCCCTTTAAAGGCTACATAGGCATAATAAGCGATATAGATTTGCTAGCCGATAAGATCACCAGCCATTATTAATTGAGATCACTAGCCATTATTAATTAACTAATTGATATGACCACACAATTAATAATTAATTTGGTGTTAAACAAAACGGAATGAGATGATGGAGTTACATTTGGTTGGTGGAGTGGGAAACTCAACGGTAATCATGATGTGTTTAGGCAAAGAACAAAAACGTCATACCACCAAGTCGCCAACTCATATTTTCAAATGAGTGATTATACGACTTGAGATACTCTTTCTCAATTATTGTGTATAACAAAATAAGTTGATGGAATGCCCCTTTTTACGATCTGTGTCCTCTCGTGTATTGATATGTGGGCGGAAAAAATAAAAAAAGAAGAAATAAGATTTCTCTCGCTTTTGATATAACGAGCCCTAGTGGAAAGCCCGCACGACAAGTTATTAGTGTTGGATATGGTTCATACTTCGCATTCAGGTAACGACAGATTATCCTCCGACGATCACAGGGGTCTCATTCCTCGGTGAGCAGGTGAGGGTCCGGGGGAGCCACCCTGACGCCTGTAGGGACCGTATGTAATTTAGGGTTTCTGTTTTTCTTTGTTATTTGGGTTTAGGCCCATGAATAATTGTTTGGGCGCAGGGTTTCTGTCGCTAACAAATAACCTCTCTTGTAACACAGTATGCAGAGAGTGTGAAATACAAAATAAAGAAAAAAACTTGCTGGACGTAACCCTATTCTGGGGTGAACTAGGATAAGTCTCTGTCTTTTTTTACTTTTTCTATTCATTTTCTTTGATTACACGTGAGATTGACGCCGTATACCCAAAAATTAGCTTAGTGGTAGAGTGTGTCCCTGATAATTACATTGTTGTGTCTGGGCTATTAGCTCATTTTATTAAAATTAGACATATTAGAGTTTATACATTTCAAGTTAAAAGTTTAATATTATTAATAAGACTATATTGTTTCATTAACTAAATATGGTTGGTACACAATAAATAAGATAAAATTTAAATTTTGACTAAACATCTAATGAAAAATTTAGTGAAATTCTATAGAAATTAATTCAATATTTAAGTAGGAGAAATTGTCTAATAATAATCATTTTAATTGTCTAATATTTTTTTTGCCACGACTTATCGATTAATTCACTATAAATTTTAACTAAATATCATTACTCGTTTTGAAAATTTCAAAAGTGTACCTATTGTTGACTATTGAGTTGGCCTAATCTTCCATCATTACCTAAATCTTCTTCCATTAAGACTTGAAAAAAGAGGGTAAAGCTTGACGCACTTAAATTTCTGTTCATGTACTTTTTTTTCCCCTCCCTTTTTCATCCATCGAGGAATTTAAGTAATTGATTAGTTAATTCGCGAGCATCGATAACAACAAGTGTAACGCAACTTCAAGGACACATGTGGTGTTTTTGGCCAATAATTAATTAAAGAAATCCATTAATCAAAGCAAGTTAATTAAAGAAACACAATATCTTTGCCCCACATATAAGGATTGAGCACAAATTTTAAAGAGCTCTTTCATTAGCATTCCAGAAGGGCCATTAATTCCCTTCAAAACAACTTTTTTTTTTAAATTAAAAAAAACTTTCAATATAGGAAAAAAGAAAAGATCCATGTTATGCATTATTGGTGCCACTACCAGCTAGCCATGCACCAAATCCTACGTGCATCAAGGACGACACAAGTATTACCGGTCGTGCGCTGCCCCCCACATCATGATATCTTTATGCAATAAATTAGACTAAACGCCTGCTCCAAAATCCCCCTAATCCAGCAAAATGGAGTTGTTACGATCTATGGATAAATGAAAATCTATATGTGTGTTAGTGGGCAATCCTTGGCCGGGCTTGTTACGTACCAACCCTGCAGAAATCAGTGGCACAAAATAGTGTTCTTTAGGGCATGCAAGAAGTATACTCGCATGGACCATTCAGGATTGAACCTTGTTCACATTGCACCAATGTTACAGCCTATGGATAGATGGATGCATTGATGGATGGATGAATAATGAATTTGATGATGAGTTAGTTGGTGAAGACCCTCTGTTCTCTATATACCACAAATGGAAATACTACAAATGGAGGGTTTGATCAGTTGTCAATTTACAAGGGTGCATCCAGGGTCACGTACCAGACAATATCTCAGGTTCAGTTGTTTTCCGTCCTGAGTAAAATGTTGGTGTTACCATACTATAATAATTGATTGATCATTGATCATCCTCATCAGTCATAGATTGATTGTCGTGGTTAATTGCTACAAGAAACAAAGCAGATTATATATTGAGTTGGACTTGTCATTAACTTCAAGTTATGGTTGTTATTCTTGCCTTGTATGAAAGGTCATTGACTGTGGCAGATTTGAACAACCAAGCTGGGGAGTATTAAATATTGTTGTTCGTTTCGACAACATGACATATCTCCAAATTTCATATTTTTATCTCGCTAACTTAATCTCTCTGCCTGTGCAAGAGATATTGATTGCTCATTTGCATGGGATGAGGGAAGAAGTTGTTCTGGTTATTAATGGACATGACTCGCACCAAACTATAACTAGGGAAGAAGATTGTTAATTAAGATGAGGGCCAGTCTAGTTTGTTCTCCTATTGACAAATAAGATGATTTATGATTCAAAAACTATGAATACTTCATTCATTTGGAATCTTTGGTGATGGAGTGGAGCTGCTAAATAAGTAGAACATATTAACCACTTTGCTCGCTGAAATGAATCACTAATAATCAAAGAAGAGGAATCATTTCCCCATGTAAGTCATGCAGTTGACATTGACTCATTCCAATACAATAATGGTTGTAAGTAGACTACACTAGTTTGATATGCATTATTAGTCTGTTTTCTCGACCCTTAAAACATCCACCATTTTATATTATTATAATAATAATATTTTTAATGACTTTTCATCATGATAAGTTATAATGATTAACGTGATAAATATAAAAAGATAAAATTCTCTTTCATTATTTTACATGTTTTAAAAAGTGTAATAATTAAATTTTACCTTTTCATAAATATAACATAAGTCATTATAATTTGTCATTAAAAAGTATTATTAATTTTTAATATATAGTAAGATTTACTGTGTAAACTGCAAATAAACATTAAATCAAATCAATCCAAGTATTTTCCATTAATTTATTAAAAAAGAAAATACTAATTGCCCACTTTTATATTAATTAATGGGCATTTATCCATCATAAAAAAAATTGAATTGCAGACTTTCTAGATGTAAAAATAAATAAAGAAATAAATAAGGGATAGAGAGAGTTTGGTTTTGCCATTTGCCAGGCTTTGGAGAAATAGGAGTCCTACGTGGGCTTGGGCCCCCAGTGATCTGGCGCTCTCAACCGTAGCACTATTGGAGGCTGTCATGGTCCTTGCCAACACCACATAAGTTAAATTGTAAAAAAATCTAAAATTATATAAATTCTTTATAAAATTTTTATACTTCTCACGTTAAAATTAAGTGAAATCATTATAATCTATTATTTAATTTCGCACTGAATTATTGACCTTGCATTAAATTGGCTTTGCAAAAAATTTTTCTTTTTGGTCTTAATTCAGAGCGAACATTATAATATCGATATTACTATTTAATTTTGAATGAACTCTATAATACTAGAATCATCAATTGATCATGTCATGAGCGGAGAGTAATAGTTTTTTTTAATATTATTTATCGTGATTTTTAAAAGAATTTATCATAAAAATTAATTTATGAAGTGAAAAAATCTAAAATTAAATAATTTTTTTATGGATAAAGTGAGAATAAAGTGAAATGATTTCAGAGGCCGAGGATGACTTTTAGAGCGCACGTGATGGGGTGGCCTGCTTGTTCAGCCCTTGTCTGGCGCGCGTGTGCACGTGCGCGGCCCTTCCCTTCATGGATCCCCGCCGGTTGCGCTCTCCTCTCACTTTCGCTTCAAAATATCCATCATCATACACGTGGGACCCACTACCCTCTCTCGATCTGGCCCCACCAAACAAAGAATCAAATCTGCCTCGGCAACTTCCTCACCACTCCCGACTTGCCACGTGTCGCCCACCACACGTGTGCTTACGTCACCCCTCCGATCTGTGCTCGCCGAGTTGTCCTTTTGCAAATTGCACGACGGTCCCCCACTTTGAGGAAAAATTCAGAAAATGGAAAGAAGAATTGCAGAAAACAATCAGCTTTTGTAAAAGGTTTTTTTTTTTTTTTAATTGGTGGTAAAATAGAGATTCTGTAGTAGCAGAGGGATGGTAAAATTTTTCTCTTTAAAAAAAAAAAAAAGAAAAGAGAAAAAGTGGAGAATTTCCTTCTTTTTTTTTTTGGTGATCCCAAGAAGATGATCATTTACTTTTCATTATTCTCTTGTGTTTCCATTCGTGTTCCGAAAGGACAAGAAAAGAAAAGATCTTTGTTTCACATTGCTTGCTTTATCTCTTTGATTTGATCCAATCCACGAGAGAAGAAACGTGTTTTGCTGAGCCCTTTCTCGATCCCATAACTAATAAGTGTAAAGCTTTCATCTCAAAAGATTATGGACCTGGATTTGAATACTTAATTCTTTTATAAACTAGGCAACAACCTCTTATGGTGATGCAAAAGTTCGAGATTTTATGCACCATAAGAGGGTTATGATGAGGTTACCGACACATAAAATGTCTTATCATCTTTTTCACATTTTATAAACCGATTTTAGTGTACAGTGTTCATCTTAGGAGGGTTGCTGCACTTTTTTCTAGTGAGGTGCAAACTAGGTAAGAGCTTCTAAGATGGATGCTTGTTATGGCTGTCGCATCACTGCCCATCCTCAATGATGTAATTGAAAAAAACCATTTGCATACCATGCCATTTTAGTTGTACTTTGGAATTCATCAGTGATGGGTTCACCACTAAAGAATTCTAGAGTGATTCAGTAGCTGATACTACTAATTGATTTCCTAGTTTTTGTCCGCACGCAGTGATGGTGAGAGCCAATGTGAAAACTTGCACTTTAGCAAGAGTAAGTTGACGAGGATGGTTGCATGATTTATAAATTGGAATTTCATGCGTGCTTACTTTCAACATTGTTGTGCTTCTGCTTCATGCGTGGGTGTATGGCCGTCAATCCTTAGGCAGCCCTGTCAATCATGCTATATGACCACGTTTTCCCTTTTTTTTTTCTGGGTTGGTGCTCGAATGAGAAATTGGATGGAAGGTGAGAATGGCTCCAGTAGTTTTGTCTCTCACAGTCGTGATCATGCAAGTCATTCCCATTAGAATAGTCTTCTCCAGGCAGTGACCCACCATCTAAGGAAGGATTCCTTGCCAATTCTCTAATTATACACATCAATGTTGAGTATTGGGTCGTTTTATCACCCTAAATAAACGTTTTTGATGATCAAATTCAAGCACTGTAAGTTAAATAATCATTGATGAAGGCTCGCATAGCACTGCGTTGTTAAGGGCTCTCTCTTTTGTTTTCTATCCTTTTTTATCCACTATGTCCAGCGCTTCTCTCGCATAGATTTTTCAGTGTAGTCTGTGAAGCAGAAAATTTTGAAACAATTTTTCGTCGTTATTCATATTTTGTCGGCAATGGTGACCGGTGAAAACTATGTTTTGTTTGGAAATATCGAGGATGATAGAGACCAGAGACAAGTTCCAATGGATGAAAACCACCTCCACCATGCAACAAATGATAGCTGATCAAGTAAAACGACATTATTGAGATCGTGAAAATGTGCATTGAAAAGTCATTTGTAGCTGCCACTCATTTCACTCTGGATTCCCACTAAAATTCATGGATAAGTCCTAATCATGGAGATTGGATTGCTTTGCAACTTTACCCAGTAATCAACTCACTCTGCAAAAACTTTGTTCCCAAACGTTATCCAATTGGAAAAGAACAGAGAACGAGTGTAAAATGAAACAATTCTGGGTTCAAGATTTCAAGTCTCTCTCTATCATATGTATAGTCAGCATTGCACTACACGATTTACACTGCTTTTTTTAATGGATGTTTACTTAGATGACAATGTAAACCTTGTAAGGGAGAATTCATCAAAGCATTGGTTTAAGAAAGCCAGCGAACTTTGTATGCATCTTCACACCTTTTCTTGGACCAAATCAATGAACTTATATACATCTTCACGCCTTTGTCTCTCCAGTGGGAGGCTTTCCCTGCAAAATCTATTACCTCTGTGAAAATGAAAAAAGGCAAGTTTCATACTAAACGAAGTTCCAGTAACGATACGAGACATGATCACCTTGCTATTTGAATTGCAGAATAATCAATATCAGCAATCAGAATGGTTGCCTCATGCCCAGTTGTTGCAATCACTTCGCCTAACTGCTTATGATCAAGAGAGAAATGCATAATCACTTTCAAACAATTCTCAAGCATAATATCTTGAAGGACTAAAAATTCTGTTTTTCTCACCGGTCCAACGAGAGATGAGTGACCCCAAATCATGTAAGATCCAGCTGACTCTCTAGATGGAGAGCAAGTAGCCACATATAACTAACAATAGAACCAATAAAACTACGTTGTTTTGGTCTTTGTTTCAGGCAATAAGAACTACAGCATGGCAAGAATGGCATATCACTACCTGGTTGTCAGCTGCTCTGAAATTTCAAGGTATTTCAACTTTAATCACAAATATGGAGTAATATCATTTCATTTGATTTTGCAGAACAAGACAAAACGATTAGCAATATTATCTCACTAAAACTCATAAAGTGCAGCACAATTCAAGACAAAAGGATTAGCAATATTATCTCACTAATATCATTTCATTTGATTTTGCAGAACAAGACAAAAGGATTAGCAATATTATCTCACTAAAACTCATAAAGTGCAGCACAATTCAATTGAAACATATTTTCTTGGTCAGAGCAAGTGTTGATAAAGAATCAATGCAGCTGCAATCTCAAGTTCTATGCATAGAGAACCACCCATATGATTTATATCTAATTCATGTTACATCCTACTTTGAACTGTGGATATCAACTACCAAGCATAAAATGGCTTTCTTTATGTTCATTGTCATCATTTGGAATTAAAGCAGGATGTTGCCCATGACTGCTCTTATATTCATTGTCATATCACATCACCATGCACATAATGAGGGAGCTAACTAAGGTTGCAGTATAATGTTAATAAACAGCTACTTGCCTAGCTCTTTGCTCTAGCTCCCACAACGATTCTCCTGTACTCATGTTGAAGGCCCCGGGGTAGCATATTAGATGAGCACCTGATTCTCATATGGTAAGTTATTAGAATTGTACGAACCAAATGAAAAATGAAGTACACAGCAAAGATACATTCAAAGAACTGTTAAAACAAGGAAACCTCTTGCCCGGTACAACATCGCAAGCTCTGGGAATCTAATGTCATGGCAAATTCCTATTCCAATGCAGCCAACATCTGGATGCAAAGATTAAAGAACTGAGTATCATTAAAAAGATTGACTTGTGATGTAACTGCAAATAAAAACAGTTAAATTTCATCCAGTATAGAAGAAGATACTAAGATTCCTTGCAAATGGTAACATTGGACAAATAATTATTCCGAACTTCAGACATCAAGGTTAAATTGCCAAATGAGCATAGAAACTGTTAAGCACTGGTTAGTAAATGGAATAGGATCGCATGGACTTTGGCCATCTTCAGAACTAAAACTTGTACAAGATGATATTTCAGGACAATCTCCATACGGCCACCACATAATAAGAATTCAGGTACGGTAATGCAAAAGGAGGAAATGTATACCAGTGTCAACAACAGTTGGTCCCTCTCCTGCGGCAAAGGTATCTGATTCTTTAAAAGAGATATCACCAGGCATATCAATATCAAACATATGCATCTGTAACGCAGTATTTTGAACAATGAATGCCTCGCAACCATTAAGTAACAGGTTTCATATCACACATTGTGCTTACTTTCCTATGTTTTGCCTTCAACATCCCATCAGGCCCAAAGACACAGCTAGTGTTATACAAGAGATTGCCACACCTTTCAGGAATAGACCCTGCAACCACAGTTACCCCCAGGCAAGAAGCAACTTCAGATAGCTTGGAAATTGTAGGTGAGCCATCTCTATCATCAATGTCCTCAGCAAATTTGGGGAAATAAGCCTGTGAGTAAGGGCAATTCCACATTTCCTAACAAAAGAAAGTTTGTTCCTTTAACAATTATGCTCACATAAAATTTGACAGATAATATATATCATGATCCAGATACATCGTATAACTCTTTTTGTAAGCTAACTAGAACATTCATATTGACCTGGGAAAAAGAAAAAAACGAACTGTGTAACTAAAATACAACTGTGTGGGTCTTGATATCACCCGAATACATTAAGTATGTTCAACAAGGCAGTCACAGTCTAACTTACGGGCAAAAGCACTATCTTTGCACCTTGCTCGGCAGCAACTTGGATGGAATCACAAGCCTTGGCTATATTGTGGCTCTTGTCCGTGGTTACCTTTAGCTGACAGATACCAATCTTGAACTGTTCCACAGAGAGCGATAAACAGATATTCATCTGCCGTTCTGAACATTCACACTTCAAAGCAAAAACATTCGAGATTGCTGACTCAGTTTCTAACCTGGGAAATCTTTGGCATGTCTAACTGACAAAAGAATGATAAATTGGCACCAACACGCATCGAGCTGCTTGAACAGGAAGTTGCCATAAAAAATTGATCTTGATCTCTCTTAACCTAGCTTTGTCTGGGTTCTTCAATCACTGAGGTTCAATGAATCAAACTCGGAGAATACTTAATTACAGCAACAAATGAAGTACAATATATATTTTTTTTCTTTTCCAACGAATATTTTGACTTCCATTCTTGTTTTATTGAACAGGTGATGGTTGAAAAATGATTTACTTAATGAAAGAAAGGAACTTTGTGCCCCAGGTCACACAGGGCGAGTTGTTAAGTTTGGGACAACGTGGAGGGGCAATGCATATTCAAACCTCATGTGAAGTAAATTTTTTGTTGAAATATTACGGAGGTCAATTTTGAAATTTGGCCTTCTATGTCAATTTGCGCACATTACAACCCTCACCAATTTTTTATCGAAATATTACGAAGGTTTATCTTAGGATTTGCCTGTTAACCCTTTTCCTCCAGCTCATGTCAACTTGTGTACATACATCCGCTAACTAGGGCCTCCTGTACAAAGAAAGGAACTTTGTGACAAATTCTGAAATTGACATCAATCAAATGGTTGGTCCGGACGAAATAAAAACGCAGAAACATCTTTAGCTACAATCCGGATCCATGAAGAGTAAATAGAATGGTAATAAGATCGGAGGGAACGAGATAACTCACTAGCTCCGTCCGTTGCTCCCTGATCAGGAATTGTGGGTGGCTCTCAAATGAAACGCTTATAGACTAAGTTTCGGACGATACTAAATTCTATGACAGTCAACGTAACAATAATGATATATTTTCCATTGTTTTCATCAAATCCCAGAAAAAGCAATTAAGGCATTTTCTATGTTTATTCTTGCTTCATTTTCCGGCACAAAGCATTCAAAAACCCAGATACAACCTTCACACTTGGAAACTGGTAATAGAACTCAGGATAAGTAATAGAGACTCATGCAACAATAAGTAAACCATCCAATGAAACTTTACAAGATCAAAATGTAACCCTTTTGATCATAAGAGACAAAAGAGCTTTCTTGGCTTGCTACTTCATTTAATAGCCTCTCCAACTCTCCAACAAAAAATACATTATCAGATATGAGAAAGTCTACATTGGTAGGCATGTGGAAAATAATACATTTTGTTTAGAGAGTCTAAGCACAAGATTTTCTCCAAGGTCCATAATCTTGCACGTCTTGATGTTAAGACTTCGACAGTCTCTCATCTCCAAAAGGTTATAACATTCCAAGACGTGCCCGCTAAAGTACACGAGACAACAGGTTCTGAAAGCAGGGCAAACTCCGTCAATCATGTCTTCAAAGGAGCCTTCTTCTCTCTATCAGATATTCTAGCAGGAGCATTGGAATGTGATTTGAACCGCCCTCTTCCTCCATCATCCTTCTCCTGCAGAAATGCGGGTCAATGTTTACTTACCATTTGGGGTTTATTCAGTCATTAGTGGTCAGATATGAAGATAAGTGTTTTCCAGAATGTCAAGAACCTCATGGAAATGGTTGATATCAAGGAAAAAAAGGTGGTATTTCAAGTAGAAATCATAAATCCTTATTATGCTAAAAACTCGAAATGGAGTGCTGACTTTATAGTATGCCTTTCTGCATCAGTAATTCACAAGTTCAGCAACCAGGTCAAAGAATTCATTAAACGTTCTCGTGATCTTCAAACTTCATCAAAATTCATCAAGTGCTTTGTTTAAAAATATAAAGGTCATTATATGCAATTCAGAAAATTTATAAAATAACGTTAAAAAAATGACTGGTCTAACAAATTATAAATTTTATGCAATGCCAGGTGAATTATTAGATATTGCAAGCTGTATGCCTATAATAGAAAGCCCGGATACCTTTTTCTTAACAATCTGGACAACGTCCTCATCCTGAAGAACATGAGCAAGGCCACAATGCTGTGGGTAATGCCTTGCACTTGTACCCCACACTAAGACATACTTCACCTCCTTCACAAGGCTCCTATGTATATGACTACAAAAATCCTCTACTGTGCAGCCACCCCTATCCTGAATCACACGCCAACAAATCCAGATTAAAAAGGAAATAAAAACTTACTCACTTCAGTTTTCACTTCCAGTAATCCCAATTACACAAACTGAAGGATACACCCAACTTACAAATGAAAGAACAACAGGATCAGTGAAATCTGGTTGCTGGCCCTGAGGCTTTGTGTAAGCTCTCACTAGACCCATCTCCTCCCACATTCTAGCGAGTAGTCTATCAAGATTGAGCTGTTTCAAGCAATGAGAACAAGTATCAACAACTTTTCAATCCAAAAATCAATTTTGTTCCGTCAAACTATAACTGGTCATATAGTCTAGTCAAAAACTCCTTCTCAATTTAAAGTCACAAGAAAATATTAGAAGCATTATCGCATACCTTCAGGTTACAGCTAATCACGATTGAATTTGGTTGCCGTGCTAATCTGTCCACATCATCAATACCAACAACATCAATCTTGTTGTAGACGTATACACATTTAATGTATTTACGGTTCCCCTCAATAACATCTATAAGATCATCCACTGTGGCATCTTCACGAAATAACACCTGAAAAAAATTCAACAGTGTGCAAGGGAGGATGAGAACAGATATAATTTCATGAAAATAGAATTAGATTTTCTAGAATTTAGAGATAAGATGAAAACAACAATGCATCATAAGCTTTTTATTTTGCCTTCTCTCAGATCATAAGCTCAATTAAGCAAATATAATAATCTCTCCCTAAAAATATTTATTTCAACAGCAACAAAGGATTCACACACACATTTAGTACTTAAATCATGCCGAAAAATTGATCTCATTCTACCAAGACAAAGTACCTCTGCATTGTGAATCTTGTATTCATGCAAAATTTGATAGCAGAGCTTCTCATCCACATGAGTTAAAGGTAGAGTGCTGTTGAAAGAAATTCCACCAGTCTTTTTCTTTTTAAAGTATATCTGCAAGAAGCAAAACAGATATCTCTGGTGAACAAGATCCAGGACATACCTCAGATTTTCATAGAACAGCAAAAACTAAGATATGCATTGAAAAAAAATAGGATGATCAATATGTGGTTGAAACCAGTAAAAGTAGTAAATTACTTGAGGAGGCCTCTTGTTCAAGCGTAAACCAACAGCTTCCAGCTCCTTTGTCAATATTTGCCTATGCCCTTCACTCTAAAATTTGAACAGTTAGTTGATAATAATAATTTTTTTTTTTAAAAAAAAAAATCTCAACTCACAACACTAAAAACACAGCTGTAGGTTGACAACTGGAATAAGAGTCAAAACTGATTTTGCAATAAAGAAAACATCATACAGACAAATTCAAACTTTATCAAGGTATAACATGAGACCAGAACTTACTTTTGAAGCATCTAGCACCATCAGTACAAGGTCTGAAGATTTGGAAACAGCAATCACCTGGAATTAATACAAAGAAACTTCTCCATTAATACCACTAGTCAAAATTTTTGCTTCAAAAGAACAGCAAACTACAAAAGCCAGAACCAAAAACAGAGTAATAAAAGCAACAACATGATCACAGTAGGGCTTCATTTTATGTTCCATAAGAATAGCTCATGGCTTTTACCTGCCGACCGCGTCCCTTGCCTTCAGATGCACCTTCAATAATTCCAGGAAGATCAAGCAGCTGAATTTTAGTATCATTATAGTTAATAATTCCAGGTATGCAGGTGAGAGTGGTAAATTCATATGATGCAGCTTCCGAGTGAGTTCCAGTTAACATTGTTAAGAGTGTTGATTTTCCCACACTGACAAAGAAATGAAGAACAAAAGATTCTCAGACTCAACTTCAGAATGAACAAACATAATTTTCATTTTTACATAACAAAATAAATGACTAGGTGTGGAAAATGATGCAGCAACGTCTTAAACCTGTATTCTTGAGAGGGTACAAAATAATGATGTCAGTCATTTGTGCCCAGAGGTGGTGAAGTATTTTCTTAGAAACTGTGGATTTAATAGGTGGTGCACTTGTGATGTGTGTTCTTTTATAAAGGTTTTCTTTTGACTATCAAGGGAGTCATAGGTTCTGCTGCTTTATTAATTAGGTACTGAAGTAGTAGTTTTCACTAATTGATAAGATATCAAATTTGAGCTCTCTTGGGAGTTCTTAAGCCTAGAAACCAACTTCCTCTTGCGTTTGTGTTCTTTCCCCATTAATCTTCAAAGCTAGAGCACACGCCAGAATAGTGATCTACAAGAATTATAGTAAAAGGTTCATCTAAAAATTTGAAATTTGACTCTTAAACAAACGCAGTCTAATTTAGCTGGTTCAAAGCTAATCTATCCACAGATATTCATGTCGGAAAAAAATGCTTGAAAGTTTCATAATTGACACTGGTCCAAAGTAAAGTGGAAAACCTGGGAAATCCTATCAGGGCAACACGTCCATGACCATATTTTGTAACTTCAAAACCCTCTCCAGCTCCACTAGAGCCCTGGTAATCATTCAGAAGAACTTCAGGAAACAAATTCCACAGCAGTAAAACCAAATTTGAATAGCAATACTCCTTGCGAAAGCATCACATATTCCTTGATTTTGGGTGCAAGACCCATAATCTAGTCAACGAAAATGCCTAAATTCTAGTAAAGTTTCATACTTTGGGGGGCTCCAACAACTGTGTCCTCAGCTTTGCTATCTTCGCCTTGAGCTGACCCAGATGATATTCTGCATGAGAACAGTAAATCATAGTGCTGAATCTACCGAAAAAAAAAATTCTCCATGGATCAAAAGGAACGTAAAAGAACTAATCATTCAAAGTGGAAGAGAAAGTCAGATACATAAAACCCAATTGGCGGCAAAAATATCAGTAAAAAGCAGGTAAAACATAATACGAGTGTTAACCTGTAGCTTTATTTTTCTGGGTCCGGCCCATTTCGGCCTCAATTTCTTTGATCTTTTCTATGATTCCCATGGCTCCTAAATCCCAAGTTCACCTGTCCTGAACAAACAGCAGAAAAAGATTATAAATTCCCACTTCAGAAAACCGTGAAGACATGAAAATCAATGGTTCAGAATAGAAAGTATATGGACAAAGATCTTAACATTCTAGCTTCTAATATCTAGCATATTAAAAAACCAATGCATCTCTCAAGCGACAGCGATCACCAAATACGTACTAAGAATCACTACTAAATACTCCAATTAATTAAGTAAGTAATATCCGTATATAAAAGGGGACAGAAAGAGAGATACCTTTTGGAGTATTATGCAAACGTTAGGGGACCTGGATGGTCGGATTGGGTTGTCAGCCGGTGTTGCCGGTGGTTGGGGGCAGAGGGGTGGCGGCTTGGCGCGGAGGTTGGAGGAGATAGAGGATGAAGGGAGCAGCCACTTGGGAGAGAAGAAAAACTGAAAAAAGATTTTAGTTATATGGGATGGGCTTCCGGTGGACCCAACGGGTTTTGTTTCCGAGTTCTGGACTGAATTGAATTCCCAACTTCCTACAGGTTCTATAGCAACTTTAGTACCTTTTGGCTCTTCTTAGCCCAAAAATTGAATAAGAGATAGCACAAACAATGAAATTCTTCAAGGGCCCATTGATTACTCGTTGGTTGGAATTGGATATATTTTGTTTAGATTTTACTTTAAATTTTATAAAAAAATTTAATAACTCTAAAATATTATCAAATAAATATTATACATCAGTTGGAATTATACCAAAATAATAATATTAATATTAATACGAATTTAACTAAATTTAATAAAAAAAAAATTCGTCAAGTCACAGAACAATTCCGATTCAAAATAGTCTGGTTCTTACAAATATTGAATGCTTATAAAGTTGATCATGGTTTTTGCAATCGTTTTTCAGTTGTTTTAGCCATTGTGATTGGTATTTAGTCCCGATCAAATACTTTCGGAATTGTCTTTGTTAGGGGTCTCATCTTTAATGACTGATATTTAATCCCAAAATTTTGGAGCGCGCCAGAGTCCCCTGCAGTTGGATTCTTGAGCATTATTGATGCTTCATTCATGCACTTGACATTTTTCCAGTCAGGGCTTTTCCCAGTGTCAGAGAGGATCCAGATGCTTATCAGTATCTCAAAATTCAGGGCTACCATTTTGTTAATGTTAATAAGCCTTCGGGATGAAAAGTCTTTCACTTGTGAACAAAAAGAGTGTAAATGTTGCCACATACAAATTTGCACCTTCAACACTCAAATCAATAGTTACAGCCAAATAAACCAAGTACTTACAAGCACATGAACACTCAAATCAATTGTTTGTGCAAAAAGCTTCCAATAGATATGAGAGTCAGTAAAGTTAAAAGTCGGTACACAGTTCCAAAGAGGACCATCTATCTAATGGGATGTTAGAAAAATTTTAGTATAGAATTATTTACAATTCTACAGGAAACCAGATCTTGCTTCAAGCACGCTTCTATCGCTATCAACACTATGTCCAGTGAACCCCATTGGGGGAAGTTTTGGTGGAACCTGCGCTTGCTTTTGAGCTAACTCTCTCACTCGCATCAGGATTGGAGCAGGAATTGGAATTGAAGCATGTTTCCTGGTATTCTGGATATGAGAAATACCCAAAAAAAAAAAAAAGGTAAATAAAGAAAATGGAGCAATACAACATGCATACCAATGGGAAGGATGAGGGAGAATTGCTGAACCAATCTACCCCACCCAACCCAAATAAATAAATAAAAAGCACAGAATATTCCCAACATTGTGAACAAAACTACCTAAAGAATAAGCATTAGAATAAATTGCACAAATGCCCCATGCAAACAAAATATATCTACTCACCCCTTTTTCTCCAGGCAATTGTGAAAAGCTAGCTCTCAACAGATTCCTCCATTTGTCCTGCATAAAGTTAACGAAATATAATTATGGAATAACATTGATTTCCAGACTGCTTCCACTTCATAAGGATGACTAAAAGCTTAATTATGTACCTTTAAATCAACGGATGTCCTGTATGAGTATGTGGCAAAAGCAAGCCGCTTTATTTCAGACCACCTACCAGCACCATATTTGGATACACCCTCAACTAGCTTAACAACCTCAGTCAGAGACCAAGGCCGATGATGCTTCCTCCTAATTCCGCCTGATGGAGTTGATACCGTATTATCATCTGAATTATCCTCAAACGAGTCCATTCTTTTTAGCTCCACGCCTTTCTCCACCTTCCTTTCCAGGTGATGCTTGCTTTCCTCAGAAGAAGAAAACAGCTAGGAAGTAAAACATATTCTGTTAGCTCTACTCATGCTTTTTTATCAGTTCAAAAAATAAACTTCAACTTTTCTTAGCAGACAACTATCGCGGTTGAGTGACATAAAAAGAAAAACTAGAAAAGCCTAAAACTTACTACAATATACTATATCAGCCATTTTAACTCAAATATAACTCAAAAAAAAAAAAAGTGAAGTCCAATAATTTTAAAAAGATCTCTAAAACAGGCTGACAGGAAACACAATGAACAAGTTACAATGCCAAGTGAAGCTTATCCATCACCCCTTATGCATCTCTAAATAATGGTTTAGATTGTTTTTTACTTTCAATTCTGATAAGCATGCAGTTTATAAAATTTCCTAATACTCCTCACCCAGCAATTTCTATAATATATCATAGCTGATCCAATAAAAGTTAACCCAACCACACATTTTCCAACAATTTGACAGACAAAATTAGTCCCTTATATAGCTTTTTCAACCATAGATGTAATTAGGCCAATGAATCAACTAGATTATCTATAGGAGCCTGAATTACCAAACAGGACAAATATGGTATATGCTTCAAATTCAACTTACAGGCTGCTGAACACATCCAGAGGACAGTCTTGTTTTCAGGACTTCATCTGTCTCATCATCTGGCCGTGGTTCAGGCTCACCAGTAGCCCTCTTTACCACTCTGGTTTCCATACCAATGCCAATCGGTTGAAGTTTCTACAAAAGTGCAACTTAAAAGTATTACCCACTAAACAATAACTTCACCATAATAATTTCAACAAAGCACTGAAGTTCCTATATATTGCACAACATAAAAAAGATATGCTTGTACTTGGCCTGTAGGCATCAGTTTCATTACCATGAAAGGCATGAAGTTTTCCCTTGGACGGCTTCTTCGAATTCTCGAAACATATGGAACCTTAACACCAGAACCTCCCAATGAATCTTGCCGTGTAACCATAGGTCTCCCACCTGACCAGACATTCTGAACAGTCTGTATACGAGCTTTTACACATGGCTGCCCATGTTCAGACCTCTTTACTGAAGAAATCAACCTTCCACCAGAGTCACCAGATTCCACTTCAGAAATTTCTTCAATGTATCTCTTCGTAGGCTTCCGAATTCTCTTGGCTGCTCTACTCTCCAAGTTAGGATCATCTGCATTAGGACCTTGATCCAAGACAGTACTTAGTGTTTTTTGGCCATCAACATTGGAAGGGCTTTTTGTTTGATGATCAAAACCATCTAATGGGCCTCCAACAGTCTCCTTTGTCACACCAACTACAGAATATGTAGAAACAGCACCAGTCTTTCTGTGTGCCTCTTTACCTTTCTTCACCACTTCATTATCTTTGATTATAAAACTGGTAGTTGAAAAATCGCATGAATTGGTCAATGCCATGGATATTCTCTTCTTAAGCCATTGTTTGTCCTTAACAGAAGTTTCCCTTCCAAATGTTGCTCTATAAGTTTCATGAAGTTCTTTGACGGATAGATTATCCAAGCATATCTCCCCTCTCAACTTAGAAAAATCAGGCTTTGAACTAATCGCAAAATCAGGGTTGGAAGAACCATTTTCAAACAATCCTCCTCGCCCTGAGCATCCAATATTCCAAGAGTGGTGAATGTCATTGCAATTCAATGGTGAGGCCAATTCATTTGCAACTTCCTGGAAAAAATTCAATATAACATTTTCTGAGTTCAAGAAAAACCTTTCATAAAACAATAATTTGATATTCCATGAACAAATAAAAGTAAAAACCAATCATACCACTTGCTGGACATTTTCTTTCCCCTGATAGACCACATTATCAAGTTGAACGTTCGAATTTTCTGCATCAGGTTCAAGTTTTTTAAATTAAGAAGTAAATCTCAACCTCATCTCAAGCTCAAGGATGAAAACCATAAAGTACCACCAGAAAGAGCTTAAACATTTTGCACTAAAATTAAGTCAGCAACTAGTATAATCAACAAATCAAAAGACCAGCTTCACATAAACAAGCACAAAAGTGTGAAATAAAAGTGAATAATTTGAAAGGAAACTCAGTATTATTAGCAGAAATTAACAGACAGTGTTAACACCATTGCTGACCTTCCAAGGACAGTTGAGTTCTCTCCAAGGAACATTTTTCAGTTTTGATGCTATGTTTAGGCTGCCTGGAGTCCGAAGTAAACTGTTCAGCCTTCTCATCTTTTAGCAAGTCCTCAACCACGAAAACTTCATCATCTGTAGCTGGAACCAATCTCCCATCACCATCAACCTAAACGGTATTTAAGAAATCACTAAAACAGACTTGCCACCACATGGACCACCTAATGCTAAGACTTCATGGACAATGCTTAGAAAAGACGAACATTCCAAACAAATTTTGTTCTTACTGATCACCAAGAGATAAAATTTACAGATACTGCATTCATTGCATACTAAATACATGGATAAAACCAACCAATCTTCATTGTAAAATAAATTGTTTCAGTTGGCCATCCCACAGATAGGTTTAAAATTGTGTTTAAGTTTAATCCACATTGTTCAACAAATAATATTCAAGCAAAAGAAATCTACTTTCACTAAATGCCATCACCAGCAAGGCCAGTTCCCAAGAGAGATGGACAAAAAAGCAATAGAAGATGAAAATTGATTTTCATCAAAGCAAAGCATACTACCCCAGAGAATTACATGTAGCATTCATTCAAACCACTGGCACAGTTAGACTTATACCTATGAACATATCAATAAGGATAACGAAGGCAATATTCTATAAAAACAGAAAGAATATCATTGGAGAAATAAAAATATATAGTCTTTTCTCATTCAGCATTACCAACTATAATATTCAAACTCAAAACTATATCATATGACACAAATGGGCATAACAGCATGAGAAAAAAGATTAACAACCCGACTGTTCAAAGAAGTCCAGCAAGCACAAACATCAAGAACAAATAGTACAACCAAGCAATAACTTTCAAAATGGCAACTTTCATATTAGCCTTATCATAACACATGCATGTAACATTTTCTAAAGTAGAAAAGGATTTCAATGTTTATTTCTGCCAAAAGAACCTAATGTATCCAGAGCAGTGTACCCGCACAAGCTTATAAACAACGGGATCAGGATCAGAAATCTGTTTGGAAGATATCAGCTCTGACCCTGCTTCCCCACTAACACGGTCTTCAGCCTTGGCTTCTTCACCTCCCTCCACACCAACCACTGTCTCCATCAAAAATCCCCCAAAAGCAACTCAAATACACAAGCTGAAAGTTGCAAAAAAGAAATCCAAAAAAGTTACATTTTTTTTTCAAAAAAATTTAACCGAGGCATCACTAATGTATGTAGATATGTACATGCTTTCAAAAGGCAATCAATCAATCCATTGTAATAAAAAAATTCAAACTTTCAATTAGAAATCTCTAATTTCTATTTAGCTTTTCAATAACACAACAGCTCGGAGAGCATATCAATTACAATTACAGTGCGACAAATGTAATCGGTTTCATATAGCATCAAATTCTACATATTGAAACTCAAATTCACATGGAATTCGAAATTGATAAATACCATACCATGAAAAATTGAGTCCACCGGCGACTAATCCGACCTCGCGACTGTTATTAAACGGTCCCGCAGATTCATGGCGGGAAAATCCTTTGCCAACCCACAACCAAAGAAAAAGAAAAAAAAAACTGATCTTTAATTAATTAATATACGCCCAGAAAAACAACAAAATTAGTATAAAAGAGGGAAAACAATAGATTAAAGAAACGACCTTTTGATGGAGTAAAAATTGATAATATCCGAAAATTATAATGGTGATCACGAAGATGAAAGTGATAGAAAGGGAGAAGAGATTTTGATGAGGAAAAAAAATGAAAATTTTTAGTTTGGCGAATTTATTTATTTTTTAGACTTTAGACTTTGGGATTTTGTTTTGAGTTCAGCAGTTTTGCTTTTCCAGTAAGTACGCAGAGCTTTAGCTTACTCGCAGACGGTTCCGGAACCCACATAACGTTCCAAACTGGATTTGAATGTCGTTTTTGAGATTCGGATTCTCTGAAACCGCGTGTAAAGAGAAAAGCCGTACAAGCAGTGCACACGTACTAAGTACTTGTTCTCAATGCTTAGAAAGTGGTACCCCCTCGGCTCTTGATTGACAAGTACTGTTGATAAATTTCTGTGTTTGAACAGTTATTTATTTTTTCATAGTTTTTTTATTTTTTTATTTCTGTGTTTAAGCTTAGTAAAAATTTTTACTTTAGTCACAGTTAGCTATTCAGCACACGTTACAGAATTTAATCCCATAAAAATGTCTGCAATCTGCAATACAAAATTGGAACGAATACAAGAACAGAGTACGGTAAAAATAACTCATTTTCCCTTTTAGTTCCTGGAGAAGGAAAATTAAGATCTGAATAAACTTGAGATAAAATTCAAAGCAACTGGCTAAAACACAAAAACTCGAGCACCCCATAATCCATGATACTAGAACGATACCATATATAAGACTACTGGTATGAACTTACTACTATCCATCCAAAAAAGAGTGAACAAAATTTAAAGAGTCAAACTTTCAGGATTATTGTCAATCCGACAAATGAAAACAAAAATACCCTATGTAACAATTCCATCCTCAACAGGGGCTACACATCATATCTTCCAAATACAAATGCGCATGTCTGCTCCACCCCCTAAACCTCTGCCAAATAAAACCCTTGCAAACGTTTTAAACTGCTCCAACCTCAATATCAGTAACAGCCACAACTGGCCGGACGTACTCCTCTTCCTCCTTTGGTTGGTGGATTGTTACCAGATCAGGTAATGGTGTCACGGGACCAACCTTACCCTTTGGATCCCAGGCAAGCATGATCTTCACCTTGATACCAAGAACACCCTACAACATTCAAATAAAACAGTGACATCTCTTAATCTTAAAGGTAGACAAACTCCCTGGATGAGTTTCCAGTCCTGGCAGAACTACTAAGACACTAACCTGCCGGAGAAGCACATGTCTAACAGCAGAGTCAATGTACTCCTTGACAGGCTGGCCAGAGGATATCATGTAGCCATCCTTGAACTTCATTGATTTTGCACGCTGAGCCCTGAGCTTTCCGCTCACAATAACCTGTAGATTGTATAAATCATAAATTGCATACAACACTGCTAAATATCATGAAGGATATATAATGAAGAAACTTTCTTTCTTTTTTTTCCCTGTTCAATGAAGGAAAAATGTTCTACATACCTCGCAACCTTTTGCACCCTGCTCCATGACAAAACGCAAAACACCATAACAAGCCCTAAAACAAAATGGTAATACAAAGTTCAATGATTTGAAGTTAAACTATTCAAAGAGAAGCACATCTTTATGTAAATAGTACACTGACTTTGATGCCGTTTATGTAAATGCAAGAAATTATTTAAGTCATAACTTAATCTAAGTCAAGTATGTAATATCATAAATATAGGAGAATATTCCAAACTCAACTAACATAAAACAGTTCGATAAGCCTGACAAACTCCAAAAATTTACTCTAAGCATTGGTAAAAAGCCTCTTCATCCCACTTATATGAGAAAAGAGTGCAAACTAACCAATGCTAAGTAAAAAGACCGCCCAAGCACATATAGAGGTTAAGAAACAACAAGTATAAAGGGGAAACATGGAAAACACAAGATTGCAAAGAAATGCAGCAACTTGATGAACCTGAAGAGTCTAATGTTGGAGAATTTTGAAAGCCCCAACACATAGTAACAAGTGCAGAGGCCAACCAAACTCCATTACAGATATAAGCACTCATTCAATGTCCCTTTGACAGAAGAGTTGTAAAGAGAAAGCTACAAATCAATGCTATGAGTGCAGAATGCACCTATATGGTAGATCCTGTGAGACATGATCTCCAGGAGAGGGTAGCTACAAAAGCTGTATGGACATGCGATGTTCAAATCTAAAGATAAAGAGAAATACTATTGAATTGAGTATGTGAATTGAGACAGAAAACAAAACACGTTAAGCATGGGGAAGATCATCAAGTTGAGCTACATAGGTATAGGAAGAAAAGGCAAAACAGAAGACATCTCATGATTAGTAACAAGCAAAGTCAAGTGCTTCCCAGAGGCAAGAAAGGACAAAGTTTTCAATCATACAAATGACAGTATAACAATAGAAAATCATCCACATACATTTATAAGCATTAACACAAGATCAAGCGGTTCTTCCAATGCATGGAAGAACTGATTTGTGAGGAAAAAAACATGAATCGTTGTAAAAGGTTAGGTTTTGTAACTTAGCTATAAAAGATATGCAAACTAATATAACAGTCAAACTAAGAGTGTCAAACCTGCGGACAGCAAGTCCTCCAAGGAGCTTGTAACGCAAAGACTCAGCCTGAGCAACAGCGCAAAGACCCCTGTTGTTAACCCTCTCAGCATAGAGCTCCACACTGTTTTCCGGGAACTTAAATCTTTTCTGAACAATGGATGTGAGCTCCCTAATTCTTCTCCCCTTCTCACCTACATAATCCACATAGGTAATACTCCCCTATTAGCAGAAAATACCATCATTTTAATCCTCTAGTACTTTCACCTGAATTTTTACTCTGAACATTAACAAATCCTAGGCTTCGGGGCTTCCAGACTCTTATATTGAAAATACACCACGTCCCTAGATACTAATTCAGAAAGAAAAAAGAAACAGATTTCCGAGAAAAGCTTTACTCTTTACTTTGCCTTTAGATAAAAAAAGGTACAAACTTTGGCAGCTACCCATCAAACAATACATCAGTCACGGCATTTTTCCTAATTTCCATAAATTTCAACCTTACTTTCACAAAAAAAAAAAGAAGAAAAGAAATCAAATTCATTCAATTCCTCCATAATTTCCACCGGCAGATCTAAATTTTTACTAGATAACGTCAAATCAAACTCACAAATACGCAAAAGATATGAATCAGTAAGTAACCAAAAAAAAAAGGAAAAACAAATGATTTACCGAGAACATTCTGGGTGCGAGTAGCTCTAATGATGATCTCAGTGCGCATAGGTGTAACCCTAACCTCGACACCAGAGTAGCCATCCTCAGCAAGCTCTCTGGTCAGCACTTCGTTCAACTCAGCAAAGAACACTCCATCAGCAACGAACTGATCAATTTACGCATCAACAAAGAACCAGATACACAACTATTAGATCAAAAAAGCAAAGGCGAGTGAACAAGTACATCATCCATGCAGCATGGGAAATAGAGAAGGAAAAACCTTTCGCTTTTTGCTCATTTGGGTAGCCATTTTTGATGAATTCTGGCGCCGCTTCGGAGGGTTTAGAGTTCTGCTGCGGCGGCTAAGATAGTATGGAGAGCGATGAGACACCCATCTCTCTTTCTAATCCCCAAATATATATGGGCCAGCTTGCACTTGAACTAGGGTTTTGGGCATCCACGGCCGGGTCGGTTTTTTTTTTTTTAACTTCTTCAATTTATTTTAAATTACTCTTCCTGTGGGCCGCGTTTCCGGTGTAGAAAGAGAGGCAATGGGCTGGCCCGTACATTACTTAACCTTGCATTAATAACTTTAACGAGCTTAATTTGGCCTGAATTATAATACTTAATACAAATAATGTTTTTTTATGCAAAAAATATATATATGTCTATATATATAAGTTGAATTCATGCAAAAACCAATGTTAGGTTTTTTTTTTTATGTACATTATAAAGTTTTTATTCGTGGGTGGTTCGTATTTTAACGAGCTTAAAAATATAATTAATAGAAAATTATGCTCAATAATGATTTGCTTTATAACCAAAAATATGGAGTTTGATATAAGGGAAATTGAACAAATTTTTATAAAAGCAACCCCAAATCAAGTATTCCTGTCTTTCTCCAATAATCTTTGCTGTCCCATAAACTTTTGAGTAGGGAAATATGTTTATGTAACCATCACTTTTGAATTTTTAGTGAAAGAATCTGTTCACCTTCCTTCTTTATTGTGAATTCGAATTAAATAATGAGAACAACGCTTTTATTTCCACAATTAAAATATCCTTTCGTGTATTCATTTAGTGCATCGAATTGGTTTTGATTTTCTCGTTCTTATAAAGGTACAACATGTATATATTTGACTCGTGCTAATTGTGAAGTGAGAGGGAAACTTGCAAAAAATATTCAAACTCAAATTCATGTCATAAGGAATTAGCAGCGACGACGATAGAGTTTTAGTCTTGCCTACGAGAGGTATGCTCGACTCTACCAAGAATAATTACAAAAATTAGTACAAAAAAAAATTCATACCATATATTTATATGGCTGGTTGGGCCAACTGCAAGTTATTGATACATAGTTCTACTTACTATTGTTTATGGTTCTACTTACTATTGTTTATGTGTCCAGCTTTAATATGAGATGAGCACAACTTGCCAAGTCAATATTTGGACCCAATCTCAGCTCAATCCTCATACTTTTGCTGTATGATGGCCACAAGGAGCAAATCTACAATTTTGTGGGCTTCTTTGGAATCTTCTTTTTATTAAGTATCGTTTCGCTGCTCCAGTAGGATAAATGTAAAAGGAAAAGTCTGAATTCGTAAATCGAGGACGCTTTCTCCCTTGAGATTTTTTTTCCGTCACTTGATAATGCTTCTTACAAATGGTGGCAATCTCATCCTAACACTCTGCCCAACGTTGGCATTCTAAAACACTGCGTTCCAAGAAACAGGGACTCCAAAGAAGTGGGAATGGTGGGCTCGACTTCGATATTTGTACCCCTCTATTGTACGCTCAAAATCTCCGCGCGCATGTGTTTCAGCGAAAGGCATTGCAAGCTCGGGAACATGTTATCGCCTGTTGGAGTGGAAAAGCATCGAGTCATTTGTCTTTCATCAAAGAAGAAACTGGGAGTCATGGACCAAATTCTTGATTACATTGAAGGTACCCTTCTCATTTTTTGACCATTTTTGGCACTGTAGTGTGGTTTAAAACAATTGGTATGCTCGATTAACTCTAATATTTCAGATTGTACTCCACTTGATGCTATGGAGAAATGAGTTGTTTGTTGAAGCATTCTGGAGTGTTTTTTTTTTTTTTTTCCCACCAATTCTGCCGAAATTAAAGTAATAGGTGTGATTCCAAGACTTAGTCCTGCAAGACTGCAACTTTGTATGTAAATTGCACTTGCATATGATGTTTGATATAATAATGGACTTACCTCCTTGTCTTAGTGTTTCACATTTATTCTTTGTTCATCGAACACTTCCCACCAGTTTAAAAGTTTTTCAGTTGCAAATTACTAATTAGATCTGTCAGGTCTCTACTGAAAACTATACATAATATTAGTATTGGAAATTTTTCTTCTGCCGCTTGTGGTTGCTTAGACCCTGTAATCACCAACTTACACTGCAGTGATAACTGAGTTTACCATGAAAAATATCTGAGCAGCGGTGGTTTAGAACTTATTCTCTTCCTGCCACAAGCTTAAGGCTTCATTTTATCCCACTAGCTCACCCAAGTACCATTTCAAATTAGGAAGTGTCTGATTAACCAATAATTGTGTATGAGAGCATTGAAGGACCGCCATGCCAGTCTTACGTTCTTGATGTCGTACTTGGTTGTGTATTTTGTCCATTATAGGAGGTCCAAAGTTGAGGAGGTGGTACGGGGCTCCCGATCTCCTCCCAAGAGATGGATCAGCTATCGAAGAAGATAAGGCTACAGGTTGTGTGACATGTCAACTTTGTGTTATCCTTGGTAGTTATGTTAGCATTGATGATCGATTCTGCTTTACTCTACAATGACAGAAGAGGATGAAATCAAGGATGCTGTATTAGTAACAGATGGAGATAGTGAGATTGGCCAGGTGGGCAGTAATACTCTATTCCCCAAATCCAGTACAAACACCCCCCGCCCCCCAACAACCAACTACACCCCCTTATTTTAGTTGAACAGAAATGAAGCCAAACTTTCTTATTCAAAATGAAGCTTAATGGTACATAGTACAGGTTATGCTCGGGTGATCTTACATTTTAGTTTGTAATGACAGCAATATTATACTAGTGTATTAGAGTTTATAACCTTTATGCTGTGCAGATGGTAATATTATCGCTGATTGTCAAACGAATCCGAGTTAAAGCACTAGTGAAGAATAAGCGGGCTGCAATGGAAGCCTTCGGCACTTATGTTGAGGTTGGTGCATTATTACTACTGTCTTACTCCCAACATTTCGGAGAGTACTGAAATATCCATTTTGTTTACTGCTCCTCACAAGTATTGCTGATTCTTGATGAACCTGGTATTCTCATTTAAGTCAATCGCAGGTGCCTCAACTGATAGCTCATCTCTGAAGAAAGCTCTAAGAGGTACTCGTGCA
Source organism: Gynochthodes officinalis (assembly GCA_020080225.1). Classification (NCBI taxonomy): domain Eukaryota; kingdom Viridiplantae; phylum Streptophyta; class Magnoliopsida; order Gentianales; family Rubiaceae; genus Gynochthodes; species Gynochthodes officinalis. The sequence goes on along the minus strand of CM034625.1, from coordinate 11,455,851 downwards.
GTGATATGCACAAATGTATGCCCTTCCAACTTATCTTCTTTCCTTTTTCTCTTAAGCAAGATAAAGGGGAAATTTTATTGAAGTTTATCTGTAAGCTTGTACAACTAAAGAATTTTCAAATCAAAATAAAAACTACTTCCTCTAAAATATGTGTAAGCTACTTCAGTCGACCTGCCATGCTGTCACTGGCTCTTGTTCAATATTTCCAATCAAGGTGCGGCAGCAAGTCCTCACCACATTGCACACATCCATCCTGATGCTTCTCATGATCTGCTCACTGCAAATAGCTTTTTACTGAAACAAAATGGTTGTTTTAGCCCTCCACAAAAGATAGACAGTTGCTGCAAGTACAACTCTTTGACACAAACTACTAGTGAGTAGGAGGAACAATGATGAACCAACCAGCAAATCTCATCTTTCCAATATATGACTTACACTCTACTTGTTAATTTGAAAGTATGTTTCTACACAATTCAACAGTCACCGAGCATTCAAGTATTGTTGTTTCCTATTTACTAGATGCAAAATTATATGATTAAATATGGATTTTCAGGAAGTAGTTTTATAATATGGCTGTAATGTTCTGTGATTCGTTTAGCTTCAATTAATTTACATAATCTTGTCATACATATTTTGTGTTCAAAGCGTTGATTGTTCCTTGTGGAATCCTAACATGCCTGATTATTTAACGGTAAATGAGGAATAATTGTAGAGGCCTTCACTCTATGAATGTGTCCATGGTTGCCATTTAGACATGTAACATCATAGTTAATTATTTCATATGTTTACTATTTTGGCTAAGATGCATTTTTCCACAGGAAGGTTTTCTATCCAATGCTGACAGCTGGAAAGGAGTAGATCATTTCATCCTATTGTCTCAGGTACGTATTTCCTCTCTTGCAAGAGTAAGCATTGCTAAATTTGTTCTGTTATTGTTATTTGATAAGACTGCAGTTATCTGTTTATAGAGGCAATAGTGGGATTCAAGCAATTATGAATAGCAATGCAAGAAAACTTGCAGAGCAAGATGAATCAAAATTAATGGCCTCAGAAATCCCTTACACCATCGTCAGAGCTGGTGTATTGAATAATACACCAGGAGGGCAAGGGTTCAGCTTCAAAAAGGTACTACCACCCTTGGGGTGGCTCGTCATTGTAGACTCCAGCTTAAAAATAAAATGCTGTATTCATATCTTACTGGACATAATTCCTTATCTTAATAGTTTTGAAGCGTATGGTTTTAAGACATTGACACCGATGAAGTGATGGTGAATGCGGCATTTTGTTCAACCAATGCCATTTGCATAAATCTGATACAGGAAAAGGATTCTCATAGCTGGTTTGAATTCATTACTTAGTTTCAAATGGTTGATGATGAAAATTTCACATGTTTTTCGGACTGCTGAAATAGCTATGGGTTTTTTTGTCGCATGACTCTCAAGGGGTTGGTGCTAGTAAGTTATCTTTGAAGGGTTCAAATTTCTTCATGGCAGGATTGTGCAACACGAGGAAGCCTTAGCAAGGAGGACGCAGCCTTCATTTGTGTTGAAGCTCTTGATGCAGTTCCTGAGAAAGGATTTATCTTTGAGGTTTGTAAAAAAGTTCATATATTTTCTTACAAGAAAGTTAAGGAACTAACTATTAAATTCTTGTTTGTTCCGGATGGAAATCCATCCATTTCCAGTCAAAATTCCCTTTATCTGATTCGAAGAGTTTAAGGAACTATACGTTAAATTCTTGTTTGTTCTGGATATGAGTCCAACAAATGTCTGGTCGAAATTTCATAGGAGTGAGAAGGAGATATGCCATGCATATAATACAAAAAGGATTCCAGTTGCGGTATATTAACTGTACCTATCTGTTAGAAAATGTGATCTTAAAATAAGCTTTGTAATCTTTGCCACGAACGAACATGTACAAAAGTTCCAACCTTAGTTATTACTGTTCTGTTCTTTATCAGTCTTGTCTTCTGCTGGTGAAATTAATAAATCACCTGTTACTCTCACTCATGCTTGCAACAGGTAGTTAATGGTGAGGAGACAGTCTCAGATTGGAAAAAATGCTTTGCAGAATTGATGGGCAAATCGGGCTGAGCTCACGTAGCATAAGATTATGGTGTTAAAAACACATCGGGATAAGCCAAATCATATCCATTCACAATCATCTGGAACCCGAAAAAAAGAATGTACCATCATAAGCTACATTCGTATTCTTACCAGTTGAATTACTCCAAGAATGACAGCTGCATTTGTACTCTTCCATATGAATGTAATCTATAAGACAATAGATTACTGCATCTATAGATTCCCTCTAGTATTTCAAATCAATCCCGATTATGCATGATATCATCACCATCGCATAAGAAAGTCTATGGGCCCTGAAACAACGAATTGTCGTTCATTTCTTACATGTTCAAGGAAACAAATAGCTAATCCATTGTCTCTGACGATATGACAGCTTTTCTTGATTTTTAAACCATCTAGACATCCAATCCGATCGCAACTTTTGTCATGATTATTGTCAGTGAACATCCCTAAGTAGATACAACCAAAAGAGCAATAATACTACTTGGGACAAAAATTAATCGTCAAGCCAAAAAGGATAATTGGATTATAGAAGAATTGCGTTCATCTTCTTGGTCAACCCAAGAGGACAACCAAATGGCATTGGATGTTAAGAATGTGCTTCAATTTCCATCTTTTATTATACTATTTTTTTAAACTCATTCCTACTTAACGCACGCTCTTGGACATTTCACACATGCATCAAAGACTTCATTAAGAATTAGTGAAATCCATATAGTAATCCAACTAGTTAACTGATATCACATATTTAAAGGAAAGGGGTGGTTGGGAGTGTGTTTCAACGTCTTTTTTCTGTGGAGGACAGGACAAACTGGTACTGCAATTTGCCATCTGAATATATGACGGCATGGCCACAAGTAGTTCAGTTTTTGTGGAAGGTTAGGGTGTTTGAGTTATTGAAAAAAGAAAAAAAACACAAAGGCACTCAAAGAATGGATAAAATGCTAGTATTATTCTCCTTTACAGTTTGAACCATTGGGACTTTGCATGTTAAGTTGGAAAATTCAATCATGGATTTTAGTGTATTTCCCAAACGTCAGTTTATTTCGTTTACTAAAAGAAAAACAACATTAAACTAACCAAAAATGATATCTACGGGTGATTGACATCTTTGGCCTCATCTCATGTATCATCATACATGTACAATGGGGACAGAAAAGTGGTGAGAAAATGAGAAAAGGATCGGAAGAGCTGAGTGACAAGAAGTTGTTTCAGAGATTTTGGAAAGGCTTTTGAAAAGAACATGTCCCAGAGGAATAACACGGACAAAGAATAAAGACTGAGGGGCCCTTGAAGTTTCCCATCAAAAGCAAAGCATAGCAATAAAGACGCAATGATTCATTAGAATGATGTTGCAAGGTAATCAACCTACTTCCAATTCCAAGAATCAATCTTGCTTGGAGAGGTCTGAAAACTGAAAAGAAAATGATGAAATCACAAAGCAGTCCAATTTTACATTTGAGAATATCTTATACAAGTGAAAATCTGTCACCAGTTAACTAACTAGTGGCATGTCAGATGAATCAATCAGAAAAAAATGAAAACTTTTTATTGTGAGAAAACAGAAAAATAGAGGGTTCCAATGAGGTTAGCCGTTTCATAAAATTATGGTCAGAGAAAATTTATTCTTTGAAGCGTTGGTGAGAAAAAGTCAAAGGTCAAGAAAATCCACAATATTTGCAGAAGGATAAGAAAAAGGAAACGGAAAATCTACTAAACTGAGGCACAAATTTATCTAATCCATCCGAAAAAAGATTTAAGATTGAACATCCCTTTCGATTCTCAAGAAATGGGATCAAGTCAGCTGGACCTAATTCTCTTTTGGCCTCCTCTTCCATCCGATTTAGTTGTCCCAGCTGAGTCCCCTTCTGAAGAAGCCTCCATAGATTTGACAAAATTATTTGAAAGATCAGCATAGAGATCAACCACCCTTCTAATGTTGTTGTTAAGCTCTCTAATTAGTCCCACATTTCTGGACAAGTTATCCGGGATCTTGGATTCGTGGTTCTGATTGATCTCATTGATTAGTAGCCTGTTTTGGTCCAGAATGTTTTGGACTTGTCCGAAGCTCTTCTGAAATGTCTGAACAACCTTGCTGTCCATTTGTAGTCCATTTCCAATTCCAGAAAATATATCATCTTCCATTGCAGTTAAACCCTCAAAAGAATCAAAATTTTAGCACCGCCACTGCAATAAAAATCCAATCTTGGTCATACCCAACCCAATTAGAAAATGTTGAACTCACAGAAAATCTTCGATAAATTAATCAACTAAGAAAATGCAGAAAGATTCATTAAAGGGAACCGAGACAGAAAAAGTTAAATTTTGCACCGTGAAGGAGCAATTTTTAGACTTTACAAGTTCTGCAAAAACTATGCAAAGAACTGGTGTTGACTTTTAAAGGCGAAATATATCAAACTCCGACTGGCAAGAAAAACCCAGATCAAAAGCAATGAAAAGATAAGAATATCTGCAAAAACACTCAAAATTTTGGAGTACTTAAGAAGTTGCATGTAAGAGATTAATGCAGTAAAAGTCATCCCCAGAAGACACAATTTTGGTCCGAAGAGAAGACAGAGTGAAGACAACCACAAAGAAAGAGATCTGAAAGCGAAGTCTACAAAATTAACGAAATAATTGGCCAAATGTTTGAAGGCCGGAAGCCATAATACACAGAATACAATCAAATTACAAAACGGCAGGGAACCCTGACTTAAAAATTAAAAAAAAAAAAATTCCGGTGTTAAGTCCAATAATTTATTGCCTCCTTGAAAACAGTACAACGTTTTATCCAAGTCCAGGAACTAAGGCACTAACAACAGGCCCTTGAAGATTCCAAAAGGGAAATAAATTTTTGTAGACAAAAACAAAGACAACCCATTAACACAGAAGCTCAGAAATTGGATTCGAAGAGCTAAAAAAACAACAATAGCTTATCTTGATTCTTTTCCTAGGCTAGAATACCTGTAAACATCTAAGGGACATTTTTTTTTTGCCCAAGAAGAGTGTGGAACAAATGTCGGCGGTGGAATCAAATCAACTATCCCACGGATCAAACAGAGGCCCTGAAATCATTAACCAAAAAAAAAGAGAAAAGAACAGAGCAAACAGAGGGAGTTTTTGTAAGAGGACCCCGATGGTTATAATTGGGGATTGTGCAGAGTTCCTTTAGATATTTCTCTCTCTTCTTCAGGGAGGCTAATAATATAAAAGGTTTTGGTTTTGGTTTTGGTAGCTTTAGCTGCGGGATTCTCCTCCTGTGATTCAGTGGTGGTGTTGTTTAGGTTGTTGGAAGATCTTTGGATATCGTGTCTACTTATGTTGTGACCATGGAGACTTTTTGTTTTTTTTTTTCTCTGTGTTGTTTGTTTTTTTGGGGTGATTATAAGGACATCCCCAAGTCCTCTTCAACGTGCGAATCTTATAATACACGATAATCTTAGCCGTCGGTTTTTACAAAATCAGACATCGTGACGCATCCGTTTTTCTTCCCATTTTTGGAATTTTCTATTTGTCTTTTTTTGTCCCACAGAAATGGCAATCCACCAAGAACGTACCTCGATTTATCCAATTTTATGATTCCCCTCTCCATTTTGTAATGTACAAAGTTTTGGTGCATTATTTTGCTAATTACAAGCTTTGTCAACTAGAAATTATAAAAGTACAAATTTGAAATCTTTGTGTTTTGACTTTATTGTTAATTTTTTATAAGTTGAGATTTTATCACAATTATTTGTCCGAGAGTTTGACTTAATAATGTAAATCGCATTTGTACTCCTTTTTTTTAATTACTCAGAGACTTTTGCACCAAACTTTTGTTATACGGATATTCAAACCCTGACTGGCATAAGTTTGCCAAATAGACTCTCCTCACTTTACTACTAGGTTACTCCCTTGAGGCCGCATTTGTACTTTTGATTCTATAATGACTTGTCCTATGAAATGATTTCGTTGAAATTTTAGTAATTTATCTATTATATTGTGTGAGATTGAAACTCAAACTCTATTTATATTAGAGTTCTATTTATTATTAATAATACAATTAAAATTAACACACTAATTAATCGGTTGTTTTTGTGTGTATGTAGGATTTTTTTTTTTTTTGGTAAGAAAATTTATGTTAGTGCCAAATCAACAATCACCATATACTTGATTTTAAGACATTTTTACCAATTACTATTTTTATTTTTTAATGTTAGATGGCAGTTTAAGATGGATGGATTAGGATTTATGGATATAAGCTTGAACAAAAGGTTTAGGTATATTCCTCCTTTATTTATTTATTATTATTTTTGGATATTAACATTATTAGGATCTATGCCAAAGTTTTCATCACTTAGAGTTGATCATTAGTGTGAATGCTTAGAAATGGCTTCATCAATCCATTGCCTCCAAATATGACATAATTAATAAGACCCCCACGACATAATTTATTGCACTAATTATTATAATAATAATAATTATTATTATTTAAGTTGACGATGATCAACCTCTAAAAATATAATTAAAATTTATAATTATTAGAGAGAAAATTTAAATTGAACTCGTGAATATAACTCTACATACATTAAAAAAAAAAAAAGAAGAAATATTTTAAGTTTTAACTCCCTCATTTTAATTACTGCCCCTGCGTGTCTTTCACTCTCTCGCGAGTGAGATGTATAAAAAAAGAAATACAGACGACCTTCGTCGCCGCGGTGGAGCCTCCGTACTCCGACCTCGGAACCCATCGAAAGATAGGAACTTTGCTCAATTTTTTCTCCTGGCGATGATAGCCGTAAGGTCCCAATAAGATTTGATACCATAATAGCAGCACTTTCCTTTCAGTTACCCAAAATAAACAGCAGCAAACGCAATCCAGTAATCCAAAAACAAACAATTATAGTGTACATATAATCATTCATAAATGGCGGATAATTCGTCGCCATCTCCAAACCCAATTAAACCCAATAACCAATTAATTGAACCCACCAATCAGCAACCGCAATCATCATCAATGGTGGCCGTTCCGACACCATCATCATCCTCCAATTTAATGCAGCCCTCTCCTTCGACCCCTTCTATTGACTTGCCCCAAATCCCCCTCACCCCATCCCAACAACAACAGCAGCAGCAGCAGCAGCCAATTCAAGTACAACAACAGCAATTGGTTCAATCGCAACAGCAGCCGCCGCAACAACAGCAGCAACAACAACAACAACTAGCGCAATTGACAGTGCAGCAACAACTGCAACTTCAGCAAACACAGCAGAATAATAGTAGCAATGCCAATGGTAGTAGTAATAATAATAATTTATTGGCTACTGCAGCTAATTATCAAATGCAGCAGAACTTACAGAGATCTCCATCAATGTCGAGGCTTAGCCAAATTCAGCAGCAGCAAATTGGGATGATGAGGCAGCAGCAATCAGGGATATACGGGCAGATGAATTTTGGTGGCATGGCTCTTCAGCAACAACAGCAACAGAATCAACAACAGCAGCAGCAGCACCAAATGGGTCAGATGGCTCAGATGACTGGTGGCAATATAGCCCGGTCAGCGTTCATGGGACAGTCTGCAAATCTACCAATGTTGTCTGGTCAAACTGCAGCCCAGTTCAATTTACCGGCACAGTATTTGTCTTCGGTAAAGATGAGATTTTTAATGCCGTGTTCGAAGCTCTAATTTAGTTTATACTTCAATTATTGTTCTGTTCCAGTTTCATAAAGATTGGATTTTTTTTTTGGAAGCCCTCGAATGTAGTCTCAGTATGTTGGTGGAATATAGTGCTTTTTGTTTACTTTTTATGAAACCCTAGATTTGAATGTTTTTGTGTGTTAATGCTTATGACTAGACTAAACTTGTATGCAGCCTCGTCAGAAGGCGACTTTGATGCAAGGGGCGTCTCAGCTTCATCCTGGGAATTCTACTGGGCAGGCTTTGCAAGGAATACAGCCGATGGGGATGGCCAATTTGAACTCTCAACTTAGACCCAATGTTGCATATGCCCAACAAAGGATGACTTCAGCACAACTGAGGCAGCAATTGGCACAGCAAAGTGGACTAGCTGCAAATCAGGTATAGGCCAAGAGAGATTCGCCACTTTTGTCTATTTGATTGTTAGACACTTTATGGGCTTTGCTCTTCGATATTCTAATCTATAATTGAGACACACATTTGTTATCTGTGATTTTGCAAATCTTTCTCATAAGTCTTCTCTTTTGTGTACTGCATGTAGTTTTGGAACCAGCTGTCTACTTAAGTCTAATAAGTTTAGGTCTAGAACACTGGCTTATGTGATATGAAAGGTAACAACGACTGGCTCATATTCTTTTTTGTCACTGTTGTATTCATCCTTTTTCTAATCACAGCTAGAACTCTGCTTAGCCTTTGATGGCATAGTTGTTGTTAATAGTCATAAACTTTCAGAATCTCTCTTTCCAGCACCAAATAATTTTTGCCGCTGGCACTTTCCATTTTGACTAAAGTTTGTGTGGTCATTCTCTGTTTTGGGCCTTAGTAGAAAACTACACTGTGCAGCATTTTGTTGCAGAGGCTTTTGAGATTATATTTCTCAAAATGGTAGTTCTCATACAACTTTGGCCTGCAAAGTGATTTTTGGATTGAGGAACTTGACTCTAGAGAATACAGAATTTAACCAGACTGTACAACTCCTAGTAAAGATCTCAGTTATTGTGGGAGGCAAATCAGTTTCAAATGAGCCATTGATTGATTCATGTAAAATAATCATCTTGATGGTCACAAGAGCTTATTCTTTTAGGGGATAGTAGATATTGTTATTTGATATGGAATGTGGATGGCTTTTTATAATTACAATGCTAGTCTATTCTTCTGGCAGCCTTTTAGTTGTTAAAAATTATAACTTTTTGAGTGGACCTGAAGAGGCTTAATATTTAGTAACGGGTTAGAATAAGTAATAGCTCAACCAAATCTGCGTAAGTATTATTGCTTTTATTTCATCAAATCAATATCTGGAAATTGAATGATTTTTGGGGTGAGCCTCACATTATGGTCATACAGCCAGTCTAATTCTGAGACCTTGGTTATTGGTGCGTGTTGAGAAATCATTTGTTGATTCTTGATAGTAATTATGATGCTAACTTTGTAGGCTGCTGGATACTGAAATAATCTCAAATCAGTGTACAAGTCTGGAAAGCAAAAATACAGGGTTGAGTATCTATAAAAAATTCTGGTCAAGCCCTATCAACATGGTGCTAGAACAGGCTGTGTCCACAAACTAAATCTTATTATCATGTCGGTCAGATTTACCTAGAGTTGATTTTGTTTCTATCTTGGGTCTAATAAGAAGTTGAATGTGTGGCAAAAATGTCCACCGAATGCCACCGATGAATTTATAGTATTGCTGGAAAAACTTTGACAAGTTTCAAAAGGCAACCAATTGGAGCTGCATCTTAAATGCAGTTGGTTAGTTAATAGTGCAATATGCACCGACAAGGAGAATGCTTTTGCATGATGACATATTAGGGAGTGCATCTCTAACATCAATATTATTACAACAGAAAAGGCATTAAGAGAAGTTATGCTGTTGATGCTATTGTTGATGAGTTGTCACTGAGCATTTTTGACAAGTAAACACGTTTGTGCTCAACGTCACTGCCTTGCCATTTGTACCCGTCATCACTTCGTTAACTGTACCTTTTCCATTATGAACTCTACCTGTCTTAATTTTGCTCTTTATATTACTGATTTCATTGGAGTTTGTTGAGTTGGTATTCTGATCTTGTTTTAGCTGTACTGCGATTTGTTATCTTCGTAGTTGTAATACAATGATTATAATTAGAAATTACAGGCACAGAACATGGGAAGGGTGCCATATATAAACCCTCAACTATCTGCGTTGACTCAAAATGGTCAACCAGCTGTGATGCAGAATTCTATATCACAACAACAGTGGTCAAAGCAAATGCCTGGAATGTCCTCTCCAAGTTCTCCCTCATACCGTTTGCAACAGCAGAGACAACAGATGTTTTTGCAACAGCACCTAGGTTCATCCACACAGTTGCATCAAAATTCTGTGACTTTGAACCAGCAGCAGTTATCACAACTGGTACAACATATTGGACATTCTCAGATGCATCAGCACCAACAACAGCCACAGTCGGCACAGCAGCAGCAGCTGCAGCAACAACAACAGCAGCAACAGCAGCAACAACAACAATTACCGAGTCAACAGCAATCTATTTTGCATCAGCAGCAGCAACAGCAGCAGCAGTCAATTTTGCATCAGCAGCAGCAATCTCCTCGGACAATGGCCCCTGCAGGCCAGAAATCTCTTAGTTTGACTGGATCACAGCCAGATGCTACTGCATCTGGAACAACTACACCTGGGGGAAGCTCAAGTCAGGGAACTGAAGCCAGCAATCAACTGTTGGGGAAGAGAAGGATACAGGACTTGGTTTCACAGGCATGTCTTTCAATCTCACTTGTTGACTTCCTAGTTCTTGTGATCTGAAATGGGGGGAAAAAAAGGTCATCATTAATGATACTTTGTCTGCTGAAATTTCTTAGGATAGTTTGGGGAAGTTTTTACATATGAAGAGAGAAGTTGAATTCCGTAAGGAATGTTTAATCATATGGGTTTTGTTGTGCTGAGAATTTATGAAGTGTTGATTTTATCTTGAGTAACTTATTTCATCTCGTATTTTCAGGTAGATGCACAGGGAAAGGTGGATCCTGAAGTTGAAGATTTTCTTTTGCAGATTGCTGATGATTTTATTGATTCGGTGAGGCTTTCAAGATTTGTAAAACTTCTGTATACAAATTCACTTGCGGACACTGTTTTATGTGACCTTTCTTTTTGAACCTTTTGGGAACTATTTGTGGTGAAGTTGTTTAACAAATTTTTGTACAACCTTACCTTTGTAAAATGTTTTTAATTTGAGATATCTTGACTTGGAACCTGTCAATTTTCCTTTAATTTTGTGATGACATCAATCTATCATCATCTTAATTTTCTTCATCTTCAACTTTCCTAATTCTCTTTACCCACAACATTCTTATTTTTATCATCTGAATCTGTTGTCTGGGATCACCAATATGCTGCTAGCTTTAAACTTGAATTAGTAGTTGTGACCTTTTAATCTAGTTAACTTCCAGTTTTTATATGCATGTATCTTTGTCCCCTGATCTCGAGTCCTAAACCATTTGATTGTTAGCATTCTTTAGTATGTGGATCTTTTCTCATCCCACCTTTCCTCCTGAGATTGAGCAGCTGGTTTTAAATCAAATTGCTTTGTTCAATTGTATAGTGCTGGCAAATTTTTACAAGCACTGGCTGTATTGATTTGTTATTTCCCTGATTAAAACAACACATACTGGTTGAGACCATGGAAGCAGTGTCTCAGTTTTGGAATTGAATGTCAAGCAAGAATTTACTTTTTGATACTGTTATTACTTGTGCATTTTCTTTGTCTATGTTGTACTTCTATTGTTCTCTTGAAGTTTTTCTTCTTACTTTCTCTCTGAACATGGTTTATCTGTGCTCTAACTTAAATTATATTACTAGGAGTTTTGATTGTCTGAGAAAGTGAAATTTCAGTTATAATTTACTCAATTTAAAATTTGTCTTCTCTCTTTTCCTGGTTCGGCAATAAAGAATAGAAAAAGGACTTGATCATATAGTATGACTTCTTTTCATATGTATTGACCTTTAAAGACAAGCAACTTAGCTTTCTTTTCAATTAGCATTAACATATTCCTTTTTCTAATAGTACAATTGACTATGTCTTGCTGCAATTGTTGGTCTCTGCCTTTAACTAATGATTTAACGTGGATAATTTGTATGTTCTACATTTTGTGATTTTGAACTGATTTCCTCTTTGTAGGTTACTTCATTTGCTTGCAGCTTGGCGAAGCATCGGAAATCTTCAACTCTAGAATCCAAGGATGTATTGCTGCATCTAGGTTTGTGCTGTGTCATTAAGTGGCTTTAATCTTCTCCTTCTGCTGAGGTCATGATTTATTTTGTCTATTTGGAAAATAAACTGCGGTATGTGGGTTACTTCTACTTTCATGCTCTAAATGTTGAATATTTTGGAATCATATTTGACCATTGGAATCTTAGATACTGAGCTACATTCATCTGGTCTGTTGTGGACAACTATGTGCTATATTATGGCATTTATACATCAACATCACCTTTATCCCAAACTAGTTGGGGTCGGCATTTATACTTAAGTAAATTTGCATATTTATTGCTTTGGTATTTTTGTCTCAATATCAACGGGATAACACAATTATGATGATTTCTCATGCCTGTACTGCTTATAGAAATGAGATATTGGAGGGTTTTTTTTTTTTTTTTTAATAATTAAAAACTATGTTGCAGAGAAGAACTATAATTTGACTCTACCTGGTTTCTCAAGTGAGGAGAAGAAACATCATCAGAATCATGTAAGTGTCAGTTTGGTTGTCTTTTCATGGTTTTCTGTTTAAATTTATAGTTGTTAACTTAAAGAGAGGTGGTAGTTGGCTTTAAGCTTTTAATGGAATGCAAATGCAATTATATTGGAAACACCATCTTGAATGCAAATGTTCCTCCTCCTCCTTCTTCCCCCATTTTTTATTTTTTAACTAAGCTTTTCTTTTTCTATTTGCAAATGTATGATGCTAGAGAAATGAAGTTTTTGGTGATTTTATGATGAGCTCTATCTAGTTTTTATTGATGCATTTGTTCATTTTGTAACATAATGCAGCCACCGAGTGATCCTCACAAAAAGCGCCTGGATGTGGTGAGTTTTGTTTGTTTTTCCCCTGGCCTGTTAATCTGTCCTACTTTTGTGTAACTTATTTATATTTTGGTCCATGGAATTTTGATTCAGATACGTGCATTGATGGAGTCCTCAACTGAAACAAGTAATGCTGGAGAAATGCTCAAACAGGGGCCTGGCAACCAAGCTGGTGTAAACCACATAATAAGACCACCTAGTTCCGAGCAGTTGGTTACGCAACCTAATACTTCTCAGATGTTGCAGCAGATGACTAGGTTTTGATTCTTTATGAGTTGTGAAGTTGACCCGATTGGTGAGTACCCAGTGGAACTTTTTATGAAAAAGTAACTTACTGCTTCAATGCATGAACAAGTATGTGTGCTCGCGCATGCGGAACAATAATATTGTTTTTAACAGGGTATGAATGTTTTTGAGCTGGAAGTTTTATGTTTATTATAGTGCTACATGAATTACTGAAAATGTGTTATTGTTTAGATCTAATTGAAGTATAATATCCCACTAATTGTCCCACCCATTGAAGGATAATATCCCACTAATTGTACTTAATATATGGCACTATTTTTCCTGCTGCAGAAGTTTAACCAATTTCTCCTTCCAAAAACTTACAGCGTGGTGCCTTCAGATGCTGAAGCTAGTGGATCTTCAAGCATTGATATGGACCTTAAGAAAAGGCTTACTCAAAGATTGGATCATTATAATTTGAGTTGATGTGAATAATTAGTTGAAGCCAATAATGGTATTGTTGATTTTTAGTGTTCGAGTGCAGATTGAGATCCATGCTGCTGCTACTACTTTAATAAGCTATAGCTTACTCATTAGCCTGACCGGATATGAAGACTGCTGGCGCTATAGTCTCCCTCTCGACTTCAGATTGGCATTTGCTGGTAGATTTTCAAACAGAAAGAGACACCATAGATAGGATAGATAGTGTGAATCTACTGTATACATCAACCCTTTTCTTTATCATTGTCCAATATTGTCCTTGTTTTTTTAATTTTTAAATTGCTGCCAACGTTTGTAGTAATGTAGTTGGATTTGTTGTGTCTTTGTATCCAACGATCATAATTGTTGTATATCTCATATTGGTACAAGTAATTGCTTCCCTATTTTCTCATTCTGTTCTCTCAAATTACATGGGAAATCATCAAGCTTCCACCTCTTTCAATTTGTTCCCCATGTGGCTCCATAATGAGTTGACCCCAACTTCAAGAGAATAAAATTAAAAAAAAATCCATAGTCGTAGAGGAAAATTTGCCCACAAATGGCATAAAAAATCTAGAAAGCCCATGCGTTTTGAGTTTTCTTGTAGTGGTTTTAGAAGCATGCATGTGTAAATGAATGTTTGATGGTCCTGGCTGCCCTCATTCAGAAGAAGAATCCCTGCAATTGCTTTTTCAGAAGTAGCATCCATGCATGCAGAAGGAATTCCAAGATTAGCAGCAACTCACCAATATTAGTTTATTTCAGACTCAGAGTTGTTGGCCTCCTGGATCCATATTCATTAATCTTGGTACGAAGTCAAATGATATGATTTACAGCTACTTTAGCAGTTGTATTAACTATTAATCGCTCAAGAAATTGTGAAATAATCATCTCCATGCGCAGATGCATGCTGGTGACATTTCAAGAACTGCTGATTAATTTAGACACATGCATGGTCCCCCAGTCACACATGCATGAACAGCACCGGAATTAATTATTTCTTGAATTCGGTGCTTGAGATTTATGATGTTGATTGAAAAATGATTGGTGAATCACACATACCCTCCCTACGTTAATTTCTCGAAGATCAATAGAAATATGCAGGCTAGCTTGCAAACTTTTCTCCACCATTCAAAAGTTCACCTTCGCATTAGCACTGGAAACATAAGTTCATTACCCACCAAAAAAAGGAAGGAAAGAGTAATCCGGCCACCAAAATAAGCACAAAAATAGAATTAAGAAAGATGGGGAGAAGCCCATGTTGTGCAACGGAAGGTTTGAAAAGAGGGGCGTGGACTTCTTTAGAAGACAAAATCCTTACAGACTACATTAAATCCCATGGAGAAGGAAAATGGAGAAGGCTTCCACAAAGAGCAGGTCAGTTACCATATTGAACACAGCTAATTAATTTGATGAGGGTTGATCCATGATAAATTTATTATTTTCTTCAAATCATTGATCATGTAAAATAAAGGGCCAAATAAAATAAAATTTGGTAATTTTTGAAAACCCCTCACCCTCAGGCCTTAAAAGATGTGGGAAGAGTTGCAGACTTCGATGGTTGAACTATCTAAGACCTGATATTTAGAGAGGAAATATAGCTGAAGAAGAAGAGGACCTCATAATCAGACTACACAAGCTCCTGGGGAACAGGTCACAGCATATGATTCATCTTCAACCATATTACGTAAAATCCTTTTCGAAGCCATGCACGATCCATGCATAATGGCCTGTTACGTATGTACAATCCATGATCCTCTATTCTCTACTGATCTGCAGATGGTCATTGATAGCTGGAAGGCTTCCAGGGCGAACAGACAATGAAATCAAGAACTACTGGAAAACCAACATGGGCCAAAAAAGTCAGGCCGGTGGCCAAGCAAGCTCTATCCAGAAACGCAAGCTCTCATCAACGTCAAAGCTGGAAGCGCCAAATTCAGGATCAATTAATGATGACCACCAAATTGGTCCCACCAATTCCTAAAAACCTTCCTGTTTCTTTCTCTATGGTTCGCACCCAGGCCAAAAGGTGCGCTAAAGTTTTCATCCATCCAGATTTACAAAGTACAAAACCACCGGGAATTATGGCAGTGACAGAGGATCCCTCCAGCGGCAATGCTGATCATGTTTGGATGCAAGACTTTAACCATATTAATACTACTGAGAACAACATGGTCCAATCCAATCCAGCTTCTTCTTCATGTGGAGCACCGGTGCCATTATCATCCCCAACTTTGTCAGGAGATTTTGAAATGGATGACAAGTTTTTCATTGATTTTCTGAACAAGAACTTTGTGTACGATGATGATTTTGATCGGGTCGCGGGGACAGCAGAAAGTACCATCAACGCTAATCATGATTCTGATCTTGGCACCGTGGCTACTTTCTTTGATATATCCTGCCATGGTCTGGTTTTGTGAAGATCAACAAATTACATTATTATATTCCAAGTTTGCTATGTCATGCATCAAAATATTGTTGAAGCACACTCAAATGTGTTAATTTTTCAAATTAATGTATTAAGGTGTAGTGTATTTCTTCTAAACTTGAAATAATCTTATTTTTCAGATTTACCATCTCTGGTGAATTTTCTAATTGAGAACAACACAAAGTTCTTCCACCAAATTAAATCGAACTACACATCCTGTGATGTGTGGAGATCGATTTTGATGTTATTAAATGATGATGACTTGTAATGATCTTTTCTGGGAAACATTTATTCCAATTGGGGAGGTGGGGTGTGGTTAGATCTTTGTATATGTGGTAGCCGATCTTGTGAAACTTGTTCCTTATAAATTCTGTTCGATAAAATTGGAAAGTTTGCCCAGAATAGAAGATATATTGTAAAATGGATGTTAATACTTCATTTTTTTTTTTATTTATGGTCAGTGAAACAAGAGCATGCATTTGCATTAATTGTTCTATTACCTACTTCTTGATAATGCAAGCTGCCACACAATCTAACATTTCATACATCCATAATCATTTCAAAATATATTCATGCACTACCGCGTAAGATGGTGAAGCCAGTGAAAAAAATATTTCACACATCTAGTTAGAGATAATTAAAAAATAATAATTTATAATTTAAGAGAGACAAACTATTTATATATAAGTGGTGAAAAAAATAAAACTTATATAATTAGGTTTTTGTATAAAAAATAAAAAGAGTAATGATAAAGACGGTGACAATTCATAGTAACTGGCGTGACAATCATGAAAAGACAAAATTATCTCTCATTATTTTGTATTTTGTAATAAAAGTAGAGAAATAATTTTTTCTTTTCATAATTGCCACGTTAGTCACTATACAAAATCCCTATTATTTGTCCGTCTCCATCATTACTTAAGTAGTTAACCAAAAAATTTAAAATATATATATATATCTAAAACAAAAATGGAATCCATGTATTTTTAAGTCTTGATAACCTTTTCCATTAGAGTAATGATATTATAATGACTTTTTATATTAACTAATATGGTAAATATAAAAAGACAAAATTATCCCTTACTATTTTACATTTTTTAAGGATGATGATGGGGGAATTTTGTCTATTTATATTTGTTTCATCAATTACTATGAAAAGTCACTATAATTAGTTATTAAGAGTATCACTACTCTTTCCATTATTTTAAATAATCCATTGGGATTTTTTTTAAAAATAAAGAAAAGATAGAGCAACCCTAGTATTAATTATTTTTTCTATGCTTCCACCTATTAATTCCCAGTATGTTTGTCTTGCATAAAAGTAATGCTAACTCATAAAGAATTAGATTGTTTCTTCTCAAAATTTAGAAATTAAAAAAAATAATAATAATACTATTTCTTTTTTTTTTAATTTTCTTATAAAGGGAAAAAAAATTTACTACTAACTATTTTAAGTTATGAATTATGAAATTCATTTTAGGACTAAACTGCACAAATAATGAAGTTCTTGGAGAAAATAATATAATTAGGCGAATCCAGAATTTACAGGAAATGAGAGGGTTAACTAGCAATAAAAATTTGTAAATGACGGAGTCGTCGCTTTTTCCTACTTCCTCCTCCTCGGCGTCTCCTCCGCCGACGATACATCTTCTGTTTTTCTTTCACTCCGATAGCCATGGCTTCGGAATCTCGTAAAGGTCAATCTACGCATTCCAATTTTCTATGAATACTATCCTTTAGAGTAAAATAAAAACAGAATTTTAAAATTGATTTTACGTTTTCGAATAATGATTTTTCCTCCTTTTTAACGATAAGTTTCGTTGATTTCGATGTTATGCAGTTGTGATTCATCTAAGAGCAACTGGGGACGCACCGATTCTCAAGCAAGCGAAATTCAAGGTCTTCCTGTTTTCGTCAAATTAGTTAGTGTTTCGTACTTTTCCCCCAGAAATATGAACTTTATTGAATGATTTATCTTGATTGTATTATGATTCATTAAATTAATTAGGGTTTTGTGAAGTTTATTCATTTGTGATATTATTACAACTTTTCACAGTTCAGAAGAAGTCAAATTTTCTTATTGTATGATTTCCATGCCATCTAATCGGCTTAACTTTAACCAATTGTTTGATTTTTATTTTCACGAAAAAATATCATATTTTGGTCACCTCTAATGCAGATTGATGGTTCGGACAAATTTGTGAGAGTGATTGATTTTTTGCGCCGCCAGCTTCACAGGGAGACATTGGTATTTTGTTTCACTTCTGGTTATTCTCAGAAGTGTGCTTTTCTTGAGGCGTAGTCCTACTAACACTATTGTCTTGCCTTAGTTTGTGTATGTTAACAGTGCCTTCTCACCTAATGCTGATGAGTTGATCATTGACCTTTATAAGGTTTGTTGTTTTGACACTTCTAACGTTTCGGTGATTTTACTGTTATCCAGTTAATGAAAAAATGGGGGATTCAATGATTTCTTTGAGGTTTTTCTGCATCTATACCTTGATGAACAGAATTTCTCGTGAATATGGTGGTCTCATTTTCTTTAGTGTCCTTTGCAACCCCTTTTCTTGGGATTGTACGAGCATTTGAAAATGTCCAGCAGTAAGACAGGAATACACTAGAATTTCCTGCTTCACAATTCATGTATTAGCTGCTTGAGGTTGGATGAGTTACTTTGGAATCATTGCAATTCTCGACAGCACAATTAAATCATTTTATCCGTTCATAGTAGTTCTTAGCTTTTGAATAGAGTTATGCAGTTGCTCCGAAGTATAATTTGTTACTGAAATGCCAAATGTGCAGAATTTTGGTTTTGATGGTAAATTGGTGGTGAATTATGCTTCCTCCATGGCATGGGGATAACCACTAGGTACCTACTGGAAGGCATTGTGCATCCATAGAAAATCTTTTAGGTATATAGATTTGCACTTCTCAAGCTATACTCTTTTTTCTAGCTGGTTCAAGTGTTCTAAGGAGATTAATGCAGTAACTATTAAATGATCATCGGGAGAATCTATAGCTCAATTTCCATTTCTGTTCGCATGCCTGTGTAGCTTGTCTCAAGACTCAAAATGGATTATTCAGATGTTCACGAAATCTTATGGTTCTTCTTTGCAGGAGTTGCATATTTTTCACTAATCTCTAATTTGGAGCAGGAGTTGACCAGATGTAGTATGGAATACATAGAGCTCATTTGCTAAGCTGGGAATGAAATTTTTTTTTAAAGTGATTTGGTTGTATGAACTTCCCTCTTGTATGATCATCTTCAATTGTGAATGCAATTCTATGGATTTGGGACGATGAAATCTTTGACCACGTTAAGGTTCAGATTGTGATTTTTGCAAAACTTATTTTCAACTGTACTTGACAATCAATAAAACGCCGCGATGTTGTGGAAAGTTCCCCCGTTTGCTTGGACTCGACTTCGACTTCAACTTTATCTTTATCATTTCTTCTGAATCTTAACTTCACTGGTGGACGAGTAGTAGACTACTACTATTTCGACTGCAATTTAAGTAACTACAAGTTTTGTGCAGAACATGATCAGCTAGTTTTGGTGCCTTCAAGCTCTTTTTAATGTTTCGTTTACTAAAGAGCCTTCACCATTGTTAGAACTTGATGGGTGATACAATTGAGATCTATGTGAGCAATAGGGACAGAGAATAGGATGTTGGCTGACACAACGGACTATTTATTAAGGCACTCCTAATTTGCTAACATATAAAGGGTACTCCTAGTGAGCAATGAAACTGAAACTTTGTACTGTTATTAGAGCAACCATACGTTGTGGAAAGCAACCTAGTCACTAATCTACAATTTAGTACACAAGACCCCAGTATGTCCGGAATGCAGACATAACAGATGATAGCATTAGTTCATCAACTTGATGGGGTTGAATCACCAGATGCAAATGTCTTGGTGTAAAAGCATCAGTTATCATCCATTTCGATGAATTTCCTGATCCACTCTAATGTCATGGGATCCTCATTGGAGAAATCGAAGAAGTCATCTACATCGAAACTCATTTTTGAATCTCCGAGACCATCACGACCAAAGGATGAAGAGTTCTTGTCTCTCATCTCCTCTTTAACCTCGTTCATGACCTTCCTTTTTTTCCTAGTCCTGGTGCTTTCGTTTTTGGGGATTCCGTTGCTTTGCTTGTCTTCTTGGTGAACTTTCTTGCTCAAATGAGAATTCCAATAATTCTTAATCTCATTATCTGTCCGACCGGGCAATCTTCCGGCTATCAAGGACCACCTGAATATGAATATTGATAAATATCAAAAAAATGCCAAGCATGATCAATGACTACACTGTAGTCTCCTCTTTTTCAAGTAATTTTAATTTGGAGAGATCTGACCTGTTCCCAAGAAGTTTATGAAGCCGAACTATCAAGTCTTCTTCTTGATCAGATATATTTCCACGCTTGATGTTTGGTCTCAGGTAGTTCATCCATCTCAGCCTACAACTCTTGCCGCATCGTTCAAGACCTGCAGATGATTGGTTATACGAGTTCAGGACTTTTTTTTGTTCTTTATGATTAACATGCAACAAATTTATATCCCAAGAAACATTTTTTGGTTCTGGTAAAGATATTGATACTATCATGTGCTTGTGTGTGGATTCTAGACTGCGTTAATTTACTTAACGATATGAAGGAGCAAGACCTGCTTTGGCTGCTATAGTCTTCCACCTTTTTGGGCCAAAAATCTCAATAGCTTCGGCAAGCTTTCGATCCTCTTCATCTGTCCATGCTCCTCTATTCACTTCCTTCTTGCCCGCTCGATTTCTGGGATTATTCACTTCCTTCTTGGCCGTTTGATTTCTGGGATTCATGGCGGCTGTTTTTACTCCCTCCTCTACTGATTGATGATCAGCCATCGTTAGATCATACGTAAGCATGCTGGGAAAGAGAAAGGGTGGAGGAGAGAAGGGGGTAGTTAGTTTTTATAGTTTGCAATATATTGTCGTAGAGGTTTGTTTCTTGCTGAAGGGATGATTCAGATGGGGCCCCTTATAATCTACCCTCCTTAAACTTGAATGTTGGCGAGAGTGATGATGATTCAAGAATGTTTTGAGCATAAAGTACATATATATACGTTTGAAGCGTTAGGAGTGTTAGGTCATCAATATTGGGGGCTATTGCAATGAGGGCAGCATCAAGATTGATGATTGATGAATGAGTGCCCTTAAAAATTCAGATATGCTAAATGCTTGACTGGTAGTAGCTAGGAAAAAGGCTGCCATATAAAAAAGTATGCACTTCGCAATAATGCACTATACATGGTGCACTTAAACCAGCTTTTGCTAGTAACAAAATGCATAAAGTTCTTACCATTTTTTTTTACAATTTCTGAATTACCCTCTTGTTTATTGTAGACTTTGGACCATCTGTACCAAGAGAATAATGAACAACGACCCATAAAGCCAAAAAATTTACTGATCTGTTTTTGATTGCTAAGTGATTGAGAACGATAGGATAATGCTGTTGTACTTCTATTCCAATAATAAGCCTATCATGTGGTGGTGGCTCAAAGATTTGTGATCCTTGCATGTGAAATCCAGGGTAGATTTTGCATATTCTTTTGAGACTTGAGAGATGAGACAAGAAGGGCAAAGAACAACTAGGGACACTCTTCAGAATTGATTAACGTGAAATAAAGTTGACACTAGGGCATGAAGATCCTTTCTGATTGGATGAAATCACATTCTTGTTTTTCTTTTTAAAACTCATAGTATTTTGTTGTGAATTTTAGGCTCCATTTGTGTACGAAAAGCAAAGGGCCCTCACGATCATATTAAACAAGCAGCCATAGATTTTCTGACTGACTGATATGCTTTCACTTTCCTCTCTTGATAATGGTTCTACTGTACAAGCTGGTAACTAGATCTGCCATTTGTGTTCATTCTGATTCTCATCTCTCTTATTTTGGTTACCATGAATTTGGAATTTTCGAGTAAGTGTCCCATGATGGATATATGGCTGCATCAAATTTATTACAATGGCAAATGGTGAAATGCACCTAATTTGTTAGTTAAAGAATTACCATATCTATTTTTGGGCTCTCTGAATTAGATAGTAAAACCAATACTATCAAGTACTGCACAACATTATTTGTCAGTCATCTTATAGAACCACAAAAGGATACTGTACAAAAAAAGGGCAGAAATAATTCCCTCATCAATGCTTCAATATGTTTCTAACCAGAAATCCACATGACACACTGACGACTAACTGTCCTTTTCTTAAACTTTCTTTGTCAAGAAATGTTTGAACTGTGTAAATTATTTGCCATTGTCACGGTAAAAATAGAGAATGAACTACGACCAGCTTAGTTTTGCTACATGGTGTAAATGGCTGGGCAGGAAACAAGGAGAAATGCCGGTGCACAAACAAAGCTCATTGGTTTGAATTATGTTTAATTAAGCGTTAGGTAGAAACTGAGAACGCAAGCAGCCAGGAAAATGTGGGAATGACGCCGACCAAAATAAGTGGCTATTAAATCATCACTGGAATAAACTAAGGCATCCAAAACGATTGTTATTGTTTGGAAGAACCCAGAGGGAATTTGGAATGAAGTGGCCTGATGGGGAGAAGTGATATGTATTCTTAACTATTGACCATGCAAGTGTGCAGTTCCACAGCAAGCCAGCAATAAAGGACAAACTTACAATAACAAATCCAACAACATCGCTTTTATTTACTGCAAAAGGACAGGAAGCAGCATCTCTGAAGATATAATTTTTTTATCCTTCACATTTGAGGAAGTTAAAATAGCCATCTCAATGAAAAAAAAGTAGATGAATTATGCGCGCGAGAATTACATTTTAAAACTTATTTTTATATTTTGAGAAAAAAATATTGTAATATAGAATAACAATAAAAATATGTAATAATACAAGTTGATGAGTAGTGTATTTTATTCCAGTGTACGAGACCTATGAAATTTAACCCATAAAAGATTTTACAGTTAACAAGTATAATCGATTTCAAACTCTTGCAAAAATAAATTTATATCATTTCGAATTTTAAATATGAATATTCTATGAATCAGCAGGTGTTGAATATTCTCTTCATCACAAGTATTATTACAATCATTGCTTTCTGAGTTTGCTGCAGTAATGGGCACAAGAGCGAATGTTCTTATGCTTGTATCTGGGTTGAAGAATGTCTGATAAAGAATGGATGAGGGACAAAGGCACCACTGAAAACAGACAAAGTAAAATTCCCAAGGCACATGTATAGCTGTTCGCCAGCATGAATCCCATAAAGCAAATGCAGAGACAACATGAACAAATAACAATACCTTGCCTTGTTTTGAAAACCAAGAACAGGAAAAAAAAATTCTAGGAAAAAAAATCATGTGTTGTTTTAAGTAGGCTTCTTGTGAGCCCAACATCGTTTGGGCCCTTCAATGGACTATAGTGTGAAAAATCATGTGCTCGAGGATATCCTAACTAGGGGCCCATGTTTAAAAAAGACATCTAACCCAATTATAAAAATCCATTAAAAGTTAGTCCCAGCCCATCGAAAATCATAGGGTGTATATACTTAACATTTTAAAATATATTTTTATATTTTTCAATACACTTTTATAATTAATTTTCAATATATCTCATATTTTATAATTACTATGTCGAAAAACACATTTTTAAACGCAATTTATATACACATGTTGAGTTTGATAATTTAGAATGTGTATAGTTAGTTGTTTCAAAACACATTTTTACATCTTCTAAAATAATTTCGTAGTTTCTAATATATCTCTATTACATAACTATTATCTCAAAATATACAACAATGCATTTTGAAATATAATATATTCACACCATTTAAGGAGAGAAGGAGGATTAAGGGTCGGGGTAGGATGATGGTAGAAAATGTGTTCAGGATCCAAATTTTAGTAGAGTTAACGACTAAAATGGTCCCTTATATATTAGTCAATGAATTTTTTAGTTATTTTTTTTTTAAACAAGAAAAAATAGTCACTCGTATTTTATAAATATACTATTTTGATATTTTATCATTCTTATATTTGCTTTTTTATCGGAATAATAACATAATAGTGATAGAGAATAAAAAAGTATATTCATACAATATGAGAAATTATTGTTTTTTATTTTAAAAATAAAAAATAAAATTTTTTATTATTTAATATATGAAGCGTCGTTTTGGTTGTTAACTCATTTTAGTATGAACATTTGAACTTGTGAAACTGAGGCACGAGCACGGCCAAAGCCTGCCTCTTTGTCTGCAAATTTGTCGCCATCGAGTCTGCAAAAAAGAACTGAGCAAGAAATGAAAGCCCGGAACGAAAATCAAGGCACGCAATAGACGAAACAACCATGACACCAGAGCTGAACCACAGAGGCTCAGAAAACATTAAAACGTCATCAAGATTTGAAAATTGGCTGATGATTTTGACATTTTACGTTCTTTAATTGATACTTCACAAGTGTAGATGATATTGATATTTTTTTTATTAACACTATTAATAATATAAAATTATATCGTTAATATTATTTTTTACCACAAAAATAGAATAAATATTCTTGTTGGGTAGTATAAAGAACCCATCTCAAAATAACTACTTCCTGTCTTAGAAAAATACTACAGGATTTAGTAACCTAGTAATCAATCAACCCAAGATACTAGACGAGTCTCCTATGTAACCTGCTGGCTGGCTGCCTTAGAAGTTTGAGCTCAAACCCCACCGCCACAGATACATATATGGTAATACATCTACGCAGGTGAGAGAGGTGAGAGACAAGAAGACGCAGAGTTCTAGAGAAACATGGTTGGATCTTGAGGTGTGAAATTTCAGATAAACTTAGTGCAGTCAACAGTAGTGAAATATGAATAACTGGCTGGGGTTTTCTCTGACTACCCCTCACCTGGGGATCCATGATGGCGAAAATGGTTTTGGAAGGGAGGAGCAAACGGGTCATCAACGTAATCATACTGTTATTACTGCTACTGGTGGAGCTGAGGAGGAGGAGGGGGAGGAAGAAGAAGAAGAAGAAGAAGGAGGCCCCCCTAATTTCTCCACTCCTATTTCGGTCATGCCTTTCCTTTCCGACAGATCTTTTTGTGTCATGGACTCTTTCGCCCACTCTGCCGCTCCCCATCAAGGTATATATATTTGCATGGCCTCAAAACTTCTTTTTTAGAGAAAAGTAGTCATACTATTTAAGATTTTTGTAGCAATGTTTGTATATTAATGGGATGTTGCTTCTTATCCAGAATATGTTAAATCTGTCTTTCATTTGTTATTTTGCAGATTGGAGGTATGAAAACAGAATGGATGTGGGTAGTGCACCAAACAAAGATGGTCCAAAGCTTGAGGATTTTCCGGGTTGCTGTTATACAAGCTCTCCTCCTTCTCCTGGCAATGAACATAGAGATTACTGCAGCAGCCAATCTCACAATCAGGGTGTAAATGAGATTAATGTCAATGTCCCCCCGAATTGCACCACTACTGATAGGGAGCTAGAGATTCATGACAGAGGAGAATATCTAACAAGCCCATCAAATCTCATCATCCATCCTTACCACTTCAATTACTATCATCATACTAATTCCCAAGATGCAGTAATTAATCCTTTAAGTGGTCAGCTTCATGCGTGTGACACGAACCCTAGCAACAATGTCGTGTACCATAATATGCTACCATTTGATGGGGCAGCAACTTCAGGGTTCAAGTCTTGGCTGCGTCAATCCCCTTTTGCAGAGGATAAATCTCCGGCTAAAGAGTGCAATTATAGCAGCAACCACTTTGAAGCTCTTTCTCTAGGCATGAACCCAAGTGGCGATCACCCAGCAGCTGGAACTTCATCATCCATTGGTTCGCCTTTGCATGTGGCCGAGATTAAAAAGAGTGACTTATTAGCGGCTAAATCTACTGCCAAAGAACAAATGCCTCGTAAATCGATTGATAATTTCGGACAAAGAACGTCTCAGTATCGCGGTGTTACGAGGTATAGCTAGTGTGATTTACTAGATGCTTTCCATAAATACTTAAGCATTTTTGTTAAGTACAAAGTGTTGGGTCACTTGGATCATCATATGAGTTTTGCGAATTAATGATTACCATAACGAATGCACATGTTAGACATCGATGGACCGGAAGATATGAGGCACATTTATGGGATAATAGTAGCAGAAAGGAAGGACAAACAAGGAAAGGAAGGCAAGGTAAGAATAATATTGTACCAAAACAATAATATCTATCCTTGTTCCATATCCAAATATTTTCATGTACTTTTTTGATGGGATATTCTAATTCTTTTTGAAAATTTGTTTACATGCATATTCTGGGGTCTTCAGTGTATCTAGGTAAGAGTTTTTTAAATAGTATTAATTTCTACACTGACTATTTAATTTTTTTTTAAAAATAAATGTGGCATTTCTTCACCTTATAGTACTTCATTCTTTTCTGAATTAACAAATTAAGGTGGTTATGACAAAGAGGAGAAAGCAGCCAGAGCTTATGATTTGGCTGCTTTGAAGTATTGGGGTCCTACTACTCATATGAACTTTCCCGTGAGTATTTTGCTGAATTCATTATTACTATTCTTAATCTAAACTTAAATATAGTATGCATGGTCATATATATTATGAAACATAACAGCTATGTTCTTATGAGAAAGAGCTGGAAGACATGAAGAGCATGACTAGACAGGAATTTGTTGCTCACCTGAGAAGGTAATCCTTCTTTAATGATTGGGGGACTTTATTTCCCCTTTTGGTAATATATACTTATGAGATCAATCATCACAGAGTAAATATACATTGTGGTTGAAATTGTTATTTCTGTCTGATTAAACTAGATTAATCTAAACAGGAAAAGCAGTGGGTTCTCAAGGGGAGCATCTGTTTACAGAGGAGTCACAAGGTAGCAACTTTAGAAAAAAGGTCCATTTAATTATTTACTGGGATTTTGCAGCTTTAATCTGTACGTAAGTGTGGACTTCATTCAATTATGGGCACAGCTGGGAGGGAGGCATTATTATGATGCATGTGCAGATGGTATCAAAGATTGAATAAAAATGGAGTAAATCATTTGAGGCCAACACATCCATAATGCATTTACTTGTTTCCCTCTTTTCATCTTTTTGGTTGGTTTACGCTCAACATTGACAGGCATCACCAGCACGGAAGATGGCAAGCTCGAATTGGTAGAGTTGCAGGCAACAAGGACTTGTACCTTGGTACTTTCAGTAAGTCTCTTGTCTTCTTGCTGGAAATCAAAATTTACTCGTATGCATTCTTGGCAACTGAAGTATATGTTTTACTGCCCTTTTTAACTTTCGCAGCCACCCTTTGTTCATTTCCCTATACTACTGCAGTTTTCAAGGTGGGGTCGATACTAAGCTTCTGAATTCATAGATTCCTATTTGAGAGATCAAGCTTTTGTCTCCCCTGGAAAATTGTAATTTTCTGCAGGCTTTTGCCTTTAATCCTCAAATAAGTAATAGTACTCTTGGTCCAAATTTAATTTTTTTTTTTCAAGCATGTAAAAATGAAATATTAATGTTGAAGGCAATGAATTTTATCTAATTGTACTCTTGATGATTAACAATAGGATCTGCATTGTCTCCATCAGCTTTTTTAAAACACTTAAATGGTCTGTTGCCACTATTCTTGGCTTCCATATACTATTTTTATGCATGAAGTTTCTATTAAGATTATGGATACACTTATGCCGAATACATGCATTTTTAGGTGTGGAGGTTTACCAAGATGAATGAATAATTTATTGTCATTATTTAGGTACACAAGAGGAAGCTGCGGAAGCCTATGATATTGCTGCAATTAAGTTCAGGGGTACCAGTGCTGTGACAAATTTTGACATAACTAGATACGATGTGAATCGTATTTGCTCAAGCTCAACTCTCATTGTTGGAGACCTTGCCAAGCGTTCTCCTAAACACTCATCATGTCCATCTGCACTTGATCAGGACTGCATTAACTCTCGTGCATCCTCTGCTTCACCTCAATCTCTTGTTGTTGCCATGACAAATGGGGTGGCGGAATCGGATGACTTGACTGAAATGGCATGGAGGTCAGGAACTGATGATCAAAATCATAGAGCCAGCAACAATGATATCACAATTTCAGCCTCAGGACGTAGGAGCTCCTCAACACCTCAAAGTCCCAAGAACCCTTCAGGCGGACCACCACGGCAAAATATTCCCAGTGAATTTGGGGTTGCAGGAGATTCTTCCCAGATATATTTCTCGCCGGAGGGGCCAAAACCCAAGTATGGAGACGGGAACAATGGAAGCGGTGATAATGCAATTCATCCTGTCCCGGTTTTCGCCTTGTGGAATGAGTGAAGGGCTTCGATTAGGTGTCTTTTGTTTCGCTAGATATGGTTCCATTAGGTCGTTTGGCCGGGGATTTAGGGAAAATTAACATGAAAACACATTACGTACTTGGTTTGATTTTCCTTTTTCGACATAGAAACAAGAACAAAGCAGAGATCGACTTAGAGATGATGACAATCACGTTAACCAGGTTCGGGGAGTAACTCGCATCATAAAATGTTGGCTTAAAGTTTCCATGAAAGTCCTGGATAACAGCTGTGCACAAAATTTTCAATGAATTCTTGAGTGAATGTTGCTTAAATCAAGAACAATGTCAACATCACGGACATGCAAAAGAGATCGATGCTGCATGCATGCATCACAGTACGAAAATGTGAATTTGAGTCCACATTTAATTGCACTTCCTACAGAAGAAGATCTAAATGCACGACAACGCAAGCACACTTATAATTCCCCATTAATCCTACGTAGATTCCTCGGGTTCAATGCTAGTGGGCTACGGGGAGAAACGTCTTAAGTTGTGTGCCATCTCTGATTCTCTTTCTTTCTCAGTCTCTGCATAATCTGGCCTAAAAGTCTGCCGCTATACTGCTATAGGCGCCGTTCTAATTTCATACGCTGCGCCTGTCGATCGAGTGGAGCGTGAACACCCAGAAGAAATTCACCGATTCAGAAATTTTGGAACAAATTTCTGCGCTTTTTCATTTATGGTTTGTTGTCTGGGCTGGAGAATGCATATGTACGGAATGACGAAACATGTTTACTGTTTGAGAGTTTCAGGGAAGAAAATTTAGAGATAGATACGTGTTCTGATTATTTCTGAATTGGTCAGGGCTGGGTAAAAGTAAAACAGAAAACAATGAATGGGTTGGTCTGCTGATCTGTTGCGGTGGATGTACGCAAATTATGCTACAACAAGGGGAAGTGTTGACAGGACAAGGAGGACAATATGCAAGTTTCCGGGCAGGCAGAGACATTTCTCTTTCATGGCTGCAGCAAAGCCTGGCCGGCGTTGCACCCATGCCATGCTTATCGGTACATGTCCCACACTCCCACCTACCATCTGGATGGTCTCGACGATTTCTTTTTGGCTTTTTGATATCTATTATAACAAATTTTAAAAATTTTATGTAACCAAAAAAATTAATGAATACTTTGAGAGATGAGTATTTAGCACTTTTATACTGAAAATTAATTTATTTTCTATTTGATTCTCCCTCTGTCTTAAAAATGTAAATTTATTTTTATTAATTATTATATACAAATACAACTTATTTAATACATTACTAAATATATAATTTTAAATTTTAAACACACATAATGATTATTAGTAATGATTTTTTAATAATTTGATTTAAAAGTGAACTTATTTTTTTGACAATAAATTTTTGAGAATGCATTTTTTTTTCACTAAAAAACTCAATAATACGAATATGGATACGTATAAATTATGTTTCAAAATATATTTTTATATTTTAATAAGATATAAATAGTTTTAAGAATGTAAAATTTATTTGGAAATTTGTAAAAACATTTTTTTAAAAGAATATTCACACAAACTTGAATAGTGCATATAAATTATATTTTTATATTTTTTGAAATAATGATTATAAAACAAAATATGTATACATTAAAAAGCATAAAAATTATACAATCCACACACCCGTCAAATGTTGCATTTTTGCGTGTATAAACAATTTTTTCATTTTCAAAATAACTTTTTTTTTTCATATTGAATATAAAAAATACAAAATAAAATTCAAACCGAATTACCAGTAATATAATATCCATACACACACAGGACATAGGACATACATATGTGCGGTGGTGATGGTTTTTGGAGGGTGGCGCGTGCGGCGGTGCATAAGGAGAGGCACGTATTGACGAAGTGGTGGTAGGGCGAAAATGGAAGGAAGGGAATGAAACAATTTCCGAGGCTTTTAAATTTAACGCAACGCTTGGGGATGGGGATTGGGGGTGACATTATTGATTTTCGCGCAAGTATTCCAAATTCGGAACGAGGGGTCGATTCTTTGCGGCTCATCGTTATTCAAAAGGTGTTGGTTCCGATAATTGTAATTAAAGTTTGGACGTGTCTTAATTGTCTTTGAGGATTAGTCTCATGTCTGATTGTGTGAGTTTCTTAGCCTTGTAAAGGAGTTGGGACTGAAAATTGATTGTCTTAGAGGATTAGTCTCATGTCTGGTTGTGTGGGTTTTTTAGCCTTGTGAAGGAGTTGGGACTAGAAAACCACTACTTTGGAAGGAGTTAGGGATCTATCAGTCAGTGAATGTGGAGACACATCCAAGAGGAGAAGAAAAAAATAATAATAAAATAAAAAAAAATCAATCTTTGCCCATCCTTCCTTTATTTATTCACTTTGTTTTATATAAAACTAGACTTTTCTTGCGGGAAAGTAGCAGAGGATTTCTAATGGGCCAGAAGTCGAGTAATCGAGCAGCTTGAGACCTTGGATCCGCAAGCAAATTCTCGGAGAAGTGGGTTCCTGTCATGACCATGCAATTATAAAGGAGCTTTGGGGCATTATAAAAATAGTGAGAAGTTAGTCGGTTAAAGGAGTTAGTTAGCGAGTAGTGCAGAATCAGTTAGACAGTTATATGTTTTAGTTGAAGAGCTTGGCTATATGTAATGCCGTAAAGGCCGATTGTAGGCAGACTTGGATGATGATTGGAACTGGGTTTTTACCCATTACTCTGAACTCTCTCTCTCTATATTTTCTCTCCCTTATTTCTTCTCTGTTTTCTCTCATTTGCTCGAACTTCTTTCTTGCGTCCTAAGTTTACTAAACCCATTTCAGTCAGGGGTGAACCCTGACATTTTGGTATCAGAGCAGCTACGAGTGGGAGATCTTGACTGCATCCATGGCGGAAAACACCAGATATAAGGTTCTAGAAGACCTAATCAAGAAACAAGATGGGAAGATCATGGAACTAGGGGAAATTTTGGCGAGGCAGAATGTTGATTTTCAGAAGCAGATGCTCGATCTTCAGAAGAACATCTCAGAAGTAAGCCAACAGAGCAACTCAAAGTTTGATAATCTGATGCAGTTTCTGAAAAAGGATAAGCTTTCCGCAGAAGATGAATCAAATCAGGGCAATAGTACTCCATTGTTACCCACTCCCGACATTGGCCCCAGAATGATCAGAGAGGATAAAACTCAAGCAAGCAACAAGGAGAATAGCGATGTTGGAGGTAAAATACCAGAAACATCTGCTGCGTTATTCCCTAAGGTCGATTTACCCTTATTTTCTGGAGATAATCCTAGGGAATGGATCCGTAAATGTGAGAAATTTTTTTATGTCAATCGGGTGGAGGAAAGCCAAAAGTTGGATGTCATTGAACTCTACATGGAAGGGAAGGCAGATATTTGGTACCATGGTATCAAGCGGCGAAGATAACTCGAATTCAGAATGCTCTTCGCCAAGCGTTTCACAGATAAAGGGCGGATGGATGAAGTAGAGTTGTTCAACAAATTGCAGCAGGAGGGTTCAGTTCTTGAATATCAAGAACTCTTTGAGGAACTGAGGACAATGATGCTAATCAAAGACCCCCGACTATCTGAATCCTACTTTATATCCTCGTTTATCAGTGGTCTGAAAGAAGAGATCAAGCCGGTAGTGAGGATGCATAAACCAGAGTCCCTGACTGATGCTTTTGAACTAGCCATATGGCAAGAACAGGTAATAGAAGGCCACACCAGGAAGGGTAAGAATTCTTACAAACCAGGATCGGATTCTACTTTTAGTTTTGTCAAGAACAAAGTGGGGACGCACAGCCAGTACAATGTACCGAGCGCTACATTTACTAAAGACAAGAACCCAGGATTAACAGAATTCAGAAAAATTTCTGCTCAGGAGATTCAAAGAAGGAGGAACTTGGGGTTGTGTTTCAAATGTGGGGACAAATTTGGTTTGGGTCATGAATGCAAGATGAAACAAATTAATTTCATTGTGGCAGAAATAGATGAAGAAAATGAAGATACGGATGAACAAGTGAGGATACAGGAAGATCAGTTAGTGGAGGTATCACTTCATGCACTTTCTGATAATATTAAGAGGAAGACTATCACTCTGGAGGGACAAATAATGAAAGCACCGATTCATATATTGGTAGACACGGGTAGCACTCATAGTTATATCAACTATAGAGTGGTGCAGAAATTATCTCTACCCTTCCAAGACACTTCTCCCTTCACAGTAACTGTCGCAGATGGAAAAACACTTACCAGCACAGCTATATGTTCACAGTTAGCATGGACAGTTCAAGATTATAAATTCAAGTTTGATCTCAGAATTATGGAGATAGGGGGTTGGGACGTCATCTTGGGAGTTGATTGGATGAGTCATTACAGTCCAATAACTTTTGATTTCAATCAGCTTAGTATTCAGCTTCAGCAGCAAGGTGATGAGTTATTATTGCAAGGGTGCGGAGAAAAACCTGAAATGAAACTCATTAGAGGCAAGGATAATAAGACATTCAATGACTTGAGGAAGCAATTGTTGGCTGGAAAGCAACTCCATACAGTGGCTGGAACGAGCAGTGGAGCTGAGGTAAATATACCTGCTGTGATCTCTGAATTACTTTTACAATACTCAGATGTTTTTGATGTACCTAAATCCCTACCCCCTCCACGAATACATGATCATAGCATTCCACTGAAACCAGATGCTAAGCCATTCAAACTAAAACCATATAGGTACCCACATGCACACAAAACAGAAATTGAAAAACAAGTAGTAGAAATGCTGGAGAACAAAACCATTCAACCAAGTAACAGCCCGTATGCCTCTCCTGTCCTCTTGGTCAAAAAGAAAGATGGTACTTGGAGGTTATGTATAGATTACAGACACCTGAATGAGATGACCATCAAAGACAAATTTCCTATACCAAATATTGATGAATTGTTGGATGAATTGTTTGGCTCAAAGTTTTACTCCAAAATTGATCTAAGGGCTGGTTACCATCAAATTAGGATGCAAACCTTAGATGTACCTAAAGACTCATTCAGGCCATTATGAATTCCTTGTTATGCCTTTCGGACTTACAAATGCACCCTCAACCTTTCAATCCTTAATGAACCACATATTCCAATCATACTTACGAAAATTTGTTTTAGTTTTCTTTGATGATATCCTTGTTTATAGTCCTGACCTCAACTCACATGTCAAACATTTGAGTATTGTTTTGCAAATTCTGAGAGAGCATCAGCTGTTTGCCAAACGCTCCAAGTGCTATTTTGCTCAAAACCAAGTGGAGTACCTGGGGCATATCATTTCAGAAGAAGGAGTGAGCATGGATAAAGAAAAAGTGGATGGTGTTACAAGTTGGCCGCCACCAGTCAATGTTAAACAGTTGAGGGGATTCTTGGGGTTAACTGGATACTACAGAAAGTTCATAAAGAATTATGGCATTATCAGTAGGCCGTTAACCGACTTGCTTAAAAAAGATAGTTTCTGCTGGAACCCCGAAGCTACATTAGCTTTTGAAAAGCTCAAACAAGCTATATGTTCAGCTCCAGTGCTAAGAATGCCAGACTTCTCACAGGAATTTGTCATTGAAACGGATGCTTGCTCGGTTGGTATGGGTGCAGTGTTGATGCAAGGGGAGCAGCCAATTGCTTATCTAAGCAAAGCCTTTAACACTCAAAATAAAGGTCTGTCTACATATGAAAAAGAGCTATTAGCTTTGGTTATGGCGGTAAACAAATGGAGACATTATTTGATTGGTGGGCATTTTATTGTTAGGACTGATCATCAGTCTCTGAAATATTTGCTTGAGCAGAAGCTTAGCACTCCCTTGCAACACAAATGGCTGACTAAGTTACTAGGGTTGAGCTATGAAATAAGATACAAGAAAGGCGTAGAAAATACGGCTGCAGATGCTTTATCCAGAAGAGTGATGGATGCTGAAGAACCAGAAGAAAGGGGTGCTACAATGGCCATAACTTCTTCTAAACCGGAATGGATACAGCAATTAGAAGAAAGCTACCAAGGAGATGAAGACTGCCAAGCTATAATAGCAAGGAAGCTTCTTTGCTCACAGGAGGAACCTGATTTTCATTATGACTATGGGATTCTGAAGAAGGGTACAAGGATTTATGTGGGAAAGTCAGCCAACATCCGAGGGCAGTTAATTCAGCAGCTACATGCTACTCCATTAGGGGGACATTCTGGACAGCAAGCTACCCTACAAAGGCTGAAAATGTTATTCTTCTGGCCTCACATGAAGGAGGATGTAGTACAGCAAGTGAGTAATTGTGAAGTATGCCAGAGGAACAAAAGCGAGCACTGCCCATATCCAGGACTGTTACAACCTCTGGAGATACCTCAGCAAGCATGGTCTCAGATCACTATGGACTTCATTGAGAGGCTACCAAATTCCTATGGCTATGACACCATCATGGTCATAGTTGATAGATTCACGAAATTCAGTCACTTCCTACCACTGGCTCACCCGATCTCAGCCCCTATAGTAGCTGATATTTTCATGAAGAACATTTTTAAGTTGCATGGTTTGCCGAGTTCTATTGTGAGCGATCGTGACAAGATATTTACTAGCCAGTTTTGGAAGCTTCTCTTTGAGCAGTTGGGAGTGCGGCTCAACTACAGCTCCTCATATCACCCTCAAAGTGATGGTCAGAGTGAAAGGGTCAACCAATGTTTAGAAACTTACTTGAGATGTTTTACTGGTGAGAAACCGTCTAGCTGGACTAAATGGTTGGCTCTTGCGGAGTGGTGGTACAATACTTCGTTCCATAGCAGCATTGGTATGACACCGTTTGAAGCATTATATGGTTATAAACCCAATTCGATTCCACTAGGGCCAATTCAAGACTCGGTCATACCAGCCACCACTGACATTATTAAACAACATCAGGGAGTTATGCACAGCCTTAAGGATCATTTGCACAAAGCTAGCAGTCGGATGAAACATTTTGCTGACCAACATCGTACTGACAGAACTCTGGAAGTTGGAGATTGGGTCTTTGTTAAGTTGCAACCCTACAGACAGCAAAGCATTGCTATACGCTCAAATCTGAAACTTGCTTCTAAGTATTTTGGACCATACCAGGTGGAGGCGAGGGTTGGTCAAGTTGCATACAGATTAAAGCTACCCGAGACGGCTAAATGTCATCCGGTGTTTCATGTTTCACTATTGAAGAAGAAGGTGGGAAACGACACCGTGGTTACTACTGCATTACCAGAATTAAACACAGATGATGTGTGCCCCCTCCAGCCATTAGCAGTTCTACAAAGAAGGGTTATTCTACGCAGTGAAAAGGCAGTACCCCAGTGGCTTATACAATGGAACCATTTCAGTAAAGAAGAGGCTTCCTGGGAGGATCAATCCTTTATCCAAAGCCAATTTCCAGAATTTCAGCCTTGAGGACAAGGCTATTCTAAAGAGGGACATATTGTCATGACCATGCAATTATAAAGGAGCTTTGGGGCATTATAAAAATAGTGAGAAGTTAGTCGGTTAAAGGAGTTAGTTAGCGAGTAGTGCAGAATCAGTTAGACAGTTATATGTTTTAGTTGAAGAGCTTGGCTATATGTAATGCCGTAAAGGCCGATTGTAGGCAGACTTGGATGATGATTGGAACTGGGTTTTTACCCATTACTCTGAACTCTCTCTCTCTATATTTTCTCTCCCTTATTTCTTCTCTGTTTTCTCTCATTTCTGGCTACTGAACTTCTTTCTTGCGTCCTAAGTTTACTAAACCCATTTCAGTCAGGGGTGAACCCTGACAGTTCCCTTGGGCTGTGCTTTCCTCTGTCAAGGCCCAAATATGCACCCAACTGCAGAGTTAATTTGTTGTTACTGTTATTCCACAGTAACTACCGTATTTACAGTATCTGTTTGGGTTGGACAAAATGGGTTTGTATTGATTGGGTCAATGGTCATGAATATCGGATTCCATCCACTTCTCATAAGTCAAAACAAAACAAAAAAATAAATAAATAAATAAAAATCCCAAAAGCATTGATTGCCGTAAAATTCCCTTCCTATTTAATTAATCACCTAACATAGGATCTTGTTTTAGCAAAAAAATATTAATTACTACAAGTCTTTGGATTCCCTCAACACAGTTATTATGCTGTTATACTATACTAATTACACTAATTATAAGGTCGCTTGATCGAGAATGGTGCCATGCCGAATTTAGATGGTAAGCGTGTCTAAATTCCATCAGCAACATAAAATATTTCATATATAGGGTAGATAATTAAAAAAACAGGGAGTTAGTAGTTTAAAAAATACTTTAAAAATTATTAAAGAGAGTTGAATTATTTATACGTTGACCAAAAATACGTGTTTTTCATAAGAAGTGATAACGATATGTGATTCATGTAAAAACTTCATTTCTTGAACTACACCAACAACATGAAATTGAATATGTTTATGATCACTATCTTCAAGAGTTTAAATTAGTGGCTTTTACTGTCTTTTTTCATCAACTGTGGAACCGAAGGCTAAGAGATTTTTAAGATTAGGTATTCAACATTTTTAAAGCAGCTACTTTCGAAGTAACAGAAAGAAAAATAATGACTGAAGTGGGAAAGTCAGAGTCGAAATGAGTATTCCTCACTTCTTTCTTTTATTCAAAACTGTGCATAATACTTTCATAAGTGATAAAAATAAATAATAACTCATCTTCCTTCTTTACTTTAATTGGGTCTTCCCAAATGAATGATCCAATTTTTTTATTTGACTGATAGAACCCACAAACAATTCATTTTAACAAAAATTCTTTTTACTTTTTGAATTTGCCGACCCATGTGCCACTCCTCCATACATGGTTGTTCTGTTTATGAGTTAGTAATTACTAAAAGTCTAGAAATCAGATTTGGTGTATCTCATTTGTTAACTTCTTTTCTAATAACTATACATACATATGCATCCCCTGTGCAAAATTATAGTTCTAGGTTCTAAAGTACTATTTTTTTAACTTTGAACAATAACTTTCTTGGTAGATTTGAATATATAGGTATGCTAAAGTTGGAATAGTGATTTAATAAGGAAGGTATTCTAAGTTCTACTTAAAGCCCAAGTTAAAATATGCAGTCAATGTGAATCCCTTAATAGTAAAGGTCAAGTTACAATGCACATAGTACAAGAGCTAGCAAGTGTCCAATATTTCTCATCTCTTTTCTCCAAATCTTCCTTTATTATGGTCTCCATACAACTTTGATCAATCCACAACAATTGAGATAGTTTCAATTAATGCACTTTACCTTTGACACAGGGTATCACAAATTTAGCAATGAATACTAACTAGTATATTTTATTAATTTAATAAATATTATATTTTAATATAAAATATATAAATTTTAATTTTAATAAAATTAGATAAAAAAAAGTGTTTAATACATATTAGTTGGGATAAAAATTTCGATGTATATTGTCATGTAATGTGTCACGTTTGATTTTAGATTGAGCTATGGAAGAGGAGAATAGGGGTGCTTTCAAAAATCACATCCTTGTTTTGATTTTTAAATATTTCCGTAAATAATCCAAATTATCCAATCAGCCGGTCAAATCCCAAATTACCAAAATTAGCAGCTGATTTGATGGTGGAATTACAGTTTCTGTTCCTTTCATTTGTTTTCCCCCTCTTCCCCATTCCAATTTCCATCTCCTCCCTGCCATTCTCTGGTTTCCTCCGTTATCCCCCATCTCTCTTTCTCTTCTTTTGCGTAATAGACTAATATATCTGAGAGTGGGGGATCACGCCGGAATTGTTTCTGTCAAATCACAAAAGTGAACAACAACGTAAAGGAAATAACTTTGAATGTTGTAGAAAACCCTCTTCTTTGAATCATCTTTTGAGCCTCATTACGAGACAGATGGACCCATTTTGGCGTTGTTTTCTTGAATGATTCTTCAACCCCCGACAACCGAAAAATGTAATGCAAGTCTCTGACCATTGGGTTTTGGGAACAAGCATTGCTTTGCATTTGTGTCAATATCATCCTGTTCGTCTGTGTTAGGATTTTAGGGATCAGTATATCAACATTTTGGGACTATTTATTAGATTCGGTCCCATTTCCAGTTGATCACCTTGTCTTTGATTTCGGTGTTCTAGAACCCTAGTTCAAATAATTGAGAAATTGGAATAGACCCAGATGCGAGGAGGCTTACCGAATCTTATATGGAATCGAGATTGTTAAAGTGGCCAATCATCGTCGGGGTTTTATTCTTTTTCTTCGCTTTCATTGTGAAATCCCAGGATAATGTGAATCAAAGCCCGCCACCACCTCCGCCACCGCCTGTTCCTTCACCTCCACCTCCTCCTCCACCTTCACCGCCACCTCCATCCCCGCCACCACCACCTTCACCGTCTCAATCACCGCCACCTCCACCCCCTCCGGCCCCTCCTCCCCCTCCAGCTAGAAAACGCCCAGCCCCACCTCGTCCAAAATCCAACAACGGAAATGACAACAACGTCCATAAACAACATATTGGACACGGGAAAGTTGGCCCACCCGCGAAGGAGAAAAAGCTTAATTTTGGGAAGAAATTGGGGCTGCTTTTTATTGGCATTGTTGCATTATTGCAAGTGTGTGTGGTGGCATTCTTGGTAATCAAGAGAAGGCAGCTTTTAAGATCCGCAAGCAGATACTGAAAATGACATATTTTTTAGGATATTATTTGTTCGTCTGCCATTTTTTTTTTGTTCTTCTCTTTCACCTTGAATGGAGCATACGATACAGAGGTGCAGTTTTTTTGGGATCAAGAATTTCGAATGAACCGCTTGAGAATGATGGATTAATATTTGTGGATTGAAGGATTTAAGCGAATGGTCGAGCTCTGCATTTCATTTTCACTCTTGTAAATTGGTAATTCTGGATTGGCAATCTTCTTTGATTTGTTCATTTGTCATTTCATTCTTTATGGTCTTGTTTCATTATAACTGCAAATTGATCGAGGCAGAAAGCAAGATTGCTTCCTTATTTTCCCCTTGACCACGTATTTGTGAATATTACCCTTTCTTAGACCTTTTGAAGTTTTCTTTACTTGTTAACAATCCAATGACTAACATGTACAAACACGTATTGCTTTTGCGGTTATGATATTGAAGTTTCTAATTCTATTTTGCTACTTGTACTGATTTTGTCAATCGAACAACTGTCATGTTCACGCTGTCAGATTTGGGTGGGTAAAACTGCGGATGATATTTGCCTCTGGTTGCAAGCAGCACTTATATTTGGTGATTACTTGCATTGTTGGAAGGGTGGAAATCATAAATAAGAGCTAACAACTCAAATAAGATGCAAAAAGAGTGCAAA
Organism: Gynochthodes officinalis; assembly: GCA_020080225.1. Classification (NCBI taxonomy): domain Eukaryota; kingdom Viridiplantae; phylum Streptophyta; class Magnoliopsida; order Gentianales; family Rubiaceae; genus Gynochthodes; species Gynochthodes officinalis. The sequence goes on along the minus strand of CM034625.1, from coordinate 11,416,243 downwards.
TAAAGACAGAATGGGGAAAGAGGTGTATAATTTCTGCAATGGGTGTAACTGAATAGAGCTCATAAGCACCTTAGCAGCTGAAAGTATGCAGCCAAACGAGAGCTTTAAATAGCTTTTTCTAGGATGTTGATGACGGGGCTAATCCCAAAAGGCTACAGGTTAAGATTGATTAATGAGAATCTAGATAGATTCTTGGAAAGCAGGCTTAAGAAAGATTATAGATTTCAAATCTTTTGTTAACTTACCTTCTCATTGCCTATCATATCTTCGCATTCTACTGTATTTAGCAGCTCTGGTTAAACATTCTCATGTTTATGAGGTGTGCAGTATTTATGTAGGGTTCAACTATTTGATCCATGATCCATGATCCATCTTCTGAGTTTCTTCTTAATCTGAGAATAACTACCGATAATGATGGATGCTTTTACATGTCGCTGCACTAGAAATTGTTATCTAAATGCATAATTTGGGCCCTTTTTCAGTTTCTAAGAAAATATTTTTCTGTTCAATTAGACAATAATAATTTCTTATACAAGTTCGAGGCAAGAATGTTAATATATATATTTTTTGTTTGAATGGCAGCTAGATACTGGAAATAGGCACCTGAAACTCTGAAAGTGTCTTAAAAGAGCTTGGCTCTTAAATTTGCCTATAGAACTTGCTATTATTATTATTTTTTTAAACAGATCTTCTTACATACACTTTAGAAAAGTTTCAAATATCTCTGCCTTTTTTGCTTGCACATAATGAACGTAATGAAATTTGGTTTTTAGTGAGTAACATGCATAACTTTAGCATTTAAATAAGTACATCAGTGAACAATTAGAGGTTTTTTTTATTATTAATTATTGGATTCCTTTACTATAGTGGAAAAATTCTTGAAACCTCTACATCTGTAGCTTCGTACATGATGTATATTAACAAATCCTGCTTCATATTGCCAGATATTAGAAAGTAATAAAATTTTGCCAGTGCATGACTTGTTTGAACTTTCTTTGATAAACTTTAGTTTTGGGCTTGAAGATCAGCCATATTTGTGATGTTTATCGTTGATCTGTGCTCATCATATTCAGTCAATGGTTTTAGGCATGCAACTCATGATATTTGGTTTTCATATTGTAGGTGATAGAAGAAAGAGTGTTTCTAGGTGAAACCGTGAAACCTTCACTCCTGTTGTCAATTAAGGGAACTGACCTGAATATGAGTGGATGGAGATAGTAATTGCTTGCAGTTGATCTCGATGAAAACTTAAATTAGAACACGAGTGTATTGACGTTGGATGCGTGATTTGTTGTATTTGTTTTAACATGCATTTCCATGATATTAACTTTAAATTTTTTATCAATATAAATCTAATAATGAAAAGTACTTGTGTTATTTAATTCTTAATAGTGTCTGTATGATATGTCATGTGGATTATGGAACACATTGTTCAATTCAAATTTGCCATTTTAAATGAGAACATGCAGTTATATATTTGCATCGTTTGTTAGTTGAGGGAAAATACTTGCTGTTGTTTCTTTTAACTGTAGTGTGGACATACTGGAAAAGGGTATTTGATTTTTTTGTTTTATGAATCCACTCGAAAATTAAAATCGCTAGATTGGTTGCGTTACTTGCTGGGTTTTAGCTTATACTTAACTATTGTGTCATTTTAAGGATTTTAGTTTTAAGAGAAACAAAAACATCCAGCATGAAGATTTGCAAAAAATAGCAGGGTAGCAAACTTATATTACCAATCTATCAAAGTAAGCCTTCAATGCTAGTGTAAATCTGGATTTGCTCCCCTTCCGGTGCTTTGACTTCTATTGTTGGGGGTTAATAATGTGATCTTTGTTCTTGTTTGCTTGTCTTGTCTACTTGGATATACTCTATTATCAATCCCAGAATGAAAGAGTTGTAACTCGAAAGGATATCACATCTGCAAAGAAGAAAAGAATTGGTTAAAAGAGTGACATATCGCAGTCACTGTTTTCATTCATCCAAATCTCTTCCGAAGGCAGTTCCTAATTCCGCATCCACAAGTTCTTTTTCAATGGTCGCTATGCTCTTTGCTCAATCTACGGCACAAATTTGTTGTGCGTATATTGCCTTTTATGGCGCTTCAGAGGTTCTCTGTCTTGGTACGCCCTTCAGCGGATCCTACCACGTGCTACCGAACCACGCTTAATTTGATCATTTTGGGGCTGCTGTCACTTGTGTAATCAGAAAAATACAATAGGTAGGGGACACTCGTGTAATCAGAAAAGTACAATACATAGGGCCTTGTTCCTATGGAGGGAATTAACAGATCTCACTTAGCTGGAGAAAACCGGTGGAAACTTCTGAATATGTTATTGTTAATGACAATTTGAACTAACATTAATGAGCCATTCTGGAGATTAAATCTTAATGCAGCCATAGTTATCTTTGGATGCCAGTCACAATCAGTCAATTACTGATCTTCTAGAGGTGATTATGAGATCTGTCCCAACTGCATGCATTCATCTCTTAGCTAATGGTTTACCAGTAAGGGCTGCTAAATTTTCATATCAATACATTTACACACTTTCTGCTGCTTTTTAAACCTTCATATGCATTTGTTGGAAACAACTTGCTCTCTGTAGTCGAGAAGACCACATTCTTGATGCCCCATTTTCGTAGGGCAGTACCTAGTCTGCCAAGCAAAAAAATGTGCCCAAACTTTTAGCAATGATGCCATTTCTTGTCCTGCTTTTAATCCTTTTATTTTCCGCTATGCATTTAAACAATTAAAGTCCTATTGTCCTGTAATCCTCAGGAGTTTTCTTCATTCAATCTGCTTGTCAGAATTGACAGCAACAGATATTCCCTGCTCTCTAATTGCAGTTTAGCATCTTAGTATAATTTTGTCCTCAAAAAGTCAACCATAGATCCCAGCCTTTCCTAAAATATGGATTTGGCTGACGATAGTATATATCCTCGGCCCTTCAAACAGCCGTTACGCGCTAGCAATGTAGCAGTTACTAATTTGCATCGTTTGTTAGTTGAGGGAAAATACTTGCTGTTATTTCTTTCTACTGTACTGTGAACATACTTGAAAAAAGTGTTTGATTTTCCTGTTTTATGATTCTAATTGAAAATTAAATCGATGGATTGGTTGCTTTGCTTGCTCAGGTTTTTGCTTATACTTAACTACTGTGTCATTTTAATGATTTTAGTTCTCAGAGAAATAAAAACATCAATTTGCAAAAAAATTGCAGGGTAGCAAACTTATATAATCAATCTATCAAAGTAAGCCTTTAATGCTAGAGATAAATCTGGATTTACCCCCTACCTTTGCCATCGAGGAATATGGGATGTGACTTCTATTGTTGGGGGTTAGTAATGTGATCTCTGTTCTTATTTGCTTGTCCTGTGTACTTGGATATACTCCATTATCAATCCCAGAATGAAAGAGTTGTAACTCAAGGATTTCACGTCTGCAAAGAAGAAAAGAATTGGTTAAAAGGGACACATATCGCATTAACTTTTTTCATTCATCTAAACCTCTTCCGAAGGCAATTCCTAGTTCCGCATCCACAGGTTCTTTTTCAGTGGTCGCTATGCGCTTTGCTCAATCTACGGCACAAATTTGTTGTGCATACATTGCCTTTTATGGCGCTTGAGAGGTTTTCTGTATTGTTATACTCTTCAGCGGATCCTACCATGTGCTATTATTGGACCGCATTTATTAAGCTTTGTTCATTTTGGGGCTGCTGATACTTATGTAATCACAAAGTACAATGGAAAGGGCATTGTTCCTATGGAGGGAGTTAACTGATGTCACTTTGCTGGAGAAAACCGGTTGAAACCTCTGAATATGTTGATGTTAATGACAAATTGAACCAACATTAATGAACCATTCTGGAGATTAAATCTTAATGCAGCCATAGTTATCTTCGGATGCCAAAAACCTAACCTACGCCATCCAGTCAGCAATCAGTCAATTACTTCCAGCAAAAAAATTGCTGTTTGTTATGTTCTGTCCTGATAGAGGACTAACAGATTCTTCAACATGCAAGACCAATTTTGCAGCTTGTGGCTCTCATTGTCCTTGATTCGTGTGGTGCCGGCGCAAGTGGTTCTCAATGCTATTCTATATATTCGCAGTCATCCCCGCCTTCACTATGCACAAACAAATTCAATATGGCAAAGATGCTTCGGCTTTTCCTTCTGTTCGTTTTCCTTGTCTTTGCTTCTGAAGTCTCTGCTCTAGACTTCTGTGTAGCAGACCTCGCTGGCCCACAAGGCCCTGCTGGTTATTCTTGCAAGATGGCTACAAATGTCACCGTGGATGATTTTGTATTTTCAGGCCTAGCTGCGGCTGGAAACACATCAAACTTGATCAAAGCTGCTGTCACTCCAGCATTTGATGCTCAATTTCCAGGCTTAAATGGTCTTGGATTATCCATTGCACGACTGGATTTAGCCCCCAATGGTGTCGTACCAATGCATACACACCCTGCTGCGACTGAATTGCTACTGGTGCTTCAGGGATCCATCAGCACTGCTTTCATCTCTTCAGCCAATAAGGTGTACATGAAAACACTAAAAAAGGGTGACATAATGGTTTACCCACAAGGGCTGCTACATTTCCAGATAAATGCTGGTGGTATACCTGCCATTGCTTTTGCAAGCTTCAGCAGCCCCAACCCTGGCCTTCAAATTACAGATTTTGCATTCTTTGGGAATGATTTGCCTTCTGTTCTGATCGAGAAGGCCACATTTCTAAGTGATGCTCAAGTGAAGAAGCTCAAAGCCATTCTTGGAGGCACTGGCTAAGTCTACCGGCCAAAAAATTATGCCATAGTTACATATTCAGTTGCATTCCTGGCATTTCTTTGCTCATTAGTTTCTTCCCAACCAAATTGTTCTTCATAATTTTTGATGTTATTCTAATAAAATTCTCTTCTTCCCTTGTACTTGTCTTCTGAATTCTCCTTTACCTTCCCAGTACCTAGCCATTCTTTATATTTCCGCATTTTCTCTGTATCACTACAAAATTTCGGCCTTCAAACATCAGATTTCGCATTGTTTAGAAACAACTGGACCTCCGGACTAGTCAAGAGACCACATTTCTTAATGCTGCCTAAGTAATGAGGCTCAAAGCGGTTTAATGCACTGACTAATTCTTACAGCAAACAAAATGAGCCTTAACCTGTATGGACTATTGAATTATGGGGAGTTTTACAGGCATTCCCAAAATTTAATCTGCGGATAGCATATTGTGGCATGTCATCCAGTGTAGTTCTATCCTGTAAAAGTCAACTATCCCAACCTTCTCATAAACAGGCATGCATTTGGCCGTCTGTTAAAATTTTATTTTTATTTGCTTGCCCCGTCTGTTGCCTCTAACATCACTAGAGCGTTAATTTTTTGGCCGAGTTATTTAGATTTATCAAGAGCAAGGAATGTGTACAAACCAAAACAAGTGATACGATGCAAATCATGGCAGAAAGGACCGTTGTGTATAATATGTTCACAAACATATCATTTCGAAGTTTCCAGTAAAAATTCATGAGGAAACAGACTGCGGAATGGAAGTAACGGTGTTAAGCGATAGCATTTCAAGAAAGTCTAAACCTATTCATCCAGTGCAAAAGATGCCGCCTGCAAACTGCAATAATGATAGCCTTGATTCTTCAGTATGCATTTTGAGTGCATCAAGTAATCCATGGAGGTTGTAGTTCTGATTGTACCCAGTTTGAAGTGGTGCCTTTCTCAATCAATGCACAAATTCTACAGTGACATCCACTTAAAATGCCCCGCATACAACAAAAAAGCTCGATATATAAAAAAGATGCTTCGATTATTATTCTTTCTGTTCTTTATCCTTGTATGCACTTCTAAAACTTTGGTTCAAGACTTAGTGTAGCAGACAACAATACCCTGCTGGTTACTTTTGAAAGAATCCTGTCAAATGTCAAGTTGGCTGATTTTCTATTTTCAGGCCTTGGAGTGGCCAGGGAAAAATCCTATTTCATCAAAGCTGCATTTACCCTTGTATTTGTTGCTCAGTTACCAGGCATATATGGCCTTCGAGTGTCGATAAGACGTAGCATCCTGCTGTGCGATACCAATGCATGCACGCCGCAGCGCCACTGATCTTGTAGAGGTGATTATGGGTTCTGTCCCAACTGCATACTTTCATCTCTTGTTGGTTTACCAGCAAGGGCTGCTACATATTCGAATCAATGCGTTTACACATTTTCCCTTGCTTTTTAAACCTTCATATGCATTCTTTGGAAACAACTTGCTCTCTGTACTGGTGATCGACAAGATCACATTTCTTGCAGAAGCTCAAAGCCATTTTTTTAGGGCACTAGCGAAGTCTGCCAAGCGAAAAAATGTGCCCACAATTTTAGCAACGATGCCATTTCTTGTCTTGTTCTTAATCCTTTTATTTTCTGGTATGCATTTAAACATTTAAAGTAATATTATCCTGTAATCCTCAGGATTTTTCTTCATTCAAACTGCTCGTCAGAATTGACGGCAACAAATATTCCCTGATCTCTAATTGCAGTTTAGCATCTTAGCATAATTCTGTCCTCAAAAAGTCAACAATGGATCCTAGCCTTTCCTAAAATATGAATTTGGATGAAGATAGTATATGTCCTCGGCCCTTCAAACAACCGTAACATGCATTCCTAGTTAGAATATTTGTTTTGCGTGCTACCAAATGTCTGATGCGTCAACTATAGCCATGCACGAGAAGTATAGAAGTTTATAGAAATATATTTAATTTCTTAGAAGGTTTGACTATCTCTAGGTAAATTACTAAATTGTTTTGTTTCATCTCTTCTTTTCTAAGATTGGAGTCATGGGACCAGGTCCATGTCTGCAAATGAAAGGACCTGTTAAATAACTTAATGTAAGATCTCTGGTTACCTAATTTAGTATGATCAAGTCGCATCCCAGCCTTAAATCATTCAGAATCTCGTGCTTCCTCAAGAGTCAACTCCTCCAACGTTACATCACCGAATTAATAAAAACCATGATGGATTGATCATACACGCTTCTTGACGGATTCAGCAATGTTTCAAGGTTTATACAGCAATTTTCTTTTGGTTTACCAACCCAAACAATCAGTAGTGTCTATACCTACTGAATTAATGAACTAATGGACTTATTACCAGGTCAGTTTTGTACCAAGCAAAAGTCTGGAAATGAACCCACTTTAATTGCAGTTTTAAGGCCAATTATAAGCCTCTAGCCCTTGGATTGCGGTGAAAACAGCAGCTTGCCAACAAACATCCCTAAGTTTAAGCCCAGAACACAAGATTTGATGTTTTGGTTTCATAGAATATGTCCCCAAATCAAATCAATGTTGCATGGATTGACCAAAACAGCAGATCCAAATCAGTTTCAAAACTTTTATTAATCTGAGTATTATTATGTGAGTTTAATATAAAGGGAAAGGACAACGATCAATCATCCCATTAAACTATTTAATAGGAGCAGCTAATAAACATTTCTGTTTCTTGAACATGACAATGGAGTTGTTTGTGGGTCAACCAGGTCTAGGCGAAAAGACAAACACCATTAACCAATCACCAAAGAGTTTGGAAATCTCAAAGCATAAACCTCCGATTTTGGGAACGAGACAATGGAGAATGCCGTCTCATGAAATTTCACAAACTTATAATCCGATCGCCATCTCCAACCCATATGATATTCTTTTCTGTCTTCTGCGTCCAAAGTTTCTTTGTCTGAATGCAGGCTTTATTCAATAATGCCTTATGACATGCACCAAGAGAATAAGTCGGCAATCAAAAGCACTTCTATCAAGCACAGGCTCCTACGTGTTTAGAAAACCTCAAATAAAAACATCACAACTTCCAAATGAACAGCACACCAAAAGGATAATAAATATGCCATTATATGTCTCTTTCCAAATACGAAAGACCACTCCATTTCATTATTTTAACACTTTCGCTTAACTCTTCTAAAGTCCAATACTGATTAATCAATCGCTTGCATCTTCCTCCTAATTGTGTGTGTGCGTGTGCGTGCGTGTTCCTTCACTCCTTAATTCAGATCAAATGATAAAATACCATCACTTACTTTCCCACCCTTCGTCTCAGCCAATTCTTGATTCGTCTAACATGGCAAATGAAGAACCAGACCCCAACCCCATCTACGATCACAACATTTTGGAATGGATAGAGGGTTCCCTGCCTTTTCTCCCACCCATCTTCGACGATCAATATGCCTCCGCGGATTTCAACATCCCTCTCTGGTTGCCACCTCAAGGTGACGCCCCAGACCAGGAACAGATCAACAACAGTTCGACTTCTTTCAATAGCAACTCCACTGTCACCACTGCCACCAGCGCAACCCTCCCTGAACCCATCCTTTTGGATCATCCACAGCCGCCGTCAGACTCATACAAGAAACGGAAAGCTTCCGAAAATCCAACTCCACCCAGGACATCCCAAATCTCCCGAAAGGCTCAGAACCGTCGGGTTAAGGAGGCTGATCACGAGGGAGACACAGTTGTCGAACAGGGCATGCCGGCAAGGAAGTCATCAGGAAATAAAAAGGCAGCAACCAAGTCAGCAGGCAATAGCGGGAATAACAATAACAAAGACGGAAGGTGGGCCGAACAGCTGCTCAACCCTTGTGCAGCCGCCATTACAGCCTCGAATCCAAGCCGGGTTCAACACCTTCTGTATGTTATTAACGAGCTTGCTTCCTTAACAGGTGACGCAAACCATCGCTTAGCTGCTCACGGCCTCCGAGCACTAACACATCACCTGTCTAATTCCCCTGTCTCCTCCTCGTTCTCCCCTGCTTCCGCTGGGGTTACTACTTTTGCGTCTTCGAATCCCAAGTTCTTTACTGAATCTCTGATCAACTTCAGTGACATCAATCCCTGGTTTCGCATCCCCAACAACATAGCCAACTCCTCGATCCTTCAAATTCTCGCGGAACAGACCCAGCAGGGAAATCTTCACATCGTTGATATTGGAGTCTCTCATGGCATTCAGTGGCCAACGCTTCTTGAAGAATTGACCCGTCGATCAGGTGGGCCGCCCCCATTGGTTCGTATCACATTTATTGCGCAAACCAATGATGATGAACTATCAAGAGGCACGCCGTTTACAGTAAGTCCACCGGGCTACAACTGCTCCTCACAACTCCTATGTTTTGCCAAGAAAATAAACATAAATCTGCAGATCAACAGACTCGACAGCTTCCCTTTGCAGAATCTTAATTCCCAGGTTATAAATTCACCCCCAGATGAGACATTGATCATTTGTGCACAGTTCAGGCTACACAATCTGAACCACCACGCTCCAGATGACAGAACACACTTTTTGAGAGTTTTAAAGAGCATGGAACCTAGTGGTGTAGTGCTAAGTGAGAATAACTTAGATTGTAGCTGTCATAACTGCGTAGACTTTGCAACAGGGTTCTCTCGGCGAGTGGAGTACTTGTGGAGATTTCTTGATTCAACCAGTGCGGCATACAAAGGACGCGAGAGCGATGAAAGGAGAATGGTGGAAGGAGAAGCAGCAAAGGCATTGACGAATGTAGGAGAGATGAATGAAAGGAAAGAGAAATGGTGCGAGAGAATGATTGGCGTTGGCTTCACCAGGAAGGTGTTTGGAGAGGATGCAATTGACGGAGCTCGGGCATTGTTGAGGAAGTACGATAGCAATTGGGAGATTAGAGTGGAAGACAAAGATGGCTGTGTAGGTGTGTGGTGGAAAGGGCAGCCCGTATCTTTTTGCTCATTATGGAAGATAGATCAGGCCGAAACCAAATGAAGTAGAATTAATCAATAATAGATGGATTCTCTTCGCCAGTCATATCACAAATGGAAAACAAACACTTTGATCGAAAGTCTAGCTGGGAGTTTCAGCTTGTATTGTACCAAATTAAGTCCCATCCTTCTATCTTTAACTAGCTACCAAGGATATTAATCCCAACCTATAGTCTAGTTAAGCATACGAAGGAGTAAGCCTCTAATGAAATGCAGGCATTGGTAGACCGGCTCGCGTATGTAAAATACCATTTAGTGATCCTCTGTTTATGTGAAATTTGCTAACTTATTCAGACACGAGCTAGCTTATCCCCTCCATGCCTATGATGCCTTGGTCGCCATTAACTTGCTGACACCCGGTTGACAAGCCAAGAAATATAAAATATCTTTATTTTTCTTTTATTTCACCATTTTCACAAAAATAGCTTATTCCCAGTCGACGAACGTAACAATGCACACACAATAGAAATTCCTTTTTACCAACAGTAGAAGAAGGCAGAAACAGAAGGATTAAACAAAAATAAACAGTGTCTATGTACACAGGGCCTCACCTCAAGAATCATATCTTCCCTACAAGATGAGTAAAAGCAATATTTTCAACCTAAAGCCTTCCACCTAAGCTCAGATCATATGACATACCATAACTAAGAGATGATCCAGAATCGTCATACAGATTAAGCATACTAAAATGGAAGTACGATCACTTTGACCAAATTATCAGTTGATCATGAGTCGTAAATCCTTACTGAACTCCTAATTGTCTGTCTACATACCGGGCACTTCGGTGATAAATCACGTTCAACTGAGAAGGCACAACTTTGGCAACAGACGAGATGCCCACAAGGAATAAATGCAGAACGCCGCCTTCTCATCAGGCATATTACACATAATTCTCCATCTGGAACATCACCGCTCTCCTCATCTGCTGCATCTTCATGATTGGCCTCATTCCTAGAGGGGGAATCTTGTTGCTGGGTCTGCCTCTGCTGCCTCCACTCTTTCCATCTGTTCCAATTCCTAATAATACACAAGTGACCAAGAATTAAAAGCCATCAAAACAACACCAAGCCTGATGCACTTCCTACCCAAAGAGCATAAAACATAAAAAAGGACAATACATGCAACAGAGCTAATTGCCTAATGAAGTTTTTATTCATCACCAGTTATGTCGAAAGGTAAAATACCTTACTACAGCATAGCTAAGTATACCAATAGCCAGTGAACCAAGAACAATGCCGCTCCAGAATAGAGCTCTCGTTCTGAAGTCAAGATCTACCACCATTTGATCCTTATTCATGTCAGACCTGAAGAAGATGGACAATAGATATAAGGCAGCTCACCTTTGAACTCAAAGGAAAAACATCAAATATTAACTTCGAACTGCTAATTTTTTAAAAGAAACACAAGGTATTGCAAAAAAATGGACAATCCAAACTAAATATTGAGAAAGTATCACATCAAATGCAATAGCTGGTAGCGGGGGTTCACCTTCCAGAGGTGATACAAAAGAAAATAGAAACTGCCAATATAGAGTTTTGCTTTTTCCTAATTTTTGTACTCAAGTCAAACACATCAATTATTACATGCATTGATCCGCAGAAAATTGTAATCAGCCAATACACTCCGCATAGGGCAGAAAGTTGTCCAGTAGAGCTCAGCACATGTATGGCTATCTTGCCTAAAATAATACACCCACGCAATTGACTCCTTTATGCTTTTCTTGGTTTTAAAATTCACAGGATAAGAAAAAGTCATCCAAAAGAGGGCTCACTAGGCCAGCAAATAAACTAGCTCTACAATATGCAAAAATATCATTTGCTTGAAAAATATCGTAATAGAGGGCCTCTTACAAGAAAAAGGGTAGATCTTCACATGATTTGATCACAGGAGTTCCATCCTTCAAACTGCAAATGCCAACTGCAGTTATTTCCTTTCCAAGCGGAAGAAGCTTCTCTTCGTCAAGCAGTCCAACCTTTGTGATCAATAAAATTGGAATTTAAGATTGCTATTAAAGAGCTAAAAAAACGCTGCTACTTCTTTACATCTTAAATTTGTACTTACTGGATATTGATGGCCAAACAGTGCCTGGAGAAAAGTATATGGAGAAGCATTGATGGGCTGCAAATGGTGATAAACAGTTGTTAGAGGTAGTGGATGTCTTGACCCTTCCATGTCTACGATGACATGATCAGGCTGCGGCCATCTTCCAGGCTCAACAAGAATAAACGGCACCTGTTTAAAAAGGTCAAATAAAGCATCCTAAGTGCCAAATTTGGAAATTATCTATGTTTATGAAGTAAATCAAGCAACAAACTCCTATAAATGTAATCATTGCAAAATATAACGTGCATTAAACAAATTTACAAGTTAGAAATAATTTCCAAAGGATCCGTGATGCAAAAGAAAAAATATGTCAATTGCTAAAGATGGTACCGATCTCACTATCGACGACTCTTGCTCTTTCCAAGATCTGACAAGTAAAGAGCGTAAATCAGAAGTCCATCCAAAGAATCCTCTCCACTCATTGTATATACACTGAAAAAAGAAGAAAAACACAGTAAGATCTGACAACTGCCGTTTGGAAAAATTCTGTTCATTCAGTAATATAAACAGCCATAAATAGGTGGTCTCCTCGAAAATGAATTCTCGTCTCTACCGCCAAACAACATACTTCTTTTTTATCCAGCGAATAACCCTCGACTCAGAAGATTGTTTCCTCGTAATAATATGCAAAACTTAGATTGCTTCTACATTAAACAGAGTACACTCATAAGTCATAAACATTGTGCATAGTACGATGAATTAGGTCAAATAAATTAACGTACAAACTGCAATTGATGAATTAGGAATATTTCAAACTAAAGAAGTAATAACATCATTTCACGTATTTTTAAAAATTGAGCTTAGGAATTTGTACACCAACAAAAATAATCTCCCCACTAACTAAGAATTAGAGAAAATTTTGAAAATGTGAGAATAAGTGAACCGTAGTACCGTTTGAGTTCGCCGCAAGATAACGCCTTTATCACCAGACTCTTGAGAAACGAGGACATCGGAGACACCGGGCCTGAGGCTCTTCCAATTGCCGCCATCTAAAGCGGATTTTGCTTCGACGGAGCCACGGACAATCACGAGCTTTCCAACTTCGGACTGGTCGGCTGGTGTATTATCATCATCAAAAGGAGAAGACAGGACGGAGCGGAGATCGGAAACGCGAACGGAAGGAGCCTGCTCAATTCTGCGAAGGGCGGAGGAATTGGCGGTGAATTTGAGAATGCACCGGACGGCGACGTACGCAAAGCCTAGTCCCAAAACTGCACCGTCAGCAGCTAAAGCAAGCTGCGACAGCACCGCCGCTGCCGCCTGGTCGTGCACTGACATAACCTTCCCAATACTCGACGATTTTATGGTCAGTCACTGAAGCTAAGTACTCTTGTTGATCCCTGGTGAGCGGCTATCGGTTTGTTTCTTCTCGTTGCCGAAATTTTAATATTTTCGTCGGAGCCTGAACCTGAAGAGGAGAGCCCAGAATGGTTGTGTTATTCCGGTTGGCTCATTTTATTACTAAAAGTGGGAAATAAATGTTTTTAAGACAAAGATAATTTTGTTGATTTATTAAATTTCCTCTCAACTATATTCCAATCAAAAACACTTTTTTTTTCACTTTTTAAAAATATTTTTATAATTTTCAATATTTATTTTGTCTCATAATTAATATTTTAAAAAAGTTATCTAATTTTTTAATTTTTTTTATTAATTTTGTAATAAACTACTGACTTTTAAATAATTAAATGAGAAATTGTAATATTTTTTAATATTAATGATAGAATTATTTTTTTAAAAAAAGTTAAATATAATTTACCCAAAATAAAATTATTCATTGCATTTTATAAAAGAAATATGAAATTTCATAAGGGAAAATTTTAGTGGGTACGCATGCGCATGTCCCAATAGGACTCTACTCGACAAAATTAGACCATTGCAAAATGGGGGCTTTTGGCTCTGAACTCCAATTTGTTGAAATTTAATGGGTATGGTTAGTACTTTAAAAAGTATTTTTTATAAATTTTGTGTTTTTTAATATATTTTTTAATTTATAATTATTATATTAAAAAAATATATAAATACTTTTTTAAACGCAAACAGTTTACACAACTTAAAAAGTAACTTGACACTTTGTTAAAGTTTTTATTATTATTTTGTGATTCAATCAGCCCATCTAAGTAGAAAATAGCAAGTTTTTATCACTTGATTTGACTGCATAAATTACATTAACGCTTGAATCTCGAGAAAAATCAATCGGGATGGCAAGTGAGAGTGTTTAAATTAATACACTAACACTAGCAGGCATACCTCTGAAGCCTCACATTTCTTGTCTGGAAAACTAGAGTTGGCTAGTACCCGTCACTCTTGTGAGGAAAAAAAATGCATAGATGTACCCATGATTTGAAGAAGAAATTACTGGATAAAAAATGTATGCATTCACAAATGGAAGCTTTTTTTTTTTTTTTTTACATCCCTCGATTTATATCTGTATGACTAAAGAGCCTCTGATACAAGTGAAAGAGTTTCGTTTCGCAAAAAAAATTTCTCCTAAAAACAAAGAAACGCTTGGATGGAGTTAGCCACCACCTGTGCCCTGTGTTCTAAACTATCACCATCTTTGCCTTTGAGCCCAAATGTCTGCAAAATTTGTGCAAGAATTATCTCTCTGGCGACAATCCAGGCAAGAATAACGAATTTTTTGACAAGGAACAAAGCTGAGTGAGGACCTTTGTGAGACGGAAGACCATGTCTCATTGTCTTTGTCACCCCAAATGAGCAATGTTTCCTCGAAATCATGAGAAAAAAATATATCCATAAAGATGAATGTGACAAAGGAATCCACTGTTAATTAATTAGTAAAGGGATTTATACTGGGAACAATTTTTTTTATTCATACTTTATTCTAGTGGCGAAACAAGTACTAGAGATACAATTTTATAACTTTCTCGATGAATACAAAGTACATACTTCTTGTAGTCTTGGAATGTCGGTATCTGCCTTGTTTTCCTATGCGTGTTGCACGCACCTTTAATTAAGAGGGCATACAATTTCATCATCACATCACCAAGACTTTGGTTTCATAAAGCATCGAAAATCTTTTATGGTTCAAATGTTGTGTTTATGTCCTTCGATTATAACTGAATCCAACCATTTAATCTAAAATAATAATTTGATCATTAGAATTTGTTTAGAGTTAAATTAGAATATAGTATTCACTTTGAAACTTCCAAATTTTATGATATTTGAAGCATTTGATGTAAATGGCGAAAATCCAGCAAAAACTTTATACTTTCCAATAAGAAAATTTCTTTTAAAAAAGAAAAATTAGAGCTAGCTATAGTAAACTTACTTTGATGTATTCATGGAGGAAGTAATCTGGGACCCATTTGAGTGGATTGCACTTCCAGAAAGACAGATTTACTAGCAACCATAATTTTTAAAATACTGTTTTACTATTTAAATTTATTAAAATGATTTTAACTTTAATTATAATTTTAACTTATTAAGTGAATAAAATATAATTAAATTTATTTTAAAAAATTTATATTTAAGTAAAATTAAAATTTATTATTACATAAATAATTTAATTAGTTTAATCATAATTTTATTATATTTTAACAATAAATAAATAAATTAGACACAAATATCTTTTGATTGCGATAGTGATTGAAATATTAAAAAAATCATAAAAAATATTATAAAAAAATTAAAATTAAAATAAAATAATTTAATTATAAACTATATATGAATTTTCTAAACATCTATTCATATATTAATTAATAATTTTTTGAAGTAAACTACAAAATGGACCTTCATAATTCATCCAATAATCTTTTTTATTTTTCACATTTAAAACAATAAAAAAAGATCACTAACATTTTATTAATATACTTTTGTAGTCTTCCGTCACAATTCCATCTAATTTTCTATCAAGATGGCAATGTTACTACGACCAAAATTTGACGAAAAATTAAATGAAATTGTAACGAAAAACTAAAAAAATACATTAATAAAATATTAGAGAATTTTTTTTATTATTTTAAATGTAAAAATAAAAAAAATTGTTCTCCAATATGTAATAGATCATTTTATCAATTATTTTTAATTTTTTAAAAATTAATTTATAAATTATATATGTTTTTTTAAATTTTACGATGTTACTATCTGATTCCATCTGAATTTATTACTTTAAATTGATTTTATGTAATATTTCGATCCTATAAACTATGCCAGCAACCTTGGATCCTTTTGTTTTTCAGGCAAATCCAATGCATTCCTTCCTATCTTGCCCCGCTACTCCTTCTTCTGATCCTCCGTACATCCAATCCCACTGCTCCCTATCACGACCTTTATCCAAAACCTCAGGACTCATCTCAGCCATACGATACCTGACGAACCCACCATAACTCACAACGTAAACGCAGTACCTGACCACACCCAATGTCTTCAACCCCTCGCTTAAACACTTGGCCTGGGAAACGTCCGTACGGTCTGGCAGGCGAGCGTACGACTTCCCGAAGAAGAGGAGGTCCGGTACGTACAGGTTGAAGGATTGGGCCAGGGAGCGGGCTTGGAATAGGAATTGCCACTTGGAGTCTCCCCTTTAGCCGTGGATCAAAATGAGATTGGGCTTGTTGAATTTTCGGTGGGTCGGTGCCCAGAAGTGAATGGTGGTTTGGTCGTCGAGGTCCACGCCTCCACGGTGCATGGGAAGAGATTGCAAGTGCGAAAGTAGATGAAGACGAGGGAATCGATTAAAGGGATGAAGAATGGAGGCCATTGCAGCCTGATGAAGGCGTGAAAAATGTATCCCAGAACGGCACTGGCGATGGATAAGTGGAAGGAGAAGAATTGGTGGAAGAGCCATGGTAGACCCAAGGTCTCCATTGAAATGACATGAGACCTTATCAAAGTTAAGACTCTGACTTTCTTTGTTTTTTGAGGTGGTGGTAAAGTCGTGCAAATTATAAATCTTCTCATTGTCAAATGGGAATGTAATTAAGTTGGACTATCAAAACTCATATCAACTACAAAAGTCCCTTAAGATCTTTACCAAAACCAAGAAGAAAACGAAAAATCAATCCTTGGATTTCCACGTTATTCCGTAGTGATAAGTTAGGTTTGCATGCTCTACTTGACAGTAATGGCATTGATTGATAATCATCAGTCTCAATCCACAATGGATTTCTAAACCTTAAAAACCCTTTGAAAAATGGAAAACTAAAAACTAAAAGTCGTTATCTGATACTGGCTCTACTATTCACTCAAAAGCTACAAGCATAAAGAAAACCAATTGTAAGTACTTATGAATTCAAGCAGTGGTATAAGGATTGTGGCCTGTTTATCGTAGAGATTCATGGTTCAGATCAGCAATTATTTCCTTATTCCAGTCATTTAAGGGTCGAGCGAGGGAGTTGTTTGAGAGTTTAAATCTCCCCAACTGCAATATTAGTATAGAATAATCACTTCTCTACCTAAGTTAATACAAAAAGAGAATGAAGTTCTTAAGAATATTATACAATTTACCTTTTATTTCTGTAGAATTAAGCTAGTTCTACCTTTATACAACCTAAAATAAGATTACTTTGGTACGTAATACTTACTAGTAGTTAACGTAACACACCTCTGAGCACAAGATTTCTTGTCAATTTCTGAAACCAAGAAAAGTTGTCAGAAATTCAACTAGTACATTATTACTCAATCACAAATCAATTTTAGTACTTCACTAGTTCTGTTTATTAACAGTATCTTTTAAAACTACCACTCCGTCATCATTTTGCTTTGGGGAGGAGTTAAGAAGGAAAGCTTCTATGCAATCATTGAGGAGATGAGCAGATTCAATGTTTGCTGCATGCCCCGTGTCTTTGAGAATTTTTAATGTTGCCTTGGATCCCAGGTGCCTGCCCACATGCATACGCTCGTAAATTTCCGCACAGTAATTGTTAACATTTAACACACAGATTCGAAGACATCAAACTATGGCAGAAGAGTTACTCTAATAGTAATTGAAGAAATCAGTAGTGATACCAAACCTTTGCAATTGTTGCCCAAATACTAAGGGGAAGACCCTGTCCTTGTCTCCCCAAACAAGCAATGTTTCCTGCAATAAATCGCCAGTGAGCTCCTGATTGGTGATGATCGACATGCATGCAAAGAGTTTCAATTAAAGCATGGACTGCTACTGAAATACCTGAGGTATAATAGGAAGATTGCCATCTACTTTCTTTGCCAATAAGTGCTCCACCAACTCTTTCCTTTCTCTCCTGTTAATTATCCCGATTGCCTGCCCACAATAAAATAAGAAATTTTAGCATCTGTCCATTAATTTCACAACTAAAAAAATATAACAACTTGTTGGATATATTCAAAAGCACTAATAATTGCGCACTGATTATTCAATGGAGACAAGGGAGAGACGGACAAAATCTGAGGTGGGAAAGCAACATTATTGTTAACAACTCACGTTGATAAAGCCCTGTAGGAAAATGTCTGGGTATCCCTTGAAAGGATCATACTTGTGTATTGATAGATTCAATAGCAGCCGCAAATCCTCCGGTTTCTGGGGTAGCAGCAAATCCACTATATCCTTCTCCAGCTTCCCCAGATGCTCCACCTTCTGCTCCTCCGTCCACACTATCGCACTGCTCACGATCACCATCTTCTCCAACTCATCAGGGTACATCTCCGCCATTGAATACCCCACATATCCACCGTAACTGATGGAGTACACCGAGTACCGCCTTACTCCCAATCTCTTCAACCCCTGGGCGACGCATTTCCCTTGAAACGCCGTGGACCTGTCAGCCCCGGTGGAGTACGATTTTCCAAAGAACACCAAATCCGGCGCGTACAGATTGAAAGAATGGGCCAATTGACCCACCTGGTACATGAATTGCCACTTGGAGTCCCCACCGTAACCGTGGATCATCAAGAGGTTGGGCTTGTTTGGGTCCCGCCGCTTGGGAGCCCAGAAATGCATGGTGGTCTGGTCATCGATGTTCACAAGACGCGATGAGAGTTTGCAGGAGCGGAAATAAACGGCCAGGATTGCGTCCAGGAAGGAGACGAAGGGGGAGAACCATTGGATTTTGAGGAGAGGGTGGAGAATGGAGTGCAGTATTACGTAGGCGGTGGTGATGGAGAAATACCGGTGTAGCCTTTTTCCGAGGCTAAGCTTGTCCATGGCTGCGCCGAAAGCGCGCAGGATGAGGAACGTAGCGTAGCGGTACTACTAGTCTACTACCAATACTACTCGCAATATTGAGTGCTGAATAATGGTGCATTTAAAAATTAGTTTAGGGTTTGATGTGTCATTTCATTGTTGTTGGGCGAAATGTGTCGTCGTGGGGTTTGATGTGTCATTTCCTTGTTGTTGGGCGAAATGTGTCGTCGAGAAATAAAGAGTAATTTTTGAATAAATAATTTATCATAAATAATTAAATTGTAAAAATTATGTAATTGATTCAAAAGATATAATTTCGTGAAAAATTGAAAAATACTATTATTTTTGTCAAAATTGGTTTATTTCTATCAACTTTTTTTTTTATCACAAACGATTTAATAAAAATATTTTACCTGTAATCCTAATAGGTAAATAGATGATCAATTTATATATTTCTATAATTTAATTTGTTACGTCCAACTATTTTTGTTGTTTGAGTTTGGTTCCAAGTTTTTGCTTATAAAATAGATATAACTCCCAAAATAATCCTTCATATATTGGCCAATAATCTTTTTAGTCTCTCACTTTTAAAACGAGAACAAATGGTCCCTCACATATCATAAATGTACTCTTTTGGTCTCCCGTCACTATTCCGTTTGTTTTTTTGTTAGAATAATGACAGAATAGTGACAAAATAGTAATAGAATAGTGACGGATGACCAAAATGGTACATTTATGAAATATAATAAACCATTTGTTTTCGTTTCAAAAGTGAGAGACTAAAAAAATTATTTATCAATATGTGAATAGCCACTTTAAAGGCTATCTCCAGAAAAAATGCGTTTAGTATGTTGGGTTACATGCTTGTATGTTCTTATTTTGTGGCCTTGCGCCTACGGCCACCCCACGATGGAGTATAAATGATTGCAGAAATTTGTGGGAAAGAGAGGATCTGATAATTGTGTCTTATTTTGTGTTTGATTTTGGCTTTTGTCATCTTATTTGCGTGATTCCAAATGGAAGTAGCACAACTTATTCTAAGATGACAAGTGATCAGTTGATGTATTTTGCAAGATTAGCAAAAGGATGTTTACTTGCTAAATCAAAGCATGTACCCTATGTACATTCTTAAAGAAATGTGAGAAGGGAATTGCAAAAAAAAGGGAATCTTGTTCTATATTTCAAAAGATACAATTTCACATTGGAAAATTACAAAATAGTTCAATACTTTATATTGAATTTCTTGTGGATGAGTTTGTGACCAAAAGAAAATGAGGTAAATTTGTGTACATGAGAGAATGTCAAATTGAGCAAATCCAATTTAGAATTATTTATCATTTTACTAAATCGGCAACTACGAAGCCAAGTTATTTGACCCGTGAGCTTTCTAAAACAAGCAAGCTTTCTTTCCCCTTCTCATTTTCCTATAATCAAGCTTCCTTTCCCTTTTTTGCGTCTAGCCCAAGTTTTACTTATTTTCTTTTTTGGGCCTATTAAAATAATTCAGAATTATTTTTTATCTTTACCAGTTGACTGAATCTTTTACCAATTTACCATTTTACTAAGTCAACAACTACGAAACCATGTCAACTCTTTGACCAGTAGTGAATTTCTAAAACGAGCAAACTTTTTTTCTCCTACTCATTTTCCTATAATCAAGCTTCCTTTCCCATTTTTGTTGTTCTGTTGCCCTCTAAAATGAGGAATGCTTGTTTAATTTTGGATAAATATTTCATAAATTACTAAAATAGTTTCTTTAGAACAATGCAATATTGCAAGGCACAAGTTTTTCAACTTATTCTAAGATGACAAGTGATGAGTTGATATATTTGCAAGATTAGCAGAGGATGTTTGCTAAATCAGAGCATGTATCCTATGTACATTCTTAAAGAAATGTGAGAAAGGAATCGCAAAAAAAGGGGGAATCCAACATTCAGATCAAACTTGGATTCTAATTTCCAACTAATTAAACACAGTAATCAGCCTTTGCCAACTTATTGGCGCCACTATATTACTGGGAACAACCCAAGATCGGCGTCAAGAATGTTTCATTGGAAGAGGTTTTCTGAGCAATCTCTGGTTTGCAAAAGTGGAGCTTTTACAATGGTAAACAAGCTGTACGAAACTAGCAGCTAATGGGATCCCTGCAATAATGAACTTGTCCAATGCTTCTCAGCATGGCAACATATAATTACAGCTCAGGTGGAGGTCAATTCGAGGTCTATCTCAAGTATGAACCCAACTAAAAGTAAAGAAATACACCTTACTTTCGTCTTTCTATCAGCTGAAGCATGACTTATCTTCTTCTCCCTTTTTGCTTCTCCGGGCCCTCTTCCGTGAGCTTTCATCATGTATTTATCCTTTTTTTCTTTTTGGACGGCTGTTTGTCGCCTTTTTCCACCCAAGATTTCATCCTTTCCAACTGTGGAGATTCCTTTGCCACCCACTATAAATTACCCATATCCCATGTCATTAGCTAGACAATTCCCATCTTATGTATCGAGTTGGAGTTTTTTCTTGTTATATACTATTGTAACAAGAAAATCCTACCAACTTCTGATACATTTTTCTTTTTTATCACTTTTTGTTTTGGGAGTCGAATCAATGGCAACATCATCTGCATACGCGTTCCATAATTCATCTCAAAGAGGAGTGGCGATGGTACTGGCTTTGGTATCCGCAGTGGTGCTTTCTCCATTGTATGTGGATCGAAGGAACGAACAAAGATACCGGTATGATACAAAATGGAGCTCAGGGTTTGTGCTGCCTGTGGTTCTTGCAGGGTTGATTGTTGCCATTAAGACTACTTCCACATCATCATCACATAGAGGGACAAGAGCTTCATTGCTGCCATCTTCAGAACCTTCATCTGTGCTTAAAATTGGGAGTTCCTCTTGGGGTCTTGCAGGCATTTTGGTCATGCTAATGTTCGTTTTATCGTGGCAATCCTCAGTGCAACACTTCTTGTGGAGATAATTAAGAGGATTCACGACATATTTCCCGCTGCAAACTACCATAACTATCTTTTGAGCTTAATAATTTGGCTGCCTTTAGCCTACCTATATTGGATTATGCTCCAATGCATCCCCCACTATGTAATTCTGTAACTATTTATCTAATAATAGCAGAATAGGTATGTCATGTGACTTCTTGGCAGTGCAGAAAACAAATCTCTCAAAAATTAGTTGGTGCATTCAATTTTTCTTGCTTGATTAAAAGAAGCAGAAGAATTAACATTTAAAATGTGCTGCAACCTCTATGGGCTGGAAATAGCTCACTAAATTTGGATTCATAAAAATGGAATTCTAACAAAGTTGCTGCATTATCCAAGTATTATGCTCCATCCATTCTTGGCAAAAGTGGAAAAGAGGGAAAAAGGGAAAATATTGTACAAAAGTTTTCTCTCCATTGATGGTAATAAGAAATGGACAGAAAACAAAACTTCATTGACACAAGTTATGTCATAATACCAGTTGCATCCCTTTGAAGTAAAATTAAGAATATTGTGTATGACCATTAATGTCAAAATATTCCTCAATTTTCAAAACTAACAATAATATATCAGGAAAAAAAATCGTGAAATCAAGCAATTAGAATTTTATAACTTGTTTTAGAAGTGGAAATTTATTATTTGTCAATTGTAATATGCAATAACTTTGTACATTGTTATAATTTTTGGAAAAAAAGAATGACTAGTAAAACATGACAAATTCTCTTGTTTACCTCTACTAAACTCTCAAACTAGGTCTCAAAAGAGTAAGGGTGTATTTTGAGTTTTTGACAATATTTTAAAACGTGTTTTATATTTTTTAAATAAGTTTTATCTAAAAATGAAAATATATTTTAAAATACATCTTAGGAAAAAACGAAAAATAAATAAATAAAAGCCCCCCACACCACCCCCCCCCCCCCACAAAAGCCCCCCTTCCCGTTTTTTTTTTTTTTTCCGGTTTGTCCTCTCAAGCCAAATAGTTCAATAGTTGATATCCAATCTCTTCTCTGAAAAGCAAAATCCCCATTCGGAAAGCCCTAACCTTATTTCCTACTTCGTTTACATTAGCAGTGAAAGAAGTTATAATTGGTGTCAAGATTGAATCTTTATAGCTGCAGGGAAGAATGGCGGAGGGAGGGGAAGAGGACATGCCGAGGGATGCCAAGATCGTGAAATCTCTGCTCAAATCAATGGGTGTGGAAGAATACGAACCCCGTGTCATACATCAGTTTCTGGAGCTTTGGTACAGGTACGTAGTGGATGTACTCACTGACGCGCAGGTTTACTCGGAGCACGCCGGCAAATCTGCCATTGATTCCGACGACGTCAAGCTTGCTATTCAGTCTAAAGTCAATTTCAGCTTCTCTCAACCCCCTCCTCGTGAGGTACTCCCATTTCATGCTACAAGTACAGCCTTGCAGATTTTTACATTCCCTAGCTTTTTTTCCCCCTAAATGCTATTTATTTGTCTTGGGACTACTGGAATTTTCCCCCCAAATGAAGTTTATGCGAAAATACTTTAAAGAAAGACATATATGAGTAGCCACTTATTATTTTGCATATTGACAGGCCTTAGATTCGTATCTTTGTGATTCCCCTGTGCCAATTTACTTGTCAAAAGGAAGGGAGAAGTGCGTTCTGTATGTCCAGTTTCAATTTCGATTTGTTCTGTCTCTTTATATGTTTTTCCCACCGAAAATTTTTAGAAAAGCAATTTTCTTGCAATGGTACTACTTGGTTCCAAGTGGGATTTATTTTTTGTACAATCTCAATGTATAATAATGACATAAATGCTGCAAAATATCTATCTTATCCGCGCTCTACTTTGATAAAGTTTGTTTGGTTCATTAATGGTCATTTTGCTGTTGAGCATCCATGTATACTGCTCCATTGAAAGGTGGTGGTGTTTGTTTCTTATGCAAGGGGTGCAGCACTAACTACTGACTTTAATAGCGTAACTCATTGAGAATAGTAGTTATTACAATTTTTATGTCTTAGTCCCACCTTATTTTTACTTGTAGAGTTAATATGACAGTTGCCTAGCTGTTGATTTTCAGGTTCTGCTTGAGTTAGCTAGAAACAGAAACAAGATCCCGTTACCAAAATCACTCAATACCGCTGGAATTCCACTTCCTCCGGAGCAGGATACCTTGATCAGCCCCAACTACCAATTTGCTATTCGAAGGAAACAAACTAAGCAGCCAGTTGAAGAAACGGAGGATGATGAAGATACTTCTGATCCTAATCCCAACCCTTCGCAGGAACAAAGGCCAGATTTTCCACAAGGCACTCCACAACGTGTGTCTTTCCCTATTGGACCTAAAAGAGCAAGATGATTGCTTTTTGGTTATTCGTGTCTGAATATCTAGTGCCTAAGGTCATACATGTATTGAAAAAGCATGTTTTAATGTTTATATTATGATTTTCTTGGCAGCAAAGTCCTCAGGAAGATTAGTCCCATTCTTGGACAACTCTTGCCACCATTTCAAATTACAGATCAACCTGAAATTTAAATTATCAAACTTTAAGTTCGATACAGATATGTTCTCAGTTTACCTATATCTTAAGACTCTTGTATTTCATAGACATCCAGTGATCCGTTCTTGAGATGTATTGCTGTCATTCGTAAGTGTCGTAGGCTGTTCTAATTGAATGTTGTAAATTTGCCTGTTGAAATCAGATGTCAATTTCATCTTTATAGTTTCGGCTTTAGTCGTGGAAAGATTGAAAAATAAAGTTGCTTCACGGCTTACGGTCCAGAATACTTGTATCACTGCAAGACGTCAAAGACATGGTTGGTTCTCAGCTTACGCTTCAAATTACTTTGGCCGCGGGAGGATGGTCATACACGTTTGGAAGCCTATTTGATGGTCATTTCCCTGTCATGCCTTATTCCACGACCGTATGCATACCAGAGTGCATATGCCAACCCAACTATGTGTATACCAACGCTGCAATTCCACATGTTTTTCCATACACATTCCAATCAGACGCATCACACAAGCTTTTGGCTATTGGTTATCAAGTTTGTGTGGAACATAGAAACTAAAGAAGCACAAGATTTTACATGCGCCAAAATAATAAGCGCAAAGCTTGATGTTATAACAATGCGGTTAGCCAATTTTTCATAAAGCGGTTCTGTACAAATCTTATATACAATGAGAGTCCAATGGTACACCACAAACGGCAGTGTAAGCAATGTGAGTCAACTTCTTGACCCAACCATTGAACTAGCAGAAGCCGCTGTAGTTGGTACCGTGAGACCCCTGTTGTACATTCGCTGAATCTCCTCCCTATATTCCAACAATGATTTATCTGGTATTGCTGGAGTCAGCTCCACTACATCTCCCATCTTTAGTTTGCACATGGGATCACCGATAGCAGCGTGGTTCAGCCTCGGCCTAAGCTCCTCTTTTAGAGGAAATCCGTAGTGAGTCCACCTAGAGCTTCCCCAACCAGCTCTCTCAAGCATATCCTTTACGGTAGAGTTTGCTGGGAACTCCTGAACTGACATCTGCAACGAACACCAGATTTGTCATGATGTCTGCTCATAATACTAGAGATCCTCCAATGAAGGCCATATTTCAACACCACAATTCTTGAAAAAAAAATTGCATTGAACTATTGTTAACACAAATATTTGAAAGCACAAATAACAGACCTTATCATTCTCAATCATGATCACAAAAACAGGTCCATCTGGCTCACAACAAGGTCTACAAGAGTATGGGCAATCTTCCGAGTGAGAAGGGAATTCACAAGGTGGCTTAAACGAGTCAGCATAAACAACCGATGGCTGATCCTTGTTCATCGTTTCACACTGCCAAGTAAGAACCCAGCGCGCCCACTCAACCATCTGAAGCACAAAGGTAGAGAGTTTACAATTTCCTTCTTTGTATCTCCAGTGAGCTGCAAACCCATACTCAGCCTGCAAGTGCATTTCTTTTGTTCGAATCTGAACTTCAAGAGGAACGGTTCCCTCTCCAATAACTACTGTATGAAGAGACTGGTACCTATATAGTTACAAGCGAGCTCAGCAAAAACCCAATGAACAAAAAAAAAGGTATTCTATCATCACAATAAAGCTTACCCATTATACTTCGGTTTGGCTATGTAGTCCTTGAACCTTCCAGGTATTTCACACCAGAGTTGGTGAACAATTTTCAATGCTTTATAACAATCCTCCTCATTTTCTACAATCAACCTGAGGCCATGAATATCATGTATTTCATCCATATTCAGCTTTTTCCTGCACATAAAACAGAATTCATCACGAAGGGGAAAACATCTGCTCCACCAATATGCAAAAACAAAAATAGAAAAGAGCAATCACATAGATTCAATTTAGTGAGACACAAACACCAAGAGAAAGACAAAGAGTTTGTGCGTACTTCAACATTTTGGAATAGACACTGTACAAGCTTTTGTGCCTCCCAGAAAGATCATGATAAGAAATGGCTTCCTTCTTAAGGGCTTGCTCTAATTTCTCCACATCAGAAGTAATCATTGCCTCGTTGAAGGACTTCAAAAGTCTAGATGACAATTCTTTGTGATGATCTGGATACAGGTACTTAAAACAGAGATTCTCTAGCTGCTCTTTCCAAGTGGAAATTCCTAAACGGTTTGCCAAGGGAGCAAATATTTCCAAGGTTTCCTTAGCAAATCTCTGCTGCTTAACTAAAGGTAACGCATCCAATGTCATCATATTATGCAATCTATCAGCCAGTTTTATAAGAACTGCCCTAGCATCTGCCATTGCAAGGAACATTGTATGCAATCGATCTGCCTCGACAGTTTTCCAAGCTGTATTGTTTTCACGAGCGAGCTTGCTCAATTGGCTCAGTTTAGAAACCTAAATGCAACAAATAAACAGATGAGTATGTAGAGAAAGAGCATATGCATCTGCTTAATAGATGACAACTTCTTATTCACCTAGCCACATTCTCAGTCAGCATTAACAAGTGGCACAACTCAATTCACACTGGTGACGACAAGAAACTTTGTTCCAATTCAATACATGGGGATTGACAAATGGCAACTATTAAACTGTTCTTCTTCACCTTACCACATTCTTGCTAAACATTAGTAAATGGCACTACTCAATTCATAGCGATAACAAAGTTTTTGTCATCACCAGGGTACATGGGGGATCGATAAAGGTAATATAATTAATTACATAGATAACATGAAAATCATAGGTCTAACAGTGGCTAGTAATGGCATGCATAAACAAAGATTCTTACTAAAGCAATTGTCATGTTGCACGTACCACAGATAGCAGGATAAAGAAGCATAAACATCATTCGTAACTATAGCACGAGATAACCAAAAGAACTAGCATATACACACAAATCATTCCAAAAAAAAAAAAAAGAAGTCTCATACCCCTTCAACCAAATCTGCCACGCCAGCTCCAAATGTCTGGAAAATATGTTCGTATGTGACGAACGCATCATCAAGTGTGTCATGTAACAGCCCCGCAGCAACTACTGTGGAATTAGCACCAATCAGTGCCAACAAAACCGCTGTTTCCACACAGTGCTGCAAATATGGATCACCACTTGCCCGCACCTACAAAATGAAGACATAACTTCTAAATTCAGCAACTCAATGATTTTATGACAAAGAAACAAAACAAAAGCTTAAGCTTTCTCTCCATACACACCTGCCCTCTGTGGGCTTTCTCAGCTTCATAAAAAGCCTTTACAACACAATCATCATAAAATATCTTATGTCTGTATTGTGCCTTCAAAAGCAAATCTTTAGCATAGGGCTCTACACTAGATTCTGTAAAATTTTCCTCCATATTAAATGTCAGCTCATCAACCGCACCAGATGTAGAATCTAGGACGCTATGCACTTCAAAACACGGCGAATCAAAATCAACACAAGACCCTAAAGCATGTCGAACAAACCTATCAACTAAACCCCCAGTACCAGATCGAATGGAGCCTATATTTTCACCCATTCTCACGGCTGGACTCCTGGACATCGATGCAGAGCCAATTCCACTACCACTGCTACACGAAAGCGGGCCATGAAGCACCGAAACGGGGCTCTGATAACCCTGATCTCGCTTCAAAGACGAGCTTAGGGACGAATACCGAAACGAGCCGCAGCTCAATTCCTCCCCGCCTCGGTCATGCCACAAAGACGACCCAAATTCCTCGGTGGAACTGGAATAAGTGGCGTGTTTGACCGGTGTCTGAGACGAAAGCAACCGCGAGAGCCCACCAATGATGGGTTTCTGCGACGGCGACGGAGACGCCGTCGACGACGACGCAGTAGACGATCGGGAATTCAAATCGTAGTCGTACGAAGCATGCGAATTGATCTGACAAGGATGCGCCGTCGAACACACACTACTGGGTGGGCTTGCGTACAGAGCAATAGTCGGAACCGGCATAATTGCAGCGAATTCCGGGGATTAAAAATCCTAGGGTTAAATATTTTTCCAAATTTTCAATCTTTCTGCACAAAAACCAAAAAAGGCAAATCCCAATTCCTAAGAAATTAAAAGGAACAGCAAAAGCCCAACTTAAGAAACGATTACAAGTCCTTTTATATACAGTACATGCAACCAAATATACAGAGATCGGAGCTGAAAACTGTTGACTAATGATTTGGAGAAAAGGGACAAAAAAAGAGTCACGAAAGCGAAATCCGAAATGCTGGAAGGAAAATGAGGAAACCCAACAGAAAGAGAGTCGAACACGCTTTGAATATCGTAAAATGACAGAGAATCAAAGGAGCTTCGAGATTTTCCTTTCTCTTCTTCTTCTTCGAGTCGACTGTGATTTTTTTTACCATCAGGGGAAATATAATATCAAATATTTCGATTTTTCAATATCACGACAGAGAGAGAGAGAGAGAGAGGGGGGTGAGGAAGAGGACGGGTGGAATGACGAGAATGGGCATCGGGATTACCTGAAATAACGGTGAATCTTTTTTTTGCCGCGCTAATGATGAAGCGCCGCGAGTTTTACGTTTTTTCACGGGATTTCTTCGCAGGCGACCGTAAAATTGTTTCCTCGTTGGATTCTGTCCGAGATCGCGTTTTATGATCCGTACAACGAGGTTTTAGATGTATTTGGACAGTATTTGGCGTTTAATAACGATTTAAACTAAAGTTAATGAAGAACAAAACATCGTTCAATTATTTTTGTAATTAAATTATAGCAAAAACATAGCTAGATCATTGTTGTGAAACAAATTAAGGGTATACATGTAATTTTGAAACGTATTTTTTATTTTTTTTTACTTTTCAATCATCATCTTAAAAAAATTTTAAAAAAATTTTAAAACTCAATCTACACACATTTTAAATAAATTGTTCAATTTTTAATTTATTTATGTTTTTTAGAGCAGAATTGTGGTATAATATACTATGTCCTACTACTTTTGAAGTCAATATTGATGTGTTTGAAAATTTGTCCTGGACTGTCAATGAGGAAGAGGAAATGGATTAAGTAGTAGATATTTCCTAGTGGGTTGAATAGGAATGGGTGAAGCTTGGTGTGACTTGATTCCACAGTTTAGTAGGGTTTAAAGGTTAATAATGGCGAGCTGTGACTTAATGACGGCTCATAGCCGTAGCCGAGACAATGTGAATTTGGGGACAATATTTCCACAGAATGGTAAAAATGGCAAAGGAAATTCAAACTCTTCATAATTTAGAATTGACAGTGCATTTGCAAAATTAACACAATTATTGGTGTTATGTATATCATCAATCATTTTAATTGAATCCAAATTATTCCACAGTCACAAATTAGAGCATCTCATCATATGATTCATATGGGTGAGTGGCAATTGAAACGCCTTAAATGACTTATTTCTTCAATATATTCTATGAGTATATATACTTATTCCACTAATCATCCCACAGAAAAATATTTGTTTTCTTTGAAAATCGAATGAGATGAACAGTAAATCAAAAGTTATAAAATTTGAACGTTGATTTTTTGTTGAAATGAAATAGGTTTTTATTATTATTATTATGTGAATGGTCCTAATATTTAAAAAAGAAAAAGTTTATTTTAAAATAATTTCTATGTACAATCATAATTAATACGTGAAGTTATTTTTCACGTGAAAGTAAAATTTAAGGTAGATTGGAATCATGAGGGATAAGGACAGTCATAAATATTGGCTACGGGTGGGATGGAATAAAATGCACTATGGGCAGTACTGGGGAACTAACTAGTCGTGGGCAGCACAATATTGACGTAGGAAAGCACGTGGCGTAATTGGAATAGGAACCGCCGACACGTGGTCAGCAGTGGCGGCAAACATCTGGAATCTGGATGGTCGGAACGGTTCGCACGGCTGTCATTGGTTAAGTAGTGAAGCCACGAATGGAAGTACGGGGCGTGCTCGGGGGGGACCGTATGGAATCTAGCGGTCCGAAACTGACGAATCTTCCTCTCCTAGATTCATTGATTCATTCACAAAAATCACCATCGTACCACTGTCTACACTCAACGGTCCGTGTAGTGACTATAGTAGTAGCAGTCGTCGTCTTTCAAATATCTTCAAATGGACTTTTGAAATGTTTTTTAATTTTATTATTATTATTTTAAAAAATATAAAAATACATTTTAAAATATTATTCATACAACCTTTAATAAGTTTGTATATTACATTGCAACTCTAGTAATTACTACTACTACTGACCTTTCGAATTGCTTATTTGTCTACTGTTAGTGTTTGTAAATTTTCTTCATTTATTGGTAAATTATCAAGGAATACTTAAGAAAAACAGCCTTGTCCCGTAGGGTGATATGACGAATATTAAAAAATGTTCATTTTTATCTACGAATTTATGTCACTCGAAAAACATCCGATCTAATAATTTATAGCATAACAATCTTCTTTTTCTTCTTTTGTTTTTTTCAGTTAAATTCAAATTGAATATTTGATTCGCATATTTTCCACAATTATTCAAAATTGATCTCATTATATTTAAATTATACATATCAGTTTCAAATCCCAACGCTTACAATATTGACCTAATGACTTCGGTTCACATTTGATTTCTCTATTTGAATAACCTAATAAACGATAATAATTTTTGAATAAAAATCAACGTAACGTGCTTTAAGGTCTTTTTTTTTTTTTGGCAATGAGAAACTCATATCTACACGTGACATGTGAGAATTTATACTATTTACATAGTCAATTAATGAGTTTCTTTTTTATTTTTTGTCTCTATACATATGTTTTGCAATTAAGAGGTGTTGAATTTGAAACTCTCTAGTTATAATATTTTCACTTCTATCATTCAATTCGACATTTTTTTTTATCATTAAAGTGTTTATAGTATAGTAAAAAAAGTAAGTGATGGTGATTACTTGCACTGGTTGGTATCAATGATACGACTGACTCCGAATTGTATATATTATAATAATAATAGTAATAAAATGGTGCATCAAAAATATTAGAATCTTAATTTACTCTCTCGTTTCACAAAATTAGGCACACCTTCTCAAAATACTGATTCCTCAAAATAAAGGGGAAGGTTGAAAATTAAATTCAAGTATACTGATTCCTCAAAATTGACAAGTACCGACCGTATCTTTGTAGTCAAAATAGTGAGGTGGGTGCCGGAGGTGGAAGGTTGAAAATTTATCAAAATTCATGACTACTTTAATTTCTTCCAATTTAGAGCAAGCACACCAGCCCCGTTTTGGGCCCTGTCATGCTTGCCACGACCACCAAGGTCCTGAAGGAACGAACAGTCTTCTAACTGTTCGTTCCTTGAATTACGACCACAACCGTGGCCTTTTTTTTTTTTGCCAAATTAACATAACAAAACGACGTTGTTTGGCGTCCATTTGACGCCAAACGACGACGTTTGATGCCTAAGTTTTTTTTTTTAAAAAAAAGAGTTAGCTGGACAGGCGCTGACACATCTGTCCACTGACAGGCGTGATTGGGCGCGCGCCACATCAAAAGCCGTTGCAAACCTCGGCCATTTGACCCGCCTTTTTTTTTTTAAAAAAAAAATTACCAATGCGTAGAAAATATTTTTCTCTACAAAATGACATGCACTTTGACTATTTTTGGTGCAATATCTGATTTTTTTTAAATATAATATAATATTAAATTATAATATACTTATAAATATTTTATAAATTTTAATATAAAATTATTAATATTTCTATTAATTTTAAGTTTAAGTCTAATAATATTAAAATTTTATTTTAATATTATGTAAAATTATTTATACATATTTAATAATTACAAAAATTTTAAAACAATTAATTTAACTATAATATTGTATAAAATTATTGAATGTGATTATTAAAAATTATATGTATTCATAGTTAAACAACATAAATAATTACAAAATTAAAAAAATAATTTTTAAATAATACAATTAATTATTTTTATGTTTAATTTATCATTTTTATCCTAATGTTTTAAGTATATTATTAAATTTCAAATTTAATATAATGTAAATTTATTTTCTATTAATTGTTTTAAGTATTTCATTATTAATTTAAAGTATTGATTTTCATATTTTAAATGTATTATTAAAATTTAATTTAAATGTAATGAAAATTATTTTTCATTAATTATTTAAGTATTAAATGTATAATAATTAAAATTATAGCCATTTCACCTCTTTTTAATTTTTTTAAAATTACCATCTCGTAGAAAATGTTTTTCTATAAAATTATTTTTGATACAATATCTGATTTTCTTAAATATAATATAATATTAAATTACAATATACTTATTAATATATTATAAATTTTAATATAAAATTATTAATATTTCTATTAATATTAAGTTTAAGTCTAATAATATTAAATTTTTATTTTAATATTATGTAAAATTATTTATACATATTTAATAATTACAAAAATTTTAAAACAATTAATTTAACTATAATATTGTATAAAATTATTGAATGTGATTATTAAAAATTATATGTATTCATAGTTAAACAACATAAATAATTATAAAATTTAAAAAATAATCAGATTTGTCTAAATGAAAAAGAATTTTTTTTGTAATTAATTGATAAATATGCTAAATTTATAATTTTGAATTTTATATAAGAATTAAAGAAACAATTAATTTTTTATTATGTTAATTATTAAATATAGTAAAATTTGAGTTCAAATTAAAAATCATGCTCGATTATCGAGAAATCGGTACAAATAATTCATGCGATGTCAATTTATCGTATTTATTCGAATGTTTCAAGTATATTATTAAATTTCAATTTTAATGTAATGTAAATTTATTTTCTATTAATTGTTTTAAGTATTTCATATTTAATTGAGAGTATTGATTTTCATATTTTAAAGGTATTATTAAAATTTAATTTCAATGCAATGAAAATTATTTTCCATTAATTGTTTAAGTATTAATTGTATTAACGAATTAAAATTATAAGTTGTATTATTTATATATATTGAATTTTATAAATGAAAAATAAATAATATTTTAGAATTATTAATTTAAATAAGAAGTATTAAATATATTAAATGAATAGTGTAAAAAAAAGTGAAAGAGAGAGAAATTTATTGCGTGAATAGTAAAGGTCGTTCATGAGCGAGAGTATTTTTTTTATGATAATTATTTAAATAGTAAAGATAGTTTAAATTTAAAGTTAATGTGATGCTGATATAGCGCACATAATTTTAGATTAACCTTTTTTTGGACTGACGTGGGTGGCCTGAAGGATGGTCGACCAGTGGCGGTGTCGTTTAGCTGACTAGGCCCACCCACGCACAGCCACCGGTTTCCTTGGATTTGACGATACAATGATACATCCCATCCATCGCAGGCGCCCACCATAGGGCCATAGCACTTCTACGGCTGCAAGAAAGTTCACATTTTTTTCCTGTTAGTTTTTTTGTCAATCATCGGCAAATATCATATACTCCATCAATTAAAAAAATACTTTTAAAATATATAATTTTATTTATTTTTAATTATACATAATTATTATTAATAAAAATATTAAAAAATAAATTATTTTTAAAAAAATTATTTTGAAAGTACACATTTTTTCAAGGACAGAAAAATTACGTGTATTATAACAAGTGCTAATACTCTATATTTGGAGGGGGTGGGAAGCTTTTTGCTTATTTGCATGTGAAAAAAACATGCATATTATGGTGGGCACAGAGAAGTACGTTTAAGAAAACGAAAATTTGGATGACAGCTTTCAATTTTTGGTTTTGTCCTTGGTAGATAGATTATCCCTGTAAATTAGTACCGACAATATTTGTTGGGTTACTACGTTAGCACTGCCTAGGAAGTTAATCATACAAATATATACATATACATATGGTAATTCTTAATGAAGACAAAGGAAGAAATTAAATATTAAGAGCATGATTGGTTATTGCGTGTGTGGTAATGCATTTTCTTGCGTACAATTAACATTTTTGTCAAACGTGCAAGCTATTCTCTTTTTTGTTTGATCTCCTTGTTTGATTAACAAGAAATCTGAATTTAGAAAGTATTATTTTTTCCAAAGTCGTACAAAGTAATTTCAATTTGACACGCTATTGTTCGATGTAATAGATTTTGAAGTTAAGTTTCATTCTATTTTTGTACTCGAACGTCAATCTCTACCTGATCCGATGCAACCTCTGCAATCTGCATACATTTATTACCTTTTGAGAGGCATAGCGTCATACCACTATCATTTAACTCATATATGGTTAATTAGATTAATTCATATAAATTTTGAGTTGAATAATAATTTATAATTTTATAAATTTAATTTAACCTAAAAATAATACGGTCAAATTTTGACTCAGGATAGATTCAATCTAATCTAAATATGACTTTATGACATGATAATAAACATTTGACTATAAGTATATAAATTACATTGAATTATGATTTATAAAATTTTAACTCGCGAGTGATGTATGTTTTTTAATTATTAAATTTCCACGTTTGTTCGTTCGTATAAGAAAGTAATTTCTTTTATTAATTATTAACTTCACGTGTTTATTTTAAATTCAAAATTTCTGAAAAAATAAGGACAATAATTTATCTGTTACCAACACCTCTAGTGGGAAGTTTGCAAGATCGTGTCTTCAGCCCACTCACTCCCGGACCAATACATTTCTCCTCAATTCCGTGGACTGGCCTAATGGGGAATATTGGGAACATTGCTTCGGCCCCGTCAAAC
This sequence comes from Gynochthodes officinalis, assembly GCA_020080225.1. Taxonomy (NCBI): domain Eukaryota; kingdom Viridiplantae; phylum Streptophyta; class Magnoliopsida; order Gentianales; family Rubiaceae; genus Gynochthodes; species Gynochthodes officinalis. The sequence goes on along the minus strand of CM034625.1, from coordinate 11,381,106 downwards.
TATGGCCCAAAACGGAAGACACATAATCCGGTTGCACATTCACTTGTTAAGTTATGTCGTAGGTAATAATAATCTTAATAACAATGCTTACCTTTCGCCACAATAATATTAATAATATTAATATATCATTACATATTGTAAACTAATGTACATTGATTGTCCTTTAACTAATTGGTAATGAAATATTAAATAGGAAATTAAAAAGGTCAAAAAAAAATCAGAAACAAAATTTTTTTAATAAAATTATTAAGTATATAATGTTTCAAAATACATTTTTATATACCTGTAATAGAAAATATATTAAGAATATAATGGATACAATTTGAATAAAATTTTATGGGACGTGATTGTGTGTGGGATTTTTTAATTTTTTATTTTTGGACATATTTTAAAAAATTCAAAAGGAGTTTTGGGAATCGTGGGGTTTATCATGTATAACTACTTGAGTTGTTGCCTCTGAATCCTCACCCTCTTGCAGTCATGGGCTTATTTTACATTTGCAATTTCAGCACAATTTTTTTTTTAAAATCTCCTTCCTAAGCCTTCCTCAATGCAAATTTATACCACGCACGCAAAACCCATAAAAGAGAGCCAGAATTTTTTTTTTTTTGTTTGAAAAATAAAAATAAATCCAACAAACTATCCTCAAACCCTAGGGACTCTCTCTTCTGTGTCCAGCCCTTCTGTTCTAGTTTCTAGCCTAAACCCTAATTCTTTCCATTTTTTTTTCTATCTTGACTGTTCCTTTTTGTGTTGAAACAGAGTCATATTACGGGTAAGCCTTCACCGATTCGGTGCATTTGATTCCATTCGGAAAGAAAGAAAAATTCTTTAAAATAAGATAAATAAGAAACCAAAAGAAAATTGAAGTTTCTGATTCAATTATTTTTTTGGGTGGAGTGATCAAAGACAGAGTCTTTGTTACTCTGGGTTCTGTTTAAATTTGATGGATAATCTCGAGAAAGCTATATTAATTAGTTTTGATGAATCGGGTGCGGTTGATTCGGGGCTAAAATCGCAAGCGGTTGCTTTTTGTCAGCAAATTAAAGAGAGCCCATCAATTTTTACTATATGTATAGAGCGCTTGTGTTTTAGTAATCTAGTCCAAGTACAATTTTGGTGTTTGCAATGCCTGCATGATGCCCTTCGTCTTCGCTACTCGTCAATGGGCGAGCAAGAGAAGTTGTTTATAAGAAAATCGGTGTTTTCTATGGCTTGTTACGAGACCATTGATGATAAGAGCTCAATTAGGGTTCTGGAGGGGCCTGCATTTATAAAGAATAAGCTTGCTCAGGTTTTTGTTAGTTTAATTTGTCTTGAGTACCCGTTGATCTGGACTTCTGTATTTATTAATTTTTTGCCAAATCTTAGTAAAGGGGCTGTGGTCATCGATATGTTTTGTCGGATTTTGAATGCATTGGATGATGAATTAATAAGTATGGACTACCCGCGGAGTTCGGAGGAAGTGGCTTTGGCTGGGCGAATTAAGGATGCCATGAGGCAGCAATGTATGCCTCAGATTGTTAGGGCCTGGTACGACATTGTGTCAATGTACAAGAATTCTGATCCTGATTTATGTGCCAGTGCTTTAGATTGTATAAGGAGATATGTTATCTGGATTGACATTGGCCTGATAGCAAATGCTGCCTTTATTCAGTTGTTATTTGAATTAATGATGTCTAATGGATATTCAGATCATGTCCGTGGTGCTGCTGCCAACTGCCTACTAGCTGTTGTATCAAAGCGGATGGATCCGACATCCAAGCTTAACCTTTTGCAGAGCTTACAGATAAGGAGGGTTTTTGGTTTGGTGGCTGCAGAGGATGCTGACTCTGATTTTGTTTCTAAAATAGCCTCTCTGCTGACTGGTTATGCCACTGAGGCCTTGGACTGCTCAAAGCAATTGAACTCTGATGATGGTAGGGAGGTGTCAGTTGAGCTTCTGAATGAGGTATTACCTTCAGTTTTTTATGTAATGCAGAGTTCTGAGGGAGATGCTACATTCAACATTGTGCAGTTTCTTTCTGCTTATGTTGGTACAATGAAGAACTTATCTTCATTGACAGAGGTTCAGCTTCTTCATGTGCGTCAGATTCTGGAAGTAATCCGTGTACAAATACGATTTGACCCTGCTTACCGGGATAACCTTGACCTGTGGGACAAGGTTGGGAGGGAAGAGGAAGACAGGATGGTGGAATTTCGAAAGGACTTATTTGTACTGCTTCGTAGTGTAGGTCGAGTAGCACCCAATGTTACACAGATGTTTATTAGAAACTCATTAGCTGGTGCTGTTGCGTCATCAGCTGAAAGAAATGTTGAAGAGGTAGAAGCAGCACTCTCACTGTTGTATGCACTAGGTGAATCGATGAGCGATGAGATGATTAGAACTGGAAGTGGTCTGTTGGGAGAAATGGTACCAATGCTCTTATCTACGAGGTTTCCTTGCCATTCTAATCGGCTGGTTGCACTAGTGTATTTGGAGACAATAACTAGGTATTTGAAATATGTTCTGGAGAATGTGCAGTATATACCTTTGGTACTTGGTGCCTTTCTTGACAAAAGAGGTATATACCATCCCAGTATCAATGTGGGTCGCAGGGCAAGTTATCTTTTCATGAGGGTTGTGAAATTACTAAAAGCGAAACTTGTACCCTTCATTGAAACAATATTACAGGTACATAAATCTTGATATTTATTGAGCTTTTCATCTCTGTAAATAATCTTGAAGTTTAGTGATTAAGCATGCTTCTAACCTTTTTAAATCATCTTCAGTTTGCAGTTGCAGTCTTTAAATCCCGTATTTTAGTTAGCTGATTTTAGTTCTTTGTTTTGATGTTACAGAGTCTACAAGATAAAGTTGCTCAATTTACTAACATGGATTCTGCATCTGAAGAACTTTCAGCATCTGAAGATGGCAGCCACATTTTTGAGGTAGATGCTTTGTCCAATATGCACAAGGGAATTGTGTTCTCAGTTAAGCCTCATATCTGGCATTCTGTTTGAGAAAGCTGTGATGTTATTTTTATTTTTTTTCCTCTTGTCACATTTCAGGCAATTGGATTGTTAATTGGAATGGAAGAAGTACCCCTTGAAAAACAGTCTGAGTACCTTTCTGCTCTGCTTACTCCACTTTGTCAGCAGGTCAGATTTAACATTTTTTTGATGAATACTGCAATGGCCTATTGTACCATTCCCTTTAAATTCATCTATTACACCAATGTATGCTTTGCATAAGCATGTTTTGGTGTATTCACTACATTGAAATTTCTGTTTGTTGACAGGGTGAGGCCACATGGTCCTACCCTTTCTAGAATAGTCTGAGACAAGTCCAAATGTTTGCTAGTTTCTATTATGTATGTTCTATGTTATTTTTGCCTTGTTTCAGACTGGCTTGTGGCGTTGATTTCTTGTTTTAAGGATTTGAGTAACTGAATATGATGCATGATGAGCAGGTGGAGATGGTCCTCTTAAATGCTAACGTACAAACTCTCGAAGGTTCTCCCACAAAGATTGCAAGTATCCAGCAGATGATTATGGCCATTAGTGCCCTCAGCAAGGTATTTTTGTGCTATGTGGGATTGCTATTGAATTTGATTTTCTACTCTATTATTTTTCTCTCTCTTTCCCTTTCCTTCTGTGGAGACTGTTTCCACGCTTCATGTTTTGCCATATTGATTGGATTAATATGTGGTACTTGAACACTTGTGTCCTTTTGAATTTCAGGGCTTCAGTGAGCGTCTTGTAACTGCTAGTCGCCCTGGAATTGGTGTAATGTTTATGCAGGTAGGTATCTTTAAGGCATTTTTTAAAGTTACCCTTTTTATCTCAATTTCAGATTGGAAAGTTTAAATAGTACTGGCCAATATGGTTGTACTACATTCGTGGAATTGGTGTAATACTGTAATGTTTAAGCAGGTGGTATTCTTTAAGGCATTTTTTTGAAGTTACATTTTTATCTCAATTTCCAATTGGAAAGTCTAAATAGCACTAATCAATATGGTTACACTGCATTCATCAAACCTTTTGATATTTAATCTTATGTGGCAGTAACCTAACTGGCTGACAAGTCGGAATTGTTTGCCTATTTATGTGTATGCCAAGTGCTTTTGTTTTCAAATTTTAACCATGGCAAAACTGACTTTAAAGAAAGAATTGTGGATTTATGTGGCTATGTAGTATAATTCCAGGGCAATCAATAATTTTTCCATACCTCTATGGATTGCCAACCTTTCTCTCGCTAGTTTTTTCTATTACCTCTCATAACCAAGGATGGGACTTCACTATATTCTGTTCTTCTCTTTGTCCTTGTTCTTTTTTCCATCTGTATGAAAGATCCTTGTTCTCTTGGCAGGAGTTTGTCTTTATGTACTTGTGCCTATAATCCATGTTTTAGTATGGTGGTGGAATACAGTTTTCTCATTATGCCCTATTTCTTATTTTTAGTTTATTGGTAGAGATATTGGCAATGAATGGTGCTCTGCTGTTTCCCTATGATGTGATTGAATTTTCCCCATTATGTTGATTTTTTTCTCTATGTTTGTATGATTCAGACCTTGGATGTTCTTCTGCAAATTCTTGTCGTATTTCCAAAAATAGAACCCCTGAGGAGCAAGGTATGGTTTTGAGCACCTGCTTTGATTTCGTGCCTCATTAGCCTTTGCTAATTCTAGCTCTGGTTTACAGGTCACGTCCTTTGTGCATCGCATGGTAGACACTTTAGGATCATCTGTATTTCCATATCTTCCAAAGGCATTTGAACAGTTGCTTGCAGAAAGCCAGGTATAATATACTTACTAACTTATGCCATGCGCAAATTACTGTATCTGCATTTGTCAAAAGTTTTTTTTTGTGCCTTCAATTTTTTCTGCGGTACATGATTTTGCAAATTCTTATTTAGTTGTTGTGTTTGTGTTGTCTGTTCATGTCTTGTGCTACACTTGTATACAAGAAGTTAAAGAATTGCATGCAATAAATATTTAAAATGTAGCTGTGATTCTGAAACTAGACTTACTGTTTTGCAACTTTTTTGTCTTATTTTAGTTGGAGTTGCCTTTTGTACTTGACATTTCCAATAGCCTCCATGGACAGCTATTAGTTTGACAAATGAATTCTGGTTTTACCTATTTAACTGTTTCCTTTAGTTTGACTGTTCAGAAAATGAGCTCTTACTGGTTAACATAATTAGCATTCAACCCTTTGTGAGAAAAATATATTATTTCATCTGCATTTAATCTCTTGCTTTGGTCTCTGATCTGGTAATTTGTAACTACATATGGTGATGGGCATAACACTTGCCTTGCAGCCAAAGGAGCTTGTAGGTTTTCTTGTTTTGCTGAATCAGCTGATATGCAAATTCAACACTGCAGTTGGAGACATATTGGATGAAGTATACCCTGCTATTGCTAGTAGGGTGTTTAATATTCTTCCGATGGATCCCCTTCCATCAGGATCTGGTGGGAATACTGAGGTGTGCAATTCTTAAAATGCTAAGTTATAATTACATGCTTATCTTCCAAAACCTTGTACTTTTCATATTTGGTGACATGCACAACATGCATTTCATGATTCCTGGCTAGAGGTATCAGCATAAGAAGTGTAAATTGTTAAAATCAGCCCCTTTTTTCCTGCTTTCTGAGTTAAATTTTATGTCAGTAGCCTTGGGTTTTGATGTTCTTTATGGTTATTTTTTGCCAGGAAATCCGTGAATTGCAGGAGCTTCAGCGTACATTTTATACATTCCTTCATGTGATTGCTACACATGATCTATCATCTGTGTTTCTTTCCGCAAAAAGTGGGACTTATTTACACCCTATGATGCAATTGCTGTTGCATACTTCATGTAGTCATAAGGATATCCTTGTCAGGAAGGTGTGTGCTGTTTATATCTTTCTTGTGGTGTCTTTCTTTTAGCTGTTAGTTTGTAACCTCCAATTGTTCATTTCTATCTATTATATGCTTAATCTGTCACCATCTCCTCTAATCCAGGCATGTGTACAAATCTTTATAAGACTAATTAGAGATTGGAGTGCCAGGCCTAATGGTGAAGAAAAGGTAAGTTTTCCCATCAGTGTATTGCAGCAACAAGAAAGATTCAGTGTTCTGAAGTATAATATTTTGCAGGTACCAGGTTTCCAAAGTTTTGTGATTGAGGTTTTCGCGACAAAATGTTGTTTGCACAGTGTGCTCGACAAGTCCTTTGAGTTCCGTGATGCAAATACTGTAAGTTGATTTGTTTGATATTGAAAGAATCTTGAAAACCATACTATGATAATATTACATATGGATGCATGGATCTCTTGTTCAGATAATAAAGTCGATGCAGGCAACGTGAGAAATTTTTGATTGCATGCAGATATACATTATTGGTTATATGTTTATAAACCTGGCAGTTGTTTAGGCATCACTAGCCCATTAAGTATGATGCTGTAATTTCGATACAAATAGATGCATCCCCTCAAAGACCCAACCACCCGTTATAAAATTGAAAAGAAAAGATAACCACGTGACTGCTTTGTTGTGGGGATGATTTTCTGGGATTGTCTTTCTTCTCTGAATAATGATATGCTCTTGCAGTGTGGAATTTGAAATTTCTCCTGGACTAAATTTGCACTTTATATTTTGTAAATAAAAAAATAAAAATTCCCTGTATATCAGTGACTTATTTGTTATTGATCTCTCACCAATTTGAAGTTGTGTATATTGTTTCAATGGCAGCTGGTGTTGTTTGGTGAGATAGTAATGGCACAGAAGATCATGTATGAGAAATTTGGGAACGATTTCCTCGTTCATTTTGTGTCAAAAGGATTCCCAGCCGCTCATTGCCCTGAAGATTTGGCTCAACAGTATTGTCAGAAGTTGCTGGTATCACATCTTTTGATCCTCTTAATTTGCTTTCTGGGAGGTGTCAAATTGTCATTGGTGAATAACATATATTCACATGTTCCCAAATAAGTATACATCTATAATAGGTCCAGCCATAAAATTCTAAACTTTTCGGTGTTGACCTTTGCATTATCTAGCTGTTTGCATTTGCATTATGAAATAGAAACTCACATCTTGCTTATTTGGCTCCTAATGTGGATAACCATGAGCTTTTAAAAAATATGATTATGTTCTGCTACTGTTCTAGTCAGGTTTTCTGTAATTTCTTCAATGTGCTTGCTAATGTATTCACTTTGGCAGGGTGATGACATCAGAGCCCTGCAAACATTTTACCAGACACTCATTGAGAATTTGAGAGTCCAACAGAATGGCAGCTTGGTTTTCAGATAACATTGTCATCACATTCAAAGTTAATGCAATATTCTCAATACATGCTTCTTTTGGGATACTGATTTACTGTTCTATAATGCTGTGGTATGGAATGCTGTTCCATTCTTGTCTGCGGTGTTGCTTAATCTTTAGAATCATTTATTGATGGTGGCTTATTGGTATCACTGTATATATTGCAGGGTTCTGCTGTAAATATGATTTGTTTATCATTTGAGGTATGAGTTATTGAGAATGTCTTTACCATCACAGGTTCCAGTCGTGTAGATTTCCATCCTGGTTCAAATTGACGGATTCTTGTTTCTCTTTCATATTGCAAAGCAGGTGTAAATTGTTGGGAGAGAGAGAATATTTAATTGTCATTTCTTGGTGCTTGAGCTCACGAGGAGACTTCAGCAGCAGTGGTTGTTTATATCAGTTTTGATAGTTCCCTGATAGTTAATAGACTTATATGCTCTGAATGTTTACATCTAAAAGGATTTTTCCAGCTGCCCTTGAAGATGTAAACTCTGACCTTTTTTGACAGAAGGGTGGGGTGTTTTCAAGGTGTGGGAAAAGGGATGTAGGAAATCGAATTTGATGTTCAAGAGATTAGGCTCTGGAGGAAAATTTTGAAATTTTGCAGCTGATAAAAGGAAGCAATTTGGAGAGGATTATGCCCGCGTCTTTTTTGATATTGGCAACTGGCATTAGTTTACAGTAACCATTGGTAGCATTTTTTTATCAGGCGTTGGGAGAGAATGAGTGATGATGGGAAAACCTGAGATGTGCACGCATGCGTCCTCCTCTTGGATTCCCACTGCTTTTCCATCTGTATGTATGTTTACCAAGCATTGGTGTTCTTAGTTTTTAAATCCATGATTCACCTTGATAGAAATGCACAGGCTTTCCTAGGCTTTTCTCATTTTTTTTCTCTCTCTCCTTTTTTTTTTTGTAATACTATTTTGATGATTAGAAAGGAGAATCTTTCAAAGTTTCAATGTAAGAGGAAGGTTGGTAAGTTTTAATTAAATATATATTGAACTAACATGCTATTGTTAATTGTTTTTAAGTTTGCACCTTTTGCAGATGTGAAAACACTAATTAATTAATAAAAATAATAATATTTTAAGTGAAAGTTGATCATGAAAGTGAAACATCTCATTGGTAGACTAAAGGGTCACTTTGGAATGACATAGATAAGCAATACATATTGGGTAGACTAAAGGGTCACTTTCGAATGACATAGATAAGCAATACATATTGGATAAAGTACAACTTTTGGGTTTGGGTTTACTTTAGAGAATTTTTTGTTCAAACATATAGTAATGATGGCTTTTCAAAGTATGATTACTCTTAATTTATATGTTAAGTTTTAACTTATTCCCATGTTAATCAAGGATTAACATGTTTCAACAAATAAGAATTTAACATGTTCCTTGATTAGCAAATAAGTAAATCTAATTGGAACAAAGAACCTGTTTCTCCATTAAAACTAAATTTAGATACTAGATCAGGTGATATCTCCTTAAGAGGTCTTACACATGAAATGAAAAGATTTTGAATTACTTTAAATGGTTGAATAAATCAACAATGTTAGGCATCTAAAAGAATATTGAATGTGCTTATGCGTAATACAAAATTATTCCAAATAAATTATTCTGTATTTATTTGTTTTTTTACACCAAATAAATTAATACTAAAAAAACAAGGTTAAATCTTTTGCTCAGAAGCTTGGCTAACTGATGTGACTTGTGAGTATGCATAGATATTCTAGCAACTAAATACCGAAAAGCACATTAATTATACTTCACAAGTCTTTGTCGGCTATGGGTACCTCCAACTCCAGCAATTTCTGCATTCATGGCACTCGATGATTCCATGGTAATACTACAACAATATTGTTATAATCGACATGGAATATAGCAGCGTTGGACAAACTATATTGTGTTGCCGTTGGTTGCCGGAGCAAATCACCGTAATCCATATATTTATTGCATTGACCAAGGAGCCTAAATATGTCTTACCAAATGCTTCTCTTCAAACATCAGCCTGTTCATTCATTCACTTCACAGGCATCAACGGGTTAGATGCGTCTCATGCACGATGTTGCGTCTAACAATGTTATTTTATAAGAGGGATAATGAGGCAACAAGAATCAATCAGATTGATGGACGTGCAAAATTGGAACATATCCATCATCGAAACTTGTTCCATTGCATGCATGGAGACTTTGGTACCAAAATATACCAACCGCGCATGAAAATTAATATGGTTCGATTTTAAAAATGTTGTTCTAATGATTGACAATTCCTTAGAATATGTAATCTTCAGGTAAAGTTGAAGACGATTCTTTTGATTATTTGCTTCCCGGACATGCATGGATGGATGGATGGACATTCGTGCATAAAATTTCCATAAGGCTTGGATCTATTATCAATTGCTCCTTGTGATTTGACAAAATTATCAATAGCCTTCTGCGGTTTAAATTTCTTTAACATATAAGTCTATTTTAACGTATTTAGTTATAACTTTATTAAAAAATTAAAAATTTTGGACAAAATTACCCTCCTCTAGGCTTTGCATTTGTGTGTTTTTTTTTTTGGACAAAATTAAGACGAAATTTTAAAAGGAAATTTTTTATATTATCTAAAAAATATATATTATTATAAAAATTTACTTATTTTTAATATATTATTATAAAAATATAATTTACTTATTATATTATTTATATTAATAATGATAATGTATAAATTAAATTAATAAAATATAAATGTGAATATAAAAATATACCTATAATAATGTATTAATTATGCAAGATATTAGGACAAAATTTTGCAAACTATTAAGACAATTTTTTAAAAAATTTTCATTTTTTTGTATTTTATTTGCTACATTTGTAGGGGGTATTTTTGTCATTTTGCTTATTAAATCAATTAAATACAACGGTAACAGGGGTATTGGTAGTTTTGCCAAACTACAGAAGATGATTGGTAATAGACTCAAACCTCAAGGGGTATTAGTAATTTATCGAAATTAATATTCTTCAACTATACATCTGCAACCCGCTCTCTCTTCCATATGTATAGTAGATGCATGCATATTTGATATTCCTATCCCCAGCATGATTAATCTAAAGTATTTCAGTTGTTAATATTCTGCTCCGTTTATTCTTTATTAACCATTTGTCTGACTCTTTTTCGAATGTCCAATGTCTTTAATATGGTGCAGTTTTTCTAAGTTAAGATATTAGCAAGACTTAGAAAAGGAGTAATATTAATTTGTGGACATTTAGGCTCCACGCTGGCCACCTTTGGAAGAAGTCTGCAAAAGGACTCTCAAATGAGTAGAGAATTTCTCTTGCTGCCATAGATCCTACGAAAACGGTTTATCAGCAAGAATTTAGCCGCTTGCCAGGATGCCCAGATGGGATATTATAATTCTCTCCTGTCAATTTTCAACTGTCATTATAGTTTCCATATATATGTAATGCTTGCTCTGCCTTCAATTTCCAAGCAAAGAATTTCAGGATTCTTGGCAGGACAAATTGTGTTGACGAAGCTATTCCTTTTATTGGCTCCAAGTCTTGATCATTGGGCGCCCTGGACCATTCCACTTTCGAAACCTACTCTGATAAAACTCTATTTTTCTCAGCTGCTGGTACACACTGAATTGTGATTGATCTTGTTTAGTATTCCAGGCTGCCTTGTCCAAGATTTTCCAGGGCAATTAGCGTTATGAACCAGAAATCATTCGTCTAATGAATGGCCTGGTCAATAGCAGTGATTTCTGTCCCTTGGAAAATTTAGTTGGTTTATGGGTTGGTGTTGATTTTTGTTATTTCAATTTGCTTGTGCTGCTGACATCACACAAAATCCCCTTGAATCATTTCGACCAATGACTCTTAACAATCCCCTTAAATTTTTTATTATGACATTGTATGTTTTGTTCCTTTCCCCGGTAAACTAGGCATGCACCAGGGTTTCATCAGGGGCACTCAAAACATCACTTGTACATTTTTTTTGGGTGGGTGTGGGGGTTAAAAAATCAAATACACAAACAAAATAAGGAAAAGAAAAAGGGTAAAATAATTTTCTTTACCATTTTTTCCCCAAATTTTCAGTGTTTAGCTTACCCGTGTAGACAACAACCATGACAAGAAAAAATACGAGGAAACACAAATGCGGCCTTCATGGGAAATGGGGCAGCCTGATATTTCATTGTAACCGCCCATGTTACTGTTTAGGAATGTGTATCTTCTCTAGCGTTTTCAAAGTCAAGACACGGACTATCTTTATTTGGATTCTTCCAAGTTGTTGCTTGTTGAGAGACTGAAGACTTGCCGGAAAGCAAATTTATGTCTACACAAAGAAAACAAACAAAATGGAAGTGGAATCATTTAAAATAGAGCACAAACCATTTTTCTGGAGCTTACACATTTCCAAGTCGCTAAATTTTTTAATAATTGAAGTTAGGAAAAGGGGGTTGTTTGTAATCATTAAATCTTCCCTCAATTCCTTATATAATATCCCTCCTATCGCTTGATTCTAGTCCATCGATCTGTTCCATCCCAGGTGTCCAAAGTGAACAGAGCAATATATTGTAAAATCCGCCTACAAAATTTGCACCAGAACCGACAGAAACAAAAATGGTTCTCAAGATCAAACTGGGAGCTATGTTGCCTTGTTTCATGTCCAAAACCCATTCCCAAGAGTCCAAAAGACCACAAGTTTGCAATCAGAATTCTTCTTCTTCTTCTGGACAAAGGATATCACTTTCTGATATAAGTGACCCTGGCTCCCCATTCTCTGTGAATGACCTTTCTAATTCTCTCATTGGATCCAATCTTCACATTTTCACCCTGGCAGAGCTCAAAATGATTGCTCGTGATTTTTCTTCCAGTAATTTTCTCGGGGAAGGCGGGTTTGGCCCTGTGTACAAGGGATTCTTGGATGACAAGACTAGACCAGGGCTCAAGGCTCAACCTGTTGCCGTTAAGTTGCTGGACCTGGATGGCTCTCAGGGATACAGAGAGTGGATTGTGAGTTTTCGCTCTTCATATCCTTGCATTAATTAACCAACGAAAAAAATGGATAATTTACACAACAGTTCTCATGTCTAAATTTTGTTACATGTGTAGACTGAAGTGATATTTCTTGGGCAATTGAGACATCCACACCTTGTAAAGCTGATTGGATATTGTTGTGAGGATGAACACAGGCTTCTTGTTTATGAGTACGTGGCAAGAGGCAACTTGGAGAACCAACTATTTAGAAGTATGAACATCAAATCATTCTCATGGAAATAACTTTTTTAAAGATGTTAATAGTTAAATTAATCATCTGATAAATATCTATGGATGCAGGGTGTAGCGTTGCATTGCCATGGTTGACAAGAATAAAAATAGCAGTTGGTGCTGCAAAGGGCCTTGCTTTTCTTCACGGGGAAGAAAAACCCGTAATTTATCGTGATTTCAAGACTTCAAACATCCTATTAGCCTCGGTAAGTTCCCTGATCAAGAACTCCCTTCAAATTAATTTTGGCATGGATTGTCATCTCCTTTTACATTTTTATATTTTTTGAGGCAAAGATCGCGAAACAAAGTTTGTCTCCAAAACATAAAAAATACAAAATGAGATAGCAATCCAATAGGACCATTTACTTTTTGAAGTTTTTTAGGCCAGTTTATAATATGGAAATGCTAATTATAAAGATTGTTTCTTGAAAAACCAGGACTACACTGCTAAGCTATCTGATTTTGGGCTCGCGAAGGATGGTCCAGAGGGGGATGACACTCATGTCACAACCCGAGTTATGGGCACACAGGGCTATGCTGCTCCTGAATACATCATGACAGGTAGTTAAGAAGTAAAACTCAATTGACATGCAGATAAAACATAAATTAATGAGTAGTTCAACTGTAAATTATGACTAAATTAAACTAACATGACTCTGAATCCCTTTGATTTTCAGGTCATTTGACAACTATGAGTGACGTCTACAGCTTTGGAGTAGTTTTGTTAGAACTACTAACTGGAAAAAGAGCCCTGGACAAAAGTCGTCCCACTAGAGAGCAAAATTTGGTGGAGTGGGCAAGGCCTCTTTTGAGAGATCATCATAAGCTTGATAAAATAATGGACTCAAAACTTGATGGTCAATTCTCCTTTGAAGGGGCCAAAAAGGCTGCTTCTTTGGCATATAATTGTTTAAGCCATCGCCCCAAATGTAGGCCTACTATGAACAGCGTTGTGAAAGCACTGGAAGACATTCTGACCATCAAGAAAGACATCCCAGTTGAATCCTTCGTTTACATTGCTCCCACACGGGGCGAAAAGACGGATGATACAACTTTAAAGCCCAAAGGGCACGTGAGACATGAGGAGGAAATGCAAATCAGAAACACTAAAATCCATGGACAGGAAAAGGAGAAGAATGGGTGCCGACAGGGCAGAAATGGTCATAGGCAGAGGCATCGAATGAGGTCTCGTGCTATTTACTCTGATACTGCTCTGCATACTAGTTTAAGATCCCAGTTAAAGTCACGCAAGGACCATGAATTAAAGGGTGCAAAATCCTGAGAACTGCAGTACATGATCAAGGAGAATAGAGTATTGAATTGAAGTACTGTTTCCTCATGATCCTAATACATATATACACATTCTTTATACCACGTGAAACAGTGTGATACAACGTACAATGTAGCGGTGAGATTTTTTTATTATTTTTTTTCACAGGAAATATTTACTAGAGTCACAAAGGCCTTTTGCTTCAGTTATTCGATTTTGGATCATTATCTATATTCCAGGTTATATGTCATTGTTCATACCCTAACAGTGTTTCGATTTTGGATCATTGTCTATATTCCAACCGTGTTTCGGTTATGAGATTTGATCATTGGTCTACCAGGTACCATGGGATAGAACTATTGAATCAAACTTAGGGGCACAGTGGTGAGATCCATTATGATTAAAATTTAGGAGAAAATTTTATATACATACAAAGTGTATGCACAATAGATATTTTCTTACTATTCTTTTCCTCTTTAGCTAGAAGATAAATTTTGTGTGGGGCATCATTGTAGAGATTGTATTTTAAGATGAATTTTTTAGGCCAACAAATTTTGAATATAAGTGTACAAATTTATGACCAATGAATGAATTTATGAGAAATGGGCGTTTATATCACAGAGCCATAAAAATCCATACTTTTTAGGCCATGATTTTTTTTGGATTTGACTGCTTTTTGCGGTTCAAATTTGTTGGATTTGTTCATAAATTCACATTTAATTATTATTCAGCCGATATGATTATCATATTTTGACAAAGATAAAAAAATTTAACAACCTCCAGACATGGGCCAAACTTCGAAGTCTCTATCGCATTCCTTGGTGGGTTTAATTGGCCCATGTCTTTTGTTAAAATTTCCAATTGAAGAAGAGACTATGACTAATTCTTCCCATCAAGATATTGACTTGTCAAGACTCACAAACGCGGTTTGGATATTTAATAGGGGAAACACTCAAAATCGTCCTTCACATTTCACCGAATAATTTTTTTCATCATTCACTTTTAAAACAGGAACAAATAGTCCTTCAAATTTCAAGAACCAAAATTTGAAGGAAAATTTCAAAACTAAACATTCCCATTTATGAAATTTGAAAGACTAAAAATTTCCGTTTATTTCACAAATAGTACCAAAAGTTCCAATTTATGAAATTTGAAGGACTATTTATTCCCGTTTTAAAAGTGAATGATGAAAAAGATTATTTATTAAAATATAGAGGACGATTTTGAGTGTTTTCTCATAAAAAAATTTAACAACCTCCAGACATGGGCCAAACTCCAAAGTCTCTATCGCATTCCTTGGTGGGTTTAATTGGCCCATGTCTTTTGTTAAAATTTCCAATTGAAGAAGAGACTATGACTAATTCTTCCCATCAAGATATTGACTTGTCAAGACTCATGAACGCGATTTGGATATTTAATAGAGGAAACACCCAAAATCGTCCTCCACATTTTATTGAATAATTTTTTTCATCCTTCACTTTTAAAACAGGAATAAATAGTCCTTCAAATTTCAAAAACCAAAATTTGAAGGAAAATTTCAAAACTAAACGTTCCCGTTTATAAAATTTGAAGGACTAAAAGTTCCCATTTATTTCACAAATAGTACCAAAAATTCCAATTTATAAAATTTGAAGGACTATTTGTTCCCGTTTTAAAAGTGGATGATGAAAAAGATTATTTACTAAAATATGGATGACGATTTTGGGTATTTCCTCTATTTAATATATTCATACCTCACAAAATAGTCAAGACTCATAAACACGATTTGGATATTTAAGTATGAGGAAACACCCAAAATCGTCATCCATATTTCAGCAAATAATCTTTTTCATCATTCACTTTTAAAACAGGAACAAATAGTCCTTCAAATTTCATAAATTGGAACTTTTGGTACTATTTGTGAAATAAACGGGAACTTTTAGTCCTCCAAATTTCATAAACGGGAACGTTTAGTTCTGAAATTTTTCTTCAAATTTTGGTCCTTGAAATTTGAAGGACTATTTGTTCTCATTTTAAAAGTGGAGGATAAAAAAGATTATTCGGTGAAATGTGGAGGACGATTTTGGATGTTTCCTCTTTAAGTATTCATACTTAATGATTTTCCACAAAATAGTGCCGAAACGTATAATTTATACAAATTTTTTTATTTTCTAAGTCGATTCGATTCATTTGTTCGTAAAACTGTTTACTTGATCGTAGCCATTTTTGTAACACCTCTATAATGATCCCACATTATTGTTGCCAACCCCATATATTATTGTTAAGATATTACAAATTTCTTCCTTTTGATTGAATCTCTAATCTTTATTAGTGGATTTATTTTCTGTAGTTTTTCTAATCAAATTCAAATTATCAAGAAATCACGTATAGCACTGAATAAGAAATCCGTAAAATATACTAGTCAAGTTTAACCGTGAAAGGAGTGTATAAAGTATAAACTATAAAGAGGTCGTTTTCAGCATGAAATACATAGATGAGCGAAGAGTTAGAGCTCTAAAGTTGCAATAAAATCGTTTTTTTTTTGAGTCGCAGCAAGTATGTTAGTAGATTCAACAAGGTAATCATACTAAATTTTTATATGTGATTGGATCGAGAATTAAGATAGCACAGAAAATCTCAATTAACCAGCCAAACTATCGAATGCAATGAAAACAAATGAATTGCAAGCCTTAATTAATTAGTGCTAACTTGATGGCCCTTTGCTTAGGAGAATAGATAATGGCAACATCACTGCACTTACAGAATCATTCTCACTCGTACTTCTCAACTTATTCAAACACGCTAATTACTAATACACCATCATTATGTATCCAATAACAGGACAAGCTTATCACAGTGAATAAAGATGAAGAGGGAGGCGAGGCTCCACGACTGCAACTAGTGGGATTTTCCTCGGCGTAGAAAGCCCAAAAATTTCTTCCATGTCCAAATCCTCAGGCCTCATCTCACTGGGCAGTTTCCATTTGAATCCATGTAAAAGATTGGCCAGACTAGCCTGGATGACCTTAAGTCCCAGGCTGTATCCGGGGCACATTCTTCTCCCAGAACCAAATGGCAGAAGTTCATAATCCTGCCCTTTAACATCAATGTCCTTCCCAATAAATCTTTCAGGGAAAAATTCCTCAGGCTTTTCCCACAGTTCGGGGTCTCTGCCGATTGTCCAAACGTTGACCAAAACTCTGCTGCCTTTCTTGATATCGTAGCCGGCAACCTTGCAGTCTTCCCTGGCACATCTGGGTACCAGCATAGGCGCCACCGGGTGCAGACGCATTGTTTCTTTAACAATGGCTTCTATGAAAGGAAGCTTGGGCATGTCCTTCTCCTTAACCCACCGGTTCTGGCCGATAACACTGTCCAGTTCCTGGGTTGCTTTCTCGAATATTTTTGGTTTTTTCAGAAGCTCTGAAATTGCCCATTCAACTGTCACTGCTGAGCTCTCGGTTCCGCCGGCCAGCAAGTCCTGAGTCCAAGAGTGCAATTACCAAGGCTATTAATTTCTGGATTTTTCCCATTAAATATATAATTTTTCATTTTTAATTATATCCTATATAGTGATGTGATTGAAATTTTATTTTAAAAATTAAAAAATCTGACTCTATTATTAAGATTTTGAAAAAAAAAATAGCAATACGTAAGGGTATTGTGCTATTTGTGGTTGTACAGACACGAGCAACAATGTGCAAGAGATCTTCTAAAAATCATGACAAGTGATATCAAAATTAGATCACTCTTTTCCTGTTTTTCATAAAAAATATGAGATTTTCATGTAAATATTATTTAATTCATATGAAAAATATGAAATTTTTGTATGAACAAACATGCGAAATGGGATGAATTATTTTCACACTTATTTTTACATGTAAAATATGATGTAAAGTATGAGAGGAAAGATTTATATAAATTTGAGCTCTTTCGTAAACTTTCCCACGAAAAGTATAAAATTCCCTTAAAGAATTTTGACCTTTTATCATAGGTTCCCCAACAACCAACAACCAACAACCAACCATTGATATAATGTTACAATTTGACTTATGCCTCTTGTACTGCTAAATGGTAAAGGGTCACTGACTGTGCCACTTTGAGCACTAATACAGTACTGCTGTTTGTTCAGCAAGTACTACCCCTTCCGCCAACAACAAAAATCCCAATTAAAAAAATACAATTGATTAAGAATTATTATTTATGAAATATAAATTACGTACTGATATTACAAGAATTTTATTTAAAAAAACATATTTTTTAAGAAAATAAGAACGAAATTTGAATTTTTTAAATTGAAATGGACTAAGTACTACTTTAAAATTATTCATTCTTTTATTTTTAGTGGGCTAGGGGTTGTCTGGACTCTTGCGTATTGGGTTGAATCAGTTACATGCAAATTATCATTTTAAAATATATTTTCATATTTTTTAATCTAAAAACATATAAAAAAAAAACCACATTTTGAAATGTTATTTATGCAGACATTATATTTATTTGTGCGTGAGACAATTTCCTTTAAATTATGGGCTCTTGGTATTAAATTTGAGAACAATTGCACAGATAAATTTTTTATTTTCGAGTTTGTCAAAAAATGACCCGGGGAGGAGGTCAATGTTAATGAAGACTTATCCAAATATATGGAATGCTGCAGCGGTTTTTCAAAACGACAGCACTAATCAATGCGTGTGAAGTTTTCTCTCATCTATTAATTCAAAGTTAAAACCATAAAGAAGGTTATCCAGGTTATCCATTCTTTATTAATAAATTAATCTAGTCGATTAAACATCATTATCCAGTCGAATAAGGAGACCAAAATATAAGAATGTTTATGAATTGTGTTTCAAAACAGCTTTTCTCTATGAAAAGGATGTTTAAAAAATGTAATTTACTGTAAAGAAGTATGGGACAGAGACAGGGAGCATACCTGAGTGAAAGCCTTGACCCCATGCCTCTCAAGTTTCACCTCCAGAGTGGGATCAGCAGCAAGCTCCAAAAGCACATCCACCATGTCCTTACTTGCATCATTATTAATCTCTGCTTCCCTCTTGGCTATGTGCTCATCAAGAACATGCTCCAAAAACCTGTCGAATTTCTTGCTCACATTTTTCATCCTCTTAATGTATCCTTGCAAGTCCAAGAAATCCAGCCAAGGTATTGAATCCCCGATATTGAACACCCCATTAAGCAAAAACAACTCGTCCAGCATTTTCTTGAACTCTTCCGGGGTAACAATCGATTTCTCGGACTTGTCCAGATATCTTTTGCCCAACACCATCCTGCTGATTACGTTCAAGCTCACAGTTGAAAGATAATCTTTGAGCAAAACAGGCTTGCCTGAGGATTTAAACAGCTCCATAAGAAGTGAATTCATTTCTTCCACCCGAATATACTCGTAGGATTCGAGTCTTTTGACGCTGAACAATTCCGTGAGGCACATTTTACGTGCCTGGCGCCAGTACGGGCCGTAGGGAGACCAAGTGATGTCTGAGTAATTGTAAGTTGTGTACTTTCCGGCGGCGGTTTTTGGCCTGCCGGAGAACGTGACGTCCATGCTTTTGAGGAAAATCTTGGCCATGTCCACGGAGGATCCCACCACAACAGGGAAGGACCCGAAACGGAGTTGCATTATGGGGCCATATTTTTTGGAGAGTTCATGGAGGGATCGATGGGGGAGGGAACCGATGAGGTTTAAGTTTCCTATGACAGGCCATGGTTTTGGACCGGGTGGGTGGTTGAGCTTCCTCTGGCGAAGGTGTTTGGAAAGGACGAAAAGAAGCACGGTTGTGAGCCATGCGACTGCGTATGGAGCCCAGTTGGAGGGGAAGCTGAACTCCATTCTGTGGAAAAATGGAAATTTCACTGACTGATGGGGCGTTGATTTGATTATGTTGAGGACAACTGGTTTACAGAAAGAGGGAATGAGCTCCACATTTATAAATGGGGTGGAGAGGGGAAGTCACTGTTGAAGTCAACGGTTATTGGCATTATCATTTTTATTTGTAAGTAAAAAAAATTTTAAACACAAACAAACACACTGTTTAAACCTATTTTTATTTTAAATTTTAAAATTTAAATTTTTTTATTTAATTTTTTTTTACATAATTTTTAATTAATTTTCACTCTGAAATATTTTTTCTATCAATAAATATCTAATAAAATTTTCACATACTTTAATATAATTTTTTTTATTTATAAATAAAAATGCCTTATCTAAATAGACTATGCTTTGCTTTTCTTAACTTGCAAAAAGAATCTTTGGCTTTTTAAAAAAAATTATGTGAGGGAAATTTGAGTAGAAAAAATTAAAATTTTAATTTTAAAATAAAAATATTTTATTTTTATTTAAAAAATATTAACTTTTTATAAATAAAAATAAAATCCAAATGAAGCCAGCTCTCTATTAAATATGAAAAGCATTAATTACTGAAAAGTAATTAGGTAACATTTTCCGTAGAATGAGACTGGAAACTTCGGGGGCTTTTCATTGAAATCCAATCAGTAATCACGTCCTCCGGTCCCTCCCCCCCCGGGGTCCCCACCCCACCAATTTGTTACTCGACTTCCGTCCGAAAAGAGTAAAAAAGACTAATAAAGGCAGCTCCCAACAGGACAAATGCTCGGTAGTTGTTAACTGCGGAGGATCACATGACATGGCCCATTGATTCGCCCCCGACAAAGGAAAATCATGAGAAACGTTTGTTCTTTCTTTTATTATTATTATTATGTTTTTTAATGCATACTGTTCTTTTGAAGTCTTGAAGAAAAGAAAGTTGTTGTTATGTGTGAAAACCTTGCCAGTTCCCAACAACAACTCCATTAGTGTGAGGAAAAAGTAGTAACTAACGTTTAAGTTTTAACTTTACAAACTCCATCATTTCTTGTTAATTTCCAAGAAGATGGTTTGTAAAAGTGTGAGAAGAAACGCACAAATTCGAGGGAAATTTATGGATTGACCAGAGTCAACTCAGTCAAGGCTGGCGATGGTTCATGGTTTTCTATTTAGCCCTTTGGTTAGTGGATGGACCCCTCGAGCAACCAAGGAAGTTGTTCAAAATCTAAAACAATGTTTTACACTACATTTAATTCAAATGTAGTTTTTAAAATTGTTTCACTAATGTTTACATTATTTAATTCCACATTTTTTCTTTCATTTCATCTATTATTGCTCATGCAGAAATTTCGCTGAACACTCTCATAACCATTTGTCAGCTAACCTAATTTCCTCTGTCTTTTGAGACAACAAAGTGTAGGATAAAAATATTCATTCGTGTTTTTATTGCAGACACTTCATATTACATTTCTTCTTTTTTTTTTTTGGGGTCCACAATTCTAAACAATTTTAAATTTCAATAAAACTATTAAATTCGTTAGGTGTAGAAAGGTCCCGCGCATTAGTTATAGTTCTTTTCATTCACACTTCTTGCCATTATTGGCATTACTCTACATGGTTAGCGTTGCATGGCCCAAATAAAAATTTTGTTGTTCTAGAATTTAAAGTACACTTTCAATTCCTTGCAAATAAATATTTGTGCTTCATTTTGAATATAATAAACAAAAATAAATTTCTCTACAATAGAATATATCATCGTCTATTTTAATCTACATCTTATGCAATTAATCTATTTAATTTGAGCTAATTTATAGATTCCCCGACAAAGCCATCAATAACTTTTAATGGGCTTTGTCTTGTAACGACATACGAAATGGACTCTCATGTCATATTGACACACTATTGGGCACTCCTCTACATGTTACTCCAGGCCCAGATGTTGGAGCTAAAAGTTCATATGGTATCACCCCAGCACCACATCGATTCCTTAGCTCAGCGTTGGAATTTCTTCTCTCGATCTCCTTCTCTATCCTTCCTATTTCAGCTGAAAACTCATAGAATCCTTCAATCACCTCCGCATCCCCTGTCCATGTCGACGGATGATTTCTCTCGCCCAGGTACTCTTCATCCGGCGAATGCGCGGATAATGTGTCCACCACCGCCATGTACTTTGTTGCCTGCAACAAACTTGGAAGTGCTGACAGGAAATATTTTTGTGGATCAGATATGAAAGCAGCGTATTCAGGGTCATTTTCGTCGGGAATTAGTCTACGCGTCATCGGTGGCCTGTTTGGGACGTAACCACCGTATGGATACTGCCCGAAATTCAGCGCAGCGTGCTGGGCCGAACTAAGCCAGATGAGTGTTGTTAGAATTGAGGCGAGATCTTCCGGGGTTGCTAAAGTTGGCCACCAATCTGCATTGCGCAAATCAGCATGACCGACATTGATGGACTCTGAGTACCATGCTTGGAGTTCCTTATCATTGCACACTAAGTTTGGCTCAGGATAGTAACGGTTCACGTATTTGCGGACCCAATTCTCAATGGCAGTCCATATCATAAGACCATCCGCTGCGTATGGATAGTCCTCTATCACCAGTTTTAGGCCATAGGGCTGTGTGGCGTCCGGAATTGCCATTCCCCTACGCAAGAAAGAGAACAAAACTTCATCAATTTCATAGACTTTTGGTTAGGCCACCATTCCAAAAACCAAAGAATCCTCAGGTGTTAATGACATTATTTCTCAGGTGTTAGGAGCAGGAAAAAATAAGAGAAACTAGAGCACCTAATAAGTGGCGGGGCGTAACCCACTAAGCAGGCTTTTAGGTTCGGTGAAATTTCCTACTTATTAGCCACTCTATTTAGACTCCCCATGGTTTAAATCCTCCCCAACAAAAACTGAAAGAAAAAGAGAGAAAAATGGAGGGCAATTAGATGGGTACCTCCGGATGAGATCAGCAGGGAGGCCCTCCATGTCAAAGCGCCAGAAATTTTTATAAGCAGCAGCACTTATTTCCATGCCATAACGACCAGGTGTGAAGCAAGCCTCGATGACACCGTCTGCATTGATCAAGCCCTGCCGAGCAATTGCATTAATCTCCATTGTGTATCTCATATGTGGATCCAGAAGCTTATAAATTGGATGCACTGCACTCATTTGCCTGTGGGCAGCCAATATAAATGGCTCCACCGATGCATGTGTACGCAACCTGCAGTTGTTTAACCAGCCATGATGTCACAACTGAACATTCTATCAATTCAAACTGAGAAAACTGAACCAAAATTAAATTTTTTACGTACCAGTGATTGACTAGTTGGTGTACACCAGCGTCATTGGAGCAGACATGGGCCTTAGCAAGTTGCCACATCCAATTAGTGGTTGCATCAATCGGTGGCGTGACGACACGCTTGGAGCGGGAACTTGGGCCAGCGGGTGGGAGGCTAAGCTCTATAGCGATGGGTTTGAGGGTGCCCAAATCGCTCAAGAAAAATATAGTACGCGTGGCATATGATTTACGGCCATCAAGGGCATTAATTTTGTCCAGAAATGGTAAGTAGGCATCGTGGTGGTCCAAAATGTACAACTTATGAGCATCCAGAGCCTGCAAAAATAGCACAATTTTCACACTTGATTAGACATGAAGCTTTGGCAGTTAGCATAGTTCAGGCTGGACCTCACTGGTATTTAGTGGTGTGGTCCTGATGATGAACTACTATTGCGGTTGCTTTTAGGATGTGTGGGGTAATTCCTGCACTGACAAGTGATCTTGATTGTTTAATACCTCTTGAACTGTCATTCCATTGAGACTGTCGATAATATGTTCTTCTTTAAGTCCAGATTCCATGGAGCCATAGATTTCAGGGTCGAGATTGCTAACAGGGGGGAACGTCTGAAGCCTCTGGATGCTGACAGGGTTCACCCCTGCTAATGTTTGCCGGGCAAATTCATCATCTCTCAACCATGCAAATTTGTCCTCTGCAATTGCAAAACCACATCAGCACTATTATTATTACTCGGCATCTAACTTGGAGCGATGCTGCACATAAAATCAACTAAATGAGTGCTTACTTGTTAGAATTTTGGGAGTCTTGTATTTGAGTATATCGCCTTCGCGGAATTTGCTGACTGCCTGAGGCAATGGGAGCTTATTCAAGACTTCATCCTTCACTCCTAGATTTAGTAGGAGCCCTTCCACAAAGAGGCTATCAATGTCTGAGAAACTCTTGAAATCATGGTTTTTAACGGAAATGTTGGCCATCAATGATGGCATTAAGTTGTGAAGCACTGCTTTAAGTCTCCCTGTTGAGAAAGCATCTTGCTTTGACTCCTCAAACTGCTCATCTCTAGGTACATACATAGGCAGTGGCTTCTCCAATCGGCTCTCGGCATTCAGATCTGAAGTGTATCAAAACATTCAAAACTGAATTAGTCAGCTGCCTTCGCTACTGAAAGATACAAAAATCATTAAGTATATTGCTCTAACCAGTCTCGGTCGGGGCACGTCCAGTGCGGCACCGCCTTGGATATGGTATTTTTTGACCTCCAAGTGTTGGCCGAGCAAATTCAGCTCCTTTATCAGGATTTCCCAAATCATTGTAGATGGCATAATCATAAATCCTGTCCGACAACTTTCGGCATCCTTTGCCATCACCCCTTAAATCTCTAAGCTCTTTGTCTCTTAATGCCTTCAGCCCAGCCGGAGTCTCATTTGGTAGATATGGCTGTTCATAAATGCAAGGATCTTTCTTTAGTTGAGGTCTTTTCAATTCTTTTTCGTAGTTTAATAATGAGGGCTTCTGATTTCTGCTTCGTTACTAAAGGAATAGAGTATTAATTAGTTTTAACTTGACAGTAAAGAGTGATTTTTCTTCAGTGTGTTGATACTTTTTGCGGCTTTTGTTTAATACTTCGTTTAATAATAACGTAACCGACAATACCAGCACGAGAAACTTTCAGAAGAATCTGGATGAACAGCATCAAGAACTATAGAACTACGTGGATTCTACTTTATCAAAGCAAGCTGGCTGCAATCCAGATCGTATCTGAGATTGGATGGCCCCGATGAAACCGCAAACAGAGAAATACGTATGAAGAAACTTGGAAAAGTGATTGGAAAAACCGGATTACATCCATGCAAAAATTGAAGAACGGTAAGGCATTTGACATAGCCAGTAAAAACGTAAGGGAAAAAGTTGGAATGAATGGATGGCAGGGCTCGGAACAATTATTTAATCCTAAGAAAGTTGTGTATTAATTTGAACTAGTATGAACCTTAGTAGCCGACTAGGCGATATGGTTGGACCATTGGTCTAAATAAACGTGCATGCAGACTTTGACAATCAGGCTGCGCTTAGAATTAAATATATTTTATATAAATTCTGATCTAAATTCTATATAAAATTTTAAAAATTTAAAGATTTTATCAGAAACAAATTATAGAATTCAACCAAAAAATCAGAGTAAACAACGGAAGAAGAAATCTAACCTGATTAGAAAAGAATATCCTCTTGCTGGGATGATCTCTTCTGGATTGAACCCAGGAATTACAGGAGAAATGCACAGGGCCACATGCAAAACCTTCCAGAGTTATGCTTTCTAAAAAGAACTCTTGCTGGTGCTTGTTAGCCACCGCGATCGCCCCTGGCACTCCAAAATTTGAATCTACAACGAATTCAGCTATGTAATTTACCCTCTCTGTCTTGAGGTTTGATTTCTTGGACCAGTCTTTTAGCACAGCTTGGCTGCTTCTCTTCGGAGTCCTTGTTTCTTCAACGATGCAAAAAAACATGCCAAATCAATTACAAACAAAACGAGCCGCTCTGACCCAACAAAAAGAGCAAGTATGGAGACACTTTGGGAGTACTGGGATCAAGGAAAAACGAAGTAATAACGCTTACTTGGATCAATTTCTGTACTAACAAGCTCAAGCACAACATTTCTTCCCATTTTATCAGTCAAAGCATCCAATTGTTTCACAATTGACTCCTTCAAGTCTTCCTTATGCTTGTTCCTCACAGTCAACACCGCTCTGACACGGAACTGCACAGCATTCTCCGGCTCTACTTTGATCAAATTCCGTTCACTGATAGCCGCCAGCGGAGTAATAATGCTAGCCCTCCTCTCCGTTCTCCTCACACGAAAGCTTCTTCCGGTGGTCGCTGGAGACAAACCAAACTGACCCTGTTTTTGATCATCCAGAACCAGCCTGAATGAACTCAGAGTCAGATGCGCAGATTTCTCCCACAAAGTTGCACCCAGTATTTCTTTAGCTAATGCCATCTTATCAATGCTCCCAAAACAATTTGCTCCTGAGTTAAAATTGCAGATCGTTGCTGCGTTGGCTGGGGGAGAAAGCAGGAGAGGATTTTTTCAGTGCAATCAATGAAGGAAGATGAAATGTTGTGGTGGGCAGCTAAGCAGATATTCTATAATGTGTTTTCAATAGGACGGGGCAATATATATACAAGAGATACATTTATTACACAGTACGAAAGAAAGGGAGGACATAAAAATGGGCACACCGTCCACACGTTTTCAATGTTATACTTATGACTGGCAGGGATTCATCACTTTTACTAGTACGGAGAGAGTTTGTTTTGAAGCGCTCGATTTTGCGTTTTGATTAATTCCAAGCGCCGGCTGAGTCAAAGCGAGTTTCTCAGTTTCCCGGCGCGGCCCGGGAAAGTAAGCAGAAAGTAAGAATGGGAACAGATCGTCATAAATATATATATATATATTTTTGGGGCATTATTATTGTCCTTGTGTTTCTATCTTTATGGCGACCGAGGCCTTGTGCGTCTAAAGTTGTGGTGTCATCCGTGCTTAACAATTGACAAAAAAAGTTTAACCCAATTTAGTTGGCTACCATTTTACTTTCTTCACGAGTCAATAAAAAAATCACAATGAATTCTTTTCATTGATATAATGATGAACATAGATTATTTATAATATATGAGATGATATATTTGGTGAATTTATTTAGTGAAAGATCTCAGCGACTAATGTGATCGAAAAAAAACACTAATTAAGTTCACGATTAAAAGAGTTTAATCGGAATTTGATATGATCTTTTTAGTTATAAAATATAACACAATTAATACAATATTAAATGCACAATTTTATCCTTATTTTTTTATGGCATAAATATTTTTTATTAGTAAATGTAATATACCGAATTTACTTAAAAGTACTTTTTAAAGAAATAAAAGCCTTTTTGGTAGTGTAGAGATTATAAATTTTAATTAGTCATATCATTCATTGATAATATTATTATTTTTGTAACAAATATATATATATTTGCATGGGAATTTGTATCGCGTTATATTGGTGTATGTTAAAATTTTTGTTATGTTCATGAATACGATTTCAAATTAGAAAATCAAGAAAAATTAGAATATCTAATAAGTGGTAAAAACTTATAACTCAATAATTTAAATTTTTGAATTCAACTGAATCTCACACCGCTAGATAATCTGCTATTAAAATGTGGGACGATCCCGATTCTATTTTCCAGCCATGGATTCCAATCTAGTAAAGCTTTTTGTCTAAATTGAGTTGGCCCTGGTTAATGAGCAGTTCAGAAATGGTATGTAACTTCAGAGAGGAAGTTGATGAAGGTCTTGTTCTTCATCACGAAATGCTCCATTAATGTCAAGCAAAGATGAGGCCAAAAGTAAGATTTACCTAATACGTACCTTTAGATAGCAGCTGCGGATTCGGCCGCGGGTTCTTTTGTCAACAAAAGTTGAAGCCAAGAGGGTAGAGAGATTGCCCAAAGAGACTGAGCATGATGCACGGCAACATGGCAATGGCATGCAGCCGCAGCACGCATATTTCCTTTGAGGATTTGTCTCCGCCCAACCGCCCAAGTTTGGCACCTAATATATGTTTTTCCAATCTGTTTGGAGTTTTTGAATCAAATACGATACTACTACTACTAGCAATAGAGTAGGTTGTTCCGTGAAGAATTTCGTTTGTTCTTGCTTTTGAAATATGCATACACTTTTTTTAAATTTTTTTTCCTTAAGCCAGCCTACTAATTTGTAATTTTTACATTACAAAAATAAAACGTTCAGTTTCAAAATTTTTCTTTATTTTTAAAAGAAATAATTCTTTAAGTAAACAAGGGCTTGTATGATTTTATATTTTTAATATAACTTTTGTGACACACCTCATATAGCTAAACTTATCTCTTTGAAGGCAATAAACAAATCTAACGCACAGTACGGGTGTAGCTAGGTGTAATTTTGGTGCTATATGAGATTATCTATATGATAGTAATTTATCATACAAATTGACGTTTATGTTTTGAGGAAACACCTAAAATCGTCCTCTACATTTCAACGAATAATCTTTTTCATCCTCCACTTTTAAAATGGGAACAAACAGTCCTTCGAATTTTAAGAATCAAAATTTGAAGGAAAATTTCAGAACTAAACGTTCCCGTTTATGAAATTTGAAAGACTAAAAGTTCCCGTTTATTTCACAAATAGTGCCAAAAGTTTCGATTTATGAAATTTGAAAGACTATTTATTCCCGTTTTAAAAGTGAAGGATGAAAAAGATTATTTGCTGAAATGTGGAGGACGATTTTGGGTGTTTCCTCTTATGTTTTTCGACAATGTCTCGCAGACAAAAAGTTTTTTTTTTTTTTTACAAAATAAATAAAATATCCAAACACATTTTTATTTTAAATTTTAAAATTCAAAATTTTCTTCACATACTTTTTTTTTTTTTTTACATATTTCAATACAAAATTTTCTTAAATAAACCACAGTTCAAACATAACTGGGATATCCACATTAAAAAACCATGATTGGAAGAAGCAAATTAATTAACTAAAAGGAAACAATTGCTACCATATTTTCAAAAATAAAATTAAAAAAACAAAAACACTGGTAAGAGACTAGTATTAGAGTTGAAAAATAAAATTATAGGTCAAGAACATTCAATTGTCATTGTGGTCAAGTAATTACTACTAAAACATTTTGAAACTTAAAAACCTCAACATTGGAACTTTAATTTAATTTGACTTTTGTATTTTTGTTTCCTCTGAGACCCCCTCCCCTCGCGTAAATTGACCAATGACCGTTGAGTTCATACGATGCTTCCCTTTTGCTCCGACCATTCATTGAGATGCCATTCAAATTCCAAACTCTTAAGTTTCGTTTTTCCCAGAATAAAAAACATAAGCAGAAGAGTCAACACTCCGACCACAGGATGACGATCTTCAAAAACCATGAATGAATTTCTCGTGCTTGACTACACTTCTGGTTATTTCGGCCACAACTGGGATTCAGAATTCCCTGTCAAAGTCTTCGTCCCAATTGGGATTAACGTTTGAGTTTTGAAAAAGTCAGAAGATTAACAATTTGTTCATTGTGTGATAACACTATTAAATATTAATGCACGTAACAATTTGGGGGAAAAAAAATCTCAGCGACTAACACCTGTATTACGTATACCATAAGTTATGCTATTCTCGACTATTAGCTAACGTTACATTTATCATTAAGAAAATTCATTTGTCATTAAGAGAATTCAGTGATATTTTCCACTATAAATTAGAGTTTTATTCTATTCTTCTACATTAACATCACATTTGTTCGAGAGAGGAAAAAAAAAAGAATTAGAATTAATCGATAGATCTTTCGAAATAAATTAAAAAAAAAAAAGAAAAGAAAAAACATAAATCATGAATACACGAATTCCTCTCAAATATTATTTTAAAGAGGGATTGTATGTACATAACTACAAGGGCTAATTGCGTTTCGTGGTATTGCAATTGGATACAACACTATAACCCACGAAAAGAAATGGGCCACTAAGGTCCAAAAGGCTTACAAAGGGGCAAAAAGGCTCAGAAGGAACAAAAACTCGACTAGCGAGAAAAAGGTCGACTAACAATACACATGTTAAAACCTATACGACCTAGACTATGAAACTAAAGTATTGTTTTTAATAGAAACCACAGAACTGCACGAGATGAAAGAAACTGAACGCCAACGTCTTTAACTTTCGTCCTATGCTATTGTATAGCTTCTGAAACATTGCAGCCGTTGAATAGTTTGAAATCAAAACTATTATCGTGATAAGATATTAAATAACTGGATCCAAACTATTACCGCCTGTTAAGAAAAAAACACTCCACTAAAGTCATAAAATTCTCTTTTAAAAAAACGAAAAAGGTGCGAACGCACCCTCAACGCCGGCACTACTTTTGGAGAAAAAAATTGGGCAGCCTGGCGGGCTAGGCACTTGCAACTGTATCAGTTGTTACTGGAGCAGTGTTTAACGTTGCTACTAGATTTGATTGACTAATGGTTATTGTATCCAAAAAGTCTCGTGTTCTGGCATTGTGAACTGGACTCGAATTTTGTGAATTGGTGTGACGGGTGGTGGTTGTGATCCGTGTCGGCCTTAGTTTTCCACTAGATCTAAGTATGAATGGGTAGTTGCATATCACAGTCCGTATAATAATATTAATTGGTTTTACGGAAACCAAACCAAGCTCTTACATAATATATGTATATCATCAATCTATACCTTAAAATAAGGTTTTCTAAGTAATTGAGGTTATCTCGACGGATAAAACAATCGTGGCACATTGATTTAGAATCCCGGAATGGGGAAATTGAAAAACCATGCAAAATTCATTATTCTTTTTTTTTTTGAAATTTGTGGATGTCAAATTTTAATAGAATATTATGGCTTGGACTAGACGGAGAGGCAACGCGTAAAGTTACTAATTTTTTAGTGGGTGAAAGTAAAACGTGGAATAATTCAATTCCAAAGAAAGAAATGATAAAAAGAGAAGACTACAAAAGGTGGGACATTGACACGATCCATGAATTTGTGTGTTGATCTTTTCATTTTTTTTTTAATTTTGACTGTGGTAGGAGCTATAGTTTTCAGAATTCTAATCACAATTCATCAATTTTATAATTTTATGATATAAATTTAAAAAAAAAATTTGATTCTAACTATAATTATATATTTATTATGTGAATAAAATATAATTAAATTTACTCAAAAAAAAATCTCATATCTAAATAAATAAATATTTATCATTATAGAATTAATTTAATTATATTTTTATTATTTTTTAATGATAAATAAATAAATTAAACATAAATATCATTCAATTATGATAGTAATTGAAATATTAAAAAAATTAAATAAAATATTGTAACAAAAAAAATTCAAATAAGATTATTTAATTATAAATTATATATAAATTTTTTATATATTTATCTATATATTAATTAATATA
The DNA here is from genome assembly GCA_020080225.1 of Gynochthodes officinalis. NCBI lineage: Eukaryota > Viridiplantae > Streptophyta > Magnoliopsida > Gentianales > Rubiaceae > Gynochthodes > Gynochthodes officinalis. The sequence continues at coordinate 11,350,207 of CM034625.1, read as the reverse complement.
TTTTTTTAAAATAATTTATAAATTATATATTTTTTAATTTTTTTAAAATTTTACGATTTTATAATATGATCCTACTAATCTAATTTTATTATTCTAAATTAATTTTCTGTAAAATTCTACTCTTATAAATTATGGCCGGAGCATTTTCAGCCTATGGACCCAGTCCTAGTAACCCCGCAAGGGCCTTTAATGAAAAGAAAGCCTTAAATGAACGAGGCCCACAAAGATTGTCTGTTCACAAAATATGGGGCCTCAACACCATCTTTCACATCACATTAAGTGAGATCATCCTCACGGCAATAAAAATCATCCTCACAGGCCTTTGGGTTGTGGTGGCAGTTCTTTTCAAGGAAAGCAATGTCGACAAAGGCGATCCACTACTGCGTTTTTGAAACGTCACTTTAAGGTGGGTGATCCACTATTTCAACTAGGCCCACATCATCTTCATTGCGATTTGATATAAAGCATTTGTGTAGATATTATTTTACATTGCGTTGTTTATATTTTTTAAATAATAGTTATGATATAAAAAATATATTAAAAATTAAAAAATATAAAAATGTATTTTAAAAATCTGTCCATATAAGCCTTTGTAATTCATTTAAATCAAAATTAAGTTATTTGTAAATATGTATGAATTACATTTCAAACTGTGTTATTATACTTTTTGAAACAATAATTATGAGATAAGAAATATATTTAAAAATACAAAAATATATTAAAAAATATAAAAATACAATTTGAAACCTCTAATTATACACACTTTGAATTTGTCTCTAAGTGTTTGTCTTTAGCAAAGATTCAAGTGCATAGGCATCTTTAAGCCCAAGTACTCCTCTAATTTTCTTTTGTTTTTTCTTACACAGAAATATGCCATAGTAATACTCTCGAGTGATCAACGTAGAATACTAAAAACGTTGTCCAAAAGGGCTGACATAGGCAAAGCATTCTCGAATGTCCAAATATCAAAAGCCGGCGGAGATTCCGTGGAAGACAAGGATGGATGTATACTATATTACATAGTTTTTGTTTATGTCTTTAGGTAAATATTCCACGATGAATATTAAAAATGAGAGTTAGGATTTTGTGTCATTTTTCTTGCATAAAACAACAATCAACGGCCATTGCAGAGTTCTACACCCTCTAGCAATTAATGTTGATGTTAATATATTTAGAACTAAATATGTAGTGTAACAGTTGTATCCCTTTTTTTTTTTTTTTTTTGTTTAACTTGGAAGTATTAGGATAATAATGTGGTTTGAGGGAAGAAAAAAGATATAGCAAATTTCCTTTTTATTTCTAAAAACCCAAAAAAAAAATTTATTAAATAGTGGCTATCTTGCCTTTACCAACATCTGCTGTATCAATTTATATTTCCCTCTCCTTGGATCCAGAATTATAGACAAAATTAATAATTGGAGAATCATCAGAGGTATTTACATACATAACATGTTATACATCATGGTACAACACTGGCCTCCATTGCTAGCTCCACATTTGATTCCAACAAATGGTAGCTGGCTTGTCTCAAATACGAGAGCCACTCAATTCTTATAGAATGGGCAACATGTATACTTCTTTTTGGTTTCTTGTCGTAATTTGCAGCCCTTGAAACCATGCCCAATAAGAAATAAGTTTTGAAATAATTTACATACTTGCACATCTATATATATATATATATATATATATATATATGTATATCTGTGTGTTTGTTTTTAAATAAAAGAACGATTGAGTTAGATGATAAAGTATGAATTATGTTATATGATAAAATATGAGTAATTTGTACGTGAAAAAATTCTAAATTCAAAACTCTCTCTTATGGCGAATTTTTAAATGCCATTAACTTCGACAATAGGAGTTTTTTGTTCTAAAAAAATAAACGTGACTTTCCATACAACCCAAATCTTTTTTTTTTATTATTATTTAAATTTAAACTGAAGAAGAGGGGATATAAATAGATAATTTAATGTAGTTATAATGACATTTTAACTTACACGACATTCCATGTAGGGCGGTCTCGGCCACAACTGGATCACCAACATCCACACTACAATTGATTACTCACACTTCTCAAGAACAAACAAGCCATTCCTATATTATGGAGATACGAATCTTTGTTTATTATTCTATCTATCCATAAATACTACAGCGAGAGACGGGAAAAAAAAAAAAAAGAACTTGCACTTTTTTCAAGCTAAAAAAGGCTTTAATAGGTGGTATACATTCTTTCAATATTAAAATTGGAAAATTTTATGCACGAAATGAAGTGGAAATGATGAAATGAAGGCCCGTTTTGCAGCTTTAGTTACAAATAAACACAAGAGAGCTAATTTTTGGAAAAAGAAAAAATATTTATATCAGAGAATCAAAGAGAATGCAAAGGGTGATGATTGATAATTTTCTTTTGTTCTAAAAATATAATTAGTGATATAAAATTGCATATTTTTAGTGTCGACAAACAAAGAATGTAATAACAAAAATTAAAATATTAATACCATCAACATAGCATGAAATGCCCATTTTATTTATTGGTAATAAATTTTTTACACGATCTCAATGAAGTACAGGGCGGCTGGGGTATCAAAGTTCATAGGCGGTGCCTAAGCCCTATGGTTATAGTTGAGGGGGAGGCTATTGAAGGCGAAGCCCATCGCAGGAATGGCAAATGCTGTCTCAAACACCATTCTCTGCTGGGTTATATCCATGGTACCTCCTGCTTCAAAGATGTCTTTCGATAGATTACGACAATACGCTTTGAGCTTCTTGAGCATGATACAAATTTTGATCTTCAACGACCTCATCTTCACACGCCTCAAAGCTCTCACCAGAAAGAACCCTCGCCGGGACTTCTTCCCGCCGAGTCTAACCGTGGGCAGCCTCCTCCTCCGCCTGAATGACACTTTCCGGCGAAATGGGCTCCGGTGGTCATAATTCATGATGGTGGTGGGATGGTCATGGGACTGGCCTAGTGTTTTGTTGGAGTTCACATTTGCATGGTGATCGGAGTCTGAATCTGATGAAGTCATCTTTGGTGGTGGGGTGTTTGGACTTTGGAGGGAATGGGGAATTTGGTTGGAGATGGAGAAGTAAGGACGGATTCTCCAAGTGATCAGAATTAGAACTAGACAGGAGGAAGAGGAGGAGAGGGGAATAAAAAGAAGAGGGAGTTGACCATGCGGATGAGGCAGAGCATCTTGATGGATTCTTATCTTTAGCCTTACTAGTATAAACTCTAGCGTTTTTTCACAAAACCCTTTGCTCCTTTCACAGACAAGAGATTGCCCTTGTCCTTTAGTAGTTAGCCTCATCACATTAATATTGTAAATTTCTTCGGCAAAAATATGCACCCCAATGAAATATCTTTAATTTTTAGTGAATTAAACCAATCAAATACTTTTGCCCCTAACAAGCAAGTAGATCATTCATTCTAAATTATAAACCATCCCTCTTAATTAATTTTATCTAACTATATTATCTTACACGGTTCGTGTTCTAATAAACTACATAAATCCCAAAAAAGAGCTCATTTCAAAAAAAGTTTGGTCCTCAAAAAAGAGTTTTCTTGCCAATTTAATTACCAAGATTGCGGGCTACGTACAAACCCCTCTTAATCAGGCTCCTAATAACATTAATTCTACACCATAGTATAGCCCCGACTTTTAGTTTCTCAGGTTTTTTTTTTAAATATTGTTCAAACCTTTTTTCCCTTCCCAATGAAAAATGACTAAATTGATCAACCCTACAGCCAAGTGGATGACCAAAAACAAATCCACAATGAAATGAACAGTGCTTAATTATTGTTGACAAAAATATATTGATTAATCTCGTTTATTATCTTTACTAATAAAGTGCTTAATCAATTATGAAGTTACGATACATTCCATCTAGGTTAAGACAGGATCATCAAAAAATCCGCCCAGAGAACAAACAAAGCTGCTCTTGATACGAATCATTTATTAACAATAATACAATAACTATCAAAACTATATATAGAATGTTAGATTCTTAGCATATATAATGTGAAGGACTCTTCCTCATGTCCATGTGTATGTGGCTCTATGTAATTAACAATTAAGGCTTAGGATGCATGCATGATATTCCATAATTAATTACTACTTGCTCAACTTGCAAATTCATTCTTTCACTATATATTCATCTAACGTTGCAAATGGATGCTTACTAAGCGGACAATGACTAATGTCAAGCATTAATGCATGTGAATTCATAATTGCATTAAACAAGCTTGAAGACACAAACCTGTATCTATATCAATTAATTCAAGCGGATCATCCCAAGTACATATGACCATGAAATGGTATTAGCGAGTAATATTAATAGGCGATTATATAGGTGGCGGGATTGATCGATGGTCTAGTAACAGCTTCATTGGCGATGGTGGTCTAAGCTTCTAATTACCCATTCTAGTAGTTTCTGAAGGGTGCGCCATTGATAGGAGCGGCAGATTGTGCCTCCAAAAACATTGTCTGCCGGAAGGGGTTGAAAATATCTCCAGCTTCCATCATGCCTTCCGCTGCAGAACGATAATAAAATTTCAGTTTCTTCAGCCAGCAACGACACTTGAGCTTCAAGGAGTTTATTTGGACACGCCTAAACAATCCTTGGCGCTTCTCCGGACCTAGTTGTATCGTGGGCAGTCTCCTCCTCCTCAACGATAGCCCCCGACGGGAGATGGTGGTGCGAGAGTGTAATCCATGGGCTCTCATTTTGTGAGAAGTTGTGAGTGAGTAGAAGAGAGTAGGGCAAATGAAAAATACTTCATTTACTTATAAATAAAATTTTTTGAGTGATTTATTTTGTATGGTTCTGTCAAATTTTTGAAGGAGAATAATGCTATTCCGATCGTATTCAGGTTGTGGCGTTTATCCTGGAAGCTTGTTAATTAGTCATTTAGGTATTGGGTTTTTGGGTTGAAAAAAGCATTTATATTGTATAAGAAAGAGGGGAAATGGGAACAAAAAAAAGCTTCCAAAATATTGATTGATCTCATGATAGAAAATAGTAATTCCTCCAATTTCTGGCCTCTTTCAAAAATGTTTTTTCAATTGTTTTTTTTTGGAGATTGCAGTTTAGTTGCCTGCAAATATTCCAAACAGATTGAGAATATCGGCATTTTTTTTAAAAGCATGTAAATCTAAGCACACAAAGGTTTCCAATCTTTGATGATAATAGTATATACAAATATGGGAACTAGTCAAGAATTGGTGTTCCTCGTCTCCTCTTGTGTGTTTTTGTCAATTGTCGTTCATCGAGATTGCACTTTCACTTGCTGCCCTTGAATTATTCAAATTCAAGTACCAAAGTACAATTTGTTTACTTTCTGAAAACACTAGATCTTACATATAGCTACAAACACAAAACATACTTGTAGATTATTTTCGTTCTAAACTGGTGTTTTGATTCCTACTTAAGAAAACAATTAAGACTGGAAGATATTCCCCCTCACGTAATTGGTAGGCGCATGCATCATGCATGCAATGACTAATTAGTTAGTCATCCCAGAGAGATGAAACCTATACCTAAGTTGACAAGATATTGAATGAAACGGTTATGTCATGTATAGAAATGAAACTGGTTTATGATATGAGGAATGCATCTTGCCTTTGAAAGCTTCGTATCTGCTTCTATTTATAGGCAGAAATTAGAAGAAACATGCCAAAACTTTTACATCAAAAGTCCATCTGACCATCTTAAAAAATCTACATATTTTCGACTGAAATTTATTGTACATGGGTAAACAACTGTTGGTTGTCATTTGCAAAATTATGCTCTTCATTATTGGAAAGGTCCCAAGTCCATCTAACAGAATATCAAGCTGTACAGTTGATTTACATATCAAATTAAACTGCTGATGGATGTTTATATATGAATTTTAATTTCATGCCTATGCATTTCATTTACTCACATAATAAAGCTTCATAGTATAAAATCTAAAATCAAATATTAGCTGAAATGTTAATATGTGGTGTATTATTGTTAATCGCAGCTAATATGTCGAAGTTGCTAAATTAAGTAAAATTAAGAGCACTAATCAACAACAAAATAACCAATTAATCTTCAAACTAAATTGTTAAAACCGTAATCAGCAAATAGCGTCCCATTGCAGGCCTATGGCCCAGACAATTGCCAGTTTGGCACAATGATAGCCCATTGTACCCAGCCCATACTACATGTTAGGCTTAACCGCATTAAACCGAACCCGAATAGGAAATCTCACCGTCCGTCGCCATTCTGATTTCTAATTCGGTAATTCTCTACAAATTCAGCTGAGCAAAGCAAAATTCCCTAGAAAATTCTACTGATAAATCAAGCAACCAGCATTCATCGCTGTTTACTCGCACTGACAATGGACACAGATGTGAATATGGTTCCCGCCGGCGAAGAATCTTCGTTCGCTGCAGTTGCTTCAACGTCTTCTTCTTCGTCGACCAAAAAGACCAAGCGATTCGAGATCAAGAAGTGGAATGCTGTCGCTCTTTGGGCTTGGGGTCTATAATTCTTCTTCCTTTGAAACCTTCAATTTTGTTTTTCCGATTAATTAGGAGGTTTTTTTTTTTTTTTTTTTTAAAAAATTTGGCTTCGTTAGGGTTTATATCAAGTTCTGATTTTAATGGGGTTTGTTTCTATGCAGATATTGTTGTGGATAATTGTGCAATTTGCAGGAATCATATCATGGATCTCTGTGAGTTCTTTGAACGATTTCTCAGTTTACAGTAAATTGGAGTATCACCATCTTTATTTTCGTTCATTGAAGATTAAAATACTCTGTTTCCAGGTATTGAGTGCCAGGCTAATCAGGCTAGTGCCACAAGTGAGGAGTGCACTGTTGCTTGGGGTATGTATTTGAACAATGTCACCACACTTTGTGAACTGTTTGAATTTAGGTTCAATGTTTGAGGCATAGCTTATATAGACACGAAGGAGTTGGGATTATATTTCTTGTAAATTTGTATCCTCTCTGGTAGGTGTATTGCATTAGAAATTGCATGTGGGCTTGTTTCTGCTGTGGGGGAAATCTCATTCTTGGGAATGACCTTGAATTGATAGTTATAAACCTATACAACTTAAAGATGTCTTCTCACGAATTGATTAAGAAAAGATGATTGCATAAAATTGAATATGATACTTTGACTTCCTTTTTTTTTTTTTTCAATAAGTTGATATTATGAATGAAAACTCATCATGATTTTCTTCCTTACTTCGTGGCATATTTCTGTGCTGAAAGCTGGGCATTGAAACAATTTTTTTATCTCTCAAGTGGTGGTTATCTATGAGAACTTTTGGATATCATACCACTTTTTATGTCTACCTGTTGATCCAAAATTGAGCTTCAATTGTTTTCTCTCATCCTTTTTCGTCTATCTTCACAGTTGCTTCTCTCTGCCACAACCTTTTCTTTTTCTTTTTCTTTTTCTTAGTGTCAATTTTTCTTGGCTGACTACATTTTATTTTCCTCTCTCTGGAGCATTTTCATGCCCATTGGATTGATGATTTTCCCTTAATGTATCTAGTAGTGAAGATTCCTGAAGTGAAGCATAGGTTAGTCACTGATGGCCGGAATCTATCTTGATTTCTTTTCCTCTTTCTCTGGTTGGCTTTCATTTCCTTCTCTATGAGATACAACAAAGTTAAGGCTTTCCAGTGTTAGATGACTCAGAGCACGTATTTTTTTTGACAGTAGTCTGATATTTCAAGTTGTGTGGTAATGATAAAAGTCCAACAAAAAAAATAATTTCTACTCATTTGTTTGATTGTGAGCTGAACTTTTTACTTTCTGGATATATTAGAAGTGCAAGATTAGAGAAAAAGTGCACAAATCTTTCAAACAAGTTTGAAGTGCATTGGCCTTATACTAAGGCCTTATGGCTGTAAATGTAAGCTTTTATTGTGTACTACACCGGATAACATTTCCTTTTTTCTATTGGCAATTATGAGTTTTCAGTATGTGAATCTTTTTGGTAAATTCAGAGTAGTTATAAGAAAACTTTCATTAATGAGTTAATGATGCCTTTTCCTTAACCATGTTTATGTGTACTTATATGACCTTGATTCATGTTTTTTAGGTGTGTGCAATCATGCTTTCCATTTTCACTGCATCAGCCGATGGCTCAAAACCCGTCAAGTATGCCCCCTAGGTATTGCTTTCATTATGTTCTATTTTCTTCTTTTTTTCGTTTCTTTTATTTATTTTCCATTCTGCATGTGTAGGTTCCAAACTAATCTTTGCTTTCTTTTGCAGACAATAGCGAGTGGGAGTTTCAGAAGTATGGTCACTAAAACGGGCAGCGTCACTAAAACGGGCAGCGAGAAACAATGGAGAGCAGACATTAGCTTAAAATGCACTTTATGCACTTATTTTGTTTTTCGAGAATAGTTTGTGATATTACTTTGTAATTTGCCTTTAATATTGAAATCATGTTCTCTTTGGCCAGACTCTGGATGAACACAGCTTCTGTAGTTCTTCATATTTAATAGACAATACGGGTATGAATTACTTTTTGGAGGTTGAAAACAGTTTGGTAACCTGTAACTAGTTTTATATGACAATTAGTTCCTCTTCATTTTTGGCTTGCATTATATTTATTCGAATGTTGCTCGTGATATGTTGCCTGTTGCTGTGATGCTGTTTTTTGTAATTAAATTCCTGTAGAATCCTGATAATTACCATATCGGTTAGTTGTTTTTCCTTTGTAGGAGTGGTAAGAAGCAAATTGCGGTCAGTGCATTAACAGGAAGGGGACTATGGTCATATTTCTCATTTTGAGAGTTTCGTTTTGTTTTTGATCCTGGGGTGTAAGCTTGAGATGCAACCTCTTTTGGTACGGGGTTTTGTTTGAACAAATAAGATTGTGAAGTTTTCTCTTAGATCTTTTATCTGGCCATAGGCAATTATAAAAGAGGATATGGCTTCGCATACTTCGGTCCCTCAAAAGATTCGGAAATTTCTCCAGTCCGCTTCAACACACTAGTGACTCATACGATCAAACCGTTTTGATTTTGCCAATAATTAGGTTTGAGTATCATCCATACCCACAGAAAAGGGTTCCAGAACTTAGAGAATTAGAATGGAAGTTCCATAAACTGAGTATTGCACTAGAATGGACTTACAGAAAGTACAAGTTAGAAGCTTCACATAAGAACAACACGCTAGAATGGACTTACAGTGTACAAGTTGGAAGCTTCACATAAGAACAACAGTTGCTCGGCCTTAAATCACATCCTATCTAAGCCGAGAGTGTTGATAGCTACAAGGTAGATACGGAACAAAAGTAAAACCGGAATACAAAGAGGCATGAAGTATCGTATCCTAGTAAAGCAGAATCGAGTTGAATGTGCAAATACATCCAAGATTCAACATAGAAGGTACGAATTAACTCTATAGGATTATTAGCAACGTTGTCTGATATGCCAAATTCTGAACCGAGTTTTTGTACAATGCTATACAAATGGAGTAATTCTTCTTGCATCCACTCATTTTCCCTGTTTCAGTTTCAGATATGATAACACTCCGCGCTATAGCATCCTCATTCTTGATTCATCTGTTCAAATAATTTACACCCTTATTGCTCTGCTCTGCTCTGCAACTGTAATAACTTACGCCCTTATTGCTTTATTTCAACTCCAGCCCCCCAAAGCCCAAGCTCCTTCTCCTTGCAACAATCACATAGACTCCACAGATGAACTCGAACGCCAGACCACTGCAATTGGGCTTCGCACAACGTGCTCCCCATTGCTCCATTCTATTGATCCAAATGCAGAGCTAATCCCTCTATTGGTAACCCTCTCCAACCCAGCATCACTCGTAAATGTGACCTCGTAAGACACAGTCGGCTGAACTCCACTAAATATCAGCTTCCTAGGCGACACGCTCACCTCCACATGCGGAGGAGCATTCACTTTCACCTGGTACACAGCTCCTGCTTCACTTCCCACATTCGTAACATACCTCGTATACTTAACCGCGCCTCCGCGGGGACTAAAAACCACCGAAAACGATGGGTAATTCAAGTCTCCCGGAGTACTAAGTCCGGGCGATGGGCATTCCACTGCTTCCCTTAGTACCACTTGTATTTTCTTGCTGTCATATCCAATGGCGCACAGGAATGCCACGTAATCGCTGATTCCGATATCGTAGACCAAACCCGGGTTCAGAGCTTTGTTGGGATCCACGTGGCCCGATCCATGTACGAATGGCGTTGATTCTTCACCAGTGGCAAGGTCCGTAATATTCTTCCCAGCATTGTCCAAATTGTAAGCACTGGTCATTAGGGCTGACTTAATTGCGGCCGGGGCCCAATCGGGATGGGCCTTACGAAGCAGGGCCGCTAATCCACTCACGTGAGGACACGACATGGACGTTCCTGATATAATATTGAACTCCACTCTTCTCGGATCAATGTCCAAATTCGTTGGGCCAGCGAACCCGGTCCATGCCGCTAAGATATTCACTCCCGGAGCTATTACATCCGGTTTGAGAATCTCCGGCGTCAAATGGTTCGGGCCACGGCTCGAGAACGACGCAACACGCGGCGCCGACGGTGAGCCCCCTATCACCGTCCCTCGGAATACAATAGTCGCCTTCGGAGAAGGATCAGACTTGAGGTAGCTCTTAATCTTGTCCCCGACGGTTTGACCGACCATCGTAGCCGGGATCAGGTGCGAATCCGCAATGAGCTCCTCGCCGGAATCCGCCAGGTTCGCCAATATCATCCCCGAGCCGCCAGCCAATTTGACAGCGCTTCCCTTTGCGACCCTGGCATTACCACCACGATCACAAATGACAATCTTCCCGCTGACCTTTGAAGGGTCGAGTTGACCTTCGTAACAAAACTTGCTTCCGCAATCATCAGCATAAACCAACGGGAGCAAAGAATTTCCCAGTCCTTCGCCGGAGTACAAGGACACTCCACCAAAGGTTCTTCCGTTGCCGAGGACCACATCCGCCGGGAACTCCCGGTCGATGGTGGAAGCGCCCACGGTGAGAATCCAGGGAGCAATGTTCACTACAGTATAGGGATCAGGGCCTGAATTCCCGGCGGAACAGGACACGACAATCCCCTGCTTGGCAGCTGCAAAAGCGCCAATTGCAATAGAATCATGATCATATGGTGGAGCATAACCGGTGGCACCCACAGACAGCGAGATGACATGAACCCCGTCATAAATGGCGTCATCCATGGCCGCTAATATATCAGAGTCGAAACATCCAGCGCTCCAACAGATCTTATAAGCTGCAATCCTAGCCTTGGTCGCCATGCCTCTAGCCTCGCCCCGGGCGTATTCGTAGAAACTGGCGTTGTTAACCACCGATCCTGCCGCAGTGGACGCCGTATGCGTTCCATGGCCTTCTGTATCTCTAGGAGAAGTTGATTCTCCGGCTTCTTCCAAGGTACATCCCAAGTAGGCCTCGTAACCTTTGTAATAAGATTTTGCGCCGATGATTTTTTTGTTGCAGGAGCTGGGAGGAAAGTCCGGTCCGGTGACGCATTGACCTCTCCAAGTGGAAGGGACAGCAGGAAGATCCTCATCGGAGAAGCTAGGACGTTCAGGCCAGATGCCGGTGTCGAGGACGCCGATGATGACGTCTTCGGCGTAGTGGGAGTTAGGCCAGATGCCATAGGAGTCCTCTAAGCCGAGGAAAACAGGAGTGTGGGTGGTGTGGAGTTTGCGGATACCGTCGGGGACGACGGACAGGATGCCACGAAAGCCTCTGAGCTCAGAGGCTTGTTTGGAGGTGAGGCGGGCGGAGAAGCCATGGGCAGCGAGGTCGTAGGTGTAGAGGAGTTTGGTAGGGTGAGGGGAGAGATGGGAGAGGGATCCGAGAATAGAGGAGTACCAGTGATGGTGGGTGGTGAAAACGTGGGGCTTATCAGATTTTAAGACATGGATGATAAAGGTCTCCGGGGGGTCGGACGAGGGGTCTGCTCCGATTTTTGATGCAGGTATGGACGATAATGCTAGGAAGAAGAGGAGACGGAGGAGGAAGGAGAGCATGGTGGAAGAGATTCCAAATCAAAGCCAAGTGGAAAGGGGATGGAGCGATGAAGCGATGAAGCGATGAAGCGATGAAGAAAGAGTAAAGAATTGAAGATACTGTTGCGGAGAAGCTTAGTTGGACTAAGAAAAAGGAATCGTTTATTGACTATGATTGGGGGACATGGGTCGTTACGTTATTCAACGTTGAAAAATTAGAAGTTAACTGTAGTAAATAAATATCTTAATTAAAGAGATATTTTCATCTATTGTTATTTTATTTATAGTTGCAAGAAGAGGGAACATTTACGTTGTTTGGGTGGATGGGAATGGGCCGCCTACCTATCTTTCTTGCTACCCCATCAAGCCATTAACCGCAATCACGAAAGATGGGACCTTCTTTAAACTAAAATGGGAAGGAATGATGGGTTCGGATGGATTATATTTTCAAATTTGTTTTTGCGTTTTTTTTTTAATATAATAATAATTGCCAGGTAAAAAATGTTATAAAAATTGTGAGTTTTTTAATATAATAATTACAATATAGAGAATATTATGATGATTGTTATGGGAATTGCGAGCTTTTTTATATAATAATTATGATATAGAAAATGTTATAATGACCGAAGATAAACTCTGTATGATGAACCTATCGCTGATTCTAAGCATGATTCATCCCAGTTGCATTCGTTCAATCATCAATAACAATAATGACATTTTTCTGAGGGTTGTTCATAAACCGATAGCAAATTTCTCACTGTCCTGGAGAACTACAATCAATCTCCCTTTGACAAATTTACAACAAGAGATGTTTCGCAGCAGTGGTTACTTAAAACCCAAGTTGTAAACACAACTGCATCGTTCAATGCCAAATGTTGAATAATAATAACGATTCAGCAAGCATATAATATGACGGTACATCAGTGGTGAATTTATTATAGATCACAAGGACCATTTACTCAAGGCAATCTACCAAGGCTACACTACAAGAAAGAATCCAACACATGCGTTTCTAAATGTCAGCTGCTGTCAAGACTTAAAACCAATCTACAAAGAGAAAAGATGAGCGAACTAATGCTATGTTATCACCGTGAGATATTCACCTGGAATGAGGGACTAAGATACAAGTAAAATTTTGAGATGAGGTCCCATCCAAAAATCTAAAATTCAGGGCATAATAATAGCCACATTATATTCTAGCTTCCTATACCTTCTTATACATTGACAATGTGACACAACTAGTTAATAGGCAAAATCATCTCACTTCATCAACTTAATCCGACCAAGGAAAAGATTCCCATTGCACTGCAAATCCTTACAGATAAAAATATCAAATATATGGAAACGAGGCCAGTTCCAAGCATCTTGCTAGGCCGCATGTCATTCTTGGGTAGAACAACTAACGCCCATACGAGTCCTGCCATAAGGAATGCCATGGTGTAATACAAGCTAGTGTCCTGTGGAAGTATGAACACACCTGGTTCTTTGGACCAGGCTCCCAGCAACATTGAGAGCCCCAACCCAATTAGGGTGTTAAACATGGGACCTGCATAACATCCAGACATGGCAATCTGCACACCATCCCCACCATTTATTGCCAATGCGACATTTGACACCAAATCACCCATTGAATTACCCCATGCCAATACAGTTAGCCCCAGAATTGAAGGATTAACACCAAAGACAACACCCAGACAAACCAAGAGAGCAACAAGCTCGTTTGCAATCATGTAAAACCAAACTATACTCATTAAAAATCCTCCTAAAACCCAAGGTAGCAAAAACTTCTGAGGTGGATGATCTGAATCTGTATACTTGTAGGCAAGAATACCAAGCATGCAGCCAACTGAAACACCAAAAAAGTATACAATTTCCCAGCTTTGATGACTTGAATCGTCAAGGGAATTCCACAGACATGCCAGAAGAATTGGAGCCAATGAAGCACTGGCTACCGCGTAGGGCTTCGACCAACTTTCCTCCTCAACTAGAGGAATTGTTAGTTGTCTTGGCACTGTCAAAGGCAACTCCAGAAGTGCGCATAACTTAGAGCAGGAGAACGACGAGTTTTCAATCTCTATGCCCTCATCATTCCATCCCCACAATGGCCTGTCCCCATCAAGCACCTTGAGCGAATGGTTTGAAAATATAGCCACATTCGAGGCCCACATCCACTGAGGTAAGGAATTATGTGACTGAAATCCATCACTTCCAGTCTCAAAGTCAAGTAAAGGGTTGTAAAAAGATTCCTCCTCTAGGTTTCCTTGAGAAAATATGCTTCCTCTAACGGGAAGGAGTGGTGTCACAGCATCCAACTTTAACCGCTGCACCTGCTTCCGCAAGATTTCGTTAGCAGCAACAGCAAAGGCATAAACCACATATATCATCAGATATGCAATGGCACCGCCAACACTAACTTTACCAACAATTAAGATCACAAATAGTGATGCTAAAGCCACAAAGAAAAAGACAATATCCCGAATGAAACAAATTCGATCAATCTGAGAAGATTGATCAGCAACACATAAAGACACAGCACCAGCAACAATGCAAGTGACAAAGACTGCACCACCAAGAACACTATTTAGCCCTACTTCTCCAGTTCCAGTTCCCACAAATGCAGCTATACTTGCAAAGACATCTGGAGCACCATTCCCAAGTGGAAGAAGAGCAACCCCAGCTACTGAAGGGGACAGCTTCAATAAGCTAGAAAGCTTCTCCAAAGAACAACAAAAGTAATCCGCAGCTGTATTACCCAAGAGATAGAACAATGCAACAAGCCAAACGAACAAAACTACAAATGCCCATGAACTTCCGTTGCAACTGCAATAGTAAAACTTCATATAATCCAATAACCCACCCGACGAGCACTGTGGATGAGCTTTCAAGAAATCACAGCTACTCTTAAAACCACTGTGCTCAAACAAACCAGAGCAAAATTCAGGGTGTTGCACGGATAAACTATTAGGATCGGAATGATTAACAGGGGCCGAAGAATTAAGACTCAGTTCCAGCATTTGACGATGATTCATCACTGTATATCCATTAAATCCGCTTCTAGAATTCCATCGCCGATTATAAGCCAACGATGAAGAATTTCTTACAAAATGGTTCCGAATAACATCTTGACGGTTGTAAAAGAAGAAAACTAGGATAAGTGTACAAAACCCATTTAAAAAAATCCGACCTTGGGGTCTCGTTTTATTGTAAATTCCCATCGATTGCCTCATTCTCATATTTACACCTCGGTCTTTACACATTTACAGAGAGATTCGAAAAAACTAGACAGCAAGGTAAATTGGAGTAGGGTTTCATTCATTAAAAAACGAAACCCAGAAGGGCCAACACGGCGATCGGGGTATGAAATTGATTGGAGAAAAGAAAAAGATGTATAAAAATTTGATGAAGACAGGAGTTGGGTTCTTACCTATGGAAGTCCAGGTGATCGTTGGAGAACCCACAAAAACAATTTGAGGGTTTATAGGACGAAAGCTGCCTATGGAAATCTAACGAATTAGTGGCATCCAAGCAAAGACAACTTCTCTATTAAGATGGTTTTGGAATTTCTTGACTTGGAGAGGCTTTCCGAGAAGTTTCTCACAGCCGATCTTCTGGCGTTTGGTGGAGGAGCTCTCCTCTGACCTCTCTTCAATTTGTCCTTATTTTTGTTTTCTTTTCGTATCTTTTACCATGCCACCTCCACCGTTTCGAGCTAGCAGAAAAGTAAAAATTTATTTACACACAAAGAATTATAATTTCAAGTCTCGAAACATCTCAACTCTCCAAAAATTTTTTTTGATAATTTTATTTTATTTTAATTATATTAAATATAATAGTATATACTTCATATAATATGAAATGAAATTTTCGTATTAATTAAAATATATATATATATATATATATGAAAAAAAAATGATCGAGACGAAATTCTACTTACCACCTTTCGGTGCTCTATGTAGAGGATAAATGTATAATTGCAAATTAATTTGCAACTCCTACATGTCATGTAATTTCATTGTGCCATATCATATCATTACTCTCTATTTATTTAGGGGCCTTAGCTGAGGGAAGGAAATGAGAAAAATAATGAAAATGATAATAACGAAGAATGATAATAGAGTCTTTCATTATAATTCTATTGGTTGATTTGTGTTGGGAAATGAAAATGATTATAAATTAATTGTAATAATTAGTATTAATTAATTAATTATTATAATATTAAATTAAATTAATTATTAATAAAAATATTATTAATTAAATCAATCTTAAGTAATTAATTAATATTAATTGTAATAATTAATATTAGTAAATGAGATTAATTCATATTAATTATAAGTAAATGAATGATTAATTAAATTAATCTTAGTTAGTTAATTTATTATTACTTAATAATAAGTTAATAATAAATTAATTTATATTAATTATTTAATTAGTATTAGTTAATTAATTAGTATTAATTATAATAACTAATATGAATTAATTAATTAGTTTTAGTTACTCAATTAGTTAGTAATAATTAGTAATTAATTAATATTATCAATTAAATATTTATAAATTAATTATACATTAATTATAATAATTACTATTAATAAAATGAGATTAATTAATTAATAATATTAAGTAAATAAATGATTAATTAAATTAATATTGATTAATTTATTTATTATTACTTTTAATAATAAATTAATTTATATTAATTATAATAATTAATATTAATTAATTAACTAATATTAATTAAAATAATTATTAGCAAACCCATATCCCTAACTTCCATACCCTCAAAGATTAGGAGATATGAACATTACTCCATATGAAGAAATGAAACGTCTTTTCAAGTGAGTTAGAGAATTTCATTTTCTTCAACCAACCAACCAATCTCAATCACTATCAAATCTATATCCCCATTCTCCCCCCTCCTAGTTATGACGGAGAAAGGTCGTACCATATAAACTCTTTTTAATAATTTAAAAATGGCTAACTCTAAACAAAGTTAAAACATAAGAGTTATTTTTCCCCCCCTTTTTTTTTTTGTTGGTTTTGTACGAATTTAGGACATGTATGGGTAAGCATCTCAATTTTTTAAATATATTTTTATAATTTTTTATACATATCCTATTATACAATTACTAATTTAAAAAATATAAAAACACATTTTAAAATATTATTCACATTAATATTTCATGCTACGTCTTTACATTTTTAATATGCCTTTTGTTTAGAAATTATGAAAATGCAAAATGGATGCATTTCACGTTCTTTCACTGTCATCTCTCTTCCGTGTTTCACTTGCACAAGTCATTTATTATCATGGTTCTCAAAACTTCTAAAATAAACAAAAGGTTTAATTAAATAACAAATTTATTACATTATAACAAAATGCTCTTTTCAACCTTTTAAATTTAAACTACATTTGTAGTCTCTCAAATTTCATATTAGACTTTAGTGAAGCATAAAATTAGAAGAAAAGGACATTTAAGTGATTAGGTGATCAATTTTAATTAACAAAAAACACTAAAAATGTGCATTTCGAATCCTAAAGAAACAATAAAGATGATTCCTTAAAACTAAGCCAACTTTTGCCTAATTAATCCTAAAGAAAAGTAAAACTTTTTCAAAACATCCCACCGCAGCAAAAAGGGGAATGATGCGTACGAAATGGTACAAAAGGCTAGTGCGCCTTGGGGAGGTCACAGGTCAGCCAAGTTGTGTATATCCGCCACGATTATCCTTATCGTTACTGGGATCCATCGGTGATTGCGCACGTAAATTAAAATGCGTAATATTAATCTCTCTGTCCATTAAAATGGTTATATCAATTCGCAGACTATGTAGGATTCAATCGTTTTGAAACAAACTGAAAAATGAAAAGGATTGGAGTATTTTAAGGTAAAGTTGAACAAATTATTGTTTCATTTGGACAAAAAACAAAAATGCTCAGTGAAACAGATAGCAACTGATACGTCTCTTCATTTATTATTAAGGAAAGAAGCACCCGTAGTAGCACCGAACCCATAATCCCACTTCGTCATCATCTCCACCAGCTTAAAGATTTGGCATTTGATCCAGAGCTGCTCTTTTGCAACTCCATTATTTTCAAGATTTTGATTGCGGGTAAGTCGCCGATCATCCCTTCTGTTTAGATTTTCTTTAATGTTGAGATGTATTTTTACCGAGGAAACAGTAATACTGCAAATTGGATAATGCAGAGATGAGTTTCGGGAAGAAAGAGTACGAGTTTCTCAACGAGATCGGTATCGGCCCTCGTAACCATGGGTGCTTCGTCGATGGCACCTGGAGGGGAAGTGGCCCTCTTGTTTCTTCCGTGAATCCTGCCAACAATCAGGTATTTTTATTCATTCTTGATTTTTTTTGTTCTATTGGAATATCTCTCTAACTCCAATCTTAGATGAACATTTATTCTCGTTGAACTTATGTTTCAAATTGGCAAAACCAATTAGCATCTCGTAGTTGGGTTATTTCAATATTATGTTTACTTTGATGAACACAAAATGAGAGTAGTGTACTATTATGAAAATTGTTCTTGAGATATGGCTTTTCTAAGCTTTTCTTATCAACATACATTCTCTGATATTTGTGGTTCGTTTATGGATAGATTACTTAAGGCTCTTTTTCCTGATTCAGAAAATTGCAGAGGTTGTTGAGTGCTCCACAGAAGATTATCAAGATGGTCTGAAAGCTTGCTTCGAAGCTACAAAAATATGGATGCAGGTCTCTTCATCACTTACAGTAGTTAGAAACAAAGTTTTCAACTTGGAATTTGCTTCAAAAATTTGTGTTTCAGAAATGGCAATAAAAATTGAAAGATGTTGTATGCAATATTCTTTACACAAGCGCCATTAAATATTCTGTTTTCGCGTTTCAGATTCCTGCTCCAAAAAGAGGTGATATCGTCAGGCAAATTGGTGATGCATTGAGAGTCAAACTTGAGCAACTTGGTCGGCTTGTGTCACTTGAGATGGGGAAGATACTTGCTGAAGGGATAGGAGAGGTTCAAGTGGGTATTTATTTCTGTTTTCATTTGATGATTCCGCATTTAAAAATGTCTATCTTCTTCATTTTACTTGTTTATATCACCATGTTATATTACTTGCTTAAAGTAAATCACTTATAAGTAACAATTTCTAATTTCAAATCACTGCAGGAGATCATCGATATGTGTGACTTTGCAGTGGGATTGAGTCGACAATTGAATGGATCGATCATTCCTTCGGAACGTAAGCTCAACCTTTTCTGCACTTTCTATAGGACATAAACCCTGAAATTTTATTCCTGTCACAAATTGTTAATATATTCTTGACTTTTAACAATCTCTTGCTCATGATCTTTTTTGAATAGTTGCTTATGTTTAATGTTACTGTCCAACTATTTTTACTGCAGTGGAGCTCTTGGTTTTAACTTTTGAATTTTATATTCTTGACAATAATACATTTTCTTCATCATTCACCAACAAAAGGCCTTACCCAAATTCATTGTTGGCACAATTTGAACAGGTCCCAATCACATGATGTTTGAGGTGTGCGGATTTTCATTCTCATAGATTCCGAAAAAGTAAACATTTTCCTATTAGTATATGTGTTGTTGTTCACAAAGATGATATGTGCAGATGTGGAATCCTCTCGGAATAGTTGGTGTAATTACTGCTTTCAACTTCCCTTGTGCTGTTCTAGGTGAGAAATTATTCACATACCTGGTTACCTTGGATGTTTATTTTGATCAGGGTAATAATTGCAAGCAAGTAGGAACTTTTCCTTCTTGTTTTTTCCCTTTTCCAAGTACTTCAATAACTCTTGACATTGTGGTTTTTATTTATTGCTTCTGTATGTGATGCTATCTGTTTTAGTCTGAAATTTGCATTCTGAAGTATTCATGAACAAAAACACACCGATATTACTAATCTTAGCATGTTGCAAACGTAGTTAAAGTATTCTTTATTTTAGTTCCATAAATTTTGACCTTCAAACAATTCCACAAGGTCTAAATGTTGTTCCCACTTCTTTCTGCTGTAACTTTTGCTTTCAATTGCTTATTCAGGATGGAATGCGTGCATTGCTCTGGTTTGTGGCAATTGTGTTGTCTGGTAAGTCTATCATGATATTCTTCTTTCTAAGAGTAAGTAATTAATGAGACACACAGTGGTTTACCATGAGGTGGAGTTCAAACTTACCGCTCCATTGTGGAATTTCACTTATTCGTGGTATCCTAGTCTCATCTCTGGTTACCCATCTAAGTGCTTATGTATTTCCATGTATACGTTGCAATTTATACTCCTCATAACGTATGGGCATATTTTGTTGGCTTAATGTGTATAAAGCCCTACCTGAGTCTTTTGCATGGCACGATGACAGGAAAGGGGCCCCAACTACGTCTTTGGTCACAGTAGCAGTGACAAAACTTGTTGCTGAGGTGTTGGAGAGAAATAATTTACCAGGTGCCATTTTTACTGCATTTTGTGGAGGTGCTGAAATTGGCCAAGCCATGGCAAAAGATGTGCGCATTCCTTTAGTTTCATTTACAGGCAGTACAAAGGTACTAAACAACATTTTGTACACAGATTCTTATGATTTTTATGGACTATTTCTTGAAGTGATTTCTGTTTACACAATCCCTGTCTATTAAAAGATATCAATTTTTGCTTACCTGACAAGTATCCGCATCCTCTAATACTGTTTGAGAGTCGTATGTAGCACACAATATGGCTTAGTGAAGCTCCTTAAGTAAGATAGTCTTAGTGATTGATGGTGTAAATCTCTCCCTCCAGTCATCAACTTGGAACCACTTCTTATAAAGAAGGCACGTAGCATATATTGGAATACCCCCTTTTTCAGTGATACTGAATCAATTCTATGCCCAATAATGATTTTTCATCCAGCAGTAGCGTGTTATGTTGACCCGAGTCTTACTGGCTTGAGACACAGAAATAGCCTGTCTTAAATGCCTTTTGAATCCTAGAAGTGGCTACCTCAAGCTCACGTTTGCATTTTTATGATTATTATTATTACTGTAATAGTAATTTTGTAAGATCTATCATGTTTACTTTGTGGCTGACCACTTATTGTTGTTTATGCCTACAACAGGTGGGTCTAATGGTTCAACAGACTGTGCATCAAAGGTTTGGTAAATGCTTGCTTGAACTAAGTGGAAATAATGCTATAGTTGTCATGGATGATGCCGATATCGAACTTGCAGCTCGTTCTGTTTTATTTGCAGCTGTTGGCACAGCTGGTCAGCGTTGTACAACTTGTCGGAGACTGGTAGTTTTTGTTATGTTTCTAGTATTTTGAAGCAATTCTTTTTGTTATTTAGTTGGTTTGAGATTGAGCCAAAATTTACATCTAGCCTTTAATAATCAAATTTAATTAGTTGTCTTCCTTTTTACTTTGATGATGTAGCTTCTTCATGAGGGTATATATAATCAAGTTCTTGGCCGACTCCTGGATTCATACAATCATGTTAAAATAGGAGATCCTTTGGAAATGGGTACACTGCTCGGGCCACTTCATACTCGCGCTTCAAAGGAGAATTTTGAGAAGGGGATTAAGGCAATTATATCTCAGGTATGAAGTTTCTGACATGTCATCTTTTTCAATCTGCTGCTCTTTAGATGCTCCTTTGTTTCTAAATTTTCAGCTTTTTAGTTTCACACAAATTCTAGGAATCAGGCTTGCATTTACTTGATGAAAAGGGAAACGCTTAGAAGCAGTGATCATCTATTCAAATCTTAGAAGTAGTTGTTCAAGAGTCCATGTTTCATCCTTGTGCCTGAAGTATGATCCAAAATCGCCCAAGCTTACTCCTATCACTTATTTTACAAAAATCCAAACTTTATGCTTCCAGTGCTTGTTACACAATTCCAACTGCATCCATTATCATCTGACATCAAATCAGATTGTAAGGATTAAATTTAGGAAGACGAACCAATGTTCCTATTCTTCTCCTGATTTAGCACTCTCTCTTTATTTTTCCCTGTTTTCTTTTGTTAGAGGTGTGTTGTGTCTTTAATGTTAGTTTGGTGCTGTAGTTTCACTTACTTTAGCAACTTTTGATAGCCTGATTATAAGCTAATGTTTGCAGGGTGGAAAGATCTTGACAGGTGGTTCTGTTATAGAATCAGAAGGAAACTTTGTTCAACCTACAATAGTTGAAATTTCTCCAGATGCTGAAGTAGTCAAGGAGGAACTTTTTGGTCCTGTTCTTTATGTTATGAAATTTCAGGTATGCTTGTAAAATGTATTCCTCTTAAATATGACAGTGCATTTTCTATCAACAGCAACAACTAAGTCTTTATCCCTCTAGTGCATTTTCTATCGACCCAAGTCATTTCTATTTTGAATTACCTCACATTTGCAGACTCTTAAGGAAGCAATAGAAATAAACAACTCTGTACCTCAAGGCCTAAGCAGCTCCATCTTCACCCGTAGACCTGATGTTATTTTCAGATGGACTGGGTGAGTAATTAAGTTCTGTTCAGTCATCTATACTTGGTTCATCTCACTTCTTTCAACTTAAATGTCTTGCTTCATTTGCTGGCTCGGGAACAGATATTTTTTCCTTTTGAACTTGGTGACATTTAAAAATCTTATTTAAATTTTCTCTTGCACTACTCAAATTCATTACTAATCTTGTCATCACCATCTAGAGTTCTGTTTGTGACAGTTTTGCTCTCTTAATTTTCTTGCTTTGGTTGTGACAATGCTTATTTGTGCAGGCCTTTAGGAAGCGATTGTGGGATTGTGAATGTTAATATACCGACCAATGGTGCTGAAATTGGAGGAGCATTTGGTGGTGAAAAAGCTACCGGAGGAGGGCGAGAGGCTGGAAGTGATTCTTGGAAACAATATATGAGACGCTCTACTTGGTAAACCTAAAAATGGAAATTTTATTTATCTCATCAGTTGTTTTCTTCGTATTAAGCTTCCCTAAATGATGCCAGACTTAGTTTCTTATCTCCCATGTTTCACATGCAATTTTACAACTTTACCATGTAACAATTCCTTCATATAGCGTAGGGCTCAAATGCTTTTCAATTAAAACCTAACCCAGGTTAATGCCATTTACAGCACGCTCAATTATGGGAGTGATCTGCCACTGGCTCAGGGAATCAACTTTGGTTGGTGAGTCTTCTTCCTGCTTTGACTATGAGACTTTCTTGCCTTGTGCCTATCATCATTATACTAATCTTTTATTGGAGATGCGTTGCATATTTTTGATAACTTGGTTCTCTTTTGCAGAACTTAAAACATGTGCTAGTGCAGGACCTTTTCTGAGATGGTTTCTTGTCTTGCTACCATACTGTGATGCTGGATCATGGGATGTTTGCGATTCCGCAGCAGAGGAACGTTGTGAAATTATGGGGAAATTAAAATGGACATTTAAAGTTTGTTCCATAGTCCACCTCATTGATTATGGTCTCCATTATTCCTCCCTTCCCTAATATCTTCTAACTTCTGTCGACATGCCAAGTTAAAATAACCACATGGCTGCCTTTCAAGTTCATAATATGCGCTTTGCCGCAGGAGCTCATGATTAATGATTGGCATTGTTTTATTCTACTTTGGATATTTTCTTGGTATATCAGTTGGTGAATGGTTGGGTTTGGAATGAATGTAGCAGTGCTGAGAATGGGTCTTCTTGAATGAAGAAACACCTACCCAAAAACTTTACAGACCAAAATTATGACCAGCAACTTAAACATTATAATAAAGTACATTCAAGTTCAGTACATTTGGTCTCTCCTCCAGAACTTACCCTAACCAGGGAAGTCTATTTTCCAGAACTTGGCCAAACAGATAAGGGCTAATGTTATGATTTGATTTCTTTGTGATGAAAAATGGGGTTCCCCAAAAATTTAAAACAATAAAAATACACACCATGGTCAATTATTGGATGGTTCTTCTTCAGATAAACAATTGGATCCTCTATTTGTAGTTTCAGGTGTTGGATCATTCAACAACGTAAAAAATTATTTTGGTTATCAAAAGAAGTGCAATCCATTAAAATACTAGCATAGCACTTTTGCCCCCTATCATTCAACTTGCATTATTGAGTCGGCGGCAAAAAACAATTCAAATCCATCCACAAACTCCAGTCTCCACCAGCACTTGGGACCAATGCCCACTTCGACCCAAAATTGGAGTAAAGACGAGTGAATTATTGAGAGTCTGTTGTCTGCAAGGTTTGGATGATTGAGTTGGAGCCCTGGCGTGGAGTTTTTACGAGAGATGAAGTTCAAGTGTAACAATATGGACCAGAAAATTGTCGAGATCATACGAGGGAAGTTTGCCATTTGCATTACAGGCCAAGTTAGGAGACAACATAAGGTCCCATGACGAGTTGCTGTAGCTTCCTAGTGTTTACTAAGAGACATGGATGGACACTGTCACTGATTGATCTTCAGTAAGAATTCCTGCATCCATCAATCGCCATCCCACTACGATTCAGATTATTGAATTTTCAACTTTGAATGCATGAAAAAGAAGGAAAATCCCATCACCATTCATTTATTTGCCAAGTCATTGGAACCATTGCGGATCAGTTTCACATGCATTCTGCCACCAAATTCAGAGGCATTCATTATCCAGGAACTAGACAACTCCAAACCAGAACAAGAAGTCTTACGTGGAAAAATTAGGAGCCCTTGATTGAAATCCAGAACCAAAAATTGAGATGTTAAAGATGGAAATGGTGAGACGACTTATGAATGACAAGATGGCCAAAACTAATCACACCAAACCCTTTAATGCTATACCAGTGGTACTTCCCGTGCACTGAAAACAAAATTCATGATTCTAACTCTACAAGTCCAGCAATAAAACCACAACCAAAAGGGCCATCATCACCTAACCCATCCATCATGAACAGTGGCAAATCAATTCTTCTGCTCCAGCATTGAATAGGAGGAGATTTAGTAAAATCTTTGTCCAATAGAAACAGAAATTATATTTTAGATTTGGTCCGATGTGAAAAAAATTTTGCCCATCAATTATGGAAATAACATTTTCGACAAATACAAGCTAGGGATTAAGTGTCCCGTATCTAAAAGTATGATCCAATACCACGCGGTTGATTCACAACACCACCAACGATGAAAAGTTCTCCGGTGTCAGCATAAATGGTGCGAAAAGAATCTATTGAAAAAAATAAAATAAAACCAATTGACACCATCAAAATTTATTTTAGATTGTATTGACACTGCATACCTAATTCTATATTCTAAGCCTTAATTTTTCAAGTTTTAAGTCATTCCACTTCCTATTGAACTCGGGTTAATGACACAGATGTGCTCCTGTTGAACTCTGGTTCATCACGAAAGAGGGTTCATAAATATATTTTTTTGTATTTTTTAAAATAATTTTTTTATATTTTTAATCCATTTTTTATTTTACAATTACTATTTATATAATACAAAAACACATACATGTCACTTCTTTTTTAAATTCACTTTATGATGAGTCATTTCACTTCTTTTTCAGTTTCACTTTAGGAGTGAGTCACTTCTTTTTTAAAATCTAGTAAATATAAAATAAAAAAATATTTTAATTTATATATGATGGGATCTAGTGGCAATGGTGAAGTGGGCAGGGGTTTTTGAAGAAAACACTAATTAGTTATTGCTATTTAATTAATTAACATAATAACACTTTTTTTTTTTGGTTTACAATTGACAAAATCTAAATTCACTACTAGTAATGTCTGTTTTTTTTTTTTTCCTTAAACCCATTTCTCTCATTTTGAGAGAATGTCTAATGATTAATTAATTATACTTAATCCATACTCATCGCTAATTCAGTCGGATTCCCCTTCAACTTCCACGCCATCAAACTCAGCCGAGTTAACCAAGTTCAAACTCGGCATACAACTATCCGAACGAGCCAGCGATGCCGGAAACCTACCATTCTTCATCGGACTACAAGGCATCGACCTCGTCGACTTAGGAGAATCCAAACTTTTCCTCAGTATCTGCCTAAAAGCAGAGATTAAATGGGTAGTGGGATCGGGCGGCGGTCCGGACGATCTAAACGTGTTGCGGAAGTTAACATGACGATTCATGGCTTCTTCTGTGCTTATCAGCCTTTCGCTGCGCACGATTTCGTCCTTCACCGCCTCCGAACAAAGCCCGCAAATCCATTTCCCTTGGTATCGTTCGCGAATTCTCTCGATATACTCCAACGTGCATTCTTCCGTCAGTCCGCAACATTCGCACGTTGCGAATTCCACGTCAATCGCCGCAAGCTGCACCGTCACGGCATGTGTATCCGCGGCGGATGTCACCCCGATTGAATCGCTGATCACCGAAGCAGACATCGTTGAAGCAGACATAGTTGAAATTAACTGAATTCAAATGGGAGTATAAAACATGAAGAACGATCAATTCGTAAAAAATATAATTGGTTCCTAAATAGAATTAAGATTCATATCCAAAATGAAACACGAAAGATTACCAGCAACAGCAAGAGCAGATCGAATTTGAACTTTGAATTGAACCAGAAAGTGTTAACAGAGAAAAAGTTTGAAACCGAAATTGATTGATCCGCTTCTGCTTCTGCTTAAGCTTATGTATTCCCTGATAAATACTCCTCCTATATATGTATATATGATTATCTTTCTTTCTCCCACTCGCCTACTTCAACGAGGGTTTCCTCCGGAATGAAAAATGCATACAGGACAGACATTTCTGACAAGATTCTCCAGGAAAACAGGCGACCCGCCTCCTCTGCCCCTCTATATCCTTCTTTCACAATCTGTCAATGGAAGAAACTGAGAAAACAACACACTCAGAAAATCATTCAGAACCAAACCAATTGGTTCCAATGATTGATCTGCAACAAAAAAACAAACGTATTACCAACAGTATTAGCAGCAGCCCACCAAGGAACAGAGAGAAATTTCTTGTTTTTTCCTTGAATTTGGGGAAGAAGAAAAACTTTGTAAAGGGAAGAAAAGGAGGCAATTGGGTGGGAGGGTGGGAGGGTGGAAGGGAGGGAGGCCATTAAAGGGGCAAAATAAAAAAAAAATTATAATGATTGGAGGAAAGGAGGGCGTGGACAGTGGAAAGTGGGGCCCAGGATTGAATCCACGTCATCAATTATGCTGTCCAAAAAAATTATAAAATTCTGGCCTCATATGATTGGATTGCCAGCTGCGCATGATCTGCCCTGTCCGAATTTTCTTCCTTCAACGAATCTGGGAATATTTGCTTCTTTAATTAAATTTTTTTTATTCTTTCTCTACCAATGGGACTTCGCCATGTGGCCGTTACCGACGTGTAGGCTTTATCTCCTCCGCCTCAGTCCGCCCATAATTGCGTTTACACGCTTTGGCTATTGCGAATGAATTGCACGGAAATTCGGAATTGGAAAATAGGAAAATTTGCTCTTTTGCTTCCAAAAACCGTTCAATAATTATTGTTCATTTAATGACATTGATCGCAGTAATCAATTAACAACTTGATCTAGATTGCTTTCTTTCTTATGGTTCACACGAAATCTTGTATCGTTTACTATAGTATGTTCTCAATAAAATCTTGTTTTGTTCTCTTTGATTTGCCCTATGAAAAAATATTATTTTTATTTTTAACACAGTAAGTTAATTATATAATTTTATTATTTTGCTTAAGATGTCTTTCTAACCGTTTTGAATTGCACAATTTTACTTGATACGATAGTTGCTGAAATTAAGAAATGTTGGATACGAGGAGATTTTGTTTTAATTTCTAATTCAAAATTCTATTTTATTCATTTTTTTTCCTTATTAACGAATATAACTCTTTAATACTTTTATTAATTGTAGTATGTCATTATAACTATCTTATCTAATTGAGTTTTGCCGATGTTGTGTTATCATAGTGCAATTAAAATTACGAAACATTCGTGTATTTAATTTATTTAGAGCTATTAAATAAAATCTATTCTTCTTAATCTTTGTTTGATACGTACACATATTTGATTATTATAATCAAGCTATATGTTTATTGTTATTTACCATCTCTTATAAAATTTAATTTAAGTACAACAGTTATTTGAGTAATATGATAAATGAATTTAATTTAAATAGAACAGTATTTGAAGAATTTGATACATTTCATTCACTTTCAAATTGGATTCAAATACAAATTATTGTTATCTTTGTCACTTTATTTCAATTTAAGTATAAATTACAATTATTATCAAACAACATAAAAGACGCACATAATTTGAATATCAATTTATCAAAACAAGTTTTGAAACTTTTATATCACACGTGATCTCTTAAAACGAGTTATATATCCTCCCATTTGAGAATCATTTAGCGAAATCTCATACTTATCTTTCTCAATATCCATCAAGTTTATTACTCTCAAACATATTTCTTGGATTATGAATAAAATATGAGAAACTTGGGAGATCATAAATTGGGTAACACACAAATTTTTTTTTATGAGTTAAATAGATGAAAAATTAAAAAATGCTAACTAGAATTTTTCTGAATTAACTCCTAATTATTTGTTAATACATACTTTTATGTATTATAAAATACTTTTTTCGCAAAATATATTGACAAATTAACTATATTAGACATCAAAAAGTTATAATTCTTCTTTTTTATTTGTAAGTTAGCAACTATATTAAACTTTTAGAATTTTTGATTATACATTTCAAGAATTTGAATTCTACATTTTTGTTCTTATGTGTTATCATTTTAAAATTTTAACAAAATTTGAAATTTGACATTCTCCTCCATTCGAATTTTTAATATATTATTTAAATAAAAACTTTGATTTTCAATATACATTGTTTTTTAAAACTTCTCTATAAAAATTTAATCATTATTTTTATTATTTAATTTAAAATAAAGTATTTATTTTTTCAATAAAAAAATAACAAATTACAATGCTAATTGTTTAAATAGCCACATAATACTATATATTTTTTCAATAATAATACACACCCGTGCTACTACATCGGAAGAAGTCTAGTTAATAAAGAAAATCACTACATACGCGGATACACACAATATTTAGTTCAATGAAAATTTTTAATTTTTTAAAGTCATGATTTTACTGCAGGGTAAGAAGAAAGAGAATCACTGCATGCATATTGCATACACTTAAATGTGATTCATTGAAAATTTTAACCTTTTTTAAGAATGTCTAAATATGTTAATGTATGGTGTGAGGAATTAATGGGACATAATTTTGAATCATTCATTAACAATCACAAATTATTCAGAATATAACATGATCTCCCATTTAGAATTGTCATGCCACATGAAGAAATTATATGTATCTTGAACAGTAGTGGGAGATGCAGTTATGCAACTCCAGCTCCCTCTTTCTCTGTCCATTCCTTATTGTCTCTTCATGGCCATACCAAACAGGACCCCATGTTCCACTTTCCCTGTTACATATGGTTGACATGCTGATCATAAAATTAATGTCATTTTAATTTTTTTCCTTCATTTTACACTCTTTTTTTCTCTTTTCTCCTATTTTCTCTTATTCTTAACCATTCCATTCAAATTAATTACCATATACGAATCTTGAACGTGTTTGAATTATATTTCAAAACATATCTTTTGTACTTTGTAAAATATATATATATTTTTTATTTTTAATACATATTATATTTCACAATTACTACATCCAAATTTACTATTTTTATTCGATTAAAGTTGAGATCAAATCTATTTATTAAAAAAATTGATTCGATATATTTTTTATATATTTTAAACGTAAAATTCCGTTTTAAAACGCATTTCATATCAACATTTATTCTTGAACAGTACAGCTTGAAGATAGATTTTTGTATTTTTAAGATTTGAATTTTAGAGCTGGGATTTTTGTGGCTTATTAAAAATTGGATACGATGTCATTTATCTAGAAGGAAATTGAAGTATGAGCTTGATTGGCGACAAAGAAATTGCAAGGAATAGATTGGGGGGTCTAAAAAAACACGTCCCATCACATGTTGAGTTGAGGAGGCTAATTATTTGATTCAAAGTTGAAGAAAGAGTAAAAACGACGCAATTGGATTTGGGGAATTCATCATGATTATTGGCTCTAGGCAACAATTTAAGTGGGGTTATAATGTTATATTATAGGCCTTATCGCTGGACCCTCGTGCCATCGTGGTTGCAAAAATTGATTGATGAGTCGCATTCATATGATGGTTTTTTATTACTATTAATTATTAGCATTGCATGAACCATGTTTTCTTTCTATCTTTCTTTTTTCTTTTTTCTTTTTTTAATTTCATGATTTTGAAAAGGACCTCCACTGTTTTGGGAACCCCTCTTCTTTTTTTCTTTTTTCTTTTTTCTTTTTTTTTGGGAAACTAAAAAATATAAAGTAATCTGTTTGGTCCACAAAAGAAAACAACAGAAAATAATTCATCAGACAATTTTGTATTAGAATGTGTGAAAATTTTAATGAATTTTTTTATAAAAAAAATTCATTAGAGGACAATTTTTTTAAAAAAATATATAAAAAGAATTTTGATGGAATTTAAATTTAAAATTTTAAAATAAAAAGTTATTTAAATATTTTATTTTTATGATTAAAAAAAATTAACTTTTTATAAATAAAAACACAAACCAAACATAACCCATGATGCTAGCTCATTATATATTGCTAGAATGATAATTTTTGTTAATAAACAACATTGATGTGTAAAATTTGGCAACTTCAGAGTTCTACATTACTATTATTAGAGTTTCACTCGCATTCCAAATTTCCAATACCGCACTTTTTGAGTTTTTTTAAGTCTAGCCCAATCGACAAACTTGAGAAAAAGAGTAGGAAAGTTTAATTAAAAAAATAAATAAATTATATTAATAGTAATATTTTTAATTAATATTTAAAAAAAAGGAAGTGGGAAGGAGTAAAAAACATTTAATTATATCACTAATAATATATTTTCATTGTTTATCGTTGACTTTTTTTGTCATTTAACAAAAGAAAAAAGACAAAAAGTAGAGGAGAAAAGAGCACTTGGTTACCCATTCCATCAATCTTGACATTATGTGCAAGCAATACTCACTTCACATTGACTACACGTTTCAGATAAGAGGCCCTGTTTTTGTCAAATTGGCCACTTGATTCAAGGCACTCCTCCAAGAGAACCAATTAGGGATGGTAAGGGTTTAATATCTGGATGTATTTTTCGTTTTGATATAGATTGTGATTGATATTTCGATAATAGTGCGTCGACATAGTCAATAGTAATTGTTAAAGTTTGTTGGGTCACTATAGCCAATTATATTAATTTTTTTTGTGTAGTCTTTTGTATAGGGTAACGTTGATATAATCAGTCTTGTATTGGTAATGTCCGTTCCTATGTGGTGTTGATCTTAAGTTAGGGAGAGCCAATAGCCTTACTTTAGGGGCTAACTTTGTACTGTTATTCATTTTCTAATAAAATTATTAACGTTCTCGTTAAAAAAAAAAAAAGAGAGAGAGTTTAACATGGACTAATAACTTCTGTAATACTTCTTTTGTTCTAAATTTTTTGGTATTATTTTTACTAATGATAATATATAACTCAAATTAAAAAAAAAAGAATAAGAATATAAAATTATATATTTAATTATACATTAAGTGTTTTATACCTTATCATTAAAAAAAATTATACCAAACCAAAGTGAATTATTTTTTTAAAACGAAAGGAGTAATGTGTTTCTTTTCGTTTTGAATTGAAAAGAACTGAGGTATTTAATTTTTGATGAAATATTTCGTACATTCGTTATATTATGATGTAGTTAGAGATAATTAAAAATAATAACGTATAATATAGAAATTAATTTATATATACGTAGGATGTGTGTGTATATATATTTATGTCTTGGAATTAGATTATTAAGCTAAAAATAATAATAAAGTAAATTACAAAATGTTTTTCTTAATTTTGACGTCAAGCGAGAGAGCTATGTAGGGTAATAGTTTCTTAGGCGCCAATAGTTCAATTGAATTATTAGAAGGTTATGTCCTTAACGATGTCATTATTAGAGCTTAAACCTTAATTTAACACCCACTATGACAAGTGGGTGAGCGGCGGATCAGCACTGGGACAATCCCAGTGGTTGTACTACATTATTAAATCCTCGTACGTGTTTGATTCCTAGTGGTGCAATACTGAACCGTCGATAGAATAATACCAGAACCTCATCAAGCATCGATTTTTTTTTTAATGGTAATTGAGAAGATTGACTTTGAGTTTTAATGGAAAATTACAACAAATATGCATTCGCCATAGGTGTCATCTCAAAACGATCGGCCCCCACTGGACAGTTGATCTCACGGCATATCCTCCTTGATTCCTCAATCATTTGTTTCCTTTTCTTTTTTTTTTAAAAAGAATATTATCTTAACCAGGGGCACAATAATCATTATACGTAGTCACAAGAATTAATTGAATTTTATAATATTAGTGTGCAACCGAATTCATGAAAATAAGAATTACTGGAGTTATAAAGGCCTACAAAACCCGGCTAGCAAAAAAAAGCCGCACAATACAGCAAACACAGGCGACTACTAAACAACTTAGGACACCAAAAAACAAAGAGAAAATCAGTGACTCCATTAAACTAATTAGAGGATCCAAAACCTAACTCTGTTGTCTTTTATATCATAGCATGCATTAGGTAAATCATTAAGCTAAAGGTCATAACCACCATTGAATAAAATATGCCCTCTTAAAAGCAAAACTGTACACATGCATCATTATCATCATCGTCGTCGTCGTCATCATCGTCATCTATGCGTTCTATGATGAAAAGTTGGTGTGTACAAACCGATTTGCAAATCCCACTGTGAAAACGATGCCCAAAATTCCGTCCTTGTCTTCATGTTCCTGCAACACAGGCTGTTTTTCAATGGAGCTTTTAATGTTCTTTCGAATGTTGAGTATTTCTGAAATGATATATTTTTCATTTAAGGTGGGAGGACAGGCCTTATCTCCATTAATGGCTGAACAACGTTAATAGTAGTACTAGGATTGATGTGAGAACAGGTGGCTGGAGAAAGATGAAGGCCAGGTTTTGTATGACTGCCATTGTCCAATTAGTCACGGTCTTGGGTAATGAAATGTCACGACTCTAAAGAGAGAGGGACAGAGCAGGGCAAATGGGATAGACTCATTATTGATAATTTGTGGTGATTCATTCGTTGTGTTGAGATCAATGTTTTTCCCCCATTGGAAATACAACAAATTTCTGTTTAAGATCAATTTACCACAAGTGATCCATTAGTAGACATGCTATCCTGAATTTCTTCAAGATTTCATTGCATGCTTTTGAAGCAGCCTTTTCATTAGAGGTGATCGAAAGGGTGCAATGCGTCAACAATCCATTATATTAAACTTTTGAGTTAACGATCAAAATGGTTTCTCACATATTGGTCAATGAGTTTTTTAGTCCCTCACTTTTAAAACGAAAAAAAATAATCTTGCACATTTCATAAACGTAACATTTTTGTCGTTAACTCTAAACTTTTTTACCATCAAATAATTCAATCAAAACAATGGCACTACTACTATTTGTGTCTCCACGATTTTCCAATATCTTCAGTACAAGTCCCATAATTGTCACATTGTTGAAGGATCACATCCGATGGATCCAACGGGCAACAGTTAGAGAAGAAGAGAGATCACAAATTAATTAATGATATGAACTCATTTTAGTAACGTTGGACCTACGGCAGTGAGCAGTTCATACCAAAATTATTTACCAAGACTATACTTACTTACAATGTTGTTTGCGATCAATATTTGTTCCAGATTAGCTGCTAAATCTCTGCGGGCATCAAGTGAAAATGGGTAAATTTTCAAATCATAAAAAAAAGAGTTTTTATTTTATTTTTTTTTAATTTGGTACAACTTAAGAATTATGATCGAAAAGTAAATGGAAGATATCATTCGTCAGGCGTGAGGGTAAAACTCTAATATCACTATA
This sequence comes from Gynochthodes officinalis, assembly GCA_020080225.1. Lineage (NCBI taxonomy): Eukaryota > Viridiplantae > Streptophyta > Magnoliopsida > Gentianales > Rubiaceae > Gynochthodes > Gynochthodes officinalis. The sequence continues at coordinate 11,316,274 of CM034625.1, read as the reverse complement.
TACGAAATATTTTTTAAATCATAAGATATACCACATTTAATGTACAATTAAATTTATAATTTTATATTTATATTTATATTTTTTTTGAGTTTTATTATTATTATTATTAAAGTAATATAGGAATTTTACACTAAAAGTAATTTTTTTTTTAAATAACAAAATTTCTTGGAACTAAACTTTTGTTTTTTTTTTTGGACAAAAGGTGTATATGAATTAGGTGTGGTAGGTAGTGCAAAAATATCTAATTTAACCAATAATGGTCATCTCCATCGTTGTTGTAATAGGTATTAGCCATATTATTAATGGAGGAAATCAAGGGATTTCACAGCTCAACTTCACTTCCCCAACAACCTAATTTATTGTTAAGCTTCAAAACACAAATGTCCTAAACTTAAACGATGGGCTGCGGTTTGATACGTATGCAACCTCATTGCTACATTTTTCCAAAATGAAATGATTATAATTTCAAGAGAATTCTATTATTTAAAATAAAATTTAGAAAAGAAACCTTTTCCTTCTTTTTTTTTTTTTTTTTTGGAACAAAGAGGAAATAAATATGACACTTTATTAGAAGGAGTAGAGTTTGATTTTTTTACATTTTTTTCCCTAAAAAAAGTGATTTTAAAATCGCCCAAATTTATCTTTTATTAATCCATCAAAACTTAGTCCAAAGCCCATGGGACTCGGTATTAACGTTGGGCTGCACATGTCTGTATCATAATCAAAATTATCAATCTCTGGCCCATCAATACACAGGTTTAGATTCTGCACAACAGGAGGCGGCATCCCACACCAACCCATCCCATCCCTGCTCTGGTACTACTATGAACTATCATTACACAAACATACTGATACTGAGTTTATTTTGCTCCAATTTGAGCAAATGAAGGATATAATTTAAATGAATTTCATAGACATTCTCAATTAATCAAAGACAAATATGCAGCAAAGCTTTGGTGTTGTATCGAACAACATACACTCAACCAACTTTATGAAGAGAACAAAAGTAGTAATCATAAGCAAACAAGAAGAAACCAGTGCAGCAAACAAGAAGAAACCAGTGCAGCAAACGTTAAAATGTGTAGTACAAAGTATTATTATTACGAAATCCGGATTTTAGAGATGTGGGATATCTTCATCCGATGCTCCCCAGTTTTCCTTTCGTATAGTTGCTGCAGCAGGGGACAGTTGTTGATGTAGAGTTTTTTCATGGAAGACCTGGAGAGCAAGGGATGTGGCAGTGCCTTCAGCTTTCTACAATCAGAAATCTTCAAATACCGAAGGTTTGGCATTATGCTCAAATTTCTCTTCTCAGCTTCTGTCTCTTGACTGGTTACGTTCCATTCTTCCCAACTACTCAAGTATGAAAATTTCAGTTTTTTCAACTTTGGGAATATGACAAGTGCATCTGTTGATGATGCTGCTCCCACTGAAACATTTTTCTGTCTGGAGTCATCCCTGTCAGACCCCCCTCCAAAAAATTCAGCCCCAAGAAACTTCAGACCATGCATTTTCTCGAGGCACAGATTTTCAAGGGATGGAAGCGTCCCCAGAGGAGGTAAAGATGTACTATTTGGACAATCTTCAAGTCGGAGTTTTCTGAGGTTGGTTAGTGATATCATCCATCTGGGAAGGTGAACACCATCGTAAAAACTGATGTGCAATGATTGCAAATCTGGGTGCAATTCAAGAGCTTCAGCAACATCTGCTCTCCCCGGAGCTCGCAGTACAGGATGAAAATCCATATGCAAATCAACCAAGTGTTTCTTCTTTTTCAACTCAGCTTTTTTTGCCTCACCAGCATTGACCACATATCCTAGTCCTTCTATTTTGATAGAGCCTCGAAGTTGGTTCAGACCATTGAGATCACCAATGGTGCAGGTTGTTTCCTCACCATCAGAGCTTCCAGTAATAACAAACTTGCTCAGTGTTCGAAGAGATGAAAGTTCCCTGATCCCCCTGGGCAACGTACTTAGGCTACCTGTCCGGTCAATCTCAAGATGCCTCAGCTTTCTTAGTTTACTAATCTTTTGAGGTAGTCTGCTAAGATGGTTACATGCAACAAGCTTCAAGGTTTGCAACCTATATAAATCACAAACTGTTTCGGGCAATTCCCATAATGGATTGTGGGATAAGTTGAGGAACCTCAGATTCTTCAATTTCTCAATCTCCCTTGGAAGTTCACGCAACCTATTACGGCTCAAATCTAGTGCCTTGAGCCGCACTAAATGCTGCAACATTTCAGGTGGAAGTATGTCAACCTCACTAACAAATGGTGGCGAATCATAAAAGGACTGAATCCATAAGGTATGCAATGATTCTATATTGCATATGGAGGCAGGAAAAGGGCCGTCTTCTGAACGTATCAAGGTCAAATGGCGGGCCTTAATGCCGGAAGAATTATTTGGGACCACCAGCCCACTGTTAGCCTCCATTACATGAGATTCATTCTTTCTTAGATATTGAGCCAACTCAAGAACCATGTCATGCATCTTAAACCGAATAACATTAGCTCGACCCTTGTCCTTGTCCTTTCTCAATTGGAAGAAAGACCTCATGACCAAAGTATCCAAGTACTCCTTACCAGTTGTTTCCATGTCCACATTTCCATTTGAGCTAAGATAATCTTGTGCCATCCATAGCTTGATTAAATTGTCAGCCTCTATCTCATAATCTTGTGGAAAATTAGCACAATACAAGAAACAGCTTTTCACAGGAGAAGGCAAATCATAATAGCTCAACAGCAAAGGAGGGAAAATACCTTTTTTAGCTTCTAATTCCCACATATCATTCTCCAAAACGTTCCTCCATTCTTGAACAGAATCTTTGAATCGCATTAAATTCCCTATAATCTTTGTAGCAAGAGGCAAGCCACCGCACTTCCTAGCTATTCTCCTACCAACAGATTCCAATTCTTTTTGTTCCTCCTCGCTCCTTTCTTGTAAAGCTATTTGACTGAATAGTAACCAGCAATCCAGCTCAGTCAGTACCCCCAAGCGTAAAATGTAGCTACTCTCCATTATTTGTGCAACCCTATCTTTCCTCGTAGTCACTAAAACTTTACTACCAGGTGCACAACAATTGAGAGAGTTCCTAAGAGGTTCCCACCTTTGATAATCCTCTGTCCAGACATCGTCCAGGACAAACAGGAATTTCTTTCCCTCAATGGAGCCTCTCAAACGACCCAAAACCGTTTCGAGTTCGAATAAGTTTGGGGAATTACCTTCAAGCTGTTCAACAATTGCTTTGGCAACTCTTAATTCGTCAAATGGAGGCTCAGATACACAGACCCAGACTCTTCCATCAAAATGGGCCATCACTTGTTCACAATTATAAGCTAGTTGTGCAAGAGTTGTTTTTCCAATTCCACCCGTGCCCACTATGGAAATGGTATGATAGCTCCTACCCCCTTGACTACCCTTCTTCAACAATTCTTCTACAAGAGTACTCTTGTCTCCATCTCTACCCTGGACCTTAGTTACATCAACATAGGAAGTAGTATGAGGCCTATCATGCTCCCCTCCATTGCTTTTAACACTGGGATTAAAACTATATCTATCTTTTTCAGTGGCTATAACACCCAACCTTCTATCTAGTTCCTGAATCTGAAGGGCTATGTCGCGGCGGAAAACAACCCGACCAAAGCAAAAGCAAGGCAAAGTAACGAAAGAGCATACCTTTTTCCGAGCAGTAGAGGGGCTTTCAAGTCTTTCAATTTCAATCTCTAACAGGGCAGTGCTCCATTCCGACAACACATCATCCACGTCATAGACAACATCTTGGAGCCTCTGCAACCAAAGTTTGATACTTTGAGTTTCATCTTTGACTTGTCTCATCTCTGCATCCCCAAGTACGGCTTTTATTGAGATGAACGTGTTCTTGAGGTTTTCGATGTCTTTGTCCACCCCCACCACTAGCGTCAACTCTTGGCGGATTTGTTGCTCCATGATGGAAGCCAATTGGCCCAGGACTACAGATATAATCGCATCAGACATGGCTACTGTGTCGTGAGTTTGAACTTGAAAGCTCGAAATGAAATGATCGATTGTTTGAAACGAAGCCAAAGCAAAGACTTGTTGGATATTTAAATGGGAATGTTTCGTTGATCAGTTCCTTCTACACTGCATCACCGTGAAATGGATTGTTAATCTTCTCTGCAACTTCCATGGCGACTTCGCTATAACTACCTCAGATTTTCTGAAATGCCGCTTGTGGATCCCACATAGTAAGACTTTGTCCACTTCGTTTGACTTTGACTTGGCAACGGTGAGTTGTAATAGCCATCGAAAATTAACCTCTTTTTTTTTTAAAATTTTTTTAAAAGTAGTGTTTTTCATTCGTTTTGGTCATTGCAATGTAAATACACCTGGGAAGGGAATATCCAGCCTACACATGTAATGTAATACACCTCAGTTAACTTATTAAGAAATAATGGGTCGCATCGTTTCTATGGCTTGATTATGTAGTTTGTTGAATCTGTGCACAATGCAGTTAACATTGTTGGAAACGAAACAAATGTGCCAAGAATGCAGCTTTGGAGTACTTTGGATTTACCATCTGATTTTAGTCTTAAAGTTACGATGAGCCAGACCACATGAACTGGAAAAGAATCTTTCTAGACATCCTGTTGAGTTCACCATTTCAGCCATAAAAGACTTTTAAAGCAGCCTGAAAGCTCCTAAGGAAGAGCTAATACTTGATGCTGCCCGAAAGCTGCTAGCAGCAATGACTCTGCAACATGCTCTGAAACTCTTCTCTAAGTTGTGATCTTAAGCAAACATTGAGATTTTTCATGCCGAATCAGTCTGGTATGGATTCTTAAAATTCAGACTAGAGCTGATCAGTAGTCCTCCCTGGTTTGCTTGGACACGGCAGTCCCAACCCTTCATCTGCACTTATTTTCAATTTCATCTGCTAGTGCATGTGTATCAAAGGCGTTGTCAACTGATGTTATGCGGATGGGCCAATTCTCCTGCCATTTACTACTAATCATATTTATTTGGCATCAAGAACATGTAACTATTCCAGCAGGTGTATCTAAAACTTCAGGTTAGGGATTGCTAATTCTTTGTAACTTGTTAAGGCTGTCAGAGAGATGGGGTACTTTCAACTTTGTTAATGTAGTAAACCATAACAAACAATAAAATATATACTCTTACTGGGAAAAGAAATGTCAATATCTGCATATTGCTGAAGCCTTTGTGAAAAGATGCAGTGTAGCATGAGTTTTGGTTAAGATGTTCAGAAACATCTCCATATTATTAACACTAAACGAATAATGGGTACAAAGAATAGTTCTGTAGACCTTAAAACTCAGTATGAAGTTGACGACACAAATACTATTACAGGCATGAGCAGACTAAAAGGTGTTATAGCAATTTAATCAATATTTAAAGACAGGCTTTACTATCTATCATAGTTGCCCGGATGAAGCTGAAACTGTTGTTTCCATCCAGTGCTCCTGGCAATTCCAGGGAAATGGAGAAAAAGAATTGACTTAGAATCCGCTGCTAAATCTTTGGAAAATGTTCAATTTAGCCACGTCCCAAATGAAAATTCTCCGCTGGCGCCTCAGATAATGAGGAAATCTGATGACGTGAAAACAAATTTGTTACTACCAAAGCCCTAAGCTGCTCGACTGAATACTTCACAGGTATCTTCTGGGCATACTGATTACATTTTTGACTCCGTTGTCCACTCTCTAAATGGTTTTCAAACTTTCTGAGAAAACGCTCGTATGCTGGAATCAATCTCTCCAACATGGAATGGCGAAGTTCTTCCCTGATGTTAAGATCATTTACTTCCCATGATGATTGAACAGACTGAATCTTTTCAAAAACTTCATTGAAATTCCTTATCCTTCTTCTCAAGGCACTAGTGGACACTCTAGGAGTAAAGCATCGACTCACGTATAGTCCCTCGTCTCCCAAGCAATTCAATAAGCTATCACAGGTTAAATCCTGATAGCCAGTCATGGTCACTCTTACATTCTCATTCAGCTTGTCCAGATAATCAACACCAATCATCTCCTGCAAATCCCCGAACCCTTTAATTTTAAGTACAATGTAGTTAACATTGTTCATAATAAACAAGTGACCCAAAGAGGCATCCTTGTAGAGCTTGGACTTGTTCTCCAAATTAAGTTTTAAAACTGCAATGATCAAAACCAAATGCAGGGATAAAGGACTTAGACCCGTAGGATCCCGAAGCAGGTCATCGGGAAGCCTCGTATCCTGAACAATCATTGAGGGCCTCGACACAATCAACCTCGTTAAAATCCTCCTGTAATTCACAATGACATTAATGTACCCCATCACATTTTTTGTTAGTGGGTGGACTTTGCCTCCATCTGAGATGGTGGAAAGCTCATTAAGCACAGCTTTCTCAAAATCTGAAAGCATCCTTCTCACCTCATCCCCAAGTTTAGAAGAGATTGCTGCTGTATTATTTCTAATGCCTCTTCCTAGTTCCAACGGGAAAAGAGCATTAACATCCTGCGAGAGCGACAACATTGCATCATAAAGTTTCAAAACTACATCCAACCTCTCTGAAGGTTGATGACTCAAGCTTACAGAATCAGCAAAAATGAAGAGACTAACTGCGGCATCTTCAGCTACGTACAAAAAACATTCCTCGTGAGGGGAAGTTCTTCCGAGCCCGGAAAAAATTTGCGTGGCAAATTCCTTCTCTTTTGTGAAAAGAATCTTAATACAAACTTTAGCTGCCTGTATCCAGCGTTCAATTTTCATCTTCAACTCTTCAAACAAAATCCTCCTTGTGTTTCCTTCCTTCAGTTCATCAAGTTTCAACCTTCTGAATATTGTCTCCACAAAATGCCTCCTCACGGACTTGTACACCTCAATGCAGGCTTCAAGATTCCCACTGGAATTCATAGTCTGAGCAATCCTGCTCAGATATTGAATCACCTCAGCACTTGGTGCTTCATAGACAACAAAATCCTCATACCGAAATTGGTAGCTGGTGCTGTCTGTTATGGAGCTCAACTCAGTCGTGGAATTCGATCCCATAACTGCTTCAGCATGTCTTGTCAACACTCTCTGAAACTCATGCTTGAGCCGAGTTACAGCCATAGGAATAATTTGATCATTCTCACCTGCTGTTTGCTGAACCTGGTCGACGGCTTGCAGGTATTGACTTACTACATCACGGCCGTCATCGAAGAGCAATCGTTCTGTTGGCTCCGAATTCCAGCGAGAGATTATCTCATAAGCTGATTCGCGTGAATGTGATGTGCCCATCAGAAATAACGAAACTGTCTTGCAAATGAATTAATGTCCTGGAAAACTATAGTACAAATAACCAGAAACTTTTACATAAATAACAAAGATCAAACGGAAAAACTATAGTTGAAACTAATGGGAAATGAAATTGGCAGTGTGAAGACCAAGACTTGCACATTTCAATCGGAAGAAAAGTCAAATGTTGAATTTGACTTTCTTGGACAAGCACAGAAGCCAGAAGTAAGATGTATTATACATGGTCAGTTCAGAAGAATCAGAACCATGGTTCTGCCTTAAGATAAGACACGCACCTGCCTCATTATTTCCCGGAAAATGAGTTGAAAAGGCCGACTCCACAATCATTCTAGCATTTAAAATAATATAGAAGATTCAATTCCGTGTTTAGTTTTATTCTGGGAGACAACTGGAGAGAAATTGGATAATAATTTGCAGAGGGACCCATCCCATCAACCTTTTGTTTTTCCATAAAAACAAGTTGTGGACTTTTCACATGCGCGAGTTGGCACTTCCGTTCCGTTTCCTCTTTTTCTCCTTTATACACAACTAAGTTCCACTTTTCTTATAAATCTGTTGTCTCTAGAAGAAGGGTTTCTCTTTGCAGATCTTTTAAAAATGATAGTAGTATACACTGCAATCATAGAGCAGAATAGAACTCTTCCAAGTTCCACCGTTTAATACTCTTTTTTTGTGGAATTTAATCCTTAGCGCGCTAGAATTGAAACTTAACTTACGATAATATTTTAAATCGCATTTTTATGTTTTAAACTATAGCCAATAGCCAATAGCCAATAGCCAATGGACTATGTTAAGGCCAACAGCCAACTTAGAGACCCAAAGCAGAAAGGTTTTCTGAGATGGTCCTGGACTTCCCCATTTTAGCCAAAGTGTAAGAATTCCAGTGCCAACATCAACTTCGAACTAGTACTACCTGATCTTAAAGAGAAGATCATCACTCTGATAATAATGACTGCAAAACAATTTACCTCCCGGGAAAGTGAAAGTTTCCCTCTTACCAGAATACGTTTTAAGGGAAAATTTTCATTCCTTTGGGAGACTTGACACAGGTACAGCTTCTAGACAATAGGAAAAGCCAAAGAATGATAAGACGAAATCATGGACGCAACAAATCTACTCACAAACTCCCGCGGTCGTCATTCCTAACTGGCAAAAACCACATCATAGAGCAAAACTATGAAAGATATGACGAAGGATCAAATGCCATACATGAATACAATCAACACATTTCTGAATCAAAGACAAAAAGAATAAATTTAATGTTAATTATATTATATATACAAGGACTTGAACCCTCAAAAAACAGGGCTCAGACCACTCTCCTTTTGGACCAGAATCATTCTCGAAGTGTGATCAAGTCGTTGGCTCATACATTCACAACATACATACCTCTTAGTGTTGCAATGACGCAGAGCCACAAGGACTTCCAATTTCCAGTCAGATAAAAATCGGAAAGCAGCATTTTGAGTCAAAAAATGCCCACAGTAGCATCATTTTCCTAAAAAAACTAAATCTTCTCACATCCTATGAAGAATCTTCTTCAATTTCCTTGCTACAGTGATGGTTGGCAAAGCTTTCTTCCTCAAATTCTCTTATTAGCCTCTCCATTTGTCTTCTATAAACTGGCATGAAATGATCAGCGATCATAGTGTGGGACAACCTCACTTTACTATACAATGACCTAAGAGTGAGAAATATTCCAACTTTAGGCTCTACTGGTTGGTCCTGCTCTAAGCTACTGGAAGTACTGCTGTCACTTCCATAATCCACATCATCAGGAAGAAGTGTCACAATATGCATTATCTTTCCTGGAGGGAAAAATCTATGCACCTCCTTTGTATTAGGAATTGAGTTTTCAGAGTCGGTGTCACTTGCTTCTGCAATAGCTGCTGCTTCTTCTTCCCTAATTTCCTTTACTACATCAGATTCCTCACTTTCAACATGATCATAAAGCTCTTGCTCAAGTTGTTGCCACAATTCAACCTCTGTCATACGATCCTGATGTCTTTCATAATCCAAAGTATCCTCACCATCATCAATGAAAGTATCAACCCCACATGTGATGTTGTCAGTGCAACTTTCTGAACTCCACACTGTTCCTTCAGATGAAGATACAGGGAGTTCAGAGTTTTCAACACTAACAGTGGTCACCTTAGAGGTTGCAAGAAAAGGCTCAGAAGTTTCTTCATGAATCACAGAAGATTCCAATGAGTCTCTACCATCATTGCTATTCACTTGAGTATTTGATGAACGGCGACGAGGCCCTATGCATGACCATGAGGACAAGCGCATGGCAGGTCGTGACAATGCAGCCTGCGCCATGCTATGGGCTGTCTTCATAACCACCTGCAGTCACAAAATTTGTCAGGAAAGTCCTAACATAACCAAAATGCAATCTCAAAGCTTGACATGGGAAAAATATTTACAGGCATGCATGTCAACATCGTCGCATCAGATCAATATCAACACCAGGATGGTGTTCTTAAATTGAGTACCACAATTTTAAGAAAACATAATCTCTAAAGCATAACTCTAGCCATAGTCCTTCCAAATTATTTAAAAAGAAAAAAACGAAGAAAAAAAAAAGAGCAGCAAACCGCAGTCAATTTGTTACTGCTTGAAAGGGAAAAGGGAACTGAAACAGACAGTTAAAAAGAATCAAGGGATAGAAAGAGTAGATACATGCAAACTGAAGTCAAAGTGCCATTTGCAATACTATAGTTGGAAGAGTCTGGTCCAAAAAGCCAGAAACAAAAGTTCAAGAATCAAATTGGTTATAGTGTATGTATATATATACCTGCGTCCTGTTAGATACTGGACGCAATATTGCACCAGCACCAGCAACTTTAGCTTTAGCACTTGCCATAGATGGAAGACGAGAACCCAGGGCTGATGCAGAACGATAAACTGTGCTGAGGATTCTGGTACGTTCAATCTGACTTCGAAGATCATTCAACCAAGCTGATGCTGTTACCTGCAATTGGTCACATGTTCTTCATCTGAAAAAAATAACTACATATACTGTCTAAAAAAGCCAAGAGTACAGCAATATGCAAAAAGTAACTCTAACACGAAGTAGCTTATGACCGTGTCTAAGGTAATTAAAGAAGAAGTTGCACATAATATTTAGATATGCTTTGGAAGAAAATGTAGAATGCAAACATAAACCACATTGGCATAGCCTGTATGCATTCAAGGACAACCTCTGAACAACAGTCACCATGAAAATATGGATCACAATCCAAGCAGACATGTAACCCCATCAACCCACTTGCAATAACCCAAAAAACTAAATATTTTACTGTAATAATCATACATTATGAAGAAGAGATCCAACAACTAACTCTTCATATTTCTTACTAAAGGAAAGCTACGAAACAGATTCAAGAATTAACCTCAGCACGCAGATCATCCACAGAAGCAGCAGAGAATGTTGGCACCAGATCAGCTCCATTAATTACAGAAGTAATAAAGTCATTGCCAGATTCCGCCAATTCCCATGTCATGCAAGCAGCTGCATTTGGCATCCAGTCAGATCCAAAGTAATGCTTTATTGCTTTTAATAGAATAAAGACACATAGGAAGGAATTGATGATAAACTAGGCTGGGTGTGAAGATTAATCAGAAACCTAGACAAAATATAGGAAAATCAAGACATCCAAACCTGGAGCAAATGTGACACAAGTAGCTGTTGATAGTTCCTTCTGCTCACGCAGTACAAAAGTTAACAGTGCTGCAGTACCACCACCCAAAGAATGTCCAATGATCTGTACGAAGTGACAATAACTTGAATTTATGACTACAGCCTTAGCCACCCAAACAATGCATGAGAAATTATGCCTAGTCTATGATGTACGCAGAACACATGTCTAAACTCCAGTAGCTGCCAACAAAAATATTTCAAGGTAGACATATCTCAATATCATCATCATCATCATCATCACCTTTATCCTAAACTAGTTGGGGTTGGCGGTCGATGAACCCAAAAACATAAATTATCTTTTGGGTTCATCTCATAAAAGATAGCTAGTTTTTTTATAGCCGGCTCGCGACGCCTGACGCAACCCTCCTCACATTATCCTGGCTTGGGACAGGCTATGCAAACATGCATAAGCGTAGTTTGCATAGGCAGAGTTGTAGACATATCTCAATATACAAAACAGAATTCCAAATATTATCAATAACCAAAGATGGGTATGCCAAATAAGAAGTAACATGAGAACATAAATTTAATCACATCACAAGATTCGATGAGGCGAAGGGCTTTTGAAAGTTGATCTTAGCAGCCTAATTCATATGAGAAGATAAGAAATCAAAAACTCCCTAACCATTGAACATGTTATCAGGACCAATATGTGTCCTAGAAAACAATTGAATACGTTGATTTTTCTGATTACAACAGAAAGTAATCAAGACCAAAAAGCATTTTTGCAGCAGTTTTTGAACTCAAACAAAACCAAAAATGTCTAGTACCTTAAGTTTGTAGTCTGGATAATTATTGAGCGCCTGAAGTAGGCAAGGAGTTGCAAGTTTAGCAATCCATCGAGCAGCTGCCACCATCCCACAATGTGCATAACCCAAAACCAAATTGCTGACTCCTCCCTCATGCATCACAGAGTGATGGAAAGGTACTACTGCTCCAGTTGCCGCAGTAAGAGTATCTTTGACACTGTGGGTTCCACGAATCAGCAAGAGGAAAGTTTTTGAATTTTGGTCCACAAGAATGGTAAAAGCTGGCTTCAGAATCTGCACCAATAAACAGAATGCGTTTGTTCAGGAGAGGAAAACAAAAAAAGGACGCAGAGCATTTCCTTTTTAAACTCTCCCTTCAAGGAAAATAAAAGAACCAATCTTTAGAAACCAGAACATAGCATTCATTACTCGCACACCCAAAAGAATCCCAGCCAGAGCCAGGTGCAGGTAGAACAAGAGAGTATATTTCATATAAAGAAGAAAGAATCTTGGGAAAGAAAAAAAGGATGGATCATGGTTGCAATTTCATCATAAAATGGGTATATGCATACCATATACATTTTGCAGTGTAACGGACACATGTAGAAAACACTCACACATAACTTACTCCTGCTTTTGGCTCTTGTAGAAGAACATTATCTTGCAAATAGCCCGTCTCCTCCAGAAATAATGGAAATGGTTTTTTTGAAAAATGCCAACAAAGTGTCAACAATTGTAAAAGATGTCTAAGCTCTGCTGCAATTTCAGGTCCTTTGAGCTGAATACTATCTTTACCACCAAATACACCTCCCACATGTAAATTTCCCTGCAAATAAAACACAAGGCCATGAAACATGCTGAGGAAACCAATTTTCAGAGAAACTATACCCCCACAATCCCCCCCCCCCCCCTCCCCAACCCCCACAAAAAAAAATGTACAACCAATTGGTTTACAACTCCAATTAACCAGCAAAGTCAATCCTCTAATAGCTAGATAGTAAGAATCCAAGAGTAAACATACAGGAAAAAAGGAGTTGAATCTGCATGAAGCTCAAGATAAAAGCAGATACAACAATAACAAAATCTCACCTGTCTCCTTAGGAGAAAGGAGATGCCAAAAGCTAAATCACCAATGGGCCATTTCCCCAGGGTCTCAGAATATGTAAACCTCAATGTCTCTGATAAGGTTGAAATTGTCTCTAACCATGTTGCAGGAGCTTGTATGAGTCTATTTGAAACCCGATCAATTCCTGAACGGGTTTGATTGTCCGCCCCACTACTAGTTTCTTCATCTTCTCCTTTAGCTGTACCACCCTGCAGTTTCCTATTTAATGTATAATACAACAGAGCAGCTGCACCAGCTGCAGTGGCCATAGTTGCAGTTGCCATGAATTTCCAATCCCTAAAAATTCAAACAAAACACAAAAGACACTAATTCAATGAACTTGATCATTGAAGTTTCTTGTAAATTTGCAGCCAGTAACTACAACTTTTGAGAACAAAAGTCGTTCGCACACATAAAACCAATGGCAACAAAGCAAGTTACAAACATTAAAAGGTTTATGCTTTCACGAAAACAATATTATATCTTCCAAGCAAAACCCACAGTTTAATTACCTAAAAACCTAATCCCCAAAAAAAAAAAAAAAACCCACAAAACCTACAGCACCTTTCAAGCAAAGCTCAGGTTTTTATGCCTAAAAACAAAGCAAAAATCAGAAAGTAAACATCTTTTCGAAAAATTCTAACAACCCTTCCCACAAAATAATTCAAAACACCACCAAATTAAACTAACAATAAATAAGCCCAGCGATCCAGAGAAAATAACCAATCAAATATGATAAAGGAAGTCCACCTGTACATGATAAACATGTCACAACGCAAAACCCTAAATGCCCAAATCTTAAGAGACATTTAAGGAGTCAATTCAAATTAAGGAGAGATACTAAAATTTAGAGGAAAAAAAAAAGAACAAACCTAGAAAAATTCAATGGTTGCGGAAGTTTAGGAATTTGATTGGTGATGAAGAATGAGATGATTTGTTAGCTTCAATACTAAGGAAATCAAAATTGAAGTTAAGAAGTTTAGTATAACTGAATTTAAGATGTCCTCCGTAAGAAAAAAGAATACAGAAGTCTTCTCTTCTTTTTTTTTTTTTCATTTTTATTTATGCTTTTTGAACTTATTTTCTTCCAACTCCCAATTCATTCTCGAATTTTGAGGTTTTGACCAACCTTAACACATTCCCCCACCGCGGATGACACGTGCCCTTTGACCACTCAGTTGAAATATTTTTTAATATTTAATCAATTTTCCATAAATATATAATTATCTCATTCAAATCTCATTCAAATCTAATATAAATAATCTTTTTATTTTAAAACAATGTTTTTCATTTAACTAAAATTTACTAATTTTAAAAATATCTCTAGAAAAAAATTGCACTAAAACGGTTATTCTATTATTGTTATAATAGCCAATAATGAATTTAATTTATTTATTTGAATGAAAAATAGTATAAAATTTAGATAATGATAAATTTTTAATAAAAATTTAGAGTATAAAAAGAGTATAATATTTTTAATAAATTTTCATAATGATAAATTATTAACTGGGCATATATGAATTCTTTTTAGAAATTATTATAATTTTAAAAAAATAAAAAATAATATCGATCACTTTCACAATAAAAAAAAATAAATTATTTTATTAATATTTTTAAAATTATTTATTTGTTACTATGCATGGCTATCCTTTACCATTTCTAAGTTCAAGGAAAATTATGATTATGTTTGGTGAGAAATTTTGTATTAGAATATGTGAAAATTTTAGTGTGTATTTTTTTTAGTAGAAAAAATATTTTGAGGATAAAATTTTTTAAAATTATGTAAAAAAAATTTTGTGAGAAAAATTTTAATTTTAAAATTTAAAATAAGATTGTATTTGAATGTTTTATTTTTATTTAAAATAATAATTTTTTATAAATAAAATCAAAGTCCAAACACAGCCTATTATTTGAACAAAGTTGGGAGCTTGTTTTGTTATTTAGCTAAACTTCAGGGATAAATGTAATTAACCTAAAAATTAATGAAATTTGGGCATTTTGCTTGTCCCAAGTCCCAACTCCTTGTTAAGCTCAACCATCGACTTGGGGGTTATAAATTCAAATCTAGGGTTTCGCATCTTCGTTTTGACTGCTGTTTCATCCATCAGAGCTTCCAAAGGAAGGGTTTTTTCTGGATACTTAGCGGCGGCGAAAGAGGAATGGGTCACTCTAACATTTGGAACGCCCACCCCAAGAGCTATGGTCCTGGATCCCGCGCTTGGTATGACCCCTCGAATCGATCGTGTTTGAATTTTACTAGTTTTATCTTTTCAGTTGACCTTAAACTATCCGATTACGTACTTTTTTGTGCTGATGTTATCTGGGTTTATTTGTGAAACTGGACAGCCGGGTTTGTGGAAACTCTCACGGGATAATCAGGAAGTACGGCTTGATGTGTTGCAGGCAGTGCTTCCGCAGCAACGCTAAGGAAATTGGGTTCATCAAGGTTTGTTTTTTATTTTCAATTCTTGATTGGAAAAATCTAATTTGTCTATTGTGTTGGGCGGGGGACGATTATGGTTGGATGATTGGATGCTATGTGAGCTATATGCCTGTTGTTTATGCTTTGTTGCACTGTTTTATAGACATTAGCGTGCCATGGCTGAGATTGAGGATGGTAGTGTCTGTTGCAGAGATTTCATGCTTTCAGAAGTAACCATTGATTGAAAAGAGTGATTCAACAAAAGTTTATTTTTGTTAGTTAAGAAGTAGCGCTGATTGAAAATAGTTATTTGACAAAAGTTTGTTTTTTGGAAATTCCGATGGAGGGGAAGGAAGTTGGGCCCCCATTGGTTCACTGTTTTGTTGCCAACATATATGACTACCTGCTTTGTGTATTTGTGTTCTTGGTAAGTTTCCATCAACCTCTAGGAAGTTTACATGCTGCAAAAGTTTTTGAGAAATTTGAATTAAAACTTGTAGGATTGGGAGATTTAATTTGATCTTGTTTGCATAGAGTAGCCAAATGATTTCCCAGCCAATTTGCTAGAGAGACCTAAAGGAACTTGAGATAATGTGATTGCTGCATCTGTTTTCTATCTGATCTTTAAATGAAATTCAATGCTCCACTTTTTATTTCAACTCATAGTTTGTATCTCAAAGGATGCATGTTGCTTTTTTTCTCTGTTCTAATTGTCAATTTTGGTGGACCAAGCAAGCTGAGCATGTCATGAGATAATTTATAACTCTTTGTTAAAGATAGTGTATGCATTGCTTCCTTTATGTTGATGTCACCCTGATATATAACTTAATCTGTTGATCCTTCATTATTGCAGTATCGTTAAGGATGGGCGTGTTGCTGATCTTGATCTTCATCAGAGGAACCAGAAATGTATTCTGTTTGACGAGTCGTTACATTTGAACTTAGCATGACTATTGTTTAACAAATACATGTGAACTTGTGGACATATATTTGAATTTGGCTAATGTAATAGTATTCTTTTGGTTCTTGTGATGCATTTTGATTTCATAACTTGAAGTTGTCTGTTGTTGTTCCCGCCTTCCCTTTCCATGAAAGTTATTCCCCGTGGTTTTGATTAGATCTAGTGAGTTATATGATTTCTGCTCAAGAAAAATGGGGTGTGGGCCGTTGGTTGGCATGAGTTAATTGCCTTAGATGTTGTATGACTGAACAAATCTTACTTCTTGTGGCGTGATAAATCACTCTTGGAAAGTCATTTCTTGGTAAACCATTGCCTCTGGGCCTTTTCTTCTATATGCTTCCGTTACTTCGGCAGTTTTGTCTTTCATTACATGTTTTCTGATCAATATTCTCTCAGAAAAATTGGGTTGAGAGTTGAGACTCCTGTCCAAACCCCAACACACACCCCACCAACGACAAAACTCTTGAACAACTTCTTGTTAATATGATAATATTGTACAACTATTTATCATCTTCTTCTGATTGGCTCGGCCATGTTTTAATGCTAAGAAATTTTAGTATTAGTATTGGACTTAACTTCTCCTCCGATGTGGTCCAAGAAAGGAGAGCAGTTCTGGGATGCAATTGTGTTGTCGTGGGTCCGGTCATGGATTCGCACCTCAACACGTGTAAAGAAATTTTTGTATTGGACGCGAAAGGAGAATAGTTCTGCCCTGCGATTGTGTCGTCATGGGTCCAGTCATGGATTTGCACCTCACTACATGGTCCATCGTCTGTGCGAATAGTCAGTGATTTGCAGCTCATTGATGGCCCATGGTCCCTGTCAATGTTTTAAAAAAGGGTTAAGGCTTCTTCCCCGGTCGGGCGGGCTGGTTTTTAGTTGTCGTGATATTGGAGCCTTTCGAGATAACATAGAATCACAAGAAAACATAGGCAGTTCTGACTCTGAGTTTATTAACTGGTATTGCTGTTCTCCATCTTCCTGAGAGGTCTGAGTTGAAGCGTTGAGCTTTTCGAGAGAGCTGTTGATACACTTTTTGATAATAAAATTCGCCAATCAACTAATGAAGAATGGTCATTACAACACTAATAAAAGGATGATGCTATCGACTAGTCATTACAAAACCAATAAATCAAAAAGAAGGACGCTGCTTAAAAAGTCAGAATTCAAACCTAAAAACAAAACACGATTAGTCCTTGTTGATTATAACGTATTACTTGTATTACTATAAGATAACAGCAAATTCACCAATCACAAATCTTCATTATTGAAGGAGGAATTGACATAATATTTTTATAATTTAATTTTGTTTGTCTCTATAGTACAACCGCCATTTGTCAAGAGTTGATAGGTATAGTTCTTACTGACTCTGATTTCCTTATCTTTTGTGACTTGGTCAACAAAAACATGCATGTGGATCATTCCCATCTAGCTAGCTCTGAGGCTTTTTCAGCAGTGTCAGTGAAGTGTACATTTGATTATTCATTTGGTAGACAACAATAACTTGGTCTTAATCAATCAGACGCATATAATATTATTACCTCCACTAGAAGAACCTGCGAGTCCTGAGTCGTAATAAAATCACTGAACAGCACTGCCACCGAGGGGCTAAGGTAATCTGTGGTTCCGAAGTGCAGAGACAGAGAGGGAATGCGTGCCTATGTTTAATAATATACATTTGGCCACACGTCGAAATTCACGGGGTTTGAACAATAGACTGATAGAGATGCAACACATATGCCTGGATGTGTGGGTCTGTCCCGAGCGAGAAAAACCAGTGTTCATGATTTGGACTTGGCCATTGAAGTTGAGATTATTGAAATATATATAATACAAAACCTTAAAGCAACGTGTGGATTATTTATTGAATCTATCCTTGGCGAAAAAGTTTGGTTTTAAATTCTAATTTAAATAAAATTACGTTTTAAATTATTCACATTTTTAAGATGGGACACATGCTTTTACACTTTTTAAAATTACTTTTTATATTTTAATATAATTTTTACACTTAAAAATATTTAATTTTACACCCAACATTATGTTAGGCTTAGGTGAGTATTTAGCCGGTTAGCCCCTCCCCCCACCCAAACATGGCATGGATAATCTAGTGGAGGAGGATCATTAGTCGTGTCATTTTGTGGGACTTTTCTTTAATAATGATACACAGATTAAAAAAATCTTATAGTGCATGCGTAATGAAAGTTACCAAATTATTTCTAAAAAAAAAAAAAAGTTCGAAATAATAATTACTTTAAATATATATTAATTAAACACTTATTATTGTTTATTGTTTTAAAAATTCTTTTTTTTTCTTTTTTCGATTAATTGAAATATATATATATATTTATAATATATAGTACTAGTACTATAAATAAAATAGGCTCACTATCTCCATCACATTTTCACACCATTTTGGGTCGCTGTCAATCGGTCAAATCAAAATATTTAAAAAAGTTTTCGGCTAAATTTGTTGGGCCGTAAAAGACAATATTATAATTTTCTTTGTAACCACGGAAAAAAGAGTCAGATGCTACGAGTTAATGTTGGACTTCAATAATTTGTGGGTGAAGCCTTCAATGAATCCAAAAGGATATCAACTGGGACCTCGGATTCCGGCTGGACGGCGGCCCTCCCCTAACTTTCCATCCGCAATTGGTCCAAACCAAGTGGACCGCGGTGGGCCTCGAGAATCCGGACAGTTTGATTTCTTGCCCCCTCCCTTTGACTTTAAAATAACTTTGTGATTTTGATATCTGATCATACGATTAAGGGTTGGCGTGGCAGACACTAATCAAGTCCTCCACTGTGTTACCATTAACGTTAACTAATAAAAAGGTTCATAAGACATGGTTTTTATGGGACTCCCAAAATTTAAGACTATGTTTCGATTGTGATTTATTTGAAAATTTTTGTATTAGAATATATGTGGTAAGTATTTTTTTTTTATAAGAAAAGTATTTTGGTGGAATTTTTTTTTAAAATTATGTAAGAGGAATTTGAATAAAAAATTTTTAAATTTAAAATAAAAATATGTTTTGATATTTTATTTTTATTTAAAAAAAATTAACTTTTTGTAAATAAAATCAAAGTACAAACATAGGCTAAATATTGATCATACGTTGTTATTAGTGGGCTAATGTCATTACGATCACAAATCGAACCATCATAATTGTGTTTTAAATATTTATCTAAAAATTATAATTCAAACAATCATAATATATTATAAAACAATTATAATAATAATGAATAATTTTGTCTTTTTATAATTATTACGTCAATCACTATATAAAATCATTATAATCTATCATTATAAAACTACATAAAATCAAAAAAAAATTAAGTTGGTTCGTTGTGATGCATTTTGTGAACAACATCCATCGTGTTAATTAAGTTAGCACGAATCAATCAGTGAATTTCCTGTCAAAAAAACGTAAATGGATCGCCCAATGTTTATTGCGCAAATGGCACTGAAGAATATGTGCTTAACGTGGCGGTGGACATTCATGGTTTCAAACCTAATAACCTCTAATCATAAACATGCTTAGCTTTCCCCTCCTTTCCAAGTCTTGTCTACTTTTGATTTCTTAACTAATCCCACATTTCAAACGATTCAATAGTCGGGGGGACCATTGTCACGATCTCCGTTTATTCTCAGCCCCGGTGCCAATCAATTAGCCAAACCACTAGTACCATATCGTGTGATTCACGAGGAGGTTGTTCCATGCGGGGACCTTAATGTACACAGACCAAAAACTTTGCAGTGGTTAGAAAAAATGAATTTCCATACTCCTTCGTTCATTCGAAAATCACGTTTGCACTTTCAATATTCACGTTCATACGGTGTCATTTGTAAATGTAACTATTTTTTGTGGAAGTAATAATATAGATAGTGATAAATTATAATAATTTTTTATAATTATTACAATCATTATATAACATTGTTATAATTTATTACTATCTTTATTATTACACGTCTTTTAATGACATACCTATGTCACGGTGACATTTGTCCTAACTTGATGTTTGAGCAGTTAAATTCATTGGTACATTTACATTAGTTCAAATTTGCTCTTGTTCAATAATTTATTACTTTATTTCACCTGTTGTAAGTAAAGGGTTAAGTAGAATTCCATTTAAATATTAGGTTTGCAAGATCGAAACTCAAAAAATTAATGCAACCTACACAAAATATAGAGTATGTGATCTAATTTCATACAATTCGACGAACCTTAGATTTGACATGTTATGAATCTCCTAAAAGAGAGGTGCTTTCGGAAATATATCAGTGTTAATAGATAATTTTTAACACTACTACATTTCACTCAAGCCTATAAAACAAGCCTCCCCCAGTATGAAACAAGTTAAGAACATTTTAAGCCTAAAATACAGTACCAGATGGACATCCAATTCACAATTGCTTTCTTAAAAGAAGTAATTATTCTTGCCCGGCTACGATTAAACTAATGGTGGTGGACCTGGTGTTAGAGTCATCAACTTAATAAACCATGGGGATACTAATGCTGGAGCCTCTTTCATCTTCTTCTGTAACACCAGCCACCAGATCATGAATGATACGAAGCAAACCTTTCTCCATACCCAAGGAAAAAGCCCACAATAAATGCTCTCCTGTCACACCATCTAATCTCCTGCAAGTCCTTTTCCTCATCGTTTTTTCTCTCCTCCATGATCTTTTAAGCAGTATTTTTGTTGTTTTTTCTTTTTTTTCAAGTGATTTTCTTAAGTTCCGTAGAGTGTGAACTACACACAACAGAAAAACGACAGCAATGGCCGACCAGTTCTCGAAGTCAGTTGAGCTTGGGCTAAAGTTGTCCAAACGAATCTACTATGGAAAAGAGCGCCCTGCACCGCCAATCATGGATAGGAATTCCGAGCCCTCGACCCACTTGCCTACAGGGCCCATGGTCTATGCAGTGATATCGGAACCGTCAATGGTGGACAACCCGGACATTCCCAGCTACCAACCGTACGTTCACGGAAGATGTGAGCCACCGGCGTTGATTCCCCTTCATATGCATGGAATCACGATGGATGTTGATTGTTATTTGGATACTGCTTTTGTAACCGTCACTGGGACGTGGAGACTGCATTGCGTTACTTCTGGCAGAAGCTGTGACTGTCGAATTGCTGTCCCAATGGGAGAAAGGGTCCGTTAGTTTTCCAAATATCTTTTAGTTACATTTTTTTTTTAACTTACCAAATCTGTCCTGTGCCATTTCGTTTATCAACTTCTCTGATCCCAGCTAAAAGAAAACCAGAAGAAAATGGAAAGAGTGATCTTTTTTGGCGTTTGTAGTTTCTAGTGCCGGTTCGTTTATCTGTCCTGTGCCGGTTTTGTTTATCAACTCTTATAATCCCAGCTAAAAGGAAACCAGAAGAAAGTGGAAAGAGCGATCTTTTTTGGTGTTTGTAGTTTCTAGTTCCGTTGATATGATTTAGTGTGCAATTGTATTTATTGGGACATCGTGTTTATAGCTGTTTCTGGCACTTGCTCAAACTGCAAAATGGTTTTTTGTTTTTCCAATTTGGTTTTCTCTTGTATTATTCTTAAAATAGCATCGTTTGGCTAACAGGGTTCAATTCTAGGTGTTCAAGTTGAATGCTCCTCGAGATCTTTCTCTACCCAATTGGTAAAATTGGAGGAAAGCCAAGATACGGATAAAGCCAAAGATGGGTTCTTGTTAAAAGGCTACATATATACCTTGAAGGTTCCTCAGGTATCATAGTTAGAAATAACTTATTGGTTTTGTTTTGTGCTGCTTTTCAATTTATTTTGATGTTACATGCATGGTCATGGCTTTGTTTTTGTGCTCTCTAGGTTGGTGGAGGGTCCACTCTTTCTGTTAGAGTGAGTTGGTTCCAGAAATTGTTGTATCAGGATAACCAATTCTGCCTCGATATACCTTTCAGTTTTCAGCCTTATGTGACCCCTGTTGGGAAGAAGATGCCTAAAATTGAAAGGATACATTTGAATGTTAACTCTGGTATTGCATCACAGATTTTGTGCAAAAGTGCTAGCCATCCTCTGAAGGTATCTGTTTTGAAAGATTCCAATTTATAAATGACATTACTATATTTACTGAAATGATCGTAGCAGCAATCTTCCTCACATAATTTGCCTCACAGGTAGTGAGTCGCCAAGCTGGAAAATCACAATTTTCATGTGAGAGGGAAGTTCCAATGTGGTCCATGATTGACTTTAGCCTTTTATACAGTGTAGGACCTTGAACATTGGATTTTTTTCATTCATGTGCTTTTTTCACCTGCCTTCTACGTTGTGTTGATAGTTTTCTGGATGGAAAACGAGTCAATTGCTAAGTGCTGACAGAATGATTTATTTGCATTCATCTGATTATTGCTTCAGGTTTCTTCGAGTGACATATTTGGCAATGTGCTCCTGGAGTCACCTCCTCTTCATGATTTCGATCAAAGAGAGATGTTTTGTTTGTATCTCGATCCTGGAAATGGTAATAACAGGAAGGTGGGTCAGCTATTACCTCTTCAAAATTTTCCCTTTCTATTGTGTATCTTGTATAGGTAATACTTCATTCATGCACAAGTTCTTGCATTGGTAGGGTACCAGTACATTTTACAATAATACAATTCCAACATGATCGTTTATTTCTCAACTTCTGCTCACTTTGTCAAATCATGTGTCTGACCTCTGAGGCCAAACACTACAAAATATGGCATGCGCATTGTTATTTATAGAATTTGAGACAAAGATAGAAACTTTATTTTGTTCTGCTATCTTCATTAGGCATAAAGGGAAGATTTTAAGAAAATTCAAAGTTAATCAACTTTCTTCTGGAAGTTGTAAGTCATAGATTGAACTCAGCAGTGCTACATTAATTTTTTTTAATCATACTAGATTTAGACAGGCATTAGTCATCTTTTATTTTTTAATCTACTGAACTTTTTCATCCTCGGTGTCTGTTTTTCATGGAGCACTTCTGTCTATCTCCCGAACAAATTTTTTAATCTTATTTTGCAGTGTTTTAAAAAGGAAGTCATATTTCTTGTGGACATGAGTGCAAGCATGAGGGGTTGCCCGCTGGATCACACAAAAGCTGCATTATTGGCTGCCCTTTCCAAGCTTAATCCAGAAGACACTTTTAATATTATAGCTTTTAATGGAGATAGTTCATTATTTTCATCATCCCTGCAGCCAGCAACCAAGGATGCAATTGAAAATGCGAATGAGTGGATTAGCAGTAATGTTATAGCAGATGGCGGTACAAACATTTCACTCCCTCTAAGCCAGGTATTCATTGAGCATGACTTTACATTTTTCACTTTTGGAAATGGCTTCATCCACTACCATCCTTGTATTATTGACCAATTGGCTCATCTTTTAATCTCATGTGTGTATTTGGCGTTATGGAGATAAACACAAAGCTACTAATTCAATCCAAGATGTGCGTTCATTTATTGTGATACCTTGACTTGTTATAGGCACTACAGATGATGTCCAAAACTGGGAATTTGATCTCTCTTATATTTCTCATTACTGATGGGAGTGTTGAAGATGAAAAAGATATTTGTGCTGTCATGAAACGTCAACTTGTCAAGGGAGGCTTAAATTCTCCTCGAATATGCACATTTGGAATTGGTAAGCTTATAGCCATATACATACCTTAGTTTGTTACTCTTTTTGACCCTATGCTTCATTTACACTAGTTTCTGGTGCAACATCTGTATGCTGCAAATTTTCTATTGACTTGGTTGGGACAGAAATAATTACCTCTTCCTAACATATGCTTTGTTAGCACAATGGAAATATGAATTAATCTTTTTATATTTTATGGTTTACTACTTTTTTGTGATGTGGTTTTTGTGTCTCTATTCTCTTAACATTTCATGGATCTACTCCTCCCCAGGTTCATATTGTAATCACTACTTCCTGCAAATGCTTGCTCAGGTTGGCAGAGGTTATTATGATGCTGCATTTGATGTAGGTGAGTTATTTAAAGCAAACGGCAGCAAAGGTGAAAGTAAACAAAAAGAAACAAATTTTAAAGATCAAATTCATCTTAATGTTGGAAACAGAATGAATTGTCAACTTTTGATTATTCTATCTCAAAAATCTTGTTTCTTTCTCACTGAATTCAGTTATACCATACATCACTTTAAAGATTGGAAAGCTTCCTAGAGAGAAAACCTGCGATGGAATGTTTTGCTTTTGAACTAGGAGTTTCTTCTTCTTTGAGAGGAATAATTTTTTTGGTTAAGCTGAATATTCTTTTGGATTGATGGAGTCTTTTTGCATTTTATCACTGTATTTCTCTGGAACAAATAATTCATAATGTTTAGCTGATTTGTACATGGTCATGAACCTAAGGTTATTAGAGCTGCCATGTTTTGAGAAATTGGTTTTTTTTTTCATATTTAAATAAAAGAAAGTAATTCTGAGATGATTCTCTTTATTGCCAACTTCTGTGTGGCCAGAGTCGATTAACTTTCGAGTGGAAAGACTATTTGATCAGGCATCATCAGTCATTTTAGCAGATATAAGCATTAGTGGTCTTGAACACCTCGATTCTCTTGAGGTATGTGCTGAGCCCAATATCACTCTTAATCTTGCTTTGTATGTGTAAATGTTTTGCAGCACTTAGCCTCCCATTATTTTCAAAATATCTCTCTCTCTCTCTTCATGCTTTGCAAGTCTGGTAAATTCTTTGTGTTTCTGCTGTAGTTCTAAGGCTAGTATGTCTCTCCTCTTTGCAGCTGTACCCATTTCATCTGCCAGACCTGTCATCTAGAAAGCCATTGGTTGTCTCAGGGAGATGTTCTGGGAACTTTCCAGACTTGGTAAAATTAAGTGGCACCTTGGCAGATTCAAGCAATTTTGTCATCAACACGAAGGTGCAGAAAACAAAAGATATTCTGATGGAAAGAGTAATGTTTCATCTTTCTTACTGTCATACTTCGAACAATTGGTTTCAATTACCGAAGAAGGAGCGATACTTCGAATTTTTGGATCTCTTTTGGTTTATTTTGATGCAATAAGGAAAATTTTTGGATCTCTTTTGGTTTATTTTGATGCAATAGGGAACTTTACATCAAAAGGGATTTGGAAAATGGTTCGAACTCACACTCTTGATTGTCATTCGCATTGTAGATACTTGCAAAGAGTCAAATTGATGCAATAACAGCTAACGCATGGCTATTAGGAAGTAAACAACTAGAGGAGAAGGTTTGACTCTTTTCCATTATGAGATTCTTT
Source organism: Gynochthodes officinalis (assembly GCA_020080225.1). Taxonomy (NCBI): domain Eukaryota; kingdom Viridiplantae; phylum Streptophyta; class Magnoliopsida; order Gentianales; family Rubiaceae; genus Gynochthodes; species Gynochthodes officinalis. The sequence goes on along the minus strand of CM034625.1, from coordinate 11,290,813 downwards.
CAGGGGCATGTTATTATTTTCCCTCCCTGCAGTCCTGGCATATCTTCTTCTTTCGTTAATATTCCCAAATCACTTAATAATTGCCATAAATGGCTGCAGGTTGCAAAAATAAGCTTGCAAACAGGGTTCCCATCAGAGTACACAGACATGATTTTAGTTGAGAGCATTAAGGAGAAGCAAAGTTTCAAACCTGATGATGTCCTAGACAAGGTAATGTGAATCATGCTAGAATTGATTTAGTAGATCATCTGATTGTTCACAAGAACTGCTGCATGACATGAACTTTGGATATACAGGTTAATGTATTGAATGGCAAGAAAGTAACATTCTTACCAAGGAACGTGGGCGCGAGATTTGGTAACCTGAAGGCCACTGCTGATAATCTTCCTCCAGAAACAGCAGAACCAAAGTTACATGAAACTTCAGATATGATACTCAATGCTGCCGCAAGTTTGTGTGGGAGATTGGTAGATAAATGCTGTTGCATGTGCTGTATTCAGTTTTGTAGCCGACTGAATGACCAGTGTGTAGTTGTTTTCACACAGCTTGGCTCTGCGCTTGCTTGTTTTGGGTGCATGAATATTTGTTGTGAGGTCTGTTTTTCTTGTGACTTCTGCAGTGGCTAAGAACAAGTCCCAAACGATTCATGTTTATAGTACATTAGTACCCGTGTGATGTACTCATGGTTATTATAAATGTGCAAATATGCACATGGTAAAAGGCTCAATTTATCTCATCAATGGTCATCCATCTCAAGTATTACTTGTCCTTTGTATACTGTCAAAAAAAAAATATTCAATACAACTATGGCCTTTATATTTCGTGCAATAAACTAATTACACGAGGAGAGGATGTATTATTATTTTTTTGTTCACCTAAACTTTCACTATTATTATTATTTTTCAAAACAAGTAAATTTGACTAATATTTGCCAAAATAAAAAATTTGGTTATTAATGAATCAGGAGTCAACTCATGTTATCCCATTCATTTTTTTTATGTTTTTTTTTTTTATAAAAAAAGGTAGTGAAAGTTTTGTATCATCACATAATTATTAGGGGCCTATTATACTTAATGATTATGCATGTAATTCTGGACAATCCTAGTGAAGAATAAAAAATAAATTCTTATAATTCTCGGCACGAAAAATAAAAAAATAAAATTTCTTTATATTTTGTGATGGCTTTTTTATACTATTTTTTTTAATGTGTAAAAGAAATGATACTCACAGTGTATAAAATTTTAGTTATTTATTCTTAAATTTTTTATTTTAAAATAACAACTACTAGTATTCTTTCAAGATTGTAATCATAGAATAAATAGGCTGAAATCTAGGAGGAGATAACTGCAACTTTTAACAGTTGGAGGAGTCGTTAATGTAATTCACAAAAATTCGGGGAGAAATCAAAATTTTAAAAAAAAAAAAAAAAAAAACAGGCAAAATTCTCGACTTCTGCTAAAACACCGACACCGTCTCCGAAACTCCGACTGCCCTCCCCGCCGAAGTTTCGTATTTTGTTCTCTCAGTTCAGCGCTTGAGGAGTTTAAAGCTGCAAATTAAATGGCTCGTTATCAGTTTCCATCCTTATCCACTTTCGTCGCTTTCTTCCTTCTGCTCTCCGCACGGTACGTGATATTACTGATATTTTTCTTGTTCAATTTGCTTCTTAATCATCTTTTGCCCGTGGTCAAATTGATGTTTACTATTTGTTGAAAAATATGTTTATATTCCCCAGCTACGATCGAAATTAATTTGTATAGCAATTTTTAGTGGGTGGGTCTGAACTGAAATTACAGATGTTATGCTGATGATCCGGGTGAAGAAACGGAGTTGACATTAGCTATGATAAAACCAGATGGGGTATCTGGAAATTATACTAGTTCTATAAAGAAAATCATTTTGGATTCTGGGTTTGGCATCACTGGGGAAGTTATGGTTCATCTCGATGAGGATTCTGTGAAGAATTTCTATGCTGAGCACTCCTCCAGAGGCTTCTTTTCAAGCCTTGTCCAGTACATGACTAGGTATTTATTAACATAACCTTCCTCCCGATCCTCCCTAATCAAATTACATTGGATTTTTCCTTGCCTTGTGAATCATTTAAAAACAAATTAACTTGGAAGATGGGATGGATCTGATCTTGTATTTGAGCTCCATATTTTTTGCAAATTTTCATTTATTATGAGCCTCAGTCTAGAAATTTCTTGTGGTATGCAGGTGGCTGATCGTACATGCTTGCACATTTGCCTATGAAATTGCTTCTATGTTTGCCATTCTTGATATTAAACAACTCTCGTGGTTCTATCAAGTTTTTCTAATTTTTTTGTTATTAAATTGTCTCAAATAGTACCTTGTAACAATTACCTCTAAATAAGTCGAATGTAACAATTTGGTTTGTTTTATCTAAATAATCGATCCAATAATCAAGTAGGGAGGACAATGGATAGGCCTCTGACCCTTCAGAACATATGCTCTTCCGCCTTTTTTAATGGTAGGAATATGGTCAACATTTCGACTGATTTGTGCTACTCGCTATCTCTCTCTGATTGTCCTTTCTTTGTGCAAGTGGTCCAGTATTCATAATGGTTTTGGAGAAGATGAATGCAATTGCTGACTGGCGTGCTTTAATTGGTCCAACTGATCCACAGACAGCTAAGATTACACATCCTCATAGGTTATTGATTATAGTTATCCTCCATGCTTGTGCTCTCTTCTGCCAAGTTCACTTTACTTGGTTCAAAGCATGTCCTTGCTATAACATTGTTTCTCTAATTGGTGTTTTTCTCCATCTGCAGCATTAGAGCCATGTGTGGTGTGGATTTGCAAAGGAATTGTGTTCATGGATCAGATTCACCTCAATCAGCTGCAAGAGAGATATCTTTCTTCTTTAAGAAATCATCATCAGGTCAAACTTGAAGTTTTGTACATTTGGTTTCATAGCTTATTAAACAAATTATTTTTGAAGGCTTTGAAATAACAAGACAAAGATTAGCACACTTAAAATGAGAAGATTAAGGCAGCAGGTATCAGGTGACAGACTTTGAAAACACTAGCTAAACTTACTGTTGTCGACTTGTAGTGGATCACTTAAACATCTGCAGCTGAGACGACAGCATTCTTCAATCTTTCATGCTTTTTGGGATCTTGTGTTAGTACTTATTCTGTTTTTCACTCAGCAGGTTCTATCATGAAGCATGACGAATTGTAGTGGTCTAGACACCAAAAGCACAATGGTCATTCCATGAAAAACATAAAGTACCCGTGTTTTGATCGAATCCTTAACTGGCTACCGGCTTGCATTCTCTTTGGGCTAAAGGAGCATTGGAAAATCTTACCCCGGAATCAACAGTTGAACCCCTGGATTCTGAGTCCTATGAGGTTAACTATGTTCACTTAGTTTTCAGTTGAATCTGTCTGTAATCTTTTTCCCTTTCTCTTGAGAATATTATGCCAACATCTTTAGTAAGGATGTATATATTTGCCCCCGAGGTTGCCAGTTGGAATTGAAGTCTCTCTTTCCTAATTTTGATTTGATCTTTTTTCAATTTTAATTTTAATTTTTTTTTTAATGATTGGATGAGCTCAGTTGACCACAACCTTTCTTTAGCAAGTATATGGGCAAAGACTAGCATCTCACATTGGTATGTACAGTGAGTGAAATGGCTGGGGTGCACTACACCCTACAAGTTAGCCAAATGGCATGCTATATTGTATCTCTGAGGTTCCTGTTGATGCCATCGTGAAAAAAGGTTTTTCCATTCTGCAAATCCTGCCTGATTAATTGCAGGCAGAACAGGCTGGGGCATGAATGACTCACTCTATTGCTATCCTTTGCCAAAATATTAGCACAAAAGAAAAGAAACACGAGGGAGAAAAATAATTGTTTCCTCGAGCGGATAGATATGTGATCATCGAATGGGGCTGTCTGTGGGAGTGGCTTGAAGTTTTGGAGAGGTCTCCCATGAACTCTTTAATTATCTGAATGGGGTAAAACCCCAGTGGCTATGTTTTCTCACTTTTTTGAGGCCGTGCTGTATCCACTTTTCAACGCCAAAGCCGTTATTGATGCGGGTGAAAACAGTCAGTACTCTAGTCTACACAGGCAGGCTGTGTTCTATCTGTAGCTGGGTTCGGGTACTTCTTCTTGATGAATGACTGGAAAATGAGTCCTTATAAAATACATACATGCAAAAGTGAGAAGATGGATCATGCTTCTCCATCTTCCAATATCATAGGAAAATAGTTAGGAATTTGTTAACTTTTTGCAACACAAAACCATGCATAGATCCCATGAAATTCATCAGGGCTCTGCACAACTGAAAATCCATTCAGGTGGCTGCTAAGAAACTTGGTAGTAATAAACAATAATTAGATTTTGGCGAAACGTGAGAACTAATATTGATGCAGATGTAACCCATTTGAATGGACACCTCCAAACGTTGTTAGGAGTGGGAAAAAGAGCCAATGGTGGAGGAGTCAAAGAGAGGGAGAAGAAAACAGAAAACGAAGGGCTCGGAGGGTGGAAAATGAGATTGATGGAAGATAGAAGATCCACATCACGCAGTGTCTTTACCTTAATTTTAGCAAGTCCAGGTGTACAACATTCCAGTTTGGGAAAGTCTCCCTCGTCCCTCCATGCAAAATATCTGTTGGATCCCCAAACATCTAGGCTCTGAAATTTCCTAGTTCTTCCCACTGCTGCATTCTACTCACTTCCCCCTCACATGGGGGCCTCAATACAATTTGCTAAAACGATTAGGACTGTTGCGTTGCGATAATTAGTACTCTAATACCACTGCCTTTTAAGGAACTTCTTCTCCCTAATCTTGGTTAAAGAGATTGATTATTATTCTCATTATTCTTAGTCTCTTCTTAAACTTTTACTAATCAAAGTCTTCTCATGCATCTCGAGGTGCATTCAGAACTTGGAAAAACTCCAACACGAGTTGCTGACGGGCAAGATGACGTCCATCTTTTTTTCTTTTGCTTTTGGGATTTAATTATAATTAAAATTAAAATTAAAATTAAAATAATTAATTGTTCAACTTATACTAATAATCTCGATTTGATTAGAGTCTAAGAAGTCTGTTAATATAAATAGACCCATAATAGTGGTAGGAAATTGTGAGATGCTGATCACATGGTAAATGTCTTGGATAATCGACGCACAATTATTCATTGCGTGCCCTCCAATCAAATTGCTTAGGTTAACTAAACATTCTCCTTGGAAATTAGAATTCTGCATGTCCCTCACAATTTTTAAATTTTTTTTTTTTTTGAAAAAAAATTCAATTTAAATTTGACACAAACCTTTTCTAATTATAAAATATAATACATTTAATATATAAATTTTTTTTTAAAATTTTGTCTTTAACATTTTAATTTTAATTTTAATTATTATTAATAAGTGAAATATAAGACTTTTATTTAAAAGTAAACTTTTTATTTAAAAAAAAAAAAATGGAGACAGTAACATATAGCACTCTCATGAAATCAATTAGGGGACAGAATCCCATCATAATTAAGCGCTAAATTTATCTCGACTTAACAGGTGTATTAGAATGCAAGTGATTTCTTTAATCCCAGAAATTAAACTCTAATTAGCAACGGCCATAGCTAGCATTGTCGTCGTTAATCTCTTTAATTACAAGCATAATGACGGATGAAGACAACCCGACCCCTTTGGTACACGTGTTGGTCTGACAACATATATGATATCCTTTGACAATACGTATCGCATTCTCACTCCCCATACACGATCCTTTCTGTTTTTCTTTGCCTGCAGTTTATTATTTCTTTGGTTAACAAAAAAATAAATACATAAATAAATCCACTTCTTAAAAATATTTTTCAAAATAATATTTTGTATTTTTAATATAACTTTCATTTTAAAAACATAAAAATATATTTTAAAAAAGCCTCCCATCTCCGTATTGCTAAAAGTTTCTTGTATGACACAATTTTAAAACGCATTTTCGTATTTTTTTGACATAGTAATTGTGAGATAAAAGATATATTAAAAATTAAAAAAATATATATTTAAAAGTGCGAAAACAAATTTTGAAATATTAACCATACAAACTCAATATATAAATTACATTTTAAAACGTACTTTTAAAATAATAATTATAAAATAAAAAATATTTTAAAACACTAATTATACACATCCTTAACTCTGCACGTGTTTTTCCATTGATTTTGCCCATTTGCTTCGTTGGTTTTTCCAGCTTATGTTTGATTATTTTCGAGTTATAGGGAGCAAGTGAATTCGTTATGTGTGCCTTGGGTTAGGGGTGTGTCCAACTCCAAGTGAATTGGTTTGGTGGAAGGATATTAATTTCAAAGTCACGAAAATCGAGAGAAAAAAAAATTTATTCTCTCCATCGAATCATTTTGCAAAATGCAAGGCTGATCAGTAACCTAACGTATCACCACTTTTCAATCATTTTAAGTTGTTGAAGGTTCAAATCACTGGCCTTACACAATTTGGATAATGACTAATATAGTCTGTGATTAAATTTGGTACCATAGGATTAAATATTAAATGCATTAATTGTAGGTAGAAAACGAAATATTGATTCTTTTTATATACATACTTTGGTATAAAAAATTATAAATTTTGTAGTTATATTATAAAAATTGTACCATCTTATGAAATATAGTCTGTTGAATAGTGAGGGGTTATAAATACTTACTTTTAGCCAACCATGACTCTTTTGTTGATAAGAGAGAACCATGTTATTCAGTGCGCGTTGAGTAAATCCCACCTATGGAATATTACAATGGCTGCGGAGAAATAAAGCATCTTAGGCAAGTAAGCCGACCATGACTCTTAATTTCTACAAATTTGAAGTCGGTGGACAATGCAAAATTCTTGAAAATTAATGAAACTTGATATATTTGATAACGTTTTTTAATTAGTGATTTTAAAATTATACGACATAAATAAGTATTTTACAGATCGACTATCTTAAATAGATACAATCATTTTGTAGTACTCTGAACGTCAAAATTTAATGCGCGTTTAAATGTGTGTCTTGATCATCATCAAGTAGTGTTATAAAAAAGAATACCCTCTCGAATATTAGATGGATACTAATGCATGGAAGATAATTAAGGTGTGTAATTATACTAATTAATTAAGCTGAAGTACCCGTGTCATCCTCATGACCACGGGATGACTTATTTTTCGAGATTGATCAACACTCTTAAGGATGCATCAAGAATGCCAATTTGCAAAAGGAGTTTGAATGGATTTAGCAAGTGCCACGAATGCTGGCTTAGATTTCTTAACACCAGTACGCCGCATAATCCTGATCCATATGTGTGGGAATACCAACAAATATTCACATAAACATTGACCATATTAAATTCTGCCTACCATCTATGCATATATGTCTTACAATTAGTACTACTGATCATTATATATGTGGTTTTAAGAGGTACAGTTGATTTGTTTGGGCAGGATTTATGAACTTGAACCAATAGGGAGCAGCTCAGGTTGGGGCTGGCCATGGTTTTCACAACAAATCCATCGTCCTAGATTACCTTATTTTTATTATCACTTCCAAAGCTAGCTAGCTGGCTAGCTCAGCTCAACCCTATTTGGATTCTTCAGTGTCACTGCTTCTCAAATCTTTTCATATTACACTGATCAATATTCCTTTCCTTCCTCTCTTCTAAGTAGGCAAGGATCTATCACCAAGCTAGCCAAGGAGTGCCACAAGATCGACCACAGTAATCTGTCTTAGTTTCCAAATGAAGGTGAGACTTGGGGCCAAAAAAAAAAAAAAACACAGGGAATCGGAGTAAAAGAGCTGTGTGGCGCATGTTTTGGTAGTATATATCTTGTTTGTTTCAAAGATGTTTTTGGCCTGATCACGATGATATAATTTGTTTTGCAGTTCTTCAACTGGGTTCATAGTAAGATTACAGCAGGACAAGCCAACAAAAAGCCACATGCAGTTCCTCCTGCTTCAACATCAAGTAAATAATTCTGTTTCACTAAATCAATCTATTTCAAGTTCTGCAATCTTTGTTTCCTCTTATATTGATGACTCAGGTTCAAATGTATGTAAGATCCAAATAGAAAATCATCACGATCTTTCTTGATCTGGATCCGTACCTAATACAGTACTAAACCCTTTAAGATTTAAATCCAGCAGTGCTTTTTTCCACTGTCTTTATCACCTTTTCTTTGCTTCTTTTTAAATTTAAATCTTTCATTTTTCCTTGATTATTTATCTTTTGATCAGCCTATACCATGCCATGCATCTGTTTTTTCTTCTAGCTTTCCTTCATTTCCAGTCTAAGAATATAGAACTCTTAATACGAAAATTACAGTAAGGATATATAATCATGTAAACAATTTTGCATGAATGAAGTTCCAATTAGTTTCTGAAATGTACGAATGCACTACTATATATTAGACTGTCTCACATGGGATGCAACCTCCAAAAAAGGTAAGCCAGGAGGGTTCTTGATGATTTTTTCTGTTCCCTCATGGGAATTTGAGAAAATGTTGGTACGTATGGGGTAACAAAAGTTCCACAATCGGGAGACAAATTTATCCTCTTTTTCGATAAATGATCATTCAAAACCCACTGTTTACAACTTACTTTACTAAAATGTTGTACTTGGATTCGTGAAAAAATAATGAAATTAAGTACTAAGCTTGATTTTGGATGTTAATTTTTCTCTTGGCTCGTACATGCAGATCAAGCAAAAGTGGAAGAAGCTCCCAAGGAAAAATTCAACGACTGGTCCAATGGCCTCTTGACAATCGGAACATTTGGTGACAGGGATCCAAGGGAAGATCAAGAGATCCAACAACGGGTGCAGATTAACTCAGAAGATAGCAATGAAATCCAGGAAAGTTCTTCTCCTGATCATGATTTGGCAGAATTTACAACCGAGGAAGTTGGGCAGCTACAGAAAGTACTCACAAGGCTCTTGAAAAGGAAACCTACTAGTAGTGCTACTACTGCTTCAAAAGCTCCTCCTCCGCCGGAGAAAGGAGGTTCAGAAGATGATCGTGCTGCTCATCATCAAGATATGCCTTTGGATAGATTCCTCAACTGCCCATCAAGCTTGGAAGTGGATCGAACAATTTCTAATAGATATAGCATTAATTCAGATCAGTATAGAGATGATGAAGAAGATATTGATCGGACAATCAGAGCAATCATTGGGAGATGCAAGCAGGTTTCCATGGAAAACAAGAAGAAATCAATTGGAAAGAAGTCCATTTCTTTTCTACTCAAAAAAATGTTTGTCTGCACCAGCGGGTATGTGCCCAGTCCCAGTTTACGAGATACACTGCAGGAATCAAGAATGGAAAAGGTATAAAATATCACGCCTTCAAAGGAAATATTTTTTCTATTTCTTCTACACGCCTTAGGATGCACTGCCCATTAATCAGTTGAAAAAATAAAAACTTGTTAGCCTAGGAGTTGTTTAGATAGTCTGTTCTGATTTTGTAGGCCCTGTCTAGATGGGTTGTCTTTTCATCCCATGTTAATAAAAACCTGATGTTGTACTTCGACTGCAGCTTTTAAGGACAATGCTGTCCAAGAAAATATACCATCGAAATGGTTCCCGAGCATCGTCAACAAAGAGATTTTTGGTGGACACACGAGCAGTACAGAAGGCAGAAAAAGATGATGATGATGATGATGATGATGAAAGCTTAAATAAACAAGGAGATGGAGGATGTAAATGGGTCAAAACTGACTCTGAATGTAAGCCCTCTTACATTATTCCCCTTAGTGTACATTTTGATCATACGCATATAAGCATTACTAACTCTTCGATCTTATTTTCCCTATGCAGATATTGTCCTTGATTTAGATTGACAGCCCTCCTCCATCAACAATTAAGGTCAATCAAAAATTCTAATTACTCTTTTTAAAGTGAGAAGAAAGCCAGGAAATGCATGCGTGCAAATGTTGATACTGTGGCGAAGTGATGGATGGAATTTGAGCAAAGAAATGTGTACAAATAATTAAGTTCATATAATCAAATTATTAAGGCGGTGGGTGAAGTCATTAGCATAAATTGATTGAAGCTCCACGCTTGATCTTTTATTAGGAAGTATGTATTGTCCCTTTTTGTTTTTTCATGGTTGCATCTTTAATGGATGCAACTCATGTTATGTAGTTGGCGAAGTTTGTATCAAAAACTAGAGAGGATTTTTTAGTGCGCCTGCCAAACATTTGCTCACTTTTAATGAAATTTATGAGTCCTGTACCATGTTAGTACTTGGAATATACACACAAAGGTAGACCAAACTACCCATCTTTAGATGGCTAATTGGACATCTTAGAAATACAATTATAGTTTCTAAAATTTTGTTTTGTATCTCTATGCAAATTAATTTCAATTCATACACTAAATTTATTTCTTCTATCATTCGAAAACAATGTTAACGAAATCGTATACTTGCACATTAGTTTATAGGTAAACTCAAATAAATATTCTAAAACACTATATTTATTGGATATTTTCGAATTTGTTTGACTCTCATTATTACTATTTAATTTATTCATCCATCACTAATAAACTCTGATTTGGGCTTACATGTACACACATTTTAAGCCTATTGACAAAACACCAAGTAAACCAGCCTTTAGCCTTCATCCACAAAGGTCAATATGACTTCAATTTTTTATAGAAAAACTGAAAAAGAGCTAGAGAAAGGAAGGGAAAAACAAAGAACTTGAGGGGTTATATAGGAAATACAAGCACTTTGAGGTAGTAACAAATAATAAAAAGTTTGGATGATTAAAAAGAAACAAGGGGGGGAAAAGGAGAATTGATTCTTGAATCGTCAGCATTCGGCATCCCTCTATTGCATCATATGTGCCTCCAACCCAGATTTGGGGATAGGCCCAACTTTCAAACTTAGGGTTTTATCTTCCAGATCTGAATAACACTCTCAGACTGCCCTATGTGAGTCAACCATTCTATATATTTCGACCTCTTCTGCTTTTATCTTTATAGTTTAATTAGGGTAGCGGTTTTAGAGTGGTGTTCTTTGTCTTTTTTATCCAGTGAACTGAAAAAAAAAAGTTCTCTTTTTTATACACTTAGAAAATTTTTTCTGGGCAATTGGTTAAAGGGTTTAATTATTGCTGGTGAGGTGCAATAAGGGCTGGGCGAAACTTTGCTGCCAATGCAATTTGAATCGAATTCTGGAAAATTTTCGGTGATTTTTGTTAAACCGAAAAATTTGAACTTTGAACTCTGCACCAATGTCTTGGGCGGGCCCGGAAGATATCTACCTCTCTACTTCTCTTGCGAGCTATCTTGACAGTAAGACGATATGCCCTCTTTATTTTGTATACTATGTGATTGAACTGATATGCCCTCTTTATTGGATGCTTTGCCAGCATTAAAGTTGCAGTCTTGATTTTGTTTTAGTGGTGATTTATCTCAGTGGTTCTGGTAAAGTTTTTTGTTTGACTGATTTTTTTTTACCTTTTTTTTGGTTTGTGGGCTATCGTGTAAGTGCATTTGTTTTTTCCCGTTTGCACCGCTTGCTTGTTAATGGTTTTGAGTTACATGTTTTAACTTATTATATGACTTTTATATGCCTTTCTTAAAAGAAACATAGTGTACGTGGGATTAGTTTTGTTCGAACAACTTATCAATAGGTGGTACTGATTAGTATTGAAGATGAATATGTGTGGTGAGACCGCTCGTGTTAGTCTTTAGTTATATGATTACATTTTATCAGTGATTTACTTTGTGCTTCTGCTATTCCTTTCGCGCAATTCAATTACATCTTCTTCAATGATCAGATAAACTAAGTTTACTGTTGTTCCTACTGTTGGGATATACTTGTTTACTTTGGAAAGTCTTGGTGAGCATTTTTCTAGTTTGAAGGACGAGAGGAACAGCAATTCAGAATCTGAATTTGGGCTATTATTGTGTAAAGTTTTGTCTTTTGATGCATGTAATGACTCTTTAGGGGGGAAAGGACCTACTTTTGCATTAAAAACTTCTGAAAAGGCAATAACTTTTCTTTTGTCCCTCCTCTGCATTGTGATTATTGGAAGAAGCCTATGTTAGTAGGATATGCTTAAGAGACATCAAGAAATGATTTGCGTACAAGAGGGAAGCATAAATAGGTGTTGTTTCTGTGGTTGTTGGTACTTGATATCAAAGCAATGACCTTGCAATCATAAAACTTTGAACTTGAATTGCAGAAGTGTAACTTGAGATTGTTCCGTTCTTCTGAATTTTTTTTCTTTTTTTAATTTCCCACTTGCAGCAAAAGGGACAACTTGTTAATCATTGTTTTTCAGTTCTCTGTTTTGTTCAAGGCGGTATGACTGGAAGTTTTGATTTTTACAGAGAAATTGCTAGTTTTGCTGAGGGATGGTCGGAAACTAATGGGGACTCTTCGCTCTTTTGATCAATTCGGTACTGGACCTTGGCTTCATTATTCAAGTTTTACTACCTAGGTCTCTTAGGGATTTTCTGAATGACAAGTTTGATTATCTCATATGTAGCAAATGCTGTTCTTGAAGGCGCATGTGAGCGTGTTATTGTTGGTGATCTATACTGTGATATCCCATTGGGGTTATATGTCATTCGAGGGGAAAATGTTGTTTTAATTGGTGAACTGGTATGTCGCATTATTTTGCCTTAAATTTTGCTTAAGTTTTGTTCTCATGTCACATCTGAGATTTTCCACTTTTATCCTTCTTTTAAATGTGATTGATAAGGACTTGGACAAAGAAGAACTACCCCCACACATGACTCGCGTTTCATCTGCTGAGATTAAAAGGGTAAGTGCTATTATTGTTTTGTTATATGTTGTAGTAACTGTAACTGTAACTGTAAGGTTTTGTAAAGGAATTTCACTTTAGATTTACCAGTTTGGGGCAATGTTGAACTTCTAGTGTGAAAAGTAATAGAATATACCTAATTATTTTTGAGATAGAGCCATGGCTACTTTCTTGATGGACCTTTGGATAGGAGGTGGTCTGAAAACCTTGGCTTGATATTAGATATTTCCAACCTTTTGTTATGGGAATAATTTTGTTCTATAGGCCTTTAAATTATGATTGAATTCTTCTGTTATTCTGTTGAGAAGCATGGTAATTAAACTTATGAAGTTGATCTAAAATCTCTAATTCGTTTAGCTACCAGCTTAGTTTCTCCATTTTTTTGGGTTTGCTTTACAGTCGCATACACTATATTATGTTGTTCTGGTCTTTCTAATCCTTTTGACTATTGAAGTGATAAGTTTGTGTTATCCTATTTCAGGCCCAAAAGGCAGAAAGGGAGGCTACAGATCTTAAAGGTACTATGAGGAAGAGAATGGAGTTCCTTGATATGGATTAATGTATATGTTTGAGATCCAGTTCTGTGTTAAGCTTGAAGTTGTTGCCATGTCTCCCGCAAATATTATCGCGGTAGCTGGATTCTGGAAGATATATATACCCGTTGACTGGATGGTGATTTAGCCTCTCACTTGTTAGTACCAATCCCCTCTGTAGAATTGATCAACCATTAGTTTCATAAACCAAAGAGAGTTAATAGTTTCTGCTAGTTTCTTGCATGTAAGTTTGTTGCCCATCCTGCTCGTGGAGAAGCTGTGCAAATAGATTGTGGTTTTTTTCCTTCTTTTTTTAATCAAAATATGGTAAACCTAGCTCTGGCAGAGACACAGAACATCTGGGTTCTTCCTTTTCTTTTATTTTGGTGTGGAAGAGCTCCATTTTTTTTCTCTCTCTTTTTTTGTTTCTTTTTCTGTATGATTGCGGTGCAGATCTTTGAACTTTTAGATGGGGTTTGGACTTTGATGCGTTTCCAATAGCATCAAAGTGCAATCGTCTGATGAAATTGTCTAGTACATTTACAGGGATATTACTTGTACTTTTGTCTCTGGGACCATCCCTGGAGCTGCAAATCCCACTCAACAGGACAGGTCTGTTCTCCAGTAGAAAGCAAAAAAGGGTGCCTCATGGTATCGGGTTTCTGGGTACATAAATTCATTTTCGCACGAAGTATCGTTTGTTGTTGTATTAATCGTTTGGACTATGAATTTCCATCGAAAAGGTTGGAAACAAGAGAAAATTCTGTGGTGAAAGAAATTTCCAACTGTAAGTCTCAGCCTGGTCGAACGGCTGGCGCTGACTTTTCATTTTTCACTACGAGGATTTAGCAGCGACAGCCGACTCCTGTACTTGAGAATCATACGTTTACTGTTCAACTCTCCAAGCTCTACCGACACCACCGACTGAAAGTGTGTTGTTTTTTTTATAATCAACTAACGCAGAACCCGGAAAGGTAATTAACCACATAACCTGATAACCATCGCCAGCCAGGTAAAGGGCGAAATACTGAAATCTAGTGCGTTCCGCAATGTGCGTGGTGACCCAAAACCACGACTTCAGTTCAAAAGCTAATGAGTCAGTCAACGATCCATCCATGGCAGTGGCAGTAATAATGAAGCACTTTTTCTGGGTCTTGATGTACCTGTAGATTTTAACCCGGGTTCACCGCACGCATACAAAACGCGAAACTCACTTCACTCGTCTTACTCCACTGGACCCAGTCACACCGCTTCCACAGGATTTCAATTCATCAGGGTAGATCCATTTTTCTCTCTCTCTTTTCTGTTTCATTTCAACTGGGTCTAGCTCAGGCTGCACGGCAATGTCGTCAAGGTCGGTTAAAGTTTCGGCCTTTTTAGTAATGACACTGTTTTCTGCATCACTGCTGCTCGTTCAGGCTTCCGTGCATCAGTACGCCGGAGAGAAATTCGTTGTCAAGGGCAATGCTTTCGTTGTCCATGGTGGTAGCGAGGGAATTTACTCTTCTATCACGAGCTTAAATGAGTCTTCTCCTTCCTCCCCTACCGATTCCTTTATACGGTGGGTATCCTTCTGCAGCTCTTTCACTTTCTTTGTTTGTTCACAAGTTCTAATCTTTATTTGTAATTCAGTGGGGTTCAAGGTTTTAGCTTTTACTGAGATCTCACTCAATTTAATTTGATTTAATGTTAATGATGGTTTTAGTAAATTTGGTGAAGATCTGCGAAGAAATTGTGGGAAAGAACAGTGAATGTCTTGATCTCCATTCCTTTTTGGTCCAACTTTCTTTGTTTATCCATTTTATGTTTTGGACCTTGAGAAAACGTGGAAACAAATTCAAGTTCTTATATGTAGTAGTTTCACAGTTTGATACTGAATGAACATTGCCTTGGCTGGATCTCAATATGTTGGTGTGAAATCCAAACGTATTTGTATGTAGTGTCTTAAATTGAGAAGTAATTACTGACCCTAAAAGATGGTTCTAGAATTGGGATGCTCATCTTATCGACTCTGTTAAATTTTTATGATGCGGCTTCAAATTCTAAAGCATTAAGACAACGTGTTGAACCCATTCAGTCTCCAAATAAACGAATTATGTGAAACAAGAAAGACCAAACCATGTCAGTCTGTAATCACGTGTGTTCTGCCAATGAGTAAAGGAAAATGATTTCAGCTCCAAAATTCTTCTCGTATCCAGTGAGAATTAGGTTTTTTCAAGAATTTCTTTCCCCCAGAGAGTTGTGCCATTTTATTTTTAAAGGCAGCTTCATTTTTGTGTTTGAGTCATTTCTCTGCTTTTAGGATTCAAAAGCAATGGCTGACCTTCATTTTCCTCTAATACCAGTTTTGAGAAGATCATATTTGGGAGGCCAAAAGAATTTTCAAACTTCACCTCATGGCCAATCCATGCAATTATTTTTGAGGTTGATGACAGGGAGACGATTGGGGGCTCTGCCTATGGGGGCCAAAGAGCTATATGCTGCACAGCAGATCTTGCAAAACTTGGAGTTTGTAAACAGGGAGATATCATTCACCGCCCATCAACCATTAATCCTGGTTGGCCTCAGGTGTTTCATGTATCATTTCAAGCTGATGAGCTACATGCAACATTGCAACCAAGTTCAATACAGATTACAAGAACTGGGATGTACAATCTCTACTTTATTCATTGTGATTTGAATCTGAAAGAGGTGATTGTAGAAGGAAAAACGATATGGAAAAATCCTACTGGTTACCTGCCCGGTAGAATGGCTCCTCTCATGAACTTCTATGGTTTCATGTCTCTTGCATTTGTAGTGCTGGGGACATTCTGGTTCTGGCAGTATGCAAGATTCTGGAGAGAAGTTTTGACATTGCAAAACTGTATCACATTGGTTATCACATTGGGAATGTTCGAGATGGCCTTGTGGTACTTTGACTACTCAAAATTCAACGACAGTGGAATCAGGCCAATTGGAATAACTGTATGGGCTGTCACATTTGGTGCAGTGAAACGTACAATTTCTCGTCTAATCATTTTGATGGTTTCAATGGGTTACGGTGTTGTCAGACCAACTTTAGGTGGGCTAACCTCGAAGGTCCTAATGCTTGGGGGGACCTTCTTTATTGCATCCGAAGTCCTTGAGCTGGTAGAAAATGTTGGTGCTATAAGTGATCTTTCAGGGAAGGCAAGACTTTTCTTTGTGCTTCCTGTAGCAATATTGGATGCTTTCTTCATTCTTTGGATATTTACCTCTCTGTCTTCAACTTTGAATAAGCTTCAGGTAATTGCTTCGACCTCATGGATGCATGTTCTTTGTATTCATATCTTCTATATAATTGACAGTTTGTTCATGCATGTTTGACCTTTAATTTTCTGATCCAGCTGGAATTATTTTTTCCAGCTCCAGTTGATGCAGAATTCTGTGTACTTTCTTGACTGATGTTGTGTTTCAGGCACGACGGATGATGGCCAAGCTCGATATTTATCGGAAGTTCACCAATGCGTTGGCTGTAACAGTTATTGTGTCTGTTGGCTGGATATGTTACGAGGTAATTGGTTCAGTAGACAAAATGCAGCCTGACTGGCTCTTAATTTTGCCTGCTCTCGGTCCATACAATAGTAACCTATTTTTTCATAGCCGGAGACTTTTCTTCATTAAAAGAACTAACTGTCTATCATGAAATTCTTATTCCTATGAATTATTAAATTAGTGTCTTAACGTACCATAGTTTCCATGGTAAAATGGGAGAGAAAATGAACGATACCACCCTTTTAGCTATACACAAAAGATACTCCGGGACCTGAGCTAACTAAGGGCTTGTTGAAAAGAGTGAAAGCAAAGTTCTAATGAACCTCCTTATACCTTTTTAGGCGCTTCTGTCGCTGTGATATAATTGTTATTACAAATTGTTTGACTTTCTTTTGCAGCTCTATTTCAAGTCAAGTGATGTATACAATGAGCACTGGCAGAATGCATGGATCATTCCAGCTTTCTGGCAAGTATTGTCCTTCTCTCTCCTTTGTGTCATCTGTGCTCTTTGGGCACCATCTCAGAACTCAATGCGGTAAAATATCTTTGCCCGACGTCTAAATTACATTTTCTTTTTGGTCTTTTTTGCCTTACTAATATCCTAGATTAGTGCATGCAGCATCGAACAACATTGAAAATTGATTCACTAACATGTAGATATGCAGCAAAATTAAAATAGCAGCAAAATGGGAGAAAGAATGGTTGGGTGTTACCTTACTCTTGTCAAGTATAAAATCTAATTTTGGGGGAAGAGTTTCTGAGTTTCTTGCATTCTGCATAGTAATCATCTGGAAAAATAGCGTAATTTTGCTGGGCAACCTTTGGTTGGTTTAAGTTGCTCCTAGATATTATTGATATTAATTCCCATCGATTGCTCATCTTCTTTTACGTGTGAAGGTATGCATATTCTGACGATGGAAGCCAGGAGTTTGACAAAGATGATTCTTTAACACTCATAAAGCCTTCCCCTCTTCCTTCAATGGACGTACGAAGTCCATCTGAAATGAGACCAGTGAATAGCGGCGGTGGATTATCAAATGGTGATTTGGAAGAAAACAAAACAGAGTAAATATGGCATATTTCAATGTTTTCTGCTAGATGAAACAGTGTAGACGCTGTGAGTGATCCTTCATATAAATGGTTCAGTTGCCTATTAGGGGTAGAAGAACGATAATTCATTCAGGGATATGATAGTTGAGAGTCCTTTGACCTTTTCTTCGTCTTGTTGCTTGTGTATTCCATCCATATACACGGTGTCAAATCTTGTTTCTATAGGAATTATTGATTAAATTTTGCTCAACATAAAGAGTTCCTTACCATATACCAAGAGTCAAACTATATTTTATCTTGTCACATATCACTTATTGAACAGCATTTGTGCAAAAACTATTGCGGGGTCTGCGGAAACAGACGGAGTGTTATACATTATAACGACCTGCCATTATACTCTCATTCTTTCTGGGTTAGCTATATCATATAGGGATGCCAATAGAGAGAGACCCCAAGGATAAACCATTGGAAAATTTACTAAACCCTGAAACGAAAAGACTATGTTGAACATGACCACCGTTTAACCAAGCAACCAGTTTGAAGTTGAAAGGAAATCACATTCGGGTAATGTATTTTCTTCCCCTTGCCAAATCTCCCTCGAAAAGGTTGAAGACAGCATCCTCAATTTCCTCAACAGAGTATTTGATGTGGTTCTGAGAAAAGTATTTGCCATTCTCAAGTAATAACCCAAACCGTCCCACAAAGCTCCTATATGCCGGTACCAATTTTAGGGAAACAGACAATCGAAGCTCCTGTCGCAAATAAGCATCTGGGACAAACCATTTGGCCTGAGTCTTGCAAGCCTCCTCGTATAGAACGTTGAATGTCTTAATCCGTGCTCTGATACCACTCTTGGTCTTGGTCCTGGTCGTGTAATCCGGACGTAAACAGCACAAAGCTGCGGACCAAGTTGACCTCTCGTATGCGATTGCGGCCATCCTGAATTGCACTGTCAACCTCTTCAAACAATTAGGGTCTTCTCCAATGACTGCTTTCAATCTTTGACAACACTCAATTGTCCAAGCCATATAATGAATATTGTTCATTATGAATAAATGGGCCAAAGAAGCATTCTCATACAGCTTGGACTTCTGCTCCAACTTGAATAATAAAATGGAAATTATCCAGTTTACATGAAGCGCAAAGGGAGACATCGATTCTGCCTCGACAAAATCCATATTGAGATTACCAGAAATAGTCCCCAATTCCACGGATGGGGGCTTGCAAGCAATCAAATTAGTCAAAGGCTGCGAATAGTCTGCAATGAATCTCAAATATTTCATGACATACCTATTCAAACCAAGGATATCACCTCTTTGTGGCACTTCTGAGCCTATCTCCTCCATCAGAGACTTCTCAAGACCCTCTAACATCCTTCCTGCAGCCTCCGCTAATTTTGACAATATCGCAACTGCCTGCGCATGAATTGACTCCAAATACTTCCCTTCAAAGAGAATTTCAATGTCAGGCAGTAACTCAGACAAAGCTTCATAAACATCCAATAACATAAATAACCTCTCTGGTGATGTTTGCCTGCTGACAGCTTCAGCAAAACTGAAGAGCTGCATAGCAGGACCCTTAACTGTCTGCATGAAGCAAAATTCATCCACAGCCGTATCTACCCATAATAAGCCATTGAAGATGTGATTTACAAGCAGTTTCTCATTGGCAAACATCATTTTAACGGCTACTTTTGCTGCTTTAATCCACCTATGGATTTTCTTATTCAGGATGTCTAACTCCAGAATCTGGACTTGTCGAAAGTTGAGCGTTTCAATTCCCAGCTTTATCATGTTTCCATCCATGACCAGCCGCCGTCTTTTGCAATAAGACTCCACACAGTCCCAAGATCCAGCAGCTATAAAGCGTTCAGCAATGCATCGAAGATAATAAATCGCCTGTGATTGAATGGGCAACAAATTGAGTTCGGGGATGCTAATAATGCTTGGGAAATTCAAGTGTTGTCCACTGTTGCTCTGCTGCTCTTCATGTAAAAGTTCCGGCACTGGTGCTGTGTAATTCTGTGATGAAGATAATTCTTCGATCTGCAAATCCAAATCATTAATTTCATTCACGGAAAAGTTGGTGCTGATGCTCAATCTGAAAGGGGAGGGGGTTGATGAAAAGCTGGAGTCCGTGTATGACTCACTGTCCCTGGAATTATTGCAATTGGGGATGGTGTAGTCCTCGAGTAAGTGGAGAAACCCGTTCTCCAACCTAGCCAGGGCCACCGTTTTCATCTTGCTTATATTAGCTTCCTTCATGTCTGCCTGATCAATTGGCTCCTTAAGTTTATCCCACTCTTGCAAGTAGCCATCAAGTTCCTGAAAATCATGGCCCAAAATTACAAAATCTGCGCTGTTCCTGGATATGGAAGAGTCCATTGAGTCAAAGCTTGTTCACGGGTTGTTTCTCTTTTTCACTCTTCCTGTCGTCTAGAAAATGAAAAAGTTGAATCAGCAATTAACTTGAAACTGGTTATAAAATAATACCAGAATTGAACGCGTAATCCCGAACAATCATATCCACGGGAATAACATGGAAATTCCCCATTTTGCGGAAAAAATTTCTTAGGAGTTTACCAGAAGAAGCCTGCCGAGTTAGGCAGCAGCTCAGAAGTTGAGGGCGTTGACGGTTGAAGATGTCGAACCAAAGTCGACGTTGTTGGTTTTGTACCAAAGCCAATTAAATCTAAAATTATAATTTGTTATTTATTGTCAAGTAATTAAGAACCTAAAGGGTTACACACATAAAGAATTTGTTCTTGAATTAAAATGATTAAATAATTATGTGATAATTATGGGGGTTAATTTGTAAAATAATTAACCTAATTATGTGATAATTATGGGGGTTAATTTGTAAAATAATTAACCTAAAAGATCTCCTATAAGATAAGTTGTGATAAGATAAAATTGTTTTATCTTAATAGAATTAAAATTAGTTTTAATTTTATTAAAAGAATTCTATTACGATAGAATGTCTAATCAGTCTGTTAGACTGTCTAACAGATAGATAGAATTTACCTTAGACAGATAGAATTTACCTTTTAATAGGAGACAGACACCAAGTTCCAAATAGAGCGTACGTACAGAATTATTTACCTTAGACAGATAGAATTTACCTTTTAATAGGAGACAGACATCAAGTTCCAAATAGAGCCTACGTACAGAATTTTGACGTGCAAGACAGAGGGAAAAAGTTCTTCTTTTGTTTTGTTAGAGTTCTCTTGAACTCTAAAATCTTGTGACGCTCGTTGAAGGAACTAGCATATTGGCTTGGTGTCAATCAATTCTAAGAGGATCCTAAGAACAAGTTCGTGTATATACCTTAGAGGCCGAACGTCTGCGCGGCTGTGGTTGACAAAACTTCCTTCGACGACGCAATCTTCAGTCATCAAAACATGTTTTTTATTTATACGTATATTGAAATTGATTATAGTGAAAATCATGTTTTAATTCCGCTGCCTATAAATTTGTTTATAACATACATGATTTACTTACATTGGTATCAGAGCATAGGATTTAATTTGCGTATAAATATAAATCTATGTGAATATAAATTGTTTATATTTACATATATGTATGTGTTATGTTGAATGATTGAGAAAAATTATTTTGTTGAGTGAAAAAATATTTTTCACTTATAGAACAAGTTGAAAATTTTATTTGAAAATTTTCTGATTTATTGCCGCTTGTAAAAATTGTTTGTTGAATTTTTGACTGCTCTTGTAAATCATGTTTTAAAGAAAAGAAAAAAAACAAGTTTTTTTTTTTAAAAAAAAAAAAAATTTACAACAGCTGCGGCAAGGAAGAAAGGAAAAAAAAAATTTGGAAGAGGCGGCGGCGGAAGTCAATGGATGATGACGTCATGCTGATGTCATCTCTAGGGCTGATGTCAGATGACATCAGAGTCAGCAGCAAAGGCCCTAAGTGTGATGTGTGATGACGTCACTGGTGACGTCATCAGGCCCCATTTATTTTAAAAAAAAAATTTTTGAGCACTTGGGCTTGGGCTGTTTTTAATGAAATGGCTACTTGGGCTCCTTTTAATTTAATGAATCATTGGGCCATTGGGCCATTGTGGCTGGATAGATCCACATTTTGGACTTGTTTTAATTTGGACTAGAATTGATAAATTCTGGTTGGGCTCCTTTGGTTCCTTGAGCTGTTTTTAATTTGTTTTGGGTATTGGCCCGAGGACATAGACATGCAAGGGGATTTACCAAAGTTTGGCAAAATGGTATGGTGGGCTCCAAGTTGGGAGTTGGGCCAAATGGTTTGGGCTAAGACTTAAGCTTTCTGACCTGTAAAGTGGACTTTGAGTCCATTAACACCATATGGATCAAACCCAATTGGACTAATACAAAATAAATAAATAAAGAAATTTGGGATATTTTTAATTATAAAGAGTTTATTTATGTTAAGGTCCTTTTAATTTCTGTTATTTATTTATTATTGGCCCAAGATTTGAAAACTTTTATGTTAACCCATAAAACTTCTCAATTAATTCAATAATATTTCTAATATGATTAGAAATGTAATGCATACAAGATTTATGACTGAAATTTGTTTATAATTGTTTAATGTGATTATTCAATTGTTATGTCATATGTGATTTAATATTTGATTAAATGATTAGATTATTTAATTGCATATTGTATGTTTAAATATTTATTACATATGATATATGTAGATGATGAGACCATAATTTAATCCCTCAATTAAATATTAAATCAATTTAAATGCCTTCCATTATTATAGTTTAAAACAATTTTGTTAGGGTAACTTGTTGAGTTAACTCAAGGTTATCTTACCAAAAATGTGTTTCAAACTATGAGATAAGATCTCTGAATAATGAGTATGATTTAACAAAGATTTTGATTTGTTGAGCTAACTCAAGGTCAAAAGTCTTTGAGGCAAGGGTTAGGAGACATATGTGATATGTGTATCAAAAGTTGATAACCTAATTATGTAGGAGTTGCAAATAAGTTGCAATTGGTGATTAATACCTACTCATTAAAATTATTTTTGATTTGTTGAGCTAACTCAAGATTAAAAATAATTGAGATGGGATTCTAGCCTACTAAGAATTTTGAGAAAATTCTCGAACCAATTTGAGGGATATTGATTTGAATAAAATAGTGGGAGCAAAACCAAGATATTATTAAATCCATATATTTGTGTATTTTGGTTTTGTAAATTGCATAAATTTAAATTCTTATTCTATCTTTATTTTCTTGTTGTAGAAAATGAATAACAACATGAACTTGCGTAGCATTTTGTTAGACAATAAACTTACTGGCCCAAACTATTTGAACTGGGTTCAAAACCTAAGAATTATTCTTAGGAATGAGAAGTTGCTCTATGTCCTTGATGGTCCTGTTCCTAATGAGCCTGCTGCTGATGTTGATTAAGCAGTAAGAAATGTATATCAGAAGCATTTAGATGATTCTGAAAATGCATGTTGTATCATGCTCGTTTCAATGAGTCCCGAGCTGCAAAAGCAGCATGAGGACATGACTGCCTTTACAATGCTTCAACATTTGAAAGCATTATATGATAAAAGGGCTAGAAGTAAGCGATATGATACCACGAATGAACTCTTTCATAGCAAGTTGGCAGAGGGATCTTCAGTTTCAACTCATGTACTGAAGATGATTGGTCTCGTTGAAAATATGGGTAAACTGGGATTTATAATGTATCATGAGTTAAGTGTTGACTTGATACTACAATCCCTTCCTCCCAGCTTTTCTCAGTTTGTGATGAACTTCAACATGAACAAAGTTGAGACCTCTACTTTGCCTGAGTTATTGAACTTGCTTAAGGAAGCTGAGGATACCATGAAGAAAGAAAAGGCTAATGTGTTGCTAATTGAGGGGTCCAATAAAAGAAAGCGTAAAGTTAGTCTTAAGAAAACCAAGAAGAAAGCTGGACCCAAGGCAACACAAAAAGCCAAAAAGGACAAGAAAGAAAAGGGCACTTGCTTCCATTGTGGAAAAGATGGACATTGGAAGAGAAATTGCAAGGCTTATCTTGAAACCGTGAAGCAAAAGAAGTTTACTGAAGCTTCTACTTCAGGTTTGTTTATGATTGAAATAAACCTTTCTACTTCAAAATCAAATTCTTGGGTATTAGATACCGGATCTGACTCTCATATTTGTAATAATATGCAGGGTCTAAAGATAAGTAGAAAGCTGGCAAAGAGAGAGGTAGACCTACGCGTGGGCAATGGAGCAAAAGTTGCTGCTTTAGCCGTAGGAACATATAGTCTCTTTCTGCCTAGTGGATTGATTTTTGATTTGAAAGATTGTTATTTTGTTCCAGTACTCATGAAGAATATTATTTCAATTTCCTATTTAGACAATGATGGTTTTGAAATAAATCAAAAGAATAAGTGTTGTTCTATTTTTCGTGAAAGTATTTTTTATGGTGCTGGTTATCAAAATAATGGTCTTTATATATTAGATCTTGAAAATCCAATTTTCAACATAAATACAAAGAAACCCAAAATTGATAATTTTAGAAATTCTTATCTCTGGCATTGTAGACTAGGTCACATAAATGAGAAACGCATAACCAAATTGCATAATGATGGTTATTTGGGCTCATTTGATTATGAATCATATGAAACATGCGAATCTTGTTTACTCAGAAAAATGACTAAAACATCTTTTACTGGAAAAAGTGAAAAATCTACTGAATTATTAGGTCTCATACATACCGATGTGTGTGGACCTATGTCAATTCAAGCCAGAGGAGGTTTTTCATACTTCCTAACATTTACTGATGATCATTCTAGATATGGTCATGTATACTTATTGAAGTATAAATTTGAAGTCTTTGAAAAGTTCAAACAATATAAGTGTGAAGTAGAAAAACAACTTGGGAAGAGTATTAAAATACTTCGATCAGATCGAGGTGGAGAATATCTAAACCAAGAATTTCAAAATTATTTAAAAGAGAATGGGATTCTTTCACAATGGACTCCTCCATATACACCACAATTGAATGGTGTATCTGAAAGGAGAAATCGAACATTATTAGATATGGTTTGATCCATGATGAGTCATGCAACTCTCCCTAAATCGTTTTGAGGTTATGCCCTAAATACTGCCTCTTACCTATTAAATCATGTTCTATCTAAAGCTGTTGATACTACCTCATATGAGATATGGTATGGGAAAAAGCCAAATCTTAAACATTTAAGAATTTGGGGATGTCCCGCATTTGTTAAAAAGGTAGAATCAGACAAGCTCGATCCAAAATCTGTAAAATGCTATTTTGTGGGATATCCAAAAAAAACTTTTGGGTATCAATTTTATAACTCCATTGAACAAAAGGTGTTTGTTTCAAAACATGCCATATTTCTAGAGAAAGAGTTTATTCTAGAAAAGGCAAAAGGGAGCAATATAGAACTTGAAGAAGTTCTAGAAACACAAATTAGCAAAGATAGGAACATGGAGCAAGAGCTTGAACCTCATAATGATGTGGTAGAAATCGAAGCTCAAGATACACAAGCTGTACGTAGGTCAATTAGGACACGTCATGCACCTAGTAGGTATGATGATGTGTTTATTATTGATAATGATGAACCTACTACTTACAAGGAAGCCTTATCTGATAAGGACTCTGAGAAGTGGCTTCAAGCCATGAAATCTGAAATGGATTCCATGTATGACAATAAGGTATGGACCTTAGTCGATCCACCTGAAGGGATAAAACCCATAGGGTGCAAGTGGATTTTCAAAAGGAAAACCGACATGGATGGTAATGTGACTACTTATAAAGCTCAACTGGTTGCAAAAGGTTACACGCAAAAACATGGTATTGACTATGATGAAACCTTTTCACCAGTTGCTATCCTGAAATCCATTAGAATTTTACTTTCTATAGCCGCATACTATGATTATGAAATCTGGCAAATTGATGTTAAGACGGCTTTTCTTAACGATCATTTGCAAGAAGAGGTGTATATGATACAACCTGAGGGCTTTGTATCCAAAGACCATAATAAAGTATGTAAGCTACAAAAGTCTATTTATGAACTTAAGCAAGCTTCAAGGAGTTAGAATATTCGTTTTAATGATACAATCAAAAGGTTTGGTTTTATCAAAAATGAAGATGAACCTTGTGTATACAAAAGGATTAGTGGGAGTGCTGTAGTTTTCCTCATATTATATGTGGATGACATATTATTGGTGGGAAACGACATACCTGCTCTACAATCAGTTAAGGTATGGTTGTCCAAAAACTTCTCAATGAAAGATTTGGGTGAAGCAACTTATATTTTGGGAATAAAGATCTATAGTGATAGATCCAATAAGTTGCTTGGTCTTTCACAGTCAACATACATAGATAAGATGCTAAAAAGGTTTAGCATGGATCAATCTAAGAGAGGTTATGTTCCTATGTCTCATGGGATTCACCTTTCTAAAGATATGTGTCCAAAAACTGATATTGAAAAACATAGTATGCAAAATGTTTCTTATGCTTCTGCTATAGGATCAATTATGTATACTATGTTATGTACAAGACCAGATGTCTCTCATGCTCTAAGTGTTACGAGCAGATATCAAGCTAATCCCGGTGATAGTCACTGGAAAGCTGTTAAGAATATTCTTAAGTATTTAAGAAGAACTAGGGATTTATTCTCGATATATGGAGAGACAGAGCTTAAAGTACGTGGGTTCATTGATGCTAGCTTTCAATCTGATAAAGATGATAGCAAGTCTCAGTCTGGGTACATTTTTACCCTCAATGGTGGTGCTGTAAGTTGGAAAAGTTCCAAACAAGAAACTCCATCAGAGATTCTACGTTCGTTTAATATATTCTTTGCTTGTCGCTAAAGAGGTTTGGATCAAAAAGTTCATTTCTGAACTTGAAGTGGTTCCTACAATAGCCGACCCAATACCTTTGTATTGTGATAATAATGGAGCTATTGCTCAAGCCAAGAAACCTAGGTCTCATCAACGGTCTAAACATGTACTTAGGCGCTATCATTTGATTAGAGAAATCATTGGTAGAAAAGAAGTAAAGATAGAAAAGATTCCTACAGATGAAAATATAGTAGATCCATTGACTAATCCTTTATCTCAAAAGAAATATGATTGTCATGTATCTTCATTCGGTTTAAAATACATGAATGATTGGTTTTAGTAAGAGATTTGTTATGTATGTATTTTGATATTTTATGCAATAAAGATATATGGTGTTTTGTCATCTTGGATTATATATATTTATATATTGATGATAAAGTCCTTAGAATAATACTTATTATTCTTAAATATCCCTAATCATAGTATTAACAAAATTAAGGACGTTGTTAATACGGATAGATTAGCATATATGGTGATATATGAATGAATTGTTGGAGAATAATTCATTGGATTGATCCGCTTAGAGATTCCATGAGGTTAACTATTTGAGTGCCAATGGTATAATCTCTACGTAACAGTAGTGTAAGTAATCCTCAGACTTGAGATCATAAGAGTATCTATAGTGTGAATTGCTATACTTTAACTCTATGAGTCCATAACTGTAACTAGTTGTGTGTGCCATAGAAGTTGGGTATAACATGAAACGTTGATAGATGATTTATGATAAATAAAGGATTCACCACTTCTAATAGTAAGAAGAGTATATCCCACGAATGGCCACTTGTTGAAATATCAACTCAAAATGTTTGCAAACGAGTAAATAAATTTGGAAGAGTTCTAAATTTATTTTAAAGGAGTTGAATTTCGGTAATCAGAAATTATAATAATTAGTACATTAAGAGTTGGCACTTATACCTTACTCTTGTACTAATTAGGGATAGAGTATGGTGAAAGGATATTAATTACACGGATTCTGGTTCATGGAAAGGTGAAGTCAACCACTTGACTTTTCTTAACTCTTGGGTGGTCATGATGCCTGGCTAGAGGCCAATCTTGATCTATAAATACAAGCTCATTAATTATTGAATTAATGATAAATTAAAGTTGTTTAATTTATTTGATCTTAGAATACTCTTGACTAAATTGACTTTAGTCCAAGTGGGAGTTTGTTGGTTTTGTACTAAAGCCAATTAAATCTAAGATTATAATTTGTTATTTATTGCCAAGTGATTAAGAACCTAAAGGGTCACACACATAAAGAATTTGTTCTTGGATTAAAATGATTAAATAATTATGTGATAATTATGGGGGTTAATTTGTAAAATAATTAACCTAAAAGATCTCCTATAAGATAAGTTGTGATAAGATAAAATTGTTTTATCTTAATAGAATTAAAATTAGTTTTAATTTTATTAACTGAATTCTATTACGTTAGAATGTCTAATCGATCATTGGTATCTATGAGATAAATAGAATTTACCTTTTAATAAGAGACAGACACCAAGTTCCAAATAGAGCGTACGTACAGAATTTTGACGTGTAAGAAAGAGGGAAAAAGTTCTTCTTTTGTTTTGTTAGAGTTCTCTTGAACTCTAAAATCTTGCGACGCTCATTGAAGGAACTAGCATATTGGCTTGGTGTCAATCAATCCTAGGAGGATCCTAAGAACAAGTTCGTGTTGATACCTTAGAGGCCGAACGTCTGTGCGGCTGTGATTGACAAAATTTCCTTCGACGACGCAATCTTCAGTCATCAAAACAAGTTTTTTATTTATACGTATATTGAAATTAATCATGATGAAAATCATGTTTTAATTCCGTTGCCTATAAATTTGTTTATGGCATACATGATTTACTTACAGACGTGCTGAGCTGAATTATGACGTATGTCTCGCACTCGCTGTCTCCTATTGCTTTTGTCACAGTGAATTTATACCAACCAAATTAATGCAACTGAATCTTGTTTGAAGTTGAGGAAAAAGCTTGTACTTTTCTTTGGTTTAGTATTAGATTAATTCATGCATGAACCACATTTTAGTCTACATGAACTTTCATATATAATCCAATAATGTTTCGTCCCCATTGAAGAACATATTGTACCTAATACTATTGTACGGAAACGAGGATACAGAAGAAGTGTTCCCCATAATAATGCCCTGCCATTATCCTCTCACTCGCTCTGGGGAGTATTGTGCTGATCTGTTTAGCTGTAACATATGGAGATCCACCCCATGACAATCAATAGGAAAATTTAATAAATCATGAAATAAAAACATTATGTTGAGCATGACCATCGTTTAACCAAGCAACCATTTTGAAGTAGGAAGGAAATCACATTCGGGTAATATATTTTCTTCCCCTTGTCACATCTCCCTCGAAAAGATTCAAGACAGCATTCTCAATTTCCTCAACAGAGTATTTGATGTAGTTCTGAAAAAAGTGTTTGCCATTGTCGAAGAATAACCAAAACCGTCCCACAAAGCTCCGATATGCCGGTACCAACTTCAGTGAAACAGACAATCGAAGCTCCAGTCGCAAATAAGCATCTGGGACAAACCATTTGGCCTGAGTCTTGCAAGCCTCCTCGTATAGAGCGTTGAATGTCTTAATCCGTGCCTTCATACCGCTCTTGGTCATATCATCCGAATGTAAACAGCGCAAAGCGACGGACCAAGTTGACCTCTCGTATGCGATTGCCGCCATCCTGAATTGCACTGTCAACTTTTTCAAACAATCAGGGTCATCCCCGATGATTGCTTTCAATTTTTGAGAACTCTCAATTGTCCAGGCCATATAATGAATATTGTTCATCATGAATAAGTGGGCCAAAGAAGCATTCTCATACAGCTTGGACTTCTGCTCCAACTTGAATAATAAAATGGTAATTATCCAGTTTACGTGAAGTGCTAAGGGAGACATGCCTTCTGCCTCGACAAAATCCATATTGAGATTACCAGAAATATTCTCCAATTCCATGGATGGGGGCTTGCAAGTAATCAAATTAGTCAGAGGTTGCGAATAGTCTGCAATGAATCTCAAATATTTCATGACATACCTATTCAAATCAAGGATATCACCTCTTTGTGGCACTTCTGAGCCTATCTCCTCAATCAGAGACTTCTCAAGACACTCTAACATCCTTCTTGCGGCCTCCGCTAATTTTGACAATATCGTAACTGCCTGCGCATGAATTGGCTCCAAATACTTCCCTTGAAAAAGAATTTCAATGTCAGGCAATAGCTCAGACAAAGCTTCATAAGCATCCAATAACATAAATAACCTGTCTGGTGATGTTTGCCGGCTAACAGCTTCAGCAAAACTGAAGAGCTGCATAGCAGGACCCTTAACTGTCTGCATGAAGCAAAATTCATCCACATCCGTATCTACCCATAATAAGCCATTGAAGATGTGATGCACAAGTAGTTTCTCATTGGCAAACATCATTTCGACAGCTGCTTTTGCTGCTTCTATCCACCTATGTATTTTCTTCCCCAGGATGACTGGCTCCAGCAGCTGGACTTGTCGATAGTTGAGCGTTTCTATACCCAGCTTTATCAAGTTTGCGTCCATGACCTGCCACCGTATTCTGCAGTAGGACTCAACACATTTCTGTGTGGATTCAGATCCAGCAGCTATCATAAGCTCAGCAATGCGCCGCAGATCAAAAATTGCCTTTGATTGAATGGGAACCAAATTGAGTTCAGGGATAGTAACAATACTTGGGAAATTCAAGAGTTGGCGAGTGTTGCCCTGCTGCTCTTCATGTAAAAGTTCCGGCACTAATGCCGCGTGGTTTTGTGATGAAGCTAATTCTTCAATCTGCGCATCCAAATCATTAATTTCATTCACGGAAAGGTTGGTGCTGATACTCAATCTGAAATGGGACGGGGTTGATGAAAAGCTGGAGTCCGTGCATGACTCTTTCTCGTTGGAATTATTGGAATTGGAGGTGGTGGTGGTATACGCCGTGAGTAAGTAGCGAAACATGTCATCCAGGCTAGACTTGGCCGTCTTGGTCGTGCTCATATTAGCTGCTGGATTTTGTCCAACCCTTGTAACTAGCAACCAGCTCCTTAGATCACTGACCAATGCTACAAACTCTCTGCTTTCCCTGAACTGCAGGAGGAGGCGGCCGTTTAGTCAAAGTTTCTCAAAATATATGATCTTCATCTGGCCTTGGCATCACCGTCGTATTGAAGCTACTTAGTTACAGGATGTGCGTCCTGGAATTGAACAAGATGTGAAGACCAATCGGATATCCACACGAATGACACAAAAGTCGCTCTATCCGTCCTTAATTTTGTCAAGATTCCTTTATAATCAGAAGTTTCGGAGAAGAAGCCGACGGAGAAAGTTAGGCGGCGCTCACCACCGATGTTTTGTCCATGACAAGGTCGATTCGATCCCAGTGAAGTCTGTGAAAAATTGATCCCAATCCTATGTTGAAATCTCATCTTCGTAAATTACAGCGTATTGCTCAAATCGTTTCTCATTTTGTAAGTTCCTAAATTTATCGACTTGGCAAGGACCTCAAAAATCTCAACAGAGCGTTTGATGGCGTCCTGTCAGAATTTAATTCATACATGAGCCACATCTTTGATCTTACTAATATTTCATATATGACCCAGTATCGCCCAATTGTTGTTTCTGGAACTGGCTCAATTACAGGGGAAGCTGGATAGCAGAAACCATAATTAGAGCATACGACGAACGAATTGTGTGGGACGCACGACAGAATGTTAAGAAGGTAGTTAATTTCGCTGGAATAATTTAATGTAATTATGAAAACAAGCTAATTATTTCTAAGATTCTAAGCCCTGTTTTTTGTACTAAAATTGTAATTGCATGATAAAATTTTCAACATTGAAAGTTACAACAATTCCCATATGAACAAATGAACCAATCTAAAACCTTAAAATGAAATGCAACAACCCCGTGCTTACAAGTGCTGAAGCATTCAGGCAGAGGATTGATGGATATTCCAGGTGGAGAACTACAACTTGTGTGTTATGTTTCTTCAATCTCAGCTGCTGTTTGAAGAAATTAAGATTGGACCTTTTCTAAACCATTTGAGAAGACTCCAAATGAAAGAATAACCAGCACCCCGTACCCAAGCACTCAACAAAAAATTCAAAGAATAGTGTTCCTAGACTCTAAATGGGTGTGTATGTATTCATGATTCATCCACCCCCTCTTTCACTGAGATCTCCTTCTCAGGTGCTGAGACACAGGGTATCCCTCAAAGAAATCCAAGACCGCATTCTCAAGATCCTCCACAGAGTACTTGATATAGTTCTCTGGATGCCTCCCACTCTCAATGTGGCTCCTGAATCGGCCAAGAAATGAACGATAAGCAGGTATCAACTTCTCCGATATCGAAATTCGAAGCTCCTCACGAAGTTGAATATCTGGAACCAACCAAGTAGCCTGCATTCTGTGCACTTCCTCAAACATTGCATTAAACGTCTTGAACCTCTCTCTGAGGGCAGTCTTGGACACACCAGACGAAAAGCTTCCACTCACATGAAGACCCTCATCCCTCAAACAATACAACACTCTAACCCAAGTTGATCTCTGGTGATTAGTAGCAGCCAACCTAAATTTCCCGGTCAATTTCTTCAAATAGTCATCCCCGATCATTTCTCTCAACTCGGGTGAACCTTTAATCTTCTGAACTATGTAGTGAACATTATTCATCATGAACAAATGAGACAAAGACGTGTCTTTATAATGCTTAGATTTGCCATCCAAATTGAATTGCAAAATCACGATTATCCAAATCAAATGAAGTGCCAATGGTGTCTTCCCCTCAAACTCTGTCAAATCCATATCCGGAGTATTAGGATCCCCAGAATACCTCGAACCCGTAGATGGCTTTGACACAATTAATTCATTCAAAGTCTGCTTATAATCCGCAATCAAACTTATGTAGTTCATCACGTACCTAGTCAAAGGATGAATTGTGCCTCCAGGCACGGGAACCTTTGATGGCTCGCGAAGCACGGCATTCTCAAATTCAGACAATATCCCTCTTGCAGCCTCAGCTAACCGGGACAATATCTCCACAGCTTGCACCCTAATTGACTCGGAAGATTTGGACTCAAAAACAATCTCAATATCAGGCAACAAATCGGATAAAACATCGTGAAGATCCAATATCTTAAACAACTTCTCTGGAGATCGCCGGCTAATACTGATAGCTTCAGCAAAGTTAAATAATTGTACTGCTGGGCCTTTTATAGTCTCCATAAAACAAGCATCATCAGTAGCCGTTCCTAAACCCTCAAATATTTGTTCACACAGCTTCTTCTCGCTTGCAAACAGTGTCCGTATGGATACTTTGGCAGCTCGTATCCACCTCTTGATTTTTTTTTCCAAAACCTCCCACTCTAATCTCTGAACATCACCTATACTCAGTTTCTCTATCCCGAGTTTACGGAAGCTAGCATCAATTGCCGATTTTCGTACACTACCGTACACTTGAATACACTCTCTAGCATATCCAGCCGCTATCATCCTCTCTGCTATGCTCCGGAGATCATAAACAGCATCCGGTGGTAGCAGATCAATTTCACGGATGCTGTTGGTGGATCTGTAGCTGCTGTTTCCACTCTCTTGATGATCAAATTCGCTCCTGGGCGTTTCCGAACCCTCAAATTCGTCATCCTCCGGCAAGTTCAGGTTGATTTCGGAGCTGCTACTCGTTCTGGAGCTGACGATGGAGTGTAGAGATGAAGTGGACGGATCGGTAAGTGACTCAGCTTGTATTGGAGACGTTTGAGCTAAGAGGATATTGCGAAACTCATCCTCCAGCCGAGCCATGGCGATCTGGATCGCGGTGTTGGGTTTATTTTGGTCGTCTGAGATGGTGGACGATTCCATGGACCGCTGGATTTCATCGACGGCTTGCAAGTACCTGTCGATCTCGTGGCGATCGCCTTCAAAGATCATGCGCTCGCGGGCATCTTCGGAAGCAGTGGAATCCCACCGGAGGATGATTTTCTCGGCGGAGTCAAGTCCAACGGCGTCGTTCTCCGGTGGTTCCATGGAGGGTAAAGTTGGAAAGTTGCGGGAGGAAGAGGGAAGAATAGGAGGCGTTGATGAGCTTTTGGTTTTTTGTTCCGGTGAGGGGTCAATTCAGCTTTTATTGAGAAAGATGATAGACTATAACTAAAAAGAAATGGCAATTTGTGTTGGCCATGGAATTTATACGACTGGAAAATTTGCCAAATGGTTATGGTTTTTGTCGTGACTCTTGACTTCTTTTTTTCAGGTTTTCTTTCTTTCCGGGCGTTGGACAGAGGTTTTGAAAAGTCATGAAAAGTTAACCAGATTTTTGTCTGAAAGGTATAAGGTTTTGAGTTTAAAACGTATTTTATATATATTTTTTAAAATAATTTTGAAATAAAAATATATTAAAAATTAAAAAATATCTTTAAAAATTAATAATATTTATAGTGATTTTTTATATTAACTTTTTATAATAATTTGACGTGATAAATATAAAAAATAAAATTATTCATTATTATTTTATATTTTTTAACAAAAAAAATAACAGTGTCTATTCGAACACTTGCAGCAGGGGTGTGTTGAATCAACAACAAATAATAAATGTTTACAAGCTATCTCACAAGAACGATTTAGCCAATGCACACTTTTAGGTAGCAGATGTGGATTCTCTCGTCAATAAAAGAATAAATAGTAAACATCTTTATTATGGACAATTTATTCTGTCTCTACTTATAAAATGTCAAGCCAGCATAATAGGCATTGCGATACGATAAGTTTTACTTTGAGAAATAGAATGAACATATATAAAATTTGATAAATGAATTTTGATTTTTTATACTTATCATATTAGTTATTATAAAACATCATTGTGATTAGTCATTAAAAGTATCATCACTCTTTAAAAAAACGTTATAAGAGCCTATTCAATCAAGCCCTAAATATCCTCAGCCATTAAAACACATGTAATGTGAAAGGCCACTATTATTCCAAAACTGAAAAAAACCCCAATTAAAAAAAAAAGAATTAGAGACAAGTCCTTGTTCCATTGATTCTGTTCTTAACTATTACAATTGATCCAACAGTTTCGCAATCTAGTTTGGCACTAGTGGCGTAGTATCTTTTGTCTTTTGGAAAATAAGACACGTCCTTTTGGACAAATGTTCTTTCGTTGGACTTATTTCTAGTCCAAAATCAATGACTACTATGTTTTATCATTTTTGGCTCTAGTGTTTTCCTAATTGGAAGTTAATTATGAAAACTATTAGTGCTATGATTTTCATTGACGACAAGTTATAACAACTTACAACTTACACATGGGTAGTTGAAGGGAAATATGTAATTACATATTTTAATTACTTTTATGCAAGACAATTCTATTAAAGTTTATGTCACTTTTTGATATAAGTGAAGGTAAAGAAGAAATATTTCGAAAAACTCTCTTCGCAAACGAGCTGATTATTTAACATGTTCTGTTATTGTGACGTAACCTTTTCATTCCCCAAAAAAATATATATATATTTATTTGAAGAAAAATGCAACTTTTAATGTAAAATTATTATATTATTTTTACTAATAATAAATTAACTTAAAAAGTAAATATAAAAATAAAAAATTATATATTTAATAATATATTAAACGTATTATACTTTGTAATTTAATATATATAAATGTTTTTAAAAATATTGTTTGGATAGAAGAAGTATTACTCTAGAAGTTCATAATTGAAATCTTGTCTATTACTCCTTAGCACAACAACAAAAATAAAGAACCAAACCAATGCCCACCCTTTAATAAGTGTTAGATTTCACTTAGATTAACATTTGATTGTGAGGCTAGGCTGGCTAGTCTGTCAGATGACGCAATACAAAAATTTGGAGTTATGTCACGTATGAATATGAATTTTGGTGAAGTCAACTTATGAGAACTACATCAACCAGCTGACATTCACGTGTTTGCCCGTACACAAATAATGTAAAATAAAATTAATTACTCTTTTGTCTAAAAAAAATATATTTTTAATTATGTATTACGATTAGTTTTTCTACTTGTAGAGTATAATACATTATTAAATCTATAAAAAAAAATTAATTTTAAGTTGTTATTATCGATGACACAAAAATAGTTTTAAAACCTTTTTTCAATAAAAATAAATAAAAGTAAACTCATGCCAAAGAGGAAACAAGATTTTATTTTATTTTTTTATTACATTAGCTGTAGCTGGAGGCTGGAGCCTCTGTATCCCTTCCCGAAATACTGACAATAAATCATATATTGCCGTGCGCCAGCAAAGCCTAGAAGATACAAATGCATGCAAATCAGAAATTTGCACTGAGTGGCACAAAACTAAAATACGTTAATAATTATCGAGGAATCATAATTAATGCAATTGTACTTTTGTATTCTTACACACAAAAAATATGAAGGGAAAAATATGAAGATTTTTTAAAATTTTGAAGGGAAAAATATAAAGAATATTTTTTTAAAATTATGTGAGAAAAATTTGAGTGAAAAAATTTTAATTTTAAATTTTAAAATAAAAATGTGTTTGAATAATTTATTTTTGTTTAAAAAAAATAAACTTTTTGCTCATTTATAAATAAAAATGACTTGTCTAAACATAATCTAAGATGATCATCATATTTTATGTCAAAAATAAATAAATTATATTTATTTTTAATATGCAATCTTAAATGATAAAATGAATGTATAAAATATTTTACCGCTTAATTTTCACACTTATTTCCACACAAATTAAAAAAAAACATTACTTTGTACTACTAAAGAAGTGCTTCCTTGTATTATAATTAAAAGACAATGAACATTTTTCCATATTTTTATAATTAAAAAAATATTTGTTTTCCAATTTTCAAAGCTCGTGGGTTAGACTTGGTGAGATTATTCGCTGGTGTACGCAGGTCTATTACTATTACATCATCATTCCACCTCTTATCTCATTGTAATTACATACTTAATTCATTAGAACTAATTAGCATATGATAATTAAAATAATAATATTTATAGTAAAAATAATAATATTGATACGATAAAGGTGAACAAATTACTTTATTTATCTCTAAAAAAATTCACTTTTAATTTTGTATAACTTTTTAAAAATTATAATGTACAACACATTTAACCCACATTTAAGTGAACTCTTTTTTTAAAACAAATAAAATTTTTCAAATTAAATTCATTTTTTTTTTAAGAAATGATATTATTTATCACACATATTTAAAAAAAAATTCACGATAATAGAAATCTTTTTCACATAAAAATATTTATTTAATAATTTAATCTTGTTCACTTACTTTTCATTAAAGTATAAAGAGATAACCCCAAAATAGTCTTTGGCCAATAATATTTTTAGTCAATTACTTTTAAAATAGAAACAAATGATACCCCAACCTAAAGTAGCTAGGCAGGGAAGTAAAATTAATCATTGTTCGTACATAGGCTTTTCTAGTATGAAATGAGTCACTTCAAACTTCTATAGAAGAGAAGCAAATGAAAGGCTTTCATAAAAATTCTCATAAAACCGAGAATGAAATTTTCATTCTATACATGCCAGATCATGAATTGATAACTGCATCTAATTTCCAAAAAAATCCCAATTGTGTCGAATTTTTCATTTTTTTCACATTTCATAAATATATCTTTTTAGTCATTTGTCATCATTTCGTTTTTTATTTTTGTCAAAATAATGACGAAATAGTGTCAGAATAGTGTTAAAATAGTAACAGAATAGTGATAAAAAATCAAAAGAGTACATTTATAAAATGTGATAGATCATTTGTTTTTATTTTTAAAAAAAATGACTAAAAAAATAATTGACAATTATGTGAATGATCATTTTGAGGTTATCTCTAGTATAAATCCATGATTTTTTTGGCGTCCTGGCGACGGAGAAGGGGTGGATCAAATCAGCAAATCAATGCTGTCTAAGTATCAAAATTAATTAATTAATTAATTAATCGATGAATTATCAATAATACGCACTTATCCTCCACAATTCGTTAAACCCAGTAGCAGCGCCATAAACCATTCGTGTTAATCTCTGCTGTCTACTGCGTCATCAGCCTCGTCACTCGTTGAAAGGAATAGTAGAGGGAGCCAATCAACTGGCGTCATGACGTGGCACCTGGAACAGTAGTAGTACTTTTGTTCCGTTGTGTTATGGGCTGTCATGCTCGTGCTGTGAATTTATCAAAACAATGAATGAATTTTCTAATAATGCAATTAATCAACACTACAGTGATGTAATAATTTATGGCCAAAACAGAAAAGGGTTCTAGAAGCGGGGTACTCATTGTAAAGAAAGAATCAGATTAATATGCTGATTTGAAATTTTATTAAAAATTTATATTCGATCATTTTTTATTTAAATGAAAAATAAAAATTAATTTTTTTATTTTAAAAATAATTAATATTAATTATAAAATATAAATTAGTATTTTTTATAATTATCAAATAATTTTTTAATTAAAATTAATTAATTCATAACAAAATAAATTAAAATAGTTGCGTAAAAGTACACAACTTAAAATATTTATATTAAATTTATTTCTTATTTTTATATATAAATAAATAATTTTTTAACATAAAACTATTAGTTTCAAAGTCAAGTTAAATCACATAACAATATATATGCAAAAAAAAAATGATCAAATCAAATCAAAATCGATAAAATCAATTATAAATACTTCAAATATGATCAAAGTGGTATTGATTTTAAACACCTTTATCTAAAAGGAGAAAGGTGATTATATTTATTTTATATTTTTCCGTTTATAAAGAAAAAATTGTATGTAAAAATTTATTTTGAAAATGTAAAATCATAAAATAAAATAAAAATCTATCCACACAAAACAATCCAAACTTAGATTTATTTTTTTAAATTTATATTTTTCAAATTGTGGGTACAATGTCTAAGTTAAGAACAGAGCTACTGCATGTCTTCATCATAGTTATTTTTGTTCAGCTTTCCATTTTTTTTTATCAAGGAACTTGCAATTAAAATTTTGGCCATGTTTATTTTAGAGTGATGATATTTAAAGTGAAATTTTTTATAGTAATTAATTTGGCATTCATATAGTAAAAATGATATTGGAAAACGAAAGTAATTATTATTTAATAACTCCATTGCATAAATTCCACGTTAATAAATTTTTAGAGTAATTAATGTGACGTTCATACCATAAAAATAATACTAAATAATAAAAGTGATTGTTATTTAATAATTTTATCGCATAAATTCCATATTAATAAATTTTAGTAAAGCCAACTTTCGTCTCAGTTCCATATGTGGATTTTGACTTGAGAGGCAATTTTTGTCCGTTATAAAAAAACTTTTGCAGGCCTGTGAAAGACACACGTCTTATAAAAACTTTCGACTTGATATTGTCCCTTAACCCATTAATTTTAACACAAAATTAAAATTTTAATTATTCCAAAATGGTATTTCACCGATGACAAGGGGTCTCGTTCGCCTTCCACCTAAATTGCATAAGAAAAAACTAAAGCCAATATGTATTTTCATTATTCATTTTATTATTTTCTACCATTTTAGTCATGCAAAAATTAAGTATATTGAAAAAATCATATATTTTGAGAATTAATAATAATATTTTAAAATAAAATTTTATAATAATTAATATAACAAATATAAAAAAATAAAATTATTTTATATTTTTAAAAAAATAATAATAAATATTTTTTTTATATTTATCACGTCTATCATTATAAAAAGATATTATAAATATTATTATCCTTTAATTGTCCAGAAGGGATGGACGTGAATAAAGAGACAATTATGCCGATTATGTAGAGTTCTGGGGTTACATCACTGTCCACCTAAATTCGCGGTGGAATTGGTAATTTATTCGTTACTTGCGTAATCATTGTAATTTCATACATTTTCAACCTAAATCTGGACCACGATCAATATTTAAAGGACGTAAAGTTTTATAAACCCGAAAAAATTTAATTATATACGTTCATACTACTTTTATTTTGAAAGAAGTATCATAATAAAAATAATAATAATAATAATAGTTATTTGCATTTTTGTCATTATATAAAATCATTGTGTGCTTTCATGGTGGGTTGCAATAACATCACTTTAGAATATTAAAAACCTATTAAAAAAAGCTTACCACGATGGCAAATGTCTAAATTTTATTATCATTATTGTTTCGGCAGCACCGCACCATCCAATAAAATTGAAAAGGCATATGTATTTATATCATTGTCCCCTTCGTAAACTTCATAATAATCACAATAATAGAAAATAATAAAAATTGTACTAAATTAAAGTACCCTCCTCCCCCCTCCACCCAATATTTTATTTCCTCACCTTTTTTTTTTCATTTTTCTTGTAAACACGATAAATCATATTTTAAAGATACAACTTTTTGAAAGTTGTATATTACAATTAAATGAGTTATTAATTATATACTCCTTTCATTGTAAAAAAAAAAAAATCCCCTTTAAAACTTTTTTGTTGTTTACAAAAAAAAAAACACTTTTAAGTAAAAAAGAAATGAAAATTTTATATTATTTTTAATAATAATAATAATAATGTAAGATCTAAAATTGAAAAGTAAGGATAAAAATAAAATTTTTTACATTGTAGTTAATGAATAGTATTTTTTTTTTCCTTTGGGTTGGAAGGAATAATTTTTTACTTGTGTTTTCACTTTTTAATTGTGAAATATATATAATCATTACTATTAATAATATGATAGGAATTTTATTAAAATATGAACTTGTGGATAAAGGGAAAAGTGAAAATTTAATATATTTTGGGATAGACGTTTTAGGCAAGAAGGGTGGATTACCATAATTTTGCCGAATGGAACTCCTTTTTTCTTGATGAACTTGTACGACTCAATCCCTTTCCAAGTGTTTCCTCATCAAAAACTATAGAACCCCAAAAACATGAAATACTTACAAGAACTAAAGGCAAAGATGTCGAATCTGACCAAGTTAGGATCAACTACAAATGGACAATTACATTATGCAAATAACAAGAACACATAAAAAGAGGGACTATTTTGTCAGCTTGGCATGAAGAATATACATTGCCTGATTAAAACTTTACACAGTTACGTTAATTAATTCAGATGATTAAAAAAAAAAAGAAGAAGAAGGGACCACGTTCTTCATCTAATCTTCCTATGTACCTGGTTCTGAGGAGTTGTTTCTAACACTGCTTGATTTCCCCCCTGAGTTGACTAATTAATGGCCTAAAACGACCCTTTACAGTTTCAGTCGAATGCTGTTGATTTTTCATGCGCATTCTGCTTCATTCCCTGCTGTAAAATGCATCAGCTCCACCGCTAATTATGCTGCCTCAAAGGCGAAACTATCACTCCGATGCCCTGACATGT
Source organism: Gynochthodes officinalis (assembly GCA_020080225.1). Taxonomy (NCBI): domain Eukaryota; kingdom Viridiplantae; phylum Streptophyta; class Magnoliopsida; order Gentianales; family Rubiaceae; genus Gynochthodes; species Gynochthodes officinalis. The sequence goes on along the minus strand of CM034625.1, from coordinate 11,249,650 downwards.
TTCCAATATTAATGCTGTGGCGGTGCTCGTCATCATATCCTTGCGTTGCATTTACTCCTTGGGATGGCAATGCATCGACTGAATCAGCATATCCCTCCCTCAACGAAGGTAGAACATGGAAAGATCTACCCTTTCGATGTCCTTCTATTTGTATCTCCTCTATTCTCCTAATTGCTTCACTAATTTCCGGGCGCTGCTCAGGGTTGCTTTCTGTACAAGCTGCACCAATGTGGAGAAATTGTTCCATCTCACCCAGGGAATTTTTCGAGCTTGCTATCTCTGGATCAAATAGCTCCGCCTCTCTTCCCTCGGCTATTGCTGATTTCGCCCACTGGACTACATCAATCCCACCGTTACCATTATTCAGGTACTGGGATGGAAATTTCCCTGTAATGAGTTCAAGAATGATTACTCCAAGGCAGTAAACATCGCATTTGGGAGAAACCAGCTGATATTGTACAACCTCAGGTGACTTGTACGCAAATAGGAATTGTTTGGCCTGATTGTCAATCAAACAACAATACCCATAATCTACAAGTACTGGCTCATTATCCGGGCTCAGAAGGACATTGCTGGACTTGAGATTACCATGCGGCACCTCAAGAGAAGAAAGTTCAGTGTGAAGATAGCCCAGTCCCTGAGCTATCCCTTGAACAATCTTGACACGTGTAGACCAATTCAGCTCAGCATGAGAGGATCCCCTGTCCGCTGTATTACATGGAAATAAAATTTAATATAAAAGGAACTATTGGATCATTCTTGATTCTTCTGCCATCAAATCAAGCTGTAAAACAGCGAACAAAAATATGTGGATTCTGAGGAGAAAAGTGCATACCGTGCAATTGATAAAGCAAACACCCCTTGGGCATGTATTCATAAACCAAGAGCTTTTCTTCCTTCCGGAAATGATAGGCCAATGGTGTCAAAATATTTCTGTGTTTCAATCTTCCAAAACGCCTAATTTCAGCATCGAATGCATCCCTTCCAGTTTTGTTCATCTCTTTTATCCTTTTCACCACCACTGTCAAACCATTAGACATCGATGCCTTGTAGGAAGATCCAAGTGTTCCATTTTCAAGTACCTCTGCAGCTGCCTTCAGCAGATCTGCCAACCCAAATTCACCTTTCTCATTATTTACTAGCACAAGATCCCCAACCCGATTAGATGATTTGCGGATGGAGCCAAACCTTCTTTTGCTTCCGCTCAATTCCTTTTTGCTTTCGCTCAATTCTTTTTTGCTTGAACTTAATATTTGTACTCCAACAGACTCATCAAGAATACTTTCTTTCTCCTTTGCGGTGGATTCAGATTCTTGCCTACGCCTGAGAGCAAAAATCCCACAAACCATGAGCAAAAGCATGAAACTGGAGGCTATCAAGAACCCAAAAGCGATCAGTTTTGAACGATCTTCATCACCTGCATCAATTGTGCCAGTGCAAGGATTGCCTAATTTCTCTCCACACAGTGCAGGGTTCCCATGAAATGAACTCACGTTAAATCTTGACAAGCTTTGTGGAATTTCTCCCTTTAAATTATTGTATGAGAGGTCAAGGGTCATCAATGTTGGTTGCTCTAATGGTGGGATTACGCCTGAAAATTGATTTTCCTCTAGGTGTAATTCAATCAGGTGAGGCAACTGCCCTAACGACAATGGAATTTGACCACTAAATTTGTTACTAGAAAGCCAAAGTTTCTTCAAAGATACCATTTTTAAGAAATAATCTTGTGAAATTTCACCTGAAAACTGATTTCCCGTCAAGTAAATGGCCTTCAAAGCACCTAATCTATTGAATTCTGGAATGGGGCCGGAAAAATTATTGAAGGAAATACTGAAGGTTCGAAGTCCTGAAATCTGCACCAAGGCATCTACATCTATTTTCCCTGATAGATTCATTTCATTGAGACGTAAACCGTTGACCACTCCGTTGATATAACAAAGAACCCCAACCCATGGATTATTCTTGTCACAGGCAGACGTCTCTGGCTTCCAAGAATCAAGAGCTTCCGCACTGGTAAATGATTGTTTAAGTTTCAACAAGGCCTCAGAATCAGTGACTGAACTTGCCATGGGTATGAAGATTAAGGAAACAAAAAAGAGAGTGGATGATGGCCTAACACTATCATGAATAATGGCCATTTCATATACAGAAATGCAAGCCCAGGATTCGTTTCAGTATATTACAATCGTCAGGATCCTGCATGGGTTGCGCAGTTTTATTTCATGGTAAGATTGTTCTTTGATTGTCATGGTATCCCACAAATTTTCTTGGTTCCTTGAATCTTTTGATCAAAGTAAAGTCGGAACTGGAAACTGGAAAAATGCAGCCTGAGAACGTGGCTAAGCCTGGGAAACTTTGAAAGACCTGAATATAGATGTATGGAACTCCTGTTTTGTCGTCCTCCAAGTCCCTTCTCTGGCTTGGAGGGAAGAAATTGCAACTGTAATAACTGCACGCGGACTGGATAAGTAATTTCACTTCTCTACATCGAGTCATTGGTGATTTAATTTTTATCTGATTGATTTACCAATTATTATTGCTACTTCATGCACGATTAATCACTTATCTATTAAATACTTCTTCAATTTCAAAAAAAAAAAAAGAAGTACAGTTAACCATAGACAATATAAATAACAGAATTAAATAAACAGAAATTAAAATAACAGAATATAAATAAATAGAAATTAAAGTAGACGGTTTAACTGACTATGCATAAATATAAATTAAACAAAATTAAACTGCAAATAAACAATAGTAGGAGGAAAACTATCCAATCATATGGACTAGTCAACCCCTTGTTTGTATGAATCTTGGAGTCTATTAAAAATTTTAAACGTACAAAGGTTTATACCTTGATACTAGAACAAGGTTTTGATTAGGTAAGAAATGGTACAAGAAAGAAAGAAAAAAAGAAAGAAAAGATACAAGAAAGAAAGAAAGATTTATCTATGTTTGGGAGAGAATTTGGATACAAGAATTGAGGGTTGTAAAATTTTACCCAAGGTTGAGAACAAATGGAATTTTATAGAAAATTTTCTCGTTGTTACAATAGTCTGCTACAGTGTCTATGAACAATAGTGCTACAGTTAACATTGAACAGTAGTTGCCGTATAAGAATAGTGTCCGACGCTATAGTGATTTCAGGCTGCTACAGTACCACTACAACCTTCTTTTTTCAGTAATTAAAAAATTTCGTAACAATCGTCTCCATTTAAGTAGATTGGGTCTTCCTGGTCTTCTACTTCGTCGTTGAAGCAGACTTTTATTTGGGAAGAAATGAAACTTTCGGGAGGCTTTTGCTTCTGAGTTTGGACAGTGAACTCCTCTTGGGCCTCATCAACGAAATGTTTTTGGATCTTCGGGGACTTCTGTTTAAATTAAGAAAGCAAGTTTTCTAGATGTTTGACATAGTCTTCTTTATTAATGATAGTTTCCAAGTTGTCTTCTTTATTAATGATAGCTTCTAACTTGGACTGGGCTAAACTTTTTTATTGTAAAAACCCAGTTATTTGTGGATCGGCAGGTGGTAAAAATTGTGGGTTGTTTATAAACCAGGCTAAAATTTAGTTAGGTTTGATATATTCAATTTTGAATTATTTTCACAATTTTGAGTATCCTTATCAGACAAGTAGTGGGGGATTATTAATATTTTGTTTGAGAAATTCGTATTTCCATGAATAAATCCATGAAAGGAAAAATTTGGGAAAAGAAGTTGAGTAATTTTGGAACAAAAGGTTTTGGAGATTCAAATTTTTGGTTAAAATTTTAAAAACCTTGGCTAACTATTTATGGCAAGATTTTCTGGTTTTGGCCATGGATTTCTCACCATTGAATGAACCAAACTGTGAAATCATATTTGTTAGTGCTTTTAAAATAAAAAAACAATAATGTTTATTTTGAGAGTTTTGAAAAGTAAAAGCATTGAATCAAACAGTTCGATAATCTCAATAATTATAACCCTGAGGTTAAAATAATTGGGAGAAATTTCTATATTTGTTTAAATCATTACCCCATTCTAATGGTTTAATGACTTTGAGGATTTTGGCTATGGGATGGGTAATGTAGGTATTTGTTTGTCTTCATAATGTTTGAAGGATACCGATCCAAAGTCCAATAGAATGAATTCATAGTATCTTGGTTGCAGAAGTATGGAGGAAATGAAATCCTTTGGGAAGAATTGTTTGGGACATTTGTAATGGGCTATTTTGGAAAATATCAGGTTTCATTTGAAGGATGTTGGTTGGATAATCATTTTTGTAATATGGCTCTTGGACTTGTTGAGAGGAGGTAGTTGGGATTACTACTTTGTTTAGGAGAAAATCCCCTTATGAGGGAGAGAGCCAACAGGCCAAACTCCATAATAGATTCTCCTTATATTTCAGCGAAAAATCTACCCTACGCGAGGTTTGAACCTGAGTTGTTGGAGGATTTTTTTCCACGTCACCTCAAGCTTACCAATTTGCCTATGCTCCTGGGGGAAGTTGAGACTACTACTTGTTTTTGTAGAGTTTGAGCCATAATTGTTTAGGAAGAGAGAGTGGGACTACGAGCCACCATTTGAGGTTTAGAAAGGATGTGGATTAAAGCCATCACCAAGGTTTGAGGGGATTTTTTAACTTGTGTATGTTTCATATAAATTAATTTATATTTTTTCATATAAATATTTTAATTTATTTTATCACAAATTGATTAATTTTAATTAAAGAATTATTTGAATTATTAAATACTACTAATTTATATTTTATAACTAATATTAACTATTTTTTAAAAGATTTTTTTTTCATTTGGATAAAAAACGGATCGGATTGAATCGATCCGTTGATCCGATCTGAAAATACATTGATATTAGCCGCTTTTGATTCGATCAATGAATCAATCAAATCTGTAAATCAAAATGAACACACTTACCTTAAAATGTCAATTATATATTTTTTTTGCCACTAAACTTACATTATTCAATTAATTTGTTTTATTTCTTTTTTTTGAATAATAAATGAGAGATCTTAGATTTAAGACCTCTTAATTACAATCATTTTGTTCTAAGAAAATTATTTATTTTAAATTTAATTTATACATTATAATTATTAATAATAATAATTTAAAATTTTTGTATAAACATAATAATAAAAAAATTAATACAAATATTTAAAATTAAACTCTATTTTGAAACGGATAAAGTATTTGGTAGTCACGTGGGATGAACGAATGATTTGGTATGTAATTTTTTTTTATCAAACTCAAACAAATGTGCAGTAGTTGGGGGGCGACGCTATTCAACGTATGCAACTTGGATTCACACAACGATATGAGGTGCGAGTTAGAGATTTAGTTCTAATTTTTTTTCACCCCTAGCCATTAGTAGTGGGCCACTTGAGATGAATAGTATCTATTTTGTATAGTGTTAAGACCCGATATAACTGAATTTTTATATTTTTGTACTTTCGGCATTCTTCCCGCTAGTCGGGTTAAGATGGTTTTTACTTTTCACTGGTCGGGTTTAAATAGTTTTAGTTTCCTGCTAGTTGGGTTTAAATAGTTTTTGACTCTCGTGGGCTTTTTGCCCTTTTGAGGACTTTTGTTTTCGTAAATTATAATACTGTTTTCAGTTGCGACACGCAAAACTCTCTTAGTCCTCGTGGATATGTAATTTACCCATTGTGCCCCTATCAATAGATTATCATTTCCCACAAAAAAAAAAAAAACACAAACAAATATGGGTCCCATCGTTTTTGATGTCGGTAAACTAGAAGGTACGAGACTTTTAATACAATTGGAACAAAAACAGAAAACGATGAGAATCCAATTGCAATTGGCAAGCCTCTGTTGAAAAACGTGGGTAGGAGTTGGAAGGAAGTTTCGGGGAGTACAAGGGGCAGTTGACGATGTGACAACACAAGACAGATAAACTTATATACGTCACATCTTGTTTATGATATAAAAAGATATTTTTTTCGTTTTGAGACTCAAATTATTTGGTTTTCTATTAAAGTAGTAATTTATGTTTTTCATGCCACGAATTAATCAAAATAAATTCACTTAAATTTGACTCTTCAAATTATGTATACTTTGAATTTTTTTTTATCATAAATTATAGTGGTTGAATCTAATATCTTTTCTTATTATTGACGTTGTTTTTGGTAGAATTGATCATCAAATACACATTATTAATTTAAAATTAATATTGTTATGTGAAAAAAATTGTACTTTTTTATATAAAAATAATAAATACTTTAATTTGTGCAATTTTTATGTAAATATTTTATTTTCTTTTATTATAAAATTGACTAATTTTAATTAAAAAATTATTTAAATGATAAAAAATTATATTAATCCTGACTTTATAACAAATATTAACGATTTTTTAAAAAATAAAGAGTTATAGTTTTTATTTTATTTTTTAAAACAAATTTAATTCAATCTCGAATCAAATTTCATTCAATCTGAAATATAAAGTAGACCAAAATAATTACCTTTAATTTTTGGAATCAAATTGTAAAACAGTTTGAAATCTAATTGAGGAGTTAAGTTTTAAATCATTCAACAATTCACTAGATTTTCTTTTTTCTTCTTTCTAGAATGAGTCAAATTTTCAACAATTGGAAAAAAGAATGATTAGTCTTGGACCTCTTGGTAAATGGAAGTAAACACTATAATTTTCGAGGAACGTTCCCATGGAGAAAAAAGGGTGGAAAAAACCGGAAGAAGAAGCCCACGTGTTTTGAGCAAAGGACGGGAACTAGTCACGAGGCGCATGTTAGGATGGTGAGAATGGGCCCGCAGTCTCCCTAGTGGGGCGTGACAACTGACCAGTGAGACTGAAGCTTCTACCGCTGCAAAAATGGAGGAAATGCGCCGAACCCCACCATCGATGACCATTAAACATCGATGACCATTAAAATTTTACTTAATGCGGCAACCTACGAATATAGCACGTTGAGAATATGTGGGAAGGGAAGGGTTGGGGGGGTTACCAACGATGACAGGCTGTTTTGTTTTTTCAATTTTCATCGTGGGTGGTTTTAGGGGTCAATATTAGTAGCTGCATGCTTTATATAAAATTGATGGATTTGGAGTTTCGAACTTCTGAAATCTAGCATTTGCAAATATCAGATAGATCTGATGTTCTTGGACGAAACGCAAGGATTATATTGATTTGATCGTCCACGAGTTACGTCTCTTTTTAGAGATAAGGTAATGTCAAATCAAAATATTCAACAAGGATTAACTATTTTGAAAAAAGAGCTAAACCAATTGAGATGGTACGAAGTTTCGTTATTTCAATTTTACTAGTTCTGGGGAATAGTGTAGCGAATAGGTCTAGTTCGAAGACAAATTACTGGGAAATGTTACTTGCTTTTCAATTATATGAAATGAAAGAGTTTTACTAGAATTGTCTTTATTATCATATGTCACTGATAAAAAAACACAAAAGAATTTGCGTTGTCTAATAATTTCTTGTCTATAATGTATTTAGCTAACTATTACACAACTCTTTAGAAACAAAATAGATTCGTCATTTGAAAAATTGGAAATTAAAATTCAATAAAATAAAAAAAAAGTCATTCTCGAGGTTGCAGTTAATGCCTCAGTGACTCAATCTAGAGTTTATTTTATGATAATTCTTATTACATTTTGAATAATAGAATAAAAGTCTTATAATCTTTTCTAATACATATACGGTAGTATCACATTTCATTATAATTAAGTTTTATATTTTGTGTATCGACTAAATATTTGTAAACAATTTTATTATTTCTCTATCATAAAAAAGAGTCAAGTTTTCAAGTTTCATTTGTCATCCAAAAAAAGAGTCAAATTTTCGTGTGAAATACTTATAATACTTTTTCTATTAATAATAATACAAAACCTGAATTAAAATATAATGATAAAAATATACATTTAATAATACACGAAATTTATACAAAACTAAAAGTAAATTTTGTTATTTTTTTAACTGTTTAATACTAAAAATTTAAATAAATATAATTTAATAAAAAAGTAAATATTAACATCGAATAAAATACCATCAATCAGCAGCAATATTAGCGCACAACAAATTGCTCTATCATACCCTAAATAACACCATGTGCTCAATAAAACAAGCTAAAAGCTTGTATTCCTGTGCAAAAAGCTGCGGGCACATTTTTCCAAACGCCAAAAAAAAAAGAAAAATTAAAATTCAATTTGGTACTGTGGGTGGGTCGTTACCAACATACCATGCTGGCTTTTTTTTTTTTTTTTTTTCCCAAATCCCGTGGTTGCTTTTTAGTCCGGACTTATTCTTCATTCTCCAAGAAATAACATTCTTTATTGGATTGCAATTAACACGTGCCGAAAAATACAAGTCGCTCTTTAAAGAACGTGAAACCGGAGTCTTCAATTTACCACACTCCAACGAAGACCCGAAGAGTATGATAAATCTTCTTTCGTCTACGCAACTCCATATATTCCTTCAGCCTTTTTTTTTTTATTGTTCCCTGGATTTTCGCACAACCCAGACGATTCCAGATTCTCGATTATTGAAGGAACAATGTCTGGTTCCCAGAACCCTTTTGCCAACGCTATCAGAAGGCACGGGAAGGCGCCGGAAAAATCAAATTTTGTTCACACTTGCAACCGCTTGAGTCAGTATGTTAAAGAAAGAGGCAGTCTAAGGAACTTGAATCTAGCTGGAATTGCTGCAAAATCGGATGCAATAGGTACAGGAAAAATACAACATCTGAATTTTGTCTTCAATTTTCTGCTTTGGTGTGATTAGTTTCGTGAATGCAGGAGCCCGAAGAATTTGCCCTAAAATTATGCCAAGATTTGTTTTTTTTAATTAGATTCGTTGGTTTCTTTTGGTTGGACTGGATCTTACATAGTGAATGATTGTTTAGAACTTAGGAAATTTGAGAAAAATTCTTGTGCCTTCGAATGAAGTGATGCTAATTGGCAGTATGGTGGTTTTGGTTAATGGCGGAACCTAACGCTTGAGATGTGATTTGCTAATTTTCAGCTAAACCTGAAGAATCTAAAGCTACCACCGCCACCTTGAATTTGCTCAACAATATCGAGAATTCCTTTCAGCCCTCATCCCAACAAGGGAAGTCTGTGGATCCCTTTTTCCGATCTGCTCCTTTGACTCCCACTTCTTCTGCTTCCGAGCACGCCACGGTAGAGGCTGGTTCTAGGTTCGTTCCTCTCTTCCAGTCTTTTGCTTTTTTATGTCGTGAATTGCTTTCGTTCGTGCAAGTATGGTGGGAATGACCAATTGTATTATTTCGCTTTGTTCTGTGATTTCTAACAGCATGGAGGCAGCGGCTGCGGTGCATAAGAGACCACAAATGACTATATTCTATGAGGGGAAAGTTATGGTATTTGATGATTTTCCAGCTGAGAAAGCTAAGGAAATCCTGCTACTAGCTGGTGGTGGCGCCTCTGATTGTGTGAATGTTTGTGGCACTTGGAAAACACCCGACTATAATGCAGAGAAACTTTGTTCTGATGATGCAGTGGCCTCTTGCTCTAAAGAACAGACTACTATCCTTCCTCCTCCTGCTGCAAAAGAATCTCTAAAACAACCACAGGCTGAATCAAATTCTTCTGGTTGGTTACTAGCTGATTTCGTTGACAGCAAAGAGTTATCATTGGTCATTTTGATCTTAATGTTTACATCATGTTTTTTGGTGTTTCAGATTTGCCAATCGCAAGAAGATCATCCCTTCACCGGTTCCTTGCCAAGAGAAAAGATAGGTAAGAATGAAACTTTATTAGATTGTTTTATTTGGGAATGAATAAATGAAAACCAGAGAATTTATCATAGACCGAGTGGTCAAGGATTTTGTTACCACTATCCCTTCCCTATTGTAATGTAAAATCCAGCAAGTGAAAAAAGTGAAAGAATCTGAAACATAAAGGGTTGTATTTGTTCATCGATTAAACATCTGATAAATTTCCCCTTTTCTCTTTGATTATATTCAGGGCTGTTGCCAGAGCACCATATCAATTACACAACAACCACAATAACGACCGACCTGAAAGTTCTTCCAAAAATGATCAGGAACAGCTTGAACTAAAATTATAGCTACTGCTTCATGGTGTCCTTTTAGTTTGTCAAATAGGATTTGCTAACATAAATTATACGAGCTGAGATACAGCCAAATAGTTCCTGTTATTGGTGCATTGGGGGGGTCTTAGTACTTCATCTACTGCAGCCGAAAACGGATTTGTACGAACTGAACTTGTTTTGTGGCATCTGAAGTGCTTGGCTTAACTTCATCTATTGCAGCCGAAAATGGATTTGTATGAACTGAACTTGTTTTGTGGCATCTGGAGTGCTTGGCTTCCCCGGTTCCAAGTATTCTTTTGAAGCTCTTCATTTTGTAAAATAACATCTGTGCCAAATTTTGGCTAGCATTGGAATAGGTGGTTTGTTCTGTATCGGATGTGAGCTTCATCGATTTGCAGAAGATAGAAATGGATTAGTTTCAATTCGGCATGTTAGAAACTAGGCATGTATCATCGTACATCCTGCCTAACTTGTAACTTCCGGATTGGAAAATATTGCATGTTTGGACCGGCTATGTTTTAGTATGTTAATATCAAACCAAACCTAATTAGGTAATCAAGTTATATAATTTTTTTTTTAATAAACTCTGTCTAAATCTAGCTGAACAAGTAAGACACTCCAAATTTTTAAGAAAACTCGTTTGAGCTTGAGTAGAATAATAATCAAACTGAACTCAATAAAATACTATGTGTAGCTTATTAAAATTATCAAATCAAATTTAAACATCTGAGTCATCTAAATTTATCTTGACCCAATTCATCATTTTTTCGGTCCCAATTTTATGTAGTGTCCTATCTAAGCCATTATGAATGCATTTGGATTGTAATTCAAAATGTATTTTTATACTTTTTAAATCAAGTTTTTACATTCTTAATACATATTTTAAAACATAATATATAATTACTACAAAACATCTCATCTAACCAAAACTCTAGTACTCCCTCCGTTCTGAAAAAATAATCTATTTTGAAAACTTTCCTTTGTAAAAAAAAAAAAAACTTTTAAATCAAATTATTAAAATATTTTTTATAAAAATATAAAAATTATATATTTAGTGATACATTAAATAAATTATATCTAATAACTAATACAAAATTATATTTTAATTAAAGTTGATTCTTTTTTTGAGACGAAATGAGTAAATTAAAGCAAAATTTCATTTGCAAATAAGAAAATTCTCGAACAAAAACAAACTATTTAAATACATTTTTATTTCAAAATTTAGAATTCAAATTTTCCAACTCAAATTCCTCTCGAAAAATTTTTTCTATCAAAAAATACCTAACAAAATTTTCACACATTTCAATATAAATTTTTTTCATTTACAAATAAAAATGTCCTTGTCCAAACCGACCCATGCTCCACTAGTAATGTGGTTGTAATTGAGCCATATGACAATATTGGCAGTAAAAGAGTTGGACTCAAATTTTTATCACTGGAAACCTTCAGCCAGGCCTATAACTGCAAGACCACACCAATTGGACCAGCCAGAATATGCTTCGTTTTTTCATTACATATTTGGGCCACACACGCTCGCGCTCACACACACACACATATATATAATTCTCTCCAAGTCCAAAGCACCCCAAAAATTTACTGCTTCTGTCTGCGACTCGGTAAAATCTGTCCTATAAATATCGGTGGGGGACGAATTAAATGCCACCCTTATAGATAGGCTTCTCTCTCCATAGTATTCTTGTCTTTTTTTCTTTTCTTTTTCTTTCTTTTTTTTTCTTTTATTTTTTTTTTCCCTTCTTCTTCTTCGTCGAGGCCCCTTCCTTTTTCTTCTCACTCGAAACCCTACCTTGATTATTAATTTTCAATTATCAGTCGGTCAAATCGATCGTCACATAAAAAATGCAGCATCAGAGGTTGAAGCAACAGCAACAGCAGGCGTTGATGCAACACGCGCTTCTCCAGCAACAGTCTCTCTATCACCCTGGCCTCTTAGCTGCTCCTCAGGTTCCACGCTTTTTTGTTTTTCTAATTTTGTTTTTGAATTTTGTGTCACCTGGTTTTGGAGGGTTTTTATTTTTTTTTATTTGGCTTTTGTTTTGGGATTTTCTCCATTTTGTCTCCATTTTCTGGGTAAGTTGAAACAAATGGTTTTGTTTAGTAAAGATTGACCCTTTTCCGTTTTTCCACATTCTACAGTTGACTGTTGATTCGGGGTAGTTGGAATTATCTTTTTGCCTTTTTTATGTTTTGGAAGCATTTTGTTCCTCTTCATGTGCCAGTGCACGAGTTCGATTTTCTATGAACTTTACTTTTTCCTATGCTAATGTTGCGGTTGCGGATGCTCCTTTAGTAGTATGTGTTCATACAATGTTGCGTTGGACGTTGCATTTTCAGTGTGAACCAAAGATGTGGTTTTGATGAACTGCATCGTGGTTTCGGTGTCTGCCCACTGGAAAGCTGGAAACTTTACTCTGCAACTAAGTTTTGCTTGTTAGTTTAATCCTCCGGCCTATTGTTTTTGGCACTTAGTTTCTGCTTGGAGGGAATTGAGTTAATTAGTACTGATAGGTTACATTGTGCTGAAAGCAATGACAAGCAATGTTTTGGGTGGCCTGAATGTATATGCGGTTGAACTCTTTACACATCTATTTGTAGTTTCATTGATTTCCTGTGGTTCTCTCTCTAGCGAATCATTCTGCGATTGCTTTAATGAATGTGTAATGTTGTCAAAGACATAAATGAAACACTGATGTATTGAAGATGTCGTTCTTTTAGTGAAATTTTAGTGCTTTACTTGGTCAAATAAGTTTTTCTCCCCCTTTAATTTGCGTTTTGTTTTGGGGGTTTTCAGGTTTGGAAATATAGTGGCCTATGATTTGCCATTATTTTACTCTTCCCCTTTTTCTTTTTTTTCCATTATTTGTCTATTTGCCATTATTTTTTTGCCATTATTTGTCTATCTTGCAGATTGAGCCAATCCCAAGTGGAAATTTGCCTCCTGGTTTTGATCCGAGTACATGCCGCAGTGTGTGAGTGCTGTTTGGAGCTTTTTTGTTTTTTAATTATTTTTTTATGCAGTGAGTTTACTCCATTTAGATGTCAAAGGTGTCCAATGGGGTCTAGTACTCTATGTACCTCTAAATTGTATGCTCCCTGATGTTTGTTTTATGTACTATAGTTGTTTCTGTCATACTGGCTTATATTTGTCATTGTATGCGTATAAACTTGAACATTTTTTAGTGCATCCTGTTGGGTGCTTTCATTTATCGCACCCTTCAACTACCGAGGGAGATTCTTATATATTCATTTATTTTGTTTGTTTTGTTTTTCTTTTCAAATTCCAGTTTTTTTATTTTGGAGAAAATGCAGGTATGTTGGGAATATCCACACCCAAGTGACTGAACCGCTTATGCAAGAAGTGTTTTCAAGTACAGGCCATATTGAAGCTTGCAAGCTTATAAGGAAAGAAAAGGTACTTCTTTAGATCTACTGTTTATTCTCATTCTTGAACTATGTGTTGCCATTCTATAGCTTAGAAATGTATTCAGTTATGATTTCAGCTTGAATTTACAGATCTTTCTAAGTCCAGCTAATATTCCCTTCCTCTTACTCATTTCCTGCCACCCCTTTTTCATTCCTTGCAGTCATCCTATGGGTTTATTCATTATTATGACCGTAGATCTGCGGCCCTTGCTATATTGTCTCTTAATGGGAGGCACTTGTAAGTGAAAATTATACTGGAGTTACTTTATTAGTTGCTTTATTCTTTTGTGTTTCTTATTTTATGATGTACAGGTTTGGGCAGCCAATTAAGGTCAATTGGGCATATGCTAGTGGTCAAAGGGAGGATACATCAGGTGTGTGGAATCTTCCATGTTTCTTATGAACTTATAGGAGGATGCTGTGCTGTATGTTGGGGTAATGGGCTTTTGTTTTTTTTCCCCTGGTTAGGTCATTTCAACATTTTTGTTGGTGATCTTAGCCCTGAGGTTACCGATGCAATGCTTTTTGCCTGCTTCTCTGTTTACTCCAGTTGCTCGTAAGCATATTTCATCTCTCTCTCTCTCTCTCTCTGTCTCTGATTCTGATGCTTTGCTTGTGCTTGATTGGAGCATTCAGTTTTTTATTTTTTTATATTATTTTGTTGATTACAGTGATGCAAGGGTTATGTGGGATCAGAAGACAGGCCGGTCAAGGGGATATGGATTTGTATCTTTCCGGAACCAGCAGGTAACTTTATTTTCTGCAGTTGTTGGCTGTATTCATTTACTTGAAGCATCTCATTCTCAGTAGAAAATTTAAACTTCCAACCTTTTCAGGATGCTCAAAGTGCAATAAATGATCTAACAGGTGAGGGAAAATTTATTAACTGCTTCTGGTTTTCTCTTAATTGTTCTAGTTTTCCTCATTAATCATTAAGAATATGATGTAAAGGCTATAAAATACATATATTTTTGGTGAGTATTGCAAAAGTTTAGACTTGCTGGATGCTTTTGGATCTCGTACTGCTGCTCCAAATGACTGCACCTCACAGCCATAGTTTCTGTTTGTTCCAGGAAAATGGCTTGGCAGTAGACAGATTCGTTGTAACTGGGCTACTAAAGGTGCTGGAGCTAATGACGACAAGCAGAGTTCTGATGCTAAGAGTGTTGTGGAGCTAACAACTGGTACATCAGGTAAACCATGTTAAATGGGATTAAGAGATATTGAAAGATACTGTTCTACCGTTGTGGGATGGTCTCGCTGTGATGTCAATTTGTTGAGGCCAGAAAAAGAAACATTGTTGAGGGTTTCTAAAATGGTCTTTCCTTGTGCTCTAAGAGATTAGCCAAGTGACTGAGAACTAATCATTGATGTTAGAATTGGCTTTAGCTATAAATTTTGGGCAACATTAATGCTTGCTAAGGCTTGTTTTTAATTTTGCAGAAGATGGCAAAGAGGCAGCAAATAATGATGCTCCTGAGAATAATCCACAATTTACCACCGTTTATGTGGGCAATCTGGCTCCAGAGGCAAGAACCCTCTCACATCTGCTTGTACCCCCTACCCAAGAGATAGACAGAGGGAGAGAAACATAATGAAAAACTATAAAAGTGTCATCAGAGAAAGATGAAAAATGCTACCTTTGATTTGTCTTAACCTATCTGCTAATGGATTCAGCATGTAGCATAGAATTTGTTGTGCAAGGATGTCATTGAATGCCAAAACATGAACTGTAGAAAATTCTCTTGCACAGACCAGCAGATAGCTAAAATCTGGTTAATTCTTTATCTGATCCAATTAGCTTCAGACAAGTGGTTTCTGTCTGCTTTCTGGTAGCAGTGTCTAACAACAGACTTCATTCTGGAATTCATTTGAATTCTGGTAGACACTTCAAGAATGTGATTCATTTTGCAGGTTACCCAACTTGACCTTCATCGCCACTTCCATGCGCTAGGTGCTGGAGTGATTGAGGAAGTTCGTGTCCAGCGTGACAAAGGGTTTGGCTTTGTAAGATACAGCACGCATGCTGAGGCAGCTTTGGCAATTCAAATAGGAAATACACAGTCAATTCTTTGTGGCAAACAAATTAAGGTGAGCCTTTGACATTTTGGCCTTTCCATGGAATTGCTAAATTTTCCTGCTGTTCATTCAACTAGTTGGAGGGCGGGGAAGAACAGGGCAGTGTTTGGTTGGTACGAAGTTAATTTAAATTTTCCCACCCTTGAGGAACCAAATTTAGCTTGCATTTTCACTTGTACCCTGATTTTCTCAATCTGTTTGTTGTCTTAGTGTTCTTGGGGAAACAAACCAACTCCCCCTGGAACAAGCTCAAATCCACTTCCGCCACCTGCACCTGCACCATTGCCAGGCCTTTCAGCTACTGACCTCTTAGCTTATGAACGTCAACTAGCAATGAGCAAGATGGGTGGCGTCCATGCCCTGATGCACTCCCAAGGGCAACTCCCTCTCAAGCAAGCGTCCATGGGCGTGGGTGCCGCTGGAGCTAGCCAGGCTATTTATGATGGTGGGTTCCAAAATGTTGCAGCTGCACAGCAGCTTATGTATTACCAGTGATTCAAGAAGATTAGGCTGTGGAATGCACCCTAGTTACTGGCTCTAAATGCCGTTTGAGTCTGAACTTTGTTGGAGATTTTTCTGATGTTTGTCGAGTTTAACACGGATGGGATGGTTATCCATCCCTTTATTAGCTTGTCATGTGTATCAACATATAGAGAATGTATGCTTTTTAATTGGTTATGTAGGAATGAGTGGCTACTTATGTTGGGAAAAAAAAATTGCCTTGTTTGCTATTATATGTATAATCTTGTAGTGGCAGATAGTTCATTTTGTAATTTGATGGCGGTGTCTTGGGAGCATTTCTTGAATTGTGTCTCTACCTTTTATTCTTTTAACATTGTGGTTCTCTGTCAAGCTGAAGTTGTCTGATTGATATGAGCAGGTCAAATTCTACGTAAATTTTTGCATGCAATTAGCACCCGAGTATTACTGTTACATTAGCATGGTTTAAGGTGGTGGTTTTTGATGATTTCAAGTTTAATTTTATTACACACCCATCCAGTACTAAAAAATAATTACGCAATAAAAGTGAAAAAATCTTGAAAGCAAATACGACTTAATCTTCGTCAAAAGACTCAAAACACAGTGAGATATAAATAACAAAAAATAAAAAGACATTTACTACGTCAAGCGCCGGAAATTAACTTGACTTTTTGTTTGTATTTTTTCTTATTGTTTGTATTTTTTCTTACTTTTTTATATATTTTTTGTAATATTGTTTATTTTTTAATAATATATTATTTAAATAAAAAAATAAAGGTGAAAAAAGAAATTATTAATTTAATAAATTAAAATTCTATTTATATTATTTGAAAAGTGTGTTGTAATTTAAAATTTAAAAAATTATACCATTTTTTAAAAAAAAATTTAGGACTGGAACATTTCTTTAATTGGTTTTTCTAGATGCCAATGACATTTTTATCGCAGTCATTCTGCTTGAAGTAAAAGTGTTAAGCAAAACCCTTCCCGCGCTTAAAGATTCTAGGGTTTAAGCTCAAGAATTCAAGCAAAGTTCTGCTTCAATCTTCCAGAAAGACTCTGAGCCTCTAATCGGGATGGAGGATGTGGATATGGAGACCTCTCCGAGCTACTTTGACCCTCAAGATCTCAGTAGCAGAGAGCGATTTCGTCGATACGGGTAAGAATCCCACTTATTTTATGGCTATGCGGAATGCCGCAGAAATTAGAGCTAATAAAAGTTGAGGTGGCGCCAAGAAATTCAAATCAAAGTAATGAAATTACAGAAGTTTAAGATACTTAGTTGTTGTTCTTGCATCCGAGATTGTTGTGGTTACAACTGTTTCTTTGTTGTGTTGTGAAAAATTTTATTCTAGCTCAGCAGACCTAAATTTCGTTTCTTTTCTGTATGATGGTTGACTGTGAATTATGATATTCACGGGCAATTACAGGCCAAGAGTGAAATAAATCTATACTTTGCAGGAAATGGCCTTTGGCTTCAAGCATATCACCCCAGCATGATGGTTCAGCTTCTAGGCTGAGTGAAATCAGGTCAAATGCAGCTCTTTTCCTCGAAGATGTTAAACAAGAGGTTGAGAGCCTTGACATGGATAATGGAGCAACTCCTTCTAAGACACAAATTGCTTCAAAGAGGAGATCGTGGGTTGATAGTCAGGGACAATCTGAACTGGATTTTAGGGATGAATCAGTTCTTCAAAGTGGAATTCGTTCACTAAAAGCTTGCAAGCAGGAAGAGGATGCAATTGTTGATAGCGGAGACACTACTTTTTCTTTGTTTGCTTCTCTACTTGACTCTGCACTTCAAGGTGGTTTATGTGTTATCTTGTATTGAAAAATTAATCCTCTCTCTTCTGTCCATCTCAAATCGTGTTTAATTGCTTTCCTCTATTCTAAGGTTGAACTTTCCTACTTGGTTGAATTGTGTTTGTATTCTTAAAGCAATATTTATTTTGTGGAACTGTTGCTGATAATTTTTTCAATTTTTTTTTAAAAACTTTTGAGGATTTATATGGGCCTTTGGTGTTTATGTGATGATATCTCAGATGGGTTTAACAATTTCGTGGAAGGTATAAAGCATGTTATTTCTATCTTTGGAAAGGAACTGCTAAAATAATATGACATAATCTGAGCATAATAAGCCTGTTGAGATTCTTAATTGGAGATCCTTTGTCACATTTGCTGTGCACATTACATATAATGATAAACGAAAAATATGCTATCATGCATAATGTGATGCAACCATGCTTTCTATTATCTGTTATGTGGTAACATTTGTTGCTGCAGGATTGATGACAATTCCAGATTTGATATTGCGATTTGAAAGTGCTTGCCGTGATGTTTCGGAGTCAATAAGGTTTGTTTCTTAAGTTCTATGAGTCTCAGTCAACAGACAAAGTTTAACATATTCTTCTTATTTAAATAGTCTATTTTCCTAGTTTTGGTAGGATATATCACTTTTGCATTCTTTCTCTGCACCAAAATTTTAATTATACATGAAGGTCATCTGGATCAGTCTTAATGGCCCTTATATCCCTTGGTTTTTCCATTTCTGTTACTTGTCTCTTATGGGGTATGTTTCCATTGAGGCCACTATATGAAGTTGTAAACATCATTACAACAGGAAAATACTGGCTGACTATTATTTTTTGGCAATATGTGGGATTAACGTGTAATTCTTTTGTATTCAACTAATAATGCTATTTTTTTAAAATGAGTTTACATGTCATCCATTCTTTCCTCTGGAATGAAATGTGATTATATGCCATTTTATTCTTTTTTTGGTTTATTAATTTAAGTAATCTTAATTCTTTGCAAATGGGAAATGGTGAACTCAAATTGGAGATTATGTTTTCCCATGTAGGTCTGGCTCAAATGAAAGGCATAGGATTGTGGAGGATAAGCTGATGAGGCAGAAGGCTAGACTCTTACTTGATGAGGCTGCCTCCTGGTCCCTTCTGTGGTATCTGTTTGGAAAAGGAAATGAGTCTTCTACCTTTCTGATACTAGATGGAGTATATATTGTGCTGGACATTGGCCTCAATAATTTTGATCATTGCAGTTTTGAACTTTGACATTGAATGTTGTGCTTGGTAGATTAAATAAGTGAATTTGCAATGTTGTGTATGAATGTTTTATCTACACCATTTAATGAAGAGTAAAAATTTGCACATCCAGTTTTCTTCAAAATGACTAGATTTGCATGGTTAAAACTTATCCTATTTATGGGAGTGAAAACTACTATCCATTTGCTTTTCCACCATGTTTTGTTTCGAAAACATCTAGGAATTTTTTTATTAAATGATTTGATTTATTAGATTGGGCTATCAATATTGTTCGGTCCGAATCCTTTTTTTGACTCTGCACCATTCTGTTGATCATTGTCTTAATCTACCAATATTACTAGCTAGCATATTCATTTCTTTTCCCCATTAAGAGGGAGTTCATTTAATCAATTTAATATATATTTTCAAAGAATTTCCAGCAGAAGTATTGCTAGTTTAGACTAAATACTGAAAGCTAAGATTTAATGATGACAAAATTTTCTTTTAATCTTTTGTGGCGGTGGTTTTGCCTCAAAGAGTCTTAATGTTATTAATATTGTTATGAGTTAAGAGTTTCCTTAAGCACGGAAATCTTCTTGTTTTTATTGCTATGACCTCCTCCTCCATCCTTCTGAAACCTTGGTTTGTAACGCCTATTTTCCATATTCATGCAGGAAGTGAAGACATTCCTGAGCACCTGCTCCTGGTGATGAATTTTGTCAAAAGTTTTCTGATTCTTTAATGTTAATATATATATATTCTTAATACTTACATTGCTTTTGATTCCTGATAGTTCCCAAAAACTTCACATTTGGAGGCATGTCAGTTTGTTGTAGCAAATCATACAGCACAATTATGCCTCCGGATTGTTCAGTGGCTTGAAGGGTTGGCATCAAAGGCCCTTGATTTGGATAACGAGGTAGCAATTTGCAAAATTTTATTTATTCTAATTTGTTGGCGGCTCTTTCTTGCCCTTAATTGTGAGGCAAAAGTTCTTTTTAATCTTTCTCTGAATGGGATGATTTCATTTTTCACCCCCTTTCAGTTAACATATCATTGAAATTGCGATCCAAATGGGTCACACATGGACATTGGTTGTCATGGTTAATGTTTTTCATCCTTGTTATTGGAGGCTGAGATATTTCCATTGCCTTGGGGAGTGGTCTGACACCTGTTATTAGGCATGTTGCAGATGATTTGGGCTCATTTTGCTCTTAGTCTGTCCATGAGCAACCATGGCTTTTTCCCTTTTTACTGTGAGACAAAAATTGAGATGGCTGTTTTTTGTCTCGAAAGAGTGGTCTTTTAAATTAGCAGTAGTTTTTTCTTGTATACAGCGTTATTTATGTACCCATCCCCATGAAAGACTTCTCCTTTAACTTCACAAATCCATTTTAATCATCTTGATTTACTGGCATTGCAGGTCCGTGGTTCTCATGTGGGTACCTATCTACCTAAATCTGGAATTTGGCATAATACCCAACGATATTTGAAGAAAGGTTCCTCAAATTCAAAGATGGTTCATCACTTGGATTTTGATGCTCCAACCCGTGAACATGCCCAGCAGTTACCTGATGACAAAGTATTTCTCTCAATCTATCGCATATACATTAGATACATCCAGCAATGCTGATATGTGGTTCTCTTGGGTCCATTAATGTTATGAAGTGCTCAAGTATATAGATGCCCACATGCCACTGTGTTCTTAATAAAGTTCAAAAGTAATGCATAAATGTCCTGCCTGGGGTTTGTAGGTTTGAAATTTATCCCTTCCTAGAAAATTAGTTGGTTTGGCCTAAGATACGTGGCAGATTGAATTAAAAAAAGAAAAGTCCTAGCCGTTATGTTCTTAATGACCGTCAATGGAGGAGAGGCTACCTTTTTACATGGGGTTTATTTATCATCACGTATTGATTTGCTTTTATCTAAAGCCTATTCTGCAATGGAAAAACTATGGCTCCGTTTGGATTGTCTTTATTTGAGAAAAGTTGTATTGGAATGTGTGAAAATTTTGGTGGGTTTTTTTGAATAGAAAAAGTTTTTTGGAGGAAAAAATATGAGGGAAATTTTTTTAAAATTATATGAGAGGAATTTGAGTGGAAAATTTAAAATTTAAATTTTGAAATAAAAATGTGTTTGGATGTTTTATTTTTGTTTAAGAAAAGTTAACTTTTTGTAAATAAAAACTTTTGTCCTAACAAAGCCTATGTTTTCTAGACCTGCTAGCATGCTAGTAATACTGTTTGAAGATTATGCTTTTAATTGCAACATTTGTAGCTACTCATTGCATATTTGCATATAATTATGCCACTTATGCTTGCTTGTGCAAACAGAAACAAGATGAATCTTTTCTGGAAGATGTATGGTCTCTATTAAGGGCAGGAAGACTGGATGAAGCATGCAACCTTTGCCGTTCTGCTGGGCAGGTATTCCTATCAAGGAGACCAATGACATTCTCATACATTCTGATCGGAAAATCAGGAAATTTAACGAAGCCTTTTTTAAGTTAATCATTATTGATTCTGTTTGAACAGCCATGGAGGGCTGCAACTCTCTGCCCTTTTGGAGGGTATGATCTTTTCCCATCCATAGATAGTTTGGTAAAAAATGGCAAGAACAGAATCCTGCAAGCCATTGAATTGGAGAGTGGCGTTGGCCATCAATTTCGTCTTTGGAAATGGGCTTCTTATTGTGCATCAGAGGTAGATGAACTGCGATTTAATAAAAATTTGCTGTCATGGTAGGGCAACTTCTGTGCATGTTTCTTTTGTTTTTGATATGTTTGTTATATTTCGATTTTGTTTAGTCCGGTTCTAGTTTTCCGAGGTCTTCATATTTTTGGGGCAAAATGATGTCATGAGTTTATTTATTTATACAGACACACAGACACATCTGTGTTTGTTTGGGGTGTGACTTCTAATTAAGCTTAATGTGAGTTAATGTGAATAAGATCAGTATTGTCCTATTCATAATGAAGGTGTGTGCATACTCAATATTGATTGCTACTCTATACACATGATAGGCTTTGTTTTTTGAGAAGTGACAGAGCTTTTTCTTTCATGTTATTGAAGCAAATTGCAGAGCAAGATGGTGGGAAGTATGAAACTGCAGTATACGCATTACAGTGCAGTAACTTAAATCGCATGCTTCCAATTTGTACAGACTGGGAGGTATCTACTTTCTGCTTTGCTAACCAACAGTTGTAACAGTTAATCATTTCATAAATAGCTAGTTGGCATGCAAGAATTTGCAATTAATGAAGATAACCGTATGTTCCACCATTACAGTCCTTAAATTTAAATTGCTTGGATTGCCTAGGGAGATGACATAGGCGAAGAACCTATGTCCTTTGGTGCTTTTAATTTTGGGTTGTTGGTTCAAGGATTATGAAATGAAGTCAGTTGTACTTTTCTGCAGTCTGCCTGTTGGGCAATGGCTAAATCATGGCTTCAAGTCCTGGTTGATATGGAATTGGCACATTCTCAACCTGGTGGAGTGGATCAGTTTAAAAGTTATGAGGAAGCTATCGAGAAAACTCCAGAACAAGGAGATGGAAATAGCCACCAAACAGCTGGACCAGATAATTGGCCTCTTCATGTTCTGAACCAGCAACCCAGGCATCTTGATGCACTGCTTCAGAAACTCCATTCAAGGTGAAGATCTTGCATCACTATTATTTGACAAAGTTGAGTTTTTCATTGGTATTCTTACTATCTGATATTGTAAAATTCTGCTCATGTTCTAGTGACACTGTTCATGAAGTTGTTTCTCGAGCATGCAAGGAGCAACAAAGGCAAATTCAGGTAATGATCTTTTTGGAAGGAAATGTTTATCGTTCAAAGAGATCCCACATCTGAATGGTATATGAAATGACAAACATGTAGTAATGCATTTTTTTTTAAATAACAAGAAACTTGAATTAACGTCTATCATCCAATTGACCTTTTATATATTTGAGGGTTCTTCTATTTTTCATCACAAAAAGCATAGCTACTTTCTAGTATGGTTTTCTTCTGGTCAGGTAGGCTAACTTGATCTAACTAGTAATCCATGGTTTGCCTGTTATTTCTGACATGATTCATGTGTCTGCGTCAATTCCTCGTCAAATTGAAAATTGAGTTGTCTATTATTAAGTTTTGCTGGCAAGGATGTCACCTCGATTACTGTTTTATGGTTGTTGTTTTGTAATTTGTGGAAGGTTATGTTTGAGTGGAAGTTAGAAATTACTCATTTTCACTGTGTATAGTATAGGTTATTATGAATCTGAGGACAGGAAAATTGGATTAATTACTGAAGTTGGGAATTTATTGTGAAGCTCAAAGCTGCTAAGAATTTATTAAGTAGGTGGAATAGGTTCTTGACTTCAGTAGTTGATCCAAGGAAACATGATCGTGATGACTTTATTATCTGGTGAGGGGTGACCTTCTAGGAGTTCTATTTGGCATCAGACAGTTGACTTTAATGCTGCCCATACAGTCTGTACAAATCTTCCTTTTTTTTCATATGACATTTCATCCTTGCATTTTTACCTCTTCCATACCAGGCTGTGACATTGTGCATCTGTAGAAAATTATAATCTTCTTTCTACCTGTGTTTATATGCTGTATTTGAATATTTTGGTAAGATAAAGAAGCCTTGTGTGATAGAATAGGTCAGTATTGTTCTTGTTTCATGGATATTGAATTGGCTTATGTGGGTATTTTATTGACCAAGCTTCCAAACAGATGAATCTTATGTTAGGAGACATTCCATGTTTGCTTGATCATATATGGTCATGGATATCACCTTCTGAAGATCACCAGAATGTTTTCAGGTAAGTTTGCTACTTGTCTACAATGAAAACTGGAACACTGTCTGTGATGGATCTTTTTGCTATTGTTTCCTTTTTGATCTTCTCTTTTCCACAAAATGAGTTCATATTTCATCCTCTCCATGCAATCCATGTAGTGGTTGTTAGCCTTTTTTATCTTATCGGCTAGATTCCCATTCAGTTGTTTTCTTGATGGTGAAGGGTTTTATCAGATCTCCATTCTTTGCAGAAAGGATGGTGAATGTTGTTGTTGTTGTTGTTGTTGTTGTGTGGTGTTTCTTTTTCATTTATTTTTTATTTTTTAATTTTTGTTCCTCTTTCTCCTTCCTCCAAGTACTTGCCTATGAAAGATTGAATTTGAGTGTTTTTAAGAAGGCAGAAAGTTAAAAATCTCTGTTTATCCCTTAGACATGATTCTATTCTTTTCAGGCCACATGGTGATCCCCAGATGATGCGCTTTGGGGCACATTTGGTGCTTGTGCTTAGATATTTGCTTGCAGATCAAATGAAGGATGCTTTTGTTGAGAAAACTATGACAGTTGGTGATCTTATCCTTCACATGTAAGTTGTTTTTGTCTCTAATTGATGTTTACATGAATAAAGTGGGAACAGAAGTTATGCCTGGTCTCTTGGTACAAAATTCAAAACTTTGGTGTTTATTGCCTATAGGGCCTGTTTGGTTGGCAAGGATTCTTGACTTGGAAAGTAATTTGTTTTCGTAGTTTTAAATTCCTATGTTTGGTTAGTTTAGGAAAGTAATTTGATTACTTTCCCATGTTTGTTTTAGTTTTGAATTTTTTGGGAAAATAATCAGATTCCTAAAAATAGGGAAAATAAGTGCAACATTCCAAGATTCTGATTCCTTATTAAAAGTTGGTATTCTGATTACTTTTTTTAGAATTTTAGTTTAAATAAACATATTTTTTACCTTTCAATATTATTTTGTCTTTTTTTTTTCTCTTTTGACTCTCACGTATCTTTTTTAATTATTAGTCATGTAATCTTCTATTTTAATTATTATTATTTTAATTTTTAAATTTTTTTAAAAAAAATTTACTTCAAAACTTTTTTCTATTCAAATTCATAATTTATTAAAAATTAAAACTATATAATTTTTTATTTTTTCTCATTAAATTTTTTAAAATTGTGGTTTGATTTCATCTTAAATGAGGTTTTCTTGGGTTTAAATATTATTATATATAACAATTGATAAAATTAAGAAATTTCAAATTATATTTTGATTAAATGACTAAAAATAGTTGTCTCTATCATTAATCACTATTATATAAAAGGAAAAAGTTTGTCAGTCAGTTCAATGTAATTATTATAAATATTAAGGATTAAATTATCTTTTTACAGTCCCGTAATATTAATATTAATATAAATATTTAGTAATGAGAATATAGTTAAAGTTCTAAATCTTACAAACTTTTAAAAAGATTATCTATTTACTATGTATTCATTTTTACCAATTTGAAGATGGATAAAATTTATGATTCCTTTTAATAATTTAATTTTCATTGGTATGTTTTTCATAATTAATTAATTATTTTACTATTTTCGTAGTAATTATAGAAGAATTTTGGCAGTAATATCTATAACTTTAATTAAATTACTATTACTCTTTTTTTCTTCTTTTATGATCTTATCTACTCCCCACCCCCACCCACCCACCCTACCTACCTACCTAAATTGACACCCACCCACCCTACCTAATTTGACACTTTTTTTGTTTTTTTTTTTTTGGCATTTTGAATTTTGGACACTATGAATTGTACTTTTATAGGGTCATTTTACATTTATTTATAAGAGTTTTAGTCTCTTGCTTTATAATTTTTTTAATTGTTTTATATTTTTATTTCTAGGGAATAATTATTCAATTTATCTACTTATAGAATTTCAAAATATTATAATGAAATAAATATTATCAAATTATGATAAAAGTCAAACTTACAATTAGTTTTATGATTTATATGCAATCATGATTTAGAGTTTTACATTTTATACTATTTTTTAAATTATAATCATTATTTAGTAGTTTTATTTTAAAATACTTTCCTACCATAGTCTATGAATTCATTATCTGTATTTTTATTTAACAAATATTATTTTATACTTTTATTAATTTTATTTTTTATTCAACAAACATTTTTAAATTTTTGTTTTCACTAAACTTTTAACAATATGTATTTAACAAATTATTGGACATCCCATGCCTTGCATGGGAATCCTGCACTAGTATAAAATAAAAGAAATACTATGATAGATGTACATGCCAAATAAATCATATTTAAAATATATTTGTGATTCATTGTTACATTAACTTTCCCATAAATATTTTTATTTTATCCAAACATAGGTAAGTATTCAGAATTCTCATAATTAAATTTCTAAGATTTAAATTCCTTAGAAAAGTATTCATTTTCCTTAGAATTAAATTCCTAAAAATCATATTCCCATTTAACTTTACTTTCCCGCGAACCAAACGAGCCCATAATGTTTTCTGGTTGAAATTGATAATTACTCAAATAATTTTTTTTGTGGCTTTGGTCTTATATAGTGATCATTCATCCGAATATAGGTTGATACACTTTAATTGCTTGGTATTCTTGAATGCTAGCAATTTCCAAGAGTCTCCTTTGTAGAATTTAACTTCTACTTTTTGTAGCTGTATGAAGATTAATCTATTTTGCTGTTTTCTTTAAGGTGTAAGATTTTGATTTGTGGTTGGAGATAACTTGGTATCTTTACTTAAGTCTTACTGTTTCAGGTATACTATGTTTCTTTTCACTAAGCAACATGAAGAATTGGTTGGCATATATGCTTCACAGCTTGCACGGCATCGTTGCGTTGATCTCTTTGTTCATATGATGGAATTAAGACTTAATAGCAGGTCTGCTCTAAATGAAGTGAAGAATCTCTTTTCTCTTAATACTTACCCAGTTTGATTCATGATTGTACATGTTTTGATTTATTTTATGTTTTTATAATCTCTTCTAACTTTTCATTATCTTTCTGGGAAGGAGAATTAGAAAATGAAGGGGAGGATTGTTAAAAGAGTTGTATCTTCTTCATATTCTTATTTGTGAGAGTATATGGGCCTGTATGGATTGGATTGCACTATTTGTTGCAACCACTTATTTGTGGTAAATAGTTGTAATTCATAATTTATTTGTGGAAAATTGGTTTACATTTATGTATTTTTCTAGGTATTTGGATGGCTGTCTTCCAAAGTTTGTTTTCTTTTTGTATTTCCAGGGCATGGTTGTTTGAACAATTTGATGGAGTAATTATTTTGGTTATTATGCGTTCATTTCTTCCACAGGATCCATAAAATAACATGCATACTTCTTCAGATACAAGAAGTTGCAAGAAATCGTGCAAGCTAATCCATGCAAGGCTTGTATTTCCTATTTTTAGCTGATTTAGGAATATGTGCTACAAAGGCCATATTTGAGTTAATTCATATATAATGGTTAATTATCTGGTCTCCATGGGAGATGCATGCTTTTAAGTTCTGACTGCACTTTCAAAGAGAATTGGAAAGAAACTTTCTTAGCTCTCTCTCTCTCTCTCTCTCTTAATAATAATGAATGGTATCGTTCTTCTTCTTCTTTTGAACCAAGGCCAATCTTGGCTTAGGTTGAATATATCATTGCTTGAGTGGACTTGCTAAAAATATGTTATAACCACAATGTTTGGGAAAATATACAAAGATTGAATCTATGTGAGCTCCATGTTTTCATTTTTGGTTTTTATTTCTTTCCTATGGCTGTGCTATACTGACTCTTATGCCTTTGAAATGATGTTGAAGCATATTTTGGAGATCTTTGTTACCACCCAGCAAGTAGAACCCATGTTTGATTTTTCTAATGCTTATTGGTTCCCTTTTTCTTTTAGATTTTTGAACTTTTGTTACTTAGTTTACTTGGTGTTTTCTGATGATTTGGTACTACTGCTGTATTCATAAGTTACAAACCCATGACTGTTGAGAAGTCACTATAGGATTTAATTATGCTTTTCTTGCGGTCTGGTGCTGTTATTAATTGTGTTTTACTTGCATTTTTGCTCTAAATAGTGTGCATGTAAGATACAAGATATTTCTTTCAGCCATTGAGTACTTGCCGTTTTCTGCTGGAGATGATTCAAAAGGCAGTTTTGAAGAAATCATTGAGAGGTATATACTTTCCGTGAGGAATACTTTTAATGAGCATAAGATGGTGGATTTAACTATCAATTTGTTCACAGAATTCTGTTGAAATCTCGAGAGGTTACTGCTGGAAAATATGACGGGTCATCTAATATAGCAGAGCAACAACGACTGCAGAGTCTCCAAAAAGCTATGGTTATTCAGTGGCTTTGTTTTACACCCCCTTCTACTATCAAAAATGCTAAGGATGTTAGTTTCAAACTTCTTCTTCGGGCATTGATGCATAGGTAATTGCTTTGCGTAATCTTCCTTGTTGAGATAACTTTCTTCCTGAATCAGAGAAGACTCCTGGTGTATAGGTCTTTTCTCTTTATTAGTTGAAAAATGGAAAATTTTCAATTATCTAACCTGTTGCACTTCTTGTTGTATATTTTCAGTTGTGGTTTGATTGTTGTATTATTAGATTTGAAAAGCTTTTATTGAAAAAAGGTCTTACTTTATTGCTGCAGTGGATATAAATTGTGGTTTTAAATTTTAATGTCTCTCAAATTAAACGTTTTCTTCTGATTTTTCCTTTTACCATACTATTACACATGCTTGTCTATAATCTGCTACAAAAATACTTCTTTTCTCTATTTATTCTCAATACTGGGAAGCAGTGATGTAAAAATTGTATAAAACTTCTGGAACTCTAGCTTGATTTGTTTAGCATTGCTTTCCATTATCTTTATAGACTGAACCCAGACTATGTTTATTTCTATAGCAACGTTTTATTTCGGGAGTTTGCTCTTATTTCAATGTGGAGGGTGCCAGCAATGCCTATTGGGGCTCATACGCTGCTTAGTTTACTTGCTGAGCCCTTGAAAGATCCAGCTGAAACTCTTCTTTCTACAGAGGATAATGAAGTTTCCGAGAATTTGAGAGAATTCCAGGACTGGGTACCTCTCTGAAATCTATTTTAAATGCAATATTAGGTTTTGATTGATTCATCACCCTGAAGAGTACATCGTTACTTATCTGTTGCTTTTGTGAATTAGAATGAATACTATTCTTGTGACGCAACTTATCGAAACTGGCTGAAAGTTGAGTTAGAAAACTCGGAGGTTCCCCATCTTGAACTTTCAGATGAGGAAAGGAAAAGGGCAATTGCAGCAGCCAAAGAGACTCTGGAGTCATCCCTTTCATTACTAAAAAGTGAGTTTATGGTGAAAGGCATTTTATGATTTTTCCTTGAAGTTGTTATCAATGCACTAGTCTTGACTCCTCATTTGGAGTGACCATTTAGCTTATGATTTTATTTAACATTATCACATCCACTTTCCCTGTCCACCAAGTCAGCTTCCTTTTGATTCTTTTTGACCAAAAGATTGGTTTTAGCATAATAGAGATGCTTTAAATTTCCATTTGTATTCAGGAAAAGAAACCCCTTGGTTGGTCCTGACTGAAGATCACATTTATGAATCCAAGGAACCTGTATTCCTTGAACTGCATGCCACTGCAATACTCTGTCTACCTTCTGGAGAATGCATGTCTCCAGATGCTACATTGTGCACAACATTAATGAGTGCTTTGTACTCTTCATTGAGCGAAGAAGAAGTGTTGAAACGACAACTCATGGTATATTTGCTCCTCGATCTTGATTTCCATGCAAATGAAAAAGGCAACAAAATGGGCATTCTACTTCCCTTTTATATATGTAGAAATAAAGAGGAAGTGCTTTATTTTGGTTGTTGAAAAACTTTAATTTCCAGATACTTGTTTAATCTGCTTGCCTATGCACCACAAGTAATTATTTGATTATAAGTTGGATATTTTATTTCTTGTAAGGAGCAAGTCTTGAATAATTTATTATTCGGATTGAGTTCCCCATTTTGCTGCTGTCCTGAGATGTTGTGAGATATTAGTGTGCCTGTAGTAGTCATCGTATGTGTTGTGGTTGGAGGATATCATGCTGTTAGTTTGACCTCCCTGATATGCAAGACTGTTGTTTTGATTCACAGGTAAATGTTTCCCGATCAGATAGAGATGAGTTCTACATTGAGGTGGTACTGCGCTGTTTGGCTGCAGAAGGTGATGGGCTTGGGCCACATGAACTCAATGATGGTGGTGTTCTGTCTACTGTGCTTGCAGCTGGCTTTAAAGGTAAGGACTTGCTGTGACTGCTCATAATAGTTTATGTAGGATCATCTACTGTTTGTGCAGTTTCAAGTCATGTATAATCTTATGTCTTCACTAGTTATTGGAGCTTTGGTTATCTTGTTTATCACACCACTTGGGGGTAATCTTCTATAGTCACCAAATTTTATTACAGGTGAGCTTGTCAGGTTTCAAGCAGGGGTAACTTTGGAGATTTCGAGAATAGATGCGTGGTATTCAAATAGTCATGGGGATTTGGAAGGTCCAGCAACATATATTCTGCGAGGCCTTTGCCGTCGGTGCTGCATACCAGAAGTTGCTCTTCGGTGTATGCAGGTAGTGATATTTTTAAGTATAAAGATGAGAGAAACCCTTTTAACTAGTAGCCAGAGTTTTGTTTTCCTGTGGAGTTTTTAAGTTTCTACTTCGCTTATTTAGGTTTCAGTTTCACTCATGGAGTCTGGCAATCTTCCTGAAAGTCATGATGAGCTGATTGATCTAATCTCATGTCCAGAAACTGGGTTTCTTCATTTGTTTAGTCAGCGGCAGATGCAGGTGAGTACGAGTGCTAGATTTCTTTCTTTTCAACCATGAGAACTGATCTTAATTGTTGCGCAACAAGTGCTTAATTGACGGTTGGACTCTTTTGGGGCTTTGCTCTTCTGATGCCCATATTATATCTATATGATCATTTGATCTCTGCTACTTGCTTTTTACATGAGGAATATGGCTTTTCTTCTACTTTTAGTTATCCTTTCTGTTTTGAGACTAAAAGGCTTAATGAATGTCTGAATGACCTTTATTATTTTGACAGGAACATTGTTGAGCAAAACTAGATTTCTGGTTTTCCTTGCTTCAATCTGTTTTATAAAGGCTATTCAGTATTCACTCTGTTTTAGCTATTTCATGAATTGCAAGGCTACAAAAAAATCTGTGTACAAACGCATTAATCATGTGTTCATGCATTGGTTAAAGTACAGCTCTTCGCCTTAATAATTTATCAAAGAGTCTAAAGCAACTTAATAATCAATTTTGAATCACTCTTGTTTTCCCCCCAGTTCTCTGCTCTCTGTGGCTGTTTTTTCTTTCTTTATTTCTCCCCCCATTTATAGTTTAATTTGGCAATGCTTATTTAGTAATTGTACTGCTTACTGTATCAAGATTTAAAAAAAAAAAAAAAAAATTCTTACTGCAGGAGTTTTTGTTGCTCGAGCGAGAATACTGTATTAATAAACTGGCGCTTGAAGAAGAGATGACTTCTTAGTTTCTTTGGAGAATGCACACCTCCCTTCTGAGCCCTTGCTCTTTTTGCCCTGATGTAAAATTATGCTTTCTTTGTTAGGTAATTTTAGCATTAGTAGGCAGCCTAGCCAGCTTCAGTTACAGATGAAGATCAAATGTATCATAGGATGGTAGCTTGCCTAAGATATTTTGATGCCCAGGTATACTTGAATATTTGCTGTACAAAAGAAAAAGGAAAAGAAAAAACAGTATCTTTTGACTTTTATTTCCGTCATTGGCTGCTGGTGTCTTACCAGTGAAAGAAAACTTAGAATTTCAGCATCCCTTGTTGAATTGAATTGGGTGATTTAGATTTTAGAGCATCTTTCGTTCTTCTAAGTAGCGTGCAGAAGATGTGAGCTTATATATAGCAGCTGGAAGCCTGGAAGTAAATATTAGCAGGAGGGGCGTTCTTCATCACAGTGGAGGACAAACTAAACACATCCCATAAGCCTTTGTTAATGGGCTGGGAGAAGGAGGGTTTAATATATGAACCACAGGCTACTACTACTCATGCCTTGCTGATTTGTTTATTTATTTTTTTCACACTTTGCAAGAAGCAATATAAATTAAATTTTATGTTTACAACGAATTAAAATATCGAAATATAAATCAATATGAAGCTGGTGCTCAATAAATAATTTTTAATCACACATGTAAACAAAATATTGTTCATCCTAGAAAATGAATTAGTAAAATTTAATGAGAAAAGTCAACAATATTATTTGTAAACACGAACGGAATATGGGAAAATTTAGCACTCACTATTAATCTCACAAGCCCCGTGAAAAAGTGTATGTGATTATATCATGATTTTGAAAAGGTAATTAAATACAATTAAAATAGTCAATTTATATATAATGATAAAAAAGATCACCGATTACGACCATCAAATAGTAATCTTTACTAATTGAATTTAGTTGTTCTGGGCAGCAAACATGAATGAACTATTTTCTGAAGTATATATCTGGACGGTCCAAAGTGTCGATAATTAACTCTTTTATAAAAAAATGTATGAGATTATACTATGAGTTTGAAAAAACATACAAAATAGCATTGTTTATTTCCTCCTAAAAATAAGGCTCATTCACCAGGCCCAGATATGCAGAGAAGAAAACATTTTGGTTGGTAAAAATTGTGACAATACAGAATGGGCTCTATCAACCAAGCCCAGAAATGCGTAAAGAAGACAAAGAAAGCACTTCAGGGAGCCCAATACTATAAAAGCCCCTTCATCCCTGCCGTTCTCGCAGAAGACTCTCCCTCTCTCTCTCTCTCTGCAAAATTGGCTCTTCTCTCCTCCCACTGACTTACTATGAATATTCTTCATTCCTGATTTGTCTTGGCGCCCAATTTCCCAATTCCACGGTTACTCGTAAAACCCTAAACCCTCAATTCACCACTGTGAATGACTTGAATTTTTTTAGAAGACTTTCGAAATTCCCAGGGATTCTTAACAATGGGGATTTCGTTCAAAGTTTCTAAGACCGGTCGGAGGTTCCGTCCCAAACCACTTCCACAATCCGACAACTCCATTGCTGCTGCAGATGGCGATGAGGACGTCGCTCTTGAAAGTTCTAAAGAAAACAACCGAATTGCGGGTGGAAAAACGGATTCTTCCTCCGCGTTAACTAGAAAATCCACGGTATAAGCTTCTATAATTTTACGCTGAGCATCTTTTTTAGGTTAATTTTGAGCGTTATGAGAATTTTTATTGTTCATTGGGCTTATTGAAAGTGAAATTAGAATAACACTCCGTGGTTTTCATTCTTTTGACCGTTGGAAAAATAAAAAAAAATTCTAGAGTTATTTTTGTTGGGCCTTGTCTTGTTGATGGGAGAGAGATTTTAGGATGTTTCCATCGTTTTTGAGTTCCTACGAGCTAAATTTCTCTTGTATTAATCGGATTTTTTTTGCTGCTATGCACAGAAATGGATCTTCTATTTAGAATTTCTTATTGGATCCGTGAGTTTTCATTGTTTTTAGCTGCAGAAAGTGGTAAACGAGAAGGAAAAGAGTGAAAGCGTCCAAACTTTTTTCCTCTCATAGTGTTGGGACTACTACTACTTTTCAAAGTAGTAGTTTGAAATACATTATTTGATTTTTTTTTTCTTTTGGGTTACAATTTTCGCGGACAAGAGGAAAGAGAAACAAATTGATTTTGAATTACTGGACGAATTGTAAATTTTGATATGGGAACCATATGTTGGACGCCATTGAGGAAACCCAATACCATAGCCTTAAAAAAGCTTTTGTTGTATAATTTTTTGAAAGGAACTTATCTTTTCCATAATTAAATATTTTTATCGTGGAACAGTTTGATACCAGTGATAGGGATGAGGGTGCTACTGGAATCTCAGGTGTGTCTACTCCCCCCCATCACCGCTTTTTCTAGCTCAATAATTATGCAGTACACTTCATGTTGGTTTATGTACCAGTTTTTCCTTATCCTCTGTTTTCCTGCCAGAAACAGATGTTTCATTCGCCTTGAGCCTTTTCCCAGATGGATATACTATCGGAAAACCCTCTGAGGTTTGTACTTACTATCATTGATTTAGTACAGAAAAAAAAAGGAAATAAGTTCTTAAAAATTGAAAAGAGAATGTACATTTTTTTTGCGCTGCTAATAGCTAATGCTGTAATTTTCTTTGCATTTACAAAATTCCAGGGGGAATCTGTGAATCAGACATACACTGAAATTCCAAAACTTCTACACCCATATGATAGAGCTTCTGAAACCCTCTTTTCTGTAAGTATAGATTAATACATTTTGGTATTGTTGGGAATGATCCTGATTTCCTTGGTAATGAAATTCTTGAATTATTTATTGAATCATGCTCATGTGAAAGGGTTCTTATTTTTAACTACATTATTTTTTAAAAAAATATTATAAGAGAAAATGTTTATTGCTTTTATGTTGGCATCTTGTGTGAGTTAAACTTGGCTTCTTTGGGTGTCTCACTTTATTATATAATTTTTAGTGTAGGCATTGATCAATGTGAATGAGAACATATCCCTTTTTTTTTTTAATATATATAAATTTTCTGCTTTTCTTTACCAATGCATTCTCATGTGTGAAGGCTGTTGAGGCTGGCAGATTGCCTGGGGATATTCTTGATGACATACCGTGCAAGTTCATCAATGGTATGCTTGTTTGTGAGGTTAGTGATCTTTTTCTTCAGCCCAGAATAATATTTGTGTTTAAATATATAGCAGTTATGGTGCAGCAGTTGGAAACTGGAGACATTTGCATTTCTTTTGCTATATAGATATATGCCATGTTATTTTGTTGTCTCAGTTTAAAAGCAGTTAGTTTGCTCTCTGTTTCTCTTCAAGGACAGAAATTTTGCAGCACGTAAGTTGATTTGAGTGAAAGGATAGGTTTATTTTGATCTTGTCCTACCTCCCAGGTAGAAGTCTGTCACGTGATAGTGTATTGCTCCTTCTCTCGTTTCTTGTTTAATTAGTTGATTTGCCCCTTTTATCTTCACCTGTTGTCTTCTGATTTTATGGTCTTAATATTCTTTCTGCTCTTGTTCCTGCAAATCTTGTAGTTTGTTTAGTTGTGGACATTTACATCCCTAAGTTTTCATACTTGGTAGTCATCAATGTGGTTGCTGTTGCAGGTGCGAGATTATAGGAAATGTTTTTCTGAAGCAGGAGCCAATTTGACTTCTGCAGCTGGTTCTCCAGTAATTAATAAAGTACGTCTTAGAATGTCTCTGGAGAATGTAGTGAAGGATATCCCATCAATCTTTGATGGTGCTTGGACATATGGTGATCTGATGGTTAGTATGAAATTTATTCTTTTGCTTGCTCAGAAAATATTATTACCTCATTTCCGGCAATCATTTACCTTTGGAGCAGGAAGTTGAGTCTCGAATATTAAAAGCATTACAACCAAAACTCTGCTTAGATCCGACCCCAAGATTAGATAGACTTGGTGACAGTCTGACTGCGACTAAGGTAACTTTTAATAGATTGGTTTGTTAATCGTTTTAAAAGAAGCTTTCATTTAATTGAATCAGGGTGATTTTTGTCTGCAGTTAAATTTGGCTGTCTGCACCATGAGGAAAAGACTACGGCAGATTCCTGATGTTTCAGTCACAAATAATATCCATGGGAAAAAAGTGTGCATTGACAGAGTGCCTGAGAGCTCAAAGTTTGGAGATTCAGGATCTGTGCTGCAGCAGCCAATCCATGAGAATCTGTCGACTCAGAGTAATGGTCCAAACAGTCTGATTGCGCTTAGGTCTAATAGCTTTGGGGTAAACGCATCAGTCCCATCATCACCTTTGGCGTCTCACCCATCCAAATATCAAATGGGAGTTGGGAGCCCAAGAATTCTGCAGGATCATAGGGCAGGATCTGTTTTAAATGCATCAGGTGCTTCTCATCCTGGGCAGGACATGGTTATAACTTATTCTGATAATGTGAGCTCTGGAGCTGCTGCTCTTCATGGTAGGGGAGATAATCAAGATGTTTCAAATTTGAATAAGAGATCAAGGAATGCTTCTATTGCTGCTTATGGAAATCAACAGCAGCATGTAGGATCACCAATGGATAACTTCCATGGCCAGGATTCGCATTGGAAAAACACAATACTACAGCAGCAGTCACTTGCCAGGGGGATTCAGTATACCAATACTGGAATGCAAAAGTATTCCGTGTCAATGTTTGAAGGGGTTTTAGATCAAGAACCTGGGTCGGTGCCAGTCACACAAGGAATGAGATATGGTTTAAAGGAAGAACCAATTGAGACAGAGCGATTGGACAAGCCAGAACTAGGTCAAACTAGGAATGAAATGCATGGGCTAGAGTCAGAACTAAATCAAACAGATTCTCAGCAGTCCCGACTGTCACAAAGGATACCGCAGCAGCTTGTTCGATCTGCTTTTCCTCAGACTTCTTGGAATAATCTTGGTCAGCCTCTTGAAAGTAATTCAAGAAAGGAGGATCCTTACCAGAAGAGGAAGGTAGTGCAAAGTCCTCGTGTCTCTACTGGAGGTATACCTCAGTCTCCTTTGTCATCAAGATCTGGAGAATTTTCTAGTGGTTCTGTAGGACCCCAGGTTGGAGCAGCTGTGACAAGTGGTTATCTTCCATCCCAAAAGGAGAAGTCAGTAAACACGTCAGTCCCTCCTATTGGTGGTGGGACATCTTTGACTTCCAGCGCTAATGATTCTATGCAGCGGCAACATCAGGCACAAATTGCTGCAAAAAGAAGATCCAACTCTGTAACCAAAACCCCAACTATGAGTGGTGTTGGTTCTCCTGCTAGTGTTAATAATATGAGCATGCCAATAAGTGTTAGCAGCCCTCCTGTTGGTACTCCTCCTTTGGCAGATCCAGTTGTGATTGATAGGTTCTCCAAAATTGATATGGTAACAGCGAGGTATATTGCCAGCCCATCTGCTTTTGTTGACTTTCTTTTCTGTTGATTTCCACGTCCTGTGTCTGACGGTTTTTTTCACGGACTTGGAGCTTTGTGTTTCTCCATAATTTGGAAGCCATCTCTGATGCATGTGTCTTATACGAAACTCCTTTGCTCTAACTTTGACCTTTCCATTTTCTGATTGATTAGTTTTCACATTGATCATTCAACAATTATGTTAAACTAGTCAGATTTTACAATGATCAGATGGGAATCTGTGCCATGTAACTCAAACTTTAGCAAATTACTGTACAGTTTACTGAACTTTGTTTTATTGTGGCTCATCTACTTCATGTTTGTTACAGATTCCAACTTAATTGTAAAAAGAATAAGGTGGATGAGTACCCTGTGAGGAAAACATTTTCTGCTCAGCAACTGTCGGTTCATCTCTCAAGTGAATTAAGCAACGAGAACTTCAAAGATGAGTCCTGTAAAATGCCATTGTCAACATCCCTTGCAGGTGGCAACATGAATATTTGCAAGATTAGAGTCTTAAATTTTATACTGACAGAGAGCAATATCCAAGGTTTGTTGGTTCTGAACTATTAGCTTGAGAATTTTACTACTGGGGAGATTTATCTAACTGATCCTTCTGCTTGAAAATAAATACTTCTCAGGGAATGGCTTTCCAATTGTCCCTAAGGCACGGACGAGATTAATCATGTCAGAGAAGCCAAATGATGGTACTGTGGCAATTCATATTGGAGATATAGAAGATGCTCAATATTGGGCTGCTGAAGATTACCTTCCTACATTGCCTAATACTGTGAGTTTCATTATTATTTTCCGTTGTCTATGTTTAATATTTTGATAGTGAGTGAATTTCTCTTTTGCTTTTGTCTTTAGTCCATTTCTTCCCCCTTCTAACCTGGCATGCAGTGTTGACAATGATGCCAAAGTCATTTTTAATTTGAGTTGGTCTAGTCTCTTTTAACCTCATTACTCGGGTTCTGAATTCAGTTGGTCTTCCTCCTTTAGGATCTTCTGCACTTCCCTTCCTAGTATTAAGTGTAAAAAAAAAACGCCCATATCACAGAAGAGGAGACAGAAAAGCCAACTCAATACACACATTGTTGCATCAGATGCCCGTATGAAAAGATTCCACTCGTCTAACTCTTGGTTATTGAGGTTTCCAGAAAATAGAGAAAACTGCCAAGTTTTCCTGGAAAGTTTTCTCTTATGTTCTTGTTTACCATTTCAGGAATTCCAGTTTTTCTAATTTTATTTACACCATCAGAAATCAATTACTCATTTCAAATTTTATCAGTGACAAAATAGCTTGCTGGTGCTTTGTAGTTAGTTTTGTGTTGTTCTGACATTTTAATATGACCGTTGTTACAGCACAATGCAGACTTGCTTGCAGCACAATTCTGTTCGCTGGTATGTCATTTTTATTTTTCATGTCACGTAAGTGTTTGTTTTTCTCTGGTTTTGGTAAATTGATGAGATATATGCTTTGCAGATGATCCGGGATGGGTATCTTGTTGAGGATCATGTCCGACCAAAACCAATCCCACCGATTCATGGGACAAGCAATCAACCAAATGCTCCAGGAGGTCACCCTTATAATGCAGCTGCTGAAATGCAGCAGTATTCTGAAGGAGTTTCTGGTCAGCCATCAAATGATATCAGCAAGCCATCTAACAGTGGAATTCATTCATTAAACCCATCAAACAGTATACAAGGCACGAGAATGCTAGCCCCTGGGAATGTTCAGGGATTGCAGATCTCTCAAGGATTCCTGTCTGCAGTTTCAATGCCACCTAGGCCTCAACAACCCGATCCTATTGCATCATCTTTGCAACAGCCACAGCTGCAGAATCAACAGCAGTTGATGCAACCACAGCATCACCAATTAAGATCAGCCCTAGCTCTTGCTGCTAATCCAATGTTGACTTCTATGGGGCAGAATTCAAGTATGCAGTTAGGTAATTATATGGCGAATAAACCTTCACACCTCCAAATTCAAATGTTACAGCAGCAGCAGCAGCAGCAGCAGCAACAGCAACAACAACAACTTTTTCAGAGAAAAATGATGTCGAGTCTTGGGAATGCAGGTATGGGTAACATGACTAATAGCATGGTTGGGTTTGGAGGGCTGGGTAATGTGATGGGCATGGGGGGTGGCTTAAGGGGAGTTGGTGGAACAGGAATTTCTGCACCAATGGCATCTATTGCAGGGATGGCCAACATGGCTCACAACCCAATGAATCTCAACCCGGCTTCAAATATGAGCAATGTAATTTCACATCAATTACGTCCTGGTATGAACCCATTACAAAATATCATGTTGTCAAAGATGAGGACGGGGCAAAACAGAGGGAACATGGCAGGTGTTCCTCAGGCTGGCATGAGTGGTGGTATTGCTGGAGCAAGGCAGATAAATACTGGTGCTACAGGTATTCCAATGTTAGGAGCTTTGAATCGAGGCAATATCAACCCCATGCAGCGACCAATGGGACAAATGGGTCCACCTAAGCCAATGACAGGGAATAATTCTTACATGAGCCAGCAACAGTTACAGTTGCAACAGCAGCTGCCACAACAGCAACAGCAACAACAGCAATTGCAGCAACAGCAAGAAAATACTTCACCACTGCAGGCTGTTGTTTCACCTCCACAGGTTGGTTCACCGTCCAATATGGGTGTGGCTCAGCAAGTAAATCAACCAACCAACCAGCAGCAGCAGCAGGCTAGTCCACAGCAGATGAGTCAGAGAACTCCAATGAGCCCTCAACTAAGTTCAGGGGCTGTACATACCATGAGTGCTGGTAATCAAGAAGCTTGCCCAGCAAGTCCTCAACTGAGTTCTCAGACCCTGGGTTCTGTTGGTAGCATCACTAATTCTCCAATGGAGCTACAGGGTGTCAACAAGAGTAACTGAGTTAGTAGTGCATAGATGATCCTGGGAGGTTGCTCTTGAATTCCTTTTGTAGTATGCTTGAGGCTTTCTTCAGCGCTGTAGCAGCATTCTAAAGAAAAGTGGCGTTGATGAAATCAGATGGTTACCCTTTGAAAAATGTAACGGTACAAACAGCAAATGTTTTTGGGAGCTTGCTGCTGAATAATCCGTGCTTTTAGCATGTTCTTCAGCAACAATGCGGTAACAATTTATACATGCAATACTGCCGACCAGGCGGTGGCAAGTGTGGTGAGCAAAGTTCTCTTAGTTAGTGGAATTTTTTTTTTTTAATCAGTGCACTACAATGTAAATTTTTGTCTCACGCAATGTAGAATGAGACTTCCACAATACAACTTTTATGTACATCCATCGCCAAGGGAGCAGGTTGAACAATTTAGTGAAAATTTCAGCTTGTACCTAATTGTACTTTTACATACGATGACAATTGTAGTGTGGCATTTTCTCTGTGATTGTTGTGCAGTTAATTATTTTACATAATATCATCACCACGAGATCTCTGTCGAGTCATGAACGAGTAACCACAAAAATACTGTTATTTGTTTCTTTGCTCTTGTATAAGCATCAAGTGAAGTACATAGCAGTGGATGGATGAATTCGGAATACTTTTATGATGATAGGATTACATCTTATTATCTTCAAAAAATGCACAGTTACCTCTCACGTTTCATTTTGTTGTGTGGCAAAAGACATGTTCCTGGATCCTGAATATGGTTCATATGTTTGGTTCGGTTATGCCAGATGGTATTTTACCTCAATCACAAAGTTTATTTACATTAATGAACACAAAAGTCATGCATGATACTCACTTGCGGAAGTGATTATTTCCTCTAACATTGTGTTCCTAATTGTGTTTATCTATAGATAGATCCTGTCTATACTAAAACGTATTTGAACCTACGGTAAATTTTATACTATCACAGCTTCTCTAAAGCTGTTTCCTTACCTGGTCGATCTTTTCTATTGCTTACTACTTAACTCCAATGCATATGACATTAAATGATAGTACTGTTTATCTTGAATTTCAGAAGCACTGAGCCTCTCAGTATTTTTATCTCTGATGAAGCCAAGGGAAAATTAATGCTCTCTATCTTCCAGTTAATGCCTGGCAGATTTTAAAATTAAACCATATTATCAATCCATTTATAACAAGAACATGTAGCTGCGAATCTTAGAAAGGTATGGGTGTAGTAGCTGCTGCAGGCTGTACCCGGTTCATCAGAGCCACAGACTTGATAGAATGTGGTTTTTAAGGAATCATGGTAAAACTACATTTTGCTTTTCAGTCGTTTATCATGTTCTGTCATGACATGGCCTCTGGTGATGTCCTTCACTGTGCAGCAGCCAGCAAGTGCCATGGTGAGCTCCAGCTCATCCTTAAGCATGTTAAGGACTCTCCTTATCCCGTATTCACCCTTGGCAGCCAAACCAAAGAGAACCGGCCTCCCAATCTGCAGTTTGAGAGTATATAAGGAGATTCCACATTTGCAGAAAAATGCACTAGAGATATCACACAACGGAAGACATATTATGTGTTAAACAAACAAACTAACCATAACGGCTTGTGCACCAAGGGCCAAGGCCTTGAATACATCAGTTCCTCGCCTCACACCTCCATCAAATAGAACAGGAATTTTCCCTTGAACAGCCTGAACCACCTGAAACCATATAACAAGCAAAGCCACACAAGGTGTTAACATACCGGCAATGTGCATTGTAAGAACTCACAAACTTCAAGCCTATGCATGAATACATTGTACAGATGGGGGCTAAGAGTATGGGACTGTACATAATACAAAAAGTTCCATAAAAATCGTGAAACCTAAACTCATTCTGACTGATTCTTTCATATTGCAAATTCTTAAACGCAAAGAATGCATGGTTTAACAAATTTCCCTATACCCTCACAAATCACAGACAATTAAAATGCTAGCAAATATGTTGTTTACGATGTACAAACATCCAAATTATGAAGTAAAGGCACATACTGATAGTTGGATGTTAAAGGCAGAATATAGATACCTCTTCCAAAACCGTAATGGTAGCTGGAGCATAATCTAGCTGGCGAGCTCCATGATTAGAGACTACGATTCCATCAATTCCTACTTCCAAAGCTTTTATTGCTGCAAGAACAACATGTATATAGTCATAGAATAAAAGATTTGCAAGGAGTTGGATACCACCTGTCCAATTGTAATTGGAATGCATTGGAATAGCTCAAAGCAGAACTGGCACCCAAAATAAGATTCATGAATTGAAAGAGAAAGCTTACCATCCTCAGGGGTGAGCACACCCTTTATGAGAATTGGTAATTTTGTGATGGACTTTAACCATGCTATATCCTGTAATGCATGTATGCATGAATTAAGTAAAGATAATTCTCAGTAAACAAGATTCAAAGTTCTACTCTCTTATGCTTTCAGCAGGAAAAATACATATTATTACACATGCTGACATTGAGTTTGTAAATAAAACAAGATGATGTTCCACAAAGAGCAAAAATTTTCATCACATTTTATCAAGTGGAAAACGGACGTCAAGAATCACTTCCAATGAGATCACCCTAAACGATGTCAAAGGTCAAATAAATCCGTGAAGGGTACCTTCCAACAAAGAGAATCATCCATAGTCGCTGATGCAAAAGCTTGAAGATTAGAACCCTTTTCCTTCAATAAATAAACGAATTAATGATAAAAATAATCTGAGAAGATATATGTAGGACTATGGAAGAGCTATAAGCATGTGGCATACAACACCAAATTCCTACCCCAAAAATCAATCCCAAATTTCATTTGCAAATTTCTCTGCAGTTGCTTCTACTTTATTGAGTTTCTTATTGAGTTCAATCTGGTTTAAAGTCATTTTCTTTACCTAATATTGATTTCACAGCGTCGATAATTATGCTTAAACATAAGAATCAAAGCATGCAGAAAAGGATTCCTCCACTCTTTGTGAAGTAGTTCCGTTGTCTCCCCTGTATATTTCAATCACTAACGTTAACAGAATTATGTGACTTACAGAGACAACATCCATTGAAATGAGACCCTTGAAATTTTTAAGTGAAGGTGCAATCATCCTGCAAGAGTAGTTATGTGTTAAAGGGTCAATAAGCTTGTAGTACATGCACATATGATCTTTGTGAAGTGGATGTGATACGTCCATGTCTTCTGCAAATTAGCATACTGGATGAAAAAGAAACGAACTATTTTAATGATTATACTTGTCAAAATGGTACAAAAAGGTATATTAAGGTTACTTGTTCTTGATGTCTGCTTCTCTCCGACCTAGTCTTGGGGTATCAGCAGTGAGAATTATGGCCTTGAATCCATTTCTTTCAGCTCTTTGTACCACAAGAGCAGATACATCACGCCTTTTAAACACCTAATGAGAAAGGAACACCAAATGTGAAATCAACTCCTGCAGCAATCCTGTCTGATAAATAAGAAGCATTTAAAGAAAAGAATGACAATGAGAATATTAGTAGAGTAAATACATAAACTTGAAAGAAGCGGGTCGCATTGCAGCTTGAAGCCACCTCCTCTAAACTGCAGGAGGACGAGAAGGACAAGGCCTGAAAATACAAGAGTTAAAATGAATTAATGCAAATGATCAGATTAAAATTCATATTTCCACCCTTCATACCATAATGGTGTCACATTCAGCTGCTGCTCTGGCCGTTGCAACTTCCCCTGGAACAGAGCCACAAACATAATCTACTGTCAAATGAGAAACGTACATAGTTTCATGAGAAAGTAGTGAACAAAAGAAAAATACATACCTTTAGGGTGTGCCAATCCATGTGCGCCAGTGGGGGCAATCATAATAGGTGATGAAGTTCTATATCCCAATATACTCGTTGACATGTTGACTTTGCTGACATCCACAAGAACTCTTGGGAGAATACTGTATTGATACAAAAGCCCGTTAGATACCTGTACAAGTGTGTACA
Source organism: Gynochthodes officinalis (assembly GCA_020080225.1). NCBI lineage: Eukaryota > Viridiplantae > Streptophyta > Magnoliopsida > Gentianales > Rubiaceae > Gynochthodes > Gynochthodes officinalis. The sequence continues at coordinate 11,205,881 of CM034625.1, read as the reverse complement.
CATCTGTTGACTTTCTGTAAATAATACATGGTATAAGTACACTTGCTTGATTCTACCAAATGCTTCCACATTTTCTTTTAGTGTATGCTGGTCCTCAGCTCCTCCAGCATAATAGTCATAGTACATCTTAGGAAGGGCTTGCCTTGCAAGTTCTTGAAATTCAATGACATTTACAGGTTCAGCAGCCATGTTTTTTGTCCTGCAGAACAGTAGATCACCGTTCAGCAGGCTAGATCTTTCTCTATCTAATAATAGGCCTTGAGGTATCATAATGCATTTCAGTGGACAAGAATCAGGAGAATCTATATTAAATAATAGACGAAGGCATTTTAAGATGATTCAAATTAAACCAAAAAATGAGATCTTTCTTGTCCTCAAACCAAAATATCTTCTACAGTTCTATTTGTCTTTGCTAGTATTCAGGATGCTGACCAACTAAATAAGGTTACTTTTTGGAGGCTGCACTGAAGAACACAATTTTTTCGCTCTGGCTAATGGGCAGTGACTTCTGATTTTGTCTTCTTTTATCTTGGTCAGTGCAAGCTAAAATCTTATCAACACCAAGCAAATACTAACTGTAAGGGACGTAACCTAGGCAGCAACTCAAGAAACACCAAAGCACGAGTCTGAGAAAACCTTATCCATAAAAAGTGCACGAGTCTAAAAATCACAACTCAAGAACAATCTTAAACAATGGATCAAGAAAAAGCTTATTCATACATGTGAGTGTGTGATCTCCTTGTGCAATATATAGCAATCTCTCATCAAATTGGAATCACCATGTCTTATCTAATACTACCAGAAAGCCCCCTTTCACATTTTCGGAGCATTGATAAGAAGATCACGATATACAGCTGATACAGATACACTTGATACATGACAATTAATCTGGACATTCATAAAATAATAATAAGAAAAAAAGCAAAGACAACAAAAGAGTAGGCTTTATTGAAGGATAAGGACTAATCAACACAAATTATAAATTTACCTCAGAAGGGAGATGGCACAACTTTCTGATGGGACTGAAAAACAGAGGTTATAAAATTGGGGAAAATGGTGGTAATTTTATATTGCAAGGATAGATTGGTTTTGATGTATAGCCTGATGTCATCTGGAAAAAATTAACTGCAATTAATATTCTTATCACCATTCTCACAGTTAAATTGTGCAAATCTTGACCACCTCGGAAGTAAATGATTGCCAGCAGAGCTCAAGACTAGGAGGACTTCAAGTCCTTTATCTTGGCATTGTATGGTGTCCAGTCAGCAAACACATTTTCTTTTGTTTTTTGTGGCTTTCTTCGCTGGATTTTATGAGTACCCAAATTGAGTTCAAACAAAAATTTGCTTCTCTGAGTGGAATTTATGTGTTACAAAATAAAGCATATGACCTATTTAACAATAGTGCTGGACTGTTGTTGACTGTCCTCGTACGTTCATTTGTGACCATGTGTCTTTTATGGGCTGAGCGCATCCACTCAAGTGGCTGCAAAATCATCCATGATATTTTCTTAATTGTTTTCTTAACTTTCTTTATTTTTGATTAAAGGAAACATGATGGGACAGCAAATTGATCAAATGAAAACTAATAAAATTCATTGCAGGCAGATTATTCCTTTTCCTTGACAAAGACCCAAATTTTTCTTCCCACGAAAAGGAAAGACGCCAAAAGAAGGTGAAGGTAGTTAGGAGAAATGGCAATATTCTCCTGCGAGCAAAAATTCATTAACACTATAGTTGTTGTGCCAGAAACAGTAAGCCGGAACTGACTTTCTGAATCATAATTAATACTAGGAGGGCTTCAGAATCTGGAATACATGCTCAAACCAAGAACTGACTGTGAGTTAATCGGATGGAGTACTCAAAGAGATGTTTGGTCATATAGTTTCTGGTTTCTTGTGCCCTCGTGCAACCACTTGCAAGTATAGCCATAGTAACACCTTCCTTGAGCATAATACCTGCACGGCTGCTGCTTCTCTCGTAAAGGTCCCTGGACTGGATTCCTGGGAGCAATAAAATTCGCACCCTGAACATGAATGTACTTTGGACTCCTTGGACGAATTAAATTAAGGTTATCACTATGAAAATTCATTGGCAGTGCAGCACAGCTAACTTCATCTACATGTCTTCTTCTTGCAAAACCCAAAGGATTACTGCCACTACTAATAATATCACAACCACCAGGGGCTTTTAAATGGCTTCTGATGGAATTGTAGTTTTTATTTCTTTCATAATGAGATGCACCACGAACTGAATTCACTGATTTCTTGAACATAATTTGGCCCTCATGGATAGCTGTTCTAGGAGGATCCCTTGGAAGATTGCAATTCATACTGGTGAAAGGTTGCCTTCCATGATGATGCCTTTCCAATGGCACATTAGCATCCAGGGAAAATGTATGCTTGATCTGCCCAGAAACTGGGCCTTCTGGCCTGGCAGAAGTTTTAAAATTGCAACTTCTCAACTCTCCGCAATTATTTGGCTTGAAGTTTTGAGGGTGCAGATTGTTCAACATCTCCTCTGGCAATTGTTGAGGTTGTTCCATGTTCTTCAAGGTAATGTCTAGAGAGCTACGCATTTGTTTTTGCTTGTCTTCTGCTTTCAATATTCTACAAGGAGTAAAATTAAAGAGGATTAAGATGAGATAGATAACGTTTCTAGCATTAGAGTTCATTCTCCCTTTTTTCTCTTGGGGGTGTACATGCACATCGAAATCATCTTGCTTGTTTAATAAACTTTATTACCTATCTAACTTCCGCATCTTCCGGATTTCCCTCTCTTGGACACGAATTTCCCTGTTTGAACGAGCAACATAACCTCTAGCATGCTTCTCTGACAACATCTTTTTTCTTTCTGTTTCATCTTCCCATTCCTGAGAGTTTGAAAAACAAGGCAAATGATGCTGTCTGATAGATATGGATAGAGAGAATGAAATGCTTTTGCAGTTCCAGACAAACCTGTCTCATTGTTTTTATCCTATAAAGATTTCTGCCCTTGATTAAAAGTTGATGAAGTGGGGGGAGCGGTTTCTCTCCTTTACTCCAGAGCACTTCAATCTGTACAGAGCAGTCAAGACAGTTAAGAAGATATGCTCACGTAGCAGTATAATTTAATAGTGAAGTCCTAGAAGGTGCATCTTTCACATCTTCTGTTTGATCCTATTGCTAGAACGAGAAAGAAATAATCATTTCAGTGTTGTAGGCAAATTGAAAGGGCAAAACTCAGGCCCAAAATGAATTGATCTTAGACATCCTGCAAAATCTACGACTTTTTCCCATGGTGATTAGTTGCCTAAAACTGAACCAGTTGGCTTCTAGAAAGCTCACTGTAAAAGTGTGTTGTTGCTTTGCAGCACCATAACTCTCTTTCACGATCCTGCCTGCAACCAATCTAGTGCCATAAGGGGGACCATTCGCACTCCTTGAGGCTATGTTGAATCTGGGGAACAATAAAGACCACATCTAAGAATCTGCACCCGTCCAAAATACAAATTCAGTAATATATTCCTCTCAAGTTGTTATAGATATTTTTGTGCCAATAAGCAAATGGGATAGGAGATAAATAATTGACTGCTTTCAGCACGGTCTCAACTAACAGAAATTGTCATCTTCAGATATCAAATTCTGCAACACAGATTCCAATCCATAATCACTACATGTTCAAATAAGCTGAGGCTTACATTTCATATACATTTTGTTCAAACAGGACAACATCACCAGTGCATGCATCACCTGTATCAAACAGGAAAAAACATATTGTGGTCAGATGCACTCAATACAAAGAGAAAGACATCATCAAGAAATATCATGAAGATCAATGAAAATGGATCCAGTTCAAATGTCAACAAAGATAGGAGCATGAGCCAGTGTATGACTACAATGCTATCAAATACATGGGTTGGATCGCGCGCTGCCTAGATAATTGGTTATTATTCATAAAATTTCGAACTCTATACAGGCGGAAGTTGTAACAAGAAAATAGCTTTCACAACCTTAATTTTTCAGAGTTATGCTTTGTCTCTAATTCCAGAAGTCAATCAACCCTATCTCATATGGAAAATTGTGAACAAAGATAATAGAAAATTCATCAATTGGTATTACCTTTGCAGTTCACCAGAAAACTAGAAGCCGGATATTTTCTCTCCCCTCCACCATTAAGAATACTGAAACATCATAGTACAGCAGCAGTGATCAGAACACTGAACGATGAAAACCCAAGAGTGATGAATTAAAGTAGCTAACCCAAAAGTGGATTCTGTCCACAAAAAGACCAGAAGATAAGAAAAGTTTTTTTTTTTTTGTTAAAAAAAAGGAGAAATTACTCAATATGTTCCCTAATACGCTGAATTAGGGTATCTTTATTCCCTGTCAATCTCAATCCATGTTTCCTCAGGTAAACCTTACATTGTTCCACTTTAAGCTTCTCCAACTGTCCAGCTGCCACAACAAAAATATCAACACACGGAACGCCTAAAAGCACACACTGGAATAGAAATTCTCATGACAGCAATAAACAAACCTTTAATGGCCTCCTCAACAGTCTCGTGAAATTTTTGGTCTTTCACATCGAGAACAGGCACAACCACTTGTCTAATATCAGGGTCTCCTTCTCCCTCCACATTCTCAATTAACTCCTCTTCAAGACTAAATTTTTACACAACAAATGTTAGTCAGGCAAAACAGGGGCAACAGTCAAGAGTCATTCTTTCACACTCATTTCAGGAAGACAGTGTAATAAAAAATCTAGAAATTATGATTGATTACCGCGGCTTAGATTTTTTCTGGATTGAGAGCCTGGAAAATTTGGAGCGAGTCCCCTCAATAACATCAAAAGTTGGGTCTGTTCGGGAATCATCGGAATCATACTCATCACTATGATCTGATTCAAATTCACCATGGTTTTGTTGCTCGGAGAAAGCCATGTTTTTTTCCCTCTACTTTTTATCAAAAACTGCATAAGCTTTTTATGACTAATGATGTTTTGGGCAAGTTCTGCAGCGTGCAATCGAACCAGGAAAAGATTTTGGGGATGTTTTTGAATACAGAAATGCGACCGTTGCGTTTAAAAAGATACGTTCCACCAAACAAGAAAAGATGTGCAACTCATCGGTTTCTTTAAAAAAACATATAAAACTATAAAGAATAATTTTATAATAATAATAAAAAAAATTATTACAAATACCATTACTTAGAAAAAAAATTATTTTAATCAATAAAAATACTGTTATGGAATGACATGGGCTATTTTGAAGTGGATTGTTGATATTGGGCCACAATTGTCTCCTCCCAAAACACTGGTCATTTACATCATGTCAGATTTAAGAAAAGAAAAACAGAGGAAATTGAGAGCAGTTGTATTGACTATTGACTATTGAGAGAACAATCTGGAAATAGGGAGAATTATATACAATCAACTAACCTTTTTCTAATAACACGCTAAGGGCTTCTCTTTTATACAATTGCTCACCTGCATATTGTGCTCATTCTTAACTACTTTCAACAGAATAACTGTCAATCAATTTCCCAGAACCTTCCTATTCAGTTTCTTAATGAAACGCTGCTCTTCCATTAAGTGACCTAAACTGTATCGTTTTGGCATTTCTATAGTTAAGGCTGCTGACACATCATGAATCCATGTAAAATAGGCAAAGAAAAATAGACTAATGAGAATGTATTGATCCAATTAAAAATTATGAACGAATTCCACGTCTAAAGCACAATAAACCGCTAATTTGATTTTTCAACATTATGTATATGACAACCAAAATGTAATTGTTTTCTATTTTTTAGATTCAAAGTTAAATATGGCAAGTGTATAAATAGAAAATTTTCAAAAAAAAAACAAAAAAGAAAGGCAATTCTAAATAGGTAACCAAATCCAATTGTTTTTTCCTCGTATTTTAAATCTTAAACCGGTTCGTGTTTGTTATGGTTAATAGGAAATATTAGAAAAAGGAAGATCATAAGAATGACCCCCAGTTCTGCATTGGCCAAGAGCATCACTCCTGCTCAACCTAAAGTTCGGTACTCTCTTCGCAATCTTTATTTGCGCCGCAGCAGCCACTAGGCGAATACCACACAAAAGGTACAGCAAGAAAGCGGCAAGCCACAAAGTAAAGGCTCAACCCAATGCAATAGTGGGTACGTCTCAACAAAAAGAGATGGGGGAGCTAGGAGGAAGAGTCGCTCACTCAAGCTACCAGATTAAAACATTCAGAACCCACAGGCTGGAATGATAGAACACCAGAACAAGATGTATATTCTGGCCACCCACAAATCGAATTCCGTGCCAAATAGCCTGTTGTTATGCCTTACATTATCTGGAAACGTAACTTTGGGCATGGCAAGCACCACTCAAATGTTGAAATACGCTGCTGCAAGAACCAAATTGCTGCACATCTTTTCACTTCACACGTCACTCCAAGACCTGAAGGAAGAACTTAACTAGAGATCTATAAATTTCTCGCAATAGTGAACAATTTATGTTTTGATACTGGCGTAAGAGAAAATAGTAGTAATACTAGACATAATATGGTAATAAAGTCCGTACGAGCCCACAAAAGATAATGGGCTCCCTAGAGTTTCAATAACACTCGTGCATTATACTCCTATCTTTCTGTTCTCCACAAAGCCTGATAATCATCCGTTTGATGCCGCCGGTATACGGGAATCAAATAGAAAAAACCTCAGATGAGAATCTTGACGCCCCTTCGGTAGATAAAGTCTTCATGCACACTGGGCCAAGACAAGTAATAAAGATCAGCTGATAAACACAACCCATCACCAAATTTTCTTCCTGACCCAGAAGAGGAAGATTACAACAGCCAAGACTATAGCTACAGGGGCCCATTTACGAATCAATGCCTGCAAGAGATCAAACATTGATGTAAGGTGAAGCCCACAAAAATAAAAAAGCTCCAAAACCACATATCATACAAGTTAACGCATTAGCTCATAACAATTGCCACCGGCACATAACACATTTTAAAAAAATAGGATGCACTCAACACTAAAATTCAAACTCTAATATAAACAAGCACATAGATCAGGTAAAGAATATTTTCAAGCTGTTGCACGTATGGATAGTATCTCAAAAAGCGTTTTTGTATTTTTCGAAATAGTTTTTGTATTTTTTGAAATAGTAGTTGTGAAATAAAAGATGTATTGAAAATCGAAAAAGTGTATTGAAAAGAGCAAAAACACGTTTTGGAAAGCCAACCATTCATGCTTTTTAGGTTGCACTTCAAGAAGGAAGAGAAGAGGACCAAAGACACCTCACATCACTACAGGATTCTATACCAAGCTTCCCATCGCACATTAAGAAGGAAATCATTTTAAATCAGTATCTTGAGTTCAAAAATTCTATGCCAACTTGTGGTAAATTTTTGCAAACACAAGTTCTAAAATAAAGGTAAATAACTAGACAGTGCATTCTTAAACCTCTCAATTCAACAAGTCTGACCAGATTGAAGAGCTAGACAACAATACTGAGAAGAAAAAGAGACACACAAAATAAGAGAGAGAGAGAGAGGGGACTGGAAACCAATTTTTACTAGCTTGGCCGGTTCCTAACTTCCTGTAATTTCTATAACCTGAACTGGATCGCGCAAATTACTGGATCATGCAAATCAGTTCGTCTATTTTACGTTTCAGTTTTCAACTACTGGAGATATAATAAAGAAGAGGCCTAAACTTTAGTATAAAACAAAAATTTTATACAGTAAAGCAGACTGATAATTTAGGGAAAAAAGGCAGAGACATCTTAATTTCTAACTCAACTTACCTGTCGATTCAAATCTTTAGCCTTTTGAGCGTAAATGCGAGATTCTGAAGTCAATCTGCCAGATAACTGACTCACCTCTGCAAAATTGGAATGTGTTTACTTTACTAAATGAACAACCAGAAATTGGAAAGAATATAGCATTGCAGACCAGAAAAGCTATTCCTCTTGCTAAGGAAAATGGTCAGAGAATAACAGTAAAAGGTCCATTAAGAAGCCCATTTGGCCCACAAAGGAGTAAAACAATAATGAAAAAGATTGGCTACAATCCACTGAGTGTATGATCAAAATGCTCTTTGCACCCAATAACCATAATTTAAAAGAAATAGAGTCTGGATTGAAGAAAATGTGGCTCAACTCAGAAGATAGTAATCTCACAAAGTATTTTGGCAATTGACAATATTAGTTTCAAATTGCAGTTGAGGTCACTAAAGGTGTCTTAATTCAAACAAATTGCCATATACCAAATCAGTCATATAAACAATATGTACCAATTTTTATTTCATTTTGGCTTGTAAATACCCATAAATATCTAATAAAAACAGTTTAAAATTTTCAATGCCAATGACTTCTCAACAAAACAATAACCTCTGAAAGGAGATCAAATGTGGAATCACTCACGGTCCAATTTTTCCCCAACACCAAGCACTTCTTGTACATTGCGAGTCATAATCTGATGTACTTCATAAAGTTCATCATTCAACTTTGCAATGTTCCGCTGACTTCTCGTATCCTGGTACAATTTCTTTGTTTTCTGTATGAATGTATCTTTAAAATATAATAAAGAAAATTATATCAGATATAAAGAGGTGAAAGCAGAAAAAGAATAAGACAAGGAGAAAAGAGAGATGTCAGGATTAAAACAAACTTACCAAACTTTATAAAGGCATAAGGTCTAGCAGCGGTTTCAATTTGACTCCCATTTACACGTTCAAATTCATTCTTGAGGTCTTCAAGGTATTGAAAAGCAAGTTTCTTAGGATAAGCACGGTCACACATAGTCAAATAACAAACTCGCCCTTCAATGATATAGCTGAGATCTTTGTCAAGGATCAAAAGTGATGAAAGGTCAAAAACATGGTTATTCAAGAATTTTACCTGTGCTAAGGATATGCTTGGATGAAAATTTCATACATACAATAGAAGCTCAAAAAAGGTTCTCAGCAGCTAGGGTATAAGATGGCTATTAAATCTAATCCTAGCAAAGAAGATTTAAACTAGCATTTACGTGTTTATTAGTATCTAAGTGATGAAAAGCCAAAGAATGTCAATCTGAGCATTTTATGTTTATCCTTTACAACCACCACAAACAACTGCAAAAAATGATAAAGAAAAAATAAAGCAAATGTAAAGGCACACAAGGGGGACCAAAATGCATCACTCTCGCTATGGCAATACAGTACAGAACCATGGATGATTATTCTGTGTCACTAGCAGGGAAACAGAGAAACAAAATACTCTGGAAAATAATGCCACTTTTACAACAGGAAGATATAAAACCAAAACAAAATACTAATAATAATGAAGAAATTAAGATGCCAATCTAAACAAAGAAGGAATAACACACTGAGTGTAAGAAAGAACTCCAGTGTATACATACAAATGCCATTTCTTAAGCTAAAGGATACTGAAAAACGTAGGGACCAGTTTCAACAGACATTCTTGAAGCCTCATTATGGCCCCTTGATAGGTTAGTGAACAATCCTTTGGCCTGTTTCTTGTAGAAATCAACGTCTGGAATATCTCGCCCATCATCCAGCCCTTCCACCAAAGGAAGGCCATCAGTAACACGAGCAATCATAGTCAATTTCACCATATTTCTTCCTCAAATTCTCTGCCTACACAGAAAACCTAAGTTATAATTATCATCAATCCCGCAAAAACCATTAACAACGCAGCCGCTAAAATAAAAAAAAATCTCCAAAACATCATGACGGAAAAAATGCCAAACTCAATCCGCTTAATTTTATCAGTTTCAATTAAACCATCAATTCATAGAGGGACGTAAGATGGATCTTCAGAGTATCAACACAAAAATGCTGGACTGGATTTAAATTAAAATTAGTAAACACATGCGCAATTCAGAAGAGAAATTAAAAAATGCCGTCATATATTACCTCAATTCTGGTAAATCAATCAGATGTGTTTCATACGTATACGCGGCTCCGAAATCGGTGTACGTATACGTATGAGAAACGTATGTAATTTCCGATCTAGTCTTGAACTTGCTGAAATTCGATATCGGCTACGGTTCTGCGTAAGAACGATCGGAGCTAGGGTTACGGTAACAATAGCGGAATTTCACGAGTTGAGAGTTCGATCGGATTCAAAGAAACGCGGGGAGGTTTTCAGAAACACAGCAGATTGGGTGGGTGGAAAATAAAATGCAAGGCGAACGCGGTCCTAGCATAAAGCACTATGGACCTTCACCCACGTTAGTACTCCCCCATGATTTGGAATTTTGGATTTAGCACAGTACTAGAGAAAATGCAGCAGGCACCCCTGGCTCAATTAAGGCGCGGGATCGGTAGAAGTATCAATGAATCACGCCTTCGTTATGCCGAAATTAATCAATCCTTAATTTCATCTTTCATTTATCCATTACGAATGATTTTAATTTGTTTGGAAATATTTTATTGCGTTGATAATCATAATTCCCTTTTTTTTTCCCCTTATATTTCAAATGCTACCGTGGAATTGAGTTTGAGAAGAAATAAACGTGATCTCGAATTAAGACTTTTTTGTGCCATTTTATGTTTTACGTTTTAATAAGTTGATATAAATTTTGTAATTTGTAACTCATATATACCTTTATTCAAGTTAATTTTAATATTATATTTTTTATTTTTTGTATTGATCTAATATTTTAATAAATTTTTATAGTATTTTTTTACACTAAAAATTTAAAATAAATATAAATAATAACAAAAAAAGTGAATCCTTAAAATTAAAATTTATTATAGTGAAAATAAATATCAATGATATAAATATTAATACAAATAAAAAAATTTATACTAATTTATTAAAATATATAAAACTAAATGACATACAAAAAATGTAAGAAAAAAATTGATTCTCTGTGAATAATTAACAGATTTTCTGCATGGCTTAGCCCAAGTATTAAGTAAATGGAATGGAAGGATTAATGAAAACAATGAGTGGATAACTGCATGATTAATTTAAAATAAATACAAATAGAAGTAATAATACTCTATGAATGGATTAGTGAGTATGAGCGTAATAAGTGATTAATTTTGTCTTTTTTAATATGCTATATTATTTCCTATGGATGGATTCTCTATTAATTTTTATTAAAAATATTATTACTAAAAATAAAAATACAAAAAAATTAAAAATAAATGCCATATATTTTTAAAAAATAATAGAAAAACAAAAAAATTATGCTACTAAATACAATGTAGGTCGGTGTAATCAATTCATATAATTAAGTAGAAGAAGAAGTGCCATGCAACGCAAATGCAAATGCAAATAATAGTTGTCAGGATCTCGATCTGATCTTATTATTTTACAATTCAAATTTATTAAAACGATTCCGATCTTAATTACGATTTTATCTTATTATGTAAATAAAATATAATTAAATTTTCTCAAAAATTTTTTTTATATATAAGTAAAATTAAGATATATACTTATATAAATAATTTAATTAGTTTAATGATATTTTTATTAACTTTTAACAATAAATAAATAAATTTGACATAAATACTTTTTAATAATATTAAAAAAATTATATAAAATATAATAAAAAAATTAAAATTAAAATAAAATAATTTAATTATAAATTAAACATTAATTTTTCACTTATTCATTCATATATTAATTAATAATTATTTTAAAAATTATTTATAAATTATATTTTTTCCTTTTTTCTAAATCTTGCGATTCTATTATCCTAAACCGAGAATCCCAATTCTATAAACTATACAAGGAATTAATATTGGGAAAGGAAACGATCAAATAAATGGAAAGGTGAATCGGATAAGGATTGCAGTAAAGAGGAAGAGGAAAGAGGAAGGGGACGCTTTGTTTTCCACTCCATCTCTGCAATCTTGATTCTCAAGATGGTATAAATAATAATAATATTAGTAGGGACCTGTTTCAACTTTTCTTTAATTTTGAAGAGAATCATTGTTTGCTTCATTGTTTCATGTCAACCCATTACTAATTTATTTGTTTCTAACATTGATTCTCCTGTGGCTAATTTCAACATGAATGGCCCTCGTAACTCAAAAGCGGAGAAGCAGCACACCCGTCAGGCTCCAACATCGTCGACGTCTGCAAATTTTTGGCCAAATTCTCAGCCTTCTGTGAGTTTATGACTTCTTTTTATTTACGAAACCATCCTGGTATGAATAACAATGCTACGATTCTAAAGAACCTAGCGTTTTTTGTTTTAATTTTCTGGAAGACCATTTTTATGGGATAATGAATGGAAATAGTCTGTGCATCGATCCGTGGATAATGAATGGAAACAATTTTCTGCTTTGGTTCATCTGATGCTTTCTGATAATTTTATTTTGATGCTGTTTATCCTGATTCCAATTTTAAAGAATTTAAAAATATTTTCAGGATGAAAGATATAGAGCTTGCAATGATGATAGATTTGTTGGACGTACTGCTGGATTGATGAAAAGTTCAGGGAAAATGCCTGTTCGTGGCAACATACCAAATGAGTTTGATGGAGGTTCAGTATCACATCATCGACCCGTGCATGATTACCAGAAAAATTTAACATTACACGCCGGAAATCTTAAATTGGTTGATCGGACATTGGTAGATACTGAAGGTTCAGGGTGCTTAAAAAATTTTAAGAAGGATGTTCCTCTCCAAGATACCAGCTCTGATCCCAAAGGGAAGTCTGGAGGAATTCCTTTGGGGATGGTAGAGTATGCGGATAAAGGGAACTCTTATGCCAGCATTTGCGAATCATCTGAACTATTTAATTGTGGGGTTAAGTGTGGAACTTCTGCGAAGGTAATTAACAGAAAGGAAAGTCAAGAGAGAACTGATATCAATAGCCAAACTAAGGATTCTGTTTTTCTTTATGACATCTGCCCACCGATAATTGGATCAGGTGTCAAGTTAAAAGCTCCTCTTCATTTGAAGAATAGAGAAATAAGGAAAGAAAATAATCGCAAATCTGATAGTCTCTGCATTAGCATATTGAGGCCGGGGATGCTTCTCTTAAAGAATTACATTTCCTTGAACGATCAGGTATGATAATGTGACTGGAGCATGTTCACTGATTAAATTACAAGATTTGTCGTAATCTTTGTTCTAAAGTTTCCTTTTTTACATCCACAAGTATATTTAGCAATTGATATCGTGAATTTTATGTTCCATTAGTAAAGAATACCTTGTTTGAATTAAGGCTTATGATTTACAAAATTCTCATTCTCATTGTCATATTTGTTAACTGACCTTTTACATTTAGGTTAAGGTAATAACAAAATGCAGGGAGCTTGGATTAGGTCCTGGGGGTTTCTATGTTCCTGGCTATCAAGATGGAGCAAAGCTGAAACTGAAAATGATGTGTCTTGGAAAAAATTGGGACCCTGTGACGAGCTCATATGGTGATAAAAGGCCATGTGATGAGGCTATACCCCCACTTATTCCTGAAGAATTTCATGATTTGGTCAAAATGGCCATTAAAGAGTGTCATTCCCATCTGATGAAACACTGCAGAAAACGAAATGTTGAAGACATATTACCATCAATGACACCTAACATATGCATTGTCAATTTCTACACCAAAACTGGCAGGCTTGGTTTGCATCAGGTACCTAGACTTATCATTGTTTCCCTTTTCTTTTCCTTACTTGTTTACGTACCTGATGACAGATGCATGTTGCTTTCATGTGCAGGACAAAGATGAAAGTCAGGAGAGTCTTCATAGAGGACTACCTGTGGTATCTTTTTCAATTGGTGACTCTGCAGAATTTTTGTATGGTGACCAGAGAACTGTTGACAAGGTGGAAAAACTAATTCTGGAGTCAGGAGATGTGTTGATATTTGGTGGTAATGCTAGGCATATATATCATGGTGTATCTACTATTTTTCCTGACACGGCTCCTAAGTATCTATTAGAAGAAACAAATTTAAGAGCAGGCCGCTTGAATCTTACTTTCAGAGAGTACTGACAACTTTGTTGTTTGTAAAATACCGTAGCTATCTTTTAGGACCTAAATTGAACAGCATTTTGAATGATTTTATGGCCATGGTGGGTGACCAGCCTATGGTTTGTAAGCTTTTAAGTGGGAATCCACTAGCTTCTACACTACGACAGGGCCGCATTGTTCTTGCATCCGTGAACTACTTGCTACTTTATTGATTTACCTTTTTGGCAGCCAAACTTCAACAGCCAGAAAGCAATAATCTTATGCTTATTTGATCCAACCCATCCTGGGTTTTTGCTTCAATTGGAATCTATATACGGTTGATGAATTCTGTTAGGTAATTTTATAAACCACCAAAAGATCATCTAGCTTACCAACATAATTCTTTCTTTTTCAAATTCTTGCCTGAAGTCTTTATGTATATGAACATGCAGTTGCAGTACCTCTACATACAATGTTTTTAGCTACGGTTGCTGAAAGACATTCTTAGGTTTTGTAACTCTTGTCATAAATGTTGGTTTTTGTTTATGGCATTCTATGCTAGATCATTAGAAAGATTTCAGAAGGTGAAATGGGTAACTGAAGCTGTGGTGAAGGGATTCAAAGAACAGAAAATCAATTGTGGGTAGCCCAAGATGGAGAAGCAGGGCACATGCCAAATTTGCAGGATATTAATCCTACATTTTGCATGTGCCCTGATCCTCCATCTCGGGCCACTCCTACATCGTGCAGCAAGCAACTCTCTATCAAAGCAGCATCCTCCCATGCTGAAAATTCTTACCTAAGAACAATGTTGTGGAGGAGGTGAATTGGCCAAAAAAAGAGTAAGATGAAGCTATATATCTCCCTTTTTCGATCTATTACAGTTTGAAACATTTGATTCCATTTATTGTTGCTGAACACATTGTTGTTGACATTAAAGATTGCTCATTTAGATAATGTCACTTTCTGTACCCCAAAATAACTTATCTTGTACAGGCAAGGTACATAAATAGCACTAGCATCAATTAAAATTAAAGAAGCTAGTGAGATATATAAATATTGTACTTCCATTCAGCACTTGCGATCTGATGATCGACTTTCTAAAGCTATTGCAGCTGAATCCACATGAAGAAGTAAACAAGAATACACTTTTTGCTTCAATTTGTCAACAATATCCACCAACCCAGTTTTATCTGAGTCTGCGTTATTTCTTAGCCTGTCCAGCCATTCATTTGCGTGCTTAAGCTGTGACAATGTAAGAGCAATGTGGTTACCGGGATCCATTTGGTTCATGCCGCTATCCTTGCCTTTTTTGTTCTGAATACCACCTCGGAAGCCTGCATCAAGTGCTTCCTCCAAGAACTTCAAGAACCATGATTCTGTTTCATTTAAAACAATCTTACTGATTTCCATGATTTCTTTTGAACTGTCTACCTTTGCCCATTCAAGTTTATCAGTGCTAGTTAACTCTATTGAAGGCTTTGAACATTTAAACCTGTCGTTGCTCAGTGAGGGTCCTGTCTTTTTGCTTGATTTCTCTTTACCTCGAATAGGTAAGTTGAGAGTAACGTGATCTGATATATCATTGGTTGAGGTTGAAATATTTGGCTGTTCAATAAGCTGGTGGAGTGTAAAGAACATCGACAAATAGACATGAGGGTTGGCTGGTGAGGCGGTTGTGCAGAGATCGGCGAATATACTACAAAGACAGAGAGCATTGGGTACAAGAACGTTGAAGATGAAAACAGGCAAGAGTAAATAAAAATGAATCCCGTAAGTTTATACAGAAAATAATCTGTATTTACCTGAGGCACTTGACAAGATTTGCCGCTGCTGATGCTTCTTTCTGGGCTTCAGCTGCGACTAAAGAAGCTAAATTTTTCCTTCGAAGCAATCCCTTGTGGTACAATTGCAAATGACAAAAAATATGGAGATTTGTCATGATGGAATAACACTAGTTTCTCTTTGTCTAATTAGTTGGGCCAATAAATTTTAAGAGGTAAATCCTATCAAAACCATACTTTCGTTTAAAGCAACCATTCAAATATTTTCTTGTGAGGGAAAAGAACTTATATTAATCTGCCCATAAATGGGATGCCTGTCCCTGCTGTCCATATTCATGGCAGACAAACAAAGAAAAGAAAGATTGGTAATCAGACAGGAAACGTACCTTTCCAATCTTCAGAAGATTGGCAGGCAAATTGGACCAGCTTATCACCTCAGTAGGTTGATGTTTGTTGTTTGACGAGGAATTCAAGTTAATGTTGTCTTGTCTACTGCTTATGCTTTTGACAGTTGAAAATCTTGAAGATGACAAGGCCTCCTTACTGATTGAAGTATCAGAATCTATGTTTGTTGTGGATCCATCAGGGCGAGTTCGTGATGGAGTCAGAGGTCGTGTCTGTCATTCAACCATTAGGTACACAACTAATGTGCATAAGAAAAATTATGTAACATTAAAATCTCTTACTAATCCTGCCTCCCTTTTCTAGTGATCGACATCATTGCAACCATAGATGCTGCATATGTAATTGGAATAGATGAACTTCATTCTCAGTGTTCCTTCACAAAATGCATATTCAGGAATGTATGCTTTTCTATTCTTCCTTCGTTACTTATCAAAGCAGATTTTCTATTGCTCAAAATTTTGCAATATAAGAACAGAAAACTACCAAAACAACCTTGGGAAGGGAATAAACCAACAGACTACAGTACAGTTCTGGGCTGGTAGAGAGTCAACAAGATAAAGGTCATGAAGATGTTCATACCTGACCTCTGATATCTTGCTGTTTCCCTTTCGATAATGCAAGCTTCTTTCCTGCAGTACCAGAATCACCGCTGGGGTCTGCTCCGTTTGATCTTGCATTTGGGGTCAAGACACCTTGCATATACCTGGAGGAGACAACAGCCTTCTCCTCTTTTATTACAATTTTCTTTTTTGAGCCATCGTCTTTTGCTTGTGGCTGTTGGTCAAATCCTGAATTTTCATCGCCTTCCTGATCAATTCGGACACAGCCATTGGATGGCTCCAACATTTGCATCAAATCCTTCGGATTACCAACAAATGGATGTCGGCCTGGCACTGGTCTAACCCCAACTAAAATGGGAACTGGAGTTCCAGCCTCCATTCTATCAACATAGAAGAACTGGCCAAGCTGCAGCTTGTTGTTTAAGATCAGCTCATTATCGTCTTTCCGCAGCGAGACATAAGTTGAATGGGAAGAATCTGAGACCTTTATGAAGAAGCCGTGGTTTGGCCACAATTCTGATCCATTTAAGGCTGGGACAATGCTGATTACTTGTAAAAGGATGGACCTATATTCTCCACGAACCTTAACACTTGAGTTGATAGTCTGAAGAAGCTTAATCAATACTCCAGGTGTAAGGGATGCCATTTTTCCCTGGCCTGGATTTACGAGCTCAAGAATTGTAGCTGCACTTTTCCCTCGTAACACTTGAGACCTGTTAAATCATTTAGTGGGTGATTGTATTGGTCATGACCAATATAAAAATCCAGCATCCATCAAAAAGTAGTCAACTAAATTAAACTACACTTTGTAACGGTTGAATCAAACTCCAAGAATCAGCTGAGAAAGACATTATTTATGATCAATGTTATTTTCCTCTGCCAAATACACAACTTGTGAACAACAAAAATGACCTACAAGACAACAATAGTTGTTGTGTGCAAAAATGTGTCTCCAGATTTTGTGTTTTGAAGACACAGAAAGACGTGCTTACCTGAGAGATGAACCCAAAGATCCAATAGAATTTGTCAAATATTAAAAAAAGAAAAAGAAAAAAGGAACCAATAGACATACACAAAATGAGGATGGAAACCCGAGCATCAGGTGGACCTTGTGTTAATGATACCAAAGCCAAAGAAGGCGTAAGCAGGAAGTGCTAAAGTTGGCTTAATAATGCAGGCAAGGAACCATCCTAATTAAGTTCCCTTGGCTTTTAAGAAAAGGGACAATTGGCCCAGTGACCCATCTTGTCTGATTTTGAATGACTGCTCTACCCCATTGGTGAGGATAAGACGCTGAAGACAACCTTAGACTGTTTAGTGGCTAATCTTGTAATGTCAGCATCTCTTAATGGCTGCATCACAGCCTTCAGACACAGGGAGTGGGGCCATTTGGAAAGTTAAGGCAATTGAAGTATGTTAATCCTTTGTCACATAGTTTGATTTACAGCCTTCAGACACAGGGAGTTAAGCCATTTGGTAGTATTTCTAAAAACCAACTAGATTTTAAGGGTATAGTTTGATTTAATGTTCCACAACCAAACATCACTTTAGGTTCGACTCTCTGCTGGCCAGCATAACCTTACTTCCAAGCTTGGAGGAATTTGAAATGGGCTAGTACCGGTTGCCAGTTCTGAAAACAAAAGAAAAGGTTTATGGTCTCAGGATTGCTGGATTGTCAAACTTAGTTCTTGCAATCTGAATTATTCAACTCGTTTTACAATCACAGTTCATGTTTATTCTCCAAAAAGGGAGGAGATGTCACCACCTCAACTCAAGACATCAACTTGCCAGTTAGTTGATAGCTTTGATTCCATGAAACAACATGGTCTGACTGCTGTTACTCTATGGCCTAACAACTACAAGAGTACAATTAGATTGCAGGTCTTACTCTTCTTGGCGAACTTCCAATAAAATGGTCCCAGAATAAAACTCTTCACCGTTTTGAACTTTAAAAGCAAGAGATAGTAAGGTACATCTACAAAGTTGTGCTAAAGACTTGGGGTTAATTTGTATTTGCCTCAAAGATTTTGACGCAATAATGTTAACGTGCCTTTGTATTCTGATCCAAAAGTTTATCTCTCTTTGCTGTCCCAAGTCTCTAGACAGAATTTCTGAGCATGTTTTGACACTCATGCAAATGCGGTTGCTTCCATTTCTGCACGAACAAGGCTAGCATAGATACCATCAAGGTGGGAAGCCATAAGTTTATCATGGCTTCCATATTCTGCCACTGCACCGTCTTTGACAACCGCTATGGCATCTGCCTCTCTGATTGTTGAAAGCCGATGAGCCACCACAATTGTGGTGGCTCTTTCGGCCACCTTTCTTAGTGCATCTTTTACATGTTTCTCTGATTCCAGGTCCAGTGCACTGCTAGCTTCATCTAATAGTAGGATCTTCGACTTCTTCAATATAGCTCTGGCTATCGCGATCCTTTGCTTCTGGCCACCTGACATTTGAACCCCACTGTCTCCAACCTGCAGCATGACAAGGAATCACACAACTACATCAGTCACTTTAAAACACTGCGACAGCATTGTTAAGATCTCCCTTTTAGTATTCTAAAAATTTGTACACATTTTGCCTTGAGCACATTTGCATCATCACGTATGCTCTCCGTTGATGACATTTGTCTTTTACTGCTACAGGGAGAGTTCCCCTTGCAATTAAGATTCTCTGATACCTTCAGGAATTTACTCTTGTTATCTTCCATAGATAGAGTTGGGCAGCAGGAAAACTCAGTATGTGATGAACTCAAACACTGACTGAATGACAGATTCAGGAGATGTTGGAGTTGAAACATTTTACTGCAGTTTTTTTTTATGTCAACTAGTTTTTGTCATGAAAGAATAAGTCAAGGTAGTTGTATTGACTACTAGATTTAGGAAGTCCTTTGACTGAGTATTGATTGTTTATTTGTTCGGATTAGATTTTGATAACGTAATCTTATTTAATTGAGATATTTTAGTAAATTTTGTTATAAATTACTCTATAAATAGAATGTTCATTAATGAGAGTATAGTAATTCTTGTCCTGCATAATATTTTAGTGTTGTCTTACCATAAGTTTGTCACAAAGAAAAACCAACAGGAGAACTAATTCTACTCTCAAAAAATGTGCTTACTTTTTTATGGTAAAAGCCCTCCAATTGACATAGTGGACATACCTCTGTTTCATAACCTTGAGGAAGGCTACTGATAAATTTGTGAATGTAAGCTTGTTTGGCAGCATCTTCAATTTCAGCCCACGAAGCATTAGGTTTCCCGAATGCTATATTCTCTCTTATGCTCCCAGCAAACAAGGCAGGTTCCTGACCAACTAATGCTGTCTGCCTTCTCAACCACTTCAAGTCAAGCTCCCTTATATTAAACCCTCCCATCAAAATCTTTCCTCGTACTGGATCATAAAACCTCTGTACCATCCATATAACTGTTGATTTTCCAGATCCACTTCCTCCAACTAAAGCCACCATTGTCCCACCTTTGATCTTCAGACAAAAATCTCTCAACACTATTACATCAGGCCGTGAAGGGTAAGCAAATGTGACCATTTTGAACTCAATGTCGAATGGCTTCGATGATTCTATCTTCCTGCCTCTCTGCTTTTCATCTTCTATTAATGGTCTACGATTTAGTATATCCAGAACAGCAGGAATTGCAGTTGTGGCCATGGAAGTGTCAGGTGCAAGTCCAGCAAGTTGTCCTACAGAAAATGAGCTCAAAACAAGTATGAGAAAAATCTTATACACAGCCCCGAAGTTGGTGGCATAGCCTTCTTTCACAAGATAAGCACCAAACCATAAAGTTAAGGTATAAGCCCCATACATGGCACCTTGAGAAAAACCTAGAGCTAAACCAAGAATCTGTGTTCTTCTGACTGAAATTCTTATCGGCTCGGATAACGCTTGATCAAAAGATTGAACTATGCGTTCATGTGCTGAGAATGTGGCCACCGTTCTTATGTTGGACACTGCACCTGCAGCAATATTACTAGCTTTGGCATAAGAACTGTTGTCTAGTTGTGGCCCGATATTAATGATCAAACTGAAATAGCTTGCACCAAGTGTGAATGGTGTGAGAGCGGCAGACAACAGACTTAATCTCCAATCAAGATAAAATGAAATCCCAAGGCCAACAGCAGCAGAACTCAAGCCCATTAGCATGACTGACAACCTGTCACCCAAAACTGATCGGAAACTAATACAATCTATTGAGAGCCTTGACACAAGTATCCCTGAGTTGTTCTCATCAATGTCAAACCAACCAGGTTCTTGTTTTAGTATAGCTCGGAAAAGGAAATATCTGACTCTCTTTGTGAGTTTGGTACCAGCCCAACCACATAGACCTTGTTGGCCAGTCATGAAGATTATACACCCGAAGCCAAGTCCAAGAAGTATCAAGCAGAGTTTTCCAACTTCTCTTTTCAATATATGGTTGTCTGGATTAAAGTAGACATTAAGTGCTTGGCCTAGAACCAGGGGAAAGATGGAGAGGACTGCACCTGCATGCATACCCAAGATAAACCCAAAAAACAGCATAAAAAATTCTGGTTTCTGTAGGTTCCATACTTCTGAGAGTTTATATGTCCTCGATTTCGATTGTTCTTCTTCTACCTCTTCAACTTGGCCACCCTGGTGCATGGATTCCATGTGCTTGGATCTGGAGATTTCATATACATTCTGCGATCTTGGAGTACCCATAAATGATTTATCATGTCGATCAGCTGGTGTATCCGATGGTTTTGACACAGGTTTTGAGACTGCTTCTGCAGCAAGCTTAACCAGGTTAAAATAGGTTCCAGATTTTTCCATGAGTTCATTATGGTTACCCGTTTCAACCACAGTACCCCGATCTAGCACTACAATTTTGTCAGCATTTCTGATCGTTGCTAGCCTATGGGCAATAACAATTGTGGTTCTTCCTTTTGAAATTTTATCTATGGCCTGTTGTACCGCCATCTCAGAGGCAGGATCTAAGGCACTGGTAGGTTCATCTAATAGAAGAATTTTAGGATCTTTGATCATTGCTCGAGCGAGGGCAATTCTCTGCTTCTGACCACCAGATAGTAGTGTTCCCCGATCTCCAACCTGTTCACAATTATGGGTTTAGAATTTAAAGAGATGAAGATCTATATCTGCAGATGTCCAAGTTATATGACAGTATACCTGTGTTTCATAGCCATGTGGAAGTTCAGAAATGAAGCTGTGAGCATTAGCAGCAATGCAAGCTTTGATTGCATCTTTCTTAATGGCATTCTCCTTCCCCATTATGACATTTTCTAGTATGGAAGTTGAGAAGAGCACTGGCTCCTGACCAACCATACCAATCTGACTTCTTAGCCATTGAACTTGTAATGTTCTTATATCATTACCATCAAGACTAACAGAACCTGTTGAATTTCAGACATAAAAACAAGTTAAACATTGCATTATTTAGCAACAAAAACTGCGATATTCATTTGCCAACCCAAATCACTAGTTAATTCCTTTTCAATTGAGGGACAACCAGTAAAATATTAGAGATTAACCTTGGATAGGATCATAGAATCTCTCTATGAGGGCAAAAATTGTTGACTTGCCACCTCCACTGGAGCCAACTAATGCTGAAGTCTTTGAAGCTGGAATTACTAAGTTGAGGGATTGAAGAATTTTGATTGTTGGACGAGAAGGGTAGGCAAAATCAACACTTTTGAAGTCTATCTTCCCGCGAATATTTGACAGCATTTTTCCCTCTGTGTTGTAGGGATCAATCTCTGGAACTCTGTCTATAACTTCAAACACTCTGGTAGCTGCCACAGTTCCTTGTGCAAATTGAGCAAAATATGATAATGACAAGGCCAAGCCCCTGAAAAAACCATGAACTTTGTTACAAAGATTCAAACTGGCAATTACTCAAGCATAATAAAAACAAAATGATTAACAGAAGAGAGGGAGCTGAGAGGAGCCTACCTTCCCCCTACAGTGACACCAAAGAAACATGCAATAGCTGCACCTCCCAAGATCTCTCCTTTTGCAACTAAGATCGATCCATACCAGAAAGCCAATGCCCATGTAGCATATGTGACCAAATAAATAACTCCGATCCCAGCACCCTTGGCAAAGCCAATCTTTCTCCCTAATGGCACTGACATTTCCAGAAGTTCAGCATATTTTCCAGCTAAAATCTCCTCTGCAACAAACGAAAACACAGTTCTAACAGAAGATATGGTTTGTTCTGCAATGCTGCCTGCTCTGCGGTAAGAATCCTTTAAAAAAAATGGTGAAAGAAAATTAGCTTCTACAATAAAGGTCATTGAATATGATGGAATAGAGTCTTTAGCACTCCTGCTTTACCTCTTCTTTGGCAGCCAAACCACCATATATTGCCTTATAAGCAATGCCGCAGAACATAGTCAATGGTGTGACTGCAAAAATTGCCAATGAAATTTTCCATGATTTCAAGAAACCAACAATGTAACCGCAGATGAATGTGAATATATGATGGACAAAATGTGCCATCTGCACTAAAAGAAAAGGTTTGAACTGATCACTATTTGAAGTTAATCAACTTGCAGAAAAATTCATGTCAACAAAATAATGAAGTTGAAACTGTCATTCACCTTCTCTCCCATCACTTCCTGGATTTGTGCAACATCGCTTGAAATTCCATGCATAATGTCACTGGTACCGATGGCAGTATCAAAAAAGCCTATATCCTGTCGCAGAATTGCTCTTAGATACCGAGTTCTAATTCTATGCGCAGATCGTTCCCCAACCATTCTCCAACAAGTGATTTCTACCATTTAGAAACAAATGTATAAGTTTCGTATGTTTACCACAAAAAATAAAGAACTTGTCTAGCTTACCCATGTATGCTCCAATCACCACTACTGCCGCCAATCCAGTCATAAGCACACAAATCTGATATCAGAAAACTTCTATGTAAGCCCATCGATGCACTTGCATATGATGTGATAATCAACTACTTTATGTGCTTAGAAATACATTTAATAAAAGCGTATGCAAGAAATTTTCCACTCCTATAGATAAGATAGTAGGAAGAATTCCAACTGGATCAGGCATTCTTCAAATCTGTTCTCCCATATCGTTGAGTGAAAAGTTTATCTTTGAAGAAGAAAATAAATATATTCTTTTCGTAACCTAAACCAGTAGGAAAGTTTCTTACCTTGTCAACTTCTGTCATCATCTTGTGCTTGTCAGATTCCTTTGCTATTTTGTTCACAAACTTTCCAAAGAGAAGCGAATACCAAGGAAGAGATCCACCATTAATGAAAGATCCCAGACAACCCAACAGCACAAGCACCATGTCAAATTTGGTTGAATATTTGAATAAACCAAACAGCCCCACTGGCTTAGGTGCCGGAACCTCACCTTCATCATAATCTTCAGCGTCATAGACCATCTCCATGTCAAGATTATCGTGATCATGAACATGGTCATTCTGTATCCTATGATCAAAAGAATCGAAGTCATCATTATGATCGTCATGAATATGCTCTCTATGTCCATAATTCCCATGAGGATATTGATAAGTAGCCAATGGAGCCTTATGATGAAAATGACTCCCACCGTGGTGATCGTCTAACCACCCTGGCTCGCGACTACGAGCATTGCCACCATCGAATTTGCGGTTTTGACTAAGATTATGATGACTGTGTCCACCATTTTGCATGTCGCCCTCTTTTTCTTGCAGTTCATAAGCATGTGCTAAGGATAACCAACTGGGATTTTGTCGTTGGAGGTGATCTGGATCACTCTCTAACAAGTTTATTTGACGATCTAGATCCTCTGTTGCATTATAATCAACTAAACTGAGCTCATCTTTGTCAGCCAAAGGCCCACTATTTGCAGCACTCCTTTTAGTAATTGCTGATGAGCGAGCAGCCCCACTGGACCTGACAATATGTTCACGGGGAGTAAAACTACTTCCAGCGAACGAGTCATCAATGCCTCTGGCAACATAGCTCTGGAGGTCAAGCCTCCCAGATGGCAATACTTCATAAACACCAGTAGAATTATCATAAGATTGTTTGGTGAAGCTGCGTAAACCACCAGCATTAGTACGTGAAGTGAAGTAGTCATTTGCTGATCTCCTGAACATCCTGCTTCCACCAGATGGGGAAGAAGCTGCACTGGCTGCCCACGGGCTAAGTGCTGCACTAAAATCACGATTGTCACGCCATCCACTAGGCTTAAATTGCCATGACAACTCGCCTTGCCACGACCTGTCATCACTAGTTGCAAAAGGGGAGTTTGGAGGGCGAATCCGGGTCCTGCGAGGCCCTGAAGTGAAGTGGTATGACGTGGACATTGAGAATGAGGAAGATTGGAATTGAAATCTTGCAGGGGTAGGGGGGTGTCTCCTGTAAGAATACGGAGGGGTAGCATTTGTTGAATCCTCCATTTCATAGGAGTATCCGTCCATGATCTACTAGTACTCTACTATAACAAGATGTTCACTGGAATGATGTATTTGTGTGTTCAGACCACTCAAACCAAAAAAGCATCCTCAACCTGTGCAGTTATTTTGTTCCATTACAATGTATCCATTTAAACGTAGAAACTGATGTGTGTTGTAAAGTTAATGTTGAAACAATGGAGTCAATTCATGAGATCATAACAAAGAAATGATTTTATTGGGTTCTAGGAAAAGATGTCATCCGTTCTTCTCCAAGAAAATCAACCATTTTTTAATATTCAGTACACGTCTGGTAGTGAACCTGATAGCCAGCTGCCGGCTCTAAATTTATTAAAACTCAAAGCACGATTGCCGGCTTGACATTTCTGGCACGCACAGCTGCACTATGTATTTTGTCCATATATGGGGCAAACGGCCATCAGGCTGCTTCGTTTTGATCCTGTCTCCCAAGACACAATATTGGGGCTTGTATTCTTTCAGAGTTTGCTCATTCTTATGACAATTTATTATTCAAACCATGAACGCGTCATGTAGTTTATGGATTCCAGGGATCGCAAAAACATTTGACCATTGGAAATCACATTCAGGAAATTGAGACAAATTTTGCAGAGTTTGGAGTGTTTTTCAAAACGGGCAAATTACGTAAGATAATAATATTAATTCAATAGTTTTGAGTATTCTAAATTATCTCCGAACAGGAAATCATGCTTAGTACTAGCCAACTAGACTCGGTAACGAGGTTCATCCACAATCGGCCGAGTTTTCCTTGGAGAATGACGGCCGTTCTTCCAAACGTCACATCTAACAGTGCGGGCAGACCCTTTTTAACTTGTGGCCTGTATGCCACTGGCCGGACTCTGAATTGCTTCGGACTTGAAAAGTCGAAACAAAATCCATTTGCAGGTGTCCAGTGCTTGCTGTTGCTGGTGCCTTTTTTTCCTCTCTGAATTCACTGAATCCGAAGGCCATCATTGTCAATGTAGCAAATTAATAACATAATTTCTTTTTCCTCCCTATTGTGTACATGAATGATCCCTCATAAGTTACAAATTATCTTCTTAATTATATCTTACTACACAATTTTATGTGATACAAAGGATACATAAAATATTTTTTAGTAAATAACAATCATAGAACTTTCACCCAAATTACGGTACAATGCCAAACATTAACAAATCCACAAATTTTGAGATGCTTAAATCTCCCGTGTTTTCTTGGAAGTAACAATCACATAGAAGTTGTAAAATCATAGAGCTTTCACCCAAATTATCGTACAATGCCAAATATTAGAATCAAATCCACAAATTTTAAGATGCTTAAATCTCCTTCCACAGGCGACACAAATTTCAAGGCCGAGGACACGTTTCTATCTGCCATAACCTATGTCTTAACGTCTAATCCTGGATAAAGTATGAAGATGATACTGCAGATCTATATGAAACATTCGTCTTTATAATGGGAAACCCACCAGACTTAACCTGTATGCAAGTTAAAAGCTCAAACTAAGAAAGGAAAACTGTTCAAACATACACAAGAAAGATACAGCATACTTCTATTATCGATAACATCGTCTTCCTATTTCAAAGGATAATCCTTAGATACTTGTAGTCTTCTATATTTTGTTCCAATCTAAGAGTATGTAAGAAACGCAGAAAGTTCATCAGAAATTAGATGTTCTCATCTCAATCCTATCTAACAGTAAAAAATCGTATCTAATCAGCAACAAGGAGCCAAGTTGCCCATAACAATCGTGTAATAGCCATCTCTTACAAGCTGTTCAATTGCATAATCACAAACTCTTCTTTGATCTACAATATATGATTCTCACAAGAATTCAACTTCCTATATACATCTAACCATCTATTACAAATGACCACACAAAAGACTTTGACTACCAAAATCACATTAGCATTTCGCCAATTGGAATCTGTACTCTTGATAACGTATACATGCATTAAGGCACAACTTCACAATAGTTGGGGCCAATGAAGGTTTCTTCAGTTCCATTCAAAGATTGGAAAACCAAAATAGACCTTGTACAAATCATCATCAGGAACCTCCATGGATTACTGCTTTCAAGTTCAAACAACACACCCAATTGATGGCAAAGACGCTCCTTTGAGTCATCAAGACAATCATCTAGGTTTCGACTCACTTCCCTTGCTCCGGAATGATGATAAGGAGAAAAATGATCTTGGCGCTGTAAAAGTAGGAAAGATTTTGGTCATCTTAAACATGAAATGAATTGTCGGGCAACAGTAGTATAGCCTAATCTTCTCAAGATAAACCAATCAATAGCTAATACAGAATTTGTGAAAATGAGCTTTTAATTGTCAAAGATTAAGATATTATCTTTCCCAATGGAAGTAAAAGGTTTTTCTTTTCTTCTTCAGGTCCTCTTTCTCTTTGAGCATTTAAAAACTATGACGTAAGTCATTAAGTGAAGGCATCAGTTTCCCAGTGAGAGCGCAGCTGAATCTATGCAAACAGGTGAGCTAAGTTTAGTGCCACTGAACAAACAAACAAGGCCACCTAAACATATCTAATAAGCATAACACGTTAATTCTCTCACGTATTCATCTCTTAATTTGGCAGTATAAAACATAATCATATGCATTCAGTACAGAAAAGCTTCATAAAGCACCAAATCCAAACTACCAAATATAGAATAACGATACTAATGAGCAAACAAACAGAAATCATCTCCCAATAACACTTGCGTTTTAAAGCAAATTGCCCTTCACATAATAGCATTGCAGTTCACTTATCCATTTAAACATATAAAGATAGGGGCTCCACATTCGACAGTAGATATTAAAGGGGTATTCTATAATCCCATTCAATCCCAAATGTGAAAAACAATTCCAGGCCAACTAGTTCAAAATCTAGATGACATTATCAAGAATCAATGACAACTAAGAAGGGCATGCAGTAAGAAAACGTTAACAGAAGCATTAGAAAAGGAAAAATGAAGACGAAGAATCCTGGAGACTCACCTTTAATTGAGCTCCCGGACAGATGGTCCTCCCTCAGTTTGAAGTTAGCAGGAGGTGCTGGGATAGAACTCCGCAAGGATTGAACTGAAGATCATAAAAAAGTAGCTACTTATGAACTTGATATGTAAAGCTTTCTGAGCTTTACAAATCAAAGAAAGAATACTAAGAAATAAAAGAAAGCCAAAGCACTATCAAAGAAATTAATGGAGAAGTAAAATGACAGACAGAAGAAGAGTAGGGGGAAAAAAAAAAGAGGAACCAATTTCCATAAGTTCATAAATTTTTGTAT
This sequence comes from Gynochthodes officinalis, assembly GCA_020080225.1. Taxonomy (NCBI): domain Eukaryota; kingdom Viridiplantae; phylum Streptophyta; class Magnoliopsida; order Gentianales; family Rubiaceae; genus Gynochthodes; species Gynochthodes officinalis. The sequence continues at coordinate 11,177,533 of CM034625.1, read as the reverse complement.
TTCCACATTATTACAAACTGAGGCTCTGCAAACTAAATTCATTTTGTATAAAGCTAGAAACATCTAATAAATTGCAATTTTCTGCTCTGAATAAAACAATATTTGCAGAAACCATCAGATCCCAAAATCAGATATTCAACTGTTACAGACAGAAAGAACCAATGTTAAATTAACAATCACAGTTATGTCAACAAGGACAAATCTAGTTACCCGCTGCTTATCAAAACCACAAGAAGACAACCAGGTTACTCAATCAAACACATAAAGAGAAGCTAGCAACAAATAATATATAGAAAAAGAAAGCATGATGTACCTTGTTCATTAAAAAATTCACTCTCATTGAAGCTATCATCCGAAGGATGACCTTGAGAAGATCCCATTCTTGACTTCCGTAGATCTTCTGATGACCGATTGGCAAGATCACGCCCATCTTCTGTGTCATCATCTCCTTCAGATGTTGTAGCAGAAATCCAGTCAACCAAACTTTCCGTGCCACGGCTCTTCCTTCCAAATTTTAATAACCTTTTAAATCCTCTAGTCATATCCTTGCGGGACTGATTATGGGAAGAATTGCCAACCAGAATTGGTTTCTGAGCTGCCCCCCATTTCTTCCTCATTCGAGCTGCATCAGTCTCCGTTTGACTCAGAGAATGCGAATTCCAAGATGCAGGACTTCCAATTGGGGAATCAACAGAGGCATCAATGTCAGACATCTCATGGGAGTAAGAAAAAGGGTGATGAGAACGTGAATTCCATGATACAGGACTCTCTCCTGGTGAATCGTGCACATTTTCAGTACGAAGCAAACCGGAAGGAACAATGGCAGGCAATTCAGCCACCAAAGAAGAGTCTATTCCAGCAAAGGATCTCCCAACAACATTTTCTGATCCAAAATTAACCTTCTCAGATTCCTGATCTACTTCTGGTTCCCCACAGCTTTTAGTGGCCAGAGTGTCAAACTCCTCTTCTTCATCTTTGACGGGAACCAAAGAGTCCTCTGCCTCAAAGACCATATCATCATATTCACATTCATTATTAGTAATGTTAATCGCTCTAGCTCCAAAATCAACACTACTACCCCTTTTACGGAAAGGCTTTGTCTTTGAATGCTTGTCATATGAACTTTGCTCTGTATCATCCTTGTCAAATTTTAACATTGTCGTAGAAATCACCTCAGAGTTCAATGAAGAAATTTCTTTGAATTCAATAGGATTCGCAGAGCTCTTTCTCAGGGACTGTGATCGACGTGACTTTTCCTCCTTGATAAATGGTGGGTCCTCACCTGTGCTTTTGCTGCGGTTATAGTTTCTCGCTTGTGATCGAGTTATTTTACTGGCTGCAGAAGAAGGTTTGGCATTTTCTTTCCTCAGGTCAGAGAAATTGGGAACTGATTGTGCAAGAGGATTTTCAGATTGCATCTTACGTCGGCCAGAATTATTGATAGCTCGAGAAGCAGATTTGACAGGTGCTGCAGATGTGCGAGGCGTGGAAGAAGTCAAACTCTTTGAGGGTACAGTTTTCTTACCCTGTGCGTTCCTAGATAAACCATCCATAAAGGATGCCTCATTCAAAGACCCATCTTCACCATAATATTTCTGCTCTGGAAATTCAGATCCATCTTCTTCATCATCACTTTGTCCAAAATCTAACTGCTGCTGTTAAAGGGAAACTTTTTCATGGTCGGTTACACATGACAGAGAAAAACTCCAATCAACTCCTACATCAAACTTAATATTTCAGTGCCATATAGAAAAGAAGACGAGTAAAATTATACCTGCTCTCTTCTCATAATTGACCGGGTATTAAATGACCTGAGCCGCTCCGCACGTCGACGAATATTGAATTGTGAATCTTGTCTATCAGCAGATCCAGAAAAACTGGCCTTCATCTCAGCTCTACTTCGCTCAAGGCTATCTTGCATTTCCTTCAACTTGGCTTCCTTCTCTGCTCTCTTGGAACTCCATTCTTCCCTAAGCTTTGCATCCCTTTTCTGCATATAGCTCTGATAGAATTTCCCTCGAGAACCATTTGAAGAATTTAGCTCAGAACAATTCTTATCTGAAATATCAACATAATTATGGCCACTATTAGTTTTTGCCACAGAAGCATCATTCAATTTGGCCATGTTTTTTGAACTTCCAACACCATCAGGAACATTCAATGAGCTATCATCATCTAAATGGGCAGTAGGAGTATCTGCAGATGGATTCTTGTAAGATGAATTTGCCGGTGGCTCACTTTTCTTGTCAACAGGCCTGCTTCTCCGGGTGGGATTTGACTGGTCTCCAGGAACTCGAAGTTTATGTTCGGCAAAGAGCTTTTCCAGTTCATTAGCCTTCATTTTCAACTCATCATTCAGTTCCTGATTTCCTTTTGACTGTCTAGTCCTTTGAGCATGCTCTGGAGGAGGCGTTGTAAGGGAACCAAAGTCATCCTGAGTATCAGTAACCCCTTTACCAGATAACAAAGTTTTGTAACTTCCAGAACCAGGAGCAATATCATCCCTTCGACCTTGGCTTTTAGGGGCAGTAACTTGTTTCTCAAACTTCATCTTTTGGGGTCCAGAATCTTCAGACTTTACTGTAGTGCCACCAGAAAGCTTCTCAGCAGAAGCCAATTCTTTCTTTTCTATATCCTTCGTCCCCACAGAGGACTCAGCCCTGGATTTCAAATATGAAGTATCACCTTCAGTTCCTTTGTAGTTAACAATAAAAGATTCCCGAATTCTTGATCCTGAACCTCCTTCTAGCACTGACCTCTGGGGGACCCTTAAATGACTTTCAGAGATAAATTTATCTCTGGAACCAACTTCCTCCTTTTGACTTGAAAAGGCAACCTGATCAGGTTGATGCGGATTCACAGCTGACCTTGTGTCGCTGCCCTTTCCAGTAAAATGTCCTAAATGTAGCTGAGAAGCACCCTTATCCTGCAGTCCAGCAACCTGCACCTCAGATGCTACTAGCCCTTTGATCTTGGCAAGCTCGTCTCTTTTCTCAGAACCCTTGAACTTTAGTTGAGTTTCCAAACCATCAGCATCCTCATGTATAGAACTAGAAAAGGACCTAAACTTTTTTTCAGAATTTGCTTGGTTGTTCAAACTGTGATCCTCAGCCCTGTACAAAAATGACTTTATCTGACTCTTCCCACGTGTTTGATCTTTCAACGCATCACTATCAAATGTGGCTGAACTGGAATTTAACGTACCTCCTTCAAAAGCCTCCTCTGACTTATCAGAGGAAGTTGTCAACTTCCCCACAACCACCTCTTCCCTCACAGAAGCTGCTATATTATCTACCCTCCCAGGAACAATTCTCGGCTCTGGCTTGCTCAAACTGGCTGTATCTTTCTGGTCCTCAGGCTTAGAATTAGAAACAGTAGTAGATGATGGGGTGCAAAGAGGGCTCTCAAAATCCTTCTTTTCAGCACTTAAATCAATGCTCATATCACTGGCACCACTCCATCTCCTCAGAACTGCCTTCTCTGCTGCAGCTGCAGATGCGGAAGCAGACACATCAGAAGACAGTCTCCTAAACTCTATAGATTTTCCTACAACTGGCTTGCCACCACTACCAGAGTTCCCAGAATTCTCCTTTTGCTTATTCTCAAATAATTTAACACGATCCTGCACGCTGAGCCGCCTCGACGGTTGACTCGCCTGAATTGATTGGTCTTGATCAGCAGGAGGAAGATCACCACCAACACCACCCTCTTGTGTCTTTTCTTTCTCAACTCCGGGGTCGTTATTCTTGGTTATTTCTTCAGGTTCCAAGCTGGATTCTCTGCTCCTACGTAAAGAAAATGAGGGCTTGGGCTCCTGAGATGTGGAGGGAGGTTTGAGTTGCTGTTCTTGTCCTCCTCGTGCGATGGAATGCTGCTGTTCATATCTCAGAGGTTGGTGGGACCCCGTTGGCTGCCGGTTTTCGGGGGTGGTGGGCTCCTCGTCGATTGACATATCCGACCCGTACGAGGATCGGACGGCCCAATCGTCTCCTCCGGCCTTCCATGTAAGGATCAAGTCCTGCCGTCTCTCGCACAAGGATATGAATTTGCCGCACGCTTCGCTGCAAACCAAATATTAAAGCAAAAAACATCCTAGCCGTTAATTGAAATTATAAAGTAATGAAAAATAAATAATATAAATATTCCGAGAACGATAAGATTTGAGTTCAAATAAATCGGCAGATAACGTAGACTGACGTACGGCCAAGTTTTACTGGGCTTTCGAATCTTTCTAATTGTACCAAACAAAAACAAACTACCGATAACTACTCTAGAGTTTACTTTAATGAGTTAACCCAGCATTTTCCCAATTTTTTGACTTTACCCCATTAATAATTAACAAAAATAACACCAATATAATCTTCTCCCTCCATCGTATTCAAAGAAACTAAAAAGCAGCCTAGAGTTGTAAGCTACAATCCACATCCACCAGTGAAACAGCAGTTAGGACACAAACACAAGTGCAATTCTGCAGGCACACAAAACAACAACTAAGCCTTTATTCTAGAGTCGATTATATAGATAATATCTCGCCATCACTTTCTATTTTTGCAGCCATGAACGCTGGGCACGAATTTGGTAAGGGCAGTAAAGTGAAGAAAGTCAAGGAATTCTAGATTTCTTACTTTAAGCGTTGGGCTCCAAAACGATCTGCAAACATTTGAAGGTCCATGACAGTATCTGCATTGAAACCGGCAGCAGCGGAACGGGCACATGCTGTTGATAAATCCTGCTGGGCTGCAACAAGCCGCACATCGATGGCTCTCAACAGTTCCTTCCTATTCAAACATGAAAACCATTGGATGAGTAATCAACAAATAAATGGAGCGTAAGCTGCATCCAATGAATATAAAAGTAAATGAGGATTTGTGAGCTTGTATGTTGTTTCTCAATTAACACTTTTTACTCGTACGCATTTTAGATAACAATGCACATTTCCAACATGCTCCAAAATTAAGCGTGCAACATCTTTACAAATAAAACAGATACATGGCATAGCTTAAGCCTCAATAAGAAGCTTCGTTTACTTCTGTATTTAGTCACAAAGCAACACGTGAGAGAAGTGGAAATAAAACTTTAAGATGGTTAATCCTAACTGAAACCTAGCGGGACCAGCAAGTTTAATGCTGAAACCATCACTAGTTTTACGGGTCAATTCTAGGCAGCTTTACACTAGCATCAACAATCAACAAGAAGCATATGCACATGCATTATTTCCAACATGAAAATTAAATTTAGTACCAGGTAAAAGATTGAAAAAAGAACAACTTTGAGACAGAGAAGAATGGAATAGAACCAAGAGACAGAGAGAGAGAGAGAGAGAAACTCATTACTTTGTTGCATCAGCTGCCGCTGCGGCACCTGATCCAGCCCCACCTAGAACAAGTCCCAAATGCCATATTAACGTACCAGAGTTTAAGAACAACACCAACAAAAAGCTGAGACCAATTAATACAACTGAATATGTATATGCCTTCTGGCAAGAGTGCATGAAGCTAACCCTACAGAAACAGTAGTAATATCTAGCAATAATTGCATAAAGCTAAGATGATGAAGCTTCCCAATTGAGAGAACGTTATTTGTCTGTCTTTTCACCTTAAAGGTCCATTTACATAGTTTCACACAAGAAATCTCTTCTATACATGTTGGAGAAACACTTAAATGTTGCAATAATTCTACTGTCAATATCTTATTTCAGGTATATTAATACCCAGATTCACCCTAAGAAAAGCTTGGGTAGGGAAATCACACGTTGAGTGTAACACCTGTAAGTCAAAGAATGAAGAGGTGCATGTCTAATGATAATGAAAAACTTAGTTGTATTGAAGCCATTAATAGGATACCAAACTTACCAGCACCAGCGAGCTGATCTCCAGTCCCCTGTAATTTAGGGAGAAAACCATGAGAACTTTCTAGTTTGGGAGAAAACAGTGACTAAACCCCTGGATATATGCATGTACAACCCTTCAAATGTTACTACCTGCGAATATATTCTTCGAGCTGATTCTAACTGAGACACCTCTGCATCAAAGGTGTTTGCCAATTCCAAAATCTCTGGCGTACTAACAAACCGCACAAACCTGGAATGTGGCACCCCAATACCATTTAAGCATAACTGACGTAGTCACATTAATTGTTCATTGTTTGGGAGCACAGAGTCAGTACCTCTCAAGTGTTCCCTTGGTAAACCACATCTCAGGATTATTTCGCCGTTCAACTTCAAGCTTAATGGAGTGAACAGACATTCCAACCTGCTCTTCTATCACCCTTAGATGTGTAGCAAATGGCTTCACCAATCCTGATGCCAGTTTCTCTGTGTTTCGACCACTGGAAACAACCAATTCACATCTGCCAAAAGGAAACTCAAAAGCATTAATTAGAAAAGGAAGAATCTTTACAATGCCACCCCCAAATGGTCACATCAAACAAATATATCTAACCTGGAGCGCTTCGGCGACAGCTGGAATAAGGCATAATCAAGAGGCACATCTGACCTCATTGTTGGTTCTGGACAAAAAACTGCACGTCGCAGTTTTTCAACAATTGCACTCCGGCCCTTAAATCCCGAATTAGATCATTCAATCAAAAACTCCAATAAATATCTTAAACCCACTATCATTCTACTAATTCTGCATATATATCCCAAAAAAGGGGAAACTTTGTTGAGCGCAAAATTTCTGCCCTTCAAAGGCATCAGCTAAGAACTCAAGAAGCATGCTAAAAATCAATACATTGATGACGTCGAAATGCAACAAATACTCAATAGATAGCAGATCCCAATTCAAAATCCTAGCTTTTGCAAATGTACCTAACTTTAAAGAGCTTCACTTGGAGCTAAATTATACCGAGAATCCCTTCAGATCTAATCATCGAAAAAAATATTGAATGCGAACCCAAAACCGCGGCTGAAGATACTTTAAAACAAGAGAAGAACAATCAAGTGCGCTCGAATTTAATTGACAGAGAAGCCCAAGACAATTCTGTGAGCTAAACGGAAGCTCAATTCAAGAAAATGACATAAAATTCGAGCAGGTTAAAACCCAGCAACTTGAATTTAACAAATCGAGGACAAAATGCGGGACGATCGTGGCAATCCAAAGTTACCTTGGGAATTCCAATGGGGGAGATCTTCAAACTCCAGAGCGGATCATCCAATTCAAGCTCATATCCAGACCCGCATTTTCGATTTCTGCTAATCCCTTTTAATTATATAGATATTTTTTAAAATTTCCGGGGTGGGTTCTCTCCAGTTCAGATAGAAGTGTTTAGAGGGTTTGTCTGGGTTTGAAGGAAACCAAACCCTATGTTATAGCTGTACCTATGTACCTTTGGTAGAATGGTGTTAGCTTTACTACTGGTTCAAAATGAATGTCCCTTTCTCACTCTTAGCTTTTCAATGCTTTCTCTCTCCACATATATATATATATGTGTTTGTGTGTGTGTGCGTGTGTGCATTTATACATATATAGAGAGAGAGATGGGCATGGAGGGGGAGGGGGAGGGGGAGGGGGAGTGGGGGTGGGGTTGGGGATGGGGAATGGGAATGGAGAGTTTGAGGGTATAAGAAGGGGGAGAAGGAGAGCTGGAGAATGGGGAGGTAGAGGCAGTGAAAGTGCTGTGGTGTTGTCCAGACAAAATAATTTTGATTTGATTCGATATTAACTGCATCTTACTCAATTGACTTCCATTCTCCAGTCTGCTTCACTCACTCCAACGCTGCTACTGCTCTAATTACCTTCCTGCTAATGCTTTAACTGGATTGGCAAACACACAGTCACCCGGTGGTGGTGAAATGAAGTTTTAACTAATTAGCTTGAATTTTTTGCTATATTTTTGTTATATATTTTAATAAATTGATATATATATCATATAATTTATATGATACTCTCTCTGTAAAAAAAAATCACTTTTAATACTTTTTTTAAATTACAAAATAAAAAACACTTATTACAGAATTAATATATATATATATATTTTTTTTAATATTTTAATCCTTATTTTTCAATTTTAGTTATATATTATTCTCATTATTAAGAATAATATCAAAATTTTACTATTGGAATAATATATAATTTCACCCCAATAATAGACTCTTTTTTTCATATATAAACAAAAATTAAACTGAACTCTTTTTTTGAAACCCATGGAGAATTATTTTAATATTAATCTTTCTAATTTTTTTGTATCAATAGTATATTTTTGATAAATTTTTATAATATTTTCTATTTTTATTAAAAAAAAAGAAAAAAGAATCATCACTTAATATAAGGTTTTATCATTCAGTTTAAATTTATTTGATGTTGGATTGTCCTCTCCTGTACAATATCTCTGTTTACTTATGTGATTCTTAATAGTATTTATGGAGATTCACAAATTAATGTAAACTGTGAAGCTTTTAGGCATATGTTTAACATGCTCATACTTTTAGAATTCAAATTGGCCTTTTGTCACTTAACCCCTTGGGTTTTGTTCTTTTTGTTTGTTTGAGTGAATTTTGTGATATGAGTGCCCAATGACAAAGGTGCATTTGCTGAGGATTCCAAAAAATACAATATTTAGGACTTGGATTTGTTGAACAAAGAGGTTTGAGGTAATTCTTTTTTTAAGAATTAAGGTTTGAGTTAGGAGAAAAAATTAATATAATAATCCTTTAATCATTATCTATAAATTTAAATGGTTGTAATGCCCTTTAAAACAAAACATATTTTTATCTGTTTAATCTGAATTTGGGGGGGTTAGAGTAGTCTTTTAATTATTTAAAAATAATAACTTAATTACAACGCCCTTAATAATAAATTTTTTAAAGTTATGTATCTTTTAATTATTTCAATCAATAGTATACCCTTAATTAAAATTTTCCCAAATATAAATGGTGGATGGGAATTTTTACGTTTGTATATTTATTCAAAAAGCCTGAATCATTACGAAGTGCCCTTCAGTTTTACTAGTTTCTCACATGATCCCTCTCATTTTTTGTAAGTAATTCAAATTTTTACTTTATTGGTTAATTTGGTTTATAGATATAATATAATACAATCAACTCTCAAAGTCCAAATAAAAAATGACTTTATAACACATCGTGTAACAAAAGATAATTATGCCCACAGTGCGCCGATTGATTATGTTAAGTGAATCCAATTGAATTATTCTTATAAAATTTAAAAAAAAATAAATTAACTCTTCCTTTACTATGAAGCGAATATTTAATATGGAATTTTAAAAAATATTTGTATTTGGACATATCAATATAATTTGAGTGGTATTTTATAATTAACCCATTTGCATACGCTTAGATATTTTGACAATAAATTATGGCTAAGTTTTGATGGTTTAATGTGATATCTTCATCACATGGTCTTTTTGAAAAAAAAATGAACTTTTTAATTTCAATTGATTATCACAAAGATGTGCAAATAAAAAGGGAAAAAGGAAAAGTCGAAGAAAGCAATCGCCTAGCCGGTTCTTTTAAATTTTAACTTTGAAACATTTGCTTTGGTTTGAATCAATAACAATACCCGCAAACCAGTTTCAAATCCAAACATCGGTTTTGTCACAGTCGAACTCATTAAATTATTGCACTATATTTAATTTACATCATTAATTTTTTTTTTTATAAGCATGGACAAACTTGAAAAAAAAAAATTGCCGTATGAATCATCTTTTTAACATGTATTTTTATAATTTTTATTTTATAATTATTATTTTAATAAATATAAAAATGCGTTTTTTGAAATATAATGGATACTCTATGGGTTCTGAGTTTAACGGCTCTCTAAACAGGGGGACATACTGACAATGAAAGGCCGCAGATCTATTTCGTGTCTCCACTTTTGTTGGCTTCTTGCTGCTTTTGCTTGTGTTTCTAATTCTAATTCTAATGCGCTCTCTACATCACACCGTTATTGCAAATTTACGCCATAAGATGCTTATAGTCCATCTCTGTAATTATTATAGCGATAGAAAGGGTATCATACCATATCGAGGCTTGAAAACCACATTAATGTTTTTACAATATTGGTTGATAGATAATCAAAAAGTGGTTTATTAATAAGTCATCAGAGACATTATATTTTTTACATCAATTTTTTTTGTTAAATAATTTGCGGATTCATGTACCTTTATGTATTACTTAAAGTGAAAAAAGAATTATATTATGTCGGACTAAATACTCAATGTGAGATTCATATTTATTTATTTATTGTATTACAAATTAATCTCGTAATAAAAAAATTTTAAATTTAACTTCATATTTTAAACACAATTTAACTAAACAAAATTACGCTTTTATTTACAATCCTATCTGATGTATAAGTTAGCCATTAAAGATATAAAAATAAATTCCATTCGCATGATAAATTACACTTTTATTTACAAAGCTCACAACTTGTGAACTCTACACCACCATTATATATAAATTATATTTTTAAAATATATTTTTATATATTTTTAATATATTTTATATCTCATACGATAAAAAACGAGTTATGAAATATAATTTATATCCGCTCTATAATTGGTTACAGGTGGAAGCCAGCCAGAGGTGGGGAGCGTGGTTGGAAGTCTGGACTTGTTTTTTGTGTTTTTTGTTTTCATTCAAACATTTACACTTTGGAATTCAATTGGCAGCGTATGCAACTTCCAACTTTAATTTAGTCCCCGGAAGAATGGCACATGACTGCCACTGACTAATGTTTTGCCCACAAAATGAAAACGTGTTGTTTCAGTTCCACGTTTTATATCGAAGTTTCTCTGGTCCTAGATTTCGTCGACCGAATGCGAGAGTTTGAGACTCCGAGTAGATTGTGTTTTTTATTTTACATTTGTTTTTTAAATATTCAAGACATTTTTTACAATTTTGAAATAATTTTTAGTTTACAACTTCAAAATGAAATAAGTTACGAGTATTGAATTTGGTTTGAGCATTTACTTGATATTTTTTATCCCACTTATTGTGTGCTACTTTGTTAAAATTTAATATTTATTCATGTGATGTAAATAGTACATAATAAATGGAACAAAAAATTTAGTCTCGTATCATAAATCTTTTTAATATCTGGGATCAATACTGCAAAAAGGGGAAGAGATTGATGATGATGTAAACCATAAAATCAGAGAAGTTGGATGAAACAGCGAAGTGCAACAGGGTTTTTGTGTGACCGTAAAATCCCGATTAGGTTAAAAGGGAAATTGTATAGAACAACTATAAGACCAGTGATGCTATATGGAGCCGAATGTTGGCCAGCAAATAGACAACATGAGCATAAGTTGGGAGTAGTAAAAATGAGGATGTTACGGTAGATGTGTGGTAAGACAATAATGGATAATATAAGAAACAAAGATATTCGAAGAAAAATTGGAGTAACACCGATGGCAAAAAATATGAGAGAACATAGATTGAGATGGTTTGGGCATATTCTTCGGCAACTTATAGATGTATCGATAATAATAGAAGTTTGTTATAAGAAACATGATAGGAAGAAAGGGAGAGGTCGGCCGAAATTTACGTGGGGAAAATAATAAAACAATATTTAATAGAGTTAGAAATAGATTAGCGGCTAGTTTATAGTAGAACGGAGTGGAGAAAAACTATTAGTATGGTGGAAAAGTAAAACTCTATTAGTCCCGACTGTCCTTTATAGTTTTAGCATTTTTATTTATTTCTTTTTCTCTCTATCTATGTATTTATCTATTTACTTTATTATATTTTATTTTATAGATTTATGTCTTTGAGTTCATCAACCGTCAACCCCAATTAGTTTGGGATAAAGGTGATGATGATCATAAATCTTTTTAATAGATCGAATGACATAGTTTAAGCATTTTTATTTTACATTTTTATTTTATTTTTAAGACTTATTTTTAAATTTTGAAATAATTTTTATTTTATAACATTTCCATTATAAACATAAAAACGTAAAATGAAATGCATTCCATATATGGGATTTGCGTTGGTAATGTTTTGGAAAGATTAATGATTGAGCATATTTAACCCAACCTATTAGGGAAAAAGTGAAAAAATATTACATGCATTTTTTGCGTTCTTATTTTTAGTGCAATAAACTAATTATATAATTTTTTTGCTTCCATAATTTATAACCTGTCATCCGTGATTATATCTGGTTACACAATTTTACATGGTACAATGGATATATTAAATATTTTATTGGGAGAAAGTGTGATGCTTTTTTTTTTTTTATAAAAATCTAAATTGGAACCTTATTTATTTATTTATTTTAAATATCTACCTATATCAGCTGTATTTTAACCGAGGCATTGAGTCCAACAGGAATACCTTTCTAACTCCCGCGGGAATCTCATCTGAAACGATTGTTTCTAACAGCGTCAAACCTTGGTTTCCTTCACAAACGACCAACCCCAATTGAGTATGCTGTGGATACGCGGTCCAGGCACAATCCAACAGAGCGAATTCTCATAAAGGTTACATTCTCTTCCTCCATTCTCTCATATAAAAGTTCAATATTATGTTATAATCCACAAATGCCTGCATGCGGGCTTCTGTTAATGGCGTGAAATTTCGTTATTTTCACTCCATTAGAAATTATAAGTGTAGATTGCTTAGCCCAACATCACTCATGTCATGATATCAATTTTTGGTGTACCTATATTTTCTGTATCTGTATACATATGCCTTTTTATTCTTGCATGTGAGCAGCAAAGTATGTGTCTTTTGATGCTTTCCATAATATGACTCTACAAAAAAATGTGGATCGATTGAATTTTTATACACTTTAAAGCTAATTATTTGCTTATTCGTGACTGTAGCTGTTTATACTGAAGGCATATTAAGAAGATTTTGTTTTCTGGGGAAAGGGGGTTCAGTGGTAGCTGTGAATGGATATCTGGATAGGCCCAAAAGCAATAAATAGAAAATTTGAATTCTTTAACATTTTGGCATCCGCTTGGACATCGACTTTCCCTAAATTTCTTACATTGAAGGAGTTAGCGTGAACTTGAGAGTTTTTTTTTTTATTAAAAAAATAATATTATGCAAATTAACTCTACTGCTATCCATATACTTTTACCTATTTTGACTGGTTTTGCTTTTCCATGCAAAGATTTTTCATATCATTTCATATAGTAAGCCGTACAAAAACTAGTTGTGAACCAAAGAGAGATTGTGAAGATGAGATTGAAGCAGACGCTGTGCTATAAGGGAAAACAAAGCCTGATGATCCACCAGTGGAAGACTTAAACATCAGTGAAGGGGGACGGGGGGCAGGATTAGGGTTTTGGGTTAGGGTTTTTAGGTTTAGGAATTAGGGTTTAGGGTTTAGAGTTGAGGGTTGAGGGTAAGGTTTTTAGGGTTTAGGGTTAAGTTTTCTTTTTCATAAATTGTCTGAAGTCGATATCTAGGATTTCGACTTCAAAGTGATTATCTGGAATAGCAATTTTTAAAGTTGATATCCCTAATATCGATTTTAAAGTCGATATCTCAAAAATCGATTTCTTTAAAAATAAAATAATTTTTTAATAATATGTTAAATTTAATTTATATTTTTTATATAATTTTTTGGGAAAAAACTCGTAATAATACACAATAAATTATTGCAAAATTATTGTTTAAAGTTACATTATTTTTTTTAAAAAAATTACTAATATATGGTACAAAAACTAATTAACTAGTAGTTTTAATCAAAAACTTTTAAACAATAATACTAAATTGAAGTGGATATGCAGAATATCGATTATGAAGAATTTAGCTCTGGATAACATTCTTTTCGAATTTGTTAAAATAAAATATGGTTCAAAAACTAATTAACTAGTTTTAATCAAAATAAATGTTAATTAAAAATAATTGTAAGGAAATGGGTTTTTGAAAAACCGACTTCAATTTCAGTTTTTGAAAAACCGACTTTAAAGTCGGTTTTTCAAAAACCGATTTCCATAGAAAATGAAAAAAAAACTAATATTTTTTTTTTTGAATCAATATTTAGGAAAATAACTCGGAGTTCCAAAAGGTAGAATTAGTATTTTATTTGTGTCATCATTTTCACCCAAGTTAACTTTTTAACGAATCAAAAAGCATATTTCATAATGAATTCTGTTCATCAGACTTCTGTCTTATTTTTCTTAAAATTTGCTGCCTCAAATTCAGCAAAATTTGTTAGGACTTCTTGTCGCTAACTTCATACCTGGACAATGATGATTATGTTTTACAGTATTTAAAATCTTCCTGAAGGCTGAATATTTAATATGCAGCATTTGCTAAGTAATCTAATATGCATCTTGTTCAAAGGATGAAATTTTAATAAATGCTTGATATCCATAGCATGCGTCTTGTATGGATCTCCAGGTTTCTTGACTTGTATCATCAAGTAAATAAGTCTGATGAATACCTCGCAAAGCTTTGTGATTTATGGTTATATTATGGAAAGACTCTTAGGAGCTTCAAGATAAATTTATCCCATACTTGGCCAAACCAAGAGCAATGCAATCCTCTCCGGTTTGCTCAATATAGAGCAGTCACATTAGCATCTAGAATTGTCAAAGCCGAGGCATAGGGAAGAAGGGGGTGCACTGAGCTGTACATTACCATCCAGAGTTGTCAAAGCTGAGGCACAGGGAAGAAAGGTGTGTGAGTAGAGCAAACTGCAGAGGATTGCATTGCTGTTGGTTTAGGTCCTTAGATTCAAGATGGTAATGTGACGGCCTTATATTGATTTTGCATTTTTCTCAGGTTTCTTATTTTCTCTTGTACATTAGATTGGCATGCTAATGTGTGCGTCCGAACAAGATATACCAATATGATTTGTAATCTGTCAGAGCTTAAGGCTAAGCATAAGCTCTTGCAATGTATCAATCCGCGTAACATTTCTCTCAACTCCGCAGAACAGAAAATTGTCTATTGTCTTATTTTTGTGAATTTTTGGAGTAGTTCAAATTAAGTGCTCTGCCTATGGTAGTACATGCTATTTTACACATTAAAGAAACAAGTAGGACACCGGGATCCAATCCAGACATATTTCTAGACTTAACACCGTTCAAATGCAATGCAGATTGCTGGTGATCATTGTAAGGAGTGTGATTTCCCAACTCTGCAGATTGCTTGTGATCAATGGACAAAGCTCGCAAATTGATCCGAGTATTGGTTTACTATTTGGAAGCTGTTCATGGCAAGCAGAGTTATCAAGCTTTAAACTAAACGTGCAATAACAGAATCATTCAGCCTCTTGCATCTGCTTTATTTTAGTTACTGTATAGAGATGATTTTCTTGTACAGAAAACTAGGCTAGTGTACTGCGCAATGAAATTAAGATCTGATCATTTTCAAATGATAATTACATCTTTGTATAAATCACTGGGACCATTATTATAAGCAAAGATAATACACAAAACAATAGCAGTCTTCAAATATTCAGTTGGACATTATATAACTTGTCATTGGATCATTGACCATTAACAGAATATGGATTCTTGAAACCTCTTACCATAAGGTTGTAAGAAGTACATAGCAAGGACACTAACTAATTCAGGTACAGATTTCTTTTCAACAACAATGGTTACTTTATCCAAGACGATGATCTAACTTATCTAATATACATTCACTCAATTACTGCTATCACTATTGTTGGTATTGTTGGTGGCCTTGTTATTACTAGTGTGATGGTTGTTACTGTTTCCAACCCTCCTACTCTTGAGCTGTGAAAGCTCCAACTGCGTCTTCATGAAGAACTGCATTCTCTGCAATTCCATCTCTTTTGCAAACTTCATTCTTTGCTTCTCCATGTCCACTAATTGTTGAAGCTTCAAAGTCTCAGCTTGCTCATAAGCTTCCCCAAATTTAAGTATAGCTTGAGTCAACTCTCTCACTGAGTTTCCCCAGTTCTTGTCCCCCACAGTTCCTTTTTCTTCTCCACCATCTTTACCCCTATTCATTCCAGGTTCCATCCCACCTCCCAAATTCACATGTTCTTGCTGGTTCCTTGGCCTCTTTCTTTTATATGTTCCAGGTGGCAAGTCATCAGCTGAATCAAGTGAGGGCTCACGTTCAGACTCCTCCTCATCGGTATCGTCCCGGGGAGGCTGCCGTTTTCGGAACAGCTGCTTCTGTTTCTGCTGTTGTTGTGGAAATTTCTCTTGCTGCTGCTGCCTAGACTGAGGAGCTGATCTATTTCCCACGGGAATTCCCATAGGTATTCTTTGATTCCCTGAGTATGGGACAACACCTGACGGCGACGTGCCTGCCACCGAGCTAAGCTTGGCTGACGGGCCAATGAGCTGATCAAGCCTCTCAAAGAAAGGCCACTTACTCGGGCCACCGCCGGTTGCGATCTTGGACTTCTCCATCTTATACTTCTTTTTAACCGTATCAATTCTGTTCTTGCACTGAATATCAGTTTTGGAGGCCTTCGTGTAATCTTCACGGCTGCTTACTATGTCGGCCACATCTTTCCAGTGTTTTTGTTTGAGATTTCCTCGGCTAAGCTCGAGATATCTTTCTCCCCAGGCGTCAATTAGAACCGCCGTGGCGCCTTCGCTCCAGCAATCTTCCCGGCCGCCGCCTCCACCGCTGTTCCCAGTGGCCTTTTGCTGCGGCGGCTGCTGCTGCTTCTGGCGCTGTATGGGTAAAGCCAGAGCTAATGCGTTCTGAGACTGCGGAACTGCAGCCACGGTCACCGTAATCCTACCGTTGGGACGAGTCGGCGGCGTCGGCGGCGAAGACCCCGGAGATCCGCTGGCTCCCGATGGATGTGACTGAACTTCTTCCTCATCTTCCATGTCCGTGTTGCCCGGATTTTTTCCGATCTGGTAAAAGCAGAAAGTAATCGAAGGGAATACAGCGAGAAAGAACAGTAGTGCGTGTGTGCGTGAGAGAGAATGAGAGGTAAGAGAGATACAAAGGAGGAGAGAACGGGCGTGCTAGGGCTTTGTTAGGTTGACCGGCGGAAAATAATGACGAGACGTTATTTTATGACACTGATGACTTTTGAACGGATGCATAAGTTATAGAGAATACGTAACCCCAAAATGGGGGTTAATTTTTGAATTTTATCGGCCGACGGAAAAGAAAAAAAACTGAAGGCGGGGGCAGAGTGGGTGGTGACGGCGTCGATTCAACAGCAACAGGAATGGAGAGGTGGGAGAAACACGTGGAGTGAGAAAGAGGGTTTGGTCCGAGTACTTGTTCGGATCTTATTGGGCTGATTACCGGGGAATCCGTCATCGGCGTGAAAGTAGTGAATAATAACTTTGGGTGCCCGTCTTCTGCCCATTGCCGGCTTGCTTGGTGGACCTTTCCCTGTTTTTGTCGGCTTAGAGTCTGACATCTTCGTAGTATTATTTTCTTTTTTTGTTTTTTTTAACGTTAATGAGTTGCAGGCACTGCTTCAGTATTTAGTATTTACTCTCTTTCTCTCTGCCTTTCTTTGGAATTCAATCAGCAGCCAGCCTGCATTAGTCGGACAAATGTTTTCTTTGTCGGTGAAGATGACAAAGTGAAAGTAAAAAAATGGAAACTAGGAAAAACTGATCCCACTCCAACCATTTGGGATTATCCGAGATAAATCGCATGTTTGTTTGTCGCGTAATACTAAAGGGAATAGATTCATTCATTATGAGTATTATCTTTACAAGTAATACTCTCCCAATTGGCAAAGTGTGGTTCGGTATTAGCGTTCTGTGAAATTTTGCAGCGTGACTGACTGACCCATCTAAACTTTCTTTTGGTCCTATTAGCCATTTGGGGTGAAATATCATCCGAAGCTCACAATTGCCATCAACGTTAAAATCATCACAACAAATTCGACCCATTCTATGTCAAAGCAGAAGCAGTCATTTTGCATGTGCGATGACGACGACGATGCATTTCCTAGTCAACAAAATACTAATACTAGTAAATATTGATGTATTGTATTGATGTTAATTTGGTTTGGGGTTGTTTCCAGCTATTCTGGGATACTACTGTACTGCTGTCCTGGCTGGATTGGTGAGAGCGTCAGAATCGAGTTGTTCAAACTACGCCCTTTTCACGTGGTGTCTGTGTCAGCTTAATCACATAAGTTTCCTAGTACCTCGTTAGCAGGCTCGGAGGTGGCAAGCAAACATTCTTAAACTTTGCAACTGCATTCTAAAGATCCCTTTCCACTTCCACGGCACTCTACATCTTTCTTGGGATTGGGAGTGGAGGTTTTGGGTTATATATCACGGGCCATTCTGTTGGGCTTCAGTGGGGTTTATTGTCATATCCTTGAGGGACCCACTACAAAAATTAACTTGTGTGAGGTAGAAGAACCCAATACTATATAAACACTTTATGAAAATTTCATACTTTTTATGTGAAAATTAAGAAAACCAAATAAGATCATGACAATCCACCACGCTCGCATATCGCAGAAGTGGTTGTCTCTGATACCATTTGTCATGTCCTTGAGGGAACCCTTAAATCTAAATGAAAATGTTGTTAATGAAAATAAAAACATCGCTGGAAAAGAAAAAGGTGAATGTGTTATAGTATCAAATAAAAACATAAAGAATAAAAATCGAAATCAAAAAGAAAAAGACACGGCCGAAAGACGAGGAGATCTTAGATCAAATCTCCCAAGAAAACAAGAAAAACAGAATTAGGAGTTCCCATCGTAATGCATAATTACTTAACATGTGGATTCACTGTAAATACTACATTGGCTCATTATTGCCAAGATAATGGCCTACTTCTTCACTTATTGCTTTTCTAATACATATTGGCTTTTAACTCGTATTTATTTTATCCATAGATTAGAAAAAATCATAAAAAAAGCTGAATGAATGGGTTAACAAAAGGGGCTGAACTACAATTTACCAACGCCCAAAGAAAATATTTTGTTGCGAATGAAAAAAATATTGAGGAATTATCATACGTAAAATCATAATTGTCGATCCGGGCCTTTTCCAAAGAAAAGGGGAATATTGTATTACAATAGAAGCAGAAATGATATGGATTATTTAAGAATCGAAGTCGATTTGCTTTATAAAACGAGTGAAGTGAGTTAGCGCCAATAAGCAATTTTCCCGTTAGCACTCTTTTCAAGCAAAAGACAGCAAATCAAGCTCCCACGACTCCGTGGGGTTTTGAGGGCATACAAAATAGGACCTTGCTTTATATCCCAATCCACATACAACTTCTCCATTCTGGAAAAGGAGCTGAAAAGAAACTTCCCGCCCAACCCACCACAAAAGCTAGTTTGTGAGGTAGAAAAACCCAATACTATATAAACTTTTCGTGAAAATTTCATACTTTTTATGTGGGAAGCAAGTGAAATCATGACATTTATGTTCCAAGAGTTTTGGTCTATGAGTCTACTACATTCATGGGCCAATAAGTAAACTCAGTCAGTCTTAAGTGGATAAAATGATTAGCAAATACGAATCTCTCCATTTACATTTAATTAGGTCTTACGATTCTCCTTGGCATATACGTTACCAAATGTTATGTGATTCTCTTTCGAGCCCAGAAACATAATTTTTTTAGCATTCATAGGCATATGTCTCTGTGAAGTTTGCTCCATAATATTTCCTGTTTTTTTGAGGAAGGGCTTTAATGCACGGTCAGCTCAGAATAAGTATCGAACTTACAACGGGTGAAACGAAACATTTATCGTTTATTCATCATATGCAGAGGTTTATAAACAAACTTTCAATAGGATTTCTGGTTAGTGAGAGAGGACACAAATTTATATTCAGGAAGGGACGATATTTAACGTACATGAAAGTCAACAAACGGGAAAGGAAAAACCTAACACAAAGCAATCAACTCTACTCATTGCTGCAGAAGCAACAGCACTGCATATACAATGCGCATACCTATTACAAAGTCCACTCTCCTGCTACATATTCAGGTTTATCTAACATCCCGGACTATAGGAATCCAAAATCACAGCTTTACAGCTATGAAGGAAGAGAATTTCTTCTTCATCTGGATCATCCTGGAACCTGCACTTTTATTAGACTAACTACTTTATACTTTACAATTACATACCTACTTTACTTTCCATACAGCAGCTCTATATTTACAGAATTTATATACACAAAACAAATTCCTTTCCTTTTTTAATCTATATACAAAAAAGGCCTTCGAGGGAGTTCACTTTCAGCTTTTTATGTTTTTCCCCCTCACAGAATTGTAACTTCTCAGTTCTCTAGGTACGGTCCAGAGCACTTAGTAAAATCCTGCAGCGTATTATCATGAAAAACCAACGTAAGAATCCGGTAAAATTGAATTATTACGATGACAGATCAGAAAATTTAAAGAATTCAAGAGGGACATTTCTGTTTCATCCAGCTTTTAATGATCTGTTGACCAAAAAATGATAATTGTTGCAATAATAGTGAACCGGAGGAAGAATAATAATAATAAATTAAAGTTTAGACGAAATCTAACAGAAGTTGGCGATTCTTGTCAGTTGTTGAAAACTCAGAAAATGTTGCATGCGTGATCGGAGCTTAGACACATAACTGAAATAATTAAAAGAAAAAGAGTAAAGGAAAGGAAGGAGCACCAATAAGAATCATGGGTTGCGGTCGGGGTTCTTGGGTCCCCGTGGTGTAAGGCCGACAAATTTGGTTTTTTCCTCGTCAATTTCTTGAAATGTCCACCATGACCAGGATCGCCCGCTAGTACAACAGTCAAACAACATAACGCAACCGATCATGCCATGCAATTAATTAAGATGATACGATACTACGCGAGATGAAATCAGGAAAAGCGCCGGCCAAGAGAGGCTTACGTGAAAGCGGGGAAGTCGGGGTGTTAGAAGCGGAAGGAGAAGAAGGGACAGACACGGAATCACCGGAAAAACCGTTGACATTTCGTGGAGTACCAGGATTGCTACGGAGGATAGTGATGCTCCGTGATATTGGGATTAGACCATGATCATCAACCGGCACCGCCGCGACCGGTGGAGGTGAATCAACAGCTGAAGAAGAACGAGAGCCCGAGAATGAATTATACTTGCGGAGTTTGCCAAGACCCGATTCAGGTGCAGGTCCGGCAAGCGTTTCGTCCCAGAGCTTGTGGAGGAAACCCATGATGGTTTCTTTGATTTCGCAAAAAGAAAAAAAATAAAAAAGAATGGATGTTTATTCTTTTGTAACAACCGCGATAAGGTGATGATCTCACTGACTGATGATCACTCCTTCTTACGTTATTGTTTTTTCCAATAGTAATACGTTGGTCATACCAACCGACAAACGACTGTTACAAAGAGAAGGAGAAGGGAAAGCGGAACGGGAATGAATGAGTTTTTTTTTTTTTTTTTTTTTTAAATTTTTGGATGAATGAATAAAGATGGAGAGTGGGTTGTGGCAGATTGGGGGAATTATAACAGGGATAAAGGTGGATGAGACTGATTCCGATGCCCTGGGAAATGGATGGCTCCTGCGAGTCGTCTGTTTCAAGTCAAAGATGCGGTGAAAGGGCCTGTGTAAGTTTTCAAAATTAACCAAAGCCACAGGTGAATTTGAGAAGCTATACTATATATAATATATTACGTGGAAATGTCGAATAGCACTGCCAAAAAAATCTACTATACATCTGCTGTACCATTATAATGCGATTCGGGATCGACCGGATAAGATTACACGGCTAGATTATACCAAGATTATGATATTAAATAACAAGATGAATTAGGAGGTAAGAGTTATAGTTTGAGGTCCGTAATACTATTGCAGATTCGCCTTTGAGATGTTTAAATAGAGGTCGAGGAGTTAAAATGTAAAATATTTTAAATTACTATTTATATATTCATATTGTGTATTAGATAAAAATATCAATTTTTTATATAATTTTATTTTATTTGTTACGTGTTATGTGTTGTCGCATTTACTTTTCCTCCTTGACTATTATATCAAACCAAGCTTAAAGAGAGCAATTAGTTGATATTGATGGTTAAATTATGTATAATTTATTCATTTTAATGAAATAATTACCATCTTGATTAAATAAAAAAAGATAAATAATATTTTAAAAATATATTTTTATACTAATTAATATATTTTCTATATTATAATAATTATTTTTAAAAAATATAAAAACGTAATTTATATACAAAAACTCGCATTTTGTGTTGGCAAGGCATTAATTTACAGGATCGCCGTAAAAATTAAAAAAATGGGTTTTTGGTAAGTCATGATCAAATGTTATGTCATTTCAATAGCTCAGTAGCCTCAGTGGAAATCATATTTTCCCATAATATTAAAAAAATAATATAAAAATATCCAAGGATTGAGGGATATCTGGGTTGGATTCGGGGAGGTGGGCAACCTGTCCAGGGGGTTGTCCCTCTTTTTTCACTTAAACACGTTATCGGATAAGATTGAAGAATGAGAATGAAGGCGAAAGTGTACCTAACCTACTCTTACAGTACAAAATTTGAGGTGAATGGGACCATATTTTAACCTAAAGTGACATGGATAGCCCAAATTCTTCAATGCTCATTCGTGTACTTTATTATTACATTTTAAAATGTACTTTAATGCAACACAAAAAAAAAAATGATTCCAATTGGGGATTTTTCCTTTTTCGTTTTGATAGCATCGCTGTTTTTTTTTTTTTTAATTTTAAATTTCTCTTTTAAAACCAAAGAAAGTGAATATAAAGTTTATGTAAGTTAATATAGTCAAAAAAATTAATAAATATACGAATAAATTACAAGAAAAGCTATTGTAGAAAACAAATTTTCATATTTTTAGTGAGCAATAAAAAATTTCAATAATTGAAAATGAAGAGCCAACATTATTCTCAACGTTAAATTTTCCCTATTCGAGGGTCTAGTATTCAACTATCAATTGCTTCCTCTCTCTCTCTCTTATTTATTTGTTGAATTTTAAAAAAAAATATATATATATATATTATTCAGTTGCTAATTTGGTAAGAGTTTTGGGCACCACCATGAGATGCTAAGGCCTAAGAAATTCTTTGAGTTGGCCCTGGAACGTCCAGCAGGCCCATATTAGACTCTGAATGAAGGCCCACTGTCGTCACAAATGGATCCAATGTATGGTTTTAATTTGAAAAATGGAAACATTCTTGTCTCCCCATCTTTCGGAATGGGCTGATACCTCAACTCTTAAAAATGTCCACATCCTTCTTGGTATTTAAAACCAGCCCAAGTTTTGTTGAGACACGATCCATTATGTTCCATAGATCACTTTTTGGTTATAACTGTTACTCTGTTACCATATTTGGATATTTAAAAAAAAAAAAAGAAAAAAAGAGTAGAGTAGTGATATTTTTAGTGATTTTAAAAGTTATAATGACTTTTTTATTAATTTATATTTTTAAAGAGTGCAATAACTGAATTTTGTTATTTCATACATACCAAATTAGTCGTTATAATTTAGAATTATAAAAAGTTATTAAAAGCATCATTATTCAAAATTATATTACTTCCTTCGTCTTAAAAAATAGAGTTTACTTAGTTTATATACAAATTTTTGTTAATTAATATGTGCAATACATTTAATATACAAACTAAATATATAATTTTATATTTTTATCGTTACTTTCTAATTATGAATATACACAATTATTATTAATAAGAATATTTTAAAATTTTAGTTTGAAAATAATTTTTTTCGAAACAAGAAAGATTTCAAAAGTAATTTTTTTTTTTTAGAAAAAAAAGTATTGCTTACTAAAAATTTTGTTATGTAATTTGACTAAATGTGGATGGAATTAACTCTAATAGATTTTTTTTTTTTTTTGAAAAAATACTTGTTTCATTATAGCCCTACACTATTACAGGAAAAAAGAAAGAAGGAGATGTACCTATACTATTACAATATAAGGGTCTTATACTATTACAAAATTTTTGTGACAAATTATCACTGACAAGATTTAAATATCTTAAAAATTAACCACCGTGCCACTAGCTATTTACTAACTCTAATAGATTTAGTTAAAAGGCTTTGGGTAAAGGCCAAAATAAAGTTGGAGAGAGTGAAAATGCAGGTTAGCCGGCACAAGTAGCGAGTTGCGCAAGTTGAGTAGGATATATCATCACAGCTCACATCACATGTTAGCCGTTTCTCGCTTGATGGGTCATTTATTTTATTTTATAATCACCCCTCCATTTCGTTGTCAATTCCAAAAGGCCATGAATTGAAGGTGGGGATTGGGTGGGTTGGGGGGGTGGCTGCCTCGTAGTTTGTGTCCCTCATCAAACCAAAAAGTTGACCAGTGGATTCCTGCATTTTGGCCCTTCTTATCACTCCAGTTCAGGTGCCGGCAACTTGGTCACTTAAAATTAATGACTTTTGAATAAATGGCGACACGAATAAAATTTATTAAAAAAAAAAATTAATATTAGTGATTAAATTAACATTTAAGTAATAAAAAATTAATGACTTTTGATGTCTAAATACCATAATTATTATTTGTGATTTTTATTACATAATGTGAAGTCGATCATTTAATTATTTTATTAAAATATTTTCATTTTGTTCTGTCACTTAAAAAGTAATTAACATTTTTAAATAATACTTAGTGATTTACTTAAAATTTTTCATACTTTATGCTATTCAAATCAAAGTATAAGCTACTAATGCTGACTATTACGAAAATGACTTTTACATTTTTTTCTCTAACTATTAAAATATCTCAATTCATCAAATTGTATTTTACCTACTCATGTGTATTCAACAACAATTCCAATGTCTTTATTTTTCAGGTATCATTACTCGTAATAATTATATTAGTAATGAATGACATCTCACCTTATGGGATTGTCACATTACGTTCTATTTATGGTAGTACCAAAGTCGACAGATTCCAATGCTCAATTACAACTAATAGCACCACTACAACATTTTCCATCTCAATTGGATTTTCTCAATAAGGTAGATAGATTCCGTGTTTCAATCAAAATCTCACCAGAAAAGAAAGTCGTTTTGCTTCCCATGAAACCAAAATGGCACGCCATATCCTCTACAAAAGCTGTCTTACATCCGCCACAGTACTAAAATTGAGAACAGCGCAATAAGTTCATTTTTCTTATTGCACCCGCACATGGAAGAAATACAATCGCTCCCTCATATATTGTGGCTTAAATTGCCATGAAACGAGTCAGATTCTGCCATCTTCATCATCATTGCTGCCCACTCTTCTAATCCTCCCAAATTCTTCACCAACGAAATGAACCTGGTGGAGTCAGCTTGGGACTTTCTGGGATGATCAAGAGAACAGATATTGCAGCAATCCGGCCCTTGGTGCAATTCGCCATCATCGAGAAGATATGTTAGAATCCTCCTTGGAAGAGGGGGCATCACGATCAAAAGAAACCCTCCGCTTCCTGCCATTCCTCCTACTTCCCACGCTTGATTGTGTTCTTGCTCCTGTCATTCCTCTTCCCCTCCGGGTACCTTCCTGATGTTCCGACTGTCATCAAATCAGTGCGAAATATTAGCCCAAAGAGAGGGAGCAGCAACAAGAAACAGAAAAGCACAACACTAGCACGGTATTAGATATGATCACATGATAATGATGACCAGAACCAACCCCTATACAAAATCCTTCAAATTGAGCAACTGAGGGGTTAAAGCTAATTGGACTCGTTCCAGATGAATGCCTCTTGTTGTTAGCGCGGTGACTCTCACTGCAAGATGCATGAGACGAAGTCGAACAGCTAGATGGTGTTGCACTTCGAGAAGAAGAAGAAGAAGAAGCAAATGCCTCAACATCACTCTGGAACATCTCCTCAAACAACTCTTGCAAATCCTCAAAGCTCTCTTCTTTATTTTCCTGTCAATGCAAGAACTACATTTGAAAACCATACCATTAATTCAGCCACAGGTCAATGCCAAGAAAAATTTGGCATAAACGGTCAAACCAACCATTCTGGATAATTCTGGATGAGTTAGACAGAACACTTGATTGGTAATTAATATACAAACATTTCAAGAACTCAATAATGGACTGTGTGGGCTGAAGGGTCTGGTTAAAGAATACATCTTCATCCTGTTCTTCTTCTTTGAAGGACATCTACCCACTTAACCACAATACTAAAATAAAAAAGGGAAGCTAAACTGCCAGTGGCATTCCCCTTTCAAGTTCAAATTTCCACTCATCTCCGTGCCCCTTCTTCTCTTGCAGGATGGTTTAACATTATGCTCCCTTAAAGCACCGTTAAAGGACATGTGACCTGCAGCAGACCTACAAGATCCTTGTTCTGAATGACAACACCACCAATATTTTGATGCCCTTCAATTAACGATTCCAACGCAAGGGGAAGTAAGCTAGCCATAAAACTAGCATAAATGACTAAAAGCGAAGGGCTACTCACGTTTGATTTGTTTTGACTCATCATGGCTGCCATTTCGTTCAAAAACTCTCCCATTCCCTGCATTGCATTGATTGACAAAAGTACTAACTTCAGTAACAAAAAGGAAAAAATCATCCTAACAATAAGCTAGCAGAAGTCATTCATCCAAAAGTTCATACAGAATTAGCATATGATAACAAGTGGGAACAACCAATTTACATACAGAACAGTCCACGGCAAACATGCCCCACCGACCACAAAAATTACCCTGTTCCAGTTTTGCACTATGGTACTGTCAACGCAAATACTGAAAACAATTCTTTAGCGAAAAGCTCACATTTTTAAGGTTTTTTTTTTTTTTTTTTTGGGGTTGGTCGCGGATGATTTATTTTCTACAGTCAAATTTACTATTCTGTCACACATTCAGCACCATTCAGCACCAAAGTTAAAACTTTTCTGCACGGAAGCAGCAGACATTCTAGTCGGTGATTCCAAGATCAATAAATAAAAAACAAAAATTGCATGACTGGACTATTGAAAACTGTGCGCAAAAAATACATTCCGTCTTCATGGAAGAAAAAGGAGAGGTAAAGAAGAGGAAGGGGCGAGTACATTTTCGTCGTCATCATCATCAGAGTCGTAAACTCCTACGTCGTACAGAAATCTTTTGTTGGCGTCCGAAAGTACTGTCAAACACAGAAACATCTCGTGAATAAAGATTAAAGGTCTGCCAAAGTACCCATCTCACCCACTCTACCGAGGTTATATCCAACTCATAAAATAAAACAAAGCAGAATATCCCATCCCATCCCATCCCATCCCACAAAGAAGTACAGACGTAATGTCATTAAAGTTTACTACTTTACAAAAGTATTTCCGATTTTTCTTAAATCAAAATACCATATCGCCAAATGAAATAAAAAAATAATACCAGAATACGCTTCTTGGATTGCCTGAAATTTCATCTTCGCCTCTTCCACGTGCTTTGGATTTCCCGAGGCCGAGCAACGATCTGGGTGCCATTTCTATATCAAAAAGAAGAAAGTCCCCATTACAGGAAAAATAGAAAGGAGAACTTTTGTTGAAAGTTCTTTAGGTAAATTTTTTATGAGACAAAACTTGGTAACTAAAGAAGCAAACGAACATCGTTTTCGATGCTTCTACACCACCGTCACTAGCACAAGGCAAAAATCAACCATTTTCTCAATAGTTCCATAAAATTCTCCGCTCTAATACTCAACATATGGTAGAAATTTCTCCAAATCAATGTTCTCAGCTAAAATACAGTAAACTGACCATTTAAAGAAAAGGAAAATTGCAATTCTTTTTGCACATCCATGACATTGTTTCAGGAAAGAAGTTTTACTTCCCCAATAGAAAATTATAAAGTACAATGGTATCAACTCTGACCAGGGCAAGCTTCTTATAAGCATTCTTCAGCTCAGCAGCACTGCATTCCTTGTTCAACCCCAAGACAGCATAAAAATCATTTCTTTCATCTCCCTTTGCAGCCATTCTTTGGGCCAAAAAAGAGCCTCAAACTTTAGCACGAAATACTATATCAACGACACCCCACCTCACGAAACGAAAACTGATCAAACCCAAAAAAACAAAGATGAAAGACCCTCCTGACTCGTTTCTTGTCGACAAATTTATAAATTTTTAACACCCCAACAGAATCCCCTTATAGGCAATTATGGGTTATTTAAAGGGGTAGAGAAGAAGATCTACATATTTCAATTAAGGTTGGACACGGAACCTTAGCATGGAGAGGAGGAGCGAGCCAGCATGACAAACAGCGCCGCACTCCCTGCACGCTAAGGCTACAGAAACCTCCAGAAACAGAGGGCGTATTTATATGGTGGGAATTTAAAAATTAGGCAAGTTGGGGAATTGAGTAAAAACTTTTCTGGTGGGCTGGATAAGGATTGTGTTCCTTGGACGGCTAGGATTTGATTGTAGTGGCTCCAGAAAGTTCTGTATTAACTGTTTTCGGACTGTTTTCTTTTTTGTATTTTTGATTTGATGGCTACCGATGATACTGATAAAGATAATAATAGTCTTCATTATTATCGTTGTTAATATTAACAAAACCTCTGTGTTTGTGTGTGTGTGGGGCTGGTTTTATTAAACACTAAAAGGTAAAGTGTAGGTGGGCCTAGAAATGCTAAAACCGCAGTTAGGTTCAAATTTGTAATGCTTTGCTTCCGAAAACTGACTATATACAGAGGGATACTATTTTCAGTTTATTTAAGTTGTTATTAAGAAAGAGCAGAAAAGGGTGTCTAATTCTTACCTTAAAAATCACTCCAAGTTGGAAAAATTGAACCTTCTCATGCTGTGGTAGGCTGTGATCAGTAGAGACAGACAAATCAGTCTCTGGATTTGACCATGACTTGCATGAAAGCGTGAGCTATTATGGATGTGGATTGTGGAACAAATAGTTGGAGTGGAGAGCCACCTTTTTAGGGTCTGCTAACTTTGATTTTCCCCAAATATCCAGGATTAATCAACACGGGTCCAAGTCCAATTGTCCAGAAATTTACAGATAAACTGCTGTAGACTAGTTGATAAATTTTATAAACCTTGATAAATTTTAGTACTGCACTTCATTTGACAGAGCTTTCTGACAGCAAACATGATTGTTCTTAATTCTAGGAATACGACATAATCTGCCTGCGGTGTGATGTAAGGACTAGGACTAGGAGCTCCGTAGAGACATGTTCTGTGCGACTTTTCCTTGCGTCGTGCTCTCTTTAGTCACAGCACAGTAAACAAGTGGAAGAAAGATAGTTTTAGAAGCTGAGAGCCTGAGACTACTATCAACTTGATGCTGCAAGTGCTCTCAAGAGTCTCAACTGAACTAAGCAAGCAATCGTTTAATTTTCCAAATACAATTACATATGTATGTGCAATGTTCCCAATCCAACTTGCTTAAATGACCCGATCCCACCAGGCCACCAGAAAACAAAACCAACCCCTCATCTAGCTAAAAGTTTTATCACTTTACAAACATTTGTCCCATTCATTCATTTCATACTATGGTTCAATGACTTGGATTTCCTTTTTCCTCTATTATATATATATTTTTTGCAATAATAAACTTGGAACACTTGTGAACGTGGTTGTGGTTGTGGTTGTGGCTGTGGCTGATTCCCATCTTATTGTTCTTTACATGGTTAAGATTTTTTAGGACCTTCTCTTCCTACACCACCAGTCACCAAATTCTCTAAACTAGCAAATTGACCGGAGGATCAAACTCCACTGATTGATAAACAACCCTGTGTGGTCCATAGTTCAGTCATTTGGATTCGTGGGACCATTACAATTTAGAAAGCTTTTCTTCCTAACGCCACTTTTTGACAGGCGTCGTAAGGAAACGTATGTACTTGGCTTCATCTCTGTTGTATGACAGTTGAAGCCTCGAGCCAGTTGAAGTGGTCCAAAACTTCCGTAGGCTTTAAAATGTCGAAATGCCCACGTGATTTTCAGCCAGAAAGGCTATGAAGCTGCTGAAATTCACGAGACTAAATCAGTATTGTATCCCCTGGGCATGAAAGTACGAACTAGTAGTGCACAGTAAAGCATTAATTCTTCCTTTTTTCTGGGCCTGAAAGTAAAGAAAGATCTTTTCCCAAATTCGTCAATGCTCTACAGAACTATGCTTGACGACCACACCTTGAAACCACCAACCAGCATCTTTCTCCCGATAGAGAAAATACAATGTTCATTCATTGATGCACAATTTGTGCGCCACAGAATCAGGAAGGAGAGAGAAAAGATCTTGATCCTCACAAGAGAACCGCAAAGAAATATATTTCATTAAAGTATAACCAAAGTGTTCGTGGTCATTCTTTTTCATGCAATATGGAACGATTGTCATTGCATCCCCCTTTAAACTAGCCCTTTATGATCTGCTAAAAAGTTGATCACAAATTCTTTAAATCTATGGTCTTTCAGATGCATAAGCCAAGTGTAGGTTTACCGTGATTATTCTGAATGATGTAACTATATGAAGAAAACCACTTTGATATACTCATGAGCAAATCAAACACATTAATTCAGATTAGACAACTGCAGAACTAGCTCGTATGATACAGTGTGAGGGATAAAATAGTCCATCTCATTGCAGCCGTAGCTGCAACAATCAGTTCTCCGGCAAATTGGCTGTTATGCATGAGCACAATATGGAACTTGTTTTCGGTCAAGCTTCCCCGTAAATTTATGTGTGCTACAAAAGTTATTTATACTAAATCACTGTGTTTGCAAGGCTTTGATCCATTCAATTTCCACTTGAAAATCACCTGGACCAGTTCTGGAACCTGGAACTCCACCTCCTGCATTGACGGATAGTGACATGCTAACAACTCTGGACGGATTCATCTCCAGATTTGCATCAATAACACTGCCTCTCCATGTTGGCACATATCGAGCAATAGGTATCTGCAAAGCAGATTGTAATCATAATATAGATGCCCTGAGAAACTTCCTCCTCTACCTCAGAAGTTCAGCATGTAATCAATAAACCATATGGGACAAAGCATAATCTTCAAGAAAGAAACCACGCCAAAGGACTTGCCTTAGCTATATACCAGTTGTCTTTAGGTACAAAAACAAATGCTTGCCATGAGTTATCTTCAAGTTGTGCCGGAGAATTTACCCAATTTTCTGTATAAATCTGCAATCAAACTCGTGTAAAGCTCAGAAACATCCTTCCTTAACACTTGTATATACACATATTCCCCCCTCCCTAAATTTATACAGTTCAACACCCAAAAGAAACCAACAGGTAGCTTGGCATCAGGAAAAAAAGCCATTGGTTATAACTTTTTAGTCAGATATGAGATGGGGAACTCACTGTAGAAATATAGGATCTCCCATCTCCTTTGAGTTTCAGGGCTATTGTATCATATGATTCCAAGTCAATAAATCCATCAAACTGCAGGGAAAGAAAAATTATAAGTACAAAGCTACGGTAAGGGAAAAAAAACAACTGACAAAATACAATTGGATGCATTCATTATTATTGATTATCATCTATTGCTAAAGAAGTTGGAAAAGCATCCACCTTTTTAGAACGCATTCCACAAAAGCCACTTCGACTAATATTCCATCTTGAATCCTCAGCAATTTCAGTAGAAAGGTTCCCGGAAAATATTCCTATATAAAAGAAAAGGCATACAATATGAAATCAAAATAAATTTCTAAAGAGAAAATTCCAAATGCTCAAGTAAACTCAGTTAATGATGCTAATTCTGAGTTGTTCACAGCAGATAACATATTTATTTAATGCTTCAGAATTAAAAATGTTTTCAAGCTAATCTAAGACTTAAGTTATCAATCAGTTTATCTGCCCCCAGGAAAGTAATTATGGGGAATGACGAAAAAATGTGCATTTGAAGAAAAACATAAAAACATTCTCATGTATGATGAGGGTGTGCAGGATCATATACCAGTACTAGTTGCTGCACTTCCAGCATCCTTGATTTCTAGAGATGCTGTGGACAAACCTGGCCAAGTTGTCAACACCAAATACATGAGTTCCTTCCACCCAAAAAAATAAAAAAAGAAAAGAAGGAAAGGACAGCAAGTTGTGCAATGAATCATCAGCGTCAAGCTAAAAAAATGAGAAAGAAAAAAAAATGGGTGAGTTTCTGGAATAGTCAGATTTCTACCAGCAAACTAAAACATTATTTATTTACATGAAGTTCTACATATCTGTTACTCTATACATAAATTGGAGTTTGTAGCAGAGTTTCATAGAACAAAGAAATGTTAACATGAATCTAAAGAATTGATTCAATAAGCTGTCGACAAAAAGTTTGGTTTGATTTGTGTATGCAAATAGTCTACTATCCAAAAACGAACTGCAGAGATATCAAATTATTTTAATACACACCTCCATACTCAGAATCTGAATATAGATGCCATCTTTTGAGCTCTTCCTTAGAATTGAAAGCGAATATGTATTTCTCACTTGGGGGAGTCCACTCATCAACATTCCAGGTTAGAGCTACAAGGCATGAAGAGAACAAATAACTCAAAAATGATGATGAAATAAAAATTGAAATAGCATATTACTGGTGCATAATTTACACCCAGACACCTATTTTTTATCACCAAAGGCTTTCATAAATTAAAGAAAATAAAACATGCTGGAAAAAATACGTATATTCAGCAATCAAACACCTGCTTGAACTACAGAAGCTTCATCAAACAAAACCCTCACTGAACAAAACCTCTTCCTCATGGAAATTTACTAAAGTACAGAGAAAGGCCATCTGCAACATCACTTGATTTAAAACAGCCGATACAATCTTAAAGACCATAATATCACCCTTTCTGGAAAGCTTATCATGAATGCGTGCTTATGCCCCTAGAAGAAGTTAATAGAGAATCAGTTCCTTGTAAAGCAGTTCCTTGTTTCATTCGCCTGGAAGTGATACTTTCATCTGTTTTAGCTGGGAAAATAACTTGTGGCCCTGCAAAGCATGGAATAGGAAACAAATGCTACATGTCTCCGAGACACACATTTATAGCACTTAAACCATCCAAATGGGCGGGCAGAGTGGTGGCCACTTTATTAATTGCCATAGCAGTTTGACAGAGGATAACCAAGAAAAAAGAATCAGACAAAACATAATATGCCAAACCATATTACCATAGATTGACTCAATACGTTATTGATGATGAAGGCAATGTTAAAGTAATGGAAGGACTAAAGGCCATAAAGCAATGATATTGCTCACTTTACAGGCAAGATCAGATTAATTTCAAATGATAAAAATACCTTTATACTGAAAAAAGGAGAAACAGACTTGTAGGAAAAATTGCTCTAAAACAGCAAGCAACGGGAAATGCGAAACTATCTAAGTGCTACCTCGTTTAGTAGCATTAACAGAAGCCTGCCATAATCCACGAAACCTTGACATTCCTACTGGCACTTTAAAACACCCTAAAACATGAAAGGTAATGACAAATTCAAAATTCTTGCTTCCTGTGAAGAAAGCTAAAGTAGTCAGCTTTTAGGAACAATGGCAGCGTCATCAAGAAGAGACCTTTAAACATTTCTTCAGGAGTAAACTCACCAAAAACAATAGGACAAGACCATAATCGAAAAAATTATCATAAAAAGAACAAAATCCCAAGTCACAAGTACAAAAACTTAAATTTCAAATATCAAAGATGAAAACTTCGTGGTTAATATAAGGAAAAAAACGGATGTTAGATATTCTAGTCATTGAAAAACAAAAAAAAAAAACGTATGTAAAATAGATTCAGATAGCATAATTTTGCAGTACTGAGACAATTCAGGACAAAGTAAAGGAATGAAATCAGATTCCACTTCCTGCTGAAAATAATACTCACGAAATGTTAATAAGATGTGAATTGGGACAGCTGCGGAAGAAGATGGAAAAAGGAAAACGATATTCACCTCGGGCACTGCACCTCCGTCAACCGCGGCGGTGCGCGAAGCTGAAGCGGCGAGGACTGGATAGTGAAAAGATTTTGCTGAGGAAGAGGACGAGCTGCTGATCGATCGGCAATAACAATTTTTGCAAAATTATGAAAACGGCCCACAAATTTAGTCTGAATACTTGAAATAGTGAACTTTATTTACCCTCTCGCACACAAGTCCAATTAAATAATTTTCAAACCCAATTTTAGTATATTATGAATGGATTATTTTTGAAAATGAATTTTCACATTTTTAAATGTGAAGGGTTGAGGTAGAAATTATTTTTAAAATATAAAAATAGTTTTGAAAATATAAAATTAAATTTTAAAATACTATCTATACGCACACTAGTTGCATTTTTTTTTAATAATAAATAACAAGAAAATAGACACAACAAGATTAACATTGAAATTGAAAGATAACAAAAAAGCATTCAAATTTAAGTATCAACAATATTAAGAGTTTCAAGTTGTAAACCATGATCACTGTTAGGATCTAAGCTAATAGTGATAGATATCATCAAAGTCCTTTTTTTAAAAAAAAAAAAATTAAAAGAGTTTCATGATACGTTTGCTACACTAATATGTTTGCATTAGATGTAAGAATGCAATCCTTCATACAATGGATTATCCAAAATTTATAGGAAATAGTAAGAAGAAAATAAAATGAAAGAAAGGATAAATCATTCTATGTCTATATGAATAGCATTTTAAAACGTGTTTTAACATATTTTGAAATAGTTGTTATAAAAAAATTAAAAAAATGTATTGAAATATGTTTTGAAAACCTGTCTACTAAATCATCCTCTAGTAAAACCAACAAGCAATGATTAATAGGTCTCCCTTGGATCCGAGGATTCTACATTCAAAACAAGAGAAACAAAACTGCAGTGGATCATAACAAGGCAAAATAACAAATAATGAAGCATTAGATTGTCATTTGTGTGGATACGGCAGGGAGTCTCCTTCCAAATGGCAGCAAGCTTGCCATCTATAGTAAACTAATGCCATTTTCAAGAATATATCTTGTCCTCATTCATTGCTTCACCAGCCATAACTATCCCATATCAACGTCAAGCGGAAGAAGAGCTTATCAAAATCTGACGCTGCCCTTATAATATATGTCATCGATGAGGGATAAGGTTGTATAAACTCAACTTTTAACATAATCTAAAACTTTTTAAGAAATGGGATCAAAAGCTAGCAGATTGAGCAGGTGCATGAGGAGAATTGGTGGGATAAAGCGTTCAAGGGAAGCACGAGGTCCAGCAGGGACCCCAAGAGGTTATATTCCGATTTCGGTTGGTATGAATGACGAAACCAAGATTTTCATGGTGCATACCAGGGCCTTTTACGAAGCAGAATTCTTGGAGCTTCTGTGCATGTCAGCTGAGGAATATGGATTCTCTAATCAAGGCGTTTTAAGGATCCCTTGCGAAGCTAATGTCTTCGAGCAGCGCATGATTATTGATAAGAAGGCCGCCAGGACTAATCCAGTTTCAAGGGACCTGAAAATTAGTCCTAGACCTGGTTGCACACGTTGATTAAGCAAAAATTTTAAGGTTGGGATGTTTCTTGCATGATTCTAAGGTGATGATGACTGTGATGGAACGTTGTGGTTTGAGGTAAGTGTTTGCCAGGAGTAGCACGACATGCCCAATTCCATGTTGTTCATTCACTAAATAAAACTATTCAGGGCACACCTTGTATTATACTCATTTTTTGATTGATTGTATTTTATCTGTATGCTGTAGAGTAACAAACAATTCTTGGAGGTAAATTATGTGTGTAATATCAATTGTACAAAATGCATTTTGTGTACATGATCTGATTGCGGTATAGTGTAAAAAAATAAGTGTATTTTGTGTACATGATCTGATTGCGTGATTTGTTATATATTCCTAAAGTATTGTCTAAAAAAAATAAATAAGTGACTTTAGTTTACAATTAAATGAATGAACATTAAGAGCTCCTGTAAGAATTGATTCGATTGTTGTAATTTAGGTAAAATCCTTTTAAGATGTTAATAATTAAAATGATATGATCTTATTTATTGATGATATTTGTTAATTCATTCTAAATTCAAAGTGTCATTTTACTTTGTTGAATGTTTAATGTGCTACTGTCTAGTCAAGCAGTTTTCTCTCCATCTCATAAGATTTTATTTGCCAAAGAACCAAAAAAAAAAAATATGAAACGAAAATTATAAATCTCGCGAGCCAAAATCCTAGAGTCATCCTTACAAAAATGTAAAAATCAAAGGGGGGAAAAGTAAAAAACATTAAAAATTTATTTTGACAGCAACATATTACATACATAGAACGGTTTGGAATTTGGAAGATGAAGTGGCAGAAGAATGGTATCGGAAACTAAAATGATACGTGGCCGCATTACGTGAGACGAGTGGCACCAGCAAGTGTCCCAACCCAATTTGGTTTGTTTATTTTTTGGGAATTTTTTTTTTTAATTAGAAAGTATAAAATTTTTTATGGGAGTTTAAATATTTTTTCCCCCAATAAATTCCTGAAAAAACAGTAACAGAGTGAAGCGTCTTACCCGACTGTTCTAGACTTTATCCCCAAAAACGTCTCGAACATTCATCCAAAACCCTTTTAAATCCAGCCCGGTCTCCTCCCTCGCTTCCCCGATTAAAGCTGAAGTTACACGATCGACATCTTTCGATGAGATCAGGCCCTTTAATTTGCAGAGCTGAAGAAGTATTGCATTACCACTACACTTTCTCGTGCTAAGTTAGGATTAAGAAGATGAGCACTGTGGTGGATGCAATGAGCCCTCTTTTTGGTCTCCCCGAAACCATTGAGAAAATGATCTTCAACGCGCGTGCCCGTGGCCATGATGATACCCACAGTGAGGGCAGCGGAGTGGGTTCAATCCCAGTAGATATTCTTGATTGCCCCAAGGAGTACATTTTCTACATGGATGTTCCCGGCTTATCCAAATCCGACATTCAGGTAAGTTCATAATAGTTTTTCCTGTTGGACCTTTTCTTTCTGTTTTTCTTTAATCTCAAAGTAAAAGAATTGCAGGGAGATTTAGGATGTGGGATGGAGTCTGAAGGTGTGTTGTTGGTGTGTTTCATGTGTAGGTGACTGTGGAGGATGGAAACACGTTGGTGATTCGAAGTAACGGGAAGAGAAAAAGGGAAGATGGTGAGGAGGAAGGTTGCAAGTACATAATGCTGGAGAGAAGGGCACCCCAGAAGTTAATGAGGAAGTTCAGATTGCCTGAGAACTGCAATGTCTCTGCTATTACTGCCAAGTGTGAAAGTGGGATGTTGACTGTTATTGTGGAAAAGCATCCTCCACCTCCCAAGTCCAAGACTGTTGAAGTTTCCATTTCCTGATTCAGTAAAGTTGCACGGATCGTCATGTATGTCAAATGGAGATTTAGTTATTGTTTCGCTAGTTCCTGTCGTCTTGGCTTCGACGTATATATCAAGGTGAAAGCTTTATTAATGTAATTTCTGTTTGATTTGAAGAGTGGAAAATGTTCTACTTTTAGCTACTTGGCCTTTCAAATTTGGCAATTAATGGATATAGTCGCTGCCAACAGAACTGATACATTCTCATCAATCTATCTTCTCATCAAAGGACGATTTCTTTTCTCATTTCCAAAATTGGCAATTACTGGCTACGGTCCCTGCCTTGCCTTGCAGCTAGAAGAAAAAATTATCATAATATAAACGGGAAAGTCGACATGGCAACCAAAATCAGGAAGGGATGAGCCCAATCACAAATGACACTCAATGAGCACCCGTTCGTGCATTCGACCAGTTAATTATAAAATGTCTATAACTTCGTGGATCCAAGCTCATTCAGACTTCTTCCTCCTCTTCTTTTTGGTTGTTAGCTCCTTCTCGTTAATTTTTGGACTATCCTCGTAGATGAGGTGCTCATAATCTTCAATGCTTGCAAAGGGGGATGCGGAAGTATGTTTATGTTTTTTACCTTTCCTTTTCCTACTATTGGAGTGGTTGTCCACTTCATCAATTTCGTCATCCTCTTGTCCCAAGGCAATTTCTTCATCATCATCATCATCACCTTCGGAACTAATCTCAACATCCTCGAGTTCTTTACTAACAACATCAGATGGGAAATCCATCTCTTCATCACTCGCATGACCAATCAAATCATCATCTTCATCATTTGCTACATTGTCTAAATCATCATAGTCGTAATCTCCATCCCTTACTAAATTGGGGTTTGAGGAATCCAACATATTTTCGATCTCGTCATCATCGCTTTGATCATCTTCACCATACAACTCTTCAGCAGCCTCATCCTCTGCCAACTTCTTCTTTTTCTTCTTCTTCTTCAATCTATTGGAAGAATTCAATTTGTTTGCGTAGAACTTGTGGAAAACAAGATCCTCTGGAGGTACATCTGATTCGGCGAGTGAGAGAATTTCTGCCCCAATCAACTGGTTATTCATGTCAAGCTGAAAGAAAGTAGAGAGTTTGGGAGTAAGATTCATCGAAAGACACCATTGGGAATTAACATCTTAACAAGGCAAGAGGATCAACCTTCTTCATAGGTTCAATATCAGAGACACCATGCCATGTGCTTTGTTTTGGTTTCTTCTCCATGAACTTGTCCAGAAAAGCAGTAAGTGAAAGATCAACGAGAGGATTACCATTGTAAACTATGTTGGCCCCAGAAAGAAGAGTTCTCGCCATGGTAGCAACAGATGGGTGCACATGTGAAGCCAGTACCATCAACTCCCACCAGCTAGTGCGATCTGCATTGCTGTCAATCGGCAAAGCAGATTATCATGGGGAATAAAATGAGAAATAATGGCCCAATAAAGAAAACAGAACCTCAGCAAGACAAGAAGCCATCTGTACCAAATGATTTGCTTCAAGGGAAAATGAAGCCGTACCAATATAGAGGCTCCCTCTTCTTCAGGTCGTACCCTGCAGGCAATGTAGACCCAACATTTGTCACCTCTCGTTCTTTACCATCTCTTGTCTGGGATACCTCAAGATTGTCTTGGCAACCTTTCAGAGATACATCATTTGCTTCTTCTGAAGCACTGCCTTCAGAATCAGAAGATACAGAGCCATCTTCACGGGGCATGGAACCATTATCTGTAAGACCAGAAGCATTTCTTTTAGCATCAGCTGATTCATAGGCATCATCATCTGCTACATCCTCAAAATGCTCAAGGTCCTCATCAATCAACTCATTCTGAAGCACCATATTCCTGCAAAATAACAATGATAAACTATACAGCATCACTGATGAAAACAATGATTACAGAGAGAGGAAACTGAAAAAACAAGTAAATGAGGGGGCTCTGTACAAGCAAAAGGCTAAGTTTTGTTGCCAATAGGGTATCTTCCTTACATAATAGGAATGATATTGGTTGAAGTTAGGGAAAAGATATTTGATGCTTATTGTTAACACGCACACACACACCCCAACACATATATATAGCCATACCAAAGGGGTGGCCTTGCTTTAAGAACTTCAGAGAGGAGGAAAAGAAATCCGCATGCATATTGAGGTGGCTGCTGAAGAGCAACCTGTAAGGATATAAAACAGTAAAAGTAAATCTTCAATACCAGGGTACAAGGCAGTATATGCTAAGAGATCTTGGTTGTGAAATGCATCACAAACCTGTAACAAACGCTTAGAAAAAGCGGCAACTCGCTTCAAATTAATGTCATTTTTCATTGCCCTTAGAAGTAGCCCAATGAACATTTCCTCCTGAAAAAAGATGCACATTGATCATACAACATGCTCATGGAAGGAAGTTCGCAACGCCAAGAATATCCCATGAATAAATAAAGAGAAGGAAAGAATTATTTCCAAAATGTGGTATATCATGCTGCAGTTAAGTTCCATACACAAGACAAATAGAAGCAACAATAGAAAGATTAAAATTGTCATAATAAATCAAGAACCCAACAGATCAAGTCAACAAGAGCAACGATTATTAAGCCTATAAGAATGGTCCATTAATCAGATATGAACTCCCACACTGACTGGCCAAAGAATATGGTCACATATCAGGGGATCAGAGTCTAGCCAGATGGCTAACATCACTAGTGCAAACAAATTGTTAAAGCTATTAGAAGCACTAAGAATTACTATTCTTCAACCAACCACACAGGTAATCAACCAGGAAAAGTGGAACAATAAATATAGAAAATAAACCAGCAGAACTTCGTGCCTCACCTTTGATGAATTCATTGCAGCAGGAAGCAGGAGCTTGGAGTACAATGCTCGATAGAATCTATCGCTAACAATCTGATTTCTGGAAGAGATCTTCTCAAGAAGCACTAAGGCTTGAACTCCCACATTAAAACTCTTAGAATGGACCTAAAAATGGATAACAAGGCTTTAACGGGAATCATCATGTGTAAAAGTAACATCTTGCCGGATATCACATATCATCAGACAAAACTTTTTATTCTATCTGACAGAATGGCAATTGAGCTTACCAGCTGGAACAAGATTGGTGTCTGAACCGCAATAATCTCATCAGATTCATTGTCTGAGACAAAAGGAAATGCTCTATTTACACCCTGCACAGGAAGCGGTAGCAGAAAGGGAAATTATTTACCACCTAACTAAAAAAGAAACAACTCAAGAAGTACATCAAAATTGTAGTTCGATGGTAAAAGGTGGAGCTACACAAATACAACATAAATGATTCCTCCAGTAACAGTCTTTTAAAAAAGGAGCAAAAGAAAGTATGTTTACTAACTGTCAAAAGAGCTGTTAATAACCGGGAATCCATCCCAACATGAGATTCTGATGAAGGGTTTGCTTGAATTTTTTTGGAACTGAAAGCTTTGAGATGTTTGTCGTTACTCTTTGTAACCACAGCATTTTCTCCATTGGCATCAGAAATCAGTACCTGAAACAAAGACTCGCTAATAAACTTTGTGCGTTGATTAATATAATCATGAATAGGTGTTCAAGACATTAATAATAGTTAACTACAATTTCAAAAAACCATATTTAGTAAACTTGAAACAAGCAAAACTTTCCACACATACCTTAAATAGTGCAAAATACACATCCATCAATCGCTTTGCGACTTTTGGCCCATCTCCCTTGTGACTTAAACGGATTTGGGCTAAGAAATTAACCTATAAATGACAGGATTTGACTAAATTTCAATTACTGAAGCATTAAAAAAATTCAAAAAAAGAATAATAATAAATGTGTGCATCATGTGAACCACATGAACACTGCCACAATGGCCAATAAACCAAACACCACTAGCGAAACCAAAATAATAATAATAATAATAATAATAATAACAGCAACAAAAACAATAACTAATTAACATACAGCATAGAATTTGGCTTGTAATCCCAGATGAGGCCGAAAGAGAAAATTATCCACCTCCTCAATAACCACAGCCTGTTAGAATGAATGATAGACTCATGAGCTTAAGTTGTAAATATATATAAATGATCAGTTTAAGAAATGTATCAACGTTGAACATCAAAGTACCTTCTACAAGCAGTTAACCAAAGCATGTTAATAAATGATTTTACCTTCTCTCCAAAAATATAACCCAGGAGTCTGTAGAAAGAGTAGGATATTGTTCTAAGGGAGAGAGGAGGAAAAAACAACATAAAACTTAAAGAAGCACGTTTAGTCCAGAACATCAGATACCAGCAATTAGCTCTAACTGCTGAAATAAAATGATTACCTTCATGCTTGGATGCTCAGCTAAAAGTTTTGACAGATGAAAATCAGCATTGGAAGCAACTTTTTTCCCATGATCCCCAAGCTAAAATCAGCACCCAAAAAAAAAAGGGGTTGAATTATTTCCACATACTTACAAATTATAATTGAAATGATAGTAACATAAGAGTATTAGATGGGAAAGGACAACATGGACTCACTTTATTTACTAATGCAGAAAGCAAAAGCCGCTCTTGTTCTGGTTTGCTCTTCAACAGGGCATAAATGGTCTGTAACAATTATTAGCACAAAGTGCATAGTGTCAACCAAACTTTGTCTATTGTTAAAAATATATATAACAATTAAAACACACACACACATCAAAACACACAGTCAGCAATAAAACTATCAGAGAAAAAATTGCTAGAACTTCAAAACTTATAAAACAGTGGAAACCAAAAAAAATGAAAAATCAAATGTATATGTGTATCCTAGATAGAAGTCCACCTTTACTGCCTTGTCTTTAAGTATGGCTAAAACATCCCTAGATGCTTCCTCAATTGCAGAAACAAAACGTCTATACCTGCAATAACAACACAAATTTAAAGGAACCATCTAATCGGTGGAAGCAGATTGAGATAGTCTGATGGGAATAATCATGAGTTAACAGAGAAATTTACATAACTAGAAACAAAAGCAACCATACATCAATAACAGTAATATTTGTCAGTTATCTGCTCCATCAGTCAACTGCAGATTCACAACTGCTGAAAGAGAAAAGAATAGGCAAATACAGACAAGAAAGTTTTTTTAACCGATTTGATATTACCATGTGTCTTAACATGTGAGATATGAAAAGTCAAATTATCTCAGTCAGCCAATGATAACAAAAACACTAGTTCAGTTTTGTGATTGATCTTCAATTGGCAAAGCTACCGATGGATAACTATACACAGAGCCCAATTCTAGATATCAGCTAAATCTTGGGAAGAAATTACCTTTCTTTTAGCCAATCCTCCCAATACCAAAAAAGAAGAAGAGAGTAGCCATCTTTAGTCTCAGGAAGAAGGTTTAAAGGCTGCTGAACTAGCATCTTTAGCTTCCGGTCTGGTAACAGGCTAGAAAGATAAAAAGACTATTATCAAACTGCACATTAGTATTGCACATACAGATAACATGCCACCAATAACAGCCAATGAATAAACTTTCAAAAAACTTTAACCATTCTATCTACGTTTACATGCCCCCCACTCTTCTCCCTCCCTTTTTATCAATGAAGCATGCCCGACATAGAAGCACAAGAAAAGGCAAA
The DNA here is from genome assembly GCA_020080225.1 of Gynochthodes officinalis. NCBI lineage: Eukaryota > Viridiplantae > Streptophyta > Magnoliopsida > Gentianales > Rubiaceae > Gynochthodes > Gynochthodes officinalis. Next base: position 11,134,841 of record CM034625.1, on the reverse strand, counting down.
GCCTCTTCACTGAACTAGAAAGAAAATGAGAAATTAAAGGGAGCTCAACCTAGAAATGAAAAGTTCTTTCAGTACTTCAAAAGCCATCAAGGCATGGCGCTTTCCAAATTTTGAAGTTACCATTCCTGCAAGTCATTTTGTTTTTATCAGCCTTACACAAAATCAGCATTCACCAACATTTTAAGATAACAATCGTCAGTTAGCCGTAGCCACAAGTACAATACAAACAGTTTAAGCAATTTGAGAGATTTCAGCCACTACATTGTTGCAATGATCATAAATAATAGAGATCATTTAATGTGAATATGCAATAATCATATTCCTAGATAAGAAAAATCAGATGATGAATTGGAAAAGAGATTGCAAATAACCAAAATTGAGCAACCGAACAAAAGGCCATATTAACACTTTCAAAGTCGGATTTCACAGAGATGAAGTGATAGCTAAAAAAAACTTTCCAACTTGATTTGCCATGAATCAGCTATGATTGAACCCAAACCATGTAGATAAAACATCAGAAACAGGAAATAAAGATGCTTGTAACAGTAGCCTCAAATCTGCATTACTCAGAAGAAAGAATACTGCTTTTCCTTTCTTTCCTCCTCCACTTCTACTTTTACTGTTTGTCTGAGGGGAAGGAATAACCAAGATTTTTACTTTTTTACCAAGAGAAGTTCCATTCTCTTTTCAGCTGCTATGAAATTCATACCTCATGGTGAATGGAATTCTATAGGTGTAATATCGTGAAGATTCCTAACAAAATCAATTCAGTTAGACATAAAATCATATCAAATGAAAACCAAAAAAAAACCAACAACAAACATAGAAAGAGGGAAGTAAAGACTACCCAGTCAGCCGAACACACTTCACTAGTGTCTACCTTGATACCAAAATTTTGAATAATTACCACAAACCATTTAACAAATCAAATTGAAAGATTAGCCAAAGAAACAAAAATTTACCCAAAAGCACGTCAAGTGATCTGATATTAGCAACGGCATTGTCCCCAACCATGACTGAGAAAGCAGACACCTTATCTACAGCTGTTCCAGACCTCTGAGTGGCAATGAGCATCTTAATATCCCCACTTTGACCTCTCGAGGACTCGTAGTCCCGCATATATTGAGCCAATAACCTCTCTCCCAGCTCCCTTTTCTTCTCCACCAAAGCCTTCCATTCCTGCAAGTTCTTAATCACCACTTTTTTCTTAGCTTCATTCCCCAACACCTTCTCCTCCAATTCCGCCGCATCAACATACCATGTCCCCAAAGTATTAGCTCTAACCAGCGGAAGCTTCGGTAGATTCTTGAACTTATCGTCCATAATTCTACTTGAAAATTTTTTATTGTTGCTAGAATCAATATAACTGTTAAAACTCGATTGAGTTCCAGCTTTTGGTTTGGGTTTGGATTCTGGACTTCTTTGATGTGGATTATTTTTGGGATTGATCCTTTTGTTCCCGTGGTTTTGGTTGGGATTGGGGCTAGCGTTCTGGGTTGTTTGATTCAGGGGTTTAAGAGGGCCTTTCTTCTGGAAGTCGGAGTCATCGAAGCCGGAGGAGGAGGAGGATGGGGCTGCAGCAAGGCCGATGGAGGAAGCGAAGGATGCGACGTCGGATTTGAGGGCTTCTACATCTTCTTGAGGAGTTCTGTTTTTCTTGGTTTTCTTAGTCTCCATCGTTAATTCGTTATCGTCCCCGCTCCTTGCTCTCGGCGGGAGGAGGGTTTATGACTAGCGACGACACCTGAAGAAGAGGTAGGGTTTAAGGGCCCAATTGGAAGGATCGAAAATTGAAATGAAATTACCCGATTCATACCCGAATTAACCCACACCAAATGTTTTTTGATTTAGGGCGTGGTCCTCACCTAATTTTCACATATAATGAACTTATTGAGATATTTATTTTAAAGAAATTTTGAAATTAGGCCTTTTTATTTTGCAAATCATTTTGTTTGGATTGCTATTTTATCTTGAGATTCCTAATTTTTTGAACGTTCTTGTGAAATAAAACTTATATGGAAAATATAAAAATACGAAACAAAATTATTGTATCAATATATAGCCTCTGCTTAAAAGTACTTTAATTAAGACAATGTTCTTCAATGCGCGCCTTCGTGCTTCATTCCTGAAGGTGTGTTTCCAACAATGCACCAAATGTTTTGCATGGAAAAATACGTTAAATGTTTTGCTATCTTTGAATCTCATTATATTCTCATAGATAGTATTGTGTAAACACAGAAGAAATGTTTTGTTAACTTCTCCTCAAATACAAAACGATGAAATAGAGATCAAATCGAGTAGAATCTGCAGAGGCACTGTGCCAAATGCCAATGCCAAAGCCGGAAACTTGGATCACAACATCCCTTTCTCCACTTTGATACTCCCAAATCCAAACAGTCTAACGCTTCAAGTATACACATTCCAAATATATACTTAGTAATATGGTGAAGATGAGACACAGATGGTTTACTACGAATAGTAAATGTCCATGACATGAATTGGAGCAAACTGAAAACTTGGAGATCCAGCTACAAAAAGACAAGCACGCTGAGATGATGATACTTCGTACGTTTGCAAATTGCAATGCTGATGCCAAGATTTTCTCAACCTTTGATGTTGAACTATGCTGGGATTTTGGTTTTTGATACATACAATTGTGGAAGAGAATACACAGTGTTCTTCTCTGCAAACAAAACAAGGACTCAAAACTCTACCCATGACAATTCATATTGTTGAATTTCAGGAACATAAATGACAGTCTTAAAACATCCAAATAGTAAAAAATATCTTTTTCTTACTTTTCAGTGTTCATTTCATTTCATCCTCGAAATCTTTAAGGTGGTCTTTGAGGCTTTGTCCAGGAATCTCCCAAGTTTTACTATCCCAACATGGATCAATAGTAGGCAATTCGTAGTCATCTGGTTTCAGTGACAACTGGAATTCTGGAAGATCTGGCAGTACTTGAAGACCCCTGCATCACAAACCATTCCAATTCTTTTCAGGATGTTCCAATGCAATAATTACAGAAAAAAGTATAATAACAGAAGAAGACTTCTTACTTTTCCTGGTCAAAGAGGTATCCATACATCTGAAATTTCTTGGATGCAGTTTCAGGAATTTTCTTATCTAAGTGCTTCATAGCACCCCAAAGTGGAGGTTGCCTTTCGAAACAAATTAACAATCAAAAATCAGAATATGCAAGAATTCAATCATAAGATACAGCAGATGAAAATATCAACCTAATCAAAGCACTATATCATATCTAACCTTGTCACGGGATCTGCAAGACCAAAGCTTAAGCATGCCTTCTTGCTCTCTGCTACAAGTTCTTCAGCAGCAAGGAAACAAGACAGAGCACTAACATGGCAGGATGGCTCAGTCCCCTTATCCAGCATCAGACCATGGTAGTAGTAAGCTGCAGCCTATGTCGTTGATGCATTAGAAAGTGAATTACATTTTTTTTTCCCTTTCTAACCACTAAAAGAATAGAACAGGAAGCTGTAGAGGCAGGGGAAAACCTTGGCCTGAAGATACTTCCATTTGATGAACAACAAAAGCTTCTTATTTTCCCCATAATTGTTGACACCTTTAGATAAGTAATGATGAGCCTGAAAGCAAAATTCACATTGTCAAAATCCACTTGAGGAACTTGTTTCAGAACGATGTAGATTGAGGATTGATGGTCATTTACACATGCAGATACCTGCCCATAGTAGCTCAGTTGTTCACATGCTAACCTCCTTTTCACTGATAAAGTTGCATTTTGACTTCCAATAGCTATTCCAAGTTGAATTTCAGTTCCCTAAGAAATTCATATTCTGAAAAGTTTAGTACCTTTGACTAGCAAAAGCTCGTTCAACTGTTAACTGATTTATAGGATATCTGCCAGGAATCTGTGAAAGCACTGCTTACATGGCACAAATTGAAAGATCCACTATTTGTGAGCATATAAATGTAAAGAGAGTATGTTTCAAATCATACAACAGTAAGACTCTTTCCATCTTCTCTGTATTGAGGAAACAATGGCTGGATGAAACATTTACAATTCAAACGCAACATGTCCTCATCATTTACACTAATACACTTGCAGCAGTTCCAAAATTATAAAGTGTCATCTTAATATTTTCAATGTCTTGTTATGTTGAGCTTTAGGTTTCTGTTAACCTGCTTAAGCGTATATGAGAGGAAATCAAGAATAGTTTAACATACCTGTGCAAGGGCTTGATTCAAGATGGCTTCCATTACGCCCTCCTGCAGATCCTCAGGCAGCATATTCCTGGCAAAATAATAATGATTTTAAGAGTTAGGGTACACCACAAGATATCGGTAAGATATCTCGCGAATTCCCATAATGAATCACATACTTAATATCTGGTGGCAATCGGACGACAACTTCACGGATGCAGAACTCCAAATATCCTGCTGCTTTTAGCAGCAAATCAACAGCTTGACTCATGCCATCTGATGAAGCATAAGAGTACCGTATATTAATTACTTAACATCCCTCTTTCATTTAATGAGAGATTCAGATTGATGGAAAACGCAACAATCCCGCAGAGACAACCATATCACCTGAACCACTACAGTCCTGGGGCATCAGCTTCGAGCTAGCTTCCGTCAATGTCAATAAAGCCATCATGTGAAGAACTGACAGCAATTCATAGCAAGAGTTTGCAATACAAGTTTCCTGAATTTTGTTCGAAAGTCATTAGAAAAACAAAAGAAAACAGCAAAAAAATAGGTTACAAAATTTTTAAGTACCTGTTTTCCATCTAAAGTCTTCCACTTAAACTCCACTACTTCCTGAAGCCCATATTCTGTAAAATTTGCAATTCCTTGAGTCGTGTATGCATGCATGTCGATGCTTCTTATATCATTAATTAAAGTACAGGAATGCAATTTAACCTTTCTTAGTAAGGCCAAGAAGAAGGGGCAGATATTCATCAAGTGCCTTCCCCAATTCCCCAATAGCAGATCCGTCTGCAGAAAGCTACAAGTCAATTACTCTACTAAGACGAAATCTTAACAATGATATTAGTGTTATGATAAGGTCTATCTTGAGAGAGCATGCGTACAAACCAGTATCTTGTGCCACAAACATAATCTGATTCCTGAGTTGATTAATTTTGTGAGCGAGATCCTGAGGGATCAAACCTTTAAGGATTCTGCGAAGATCGGATTGCCCAGGTACACGGATTGAGGGGAAGAAGAAAATAACTTGTGGGATGTTCTTCCTCTTCTTCTTTATGCATACGCTTACAGATGCAGCGCACCCCATTTTGTTCTTTGTTTGCGGGCAATCAGGTTCAAATACTATAAAGTAACATCCTACGGAGGCACTAATATTGTTGCAGTTGCACCAGCTCCAACCAAGAATTCAAAATTTAGATTGGAAAAAGCAATGCAATACAGGTAACAGTGGTAGTGCTGCAGATGGATGATCAAGAACTTACTTCATAAGTTAGTACTGTTAGTATAAGTAAAGAGCATTAACAAGATTCATAGAGGGAGTTGGAGTCTTGGAGTGGTAATTATGATTTTTCTTTGGAAAAAATAGGTCTTATTTGATTGATAAGAAGAATCCTAACATGTCACTTCATAAACTATATATGTCGATATAATACACTTACTAAGAATAAATGGAGGTGGGTGTATTATAAATGAGCATCATAATGTAACATAATAGAACGTGGGGTTAGTCAAGAATGACTAATTACTGGTTCCAGACAGGCAGAAGGAAGGAGAAAACTTGCCAGTTTCCAGATGGACTGACAATCCTGATCTAGATAAGCATATGGAAACTCTGAATGGTAGAGTAAAAATGGCCAACTTGACCATAAAATAATTAGGAATGTAGCATCTGGGTTGGGTTATGACTTGTGAGATGTGAGTTAATTTCTCAAAGCTCGAGATATCAGTCACATGGCCAATGCTTAGGAAGACACAAAAAAGTTAAACTCAAGTATCACTGCCTGCTTAATTAAGCAAAGTAATTCACTTACAACGAACTTTTTAGCATCCTGAATTACTGTAGGTCAGTCAACTCACGTGGGTTATTTACCAGATATCCAATTTGATTTCTTCCAAAAATGTTTAGGAAGGATCAACTAAGGTGCTTGAATAAAACGAGTCTTGATAATGGCATTATGCATTGTGCGTCAAAACTTGCAAATGCATGAAAGTAGCGTTGGAGAAGCAAGGAGATCGCTGGACTGAAATAAATTCATTGACTTGATGCAATCTCAATCTGCTAAGATTTTGTTGCCTACAACAATGAGCATGTGCTTCCATTTGCGACGGCCGCGCGGACAAGCATATAACGTAAAGCTGCCAGCGAAACGTAGCACCTGGGCAGCTCAAATGATACTTGAGCTACAACCTTGATTTTTCCTACTTTGTCTGGTCAGAGCTCTGTAACTGACCAAGTGTATTAATCCAACCTAAGTTATCTAACGATCGTTCTATGTATATAGTAATCTGCTAAATACTCAACCACCTGTTTAACACCCTTTGTTCTCCAAATTCAGGCGCAATATCGGTTTCCTCAGTTCTACGATTTAGGAGTAGATTAATTGACATAAAGTTCATGTATTTCTCCATTGGGTCCGTTGGCTGCCCCGCTCTTCCTGGGAGTAAAAGTTTGTTCATGATAATTATAATTACTGTAATACTCTGCAACAGAGCTTCAAGGCATCTTGACTAATTACCAAATGCCTTTGACAATACCAATAAAGTAAGAAATTGCAGGCATCATAATAAAAAGAAATAATAATTATTTTTTAAAAAAAAAAACTGAATAAAATTATAACCTGAAGCATCCAACTGAGTTGTCTATATTTACAAGAGGCCGGACTCTAAAGAATAGTTAGACTAGAGAGAGAGAAATAAACCTACTGAACTGTGATCCTACAACACCGAGAGAGGGAGAGAGGTTAGGGGAAACTAAGAGCCCGAAAAGAATTGTGCAGTTTGCTATTTACTCTTTGCTGCCAGTGTAGTTACCTAGGGAGGGTTTGCTTGGCAGTTGGCACCCAAATTCCTTCAAATTTACAGCCTCGGAATAATCTTGGCTCAGTCTATCTATCTTTATCAAAAATTCCGCTTTCTTTGCTCTCTTCTGATGTTCATCACCTGTTATTGAAAAAGTATAAGAAGTACACATCCTTCGGATGTCAAAATACGGAGGCATGAATTTTAGTTGCAAGGGACCAAAGCAGACTTCAAGGGAAAAGCAGATCCCCATCAACCCAGCTGATGAATGTCTCAGAAAATTTTTGGGAATTTTGCTCGGCCTCAGGATCAACGTCAGCTACACTATGCTCCAACCCCTGAGGAGGTAGAAAAGCAGAGGCGTTGCAAGGAGCAAAGATTAATGAGATGTAAAAGTTACCTTTCATGTAAACATTCAGTACTTGAACATTTTAATGACGCAACCCTCCCCCTTCACCCCGCCAGAAAAGGAAAACAAATGGCGCTTAGTATCTTCTGAACACTTAGAAGCCAGAGGCTAAACTAGTCCATTGTGAGTAGGAACCAAAGTAATACAATCATTTAGCGGAACAAAGATGAAACCACCAAAGAAACTGAAAAGAGCACTATTAACCAACCTTGAAGCCAGAACCAGATGCATAAGCTGAAGAGCTTTTTTCATCCTTAGACTGGTATGCATTGGCATAGGACGAGAGGTCAGCAGATGAGCTTTTGATGAGTGTTGATCTGCAGCCACCAAATTTACATATTGATTTAAAGTTCCAACTATAGACTGAATGAGACTGGACCAGAAATTTGAACTCATTCTTTCAAAACAATCAGAATGAATTGCCCAATAAATTCTCCTGTTTTCTTTGCTTTCCTAATATTAGGTAGGGTGGACATAAGGGAACATCAGGGTGTTAACATGTACAAACTCACATTTATACACCCAAACGATTTCTCACGCTTTTATAATGTTCATACGAGAAAAAACTAACCTTTCATACGTCTCATCCTCAATTGAATTTCCACAGGAAGAAAGCCAATCAAGGTCAAGAAAATTCGAATAATCATCTGAATCCCCACGCTCAAGGTACATGACATCACTTTCAAGGTCTGGTTCCCAAACTGGAAAGAGCTTCCTGCAAGACACGGATGGTGAATACCTGTCAAAAGCAGAGCAAGCAATTAAAATGAAATACTAAAACATGTTGAACATGTGAGAAGTTTGATTTTCTATCAAAATAGATTGCCATTTCACCAAAATTTAGCCTGCAACTTGGTAAAAATATTTATTTAATAAATTTACTTAACTATATATACATCTTAAATTCTATCTTTGGCAACCGAAAGCCTCATTAAGAGAACATTTATCTAAAACTAGATAGACTATTATTTTTTTTTATTAACATGAAATAGCATAATTCTATGTATAAGAAGATGTCTAAAACAATATCCTATTGCCTTGACATCTAAAACAGATTTCTTAAAGTACATAGTGCTTGAAGACAATACGCTATTGCCTTCACAAGCAAGCAACCAAAGCCTTTATCTGGTTCCCATCAAACAAAGCTCCATGAGCTAATAAATGCATCAATTACATGTAGCACAGTATAAATGCTTTAACAAATGCAACCTTAAAGTATTACTTTAATGGTTAAACACGTATCCTTAAAATGTCTAGTTTTATAGTGTAAAACTCTTCTCTCGAAAAAAGTGAGAAAGATTTTGCAAAGCTGGTGAAGGAAGTAGTAGCCAATTAGGGGGAGGTGGGGGAAGAAAACAACAGGATTTGCTATGTTCTCCTGATCATATAACATCCTTTCACACGACAAACAACTAGGGCAACACCCTATTAAGGATTCCACAGTGTCCAAAACATTTAATGATGATTTTATTATTAATATATTTAAATTATATTGTTGCATAGATATTTAAATTAGTTATGGTGAGATACGATCCATACAGGTGACCCACATAGTGGAATATACGCTTAGTAGTTGTTGTCATTGAATTTGAATAGATATTTAGCAGACATCATAACTAAATTACATAGAGCTTTATGCATTGTTTAAATGGCCAAGGAACATTGTTGAAAAGCTTACCTTGAATAGTCTACATCACTTTCACAAGGTGAGATTTCTGGAGCGGACCCTAGGAAACACTTCTTACTGCGCTGATCGGATTCTTGGTTCCTTTCAACATTTGCATCTTCAACAGGCGACTTGCTCTCACACAGAATATTTCCATCCGAGAGTGATCTTTTCATAAATCTGCAAAATCAGAAGTTTAGAAGTAAGAGTTTAAACAATTGTTATCATATTATTTTGAAAAGGAAAAGGAAGATGCAAGCCAGTCATTGTTTAAATATAGGAAAGGCAATATTTTATTCAACAAAATTGAACACACTCCATTTATATAGATCAGGGGTCACTGCTTTCAGTGTACAACTACAAAGAATCTGCTCAGTGGAGATAAATAATGCAAGAATCTATCCCCAAAAAACAGAGAGAAAACCATTTAGCCACACTGGTAAATGAGGCATCCCAGGCAGAGTTGGAAGTAAAGCCACAATATTGCTTTAGTACAAAATTATCCGAAAATGACACAATTTATACACAATCAACTGATATAGTACTTTTAGAGAAAATTTAAATTTGTTTTCAAAAAATATACTCTTCAGAATGGATAACAATAGCATCACAATGAACACATATTCCTACCTAGGATTTCCAACAGTGAAATCAGAAATATGCCTTGCAACATCGTAATTTACGTCTGAATGCAGTTCCCACAGAGCTGGTTTCCCTAGCTGTGGCTGAAAATGTCCCAAAAACCTGCTCAAATTTGGAGGAACAGACAGCCAATTGCGGAGGCAACTTTTAGTGATGGCAATCAATGTAATAAAAGCAGAGAGACTTAAATCCATGTTCTTGGCTTTCATAGGTAGGATGCTTCTAGTGCCTGTTTCTTCACACAAAGCAACAACAGATAATGGTCGGAGGAAATTGAACTTACACATTAATTGAGTCTTGTTTCTCACCATCCATATAGACATTACTATAGAAACGTTGAAGAGTTCTAAAAAATTCCTGGGATTGTGTAGCTGCTCTCCATTGACCTCTTTTCTGTGAGAATATCTGTTTGGTACAACAAATGTGCAAGGATACAAAATTGATATATATATATATATTAAATGAGGAGGTCACAGACATTGTGGTTAAGGAAAATTTAGCATGGTTTATCCACTGTAATACATCACAATGGAACTTATGTTAATGTTTACCTTCTTATGAGCTGGAGAACCACCATACTGTAGTGCAAGAGTGTCTCCCATCTCTTCATAAACTTTCATTAATTTATCAGCCAAAGGGGAATCAATATCAATAGAAGATACATCTATGGATCCTAAAGCTTGAAGCTGACGGCCAAGAGCAACCAGTCCATAAGCATACTGAGCCACATTAGTGCGATCCAAGCAGTCTATGCAATTTGTTCTCAGCACACCATTTTGGAACATCAGAGGCCTCTGACAATAATTCCCACTGGCGCTACTTTTATGATGAACTACAGCTACCAATTCTTCAGTAGTACTCTTCATATCATAGACTTCTTTCTTAGCATAATCCCAATTTTCATTACTACATCAAGTCATGAGATAGCGTAAAAAAATTTTGATAGCTAACATCAGATGGTAAGTGAAGGCATATAAGGCAGAATAACTAGCCAAAGAAAGACTACAAATATTAACTGGATGAAAAATGACTAGTATAAAAGGAGCCTCAACGGCACAACCTGCCTCCAGAATAGGAGAATTCACTCCCATTAAAAAAGTATCTGTGGAAGACTAGACCTAATAATGGCATAGCTTTTAAGCAGCTAACTCATTTATTTAACATTTCACAAATAGAATGGTTATAACATGCACGACCCCCTTAACAAATATCCAAAATCAGAAACAACTTAATTGAAGTACAATATATATCAAGAAATATAAAAAATAAATCAGAAATGGATATAACATAAAGTTTGCATACGTTAGCCATTTATATATATTAATTGCATAATTAAAAATTAATGGGCATTGAACAAGTTATGGAACTTACTCAAAGTACGACCAATCTATCAATTCTTCATTTCTCAAGGCCGGAGCTCTTTCACAATAGAAAAATCCTGTTAAATCCAATGCATAAGCAGCGACATCTACTATACGCTCCAATACACCTGTAGATCTGTGAAAAATACAAAGGCCAACTTATAAGGAGAGAAGCCTGTATAAAAGTATCGTAAATCACAAAGAATAAGGAAAGAAGCCTGTACTTTCTGGAGTATTTATTGAGATCCCAGTGCAAAAACTTCAAGCGATTCTTCTCAGATAAATCCTTATTAATAAATTCAATAGCATTGGCAAATTCCGCACGAAGGATTGATTCTCTGGGCTTCTTCTCATTTGTCTATAGACAAGGAAAATATAACAAACAAGGTAGACATCAAGGTCAAATATATTTTTGTAGAATATAAAGAGAAGGCAAGAAGAATATGTCGTAGACACCAAACCCACCTTAACCAAATTCATAATAATAATTGGATTACCATATCTTTTAACAAGATTCTCAAAATGAAGTTTCGTGGCTTCATAGTTGTGGTCCTTCCTAGACACTAGAAAGAAAAAATAAATAAATAAAAATAATAATAAGTGAATAAAAAATCAACAGGCTATCCAATTTAAATAAAAAATGACAGCATTCTTGCTTCATACATATAATGTCAGGTTTTATAATCAGTCGTGAAGTTTCCTGCGACCAGAAAAGAGGTATTGAACCCCGGTTTTGCACAATAGAACTTATAGGTGTTGAACATGCTTCGTGACCATCTTCAAAAACAATTTGTTCCGTCTCGACATCATTGGCAACACAACCTTTCTCGTTTACGCCTCGCTTTAAGTATCTAGAAGACAAAAAGAAAAAATATTTCAACAGACAAAACAAAAATATGTTGAAGTTTGACATAAGAACCAAATAAAACACAGATTCTTTTACTCCCACCAACTAAATATATGTACCAAATGCAAATTTTAAGTCAAAGTAAATAAGTATTCTCCATGCTAACATATCATCTCATCAAATATGGTTTAATAACTAAGATTATTATTACATGCACCCATGCAATCACAAAGCCATTCCAAATTCATAACATGGGAGTAACTACAAGAGGTAGAAATTTTAGAATTTATTTCCAACCTGGTTCCAGCATAATGACGGGATCGTCTAGCTATAAGTGTCAATAAGATTCTCCTTTCAGATACTGAAACTTCCACCTGTTATTATAAGCAAAAAAAAATTCAGTTCCACCTCAAGAAAGTAAAAACTAAACGCAAGAAATACAAAAATATTCTCCAACTCATCAGTCAGGCATAAAAATGAAGCCACGACAACGATCATGCATTCAAATTTGAAAAATACAGTTGCATAACTTGTGAACATATTCTCATTGAAGCATTTGGGATCTACTAAGAACTGGTTAAAATGGCTAAAACCAATACAGTTCCAAGAAACAGGAAACAAAGTACCACAAATTTTCCATCTAAATTATTGAAAGTTTTCAACAATTAGATATCTAACCAAATGAATATACAAGCAGAATTAACAAAATACTCTAAGTTATCTGCTTCATACTTTACTCATACCAAACAAAAACCAAATGTACCTGTTTAAAGAACCCAAATATTATAGCTACCGTCCATGTAGTATTCTTCAGCTGATTGCGGATTCTACGAGTCAAATACTCATTCCAGACAAACATCGTTTCATAAAGATCAAGTGCGTTTTCATGATTGCCTAGGTTCTTTTGAAGACTAAGCATGATATGATATTTGTAGCTGAAATAGAAGTCCTTCGTGAGATCCATAGCGCGTAGGAGCTTCTTATATCTATATAATAAAGATGTAAAAAAAAAAGGGAAAGGAAAGTTACAAGAAATTTATTACAGACTGTTGAAATGGAAATAAGAAAAGGAAAACAATTATGTAAGACAAATAAAGAATAAAGCCAAACAAGTCACCCCCGGAAACCCGAATGATACCTTGCCTGATTCAACATGTAAAATTATCAGAAGACCAATGTTTGCCCCTGTACAATTGTAGGAGATAAACTCGCAAAGGTCTAACAACAATTTAACTATAGATAAATGCACCAATTGCTAATGTTTCACAAATTTGAGCAGCTGCATTGAGAATTCCTGTTTTGCATGGAAAGCCACAGTCACACTACCTTACAAATTTGACATTGTTCAGTCCACATAATTGGCAAAGCACTGCACTGGAAGGCGTATCCAGAAATGGTACAGAGATTTACAACCATAGCGTGGAATTATGGTAATATTTCATAAGTCATACTCATTCTAACAAAGTGAAACATAAAATAGAACAAACCGAACTACGGGAAATATCATCCTCATCATGATACAAAGGGACAACAGCAAATTCAAATCTAATAAATGTTGATTTAGAGGTACCAAATACATTTTACATTTACATGCAGAATTGACAAAAGACCTGTTCTCATTCTTAGAATAAGCCATATTGGACAGCACGGTAGAATTGGGAATTGGTATCGTCTCGTTCTTGGTGATTGAGTATACTGCATGACCACAAATTGTGCCAACCTTCCTTCTCTTGGTAATAAGCAGCATGTAATATGGACCCAAAAATCTAACAAATCCTACATTTGTCCAATTAAAGAAAAAAATTCATTTAGTTATACTCTTCATAACAGTTCAATTTACTTTAATCAATACATGTGGAAGAAATTCAGCTATCAAAACTCATGTGTTACTTACCAACAATGCCATAACAGATGGTGACAAACTTTAGACCACCAGTAGACTTGTTTCCATCATGTATTCTCTGTAAAAGCTCTTGGCACTCTACTTCGGAATAGATTGCAGGATCCTCAACAATATTTAGCTCAAATGGATCCAATCTGCCGACCTTTAAAACCTTCCAGATGGTTCTGCCCTTGTCCCATCCGATCATATAGAAATTCTGTTACACGTGGAAAATACATTGATATTCAGAGAAAGATAATTTGAAGAAAAATCTAGTGGAGGATTAAATGAAACAATCTAGAAATCACTGCAGGTGACCAGAGAACATTATGAAGCAGGGGAAGCAAACAACAATCTAATAAGAACAGAGAATTAGGGCAAGCAGCTGATGAATGTGTTTTTAAGAAATCACCAAAAAATAGAAAATATCACAATTAGCATACCTGAGTAATAATGTCCTAGACCACTTAGTGACTTACAAAGAAGTAATAAATCGTATACAACAATCAATTTAATAAATATCATTTATTATTAAATGCAACCATAATAGAAACATTCAATGCATGTAATATTAATATAGTGCTCTTCCAAGACCCCAAATCAACATACAGTCATTCACAAAAACCACATATTATGTCTCCCACAACCAAAAGAAACATCCTGCCGCATCCTCTTCTTCCGTGAAGCTTGTTTATCATTTTGTACACCATTGTAGCTACACCGTTTGGGAAGTCATAATAAATACTCCGATGTATTTGAGTACGTAGAGAAGAACACTGATATAGGCACTTTCCTGTCAGAAAAGCTTTTGCCACCCATCCCCATCAAACTAAACATGAATAAAAGAAGTACATAAATAAACACTGGCAAGAAAATTCTCAGGAAAAACAAGTGTGGGGAAAACATGTTTCAGCAGCTCAAGTTAATCTCAAGGGGGAAAAAATTGTATCTTTGATTAATATTCGAGTTCAAAAAAACAAACTTCGCTGGAAAAACAAGAAATAAACAGAATTACTCCAGTTTTCAAAAAAAAAAAATGAAGATCCAGTTACAAGCCACAATTAAACCATCAAAATTCTATAGCAAACAAGCATACAAAATGTTTTCAATTCTATTAACAATAAGCAACTGAATAATAAAAAGAAAGCTCTGCAAGTGGTTTGGAACAGTTTATATACCGAACGAGTTTCATAAAGCTTGTATTTATGCAAGCAATTAGATTGGTTGGAGTTCCGCCGCAAATCCATCCGAGGCTCCTCCTCCTCTTGCTGATGATGATAGTTATCCGAACCCATTCCACTGTTTGATCCCAAGCCGCCTCAGAGAGATTCAACTCCGAACACCACTACACCGTTGTTCTTCCTTCCACCATCCACTTTCTCTGCAAAAGAAATTAATAAACCTTCAAACTAAATTCACCCACACGTCACCAACAAAAACGTCAAAAATAAAAAACAATGACACCTCCATTTCAGCACGAATAAAACTCAAAACTCACTCTACCTCTAAGTTCCTCTCTTCTTCCTTCAACCAAATTTAACCATTAGAAACCAAAACAAACTAACAAAAAAAAAAAACAAAAACTCAAAAAATTCACAAACCATGAACACCAGGAGTGTATAGTGAAACAAAATAAATGCCAAGAAAAAGCAAAGGCGAGCGGAAGGAATGTTACTGATGCAAGGACGACGGAGATCGGAGGCGGTACCGGAAATTGGCGAGTGGCGAGGGAAGTCGGAAGCAGAAAATATTAGCAGTAAATAGCAAAAATAATAATGATAATAATAATATTATGAGTGTGGAGAAAATTTGTGGGTTTATAACTTTAAATATTGAGGACACTTGTAAGTTACAGCTCAGACACAGAGAAATTTGGAATCGAAACGTATACCGGTAATACGACTGAATGAGTACTTTCTTTGTTGGAAGATTTGTGCGTTTGTTTTCTTTTGATTTTGTTTCGCCGTCGTCTGGGGGCTCTGGGTTGTGTTTTACTGCGACTCAATCATTGTGTGGACGAGACTGCGGCTTAGTTGGACTATTTTTTCTCAGCGAAACCTTTTTTGTTTTGGCCTTTTAGGCACAGACCTTTCATACCCCTGCAGCCGCAGCGGTAAAATAGTGCGGTATCTTAAATTTAAAAAGAAAAAGAGAAAAATAATCATCCCATAATTTTCCTCCATTAAAAACAAATATTTACTTACTTTTGAATAAGATTGAATTAACTTACCTTCTTATATCATATTTATTAGTAATAATAATGTCCAATATAAAATTAAAAAGTAATGATTAATATTATAAATTATATCATTGAATGTAATGTATCTTATAATTTAAAAAATATTATATTTACTTAAAAATGTTTTTACATGAGTATTGAGTATTTGTTACTATAATAATTGATGAAACGTGTTTATAGAGTGTATAATTATTGATTACTTTTATATTCAATCAAAATCCTTAGTTTTTTATTGGTATATTTGAACAAATTTGGGACTTATTAACCTACTCTTTCTTGTGTTTAACTTTTAAATGAAATAAATCTTTTGATTTTGCATGATATTTGAATGAAATTTAAACTTACTAACTCATCTTTTAAGTTACTCGCTGGATTACGTAACAAAAAATTTTACAATAGAGAACTAAATGTAACATTAATTTTACTATACTACCTATGACCTATCAAGTTACATTTGATTTTTTTTACTCTTTTTGAAACTTTGCGAGTGATTTCTTATTTACTAAATAGAGTTATTTTTACACTTTTTAATATATTGTATCTTATCATTATTGTCTTAAAAAGTATGAAAGTATGTTTACTCAAATGAGTTAAATTCACTTTTGAGCTTATTGGTACAAGTTCAGTACATTAAATTAACATCAAGTTTGTGATGATATTACCTTTTAAAAATTATTTTAAGGGAAGTTGAATTGAAGCTTGAAATTTGTAACATTGGGTAATCACAAATGTCAAAAACTTTGACAATGGACAATAATTAATGTTATTTTCCCCACCCACCCCTTCCGTGGCATAGATGTGGGCAACCACCGTACAAGATCCGTTGACCCGGTATTCTTTGGGGCTAAGAAATGATTACTATTCCTGAAAATCAATTCAACAAAACAAGAAATAAATCCATTGGACGTAACATTAGAGATTGTGGAGTAATTATTTTCCAATTTCCAAATTACGAAACGGGAATTGACGCGGGATGTTGGGGGGGCTGTCATTTGTGCTGATTGTTGGGGGCGGGCCAATGAGAAGATATTTCGTGCAATAATTAACAACTTGGCGTCGACAAATATTAGAATAATGGAATAATGCAAATGAATATATCTCATTCTGACTCCCATCTCAAGTGCGAATATGCTAATGTACCTTTTTATAATCATATTGACTGTCCATTCCAATCATTGTAGTATTTAATCAGGACAGGGGCGATGGTGCGCTGAAATTTCTTCCAGTGAACACGTCATGGTAAAACTCTCCGTATACAAATTTCCAATTTCCAAGTTCCAATATTATATTGTTTATACAACTCGTGTCTTGAAAATGTTGCTTCAATAATGTAAAAAAATTATTTTAATAATATATATATATATACAAAATAAAATGGCCCGTCGTGATCAATAGCTCAATTAATAATTATTATAACGTGGGTTCAAGTTTAGTCCTTGTAATTTGTCTTGCATTAATTATACTCCACTAAGAAACGGGTGCATGAAAACCGTGGATGTGTCCCGTAACTATCAACTTCACCTTTACTTTACAAATGACATTTAAGGTTAGAAATTTATCACGAGCGTATTTCGTTTCGCAAACTTACAAGTTTTGAATGGATATTATTGATAACAACAACACAATGGAGTATTTCTCGTGTAACAACCATGGAAGTAAAAAACCCCATCTACCCCCCCCAACACTTTTTTTTTCCTTTTTTTTTATTAGCTGTTTTTAATGTCTTTGGGTGTAGTGTTCATAAAGTAGCCGACACTTGTTAGTCCCTTGGAGTAGACTTTGCAATGTGGTTGGAATTTGACAATATGGCTAGGTTTGTATAGATAATTTTTTAAAATATATTTTTGTAATTTGTAAATATTTAATATATTTATTATTTATATTTATTATTTTAAAACGTTATTTATACAGACTAAATAAATGATTAGTTTTCATTTCTAACAAAATGGCAAAATTTTTCTCAATTTTGATCCATATTTGATTTTATTCTCAATATTCAAAAAAAGTAAAATTTAATCATTCAACTTCATAATTTATTTTAATTTTTTTCTAATTCAAAAAATCAATTAAAATTGAGAAAATAACTTAGCACACGAGAAGCAAGTATTTTTTTTTTATGGTAAAAGTTGAAAAAACAAAAATGCCAACACACACGAATCTCACTATATATATATAGTTGAAGGCTCCCAAATTTTTTTTTTTTTTGGGAAACAAATAAAAAAGATGAGATGAGACTTTAAAAAAAAAACGAGATGAGCTTAATTTTGTGGAATTTTTTAAGGTGGGGAGGAAATAAAGAGAAGTTGTGGCCCTTGTGGGTAAGCCGACACGTCGGATGGTCTTCTTTTCATGTGTTCATATGTTGGCAAATGAGAAAGGCATCGCAGTCAGTGAGAACATGTAACATGTAACATGTAAGGCTTGCAACGTGGCCATGAAGAGGTACACATATCATTGGAATGGATGGGATACAGCCAAAGATGATGAGGTGGGGATTTATGGTCAGATTTTTTTTTATTTTTTAAATATGGTCGTTCCCAGTTTCCACCCCGTGAATATTGGCAGTTTGGCACCTTGCCTTGTCTCATTCCTTCAGCCGACGAAATTTCCAGGTGTCACGGAGAGCAGCCGTAGCCCACAGTTTAGTTTCGGTGACGATGAGAAAATCGGCGGATGAAATCTCAGATCAAATGAAGAGCGGCGGTGTGTTGCATGCCCGAAAATTGCATCCCTTGAAAAGTCAAAATAATATATTAAAATGTTTAGAACTTAATTTCTTGCAACTATTTTGATCAAATCTTTTCATTTTAAAAACACAACACTTAAACTTTATAATTTATAAGAATAGTGGCCTTTGTCAATATGTCATCTGGAATGCCCTTAAATTAATGACGTAATAACCAGTTAGGCTACATGTGGACAGTCCAGTTAAAAAAAAAAATTTCTTTCTTATATGGCTGAAAACATTTCAGTCAAAATCTTTTTCTTCCTCGCATCTGAAATTTGTTAGCCGTCTCTATCCAAGCACAAATTTCACCATCTCGCATAAGCTTGGCCCTCTTCTTTGGTCTCTGAAGATACTTACAACCTTTCATGGCCAAAAAGTCTTCCTCTTTCTCTTTACTAGACAGAGTTATACAAAGCATTGGCCATACATGATTTCCTCCTCCTCCTCCCCTATTACTATGATTATTATTCTTGTAAGAGAAAACACCCAAAATCATCCTCCACATTTTACCGAATAATCTTTTTCATCCTCCACTTTTAAAACGGGAGCACGGGAGCAAATAGTCTTTCAAATTTCAAAGACCAAAATTTGAAGGAAAATTTCAAAACTAAACATTCTCGTTTATGAAATTTGAAGGACTAAAAGTTCTAGTTTATTTCACAAATAGTGCCAAAAGTTTCGATTTATGAAATTTGGAGGACTATTTGTTCTCGTTTTAAAAGTAGAGGATAAAAAAGATTATTCGGTGAAATGTGAAGGACGATTTTGGTGTTTCCTCTTCTTGTAATTATTATGATAATGATTTGTATGCTCATCTCCACCTTGATTCCTTGGTGCAGCACCATGACCATTTACATCCACCTGAGGAACCTTACCACCACCGTTCTCCTCCAAATTGGTCATCGCCACTGATCCTCTCGTTGTATAGGACCTTTCTTCCTTCTCCGGCGATACCCTCCGACTTTCTAATCTCAACGTCACAGCTGCCTCTGAATTCCTGTTTCCATAGACAAAACAAACAGCCACAACATCAAAAGCCTAGCATTCCTTTTCTTCTCTTTTTGTAATTCTAAGGGGAAAAATACAAAAATTACTGAAGACAAAAAATTTTAATGAAACAAAATTCCCTTTTTTGCTTTGAAATTTCCCATAAGACTATAAAAAGGAAAAACACTTTCATAAACCCAATTATAACTTGATTATTCCCGAATCTTTTCAACAACCTCAAATTCACCCAAAAAAAATGGCTCTGTTTCCAAGTATGAAATGAAATGGTGGGGAGTACCTGGTGAGGCGAGAGGAGGGTTGAGGAAAAGATAGATGCTTTTCATCATTGGATGTAACGGAGAGGAATTTGGAAGTGATTTTGTGGCGAATTCTAGTGGAATTAGAAGAAGATAGGTGAGGGGAGGAAGAAGAAATGTGAGGGGGATTAGTATTGTTGCTCCTAATTCTCACACGTCTGAATCTTTTTCTGTTACCCCACTGCAAAAAGAATTCAGTTTTTGGTGGCGGCCTCATCATCATAAGACTTGTTCCTCTCTCATTCTTGTCTCCCTTCTCCATATCTATCTTTTTGGGTAAATCGGTGTGTCCTGTGTATTTGGACACAATAAGATCTGTATTTAGAACAGGTAATTCTGCCACCCTGTAATATCCAGAGGCAGATTTAAGAATTTTTTAGTTGCGAGGAAGAAGAAGATTTCAGCCCTACAAGAAATAAAAATTTTTGTTAATTGGGCTATCCACGTATAGCTCAACTGGCTACCACGTCATTAATTTAACGCCCTCCCAGACGACGCATTGACAGAGACCATTATTGTTACAAATTGTAAAGTTCAGATGTCGTATTGTTAAAATTGAAAGGTCGGGTCAAAACGGTTACAAGAGTCGAAATTCGGGACATTTTAATATATTATCCCTAAAAAGTATTAATTTGTAATTTTTTTGTCCATGAAGGAGAATGACGCGTTTTTGTTTTTTTAAATAGTAATTATAAAATAAAAAATATATTGAAAAATGTTAAAAATAAGTTTTAAAATATTATTTACATAATTTTTTTTAATTATATTGATAGAGTATAAAATTGCATATTTTTTAGGTCCATTCCTTTGTGTTTTAATTGATCAAAAAGCTTATTTGTATGACTATTAATTGTTTTTTAACAAGACAATAGCTGTTATTCTTCATTCCCTTGGGTTTTCTCGTTATTTTCTTCTAAAGCTTTTCTTCTTGCTTTAGATTAGATTCAGTTAACATGTTAGTGCAAAATTTTTGAAGAAAAATGCTAGCAGTTAGCTTCGGCTTCGGAATTTTAGAATCTTTTTTCTGCTTGGAAGAATCATCTGCCCAAAAGAAGACTCGTGCTCAGCCACAACAAACAAGAACCGATAGCTGCACAGGACAAGAAAAGCTAGCCGCAACAAGAGAAACAGAAAAGTCAGCTACAATTTGGAAGGAAAAAAAAAAAAAAAGCTAAGCTGCATAACAAACAAAAGAATAATTCTTTTGCTGTAAGCAAACAAGAATTGTGCACAACAAAACAAAGAAAGAAGCTGAGCTGCAATTGGGAAACAAGAACCATTGCAGTTGGGAGACAAAAGACAAGCAAGCAGCTGAATTGGGAAACAAAGGCTGAAAAAATGAACATCCAAAAAGAATGAGGAGCAGCAGAAAAGTAGAAAAGACAAAGAAAAAAGGAAACAAGGAAAGGGAATTGAGAGGTTGACTTCGGGCAGAACTTGAATAAACAAAACCGTGTTGTAGAAGGACAAAAAAGACTAATGCAATCAAGAATAGGAAGTCGGCTGGGATTTGGAAACAAGACAGAAGAAGTTGACTAGAAACAAAAACAAAAAAAAGCTTCAGGAAAGAGGAGAAAGAATAAACCGAGATGAACAAGAAAACCAAAGTAAGCTAAAACAAGGAAGTAGAATACGGCTGGGATTGGAACAAAAAGACGACTGAAATTGAAAGACAATGCGAGGGTGCAGGGGTGCTAAAAAAATTATAAAAACCTGAGAGAAGAAGACAAAAAGGTTTGTGCAGAATTTGGTAGAAAAAAATTCGAGAAACCAACCGCCATCTTCTTTTCTCAACAACCCACGTCTTTAGTTTTTTTGTTCTTTTCTTTTAGTCTAGTGTTAATATAGAAAAAGAGAGGACAGCTGCCTCTAGACTTGGGGGAGAGAGAATGATACGGGAGAAAAGAAAAACAGAAAACAAGAACAATCACGGAAAAACAACACAAGAGAGCAGCCGTCACCCACATATTTGACTTGAATTTTCTCTTTTCATCATGTTCAAAACTTTGGTGATGTATTTTTATTTTAGTATGAACTAATTTAGTTTTCTAGGGTTACGATATAGCCTAATTATAAAGTCTTTATTATTTTTCTATTAATATAATTCGAATTAATTTTCTATGGTTGATTATTTATCTCTGTGCTTAATGCTTCTAATTACCTGATCAATAATTAGATGATTTGTTAATCATAACGAACTGGAAGGGGAGTTATGTGTCAAGTTCATTAGGATAAATGCCATCAATTCCATGTATGATAGGAATATACCTGTATGGTTTGTGTAGTCACTAAATGGGAATCCATAGAAATTAATGATTTCATAATTGTTATAATTCACATAGGAATATAGTGAATTAGCAATTAGGGGAATTTTTATTAGATCTCAGGAGAGACTAGTAAATAAATTAGGAAATCTCGACTATCAACCAGGAAAATAAATTATATTATATAGATAGATTAATAGTAAAATGGATTAGTTATGGTGAAATCGAAAACCCTAGAGCTTTAGCCATCTTAATTCACTACTTTGCTTTGCTTAATTTAAAATTTAGTTTCAATTGAGTTTAGCCATACACTATCTTTTCAATTGTTCAAATAAAATTAGAATTAATCGAATTTCAGTAATTAGTAAATGATTAGTTCTCATGGGAACGATACTTTATTTACTTTGTATTACTTGTCAACGATAGCGTGCATTTGCGTATGTAAAATCTGCAACATATATCTTAATATTTTCAAAATAAATTTTATATTGTAAATGTAAAAAAATATAAAATAAAAATAGAATGCATAGAAATCTTATTGATCACTCGTTACTTTCGAATTCCATTTACTACTAGGTTTGAGCTGTTTATAGCAACCAAAAGCAGAAATTGGCTCTTTCAACATTGAAAACCATTAATTATCCTCACGGTAATTATCCCCCAATCATTGTTATAAAAAGATAGATCTCTTCTTCTAAAGTTAACGCCTTTGGTTTATAAATCCTTTTATTCAACCAGAATCAAAACCACGAATTAAATGTTTTTCTTAAAAAAAAACACGTGTAAAAAACATATAGCTTATTGGCTTGCTTACGAAACATAATTGAACATTGAGAGTCTCGAACAGTGAATTGTTTAGGTTGTCAAGCGTTGTGAAAATCAATAAAAGAAACACGTGATAGAAAAGCTTATTTGCTTCCCTATTAGGTATGTACTCACTTCCCGGTCTTACATTAAAAAAAGAGTATACTTTAAAATCAAACTTTTAAAATATTTTTAGTGATAATAATGATCTATATGCACAATAAAAAAGTATAAATAAAAATAAAAATTTATTTATTTAGTTAATTTATTAATTATATTGTACATAATAACTAATAAAAAATTATATTTAAATTAAAATATACTATTTATTTTGGACAGAGGAAGTACTTCTTAATTAATTATTGGCTCTTTCACGCTCCGTGAAGAGTGGGAACATTAAGAAATAGTCAAAAAGACATTTAAGAAATCAATTTGATTTTATTCTTGTCCGTTCCATTTGAAAATGACAGAATCTCAAAAAATCAAATTTTCTTTTACCTGTTGAATAAGTACAAACAATTAAGATGTTGCTACACTTAACTTCTCATTAGATGCTTAGTGATTATTTTGTAAAAAGTATTTTTTTGTAATTTTTAAAATAATAATTATGAAATAAAAATTACATTCAAAATGTATAACTATATATATATATATATTTGAAAATTGAGGAAAAAATATTCAATACATTAAATATACTATGTAAAAGATAACTGTTTATAATTTATGAAAAAAGTATATAATTAAGTTATTGTAGTTAAAATTAAACTACGATTGATTGATGTATACACTATTTTTTCCGAAACTGGGGCGTTCAAGCTTTGTAAATGTTCTTTCAAGATGTTGGACTACGGTTTATTTCTTGGATACCCAATAATCAATATGCATGCCCACGATCAATTTGTGACCGACACTAGTGCACCCGTAACGCAAAAGTGGAAATTGGTGAACGGGCGGGCCAAGGAATGGACAGGTAGGATGGAATCTTCGTTAATTTGATGCAAAACCACGTTGGCGAATCAGGTGATGGAGGAACGTCACATCGACAATCGTTAGTCCACGCCTTTCAATTGCCATTCTCTTCTTTTGATTTCTGCACGCTGAATTATGCATCGAACTAGAGATATGGGACTGAAATGGAAAAAGGGCACGTCACAAAGAAACAATATTTTTTATTGAGCCCGCAAAAACAAACGCAAACGATTCAACTTTCCTTTTCTTTTTCTGTTTTTTATTGATGTGTTACTCCAACAAAAGAATGATTAAAAACTCTTAAATTACGATATTAATCATTTCCATTAACACAAGCTACTTAATCATGAAAATTATAAATCCATTTATACTACTCTATTCGACTAAAAAAAAGTGTTAGTACAACTTTTTTAATAATAATTATTAATAAAAATAGTATATGATTTTGATTCAAAAGTGAACTATTTTTTTAGTACAAAAACTTTTTTTTGGGACTCAAAGAGTAATAGAGTATATTGTTAAGATTTTTCATGAGCATCAATCTTCCTCTGTTTTTTTCTTTTTTTTAGAAGATTTGAGTGACGAAACGTAAAAGTCACTTATTAATATATAATAATTAAACATATGTAGATACCATATATATTATAAGAGTAATAATACGTAACAGAAAATTTTAATCAAATCTCAATATAACATTTTAATATTACAAATCGCTCGCCAACACATTTCAAGAATTGATTAAAATTTTTTATTATAAATAACATTACTCGATTTGTTTACACAAGTTGGCTATTTAACAGTGATACTCCATGGACCGAAAGGTCCGAAACCAAACACTAAAGCCGAAAGAGAGACTTAAGAGTGTAGGGAGCAGTGAAAGTTGAAGGTCCATCCCACATTAGATCCGCAAATTGTTTGTAAGCCTTTTCAGAGGGATGACCAGAGTCGAAGAAGAAATAGTCCTCTGGATTTTCACATAACTCGTATACCGGGTCTCCTCTTTTCCCTCCACAGTTATGATTTCCCCTGTAAAGACCGCCGCCGCAGCATGCACTCTTCGCTTCCTTGAAACCTTTAAACATTGCCATTACGCAAACCATTATAACCATTTACTCATCATGACAATTTTACGGTAAGAAAATCAAAGTATGGAATATTTTTCCGAAAGCTGACAAATAACACGCATGGAACTGAGAGAAAATATCAAACGTTACCATATTTGGACGGAGTGTTAATCCTTTCCAAAGAAGCAGTAAACATATCGAATTTTGAGTAGATGAAACCTTTGAGCTGCTTCTCAAGCTGCTTGAGTTTATGAGAAAATGCCATATTGAATTGCTTCGGCAATTCCGTATGGTGTTGCACGCAATACTTACCATCATTTGCACCACTCGCATTATGAAGTCTAGCAGCTGGTTCACAACCTGCCGGAAACAGGTTAACGAATCCAAATTTTCTCCCCCCTGCCCTGTAAACTTCCTGTCACAAAAAAAAAAAAAAGAAAGAAGAAGAAGAAAAAAACACTCACCATGAAATCCCAATATGTAAATTAATCTTAAACCTTAGTTAGAATTAAGTGAGTATTTATACCTTGAGGACGGCTGTGATGTTTCCAATGATAAGTTGTGTATATTGTTGTGAAGAAAGGTTTCTGAATCTGGGATTTGGTGCTGTTAAATCATTAAGCCCAATGCTGAACATGTATACAGCATTGGACAGCAGCACTTCTGTCTCTTTCGTACCTAACGTCGTCCTCAATTGTCTCACAACATTCTTAAAATAGATCAACTGCTTCTTCAAGCCAATCGCCTGCAAGATAAACGCATTACAGTAGTTAATTTCTGTCGTGCGTAGAAATTCATTCGATTTTAGTAATTGAAAACGGTTAGCTTTATTACCTTTCCCTCGTGGGTTTCGACAAGAGCTCCACCACCGCCAGATGCGAAGTTGACACCATAAGCGAATTGATGATAGCTACTTTGGAAATATGGCGGAATCAACGGTAGCCTTGCATATTTAGCTGCGAGAAATTATGCTAACTGAACTCAAAAAAATAACAAGCAACGGTAAAAAAAATAGTATGAAAACGTCACTGAAGTTCTTGAACACATTGATCGGAGTTGGATAGCAGCACAGAAAGCGGCTGACCAATAAAATCGGGAATGATGCGACCATTGGAAAATCTCCCTGTTGCAAATTCGAAGAATGTTTGTCCATATGGTAAAAAATTTGCCTGAAAAGAGGTGGTGGTGTTTATGTAGTTATTGTTTCCCGGATCATAAAGGGAATCGCCAAAGACGAAGAGTGGAACTCTGGGTTTTGGAGGAAGACCACCATGGTCAATGATCCTGGGTTGAGTTGTGACTGCGAGAGAGCTGGGCAGGGAGAAGATGAAGAAACAGAGTTGAAAAATGCATGGTCCCATGCTAAACAAAGCAACACTTCATTAATCGTTTGTGGTCCTCTCAGAACTTATTCTAGTTATATACAGATAGATGGGGATACCTATCACTAGGGTGCATTTTGGTGAAGTTTTCACTTTTTAAAACATAATTTTATATTTTTTAATATAAAAAAATATTATATTAAGAATTTCAAATTTTAACTTAAAAAAATATAAAAATACGTTTAATTATAATTTTAGAAAATATAGGAATACGTTTATTATATTATAAATTTTTTATATTTTATAATGCATTCTTTATGATGTTGCATTCAAGGCCTGTGTAGTAGCTTGACAGAATGAAATTGGGTAATCGAGAGGTTTGAGGGTACCAGACTTGGGAGGATTTTGAATCCTTTCATTAATAGCAGCGCAGAAATCGGATTTTAGTAAATGAATCCTTCGGAGGAGGTTGCAACGAGGCAATGCCAATGAAGAGGTGCACACGAATTGTTTTTGTTTTTGTTTTGTTTCTCAAATATGGCCGTCAAAATTGGCCCCTTGCCTTGTCTAATTACTTCTGCCCACAAAATTTCCACGTGCCACCGACAGCAGCCGTAGGCCATAGTTTTTAGTTTCTGTTTTGCCGCAAAGTTTGCCATATGAACGGCAGCGCATTCTTTAGGAGGGCTGCGCCCAATCACTGTACCAATGTAGAATTCAATTATACCCAATCGTCACTATTACCAAATCACTGTATCTATCAATACCCGCACTCAATATAGAATTCAATTTGCTTTTATTAAATACTCGTACTTTTTTTTTTATGTTTTTTCTCTTAAGATAACTGATTTAACCATACGAGTGGTTTTCTGGGAATTGAGTCCAGTTCCCAACTCACTCTTTTATTGCAATTCCTGTATACAGAAATATCGTTCCCAGCGGGAGTTTAAGGACCCATTCAGGATAGGAGCTCATCATACTGGGTTTGAGCTGCATTTAGCAACCGAAAACAGAAACGTCTCTTCCAACACTCGAAACCAATTTTTTTTTTTCTTTTCAAAAACGATAGATGTATTAAAGTGTAATTACAGTAATTACATAACTATAAAGGTTAATTGAATTTCGTAACGTTGGATTGTACTGAATCTACGAAAAAAAGTCTCCAAAAAAGAAAAAGACTCTAAAGATGACATAATTTCTAATAAATAGAGATACCCTACCCAATAAGGACAACACTAATATTAAACAAAACTAATCTAATGCTGTCGACTAAGACAGCTGGCTCCATTTGGTATCGCAAATGGTGTGAGATGAAAGAAACTGAACGCTAGTGATTCCTAACTTACGTCCGACGCTGCTCGAGATGATTTCGCAAAATTACATTCGTTGCACAACTCAACATCTACACTATTACCACAAGCGTTGAATAGTCTGTTTGCCAAATTACGACCGCATGCACCGAGGAGTACATAACCCAAATCGTAAACACTGCCTAAAAAAAGAAAATTGGAGCGAATTTGCATCGCAAATCGTCTGCACTGGCGCGTGATTTGTAGAGTGTTGTAAAAATATCAATTTTTTAAGCTGATATAATTAGAGACAAATAAGGATAGTTTTGTATAATTTAAGAAGATAATTTATAAAAAAAAATCATGTAAATAAATTATTACATTTTAAATTAAAATACAAGTATAAAATATTTTGTCGAAACCGGGGGCGCTCTAGCTTGTAATTCCCTTTCAAGATGTTGGACTCGAGAGGTTATTCCTTGGATACCCAATAGTGATGCCCACAATCAATTTGTAGCGGCGGGACAACCAGTGCCCCGTGGACAAGAAGTAACGCAAAAGTGGAAATTAGTGAATGGTTGGTATTAATGGATGGGTATTGGGTAGGAAGGAATCTTCGTTAATTTGATGCAAAACGACGTGGGTGGATCACCCGTTACATCGACATTCGTTACTCCGCATCTTCCAAATCAATTGCCATTTCTCTCGTTTTGATTTCTAGCCGCTGAATGAAACGTCAAGCTGGAGATAGGTGATTGAAATGGAAAAAGGGCACGTCAAATTCATTTATACGACTCTCTCTAATTGAAAAAAACAGTTGTATATTTTAAATTTGATATAATTTTTTTAGTTATAAAATATAACATATTTAATATATTAAAATGTGTAATTTTTTATTTCATCATTTTAGATCATATATATTAATATATAGTAATTATTAGTAAAAATAATATTATATAACTGCAATTTAAAAGTAATTATTTAATTATATATGTAGAATTTCATACAATTTATATTTAATTTAAATTTAAGTATATTAAAAGGAAACTAAATAGCTTATTTGTTATATATTTATATATTAATATTAATATTTTATAATTACTTTATAATGACAACATTTGATATTTTACTATCAGTCCCATCGATTGAGCTCTGACCTTGTGACTCGACTTGTTTGTATTCGGAATCAATTTTTACCGAAGCTTTTATTTAGTAGTGATAGTCCGTTAACCGAAAGGTACGAAACCGAACTCTAAATCTCAAACAGGTACTTGAGAGTATACGGGACAGTGAAGGTTGAAGGTCCATCACATATTAGATAGGCCAACTGTTTGTAAGCCTTTTCATACGGGTGCTGAGGGTCGAAGAAGAGATAATCTTCTGGATTTTCACATAATTCGTACTCAGGGTCTCCTCTTTTCCCTCCACAGGTACGAATTGCCCTGTAAGGACAGCTGCCGCAACATGCAGTCTTGACGTCCTTGAAACCTTTAAACATTACCATTACGGAAAACCATTACAACAATTTGAAATACTCATCAACAAAAACTACACGGGTTGTACTTCAATATTTTTCAGAAAGCTGACAAATAACGTGCATGGGATTGAGAGAAAGTATCAAAAGTTACCATATTTGGACGGAGTGTTAATCATTTCCAAAACAGCAGCAAACATATCGAATTCCGTGTAGATGAATCCTTTGAGCTGCTTCTCTAGCTGCCTGAGTTCATGAGAAAATGCTGCATTGCATTTCTTCACCGATTCCATGATTTGTTCAGCGCAATGCTTTCTATCATTTACACTACTAGCATTATGAACTCTAGCATATGGTTGACAACCTGCTGGAAGCAAGTTATTGAATCCAAATTTTCTGCCCCCTGCCATGTAAATTTCCTGTCAACCAAAAAAAAAAAAAAAACTCACCAATTTGTAAATTAATCTTAAATCTTAGTTAGAATTGAATGGTTTATTATACCTTGATGACAGCTGTAATGTTTCCAATGATAAGTTGTACATATTGCTCTGAAGAAAGGTTGCTGAATATGGGACTTGTATACAGCATTGGACAGCAGCACTTCCCTCTAGTGTTTCAACAAGAGCTCCACCACCGGCAGATGCGAAGTTGACACCTTAAGCGAATTGATGATAGCTACTTTGGAAATATGGTGGAATCAATGGTAGCTTTGTATGTTCAGCTGCAAGAAGTCATCTTTAATTGAACTCAAAAAAATAACGATCAACGGTTTAGAAGTATGAAAAACGTTACTGAGATTCTTGAACATTTCGATAGTAGCATGGAATGCTTCTGACCAATAAAATCGGGAATGAAACGACCATCAGAAAATCTCCCAGTTGCAAATTCGAAGAATGTTTCTCCATATGGTAAACAGTTTGCCAGGAGCTCTTTGATGGTGTTGATGTAGTTATTGTTTCCCGGATCATAAAGCGAATCACCGAAGACGAAAAGTGGAACTCTGGGTTTTGGAGGAAGACCATGGTCAGTGATACTGGGTTGAGTTGTGATTGCGAGAGTGCTGGCCAGGAAGATGATCAAGAAACAGAGTTGAAAAATGCATGGTCCCATGCTAAGCAAAAAAGCAAACACTTTATTATCTCTTATTATTCTCTCTTGATCTTCCCACACTAAGTTATTCTAGTTATATATAGATAGGGATATTTATTAGGAGGGCAATTTGTTAAATTTATTTTGTTATGTCTTTTCACATTTTATGTATATTGCGTTTAATACACGGTTTTATATTTTTTAAAATAAAAGTTACGTGTTTTAATTCGGAACAACCTTTTCAAATTACAAGATACTAGTACAAGATTTTTGTGCAAAGTACAGAATATCTAATAATTTTGTTGATAATTTGTTAAAAGTTTAGAAAGAAAAATAAAAATAAAAGATTTTAAAGAGAAATTTTTAAACAATTAAAATTAATAAAAATCTAAAATAATATTTGTTGAATAAAAATATCAGATAAATCCAACTTCTTGGATGTCGTTTAAATTTAATACACCAAAATATTTGATTTTTGTTTTTCATTACATTTATGAGTTTAGGGGCACCATTCAATACTTTAAAAAATTCAATTTTAGTAAAGACATTGGCTGATTAATAATTGGCCTATCTAACCATCAAAGGAAAAAAAAAAAGCACAACAATATAATCCATGGCAAAATAAATAGCTTTTTAATTAGTTACTCACCTACTTTATTTTTAAAAATAAATTTTTTAATTTTTTAAATTTTACTAATATATCTGAGGATAAACTTGGTAGACTCAATAAAAAACCAAACAAACAAATGAGAAATAAATAACTAAATAAACAACTAATAGTTTTGTTTTAAATTTTGACTGTCACATATTTGCCCTAATTTAACTTCATGTAAAGTAGAAATAGGTGTCCTGTCTCCCTATTACCTAAAATTAAAACTAAAGATATATTTATTTCCTAATTGCTACCAAACGTGTATTTTTTTCCTTTTTTCTCCAAATTTGAAGTTCCTAATTTAAGACTTCCTAATTATAATTCATTCCACTTTATCACCAAACCCAACATTCCCAGCCAAATATTTATAAATTAAAACACAATAGTAAAAAAAAAGGGAAATTTGCATATACAGCAGTGTTGACCGTTGACTTTGCAAATATAGCACCCTCCTTTTTTTTCTTGCAAACATAGCATTTCAAGGCTGAACAAAGACCAACATACCCTCATCTTCTCTTTTGAAACATAAAGACACAACACTTCATCTTCATCTTTATCTTTATCGATTTAACAAAATTTGCTCTCACATCCCATTATTTGCACTTCTTTTTATTCTCACACCCCATTGGATCATCATCTTCAAACAAGAAGAGTGGAGAAAAATTCATGGGAGATATTAGTTGAAATTTACACAAGTTGAACTGGGTTTGTGAACTTCAACGAAATTAGTCGAGCCCTAAGTTGAGTTTTAGGTCGAGCAAAACATTAGGTCGAATACAAGATTGAGTTTAAGGTCGAACAATAAGTCTGAGTAGTAATTGGTTGAATATAAGATCGAGTTCGACCTAAACTCGACCTAATACTCGACCTACTACTTGGTCGAGTTAAATTTTTAAAAAAAAAGAAAAAAATTGAATTTTTTTTTAAAAAAAAAGTTTTAGGGTCAAGCTCGACCCCATGCTCGACCTAATGCTCGACCTAAATTTTTAAAAAAAAAAAATTTAATTTAAAAAAAAAAATTTAATTTTTTTTTTTAAATTTTAGGTCGAGCATTAGGTCGAACATGGGGTCGAGTTTGACCCTAAAACTTTTTTAAAAAAAAAAAAATTCAATTTTTTTTCATTTTTTTTAAAATTTAACTCGACCTAATAGTAGGTCGAGCATGGGGTCGAATTTGACCCTAAAACTTTTTTTTTTAAAAATAAATTCAATTTTTTTTCTTTTTTTTTTTAAATTTAACTCGACCTAGTAGTAGGTCGAGTATTAGGTCGAGCATGGGGTTGAACTTGACCCTAAAACTTTTTTTTAAAAAAAAAAAATTCAATTTTTTTTTCTTTTTTTTTTTAAATTTAACTCGACCTAATAGTAGGTCGAGTATTAGGTCGAGTTTAGGTCAAGCTCGATCTTATATTCAACCAATTACTACTTAGACTTATTGTTCGACCTTAAACTCAATCTTGTATTCGACCTAATGTTTTGCTCGACCTAAAACTCGACTTAGGGCTCGAGTAGTTTCGTTGAAGTTCACAAATCCAGTTCAACTTGTGTAAATTTCAACTAATATCTCCCCGCAGCGAATTTTTCTCCACGGTCGTGGTCTTCTTGTTTGAAGATGATGATCCAATGGGGTGTGAGAATAATAAGAAGTGCAAATAATGGGATGTGAAAGCAAATTTTGTTAAATCGATAAAGATGAAGATGAAGATGAAGTGTTGTGTCTTTATGTTTCAAAAGAGAAGATGAGGGTATGTTGGTCTTTGTTCAGCCCTGAAATGCTATGTTTGCAAGGAAAAAAAGGAGGGTGCTATATTTGCAAAGTCAACGGTCAACACTGCTATATATGCAAATTTCCCTAAAAAAATCAATACACAATATGCTTGAGAACAAAACCACTACAATAGCAATGGCTAAAGATATTATAGATATTTAGTAAGGATATTAAGAATATTTGATACAATGATACCCGTACCTCTATCCCCACTACTAGAATAGTAGCAGTTAAAGATTATAAAAATTATTTGATATCAAAATTCATTTTAAAACAATCACAAAAACATAATTCTTCGTTTTAAAAACAATTAAAATTTTTTACCTTAAAATAGGAATTTTTTTAATTAAATTTTTTGTATATTTTTATTAATTAAAACTATATGTGGTTAAAAGGTAAAATAATTTTTTTTTGTAAATTTAATAATTAATGAAATATATTACTTTCTATAAGAAAAAAATTATATTCATTTAATAGTAAATATTTTATTTTTGTTGCAACAGAGGAGTATTATTAAAAAATATAGGATAATAAACATATAAGTTGGCAGAGAAAAAGGGAAAAAACATACTATTGAATCTATAGATTTATCTTTCATCGGCTATATAGTTTAGTTCCAAAAGATATTTAAAGAGAAAAAAATTTGCTATATAAACACAACCAAAAAATATATATAACTTGTTTTTATTAAAAGGAATAAAAATTCTAACAATCTTCAAATTACAAAAAATTAGTAGATACTGAATAGATAATTTTTTAAAAAAAATTTAAGATTTAGAATTTTAACCATTTTCTAATTACTAAATATTAATATTATAAGATAATAGAAAGACAATTTAATCCTAATATTTATAATAATTACATTGAAATCGACCGACAAACTTTTTCTTTTATATAATAGGTGATATGCACAATTAAATGTATAATATTATATTTTTATCCTTACTTTTTAATTTATATTATATGTTGTCATTATTAATAAGAGTAGTAAAATCACACAAAAAATAGATTATTTGTTTGGGACAAATTTTTTTTTTTCTGATATTGAACTTTTTTGTTGGAACAGAGGCAATACCAATTATATTGAGAATGTTAAAATTAAACTTAAAAAACACAAAAATATATTTTAAAATGCAACTTATATATGCCTCTTTTTTTTTTACTTTGACTTTTGAAATTGATTAAGCAAATTAATGTATTTTTAATTTTCGGGTCAAATAAAAACAAATAATTATTTCTGGCATCCACTTGAAAAAAGAAAATAAAAGAAAAGAAACTTGAGTAATTGGTTTTCTGAATCCTGGATAGCTTTACCAGAAGAACTGCGTACAAAGTTTGCTAACCATGAAAAAAGGTAACAAATGAAATGCTACACCAGCAATTAACTCATCATTGTAGAACACTGAAATGCCACCAATTTCAATTTATCAAATGAATAATAGTACAAAATCTTTTTTTTTTTTTTAGGTACGTGTTTCGCTACGATTTTGGACGCAGTCTCTTCAAGCATATGGTAGTAATTCGATGGCCAAGATATTCAATGCTTGCAGTAGTAGTTTAGTTACTATACTATTCAAAGTTTGCGGGATCATCACGGACTGAGTGGGACGAGAGTTAAAGACCAGGCGTTCAGGTTTCTTTCCTCGCATGCAATTTGCGGTGACCAATCCCAGTCGAGCTAACTTCCTTAATCGGTAACTATCTTAATTTTAGTTTTAATTTTAGTTTTAGTTTCAGTGTGTTGTCCCTACTAGTTAGGGTGTTTTATTTGCTTTGTCCCGAGTTCATTGGTGTTTTCTTTTCTTTTGTCCTCCTTTGCTCAGTTTTAGTAATATTATGTACTCTTTATGACCCTTTTATTAAAGTATTAGTTATTCCTTTTGGAGGTGTTTATGTCACTAGTCTGGGAAGAGAGAATATGGATGTACAAGGCAGCATCACAAAAGACATGGACATGATCTAAGGATCAGACTTTGTGTTCAATAGTTACTATGTAGCTAAGGACCAGAGTCTGTGTTCAATGGTTCTTTTGTGACTTTCAATTTTGAGATACTTAAATAAAGGCCAACAAGTTAAGTTTTTTTTTTTACTTTTGATTGCTATTGATGTAAAGACTATTGTGCGTTAGTTGAAAACATCAATCTTTTGAGTAATCTTTTGTGTTTTTGTTTGTAATCAGTTGTCGCACTTTTTTTTTTGTGGTTAAGATTAAATACCATAACGAGCAATTAACTTTTTGAAACTATGTAATGTAATGTTATGTTATTGTAATAAAATATAGAGATAATATTATTTACTACCCTCGTGGTTTGATGATATATTAAATCGAACCCTGTAATTTGAACAAATATCAATAATCCCCCTGTAATGAAAAAAAATATCAAACACCCCCTTTAACTAACAGTCAACATAAATAAGTTGGAAAAAAGACAAAAAAATCCTCCGATATAAAAATATATAATTTAAAATTCTAAAATAAATTTTTAAAAATACAAAAAAGTTAAATTTTTTTAAAAAAATTAATAAAATTATTTAGACTATATAATAAAAAATTTTAAACTAAAAAAAATTTAAAGATGAAAATTTAATAAAATTTAAAGACAAAAAATGACAAAAAAATTGATATAGTTTAATTTTTTAATTAAATTTTTAAAAGACAAAATTTAAAGATAAAAATTTAATAAAATTATGTAAAATTTTGTTAAAAATTTTAATGCAAAAAGACAAAAAATTATTATATAGATACTTTGTTTTTTAACCTCATTTTTTTTTAAATTTTTGTCTCTAAATTTTATTAAATTTTCATCTTTAATTTTTTTATGTTTAAAAAAATCTATTATATAGTGTAAATAATTTTATTAAATTTTTCTTTTTTAATTTTTTTTTTGTATGTTTAAAAGTTTATTTTAGAATTTTAAACTATATCTTTATATCGAAGGGTTTTTTCATCTTTTTTTCAATTTATTTACGTTGACTGTTAGTCAAAAGGGATGTTTGATATTTTTTTCACTACAGGGGAGTTATTGATATTTGTTCAAACTACAGGGTTTAATTTGATATATCACCAAACTACGAGGTTGGTAAATGATATTATCCCTAAAATATACTATCTTTTGTTAAAAAAAAAAAGAATAACAGGAAATATTCGATTTAAAACCCAAACCAAATCAAGAAACAACTGCACGTAACCATTTTTATTTTCCCATTTTATTTAAGGATCATGTCTCTTCTTCATGATCAATTTGTGCCGTCACAGTATTCAGAACCATCATCCTGGAGCATATATCGTTCGTCAATACTGCTGTTGGCCAAACTGCGAAGCTGAAAGAGGGATTTGAGAGTATAGGGGCCGGTGAGACTTGGAGGTCCATCCCACATTAGCTCTGCAAACTGTTTGTAGACCTTTTCTGATGGATGATAAGAGTCGAAAAAGAAATACTCCCCTGGATTCTCACATAACTCGTACTCTAAGTCTCCTCTTTTACCTCCGCAGGTGTCAGTTGCCCGATAAACTCCGCTGCCGCAGCATGCACTCTTCACTTCCTTGAAACCTTCATGCATTACATTATGCAAATTTAGCATATATAAGGATATTCACAGTGGAAAAATTATAATGCGTTCTTTATCACGTTGCATTCAAACCCTGTGTAGTAGCTAGACAAAATGAAATTGCGTAAGCGAGAACTTTGACATTACCATACTTGGAAGGATTCTGAATCCTTTCATTAAAAGCAGTGAATAAATCGAATTTGGAGTAAATGAATCCTTTGAGTTGCTTCTCTAGCTGCTTGACTTCCTTGGAAAGTGCCACATTATATTGCTTCGCCAATTCCGTAAAGCCTTCCACACAAGTCTCACAGCCAGTACCACCCCCACTGTGGACCCTAACATATGGTATACAACCTAACGGCACCAAGCTAAGGAATCCAAATTTCCTTCCCCCTGCCTTGTAAACTTCCTGTTACAAAAATTCATTCGCCATCTTGACTCAGAAAGTTTGAGACAATTTATGAACTCCCAGACTATAAATTAATTGATACAAGTAGTACTGAGAGAGAAAGATGGTCAATGTTGTGTTACCTTGAGAACAGCTGAGAAGTTTCCAACAATGATTCGTATATAATCTTCTGAGGAAAAGCTGCTAAAAATGGGATTTGGATCTATTAAATCATAACCCCTGTCAGAAATAAAACCAAAGAGTTTTACTGAATAATTGCTGTATATTGATATCACCCAATGTACAATGTCTAGTGTGTATTTATAGGTTACAAACCCTAAACTAGATAAGGAAATTAGATAAATACAAATCATAAGGAATATACACTCAAATATAGGATATAAACAAATATAGGATATACATAGATATATTAGGTAGTGCTAATCTTCAACATATTTGGTAGTGCTAATCTTCAACACTTCCCCTCAAGCTGGAGATTTGTATAAGTCAAAAACTCCAAGCTTGGAAAGTAGGTGCCAATGCTGTCCACTGTTTAGTGCTTTAGTAAGCAGATCGGCTGGTTGCTCCTTGGTGGATATGTGGCGCGTTGCAATGACACCTTGCTGGATCTTTTCCCTTACATAATGACATTCCACTTCAATGTGTTTAGTGCGCTCATGAAAAATCGGATTAGCTGCTATTTTTTCTGCAGCTTCATTGTCGCAATAGAGTAAGGCAGGTTTCTTTATATGAAAACCAAAATCTTTGAGAAGGCCCATGATCCCCACTATTTCACTGGTGGTGACCTGCATGGCTCGATATTCGGCTTCAGCTGATGATAATGAAACTGTAATGCTTTTGCACGCCAAGATATTAAAGAATTTCCAAGCATGATGCAAAAGCGGTGGTGGATCTCCTTGTCATTGGACATGTCGTAGTCGTAATCACGTAATGCTCGTAATTCAATCTCTCAAGACGAAGGAATAGAAGACCAAGACACGGACAACTCTTCAAGTACTTAATTACTTTCAAAGCGGCTTCCATGTGGGATTGCTTTGGATTATGCATGAATTGATGAGAGTTGAATCGAAAATGTAATATCGGTCCGTGAGATTCAAATATATAAGTCGACCAACCAATCTCGATATCTTGAAGGATCTTTGAGAAGCGGATCATTGATTTGTTCATTTGAGCCAAATCATATTCAATGGATGTGAACTTCTTGTTTTGCTCCATAGGGATAGCGGAAGGTTTGGAACCCGCTAATCCCGCCTCGTAGATCGGGCCAAGGTGTACTTGCGCTGACTTATTGATATGCCACCGAGAACGAGCAATCTCAAGACCAAGAAAACTTCGATTGACCCGCATCTTTCATAAAAATGTGGTATTGAGATATTGTTTGAGATCGTTGATGCCATCTTGATCGGTTCGTAATAAGTATATCATCAACATAGATAAGTAATGCAACAAAGAAGTGCCTCAAGTTTTGTGAATAAGGAATAATCATGGCGAGATCGATGAAAACCATACCGAGAAGAGCATTAGTGAATTTTGCGCTCCATTGACGAGATGCTTGCTTTAACCCATATAAGGATTTCCGCAATGACATACCAAATTCTCCCACGAGGCGAAATCGGTAGATCCATGTATACCTCTTCGGAAAGATCACCATGGAGAAATGCATTTTGCACATCCATCTGATAGAGAGGCCAAGCATGAAAGGCAGCAAGTGTCAGAAGAAGACGGACAGTGACATGCTTAGCAGTTGGAGAAAAAGTATCTTGGTAATCAATCCCTTCTCGCTGGTTAAAACCCTTAGCCACGAGACGAGCTTTATACCTCTCAATAGAACCATCAGCATGATACTTGACCTTGTAAACCCATTTACAACCGATTGGATGACGATTAGGAGGCAACAGGACCACATCCCAGGTATGATTGGTTTGAAGAGCATGAAGTTCAGTTTCCATGGCAGTAACCCAGTTAGGATCGGCAAGGGCTTCTTGAAAAGTGGTTGGTTCTTGAATAGCCGAGATGGAAGCAACAAAATGCTGATAAGAGGGGTTACAAGCGGACATGGAAATGAAATTGGAGATGGGATAGAGGGAGGTACAAGATGCGGATGGCAAGGTAGAACAGATGTAATCATTACTCCAGATAGGCGGGCGAGAGGGACGACTTGATCGACGGAGAGAGACAGCTAAGGTGGGATCATGTGTGGCCGAGGCTGGCGAGGATGGAGTATCATCATCGGATGATAAAACAGGAGCTGACGAAGACGCAAGAGGGGTAGGAGCAGCCGGAGAAGGTGGGTCGGCGATAGGGGGCGCCTCGTCGAACCATACAGCTGGAGATGTCGGATCGAACGGAGCTGCAGGGGATGATATCAAGCCAGTAAGAAAACGGAAAAACATTTTCTTCAAAAACTACATCTCGACTAACAAAGAATTTCCCTGAAGCGGGGTCATATAGTCGATAACCCTTCTGATTAGGAGGGTAGCCCATAAAAATACAGGGTATAGCACGGGGACTAAATTTGTCACGTGCACCTAAGGTGGTGGCATAACAACGACACCCAAAAACACGAAGATGGTCAAGTATAGGTGGTTTGTGAAATAAGAGTTCAAAGGGACTGAGACCGTGAATGGACGAAGAAGGCAACCGATTAATGATATAGGTTGCAGTGAGAATGCATTCACCCCAAAAGTGAGATGGGATTTGAGCCTGAAACATTAAGGCTCGTGCAACATCCAATAAATGACGATGTTTGCGTTCAACAACTCCATTTTGTTGAGGAGTATAAACGCAAGAGCTTTCATGAAGAATTCCTTGATTGGCAAGGAATGATTTACATTCAGTGGAAAAAAATTCGGTCCCATTATCAGAGCGGATACGACGGACAATGGAACCAAATTGGGTAAACACCATAGACACAAAATGTTGAATTTTGGAAAAAACTTGGGATTTTGAGTGTAAAAGGAAAGTCCATGTGGCACGGGAAAAGTCATCTACAATGGTGAGAAAAAAACGTGAACCATCATGATTGGTGGTCCGGTGTGGACCCCAAACGTCCATGTGGACTAATTCAAATGTGGAAGTGGTGGCAGTGGTCCGTGTAGGAAAAGCCTGGCGAGTTTGTTTGGCTAGTGGGCAAATTGGACATGAAAAAGATGGAGGACACGAAATTGATTGACCAAGTGCATGATAAGATTTTAAAGAAGAATGACCAAGACGACGATGCCAAATGTCATAATTAATATTATTGCAAAAAAATGAGTTACAACTAGGAAAAGTTTTTGGAATACATAAAGCATTCTTTAGGGAATTTAAATAACCTTGAAAAACTAAACGAAAAGAATTCGGAATAGAAGAGCATAAAAAGTATAATCCCCGATCAGCCCTCCCGAGCCCGATCAGAGCCCCAGTCGTACGGTCCTGAAAAACACAAAATTCATCGAAAAAAAGTGCCACACAATGATTATCTTGAATAAGCTTACGGACAGAGAGCAAATTATGTTTAAAGTGTGGAGCATATAGGACATGTGAGAGGTGCAAAGTAGGATATGGTCGATGACCAATAATATGTGTAATAGGACTAGTGGATTGATCGGGCAGTGTAATGGAAATGGATGTGTGACAAGGATAAAAAGAATCTAAAATAGACAAATCGCAAGTGATGTGGTCACTAGCACCTGAATCGATAACCCAAACGGATGAAATGGATTGAGAAGATAAAGTATTACCTGAAAAATTGGCGGTGGAGTCAGAGGTTCCCATCTGATTTAGAAGGGTGACAAGTTTTTGTTGCTGATCCGTGGTGAGGTGAAGACCAGAGGGGCCGCCATAAACATTGCCTGGGCTAGGAGTCGCTGAACCCAAGATACCTGCACTAGAATATGGATTAGTGCCATAGGAGTCCACAGATTGAGGATGAGATCCAAAATTATTAGGAAGAGGCCCAAATCCAGGAGGAGGAAAAGGGCTAGTAAGGGTAGCATTATGGGCTAAAGCCCCAGTATTATTTTGTTTTTTCTTAGAGCCACCTCTCTGCTTGGGCTTCCAATTTGGAGGATAGCCCACAAGAAGGAAGCAGGCCTCACGAACATGGCCTGGCTTTTTGCAATGGGTGCAAAATGGGCGCGGTCCATTGGGCCCTTGAATGCTGGATGCTGAAGTAGAAATTCCTGGCCCAAGTGAAGTTGGCAAGGAGTTGGGCCCAAAGTGGAATGATGAAGGAATTGGCCCAACTTTGAGTGAGGCAGAATGTGGCCCAAATGAAGTGGTGGCCTGCATTGAATTGAAAGAGTCGTTCCTTCCCTGCATTGAATTAAAAGAGTCGTCCCTTCCATGAGGCATCTGGGTCTGTTGTGCTGCAAAAATCATACCATCGGAGCCGACTGAAAATTGTCCATCAACGGCCGTACGCTGGTGGAGATCCTGTTTGGCGAGGGCGTGGAGCTTTTCAAGGGACAAAAAATCATCTCGAGCAAGGATATTAGTTCGCAGCAGTAAAATCTTCCCAAAAGGCGAGCAAAAATTTCATGGCTCGATTGGAGTTTTCGTGCGTCCGAAGTCTATCATTAACATGACAATGACAGTGACCACAAGTGCAGCGAATGGGTGGTTGGTGAGTGTCCAAATCTGTCCAAAGATCTTGGAGACGAAGGTAGAAGCTTGTGAGTTGCGAGTTAGAGGCGCCGGTGGAAAGTTTGGATTCTGCAATGGCCTGTTTAAGTGCAAAAATCTGAGACCCAGTAACTCGTCCGAAGCTGTCCTGAAGCGTGTTCCAAATAGAAGCAACGGTGGGCAACCGTGATACCATAGACTCGAGGGATGGATCAACGGAATGTGTCAGCCACGTTTTTGCAGCGGCATGGCACTGATCCCACTTTTCCGCGGTCTTTGTCATCGAGGAGAGCAGCGAGGCGCGTGAGAAACCCAGCTTATTTCTAGCAAAG
Source organism: Gynochthodes officinalis (assembly GCA_020080225.1). Lineage (NCBI taxonomy): Eukaryota > Viridiplantae > Streptophyta > Magnoliopsida > Gentianales > Rubiaceae > Gynochthodes > Gynochthodes officinalis. Next base: position 11,093,183 of record CM034625.1, on the reverse strand, counting down.
AAAACCGTCCGCACTTGGTCGCTCCAAACTTGCCAATTTCCTTCGCCGGTGAGCTTGGTGGACGATACGCCGTCAAGGTCGGTGGCATGAGAGTCGTAGGGTCACGCGAGTTCGGAACAACGGTGGCGCCGGAGGTCGGCAGTGATGTCGGTCATGGTTGATGAAGACGACGGAACTGTTTGATGAATATGGTAATTTTCAGAATTTTCAGGGGCAATTCGGTAATTTGCAGCAAAGGATAAGAATTATGGTTTGGAAAAAAAAATAATAAAAAAACAACAATAAACTCGTGAGTGATGGTTTTAGAATTTGGAGCAGAAGCAGTGACAGATCGCTTGCTCTGATACCATGTCAGAAATAAAACCAAAGAGTTTTACTGAATAATTGCTGTATATTGATATCACCCAATGTACAATGTCTAGTGTGTATTTATAGGTTACAAACCCTAAAGTAGATAAGGAAATTAGATAAATACAAATCATAAGGAATATACACTCAAATATAGGATATACACAAATATGGGATATACATAGATATATTAGGTAGTGCTAATCTTCAACATATTTGGTAGTGCTAATCTTCAACAACCCCCAATATTAAACATGTACACAGCATTGGTCAGCAACTCTTCTGTCTCTTTGTCACCTAACCTTGTCCTCAATTGTTTCACAACATCCTTAAAATAGATTAACTGCTTGTTCAAGTCAATCGCCTGCAAGAAAAAAGGCATTACATCAGTTAATTTCTGTCGTAGAAATTCATTCAATTTTAGTAATCGAAAATGGTTAGCGTTATTACCTTTCCCTCGTGGGTTTCAACAAGAGCTCCACCACCGCCAGATGCGAAGTTGACACCATAAGCGAATTGATGATAGCTACTTTGGAAATATGGTGGAATCAATGGTAGCTTTGCATATCTAGCTGCAAGAAATTATATTAATTGAACTCACAAATCACAATAAATGGCAAAAATATAAAAAATGTTGCTGAAATCTGGAACATATTGACAGTGTGGCACGTGGGATGCTGAGCTGATACTGACCAATAAAATCGGGAATGAGACGGCCATCGGAAAATCTCCCTGTTGCGAATTCGAAGAATGTTTCCCCATACGGCAAAAAATTTGCCAGGAAATCGGCGGTCGTGTTTATGTAGTTATTGTTTCCCGGATCGTACAGTGAATCACCAAAGACGAAAAGGGGAACTCTGGGTTTTGGAGGAAGACCGTGGCCATCAACGATATCAGACTGATCAGTTGGGATTGCGAGAGCACTACAGGCGAGGAAGAAGAAGAAACGGAGTTGAAAAATTCGTGAATTTCCCATGCTAAGTAGAAGTCTTCGTCCCCTTTTCCTTTCTTTTTTTACGGGTTTCTGACAAGTTCTGTTCTCAAAACCATTTCCATATATATTAGCCGTTTGAAGGGCTAAGCAATATTATTTCTTAAAAGAGTAGTGAATTTTTATAATAACTTAACCAAACATTCAATAGGAATAGTCAAATTATTATTGTCGGCAAGGTGTAATGGGCATATACTTCCTGTTTGTTTGACAAATAATATGCAATACTATTTGGTTTCCATATCTGGAAATGGTGTACTCAGAATCGAATCATTAGGGTACAGTAGTAAAAATGGTGCTCTTATTTTAAGAAAATGAATAATATTTTTAATAATTTTTTATAATAATTAATGTGATAAATATAAAAGATAAATTTTTTAAATTTTTTTAAAAATAATAATTAATTTTTTTATACAATAACATATTAATTATTATAAAAAGTTTCTATAGTTAAACACTAAAGAGCATCATTACTTTCTTACTTTTGTACCCGAATGATTCAATTCTAAGCACACCATTTCCAGATGAGGAAACCAAATAGGATTGCATATGATTTGCCAAATAGGAAGTATATGCCCATTACACCTTGCCCGGACAATAATAATTATAACAATTCCTATTGAATGCTTGGTTAAGAGTCTTAAGAGCCGCCACAAGGCCCACAAAGCCCCACAGCCTGACAACCTGTCATGCATTTAGCTTCAACTGTTTGTCATACATTTAGCTTCAAACTAATCAGCAGTTAGTTTACTAACAGTTGGTTAACCTTTTGCTTATAAAATGTAAACACGCATAGAGCATTAGGAGGCTGGAATTAATGAAACTGCTCCCTTGTTTTCTTACTTATCTTTTCTGTTTCTTCTTCGTCTCTGATTCTCTCTTCTTCCTTCTCTCAATTCTTTTCTCTGCGCTTCTGTTTTCTGGGCATTATCGTAGCTTGAGCTTCAAGCTATTCTGCTGATCTTCTGAAGTTGAGTGTCAGGGCCTGAAGCCTAACATTTGGTATCAGAGCAGGTGTTTCTCATCCAAATTCTTCCTTTTTCTTGATCATTTCTAAACTTTTCTGAAATTTTATCCAATCCTTCATCGTGTTCGTTGGAATTCTTTCTTCATCCTCAACCTCTGAATTCTTTCTTCTCCTTAACCTCTGAATTCTTTCTTGTTCTCAACTCCTGAGTTCTTTCTTCTCCTCAACATCTTTCTTTATTCTTCAAAGTTTTTTTTATTTCTCTTCTCACCAGTAGTAACTTCACAAACGTTAGTCCCTCCTTGCGAAAATGGGAAGAGTAAGTCTAATCACAGGCAGGAAGTAAAAGACCTTAACTGGAAGCACGAAATTGGGATCCAGATGGAGGAATTCATGAACTTAACAAGGCAAGAAAAGACGGAAAGGGCATCGAAGAGATTGGATGACAAGATCAACGCATTCTTGAAAATTATGGGCATCAAGAAAACCATACAAGAAGTAATGGCAGAAGAAAATGCTAACATTAATACACCATCCGCTACCATCAACAGTCAAGATGGACATGATTTTCTAGAAAGCATTATTATTTGTGGCCCTTCCAAAGTTGATGGAAATGAAAATAGAGTGCTTGACAAAAGTACTCTAATAGAAGAAAGGGTGCCTGTTGAAAATGAGGGTGGTAGTGATGATTATAATGAGGATGAAGACCAAAATGGATATGATGAAAATGGTACTGAGGAGAGTGATTCCTCTGAATATGAGATGGCACCACGAAATATGATTGGGGATGTTCCTTTGGAATGGTACAAAGAAAAAGAACACATTGGATATGATATTTCTGGAAAGAAGAAGGATATGGTTGATTGATCAATAAGAGAGGATGTTCCTGATCAGTATGAAGTTACTGGTCCTAGCATTGAACAATTGCATGATGTAAAAAATGCAGGAAAGGAAAAGTTGGCAGATCATCTTATAAATGTGAAGTGTATGCTAAATGAGCTTGGGAGTTTGAAGAAAGATGTTAGAGAAGGTGTGTCAAATGGAGAAACTGGCTTATCTGGAGGCCAAGGATGGGTTCGAAGAAGTATAGCTGATGTACTAGGTGATGACGAGGCTGATTTTACAACATTACATCAGGAGGTTGGCAAAAAGAATGAATATCCTAATGACACTAACATCAAGGTATTGAATAGCAAAGAAGAAAGGGAAAGTGCTATTTCATCTACAATCGATAATGCGAATACAGAAAATGATAACAAGGGGGAAAATCGTGTCAAGAGAGTTTCTGAAGCCTTGGACAAAAGAAGAAAATCTCTTGTTCTTGATAATGAAGTGGAAGGAAAAATCAGGGACCTTTATAAGAAGTATAAAAATCATGAGAATTGCTACCATCTTATTGCAAATGTTACTGAGGAAGATAGGCCGAAAGTCTCACCACATCAAGTTTCCAGGACTCTGAAGAAGCTGGGCTTTAAACTCACAAGAAAGGAAAGTCATAAACCTTGGGCTGAAATTGTGACAGGATTCAAAGGAAGCACTCTCATTGCTAATTACAAGCTAATGGTTGTAGATGACCTTTCAGAAATGAATAGTAATGTCCAATCAACAACCAGACATTCACTGGTTGGTGTAATGAGAGTTTTTTCCCAGAATGGAATACTTCTTTGTGGTCCACCTAGGGTGGGGAAAACTTTATTAGTAAAAATGGTGACTAGTGAGGCAGGTGTGAATTTCTTCTCAATTTCTGTATCTCAATTTGTAGAAATATGTGTTGGTGTTGGTGTTTCGCATGTGCTCGCACTCTATCAAGAAGCAAAGGAAAATGTTCCATCTGTTGTTTTCATTGAAGAGTTAGATGCTGTTGGAAGGGAACGTGATTTGATTAAGGGTTCTAGTGGACAAGAACGTCATGCTACTTTGAGTCAGCTTCTTGTTTGTTTAGATGGATTTGAAGATAGAGATGAAGTGATCACCATTGTTTCGACAAATAGACCAGATATCTTGGATCCAGCTCTTCTTAGACTTGGATGATTTGATCCGAAAATATACATACCTAAGCCTGGCTTGATTGGTGGCATAGAAATACTGAAGGTTCATGCTCTTAAAAAGCCAATGTCTCTAGATGTGGACTATATGGCTGTTGCCAATATGACTGACGGAATGGTAGGTGCAGTTGTTGAGGTTACTGCTATCAATATGCGAGATGGAAGAACTGAGAACTTTAGCTTAGATGGGAAGACCCAGCAGTCATCAAACAACAATTTCTTCAATTCCAGTCTTGAGGACAAGACTGAACTCATCAGGGACCATTTGTCATGCATTTAGCTTCAACTGTTTGTCATACAGTTAGCTTCAAACTAATTAGCTGTTAGTTTACTAGCAGTTGGTTAACTTTTTGCTTATAAAATGTAAACACAAATAGAGCATTAGGAGGCTGGAATTAATGAAACTGCTCCCTTATTTCCTTACTTCTCTTTTCTGTTTTTTCTTCGTCTCTGATTTTCTCTTATTCCTTCCCTCAATTCTTTTCTCTGCACTTCTGTTTTTTGGGCAGTATCATAGCTTGAGCTTCAAGCTATTCTCCTGATTTTCTGAAGTTGAGTTCAGGGCCTGAAGCCTGACACAACCCCAATAAATAAGGGAAGCTGTCGACTGCGCAAGTAACCGAACTTCGTAATGTGGCCGCCCAAAGACTATTTATTTTTGTAAATCTCACCATTTATATTATCATTGTATAATATTGCACCTGTACCTAAAAAAAAAGATAGTGTAAAAAAATTTTCTTCCCAAAAAACAATTCACTTTTTGCTTAAAATTCTTGTAATATTCTTATGCATAGTTATCAAAACTGCGATCCACAACGTAGAATTGCACATTTCTAGGATCCAAATATGCAAAATCGATTCTGGATCATATAGAATCTTTTACTATGTAGAATCATTAGTAGAATCGTTTTTCTGTTTTTTTTTTTGAACTGAAGCACATTGTGCCATTTTTCTGTTTTTTTAGTTAATGCTATTATTATTTTGTGTATAATGTGGTTGAATGATTGAAAGATAGATGTTGTTGTTATACAAGATTTGAACAAAATTCAGAACGCATATACATCGAATATTTTATAATGTTGATTTTTTATAATTTAGCACAAGTATACAACTTATTTTTGTGAAAAAATTAGTGTATGTGATAAAATATGAATAATTATAATTACATTGGTCATTTTTTGTGAAATCTTACGATTCACCGATCCGATCCCACCGATCTGATTTTACTACTCCAAATTGATTTTGTGTAGAATCCCGATTTTACGAACTATGTTCTTATGTATTAACCTAAATTAAAAAGCATGGCCAAAAATATAAATGTATTAATCTAAATTAAAAATTTGTTGTAAATGTTTAAAAACTTAGCTTTAAAGTTAATTAATGAAGTGAAAAAGTTTAAAATTATGTATACTAAAAAATCTTACAGGAGAATTTCAAACTTACTTTCCATGTTAATACATGATCATAATACTTTGGGCTCAAATATTTGAAATGGGCTGGTCTACAAAAAGCTTATGCTTACTGGGTTTTGAATTTCAAGCTTAAACATAATTTATATGCTTTTGAGTTGGACCTAGTGTTTTACAGACCAATGGGTACCTGAACTCTTATATATCGACGGCTCGGAAATTCAATACAGATTTTGAAAAAAAAAAAAAAAAGAAATTCAATACAGACGGCCCATGACTTTAACTTAGGCATTTCCTCCTCCACCTTATCTTCTTCAGTTTGTTGCTCTTCATCTCCCATGCTCCACGTGTTTCGGCCTTGCGGGTACAAACTCTGAAAATGCATTTTTACGTTTTTGTTTTAAAATTTTAATTTTAATTTCATTTTATTAGAATTTGTTTCGGTTTTATTTATTTATTTATTAATTTTAATATGTGTTTTATATATATATATATATATATATATATATATATATTAATTTAAATTTTATACAATAATTCAATAATTTGAGCATATTATAAAATTAAAACATAGTCTAATTTAACCAAATAAAAACATTCTTTAATTTTAAAATAATTATAATTTTAATAAGAAACTATACACACCTTATAAAAATTAAGAATGTATCTTAATTATATTTCAAAATATATTTTTAAACTTTTAAAATAGTGAACATAAAATAAGATTGAAGCAAAATTGTATTAAAAGACGTTTTAAAACACTAACATTACTGCATTACACACTCTAAAATTTCAGCTCCGTTTGATTTACATTTTTATTTACAAAAAATTAATTTCTTTAATTATAAAAATAAAATATCTAAACAATTTTTTATTTTAAATTTTAAAATTTAAAATCACTCCAAAATACATTTTACATTATTTCAAAAAAAAATTCTCTAATTAATTTTTTCTTATACAAAATTTTCATCAAAACTTTTATTACATTTTAATACAAAATTCTCAAATACAAGTGAATATAAACGAATCCTTAATTTTGTTTCTTATATCGTCTTGTACTGAATTTCTCCATGCTGCCCCTAAAAAAAATTACAAATTCATAAGAAGTCCACAACGGCCAATTCATCGCGAATTCGTCCAATTTGCCGGGCATGGCCCGCGTGGCCTGATCTTTATTTTTTCCTTTTTTCTCCAAATTTGAAGTTCCTAATTTATGACTTCCTAATTATAATTCATTCCACTTTATCACCAAACCTAACATTCCCAGCCAAATATTTATAAATTAAAACACAATACCAAAAAAATCAATACACAATACCAAAAAAATCAATACACAATATGCTTGAGAACAAAACCACTACAATAGTAATGACAAACGATATTATAGATATTTAGTAAGGATTTTAAGGATATTTAGGATGTTTGATACAATGGTACCCGTACCTCTATCCCCACTACTAGAATAGCAATAGTTCAATATTATAAAAATTATTTGATACCACAATTCATTTTAAAACAATCACAAAAATATAATTCTTTGTTTTAAAAACAATTTTAATTTTTTACCTTAAAATAGGAATTTATTTTTAATTAAATTTTTTATATATTTTTATTAATTAAAACTATATGTGGTTAAAAGGTAAAATAAAAAAAAATTAAATTTAATAATTCATGAAATATATTAATTTCTATAAGAAAAAAATTATATTCATTTAATAGTAAATATTTTATTTTTGTTGCAATAGAGGAGTATTATTAAAAAATATAGGATAAGAAACATATAAGTTGGCAGAGAAAAAGGGAAAAAACACACTATTGAATCTATAGATTTATCTTTCATCGGCTATATAGTTTAGTTCCAAAAAATATTTAAAGAGAAAAAAATTTGCTATATAAACACAATGCTCCAAAAAATATATATAACTTGTTTTTATTGAAAGGAATAAGAATTCTAACAATCTTCAAATTATGAAAAATTAGTAGATAGTGAATAGATAATCCTTTTAAAAGTTTTTAAGATTTAGAATTTTAACCATCTTCTAATTACTAAATATTAATATTACAAGATAATAAAAAGATAATTTAATCCTTAATAATTATAATAATTACATTGAAACCGACTGACAAATTTTTTCTTTTATATAATAAGTGATATGCACAATTAAATGTATAATATTATATTTTTATCCTTATTTTTTAATTTATATTATATGTTGTCATTATTGATAAGAGTAGTAAAATCACACAGAAAATGGATTCATTGTTTGGGACAAATTTTTTTTTTCTAATATTAAACTCTTTTTTCGGAAGAGAGGCAGTACCAATTATATTGAGAATGTTAAAATTAAACTTAAAAAACACAAAAATATATTTTAAAATGTAACTCATATATGCCTTTTTTTTTTACTTTGACTTTTGGAATTGATTAAGCAAATTAATGTATTTTTAAATTTCGGGTCAAATAAAAACAAATAATTATTTCTGGCATCCACTTGAAAAAAGAAAAGAAAAGAAAAGAAAAGAAAAGAAAAGAAAAGAAACTTGAGTAATTGGTTTTCTGAATCCTGGATAGCTTTACCAGAAGAACTGCGTACAAAGTTTGCTCGCCATGAAAAAAAGTAACAAATGAAATGCTACACCAGCAATTAACTGGTCATTGTAGAACACTGAAATGCCACCAATTTCAATTTATCAAATGAATAACAGGAAACAAAAATACAGCCTCCAGCTTTGACTTCTCTCTATCTACTGCGTGAGAATTTGGTGTGATCGAAGGTGTGATTTCTCTCCCTCATTCTCCTGTTTGAAGAATGAGAGAGGATGTTATATTTTTTAGTTTTAGTAATATTATGTACTCTTTATGTCCCTTTTATTAAGGCGTAAGTTATTCCTTTTGAAAATTATCCTTTTTGGAGGCGTTTATGTCAATAATTTGGGAGGGGAGACTATCGATGTATAGAGCAGCATCACAAAAGGCATGGGCATGATCTAGAGATCAGACTTTGTGTTCAATAGTTACTATGTAGCTAAGCACTAGAATTTGTGTTTAATGATTATTTTGCAACATGCAGTTTTGAAATACTCAGATAAAAGCCGACAAGTTAAGTTTTTTCACTTTTGATTATTATTGAAGTAAAAACTATTGTACACTAGTCGAAAACATCAATATTTTGAGCAATCTTTTGTGTTTTTGTTTGTAATTTCTTGTCGCACTTTTTTGTGTGGTTAATATCAAATACCTCAAAGAGCAATTAACATTTTGAAACTATGTCATATAATGTTATTGAAATAAAATATACTATCTTTTGTTAAAAAAAAAAGAATAACAGGAAATATTGGATTTAAAACCCAAACCAAATCAAGAAATAACTGCACGTAACCATTTTTATTTTCCCATTTTATTTAAGGATCATGTCTCTTCTTCATGATCAATTTGTGCCGTCACAGTATTTAGAACCATCATCCTGGAGTATATATCATTCGTCAATACTGCTGTTGGCCAAACTGCGAAGCTGAAAGAGGGATTTGAGAGTATAGGGGCCGGTGAGACTTGGAGGTCCATCCCACATTAGCTCTGCAAACTGTTTGTAGACCTTTTCTGATGGATGATAAGAGTCGAAAAAGAAATACTCCCCTGGATTCTCACATAACTCGTACTCTAAGTCTCCTCTTTTACCTCCGCAGGTGTAAGTTGCCCGATAAACTCCGCTGCCGCAGCATGCACTCTTCACTTCCTTGAAACCTGCATGCATTACATTATGCAAATTTAGCATATATAAGGAAATTCACAGTGGAAAAATTATAATGCGTTCTTTCTTTTATATAATAAGTGATATGCACAATTAAATGTATAATATTATATTTTTATCCTTATTTTTTAATTTATATTATATGTTGCCATTATTGATAAGAGTAGTAAAATCACACAGAAAATGGATTCATTGTTTGGGACAATTTTTTGTTTTTTTTTGATATTAAACTCTTTTCTAAGAAAGAGGCAGTACCAATTATATTGAGAATGTTAAAATTAAACTTAAAAAACACAAAAATATATTTTAAAATGTAACTCATATATGCCTTTTTTTTTTAACTTTGACTTTTGGAATTGATTAAGCAAATTAATGTATTTTTAAATTTCGGGTCAAATAAAAACAAATAATTATTTCTGGCATCCACTTGAAAAAAGAAAAGAAAAGAAAAGAAACTTGAGTAATTGGTTTTCTGAATCCTGGATAGCTTTACCAGAAGAACTGCCTACAAAGTTTGCTCGCCATGAAAAAAAGTAACAAATGAAATGCTACACCAGCAATTAACTGGTCATTGTAGAACACTGAAATGCCACCAATTTCAATTTATCAAATGAATAACAGGAAACAAAAATACAGCCTCCAGCTTTGACTTCTCTCTATCTACTGCGTGAGAATTTGGTGTGATCGAAGGTGCGATTTCTCTCCCTCATTCTCCTGTTTGAAGAATGGGAGAGGATGTTATATTTTTCAGTTTTAGTAATATTATGTACTCTTTATGTCCCTTTTATTAAGGCGTTGGTTATTCCTTTTTGAAATTATCCCTTTTAGAGGCGTTTATGTCACTAATTTGGGAGGGGAGACTATCGATGTATAGAGCAGTATCACAAAAGACATGGGCATGATCTAGAGATCAGACTTTGTGTTCAATAGTTACTATGTAGCTAAGCACTAGAATTTGTGTTTAATGATTATTTTGCAACATGCAGTTTTGAAATACTCAAGTAAAAGCCGACAAGTTAAGTTTTTTCACTTTTGATTATTATTGAAGTAAAGACTATTGTGCACTAGTCGAAAACATCAATATTTTGAGCAATATTTTGTGTTTTTGTTTGTAATTTCTTGTCGCACTTTTTTGTGTGGTTAATATCAAATACCTCAAAGAGCAATTAACATTTTGAAACTATGTCATATAATGTTATTGTAATAAAATATACTATCTTTTGTTAAAAAAAAAGAATAACAGGAAATATTCGATTTAAAACCCAAACCAAATCAAGAAACAACTGCACGTAACCATTTTTATTTTCCCATTTTATTTAAGGATCATGTCTCTTCTTCATGATCAATTTGTGCCGTCACAGTATTTAGAACCATCATCCTGGAGTATATATCATTCGTCAATACTGCTGTTGGCCAAACTGCGAAGCTGAAAGAGGGATTTGAGAGTATAGGGGCCGGTGAGACTTGGAGGTCCATCCCACATTAGCTCTGCAAACTGTTTGTAGACCTTTTCTGATGGATGATAAGAGTCGAAAAAGAAATACTCCCCTGGATTCTCACATAACTCGTACTCTAAGTCTCCTCTTTTACCTCCGCAGGTGTAAGTTGCCCGATAAACTCCGCTGCCGCAGCATGCACTCTTCACTTCCTTGAAACCTTCATGCATTACATTATGCAAATTTAGCATATATAAGGAAATTCACAGTGGAAAAATTATAATGCGTTCTTTATCACGTTGCATTGAAGCCCTGTGTAGTAGCTAGACAAAATGAAATTGCGTAAGCGAGAACTTTGACATTACCATATTTGGAAGGATTCTGAATCCTTTCATTAAAAGCAGTGAATAAATCGAATTTGGAGTAAATGAATCCTTTGAGTTGCTTCTCTAGCTGCTTGAATTCCTTGGAAAGTGCCACATTATATTGCTTCACCAATTCCGTAAAGCCTTCCAAACAAGTCTCACAGCCAGTACCACCCCCACTGTGGACCCTAACATATGGTATACAACCTAACGGCAACAAGCTAAGGAATCCAAATTTCCTTCCCCCTGCCTTGTAAACTTTCTGTTACAAAAATTCATTCGCCATCTTAACTCAGAAAGTTTGAGACAATTTATGAACTCCCAGACTATAAATAAATGGATGCAAGTAGTACTGAGAGAGAAAGATGGTCAATGTTGTGTTACCTTGAGAACAGCTGAGAAGTTTCCAACAATGATTCGTATATAATCTTCTGAGGAAAAGCTGCTAAAAATGGGATTTGGATCTATTAAATCATTACCCCCAATATTAAACATGTACACAGCATTGGTCAGCAACTCTTCTGTCTCTTTGTCACCTAACCTTGTCCTCAATTGTTTCACAACATCCTTAAAATAGATTAACTGCTTGTTCAAGTCAATCGCCTGCAAGAAAAAAGGCATTACATCAGTTAATTTCTGTCGTAGAAATTCATTCAATTTTAGTAATAGAAAATGGTTAGCGTTATTACCTTTCCCTCGTGGGTTTCAACAAGAGCTCCACCACCGCCAGATGCGAAGTTGACACCATAAGCGAATTGATGATAGCTACTTTGGAAATATGGTGGAATCAATGGTAGCTTTGCATATCTAGCTGCAAGAAATTATATTAATTGAACTCACAAATCACAATAAATGGCAAAAATATAAAAAATATTGCTGAAATCTGGAACATATTGACAGTGTGGCACGTGGGATGCTGAGCTGATACTGACCAATAAAATCGGGAATGAGACGGCCATCGGAAAATCTCCCCGTTGCGAATTCGAAGAATGTTTCCCCATACGGCAGAAAATTTGCCAGGAAATCGGCGGTCGTGTTTATGTAGTTATTGTTTCCCGGATCGTACAGTGAATCACCAAAGACGAAAAGGGGAACTCTGGGTTTTGGAGGAAGACCGTGGCCATCATCGATATCAGATTGATCAGTTGGGATTGCGAGAGCACTACAGGCGAGGATGATGAAGAAACGGAGTTGAAAAATGCATGAATTTCCCATGGTAAGCTGAAGTCTTCGTCCCCTTTTCCTTTCTTTTTTACGGGTTTCTGACAAGTTCTCTACTCAAAACCATTTCTTATGAGGGTAAGAATATTTATGGTGAATTTTTTTAATAACTTAACCAAGCATTCAATAGGGATTGTGACAGTTATTATTGTCGGCAAGCTATAATGGGCATATACTTCCTGTTTGTTTGACAAATAATATGCAATACTATTTGGTTTCCATATCTGGAAATGGTGTACTCAGAAGTCAGAATCGAATCATTAGGGTATAAAAGTAAAAACTGTACTATTATTTTAATAACTAATTATAATAATTTTTTAAAATAATTAATATAATAAATAAAAAAATATATTTTTTAATATTTAATATTTAATATTTTTTTAAAAAAATTAAATTATATTTTTTATATTTATCACATTAATTATTATAATTAATCACTAAAAATGTGTTACATTTCTTAAAATAAGAGCACCGTTTTTACTTTTGTACCCGATTGATTCAATTATGAGCCAACCATTTCCGGATAAGGAAACCAAATAGGATTGTAAATTATTGCCAAACAAGCCGGAAGTATGCCCATTAAACCTTGCCCAATTCCTATTGAATGCTGTTGTTAAGAGCAGCCACAAGGCCCACAAAGCCCCACAGCCTGACAACCCCAATAAATAAGGGACTTTTTTTCTAAACCGACTGCGCAAGTAACCGGACTTCGTAATGTGGCCGCCCAAAGACTATTTATTTTTGTAAATCTCACCATTTATATTATCATTGTGTAATATTGCACCTGTACTTAAAAAAAAACATATAGTGTCAAAAAATTTTCTTCCCAGAAAATAGTTTAATTTTTGCTTAAAATTCTTGTAATATTCTTATGTATTAACCTAAATTAAAAAGTATGACTAAAAATATAAATGTATTAATCTAAATTAAAATTTTGTCGTAAATGTTTAAAAACTTAGCTTTGAAGTTAATTAATGAAGTGAAAAAGTTTAAAGTTATATATACTAAAAAATCTTAGGCATAATATACAAAAATATCCTGAACTTTGGCTCTAATAACAATTTTAAATTTCTTTCAATTTTAATAATCTGATCGCAAAACGATTTAGAATAATTATGGCTTTGGTCAAAATTGATGACGTGGATCAATCCAGTCAATTATTAAAATTGGAAAAAAGACAAAAAAACCCTCCGATATAAAGCATATAGTTTAAAATTCTAAAATAAATTTTTAAAAAGACAAAAAAGACAAAATATAAAGACAAAAATTTAATAAAATTATTTACACTATATAATAAATTTTTTTAAACAAAAAAATAAAATTTAAAGATGAAAATTTAATAAAATTTAGAGACAAAAATGACAAAAAAAAATTTGAGGTTAAAAAACAAAGTATTTATAAAAAAAAATATTGAAGTTAAAAATCAAAGTATTATATAATAATTTTTTGTCTGTTTGCATTAAAATTTTTAACAAAATTTTATATAATTTTATTAAAATTTTTCTTTTAAAAAGTTAATAAAAAAATTTAAACTATATCAATTTTGTGTCATTTTTGTCTTTAAATTTTACTAAATTTTAATCTTTAATTTTTTTTTAGTTTAAAATTTTTTATTATATAGTGTAAATAATTTTATTAAATTTTTGTTTTTAAATTTTGTCTTTTTTGTCTTTTTAAAAATTTATTTTAGAATTTTAAACTATATGCTTTATATCGGAGGGCTTTTTTGTCTTTTTTCCAACTTTAATGGTTGACTGGGTTGACTCATGTCATCAATTTTGACCAAGGCTATAATTGTTACAAATTGAAAAGTTCAGGTACTGTATTGTTAAAATTGAAAGGTCGGGCTAAAATTGTTACAAGAGCCAAAGTTCAGGCCATTTTTGGATATTATCCCAAAATCTTATGGGAGAATTTCATACTTAATTTCCATGTAAATACATGATCATAATACGTCGGGCTCAAATATTTTTTTGGATGGGTGAAATGGGCTAGTCTACAAAAAGCTTATTTTTTGTCATGATTTCACTTAATTCCCACAGAGAAAGTATAAAATTTTCATGAAGGGTTTATATGGTTTTGGGTTTTTCCATCTCACAAGCTAGTTTTTGTGGTGGATTCCCTCAAGAATATTGACAAATGGCATTAGAGAGAGACAACTGCGGCCTTCCATGTATGCCATGATTGGTTGGTGACATCAGTATTATTTGGGGACTAGTTGGTGATGTCAGTATTATAGTGTTCACCTGGGACTAGTTGGTGATGCCGGTATTGCAATGTTTACCCGGGACTAGGTTGGTGACGCCGGTACTGTAGTGTTAGCTCGAAACTAGATTGGTGACGCCAACTGGCCGAGACTAGAGAGAAGAATCTAGTGCAAAACTAATCTAGTGCAAAACCATTAATTCCGCGGCATACAGAGTTGCATGGACGCAGCGTGATGGATTGTCATGATTTCACTTGATTTCCATATAAAAAATATGAGTTTCCATGAATGGTTTATATGATCTTGAAATTTTTTACCTGACAAGCTAACTTTTGGAGTAGGTTCTCTAAAAAACATGACAATCTTACTGGGTTTCGAATTTCAAGCTTAAATGTAATTTATATGCTTTTGAGTTGGACTTAGTGTTTTACAGGCCTATGGGTACCTGAACTCTCATATATCGACGGCTCGGAAATTCAATACGGACGGCCCATGACTTTAACTTAGGCATTTCCTCCTCCTCCACCTTCTCTCCTTCAGTTTGTTGCTCTTCATCTACCATGCTCCACGTGTTTCCGCCGTGCAGGTACAAACTCTTAAAATGTATTTTTATGTTTTTTTTTTTAAAATTTTAATTTCATTTTATTAGAATCTGTTTCGATTTTATTTATTTATTAGTTTGAATAACTTATATATATATATATATATATTTTAATTTAAATTTTATATCTAATAATAATTTTAAGGTTTCGTTTCGTTCAAGATAGAATTCAGTTAGCTTTTATTAAATACTATTACTTTTTAATCTTTCAAATCTATTTGCCATTTCTCTCGTTTTGATTTCTAGCTGCTGAATGAAACGTCAAGCTGGAGATAGGTGATTGAAATGGAAAAAGGGCACGTCAAATTCATTTATACGACTCTCTCTAACTGACAAAAAAAAACAGTGTCTATTTTAAATTTGATATAATTTTTTTAATTATAAATATAACACATTTAATGTATTAAAATGTGTAATTTTCTATTTTTATTATTTTAAATACATTTAGTAATTATTAATAAAAATAATAATATATTAATGAAATTTAAAAGTAATTATTCAATTATATATTCAGAATTTCATGCAATTTATATCTTATTCAAATTTAAGTACATTAAAAGAAAACTAAATAACTTATTTCTTATCTATTTATATACTAATATTAATATTTATAATTACTTTATAATAACGACATTTGATATTTTACTATCAGTTCTATCGATTGACCTCTGACCCTTTAACTCGACTAGTTTCTTTTCCGAGTCAATTTTTACAACGGTTTTATTTAGTAGTGATAGTCCGTTAACCGAAAGGTCCGAAACCAAACTCTAAGGGGCTGCCTGGTTCAAAGGGGGGAATGGGAAAGGTAATGAAAATGATAGTAGTGGGGAATGATAGTGGGGTCAATCATTATAATTCTGTTGGTTGGTTTGTGTTGGGGAATATGAATGATTACTAATAATAGTGGTTGGTTTGTGTTGAGAAATGGAAATGATTATAAATTAATTATAATAATTAGTATTAATTAATTAGTTATTATTAGTTAATTATTCATTATAATATTAAATTAATTAATTATTAATAAAAATAATATTAATTAAATTAATTTTAAGTAATTAATTAATATTAATTATAATAATTAATATTAGTAAATGAGATTAATTAATATTAATTATAATATTAAGTAAATAAATGATTAATTAAATTAATATTAATTAGTTAGTTTATTATTACTTAATAATAATAAGTTAATAATAAATTAATTTATATTACTTATAATAATTAATATTAATTACTTAATTAGTATTAATATTAATTAATTAGCATTAATTATAGGAAAAGGAAAGGCTTTTTTTTCTTTTTTTTCTTTCTTTTTTTTCTTTTTTATTATTTTATTATAAACAACACTACTCTACTCTCTCTTTTTTTTATAATAAAATGCATTTTTTTTTGGCTTCAAAAAAAAATTAGCATTAATTATAATAACTAATATGAATTAATTAGTTAATTAATATTAATTAGTATTAGTTAATTAATTAGTTAGTAACAATTAGTAATTAATTAATATTATCAATTAATTATTTATAAATTAATTATACATTAATTATAATAATTACTATTAATAAAATGAGATTAAAAATTTAATTAATTAATTAATAATATTAAGTAAATAATTAATTATAAATAAATGAATAATTAATTAAATTAATCTTGATTAATTAATTTATTATTACTTAATAATAATAAGTTAATAATAAATTAATATTAATTAATTATAATAATTAATATTAATTAATTAATTAATATTATTTATTTATTTATTTAATCAAATTATTAGCCTTCCTTAACTCTATACCCCCAATATTGGGGGTATGAGGATTACCCCATATGGGGTAATCAAAAGTGGGTCTAAGTGGACCCTTTCATTCCATTTCCCCCATCCAAGCACTAGAAATGGAATGCATTCCATTTCCCCCTATTCCATTCCCCTCCACCAGGCACCCCCTAAATCTCAAACAGGTACTTGAGAGTATCCGGGACAGTGAAGGTTGAAGGTGCATCCCATATTAGATAGGCCAACTGTTTGTAAGCCTTTTCACACGGGTGCTGAGGGTCGAAGAAGAGAATCTTCTGAGTTTTCACATAACTCGTACTCAGAGTCTCCTCTCTTCCCTCCACAGGTACGAATTGCCCGGTAAGGACCGCTGCCGCAGCATGCAGTCTTC
Organism: Gynochthodes officinalis; assembly: GCA_020080225.1. Classification (NCBI taxonomy): domain Eukaryota; kingdom Viridiplantae; phylum Streptophyta; class Magnoliopsida; order Gentianales; family Rubiaceae; genus Gynochthodes; species Gynochthodes officinalis. The sequence goes on along the minus strand of CM034625.1, from coordinate 11,075,680 downwards.
ACGTCCTTGAAACCTTTAAACATTACCATTACGCAAAACCATTACAACAATTTGAAATACTCATCAACAAAAAATACACAGGATGTATTTCAATATTTTTCAGAAAGCTGACAAATAACGTGCATGAGATTGCGAGAAAGTATCAAAAGTTACCATATTTGGACGGAGTGTTAACCATTTCCAAAACAGCAGCAAACATATCGAATTCCGAGTAGATGAATCCTTTGAGCTGCATCTCTAGCTGCTTGAGTTCATGAGAAAATGCTGCATTGCATTTCTTTACCAATTCCATGATGTGTTCAACGCAATGCTTTCTATCATTTACACTACTAGCATTATGAACTCTAGCATATGGTTGACAACCTGCTGCAAGCAAGTTATTGAATCCAAATTTTCTGCCCCCTGCCATGTAAATTTCCTGTCAACCAAACAAAAAAAAAAAAAACACACTCACCAATTTGTAAATTAATCTTAAATCTTAGTTAGAATTGAATGGTTTACTATACCCTGATGATGGCTGTAATGTTTAAGAAGGTGTCAGCAGGACGGGCTTAGTTAGAATTGAATGGTTTACTATACCCTGATGACGGCTGTAATGTTTAAGAAGGTGTCAGCAGGACGGGCTCAATCAAGAAGGTGTCAGCAGGGGATTTGAACTCGTGACCTCACGGTTACACGCTCGCCAGCACGGACTCAACCAAGAAGGTGTCAGCAGGGGAATTTGAACTCGTGACCTCACGGTTACGCGCTCGCCTACCACACCAACTTGGCTACCCCCAAAGGGTGATAAGTTGTATATATTGCTCTGAAGAAAGGTTGCTGAATATGGGACTTGGAGATATTACATCATTAATCCCAATATCAAACATGTATACAGCTTTGGACAGCAGCACTTCCCTCGAGTGTTTCAACAAGAGCTCCACCACCGGCAGATGGGAAGTTGACATCCTAAGCGAATTGATGATAGCTACTTTGGAAATATTGTGGAATCAATGGTAGCTTTGCATGTTCAGCTGCAAGAAATCATCTTTAATTGAACTCAAAAAAATAACGATCAACGCTTTAGAAGTATGAAAAACGTTACTGAGATTCTTGAACATATTGATTGGAATTCGATAGTAGCATGGAATGCTTCTGACCAATAAAATCGGGAATGATACGACCATCAGAAAATCTCCCAGTTGCAAATTCGAAGACTGTTTCTCCATATGGTAAACAGTTTGCCTGGAGCTCTTTGATGGTGTTGATGTAGTTGTTGTTTCCCGGATCATAAAGCGAATCACCGAAGACGAAAAGTGGAACTCTGGGTTTTGGAGGATGACCATGGTCAGTGATACTGGGTTGAGTTGTGATTGCAAGGGAGCTGGGCAGGAAGATGATCAAGAAACAGAGTTGAAAATGCATGGTCCCATGCTAAGCAAAGCAAACACTTTATTATCTCTTATTATTCTCTCTTGATCTTCCCACGCTAAGTTATTCTAGTTATATATGGATAGGGATATTTATTAGGAGGGCAATTTGTTAAATTTATTTTGTTATGTCTTTTCATATTTTATGTATATTGCGTTTAATACACAGCTTTGTATTTTTTAAAATAAAAGTTACATGTTTTAATTCGGAACAACCTTTTCAAATTACAAGATACTAGTACAAGATTTCCGTGCAAAGCACGTATTATCTAATAATTTTGTTGATAATTTGTTAAAAGTTTAGAGAGAAAAAAAAAATAAAAGATTTTAAAGAGAAAATTTTAAACAATTAAAAATAAAAATATAAAATAATATTTGTTGAATACAAATATCAGATAAATCCAACTTCTTGGATGTCGTTTAAATTTAATACACCAAAATTTGATTTTTGTTTTTCATTACATTTATGAGTTTCGGGGCACCATTCAATACTTTAAAAAATATTCAATTTTAGTAAAGACATTGGCAGATTAATAATTGGCCTATCTAACAATCAAAGAAAAAAAAAAGAAGCACAACAATATAATCCATGGCAAAAGAAATAGCTTTTTAATTAGTTACTCACCTACTTTAATTTTAAAAATTAATTTTTTATTTTTTTTTAATTTTACTAATATATGTGAGGATAAACTTGGTAGACTCAATAAAAAACCAAACAAACAAATGAGAAATAAATAACTAAATAAACAACTAATAGTGTTGTTTTAAATTTTGACTATCACATATTGCCCTAATTTAACTTCATGTAAAGTAGAAATAGGTGTCCTGTCTCCCTATTACCTAAAATTAAAACTAAAGATATATTTATTTTCTAATTGCTACCAAACATGTATTTCTTTTCCTTTTTTCTCCAAATTTGAAGTTCTTAATTTATGACTTCCTAATTATAATTCATTCCACTTTATCACCAAACCCAACATTCCCAGCCAAATATTTATAAATTAAAACACAATAGTAAAAAAATCAATACACAATATGCTTGAGAACAAAACCACTACAATAGTAGTGGCAAACGATATTATAGATATTTAGTAAGGATATTAAGGATATTTAGGATGTTTGAACAATGGTATAGTATCCGTACTTGTATCCCCACTACTAGAGTAGCAACAGTTAAATATTATAAAAATTATTTGATACCACAATTCATTTTAAAACAATCACAAAAACATAATTCTTTGTTTTAAAAACAATTTTAATTTTTTACCTTAAAATAGGAATTTTTTTTAATTAAAATTTTTATATATTTTTATTAATTAAAACTATATATGGTTAAAAGGTAAAATAAAAAAATTGTAAATTTAATAATTCATGAAATATATTAATTTCCATAAGAAAAAAATTATATTCATTTAATAGTAAATATTTTATTTTTGTTGCAACAGAGGAATATTATTAAAAAATATAGGATAAGAAACATATAAGTTGGTAGAGAAAAAGGGAAAAAACACACTATTGAATCTATAGATTTATCTTTTATCGGCTATAAAGTTTAGTTCCAAAAAATATTTAAAGAGAAAAATATTTGCTATATAAACACAACGCTCCAAGAAATATATATAACTTGTTTTTATTGAAAGGAATACGAATTCTAACAATCTTCAAATTACGAAAAATTAGTAGATAGTGAATAGATAATCTTTTTAAAAGTTTTTAAGATTTAGAATTTTAACCATCTTCTAATTACTAAATATTAATATTACAAGATAATAAAAAGACAATTTAATCCTTAATAATTATAATAATTACATTGCAACCGACTAACAAATTTTTTCTTTTATATAATAGGTGATATGCACAATTAAATGTATAATATTATATTTTTATCCTTATTTTATAATTTATATTATATGTTGTCATTATTAATAAGACTATAAGAGTAGTAAAATCACATAGAAAATGGATTCATTGTTTGGGACAAATTTTTTTTTTTTCTGATAATAAACTCTTTTTTGGGAACCGAGACAGTACCAATTATACTGAGAATGTTAAAATTAAACTTAAAAAACACAAAAATATATTTTAAAATGCAACTCATATATGCCCTTTTTTTTTACTTTGACTTTTGGAATTGATTAAGAAATTAATGTATTTTTAATTTTCGGGTCAAATAAAAACAAATAATTATTTCTGGCATCCACTTGAAAAAAGAAGAGAAAAGAAAAGAAACTTGAGTAATTGGTTTTCTGAATCCTGGATAGCTTTACCAGAAGAACTGCGTACAAAGTTTGCTCCCCATGAAAAAAAGTAACAAATGAAATGCTACACCAGCAATTAACTGATCATTGTAGAACATTGAAATGCCACCAATTTCAATTTATCAAATGAATAACAGGAAACAAAAATACAGCCTCCAGCTTTGACTTCTCTCTATCTACTGCATGAGAATTTGGTGCGATCGAAGGTGCGATTTCTCTCCCTCATTTTCCTATTTGAAGAATGGGGGAGGATGTTATATTTTTTAGTTTTAGTAATATTATGTACTTTTTATGTCTCTTTTATTCAGGTGTTAGTTATTCCTTTTGGAAGTTATCCCTTTTGGAGGTGTTTATGTCACTAATTTGAGAGGAGAGACTATAGATGCACATGATAGCATCACAAAAGGCATGGGCATGATTTAGAGACCAGACTTTGTGTTCAATGGCTATCATGGAGCTAAGCACTAGAATCTGTGTTCACTGGTTCTTTTGCAACTTGCAATTTTGAGATACTCAAGTAAAAGCCAACAAGTTAAGTTTTTTTCACTTTTGATTACTATTGATGTAAAGACTATTGTGCGCTAGTCGAAAACATCAATATTTTGAGCAATCTTTTGTGTTTTTGTTTGTAATTAGTTGTCACACTTTTTTGTGTTGTTAAGATTAAATATCACAAAGAGCAATTAACATTTTGAAACTATGTCATATAATGTTATTGTAATAAAATATACTATCTTTTGTTAAAAAAAAAAAAGAATGACAGGAAATATTCGATTTAAAACCCCAACCAAATCAAGAAACAACTGCACGTAACCATTTTTATTTTCCCATTTTAATTAAGGATCATTTCTCTTCTTCATGATCAATTTGTGCCGTCACAGTATTCAGAACCATCATCCTGGAGCATATATCGTTCGTCAATACTGCTGTTGGCCAAACTGCGAAGCTGAAAGAGGGATTTGAGAGTATAGGGGCCGGTGAGACTTGGAGGTCCATCCCACATTAGCTCTGCAAACTGTTTGTAGACCTTTTCTGATGGATGATAAGAGTCGAAAAAGAAATACTCCCCTGGATTCTCACATAACTCGTACTCTAAGTCTCCTCTTTTACCTCCGCAGGTGTCAGTTGCCCGATAAACTCCGCTGCCGCAGCATGCACTCTTCACTTCCTTGAAACCTTCATGCATTACATTATGCAAATTTAGCATATATAAGGATATTCACAGTGGAAAAATTATAATGCGTTCTTTATCACGTTGCATTCAAACCCTGTGTAGTAGCTAGACAAAATGAAATTGCGTAAGCGAGAACTTTGACATTACCATACTTGGAAGGATTCTGAATCCTTTCATTAAAAGCAGTGAATAAATCGAATTTGGAGTAAATGAATCCTTTGAGTTGCTTCTCTAGCTGCTTGACTTCCTTGGAAAGTGCCACATTATATTGCTTCGCCAATTCCGTAAAGCCTTCCACACAAGTCTCACAGCCAGTACCACCCCCACTGTGGACCCTAACATATGGTATACAACCTAACGGCACCAAGCTAAGGAATCCAAATTTCCTTCCCCCTGCCTTGTAAACTTCCTGTTACAAAAATTCATTCGCCATCTTGACTCAGAAAGTTTGAGACAATTTATGAACTCCCAGACTATAAATTAATTGATACAAGTAGTACTGAGAGAGAAAGATGGTCAATGTTGTGTTACCTTGAGAACAGCTGAGAAGTTTCCAACAATGATTCGTATATAATCTTCTGAGGAAAAGCTGCTAAAAATGGGATTTGGATCTATTAAATCATTACCCCCAATATTAAACATGTACACAGCATTGGTCAGCAACTCTTCTGTCTCTTTGTCACCTAACCTTGTCCTCAATTGTTTCACAACATCCTTAAAATAGATTAACTGCTTGTTCAAGTCAATCGCCTGCAAGAAAAAAGGCATTACATCAGTTAATTTCTGTCGTAGAAATTCATTCAATTTTAGTAATAGAAAATGGTTAGCGTTATTACCTTTCCCTCGTGGGTTTCAACAAGAGCTCCACCACCGCCAGATGCGAAGTTGACACCAGAAGCGAATTGATGATAGCTACTTTGGAAATATGGTGGAATCAATGGTAGCTTTGCATATCTAGCTGCAAGAAATTATATTAATTGAACTCACAAATCACAATAAATGGCAAAAATATAAAAAATGTTGCTGAAATCTGTCACATATTGACAGTGTGGCACGTGGGATGCTGAGCTGATACTGACCAATAAAATCGGGAATGAGACGGCCATCGGAAAATCTCCCCGTTGCAAATTCGAAGAATGTTTCCCCATACGGCAGAAAATTTGCCAGGAAGTCGGCGGTCGTGTTAATGTAGTTATTGTTTCCCGGATCGTACAGTGAATCACCAAAGACGAAAAGGGGAACTCTGGGTTTTGGAGGAAGACCGTGGCCATCAACGATATCAGATTGATCAGTTGGGATTGCGAGAGCACTACAGGCGAGGAAGATGAAGAAACGGAGTTGAAAAATGCGTGAATTTCCCATGCTAAGTAGAAGCCTTCGTCGCCCACCCAGAGCAAAATTCACGCATGAGAGATTTCAAGTCTTAGAAAGGGCAGAAGATGATGATTTCAAACTTTTGCCATTTGGATGGGCAGGAGAAAATGCCCTGGTGAAAACTTGGCCATTGTCTCCATTGGATTGGCTTTGGGATCTTTACTTCAAAGTTTTGGATGGGAAAGGATGAATAATTAAGGGATTGACATGAGTGAAGAAAGTGGATTTCTAGTACAGAAAGTTCAACCATTGATGGTCAAGTGTTGTCATGATCAGCCTTCTGTCTCGGTTATGATTTGAGAGGCCCATCAAAAATTCTTATCCAAAATCATTGTGAATGGTTGGAGAAATGTGCAGATTACTGCCTGTTAGTAAAATAATGAGTATCTGGAAGAATGTTATTTTGGTGGTGGATGGTAGGGAAAATGTGCAGATTTTCTTTCTTCAACTAGTTGCTTTAAGTTTCTCTTTTTGAGCTAACAACAAATGACAACTATAATGCAGAGTCAAATTCTTGAGTATTGTCATATTCTCTTGAAGTTTTTTAGCTCATGTATTCTTAATTACTGGTCTAGAGTGTGGCCATAATGCAAAAGGAAAAATGTTTAGAAGCATAACATGTTTGTAGTTTGCTATGCATGTAATAAGAATTGAGTGAAAAAAAAAAGCATAATTGAGCGAGAAAATTATAATTCAAAGCATGATTGAGTGAAAAATTTATAATTCAAAATTGAGTGAAAAATTTATAATTCAAAGCATAATTGAGTGAAAATAAGAGAAACACAAAAAATCAAACAAAAAGAAGCACAATATATTGATATGTACATATAGGTCAAGTGAAAGAAAATGGAAAATTCTATTAACATACCTTAAAAAGAAGAAAGCCTTTTCTTAGCATGTTTTTGAATTGCTGTAGACTCAATTATCTAATTCAAAGCAATATGTTGTTGTTAGAATATTCCTAATTTAAAAGAAAAAAAAAGACAAAAAAATTGTAACCCTAACTAATACATTAGCTAATCAACGAATCCGAACCATACCGATGCCAAATGCCAATTGAAGTGAACCCACGCTTAATTAACCACCATCCCAGGAGTTTTATCTTGGCTTTCTTTTACTTCCTCTTCACTCTTTCATATTTGCTGCTTCCTTTTTAATCACTGCGGGGGTGAATGAAGTTCGCAGATGGGAGTGAAAGTTTACTTTGCATTTTTTTGTGGAGAAAGTTTGAGTGGCCACCACTAAACTAGGCCTTTGGACAGTAAATGAGCTTAGCCTCCCATTGCGAAAGAAAAATAATGCTTCAGGCTTAGTTAGATTTGTCTTTTAGAATTTTTGGACTCATTTTAATTTTCACTACAGTTTTTAAGCTTGGCCCTCAATATGATATGATTATTATAACATGTGAATTTCCTTTCAATATGGAAATCCAAATTAAAGGATGGGTGGCCTTGGCTCACCTGGGCAATATGACCCCTTCGTCCTTGGTTTCTGACAAGTTCTGTTCTCAAAACCATTTCCATATATATTAGCCGTTTGAAGGGCTAAGCAATATTATTTCTTAAAAGGGTAGTGAATTTTTATAATAACTTAACCAAACATTCAATAGGAATAGTCAAATTATTATTGTCGGCAAGGTGTAATGGGCCTATACTTCTTGTTTGTTTGACAAATAATATGCAATACTATTTGGTTTCCATATCTGGAAATGGTGTACTCAAAATCGAATCATTAGGGTACAAAAGTAAAAACGGTGAATAAGAGCACCGTTTTTACTTTTGTACCCGAATGATTCAATTCTGAGCCCACCATTTATGGAAACCAAATAGTATTGCATATGTTTGCCAAATAGGAAGTATATGCCCATTACACCTTGCCCGGACAATAATAATTAGAGAAAACACCCAAAATAGTCCTTCACATTTCAACGAATAATCTTTTTCATCCCTCACTTTTAAAACGGGAACAAATAGTCCTTCAAATTTCATAAATGAGAACTTTTGGTCCTCCGTCACTTATCCGTTAATTGTTCTGTTAAATCAGCCCATGTGCGTTGCACATGACTTTTTATTTATAGGCAAAAACAGAATTAAAAAAAATAACCCACCTCTTCTATTCACTCTATCCCCTTCTATTCCCCTAAATTCACTCAAGAAAAGCCATAAAACGCAACTACGCCTCCACCCAACGCTTCCCCGTTGCCCCTCTACCCTCCACCAAAACGCAAGAAGAACAAAGAAGACTCTCTCCCCACCGAGCCCCAACTCTCAGCTCCACTCCACCCACGAGCATTAAATCGCAACCGCAGTCGCAGCCCTTCTCCCCCAGTCACCCCTCTCCCCTCCCTCTTTCCCAATACCCCTTCAAAAGCTGCACGACTTGTTTTATCATTGGCCATTCGGGTGCTTTGTATTGGTCCTAAATCTTGGCTGCAAATTCTGCATTCAGTTGACAAACTTTTATTTGGTTTGTGCTAGGCCATCATCACTTTTCCTTTGTTTGCTTTTGCCGCCGAAGTCAACTTCCCATATCAATTTTCCTTTTGAATTGTTTTAATTGTTTTGCGGCCAAGCGTCCTTCAAAACCTGTATGGTTTTTTTGTTTAATTTTCTTCTATTTTGTATTTTTTGGGATTTATTGATTTTTAATCCCACCATTTGGTCCCTAATTCTTCTGAACCCCACTGCAGCAACCAAATTGGGGCCAAGTTTTGAGAGGTGTGTGCAGAGTACGGCATAACTTTGTTTTTGGGCAATATGGGGCTGGAAACAATTAGGCTAAAGGGCATTATACCAAGGGCGCAGAGTTGATTGATTCTGTTCTTGATGTTGTTCGCAAAGGGGCAGAAAATTGTGATTGCTTGCAAGGTATTTGTTTTAACATTTCTAATAGGATTTGAACCCATATTGTTTTTTGTATATTGATACGCTGTTAATATCCTATAGCTAAACTAAAAGTTTAAATGGATTGCAGGGTTTCAAGTGTGCCATTCATTTGTCGTACAGCTTGGACTGCGCTTGGATTGTGTTGAGAAAGTGTTTAAGCGGTTGAGGGACTGCGCTTGGACTTTTGTTTTTTTATTGTGGCAGTCATATGGCTATGTTTGTTGTTCTTGGTTCTGGCTATGTTGAGTCTGTCATAAGGTTGTGTTTGTTTGTGTTTGTTGTTTTGGCTTTGTTGTTCTTGGTTCTGGACTGTGTTGAGGAAGTGTTTAAACTCTGTTGTTTGTTGGACTGTGTTGAGGAAGTGTTTAAGCTCTGTTGTTTGTTGTACAGTAATGGGTTGCTATTAATTGTTGCTTAATTGGGGTGTTGATTGTTTTTCTACAAATGGGTTTGTGCTGGAGATGGGTGGCTGTTTAATGTGGTGAGGTGCCGAGGAAGAAAGGAAAAAAGGGGTGGGTTTTTTTTTTAATTCCATTTTTGCCTATAAATAAAAAGTCACATGCAATGCACGTGGGATGATTTAACAGAAAAAATAACAGGTAAGTAATGGAGGACCAAAAGTTCTCATTTATGAAATTTAAAGGATTATTTGTTCCCGTTTTAAAAGTGAGGGATGAAAAAGATTATTCGTTAAAATTTGAAGGACTTTTTTGTGTGTTTCCTCTAATAATTATAACAATTCCTATTGAATGCTTGGTTAAGAGCCACCACAAGGCCCACAAAGCCCCATAGCCTGACAACCCCAATAAATAAGGGACTTGTTTTCTAAACCGACTGCGCAAAACTGGACTTCGTAATGTGGCTATTTATTTTTGTAAATCTCATCATTTATATTATCATTGTATGATATTGCACCTGTACTTAAAAATAAAGAGAATGTCAAAAAATTTTCTTCCCAAAAAATAATTCACTCTTCGCTTAAAATTCTTGTAATATTCTTATGCATAGTTATCAAAATTGCGATTCGGATCGTAGAATCTCACGATTCTAGGATCCAAATATGCAAAATCAATTCTGAATCATATAGAATCGTTCACTATGTAAAATCGTTAGTAGAATCGTTTTTCTGTTTTTTTTTTAAACTAAAGCACATTGTGCCGTTTTTCTTTTTTTTAGTTAGCACTATTATTATTTTGTGTAGCATGTGGTTGAATGATTGAATGATAGATGTTGTTGTTATACAGGATTTGGACAAAATTAAGAACGCATATACATCGAATATTTTATAATGTTGATTTTTTACAATTTAGCACAAGTATACAACTTATTTTTGTAAAAAATTAGTATAGGTGATAAAATATGAGTAATTATAATTATTTTGGTCATTTTTTGTAAAATCTTACGATTCTACGATCCGATCTCATCGATCCGATTCTGCTACTCCAAATTGATTCTGTATAGAATTCCGATTCTACGAACTATGTTCTTATGTATTAACCTAAATTAAAAAGCATGACCAAAAATATAAATGTATTAATCTAAATTAAAAATTTGTTGTAAATGTTTAAAAAATTAGCTTTAAAGTTAATTAATGAAGTGAAAAAGTTTAAAATTATATATACTAAAAATCTTACGGGAGAAATTCAAACTTACTCTCTATGTAAATACACGATCATAATACTTTGGGCTCAAACATTTTTTTTGGATGGGTAAAATGGGCTGGTCTACAAAAAGCTTATTCTTATTGGGTTTTGAATTTCAAGCTTAAATGTAATTTATTGTCATGATCTCACTTGGTTTCCATATGGAAAATATGAGATTTTCATGTGGGGGTGAATCCCACATGGAAAGTATGGGATTTCCCTAGGGGGTTTATATGGTATTGGGTTCTTCTACCTCATAAGCTAGCTTTAGAGGTAGTTTCCCTCAAGGTCATGACAAATGGTATCAGAACTAATCACTACCCTTCATCCGTGCTATGATCGGTTGGTGACGCTGGCAGTGTCGGGACTAGATGGTTCATCCGTGCTATGATCGGTTGGTGCGCCGGCAGTGTCGGGACTAGATGGTTCATTCGTGCTATGATCCGTTGGTGACGCCGGCAGTGTTGGGACTAGATGGTAATGTTGGTATTGCAGTGTTCGCCCAGGACTAGGTTGGTGACGTCGGCTGGCCGGGATTAGAGAGAAGAAACTAGTGCAAAACCACCTAGTGCACAACCATCTAGTACAAAGTCAATAATCCGTGGCATGCGGTCGCGCGTGACATGTAGAGTGACGCTACCGCCGGGACTACGGTAGGTTGGTGACGTCGGCTGGCTGGGACTAGATAAAAGAATCTAGTGCAAAACCACCTAGTGCACAGCCATCTAGTACAAAGTCAATAATCCGTGGCATGCGGAGCCGCGTGGACACGGCATGCAGAGCGTGGTGGATTGTCATGATCTTACTTGGTTCACACTTGAACCGGTTATCGTGCTTAAATAAATTTTTTTTTTTTAAAAAAGGAACTATCTGAATAAGGGAAAAACTCCACGAAAGAAAGAGTAATGATTCCGATAAATCGGTTAGTGGGAAATGTCTTGAATAAACCCAACGCGTAACTAATAATCCTGTTAGACAGAAAAAGGTAACTATCATTCCCTTTTCAGATGAATCATATAGTTGTACGATTTCATCTTCTAAAAAAAATCTTATCAGCTAAATTGTAATTCTAATTGAAACGATTGAAAAGGAAATATGAGTTAATATATGTTTGAAGGTTGCAAATATCATAACATAAAAAATCTTAAAAAAAGAAGAAGAAGAGTCTCTTAAATTGAAATCGGGAGTTGAATTTATTATACGATCTATTTTTCTTTTTTAGAAGGTGGCATGCCACCACTCGGACTCGAACCGAGATGCTCTAGCACTGCTTCCTAAGAGTAGCGTGTCTACCAATTTCACCATAGCGGCTTGTCTTCTGAACTTATATTATAATATTCGATGACTAAAAAATCATTGAGATTGAATAACTAAATATAAATGCAGTGTACTATTTTTTCAGAAAAGTTTTACATTGCTGAATAGAAATAAAAATTCATTCAAAGATCAATTTGAAGCTTCATTCTTTTAGTTTAGTAGTTTAGGGACATGAAAAGTATTAGATTTCCATAAGGTGTTTATATGGCCTTGAATTCTTCCACCTCACAAGCTAGCTTTTGAGGTTGGTTCCTCAAGGTGATGACATTTATATGTTTTTGAGTTGGACCTAGTGTTTTATAGGCCAATGGGTACCTGAACTCTTATATATCGACGGCTCGGAAATTCAATACTGACGGCCCATGACTTTAACTTAGGGTCTGTTTGGAAAGCAAATTTTCATTTGCAAATAAGAAAATTCTCAAACAAAAACAAACTATCCAAACACATTTTTATTTTAAAATTTAGAATTCAAATTTTCCCACTCAAATCCTCTCACATAATTTAAAAAAAATTTCTCTTTTATTTTTCCCTCCAAAAACTTTTTCTATCCAAAAATACTCACCAAAATTTTCACACATTCCAATATAACTTTTTCCATTTACAAATAAAAATACCCTTGTCCAAACGGACCCTTAGGCATTTCCTCCTCCACCTTATCTCCTTCAGTTTGTTGCTCTTCATCTCCCATGCTCCATGTGTTTCGGCCTTGCAGGTACAAACTCTTAAAATGCATTTTTATGTTTTTGTTTTAAAATTTTAATTTTAATTTTAATTTAATTTTATTAGAATTTGTTTTGGTTTTATTTATTTATTTATTAATTTGAATATGTGTTATATATATTTTAATTTAAATTTTATACAATAATTCAATAATTTGAGCATATTATAAAATTAAAACATTGTCTAATTTAACCAAATAAAAACATTATTTAATTTTAAAATAATTCTAATTTTAATAAGAAACTATACACACCTTATAAAATTAGGAATGTATCTTGATTATATTTCAAAATATATTTTTAAACTTTTAAAATAGTGAACATAAAATAAGATTGAAGCAAAACTGTATTAAAATACGTTTTAAAACACTAACATTACACACTCTAAAATTTTGGCTCCGTTTTATTTTTATTTTTATTTACAAAAAATTAATTTTTTTAATTACAAAAATAAAATATCTAAATAATTTTTTATTTCAAAATTTAAAATTTAAAATTCACTCCAAAATCCATTTCACATTATTTCAAAACAAAAATTCTCTCTAATTTAATTTTTCTTATAAAAAATTCCACCAAAACATTCACAAATTTCAATACCAAATTTCCAAATATATGCAAATATAAACGGATCCTTAATTTTGTTTCTCAGATCGTCTTGTAATGAATTTCTCCATACTGCCCCTAATAAAAATTACAAATTCATAAGAAGTCCACAACAGCCAATTCATCGCCAATTCGTCCAATTTGCCGGGCAGGGCCCGCGTGGCCTGATCTTTATTCTTTCTTCCTCTGTCCCCGGGACGCGGCTTCCTCCCTCTTCTTAAGCGCCTCCACACGAAAGTACGAAACATCCAATACGCCACCCTTTTCCATCATGACCTCCTCAAGAACCTCCGATTCACCACATTCACAACCACCGCCTCAATCCTATTACCATCCTATTCCCGCAGAGCCCCACCCCCAGCCCCAGTACATCATCGTTCTACCCCGTTACTACAACCCTGCAAGATGGCGTCGCCGTATAATCTGGTTCGCTTCTCTCCTCTTCTTCGCTGCCGCCTTGTTCATCATCTGGCCTTCCGACCCCGTGGTCTCCATCGTCCGCGTCCGCCTCGATCACCTCCACATCAATACGTTTCCCAGAATCAATCTCGATATAACCCTAGACGTCACTGTGAAAGTCCGTAACAGAGATTTCTACTCCATTGACTTTAATTCCCTAATCGTTGCGATTGCTTACCGGGGGAAGCAACTAGGATTCGTCACATCGGACCACGGCCATGTTAAAGCCAGAGGATCGTCGTATATTAACGCCACTTTGGAGCTTCAAGGCGTGGAAATTCTTTCGGATGTGATCCCGTTGATTGAGGACTTGAGTAAGGGTGAAATTGAGTTTGATACGGTTACCAAAATCGGTGGACAGCTTGGGTTGGGACTCTTTGAAGTTCCTCTTCAGGTAATTTTAGCATCATCCTTAAATACCCTATTTTTACCGTGCATTTTCTGTAAAGTTCAATTCTTTATGGTACTTGTACAAGTCCGACTCTTTATGGCACTTTCAGTTGGTGAATTGAATTCACCTGGAGAAAAACCAAAACTTGATTGGTCTAGCTGAGTTATTCTATGCAATCAATGTGTGTTAATTATGTTGAGGATATTTACTACTTACCTTAAAGAATTTTTATGTTTGCCTCTCAGTTTTATGTTGCAACCTTTAATGTTGTGCTTCCACCCTGTCTTGGTTCTTACGTCTTTGATCACGAATGTGTTGGAATAATTCATGCTTCATTCTTTCTTGAGATAGTATTACCAGATCATCCTCAAAATTTTAAGATAATGCTGTAGGCTATAGCACACCTCACCAAAGGCTTTGTCCTATGACATTGCTGTTATTAGTGTGATCATGCAGGGCCAAAGAGTAAGTTGATTTCAAATCTCTGTAGTCCTAACTAGTCATCATTTACTTCTCTGTATGAACTATAGCATCTGCTCGTCCTAATGGTCTGTTTTTGGAGGCATAATATTATGCGTCAGTGGTAGTACAATGCTAGTGTTTTAGCGGATTTTAGCCGTTACTTTGTCATCATATCTTTTGCTTATTTCAACTTTCTGAGACTATTTATTGTTCCCTCTATTCTTGTACCGTTTCTGGACTGGAAAGGAATGTTTCTGAGTTCCTTCCATGTTATCTTTGCAGGGAAAAGTATCATGTGAAATTATTGTTGACACTCGCAGTCAAATAATTGAGCATCAGAATTGCTACCCGGAGGTAAAGTGCTAACCTTTATCATGTTTCCTGCTGAACTTTTCTTTCTGCGCAATCCTGAAATTTCAAAATAGACTTAAAAAGGCTTCGTTGTCATCCCAAGTGCTACATCAACACCTGAACGCTGTTAATATGCATTGATCTGTCTTTAGCTGCAATTTTGTGCTTATTTTTCATAGGCATTGATTTGTCGAATCTCTGGTCGTTTTGCTTACATTCACAAGATGCTGAACAGAAGATGATTAACATTTAGCTTGATATCTCATTAGCACCTTTTTGTTTGTTTGCTATGTCATTACAAGCTCTTCTCTTGTGTGTCCTGTGCAGTGATAGAAGTTGGACATTACACGCAGCAGGGAGCAGCTCCAAATTTGTCTTCCTTAGTACTGTATATAGAGGTGTGTTGTGATCTTGATTTAGCGCAAGAGATACTATGGTTGCTTGATTGCTACCTCCGTGAGTGTAACGCATTCTATTGCCTCCAGCCCCGTATGAATTGAATGATGGAGGATGTAATATACTATATATTCAATACTCAATGGCGTAGTGTAATATGGTTTCCATTGGAATTCATCCGATCGTGAGATAAATTGGACACTGTTGCTGATTTGCCACAGTGATTGTTTCGCTCTTGTCATATGAACATATGACCCAATTCTTCCCGTGGCATCTTAGTTTTGATTTTGGGCTTTTTTTTGGAGTGGAGGGGGGTGACCGTGGGGAGGAGGGTGAGTCGTGCCAAGGGGGTTCCGATATTTTGCCCTTCATAAAACGTCATAAGCCAATTTCTTGTTGATATTCATAATTTGAGAAGGTAGTAGCACTAGTGGGTAGAGAAATTACATGGCACAGAAGCATCATTACAAGCATGATGATCTACGCGATTGTACATGTTGAACGAAAAGCACTAACTGTTCTTGAGAACCAGGCGACCACCCCATTGATAGTCTGCATGATGGCGCCTGCACCTAAATGAACCAGGGTGGCGCGTTGGTGAACATAAACACTGTTTCATCCCTCCCCGAGTTCTAGCAGCACCTTCTCTGCCCCTACTAGGAATCATTCCTGATATATGAATTCTTGCCTGCAAATTCTGCCTCGCTGCTGTCTCCACGCGAGAAACGAAATTTCTGAGGCTCCCTCGACGATTTTCATAGTGAAAAGAATCAATCAAATGAACACCTTGGTAAGAATAACACATTTTGTCCTCCAGGAATAGATGGCTCGAGGTTGAGGGTAGCGTTAATATAGAGCAAGAAGAATAATGAAAGGAGGGATGTGAAGAAAACGTTCGGAATAATCGAATAAGTATAATTGTTCAAAAGTACTGGGTCCAATTAAGAGAAAGGGATTGCTTTGCACTTCAAATTTGGCTTTTTGCGAGGCATGGTATGGGTGGGGGCAGGCACTTGCAATAAGTGGGGGAAGGATATATAGATTAGATAGAATCTTATGGGCGATGGTGAGTGGTGATGTGTGAAAAGCTACACCTGTCGCTGCCTGGGTTCGGGGTGGCATCAGAAGCTGTGGACTCTGGTGGCGTGCCAACCCACTGTTCTAGCCACTGGTTCCATGTTTGTTGGATCATATGTAGATTCATAGGTTGTAGCACATTTATATATTTTTGGGGAACTTATCGTTGTTTTCTTCATTTCATTGGGGAAATTAATGTATGAATTAGTTATTCACGGAAGTTTACTCAAAGGAATGGAATTCTTTTGGCTCAAGTTATTAACCTAAAAAAATTTATCCGTAGAGGAGAGTATCCGCAAACAATAAATAAAGAAAGAAAATGACGTTGCTCTTCGTTTGTGTTTCCCGCATCTATCGGGCCGCCTTCAGCTGTTTGTTCTCTTAGAAGAAAGCCCATTCTGGTTCATATGATACAGCATCCTCTTCCACCGGGCCCAGTTCTCAGAGTATATAATTGACTTTAAGAAACCCAAACGTGACAGCTCTCTGTAAATATCGGAAGCCCATTACCATTGTCTAATACATCTCATTTCCTTAACCACCCAATAATCATTGTGAGTTTGTGATCAATTATTGCTAATTTGATTCTCCTTTCCGTGTTAGTGTTCAAAAATTCCTTTCAAAACAAACAGTTAATATTATTTTAAGGTTATGTGAAATTCTATAACATTATAACGCCTCGATTGAAGATATAAATTCAAAAGGAAATGTGTAAAGTTCGACCAAATCCCAACAAAATGTCTTAAATCCTTGGGTGAGGGACCCTAAAAGACAGAAATATATATGACAAAAACCGGGCTCCTTAAATCCCTCTTGGATCCCACCATTTTCCAGTTATTCCGCTCTACAAAATCTCTTTTATTGAATTCCTGTCTTCTTTTCTTTATTTTGTATTGAGATATTCATTGTTGATGCCAACCTCTCCAAGGGACATACATCATGAAGCACATTTGATTACGCCGAATCAGATTAGATGAATCGTAATCGTATTGTTAAATCACATAAAAAAAATGTTCATGCACTGAAGATGCAGATGGCCAGCCCAGAGCATTTAAATCCCACTTCGTTTAGTCAACCATTCAGTCCATCCCAAGTTCACAACCCCATAAGACCTGATGAATTGGAAATTCTGCAATCTTAATTATTTAGATTTAGTCGATATTCGTACATCATCGTTTATTTGTTTAGTTGCATGCATGACTCTGCACGATAAATGGATCATGAACATGAAGAGGGCCTAACATTTGTGTAAAGGTAAATTAATGAGCCCACCAAATATAAAATGTTTACTTTGATCAATATGTCACATGCTTCATTTTCACTTCCTAGTTGGACAATCGTAAGCAGTATATCTTTGCATTAAAGTGGTTTGATGAAGTGTCAAAGTAACAAATAGTCTTTTCTCCATATTCTTTTTCATTTTTGGAATTTATTGATAGTGGGGTCTATGTAAGAAAATGTGAGTTTACCTGCCACTTTTGATACATGTATTGCTACTGCTTTTTCTTGTTGATAAGTTTGATTATTCTGCAATTAAGCATAAAATAATACTATTAGATGGTGACCTGAGAGGATCAGCTATTGACGCATCATTTCCTCAGTTATAAATAGCCCACACTCCACAGCCTGGGTTTACACACTTTGCCTCATCAAACGAACCAGACACTAATCCCATAGAGATCCATATCCAGGGCACAGGGGCACACTTTCATACTGCTTCAGATTTTCAGCATGGACATGGGAAGATTGTGCAGTTCAGGCGATGGAGATCTGTGTTGTTGTTGGAGCAGAAGATATTCCACTAGAGATTATGATCGGTTTGTATCATACACTTCAGTTCAATCAAGCAGATCAAAAGCACCAATTTGGACACAGTTGTGGAGGAAGATAAAGAGGGAAAAGAAAAGAATGTTCGATTGTTCAAGTGCTTCAATGAGGTTTTCCTATGATCCTTACACTTATTCTCAGAATTTCGATCAGGGTTTGACATGGGTTGAACCTGACGACCTCTCCAGATCATTTTCAGCTCGGTTTGCCGTTCCATCAAGGATCTTTGACAAAGATGTATTAGTGATTTAAACAACCACTGTACAACATTAAAAAGGGTTTCGATCAGTTTGATGTTTTTTTTTTAACTTGTAATGTTTATTCGAGGTTGATAATTTTGGATGAGACATGCGCTTTCTATGATTCTTTCTTCAGTTCTTCAAATCAAGCTTATGTAGCATCCAGTCAATCAATGTACGTAAATATGATAAAATTTCAATGTTTCCCCATTGTCAAACTCGAATCATGAACGGCGTTTGAAGTTTGAAGTTTGAAAAGAATATTTGTATAATGTTATTAATTCTCGTTTTCTTGATAGGCGTGATGATGCCTTCCTTGCCATGTTATCCCTTTCTGTGTCCATCCTTGTGTTGACTTTTTGGGATATTGAACATTAAAGTTGAAGCAGCATGTCTAACGGCAAAAAGAATCTGCAGGGGTTTCTTAATTCGTATTGTATTGCCATGGACCGACCTTGCTATTGCGTCAAATAATGGCTATAAATTAATAACCATCATTGTACTTTACCGTAATAAATAGCAGTCATTATAATCTACTTATATTTTAAGCGTTAGGTGATTGAAAACAGAAACTCCTCCTAATTTTTCGTTACTATAATTGGTTTTTATTGGTAGGCAGAAATATAATGGAGGTAGACAAGATGAAATTGAATCTAGTGGGACCTTTGACTATGGACAATATGCCATATTATTAAAGTTGAACTTGCGCTGTCAGAATTTGAACACAAGTTTGGTCATTTTTTGACATCATTGTTAATGAAACACTGTAAATTAGGTTTTGTTTTGTTGCATAATTTTGGTCATGATTATGAAACTTTTGTTTTGTTGTGTGGTGTAGTGTTTGATTCTATAATATCGTTCATGATTATGCAATGCATCATGACTGAAATTATGGTCCCAGAACTTGCTTAAATAAGCTGAAGGATCATAGTATCTTACGGAATTAATGACTTCAAATGAAGGATTAATTTGGTCAATATAGCAAAACCAGTGTCTCTGCTTGTATTGGAAGATCGCAAATTCAAAGAAATAGAAAAAATGGAAAGAATTAAAGCCTAAGATTGGATGAGTGGAAAGTTGCTGTATGTGAGTCATCCCTGAAAATGGACATTGAAAATTCATCCAATAATGACGAAAGATGTAAACAAGTCAAACGACACCATCACAACCTTCGGCGCCCACCATTGAAGTGTGGAAAAAATGAATGTAATGCGATCCTATCCTATCTAGAAAGGTCAAATTGTTGCAACCTTCGGCCGTCGAGACATAAAGTGAATAATCCTAGGTGCAATGTGTGTGCGGCTGTTTTTTCAAAGCACCAAAAGCCAGTCTATGACCTTGCCATAATCAAAGCTTGTTTGGAGGCTAAAAATTCATATCTATACTACCTAAGCATTATGGTTATGGATCAATTTTATTTCTTTTCTTGAAAACATGTTCTACATAGATGCAAAAAGACTCTTAACAAATGCAAGCGGATCACCGAGTGGTGTTTCCAATAATACACGTACAAGTAATGCGTAAAAATTTTTCCTTAAAAGGAGAATAATAGCTGAAAACGGTTACTAACATCTCGTAAACAAAAAGAAATGATTAAAAATAACATAAATTATTTAAAATTATTCAAAAATATAGAAAGTGATGACAATATATAATTCATATAGCTAATCTCATGTTGGAAAATAAAAATTTAGTTGTTCATTGATGTTCTATATTAATATATGCTTTTGGAAGACAGAATAATATTCAAATGAAGCAAGATATAGTTGTGTTTAAGACTTGGTGTAGGACGGCTACAACCCCCGCTTCTTGTAAAGCTAGCTAAGAGAATCCTTCAATTGTTCTGAAGCCAATGAATGACTGCCTTTGCCTTTTTATCCCACGTAGTTGTGTTTGTTTGGTAGATTCTTATAGCATTATCAATATAACGACCTACCACGGCAAATGATTCATCAACCAACTATCTTGCCATTTGTGATGGCCTGCCATTCTTGTTTGTTCTTTTAAAGATTAGATAGGTTAATGTTTTTTTTTATTATTATTTTATTGAAACTAACTACAGATTGATCAGGAAATTAATAACACACAGCTTTCTATAATTTTCCGTAGCTTCCAGAGGTCCCAATTTGTAAGTTGGTCCCAAAGTTCATTACTAAATGAAATGAGCATCTCACCAATAAACTCCGTCATCTCCTTTTCCAATTTAATAAGGGAGGGCCAAAGTAAAAAATTTGGCAGCTGGGCAAGCAAAATCATGGCCTACGATCTGAATTCTGAACCATGAGAAAACCACTAGCTACTGGGATGGTGGAAAATGCACAGTTATGGTATTCAATGCAGGATCTGGCATCATGACTTGACTCCTTCAAACATGTGAGCACAGCTGAAAAAAGTAATGCATGCGTTATGATCTAATAGAAACCACTGCAGTTTTGTTCATTGACTTCAATTTTTTCCCCTTTTATTACTCAGGGTTTTTCAACACAGTGTCATCAGCAGCACTAAGCAATTCAACTCAAACATCATGGAAATTTTTGGCCTACCAAATTCTAGAAAGGATAGAAATTATGAACAAAAGGATATGATTATAAAGGAGGAAAAATAAGAAGCCATCTTTACATAGTTTGGTTGATTATAACAAAGAAAGCAAATTAGCAGGCTTAGTAATTGCAAAACCCATGTTGCTCACAGCAGGGTTTATCTAAAATTTAGGGGCACTTTCCATTATATGACTTTTGAGAACTGATCAAAGGCATGATTCAAGCAGTGTGCCAGCGGTGCTTCCAATAACAGCTCTCTTATTGTACATAGAATTTAAGGTCCTCTGATCAGGCCAGGGAAAGGCACGCTCGAGTCTCAAATCTTTGGTTTTGAATAATCAAGAAAAATCAAGCAAAGCAGTCAGCATTTCTGATTTTCCAAGCTACATGAAGGCAAAGCCACAAATGACAATCACTACGTAGAAACTGCAATCTATGAAAATGGCACGAACAGTTTGATATAGAACCAAACCCCATTCCAATACCTTAATGGCTCCATCCCAATCAATATGTTCGCCTTCCTGAAAATTTATATCTTGCTTCAGTTTCATATCCTTTCCTCCAGAATCTTTACGCTTTGTAGAGGTTACTCGTAGGATTACTATAATCACATCAGTTAGCAGAAGCACATATAGAGGCCTTGAGGCAATAAGACTCTTTGATTTCACGATGTGGCGTGGAAGATTAGCATAAGCAATGACCACAAGAAGGGCTATCATGATTGAACAGAATATTCGAGCATCCTCTGAGGATAAGATGCAGGAATTTATCATTTTGGCAGTAAAACGACTCCTTAAAGCCCCTGGTTTTAATAACATTTCTGTATCATCTGATGCTTTAGTACTGAGAATTCTTGTATCAACAACTGATGATTCTGCTCCACTTTTATGTGTGGCAGCTGAGGCTTGCATTGCTTCAGCATTCCGCTGATCATGTTGACAGTTATCTGCTTCAGTTTTCTTGAACATCAATGCATCATCACCTCTAATTCTGTCATTGAGTTGATACTTCAGTGATAAGTCATCTTCACCTACAAGACAACAACCACTTGAATACTCTAAAGCCATTGTATATAGATTAGGGCAATTAAAGCATTATTACATTGTAAAAATTGGAAAATCTCAGCTCGGATTTCTAATTTGGCCGTTTTACATCGTTTCATCCTTCAGTTCTTATTATTATTCGTTAATTGCTTTAGTTATATGTTACATGCATAAATGTTGAGGCAATATTCATGGAGGAACTCACGTAACAAGAACTGAGAGCCAACAATCACGTAATATGCATATAAATGTTAATTGCGGTTGTATGTTTATTGGCCTATCCAACATTTTTTCTACTGCTTTTGTATAAAAATTCAAGATTTTAATTAGAACCCACGTAACAAAACTCCCAGCACATAAATTTCACCCGACAAAAAAAAAAAAAAAACTCTTTTCAATCATTATTTCATTTGATAATTATAGTTTCCTTGACGAAAGGAACTCCCGGACAACAACAATATAGAATGTGATGGCGATGATTCCCATAATGATTGAAAAAATTTAGGATGCATGTATGCACCTACGATCATGAGATTCATATGACTAAAATTGACAAAAAAATGTACGAGGAGTAGAATTAATTTTAAGAAAAGAATCCAAATTCATATACATGTACCTCCAAGATCCAAATGGGGTTGCCGTGGAGATGGATGATGATGATGATGTTCATGCTGTTGATAATTATTGGCATTTGCAGGATATGGGGATATTGGCGTCAATGGCTGTAAACCTGTCTCCTCCAGGTTATGGATGCGGCCAGTTATGAGTGCAAATCTATCAGAACCTCTGTCCACGATCCTCCTCTTCCTTGCTTCCCTTTCCATCTCTTCTGTGTGTGGATCTCTAAGTCTCTATGATGGCATGACCTCTCCTCAATTTTGGTTTCCACATGAAATGAATGCATGTACGTGGAGGAAGTTGTAGAATTTAACGGACAATATTTTGTGACATGGATTTCTGCTCTTCGATTTTTTTTTTCGGTTGAGAATTTGAAAAATAATAATGGAGCTTAATTTCTCCATGTTGACATTTTATTTTAATAAAATTAGTAAAAGCATATTGGAGTCCACATGAAAATCCCATACTAGAGAGTGGTTTAATTCTAATATCATTTTGGTATAGTTCTTGGGGGATTTGACTGCAAAACTAGCTTGTAAGGTGAAAAAAATCCAATCCCATATAAACCTTTTATGGAAATTTTATTCTTTCTACATGAGAGCCAATTAGTTCATTTTAAAGTCCAACCATATATGCTGGAGTGGTCTAACTCTGATATCATTTTGGTATAGTTCTTGGGGATTCGATTACATGATATCATTTTGGTATAGTTCTTGAGGGATTCGACTACATGATATCATTATAGTTCTTGTCGGGATTTGGCTACAAAAATTAGTTAAACAATACATGCTGGGAGTGGTTTAACTCTGATATCATTTTGGTATAGTTCTTGGGGGGATTCGATTTCAAAAACTAGTTTGTGAGGTGAAAAAATCTAATCTCATATAAACCTTCTATAAAAATTTCATTTTTTAAGAACGGTTTTAAACACCAATAATACAAGCCCAACAATACATGCTTTAATTGGGCTCTCATTTTAGTGATGAAAATTCTAGTTCTTGGGGGGATTC
Source organism: Gynochthodes officinalis (assembly GCA_020080225.1). Classification (NCBI taxonomy): domain Eukaryota; kingdom Viridiplantae; phylum Streptophyta; class Magnoliopsida; order Gentianales; family Rubiaceae; genus Gynochthodes; species Gynochthodes officinalis. The sequence goes on along the minus strand of CM034625.1, from coordinate 11,051,882 downwards.
AACCACAAAATTAGCTTGTGAGTGAAAAAATCTAATGTCATATAAATCTCTTATGAAAATTTTATTCTTTCTATAGGAGAACCAATTAGTTCATGACATATATAAAATACTGTTTTAAAACCCAACAATACATGCTTTAATTGGGTTCTCATTTACTGATGAAAATTCTAGGTCAGAAACTATAGTCTACATCTAGGTTTTTTAGTTATCATGGTTTTTGGGGAACCCACTACAAAAACAAATTTGTGATGTAGAAGAATTTAAAGCCATATAAAATCTAAAATGGAAATCCCATACTTTGCATGTAGGAACCAAATGGTATCATTACAATCCACCACGTTTCGCATGCTGCATCCATGCGGAATTATTGGCTTTGTATTAAAAAATTTTCTCTAGTCCCAGTCGCGTTCAAACGGAATTATTGGCTTTGTACTAGACTAATTTTTTACTAGATTTTTCTCTTGACTCTCAGACTAACAGTGCAATGCTAATGTTACCAACTTAATTCCAAACAAACACTACAATATCGGCATTATTAATCTAGTCCCAAGTAAACTCTGTAATATGGATGTCATTAACCGATCATGACACAGGCGAAAGGTAATGGTTTGCTTTGATACTATTTGTTATGTTTTTTGAAAGAATTCATTTCAAAAACTAACTTGTGAGGTCAAAAAATCTAATATTATATAAATCCTTTATAGAATTTCTATATTTTTCATACGATTCTCGAGTGGAATCATTCCGTTAGTTTTGCTAAGCAAAAACCAGTCCATATTTAAGTCCTCGAGATATCCCGTTTTTGAAGATCCAGTCCAACTAGTCCAGAAAATCCAATCCATGATGGAGTTTTTATTACTATTATTATTATTTTGGTAATGGTACAAAAAGGGAAAAAAAAATCCTTTGCAGAAAGCAAAAACTCAATGAGGGAATTAATGCTTAGTTTATTGCCTTGCCAGTATGTTGCATTGAAGATTCAAACCAAAAACGTTAAACTTAACTATTATATAACTTTTTAAATCTTACGTTACTTCTCCGTCTCCTGCTCATCGGTTGTTCGCTCAATATAAATATACTTCCTTAGCATCAATGGTTCATTCATCGAATCCTACAGCTTTATGGCAGAGAGAATGACAAACCAAATCCAAAAATCTCTTCAAGACTACCTCTCAAAGATGAAGAAACCCACCCCTCAAAACCAATTTCCAACCACCCCAAGATCTCTTTCTTCATCCACTAGCTGGATCCTACGCGGGTGCAAGCACCCCAGGACTCCATCTTTTTCCTCTGATCACAACAACCAAAAGGGAACCATGCAAGACAGTTCTTATGGTGCAGCTACTCTATCAGATGTAGATCGTTTTCTATTCGAGAACTTCAAAACCTTGTACCAAAATGGACGAGGAGAAGAAGAGGAAGAAGGTACTGCAGAGATCAAGAGAAGAAATGGAGAAGAAAATGAAGAAAAACCCATTGAAATTTTTTCTGATTCAGCTAGGAGCACCCATCCACCTTGGAGAAATCACCGCTTTTTTGTAGCCCCGGCTGCTTCATCCTGCTCGCTGATTGAGGAAGCTAGGACGAGCTTGACAGCGAGCACGTGTGAGGACATTAGCTCGAGCTCTACGAACCCAACTAGTACAAGTGCAATCAATGATTTCGCGAGAAGAACAAGTGATCGGGACCATGACGATGATGATGATGCTGAAAGAGAGCTGAGTCCTGATGATTTTATCACGGTGTTAACATATTCTTACAATCCATATGATGATTTTAAGAAGTCCATGCAAGAAATGATCTATGCAAGATTTCAAGAGTGTGGAAAAGTCAACTGGGAATTCATGGAAGAACTCTTGTTTTGTTACTTGAACTTGAACGATAAGAAATCACACAGGTTCATCCTCGGAGCTTTTGTGGACCTCATCGTAGTTTTACGTGAAAATCCAGGCACCGTCCCTGCAAAGCCACGGAGAGTTCCGTCCAAAGTTGGTCGGAGGTGGACAAGGCATAAATAATTCATCGAACGATTCATCCATGCATCGCGAGAAGGGCTTTTGTTTTTTCTTGGACTTGGAGGAATAGTCTTTGCTTGTTTTATCTGTAGCTTAATCCTTCCTTTACTTGAAATCAATAACGGTTTCGAGCAAAAATTAGTATTTATGCAACTGAGAGAGCAACCAACGAAAACAAATAGAAAGGTACTATGATTTATTGTCAATAAGTTCCAAATTTACAATTGCGACCATGAAGGAGGTAAGTTACAGAATTTACTTCTGTGTTCCTTTGTCTTGAAAGGTGATGGCAGAGATGTACTACCTATGCCGACACAAGCGTTACAAAATGCAGGCAATACATTCAACATTAAACCTACCCCATACTACCCGCAAAATAAAATTAAAATACTTACATGTGCCGCTGTGCAGCACAAATTCCTATTAAAAAAATTTGCCAAAAAAATTCTATAACAATTACCCACTGGGCAAAAACAAAATGGCCATGCATCTGATGACATCAACAGGAACTTCGAGAAGAGTTGCTTCCAAGACCAGCGTTGTTTTGATGAACCTGAACACACTGGTCATACAAAGTATGGTACTTCTCTGGGATGTAGGACTTGAATCTGTCAATTGCAGGAAGAACAAGTTAAGGTTCTGAATCTTCTGATGCTTTGTTGAAAAGGCAAAATTTTTTGTGAGCATGCAAAGTAATAACTGCAGAAAGGTAAATGAAAAACAGACTATTCTATTAACTATATATAACTGATCAATTTTTTTCATCAATTAGCTGGTCGAATAAATTCTCGAGATGGTGGAAGAGAACAGAATAGTGAGAGAAAAATATGAATTAAGCATTTTCAAACAGACATCATTACTCATTTTCAAGAAAGGAAAAGGTCAAAGTCATTGGGAGTGTCTGGAAGCAAGCAGTCAGTCTTTATGTTTAAAGCTGAATCACATGAAACAAGTGCGTTAAAATTACCAAGAATATGCAAAATATGAAAAAGTTTTGGACAGATAAGAATTATATCCAGATATAATCTTATTATGGAATAAAACAGAGCCGCTACTCAAAATTGAATCAATAAAGGGATCAAATAGAATTCAGTAGCACTAGGAAGAATGGATAACCAATATGGTACTTTAGAAGACTATGAAAATGCTAGGGGTAGCACTTCATGTTGCACTAACTTCGGATGGAACCAACTTCCCAAATTGCCTAGTTAGGAAAAACTGAAAAAGTAGTCTCTAACAGGTATTCTTTAATTAAAGTTCTTGCTGACACCATACCTGTGCAGGAGAGGGAGCCTATCTGGAAGAGAAAATAATCTTGCAATGGATTGCAGTACTTGACCAATTTTCATAGCTTTAGACTTCAGTGCCTTCATGAAGCTCACAAATTCCTTGTACTCAGCATCAGTAAGCTTCTCTCGGACCTGTAAGGGGTACGGTGCAGCAGATAGGCTCATTTCACAGAAAATGTTCTAATACATGCCAAAAATATATACAAATATGACAAAGAAAGAACCTCATATAAAACTCAACAAGGGACTTTAGTGAATTCAATCTGGTCCTCATAATTAATGATGTCTTAAATTTATAAGAGGGAAACTTTTGAGAGAGGGAGAAAAGATTATAGTCTATAGCTATTGCATTACGACACTCGAATCATTGAATATATTTCTTGTTTCTCCAATGGCAGAAAGACAAAATAAAAAATAAATAGGTTACAATTGTTTTACCTGGATGAGAAAATCTGATCCTTTTTTCTCTTTGTCATCACAAGCATCAGGGGTAGTCTCCATTCCCTTATTTTTCTGCTCAATCAACATTCTAGTCTCATGGGGTGCTTTCATTTCACCTTCTAGCGACCTTTTGCAATTTCGATCAGTTTGCTTGCATCCACTCTCTAAATTCAGTAACTTCTCTTTTCTTGACGAGCCAGTGTGATAACTTGTCACATGACTGTTTCCTCTTACATAGGAAAGCTCATGAGACTTTTCAAGGTTTTGAGTTTGTTCAGGTCCTGTGATGGCTAATCTAGGCTTCTTGAAGGAGCAAGGTGCAGTCAACGCATCAGAACTTTCATCCAATACAGCATCTTTGGACGAATTAAAAGCATCACTAGAGCTACATTTTGCATTTTTACTCCTTGGGATTGCTAGATTTTTCTCAATAAATCTTGCAACAGTTGAATGCTTCAAGACCATATCCTGTGCTAGCCTGTCTGCTGTCAAAGATGAACGATTAGCAGGAATTATTTCTCGTAGATGGTCAAAATTCTGGGCTAGTTTCTTTGCAGAAGAGACTGACGTGACAGAGCAACTCACTTGGGTGGTCTTGCATACATACAGAGAGAGAGAGAGAAGAATGAGATAATGAAGAGAAAACTAAAAATAATTATTTACAGGTATGAGGATAAATTCTGTAGAAGAATTAAGTGACCAAATTTACCACGCTAGCAGCAAGCTTTTCAGAATGATTTACTTCCAGAGATTCTGAGCTTTCCAAAGTATTAGCAATTCCTGCAAAAGAATAATCTTTCAGAAGTGTCTACTACTAAACAAAACCACAGCAAACTCAAGACACAAGAAACAAATGATGATCGTCTAATAATAGCTCAAACTTATAGATACAAATGTAAATCATTATGCAAGCCAAAGAGTTTGACGTGACATTTATCATTCACTGATGTAGACTTTTGAGAAAAAACACAAAAAGGAGCTACTTAGGATGAGTAATTAACTTGATGCCTAATTTTCAAGCAATGCAGATAATGAGAACTTGTTTTTCCCCAGAGTTTGACCACGGCAGACATATCACATACCAGATATCAATAACATGAATTCTAGAACAAAAAATGTAGCTTCATCTGCATAGGTACATGCTAAATAACAATATATATCAAAATTTTCTAGCACGGATCTTTACCTCGGTCTTCATTTCGCGTGAATTCCAGCTTTGTAGGTCCACTAATTCTTCCATCCCGGAAAAACCGTGTCAGATTGAAGACTACATCCCCAAATTTGGAGAAACACTGCAAGTTAGGATTTTCAAGAACATGATCACTTGAAAATAAGAACAAAAGAGAGAAATTAAAATATAAAATAAAATAATCATAAAATAAGAAACAAAAAGGTGGAAAGTAAACAAACCGAACTTTGATATGAGGTTGTATCCAAAGTGATACTTGGGATTGCCGATTTGAATGCAAGAACCTATACATCGAGTTGTGGAGTTACATACAAAAGCATAACTACATAAAGATATCATAGAACGTAACGTGACGAGTAGAAACACAGAGGAGTAAAGGAACAGAATTTGTCAAATCTTTGTATGGCAATAATAAGAGGACTATAAAGCTCCAACATGCTGCTTTTAGATAGTGCACTGTTAAAAGTCTCCCCAGTCACAAGCTTCAATAGGTAAATTACTATTATGTATAACTCAAACATCACAATTCTCTCTCTTCTCACTGGACTTTGCATCTAGACCCCTATGTGGATAATCTTCTAAAGTCACATCATGACTCAAACATCACATTCTTTCTTTTTTCTGTGGATTTTGCATCTAGAGTCCTATGCAGATAATCTTCTAAAGTCTTGATAGGTCAGTAGCCTAACAGAGTTTATTGGCTTTTCAAACTGCAAGATAGGACGGAGCTTGTAGATATGATCTAGAAGTTAGTTTAAAGGAGAAGATTATATATAGAACTCTGCTTTACTGCATCAAGACCTCCAGTAGAAGAAAACATCAAGCACAATTGAAGTATATAAGAAATAACTGCATTTGACACAATATTAAGCAGTCCAATAAATCGTGGCTAACCTATGTCAATGAAAATAAGTAATCATTTTTTTTAATATTTAATCCAAGTAATGAAGGTAATTTTGGGAAAGTTTTAGCACCGGGTTCATGAAATCAAGAACCTTTCATCGCAAAAGATAATAGCTCCATAATCATTTCGATGACGAATGACCCGACCAACAGCCTGATTTACAGCCCGAGATGCTTGCTGGCTGTACCACTCTTCTCCAGTCAGACCCTGTCAATCAAATTTAGGAATTGTAGAAAACAATCAAACATATAAAAGCTAAAGCTACTAAAATGAATAAATAATTTCAACAACAACAACAACAATATCTTTATCCCATATGTGAGGTGGCTATACATTGTATTCTATCAAAACACATATTTCATTATGTAACATGTCCTTTTTAAGGGTTTTTTTTCCTACACATCAGAAAAAATGCGTGTTCCTCTTATTTTCTCATCTATTGGGGCTGCCCCTACTTTCTTTCTAATGTATTCATTACTTATTCTATGTAGTCATAATGCGTCCACATATCCATCTGAACATTATTATTTCTCTTACCCTCATTTTTTTTTCATGTTCATAGTTAGTTGCCCAACACTCATTTTTTGAATCCTTACGTAAGGAATTACAAAATGAACCATGAAGCATCACTAGTCATATGGCTGTTTTAAAAAGAAGAAATAATTACAATTTCAAAATATTTCTCAATAACTACCTTGCGTCCTGGGGCTTGCAACAGTGCGCACTCATCCAAATATTCACGCTTTAGACGAACCTGTGCCATGTCAATGACATAAAGGAGAAATTTCTAAATGAGATAAATGAATAACTAATCAAAAGAACCGTGGGACAGGAAGAGGATGTAGGAAAAAGCCAAGATCAACCCTACTACATTATTCCATGGTACAAATTTGGAAATACCAAGAGAAGGATGCAATAACAGAATCAAAATGGCTTGCTGTACCTCTATTCTATTCACAATAAATGCCTTCTAGAAATGAGGAAAACAAGAAATCTCATGTCGCTGAACCCAATACTCCTTAAACAGATAATTACCCCTTGAAACACCATAGAGATTTTGTGCCCCTAATTCCCTAATTGACAACATCGTGACTCAGATTAGAAATTTTCTCCCTTTTTTTTGGTTCTCCTTCAGTTTTAATCATCTTTACCTTTTAGTTCCTCCACCAATTGATCCATTATGTATTATTTTGTGCCACAAGAAAATTCACCAATCCAGATTTTGTCATTATTAGTAGAGAAATTCACTTATTTATTAAGCATGTATTCTCAGACAATTTTCTCAGTAAATACAGAAAATGGAGAAAAGGTATTACTTAAACTATTTTATTCATGCTTTTCAAAATTAAATCACGTTGCTGTATATAAAGCAACATTGGCAAGTACAAGCCTCATTGTTGACGTCCATGGTCAAAAAGAAGAAAAAGAAACGAGATCTCGGAATTACATGTTATTTTGGCCATGACAAAAATTTCAGAGAAGAAAATAAAAGGCACCAAACAAACCTTTGGATCAGTCCTTGTGGCAAAAGGCAAACCTGTGATGACAACGGCTCTACCAGTTTGATCAGCAAAATCTAGCCCTTCACTCACCTAAATATTATGGAATAGGATCATGGTCAAATGAAAGGGAAGCTGCTCCATACAAGCAATGAAGCACTCAAAACAAAGAAAAAATCCAAATAAATCATTTAACATGTGAACTAACCATCAGACGCTCACGCTTGAGTAAGAAAAACAATACCTTGCCACGACACACAGCAAAAAATACAGCCCCACAAGCAGATTTATCTTTTAGCTTACTCATGTAATCCTGTTCAAAAGGCAATTCAGCCGAGAAATCCAAGATGATGATCAGATGTTCAAGGTTATTGGATGTAAAACAGACTAAGAATGCAGCCAATGTACTTACTTCAATCGACAACATGAAAACAGATGATTGCCTAGGTTCAACTACAGGCAGCTTGTATTTGCAAATTCTCTCCCAGATTGAACATGAGTTTGTTGAATTTGCATGGCCCTGCACAAAGTATTAAACATAATATGTTAAACAGTACGTCAAAAGGCATAAACACAAGTTAGCAGTGCTTTCTTTTGAAAAGCTAGATGGCTCACCATTGTTTTCCAGCACCCAATGCATTGGTCCAGAAGGTAGTAAGATGGAAAAAACACAAGAAGACCATCCGGTACAATTCGAGCAAAATTGACTAGACCACAAAATTTCCACAAATAAGAGTTCACCAAATAATTATCTTAATACACATTCAGGTTTCAATGAATGTAATCATCATAAAGAGAAATTATTTACACTCACAAGGACTTTTCAACTATATGGTCTTTCAAGCATCTAAATTAGTGTTTTTTAAAGAAGTTTCAGTTAAAGAGATTTTAAGGATAGTTTCTTCAAAGATTTACTTACCAATAGCATTGCCAAGCTCTTGTTTGTATTCTAATGAATCACGACTCCGGTAAGAAGAATTTAGAGCATAACGAGAGGGACCAGCTGGCACTACTCCAGCCCATATCTGGTTTTCTCCTATAACGTGAGGATTCTCCAAACGAATTGGAAATTCCCTACCAATGAAGAGAAGTATTTAAGTATACACAAGAAATTTTAAAATATTATTCAAGAAAAAAACTGAAGGAAACAATATGCTTACAATTTTAATTCATCAGCAAATGAATCCAAGGGTGATAATGTGCCAGATGTCAAAATGATAGATCCAACACCAAGTCTGGAGAACTCTTCCATGGCAATTCCGGGATTAAAACACCACCAACTAAGAATTCTAGATGTCTTACCTGCTGAATTTATGTCCATCGAAAGTGGAACAAGTCGGATCATGATTTTCAATTAATTCATTTCTGCTCCTTTTTGTGAAGTTTAAATAAAAACATTTAGAGCATTTTTTCGCATCAATTGATGCTTTCTACTAAAAAAAATACATACATAAATAAAATAAAATAAATAAAGATGAAAGTAATGTCTCAACTTTTTATTAGACTCAATTACAACAACAGACTGAAGTCCCAATTCTGAGTGAATAGGTAATTCTTAAGCCAGCAAAATAAGAGCTACTTTATAGTGAGTAAGAACTTCATTTATTGTAGAATTGACTATACAAGTCAAGAAAGAAAAAATTTCAATACTTTGATTCCTAGAGTGAATGTGCCCAATCCTGAGAAAATGCGATGACTATGTGCATAAAATAGTACATTTACCTTTTAAGGCATCTAACGAATTTCCTTCTACTTCCTGAACATGAACCTTCATAAAAAGGGGAATTCATGTTAATTTAAAAAATAAAAAATAAAAAAAAAACCTAGTAGAACTGAGAAAGAGAAGAAAACAGTATTTCAGCAAAAGGTACAACTCGCACACTTACACGGTAGTTTTTTGCATGACCATTATCTTCTCTAAATATTAATCTAAGAATATCGCCCATGCTTCCTAATCTACAGATTGTACCCTTTGCCTTTTGTGGCCCTCCATCCTCGGCGTTATTTGCACCTAGCAAAAAGAATTGAGATTTTAACACAGAGAGAGAAAGGGAGAGAGAGAGAGAGAGCACAATAGTGTTGAAATTAGAAAAACCAACAGATGAACAAAATGGCATTAGTTCCCAAAGAGTATAGGAATTTTCTACCTCTACAATGAGAAACAAAAAATATTCTGCGAGATTAATGAAGACATTACCAAAATTCTAATGTTTAAAAGACAAGGATGCAAAGTCACATCTTCTAAGTGCAAACATATTTGGGTGGAATACCTTCCTCGAGAAGTAATACTGCTTGATCAATTATATCAATGAGCATTGTGGCAGTTTCTGGTGTAATTTTTAAATCAGAAAGTAGCTCATAAATGTAAGGCCCAGGTTTTGTAAACCCCAATTCCTTGGAATGTATAGGTACTTCAGCAATTCTCTTCTCAAGCTTCAGAAGAAGTGCTGCAGTAAAGCATAATACATAAAAATTCAATAGACCAATCAAATAACTTCAAAATAGCTTAGCTTGACAAATAAGTAAAGGAAACACCAGTCTAGAGACACAACGCAAATGCATGCCAAACTCAGTAGTGGAAGGATAATGCTAATAGTAGTGCATCTTGCCATTTAAGGTACATTTCGACTTATTTGAGCATGGTAAATTTTGAGAGATATTCATACAATATTCCGTGGATTCCAAAAGAAATTGGCAAAAGGCATCAATTTATTATCTAGAATTTTTCAAGAATAGTCTTACCTCTGAGAATAGCAAAATCATCTGGTTTGCATGATTTATCATTTGACTCATCCCTCCTAGAAATTGAAAGATCTATGCAGCTTTTTGCTTCAGCAATACAAGCAGTGAGAAGGCTCGAGGGCAGGTCAAAAGAGGCTGCATCAGCACACAATCCTTCCTGCACTTTAGAAATTATGCATAACCTCATTATCTAAAGATACATTCCTAGCCAGCTTATTTTCCTAAAATAACTTCAGATCACAAATGAACTTTACAGATATATAAGAAATATTGAAGACAAAGGTGACATCTAAGAGAGTACAAAGTATTTAGAGGAGTCAGAATGTACCAAGTTGTGTGCTTCATCAAAGATTAGAACACTATTATCCCAGCTAATTTTCAAAGTTCCTCTGTTTCCACGATCAATGAGATAATTGTAAGGTGCAAATAAGATGTCAACGTTCTTGTGGAGATCTCTTGACAAATAGTAAGGGCACCTAAAATAAGTCAAAACAGACGTCAAAGATCTGAAGATGTTAACTGACATGATAAATGAAACAAGAGTAGGAGATGTACGGTCCACTACTGCGTCCAATATTAACCAAGTCCTCGATATCAACAGGTTCATCACCAAGACCTGGATTACTTTTCAAGAATTCTGGAAATAAAAGACCATGACAGATTTGAAATTTTTCAGCAACATAATGGTTTAAGAAGAAAATGCCTTTATTTTGTTTTCTTAGTTTCTGGAAGATAATGGTTAGAAGAAATTAGATAAGCTTAATTCCTTCACATAGTCATACCTGTAACACGAGAGAAATGGGAACAATAACGTTTGCTGCGTTTTTTACACAAGTTATGGCAAGCATTTGTCTGTGCTTTTCCATGTAGTAAACGGACTTCTTCATGAATGCATAATTGCTCCCGAGATCCTAATACTACCATTTTGGGCCTGCAATTGAGTTCATTTGATCGTCATGGCTCTGTCTTAAAAGAAAAATCTATAGTTTTCAATTATTTAGCAAAACACAAATCGCATGAACTTGAAACCCTTTGCTTTATAGATAGTATGGAAGCATCCATACAGAATAACAAGAGCAATTCAATACTTCAAGACAAACAAGGACGTCAAGTTAGTGTGTCTGAAATTAAACGTTGAAAATCAATTACATAACAAAGTGATTCAAGATCCATCATTGTATCAGACAGAGTTGAAAAGTTGGATTAAATATTGTACTGTACAGTTAAAAAAAATGCTCAACTTAAAAAAAATAACTCTTAAAAGAAATGCTCAACTTAAAAAAAAAATAAAAAAATCCTGCTTTCCTTGAAAAGCATAATGCCATTGGTAAAATTAATCTATTTTCAACTGATTTTAAAGAGGCAAATGTATCTTCAGGAGCAAAAGTACTATCTTCAATAATTCTTCTTTCTCATAATTTTCCAAATTACCTATATCTATCTTTCTTTTAACCCTTACTTTCACGAATATAAACTTCAACATACTTTCATGAATATAAACTTGAAGTGTCTATCTTTAAGTGCTTCGTCTCCATGTATCCATCAAATTTCTTCAACTCTATCATTAGATAAATCAATGAAAAACACATTACCAGTCCGGAAAGAATACTGAACATCCAGTATTGCACAACCACAAAGTCTAAGCCAATAGTAGGTTTAATAGATAAGTAATCATATTTCTCCATACCTATAAGTGGTTCTTTTCAGCTCTTGAATCACTTGGCGAAGCTGGCTGTGGGTGCGAGATGTGTACACAATGGTAGGTAAGTTGGAAGACTGTGATTCTCTGAATGGCTCACTTAAATCCTGACTATTAGCATCATGGTTTCTTTCGCTCCTTTCACTTCTACCTCTAAAGAAGGGCCCGAGACTCTTTCTCCAAGCTAAAGTGGCACAAAGAAGACACAAAGTTTTCCCAGTTCCAGTTGGGCTCTCTAGCAATGCATTAGATTTCTGAAAAACAAGAGCAAGTGTGAACCAAGACCCATAAAAACCATGTCATTCGAGACTATAAATACATCATAAGGATAAGGTCCCAAATGAATATGATATTACGATATTTCCCATTCTTGTACTGCCATCCCCAAGTTATATCCTTTTTAGTGACAGCTTTTACAGAGTATCAAAGAGGCTGATAATTCTGTAATTCTAGAAACGCAAGATTAGAAATTTGCTCATTTAAAAATCAAAATTTTTTAGTGGAAAAAGATGGAAATTAAGACTTCATATACATTTATTCTTCTACAAATTCTAAAATATATAGGTGGGAAAAAACCTCCATAAAATACCTGAAAATGAAAATTAAAAATCAATCATATAATCCTATATAAGTATATCATTGTTTATCAATGAAAAGAAGGTAAATGAGCCTACATTTTGAAGAGATTGAATGACTTTTTCCATGTAAACGAGCTGACAATCGTATGCCTCGAATGGAAAATCCACATTGATCCCTCTTAACTTGTATGTGGGCATCTTCCTCCCCACCTCCACCACCACTATATCAATCACTCGGTGATCAAATGAATTTTTTTTTGACGTAAACTGGCACTAAGGAACCCTAGAACTAACTACAAGAGTACAGAAATCTTCTTGGACACTTTCCCGCCATTTTTTCCTGTGTAGAGCGGTTAACGGCGTCCGCTTTCGGATCGTCCGTTTGGGCTTCAAATATTGGTCACTAGTCTTCAAAGCCCATCAATTCCAGCGTGTAAAAATTAAATGATCCATTGAGTCATCGAATATTGGGCTTTAAAGAGTCTTTGTTAAAGAAAAAGAGATAGAAAAGCGATATAGTAGTTTGGGCTAATGTGCAAAGGCATAGGGCTGGACACAGGCTTAGGCCCACTCTAAGTATTTAGTGAGTCCACAATTATTCAAAATAATAATAAAAAAAAAAACACGCACACACACACACACACACATATGGAACACCAGACTAATACTGAGAAAAGATCTTTCTAGAACAATATGAGTGCCTCTAGACACATCTGGGGCCACTTGACCGCCTCCCAGACTACACCTAAAAAGACCAAGAATAAATAAATAAATAAACAATCTACTTTGTATTTCGTTTTTAATTCTGAGTAAAACTCGAAATTTCCACACAAACCCCAGAACACAGAACATCATCCGTCGATTGCCTCCCCCTCTCTCTAAAAGACAACACCCACACGACTCTGTGTTTCTTCTTAACTAGGATCTTTGTTATACGACGTACTCGCCTGCTTCTCTTTCTCCTTTTTTACTCATACATTTTCCTTAAAAAAAAAATTTTTTCTAATAAAAAATCCCGACTTTTTGGAGGAAGAGAAAATTCCAGAAGGCTCTCGGCTGTCCTCCTTTGCCGGCGGCATTCGATCGTTACATAGACCGCGTTCTAGTTAAGGTTCTAATCTACGAATCTCGAACGCTAGTGTTTTGTTCATCGTCGTAAATCGCAGATCTGTTGCAATGTTTTTGTTTGTTTTTCATTTTACTGTGAGATTTAGTACTGTTTAATCTTTCATCTGGGTTGCGGAATTTGATGTGATATAATCGCGGTTTTAATTCTATTTAAGTTTGTGGTATGGGCTTAGTTATTTTTGGGATATTTGTTTGACTTGCGTGGAAATTATGTTAATTCTCGTATCTTTTGTAGGCGGCCTTGGCTGTATTTTCTTGATTTGTGGATAATGGTATTACTTTTTTATTGTTTTGGGAATACTTGGTGATTTGATAGTTTGTTATGGTGCCGCTGGGATTGGTGTTGCTGTTTGTTTAGTGCTCGTTATGGTTGGATTCGGCAGCATTGCTGGGGTTATCAGGGCGTCCTGTATATTGTAGCCACGAGGCAAAATTAGTAGAGGAGTTGGGCTAGGGAGGAGGAAATGTGTTATACATTCTGAACCATGTTATCTCTAGATATTCTTTTCTTCGTAGTGGACTCTAGTAGAAGTCTTTTTACTCGTATGCATGTGCTTGCTTTGCTTAGGATAACAAGATTGACGATTCCGGAAAGATATGAAATGGACATTTAGATTCTTGTTGGACTGCCCTGATTAAATATTGCAGCTTAATGATGATGGGGGAGGCTATGTTATGTTGGGATTATTATATGCTGGTTGATATGTCCCCTTTCTTTAAATACTTAAGTGCTTTGTATGCTTGATCTTTGAATTGGGTTTGCACTTGATTGCTTTTTATGAAGTTGTCAGTTCTATAAATATTTGAACTACTTCATCTTATATTGTTTTCTGGCTTCTGGATGTCTTGTGATTTTGAGTCGCATAGGTGTTATTAGGCTCTCATATTCTTCTTTTGACCTCAGGTTTTGATCTATCTGGTCGGAAGTTAAGTATTTGCTTTTCGCGAATTTGTACTACTACTAAAGATGAGCGTGGTTGGTTTCGATTTTGGGAATGAGAGTGGTGTTGTGGCTGTTGCTAGACAAAGAGGGATTGACGTTGTGCTCAACGATGAATCAAAGCGTGAAACACCTGCTGTTGTGTGCTTTGGTGAGAAGCAACGTTTCCTTGGGACAGCAGGGGCTGCTTCAAGTATGATGAATCCCAAGAGCACAATCTCCCAAATAAAACGGTTGATTGGGCGACCATTTTCTGATCCTGAGTTACAACATGATCTTAAGGCTTTACCTTTCTCTGTGGTTGAAGGTCCTGATGGATTTCCCTTGATCCAAGCCCAGTATTTGGGAGAAATTAGGACATTTATGCCTACCCAAATTTTGGGAATGGTGTTCTCTGATCTTAAAGGCATAGCTCAGAAGAATTTGAATACAGCAGTTGTTGATTGTTGTATTGGGATACCAGTCTATTTCACTGACCTTCAGAGAAGAGCTGTTATTGATGCAGCTACTATTGCTGGTTTGCATCCACTTCGCCTAATTCATGAAACAACAGCTACTGCTTTAGCTTACGGTATTTACAAGACCGACTTACCTGAGAATGACCAATTGAATGTTGCTTTTGTTGACATTGGGCATGCCAGCATGCAGGTATCCATTGCTGGCTTTAAGAAAGGCCAACTAAAGATGTTGGCTCACTCATTTGATAGGTCCCTTGGTGGTAGGGACTTTGACGAGGTCTTATTCCATCACTTTGCTGCAAAGTTCAAGGAAGAATACAAGATTGATGTCTTTCAGAATGCCAGAGCTTGCCTCAGGCTTCGTGCAGCTTGTGAAAAGTTGAAAAAGATCTTAAGTGCAAATCCAGAGGCTCCGTTGAATATCGAGTGCCTAATGGATGAGAAGGATGTCAGGGGTTTCATCAAGAGAGAGGAGTTTGAGAAAATTAGCACTCCTATTTTGGAACGTGTGAAGAAGCCATTGGAGAAGGCGCTTCTAGAAGCGGGGCTTACAACTGAGAACATTCATGCAGTTGAGGTTGTTGGCTCAGGCTCCCGAGTCCCTGCTCTTATTAAGATCTTGACAGAGTTCTTTGGGAAGGAGCCTCGGCGTACAATGAATGCGAGTGAGTGTGTGGCCAAAGGTGCAGCCTTGGAATGTGCCATTCTTAGCCCTACTTTTAAAGTCCGAGAATTCCAGGTAAAGATGATGCATTTTTAGTTCCCCCCTCTAGGGTAATATTTGTGACTTCAACATTTGATACCATGTGTCCTCATGTTTAGCATGAAATTTATTAGCTGATGAACATGTGTGTGTGTGTGATTCTCTTGGAGTTGACTAATTACTTTGTTTGCATTGAACTGAGTATGGTTCAGTAAAGGTTTTTCTTTGTCATGCTTGAGAAATTTGTTAAATTTTAGAGTCAACTGATTGTTTTATTTATTTAGTTTTGGCTCTGGCTAATTTGATAACAGCAATTTAATTCATTTGTTGGAGCTGTAATTTGATGTATGGCAGTTGGCTTCTAAGACGAAAGTTTCTATAAAAACATACTTGATGTGGGCTGGTTTATGTTGGCTTAGTCCCATCTAACTGTTAATAGTGGCAATCATCTACTTGTGGTGTTATTTTACACTTGACTTTGTGATAAGCTAGTTGATGGGACAAATGTCTAGCTGCATTTTTTTGTTTTTCCTGATCTGATATTTTTAGTGTGCAAAATTTAGGCTTGTGATATCCTCATTTTGGACGGTAAGGACAATGTATCTTTTCTTGAAATCTTTTATATTATGATTTTACAGTTTTTAATTTTGATTAATAGGTAAACGATTGCTTCCCTTTCCCAATTGCTTTGTCATGGAAAGGATCTGCACCAGACTCACAGAATGGAGCTGTAGATAACCTACAAAGCACTGTAGTGTTCCCCAAGGGGAATACCATACCAAGTGTGAAGGCCTTGACATTTTATAGATCTGGTACATTTACAGTAGATGTTCAGTATGCTGATACAAGTGAGCTGCAGGCACCAGCAAAGATTAGCACTTACACGGTAATTTATATGTATTTCTTGTCAATTCATTCTGGACAAGTTTCATTTTGTTGTTGGAAGGTGGTGTGGAGTTCTGACTGTGTACGTGTGCTTCTCTGTACAGATTGGACCGTTCCAAGCTACTAAGGGGGAGCGGGCAAAAGTGAAGGTCAAAGTACGGTTGAATCTGCATGGAGTTGTTTCTGTTGAGTCAGCAACAGTAAGACCTTTGAGCAAACTTGATGTCCTTGCCTCTCTCTGCTTCCTCTTAGTGCATGGGCATTGATAATTAAAATATTATTTCCCTCTAATTTTTGCTCTAGCTTTTGGAGGAGGAGGAAGTGGAAGTCCCAGTTACAAAAGAGCCAGCAAAAGAATCAACCAAGATGGAAACAGATGAGCCTGAGAATGATGGTGCTCCACCAAGTTCTACTGAAAATGATGTACATGTGCAAGGCAGCAAAGTTACGGCTGATGATTCTGGAGCTGAAAATGGTGTTCCAGAGTCTGGGGATAAGCCTGTGCAAATGGATACAGATTCTAAGGTAAGTTTTCTCTGCTTCCAATGAAAAACTGCTAGTAATTTGGCTGGATGTTTGACCCCAGGGTACTTAGTCTATGAAGCTGTCTGGCTATTTTGTTCCCCATACTCTTCCAGATTATGAGTTGACTTAGATTACTGCTGGTTGAATCCTGCAGGTTGAGGCTCCAAAGAAAAAGGTGAAGAAGACAAATATACCTGTTGCAGAAGTGGTGTATGGAGGGATGGCAGGCACTGATGTGCAAAGAGCTGTTGAAAAGGAGTTTGAAATGGCTTTGCAGGATCGCGTTATGGAAGAAACTAAGGATAAGAAGAATGCTGTTGAAGCATATGTTTATGAAATGAGGAACAAGGTATGTGTTACTGATGATGGCTTTGTTGTACCATAGATGTTCAAGTGTTTAACCTTGCAGTTTCTTTATCTAGCTTAATGACAGATATTTTTCATATGTTACGGATTCGGAGAGAGAGCAATTTGCTGCTAAACTCCAGGAGACAGAAGATTGGTTGTATGAAGAGGGTGAAGATGAAACAAAAGGAGTTTATATTGCTAAACTTGAGGAACTCAAGAAGGTGGGCATCCTCGGGATGTATTATTTTTATGGGGTTTTTTTTTTTTTTACAACAACAGGAACTAAGTCTTTATCCCATTATGTGAGATCGGATCTATGGATTATATATTGCCATTGCTTTCCGTGAAAACACATATTTTGATGGGTTCTTTTTTTAAAAAAAAAATTTACTCTCTTTCGATGTGCTTTAATCACTTTTGATCTTTCAGCAAGGTGACCCAATTGAGGAGCGTTTCAAGGAGGACATGGAAAGAGGAACTGTGATTGACCAACTTATATATTGCATCAACAGTTACAGAGAAGCAGCTATGTCCAACGATCCGAAGTTTGATCACATTGATTTGTCAGAGAAGCAGAAAGTATATATTGTTGTTTTGTTATCCCCTCCACTCTGCTAAAGCAATTTGGATTTTTTTTCCAATGAATTATTTTATCCTTATTCGCTTGTAGGTCTTAAACGAATGTATGGAAGCTGAGGGTTGGTTGAGAGAGAAAAAGCAACAGCAAGATGCACTTCCAAAATATGCTAATCCTGTTCTCTTGTTAGCCGATATCAGAAGGAAAGCTGAAGCAATTGACAGGTATCAATATCTGCTAATGACAGCCTCTTTTCCATTCTGCATCCGTAGTTGACACTGAAATTAATTACCCTGTATTACCATCTAGTGAATGGTATTTTGGGTGTTTATTCTCTCAGGCTTACATCTGTGCTTGTGAATTATACATGTTACTTTTATTAACTTCTTAATTCGTGTGGATTGACTGTATTTGTCTCAGATCTTGCATGTTCTAGATATGAGAGAGGGATTACAGACATTTATGATTAATTATTGGGTTTAACTTGGTAGTGCTGTAGGCATTGCACACTACTAACGTTCTGCTTTCAGTGACTCCTGTTCTTTGATTGTTATGGTCTTCGAGACACATGTCCTGAGATGTTTCTGTTTTACAGATTTTGCAGGCCGATAATGACGAAACCAAAGCCTCCAAAGCCTTCGACTCCTGAAACAGCATCACCAGCTCCACCCCAGGGGACTGAAGGTGCAGAGAACCCCAACCAACATGCCAGCCCAAAACCACATGCAAATGAAAGTGCTGGAGCTGGAAATGAAGTAGCTACAGAAGCTTCAGAGCCAATGGAAACAGACAAATCGGAAACAGCTTGAGGTGTTTTAGTAGGGGAACTCTGTTTCATTGTTTCAGAGGGGGGTGAAAATATGGCACTTTCGTACTTGTTGACAAATCCAAGTCAGCTTTTTGGTGGGTCTGTAGTAGTTAAAGTGTTTAATTATACTTTATTGGCGAGGTGATTTGGTTTATATGAATGAGATGGTATGAGTCGTTTTGTTGTCACTGTTAAAGTTAAACTGGGGGGTGAAGCAGTCTCTAATACCATTTTATGGGAGGAGGCTTAGACAGCCTTACAAATTTTACCAAGGTGATAGATCCTCTTTTGCAATTGCATATGGTTTTCTTGTACCTGGATATGGTTATTTTATGAAGATTTAAAACTATTGTTGGTTATTGCTGGTTCTCCAATCCCGAGGAAGTCATGTCGGATTGGCATTTTAAAGTAAACTTCCATGCCTGTCTGGTGCATGAATAGTGCAAGAAATTCAGCTGCTTATGGGGACTTCAGAACTCTGCTATTTAAATTTTCATTAGCATCCTGTGTATGTTTTATATATTATAACGCCATCTCGGTAACGATCATGATTATTCCCAGCTCTTTTTTTCTTTTTTCTTTTTTCTTTTTTCTTTTTGCTTTCTTTTGTTCTGGGGTAGTCTTGAAGAAAATTCCGGGCTGCCTTTCGTATAATCAATCTTTTATTATTAGCCCCTTCCATAAGCAAGCAGCAAAATAAGGTCAAGCTGGAATACGTCTATATATGACTATTGAGATCACAACATATGGATGTAGAAATGGATTGATCTTATCAATTTCTATTCTCAGCCCATAACGATTCATATTATGGTTAAAGTGAAATGGATAAAAGATTGTGCGTCAAAAATTCTACTAATATTTAGCACGTTCATAACCGGTAATAGAGGGTGATGGCCCATGGGCTTGGCAAAAAGATCCATTGGACTGCTAAAATCGGATCATTCTCATCAACCACTTTACCACTCTGTAGTGTATCAACGATTCAACGGGCACGGTTCCAAACCCCACGGGCGCGCGAGAAACTCTTACTCCGTCGTGTCGTCTTCCCATTTCAGAATTCCAGTAAATGCCACGGCCAGTAATTTGCAGCTCAAACCCAGCTTAATTCTGCGAATATGTTCGTCACTTTTTAGGTATACGTTGAGTAGTCACAGCAGCTCTGAGGGAGTCAGCAAAATGGCATCGGCATCCCTTTGTTGGAGACGGGCTATATCTGCTTACCCTTTTCTCAGTCAGAGAATCAAACAAACAGGTGAAGTGCAAATCTTATCAAAGTCTCTAGTATGAATTGCTCTCTCTCTCTGCATTTACGAAAATCAAATTTTGGACATGAATATTATACGGACTCTTTAGAATCGGGATTTTGTGGGGTTGTAGTGAACTTTTTTTTGTGGTTTTGTCAATGGTTTATATTGTCAGTTCTCTAATAGAAAATTATGGATGGTTTGTGCATTAAATTATGCAGAGAATGATATTGTTAGAATGTTCCAACTATCACCTCCAAGAGATGAAACACCAAATTTTGCTGTTAAAAGAAAAGCTTTACGTAAGAATAGCCCCGGGAGGGTACTGGATGAGAGGTTCATACGGATTTTGAAAATATTCAAGTGGGGTCCTGATGCAGAGAAGGCCATGGAGGTGCTGAAGCTCAAAGTGGATCATCGGTTAGTTCGTCAGGTTTTGAGCATTGATGTGGAGATAAATGTCAAGGTACAATTCTTCAAGTGGGTTGGCAAAAGACGGAATTTTGGGCATAATTCCACAACTTACCTACCTTTTCTTCATTGTCTTGAAGAAGCAGGCCTAGTTGGCGAAATGTGGAAGACCATTCAAGAAATGGTTAGAGGTCCTTGTTTGATAAGTCCTGTCGATCTGTCTGAATTAGTGAGAATTTTGGGCAGGAACAAAATGGTTAGCAAAGCTCTTAAGATCTTTTATCAGGTGAAAGCTCGGAAGTGCAAGCCAACTGCGAGCACTTATAACTCCATTATTTTGATGCTAATGCAAGAAGGACATCATGAGAAAGTTCATGAACTTTATAATGAAATGTGTAATGAAGGGAACTGTTTTCCTGACACTGTGACATACAGTGCACTCATATCGGCATTTTGTAAATTAGGCCGAGATGATTCTGCAATTAGGTTGTTTGATGAGATGAAAGAGAGTGGTTTACATCCCAACGCAAAGATATATACTTCTGTATTGGCGATTTACTTCAAATTGGGCAGAGTTGAGGTGGCCTTAGATTTAGTCCAGGAGATGGAGGAGAGCAGTTGTACCCCAACTGTTTATACATACACAGAGTTAATAAAGGGGCTTGGTAGAGCTGGTAGAGTGGAAGACGCTTATTCTATATTTCTTAATGCACTGAAGGAGGGCTGTCAACCAGATATTGTTCTTATCAACAATGTTCTAAATATGCTTGGCAAGGCCGGGCGTTTGTCTGATGCTCTTAAACTGTTTGAAGAAATGGGATCTCTAAACTGTACACCTAACGTGGTGACTTATAACACTATCATCAAAGCTCTGTTTGAATCCAAAGCCCCAGTGTCTGAGGCCTCATCATGGTTCGAGAGGATGAAGACAAATGGCTTGGCTCCTAGCTCTTTTACTTATTCAATTCTCATTGATGGATATTGCCGGACAAATAGAGTAGAGAAAGCTTTAATATTGCTTGAGGAGATGGATGAGAAAGGATTTCCTCCCTGTCCTGCAGCCTATTGCAGTTTGATCAACAGTCTTGGAAAAGCAAAACGTTATGAAGCTGCGAATGAGTTGTTCCAAGAATTGAGGGAGAATTGTGGATCCTTGAGTTCAAGAATATATGCTGTAATGATAAAGCACTTTGGCAAATGTGGACGTCTCACTGAGGCCATGGATCTTTTCAATGAGATGAAAAAACTGGGCTGCATTCCTGATGTTTATGCTCATAATGCCCTCATGTCTGGGATGGCAAAGGCTGGTATGATAGATGAAGCTCTTTCCTTGCTTGGAAAAATGGAGGAAAATGGCTGCATTCCTGATCTAAATTCCTATAACATTATCCTTAATGGCTTGGCTAGGATTGGTGGTCCGCAGATGGCAATGGATATGTTCTCAAAGATGAAAAATTCACACATAAAACCTGATGTAGTCTCTTATAACACCATTCTTAGTTCTCTAAGCCGTGCTGGTATGTTTGAGGAGGCTGCAAAATTGATGAAGGAAATGCGTGCAAATGGTTTTGAATATGATCTTATAACATACTCATCAATAATTGAAGCAGTTGGTAATATTGATGAAGTTCGTTTTGATATCAATCCATGAAAAAGACCTACTAAGCTGTTGCTTTCCTGTAGGGAGGACTTCTCTTATGATGCAATAAATAGCCAAGTGCTGTCTTGCTCGTATGCCTCTCTTTGCAAGGCTTCCTGTAGATTTGCCAACTGCAATTTCAGCTGCAGATAATTTTTATGTGCCAATGCCCAGTGTATTGTATTGAAGTAGTAAGATTGGCTGGACCTCCTCCCATAATCGTGCATCAAAACATAGACTTTGGAAAACGGAGCAACAAATTAGTCGATGGGCAATACAATCACCCAGGGAACATCCATTGGCGACAAATATTTCCTTTAGCCATTTCGGTGGTGCACATATTACTGCGCCTTCATGATGCCTCCTGAGTTCTAAGGGAATGCAGCATGAAACTGAGATTATAGTCCAAATTGCTTGAGCTGATACTGGCGGGTTCAAAAGTGAAGCTTCTATATTGATTTCCATCATTGCTGGACTGCGGAACCTGTCTCGTAGGTTCTATGCGGCTGGTTGTCTTCTTCTGGACCTGGGGCTTCCATTTAAGCAGTTCCCAGGAAGACTCGGGAACTATATCTGTATATGTCTTGGTCGCAACAAGCCAATGGTGCCTAGGACATGTTATTTTCAATTGACATTACTGAGCTGATAGGCTGAATGGATGATAAATGGTCTTATAATTTTACTTCCTAAACGTAGCAAAGTTATTGGAGGTTCAAACGAAAACTGAATGAATTTGAATATCTGGTCCAATTAACGCAAACTTTTATATTTTACAACTGTTCAAACAGAACTGAACCTCTAAACCAGTGTTTCTATTGTTCTGATCTACAACTCCCAACTCACAGAAAATCAACGGAGACACTGATATGGGCATCAAACACCAAAAATGCATAACCTGAATTGGTAGCATTTGATTAGACGGCTGTTAATACTTACAGGGATGCCATGTTTGGAATACAAAGTATCCCATGGCGTATGAGTAAAAGCATAAAAGTGAAGATCTTCAAAATTTATTGATACTACTCTTTAACTATCTAATATCACCAGTACAACAATTTATCATTGGCCTAGCAAACAATTACATAGCAAGTCATAGTGCCCATTGAATGGTACAACAATGCTGGGCATTTAAGAAGTTATAAAACACAAGGATATCCCATTTAGACAGTTCACCTACTAATGTTCTCTGTGGACACATCATTCTCTTCATCATCTCCTCGTCTTATTTTTGCAATCTCTGCTTGAGCTCTCTCCAGAATCTGCCTCTTTTGTAATTCCAATTCTCTATGGAACTCCATTCTCATTTTCTCTAGTTCCATTATCTGCTGCCTTTTACTGTTTTCAATTTTTTCATAAATATCACTAAATTTCTGAATGGAATCAGCAAGTAATTTAAAGGATGCCCCATCACCTCTGTACCTCCCACTCTTTCTCCTCTTGGGTGGTAGCCCCTCAGAATCATCCTCTTCACCCTCAGCCGATTCTGAAATTCCTGGACTATCCCTCATCTCATCTAGTCCATTTGAACGGTTTAGATACTCCCCAGGGTTCATGAAAACATACTCCCCAGAGTCTACTCCACATGAAAGGCCAGCTTGCTGTGGTGGTGATGACAATAACATATCCATTTTCTGAAAATATACCCATTTACTCACAAAATTTATTGTCTCCGCCAATTTTGCCTTCTCCTTTTTGTATTTCTTTTTCAAGGTATCTAAGCGGTTCCGGCATTGAGTGTCTGTCCTCTCAATTTTTGTCTCCAGTGAAACTTTCTCTGCCACTTCTTGCCATTCCTCAGATCGGAGGCTCTTCCTTCCATGTTGGAGAAACTTATCACCCCAAGCTTCCAGCAAAGCAAAAGTCTCATGCTCACTCCAATCAGCAACTGAATTTCGTCCACCAAATGTTGGCTTTGGCACAACAGCAGAAGGTGCTGCTGGTGCTGGAAGTCGAGGAGCAAATTCATAACTTGATAACAAGCTCTTTAGCTTCCTCTTCTTTGGGTGCCTCTGCATATCACCATAATCATCGTCAGCATCATCCTCATTTTCATCATCATATTCATCTCTTCCTAACCGCTGAACTCCATTTTCCTCATTGTCTTCATCTTCTTCATCATCATCCTCATCATCGATCTCTTCTTCCTCATCATCATCCTCATCATCATCGAAATACTGATCATTTGCATTCTGAGTTAAAGCAGCAGCATTACGAACAGCAAGCTTCTGACGATTGGATGAAGCATAACCCTGACTCATCCCATAAGCATTAGGTGGATACCTCGCATCATCCTCAGTGTCATCCATTTAGCAAAAGGGATCAAGGAACTATAAGAGAACTTAAATACGCAAGCTGACTTCTTATTTTCTTGGCAAGATTACACCCCTAAAAAGGAAAAAGGACTAATTTTCTATACATCACAAATTTTGCTGTGATCATGCCTTTAATTCTAGGATTATATATCTATTCATTTTCTTTCTTTTTTCTGCTCTTAACCACATAGCCAAGAAATTACCGCCACTGTTTACCCAAAAAACAAAGAAAAACTTTGATTTTTTTTTAGTATTAAAAAAAAATCTATATTATCCTAAAACGAAAAATTTCAACCCTCCCAGCTAATTAAACCACAAACATCTAATTTCAACCAAACAAAGGTCGCATTTCAGGATAACACTGACCCAAATTTTCTATTTAGGAGATAAAATTAGGAGAAGGGTTTAATCAAAAAGGGAAAATGACAATTACTCTAAGAACATTCAAAAATCCAACAAACTATATTCGAAAAAAAAAAAAAAAACCCACCACACCCTTCAACTCAGAAAAGACAAAGTTGAGCTCGAAGTACCTTAAAGTCTCAAACTTTCGGTAGAATCAAACACGGAACGCCGACAGAAAATACAAAACCCTCGCATAAATTCTACCTAAAAAACCCCAAATATCAAGAAAACGTATGCGAATTTACGGCCTCTAGATAATCTCCGATGATGCGAAATTCACATGAGGGGTGTCGTAATCTTTGTCGTTTTCTCATAAGAATTTGCAGGGTTTGCGATGGAGATGAGATTGATGAGATGCTAGAGAAGACGAGAAAGTGGTAAGAGAGAGTGCGCATCTAGCCATTCTAATTTTTGCAATGGACTTTTTGACATAAAAATTAAAAAGTAGGATGCTGCTATCATGCGCCTCCGATGCGCTGTGCTTCTGGCCGCATTTGATGTGAACTGCACTAGGCCCACAAAAAGTGGGCCACAACTGAGTGGCAGACGACGGCCCAAGTCAAGCTCCACGTGCCTTCGGCGCTCACTCTCAGGCTCGGTACCGTATCACTTTTTATTGTCTGCCTGCACCACACTGCTTTACTTTACTGCAGACAAAATTAATCAAATTATTTTACCAAATTAATTCCACTCATTCTTTTGTTATTTATTTTTACCTCTCATACATTACATAATTCACATTCTAACTCCACCAATATTTTTTTCTTTAAAAAAAAAAAATCACAAATTTTTTCTCAACTCATTCATTTCAAGTATAAAATTCCACTCTCAAACCCTTTCTTTTTTTAAAAACATCATATAAATATAAACCCCATATATTATAATGGTCAAATCACAACATTTTTTTTAGTTATCATAAATTATTATAAATTAAAACTATATTCGATATATTTATAGACCTACAAATTTTATAATTGAAAAAAAATAATAAAATGTATGTAAATTGTAAACGCGTTAGGTGAAGAAGATTGGGGAACATTGGGCCAAATTTGATTGGACACAAACAAACTATGATCACTCAATTCGCAGTGCTGTCTATAAAGAGACAGTTTAAAATGCCCAACTTTGACCCGCAATGTTACTATTAGGCCGATTTTGATTGAGTTGAGCACATACTATGATGCCCCGATTTGCAATGCCTAATATAAAAAGAGAATTTGAAAAAGCCCAACTTTTACCCGTAAAATTAGGCTCATTTGATTGGACACGCTATAATGGCCCAATTTGAAGCTGCACAACATAAAGAGTGGGATACGAAAAAGCCCATCTTTTTTAACACGAAAGTGCTGGATTGCAATTCATACCAAAAGAGAGAACTTTAACCCATCTCCCTCTGTTTCCCATCCCGGCTTTCGAAATCTAAACCGCAAACAACCTTTCTTCCCCATGTTTTGCAGCTTAGCACGTGAGAACAAACCGTGGCTGATCTAATTCTAACCTTCGACGCACATAAACAAACAAGAGTAACCTCTTGGCCATTATTATTCATATTTATTAGCCTTCCAAACTGCGTCTTCATGCTTACATAAATGTCTCCCATTTCACCAGTTTTGCACGCTCACCATGTCCTATAACTTAGCCATATATGCATCAGAATATATAGTGAAAATCATATACAATATATAGATTTGCTTTCAAAATTCTTTCCCATGACGAAAGACTTATGTATGTGTTGATTAATGTATATCCTATTAAAGAAGTGCTGTCGATTTGATCGATGGTCGACGTTTCAGAATGTTTTTCAGTTGATTTCATTAATTCTTACCATCAATTTGGTATCATAATACATATGCATTAGATTCGGAACTACGAGAATGTAAAAATGGCGTGCTTCGATGAAGCATTTGAATGTGTTTCTTAGTTTGTAAAGTAAATTTTACTAATTCATCCAACACGAGTATAGTATGAAGTAGCGAAAGAGATCATTAATGCTTGAAGCATTCTGGATGGACAAGTCTTCGATTTTGATACCATATTCGAACCCAAAAGTATTAAAATGTTGATGAATTTCAATATTTTGAAATGGATGTACTAAATCTTAGAGTCGTCCGTAATAGGTTCTATAAGTTCTTGACACAAAACGTATCATCTCTCGATTGAAGAAAGTGATAACCTTCAATATGAACTCATTGAGCTAATTATATATTGGCCAGCCTAAGAAATTGCATTTGTATTTAATTGGTTATTATGTCCAAAACTCTTATCATTACTAAACGATAGACAAATAAAATTACTAAAATGAAGTTAGAGTTTGGACATATATATGATGCAGCTTTGTGTTACAGAATTCATTGATCTTCTTAGTTCATATTGACAGCTACGTACAGAACGAAGTACTGTACTTAATGTAATCAAGAGGGCAGGATAACGTGGCATATTATAGTTTTATGTATATGCATGATTGGATTGAGATGATATTATTGATTTAATGATGCTAATGTTTTATTTCATTTCAGCTTCTGCAATTGAATGATGTTAACATTAACGTTTATGGCATGTCCATGGAAGGATTTGGAAGAACACGCACTATATCTGAGAGCATTTTTATTCCTGGGCGGCAGCATGATCAGATGAGATGATTGATTGCAAACTTGTTAGAAGGGGCAGGCCGGGTGATATGCAATTCATCAATGGCGAACAATTGAGGTACTCGGGATTCGGTGAAGATATACGTTGAAACCGAGGTTAGTAAGAAAAGAACAAACATAGGGAAGCGCTTTTATCGTCAGTTACAGAAAAGCAACCTAATCTCAGACCCCTCCCAAGCTTCCTTACTCACTCTTTTTTGGCTTTAAGCAGACCGCAATGAACTCTTGATCAAGTGCCTTTTTTCTTTCTTTTCTTTTTTTTAACCTTATTCAGATGGATAGCCACGAGGCTTCTCCTGGATCAGACTAATACAACAACGCCATGCACACCTCCACGCCGTTCTTGTGAACCGATAGATCAATATACGTGTATGCTTCCATGGAAAAGACTTCGGTGGAGCCTGGCATTTTCCAAGGTTTAATGTTGTAGATTTTACCATTAAGGATGTCCCACAAGTAAAAGATTCCTTTTACTGGCATGAATGAAGACAATGATGGTGATCTATGATGATCATACGTGTAAGAAGACTTACGTGTGAGATGTGAACTACTACTCATAGATTATCCATCGTAGCGGTGGTTTGCAGCTATAAATGGGGATATATCTCTTTGGTTTAGTATCACAGTACCAAGTGACTAGTAAGTAGTACTACTAAATTGAAGTGGAGGTGCATGCAATAGAGTAGAGAGAAGGATAAAGGGCTGGTGGCACAGATAGAGAGAAAAGAAGGATAGAAATTAAGGTAAAGTTTGCCACCTAGTTCTGTAACTGTCTTCTCCCATTTCCTGCACTATTAATGCTTACACTTTTACCTCTATATATTGAACTTCATTCTGCAGGAAGCTTTCGTAGGAGAAAACCAGGGTTCTCATTTCTCAGCGCTACTATTGTCGGTTCTCCTTTGATCTTCTTCAGTTTAGTAATTTTACTCATTCTTTCTGTCTCTTGATTTGTTTATGTGGTTGAATTCGATGATCTGAATTCCATTCGTATATGCTCTATTATTTAAAATAAATTTTTCAAGACTAAGTCTTTGATTGTTTCAGTTTCACTTCAAGAAGTCCACTAGTTTGAGGGTTTCCTCCAACCGTTCTTCAAAAAGCTTAAAAATCTCAGTTCTTTGTTTTATTGAATAATATTGCTGTTGCAATCTAATGCACACATGTTAGATTTAACTCATTTAAGTTGATCTATTGATGTATGATATTCATGTTCTTTTGCAGATAACATGTATCTTTCAGGAGTAAGCAGTTTGAAAAGGATGAACCTCCAGCTGGCTATCAAGACTAATGTTGCCATGCCAAAGAACCATCTCCGGAGGATCTCTTCTGATTCATCTCTGTATGTTCGTCATTTCAGCGAACTGAAATCTTATGATGATGATGAATGCAGTTTAATTGCCAACTACTTCAGCAATCCCTGTACCCCTAAGGTTTCTTCTGGTGAGGAACGGTTGGAGTTTAATAGCAGCATCAACTCCTCCAGCAATGCTCCTTCGTTTCCGGTGGCTTCTTCAGATGAGGAATACTGGAGTTTAACTAGCAAGAGCTTCCAGAGCAAAACATCCGAGTTCTCAAAATCATCAAAAGATTCTGTACCGGAGGAAGACAAAGCAAAAGCCACGGTAGGATTGGCACTGATAAGTACCTTTGGCAATGCTACAATTCTTGGCAGTCAAGTACTGAAACTTAATGAAGAAGCACCCTCAGACGCTTTAGCCAAATCCACAACCAATCCTGGTCCAGGACTCGGAATTTCTGCTAATGGAGATGCAAGTCTTGTTCCAATACGCCATGACTGGCCTTGTGTTTTTGCAACAACGATTGAACCTACAACACCACCCCCAATTGATTGCTTCTCATTAATTGTTAAACCTGATTCTGTCACTCCTGACTGCAAAGGCCATGCAATCATAAACAAAGAGGAAAGTGTTGCATGTTTTCAACCATTGACATTTTGCAGTGTGCATAAAAATGCAGGTTTTCTAAAGCTTGAGGACATCGAAAAAAGTGAATACTACACAAGGGTTGATGTTAACCTCCCATTCTCCAGAGTAACTCACAGGTTCAATGGTTGTGTTCTGGAATTCCCTCCAGCGGGGGAGTTCATTTTTTTCAAGAAAAACAATGAAGTGCTGGATGGTGATGATGAGGACTTTTCTCTTGATCTTCCTGAATTGGATGGGCCCGGTCCTAAATCCCCACCAAAAAAACCTAAGCTTGCTGAAGTGGATGAGTCTTTTCCTGTCTCCGTGCGTAACAATTTCTGTTTGGACTGTGGGAGGCGACTTAATGGTCGAGATTTGTACCTCTACAGGTGAATTAATCTTATGTAAAATATGATACAGATCACACTCAATGGCATTTATATTTACAATAATTGCTAGGGGGAAAAAAGGGTTTAATATAATTCACATCACTATTATTTGCAGGGAGTTCGCATATTGCAGCGATGATTGCCGTTATTTTAATACAATGGAAGCAGCCCTGCAGAGAGCTATTGAAGAGTCTTATCGCAGAGCTGAAGCTGAGGTTGCTGAAAACCCCCAGGAAAGCGCTCCATCCCCTAGCAGCGCTCCACCCTCTGGCAATGAAAAAGGCAAAGGCATCCTCTACATTGGTTGACGGATGGATGAAGGATTTGCTGTCTTTTGCTGTCTTTGCTGTTGTCTTTGTTTTCGGGATGCATGGTGCATTTAGCTTTGAACTATGAGTCTGTTTCTCAGTAGCTGCAATGTATGCAACATCTGAGGTTGTCCAGTCGTTGTATTTGGGTTTGTAATAATGCTTGCATCCTATGATGCTTGCTGCTTCTGGTTTATGTTTGAAAAACAAGTTGTGCATTGGAGTCCTAAGGTTGAAAATCAGCTGCTAAGCTGAATTGTGGTAATTTCATGCGAGTGTTTTCGTTTGATTTAGATTTGCCATATGCGTATTAAAAATGTCCGAACATATCATAATTCCCCCGCAATTAACTTCTTGTTAATTATGAATGCAACTTATAGAGATGATTAATTAATTAATCGGAAGAACACCTATGAAGATATGAATTTTAACGCATGCTTTAATCAGACAAGTTTACAACCTTAATTACACATGACATGCAGAGATGAATTACATAGTAATAGAGAAAAAAAATAAATTTAAACCCATCTGAAGCAACGTATTTATTACTTAGAATCGTTCAGTGAAGATTAATTGAAATTTTTTTCAGAATTTTTTGCATCCATCCATGATCCACCCCTTTCTTTATCTGCAATCCAAGGCATGATGGCAAGTACAAATTTTATAAAAAAAAAAAACACACGCATAAAAATCGAACTTTAATACTAAAATCAATACAATGCAGTACTAGTACTACAAAAATAACACAATTAAATTTCAGTTTCCTTATTAGTGATAGGAAAAAATTTATTGCTAAAAGTATTCTTTTAAAAATATTAATCCAAATAAGCTTCAAATGTTAAAATTACTACTCCTATTTAAACTCTTTTATTAGAGTATATTTTTGAACCACTTATATATATAAAAACATTCTTATAATTAAGATCAATTCACACATACCCTAAACAGTTCGTATTATTGAATGGTTTGATGATATTATTATCTATTATTAATACTAAAATTAAATTATTAGTAGAAACTTAGGGAGTAGGCACTACTATCATCATAAAACGTGTAGGAAGAAATTAAAAAATGGCTAAATATAAGGTCGGCGTTTTAATACTACTTTCGTGTCCCACGAAACCCGATCCGTATTTCCATCCTAACCCGACCCTTACTTCCGCCTTTATCAAGCCCAGCCAGAAAAATTTTTAGAGGATGAGAAGTGATCAATGTGACAAAGATCAAAGATTCTGCTGAGCGGAAGGGGTTGGGATGCTTAACTGCTCAGCACTCAACCTGAGGAAACAAAAAATGGTGTTTGTAATGGGAGGTTGTTACCTTTTGCCCTCTCCATTCCATCCTTCTTTTTGGTCCGTTCCCACTTCTTCTACTTCTTCCTCTTCATGTTCATCTCAGTCTATTTGCCATTTCTCTCCTTTGAGAATGGCTCGAAACGGAAGAAAGAATATAAAAGTTTCAGCTTCCTTGAATCAAGAAAGAAAAAATGAGGGGAATTTATGTGCGAGAAGGGTCATTCTTTTTGTGGGATTTTCAGTACTCCCAGTCTTGAAAATGACTGCAATGGCCCTTGAAAGCTTGGCTTCTGGTAAGTTTGCAAAGATAACTTTTAATGCATTATTGATTTTGCTTTTTCTTTCATGCTCTTCTACTATGTATTCTTGATGTTTTAATTGAGAAGTAGAATTTTTTTATCTTTAAGGAGATGTTAATGGATATTATGAATTGTGAATTCACATTTACTGCTGGTCGTTGCATTTTCTTGAAAATATGGCTTCTTGAAAGATTTTGGAGGGATATTTGTGGCAGGTGGTTTTACATGAAATTGCCATTCTTGATTGTCATTAGTTCTTCCTGCCTTATTTAGTCCTGCGGTCTGGGTAGTACAAAGGAATACTATTCTTTCCTTGACTGTTCTTAATTAAAATAAATAAATAAATAAAAGGCAAAATTTAGAGATTTTTGCTGGGGCTAAAACGGAGATCGCATGGGTACCTTGTTTCTTTAAGTCGTTAGAATACATGACTTGTTGAAATCTAATAAGATCCTGTTTTATTTTGTATCCCAGGATTGAGGAATAATTAAAACAAGAGCTAGGAGATTAATGACTAATAAGTGCGTGCTTCTGCTGCTTGGAGCACATAATGCAATGTTAAAATTACATTGTCTTCAAGAACGAATGGTGAAATTATCATTATTAGGAATCATACTCAGAGTTACTTTACTCAAGGGAAACAAAAACAGAAAGAAGAAAATCAAAGTTGATTAAAAATCAACATCTGGTAAGGCAGCAAGATGTGTGCCTAAGCCATTTGAATTTCTTTATTCATGTTTTATGGTTTATAAATATTTAATGGTCCATGCTATTCCAAGGGGGTGATGATTGAGGGAGCATTAGTGACTTGTTAGCTTTCTTTAAGGCATAAAATATCTGTTGGTAGTGTTGTTTTCTTGCTGTTCTACTCTCACTCAGCTGTTCTTCTTCTTCTCCCTCTTTTTTCTTCTTTTTTTTTTTTTTTTTTTTTTTTGGTTTTTTTGTTTTTGGTGTCATACAAATGATTCTCAAAATAATAGAGCTTTTATTTAGTCCTTTGCTAATTTACAAGAGATGCTTGAATGAAATGAGATAAAGACTTGGGTGTTGATGCTTGAATGAAATGGTATTTGGTTTACAACTACATGACTGTAGGTTTTGAGCTACTGCAGCTTAGTGGCTTTGTAAATAATGCAAACGATAGGGTTCATATAATGCTTCAAGTAGACATAAGCTGCTCAAGTTTTAAAGTAGTTGTTATTTGACAAAAAGCTTTTCTTGTTAAATTGCATAGCTGTAGGTAATGACTCATTTTTTTTTGGAGATGTTAATGGATATGATAAACTATATTTTCACATTTACTGCTTGACTTGTATTTTTATGAAAAGATGTCTTCTTGAAAGATTTTAGAAGGATATTTGTGGCCTGTGGTTTTACATGAAATTGCCATTCTTGATTCTCATTGGCGCTTACATTCTCCTGCCTTATTTAGTCCTTTGGTCTGGGTAATACAAGGGAATACTATTCTTTCTTGACTGTCCTTCATTAAAAGCAAACTTTGGAGATTGTTACAAGGGTAAAAAGGCAAATTGGATGCGTACCTTCTTCCTGAAATGATTTGAATACATGAATTCTGAATCTAACAAGATCCTGTTTTATTTTGTATCCCATGAATGAGGAATAATTAAGAAAAGAGCAAGTAGATTAATAACTAATAAATGCACGCTTCTGCTGATTGGAGCACATAAGACATTGTTAAGATCACATTCCCATCAAGAGTGAGTGGTGAACGTATTATTGTTAGGAATCCTTATAATAGTACTCAGAGTTACTTTACTCAGGGAAAAAAAAAAAAAAAGAAGAAGAAGAAAATCAAAGTTGGTTAAAAATCAACATCTGACAAGGCCGCAAGATGTGTGCCAAGGTATTTGAATTTCTTTATCCATGTTCTAAAATTCAAAATTACATTTGTAGGGTGGTGATGTGTTGGTCCATGTACTATTCCAAGGGGGTGATATCATGGCCAGAGGGGGTACCAATGACTTAGTTCCTTCAAGACACAAATTATCTATTAGTAGTGTAATGCCTTTTCTTGCTGTTCTACTCTCTCTCTCTCTCTCTGCTGCTTTTTTTTTTCTCCTTTTTTTTTGGTTTTATACAATAATTAAATAATCTTAAAATATTAGGGCTTTCAGTTAGTCATTTGCTAATTTACGATAGATTCTTGAATGAAATGGTGCCTTTTGTCTACAACTGCATGACTGTAGGTTTTGGGCTACTGCAGAATGGTGGCTGTGTGAATGATGTAAACTAATACTTCTTTTATTGGTTTAACCAATGATGTTTCTTTTCCCATAAGGCTATAACTATGCCATAATAGGCTTCACATAGTGCATCATGTGGACATAAGTTGCTGACTTCTTGTTTGTCAGGAAGCTTTTCTTGTTTAATTGTATAGTTGTAGGTAACAACTCCCATTTCCCATCATTGGAAGCTCCTACTTTTATGTTGTTTCATGGGTAATCTCTCATTGGATTTATTGCAGGACTCCTTATAAGTTTAAACTACTGTATGTGCTACAGTGGTAATTTTGTCTTGCTCATCCTTCATTTTTCTATATATATATATATATGGATTGCAAAGTCTGCATTCTGAACTTTTTGGGCTTGTAAACTTGATTTTTGAACTAACAAGGAATTTAAGAATGCATAGACATTTATGAAATGCAACCTAAATGTCATTTGACTTGTTTGTAAAATGCTCTGGGTGGTAAGTGATGTATCGCCTGCACATGGCAGCTTCCCTAAAATCTTCTTACTTGATGTTTTAACCATGGCTACTCTGGGGCATCCAGTAGATAGTGTTCTTTAGCCTGCTTGATGTTTTAACTATGCTAACACTGGAACAACCATTATGTAGTGTACATTAGCCAAAAGTCTTTAGTATAGCTAGCTTAGTCATTCTCCATAGCAATTTATTGAAATAATGTCCAACTAAATACACTTTGAAACAAGGAGATCAAATGCTCAGAGTAAGCTGTTAAATTGTGTGGTAATTGTAAAAGTGAACTTGAAGGCAACAATATAGCCTTTCAGAAGAACAGAAAAGAGCTTTGCTAGGTTTAACTCCATTAATGACGTTAGATGTTCCAAATTTTATGTTTTCTGAAAACTAATTTTTGTTGAGAATATGTTCTCTGCATGTAAGGTCATGTGATAGGTTTGAGGTCAATTACTTTCTAGGCTTATGGAATTAACATTCCTTGATATTTTTTGCTTATCTAGCTCCTAATCCACCCCTTAGATGAGAATGAGATATTATTATTGATACTGTGTCAGGATTATGAACTATTTGCCTTGCCACCTATATCCACCCAAAGTTATGGTATTAATTTTCAGCTTTGGGGTTTGATAGCAAGGTTTTATAAAAGACACATGCATCCATCCATGTTCTTGCCTTGCTTTCTTTATAACAGGCATAATTCCTTGCATGGCACATGAATGGTCAAGGCCACCTTGGAATGCAAATGGAAATGCATTTAATCTTAGGTTTTGGTCCACACGAAGCTTTAAAATGCATGTCCTTGGGTAAGATGTATAATATGCATTTATCTATTCTTTTTAGTTAGTTATATTCCCATTTACATCCATATTATTTGCTTGTGATCTGGTTGTTGTGGCTTTATTGTTATAATTGGTTTTGACTATTTTTCAATCCTTTTCATGGAAATGGGTAAATGATAATCTCTTTTTGTTTCAGATGCATCTGACCTGAAAGCTTCAGAACTGAACCAAAGAGCAGAGGTTGGATTCTTTATGTCATGTGGCTTGCAAAGATTGTTAAATAAGTAAATTTCTTTTTCTGCAGTGCTTTGATGTTTTTCAAAAATTTTATTGGTTGAGGTGAAAATTATGTTTTGTCAGAAAAAGCCCCAAGGAGATGCATCAGGAAACCCTTTTGTTGCAGTTCTTAGTGGACTTGGAATTTTGGGTTCATGTGTACTTACTGCTCTATATTCACTGGCCCTGAAGGAGAAGGTGAACTCTGAAGCTACCATTGAATCAGTAAGCACCATAATATGTCCCATGCATATGTAACTGTTATTTAAGGTTTTGCAAAAGTACTCAACAAGGCACATGAACCTTGGACTCACAGATTTTCTTTGAAAGCTAGCAAGAGGTTTTACTTTCGTGGATCTACAGTAGTAAAAGATGTCCTTTTTCATTTGTTAGGTTAATGTTAAACTTTCTTGCTAAGATGAACATTCATATCTAATGAAGCATGTTCCCTAGTTAGTAATATACATTGCTCCGTCTGGCAATCAGAAACTGATAACTAAAGGTTTTTCCAAGGGTGCTTAATCCGTTGCATGCATCTTCTATTTCTGAAAATCATTGCTTTGCCTTGACATGATACTTTGAAGATATCATTTAGTTTGTCATGGAAAATGAGTTTCTTGGGGCCTTTGCATTGAACTGTGAATATTGTATCCACAGATGAGAGATCAGTTGAAGGAGAAAGAAGCCACAATTGTTTCCATGAAGAAGAAATTCGAGTCAGATCTGATGAATGAAAAAGAAGTCGGAAATCAGCAAGTTATGAAGGTCCTTGAAGAGCAGCAATCATTGATTGGCCAGTTGAATTCAGCAAACGACACTATAGGAGGCCTTAGACGGGAGCTGCAAAAAGAGAGAAAAGTAGTTGAAGAGCTTAAAGTAAGCATTGATGGTCTTCAAAACGACCTTATGAAGGCTGGGGAAGATAATAAAAAATTACAAGAAAAGTTGAGGGAGAAGTTGGATTTTCTTGGGGTCCTGCAAGAAAAGATAAACTTTCTTACTGGAGAGATCAAAGAAAAAGATGATAATCTTCAGAGTCTGAGCTCTGCACTCACTGAAAAGGAAATGCAGTTGGAGAAACTGAGCATTACAAATCAGCAATTGCAGGATCAGTTAGCAAGTTTGAATTCAGATAATGAAGGACTGAAAGATAAGCTACTGAAAAATTCAAAAGAACTGGAACTGAAGATGGCTGCAGTTGATGATCTGAATGCACAAGTAGGTGTATTGTGTGCTGAGAAAGATGAATCGACTATAAAGTTTGACTCTGTTCAACGAGAGTATGATAACTTGAAATCTTTGTCAGAGAAGAAGGCAGCTGAAGATGCCAAGCTTTTGGAAGATCAAGTACGTACTGTTCACCAAATTGAGCAGCAGCTTGAGTCTGCTTCAAATGAATTAAGCAGGAGCAAAGTTCTAGTTGCTGATTTGTCACAAGAAAGAGATGATTTGAGGAAAATGTTAGATATAGAGTTGAAAAATGTGAAGAGCTTGGAAAAAGATCTCCAAATCAAGCACGAAAATTTAGAAAAATCAAAAAATCAAGTCTCTGAATTGGCAAGACAACTTCAGCAATCGAGAGATTTGTGCTTTAAGCTTGAAGCTGAAGTTTCTAAGGTTCGGGCAGACTTTACTGAAGCTAAGGAGTACCTGCAGAAGACAACTGAGGAAGCAAAGAGAAGTGCAGAAGTATTAGCTGGTAAGCTAATATCAGTAAAGGAACTTCTGAAGAAAAAAACTGAAGAGAAGGAAAGTGTGTCTAGTGAACTCGCTGCTGTAACAAAATCGCATGACGATTTACAAAAGGAACTAGTTGATGTCTATAAGAAAGCAGAAATTACTGCAAATGAACTACTTGAAGAAAAAGCAACTGTTGCTTCTTTGAAGAAAGAGTTGAAAGCTTTTGAGACTCATATCTCTAAAGAGACAGAAGCGCGTAAATCACTTGAAAGGGATTTGGAAGAAGCAGTAAGATCACTGGAGGAGATCAATCAAAATGCGTTGATACTGTCAAGAGAGCTAGAGCTTGCCAATAGTCAGATTTCCAGCATTGAAGAAGAGAAAGATGCGCTGTATAAATCTCTTGCTGAACAAAAGCAGGCTGCACAAGAAGGGCGAGAAAATATGGAAGATGCACATAGCCTGATAATGCGACTTGGGCAGGAAAAGGAGACTTTCGAGAAGAGAGCAAAGAAACTAGAAGACGAACTGGCCTCTGCAAAGGGTGAAATATTGCGGCTGAGGAGTCATATAAATTCATCGAAACCTGTTGTGAATGATCATGATCAGCATCAGCAAGAAGTAGAAGTGGGAGCTAAACCTGGAGTTTCCGGGAAGAAAACTAGGAGGAGGAGAAAGACTGTTGGAAAGCTAGATGACTCGTAGTCAAAAAGTGCAAGTTGATGTTCAGGCGTGGTTGGTTCCTTTATATTCATTTCCAGTGTGTGACACGAGTTGGGCTCATTCTGATCTATATGGCTGGGGATTTGCAAAATTTCACATTGAATAGTGTGTAATTTTTTGAAGCATTGGTTCCCAGATTCTATTTTGTAAAGGATCACGAGCACTTATTTGCCTACCGCAACGAGTATATAAAAAACCAGGCTATTCTCAAGTAGCGAAGTTGATGTTATTCTCAAATAATGCAAGACGAAACAACAGTAAATTGTACAAGGCCTAGAGAGAGAGAATGAGATAATGATTAGACAAACTCAAAATGGTCTAAATTTAGAAGTCAAAAAGGAATTTGGGATGGATTTGGTTGGCAGCTTTGGGCTGAGCTTTTCGGTCCCATTAAAACTGTCAGCATCTAGCCTAAGAACCTGACAAGAATCACTCTTGAAAGAGTAATCCCAGAACCTGACAAGAATTACTTTTAAAAGATTAAACCCAATTGAATCATCATTGAGGGAGAAAGAATTAAGAAGCAAGATAGGAAAGGAAGACAGAAAAGAAGGAAAGGTAGATGCAGGATTAAGGGAGAAAATTAGCAGAAACAGTATTAATAAAAATCTGTCCTTCTCAGTACAAGTAACTTAGCTTATAAACTAAGCTAATTTAGGAATGTTCCATAACCGCCTTTAATCCCAAAGTTAGTTATCTAATTAAATTAACTGTTTTTGCTGAGTTGAAATAATTGCTCACTAAATGCCATCGTCTCACTAATCAGTATACAAGGCTAATATTGTGACAAAAACCACAACTTTGGTTAGGTTGGATTGAAATAGCTTTGGACTAGATTGATACAACTTAACACTGATACAGCTTACAACTTTGGGTTGAGCTCTTCGGTCTCGTTGAAACTACAACTTTAGCTGGGCTGAATTGAAATAACTTTAGATTGGATTAATAAAGCTTAGCACTGATATAAAGTAAGATAGGAAAGGGAGATGCAAGATTAAAGAGGAAATTAGCAGAAACTGTACTGGCCAAAATGTGTCCTTAGTACAAGTAGCTTAGCTTATAAACTAAGCTCATTTAGGAATGTTCCATAACCGCCTCTAATCCCAAAGTTAGTTATCCAACTAATCAACAGTTTTTTGCTTCTAATCCCAAAGTTAGTCATCCAACTAATTAACTGTTTTTACTGAATTGGAATAACTGCTCACTAAACACCGCCATTTCACTAATTAGTATACAAAGCTAACATTGTGACAAAGACCACAGTTTTGGCTAAACTGGATTAAAATAGCTTTGGATTGTATTGATATAGCTTAGCACTGTTTCACTAATCAATATACACAACTAATATCGTGACAAATATCATAGCTTTGGTTGGGTGTGATTAAAATAGCTTTGGACTGGATTGATATAGTTTAGCATTAATATAGGTTATAATTTTTTGTTAAACTTTTCGGCCCCGTTAAGACCAAAGCTCTGACTGGATTTGATTGAAATAGTTTTGGACTAGATTGATATAATTTTGCACCGGCTATGAACAAAGGGGGTTTGCCTGGGTCAGATTGAAATAGTTTTGGATTGAATTAATATAATTTAGCGCTGATATAGCTTACGGTTTTTTGTTGAACTTTTTGGTTCCGCTAAAACCACAGTTTTGGTTGGGTTGGATTAAACTAAAACTACAGCTTTGGTTGGGTTAGATTAAAATAAGTTTACAGCTTTGGTCTGAACTTTTCGATCCTATTAAGACCACAGTCGTTTGGACTGGATTGATATAGTTTAACAACAGTAAACAACTAGATTGATATAGTTTAACAGCGGTAAACAAAAAATATCAAAATTGATCAACCACAATTTTAGTTGGATTGGATTAAAATAAGTTTACAGCTTTGGTTTGAACTTTTCGATCCCATTAAGACCATGTCCGTTTAGACTGGATTGATATAGCTTAACAGCTATTTGGAGTAGTAAACAAAAATGTCAAAATTGATCCATCACAGTTTTGATTGGGTTGGATTAAAACCACAGCTTTGGTTAGGTTGGATTAAAATGATCCCATTAAGACCATAGCCGTTTGAACTGGATTAATATAGTTTAATAACGCTAAATAACTAGATATATTGATATAGCTTAATAGTGGTAAACAAAAATATCAAAATTGATCAACCACAGCTTTGGTTTAAGCTTTTTGATCCCATTAAGACCACAACCGTTTGGACTGGATTCATATAGCTTAACAACAGTACACAACTAGATTGATATAACTTAACAACGGTAAACAAAAATATCAAAATTGATTAACCACAGTTTTAGTTGGATTGGATTAAAATAAGTTTACAACTTTGGTTTGAACTTTTTGATCCCATTAAGACCACGGTCGTTTAGACTGGATTGATATAGCCTATCAGCCGGTTGGAGCAATAAACAAAAATATCAAAATTGATTGATCAGAGTTTTGATTGGGTTGGATTAAAATGATCCCATTAAGGCCATAGCTGTTTGGACTGCATTGATATAGTTTAACAACGGTAAACAACTAGATAGATTGATATAGCTTAATAGCGGTAAACAAAAATATCAAAATTGATCAACCACAACTTTGGTTTGAGCTTTTTGATCCCATTAAGACCACTGTGACTGGATTGATATAGTTTAACAGTCTATCATAGTTTTGATTGGATTGGATTAAAATAAGTTTTGGATTGGATTGATATAGCTTAACTTTGGTAAGTGGGCATGAGCTTATCGATCCCGTTTAATCGACCACAATGGGAGTCGAACCCACGGCCTTTTGATCCGAGGTCAAACGCAGTCAGAACAATTAGATGATCTAAACCTAATTCTAAGTTGGGACGTGTGCTAGTGTCAGTCTCACAGAGTTTCAAAAAGAAAATGAATAGAATAAAATAAAATAAATCTCCTTTTATTATTTAGTATACTTTTCATATTCAATGTTTTTATTTACAATAAATGTTTCGTTAGCTGTCTTTAATACATTTTTCATTTCTAGACACTTCAAAAGAAGGAAATATATATATATATATATATATATATATATATGTGCAATAATGATCACGTTTCCTGGTTGTAATTGTATCCTTCTGTTTTTATTTTTTTTATAGGCTGTCCTTACCAATGTTGCAAATAAATAAATTTATATGCATATAAATTATGATTAAAACAAATAAAGAATTGATTTTCCCCATCCCTTGTTTTATATCATCTGAAAAAGAAAACATAGAACAAAAATTAGCAAGGAATTTCTAATAAACTCGTGAAAAGATAAAATTATCTCTTATTATTTTATATTTTGTAATAAGAATTGAGAGATGATTTTGTCTTTTTATGATTACTACGTCAGTTATTATACAAAATCACTATGATTTGTCACTATCTGTATTATTATTTTTTAAAATATTATAAAATTTAACTAAATATAATAAAAAATTTCTTAATTTTAACACAATTTCAATTAACCAAATACCTTCTTAACAGTATTGTAGTTACAGCCTTACAGGCTTACGGTCGTCAATCGCTTGTTTGATTTGAGGGTAAAACTTACCACTTGCCAATATTCCCAATGAAGACGAGTCCATACATTTACTTTCCATCCGGCTTGTCTCAGCCAGCAACCAGGCAGTTCGCCTTCGCCCTCTCATTCCCTTTTACGAGTTTTTTTAGATTTAAAATTTCTTAGTCGAATCTGCAGCTTAGATAATGGCTCGAACAAATCCATTTTTCAATCACATCCTTTAGCAACTTCAAATTTAGTTTTTTTTTTTCAAAAAAAAAAAAATTCTCACTTTGAATGAGATCTTAAATCAATCAGTAACAGAGCCAGTACGAAACCAATTGAATTCTTTCTTCTTCTTTTTTTTTTTTGGTCCTTTTGAATTCTTCTGTCGTTGTTGGGTGAAAATCTTTTTTTTTTTTCTTTCTTTTTCTATTTGAATTCGTGATCGTGGGAGAGTCATGTTCTATGGTGCGGTGGTGTGGGATCCATGGCTGATCGTTACCCAAATTGTTTGCCTCCAATGTCTATACTATCTAACTCTAGGGGTGTTTTTGGCAATTCTTGTCGGCACTAGGGTTTCGCGGATGAGTTTGGTGTACTTCTTTGATTACGCCGCCGTTACGGCTTCCACGGTCACCGGTTGGTGCGTCATTGCTTCATTTATTCTCAGCTCCCTTGCTACGTAAGCTTTTTTCCTCCCTTTTTTTTTATTTATTTGAATTTCTTATTTTGATTTGATGTCTGCAATTGTTTTCCAATTGCATGTTATGTTTAACTTTCCCAAATTAGTCTGAAAATTGTTAGAAGTTTCTTATGAGATTTGTGTTGGGATCCAATCCATTGATACTGATTAATTCCTGGTCCTCAGTTTGACAGACTTCTTGTCATCTCGCTGTTCACGTTGTTTTTGAATGGTGATGATTTTGGTGATAGACTGAAATCATTTTGCCTATCCAATCTACAAGCTTGATTTAGTCAAAAATTGATGTGAAGATTTTATTTTGACGGGGCTTATTCAAATTTAATTTCACTGACCTAAAATTATTTAAAAGTATAATCTTTCTTAAGACTTAAGAGTGTTGACTGTGAGAAACTCAGAAAAGAACTTTTATTTCTTAAAATGTTAAGTGACTGCTGAATATTGTCTATTTTTTGAATCTGAATTTTTATTTTTTTTTGGTGGTTGTGTTTGATGGTTTTTTAAGGATGTAGATCTGAAAATAAGAATTTCCAGAGGGTTCTGATACCAAAAATGATGTAGGACAAAATTCAGAGACAAGTAATTGATGAAGAATAATAAACAAGAAATCAAACTAGGGTGAATTAATAGCAGAAAATTCACTACCCCTAGGATCATCAACTGCAGAAGAGTAAAAGATGGCCACGTCCAAAGGAAATAATAATATTGTCAATCAAAGTCTAACCCTGAAGTAAGGGATTACATCAATATTTACAGAGAACATAAGAAACCCTAATAACAACTAAAACATAATACTAAACCCTAATGAAACTAAGCCCATTAACTATTGGGCTTTATTAAAATAAGCAACATAAATAAAACCCATGCAAAATTTGTAAATAACAAAAGTCCCAATAATTTAATAACTAAAACTGGTCCCCATCAACGTGGTTAAGGAAACAAGATAAGGTATTCTAGAGCTTGAAAAGTTGGGTGAGAGAGTATTATGTTTACAGCATTATTGGTCGGGTGGTCCGTCCGTTGAGAATTAACTTTTTTTTTCAGTTGTCTTTACCTTGTTGAAGGTTTTTACTGAAAACCTTGATATCGCGTCTTGATGGCTTTAACTGAAAATTCATGTGTGAAATAATCACCTCACTGTGATGTCTAATATTCATTTCTTGAGGCATCATTTTTTCTGCTCGAGTTTTGTAAGAACAGGAGGAATTGTAGGGGCCTTGGGAGGGAGAAAGAATGCATGTTTTACTCTATTTTGTGAAAATCTTGTTTTCATTCTCAATTTCTTCTGAATTTTGTGGTTGGCAAGAATTTTGATTTGTTAAATGTATGCTCTTGTCACCATGGTGTTCATAAGCTATACATGTTAATTAGGGTACATTTCCCTGTTGTTTGGAGCAGGGCTGGATTTTTAGTCTATCTGGTTGAGAGGGCGAAAAAATGCCTGGATTTTACAGCCACCCTTTATATTATCCATATCTTCATATGCATCCTATATGGAGGTTGGCCTTCATCAATGACTTGGTGGATTGTCAATGCTACTGGACTGGCAATCATGGCTTTGTTGGGTGAATATTTGTGCATAAGACGTGAATTGCGTGAAATTCCTATTACGAGATATCGCTCAAGTAAGCCTTCTTGCTCTTTGATTTGTACATTCCTTGAGCCTGGTTCATGTGCAGCTTATCTTGTTTCTTTTGGTAGTTTGTATTTTCCTTTCTATCTCTGATGTTCTTGGTTTCCTTCACTTTCTGCCTTTTCCTGTTTTGTTCATCAGGGTGCGATTTCTGAGTGGTGTGTTTTTGCATATTGCTCTTTGTTTTCTTGTGTCATTCATAATCTGGACCTTTCTTTATTATTATAGGTAACCAACTTTATGCATATCTTATCCTCCTCCTTCTTCTTCTTCTTCTTCTTCTTCTTCTTCTTCTTTCCTTTCCTTTCTTTTTTATTTTTTTTTAAATCCTTCCTCCACTAAGGAATTGGTAGCATACTTTAAGAGTATTCATTCAGTTCGAGATTGAAACTTAACTGGCATGATTTTGTATTAGTTTTCAATTTATCTGTGGTGATTGAATTTTGGAGTTTTCT
Organism: Gynochthodes officinalis; assembly: GCA_020080225.1. NCBI lineage: Eukaryota > Viridiplantae > Streptophyta > Magnoliopsida > Gentianales > Rubiaceae > Gynochthodes > Gynochthodes officinalis. The sequence goes on along the minus strand of CM034625.1, from coordinate 11,007,795 downwards.
GACATTTTGGTTATTTTACCCATTTTACATAAGAGCTTTTGGTGTGGAGTAGGCATCTCGAGTCAATGTTCTCTACAGATTCCCCATAAGTTGTCATTTAATTGATAAATGGAACTATCCTTCCTTTTAAAGTCTGTCTAATATTTTATCTTTTTTATTTTTTAGTAGTTCAGAATGCCATGTAACACGACTTTCTGGTTTTCTCTTAACCGAAGAGGAAGCTACTTTTCTTGTGAGCAGTTTATATTTACTTGCGCTTTGCTTTAGACTCTGTTTTTAATCTGTAAGAATTTTTGCTCAGCTCAGCATCTTTTTCATTGACTATCAGACAATTTATTTGACGAACTGGCCATTTTTGTCTATATACATGCGAATCATCAATCATAATCGATCGTTGTGACGCATTTTGGATCCGTTTATTGTACATATATGTATTTGTGCTAACGCATGAGACCACCAATCATTATGCTCTGTTTCGCTTGTATGTAACTATTTCAATTGTACTCCATATTATTCATCTGAGAGCTTTCCATGAATTGGTGCAGATGTCTGATGGAGAAAAGAAACTAAGAGAAGAATTTTTCCAAGTCAATAGGTGTTGGTAGTGGCTCTTTCACTTTGCATTTTTCTTGGGCACAGCCCATGATAGGCCATATTTTGTATTGGGACATGGAGATATCGAAGCCTCTATTGTGAATTTTTGTCTCCAGACTAGAGTCAACGACTGTGAAAGGGTGGTTAAAGATAGGAAACAACAATTAATGCAAGCACTATAACCATCATTATACTTTGTACGTATAGGGTGACGCTGTAAGAAATTAGCTATACTGTTTTTCATAAGCTGTTCCTTAAATTCTTATTTTCTTTCCAATGTTTGAGATTACGTTTCCCGTTCAACTGAAGAATTACTTGCTGAAATGAGGGGGTTATTCTCAATTTGTATTGCTGGTCAATCTTTGGGGTTACTGTAAATATTCATGTTGTTTTCCTACTTGGTCAATTTTTTGGAGTTGACCTCACTCCTGCATCGTGCTTACCAATCATTACCTCTGCGTATATATTTTGACAATTTGTGTGCCTAAGCTTGGAGTGAGTACTATAGTCAGTCAATTGCTGGGCTTCTTGTCCGAGTTTGGGGATCATGGTTTTCTTTTTTCTTTTATTAAAAGAGAGAATTTTTTTTTTTTTTTTAAATCATGATCTGCCCGTACTCGCTTGTGTACGGGCATTTCCGTTATTCTTCAATGGGGCATGTAGTAATTTTCTTTCATTAACGTTATGCACCGGAAGATATGGAAACTGCCTCTTTTTTTTTTTTTTTTTCTCTTGAAGGTATCCTTATATTCACTAATTATGTGTATTTCAACTCCATTCCAAGCAGTTACCTATGGACCCGTAGATAAAGAATATTTTAACTCTTCACTATGGTCAAATGATCTACGTAACCAAACATGAGACTAAATTCTCCAAAGCAACCAAAACACGTCCCAAACCCTGGCTATCGTCAAATAAATTCTATCCCTCACCAATTCTATGAATTAACCCAGACCTCTATGAATTAACCCAGACTTTCCATTGAACCAGCCCCTAGGGGCTGAAAACTGCCAATTAGGGGAATGAAAATTGACAAATTATAATTACTATGCTGCTGCCCGTAAAGCAACTCTAGCATCTCCATCATCCAATATGAGAACTTAGGAAAAGTTTAAATCGAAGCTCCGACAAAAATTCTAGCATCTCCATCATCCAATATGAGAACTTAGGAAAAGTTTAAATCGAAGCACCGACAAAAATTGGAATAAATATAATCTCTATTTTCTATGACCCGAATGAAAATGGACGAGCTTGAAATGAGTCGACCTGGCACCAGAGTATACAAGCAAGCAGGTGTTCTGCTGCTGCACAATTTTTAACATTTCACTGCAAATCAGTGTATGCAAAAAATAATTTATCTATCTAAGGGGAGCATTTTCTGAGGTAAGACATCAAAATCTCTTCTGAAAAAAGAACTTGTCATACTACTTGTGACAAACAGCTTGCTTAAAGTTTTCGCAGCTGTGAATTTATCGGTTAGCACTCTGCAAAACTTCTATTTCAAACCTAGATCAAGAACTTGGTTAGGGATGCCATGTCGATGATATGTCAGCCACAGCTTCTCCAACATTAAGATACACTCCTTCCGATACAAAGGCTTCCAAAACATTCGACTGATGCAGCTTTTCCATCACGCTTCCGACAGGATTTGCCAGTGCAAGCTACAAAGAGGCAACGTATATCAATAAACACAGAACACGTTTGGGAAAATCCAGTGTATAGAAAAAAGCTTTGCAATTTCAAGACAAACTACCTTAAGTGATCGTTTCTCTAGAGCTTTTCTGAGTTCACACAAAGTGTCAATTCCGCTTGTATCTATAGCTGTCACGGCTGCAGTTGGATAATTACATTAGGTTTGTATGTGAAAAGGAAACAGTGCAAAAGCAGCAGACACAGCCGTATCGGTGTATGTTTAATGTCCTAACCTGTCATGTCCAGAATTACACATTTCATACTACTCTCGTTCTTAGCCTGTTGTATTCGCTCTTCCTCCTCGCGTACCCATCTCAAGATCCTGTGATCATAATTGCTCAATTAGACATCCATTAAATGAAGAAGTTGCCATATGGGGAAATACATGTCAAAATGTGTGTTGTTTTTGAAAGTAATAAAAGAACAAGGTTCGGTGGAAACCTTTCTTGAAGGTAAGTGGCGTTTGCAAAGTAGAAAGGAGCTTCAACAGCGAGTATAAGAAAGGAAGGAACTCTGCGAGCTTCTTTATATCTGCTACGGTTCTGATAAACCTGAGTCCCTGGAATGTTACCCAACACGACAGTGTTCGGCCTGGTAACATGCAAAATAATTTTGAACACCGAAACTCCAACCTGAATATGACCACAACTGAGAACATAAATTTCGTGCACAAGATTATATAATCATCGGAAGTAGTTGTACAAGAAGAGGAACTTACAGCAATTGCAAGACCAATAGGCACTGAGATGAAGAGAACACCAAGAAAGGAGCACAAGCAAGCCAGAAAATCAAGTTTGTCAACTTTCCACAGTCGAACTGCCGCCTGATAATCAATTAGGCCAATCACGGCTGTGATTATAATTGCTGCCAGGATGACATTTGGAGTATAGTAGAACAGTGGCATGAGAAACAACAAAGTGACAAGCACTGCTGCTGCCATTATTACATTTGAAACGACCGTTTGTGCTCCAGCATTATAATTGACGGCAGATCGAGAAAATGACCCTGCAAATTTATATTAGAAAGAAGAATTTAGCACAGTTATCTAGGTCATAAAGATGATCTTGACAAGAAAAATATAAAAATAACGCTACCTGTGGTAACATAGCATGAAGAACAAGAGCCAGCCATATTCATGAAACCAATGGCCATCATTTCTTTGTTCCCATCAACTTGGTAATTCTGCAATGCAGCAAAAGTCCTGCCCACTGCAATCCCTTCCTACAAAAGAAGAAGATCAATGGAAATCGTTAGGAAGGCATATGATTTGATTGAACTGGAAAGCATGAAAATGTTTGTTAATTGACTTACGGTCAGAGACAATATTCCTGTTACAATGCCAGTTTTGATGGCAACAGGAAGAAAAGGACCATTAAAGTGCAACATGTTTGATGATGGTGGGTTCAATCCCTTGGGCAAGTGTCCAATCTATAGAAACACATTAAGTTTCATTCACTTGTATGTCACCAAATAATTTCAAATATAATCTAAGTTTGAAGTAGATAGCTTTCTTACTGTGAAAATCCCGCCAAGTTTTGATTTGAACAGAACAACTAAAACAGTTGAAAGAATAACAGAAGCTAATGGACAGGCTGCTGAAATCCAGAAAAGTTTCGGTTTTCTCATGCTCTGCATCCAATAAAACCACAAGTCACTCAAAGTCAATAAAAAGAATATGGTATATTAAGAAAAATCCTGTGTAATTTAAAAGAGATGAAACAAAGAGAAAAAGAAACTTACTATTTGCCTCGTGATCAGCAAGAGAACAAGAAAGCTGATACCCATTACAATGGTTTGCCAAGACCACTACATTGACATAATCAGCAAAATCAATATATGTTTTACATAATATCAGAGTAAATGTTCACGAATTTGCAAAGAGCCTTGATATTTATCACCTCAACAGACCTCATTTAATACAAAAATTAGCCTATTTTTCCATTTTAGACTTTTCAACATGCTGATATTTTGCATGCATTGCTGAACGTGAGAAAAATTAAACTCATGGCATCCACAGAGCAATTCCGTACTGTACAACTTATAAAAATTCTATTTCAACAATGAATGTTTTGAACGATGCTTACCTCGTCTTTGTGCTGGAACACCGACGTTAATACAGGAATCATTTGCATCTTGGTTGTGAAATGGACGATTCCAAGAAGCCCTTTTAATTGTTGCAATGATACTATGACTGCTGCGCCAGCCATGAATCCAACTAGTGTTGCTTTTGAGAGGAAATCAATTATGAATCCTAACCTGTGAATTCACAATCAAATGAAGTTGTTTATTGACAAGTTTGCAAGAATTACTGACCCTCTTTTGCCATCATCATAAATTAAATTATTCTTAATCCATGAATGAAAGGGGGAGAGAGAAAGAAGCATTAGTAAGAAAGACATTCTCTTAAAATGCTCATGCCACTCTATTTTCTACGGAATTTTGACCTTCCACAATTCTACTCCCACTTCTACTGATTTATAATAAAATAAAATGTTAAAATTACAATTTGCTTTTTGCAAAGTGCCAATTTTAAACAATTTCTTTATGGAAAGGTGTTTCTTTCTTGGAAGATCCATTAACGGCAATAGTTTGTTATTCTGTAGCATTTTTACTTTTTTATGACTAGATGACAATATGAAAAATAAAAGACTGATTTTTAAATACTATATAATAGCCACCGGGGGCACATATTAGTTATTACAGACACAACAATTAAAGAGGAAGTTAAGGTAGAAATTCAAAATTTAAATAACTTCCCATTTTTGCTGCGAAAAAAAATCCTATTTCATTTGAAAGATCAAGTTTAGTGACTTGAAAAACGAGATAAAATATGCCTCTAAACGAGAGTGTAAAAATGCAGAAAATCCATGATTAGATAAACATGTTTTTTCTTTTATCCATTCTAAACCGTGAAACTGAATACCTTAACAAGCCCAAAGATGCTTGAAACAATCCAGCAAAGAAAGTTGCAGTGAATGCCAACTGAAGATAAAGACTTGGCTGGTCGGTAAAAGAAACAGCCTCGCTTAGCATTGTGCCCATAACAAGAGAAGCAATTGAAACGGGGCCAACACCAAGATGTTTAGAACTCCCAAGAATTGAATATATCAAAGGTGGCACAAAGCTTGAATCTACAAAAAAGATCCCATACATAAAAATCATTAAAACCAAAATCCTAGAAACTGTGTACTTAGAAAGCACAGGAAATATGATGTTGAGGGCTTACAAAGGCCAACTATAGGTGGCAAATTTGCAAGCTTTGCATAACTAATTCCCTGAAAAGGAAAGACAACATCAAACTTGTGAAGCGGACATCAAATTTGGTATGCCTCTAAGCGTGTGTATGTAAGTACGTAACATGTAAAACTTCAATGTCTACGACATTGCTGGTCCTAACCTGTGGGATTGCGAGGCTTGCTATAGTGAGTCCAGAGATGATATCAGACCTAAAAAGCGTGAAATTATAATGAGGAGCCCACTGGAAAATGGGGAAGAAGAACTGAAGCCCAAACACCAACTTGTTGAACCAAGTTTGGTTCTTGAATTTGTGAAGTGGATCATCCGGAAAAAAGATCTCAGAAAGCCTGTGCCTGAGTTTTTGAAGAGTGGTTTTGTGTGGTGGCATGCAAACTCTGTGTACTTCTCCTGAAGAGGGAATCACGTTTGAATCCTTAGATGGCATTGTAATCATGATTTCGGGGCATGCATGGTCTGAACAATGCTCAACCCTGTTAGAAGTTATGCCCATTCCGATCAGCAGATAAAAAAAAAGTTAACCACCCCGGAAGTTGGTTTGAATATGTAGGAAAAAGAGAGGGATTTTCAGTTTGCACTCAGTTGTTGATATTCTTTCAAATAACACCGCTTCCCGTTTTATAGTGGGCAGATGCACACAAATGGAATTATTGAACATGCATCACTATGAAAGCACTATTTGAGTAATTTAGTGCAACATATATTACTTTCCAAGAACTCAATTTGAGTTCCGATACCATGATATTAAGAAACAAACTAAAGTTTAATTTACTTAGCACCGGAAACTTAATTGCAAAGGAGAGGAATAAAACCAATTCTTCAAAAGGCTCGTATAGACTGTGTGTATTTTCACATATTTCAAAATAGTGATTGTGAAATAGAAAATATATTAAAAAGCGTGTTTGAAACAAAAATGAATTTTAAAATACAAAACCAAATAGACCCTGAGTTATCGAAAATTTATTTTTCTTTCTTATCAGATTACAAATAGTTTATTATTTTCTATTTATATTCTACATACATAATAAATAATGACTAATTCGAATTCTGATTTGGAATCTAATGACATAATAATGTAAAAATTAAAATAACACATTTAGTATTGTGACAAACAACTTTCACATTTTATTTTTGTGTATATAGATATGGCGTGTTGACTCAAGTAATGGATTTTACTGTTCTGAATTTATGGTGGGGTGCACCGTTTGAGTGATGAAAATACAAAAGTTGTCCATATAAATGAGGCAAAGGTTTAACAAATGGCACTCCAATCAATGTTATAATGAATCATTAGGCTAATTGATTTTTGCAATGTTTTTTAATCGCTTTACAAAATCCTTTAACATCGTCTCTTATCTTCAATAGCTTTAGTTGCATTAACTTTTTAACTTTTTAGCGTAAGCATTAATTCTGTGGACGACAAAAACAAACTCTTATTTCCACAAGTACTTTACTACTAGATTTTCTTGTTCTAAAACTGCAAACAATAATTATGTATTTCTAAATCCTATGCAAGTTATACTCAAAATTCAGGAACGGATTTGGAATGGGGTCATTCGGCTAATTTTTATTTTTTTTCAAAGATTATGCTTATTTCATAATCACAAAATAATTACATTAGGCAAACACTAAAACAAGCAAAAAAAATGTCTTTCCCTATAATTTTCGAGTCTGCTGTAACACTTCTTCACCTTTCCTTAATACACACTGTAAACGGTCATTAAGCTATTCATCTTTCCAAATTGGGGAACGGATTCCTGTATTTTCATGCATCAAAAGGTCTAATGCAATATTTGCTGCTCAAACGATTTTTTTTTTTCTAACAGGAAATATCTTTACATTCACTAAAACTTGTGGTGTTAGTTAAAAAACACCCATTCACGAAATATCTTTACATTCACTAAAACTTGTGGTGTTAGTTAAAAAACACTCATTCACAAGTACAGGCATGAAACTAATCCTCCTACCCGACACCCCTTACACTGTTGGGAGGTTAGTGCGGGAACTTGGTTGGGATACCTTTCATGAGAATCGAACTCGGAATGCAAGGTGTGAAAAACCTCCAAACTTACCGTTTGATCCAAGCCCTGGGGGGTCCACTTAAACGATTAATTACTAGCTTTTCACAACGTAAGAAAGATTCTTAAATCATATTACTATCAAGTATTGTCAATTTACACTTGCCTAGCACGAAAAAAAAAAAACCATCATGCCTAAAACCATGGTGTGAAAACAAAGGTTCGAACATTCTTAATCAATAATAAATAAAAAAGATTTTATTTCCAGAAAAAATGTATTATAGTACTAAGAATTTAAATGAAGGCAGACTCATGTAATGAGATTATCTAAGCAGCAACGGCCAAATTCACACGTCATTCGTCAAGATTAATTGCGGTAAATAAAAAATACGGTAAAACTGTCATGATTTTCGCTTGCTATATTAGGAAATATAGTGTCTGGTTGGTATTTTTAATCTATAATTGGAGTTTGGACTTTGGAGAGGAATTTGGTAAACCATCCGCCAATGGTAAGATGAATTTATGCTGCTTCCCGGGCATCTAACAATAATTACCATTTGATTGTTTAATATTGAAAGTAGTAGCCTTTACGACGAGGAGAGGATATCTTAATTCTAGGAGCGTCTAAAGGGAGAAGAACAATCTTTTTCATTTTTCCAGTGGAGAATCATTAATGTGTCAATCGTGGAAGTCAAAAGTCACTTCAAAGTCGACCATCCATTCCTCTCCTCAGGAAAACGAATACAACTGTGAGAATTGATCGTCTATATTTCATAGCTGAAGAATAATTTGCCGCCATACATGCGGCAAATTGTGGGCGCTTTAAATTGCGTGCTACTCCATTTAATCTGTGCATGTCACATGAAAAAAATAAAGGTGCAGAAGCAGAAGAAGTATACATGAAGTATTAATCATTGAAATTTGGTACCCACCAAGAATGGACGAGGTTAAAAATCAGGATCGTTTATGATTTGATGTTTAAGAATATTCTTTTCTTTTTCTTTATTGGCGATCGGCCATGATATGTTTTTAATTGTACGGTTGTGTCACTTGTGTACATTGCATGCTGCAAATCTCAGACAAACACGCTTCATATATTAGTTTTCTTAAATTTCTTTCTCCCTTCTAAAAGTGTACATGATATATATTTCCATTAAGTTTTGGGGTCTTAACTATTTGTCTTTGGTCAAAATTTAAAACAAACAATTACAGAAGTGCTTTTGCATGTTAAGCATGTATTGAACAATGGCGGTTATATTATATACAACTATTTTAAGCAAATTTATGAGAACCAGCCCGTCAGGGTGCATAGTTCTATACAGTATATCAATTTACACCTCGATATTCCTCATATTCTCCAAGTTCTATGCAATATGCATCAACTGAATTGATAAAGGGCCCAGCTGCTGCTAACAAAGTGACTTTCTCAATCATTTTGGCGTTTTGCAGGCAATACAGCATAATTATGTGCTCCAAATTTTAATCAGTTCGAGTTTCGTGTAGTTAATATACTATTAGTTATGGCTAAAACAGCCATTTTTAGAGGGGCCCAAAACACTAGATCTACTCCAGGGTGGGGCCCGTGGGGGTCATTGGTTTTCAGTGGATAGGTTTATTCTCGGAATATACCATTCTCTTCATGTTAGTGCTGCAAAAAAGCGCAAATGTAGTGTCCAAGCAGTTATCATGCCTAGCAATTTGACTCCTGGACCTAGAAAATATTTTCTCCACCGTAGTCTGCAAATGAGTAATGAGTATTGAATACGGTGGAGAAAATATTTTCCAGGAGTCAAATTGACGCTCAACTCAATCACATGTGGACTGAGGTCAACGTACTTATTGACTACGGTGGAGAAAAGATTTTCTAGGTCCAGAGTCAAATTGACGCTCAACTCAATCACATCTGGTCTTCACTACTGAGGTCAACGTACTTTTGACGCTCAACTCAATCACTATGTTCAACTCGTTACTCGTTGTTGTAATCAGCGTGGCATGCATCAATTATATACATGACGCCGTAACTATTTGTATCTAATTTTTGCATTGCTACAACTAAAACGGTTAAGGTGTAAATACCAAGAGAAGGGCAAAAGACGATAATGTATGTCTTGAACTATATAGTGCAAGATTGAGGTGCAATGCTTAAGATTGAGGTACAAGATTAAGGGGGCCGGCCTCACTGAGTAGTGCTTAATTTGGCTCCTATGGTTGGTTCATATCATAGTGTTACATTATAATGCCCATTAATTAATTGGCTGCTAGCTAGCTAATCTCCATAGATGAGACCACAGTGATCATGAGGAGAATGCAGCGCGGCATTAGTTGATTGGTGGTGATTTGAAGCTTAAGGCAACCATGTGCAAGAAGAAACATGGTCTTCTTTGCATGATTCAGCATATGCATCAATCAGATCTGGAAGGTTTCGGAGATATATAAGAGTGGAATGAGTGGTGGTGGTGGCTGCTTGGTTTATGATTGTGGCATTGATCATTGATGCCATTATGTTTTCATGAGAGCAAAGATTGCACAATGTGCGGCTGAATTTAGAGACGTGCCGTTAAGTGTCAATTCATGGTTGTTTTCCCAATTCAAACAGCAGTCGAAATGTGGATCATTCGACTGTAGTGCTGCTCCTTTGTAACCCCTCCTTGCCACGAATTTCCTTCTGCAACTTCATCATGCACATGTAGATTGCATTATAATCATACACGACCATATCCAAACCATGACTACAAAATTCATTAATAGTTTACCCATTAAAATGACTTTGACATGCTGATTCCAGTTTTAAAATGTTTTAGGGATAACTATCACGGCATTTTTATACAATAGTATGAGCATAATTTCCATGTGGAAGACTGATTCTGGAGAAGCTGTAAATCTATCAAATGGAAGTTCAATAACATTATTATTATTATTTAGAGTAAGTGGATTTGTTTTGGGGAAATTTGTAAAAATAGCATCTTTTGGTATGACATTTGCAAATATAACAGCTTCAAATTTTTTTTTACAATATAGCGGGTCAATACTCTTTGACCAAGTAAAAAGACAAAAATACCCTCTATTCACAAAGAAAGTGTTTGAAATATCGTTTAAGACTTCTTCACTTTATTTTTTTACTTCGAATTTTCCTGCTCATTCAATCATTCTTCATCGATTCAACATTTTATTTATTCAACACTACATTAATGGCACGTATGCAAAAAGGACAAACATCTTCAAGCAAAAAGACCACCGCCATAGTAAAAATATTGCATATTGATTAACTCTTACATATTGATTATGGATTTTAGAAGAAATATGATTGCGATAAAATTTTGTGTGATTTTTGCTGTAATAGATCAAATTTGATGTCAAATTAGACATGAATTATATGTGAATCTTTTATTAAACATAAAGAGAGGTTTTCGACAAACATTTTGGCACAAATTTCGACATTTGTAACATGTATTTGACAAAAAATTCGACATGAAATTTGTGGAACTCGACATTTAACTTGTGGAATTTGACATTTTGCTTGTGGAACTCAACACTCCTTCAGTTCAATCTTTACACAACTTCGACATTTCTAAAACTCGAGTCTTGGAATCCCTGCAACAATTTAGACTCCCGAATTCCCAATCCAGACGACTAATCGTCGTTTTTCCAAGCAACCCAGAACCATGATTCATTGAAATGCTTCAGTTGTTCTTCGCCGTGGTTTTCTTGGCAGTGCTACTGACTTTGTGGAGTCGCTTGAGCATTTTCTCCAGCAAACCACCATTCACACTCTTTGGGTCTGCCCTTGTCTTCGTCTCGCCTTCTCCAGATTGTTATAATTATTCCGGGTCACGCACGGAGGTAAATTGTAAAAAATTCGATCTTTTTCCGAATTCTAGCTCACCCAGCTAATCCAAACAAGCGTGTATAAACTATAAAGTTTTTTTTTAACTTTTTTTTTTCTAGACTAAGTTTTATTTGAGTGGAATTGATTGAATATTGAGACGAGTATCCCATATTAATGATTCTTTAGTGCCTGAGAGTTTTTTTTTTTTTGTTGTTGATGTTTATTGTCAGTGTTGTACGAGTTCTAGACATATTAGTTGAGATAGAAGAAGGGAAGAAGAGAAAGTGGAGCCGGGTCCACTATCAAAAAATGCAGTTTGGTTTGAATTAGGGAATGTTCACTGCTGTGAGATCTGATGGGGGCTGCGATGGTAATAAATAAATGTCGAAGTTGTGCGAAGATTAAACTGAAGGAGTGTTGAGTTCCACAAATTTTGTGTCTAATTTGTTGTCGAATTTCATGTCAAATAAAAGATTCATATCTAATTTAATGTCGAATTTGATCTATTACAACAAAAATTATACAAAACCCTATCGCAATTGTATTTCTTCTAAAATTCATAATAAATATACAGGGGTTAATCAATATGTGATTTTTTCTCTGCGGCGGTGGTCTTTTTGCTTGAAAATGCTTGTCCTCCTCTCATTCGTGCCATTGATGCAACATCGAATAAATGAGATGTTGAATCGATAAAGAGTGATTGAATGGGCAAGGAAATTCGAAGTGAAAAAATGAAATGAAGAAGTTTTAAACGATGTTTTTGGCACTTTTTTTTGTGAATAAGAGGCATTGTTATCTTTTCACTTGGTCAAAGAGCATTCACCTGTTATATTTGTAAAGAAAATTTTGAAACTGTTATATTTACAAATGTCATGATAAAAGGTGCTATTTTTGCAAATATCCCTTTGTTTTGTATGCCTTTAAATCGTGACCTCTACTGGGAAGAGTGGGAAGTGCATTTGCCTTTTGTCCGCGTCCCTTTCTTTTAAGGAGGAACGTGGAAAATGCAAACCTTATAATGATTTCATCTCTGTGTATCTGGTTAGTTCTCTGATTTATTGCATTAGTGAGTCATCGCTTTTATCTTTTGTGGATATCTGCTCTTCCTTTTCTCCTTGTAAGTTTAACTGGTTTAATATAATCGAGGGGCAACGGAATTCATTTACAAAAATGGAAGGTGATTCAGTTTGGCATCTGTCTTTGCTTTCTTTGGCGATGATTCCATGTATATTCTTGAATCTATACAAAGCAATCAGACAAAGCAACCAAATTATCCAGCGGAAAATCTACATACCATAGATATAGAAATTAAATTCCACTTCCAAGCTTCAATGGCACTGAATGCACCAGACAAGGGCCAGTCACCGCATGAACAAACTTTTAACTTGCGAGTGCATAAACAGGGTTTGGGAGTTCCTGATATTCATTTGCTGAAGACTTGGAAGTTTTGATTTCAAATTTACTCTGAATAAAACATTTTGTCAATAAGTGGAACTGTATTTTGAGGAGAAACAAAATAAGATGGGTGCAGATGGTCATTTTTTCTTTTTAGCTAAATCTTAAAGATGTAAATAGACTTTTGTTTGATTAAAAAAGGGAAAGTTCAAAGAATAAACAATTTGAGATAAAAGGTCAATTTAGAAGGGACAGGGTATATTTTCGTGATCAATATGTTTCGTCCTGGAGGTGTGTTTATCCGATGAACTTCGTATCCGAGGACATGTATTGAATCGTTTTGGGCTTCTAAAATTTTGCAGGCTACACTTGCATCTCTTGCGAGGTTCTAAGATAAAGCTTTTGGGCGTTTAAGACAACGGTGGACGTCTTGAAGGCCATGAATGGATCATGGATGAGCTTGAAAGTTTGTTTAATTGGTTTCTTATGAGAATGGGAAGGAGAAAATAAATGGGCCAAGAAGGCTCCAAATGATGGGTTAATGTATTTTCTGGGTCAAATGTAGGCTCAGTAAAAGACCAGACCAAATAACTGCCCTACAAGTTGCGGACCTTACGATCATTTTTTGTAAATAAAAATAGTAAGTGGAAAATAAGCCCATGGCCCAATAAAACCAATCAGAAATTTTGTTCGAACCCTTTTAACTTCTTCGGTGTAACAAATTGTGTTAGAACCCATTTTTTTTAAAAAAAAAAAAAAAAAAAAAAACCTAAATTGGTGCTAGGAATCTCACCCCTTATTCTGTAAGGTGATTTCGCTGTGATAAATTTTGTTTAATAACTGTACCATTCATACGTAGCGAAAATGAAAATGCATGCTTTATCCGAAAATGTTACTTTCAAAAATACACTTATTATGGAATGCGAAGGTTGTATGAGATGAGTAGTGATGAAAAGTCGAATACTGACCGATTTCAGGGGGAGTCACGTCACCCAAAGTACTAAGGCATGATCTGCACCGTCTAAAATTCCACATGAGCTTAATCGACAGTCAGAATCACATTAAATGACAGAGCGTGAGAGTAAACGTAAAAGAAAGTAAACAAAGAAAAATCTCGTTGAATAATATTTCGCTTCGTCCAAAAGCATCCCTGAAAATGGATTAATACATAAGCAGCGTTAAACAAATTCTCACTCTCATAGTTAAACATTTTACAGAGGTTGCGCTGTTACTCGAGCAAAACCTCTATTCTATATTCCCCTTCCAATTCCCCCAATTCTCTCTCTTCTCTCCTGGATCTGTGTTTCTCTCTCTAGCTACTCTTCACTTCAATTCCACCAAATTGGATCTCACTCGGATCGCTAGGGTTTACGGGATTCCTTTATTTGGTTCCAATTCTAGTCAGTGAAAATGGTAAAGCTGATTCTACTTAGATCTGGTTAATTCGCCATTCTTTTGAGTGATTTAGTTTACGTATTTATTGCATGATTCGATTGGCGGGTTTTATAATTTCGTTAGCGATTTGAGATCTATTACTGCGGGCATTTACTAATGCGTTTTTCGTTTCTCTTTCGTTTTATCCTTTTTCTATAATTCCGTGGATGGGGAATGGTGGTGCATCAGCCGCTCAGACTAGAAATCAAGGTACGTGGGAAACGATGTTTTTTCATCATTGATTATGAATGTAGCTCCGCGGTTTTGGAATTTCTCTACGGTGTTAATTCTTTAATGATTTTAGCATTGTGGATTGACTGATTTGGGAAATTTTGCTTGTTATATAGTGTTAACTCTTTTGCCGAAGTTGTGAATGCATATATATTTTTTGTAAGCATTGCTGTTTGCCTGATTTCTGGAGTATCTTGATCAGAGGAAGCTTGCTCAAAGATCAGAGAGAGTTAAATCCGTGGATCTACATCCCACAGAGCCATGGTAATTGTAACATTTGTTAAGCTTCAGTCGTAATTTTGATTTTATTTATGATCAGGCACGCTAGGAACCTATCTGAAGCTTTAATTTCTAACAGGAGTGTGTTGTGTTTGTACTACTCTTTTCTCATGAAAATTTCCATGTGTTGTGACAGGATACTAGCAAGTTTATACTCAGGTTCTGTTTGCATATGGAATTACCAGACTCAGGTATATCAACTCAGAATTATATTATTCCACTAAATTCTTGAGATCAGAACACCGTAGGTCTATCACGGATTTCATTTGCTTAGTTAACAAGTACAGAGTGATCCTATCCACGAGCCATTGATGATCTTGATGTGAAGTTGATTCTGTAATTATTTTGTTTATACACGTGGGTGATTTTGCATGTTTCTGGAAGGAAACCTGATTAAATTTTGTAATCATATGGGTTGGATGAAGATTCTGTATTATGAGTCTGAATTTTGTACTTTTTGGACTTTCTTTCTTAATTCCTGCAAGACGCAGAGGCCAATAAGGCCAGTTTAGTGATTTTCCTCTTCCCCTTCTTCCCCTACCCCCCCCCCCCCCCAAAACAGGGGGTTTTATCTCGTCAACAGCGGTTTTATCAAAAGAGTGTCTATTTTCATTATGCCTAGTTATTTGCAAATTCAAGAATCTTATATGGGAAACACTGAGGTATCATATTATATATTTCCTTTTACTTTCTAAGTTGTTTTAAAAAATTCTGTCATCTGTCAAACTTTTCATCCATGGATTGCTGAGCTGGTTCTTATATTCGATTACTGCAGACAATGGCTAAATCCTTTGAGGTCACCGAACTGCCAGGTGCATGATCAATATTATAATTTGGTTGTTTGGGAACTTCTTTCTTCCAAGCATCTTCTCATTTCATTGGGGAAAATGTTCTTTAACATTCCTATAACCATCTTGCAGTTCGGTCGGCTAAGTTCATTGCACGTAAACAGTGGGTAGTTGCTGGTGCTGATGACATGTTTATTCGTGTTTACAATTACAACACAATGGATAAGGTCAAAGTCTTTGAGGCACACACAGATTACATTAGATGTGTGGCTGTTCATCCTACCCTTCCATATGTGCTTTCATCATCTGATGACATGCTTATAAAGCTCTGGGACTGGGAGAAAGGCTGGGCCTGTACACAAATCTTTGAGGGTCATTCCCATTATGTGATGCAAGTAACTTTTAATCCAAAAGATACAAACACTTTTGCGAGTGCTTCTCTTGATCGAACTATTAAGGTGGGATTCGTAACTCTCTTGTTAGTGATTGGTTTATGTTTTTCCCTGGTTGCAAGTGAGCAACTTTAATCTCATAATATATATATTCTTTCTAGATTTGGAATCTTGGCTCTCCAGACCCGAACTTCACCTTGGATGCTCATATGAAAGGAGTCAATTGTGTTGATTATTTTACTGGCGGTGACAAACCTTATTTGATCACGGGTTCTGATGATCATACTGCCAAGGTTTACTCTTCACTTCCTCTATCCTTTGAAGTGTTAGATTTGTAGTGGAATTCTGATTGGCAATATTTTGGTCATCTCAGGTGTGGGATTATCAGACGAAAAGCTGTGTCCAGACACTTGAAGGCCACACACACAATGTTTCAGCCGTGTGCTTTCATCCTGAACTTCCTATTATAATTACTGGTTCAGAGGATGGCACTGTTCGTATTTGGCATGCAACCACTTATAGGTGATTTATGTACTCCAAGCTTTCTAAATAATTAGTTCTTTGGTTGTAATTATCCTGACTTTGCTGTGTTACCTTTAGCAAAAATTATACTGTTTGAAAGCTTGTTAACTATTGCATGACTTCAATGCATAGTCTCTAATTTGAGAACTAAGAATATCTTTAGCTCTGGAATATATATTGCATTTTGCTTAAAAGGGATAGGCAAAATGAGTGAAAGTATGATTGTTTTAGAAAGCTAATGAATATTTATGGCAATTATACCTTTATAACAAAAAGTGCTTGCAAGTAATACTATCCTGACTTTAGAATGCTTCTTGCTTCATTCTTGGATCTTTCAAATTATGATTGTTTATTAACCATTATTGCCTTTTTTTTCCTGGATTTCAAAATCTTTCTTCTTCCCTTTTTTTTTAATCTTAGTTTTGCTATTTAGGTTAACTTAAGTATGATACCTGCTGGATGCCATTGGTATATATCTGATTTAGTTGAAATGTTTTGCAGACTTGAGAATACATTGAACTATGGTCTTGAAAGAGTCTGGACTGTAGGCTACATGAAAGGTTCAAGACGGTATGTTTTCTCTCCACTACATTGTTGGGTGCTTATGACACATCTTTTCTGCGCAAGAGGTTTATTGTAAACAGTATAAATTTCTTAGGTTGGTTTGTAGTTGTCGACAATTTTACCTTTTATATGTCATTAATTTCTGGGTTTTGTATGTTTTGGGGATACTAGAAATATATAAGTTATTGAGCAAACCTTTCTTTTTTCTTTTTTGTTGAATGGATTTGTTTTCCCAATTTGAGGGACAGATTGAAATGGGAATGAAAAGAGAACTTCAATGGCTGCATTATACATATTTTAAGAAGCCTTTTTAATGTCTTATAATTTCTGTGCAGGGTTGTAATTGGTTATGATGAAGGAACTATCATGGTAAAATTAGGACGTGAGGTTCCTGTAGCAAGTATGGACAACAGTGGTAAGATAGTGTGGGCTAAGCATAATGAAATTCAGACTGTCAACATTAAAAGTGTTGGAGCCGAATATGAGGTACTTGTCATTTTCTTTTTTCATTTTTCTGAGTATGTATGATGGAGAGAAATGTTTAGCATTCTAAGTTGCGGTTATCTTTACTTCTTCTTTCAGGTTACTGATGGAGAAAGGTTGCCTTTAGCTGTTAAAGAGTTGGGAACTTGTGATCTTTACCCTCAAGTGAGTTCACTCTCTTTTGCACCAGTCGTATATTCTTATTCAGTTTTACTTAATTATTGTAAGTGATTGAGTCGGTTATATCTTTCTTAATTTTCTTGCATTGTTTACATGTTAAATTGCTAGGTATTTTAGTAGTTTTTATGTGGTGTTCTATCGACAGTTACTTCTTAATCAGCACAATGTTTATTTGCATTCAAAAAAACTTTTTTCTCTTCCCTTTAACTTCAAAGTATTAATTGCCACTTTCTGAAGTGATCTCTTGAGTTCTCTCACCCATCAATTGAAACATTGATTTTATTATCAATGTATAGGCCTATTGCTATTTTAGCTCACTTGTTTGCCCCTTTGGTTTTTAATCATACTGCAGAGCTTGAAGCATAATCCAAATGGGAGGTTTGTTGTTGTTTGTGGTGATGGTGAATACATCATATATACAGCATTAGCATGGAGAAATAGGTCATTCGGCTCAGCGCTGGAATTCGTGTGGTCAGCAGAAGGTGAATATGCTGTGAGGGAAAGTACATCCAAGATAAAGATCTTTAGTAAAACTTTTCAGGTCTGTGCTGTCTTCATTTTTTATTTTTTATTTTTTTGGGTTCAATCTTTATGTGCTTCAACTATGCTGAAGTTAGGGATACAGAAGCCCCTGTTGATAGTCGATTAAAACTATTTTGAATGATGAGCCAATGTAAGATTGGTATGGTCGAATTTTTATCATGACTTCTTTCATGTTAGAATATTTGATTGTGCCACAAAACATTGTTATAAATATATATTTTTAATGCATTTGGTAGAATAGAATGGAAAAGGGAAGGGGAAACCTAAAAAGAGTTGGAAAGAAACTATTAAAAAAGACATGAATAATCTAAACTCAAATGATAATTTGTGCTTCCATAGAATGCGATGGCAAGATATGATCCATGTAGTCAACCCCACATGGTGGGATAGATGCTTAATAGTAGTAGTAGTTGTTGTTGTTCTTGCATTTGGTAGAAGAGATTGTATTTCTGGCTCAGGCCCATTTTTTATCTTTCCAAGTAATATTTTATTATTCTGTCCGTAGAACTTCTGAATTTTCTTGTGAATTTTGGATACTTCAGTAACAGGAACATATGGAAATGAATCTGACAAAATGGCAACCTTTTTCAGGAGAAGAAAAGCATCCGACCAACATTTTCTGCTGAGCGCATATTCGGTGGAACTCTCTTGTCAATGTGCTCAAATGACTTTATTTGTTTCTATGAGTGGGCTGATTGCAGGTTGATTCGACGCATTGACGTCAATGTCAAAGTAAGTAATACTCCCTCATTGACTCATTGTATTATTTGTTCATGTTACTGTTGCAGCCGCATTAATAATCATCCTTTTTTCTAATCTTATTTTGCGTAACCTTTTTCAGAATCTATACTGGGCTGATAGTGGTGATTTAGTGGCCATAGCAAGTGATACTTCTTTTTACATACTCAAATATAATGTAAGGCGGTTGACTCTATTTTTACCATACTTATTAAAAGTTGTGTTATATGAGTTTCCTGTAGAGTTGATCCAATCTGGATTCAAATCTTGCAGCGTGATGTAGTTTCTGCGCATCTTGATAGTGGAAGATCAGCAGATGAACAAGGTGTTGAAGATGCATTTGAGCTTCTATATGAAATAAATGAAAGAGTCAGAACTGGAATTTGGGTAGGGGACTGCTTCATCTACAGTAATGCTTCTTGGAGACTGAATTACTGTGTTGGTGGTGAGGTATGGGTCTTTCTTATTTTAACAACTGGGCCACTTGTAGACAATTTCCTGCAGTGAAATTTGTTGTAACCCATATATTTTTTTTTAGGTTACCACGATGTTTCATTTAGACCGACCCATGTACTTGCTTGGATATCTTGCTAACCAGAGTAGGGTATACCTTATTGACAAAGAATTCAAGTGAGTAGGCTTCATTTTTTTACTGTTTTGAGATAGTTTACTCTAATGCTTGAATTTTCCAGTGAAGCCTTTTCTCGTTCATTTTTGTTGCAGCGTGATAGGGTATACTTTACTCCTTAGCTTGATTGAGTACAAGACACTTGTGATGCGTGGTGATATTGAGAGGGCAAATGAGGTCCTACCATCCATTCCAAAGGAGCATCATAATAGGTTGGCATGTCTTTATTTATTCCGTATAGGGAGTCTTCTTCTTTTTATTTGTTTTTGCATTGTTCTGATTCCTTTGGTGATTGATGTCTTGTTTTCTGCTTCTTGTTTCAAGGAAAATGAATATGTGGTGCAGGACTTTTGTTCCATTGTGTGATGCTAAAACTCAGAATTGTGCAGTGCCTTATATCAAATAGTTTTATGATTTGAAAATTTTTCTAGCATGCTACTCTAGAAAAATAGGAAGTCTTGTGTGTGTCAGTTTTCATTTTGGAAACTTACATTTTGACATGTGAACATTCTCATATAGACATGTAGCTATAGGAAATTGTTTCCCCACTTACTTTTAATCTTTTGCCCATCCTTCTTTTTTGGTTTCTGTACTCCATTAACATGAGTCGACATGCACATCAAATTTCATTTTCAAGTGTGCTTACTTGGAAGGCTGCAATGACTACTTGCTTGATGACGACTCTTAATCCTTCTCTTAAAATTAATGAAGTGGAAGATTTGCATTCCAACATTTTTTATTACACTTCTGTATATTTTTTCTACTCTATCTAGGTTGCAAAAGTCAAGATTTTAATTTCTCAAACTCAACTTGAAATTGATCTCATTGGTAGTGTGGCACGTTTTCTGGAATCACGAGATATGGTAGAGGAGGCATTGGAAGTTGCTACAGACCCTGATTACAGATTTGAGCTCGCAATACAACTAAGGAAACTAGAGATTGCAAAGGTACTTATTGCGAACCCATCAAAGGGGGGATTACTTAATTATTTTTTAGCAGTCTTTTGTTCTTTTTATATGTTTATGTAATATTATAGTTATTTTCCTGTTAATGTTTCTGCAACACTTTTTCTTTTTCCTTTTCTTTTAAGGAAATTGCCACGGTAGCTCACAGTGAGTCAAAATGGAAGCAATTGGGAGAACTAGCTATGTCCACTGGAAAGGTAATTTTACTCTTCATTGCTATAATTCTTGAGCCACAAGACCCGGCTTTGAGCAACAGTCTAAATGATGCACTGATCAATTTGTTTTACCTGGTTTTTTTTTTTTTTTTTTTGTCTATTCCAATTTATTGTTTTAAGATTTTAGTGATCATTTGTATTATAATTTTTCTGAGAAAGTATAGGCATGTCTAATGAATTTCAACTATGATATCTCTACTGGGTGGCTCTCCTGAATATTAATAAATATGTCCGCGTTGCTGCTTATTAGGTCGGATACTTTGATTTCTATTCCATTCGGAATGTTGCCTATCAGTTGCTGTGTTTTGTTCAAGTCCATAAAGTTGGTTCTTCTTTGTCTGATTTCTCAACTGTACTTTTTATTAATGAGTATTCTTCATTTTGCAGTTAGAGATGGCAGAGGACTGCTTGAAGCAGGCAAAAGACTTGAGTGGTTTGTTGCTATTGTATTCATCTTTAGGAGATGCTGAGGGTTTATCAGAGCTTGCATCTACTGCCAAAGAGAATGGAAAGAACAATGTCGCATTTGTTTGTCTCTTTATGCTGGGAAAATTGGAAGAGTGCCTTCAGTTGTTGATAGATAGGTATTTTTTCTTTTTATTAGTCTAATGACCTTATGTATTTTTCTTTGAAAATGTCCTGAACTGAAGTTTTTTTCCAGCAACCGGATACCTGAAGCTGCCCTTATGGCTCGATCTTATCTTCCAAGTAAGGTGTCAGAAATAGTTGCAATCTGGAGAAGAGATCTTAATAAGGTTACCATTGAATGATCTCTTTGTGTTTCTTTACAGAGGCATGTGGTTGTGAGCTTTTATTGTCTGAATTTTCAATGTCCAAAAAGGAAGAGGTTTGGATGAATCCTTTTTGGCCATGGCCCAGAGGTCATATGAACCTTCGACCTCTAAAATAACCTTGCTCTCTATGCTGCCAAAATGGTAATAGAGATTGTGACTTGTTTGTAATTGACATGGGGCAGAGTTTACCTCCGGTGGAACAATTGTCTAGACGAGTAAATCATCTATCTCCATTTGAGTAAATTGTTAAGGTGGTTTTGCTTCCATCGCCTGGCAATTATTGAGGGCAATTTTTTTGTAAGATTAAAACTGAATAGTTATTTGTTTAACAAGAAAAATGAAAATAAAAAGATAGTCTAACCTATAGCAATAATATAGCTGAGCAAGAAGAAGAGGATTTGAATGAGGCCCTGCCTGAAATTCCTATTGGCTTCCATTTTTTATTTCTGGATTCTTCAATGTTTTGTGGTATATGTTGACTATTGCTTCTGAGCTTTTTTTCACCGTTGTCTGGAAATCAATGATGTGTGTATGCATATATATATTTTAATCTATATATATATATTAAAATTAAGAGGTTAGGTTTGATGGAAATGATTGTCTAATATGTCCTTTGGTCATTTTTTCCTTTGTTGTTTTATACATGGATGGGTTGCTTTTTTCCTTGTTTAGTCCGTTTAAATAAATCAGTTATGCATGCAGGTAAATCAGAAAGCTGCAGAATCTTTGGCTGATCCTGAAGAATATCCAAATATGTTTGATGACTGGCAAGTTGCACTTGAGGTTGAAAGCAAAGTTGCGGAAACAAGGTGTGATGTGTTTCCATTGTCCTCCGCATTTCCCTTTCCTTGAGGTTATTTAATGTGTTAGAGGAATCCTGTTTATGAGTATTTGAATGGTACTCTCAGATTGTTAAAGTAATCTGAGTTGTTCTTTCTTTCTTTCTACCCTTTGTCTCCTTTTGGCTAATCAGCTAACTTTTACCCTCTTTGGCACAACTGTAGGTTTAATTATCCTCCAGCAAGTGAATACTTGAACCATGTGGATAGATCAACCATCAGTCTTGTAGAGGCTTTTAGAAGCATGCAAATCGATGAGGTGCCACCGCTTGAAAATGGAGCCTTAGATCACGAGGTAGAGTTTGATATATTCATGTGTGTGTATCTGCTCTTTATGTCTTCCTCAAAGAGGGTTACCAGCTGTTTCCTTGTAACCTGCACAAAAACACGTGCCACATAAGTAGTCTAATGTTTGACTTTGCCTAATCTTAATAGTGACTTTATAATGATGTTGTGAAGTGTTATGGTCAATCGCTATTGGAATGGTCATTCTTATATTTTCTGCTTTATTTCTTTTGGTGCTTAGTTTCTGATCATGCTTTTATGCTCTCGGCTTGGAACAGAATGGTGACGAGTTGCAGGAGGAGATAGGTGATGCACATGAGGGTAGGCAAGAAGAGGGTCAAGAAGAAGCTTTGGTGGTGGATGCAGACTCTACAGATGGTGCAGTACTCGTTAATGGCAACGAGGCTGACGAAGAGTGGGGTACGAATCATGAAGGAAAACCGTCAGCCTAAAAGCAATTGGTTGGGCCATTGTGAAAATCCTAGTTTTGTTGCTGGTGATTAATTGATATCTTTTAGTTGCAGTGTTTGATTCAAAATTTTTAGTTGAGACTGCTTCTTTTGTATATTTGTTTTTTTTTTTTTTTTGTTCTTGTTTTGTTCTATTTGATCATCAGATTAGCAATTTTTTTATGTATTATTGTTTGGATTATTTCCAATAAGTTGTGATTGAACTGGGTCAACAATAAATGACCGTTAAATTGCTTTGTAAATATGTTGTGAGTCCCAGGAGTAATAGATCTAATAAGTTTGTAATGCATTATTTTAGTGTAAGGTTTATTCTACTGTTTTGGTTTGAGTGTAATGTAGGTGTATGTATGGTCTCATGTCTTGTTGCTGTACCTTTCCTGATTAATATGAATCAATATTCTGATCTTTATCTACTGTCTTAAACTTGTGATGTTATAATTCTGTTAAGATGAATGAAGCATTTCTTTTGAACAATGGCTGTGTTCCAACTATTGTTTTCTCTTTCCATGCTGGCATCTTTTTATAGTTTGCCATTAAAATTCCAAGCCTTTGTTCTTTTGTGTGAATTAATCTCCTATTTGCTAATGTGGTAGTGTAGTAGAACTTTTATAAGAACAATTATCTGATGGTTCTTTTCTTTCGTTTTTATTTTCTGATTGACAGTGCTTACACCACGTCATTAGTTCCTATCATGACACTTGGTTCCTGCTGTATTCAATTTCTTGAGGTGAGAGCTAAATCATGCATAACCTGCATGTCCTTTGTAAATTTGTGATACAATTAAAATGTTATGGCCATCTACACATAAAGTAGTTCGTCTATTGTGGTTTTATTCCCGTGTTAAACAAATGCATGGAATGGCTGTAGATTACTTGTAGCAAATTGTTTCTGTTAAGATTTCTCATTTCTGAGATTGGAGAAATGTGGTATATTTTGTCATGCATTGCAATTACTATGTGTTCTTGTATCATGCATAACATGCATGTGCTTTGTAAATTTGTGATACAATTAAAATATTGTGTGGTCATCTACACATTAAGTAGTTCATCTATCGTGGTTGTATTCCCGTGTTAAACAAATGCACGGAATGGCTGTAGATTACTTGTAGCAAATTGTTTCTGATAAGACTTCTCACTTCTGAGATTGGAGAAATGAGGTATATTTTGTCATGCATAGCAATTACTATGTGTTCTTGTATTCTAATGGTTGGACCTGGATAAATCATTTCATTGCCAACTAAGATTTCATGGAAACACAGTTGTCTTCAATTTGAGTCTTTTGCTTGCAGAAAATGTTTGCCTATTTCTATTTGTGAACGCAAACTGTATTGTACTAGAGCATCATCCTCCTGCATATTCAAGAACGTGGGTGTTGTAGTCATTCTTTTTTGGGGTTTTGGGATTGATTTCACAAGAGTTTGCTTAGTGGTCTAATAGACTGCTTTTTCTTGTTTCACTTTATGCCGAACTTTTATTGTATATATTGTCTTTTACAGGTCTTTAAGCGGATGTCCAAAAGAGGAAAGATTAGGGAATCAGGTGTCTTATGCTGGTGGTGTGATCTTCTAGCACAATGATTTTTGTCAGGACATATATTGTAGACACTGTTTCAAGCTTCAGTTAGTTTAGTTTCTTATACTAGTTTCATTAAATTCATCGAGGCTCATTTTTCCATGGAATTCTTCTGCGCCATTGTGAATGTAAACAGAGAAATCAAATCCGTTGAAATTATCCTTTTATAGTTTTACATTTATGTGAGTGTTGTATACTTCGTTTCCAATTGGTGTCTTGTCATAGTCAATTGGACGAAATTGATCATTATGTCCATGTATTCCACTAACAAGTCTTCGGTTTTTGTTTCTCCCAGCCGTCCATTCCAGTTATTTCATGTGAGGGTTGTAAGTAACCAAAAACTTACCATTTAATGACAATGTCTGAAACAATGACCATTCAATACCTAAAAAATTTGAGACTCTAATAGTAACAATCCACCCTTTAAAACTAGGAGCAATTTAAAGTGAAGGATTGGATCGCCGGGTTTCTGCCTGAGTTGTAAATAAGTGTCTGGGGTTGTAAATAGACTTTGAAAGTTGAATATATGAGCCCAATATTGACAGCCCCTTCTTAACGGGAGAAGTTTCTGATGAAAGATTGACATTTCCAGTTTTCGAAGTTGTAGAGCATGCTATGCTACGTTATTTTAAAATTTGTGAGTTATTACTAGCGAACATGGGACTGATACTGATTATATAAATGGGCGTATCATTGAGTCTTTTTCTGGGTCTTGAGCTAACCAAACGAATGAGTTCTTAAAAATTAGGACAAGCTATTATCCAATGTACTCGAGGCGAAGTCACTGGATCCAGACCCAATTAAGCCTTAAAGAGTAGATCTAGGCCGGTGTCAAAGCAGGTGGTTGGGAATAAATCCACTCAGCCACATGTCGCGAGCTTGGTCCAAGTTGTGTCATCAAATTGTGCTGCTGCCACCTCTTATTTAAATTTTAGTCTAAATTTTTATTTTCTATTCTGTTGCGGATGTTGTGGAAATGGTAAACTTTCCATCAAACTATCAAATTCAATACGATACGAATAGAAACCAAGCAAACATTCCGAAGGGAACTTATCATTTTAGGCATCAGATTTCCCATCTTTTATGTGTCGTCGTTTATGAAACCTGTGGTCAGTTTTTCTATTCACCAGTAATTGTTTATTTCTTTTCTATTTTTCAAGAACAAATATATTTTTTATTTAGCATTTAAACGGATAATGTGTTCGAAATTGGGCTCAATTTTGTCATGAGACCTGCCGATTAGATGTTAGGCAAAAATTAGTCTCCTCTTATAAAAATATTTCCTTTGTCCTAAAAAAAATTCAAAATTTTATTTATTATAAACATTATTGTTTTTACTAAAATGAATAGTTCATAATTAAAAAATAAAAATAAGTAAAAAAAAATAGAATTTAATAATGCCGTACATAATAACAAAAAAAATTGTATTGAATTCAAAATATTTTTTCCAAAGAGAGAAATAATAACAACTACAACAACTCTTAGTTGGTACTTTATGTAGCATTAGTATAAATATTTTTTAAAAAATAACTTATCAAAAATAGTTATGGTAGCTTACACAAAAAGAAGGATTAGGCATAACATGTTTGAAATTTTTGTTTTATATTGATTATAGGTTAAATATATTTTTACTTAATTTTAACTGACTTCAATTAATTTATATTTTTGGGGACTGAAAATGAAGCCATAGGTATATTCTCGACATAATCATAAAACCTAAAAAATAAAAGGGTGTTCCAAAAAAAGAAAAAAAAAACCAGAAAGAAAGAAAGAAAAGAAAAGAAAAGAAAAGAAGAGTGTAGAGACTAGAGAGCACCGTTTTATATTTTGCTTCACGCATTATTGGATAGGGCCCTAGGGTTTTATTCATATATCAGTACCAGTCCTAGAAGGAGCTATCTAACCTCCGAGTGGGACTCGGTGGAGGACAACCCTAAAGCAGCTTCTGAGGTTTCGATCAACTCATTCTCTCTCCCCTCCCTCTCTTTTAGATTTCAATTTTCATCTTTTTATGTCCACTCTGCATAAAAGTTGGGATTCGTATGTATGTATTCTTGTGCGTGCGTTTTAAGAAGATTGGATTTATTTATGTGTTTGTGTGTGTGTTTTTTTTTGGGATTTTGATTAATATTGTCGATTTTGGTTCTGGAAAATTTTGCTGATTTTCTGAATATTTTTGTTTAATATTCTGAATTAGAGTCTTTTGGATATATCAGTGTTTAGCTGCTGGAAAACTGACCCCCGATAAAATTAAGCCTTCATGATTTATTTTTTTTGGTCCTCCCCTGTCAAGAATTGAGGTTATCTAAATTTTTTGAAACCCTTGCTGGGGAAATGCGTGCATATTCTTGTAGCAAATTTCACTTTTTGAAGTTGTGCATTTTCTTTGGGCTTATGTAGGAAATAGAAATGAAGTTTTTATCTTTGTGGCCGTAACAGTTGGTTGTAAGCTGACAAATGAATTACTTCCTTTTCAATATTATTCATTTTGAAGATATAGATTTTGTCTTATGATCATGCTTTAGCATCTTCATATTTTAGGGAAGAAAAATGTTTCTATGGTATTTGACATGACAGTCTTATCTTGTTTACAATTAAAGGATCAAGCATAAGTAGGTTTTACTGGACTAGGTATATGGAATAAGTGGAGCAAGCAAAGAGGATTCAGGTGAAAGGCTAGGTTGGTTAGGGTTCAGGTGAAAGGCTAGGTTGTTTAGGGTTGTCTTTGTCGTTTGATAATTATTATTTGTGGTTCTTTGTGCATCTTAGCATTCTTAGCATGTTTTATGCGTCGCGTAGTATTTTTTCTGATTAGTCAGCAGTGCCGTGTCGTATTTACCCACTTACCATTATTGGTCAGTGTATTGGCACTTGTGCGGCTGTTTATTCGCGTCACTTTGTTATATACTAGCTCTTTTGTTTTTTTATTTTTTTGATTTATCATTGTGTAGAGTGTGTGAGGTTGACATTTCATCTTATTCTTTATGTTCTTCGAAAAAGAAATCTTTTGTCTTTATTTCAATGCCTAATTTGTGAAAATGGGTTTGTATACATCATTAAGGGGTTTGCTTTAATGGCAGCAAATTCTCTATGATCCTCTGTCATTTATGAGGTGCAAAAGATTGTCCTTATATTTCATGCAAAATCTCATGTTGCAGATTGCAAATTGAATTTTGTAGTTACCCTGAATAGTTATGCTTGCTCTCTGATCATTGTACATAAAATTTATTATTTTGTCTTCCTTATGAAGAAGGAATGTTTTGGTGCTAACAATTTTGATCTGTTTATCATATTTGCTATGCTGTTTCTGGTTTCTTTTTTCCATACTGTCTTATATTACACTTTAGACACCATGCCAAGTTCAACAAAATGACTCTTAAAAGTTAGAGCATAAATTGGATGGAAAAACTTTGATATGTCAAATATTCATGTGATGTGTAATGCTATGACAAGTTATCGTCTTTTCAGTACCTTCAAGACAATTAATAAATCAGCAAGGTGCTTAGAGCGTCTTGTGGGTTTTTCCTTATCCAAATTTTAAATTCTTTTGTTCTATTTGCAACGTTAGTTTTGGGACTGTCTTTAGAGAGATTTGATGGTCCAGTTCTTGTATTTGATCACTTTTATTTCTTTGTTTTATTGTTTAAATTTCTTTGAATTTCATGCAATTTCAATTATTTTTAATATTTCCTCAGCTTTTGAAACTTTATTCTTGGTTGTATTGTTGCCCTGATATGTCAAGGCCATTTAGTTTTGCCCGTGTTTTTTTGTGCAGAAATAACTTTTTCAGGGAAACAATTATTGACTTGTTTATTAGGCTTTCCAATGGGGGATGCTGAAAGTGATTTTCAACCTTCAAAAAAGAGAGCCGCTGGAAGAGAACTATCTCGAGATAACCCTGGTCTTGATGATGAGGAGGAAGTATCTAAACAAGAGATGGGAACCTTCAAGAGGGCAAGTGATGAGGTTCTGGCAGGACGAAGAATAGTCAAAGTTCGTCGTAATCAGCCATCATCAGCACCATCTTCGAACCCGTTTGCTGGGATCCGTTTGGTTCCTCCTCCAGGGTCTGCTGCTACTGCAGCTGTGGCCACTGATGAATCTGACAGTGGAAAAAATGTTGCAGAAGGTGAGGGAAAACCTATTGGAACCAATGAAACAGATGAGAAAATTGATGAGAAGAATAACCAATTAGAAAGCAATATTGAGGAACCAAATACAGAATCTACTGCAAAGAAGGAGAAGAATGATGATGAAGATGGGCTGAACAAACTTGAATCCAGTGATGAAACGGCTAAAGATGTAACTGATGAAAAGGTCAAAGATGTCACAAACAAAGAAGTGGAAGCCGACAACATTGAGAAGGATGCTGAAGTAAAGAAATCTGAGAATGAGGATAAAATAAATGATGGCAATGTGAATGTGGAAAAGAGTGGGGAAACTGTACCTTTCAGCTCTTTTCAACAGCTTTCAAGCAGCCAAAACGCTTTCACTGGCCTCACTGGAACTGGGTTTTCCAGTTCCACTTTCTCCTTTGGTTCAAGTGCAAAAGAAGGATCTTCACTAGGTTCTGGTTCTCTTTTTGGATCAAAAAGTGACCAGCCTATTGGATTTGGCCTTTCTAACAATGGAAACTCTTCTCTCTTTGGAACTTCAGAGGCTTCCACTATTACTAAGAGTGATGGAAGTGGATTCCCATCCATGCAGGAGGTTCCTCTAGAAACTGGGGAAGAGAATGAGAAGCCTGTCTTTGTAGCTGATTCAGTGCTATTTGAGTATCTTGATGGAGCCTGGAAGGAGAGGGGAAAGGGGGAGCTCAAGGTAAATGTTCCCACAACAGGGACAGGGAGAGCTAGGCTCATCATGCGAACCAGAGGAAATTACCGGCTGATTTTAAATGCTAGACTTTACCCAGACATGAAGCTGACAAATATGGATAAGAAAGGAATTACCTTTGCCTGTGTGAATAGTGTTAGTGAAGGAAAAGATGGCCTTTCTACATTTGCTTTGAAGTTTAAGGATTCTTCAACAGTTGAAGAGTTTAGAACCTGTGTCATGGAGCACAAAGGCAAGACCCCTGTTGCTATGAAGACACCTGAAAATTCTCCCAAGGCGTCTGATGATTAATTGCGGCCGATGCATTGCGTATGCACTTATTGTCCTACCTCCCGAAGTGTCTTTTTCTTTTTATTTCCCCTTTTCCTTTTTGGTTAAAAACCTGAGGGAGCAAAAGATTAAAGGCGAGAGTAAATTTGCTTAGAGAGGTCATTTCTGTAAGGTCCATTGTGACGAAGATAATTCATATGCATTTTGTTGTTGTTTCGCTGGTAACCTGTCAGAACTCTCTCTCTCTATTTTGGGGTCCTGACTTTTGATTCATTTTATGGTTCTGGAGATGAGAATTAAGCATAGATGTATCGTTATGCTGTTAGCTTAACCCGTATATTACTGCCTTTTGTAAGTTTGTTTAACTGTCAGATCTTTCCTTTTTCTTGCCAATGAATAGGAAAAAGTAGTGTAAACCCGTGTAGTTTGATCGGGTTTTCACTCGCCAATAAATTGTAAAAATGGTGTTTATAATTATGTTGTTTGGTCAGGTTTTCACTTTCTTGTGGTAATTATCGCAATGATGCAATGCTCTTCCAATTGCAAATTTCTTGCGCACAAGTTTTCACTCTTTTCTTTTTCTCTCTTTTTTTTTTCCCTAAAAACACTTGATATATTACATAATAACAAAATGTACAGAGTTACAAAGGCTTAAAAATCTTCGAGGTAATTGTCGGCACTACGAAAGAGAAGCGACCACTAAAAGTAGACTATAAAATATTAAAAAAAAGGTCACAACTACCTACTTTGAGCAGTCAAAAGCTTACTAAAGTAATCACTTGCTAAACTAGTAGCGACTAAACTAAAACAAAACACGAACGAAGATGCCGTCCCGACCAATGACAAATTTTCACTCTTGGCAATCGAGTTTTCTCTTTATTGTGGTAATTATCGTGACAATGCCAATCAAAACAATAAATAGTAGTAATTGTTCTTAATGCCAAAAGCAAGAAGTGGCTTTAATGGTTAACCTACAGTCAACTTAAGCCACATCATCATTAAGAGTCAACTCTTCCGGTCTGGTAATACTTGAAATATTATTTATGATAGTATGCAATTTGTGCGTTCAGATATCCACACAAATATGTATGGGGTTATCTATTTTAATGTGCTCCTTTATCTTGGCTGGAGGAGAAATTACCAAACTAAAAAAAATAAACTATGCCGTCATAGAGGCAGCAATTATAATTTGACAAAACTACAATTTGCATCCACTTAGATTTTATACATAATCTAAAAAGGTGTTACAGTCATTTCGGGATTGGAAGACATGATATGGAGAATCGTTTTGCACTTAATATGTCAATGGGAAAAGAACATGGACTTTAAATGATGAATTAGGAAAATTAGAAGAGCCATTTGAATTGGTGAATTAGGTTCATTAACTTGCTGCTAGGTAAGTTTTCTGTGGATATTTCGTCTTATGTTACGCAGATCAATAATATGTATCATTTGTATTTGATACATTCTTTGGAGCTTATTATCCTTCATTTTATAGTACCAATGAACTAGAAGGAAGCAAAATCATCATTTTGGAAAAAAAATAAAAATCTCGAGTGATCATATAACTATTCTCGTTATTGTCATGTAACCATAGAACTATATACACAACGTAGTATTTTAAGATATTTAATGATTTTGGAATTTGGACTCTTGTCGTACTTGCAAATTAGTCCTCCCCCTTTGGGGATATTATGCTATTCCTCAAGAATTCTGAATTCTTGGTTA
This sequence comes from Gynochthodes officinalis, assembly GCA_020080225.1. Taxonomy (NCBI): domain Eukaryota; kingdom Viridiplantae; phylum Streptophyta; class Magnoliopsida; order Gentianales; family Rubiaceae; genus Gynochthodes; species Gynochthodes officinalis. The sequence goes on along the minus strand of CM034625.1, from coordinate 10,976,260 downwards.
ACTTCTTCTCATTGATTGAATCATTAATTTTGAGATTCTTTTGATATTAGACTTCTTGTATCCGGACGCATGATCACATCATAGTCATTAGAACTATACACGTATTTATGACGAAACACGCAGTAAAGAGTGTAAGACCCAAATTTCGATTGAGCACTAAACTGGAAGCCATGACTTTGGCAGCCTTCAGATCAACTAAACTAATTTCTATGACAGCATTCCTTGTGCGTTCCTTTTATCTTTATAAGAATTAAATAGCATGCCCGTATTACATGTCTGAAATTGGTAAGTAACCGAAAGATACAGATACTGATCTAAGGTGATGAATAACTGTTGGTGCACTTCTTTGAGCAGGATCCCACGCAGTCATCCATTTTGATTTCATCTGAAAGAAGAAAGGAAAATCAACAATGCATATTATGTTCTTTGTGGCTGTAACAAAAGAATAGATGGAAAACTTACTAGGTTTGCCTTTTGAGCTAATGGCTGAGCAACTGGAGAAGGCACAACCGAGCTTACAAAAACCGTAGTTACGCGTCTGATCTTCTTGGAGATCATTTTGCGTATCTGGAAAGATGCACTCTTTTAAGCAGTGAGTTGAGCATGAACAAAGAGTCTCAGAAGGTTCAATCATACAGAAGATAAAGCACTTGGCATAGCATTCCTTGAATGAGGCAGCAGCTGACTGCCCCATGAACATTGCCAAGACCATGATTACAATAACAAGTGCGCTGATTTTCCTCACTGCCATTTCACTCAATTCAAGGAGGATCTCTATGGGGTTGGAAAATTGCTTGACTTTATAGTCTAAAACTACACTTGTGTCGTGGGTGCTATGATGGTGCCCGAAGTGGGCTCTAACCCTCCAATAGCATTGTAATATATATAGCAGTTAAAACCAACGAGTCCCACAGATTCTTGATTCAGCAACAGACAGTGTACACATGGTCTAATAGTTTATTTTTCTCTGGGAGGGAAAATAGTTTATTTTTTCTCTGGGAGGGAAAAGAAATTTTAGAAACCACACAATGGGTCTGAATCATTGCAGGGTCTTTGTAGCTATGCATTTGGATCCTACACTTATTCACATGACCAAAATTCTATGCGTTACCTTATCATCCATCTGGGACCAAATCTTTCACGGGTGGTAATACAATGATACTGACTTTAGCTATTCTCACGAAGTATAATAATATTCTACACTTAGTCACGGACCAAACAGGATAAGGGAAATATATATTTTTTGGCTCTTAGAATGCAAACTACCAGACAAGAAGTTCTCTAGGAGTCATCATTGAAGGATAAGGCTATTATATTCAGAGAAAATTGGGGTGCCATTTGTTTCAAGGATTTGGGATGGATTTGGATTGGTTTTGGTAAAAATTGAGTATTTATTTTGTGGGGATAGATTTATCAAAACCCTTTATAATGGCTTTAGTCAAAACCCAACCCCCCTCCTTTTCTCAAAACCCAGCAACGTGGGTTTTAGTCTTCCATGCCCTCAACTCTGAAATGACTGGGCGCGCGCCACTTGTCCTGGGTTGCAAACCCCCCATGGTTTGCAACCCCATTTAACTTTTTTTAAAAAAAAAAAATTTTAAAATAAATTTCACTAATTTATAAAAAATATTGTTCTCTACAAATTGACATGCACTTTGACTATTTTTTGAACAAGATATAATTTGTTAAATATCATATAATGTAAAATACTATTTTTATTATAATTTTAATATAAAATCTATTCCATTCCATTACAAAATAATACCAAATAACATAATTATTATTATTCCATTCTATTCCAAATCTTTCCATTCCACAAATCCATTCCATTTCTAAAACCATCATTTATACCAAGCGCCCCTTGAATTCTTTTGAAACAGTAATTTCTCTCTACAATGGGAGACCCAAAATCCTGCAATAGTAATTGGTAATGTATGCACATCTCTTCTACCATTGGATGGATATAGTTCTGACAAAAATTTAATAACTTCTAACTCTGTGTGCAATAGAGGTTTAGATAGTGTATACCTGATAATGTCATTGTGAAATTCTCGATCGAGTTGGGGGTTATCATTTTTGGACATTGTGTAATAATATTCTACAGTTAATTTTCCTGAGATGACTCGAGAGTAATCATTTTTGGACAGTCAGATTGAAGTTTGTGCGTGTGTGTGCGAAGAGATTAGTAATTGAGGTGTTCTCATGAACTAACGTTATGAGATTTTTGGATAGAAGACTTAAAGCAGGAACTAACAAAAGTAGTTGCAGGTAAGAGGTCCATCCTCAATATTATCTCGCAATTATGCTATTGATTTAGCTTAAAGTTTGAAGCAAGAGGGAATGTTAAAAGGCAAAAACGCAAAGAGACAATGCAATAATTAGGGATAAACTTATAAATATAACTCGCACGCCTTGTCGATGGAGTGGCCCAAAAATAATGTTTGTGCTTAAGATATGAATTAATCATAATTACTACTGTTAGAAAGGCTATTGACTAATTCACTTAAAAAAAATAATACTCTGAAGTCTTAAAAAAAAATTATATTTTGTGTGAAAATTCTTATATTATCTTTATTAATAATGACAGCATATGAGTCAAATTAAAAAATAAAGACAGAAATAAAAAATTATACATTTAAAGGTGTTAGATGTATTATATTTCATAATTATATATATATATATATATATAGCAAATTAGAGGCTTTTTTTTTTTTTTGGAAGGATAATCTGGGCTCGGCCAATGTAACTCCAAGTCCAAGGACTTTACTCATGCCAATGCCCTTGGGCTTCTCTTGTACCTCTTATGGGCCCATGCAAGGTTTGTAATGTTTCCTACTGTGCATCTGTATTATTCTAGCACACGGTGGAGGGACCATTTCCTTCTGTACCCTGTGGAGTGTGGACTATTTTATGAGTTATTTTCATTAATATTGATTTTTTTAAAAAAAATAAAATAAATATTACTTTTTTAATTTTTATTCCATTTTTACGGAAATCGGCTTATGAAAAGCCGACTTTAAAGTCGGCTTTTCAAAAACCGACTTCTGTTAAAATACAAATTTGTTGGTTTCTTTCTTTCCTCCATTTTCTTCCTTTTTTCTTCTCCATTTCTGCCGCCAGCTTCCTTCTCCATTTCCACCATTTTCTTCACCATCTCATATATCCATCCTACCAAAGGGAGATTCTTCTTCTGTAATCCCAGTACAAATGGTGATAAGAGCCAGCTCCGAGTTTCGCTTTCAGCATCAGGGATGGGTCAGCAGGCTCATGAAGGTACCTATGCTCTATCTCTCATATTTGCTTTTTCCTTTCTCTTTCTGCTTCAATTATCCCTTTTTGGGGTAGACTTTTGCTTCTTAGGAGCAGCTTAGTCTATTGTTTTGTTTTTGTTTTCAAAATCCCTTTTAACTACTAAAACGGATTATTTTGTTACTTTTTGTTTTTCGATTTTTGTTCCCTCTGTCCTGGACGTGTTCATGGCTTCATGGGAGTTTTTTTAGCAATGCCTCATGAAATGGAAAGAAAAGATTGGAACTTGTTTTTGTGAATTTCAGAAAAAAGAAAAAACTGACTGATTGGTTGCTTGATAATTCTGGATTGTGAAAGAGGAGAAGAAATGTTTGAATTCAGAGCTATGGCATGCGTGTGCTGGGGATATATGAGATGGTGAAGAAATTTGGAGAAGAAAATGGTGGAAATGGAGAAGGAAGCTGGCGGCAGAAATGGAGAAGAAAAAAGGAAGAAAATGGAGGAAAGAAAGAAACCAACAAATTTGTATTTTAACAGAAGTCGGTTTTTTATAAACCGATTTTCGTAAAAATGGAATAAAAATTAAAAAAGTAATATTTATTTAATTTTTTTTTAAGAATCAATATTAATGAAAATAACTCCTATTTTATGGTGATCAAAAGGCATAAAAAGTAGTTAGTAGTTGGTTGTAATTTCCAATGAAGACAATATCTTAATTAGTAGTTCGTTGTAATTTTAGCGTTCTAGGTCGTTTTGTGGTCACTTATGTTTGCCGTTTTGTGCCGCCTTTATTCTGCTTGTTGGGTTTTTTTGACTCTTTGTGGTCCTTCTTGACCCTAGTGGTCCTTTGTCTTCGTGGATTTGGTTGAATCCAACATTACGAAGAGCCATTAGTCCTTTTTTGTGGCTATATAATTTGGCAATTTGCCCTGTTAATATACTATCGTTTTTAGAGAGAAACAAAAAAAAGCATAAAAAGTAAATTGCATCTGTCCATTCAACCACTGATTTTACTTTTTCCAATCCAAAAAAAAGAAATTATATAACAAAAAATATAATGTTAATATTATCACTTACCCATTTTTCATCCAATTTTCTAAATAAATTCCAGTAATTATTTAGCAGAGAAACAAAAGTGCAGCTTCAAATAAATACCCCAAATCCAAAACCATATGAACGAAAATAAATGGATTAGTAGCTGCCTGTGGATTATCTTAACAATAAAATTCTAAGTTACATGTCTTGATAAACGTAATTACTAGCATCAATAAAAGCAAACTTTTACTATATTTATAGATCTCAATGAATATTGGTGCATTGCTTTTCATGTTTTGCGTTTTGCTTACTTTCGTCATCTCTTGGCCGGCCATATCTCTACCATACATCTTTTGGAAAACGAAAATATCCAGAATTCCTATATGCCTAATGTTGAGAGGGCACGAGGGAACGAGTACAATTTTGTAGGTATTGCATGTCGAAAGGGTACCAGAAATGTTGACAAATTGATGGATTCGCCACAGATTTTTGCACAAGATGATAAGTTTTGAGGGTGGCAACAGTTCTATTCTTTCAATTTGGCGCCAGTCGACTCAGCATCTTGGTGAAGAATGGAAAGGGCATAGCTGTTGTTGCAGGCATGCGTCAAGATTGCAAGTGTTGATCAGCCTCAACAGTCAAACCACGTATTTTTTATTATTTTTTTCTTTTTTGGCCATTTTTGAGCTTTTTGAAACTACACGTGATTTGGTCTTTCCCGAAGTGGAAAAAATTTACCCGCTGAAATTACTCTTGGTCGGACGGTCGGTCGGTCTTGCCTAAGTCTGCTGAAGTGAATAAATTTACCCCACTAGCGTTCGTGTTATTTGACGAAGGTTCTGATGTTCGAGTGCCTATAAATACCACCCATTCTCAGATCCTAAAAGGCTAAAACACACAACACAACAACCCTCTTGCTGTCCGTTCGACTACACCTTACTACCTTCTGCTTTCTTATTTCCCAAACAGTTACTTAGGTAATTCTTGTGTGTATTGACAGGCTAAACCACCATCCACTATATCAAGAGAAACAAGCAAGGAGAAGTGGTCGAGATTTGGTTGGATTTGAAGCACTAATAATTTGCCAATTTGGGTTCTAAAGATCCAACAAAACTCCACGCCTGTCAACTCACATAATGAGTGGTGGGAGTCCATCATACTGGAATTTACTGGTGTAAATACAAGTAGCCTGCTTTTGGGACAAAGCTTGGGAATTTGACCAACGAATGCCTGTTTAAGCTCAGTTCTTGTATTCACTCCTCGTATCTCTATATATTGTGGATGACGTTATAGCCTGTCATCAAACACAATTATTACCTAAATAACTGTTAGAAATAGGATGAAAAATAGCTGAAAACTTCGTGCGTAGCATTATTTAAAAAAAACTATTTTAGTGTATATAAAATGTTTCTTCAGGATAAAATAAGCCTTTCTCGTAAGAGGGCAGCAGGAACAACAAAATCAAATATATCCAGCAGAATGAAAAAATTTAGAAGAAAAAAAAGAGAATATGAAGAAGTATAAAAATAAAATGAAGGAAGATAGTTTTGTTCTCTTAGTTTTTTTTGAAAGGTTGCATGTTCCTTTTTATATAAACAATTGAGATGGTTTACTTCAAACTTAACACATCTTGATCTAAGAATGTGTTCAAATTGGAATTTTCAACTTAGAAAACTCATGAAATTTTTAGTTCCAATTTGAGTGTTCAAATTGGATTTTACTTCTTCAATTACTTCTTCAATTTGGGTTTTGCTTTTTCATGATTGGAGTGTTCAATTTGAACTTTTCTACCTTTTAAAATATTCTACAACATTCAAGAATCTTTTGAAATATCCTACAATAACTGTTGGAAATAAGAACGCAGAAAGTACTGAATAATAGAACAGAAAGCAAGAAGTTTGCTTGGTTGTCAGAAGGTTGGGTGTTGTGTTTTAGCCTTTTAAGATCTCAGTGGGGTGATGTGTTTTTTATCTACTTCACCACTATAAATCTCACTTAATGATGGCATTCCCATAATTGTGGAACTTACTCGGTGTGAATACAAGGAAGCCTGCTTATGAGACGAGGCTTGGGGAGATGACCATCAAATGCCTGTCTAAGTTGATTTTCTTGTATTCACTCCGCGCAAACTTGTACAAGGAAGCCTGCTTATGAGACTCAACTTGCCTAATTAGATGGCAAAGAAGTAAGAGTGTATAGTTTTCTCTTGCTTAATTCCCCTACAACTTCTCTGTGTTCAATTGTAATAAACCTTTTATGGTTTATGTACTCCGACTACCCTCTAGTACTGTTAATACTAATGTCATGAATATCATCTCATCATATATGATATATTTACACACCACTTGTTTCATTGCCTCATTGGTTCAATAATGAGTTCAATTTCTTCCCCTACAGTTCCTACTTGTGTTCAATTGTAACAGACCTCTGGTTTATGTACTCCAGTTACCCTCCTCTACTATTAATGCCTCTGTTTTTGAACATCATGTCATCGCATATGTACACACCACATGTTTTCACTGCAACATTATCTCAATAATGACTTCTATTCCGACATCTGACTGGCTATTTTTTTTCTCACTGCATTTCTGCGTTATATATAGCAGGATTCCAAGCTTCCTTTCAATTAATTTAGTCTGATTTCTATCTAAAAAAGAAAATGCAAACTTTTTATTTTTCGAATAGCTAGTATCCCTATCAACCATGCATTTTTTTTGGGTATTCAAGCATTGCGTTACATATAAGGCCTTTTGTGATTTTTTGCACTCCAAAATCACATATCAAACTCTTGCAGCTGATTAGTGCTGAGGATGGATCGGGCTCTGCAACAGCTCTAACTGGCAGGATAAAGAATGTGGTTATCGTTATCGACCAGTACAACTCAATATCGGTTTTCGGGCCATGGTCACGACATTATCTCTCTGTCCCAATGATAAATTCACAGACAACACTGATTAATCATTAATGCTGGCCCCGCGGGGTTGAAATAGTAGTTCCATGGTATGCACTTGCAATTTATTTTGCGTATGTGGCATGTTGCGCCGGATACATATGATGAATGTCAGTTTATGGTGTCTGGCAAATGATAATGATGTCTTCGAAGTAAAAGTTTTATGGTCTTTCCAAGTGCAAGTTTCCCATAAAGATTTGGTTTACCATGCATGATTGTGAGCCATGGTGATGGTTGAATTACGAATCACCGATAAACTCGATCAGAACCTCATATACGCACCCTCTTTTAAGCCCGGGCTGCAATTCATGTTTCGTACTTAAATTGAAGCTTTTGCGCAATTAACTCTGCCTCCTGAGTTTACAACTCCTATGAATAATTGTCCCGTGAAGTCAATCATGTCTTCGTACCATGCATCAAATCTCATACGATCTAGCTAGTTAGCTTTACCGCTTTTACGTGAATGTGGAGAAAAAGAGAGAACAGGACCACTATTAATTTATGACAGCCCGTAGGTTAGGAAACTTAAACGATTTACATCAACATCAATTCTAGTGTACTACTTTGTACAGCCCTTCTTCTGTTCATTTGGGTACGTTCTGAATAAACAGACTATAAGACTCCTCTCACAATTAAGTGCATGCATCTCCATCTCCATGTCCTGTGGTCCATAAACTTGATATTTATCATCGTTAATCGCAGTCCACTCTGTTATCATCCTTCCCGGTTCCCATATCCAACACTTTATTCACCTACCAAACTGATTTCTTAATTTGGCTGCGTACTGTGAACGGCTTCAATCAGTGACTGTGATGGTGATCCAGACAGGGGTTTTATGTTTTTTGATCAGCAATCCATCGTACCCAATTAATGATTGAGCAAATATAGAGCAAATATAGTTGGGTTGAGTTTGCGTTGCCAAAAAAATATAGAGTTAATATTATTTACTTCTTTCGAGATTTTAGTATTTATCAAATCGAACTCCGTGATTTGAAAAATAACAATCAATCTCTTGATTAACAATTAATCTAAGTTATTTAATTGAAATTGACAAAAAGACAAAAAAAACTTTCATAAAATCCAAATTTAAGAAACAAAATAGAGTAAAAAACAAAGTTTTCCACAAGTGTAACACAAATTTTGCACAAGTTCTCAAAACCATGATATTTTTTCATTTTTTAACACAAGTTTAGAAGGTTTTTTTTTTGTCTTTTTGCCAATTTCAATTTAGTAAGTTGAGTTGACTGTAGCCATAGGAGCCAATTGTAATTTTTCAAATCACGAAATTCGATTTGCTAAAGTCGAAACCTAAAAGGAGGTAAATGATATTGACTAAAAATTATATTATTAATCATCTTTTATCATGTTTTTAATATTATTTGAAGAAAAATTCATAAATTATTATGCAAACGACAATTGTTGTGCATAAGTATAATAATTTACATGCTGCAAAAACAAAAATTATTTCGTGATTTCTTTTTAGTTAAATGAGGTTGAAGTTAATTGGAAAAATTAGACTAATTTGGTTTTGGGCAATATGTTGAACAGGCAAATTATTAATCGGTAAAATTAGACAAATGGTGACTAATCCCGGATAAACTCTTAACTCTGTCTAAAATATGCTATGGCTTAGCTTATGTCTTGCAGAGAGAAAACTATTATATGCTATCCAAGGACGTCGCCAAGAGCTTGGAAAAGCAAAAGAGTAGCCAAGTAAAGAAGCAAGTAACAAATGTTATTTTATTTTGTGAAAGCTTTAACTAATAAAATTGAATTTTTGCTATTAAATTATGAAAAAATATTGTCATTTACTACCCTTATTTTTTCACTATAAGATGTTTTTCTCCCAAAGCCAAGAAACCGCCAGAGGGCATATCTGTCAAATTAGAAATCACTCTGTGCTCACGTCACGTCACGGCGTCCCCTGCTCAAATGACTAATCCCAAAAAATCCCGCTCAGGTCTTCATTTTGAAAAGCTATTACTCCAAGCAACAGTCGGACGCTGAACGGCCACACACTGAAACACGCACAAGAAGAAAAATCACGGTTCGATATCTCTCTTGATTGAAGGTTTCGATAGGTTTTAATCCGGAGGCGTGACTTAATACTCAAATGGCAAGCGATTCTCCGATTTCTGATCCAGTAGACCCACTGCACTCGCTTCTTGGGGTTTCCTTATTTCCACGAACAATTAGGGCTTCGACGAATGCATCGATGCCGTCCGATCCAAAAGACCTCGATTCGATTCATCATTTCATGAAATCTGTGGTAATTGACCTGGATTTCGACTTATAGTTATTTTTTTTGCCCTAGCTCCGCGCTTCTTTATGCTAATCCAGCGATATATGAATCTTGTACGATTACGTTTTTTATGTGAAAATTACGCTCATGTAAGAGGGACTTCTGTGAATTTGTTGGTTGGCTTCTTTTTTTTTATTAAGTCTTTATGTGGTGTATGGATTTCGCGTCTGTTGAATGGGAGAGCTTTGGAATTTGCTTGTTATAGTATTAATTCACTCCGGTGACTCATGGAACCGCGCTCTTTTTTTCTTTTTCTTTTTCTTTTTCAACCCAACGTTTTAATGTGGCAAATCTTTCTAATTTTGTCACCAAAAAAAAAAAAAAGTTGAAGTTTGGTTCGGCGGTGTGAATTAATTATACAGAAATGTAACCAATTTAATACCACGACTGTAACTTTTCTTCCCCCTGTTTGGGCAAAGACACTAAGCAGTCCTGAAAAGCTGTTGGATGAGGCAAAGGCCATTATCGATGGTGGCTCGGAGCTTTTGAAATCTAAATTTGCAAAGTTTGTGGAATCTGTGGGAATTGATAGAGATGCTGTTGCTCCAGAAGGAAAAGAAAATATTCCAGAAAGAAGACCAGGTCTAGGTCTCAAGCGTCCTCGATTCTGTCTTAAGCCAAATGGGAGGTAAAAGCTTGAAGTCGCCTTTTTGTTATTTTTTTCCGGTGTTGACAATTGGCTGTTATTTCACTCGTGACGAACCTAGTGAGTGCCTTTTCAGAAGTTAGTCTTCACACTTACCTGTTGATGTGTATGAAGCTAGGCCCTCTGTGAATTTGGAGTCGAATTTGGACATTGATCTACTACAGGATCCGGAAGAGTTTTTCTCTGCTTTTGAAAAGGCTGAAAGTAAATCTTGTTTCCTGGTCCTCTCTACAGTTGCATATATTTACTGCAAACGTTTCTTTATTTCCTTTATTTATTTTGGATTTTCATATCTCCTCCTTTGTTTTCTATATGGAAATCTTGCATGGAATTTGATCAATAGATGCCAAAAGAGAAATTCAAAGACTGAAGGGTGGCATCATATCTGATTCAGATAAGTATGATCCATCCCCTAATAAACGTGTTCGTCGACCAGGGATGTTGGGGTATGTTTGCTAATAGTAAAATTCTTTTGTAAATATTCATGTTAATGTATGCGTTTAACTTTATGAAGCCACTTTATAACACAAAATTAAAACTCTACCAACCCAGGATATCTGTCAATTATAAGCATCAGTTTTCCTCATTGCTCTCAAAGAGTGATGACAATCCTAAATCCTCCCAAGACTCCTTGGAACTAGATCTTCCCAGTGCACCTAGATATGAATCACAGCAAGACAACACAGATACTGGCTTTGAAGCACAAGAGACAAATACGACTGGTAAGTAGAAGTTATAAATGTAATGTTTGCACCACTGAGTGTTTGTCATAATTGCAGTGTAGCTCCCCCTAAAATTAAAATTTTGCAGCTCCTGCTTCCAATTTTCTTGTTCTTTGATTGTTTAGCTGAATAAATTCTTACAATATCCACAGCAAATACAGAGAAAAGATCAAATCAGATCTTGGATGAACTTCTATCAAAAAAGAGTGAAGATCTTGATGGAGATGGGGCATTATCCTTCTTACAAGAAAGATTGAAGATAAAACCTATTGATCCTGGCAAGTTCTCTCTTCCTGATTTTCATGACATTGGAAGGACTGATTTCATGGCATTGGGAGAAAAGCAGCTGAAGGCTAGGAAGACTTTGTCAAACATATCTAATCTTGCCAAACGATTGAGTGGGGAGACACATTTGAAGCAAAAAAAGGTGGGAGAGAGTCCCATTAGTCCTACAGCATATTTGTTGAAAAAGCGTAGTTCACAATCCAGTTTGTTGAGGGACCCATTCTCTCCCCTTGACGTTGATTTGTCAGAACCTAGAAATGCCTATTGCGATGATGATACCAACAGACAATCACCCCAGGTTACTGTTCTGAAGGAGTCGAATGTTTCTGGCAACTTGGAGTCACATGTTGAAAATGAGTTAGGACGATCTACCACTTCCAATATGGATTTACAGACAGTGATACCAAGAGCTTCAGATTGTCTGGTTGACTGCTTTCTGGACAAGAACTTGTGCAGGGAAATTTCTGATACAGATGTTCAACCAACTGGATCTCAAATTGACTTTACTGAGCGTGTTACTGGTGATGGATTGGTTGAAAATTCTGTTCGTCACAATACAACTACAGTGGAAGAAAGTATTAATTCAGAAATTGCAGCTGACAGGAATACAGAAAATGTAGATCTCAAAATTCTCAAAATGGCACTAGTTGTTGCGTTAGACAAGTTTTCATATTGAACCCTGTTTTGGCTGTAAACTTGCAGGTTACAGAGAGGTGCGAAGCTGCAGTGTTGTCTGTTCAATTCAATTCACATGCTGATGACTCCACACAGATTGGTAGGGACACAGGTGTTTATGTGCCTCAATCCCAAAAGGTAGAAGAGAAATAGCTTTCTTTCAGTTACAGTGCAAATTATGTATGTAGCATAACAGTCATTTCTGTAATCTGTTGTCTTATATTGAAGAGTAGGTTGAAGGCATTCCATTGGAAACTGATGTTCCTGCAAGTCCGAAGGTCAACATGCCCCAATTACAAATTGTTGAAAATGTGTATGGGGATCAGCCTCTCTCGGGTATGGGCTTCAACTTCTTGTTCCCCCCTCCATTGACTTAGTTTTCTTTTTCTACAAATTTCTACTTCCTAAAATTCGCATGAAACTTTTCAAGTGCTTTTTCTGTTAATTTTTTTAAAGTAAATTGGCATTAGACGTTTACCTATATGGGCAATTAAATGCAATTTCTTATTTTGGTAATTTTCCTTACAATTTAGAAATTTCTGAAAAAGCTGTAAATTAAATAGCTACATGAATCATGGTTGGTACGACAAGTTGCTGAGTATAACATGACATTGCCTGAGTCCTTTGTGGAATTAGTAGTGAGTCTTTAGTTAATTGACATTTTTAGGATCGTGATAGTAATTAGATGGAATTACTCAAACCTCGGATTGGAACGTTCCCTGCCATATGCAACTATGAATGTGTTCACATTATCACAATAAATGTGCATTATTTAATGTTAAGTAAATGATAGACTGTAAAGATATTAAGATGATGATAATAAGATGATGTTATTCTGAATGTCCTGTTTCATTCTTTGAAGGAGTTGAATTTGAATTGCAGTTTTGGCTGCATAGATATAGTTAACTATCCAGTGAAACTAATATGTTGACAGGCTCTCTGCTATTTGGTTTGGATATATTAGCATCTGCTTCCAAAATAGCTACAAATCTCTTGAACCATGGATGATCCCATCTGGTTTTGAATTTTGAAAATTAGAACCTCTGTTCTGTTGGTGTGTGCACTAATCCTCCAATTCGTTGAATGATTCCTTTCTCTCTTTTTTTTTTTAATTGGGTGTATATTATTTTCTACATAGCTCCCTTTAGCAGACATTGTGCACCGGCACACTGTGCATGTTATACTCTGAAAGGTCTTTATCTTGTGAATCTGTACCATCTAAAGTATATTTTCCTTTCTCCATCTTGTTTCCTTTTGCATGTAATCTTCCACTAGATCAACCAAATTCTACCGTGACTGAAGACAGTCTTGTGGTTACTCCCTCAATTGCTGCAGAAATCGTGACCACAAAAAAGTCTGAGGTTTGTCACTTACTATTTATTCATTATTTCTTTGTTTATGCTGCTTTACATTTAAGCGCTTGATTGCATAATTCATTTATTTGGTAAATGAATTTGACTTGTTACACAAGAGTATGTTGGAGTGCACAAAAGTTGCTTTGGTGTTGATTTTATCTATGTTGACGTAGTCAACTATCTGGTTGAGAAGATGTAGACTATCCAACTGGATATTAAACATGATATTGTAGTAGAATTTTCTGTGTTGTAGTTCTTTAATTTTGGAATTCTTTGCAATCAAGATCTCCTTTGATGTGCTTGTATCAGGAGCTTCAACCTAAGGAGCAAAGGATGGTGAAAAGACCACGGGGTGATAGTCGTGAATTAAAATCACTTTCTCGTAGGAAAAGTTTTGCAGGTTTTGCTCAGTCATCGGCTAGTTAACTTCTTTACCATGTAAAATTTTTTTTCGAATAGCTATTCATTTGCACTGATTCTGCAGAAGGTGGTACATCATTTGAGTCTGGGATAAGGAGAAGCAAAAGAATTAAGAGCAGACCTTTGCAATATTGGAAAGGCGAAAGATTTTTATTTGGTCGTGTCAACGAGAGTGAGTATCTTTGTTGTGGTGCTTACTTCAATTTTGGTGTTATTGTTTTTCTTAGCTTGGAGACTCTTGATATCTCTCATATCATATTATGTATTTAGTTTACGTCAAGCTGGAAAATTATGTATGAACATGATCCAATATCAAATTGAAGCCGATTGGTTGACTGTGCGTACTCTATTGCTGCAGGCATTAAGCTGATTGGACTCAAGTATATATCTCCAGGTAAAGGTGATGGAAAACTTAAGGTTAAGCCCTATGTCTCCAGCGATTACAAGGAGATACTTGATCTAGCAGCTCGTCACTGATTCCACAGCACGTCACTCCCCTGTAACAAACTTATCTAATCCAATCCACTAAATGTTGGCTTTGTACTCAAACTCCTCAAATTCTGCACTAGGCGTCAAAACTTTTGGCAACTCAAATTATGTAATACAAATATCGTCTTTGACTTACCTACATGTATTAGTATTGGTTGAACTAGTGATTGATCCGGTGTCCACAAGGACAAAGTCGCAGCGATCAATTACAACTTCAAAAGGCAACATTGTAATCAAGGGACAAAGAATATCTTATTTATGCAAATCAGCATAAATGGATTCTGTTACAGTTGTTCCAGATATTGAATCATTTTCTTATTCAGAGCTTGAATTTTTTATCCCTTTTTAAAATGTTACAACAGTTCGATAGGGTTAATTATATCTTAACCTAGGTTGTGAGAGTGTAACTTCTATATTTCAGAACTGGATTACTATAAAGTTCAGGGTTTCCCCCTGAGACTGGTCCTAAAGTCAGTTGGCTGATATATCAAATTGCCACTTTCATTTGAAAAAAAAAAAATAGTTATTTAATCTTCTCCTATGTCTCGATTCATTCCTTCTGTCCTTCATTCCTATCCTTGTAAAAGAAGTAATCTTTGAAATTTGTGATGTAATTATTATTTGAGTATTATGGAAAATGAGTTCCGTTACATGGAAGTTGACAATTAGAGTATAAAATGTTTTATCTTCTCAATCTTATTATTAGTATTATTTTTAGGTGGTCAATGGATTTTGGCGTTGAAAACTGAGAAACTTGAGAAAAAAAAGAATGAGGCGGCATAATGGACAATCCAAGGCTCCAGAGCGCTGACTCAAATTAAATTTGCGCCCATCTAACGTAATCAACTTTTACGCGATCTTTCAAATGACTTATTTACTCCGATGATCAAGTCAAACGACTTCTCCCATCGAATGATCAAATACTACTATTATCTCATTCCAGAAAAAAGATGGGCTAGAATATTTCTCTGTGGGTCAGTAATTAAAGATTATATAAATTACATTATTTTTTTTTTAAAAAAACAATAGTTATTTTATTAATGAAATATATGTACACAATGGTTAAGAGAGACTAAATGATCTATGTAGTCTACTAGGATAGTTATGGAAAAAAAGAATAATTGTACACAATTGTTACTGTACACAAGTTCAATAATAGTGAGCTTAAAATAAATTCTATTAATATTATATTATACTAGAGTAAAAAGAACCAAAAAAAACTAAAAGCTAGTATGGCTGTTTGGACTTGTACACTGCACATTACATTATATACGATGAAAGAAACTGATTTTGAACGTTCTTAATTTTCATCCCATGTCTTTCCTGATAAATTCTGCAATCAAATTCGTGATAAGACATCCCAGAAGAAACTTTGCCAGTGGGACCACCTAGACACTTCTTGCCAGTTGCCATGTTTCCAAGAAATTGTGCAAGCGATTGCCCCCAGAGTTTGTACATGTTTCAGGAGAGAGACCACCTGACTGAACGAGTAAAAGATGGCGACAGACGGGAAATGTTGGCGGCGGGTCTCCCTGCTGAAGAATTGTGTACTGTTTTATGCTTGACCGCATGGTCGGGAAAGTTTCTTGTGATTTGTAAAAACAGGCCTTTGGGGTGCGTTTGTGTTTACGTAAAAGACCTGGTCAATGGGGGTGCTGAGTCTGCTGACCATAATGGAAATATCCAGTGATTATTCTGGCCGTGCTTGACATCTGACCAGAATGGTCAATCTTGCTGCTATTTGGACATCTGACCCTTCTATTAATTATTATTATAAATTTGGGGATGGGGATGGGGATGGGGATGAAGAAGACCTACATTCTTCAATCTATATTATTGACTTTAAGATGGAGACTCTGTCTTTTCTGCAATATGTTGCAGCTCATTTGGACACTTGACTTTCCAAGCTTTACGAAACATAGCAGTGCCTAATGTTTTATTTGGCTTTTCAACGCTTTGTTAATCAAGCCAGATACTCCCTCCCTCCCTTCAAAGGAAACAAAAAAAAAAAAAAATCTAGTTTGTGCATTTAAAAGCTATTTCATACTATGTTTAATTTCAAAATTCGTTCTATATATATAACCAGTAAAAAAAAAAGATTGCAATAGTTAAATGATGACGAATAATATTAATCATCTACAAACTTAATATTTGTGAATGATTTTTTTTTTGTTTAAAAAAAGTTTACTTTAGATATATTTTAAATTAAAAAGTAATAATAAATATAAAATTATATATTTAATGGTGCATTAAATGTGTTATATTTTGTAATTTAAAAAAAAATATAAACTTTTTTTGAGAGATAAAGAGTATAATAAACGCGTATAACAAATAAGCTCAGGAACCAAAGGACTGAAAGAAGTCTTCTGAATTAATTAAAAATCTGAATATTAGACAATCCACTGGTCCATCAAGGCCAACTGCGGCTCCAAATTAAAATCAAAAGACAAAGTCGTACGTCGTTCAAATTTGTAATTGTACCGGTGTTGTTACACACTTGCCAAAAGTCGGGCAGTATCAATCAAAACATGCATACGGCATATCCTTTTTGGATAGAGAGGAAAACAGAGAGATTCTTAGTGGAGCACGCAGAAGCTCTTTGCATATGAAACGGATTGTGTGTATCTACATTCATGTAAGAAAATTTATATCCGCATATTCTACGCACAGTACACTCCCGTGTGGAATTTAACATGTCCTGGTTATTGTTAAATCTCAAGCCATGAACATCTTAAATTCGAGGTTACATGAACTCCTTTTGCTTGTTATAAGAGGGAATTTAGGTTTGCCGTGTCGGCCTCAAATTGCTAAAGTCCACTTGGAAAGATTAATCACTAAGCATGGTCCTGGAAATTTTGGTGCTAAGCATTAGCAGAACGTGGCAAACAAGATATTCCCAATTTTGTAATTTTTGGTCAAGATATTCCCAGTTTTGTAATTTTGGCCAAGATATTCCCAGTTTTGTAATTTTTGGCCATTTCCCAATTGGAAAAAAATCGCCCCCGCAAGATCATCGTCCCACCCACAGCTTTATTAAATTCCCTTCCTTTGCCTATCACCATCGGCTCCAGTACTTTGTCTACATCACAGTTAAAGTGATTAACCCAGGCATCTTGCCCACCATATTTTTAAAGGCAACCATTGAAATTTATCCCATCGCCAACCCTTTATCGTCCCATGTTTCTGATTCCCCCAGATACCTAAATAAAAAACTAACATCGGATCGTTTCATCAACGAAACAGTCAGAATAAACTATTTTCTTCGGCCAATGTACACGTTCATTGTTTTGGTCAGACAGAAACCGCGGCCCTTTACGGTACGCAAATACTAAAAAGAATACAAAGCTGCGGTCTCCACTCTCCCGTGCCCCCCGGTTTAATTACTAAATTATTTTTATTAAGAGAACACCTAAAAGTATTCTTCACATTATAGTGAATAATTTTTTTATTCTTTATTTTTAAAAAGAAAATAAAATGTTCTTCACAATTCATAAATTAGAACTTTTGATACTATTTATAAAATAAACAAGAACTTTTAGTTTTTCAAATTTCATAAACTGAATATTTAGTCCCAAAATTTTCCTTCAAATTTTAGTTTTTAAAATTTAAAAGATTATTTGTTCCCATTTTAAAAAATAAAGAATAAAAAAAATTATTCGGTGAAATATAAAAAACAATTTTGAGTGTTTCCTCTTATATTATTCCGTCGGTTACTCATGATATGATATGATTCATATGAATCTTGATTTCCGTTCGGTCTCTTTCCTTCTAGAAGAAAGCCCACTTCGTGTTTTCTTTTCTTGCTTTTATTCTTCCTCTTTTTTTTTTTTTTTTTGCACGTAGCAGAATCAAACTGCACTTCCCGTGTCTATAAAAGGGCTGAACACTATAACACAAACGGTATGTTACAAAGGACAAACAGACGACAACAATAACAGTATGGCGGTCCATTCATCATTCAATCCCACTTCCTTCTAGAAGACTTTAACCTTTATCTTCCTTTTACTTCTTTTATTATTATTATTATTATTATTATTTTTTAATCTATGTAAGATTAAATATCACAGAGGACTTCCCTTTCTGTATAAAGCCTGGGAAAAAAAAAGAAAAAAGAAGAGAACAATCATAATTCTACCATATTTCTCTAGCCTTCTTTTAGTTCATCGAGGAGATTTTTTATAATAGCAGGGATTAAAATGGAGCTTTTTCCGGATCTTCCGGATGATATCGGGTTCGAATGTCTAGTACGTGTCCCATATGATCAATTCCCATCTGTTGCATCCGTGTGCAAGAGTTGGAAACTTGAGATTCAGCTGCCGGGGTTTATGAGCCGAAGGAGAGCTGCCGGCTTCACTCGAAAAGTCATTGTCCTGGCACAAGCTCGGGTTCACCGGACACCAACAACTGGATCCAGGAAGCTTCATGCCACGCCGTCTTACAGGCTTACGCTTTTTGAACCAGAGACGGGTCATTGGACCGAGCTGCCGCCGGTACCTGGATATGCAGACGGATTGCCGATGTTCTGCCAGCTTGTTGGTGTAGGGTTGAACCTGGTGGTGATTGGTGGGTTGAACCCGGTTTCGTGGGAGGCTTCAAATGCTGTTTTTGTATATAGTTTCGTTTCTGCTAGGTGGCGGCGCGGGGCTGACATGCCAGGATGCAGAAGATCATTTTTCGCTTGCGCCTCCGATTATGATCAAACGGTGTTTGTGGCCGGTGGACATGATGAAGAGAAAAATGCGTTGAGGTCAGCCCTGGCATATGACGTGGCAAGCGATCATTGGGCACAATTGCTTGACATGGCATGTGAGCGTGATGAGCCAAAAGGAGTTTTCCATGGTGGGAAGTTCCACGTCATCGGAGGGTACCCCACTGATCTGCAAGGTAGATTCACCACAAGCGCAGAAGCATTTGATGTGTCCACTTGGAAGTGGGACCCAGTCCAGGACAACTTCTTCGAGATTGCCACGTGTCCCAGAACCTGTGCGAGCGGCAATGGAGATGGGAAACTGTTCAGATGCCGAGATGCTGACGTCGTAGTTCTTGAGAATTCCAAGTGGCAAGTTGTGGCAGAGCTTCCCAGAGATGTGAGAAACATAGCTTATGTGACGGCATCTGAGGGGAATTTACTGGTGATGGGCTCCCCTAGATTCTCCGAGCCCCACAAAGCTTACACCTTGGATTTAAAGCGTTACACGTGGACAGAAATTGAGACGCCGGAGAATTTCTCCGGCCATGTTCAGTCGGGCTGCTGTCTGGAAATGTGAGAAATTCTGTAATTAAGAATTGCAATCTGTGATTATAAGTTAAAAAGATATGGGGGGTGGTTGCAGAATGGCTACGTGAGTGTAAAAATAGAGTTTTTGTTTCTGTATCGCCAAGTTTTCAATTTTCTAAGAAGTAGTAGATTGTTTGTTTCTTAACAACGATGGTAGCCTTGCTCATTTCATGTCTCCAGCTGTGAATGTGAACCTGTGATGATGTTTATACCTTTCTTTTCTTATTAACGAATTAGAGACTAGGAAGGGAGGGAACAATATGCATGCGAGGTCAAAATTTTTCATTGAGCATCATTTTCTTATTCCATAAAGAGTATTTGACCATCGCCCCGTAATGAATTGCTTATATAGTTACTCAAGTTTCCATTTTACAAGATATTTTTAGTTATTGTGGCCTTAATCCAACCCGAGACTTCAGAAACCTGTTTGGCGCGTCCAGAGGCATCATGCTCCTAGTTCACGACTGCATTCCCTGTGGTACCAGGTTAAAATAAAAGTAGACAATCGAGAGATTGGTGGGCAGATTGAACACATTGAAGAAAATTTTCACAATCAAAGTAAATGCCTTTGAATTAATGTCAAAGATGTGCTTAGCAGAGTAAGTTTTGTAACTGCTCTTGTACAGATCCACCTGTTGGGCAAAACAGAAATGGGAAAGCAAACTTGCCACTAAACGAAAAATGATACACTCGTTACAACAGCTTGCGTGGCGGGAACTACAATTTTTTTCGAGACTGTAAATGCCTAATCATCAAAATTAAAGAATTTGAAGAGCTCTATGGGATCTGCTATTTGATTCTCATGCAGTTGTACAGAACCTCTCCAAATTTCTTGTACATGTGTTTTTTCAAGTACATTTTCTCCACTCTCTTTCTTCCTTCTGCTCCCATTTGCTGCCTTGCAGATGGATTATCAAGAAAATACTGAATATCTTTTGCAAGAACTTGAGCTCCTGGACGCCCCAAAGGATGGAGAAGGCCTGTTACATTGTGTTCAACAAGTTCTTTCGTGCCTCCAGCATCAGTTCCTAGAACCTGTACCGAAAAAATTGGTGACACAAGATATAAGGACATTTTAGTTTTGTTCGAAGGATTTTAAGACTTGCAAGCAACCATCATCACATAAATTTGAACAGTAGGAATGTATGTTCTGAATAGATCCTAACTGGAACTATCAAACAGGAAATACATTTCCTTTATCCTAAAACTTCCGATCAGGGAAAACAACAGAAAATTTATTTATCCTGAGAAGTGACCAAATAAGGAAAAAAATTAGAAACAGATAAGTAGTATAAGTCACCATTTGGCTAAATTTACTATGTCATAATGAATGGACTATTGTTTTCAATCTACAAAAGGCATAGAAATAAAAAATAAAAACAAAGAAGGATTCATACAGGGAGACCAAATGCCATTGCTTCAATTGTTACTCTTCCAAACGTTTCTCCAAGACCCTGCATATATTTACCAAAAACTAAAGATCAATCTACTCGTGGCATTGTGTAGCAAGCACAAACTCAAAAAAGATACAGTATACTTTTTGAGTGAAATCAATGTAGTATATTGTCCATAGAAAGCCAGTGAATTCATGTTGGCAACAGGAAAAAAAGTAAAAGTAAATCTAAATAAATCTCTACAAATATCCTCTAAAAGAGCTAAACAAGACCAGAAATTTGGGCCAGAGTCCATCTGACATCCCCACCCAACCCAAAACCAGAAGAAAGGGTTCATTTTATCTGAGTAATCATCGAGACATTATTTCTTTATTTTTCTCTTACAGTCAGAAGTGCAGACCTATTGTTATCTGATTTGCTTCGGTTACAAGTAAAAATCCCCTCATTCTAGCTTTGTTTAAACTAAAAGCTGCTTTTAGGTGTTATTGTTTGCTTTTGAGTCTAGCTTTGCTTGTGGTTGAGCTGAAAAACAGTTTAACTCTGAAATAAGACAAAAATGATCTTTCAAACATGGAGATAATCTACCTTAGAGATTTGAAGCAGTCAGTGAGAAACACGTGACTGCTACTTTGTAAGAAGCAGTTTAAACATATAGCAAAATTGTTGATTAAACATTTTAAGGGATAAAATTAGTCAATTAGTCACAAAGATGATAGTCAAATTTATTTATTGGAAATCTGCTGCAACTTTCTTTGGTTTAAAATTGTATGCAAAACACAGATAAGATGAGATGCAGCGATTGATTACCTGTGCATTCATCACATATACATCTGCAGCAGCATAGAGAGATGCAACACGTGTAGTCGCTGGTGTCCATAGTACTGAATTAGACAAGTTTTGGTGCTCAGATAGAAATTTGAGAAGTAATTTGACATAGGCCACCTTATTGCTCTTGGATCCAACTGAACCAATGAGAATCTTAAGTTTCTGGTCCTGCTTTCTTTTGCTCTCAGTCAACAATTGCCCTGTGTTGCCATTGCCATGAAGCATTGTGATGTGATGTCTTTCAAGAGTACCCTTTTTAAGTTTACCTACTTTTGTGGAATGTCTCTTCTGGAGCAGCACCCTTGCTTTAAAATTTTGGCCTCTCTTCGATGAATCTTTGATTATAGAACTGTTGGTAGACAGTTCTTCTTTGACCATTATAAGTGCTGATTCCAAAAGCAAGAACTGACCTTTCCCAGGGTTAATACTACTTAAAGACACCACAAGCATGTCATTATCCGTCAATCCCATCTCTTTCCTAACCAAAGTTCTTAATGACTGTCTCTTTTCAAGCATCTTCTCAGTGCTAAAGGCTGGAGTATTCAGTGAGCAAGAAATACCAGCCACAAAAGCCAGTTCATCATTGACAGAGAGAGGAATTAGTTCAGGTGCAGACTTTAGCTTGATCTTTTCTTCCTCACACCAAGCTAGCCACTGCCTAGACTGCAACTCAGAGAGGAAAATAAGCTTTTTCACATAGCTGAGCACAAGCTTTGCACGATCAAAGTACTCCCGTCTGTTTTCCATGATCCACCAGGCAATTTGACTTGAACCAAGGACAGTATGTTCTCTGTATTTTTCTGAAAGGAAGGTAATACTCATAAATCAAAATTTGACACCAGAACAACTTCAAGCAAATGACTGAAACTTGAATAGACCAAGTGATCAACTTCATGTAAATGCAGAAGGAGTACATTAGCATTAAATAGTACATTATAATGTAAGTGATCAACTTCACACAAATGCAAAAGGAGAGCATCAGCATTACAGAGTATATTACAACAGAAGAGAGGGAAGTACTGACCAATCCATGAAGCAGAAACTGCTGACCCTGCAATAATGAGATCTGTTTTCATGGCAGCTTTGAAACTAAGATCCAATTTGTCCTCAAGCACTTTGATTTTTCTTCTAACAAGCTCTTGCATCAACCCACCCTTTTTGCTAAGAGCAACCACAGAAACAGTTGCACCACAGCTCAAAAGCTCAGTTGCCAACTCCATCATTGCAAGTGGAGCTCCAGTCATTGAAAGCTCATGGAATACTAACACAAACTTTCTAGACCAAACTAGACGTGCAAACTGACCCTTCCGGTCACAGGTTCCAGACCTCTTTTCCGGACCCCATTCCAGTATGCTGTCTTCTATTGAGCCAAATGGTCCTACTAGCATTCCGTAAGTAGAATTAGTCGCAGGAATTTCCTCCTCCTGTATATCAGCATCAGTGTTGTCTGCTTTCACCACCGTTCTATGCTTAACATGAGACTTCTTACGTGAACTACGCCTTGACTTTTTTCCTTTCTTCAAAGATACACTGCGACGAGTTGAATTAGCATTTCCATTCTTGGTCAGGATCACATCTGAGTTTCTGACATTGGACTCATTTTTAGGCACCCTAGATAGATTTGCCAAATAATCATCAGTTTCGGTAAGATCCCTCCGATCCTTTTGCTTTAGCTCAACAATTTCGTCTTTTTCTGTGAGTTCAGTGTTTTCATCACTCCCATTTCCACCAAAAATCCCTTCTTTGTTGTCCCCATGTGCCCACCTAGACTGGACGTAAAATCCAGCATAAGCCCATAAAGTGATCAAAAGCAACCAAAGAACAATCCTGTTATTTCTGACCCATTGAGCATTAATTCCACCACTCCTACCTTCCCTACGTGGAGTACGTCCAGAATTCAATCGCCTAAATGAAGGGGAACCCCTTGGAGTTGACTTTCCAGATAAGGTAGACTTCAATACTCCACCTGGCCTTAACGATGATACTCTTCCATTTGTTTCCTCCATTAAAAGTGAAATTCAACTGAAAACAACACTTCCCAAATCTTCGCAAAACATCACCATTCACGTATACAGTGTCAACCTAATAAACCACAAAATATCCAATAAAGAGATCTAAAATCAGCAAGCCAAGTTTGAGAAAACTAAAACCTTCAATTCCAGACACTCCAAGCTCCAAAAATTAAGTTACAATTTTGAAATAAATAATTGATTTGATCTCTAATTCACAAACCAAAGCATATATATAAAAGTCAAACCATATGCCTATTCTAACAACTCAACAACTCTTTTTTTCCCCTCCATTTGTTTTACTTCTATACAGATTATATTACAGTGATAAGCAGTCAAAACGTGAAAGCAACAACTATTTGTGGATAACTCAGCATTAAAATCTCAGATTCGAACACCAACAGTAATGACATTATGCACAAATCTCCGACATTTTAATTCAAGACAAGACAAAAACAGAGAATGAACCAAAAATTAACAAAAAGAAGTGAAACTGAAACAGTATAACTTACCGAGAGTCACATTTCAAGTGAGAGAAAACGCATTAGGGAGAGTCGACGTTCCCAGTCCCAGCTTGCAAGTAACCAGAAACAGAGCAACGAAGAAGCTACTGTAGCTGCAAAACAAGCAGCAAAAAAAAAATAATAAAAGGAAAAAAAAAATATAAAGTACGAAATTCGATATCCAATAGAAAAAAAATTACAGTATTGAAGAATTCGAGATCGCAATAGGAGATTATACACAGAAATTCAACGAATGCAACTGGCGAATACGAGTATTATTCGTAGTGAAAGTTGAATCATTGTTATAAGCTTTTGTGCAGCTTTTAGAGAGATATAGTAGAAAGGAGCTGTATTACTGGAAAAGAAAATAATTTGTTTTATATAAGCCCACCGCGATCGTACCTACATCAAGATTTATTCTTTGATTCAAAAAGAGAGGCACTCTGGAGAGAGAGAGAGAGAGAGAGAGAGAGTGAGTGAGTTGGTTAAGACTGCAGAGAATGACGAAGAAAATTTTGGTGCGTGTGGAGCAGCACGTGAATTGATTACTAAGACATGATTGCAAGAATTTAGCGACCCATTGTTTAGCTGGTTAATTGCATTTTACAGCCATCTGTACTCTTTGGTCCTCCAAAATGTCAGCTAAATTTTGGGTTCACGGAATGGATAAACATATTTTTACATTTTTATGATATATGAGATATAAAATATATTAAAAATATTTTAATATATTTTAAAAAACATCTATATAAATTCTAAATTGCTTTAGCTATGCTAAGCCATTAACTTTTTTTCGCCATAATAATTTTTCAGTCGTTAAAGGAAATTTTCAAAGTAATTTGCCGACATATCATGACTATTCATGTGAAGTTCATCTTTCCTAATCATGTCACATCATGATTTGAAAAAATTGAATGCACCAAGATAGGATTTTATAAATATGTAATTATTTTGAATATATTAATTATTTTTTTACAATATTAGAGAAGGATTAATTTTTTTTATTTTTTCAATAAATTTAAATCTATAATCAGGATTCGAGGACTGTTGGACAAGGTATTTGTGATTATAAATAAGTAAATTTTTAAATAAAAATAAATTATTTAAATATATTTTTATTTTAAAATTTAAATTTTAAATTTTCTCATCTAAATTCCTCTTACATAATTTTAAAAAAAATTCTTCATATTTTTTCTTCCAAAAAACTTTTTTTATCAAAAAATACCCGTTAAAATTTTTATACATTCTAATATAACTTTTTTCAAATACGTCACACTGTAAACAAACCCTAAGGATCCGTTTGGACAAGGCAATTTTATTTGCAAGTTTGGACAAGGCAATTTTATTTACAAATGGAAAAAATTATATTGAAACGTGTGAAAATTTTAGTGACTATTTGTTGATAGAAAAAGTATTTTGGAGGGAAAAAATAAAGGGAATTTTTTTTTAAAATTATGTGAGAGGAATTTGAGTGGGAAAATTTAAATTCTAAATTTTGAAATAAAAATGTGTTTGGATAATTTGTTTTTGGTTGAGAATTTTTTTATTTGTAAATGAGAATCTTTTGACCAAACGTTGCCTAAATAATCAGCTCAAAGGGCCTAGAATGATTATTAATTCTTCATTTAATTTCACAAAAATTCCGGATAGGCCTACAGAGATGAAAAAGTGGCAAGTCAACATTTGTTTTCTTGCATGCCTTGCTCTTGGTGGGATTCGTAGGGATTCATATGGATATGGGGAGAAGCTGTTACGGCTTATCTTTCTTGCTTTATTTATTTATTTATTTTAGCACTTCTTAAGTGTATGTTTTATTTCTTAAACGTAGTAGTCTGAGAGTCGTTCACAGGATCTCGACGCTAATTTTTATTTTATCTAAAACGATAACAATTTATTCATAAATTTTACTCCCCTAAATCTCTTGGCGGTATTTACATCGAAAGTCCTCTATTTAGAATGAGGGAGACAGAGCTAACGGAGTGAGGAAATGTACTGGCCGGCCGGAGCCCTAATTTTGACGAATCATCGGAGCTAAACAAAGCATGCTGAGTTGTACCGGTCGGATTCTGCCATGGCGGAGATCCGAAGAGTAAAACACCGTAAGTTATTATTTCAATCTTCGAACAATTTTCTTTCCTCGTTAAATAATTACGATTTCGTTGCGTATTCATCGATTCACGCACTTATTTTACTTGATTTTTAATTGTGTTTATATACTTTTATTTAATTTACTAAATCAATTTAGGATAAAGCAACCGAGACCGGTAGTTTGGTCTGAAGTTGTTGCAATTCTTAAGTTCACTTTAGAGTCACATAATCGAATCTATAAACTATCATGGAGTTTCTGCTGTTGGTTAAGGACAAGTTTTCGGCTTAGAAAGGCGGCCTGGTGCGCTAAAAACTTGTTATTGTTGTTAGTTTTTTATGTCTGGCCTTTGTTCCTTGTAGGTTCTGGATTTTGTTTATTTCTGGAACTTTAATTGTTGAAGAATAGTGTGAATGGGTTAGAAAAAGTTCAGAAAGGTTTCCTCAACCCCAAATAAGACCTATCACAGTTTATGCAAATATTTAGAACCTTTTTGATGCTGCCAAAGAAAACAAAATGTTGATTGAAGTTGAGCAGTTGCCAACAATATAGTTTTTGAGTGTGATTCAGTGCACGGACGCAAGAGTGTTTCACAGTGGAAATTTTTTTATGAGTAACGATAAATCCTGCCAAGGAGATGCATGCATATCATTATAAGCCTCTGCTTTTCTGTGTTGATTACAATGGAGCACCATTGGCCTGCAATTTGATTGGTCTAGGGGGTTTTTATCATCTTACGGTTGCATTGAGTAACATAGTACTGTTTGTTTAATTTTATGGGAATTTGTGAAGTAGGATCTCTGTGGACAGGTGATACCCTTATATAAAATGTACACATCTAGATTCCATGGTTGTGATTTTCCACCATGGTTACTGTTAGGTTTTGCTTTCAACTCTTTTTCATATGAAAAGATTTCTGCCTCTCATTCAAGTTGTTTTCTCAATTTTCCAATTTTGAATAACATGTTAGACGGTTAGGTTGTTAGCTGTATGAAGCCTCAAATATATTAGGCTCTAAATAACACAAGCTAAGTTAACTGGTAGTTTGCTTGCTTCATTTTTCTTGGAAAGATAAAAGTTGATTCTGTATTCGTTTTTTTTTTGTTTTAATGCCTAATCTTTAATTTGGATTTTCATTTCTATTTTAAGAACTGAGATTTGAAAGAGAAAGTCAAGAAAAATGTGTGCCATCTAGCTTGCTTCATTTTTTCTGAAAGATAATTTGAGTTGATTCTTTCTTTGCTTTTTTTTGAATGCTTATGCATTTTGGATTTCATATCTATATTTAAGAGCTGAGATAGAAAAAGAAAGTCACAAAAAATGTGCCATCTACCTGTGCAATATATGGCTAATTATTTATTTTTGTCCCCCATTTGTAAACAAACATGGGATGGGAAATGTGTAATACAGATAAATATGGTGGAAAATTGATTTAGAGTTGCACTATAATATAGTTTTCTTAAGGATTGTTTTTAACAGAAGCCTGCATTGCTACTCGTGTACAGATGCCAATTTGTTTGGATCCCTTAGATGGTAGATGCTCCTCTAGTTGGCTGACTGACAAATATCAGTTATTTCATATTGTGGCTCAAATCTTTTGATCAACCATTCTGCAATATAATGGAAATTGTCTGTTGATTCCACATGGACATTTTGTGTTGCTCTTTTTCAGCAATTTAATTACCGATTTCTTTTTGTCATTGTGGTGTGTTTGCTCCAGAGGAGCTACAACATTTTACTCATAACAAGATATCTGATGCACTTTTTTTTGCCTTTCTGAAAGGTCAGACAGAGCAGCCACAGCCTGCAATGCCCTCCAGGTGAAGAATTTCAGCCTGAAGTTGCAATAGTGATAGATCAATTTCTGAGGTGTTTTGCAGCATTAAGCTGTCTTTCAGCCTTTCATCCGTCTTCTATGTTTAACTGGGTATGCTACAGCATAAATCTGGCACTGATATTGGTTCTATACTTGACTTATGGTGATGAAAACTTTCACATTTGGAAAGCTTTTATGTTTGGTTTCTATGTCTATTATAAGTTGCCAAAAATTATTTTTTTAGCAATAATTATATTAACCTTTTTCTATAGAAGAGTTATGCTAGGTGGGCACCTTAATGATGAATACGTCTTTGTTGAGCTTTATTCCAGTGCCTTGCAAAAGGTCTCATGAATCAAGCCTTCTTTCTTCATTTCATCTCGAATGATCCTCAATGATTGCTTGTGATATCTCAAATATAGGTGTCAAGTATGAGTTGGAAGTGGGGGCCTTATCTGAAACTTTTGCATTGACATATTTTGAAATTAGAATTGGGGAGGGGATCATAGTCAGAAAACAGGCTTTAAACCTTTAATAAATATGTTTTCATCTATTTCTCGAGTTGCCCTGTCTTCTAACTCATTGCACTTCTCATTGCAGACCCCTAGCTCCTTCCTTAGTCGAGGTTGCCATAATTTATCTCTTGTTGACTCAAGTTATATTCTGGAATCACAGAGAGCTCTTCAGCCTAAATTTGGTTCAACTCTAATTTATTTCTTGTTGACTCAAGTTATATTCAAGTTCGGCAGTGCATGATCTTTTTCTTCTATGTAAAAATATAGGTTATGATTCTTCTCCATGGAGTGGCTTTTGGTCGTTGAAGTGAAAAACAAGTTTGATTCTGATATGGAGGAGCAGAGCCAAGCAAGTTTGTGGAAACCATTAGAACTGTTTATTCTGAACTGCAGCCATAATACAAATTTGCTGATTGGATGGCTCGCAGTCTATGAATCAACTGAAACCGGGGCTTAAGACCACATGGCTTAGTAATTGAGCTGTGGTTGGCATTCGGCAAAACGCAGAAATTGGGTCATTTCTGTCAATGTCAGTGTGGAAATTGGTACATGTTTGCGAGCCATTTAGCTTGTGTTTTTCCGCCATATTGAGTTTGCGGAGGCCCAATTTAATTTGATAATTCGGCCAAATTTAGATTTATTTTGTCAATGTAATGAGCTTATGGTGAGCAAGCTTTGGGCTAAGGCCTATCTAGGAAATCGCATAATCCTGAAAAATGTTTTATTTCAAAATCTAGGCTTTTTTACGACTAATGAACAGTTAGAGGCCGAATTGTACTTTTGTAAATGGGCCAGTTGTAGGACACAAAGTGGGTGGCCCATAAATGGGCTTGTCACTTATTTTGCCAATATTGGGTCCAGTTATTCGTTTTTGATAGATACTGGGCTGTTGTTGTGCCTAGTCGTTCATAGTTTCGGGCGAGTAATTCACTTTTGTGATACTGGGTTGTGATTGGGCATAGTTGTTCACTTTTTTGAGCTGATATTGGGCCAAGTTGTACATTTTTTGCCAGATACTGGGCTATTATTGGGCGTAACTGTTCACTTTTTGGGCAAATATTGGGCCAGTTAGGCATTTTTTGGTAATACTGGACTATTATTGGGCCTAATGGTTCGCCTATTGGGCCAATATTGGGCCCAGATTAGCATTTTTGGAAGATACTCTGCAGTTGTTGGGCCATACTGTTCACCTTTTGGGCCGCTGTTGGGCCCAGTTATGCAATTTGACAGATATTGGGCTGTTATTGGGCCCTTATTTATTCAACTTAAGAAAGATACTGGGCTGTACTGTTATTGGGTTACTGTTCACTTTGTGGACCCGAAATAGCCCATTACGGGCCCAGTTTTGCATTTTTGGGAGATACTGGTCTGTTATTGGGCCTCTTTGTTCACTTTTTGGGCCAACATTGGGCCAGTTTGGCATTTTTTTGGTAATACTGGACTATAATTGGGCCTATTGGTTCACTTATTGGGCCGATAACGGGCTGTTATTGGGCCCGGTTGTTTACTTTTGGGCCGATATTGGGCCTATTTGTCAACTTTGAAAGATACTGGGCTGTTATTGGGCCTAGTTGTTCATTTTTGGGCCGTTATGGGCTCAGTTATTCATTTTTTTGAATAATTGGGTTGTTATTGGGTTTAGTAGTTCATTTTGTGAGCCCAGTTATTCATTTTTTGGGATAACTGGGTTGATATTGGGCTTAGTTGTTCACTTTTTGGGCCACATATGGTCCAAGTTTTCTTATTTATGTAAACTGAGCACTTATTAGGCCCATAAGCCTTGTTATTCATATTTGGGCCAAGTTAACCCTTTTACGTTATATAATGGGTATTGTTTGTTCTCTTTTTTTTAAATTTTGTTTTGGGCCATCTGAACTGCTACTATAGTTTTTTATAGGCCAACACACAACTTGTTTGGGCCATCTCATTAATTGATCTATTTATATCATAGTAACATAGCCCAAGTCTGGGTTTCGTTAGGTTTTGGTCTTTCGCTAGGCGTTCTGAAAAAACATATTGCAGGCTGCAGCAAAGAAACAATAAAATGTCATGGCATTCTGCTGCGAAAACAAAAACCACTGCCTAATAACACAAACGTCCGAACAAGTATTAATGTTTTTCTCTACCAAGAAAGAATTCATCCACCCAGATGTACCCTCAAAACATCAATACTCTTCCCAATTGTGGTGATAATTTGAACCCCAAAAGAACACTAAAAATATTATCCAATAGAACATAAAACAAAAACTCAAGTCTCACGAAGCAAACAGCTGCTGCACAATAATATCTTGTTCTTTTCCATCATATCCATGAAGAAGCTAGATACACTTCACACACGCTTCATGAAAAAAACCAAGCCACAAGAACCTGAAATCAAAGGGAATGAATAACATTTATCATTTTATTTGCACAGTTAACTGTCAATATAACAACAGAAAGGTCCTCCAGTTCTCCTACCGCATATTAGAACGAGCTACCACCATCAAGCTGCATTGTTTTTCTTTGAATGAAGCAGCATGAGTAGGTTCTGGACACATATATACCTGCAAGGGCAAAAGGGTGCAAATAACATAATATCAAAAGATCAAATAAAAAAGCAGTTAAAATGGTACTTATAGGGGAGCAAGAATAAAATGATCATGGAATTCTTGATGAGATCCATGCGCCAAAAAGAAAACAAATTATATATCAACCACATGAGTGCCTGTGCCTTTTTGAATCTCACATACCTAAATGACATTCTCTCTTGACAACAGAGGATCTAAACACTCGAAAGAGTAAAACAGCAATCTCAGTAACAAATATTAGAGGATGGAACTTCCTGAGACTGAGTCTCTATTGATTGGAGAGTGGACTTAACATAAAAAGAAGATTATGTTGCCGTAACTTCCTTGTCAGTTAATTGATATTGCCCACCAATAAAATGCAAGAAAATGATTTACAGCAGCACATCTGCGATTTTTTTAACCAAAATTTCCACTACTTTAATAATACAGTGCTATGGGGTCTACAAACAGTACAATATACCTGAAAGAGTATACAATCCCAAGTAGCACTGATAATACTTTGTATGAATCCACAGAATAAAGCTAACCAGCTTAAAGCGTATTATACTAAATATTTATTGCAGTACACGCAGCAAAACAATTTTATAGATGACCGGGATTTGAAAAAGCAAAAGCACAACTATTACCTAAAGTACTTCAGAGTACAATGGCAGCCCAAAGTGCACCAGATCAATAACTGAAGAACACAAAGGGCCTGGAAAGAAGCCTGCAGCACCAGAACAGCACTCAGAATCTTGCTACACCCAACAAATGAAAGATTTTGATAGGGGAATATAAACCTTGGTATGCTTATTAAACTAAGTCCGCCTATCGATAACTTCACTGGTCAAACTTCATCTCTGTGTATCTGCATGGAAATGCAACAAATTAAGTATGATAAACAATTCAAAGGGTTCCTAAATGAGCAAGCATGTGCACAGAGAGCACATGCGCGTGTCTTTACACAATGTATAGAGATTTAGCAATAAATGGCAGAGTCTCAGTGTATGCAGGAATAAGAAATTTGGCTCACCTGCGAGGATTCTTTTGCCGCTGACCAAAATCATCATTTGCAACCTCTGAAAAAGCGAATCAGTTATGATTGAAAATCATTTTTTTAAAAATGGTCATCAAATATATAAGCAAAATGGAGGTCCAAACCCCATCCACACAACCCCACCACCCCCCCCCCCCCAAAAAAAAAAAAAACACATCTTACCAGGCCTCTGTGTGTTGTTCCATTCATTACCAGGTTTGTCAGCATTATTTTCTTTGCTGCAAGAAAATAATGGAAATTTTAAAAAGTATAATACCAAGTACTCATTGAGGTTTTTCTAAATAATGCAACAGAAAATCCAGAAAATATTCAAGGAAAAATACTGAAACACCTAACTAGAAAGTAAAAGCACCCACAGGACCATTCAGATGCAGTAGCAACTAAGATTTAGAACTACATCCCAAGTTAGAATTCAGCAGAAAACCAGAAGATATATGGAAACTACTCAAATGGGGACTCTATATTACGTAAAACAGTAAAGATCTTATACTGAAAATCATACTTAAACATCCTCAAGATGGTAGAAGCAGGTCTATATATTATTTAAACTGAGCAAATCACATCATAATGCTACGGTATACTTCTTTTTCCTCTGAGCTAAGGATGGATTGAAAAAAAATCAAATACAGTGAAAACCAACTCAGCATATAATAATAATAAGGTGATGACTGCAGTATAGAAATCTCAGGTTTGAAAATCAAGGAGGTCAGATATTCTACTGACATTGAAGTAGTAGCTGTGGATGATGCCTGTCCAGATGGGCGCATACTGTAGGAACCATCCATAGACATGTATGGAGAACAGTAAGTTGCACCCAGAGCTCCTGCAGCACCAGCCAAAACTGGTAGCCTGAGAATGGTGAGTGATTGTCAGCATCAATACTGCCATAACAGTACTTTTGCACAAAATGCGAAAAAAAAACCTCCTAAAGGAAGAAAGATGGTAAGGGATTGACATGCAACTATAAAACAATCTGAACAATCTACTCCAAAAGCAAACTACGCAACAGTTTGTTCAATAAGGTGCATATAATAGAAAAGTCCTAAAAGATACAGCCATCCTACAGAATAGTGGCAGTTGATTTGCCATCCTATAGAAGTGGCAATTGATTTAGCATTTGCACCGACTTTCACTATTTAGAATGATGTTGTAGTTTACATAAAAGGCCCATGGGTAATTATGATCTCTCACATAGTTCAGAAAACAAAGTCAATAATCATTCAAAAGATAGAAAGATAGGAAAAAAAAAAAAAAAAGATGATTACCAAGTCATTTCAGAGTTTCCTAAGCCGAGTTGGGGCTGGGCAACATATCCAGGAAAAGCCATGCCAACAGCAGGAACTCCAATACCACCAGGATGCTGGCCCCCAAATTGCATAACTGCATATTACGTCAACCAAAGTATTATATGGACGTATAATAAAGCTACCCAAAGCAAAAAACCAATGATATTCACAAACTCAATAGATCCCACTAAATAACAGGACAACAGAACATAGGACAATTATAGATAATTGACAACAATCATGGAACAAACTCTTGAAAATTCAGAGTCTTGCCTGGCAAAAATGCAGGAAAATTTGGATCCCCGTGACCACTACCCAAATTCCCAGAAGCCCCCATCACCTGAGGTCCACCATACAAAAATGATCCCCTTCCGCTACCCTGAGCACTGCCTTTTCCTTTCACCACTAATGCAGCCTTTGACTTGCTTAGTTCTGAAGTAGTTTCCTTTTCTCCAGGTTCAAAAGAACTTTTATTAAGAGCTGCTTTTGGAGGAGAGGAAACTTGAGATCCACTTGCTGGATTCTGAGTAAACTGCTGACCAGAAGCTTGCATAGAAGGTTGTCCTCGGCTCGGAATAGGATTTCTCTTAGCAGCATGTAACTGGGTTGGTGGGGAGATTCTATTCACTTGGTTAGTAGGCCCTGTTGATTGGTAAGACACCTGAGGCAAACTATTTAATCCTCTTCCTTGAGCCCTCAGCTGCAGAGGCTGAGTAGAATTTGTAGATGCAGATCCAGAAGGATATTGCATATTATTTGAAGGCTTTCCAGACACTGTGGAAATTGAATCATCAATGTAAAGTTTATCCATGTTCATAGAATCAACCACAACCTTTGCCCGCTGCACTGCAGTAGATTGTGCTGTAGAAAATTTTTGATCCACAACAGA
Organism: Gynochthodes officinalis; assembly: GCA_020080225.1. Taxonomy (NCBI): domain Eukaryota; kingdom Viridiplantae; phylum Streptophyta; class Magnoliopsida; order Gentianales; family Rubiaceae; genus Gynochthodes; species Gynochthodes officinalis. The sequence goes on along the minus strand of CM034625.1, from coordinate 10,941,928 downwards.
AGGATGAATCCTACGACTAGCAGTCCCTGATTGCACATCCCTCTTCTGTGTCAAAGGGATTTCTTTAGAGGTAGAGGTAGAGGCAGAGGCAGAGGCAGAAGGATAAAATGGAGGAGAAGCCGAATTTAAACTTGATGCAAAAACATGTCTTTTAGCTGGAGCTGCTTCAGATTCCACACTGGAAACAGGTGCAGATACTCTCCCAGAACTAGAATGTGAAGGTTTCTCAGCTGTCTTTCCAGATCTAGCAACAACAGTAAAACGCAAAAGTTTTCCTCCAACATTCCAGAAAGACAAAATCATGGGACTTTACATGCCAAAACAATATTACTCACTGTTGGTTTAGCGTAGAAGGCACTTCGTCGTTATTCTTAAAAGATGGCTGATACCTTCTTGGCCCTCGTCCTCTAACACTCTTGGGATTGTTCTTATTTTGATTATCAGTTGAGTTATAGGATCTTGATCTGTTACCTCGTACAAGCCCCCCTCGTTCTGCACCTCGATTCCTACCACGGCCTTGATACCTCCCTCTAGAAGTCCTCCTACCCTAAAGTTGTTATAATACACAAGAAACAGAAATTATAAGTAAATTAAACCAGAAACCAACACACACACACAATCATCCTCTACAGCATCAGAAATCATTTACCTTGTCAAAATGCCTTTCCTGTAGAGTCAACTCCTCAAACTTGTCATGCCCCCATTTCTTTTCATCTTTTGACTCCCACAATTTTCTACCACCAAAAGTACGCCTAGACAGAACACCAATGTATCCAAAAACCAATTACTTTCCTTAAAAACTTGAAAATAGCATGGATGGAATAGCAAAATCTGATGAAAGGAAGATAAAGTTGGAAATGTACTGATTTTTCATCAATGTGGCAAACACAAACCCAATAAACCTTAGAAGCATCACAAAGTTTAGTAAGCCACTCCATGTATCTAATGAACAACGCACAAAATAAAGGTTAAATGATTGCAACATATCTCAAATGATGCTCAAACAGATGAAATGATCTAAAAAATCTAAGCACAGTGGGTAATGGCTTACACAAGCATTAAAAATGAAGTCATTCCGGGAATCAGCTCCAAACAAAAACAGTTGTGCAAGAACATTTTTAAAAAATTCACTTTACAAAGAGTTTTAAAAGTGACTAACAAAGAGCTAATTGTTAGCTTGAGAACAAATACCTAACCAATCCATAAAAGAAAAAAGAAACAATGTTGAAACAAGTTACCATCATACGTGGCAATGTTATCTTAGTCTGGTTTAAACTTCCAATAAAGCAGCAGATTTAAATTTTAAATCCCAAAAGTTCTAAGAAGGAAGAATCATAATGTATCTTCAAATAAACTCTAATAAAGCTTGTTTAAATTTATCCTCCAAAGAAAACATACCATATGTGTATTAAAAACTTTGCGACACAAATAAACAGTAAAGTGTAACTGAATGAATCCTTGATAGCAAAACAAAAGAAAGCACAAGAGTCAAACTGTGAGTACCTGAATTGTCCTATTGTTTCACATATGATATAATTCTGCTAAGTCAGGATTATCAACATACATGTGAAATTTTAGTATTATACAGCATGATAATATTCTGTAAGTTCACAGGTGCATTAATGCAGATAGTGAAGTAGCATTTTCAACAAGATTGAACTTAAGAAAAGTCGTTCACAAACAGCTCATCCAAAATCAAAAGTTACAATTTATGTCTAAACAAATGAATCAACGTCAACATATGTGAAGAGCTATTAAGCTAACAACCGCAATTGGTAATATACCTGTGTCGCCCACCAGAATTGTCACGAAATCTGTCATCATGCATATAGAAAGCCCCTGCAGTAGGCACAGCATATGGCTCATTTTCTTTCTTCTCCTCCTCCCTCTCTACCTCCTCATCCCTCTGCTGATTCTCATCCGCAATTTCATCAAAATTTCTATCCTCATTGGAAGCATGTAAACTTTCTCTTGGCTTTCTCCCGCCCATGTCCTCAAAACTCTCTTTCCCTCCAATCGCCACCACCTCCTCCTTGGCCACCGCTTCAACTCCCCCAATTTCACCCCTTCTCTCCTCATATGCCTCTTCCAATTCCTCCAGATAATCATCATCCTCGATCAATTCCTCATCCTCTTCCTCCACATAATCCTCCTCCTCCTCCTCCTCCTCTTCTTCATAATCAGCCGCGGCACCTTGACCATCCGATTCAACATCGGAGTCAACGATTCTCCTACGCGGCTTCGTGCTATCTCTCATCTCTCCATTTACCCCATCTCTTCCCTCTTCCTCTTCATCATCGCTCGCCTCTTTCCTCCGCATCTTCAACGACAGCTTCGCCTCCTCCGGATCGCTCTCGTAGTCCAACTCTTCCTCTCTCGCCGCCTCCGCCATGCTTCGATTCTCTAAAAATCCCAATATTTCCTAAATTCACACAACTAACATCCAATTAGAAAATCCAACATCAAACCCCTACCTAAATCGAATTCCGCACAAATTTTAGGTTATTCAAAGGTTATATGACTCGGGAAATTTGAAAAAATTAGGTTAGGACGAGGTTCTCGTTGTTCGTAAACCCTAAATTGTTTCGTCTACTTGGGTGAAAAATCGGAAACAAAAAAAAATGTTGACGATTTTTTCTTTTTCTTTTTCTTTTTGGGATTTATATGAAAAGAGTGCTGCGGGTAATCGTACTTCGTACCAGTCACAAAACAAAACCCCAGAGGGAAGAGGAAAAACAGAAAGAGAAAGACGGTGACGTTTTTGTAAAAGAGCTCTTGTGGGCGTACGGGTATGGGTGCGTGGTACACTCTGCTCCAATTGCCTTTTCTTTTTTTTATTTTTCTCTGTATTTATCCATCCGATTGGTTGTTTGCACCTAATTTTAATAATTTTAATATAAGCCGCTATTAAATTCACCAGCAAGTGAATAACTGTAAATGCATTTTACAATATTTTCAAAATTTTTGCCTATGTACAAAAATTCTGACTTTGTTTGCACAAGGTTTTATTCACAAAGAGTTAATTTTTTTTAAAAAAAAAATAAAATATTTAAACATATTTTTATTTCAAATTTTAAAATTTAAATTTTTTTACTCAAATTCCTCTCACATAAGTTTTAAAAAATTTCACTCTTATTTTTCTCTCAAAAATACTTTTTTGATTTTCATTACCAATAAAATGTATTAAATATATTATATTTTGATTTAAAATTAAAAAAAATAATAATTAAATTTTATATATTTAATGAAGTAATAAATATATTATATTTTATAATAATAGATTTAATTATGCATAATTCTTTTCTTTTTTTTTTAAGGGAACCGACAGAGTATTTAGGCAAAATTTTAGCCTTGTTGGTTCAGTAAACTTTCTACCCAAAATCCAGGTTTAGACAATGGAGGGAAACAAGGAGAATCTAAAAGGTAACCCATGTCCAAACTCAAACAGAGGGCCTACTACCAGTGAAATAACACTCACAGTTACATTCCACGCCCACAAACTTTGCCTTTAATTGGATCGAAACCGTTTGCGACCCACCAGAGGCCTGGCCTTCTCTCTTCACGGCCTCCACATCTCTGGTTGGATCAGCCATCAAAAGTTTTGGCCCTTTTACTTGCTGAAACACAGCAATCCATTTTGGGCTCTAGTAAAAGCAAAAAGTATGTCAACAGTGCGGTTCTTTCTGGACAAATTGGCAAAGTGCTCAAACGGGGCAATAAATAGGGCCGACAAAAAATGTGTAAGGTGGACTTACTGTTGCTACCGCTTGCCTTTTTTTTTTTTGGTTTTCTAAATCACTTACAATATCATACTCTCTCTGTCTTGCAAAAAAAAAAAAAAAAACTACTTTCAAAATTTTTCTTGATTTTAAAAAAAATTCACTTTTAAACCAATTCTTAAAATATCATTACTAATAGTAATAATTATGCATATTCACGATTAAAAAAATAAGAATAAGAATGTAAAATTATACATTTAATAGTACATTAAATGTGTTGTGCCTAATATCTAATAAAAAATTGTACGTGAACCTTTTTTGAGTATGAAAAAAGTATTAATTTGCTTCAACTCCACCTCATAAAAGTAGTGCCTTCAAGCTACCTTTAAATCAATTTCAATTAATTGGGCGTGTCACTTTTGTGTAACATGGTGTTAGATGTTCTTATTTGTCAACTAAAACCATAAAATCCACCACAAAACAACTAACATAATGACACCAAAACTTCATTATAACCCATGCTAATATTGAATGGGCGCAATGTGCAATAGAAAGTAAATAACTATGATGAACCAGAGGGTAAATACCGTAAATTGGCCATCCAATCATTTTTTATTTTTTTTTTGTTGACATTATTCATCACCTCTGGATTTTGGGCTATAGTGTTCTGTGGAAAAGTTAAGTGTTAGCGGATTCGAATATTTCTAAGCAGAGTTTGGACTTAGTGCTAGTCATTTGGGTGTGGAGGAGAAGACATTTCATAGTTGTATTATTATTAGATTAAATCACAAATTTCGTCTTTAATATTTACGCTAAAGTTTTTTTTAATCCACAATATTTTAAATGGTTCTTTTTAATTCACTACTGTCTTTTAGTATGTAAAAACGGGTTTAAAACTACAAATGTTATGAATGTTAAAAACTAAAAAAAACTGTTTGAAAGATCAAATTTATGAATGTTAATGACTAAAAAGAATAGTTTAAAATGTTATGGACTGAAAAAAAAAAAAAAACTTTAGCGCAAATGTTGAGGACGAAATTTGTGCTTTAATCTTATTATTATTAGTTTCCTTTTTGTTGCTTCAACTGTCACTAGATTCACTATGGGTTTTGTTGACAAATTCGGGAGATTGAAAGTAATTAATTGAATCAAATTTCTCGTTTTAGTAAATTATAACGATATATATGCAGCGACTTAATTTAACATATCTGTTATACTACACAGAAATGATCTCATGCTAATACAACTCTATTCAGCGTTCAGAACCATATGTGACTACTTAAGATGGAAACTTATAGGTTTATAGCTCTGCACACAAGTCCTTTAACAAGATACGCCGCAGAAAATAAATTTTTTCTACCAAGTGCTCGAGCAATTTGTAGATATCTTCATAGCTGCATGTACACCAAAAAAAAAAAAAGAGTTAAATTTCGTGTAAGTTAGGGGAACATATTAATTTGGTAAAATCATAAAAATATAAATTTAAAACTATATAAAGGGGAAAAAAGAGAATAAGAGGGATGATCATAATTCGCAACTTACGCAATTCAGTCGCCTCAGATCTTTTCATCAGTCTTATTCTCTTGCAAGATTCCACGAACATCCTGTGAATTTGAATCCATTAACAAAATACTAAACGAAACCCGAAACAAATATTACTAAAATTTAGTAAAAGGGACAAATGTTGCACGCACTTCCATGGAACATCTCCAACTAGCATCCAGTCTCCATCCTTGTCTTCGTAGGTTGGCACATAATATTGCATACCACCACCATTTGCACCGTCCATCAGCATCTTATGATCTACAACACCACCCAAAACAAATTGATCATCATGTATAATATAAATGTCCGAATGTTCCCGTCTCGGGAACACGTTGTACCTAACAATTATTGCCGTCTAATTGATCATACTTACTTATGATTAAGCAGGTAAACATGTCCTCCAATGCAGCTAGAAGCTGTCTGTAGTTATTGTACATCTCCAAGTCAACTTTCCTTAGGTATGGAGCTCCATCGACGGCCACTTTTACATACTTGCTACTCTTGATCATCATGTTCTTTCTCGACGATTTCACAGGTGGCCATCCAACCACTAGTGCCCTGAAATTTACAATGCACGGCTGTACTATAACTACTACCAACTGGCGTGATTGCAACTCATATGCATCATGTTCCATTATGCATGTTGCCTTAACTTTTCTTTGTTTGCAATGTGCATGTATTAAGAGCAAATCACGTGTAATAAGACTTACTTTGCTGGAGGTTCGTTTGTGGTGCTGGAGATTTCATTTGGCGATGGATCATCCTCAAGAAATTTAGAATGAGATGATGTTCCAGAACTCGAAGACCCCAGTGTTAGATCAACATTTTCTAAACAAGCGCGCTTCTTGCTAAAGCTTAATAATCGAGTTTCACCCGGTAAGCATAAACTGAGCTCTGTTTCTTCAAAATTCAGCCCGGATGTGTAGGATTCCGGCGACTCCCTGGACCTTTTCGATGGCATATTTTTTTCTATACGAATTCGAATATTCGTAGGAAAACGGGATTTTGGCTAGGCTCTGCGAGATCAAAAAAGATAGACAATCAATCCTTATTCAAGTTCAAGATGTTACAATTAATTAGAGTGATCAGTACAGGAGACAAGTTACGTACGCGTTTTGGCTTTATCTTATGTGGATCTAGAGGAATATCATAGTAACGTGGACAGCAGATATGGAGATAACCATTAGGAATTTGGCACGTATAATGGAATGAGCGGTTCTGATTTGTGCTTGATTTTTTCTGGTGTGGCGAGGGCTGACTGTACGATTCAAAGTGGTCCTTAGGTTTGGAGTGCTTTCAAATTTGGGTCCCTGTCCTGTCGGCTCGATCCCGTCTCTTCCTTCGAGTGTTCTGTATATCACTTGGAAGAGAGTTTTAATGGACATGTACAAGTTGGGACTTGGGAGGAACACAAATGGACGGAAAGGGAACCTTCCAGAAATTTATTTATTTATTAAATAAACCCTTGTTAGAGGGCTTGAAGCCCCTCCCCTAAGAAATCTACCTTGAAAATCTACCTCGTGACTTGTGAATAGTGATTCGACTCAAAATTTTGTTATTTTAAAAGAATAATATATAAGACGAGGGAAAAAATTATTACTTTTGTACAGTGTTGCTGAGAAAAGTTTTCTAATCTTTACGAAAACAATATTTTCTCAAATTGGTTTTGTATGAATAGTTATTTTAGCTTGAAATAACCATCGAAATGATCTCTCACATATTAGTTAATGAGTTTTTTAGTTTCTTATTTTTAAAACGTTAAAAAATAGTCTATCATATTTTTATAAATGTACTCTTTTGGTCTTCTGTCACTATTCTGTTTTTTTTCCATTATTATTATGTTTATTTTTCATAAATGCACAAGGGCTCATTTGATAGAAAAATTGATAGAATAGTGACAGAACTAAAAGAGTACATTTATGAAATGTAAGAAACTATTTTTTGCATTTTAAAAGTGATATTATTAAAATGATTTTTATTTAAAAATAAAAAATACAAAACTAAATAATTATTCATACACGAAAGTGTTGTTTGAAATATACAGGTATAAATAAAAATACATGGTTAGAATCCAATAAAATATATATAAGAGTTGAACACTTAATTACTAGTTTGAATTCCATTCTATTAGTTCAAAATGTTTTTTTTAATTGGTAGGATCCAGTTTAGTTCATTTATTTGAGAAAAAAAGTGAGATATTACTTACACTCTTAAAGAGATTAAAACCTTAGTCACCATATTTTAAAATAAAAAAAAAAGTACATGAAATTTTCGTATATCTTGTGTTAATCAATATTCGACTCAATAATAATTTTATAATTTTGGTGGTTTTGAGCTATTCTATTGCGTGATTGTGTCCACAAAATTGCTTGGGCAGACAAACTGGTACAACAAGAGTGGGACCTAAATGTTGGGGATTTCAAGGCACGAGTCAACTCGTTGTGAGTCATATGATAGGATAAAGTCCTATAACTTTAAGTAGTGATATATTCATGAAAAATCAATAATTCTTTTGGTAAGTAGTATATATTCTCATGATTTTTGAGATTGTGAGATAAAAACTATTTTAAATAATATAAGATTTATTTTAAATATATAATAAGTACACATTAATTTTTTTTTTTGGTCAGAGTTTTTATTAGTACTACAATTTTAACCAATTGCAAAAGCAAAGAAAAATAAAAAATTTATTTCAAAATATTGCATAATACTGGACTTATAAAAAAAAGAGTACATGAAATTAAATATTCCAATTCTTAATGCTTAAAAAGCTTTAATATTCTAAATTACTTGTTACTAATATTTGCAAAACAAAGGCATTTTTGAAGAGAGAAACTGAGAAAGAAGGTAACTGGACTGGCAACGAAGTACCGAACTGACCGGCCCATCGATTTAGTTAACTGTTTTGGACCAGACGGTCTGGGATCCAAATCTACGTAGACGTGTGGATTGGGTATTACTTGTCCAGTTATCCACTTATATGTTATAGCATAGTTTTTAGAATTCCGATCAAATCTTACGATTTTATATTTATTATATGAATAAAATATAATAAAAATTATTTAAATTTTTTTTTATATTTAAGTAAAATTAAAATTTATTATTATATAAATAACTTAATTAATTTAATCATACTTTTATTAGATTTTAATAATAAATAAATAAATTAGACATAAATACTCTTCAATTGTGACAATAACTGAAATATTGAGAAAATTATATAAAATATTATAAGAAATAAAAATTAAAATAAGATCATTTAATTATAAATTATACATAAATTTTTTACATATCTATTCATATATTGATTAATAATTCATTTAAAAATAATTTATAAATTATATTTTATCAATTTTTTTATGATCTTATTATCTTACGATTCAATCCCATCGATGCGATCTTGTTACTCTAAATCGATTTTATGTAAAATTTCGATCCTATAAAATATGTGCCACAGCTACCTTGACTAAAATTTGTAGGTCAACTTGCTTTAATTGCATCATATCAACTTTATCGGCAAGTGGTCCAAGCACTGAATGGATTTTCCTAAAATTAAGAAACTTTGTTATGAGCCAAATGCATGCAAATCACATGAAGGAACGCAAACATTGCAAATTAAGGGTTGCATCATGCAAGGCAAACACGTTTTTCATTTATGTGTGTTTGGTATTATAACTAGAATTGGTTGAACATGATAACTAATTAAGAGACACGCAGCAGATCTTTTGTCCAAGAATACGTTTAGATTTTGCCTGCCTCAAACCCAAATGCATCGATCGCACAAATTTTGTGTGTTTGGCATGTTAGGCTCTTTTCCTTGAATTTGATCAAAAGCGTCGACTCTACTTTTTCATTGTGTGGCATCGCCTCCTCTCCGTCATATGAATTGTAAAACGGCCTAATTAATCAATCCAGGCGCAAACCTTTTGTGAAAAATTGTGGGTTTGCAGAATTGGCATATGTTTTTTTCCTTTGTGCATGCATGGTTCAGGGTCTAAAATAATTCAAAATCTTTTGACTATTCATAAAAATATCTGAGGAAAAACGTAAGTTGTGTCAGAATGTAAGAGAAGTAGTTAAAGGGTTGAAGCAAGCCACGTAGATTATGGTACATGTCTAAGGGATTGGAATTCTGTAACTGAATTGAAGTAAGAAGTCTATGTATGTTGTATAATGTGCACGTGAAGAAAAATATGTTTGGTAGAAAGCATTCTGGTAATTAATGTCTAGCTACTAACTGGGATACATCATACATGCATGTACATATAGAATTTAAGAGAGAACACGCATGTGAATTGAATATTTAAGTTTTTTGGGTTCAGAATGGGTACTAGATTAGTAGAATATGAGTTAGTTTTAAGACTCTCATCGTGTACATTGGTTTTGGGATCATATTTCATGATCAATATTCAAATCTAAAAAAAATGGGTTGACATTTTTTTTTTTTTTAAAGATTAGTTGATTAAGTTTACAACTGTTTCGCTAATTTAGTTGGGCTCTGTGTTAAATAAGCATAAGCTAAATGCTGCAAATCAATAAATGATAATAAAACAAACTAATTAACATAAAAGAATAAAAGACGGGTTCACAATTATTAGGTATTAGTACCCCTTTTTGTCCCAAAAGAGTAGCTTTAATTTTAAAGCATACAAGATTTAAAAGAAGAAAGTGACAATTAGTTAATCGTAAAGTGAGAGTCAAAATTAGATTTTAGTGACAACGAAAGATATTTCAAATATATTTCCTGTTAATCCGGAAATTGAATTTTTGTACGAGCACAAAAGTTGGCTGATGAAAATATGCGAAAAGGGACACAGATCACACAGTGAATATATAGTACAAAATATGCTAAAAGATTAAAGAAAGGCAAATTATCTTATGCTACTGTACTACATCTCAAACCAAAGTTGCAGTCTAGTGATTCAGACAAATAAGTACTACATGTTTATTGCTTAAGTAATGAAGAACAAAACATAACTTCAACACCAAAAGCGACAAGGACATGTAATTAATTTACTCTAATACTTAAGTAGTTGATAATTGAGTGAAATCATCCATCTTTTGAGGGTGATGTTCCCTTGAAAGATCTCTTTGTACTTCGCAGCCCCATACCATTTGCTTCCGTCCTTTTCATAATCCTCAGCTTCTTACAAGTTTCAATGAACATCCTGCAATTTCATTGATTAAATAGATATTTTAGTGTCATTCTAGATAAGGCTTTCATTATTTTGCTGCATTTGGCATCTACTAGCTAATTGAATATTTAGTAAACATTAATGATTAGAAATTGAAAATCAACAAAGTTGTCGAAAAATGCCTTCTAAGCAAATATGAACGTACATTCGACGGAAAGAATTCGGGAAAATTTAGATAAGCGTCTAGATTAAAAATAATAACAACAATAATAAATCCTTCTGATTCCCTCGTGTTAATTCCATGCAATTGGTAATTACGGAAATCGGCCTACGATGTACTTACGTCCAGGGAACATCTCCCACGAGCATCCAATCTCCATCTTTGTCCTCGTATATTGGAACGTATTCTGAACTGTACCCCTCAACTGTCAATCCAAATGAAAAATATTGGCAAAAAAAATTAGAAACAATAATTATAAGTACATATATACATCAATTAATTAACATAATAAGAACTTAATTGGAATGCTTATATATCCAATTAATCAAATCTTTGGTCGTAATTACCAAGAGGGAACTTTGAAACTGTGAAAAAGAGAGCTCTGTGCATGCATATGATCATTTTTTCAAAAGTTACACACGAATATTGACGGTTTAACCAATATATTTGCTTCTGATATTTTTATAAGTTCATAATACATTTGACATGAGGAAAATTTTAGGTAGAAACCCCAGTGTTTTATTTCCTTCTCTTTGTTGGGAAGTTGCAATTAAATCACGCAGCAACAGAAGTAATAGTCATGGAAATGGAAATAAGTTCAGGGGCTAGGTAGGACTACTTAATACTTACCAGCTCCAAAACAAGAGCCAAAGAGCTTTTCGAGATTCGTCTCGAGATCAGAGTAGTCTTTCTGGGCACTCAAATTAATTTTGCGGAGAAAAGGAGCCCCGTCCATGCTAACTTTAACGTACATTTTTGTTGATTCTTCAGGGTTGAAGCTATTCTTCTTCCGATATGAACACACGGGAGGCCACCCCACCACTGGATTCGCTGCTAATGTTTGAGATTTAGCTTCAACACTGGAGCTTTTACTCTTCCGATCATGATCCTCTTCAATTTGAGAAAAAACCCTTTTCTTCTCATTTTTTTCCTCTGATCGACTAACTCCACCGCCCGGAAGCCCTAGTCTGAGCTCAGTAATTTCCAGACCAAGTCCGTTTGTTGCCATTTCTGTTGATCAATATAGTGGAGGCGAAGACCACTTTTTCCTCTTTTCCTTCTGTTATATATGAATATTGGGAAGGGTTTTGAAGGCGGTTGATACGATTATAGTATTATGAACTCAGTTTTTTTTCATCAAACAGCAAGGTTTATTAATAGTACAGGATGTTTGGAATGGAGGAGAAAGTAGAAGCAATGCCAGGTCAACAGAACTTAATGGTTTGGCCACACGAGATACAATGGTAGGGAAGCGTATGCCACCTAAACATTGGAGAAGCCCAACAAACTGAAATTTTTAGATATGGGCAGATCGCAAAACCATTGATATTTTAATGCTGCTATCATTAATTTTGCGGGTATTAATCCTTTCCTTCTGACATGGTTAAAAGAAACAGTCCATGTGATCTGCCTGATTGAGGGTTGTCAAAAAGATTGTTGGTTTGATCACCATAGGACATGTGTGCAAGCTAGAAAAAATAGTACATTACTAAACGACGGTCATGCAAATCCTCAATGTTAGACCAGGTTAATTAATTGCGAAATTGGAATTCACAAGCAGATCATAAGTCTGAAATTAATGCACATTGTCTTCTATTCAATTGAAAACTTCAGAGGGAATCAATCTCTGGCGTGATGCCCCTCAAGTTTTCTCAAATTAATTAAAAATATCAACTTGTCTAGGTAGTTTAGTGTCTTGGTTCTTATTGCCTCTCCCCACCGAAACCAAGAACGTGCTAAAATGCCAAGTGTTTTCTTGCACCACAACAAGGGAGTATCCAACCCAACTAAACAACAATTGTGTATCACAGAACATGATCATGTAAACCAGTTGGGAAACTAAAACCACAATACACTATGTATATACACAGATTAAAAATCATCTGGATACTATGAGTTCATTGTCTTTTGTTTACTAAATGTTTACAGATTTTAATTCTAAGCCATGCGATATAAAATAATTAAGACTATGTTTTTCCCAGATTAGTTATTACAGCTTAATTAGAAGAGATGATTATTTATTCAAAATTCATAAATTATATGAGAATCACGTTAAAGAATACAAATAATCCATTCATGTGATACCATATGATAAACCACTTGAGAGCAGTACAAAGAGAAGAATCAAAGGGCTTTAACTAACCTAACTAATTGCCAATTGGGGAAAACATTTGATGTGAATAATGCGCTTCACTGAGATGTCTTGATTTTGTTAATTAAAAACTTAAAAGCCCATTCATGCATGCTCTCTCCTTTACATTCAACAATATATAGGGTAGTTAAAACAGTTTCAACACCTAATGCACTTTGATGTACATCTCCTAATGAAGATGGAAAACATTAATAGTGGGTTATCATGCATGGACCACGCGGATTTGTCGAGAAGAATCATATATATATTCGCACCATCATAGTGATCACATAAAAATTCATTAAATCGGAAATCCTTACTACAGGATCTTAACCTTTGTTTTGCATTTTGAACATTCCCAGGCCTAATCAGTCTGTCAGAATAATATTTGGTGCGATCATGATTATAATTAGATTCCCTTCATGAGTTCATTCTACGTGAGTTTGAGTTTGGGACAGATGCAATGCAAATTCATCTGCACTGACTCCTTGCACATGTAGGAACATCATACATTAGTTCATGGAGTGGGGACTGTATAGGAAAATATTCACATCCTTACCTAATTAAATAGTCATTCTTGTACTGATTAAAAATTGACTTTGTGTTTCTCTCCAACCGAGCACATAGGCTTCATTAGGTAGACAGGGAGATAATTACAGCAACATTAAGACCCCAAAAAAGGGTACATATGAAGGAGTTGTCGCCGGGCACTTTGGTTGATTATACTGTCTTGCCTCTTAGGTTGGGGAAAGAATAAAGACATGCCCTTTGAGGTTGTGGACTTTGTGGTTTTCTTTCTCCTGAAGAACAAAAAAATTATTAAAGAGAAAATGGATGTAAAAAACTACAAATAGAAAGCCAACAGTTGATAGGACGTGAAGGTTGGACCAAGCGTACTCCTCCATTGATAAAAAGAGATTCAAAATCCTGCCGATCATAAAAACATTTGGGACCAAATGTGTGTGGACTCATGCGCAAGCGGCGCAAGGTCAGACTCGGTTCAGGGAGTAGGCCCTAAGTATGCATGTGAATATCACGTGAATAAAATTACAGCTAAGTTCGATACACTGTGCCATGCATGCATTACAGCACTCAGCACTCTGCACTCATGCAACTATCTATAAGTGCCTCTATTAGTGGAGAGAGAAAGAGAAGTCGGATCGTGAACACTTGTTATGGTCCTTTGACAAGGTATGAAAAGAACTTTTAGCAATTTTTTGCACACGACGGGGGGGTTAAATTTTCCTAGTGACGCTACGAATTAAATAATTATGGACAAATATGTACAGGAAATATTTCAATCACTTCAGTTCGTACATGATCTTTTCACCCTTTTTCCGACCTCAAGCAAAATAAAATCATAAAAGAAGAACATAGAGAGCTGAAGTTTTGGATGTAACACTCAGGAAATGCAGCCTATTTATTGTTATAAGTATAACACTATGCAAATTAGAATGGGTAATTTAATTTTTTTATGAAAAATTAAAAAAAAAAAGACTGAAAATTTAATCTTACGTTCAACTGTCTGAACGCGTGCGACGGTGAATAAAGCTTGGGAAGACAAGAAGAATAAAGAGGCCGCCCGAAACGAATTGGGCTAAAGCCCGTCCTACTTAGCATTTTGTAATGCCTGATTGCCACCCTGATTATTGAGGGACATCATCATCAGAAACTTGGGCCCATCCTCACCATGCAGTGATAGTGTGGCGATGCCTCTAGCTTTCTTGATAGATGATATTTTTGTTGTAGACATGAGATTGGAAACGTGTATTTAAAGGACTCCATAGAATTAGATATTTGACCAATGGCACGTTTACTGGCAAGTCAAAATCTTCATGCTTGGACCACGTAAGCTGTCAGCCGAACGACTATAGAACGGCATCAATTCGAGCTCAGAGCCTGCAAGCCACCACCACAGATTTTAAATTTGGAAGGACTCTCTTCTACCGAAAACACAAAAAGAGCTGACGCTATAAATTTGTCAGAAGGCAGATCACTGTTGTGAGGGTTGAATGCTTCAACGTGGTGAGGCCGAATTGATAAATCCGTAATCTGCAACTAGGGTTATTTACCTCCATCCATAAATACAGGAAGTCATAAAGACAGGACGAGAATTTACAGACGAGTAACACTAATGATAAATTAAGAATTTCCTTGCTACATATATCAAATGTTGAATTTATGAGTATTTGACAAAATTTTTCTCACATGCAATCGCATTTATACATCAAAAATGGCAATGGAATGGGAAATACAACATGCTATAAAATTGTTCGACTACCAGGAGTATTGATCACTGCTGACATTGACCACAGAGAGAGCGTAATCTTTCAATTCCACGTGAATCTGCTACAATTTAAAAGTGCTTATAAACTTGGCGGCACAAAACCCAGAATTCCTTGCTCAGTAGCTCACCGGCAAATGGTTAATCTAGACTGCTATCTCTATCGTATTACAAGAAGGGAGATTTATGCTCAGTCGAAGGGAAATCAAACCATCATGGGCAGCGGTCAAACTGGGGAAAAATGAAAATCCAGTTTCAAAGCAATAGTAAAACTCCCACAATCCTCACGGAAAACCAGAAAGAATCCCTCTCACTAATTGTCCTCCTTGGAACAGGATGTTCCCTGCCTCAAAAAGAAATTTCAATCACCCGCAGACAGACAACCTTCTTATACCACCAGGTCAGCCAAGCACAGGACAAGACTCGAATATGCAGTTAGAGGACCGGCTCCTTAATACTCCTCCAATTACTCTAGTGTTCCATTGGGAGAATGATCACTATGTAAATTGTCTATACCTGCATTTTCAGAGATCTGATCAATCTGGGGAGAGTTAGATTTTTGCACAGTAGGACTCTTCTTGCCTTCAAAATATGTTGAGATTGGAAAATACTCAGCACACCGTAATTTCCACCCTGCCAAAAATTTAAAAAGGAAACAAAAAATCAATCGAATTCTTTTTTAAACATACGGATGCACATACTGCACTGGCTGTATATTTTCTGAGACATGACAGTTCTATTTTAATCAGAAGACATATCTAAAAGTGACTATTGACAAATCCACCAGAACATAACATGTATCAGGTCATTGATCCAAGAAAGTCAAAAGGCCAATTTGTATCATGTATCAGCTTTGAATTACAGCAAACAACTAAGCAGACAAAATAACTTAACCACAACATAAAAGTACATGTCTTGCGTCCACCAGTAATAAAAAATAAAAAAGCTAATTATATCCAGTGGTCAACTCCAATGTCATAGCAAACAAGATTCAGTGATCAGAAACTGACATCAAAAGTAACCAAAGGAAATGGAAATAAAGACTCACTTGAAGCTGCATCGTGGTCATTGAAAATCTCCCCTAGGAGCTTGTGAACAGAAATACACTCTTTAAGGTTCCATTTCCTTACCAGTCCTAGAGCTCCATTTCTAATTCAGGGAAATATGTACAACTTCAATAATCAATATTATCCACGAAAGCAAAACACCATCAAACAACTTAGACGACAATGTAGAGAAGTTCAGATTGCAAAGTGATACTTACTTTGACACAATTTCATTCGTTGAATCTTCAATCAATTTGATAGCCTCAGCCTTCTTAGTTGGTTCCAAAACAAACAGCATTTCTGCAGCAGCAGCTCTATGCATCAATGAATCTGCAGCACAGGAAACCAGATACAAGATCCAAGTGAATTAAGTTGACAAGCAATGCAATGCATATTTGAAATTGAAACAACAAAAGATAGTCAATGACCTTTATTTTTCTCAAGGAAAAAAGCATTTGCTTCCAAAAGAGATTTCTCAGACAACTGACTACATAGGCAAAAAATAAGGTAAAAGTCAATTTGTCTATAACAGAAGCAGGCAATCGGATAGAAAGAGAAGGAAAAAGAAGGCTTGAAAAGATAAAGGAGTGCCTAAATAAAGGTCGTTCAGCTTCCAGCACATTCCAGATCATTTTTTCGGCATTTTTCACTGGAGCAGGCAGGGATCCAACAGCATTAAAGAACTTTATCTGCAGAAATTATAATTTAATATCATAATTGTAAACTAAGAAGCATCTTCAGAAATCCAAAAAGAAAAATGGATACATAATTATCGCATAAGTTTGAAGAAGAATGCAGTCAAGAAGTTTAACAACTCGTTTGATGTAACATTCACATACCAAACAACGATGGGTATCTGGGTGGTCAGCATCCAACCGAATGAGATTCTTTACTGCCTGCAGAAAAGAAAATTTCTTAATGCATTCAGCCACACACAGCAAATAAGCGAGCAACAAACAAGTATGAATTGGCAGGCGGGACAACACAAAAGTTAAAAGGATAAAGCTCAATGGAAGAGGTCTCTAATACATTACAAAACAGTGTCAAACTAATGGGGAAAATATATATTTTGCCACTCAAATCACAAGAGTCCTCTTAAATTGCCGATGGGAGCAATTTTGAAGCAAGAAAGGCCTTTTCTCTGGATTTCGAAATTCAACGTGACCTACCTGCAAGGCCAGGAGTGTTTTCTGCTTCCTCATATTTACTTCAAAAGAAAACAGGTGAGTCTCCAAGAAATTTGGTGAATACTGCTGAAGACGCTTCAAATACTTGGTTGCCTCCAGTAAAGGATCTTCAACCTACAAAATTACTCAGATGGCAAAATACTGTTCATTAATATTTTCTTCTTCTTGGGTGACCGCTTGTTATTCAAAAACATGAACAGTTAAATTGACATAATTATATTGAAACTCAAAACATTTCATTAACCAGAAGAACTTGAAAGATACAGGAGAAAATACCTGCAATAATTTTTCACCATGTGGATCTGGATCTACTGGTTTTGAGTGGCGCTTCACAGATTTAGAGACACTAGTGGTACTTGATTCCTCATTCTTTATTTCTGCCTCCTAAAACCAATACAAACACTATAAGAGGTATGTACAAGTGAAAAATTTTAACCAGCTATAAAAGAAATGCAGAATACTTTCTTAGCTCGCGCTTCTGCCTTTTTCTGTTTTTGCCTCAGTTTCTTTCTTTGAGAAGGGGGCAGCTTTGACATATCATCATCTTCTTCGGTAGATGACTTAGAAGGAGAATCATACAGCTTTAGATAGCATCTGCGCAAGAAATAAAATGCTCATGAGATGTAGTCAATATGGCAAAAAGTCTAATTGCCTCTACTAGTCTTGCATACAATATGAAGGCCAGAATGTGCTATTAATATGAATGAAAAGCAAAGCACCAAGTATAACAAGGTTCCATCAATGTCAACTTCCAAAACCCATGTAATGCTTAATTTGCACCCCTGAAGCAAAAGCCACATCAACTTATTCTCAAATGATCAGTAAATTAAAGACTGTACTTCTAAAAGTATTACCGGATGGCTCCAGACGCTGCTCTATAAAAATAAGCATGCGCATGTAGCCGATCTTGAAATTTCAACATTTCAACATAAGTGCGGAGAGTCATTTTTCTTAAGCAATAAGCATGGAAATCAAACTGGTCTTCCACAATATCTGCATAATGCTTTTCAACAGCTAAGAATTTCTTCAAGGCTCGTCCTAGGTCGTGTTGGCGAAAGTAACTTTCACCAGATGCAAGTTCATACCTACCAATAAAGAATAAATAACCATAACAAAGGTATCATGAATCCCAAAATACATACGGAAAGATGTATAGTAAGAGATATACCACATGCACTGCATATCATAGAGGTTGTTGTGTTGCTCTCCGTCTTTTGTAAACAATAAAGCTATCTTTTCTGCCATAGAAACCTTCAAAAACATCCAAAATTTAAAGTCTCAAAAAATGAGACTGAGAAAACTGATGATAACATTCAAAATGCAAGGATAAAATTAGCATTTAAAAATGCTAGTACAGTGTTTCCTCTTCTCATGTAGCAAGAAAATACTTTTTATGTCTAAGCTTTTAACCTGATCAGCCTGCAGCATGCGTTTAACACATTCACTGTTAATATAACGATCTGCCAAATCCAAACGCCTAGCTTCATCTGCCATTGCTGCAGCAGCCTCCAAGTCACCAGCATGCTTTAGTATCCTGCTCTGTTGCAGATATAAAACCACATAAGCATGAAGACAAAAACTAAACCAAAAAGAGAAAGGCTCCTAATGGACTCCTACAGATTCTGCCTCCAGAATCAGAAGACAAATCAAGGTAAAATACTGCAATTAATCAACATGACAATATTTAAAGGAGGAGGTTGACTGAAGCAAAAAGCCTTCTTCAGCTTAAGCTGAAAAAAAAATAATCAGAAACATAGAGAAACTTCTTGGCAAATTAGTATTACAGAATTCTAACAAACCTTCCATTAAACCAAGCAACATCTTAAATGGCAAGGATCCGTTTGGACAAGGCATTTCTATTTGCAAATGGAAAAAGTTGTATTGGAATGTGTGAAAATTTTGGTGGGTATTTTTTTTTATAGAAAAAGTATTTTGGAGGGAAAAATAATAGGGAAATTTTTTTAAAATTATGTAAGAGGAATCTAAGTGGGAAAATTTGAATTCTAAATTTTGAAATAAAAATGTGTTTGGATAATTTTTTTTGTTTGAGAATTTTCTTATTTGCAAATAAAAAGAGCTTGTCCAAACGGACCGCAATCTTCTGATCAACAGGATGAAAATATCAACAATGTAGTATATTCTATAAACCACCAAGAAACCAATTACAAATCAGCAGTTCAATCAAGAATTAATGTAGGAGAGAACTGAGAAGCTTATAGCGGAGCATGGGTTGCGAAGGGAACACAAGTTGGGAAAAAAGTATCTACTGAAGGCTGTGCGAAACTGTTGAAGTTGACAATCAAGTACTCTCTCTCTCACACACACACGCACAAATATATATATATATATATATATATATATATATATATATATATATGTAAACACATTGTCATATTCCCATGCTAACATTACACAAACCAACTAAACCAATGCAACTCTAGCAAGCTTTTTCCAAGTTAGTCATAATCAACTGCCAGCTTTTTTCCGTCAAGCTGTAACCTATCGGTCAGCCAATGCTTATTTTTTCCTACATTGAGATTGTCAAAACCTCAATGTCAAAACCCTCCCCTAAAGAAGACATTCTAAACACATCACAAATTCATTCCCTTCTTAATCCTTTGTGCTTGGCTTGTTCATGAAGCTTCCTAATATGGCATTTCTTGGCAGCTTCACAAGCAGACCTAAATGAGTTAATCTGATGAGATACGAAAGAAGCTTTCTAATATGGTTTTCTAATGGCTTTTTATTCAGTATGAGATAGGAAAGAAAACTGAAACGTTCGGAATAAACGAAGTAAATCTGATCAAACGCTGACAGTTATTGGGAATGAAACCAGACAACAATGCCAATAATGAGCAATGAAAACATGAACATCAAAACCACAGCTATGCCCAAAAAGACATACCTTGACTGAGTATGCATCAATAGCAGTTGGAGTATGTTCTAAAGCCTCATCAATTTTTTCCAAAGCAAGGTCATACTGACAGCGTCTGTCAAAATGCTGCAATAATGAAGCTTCTTAGGAATTTTACAGAAAAGTTTATATATGACAGAAAGAACGTAAGATGGGAAGAAAATCATATGTGACCTGAGACAAATAAAACAAGGTCCACAGTAGGGTTGTAGGTGGCTCTATCACCGAGCTGCATGCAAGAGAAAGCACAAACATGAGGATAAATGCAAAAAGACAACATACCAGATGTAAGCCTGATTTATACATGTCAAGTATCAACACCAGTCAAAAGAAACCAATCAGCATAAAATTTAAGTCTCCATAAGAAATGGTTGTAATGCTGTTGACATAAGGTTCACAAAATCTCTCCATTGTCAACTCCTTTATACATTCCAGAAACAAATTGAAAACAATAATAGAAAAAATCTACAGCAGCCCTGACACCATCAGTGTTAAATGTGCCGAACAGTAGATCTATCCGCTATGTATACCATATATAATGTACACATAGTTATTAAAGGCTCAAGGCGCACCTAGGCGCATAGGGGTCCTGGAGCCTAGGCGCAAGGCGCAAGCGCGCGCCTGAGCGACATTAGGCGCACTATGAAAAAAAAAAATTTAAATAATATTTTAGGCATTCATACTTATACTTCCTAAAAGAAACTACTTAAAAGTCTCAATATAACTATATAAGCCAACTAAGTAGCATAATCTCCAAAACTTAAAATTCTAAAAACTTTCTCATAAATTCAACTAAGTAGCATAAATTCCACCTTTTGTTACTTTCTCACAGAAATCACAAACTATATCATTTTTGTTATTTGGATTTTGCAAAAGAACATACTTCCAACAAGGATCCTTTCTAGAACTATCACAACTAGTACTTTCCATACTTATGAAAATAAAAAGAAGAGGGCGCCGGCTGCAGAAAAGAAGAAAAAGCAAAGGAAAAAAAAAAGAAGAGGAGCAGGACTGGTCAGCAGAAAAGGAGAAAAAGCAAAGGAAAAAAAACAGAAAAAAAATAGAAGAAAAGGAGCAGGACTGGTCTGCAGAAAAGGAGAAAAAAAACAGAAAAAAAACAGAAGAAAAAGAGCAGGACTGTCTGCAGAAAAGGAGAAAAAAAACAGGAAAAAAACAGAAGAAAAGGAGCAGGACTGGTCTGCAGAAAAGGAGAAAAAGCAAAGGAGAAGAGCAGGAAGAAGAAAAAGAAAGCACAGTCTGCAGAAAAGGAGAAAAAGCAAAGGAGAAGAGCAGGAAGAAGAAAAGGAAAGCACGGGGAGAGAAGAAAAGAAAGAGCGGGGAGAGAAGAGCTTATCTGGTTGGCGCCCAATTTTCTGTCTGCAGCCTTCTTCTTCTTTTCTTTTTTTTTTTCCAAAACCCTAATGTCTTGAAGGCGCTCCAGGCACGTGCCTGGAGCCTGAGTGAAGGCGCGCGCCTGAGCGACATCGCCCGCTTTTTGATCTGCAAGGCGCAAGAGACTTGCACCATACTAGAGGGGCGCCTCAAAGCGCGCCTTTAATAACTATGAATGTACATAGTAATAATGCCTCTTAAATATATTTTTCAAGCAAAAAATTAATTTAAAGGTTAATCAGCAGATCTCAGGACTTCAATCCCTGGGACAAGAAGTAATCAACAGGATTATGGGTTCACCATTTGGCTACAAAAAACATACTCACAAATTCACAGCACATTATAATGCCAACTATGATGACCTGAGAACTTTTTATTTGCAACAAGTATGGAAAGCCATAAAACCAAGAATAATCCACTGGTTGTAACAAAGAAGGATGCCCCAAAAACATTAAGCAGACCAAATTAAACTACAATACACTCTTGAATTGAAGAATTTTTTGTCTCAGTAGCGATGCCAAGTCTAATGCCAAGGCACTGCTATCTCATACAACGCTCTGAAAGTATTCCTAAAAGCTCAACATGGAAAAAACAATGGTGCACGTGGCTTGAATTTCAGTAACAAATCAAAAAATTAGAAGTAAAACACAAAACTGGAAGTAAAACACAAAAAATGTGCAGAGCCATAATCGAATAGAGATGCCCAGGTATCAGAAGAAATGCAGCAGCCGCTCAAGGCAACGTAAAAACTTTGAATTTCAATACCTGTCAGGGAACAGACATGTAGTCTTAAGAGAATGCTCCAATTCAAGGATTACATTTTCCAGAATATCTGCCTGCACAAGAATACAAGTACCGATTTGATGTTAAAAATCAAATTAAGAATAATATAGATAATACTTCTTTCCCAACAGGTGGACAGATTATAAAGTAAACCTACCTTTCCAGGATGATCATAGAGAGGTGAAAGATCAGAAAATAATGAAGGAACCCCCTACAAATGCATTATAGAAGGCAGATAAGCTTCACAACCAAGATATGGTAAAGGTCAAAAGCTTTGCTCCACCAAGGAGAGGAAAGGTTTACGAGTCAAACTAACTAAGAATATATTTCCATACCTTTGTTAACAGAGATCTAATATATTTCTCCACTGCTTTTTGGAACTTTTCACCAGTAAGAAAATCCAGTGGGATCCTCTGGCAAATGAAAATGATCATCAACAAAACTGGCTCAGTAGATTCAATGCATTCTTGGAATTAAACATAAAACCCAGCCAAATGGGAAACAATCAATCTGAAAACAGTCAATTTCCACAACATTGAAGCAACAACCACAGTTGCGACCAATTAACTACATTCACCAGGCCACAGGCACAAATATAAAGTGGTGAAACTTTCAAGTTCATTCAGCCAGGTTTACAGAAAGTAAGTTCTTTTCCAATATTACAGAATGATCCAGATTTATCTTTATGGCAAAAGGGCCAGGAAACAACAAAAAGGGGAGAAGGAAAGTATATGTAACCTTAACAGCAGATGACTTATTATATTGTTGAGCGAGTGATGCATACAAAGCTTCTAAATGACCAATCTCATCTGAGGAGTAATGGCCATTTTCTGAAAAAAGCCCCATGCATCTTTGTAACCCTTCATAATATCTGGAGTGCAGAAAGGTACCAAAAAGAGCATCAGTGTAAAGTTTTAAGAAATATTAAGTGACAGTATACTAGTATGCTATTCTCTAAGTAAAATGTCATTCATCTGGACTAGAAGAAAATTCAAAGAGAGACCAGTGTTAGACAAAGAGGGTACAAAAAAAGTACCTGTAATTGTCAGGATTCAAAGAAAGCAGAACTTGATACAATTTTTCACCTTCTTCTAAGCGACCAAGCTTCTCAAGAAGGGAAACTTCTTGTTCCTTATAGGCTAGTCTATCAACCTATAAACTCAATCATAGAGGACAATCAACTTTGCAGGTCTAAGTAGAGTTCTAATGCTCAGTGCATTCTACAAGATGAGAATATCATACATACTTACAATTTTGGATTCTTTCTTTCGCAACTCCTCAAGAGCCCTCTCAAAAAGCCCACACTCCTCAAGTAAAGATATCTGAGTAAAGATATTTCGTGCATAAGAACACCCAATTAAAGATACTACACCATGTAGGCAAAACTGCCAAAGATACCGAAAAAGCAAGGCGTGCATCAACACTATAGTTGCTCATAACAACATGTGGAAAACACACGGTCAGGAATAGTGTCAAAATTACATGGGCTTGCAAAAAGATGTTTTGTGAAATATTAGGACCAAGTTACACTCCCTAATCTGCAACATACCCTAACATCAGAATTTCAACACTAATGTCAAAAATCATCAAGTATCATACAGTTCTATGTTACACGTGGAAAATCACCACAAAGCTCTGCACCCATAGAATACTCAACTCTCCCAACTTATGGCCTACTGCATACAAAGTTGAGTTGACAAGTACCCTACTGTGATTCAATCAAAAGTACAAAATCACTATGAAATCCAACAAAGAAAATAATCAATCACAGCATGTGAAGCTAAGTAACTAAGACCATTACAAAATAAAAAGTGTGCAATATACAAGAATAATTACCAGAACAAAAACCCTCACCAGCATCTAGTTCAGCATTGCATTCACTTTCAAAGACAAAGTTTAAATTTTAACAAGTTTATGGAGATCTTGTTTTGTTGAATTTGGCAATAATGACTAACAAGTTTGGACATGAGTTTGCATCATATAAATACAAATTCATACATTTCACACATGGGGAAGCAAAAACAATTTGCAGCAAGCATAAGCTATTACCTTGTACAAAAGCATTTCCCCATGCTCACACCGCTCATTATCTGGTGGATGATCTTCATCTAGAGTACCTTCATATGCTTGAAGGATATCTATGGCTTTTGATAAACTAATAAACAAAAACAAGAAACTACTTAAAATGCCAAAAATTATAAAAATAAAAAATAAACAATCGTTGGCACCAAATTTAGCACTAGCAAGTATATACATGCAACTGGATTTGCACCCATAAAAGATTAGGAAAGATGACATCAGACTCTACTAACTTTGAAGAGACCAAAATCCAGCTTCATTTCATATACATAGAGCCTTTCAATCATACAGAGTAAATATTAGATCAAGATTCCCACCAATTCAACGTGCTGCAGGCGGAGGGCAAAAAATTTACATACATTGTTCTTGAGCAAACCTCTTCTCAGTAGACTTTGCAATCAAAGAATTATCACATTACAAACTAGGATTACTGAATAATAGAGTAGCCATACACAGCAACTTTATGTCATATAATCCACAAAAAGCATGTGCACACACGGAGATCATGTAACATGTGCTGAATGGCGAGTTAGAGACAAATGCTGGTTTCAGATCAAACACTCAAGAGGTTCAAATACCTCATGATAAAATTCCTACAGGCGTCTATTAAAGGGCAATGTTTGGATACTAGAGTTACCTTCTTGAGCATGTTTGGATGCTAGAATAACCTTCTTGAGCATGTGAAAATCTTATGGACTTGTGTGCTCAAACTAACATCTAGTGTACAGAAAAGTGGTAGATTCAGTATGATAACTATTTGAAAGAAAAACCTACCAGGTTAACGGACAACTGCAGTCACCCTTCTAATAAAACAAAAGATCAGAATTTACAAATTTAACAAAATGCTTCCACCAAAAATAAATAGTCTAAATCTAAATCCAAAACAACATGCTCAACTAACCAGGTAAAACACACAAAACACAAGAATTTCTAGTCATACCAATATCTGATAAAACATATGCACAGTCATAATTCAAATTTGGAATGTGAGAACATGCCAGATGAAGGACCATGTGACTTTTGTTCCTTGCAGATTTATAATATTTTAATGAATCATGTATATAGCACAAAACTACTTGTTATATTCTGAATCCCATCAAGAAAGAGGAGGCAATGACAATAAAGAATCACAAGGCAAGTGAAACTCGAGATTGCTTATAATTCTCTACAACAAAGAGAGTACAGTCAAATTTCAAAAACCAACTATACTTTGAGTTTAAATGTTGGGCAACGGCAAAGCCAATCCAGTTCATGCGGTGGTTTGGTTTTAAAGTCAACAGTTGTTGTCTTGTCTCAACAAACCCATCCAAGTCGCGCATTTGTGCCTGTAAGAAGAGTAGAAATTTTCAGAATCGATTCCAATAGCGCAATAAATTAGAAAATAATACAGTGTCATATGCACACACATTCTCCTTAAATTCCTATGAAAAGACCTACTAATTTATTACTTTTGTCCAAATCAAATAACATCACAATAGCACAAGGACTCCAGCAGATAAATAAAGTTCAACACAACCTAATATCACAGGATAAAGTCAAGAATCAACAGCAGAGGTATTAAGCAAGGTTTTTCCTGCAATTGAAATTCATAAAATTGCTTTGTCTGATTCAGAGACAGAAAAAAAATTTTAAAAAAAAAAGAAAAAGGAAAGAAAGATAGCAGGATAAAAGAAAAATCCTCTAAGCAAGAGAAATACCTTTATATAAAGCTTTTCCAATGTTACTTTAGCAGTAGAAATCACGGTTTTGAATCGTAGGAAAGATGCTACAATATTCCAAAACTCAAGGAAAAAGAAAATAGAAAAATAAAACGTATAAATAAATAAATAAATGGGGTGTGAGGTGAGGGCATAACAAAACCAAAAGCCCCATAAATACTGCATCCCAGTGAATAGATTTAGTGAGTCAAACATCAAATTCTTGTAACTGGCTTTCCCATAAAATAAACTCAATTTAGTAAGGTTTGCTCTAGTTGTTATTGTGGTATAAGTAGGGGGAAATGTTGCAAATTATTAACATTGTGCAATAAAATTTTAACAAAAGATATTCCTTTACTACAAGTTAGAATCAAAACTTTGAAGACACATCACTTAATGAGACCCACTTACAAGGATTTATCAAGAACTATGATGAAAACTTCATCACAGACTTCATTAATCATTATTCATATTATACTTGTCAAAGAGACTTGTCTAGGATTTGTTATAGCAAACCAATCACAAGACATTGCTTCACAATCAAAATAGGCCAATTTATCTGAGATAGATTAATCAGAACTGTACCCAAAAAATTCACTATTTTCAAGATATAATATGTTATCATTGTTCTCTTTTCACCTCAAATAAAGGTTATCCCTTTTTTAGACTCACTCAGCTGCAACTAGGACGGGACATTTGATTCAGAAACTTGTGGCTTTTAAAGTGTTTTGCAAGTCAAAACTTTTAAACACTCTTTTAACCCCAGATAGTCAAAATCAGGAAGGAAATGTGAACCATGGTCCACGCAGCTTTGATAGAGGAGAAGCTATCAAATGATATATAACATCACAGATCTAGCTATACTTGCAATGGCTAGAGCTTTAATGGACCTCAAGGGCTAAAAGAGAAGATTGTTGTATATTTTCGCCTCAAAGTTATGTATATTCACTTGCAAACTAACCATATGGCAATCAAGCAAACCAAAAATGACACAACTAATTAATGGATAACAATGCTACTACCAAAATAAAGGAATCTATAGATGCAACAGATACATTAAGGCTGAAGACACAAATTTCTTGAGATAGTATCAGAATTATCTCTTTCAAATTCAATAAAGGCAAAATGGTTCCCCAAGATCCAACTCTAAAAACCATGCCATAGTGCCAAATACAGGCCAACTAAAAATATACCATTTCTGGAATTAATGATGCAAAATATTCAAACAAATGGTAAGAGCACATGTATCACTTCTACCTGTAAAAGAGACAGGTCCCTTAGTATTTCAAGGTTGTCAGGGTCAATCTTAAGGGCATTACGGTAGCATTTAATTGCTTCTCTATATTCTCTGTCGGACCGGTATAGAAGACCATAAACATGCCAACAAACATGACTCTTAAGGTCATTCTGCAAAAATTCAAACAGAGGCTCAGCTCATGGTACATTTCCATACAACATCAAACACACAAAAATAAAAGTCACCAACAACTAAATATTCATCCTGAAAGTTTATGGAATCCATATGCAACCTTCAAACCTAGGCGAACAAGTTCATAGGCTTCTGCTTTGCGGTCCATGCAATTGAATGACAACCCTTTCATCGCAAGGGTTTCTGGTAACAACAGAAGACAAATGGTCATGAAAGCATGGAAGAAAAACTCAAAAGCAAATATTGACACCAACATCCTTATGAAAGATCAACATATCAAGAAAAAGAATCTATTGTGGTAGATCTTCAACTTACAGAAATTAAAATGTCTAAGCTATCAAATATAAAGTTAACAAGAGATTTCTTTGGAATAATAAATCAGAAGTCCATACATAAATTGTGCATGATCAAAAAGATAACCAAATAATCACTCATTTCACTCCCAAAGAACCAATAAATTACAATTATTTACTTGGGCCTCACCAAACCAATAAAGACTCTCAAATGATTCTCAGGGGGAAAAAAATGCAGTATAATAAATTAAACCTTTTGTCCATGTGAGCTGAGAACAGACAAGGATCAGAAAAGCTTTCAGATTTTCCCAATTAAAGACTTTAGAAATGTAATGACGTTAACATTATGCTCAATCTGGAGAGCTATATGCTAAAAGAATAACACATATTTGGAAAATGATTGGAAAATAAGTTCATAGGTTATGGCAATTACCCACGGTATCGAACATATATGCTTCTTATTTTGCAACTTTTGTGCTTTCCAACTTCTAGACAAAATAAAAATCACATGAATATCTAATCTACCTTCATAAAATAGTTCTTCTTGAAGAGCAAAACACTTCACATCTGAATTATTGTTTGTTGCCAATATTGAAACAGATTCAGAAGATGACGAAATCAGGAGAGAAAAAAAAAAGCCCATGCACGTTTGTCCTTATCAAAAAATCTATCTAAATCACCAAAATCCCAGGGAACAAGTATGGGAATCTAAGCTATAAATTTGACATCAGACAACATCAAAATAAGGATTTTTTTTTTCTTTTTCTTTTTTTTTTTTTTGTGGGGGGTTGGGGGGCAAGGGTTGTGGGCGTGGAGAGAAAGTCAGTATACTTGGAGAAGCCCATCATTGCAAGGATAGAGGGAATCACAAAACAAATTACCCATACCAATTTACATCACTACACAAGGACAGATTGAAAATCACAAAACAAATTACCCATACCAATTTACATCACTACACAAGGAGCCTACTAGTAAAAGACGAAAAACATTTGTCATACCTCCATGATTAGGAAACTTCTTCAAAATAGTGTCTGCTGCTTTCACCCCTTTCTTATACTGCTTTGATTCGTAGGATTTCTGCATCAATAGTGCAATAAAAAGTCAAATCTTAATTTAATGGTATTGATGCAAAAGCATAACAAAAGAAAAGTAAACAATAGGCAAGCAAAGATTTGAAAATATGAAGCTTGGGGGTGTTCATCCATTCCAATATTGTCTGAGACAGGAGGAACAAGGCGTGCATTATAAACTATAGATTGATATCACAGGAAGTGTTATAGTGATTAATGCAAATTCTTCAGCCTCTTCTTTAAGAGCACAAAACAAAATATGCATAGGTGTACCACATAAGTCTCCAAAACAAATTCTAAATAAGAGTGAAACTAAAGAATCGTATAAATTCTAAACCCACTTCTATTCATCATCTTGCTAAATAATCGCACAACCCATATAAAATAATTCAATGCAATAATCAAATTACAACATTATGAGGAATAACACATCCTTGCATAGAAATAATGCCAAGCACTTTATGACGCTAAGCAATAATTCTATCCAAAATCAATGAATATGTTTCAAACTGAACAACAAACTAGAGTGAAAGAAGGAAGGCTATACAAGCTCCTTCAACTATGTTGTAACTTAATTGCCTAAATAGGAATAAACCTAATATCGAGCAGGCCTAAGCTTATATTACAGGATTCAAAAAGCTTATATGACAATGCAACCTTATAATGTTTTGATGAATATGACAATGCAACCTTATAATGTTTTGATGAATATGACAATGCAACATTGCAATACATCTCTTTGCAGCATACAAAACCCTCTCTAACCACAAGTCTTAAATTACATCACCTTAAATAGAATCCAACCAATATTAAAAAGGAAAAGATCACAGAAAAAGCAAATAACAACCAAAATACAATTTTCACTGCCTTCCCTTCCTATTACTAGTTTCCAACTAAAGAATCAGTAATAGTTTCTGTCATTATACAAAATTTCGTTGTCAGCAACTAACCATCAGTTTGTGCCAAACTTTTTCTCCCTATAAATCCAATCAAACCAACATTTCATTTTAGAAATTTTTTTTAAATTCTAAAAAAAAAAAATCCTCTACGCATTGCATGGATAAGTACAATCTGAAAAGCAATTTTCTACACAGTTTACTTTTGATCGCCCATTATTCACATTAGGAATGCTATCAACCAGCAAATTTTTATAATTTGCTACTATACATTTCAATAGGCATCTTTCCTACAAAACCTGTAGATTAAGCATGGGCTTCATAGCTGAAAAAGAAATTTCCTGAGTCAATCCAAAATGCAGTTTCCAATAATAATTGAATTCCATGCAGTTCGAGACAACGGTCATAAACAGTAATAAAAGTTATCTGTATATACAATGCTAAAAAAATCCAAAAAAATAATAATAATCTGCATAAGTTTCAAGCATTCACCACCAACAGATGTATGTAATCCGAATTCATCAGTTTGTACATCTTCCGAGACAAAAGAATCACTAAGTTAATCAAAATGCAGATGCAGCTTGCAAAAAGATCTAAACTTCAAACAGTTCTGTAACTCTTTGTGGTATAACGTATTTCAATAAAAGACAAAGAAGTGACACAAACGCAATAAATAAAGTAAATCATACAAAAAAAAATCAGTACAAAATCAGACTCTATTAGCATAACTTCAGAAGCAAACATGCCGCCACTTCAATTACAGTACCAAACTGCAAAATGCAGCTGAAAATAAGATCTACAGTTCGCGCAGTTCACTAACTCTGCATTCAAGAATAAGGCCCCATCGAAGACAAAGAAGTTATAAAAGTTCTTCGCAAATACACGAAAAAGAAGACGCGAACTAGTCAAACAATCAGCAAGACGCATAAAATCTAGGGTTTTGGAAGTGAAAAATCTCTTAAAAACACTTCACAAAGAATATTCAGTAAATTGAAGAAGGGAAAACGTAATCGGAAACACTTACAACAATCTGTTTGAAGAGGTTGGCCTCCTTCGGAGGCAGCGAGCCGCCCATTCTGTAGGACAAAGAGACAAGCTTCTAGAGAGAGAAAGTGGGCAAAGAAAAAAAAAATGGCGAGAAATAGATTGAATAAAAGTAGAAGGTGGCGTATCTAAAGGTCTCCGGCAGGAAGAACTAAAAGAAACGTGTGTGTAAACTGCGGGTGGAGTTGTAGGGTGGCGTTTATCTACTGCAACCCTACTCAAAGAGAGAGACAACGCGGAGCAAGCAAACGAGTAGTAGTACTGGCTGCTAAAGCTAAACCCCTCGAGGGTTTTTACGTAATTCTAGCTTTTTCTATCTATTTATTTAAACTACTTTAATCCTTTTCAATGGTTGGGTTGCACATACAAAAGATTTTAACCGTGCAGTTTTCAATTCTCCAATTGTTTCTTTTTCTAATTAGATATTCTATCCATCATAAAAAAATAATTTTAATTTTTTTCCAAAAAAATAATTTTATATGAAATTCTTATTACAATACATAATTCAAATAAAAAATTTAAAATACAAATTATATATTTAATTATGTATTGAATTTAAATTAAAAACTAGTAGTAATCAAAATTTGATTTTTTTTTTTTTTTTTAGATGGAGGGACTAACGCACCGTGGATGAAATTTCTGTTCAAACAAGTTAATGTTCAAGTAGAAAAATTTTGAGTGTTTTGAGATAGAGGGAGTAAGTTATCATGGCTGAAACTTTTGTACAAACATGTTAATGTTTGAGTAGAAAAATTATGAGTGTAAGTGCAAATGTTTGAATAATGAACTAGAACGCCATGTTCTTGAGTTTGCCTTGTTTGTATTTGCTTCTGATGACTCAAATTGAGCATATTACAATTTAAGGTATAAACTCTAGTAAGGCATATATAGACAGTGTAGTAATTATGAAATAAAATATAAACAAAACACGTTTCAAAACTAATGTTTCAATATTTTTATAGTTTTAATAGAAACTCAATTGGATGTGAGTTATTTGGTTTCTCATATTCATTAAAAATACTAATTGATAATAAAGGGAATAGATGTTAATTATGATGAAAATTTATTGGGTGGGTTATAAATATCTATGAGTTTAAATGTGAATGGTTAAATGAGTAATTATTGAGTAATATTGAATAGTTAGTGATAATAATTTAATAAAAAAAATTAACTTAATGATATTTAATTTGGAACATTTAGTAACTTTTGATTGAGAATTTATTGGATAATTAAGTGAAATCTCATCGAAACTCAATAATAGCATTTAATTTAAATCCCTATGAATAATGAAATTACTCATTTTTAATATATACTAATCCACCAAATATTTAAAATTAATAGATATTTAATTACCCATTCTCATTAATTTCCCACCTACCCAATTCCCACCTATAATTAAAAGTAAAAAAGTATTTTGGAAAGCTTTTTAAAACAATGTCTACAATATTGATCATGGTTCTTCTCTGAAACTAAACACAATTGTTCAACTGCCGAATTATACCAACAAGAACGAGTAGTGCAAGTGCAATGTTGAAAGCCAATATGCTATTCCAAAACCTTATTCATGGCTACATTTTGATGGATATGATGGCAAGAATCTGTGTAGAGTTATTGCGAGACAGCAAGCATTTCAGTTATCCACGGACCACCGCAACTTCATATTCTTGTGTTGCACCAAAGGAAGACGGCACGGGTAAAGATGGCATCACAAATAAAAGGAACAGTTGGAACAATATCACATCCTTCATACAAGAGTAAAAAATCAGCACATCTAGGAGGCAGAAGCTTTGATATTATGTAAAAGCTTGGTCTGTTTCCTCTTCTGCCTGCAAAGATTTCTTTGGTGACTGAAGCTGAATCACCCCAGTGCAGTCAATCTTTATTAGCTCGTAAATGACTTGATATTAGCGGACTGGTTACTTTACGGAGACATGTTAACCAAACAACCAAAAGATCAGTCGGATATAAGATTGGCATTTCATTCCACCACTAAAAGTTTGATGATAATGTGGAAGATAACACAATTGTTATTCGAACCAGAGACAATTTAATGCAGAGCCAGTTATTGTCTTTTCCGCCATAATTGTTGAGGTTATTAGCTAATTGGCACGTGTATTGGATTGCCAGAAATTCGCTTCTGAATGCTGCGTATGACTCGAGGAAAGAGCACCCCATATGCGACCACATTGGAAAATTTGCCGTCCGAAAGAACAAAATCGCCTTTACATGATTATGATCGAGATTCATAATTATGCTCCATTCACAAATAGAATGCAGTTAGCTGTGGAGTATTATTTGATAATGGGTATATTGCACTACTTTTCGTCCTTCAGAGATCAAATAAATAGCTAGATTGAGATACTGCATGCGACATAAACAAGTGCCAACAACAATTTGACCAGCATAGCTATTATTGGATGGCCAAAATCCCCCCTCAAAAAGCTAATGCCCAGCAAACAGTTGAGGATCCTTTCTGCATCTTTATTTCTTCATCTCACCATTCATGGTCACAGTGCCCACTTGCAATTATAATTTGATTTTCGGACATCTCTCTGCAACTGTAGAAATCTAGCACAATAAAACCAGCCAATACAAAAAGCTCACCAATCAGTGTGCGAATAATACATGGCAGAAAAAGGATTTATTCATTGAAAGCTGTATGTAGCAAAAGAAAGTAGTAATATTTCTCTCTTTCCAGAGATAAAGTGTTCCTACCATAACTTCAAGAACTGGAGTAACAAAGCAAAGGCTGATTGAGAATACACATTTCTACAATTTAATGAAGACGGAGGCAAAGCTTCTCTGGGACATTGATTTAACTTCGTTTTTTTTTTTTTTTTGCCCCTTTTTAAGAAGCAGGGAAGTTAATTAGGCCGAAAGCTGGGGAACTACCCTGGATAGTTGAGCATAGGAACGGACATTCTTGTAGGGATCTGCTGCATTAAAAAGCTCTCTTTGCTACTGTCTATCACATACGAATAGCCAGGAATTGTGCAATTTTTGCTGGAACTTCTGTGAATCCTGTGGGCTTGGTAAATGGCATGGCCTTATATGTTCCTGCTGCTTTAGCTTCTTGAGGAGGTGTAACAAGAAAAGGATCAACTGGGAATCATGTGGTGCGTTGGTACCCTTATCTTGTAGTTGTTTTATTGGAGTGTGGCTTGGTAACCTTTACAGTTCATCAAATAAAAGCTTTTAGTTTTGCCTCAAAAAAATGTAGATGATGGATTCAAAGAAAAACTACCTTCGAACATAGCTTCTCGAGTCGAAATTAATATAGTGTTAGGAAGTCGGAAGGTTTAACCAAAATCTGGACGTGTTATAACATATATAATGAAAAAGCAGGTTTACGCAGAGAATAAAGTAACTCGTTCTTTGTTTCGTAACTGTTTGTTTCTGGGGTTAAGGAAAGAATGATGCACTGAACAAAATCCGGGTTAAGGAAAGAATGACGCACTGAACAAAATCAATAAACAATAAACCCCTAATTGCTCTAAAGAATGACGCGAAAAGACCAGTAATTTCATTTATGCAATTGCAGAGTAACGCTTTACTGGAAACAATAAACAAAATCAAACTTTGAGGCAAAATTAATACAGAAAATTACTTACAGACTTACGGTGGCATACAGCGTTCAAATGGGGAAGGGCAGCTTGCATAAATTCTGGAATTACAAGTACTTCAACTTGTCATTTGTCAACCCCATATATTGAAATGTACAAAAAGAGTACCTGTAATCGTCGTCACAAGATAAAAGAATCACACACAATCCACGAGAAACTTGTAACTATGGACACAATTATAAGATTGGGCTAAACCTAAAGAAATTGAAAAAGTTTCCACTATATCAAATGAACGAAGTTTCCCACTGCTATAAGATTGAATCCGACGTTTGAACCCAGTTAATGACTTGATGGAAGATCTGGTGAACAGCAAAAACTGCTCTGTTTTAATGATAGAACTTTAAATGATTGTTTGAATAGTGAACAGTTAAAATTCCTCATCAGAACAATGTTACAATATTTATTTTTACGTGTCAAACCATCTTTTCTCCACCAAAATATTTATATTTACTTATCAGATTATCATTTTCACCAAAGTAGTAATGTACTACTGTAACAGCAGAGCGCAAAGATTTGGCGGTAATCATGAGTCAATTACGGCAAAGTTTTCTGCCGACACAGATTTGCCATCTGTAATGGTAGTAATGCTGAGTAATATGGAACTTGGAAGTTACTTCTTTCATCAATTACGTGGGCACTAAATTCGAGTGATTCAATTCTGGAAATCTTATTACCCTCCAAACCTTCCATATTTTTCTCTGCACAAAGAATTACCTCCCCTATATTTTAGACTTCGTAGTGTTTTTTCTTGGACTACCTTAAGACTCCTTCTTCACCCATTAACGAAAATTTTCAATCTTTCAGTAGGCTATCGCGGATTACAGGATTTCGATTCCTCCAGATACTTGTGTTATCTGTTTGAAAGATAGCAATTTTACATGCAAAGATAGGGACTTTGCTCTTAAAGATTGGATTTTTACATTTTGTTGGTTCTACATCGCAGGATTGGTATCTTGGAGCAAAATGTCGACATTGGTTGCAGAAATCAACCTTCAGAATGAAGAGGTAAATAAATCTTTGAGCCCCAAAATTGGATGTGATTCAATTCCTAGGAATTTGATTAATGTGACTGCTATTAAGGACAATGCTGTTAAACCCCCATTGAAGATCTTCATCGGGTATGATCCCCGTGAGGACATTGCTTATGAAGTTTGTCGTTATTCATTGCTTAAAAGATCTTCCATCCCAATTGAGATCACCCCCATCAAGCAATCTGAATTGAGGGAAAAGGGTCTTTATTGGAGGGAAAGAGGGAAATTGGAGAGCACCGAGTTTTCATTTTCTCGGTTTTTGACCCCTCATTTATCCGATTACGAGGGTTGGGCCATGTTTGTCGATTGTGATTTTCTTTACCTTCGTGATATAAAGGAATTAACTGATCTGATTGATGATAAATTTGCCATAATGTGTGTACAACATGATTATACCCCTAAAGAAACAACAAAGATGGATGGAGCTGTGCAGACTGTTTATCCGAGGAAGAATTGGTCTTCCATGGTTCTGTACAATTGTGGGCACCCTAAAAATAAGGTCTTGACTCCTGAGGTTGTGAACTCTCAGTCTGGGGCATTTCTCCATAGGTTTCAGTGGTTGGAAGATGATGAGATTGGGGGGATTCCATTTGTCTGGAATTTTCTTGTGGGGCATAACAGAGTTGTTGATGCAGATTCGAGCACATTTCCTAAGGCAATACATTATACTTCAGGAGGGCCATGGTTTGAGGCATGGAAGGACTGTGAATTTGCAGAATTGTGGTTGAATGAGCTTGAGGAGTATAAGAAGGCAAAGGCAAAGAAGGTGGATAACTGATATATAGATTAAAATGGTTAAACATTTTATTCGATATCTTGTTGGGATAATTTGGTTGGTTGATATTTGGTTTCGTAATTGCTCTTAGAAGTTGCTCCTGTTCTGGAGTAGCAGCATTAATAGGTAACATGCGTTCTGGCTTGTGCCATTTTGATGTATTATTCACATTGGTCAGTTTGTGGCTGTTTCTTGTGATACAGCCCTCAGTAGCCAACTCTATTTCTCTTTTGTTTTTTGCCATTGTGCAGTGGACAGGTTATTTTGTGTTTCTGCCCTTTCATTTTCTAGATGGATTGAGACTGCTTTTGTTGTTTCTTCATTTGCTCATTATCTCTGTTGTAGATCCTTGTGTTAGTTTGCTGACTCTGTTCATGTCACTTTAGTTCCGAGTAACTTATCAAAAGTATCTAAATATTTGCCTCCCTGACTACTCTGATTTCATAATAGTGATACTACCTCTGCAAGGCCCCAATCCATTCTCGAAATTAACAGTTTAATTGCATGAAGTTGTTTGTTACTTATTCCTGTGCACTTTTACAAGGAGAACTTTTGCTCTCTTTGGTTGTTGCATGTAATTTCTTAACATCAGTTACACTGTTACAGGCAGGGGATATCAGTCCTGATTTGCCCCAGTGTGCTGCTGTTAGAATTGGCAAATATGGATTGATTTACTTATGCACAATCACTATTCCTGATGCCACTTTCTTTTTCCCGCTTTCTTGATTGATCGGAGCTTATTTGCTCTCCTATTGCTAAAAGTCCTCGAGTATTAATCATCTTATCCCAATTAGTTGGAGTCAAATGCTGATATATTTACTTTCAGCATATTTCGCTCTTTGATGAACTCTTTGCTTTCACTTTTCATTCCATTTTACCACAAAAACTTTATTCCTAGGAAGGAAAGAAGTCATTGGTTGTTAAGACTATTTACACTAGAATGCAGTCAAATCCTCACTCAACAGATATATTCTGTCAGAGTATCCATGAATCAGCTGAGTGAGTAGTTGCTAGTAAAATGGAACGACAGTATATACTCCTTGTACAAATCACGTGTAACATGTACCACAGGCAAAGACTTGGTGATAATGCTAAATTAATGGAGAATGAGGTGCTGCTTTGTTTGTTTTTTTCAAGGAAATCAAAGTCAAGTTAGAAACACTCGAGGTGCTGCTTTTATGGCATTCAGTAGTGGGGGCAAAGGGGGCGTAGGTAGGTACTGGGGGCTGCGTGGCCTTCGTGGGAAAAAAAAATATAAAAAAACTTTAGCTAAGATAAGGTTGTCAATGTGTTATTCGCATCTTTCTAGAAGGGACGAGTTAATTTTGAAGTGAATGATAGAGCAATTATCGGATGAAGATAAAATTGCTGCCTGATTTGATTTGACCTGACCATTACTTACCTCAAATAGCGTATTTGCATATATTAAAGAAAGTTGTTGACTGAATTTTCAAGTTGTTTTAGTAACACCAGAAAATGATTACACAGGTTTCCTTTTTTCAGCTGAGAGTTCACAAACGCAATTTACCATTGGCTCAGTGATTGATGTATGTTTCTTTACATCCAATCTCCGGTCTTCTTATTGAAGTCTTTGTACAAACAAAATCCCTTCAAGCAACCCGTTTCTCCACTTGCACAAGTATCAGATCAGATCATGTTTTTTTGCTAGAAGATT
This sequence comes from Gynochthodes officinalis, assembly GCA_020080225.1. NCBI lineage: Eukaryota > Viridiplantae > Streptophyta > Magnoliopsida > Gentianales > Rubiaceae > Gynochthodes > Gynochthodes officinalis. The sequence goes on along the minus strand of CM034625.1, from coordinate 10,903,957 downwards.
TTTGAACAAAATTTTCAATCAAGAATTGATGCAGAAAGCGCAGTGGCTATTCAAGTTTGGCTTCTTCCTAAATTCTAATGACCTAACTTCTTCTTCTTTTTTTTTTTATGGTGCTAAATATTACTTAAAAGCCAATGTACATCATGATAAAAAAAATACCCTATCCTGCGCCAAATTATGCGCCTTACTAACTTCAGCTCTAAGAATCTGTGCTTGATTAATATATATGTAACCTGTCTTTGGACTTGAGCAAGTAATTAAAGGATGAATGATTGGACGCACAGGTTGCGTGTAAATTGGCCTTCCTCCAAAAGAGACTTTTACCCGTGTAGCAATTTTTTCTCAAGCCAGAAAAGAGCAAGTGCAATGAATTACTGTAAATTAGGTTTAGATAATGAGATGGGGTCTGGAAGTTCAATATTCAATTTGCTAATTCATGACTAAAGGGAATAAAATAACATTTATTTCTTCGTGCAGTTTTGTCAAATCAGATAGAATTGTGTGGAGGGGAAAGAGACGTTCATAGCTGGAAGGCTGGTGAGGGTGTTTAATTTGTGAGAGCTAAGACTGAGAGGCATATACTAAAGCATCTTTATCCAATAAGCAAATCCATGCTGCAGGGAAGTCACGTTATAAAATAAGCAGCCAGTGTACAATAATTGCCTTCACTCCCCACTCTTAAAGCTCTCTAAATTCAAGTTGCTGTACTCTTGTAGCACGTACAACAAAACCACAGCCAGCGAAGTGAAAGGAAAAGATGGACGCCCCGGCTTCCGAACAGATGTCTTATACGGATCATGTCAAACGTCGACACGAGGAAAAAGGATGCCTCTATGCTTGGTCCGTCTTTCTTTCTTTTCGATAATACTAATATTATTGCCAGTGTTTGTGTGTATCTTATTGTTTTGTTTCGAGGTACAAGGTAGTTCTATTAGTAAATTTAATATTGATTCATGTGTTTTAAATCCTGTACAACGATCGATGCCCAGTTTGTTCGCGGCGTGTTGCTGTTTCTGCTGCTATGAAACCTGCGAGGGCTGCTTGGACATTATCTGCTGCAAATGTTTTTAAATTTGTGTTGATTTGAGCTCTGTCAGACAAAGAATGCCTTGGTCTTAATTGTCAGAGCTACTTTTAGCTTCATTGGTTTGGTTCGGTTTGGAGGCGAGACTTTAATCGGTCTCAAACTCTCAGGTGTAAAATTGGTTTAATTAGTCTCAAACTCAGACTCAGGTGTGTAAAGTTGTCAGATTGAATAAATGTTATAATTGAATTTTCTTTTTATGTTTATGGGCGTAATTTGTCTCCGCATGAAACAAAAACGAACGAATGAATATGGCATCGTTTCTTAGCAAGAAACGAACAGAGATTTCAGCTCTTCCATGCTCTGCTCTCTGAGGTCAACTCTGCTGCAACAGCCTAATTTACATATTTTTGAAACCAAAAATGGTGAATATTACGTTACACTTGCCAGGCTGATCCAAAGAATGAAATCCTAAGCACCATTCATATCTAGCAACCAAGGATGGGATTTCTTCCTTCGTCAATCTCGATAAGCAGGACATGCTTTGGGTCAGAACCCTTTGGTCCTTCAGAGTAAAGTGTCGGCAGGTAAGCCTTGTACGCGGGCAAATATCTCGACACAAAATCCATAACCTGTAGAGAACAGCAAGAGAAGAAAAAGCTATTTAATAAATATCAGATGGCAACGTTGCCTATGTAAATCATCAAATTATGGCAGGATGAACCACACCTCTTCATCCGACATGCCAGGCTTTCCATCGGCCCTCATAGCAATCTCAGCCTGCAAATAATTACGATCATTATAGCCCAAAAAAGGGGAAAAAAAATCTGGCTTCCTAATGGAGACTGACTAAATCGTTGATTCACCTGCAACCGCCACAGGTACACGTACTTTGGGTCTTCAATCTTGATAATTATCCATGAATTTACAAACTTGTCCCACACATCATAATATGCTTCCAAATTCTTATTCACTATCTCCAGCTGTAAAATCAAATTCATGTTGACCATTATATAGCTTTGTAAAAGCTAACATGAGGAGATGACAAAATTAAGTGAAGGAATAACATTGCATGCATTACCTGAGGGTCAACAGCTTTGACGGTCATAGGTGAAAGGGGTTTAAAACCAAGCATCCAACCCTCAAACAGGATAGCCTCACAGATTACAAAGGGAAACAATGAAGAACACAGAACTCAAAACCACATTTCATAACGAAAGAAAAACAAAACATAGCCTTGTCTACATGCAAAAAGAAAGTCATTAGACAAGTTGCTGAATGACAAAGCTCAATTGAAGATCCCCTTACCGTTAGTGGGCCTTCAACTTCTGGCCATGTTGAAGGATCAGCTCTGTCACCTCTACCATTATATGCAGACTGCCAAGCCAAGAAACATATTGGCAGTTAAGATGCCAAAATTATCAATGAGATTTAAGGGGGAAAAAACTTGAAAATGACAGCAACTTACCTTCTCATATCGAGGGACCTTCATTTTCATACCTGAGAAGTTCAAAGCAAACTAAATTCTAGTTTTAGTTAGCAATCAGTGAGAAAAGGATAATGGTGTTGGACAATCTTACCTTCTTTGGTCAATTTGCATAGGGCTGTTAATGTCTCAACAGAGAATGGAAGATCATGACTTCCAGCATTTCCACGAAACTGATGCGAAAAATAATGCTCTCAGTAAATTCTTTCAGCACTCTCTGTCTCTCTCATTAAGGATAGATAAAACAAAAACAAATTAATACTTTTCAGTTTATTTACCTCTAAAAGCGCATTCCCTGGATTGCTTTCTCGAAGTTTTGCCTGAAAATAAATTACAATTAAACTAGTGGTTGAAAACATTAGCAGAAATGCAAACAAAAAGTCCGGAAATAAGCATCACGAATCCCACAGACATTACCTGATCTTTCGCCGTTAAATAGAAGTCATCAATGGATAATGTTACAGTCTTCCTGAAAGTCAACATATTACAAGAGTTATAAACTCTGTCTCCTTGCTTATTTAAAGAACTTAGATGGCACAAATTCAACAGATATCAACATACTGCAGTCTACCTCCCAGTGATACGAAAAAGATAATCTAGTGCAAAGACAAGTGTTGTCTTCCCACATCCTTGTGGTGCACTAAAACCAATCTGCATTACAATAAGATAACAGCCTCGTCAGGTTCTATTGCATTCTGGTTATCCACGGTACAATACAGTGAAACATCCAGTTACAGAATTGCATTTCACTTTGACTTCAAAACCTCAAGTTATCATTTATTCTTTTTAAATTAATTAATATTTCCTTGAGTTGATCATAGAGAAGAAAGAGAGCTGATGCAACAATATAAGGTTACTTATGTACCACCAGAGGAGGGATATCTTCCCCTTCCTTAAACCTTGACATATGTTGTGAAATTTCCTCTTCACACCAAAGGAAAACTGGAACATAATAGTGAAAGATTCGAACTTTTTGAGGTTCTGTAAGATACAGCTCATCCAGTTGAAACAATCTACACAATTTTGAGCCATACAGCAACCACTTGTCAATGCCTTCTGCCACCTTTTCTGAAGTTAAACCCACTTTGTCTAGAAGTGGCCCTGAGCATATGAAGTCATAGAGATCGTTCACAGCAGAAATTTCAGCTGGTGTTGTAGGAAAGAATGAGTGTAATGGGACTTGCCCATCGCCATTGTGAACAACATTGTCACCATAGGCAGAATTGTCTTGCATCCAAGAACTTTGACTACCTGTGTGAATGATATCACTATTCCATGAACAGAATTTTCACTTATCAACATTTGGAATAGAAAGTTTAAGTGCAAATTTGTCTTTGTTTACTTGAATTGCTTCAAATAGGGCCATGAACATGATAATTGTAAATCCAATAGCAAAAAAAAAAAAAAAACTCAAGGTACTCTCCATCTTAAATTTAAACACATGAATGGGGACCAATTCTCAAAAGGAACTAGCAAGTATGAAATGGAAAGTCCAGAAGGATTCTAAGAAATCTATGCAATTATTGAATCAGAAAAAGAGAAATGAATAATTCCTGCAAACTAACAAAATAATTGCAGGTTCCTTATCAAATCCAATGAATAAAATATCACCGACTACCAGTGTGAGGACTTCAATATTTTTTGTATTATTATTTTCTTGTTCTTGAAAAAGATATAGTTCTCTGAACTTGGAAGTGCTCTGAAATCATTTTCACAAGGGACAATATAAGGAGGAGAAAAAAAGTTTATACAATATGCAGTATTATCTGCATTAAGAATTAAGCATAAGTACCCTTCGTTTAACAACCACAAGGTGGCCACAACCTAATTGAAGCACTCAATGGTAAGATGCGGACAGAATTAGTTATGCTGGATTCTGCGAGGGAGCTGAATCTAAGTTAGACTCTGGTTAGAATGAAAAATATGAAAATCAATAGTTGAAAGAAGTTAAATTAGCATTTTTCGGTTACATTCCACAAAAGGGAAACCCAGCCTTTTGAAGGCAAAGAATAAATTATTGAATACCCAATAAGGGGCATTCCCCAGCAGATTATAATTGCTTTACTTCTTTCGGATTTATACTTTGGGATGCACAGCCAACATTGTACTGATTACTGACATTCGATGATTGCAAACTACCTTCGGTGCCAGTTTAGAATAAAAATCATGATGGATTACAAAAAAAGGTGACAAAACCAATCAAGAAGCATACAAAGTCAAGAGCAGTAACGGGAGCTACAAATATCGACCATTTTTTTTTCATTGGAATAGATAAATTCCCCAACTTTTTATTTAATCAATGTGTGAAAAAATCTTTCACCAACGTGCCAAAACTACTCATGATTTTGCAACAATAATACGGAGAGCTTAAAATAAAGTTTTACCGCTCCAATTGATTCTATATCTTGGAAACAACTAATTCGTCACAATGAACAAAGAAACTCTCCAAATCCATCTCAGACTCAATACTGAAACAAGCAAATTTTCAAACATGTATGAGCAAAGGCTCGCGACAAAAAAAATGATAAATTCCGTGAAAGAAGCTATGCAGAAATCAACACTCTGCCTGAAAATTCCCCTTGTTGCGCCGGCAACAAAAACATAATAAAAAAGAATAGAATGATTAAACTTTACCTGATGAATTTGAGGATTTGTGCAGTATTTGGGAAGGAAAAGAACACAGCTTTGCTTTGACTTTGGGTAGTTTCGTTCTTGCCAGAGTAGCCCATTTGCTTAAACTTAAGTGATTGATATTGTTAAAAGATTTAAAAATTGAGTTAGTGTTTAACTTGCAATGAAAGTCTGATGAGGAAGATGATGTCAGCTGCATTGTTTTTGTGGGTTGCAATAATATATTCGTAGCCGCCATTGTCGTACTTATCTGCATATTTCTCCCTCTGCAGATGTGGGAGAATCTATGGCAGTGGAACTACAACCAACCTTGTACGTATGGCAAGTGAAGTCTGGATTAGATTTTCGAAGCTTGCTGCCTGGGACGCGTCCTCTTGCAAACTAGTACAAATCGTGTGAAAGTACTTACATGTCCTGCTCCAAAAATAAATTTTCTCTTTTGCTTTCTTCATGAAAGGAATTATGGAAGTCAACTTTTTTTTTTTCCCATATATTTTGAGTTTTGCCACAAATACAAACTGACAAAATTATACTAACAATTTTAGGAAAGGTCGATCAGGTCTTTTAATCTCTGTAATACCAGTTTGGGCAAGAAAAACAAAAACCATCCAAGTTCCTCAATATTTTTCTTGTCAACAAGATCATGGCTTTAAGTTCCCAAACTTACAGTAACTTTGTCCGTATGAACTATAAAACATGGCGCATTTCGAAACCAACATTCATGAGACTGTTCAACTAGTTATTACTGACGTTAGTAACACGAAGTATTTTCCATCAAGAGACAAGTGAAAGAATTTCAATCTTATTTACATTCTTTAACGGCAACTTACTACAACAGATCACTAACATAACTGTTGTTGAAGACAATCTAACTCATACTACCCCAAAAAAATCCCAAAATACCATGCTCAACTCTTGTTGTTGGAAGCAATCTATCTGGTATTACAGCCAAAAAATCGCAATATTACATGCTCAGCTTTGGACTGAACAAAATTCCAAAGTGATGTTCAACGGATATATTGCAGAAGTTGGTGACTTGGTGAGAAGATACATGCAAAACAACTGTGCAAGGTAAACCAAAATCGGATGTGTTTGAAGAATTGGACTATATGTAGCAGAGCCGGTATAGTATATATTCATCTGCGAAACATATCTGTGCAATAAGGGACACAGTATTCTTTCATAGATCACAGCACCAGCCATGTCATGTTTGGAAGAGCGTGTCAAGAAGAACAGGTGAAGCCAAAACAGCAACGCGTTTATACTGTAATTGAAAAAGAAAGTCGCATCAAAAGTCAAAACTATGAATATACTCTTTAAGGGATGAAACAATGCATATTGAAGTCATTCCCCACGTGAAATCACCAACAAAAATAAATTGAAGGGTGTTTTAGCTACTGTCTATAGCATGTTCTAACCTCATATTGACTGTACTTTGCACGTAATGCTTTTGCAGGACAAGACTTATCCAACTGAATAAGTTGCAATGCAGAAACAGCTGGTATTAGATCTGACGCCTTGTATTTGGTATAGTATGTCAACGTTGCATTCTGTCATAAGTAATATTTTCCAATAGGAAAATGAGGCAAGTTGATCAAATTAAATAAAGCGGGACAAGATGCTAAGGGAACAAACCCATGGGTGGCCTGATTGTGTCAATGTCCATCTGGCAAGGAATATTGCTGATGCAGCAATAATAGAAGGAAGGAACTTCAGGAGACCATAATGAACCAATGTCAACTCCGTAAGATACTTGGCCAAAAACATGAGCTTAAGATGTGAGTCCTGATGACAGAACAACATTCGGAACAGAACCTTAGCCGTTCCACCAGTCTATGTATGCATTTCTTAAGCAACTTTCATCCAATAACATAAAACAAAGCTTGGACATATATAATATTGTAATGCATTATCAGGATGCTACCTCTGTTGCCTCATAAGAAGATTTTGCGGCACGTAGAAATCTCCTGTTAGCAATCACAATAAAAGGGGAACTCACTGAGATGTCAGATTGCCAATACATTCGAGTAGAAAATAGAACTAAGAATTACCTGAGAAAAGTTTCTGCAGTTGGAACTGATAGTCGAAAATCCAATCTGTTCAAGACTTGGCTCTCCAGCTCTAGTATCTGCAAGTTTACTTCGATCAGAAGCTTCAGTTAAGCTCAAACTATTCGTAAGAGATTAGCAAAGAGGTTACTGAGCTCCAACCAAGAAAGTTTTCGGAAATAACTCTATTTACTAATCTCTTTTCTGTAAAATCAAGTTCCTGAAGAAAAACTTTGCATGGTTATACAGTGGAATTATCTTCATTTTATTGCAACTGGAACTCTTCGGACTTACATCACAAGTCTAAAGGACTAGATATGAAGACTTTTACTAACAGAATACTCTTATTATAAACTTCTTACTTTTCAGTTTCCTTGAGTGGCCTAGCTTCCCGACTGCTTAAATTTATTGGAATGAGTTATTGGTAATTCATAATCTCATACGGTCATACCTCATGTTTGGTAAATGCATCATCTGTGATGAAACACAATTTGTCCACGCGTAGCGCACAAATTTCTTCAAATTTCCTTGAAGAACAATAGAATGACAATGAGATGCATGCATTGTAATGAAACCAGAAAATCCTTTTCTAAAAATGTCAGATGCAAGTAGCCATCTCTACTTGAATAACCGATGTGCATAGAGCACAATTTTTACAATGGATAGGAAGAAAGTACGAAAACAAAATTTGGGAATGGAAGAGAAAATCTAGATTGAGGAATGCGGATGGTTATGCTGAATTCTATTTGCTATTGTTACTATAGATGTTGAGACTGCATTTGATCACACTGATGTTACTGATTCTTAAGGATGTGAAGACAAACACAAAATGAGGATTAGTTCCTCATTGATGACTAATTACTTCAAGAAGGCAAAGGATAAGCTGCTACAAAACCAAATTGTCAAAGTTCTAGCAGTTAGACACATTAAAATTAGAAAGGGCAGATTAGAGAGAAGAAATAAAATAATATCACCAGTGTAATTATCTTTTGTTCCTATATTTCTATGAAATATCATGACCGATATACCATGTGTAATGCAATCTTTCTTGTGTGCAGGATTTGTGCACAAGCGAAATCAGATATGCATCTTACAGTCTGAAAATCACAACTTGGAATGATGGGAAGCTTACGACGCAATTAGCAGGCAAGTCATGCCAAGCAACTGAAGTCTTTGTCTTGCAATGCTTTCTCGTGAGAGAAACATATCAACGAGGTAAACTGTCAGATGAAGTGTGTCTGGCAATAATTTGAATTCCTCACAGGCCTATGTACATATTGGCAATGGTTATGTTACTTTCTGGCTCTGACATTTGATGAAATACTATGACAAACTTTCATAATTACAGCAGAGAAAATTTAGGATCAAGAATCTACGGGAAAAGATAAAATGGATAAGCTAAAGCTGGAGATAAAATCTCAGGATTAAACTCAAATTTGTATTACAAATTTTATCAAACAAATCATATGCTTTTGTAAAATTTCCAACATTTTAAACAACCCATTGACCATAATTATCAACCTGAGAACAAAGAAAACACAGCAGGGGAAATATCAGGGACAAATTTTTCTGACCTCCACAAGCCAGTCTATCAAAATTGCTCGCATATACGATGTAATATCTTGCTGAACTGTTTCCATATATGTAGCATTGAGTTTTCTTCTAGCCTGGATAAGAAGAGGTTCAAACCTTGAGTCAGTGTTGAGTGTTATATCCAGAAACTAGAAAAATCTCGACATGGGTTCTACATTTTTTGCTTTTTCGCTTTCAGAATAGTTAATATAATGTGAAACTTCAACACAGACAACTTTTCATGAACATGCAAACGTCTTGCCAATAACAAAAATAATCTTATTTCTGAGATGGAAGCAAAGAACAAATCTTTGATCGTAGCAATTTATTTTCAGTGGTATGTTGAGGCTATCAACTGTTATATCAAGCAATATGTACAGAGAATTATAAAACAAAAAGCCTATCTTGTACCTTGATGAACAAAATAAAAGATGGACAATCGTGATTATTTATGAGATCCTTCACAAAAGAAGAAGAGAGGCATTTATCATATATATGTACCTCTGCAACATGTAAATATCTGTATATATCAGAAGCATAGAGACTGCATAGCAGGGGATCGCTGTGATTAGCATCAATATCAGTAACGTCTGGTGGTGCTGATAGTGCTGACTTCTCATCATGGGGAACATTTTCTGCTATTTTAATTGTCAAGTGTTAGATGGTGTTCTTGGGGAAAAAAAACTTTAAATATAAAATGACATAAACTTTAGATTGTTCAATATATAAAGTTTTAAGTCTGTTCATTTACAATGAAATAAACAAGTCAAATTTTAAATATAAAAATCTCCATTAGTTCCCAATGAAACAAAAGTAGATGAAGCCTTAAAATATTCACCTATTGTGGAACACTTATGAGTAAACAAAAATCATACAATAGTTTTTAAAGGGGCTCAGATGCCAAAGCTGATGCTCCATAGTATAGACTCAGCTTGACTGGAAAAAAAAGGTTGATCAAGAACAATATTGTTGTTGACTTCCCCTTCTTAGAGCAAGTGTAAGCAAGTTTAGAAACAGATTATACAGCATTTAATGTACAAAGAAAGTTGTTTCATAAGCAACCTAATTGTAGCAAAACAGATAATCCCAGAATGATGTCTACACAAGAAGGAGGTTCCCTGCATGTTTTGGAACACAAACCTGCTGAATGCAAATGTTTCTCATGTCACATGCTTTCTTGAGCACAACAAGATGGTGAAGAAGGCACAGATTTACCACTTACTAAGGGCACTTAGTTTACAATCACAAATCTGAAATTCAGCCATATTAATATTCTAGGCTAAGAGATTTGAAGGGGAAAGGCAACAACCTTTCTCTGAAATGCTTTGGCATTGTGAGAGATCTACATATTCTTCAGAATTGAGCTTCTCTTCTTTACAATGATCCTTCATCACAATCTCATTTGTTTTGCAAGGTGGGTTTTCATCGAAATTCTTCACAGACTCAACTTTTGCAAGTGACCGCAATGGACTCTGAAATTCTTTGTCAACAGAGACAAAAACATTTTGAACAGAAGGGGCAATTTCGGACAGAACGACTGAACGTTCTCTACCTTCTTTTCTCTTACTCTGATTTACAGATGAATAGAAAACATTAGCACATTAATGTCTGAAAAAGCACGTTATATGAAGCTAGCATCTGAACTGATAAAAGAAATAAGCCAAGAGAAAATAAGCAGTGTTTGGATTCATTTTATGTTGACACAAGGTAATTAATTCAAACATTGTGAAAGAAATCAAAGGTCTTCTGTAAAGTGATTCTGTTTACGACATTAATTATACGTTACCTAAAATTCAAGCTACACAAACAATATTTCCACATTCAAACAATTTCAATGGATAGAAATAGAAATAAGAAGGATAGAATGCATACAGGAATCTTAGATGCGTTGAGGCGATTCCTGTACCCCTTGTCACATAAGACATTCGTTATATCCTTAAGCACAGCCCTCCTCTTAGGTTGATTACAAGCAATGAAAGAAGCACTCCCATTCCTCTCATCCGAGTCCGCTCTTTTTGGGTTATTAGTCAGAGCCAATTTCTGATCTTGCACCGTTGACAGTTCTCTCGGAGGAATGGCTCCATATTGACGGCAGGCAGCAGCTCGTGCTCTAGTAGTTGGACCAGTCAACACCCCAGTCGTGGACTTCACAAGATTTTCCTTCTTCATATACCTACCAGGGCAAGTCTTTCTAACTTTAACGTAAATCCACCACACCTGAATATTATGGAGTTATTAATCAGAGGAAATGGACGACGACCAGAACTTTTGAGGTCAAATTGCAAAACAAAATGGAGAGGAAACATTACATGAGAAGAAAAAAAGCAGATAACAGAATTACAGTACCCCCACAGTTATTTAAATAATCAAGCTGTGAATGTGAGATGTTTCAGCCACTCCAAAGATTAATTTTCCCCCTCCTTCCTTACTTCCCAAGAAAAAGAAGCATAATAACAAATGAATGTACAAACTAGAGGCCCTTATTACAAGTTAAATGCTGGACAAGTCCCCAATGTACCATCATCAGTATAAAATGTCATCTGATTAGTCTTACTGTAACTAACAGTCCACTGTTTGTTGTTGTAAGACAAAAAAGACTAGAATTAGCCCTCTAACTACTATGAAATCCATCATTCTAAAGTGGGACAATAGAATCTTATGGCTTATAAACTTGAGAAAATAAGAAACACAGAGACAACATTTTAAAAGCTTTTTGTCACTTGATAGTTAATTTCGTTACTAGGCTTTTGAAGAATAACCAATCACAAATTTGATACATAGACTGATAATTCAAAATTTGTCCAGATAATGTGGTTTATTATATATCGCATTCTTCCCTAGATTTTCTCTTGGGGGTTCCTCCTACAGTTGGAACAATTTAAATTTATTTACAAGCCCATCACCATTTTACTAAGTTTAACAGGAAAGACAACAAAAGGGACCCTTTTCTTTATTTAACACAATTTTCACAACTCTAATTAGGATTTAATTGAAAATACAATCTCAAGAAACGAGTCCAAAACATGTGTGCATCAGTAAAGAGTGCCTAAAATATAAATTTAAAGAATGACTGAACAATAGCAAAAAATGGATTGCAAGATAAGAACATTCTTTATCAAAATTCCCTCTTTTGATGAATTGGCAACATTCTTCAAAAACGACAATTAACTGTAACTTCCATCACCTATGTTCATGCTATTGCACCATATTCTGGTAGATAATACAGACAAAAATTAATAACATTGTAATCTTTTATTATCTATCACCTTGTGAATAACATGAAGAAGCAGAAATCTTGAGGGGGGGAAAAAATCATAAAGAAACAATTAGTATTAATTTGTTCTTTTTATCCCTTCCAGTTCTTGAAATTCAACAGTAAAGTTTGAACCATGAAGTTCCATCAGACATTATTATGTTTCTATTCAAGATACACCTGTATGCATGATATTGTAACATATTCTGGCTGATAACACTGAGAGAGCAAAGAACAGGTGCTACCCTTCCATCTGTGGCCTTCGCCAATAAAGTGAAAGGGGCAGAAATCTTAAGAGGGGGAAAAAACAAAAACAACTGGCAAAAGAACAAAAGAACAACGAAATACTACCCTTTTCCCCTTCCCCATAGTTTTTTCAGTTCTTGAAATTCCTCTCTGTATATTGAACCCATCAAGTTCACCCTCATTTATCTGACTAAGTTATTATTTTCACTTCTCTCCAATAAAAACCCACAATACAGAACTTAATAGAAGACATTTTTTTCTCAAGAACCAAACAAGAGCAATGTGGTGGGAAAAAAAAAATGAAAAAAAAGCCATGTCTTTTTGAACAAGTAACAAGAACTGCAAATATTTGAACGTAAACAAGACCCGTCTAACCCATTCAGTCCAATAAAATAAAAGCTAGAACCAAGATTAGAGCAAAATAAGAAAGAGAATATCTAAATGAACGTAATCAAGAAACGTTGGTTAGAGTTCAGAGTTTACACCTTCAATGCACCCTGCTTTCTAAGCTCAGAGTTGAAAGACCCTTGAAGAAAATCCTGCGAGTAAGGAGTAGAGAAGTTTAGAGAAAGAAGAGAGTGATCCCACCGTGAAGTTGGTGAAAGGTGCAATCTTTATGGTGTGAATGAGCGGGATCTTTCGGAGTTGAAAATCAAGAAATTGTGTTGGAAGAAGAAGTTAAAAGGGAAATAAAAAGACGGCTGGAGGGTGGAGCTCCTGGAGGATTATCCTGAAGAATTCCGTTTGACCGCATACGTCTAAGTACTGTTAAGGTTTAATTCTTTTGACTTGGACTGAGTTGGTTACTGGATTTGTCTTTTAGCGTAATTCGTCCTTTTGTGGTTGGATTTTTTGTAATTAAGATAAAGCAGCAATTACCAGTTACGTAGATGGCAATTTTAGGGGATTTTTTTTTAACCATATGCCTCTGATTTTCCCTTTTTATTTTTTCTTTTTTTTTACTGTATTATATTAAGAGTACATATGAATAACATTTTAATATTAATATGTATTTTTATATTTTTTAAAATAATAATTATAAAATAAAAAATATATTTAAAATTTTTAAAAGTATTTTAAAATGTCATACAGAGATAGATTAAATTGTGTTAATTTTATCCTGGGCTATAAGTGTGTGAATAGTCTTTTAAAATGATTTTTACTATCAAAAATATAAAAATATGTTTTAAAATGGAATTAGTACACATTCTAAGAGTATCTCATCATTAGTTGGAGGAGTCTTGTGTGAAATTTCTTAGGATGTATTTGATTGCATGGAATTAAAGTTTAGAATTAAAATTAAAAACTCCAATTTCAATTCTTGTGTTTATTTTAATAAAAAATTTATGAATTACAAATCTATTGCAATTCTATTTCTATCCAATTCCGTAAATCGAATTCCTTTTTTCACCTCAAATTTTCTAATTCCAATTCTTTACTCATTAAAACTCTCAAAATCGGGTTAATAACTCATTAAAACTTCATTCAGGCAACTGAAATCGGGTTCGTCTTCGCTTGTTCTTCCGGCGAGAGGGAGATCGGAGTTCGAGGGATGGAGAATTAAATAATCGTTAACCCGCTCTAACAATATTGATTTAGGATTCTTAAACGGCCCACCGGTAGATTTCCATTATTTTGCTTGCTCAGGCTTCAAGCTTAATCAGTGAATACACGAGAATTGGCTGATTCATCTTGAAGGTCCTTATTTTACCGCAAATGTCTATATTCTTGTTCTTTTTTTATATTTTGATATAATTAGGGTTTTATTTGTTTTTAGCTTTAGTAAAGGGGATTTTTATTTTTCTTTGTGTGAATATGTGTTTGAATATATAGTGAGGAGGCTGCAAAGGAGGCGCTGCTAGTGGATTCTCCGCTAAGCTACTCCTAAACAAATTGCTGGGATTTCAAGTAAAGATTTATGTATTAATCTGAAAATTTGTTCACTGTAAGTTTTACTTTTCTGATCTAACTTTCATCTTTGAATCTAGACTATGATGTGTGATTTGTTGCTTAAGTGTGTATGCTGAACTGGATTGTGGTTTTGGGGGATTTTGATGATAAAGGTTGGATGTTTATGGGAAAATTCTTTTGGAAAAGTTACGGTAATGAGATTGTTAATTTGTGTCTGCTTAAGTGAATTTTTGTGGGGTGCATATTATTAGCCGCCATTTGCTTGTGATTGTTTTTTGGTTCTGCTGTTACTTTTGCTTTAGTGTTCCTTTCCTTTTTTCTTACGGCATTCTTTTTTCTCTCTCACAATCCAATTCTGTTGCTGTCATACTTAGTAGTTGATTCAATTGTTCTGTTCACTTCATTTCACTTATGATACTTCCCATATAGTGTGAAATTTAAAATAATCACCATACTTATATAGTGAAAATTATTTAATAAATTCTTGTATTCACTGATGAGAAATTCACATATATTTTGTTCCCTCAATCACTTATAAAACTTTCTGAAATAGTTTTCATGTTTTGATTTTAAAGTAGTGTAGAACTAGCTAGCATACTTGATCTTGAGGCATGTTGGTTTGTGATTGGTTCAAACTTCAAAGTGTATAATTGCATTGTGCAAGTGGTGTTGCGGCAGGGTGAAAGAGAGAGGACTAATGGGGGAAGTTGGGGGGAAAACACAAACATAACACACAACATGCATTGTAATATTTGCAACTAGTGGTATATGAGTCCGTTGTAATATTTTTCCCCTATTTTTGCTGGAGAACCGGTTTCCTCTTCTTTTTATTTTTAATTAATTTTTTTTTGATCTGTTTCAAGTAGAAACAGAATATGGTGTGAGTTGAAATATTGTATCACACTGAGTTGATACTCCTTTCTTGATAGCTGTTCAATCTTGTGCAAGTTGTATGGATGCCCTTGTTCATTTTTGTTTCTTGATTTCACTATTCTTGCAGAGTGGTTGGGCCAGCCATTCTTTCTTTCTTTCTTTCTTTTGTTTGATTTTTTGTTTGTTTTTTTTTTTTTAACATCTATTTCAAGCAGAAACAGAATGTTTTGTGATTTGAAATACTATATCACTCTGAGTTGATACTCCTTTCTTGATACCTTTTCAAATCTCGTGCAAGTTGTATGGATGCCCTCTTTCATTTTTTTCACGATATTCTGAAGCAAAGAGTGATAAGCTGATGACTTTTTTCTCTGTTGAATTTGTGTTGTTTTTCAGTATGTATTTATGTATGCTTTAAACTCCAGAAAAACATGACAAATGGTATTCATGATTAAGTTAATATGATAAGGTCTGCTCTGTACAATATTAAACTTGCGTTATCATATGCAGGGTGGAGTGGAGATTTTTTAATCCCTCTGTTTGCAGATTTCCCCAAGTGAAGATTAGACCAAACTGTGAAATTGTTACTGCTTCTGACACGATTGACTTGCTGTTATGCTTTGTATTAAAAAAACGGACATCAAGGATGATGAACTATAGGAAAAGCTTGCTGGAAGCCAAAAGTTTTTTCTTTTATGTTGCACTATTGAGTTTTTAAAATAATTATATGGAACTGCATTAGCAATTGGTTTATCTTTTAACAGAATTGGAGGTTTCTAGTATTGCATTTTGAATTGATACGAAGATTTATATGATACATTGGGGGAAAAAAATCTTTGCTTGTTGGTTATGGTGAGTTCTTACTTTTTAGTATGGATAGTGAATAATCTTTGCTTGTTGGTTGGTCTGTTCTGTTTGAAGTCCATAAAACCTGGCAGACGGCTTAAGGTAGGCTCTTTTAGCCACTGCTTGCTGCTTACTTGGCTGCCACTTCAGAGATACCCAAACTACCTTCTTAAGGGTCCGTTCAGTCCTCTTTCGATTAATATTATGCTTCATCCTGTTTCTGACTTGGTTCAAATGATACTTGAGAAGATGAGTAATGATCTCATCACAATATGGTGAATTCTTGTCAATCACAACATGAGAATTATCTCCTAAAATGCCTACTGATATGGTACAGGCAGCTCTTTTCTTTGATCTCTCCTGCATACCTTCCCAACTATTTATACCTGAGTTGTTGAGCATTGAACTGTCCTTTGGTAGACATGCAGTAATTGTCATCAACTCCCTTGCTGGACCAAAATTATTTTTATCTTACTCTTACCCTGCCTCCCACCAAGAAGCATTTTTGTCAAGCCATTCCTTCCACCAAGGACCAAAATTAAGCAGTAGGCGTTGTTGAGATTGGTAAATTGCAATATTGAGATGTTATAGGCTTGGTACTCCAATTGTTGTTATGAATTACTAAAGTGTGTTGTCTATCAAGACTTTTGGCTTTTCATCTTGTAGAACTTTTCCGATATCCTTAACCATTTTGTAAGCCTGTGTTCAAATTCGTTTATTTAACTCAGGGTTATAATGAATTTCACTATAAAATTTCTAGTTTGCAACAAGAAAAAATCATGGCAAAACGTAATGTTGCCCCATTGAGTATTTTTTTTTTAGTAGTATACCTTGAAAATTTTCAAAAATAGTTAATTCAAGTGATTTACCAAACAGAAGAATTGGAATTAGAATTGTAATTGTTGCGGATTTTACACGCAAGTGCACGTGATCGTTAACAAGTAATATAAAGTGAATATAAATTATCGATCCCACAAAGACTATTATTTATCAACTACCGAAATTTAGTTAATTCTACATTTATTTGAATGATAAAAAGATATTTTATGAATAAACTAAATTAAAACTAAATTTAAAACTTGAATTAAAACTAAATTTAAAACTAACCAAAGCAAAGTAACGAGTCAAGTTGGCTAAAGCTCTAGGGTTTTCGATTTCACCATAACTAATCCATCTTAATATTCATCTATTTCTATAGTCTAATTTAATTTCATGGTTGATAGTCGAGATTCCCTAATTTATTTATTAGTCCCTCCCGAGATCTAATAAAAATCCCCCTAATTACTAATTCACTATATTCCTATGTGAATTAAAACAATTATGAAGTCATTAATTTCTATAGATTCTCATGTAACGACTACACAAACCATGCAGGTATATTCTTATCCTACATGCAATTCATGGCATTTATCCCAATGAACTTGACACATAACTCCCCTTCCAGTTCGTTATGATTAACAAATCATCTAATTAGTGATCAAGTAATTAGAAGCATTAAGAACGGAGATAAATACTCAACCATAGAAAATAAATTAAAACTATATTAATAGAAAAATATTAAAGACTTCATAGTTAGGCTACATCGTAACCCTAGAAAATTAAATTAGTTCATAATAAAATAAAAGAAAATCACAAAAATCTTAAACATAATTAAAAAGAAAAAAAATAATAAAAGAGAAAAATTGCAGCAACAGAGAAGGGACAACTGCCCTTTTTTTTGTTGCTTTCTTGCGGCTGTTGTTTTTTTTTCTTCCTTCGGTCTTCTCCAGCAAAAGCCCAAAGACTGCTGCCCTCTCTTTGTTACTACTACTAAACTAAACTAAAACTAAAAGAGAAGAAAAGAAAAGAAAACAAAGGACGTGAGAAAGAGGATGGCTGCTCTCTCAATGTTCTCTCCAAGAAAGAATGCCGAATGAATGGCCACAGACCCCTCTTTATATAGGTGCAGCTATGTCCTTTTTCCTCTGTTTTCCAATTTGTCTCTTGGCTTGCTTTGTTTCCTTTTCCGAATTCTATTCCCAAATTCAGCTATATGTTGTTTCCAAATTCCTTTTGCAGCGCGGTTTCTTTCTTTCTTTCCCGAAGTGTAGCAGACTTTTGTTTCTTATTTGCGCTAAGCTTTCCTTTCTGCAGTTGTCTTCTACTTCCAATTTGCTGCAGCTTAATGCTAAAGAAGCCTCCTTTTGTTTTCCGTTATGCAGCTTGCATTTTTTTCCCCAAATTCAGTTGCCGACTTTTCTTTTGTTTCCTAATTCAACTCAGTTTTTTTTTTTCCAAATTGCAGTCCAGCTCGGTTCTTGTCTTTTTGTTGTTTTCAATGTCTAGCTCCTTCTTTCCCTTGGCTGATTTTGTTTCCTACTTCAGCTCGGGTTTTTCTTCCAAATTGTAGCTGACTTCATTCTTTAATTTCTGGTTTTAAACTGCAGCACAGCCGCAGCTAGTTCCTTCTTGTTCAAGAAGTCTTCTTTCATGCAGCTTTCGGTTATTTATTGTAGCCGAAGGAGATTCTTTTCCTCTTTTGTTTGTGGGTTGAAGTAATTTACGTGGACTTCTTTCTCCGCTGCTTCTTCAGGAAATAAAACAGTGAGGTGCGGCTGAGCAGGAGTTTTCAGCTCCAAATTGCAACTTTCTCCAGGAAAATATGTTTTCGGCTGCTATTCTTCTTTGTTTTGTCAAGAACGCGGCTGAAGCTTTTGTTCTTCTACAGCAAGAGTCTTTCTTTCTTTCTTTCCAATTTGTGCACTTGAATTGAATGTAAAGTCTGAGAGAAGGAATGCAATGCAAATTGACTTTCTTTGGTTTTATCTTTCACTTGTTTTGTCCTTTCCTTTGACCGGCTTCCATCTTCAAGAAACTTCCTTGGACTGTAAGAATAAAATGTATGTTGTGTCATGTGCATCATCAAGTTCCATGTTCTGCCATACGCATTTATCCAAATTTAACACCATTGAACCTCACTCGTGTGAATGTTCGGACACATGGGACTGAATAAACTCTAGGCACAAAGAAACCTTGAAGATTTTGCCAAGAAAAATAATATTTTGCTTCATTTGTTAAATTTTTCCTACAAAGCTCCAATCTATCCATCAATAATAAAAACACTTAATATTCATATAAATAAGCATTTTAATCACTTAAACACAAGGAAATTGACCTAATAAATATGCAATTATACATCTTATCAGTAATTATGTAGAATTCAATTAATTTACCAAACAAAAGAATTAAATTGGAATTGTAATTATGTAGAATTTAATTTAATTTTACACAATTACAATTCTAATTCAATTCCAATTCCATGGAACCAAACGGAGCCTTAATGATATATTTCGTTAGTCATTTGCCTTTATACAATCTATAAACACGTTTAATACCAAAATAGAAAACCAAAAGAGACCATTCCTTGGGTAGAATTTTTTTTTTATTTCCATTTTGGGTTAGACAATATTTTTAGAAATAGTGATATTGATTGAATTTTTTAAATAAATTCTCATAATAATTGAAGTTGTATATGGATTGTACTTTAAAATATATATTGAAAAACATATATGTATTTTTAAAAGCGTAAAAATGTGTTTTAAAATTACAATCTATACACACTCTAAATTAGTATTTCAATTGAAATTTACAAATTGTGTGAATCCACCAGAAAAAAAAAGGAGGCATTCTTCCATATGCAAAAGCTAAATACCATACTCTTTTTGTTCAAATAAAAAATCACTTTCAAAACTGTTAAGAGTCCATTTAATTTCTAATCATAATTGAAATTATTTTAAAACTATAAAATTTTTAAATTATATTTTTGTTGAATATTATGATTTTTCTACTTAATCTAACTCATTCATAACGCTGATATTATTTCAAATTATTAAAATGTTTTATAAAATATAAACTATAGTATGTTTAATTTTAAACTAATTTCAATTTTAAATATAAATTAAAAGATCTCTAAAAGTAATTTTTTGCATATATATTAGCCTTGGAAGGCCCCGCATTCAACCCATATAAGGAAGTGCGATGACTATACTATGCACATACAAATTATTGCTATCAATAATTTGCCTTAATCATTTTAAGTTAATAAAAATAAAGTCTAAAATAAGTGGGTTTTTTATTTATTATTAAAATACTTCTATATTTTTTTTAAAAAGAGTTTGTATTTTATTTAGTATAATTTTTTTTAACTTACAAGGTACAACACATTTAATGTATAATTATATGTGTAATTTTATATATTTATTATTATTTTTTAATTTGAGTTATACATCATTATAATTATAATGATAATACAAATTTTTTATATCAAAAGTAGATTATCTTTTAAAAAAAATCAAATTGTATTATTTTTTGGGAGGAATGGAGTAATTTTAGTATTTTGTACTAGGCCAAACTGGACCACTAACATGCATGACCTAAGAATATAACTTTTGGCAAGAACATATAGAAATCCTTCAAATTAAGGGATAACGAAATTTGAGAATGATAAAAGATTCCACCTCTCTACGTAGATTAGAAAATCATTCCATATTTAAGAGATGGAGGAATTGTTTTCTGCCCCCACTTGGCAGTAGTTTTGAAGGCAAGTATTGACTTAGTTTTAAAATATGTTTTTATATATTTTAAAATAATTATTATAAAATAAAATAATATATTAAAAAATATAAAAATATATTTTAAAAAACAATTCATACAACCCCTACGTCTCTTTGTGAGCTGGCAACAAAAGAATATGTGAATATCGGTGAAGGAGGAAGCTTTGTTTGGAGTGTGATGTATTTGAGAAAAATTATACTAGAATATGTGAAAATTTTGATAGGTATTTTTTAATAAAAAAGTATTTTATAGAAAAAAATAATAAACATTTTTTTAAAAAATTATCTGAAAGGAATTTGAATGGGAAAATATGAATTTTAAATTTTAAAATAAAAATATATTTAAATATTCTGTTTTTGTTTGAGAAAAATTAACTTTTGTATTTAAGAATCATTATCCAAACATAGTCTAAAGTTGAGGGGTAAAAAACGCATATAAAGTCATCAAATCCGGAGACTTACGAAATCTAAGCAATAATGCTGCTAAAATAATTAATATTGTAGCAATTTTATTTTTGTTTTAGTGGTGTTGGTCTTGGTTAAGGTATGCTGAAGACTGATATAGGTTTCGTTTGGATTGTTCATTTGAAAAAAGTTATATTAGAATTTATGAAAATTTTAGTAGATATTTTTTAATAAAAAAAATATTTTAGAGAAAAAAATAAGATGTAAAATTTTTTAAAATTATGCGAGATAAATTTGAGTAAAAAAATTTAAAATTTAAAATTTAAAATAAAAATATATTTAGGTAATTTATTTTTATTTAAAAATTTACTTATTTCTAAAGAATAAAGCCTATGGTCAACATTCAAGAACAGTAGAATACGTAGGCACCACCGATGCAAAGAATACAAAACAAACTTGGAATTGGAAAGTAAATGCGTCTTTTTGGCCTATTCTCTAACAGCACAGCAAAGCTTGAAAAGATATGTCTTTAGAGCCGTCTCGTACAAGAAAATGGATAAACAAAACCAAAAGAGTGGCAGCTTTTTTCTAATCTGGAGTTCTTGTAAAAGACAAACCCCTTTTCTGCTTTATCCAATACAAAAAACAATTTAGATTTACGACATCCTAATCTTTGGCCGTGATCGTTGGAGGGGCAGGTGAAGAAAAGTTCTCTCCTTTGGGCCTATAAGACTCTGTAGCTGCATAGTATCTCGGAGGGAGGGGAATACAGCACAGAGGGAGAGTACGATACAGAGTTGAGATATGGGTTCTCATGGGATGCTTGCAAGAAGAGCCTTGCTCACGAACACTCCAGTTATGGTCCAGGTATTGCACATTTAATCATTTGGGTTTCCCTTTATATTCCCTCCCTAGTCTTTCGTGCTTCCATTTCTTTATTTTGTCTGCTAATATATCACGAGTTGGTAGCTTTTACTCTCTTCGTGTTTTGGGTGTTTGTGCTGACAATATTTTGTAGATTCGAGAACTGATCAGCGGGGTTGAAGATTGCATTTCTCTAGCTCAGGTTTGTTTACTTTCCCCATGTTTTGAAATTTGTCATTTTTTTTTTTCTTAAGATGCTATCTTGATTTTGGAGTTCGAAAAATCGAAAATATAAATGCTATTATGTCTCAGTCCCGTGTTTCGAGCTTTTGTGATATGTGGCTTTGGAATTTGGATACCCGAAAATTATTGGACTATAGAATTGGGTTGAATTGGGATAATTTGATATCTGAAATTACTAAAAATGGATGTTCTTGGTTTTTCTCACCTCATTTTGAGCGGTGATTTGTTTCATTGTTTTACTTGTGATCATCACGTATCTCATTATATAGCCAAACTGATAAAGGGACTTGAGACGCTCCTTGTTTCCATTGAACTTTAGTGAGGGAAAAGAGGAAGACAGAGATAACATGACCAATTGCATGTTTGTCTATACCTTTTTTTGCCATGATATTTATCTATTCAGGGCACATATGCTAGCTCATATGAGGGAATTTAAATATTCAATCTGCCTTTTTACTAAACCATTAATTGAATCTGTTGAACATTTCCTCTTCATCGAACATGTTAACTTATACTTTTCTGAAAGTTTTTATGGTTCCTGTTTTGATTCTATTTCACTGTTTATGATATGCAGGGAGTGGTGTATTGGCAGCCACCCAAGCAGGCATTAGAAAAGGTGCAACAACTTGTATGGGAGCCTTCAGTTAGTCGTTATGGTGCTGATGAGGGTCTTCCTGAACTAAGGGAGGCATTGTCTAAAAAGGTATAATTTTTTGGTTTAATTTTTCCTTAGCGAAAATTTCTTGTATTGCTTAAATTTTACCAGCAAAGGTAATCTCAAGTCAGTGGAGGCTTTCAATCATTGTGTACTGGAGTGATTTTAGATGGAAAGCGGAGCTTCTCATGGTTCTTTGTTTAGTGAACTATTATGTTACACTTTTTGCTTTTATGCAATTTATAATCTGCAATTAACTTTAACCTACTTAAAGCTTGTTTATTGTTCAGAAAGACAGTCCTTTAAGGTTAATTCTTCTAACTTTGGTCTTATCAGATGCGTGAAGAGAATAAGTTGTACAAATCCTCTGTGATGGTCACTGCTGGTGCAAATCAGGTTGCCATTTGAACTCTAAATCTGCCAAAGTTTATAGAAAACAGATTCTGTACCCCCGCATTCCCCCCTCCACACACACACAAAAGGAAAAAGCAAGGAGAGAGGAAACTAAGTTAAGAAGCTAGAGTTTCGGTTTCACACTTGTTCATCACCACTAATAACATTGAGTTTTAACATTTTAGCTTTTCTCAGTTTGTGTTCCTTGTTATTGTAGCAAAATTTAAGTTTCTTTTTGTCAGCTTGCTATCCTGTGTTTTGTTCTTTTTTCTGTTCTTTTTTTCTTCGTGACTTCAATTAACAATTTAAAATTCTTGACTGTTCATATGCTCCATATGTAATATTTCCATGAGATAGAAAATTAATTTTTGAGAGCCAGTTATTTATGTAGTGGAAAAAGGTTCTACTTTCATAATCTAATTTCAGTCAAGATTAATCTATGAATGGCTTCTT
Organism: Gynochthodes officinalis; assembly: GCA_020080225.1. NCBI lineage: Eukaryota > Viridiplantae > Streptophyta > Magnoliopsida > Gentianales > Rubiaceae > Gynochthodes > Gynochthodes officinalis. The sequence goes on along the minus strand of CM034625.1, from coordinate 10,880,462 downwards.
GTTGGTTTGGGACTCAGGTAGTGCAGCTCACAGGCATTTAGAGTTCTAAGGGAAGTTCAATGCCAAAAGGAAAAATGGAACTTTTATGAGAAATTTTCAAATCATTAATTTTAGTGTCTATTCTGTTTTTGGTGAAAATTTTGTGGTTTTATGGTAGTATTGAAATTTAAGGCTTATGGTGAACTTTTCTGTGCTTTTCTAAGTTATTTATAGCACTTCTGATTAGATGCCACGGCTATTCTTAATGTCATATCATATTCGTCTGAGTATCTGCATACATTTGTTGCAGGCATTTGTGAATGTTGTTCTCACTTTATGTGATGCTGGGGATTCTGTGATTATGTTTGCTCCATACTACTTCAATGCATACATGTCATTCCAAATGACAGGTGTCACCAACATTATTGTTGGTCCTGGAGATCCCAAGACACTGCATCCAGATGCAGGTTGATTGCTTTGTTAAATGTTTGTCTTATCTTGTTATTTCTGTTACAGTTTTTATTCTTCATTCCATTAAAGTTCCTTGAAAATAATCTTTTGTGTTTGAATTGTTTAGTACTTTTTGCTTGTGATTGTCATCAAATGGTTCTAAAATAGTGAATTTATAGAACAACTGGTGAAATTTTTGTCTCACTTGAAATTTACATGGTATTCAGACTGGTTAGAAAAGACTTTACAGGAGACTAAACCTACTCCTAAGCTTGTTACTGTTGTAAATCCTGGCAACCCATCTGGAACATATATTCCAGAGCCTCTTCTTAAGGTCTCTTTCTCTCTCTCTCTCTGGGGATATATGTGTGATTTTTGAGTATTTTCATATCTAGTTCTACCTTTCATGCGAATGCTCATAACATTATGTTCTTAGTTGTCGCACATCTTCTGTTATCCTTCCAAAAACTAACTTTGTATTCACATATGACATATTGAATAGAGGATATCAGATATTTGCAAAAAAGTTGGCTGTTGGCTTGTAGTGGATAATACATACGAGTAAGTATCCTTTGCTTTTAGAATTATGAGCACTTTAAGCTTTTGTGTTCTGTATACTTGTTGCATGCTGTTCATTTATTGAAAATGTTATTCTTGTACTGAATACTCAAGCCATACAATTCTTCGATGGCAGAGATGTAAGTTTTGTTGTCTTTTGTTGAAGTCATGATCTCAATATGGATTTTGTAAGTTGTAAATTTCTGTTGGAACTTTTTACGGGATCTAGATTGTGTCTGATGTGGCTACTCTATTGGTGATTTTATCAGCCAATAATACTGCTAGATTGTCTGTGCCAAGTTAGAAACCCATTAATCTGTAGGTCATTGAACCACACAAACTTGAATGTGATCCTTTGTTTACTTGGTTTTGTAAGACACAATCCTCTGCAATTGGGTACTTGGTCAATTGAGAGAACTCATGGACAAAAAACATGTAAAACGTGAAATGCTAACTTATGATTTGAAACGGTAATATGCAGGTACTTCATGTATGATGGTTTAAAACACATTTGTGTGGAGGATAATCATATTGTCAACATCTTTTCCTTCTCCAAAGCTTACGGGATGATGGGATGGCGAGTTGGCTATGTAAGTGATGCTTGTATAGTCACATGCTGAGAAAATTTATTATCTGGAAAGCAAGAAAAACAGAGTTGTTGTTTCAGTTGAATTCATCCTACCCAAAACAGATGGATTTTCATGATAGTTTCATCTTGATTCTCAATATTGCAGCAATATTTTTGTTTCTTTAGCTACAAAAGAGGGAAAAGAGACAAGAAACTGGTGTGCTTTTCTTGTGCTAATTTGTTTTATGCTTAACAAACTTGCTGCGCACTCTGGATGCAGGAGATCAACAACTTTTCTCGTACTCTATGTATATCAGTTGACAATGTGGGCAAAACTATTGCTTTTTCATAAATCAGAAAACTTTGTTCAAGCATTTCTAGATGTCTTCTATGATCATTGTGGTCTTGCCTTGTTTCAGTTTTTATTTTTGAATAATTTTGTACTTAATTTCAAAGGTATATGCTTTAAGCTGGAGCCATTATGCATCCTACTCTAAATTAGTCAATCTTTCTGAAGTGAGGATATTGAAACAGATAGATATGATGGAGCAGGTAGGAAATATTCAATAGAAGGGACTTTGAATTTCGATTCTCCATCTCATTTTACCCTGTTCCCTTTTTCTCTTATTTGATTGAGCATTGCCACTGATAAAATTGTTGACCACACTGGTTGTGACTGAAATTCTCATTGTTAATGCCTGGTTTTGTTTGTGTCACTTATCCTTTATTATATTTGAGAATAAGATATCAGTACATGTTCATACGTAGTTGTGATAGTTTCTAATGTGGTAATGGCACTCGGGGAATGAGAGCTCACTTGTCTTTGTATATACCTGCAAACTGCTGATATACATCTTTGTCTTTACTGCAAGATTGCTTCATTATGATTTTTATTAGTGAAGTTCACATATTTTGCTTCATGCAGATTGCTTACCCTTCTGAAGTGGAGGGCTTCGCAGCTCAACTTCTTAAAGTCCAAGACAACATACCTATCTGTGCTTCTATAATCTCACAGCGCCTAGCACTCTTCGCATTGGAAATGGGGCCAGAGTGGGTAACTGATCAAGTAAAAGATCTTGTGAAGAACAGAGCAGTTGTATTAGAAGCGTTATCTCCCTTGGGAGAGGATGCTGTTAGAGGAGGAGAAGGGGCTATATATCTGTGGGCGAAGCTCCCAGACAAACATTCTGATGATTTTGAAGTTGTTCGCTGGTTAGCAAGGAAACATCGTATAGTTGTAATCCCAGGTAGTTCCAGTGGCTGCCCAGGCTATATAAGGATTTCATATGCTGGATTGCGCGAAGATGACTGTCGAGTTGCTTCAGATAGGCTGAGAAAAGGGTTGGAAGAACTGGTGGAAGATGGAATGGTGGAATAATTTTTCTCTCCAATATAAAGAACAAAGTTTCTTCTCTGAACATTATTGGTGGTTGATTGATTCATAAACTGGTGCATTCCCCCAATAACTTGAGGGCTTTGTGCTTTATAACTCATTCACAACAGAGACTTTACTCTTAGTTCTGTACAGTTTAAATGATTTATTGAGCGAAATTTCAATCCAGATAAAACGTGACTCTTTGGAGTTGGATTACCATTTACATGTAACCTTTAGGGTGCTATTTCTGAAAATACTTACAGGGAACTTTGCTCACCTTGCATTTCTGTCACTACAATTCAGCTTCAAATGTGGAGAAAAATGATGGAAATGAACAAGAAAAAGCAGCCATCTGAAGTTTTACGTTAATGATCCTCTGTTTCAACTTCTAACCGTTGTGTCCTAAACGCCTAATGCTCTTCAGTTTTGAAAATGATATGTTTACCCAAAAGAGAGTTGTGCCATTTTTCTTTTTGGTAGTTATTACTCATGCTTTTTTTTTTTTTTTTTTCTAATAAAAAGAAATCCAATTATCCAACAATCCTTTTATTTATCTATTTGGGGAAAAGAATCCAACTGCAACATTTGTATTTGCTTTGCGCCCTTTTTATTCTGAACTGAAGCATACTTGAATCAGAGACCATAGAGCGCACAAAATTGAGTCCACAATAGTGGTGGGCTCCAAAGTCGAAAGTCCAAACCAACTTTTAATTTAAACGGTAATAATGAGAAGGCCCAATTGCCCACACTTCAGCAGGATATTCTGGTAAATACGTGGATCTCCTTCCTTACCCCCGTCATTTAGAATTTTAGACCGTTAAAACGTCGCCGTCCTCCACCATTTTCGAACCAAAACTTACCTATAAACTGAAAGAAAGAGAAAGGGAGAGTGCTCCACCCTCACCGAGAGAGAGAGAAAGTCTGTACTGTGTGTCTGTGTATACTGGTCGGCGTGTCTGCTTGAATTTTTATTTTTTTAATGCAACTTTAATCTGTTGCATTTTGCTCCTTGTGGCGAACAAAATTTCTGTTCAAAAGCCCTAGAATTGAGGGAGTTTATTGTTGATAATTTACTGCTCGGCGGGGGAAGTTTTAACATCCCAGGAAGTAGCTGGGAATAATGGTGGGCGCATCGCTGTCGGGGTTGCAGGATCATCTGAAATTGGCCAGAGAGTACGCTCAGGAAGGTCTTTACGACACTTCCATTATCTTCTTCGATGGCGCCATTGCTCAGATCAACAAGTACTCTACTTTAATACTTTTTACTGTCGTATTAATGTATTAATGTTTGCCTCCATTCACATTTCATTGGCTCTTGCTTTCTTTATTTTTTCTGTTTGTGTAAATGTATATCTGGGCTAAAATTTGGTTGTATATGAGCTGGTAATTTGAAGATTGGAACTTGGGACCTGGAACTAGTGAACTCGGGAGTTGCTGTTTACTTGAGAGGATTAGTTAAGTGGTGGTTTGTGTGCGTGAGATCTTTGATTTTGAGTGTAATTTACTTGTCTTTGGTGATTTTGAATTGTGAGAACTGGAAATAAGAACTGGATTTACTATCCAGGTAAATTTACTCTGTAGATTTAGATTTGTGAGTCTGAAATGTGGTGGGGCTACGTATTCGTATTTTGCTGGAGATTATGATATCTCTTGATTTTGTGGATTTCTTGATTGAAAGAAATGAGAATCTTAGGAAATCGGGGGGGGGGGGGGGGGGGGGGGGGTTGGGGGGGGGAAAAGTAAACTTTTTCTGAGTATCTTGTTTAATGGGCTTTTTGAAGGGGAAAATAGCAATAAATAGATGAGTTGGGTTGTAGTACTTGTTTGTATGTAGAATTGTTTTAGCATAGTAGCTTCCACAATCTGAGAAGGAAAAGTAGAAATGAAAGAATGAGGAGATACTAAACATATAAAGGTCTAGGTAGTCATTTTGGATCTAAAGATGTAGCTTATAGATATTTTGATTTTCTTTTGTCCTGTGTTTAGGCACTTAAATACAGTAGATGAGCCACTGACACGAGCAAAATGGATGAATGTAAAAAAAGCTATTTCTGAAGAAACAGAAGTTGTGAAACAGTTGGATGCAGAAAAGAGGTCTTTTAAGGAGGTTCCTGTTGGTAGACGGCCTAATTCACCTCCAATTTCAACTAAGTCATCCTTTGTCTTTCAACCCTTGGATGAGTATCCCACTTCTTCTGGTGCTCACATGGATGATCCTGATGTATGGAGGCCACCCAGTCGGGACACGACAAGGAGGCCTACAAGAGCTGGTCAAGTAGGTACAAGGAAGTCACCACAGGATGGAACTTGGGCTCGTGGTGCTACAAGAGCAGGAACATCAGGCCGTGGAGCTAAATCTGGTGCTTCTACTAAGTCTAACTCTGGAGTTAGGGCATCAACTGCAAGCAAAAAAGGCACAAGCACAGGCATAGCAACTGGGAAGACTGGAAAGGGCGACTCTGTGGTAGGTTATAGTGGATAAACTACTACAGGTGGCTGTGTTTTTTTGAAGTCTAAGTGCTGCTTAGTGATATGCTTCATGAAACTTTGCATCTCCAAAAATTTGCTGGCTAAGCGCCCAGTTATAATTAGACAGAATAGCGGTTGAAAAATAGACTTGTTAGATTATTCTGATTGCTAAGGAAGTGATTGTTTATCAGCCTTTGGTCAGATACAATACAATTCAAATTTGTAGTTAGAATAAAATGCTTAAGCTGGTGGTAATGGTTGGAAATTAAAAGAAATTGCCGGATCACATCATTAAATAAGGATGGAAACTTACTCCAACATAGTTAACAAAATTAACAAGTTTTGTTGCATGTGATACCTCATGTGAAAAACTTAGAATATTTCTTTACCTTCATCCATCTTAAATCGGCAAATCAAATAGAAATGCAACCTGAAGATATGTAACTGTCTTATTCCATTGTCTCATTTTGGCTCTCTCTCTTTGGGATGCACTGTTAGGAGTTTGAATACAAATATGTGATTCCAAGTCAACCTATCTATTTTATTTTTGTTTATTCAGTTCTTTGGACCTGAAACTCACAAATTAGAAACTATTGTGAATAATATTATTCTGCCCACGTTTGAACATATATGACTGATGTTTGAACCTTACCATGAAAGTTGAATTCGTTTTCATTTGTAATCTTCCTTCATTATGTGATTCCTTTTTTACTTTGAATTCAAGTCTAAAGTTACTTATGGCTTGTTCATGATTTGCAGAATGGTGATGCTGAGGATGGGAAACCAAAGAAAATACAGTATGAGGGGCCTGATGCAGATTTGGCTGCTATGCTTGAAAGGGATGTTTTAGAAACCAGTCCAGGAGTGAGATGGGATGACGTTGCTGGGCTCAGTGAAGCAAAAAGGCTTTTAGAGGAAGCTGTTGTTCTTCCTTTATGGATGCCTGAATATTTTCAGGTTTGTGGATACATAATGTTTGTATATTGATCATTCTGGCTTTAATTATGTAACATAAATAGCTGCATGTAGCTTAGTTTTTGGAAAGATGAAGTTTTGTGGGTGTGATTCAACACTTTGCAGCATAACTTGTTAGATCCTAACTGGAATGGGACTTGATTGATAAAAGTGTTTTTGTTTTTCCAGAGAGGGACAGAAGTTAAACTTGGTTTGAACTCTTTCCTAATTTTACTTGCACATTACCTTTTATTTTTTGTCTGCATTGAAGTTCTACAGAACATGTTGTATTTTCTGTTTGCAAAAGTATAAATTCAAAGCTTGAGTTGTATTTACTTTCAGGGAATTAGGAGACCTTGGAAAGGTGTCCTGATGTTTGGCCCTCCTGGAACTGGGAAGACACTTTTGGCTAAAGCTGTTGCTACCGAGTGTGGGACAACATTTTTCAATGTTTCTTCTGCTACTTTGGCTTCAAAATGGCGTGGAGAGAGTGAGAGGATGGTTCGTTGCTTGTTTGATCTTGCACGTGCTTATGCTCCCAGTACTATCTTCATTGATGAGATTGATTCACTTTGCAATGCTCGTGGGTAAGATTCTGCCATTCTTTGAACAGTGATTTGCATATTCACTTGATGATGATTGTCTCATGTCTAGCATTTTCAATTATAGGTGTGGTTGAACTCTCCCATTTTATGTGTTGACTGTCTATATTTCTGTTAAGCAACACATGGAACTGCACAGAACTGATAGTTTCTTTTGACTAACATTTGTTTGATCCTAATTTTGTTAAATTATGCATTTTCAAATGGGTTTATGATGTTGAGCCATTAGTATTCTTGTTTATATTTCTCATCAGGGCTTCAGGTGAGCATGAATCGTCCAGAAGAGTCAAATCTGAACTTCTAGTTCAGGTTGACGGTGTGAGCAATTCTTCCACTAATGAAGATGGTACTCGCAAGATTGTAATGGTTTTAGCGGCTACAAATTTTCCCTGGGATATAGATGAGGCTCTGAGGTTGTGTCCTTGAATCAACTATCCACTCATTTGTTCTTTGATTTTGTTAATTTAACTTATTGTAAAATTCTAATTAAGTGTGTATTACTGAATCATTTGCCAAAAGAAGTGACATACGCTATATTTGATCTGATATATAGACATTGTATACTAGTTTAATCTGATTTGTGTTCATCTATTTCAGGAGGCGTCTGGAAAAACGTATATATATTCCTCTTCCAAATTTTGAGAGTCGTAAGGAGCTTATAAGAATCAATTTGAAATCTATTGAGGTGAACACCATAATAGCAAAATACTCGTGGTCGAATAGTTTGCTCGTATTTTTGCTCTGTATTCTTTTTGAAGGGATAATCTAACATGAAATTCTTGTTATATCACATATTTTCAACTACTGCATGCATAATGAGCTTAAATGTCATACACTAAAACTTTAATGGGTGAAATTATACTGAGCATTAGTACATCAAACAGAGATATGATTAGAAAGGATTTTTTCTTGTACACTACATGATTGGGCAAAAGTCTTATGTCAGCATTACCACATAGAGAGTATTACTGTTGATAAATAACTCGGCTCTTTGGTAATGAAGCATGTAATGAGATTTTGTGCATGTTTGGTGAGAGGAGATGGAAATTTTGTGGAGAATCTATTTCCCTTCCAGATGGACGGATTTTCCTTTTAACTGGTTCTCTCTGTCTGTTTGCATATGTATTAGGTAGCTGCTGATGTTGATATTGATGAAGTAGCTCGTAGAACTGAGGGATACAGTGGAGATGATCTAACAAACGTTTGTAGGGATGCTTCTTTAAATGGCATGAGGCGAAAGATAGCAGGAAAGACGCGTGATGAGATCAAGAACATGCCGAAGGATGAGATTTCGAAGGATCCTGTCGCCATGTGTGACTTTTTAGAAGCTCTGACTAAAGTTCAACCAAGTGTTTCTGCAGCAGACATAGAACGTCATGAGAAGTGGTTCTCAGAATTTGGGTCGGCATAGAAGGATATTATAGTGTCAGTAACTGTCTTTTATTTCGCAAAGATACTCTTGCGTCTGTATCTATTTGCTGTTGGGATGCTCTTTGTAACATGTGGGTTGGCATGATTGGACAAGATGATGTTACATATTAATTTATCTATATCTTGTTTTTCCAGTCACTTCAATGATCATTTCTCCTGATTTATCTATTGACTGAGCTGTATTTATCCATTTCTGTTCGCAAGATGTAGCTGAACTTTGGTAATTCAATTTTCAATGCAATAGTATGTTAGAATTCATTCTTGAGTTTCATGTACTGCATTTTCCTCATTGTACCTGATTCATCTACTCACTTAATGTGCAATAGTATCTGTTCGGACCCGATTCGTGTGCTCAGTTAATGTGCAATAGTATCTGTTTGGAAGTGACAGTACCTGTCACTAAGGTGTGCCCGAACTTTGTTAATTTAATATAGTGGTAAGTAAGAAGCTATTATTGAAATTCATGGACTGCATATTACACCTAATTCATGTGCTCACTGAATGTACAATATTTTCTGTTAAGAAATCACAGTGATAATCGACTGTGGATCTATTGCTGGAGAATGATGATATGCTAAAGATGTTTGATCTCGAGCATCCATTTGGATTTGTAGCGGAGAGCATGGAGAGGGAAGGTGGTAGATAAATTCTATATGGCTGTGTTTGCGACTGGTGGCTAGAGGTGGAAGTTGTTTCATTAATGATAGATCGTTGATGGTAATATGGTGTTTGTTGTGGATTGGGTTAGCTATATTCATTGGCACAGAGGCAGCCACTCCATAGGGGGGAAGCGGCTTTGTTAATTTACATCGTAATTAGGGAGAACTTACCCAATAGTGGCTTGGGATGGTGGCTCATTCCATTTCTTAATTTCTTTTGCTGATAATGGTAACTATTATAATTGAAGATTGCATTTTAACTGTCACCAGAAAATGCTTCTTTTAACTTTATTGCAAGCATGTGACCTTAAACGTTAGTTAATCTTATATTTCATTATACGAGATTTGTTTTCTCTGCTACTAATACACTTGTTATGTACTCGTATTATGGCAGATACGTTATCCATTTTGTTTTCTCAGAAATCGGCACATTTCCGTAATCTGTTGGATTAAGCTCAGGCATTAAATACAAAAGAAACAAAGTCATCGATTTTCCTAACGTTAGCACCACCACGGCAATTAAAGTATCCAAATTGAAACTATCGCTGCAATTCCGTTTTGAGTACGCCAACGCCGACCCCGCCTCCGCCCATGCCCGCGCCTTCTTAATGCAAACACGAATATGTCGTCTCTATTAGGCAACGTGAGTTTAAGCTATAATTGTTTTGTTATCATTGTTTTAAAGTGCTGAGATATCAACGTAGTAATTGGCCGACTTGAACAAATTTTAGTGATGACGGGCGAGCTTACCAAAGAGCATGTTTCTGTGTCTTCTTCTTGTTCGATGCACCAAAAATAAAACGCTAACGAATTAAATGATATCCCTAATTGCCGTACTGGAGGACTAGATTTTTTTAAGTTCCTCCTTGTACATCCATCTCCTACTATAATAGGAGAAGGTTAATACATCCTTAGTTTCATGCACGCATTTTAAGATTTTAAAATCATGGGAAGATACTACCACCAGTGTTTTTCTCTCACTTCTTTCAATATTCTGATCTTATTCCTCTTCATCCACCGCAATACAGCTGCCAGTAGTGATGGTGCCCATGGACCATGTGCAAAGGTGGATTGTGGACAAGGGAGTTGTGTGAATTCAAGTGTTTCGTTGCTGGGATTTGATTGCTCGTGCAACCCCGGATGGACCAAGGTGCAGTTGGGCCTTATTACATTCCCAGCCTGTACCATTCCCAATTGTGAGTTTTCTGTTTCTTCTCCCTACCAACACAAGAATTCTGGGAAAGGTTTTTCCGAACAAAGTTGATAGTGATACGAAAAAAAGATCGAAACCACGGTGCAATTGCAAAGACGTATAATCAAATTGGTGAACAGGGTCCACCTGCATTTTATAATTTGACAAGATACCCATTTAGTTTAACAGATGTTCTTTCCTTTTTAATCCATAGTCGTGAGATTATTACGCCTTTTCTTTACTTTTTTAAGTTTCAAACATGAGGAGATATGATATCAAACTTTTCTCACGTTAAGTCGTAGTAGTATTTGTGTTTGAAATTGGTCGAAATTGTAATGATTGGTTTCATGGAAGATCAAAACTTGTTTGACATTGATACTACAGAAGATCAAAACTGAGAGACATGGATGTGATAGAACCAGATTGCTTAAGCATTTTTCAGAGCAGTCACCATAAATAATATTAAGCCAACAAATTAACTATATGGCCATGTATAACTCTACTTGTAGGCACTATCAACTATCAATGTGGCAATTCAGCCCCACCACCGCTTCCTCCTCCGGCAACTTCTGATCCTCCAGCTTTTAATATTTTAAACCGTAAGCCACCTACTTCAGTAATGAATGAGTTTGTCTCTTTTTCTGTCTTTTTATTAATTTTCTTTACTTGGTGTGTTTACTCTGAACTGCCTCATTATGAAATTGCATTACATGAACCAAAGCAATCATGACATCTGTTGTGTTTACTTTTGTTACACAGCTTGTAATCTTGTTTGGTGTGGTGATGGAACTTGCGTTGCAAATGGACTTGGATACTCCTGTAAATGCAATGAGGGCTCCGCCAATTTATTCAACATGACTGGTGTAGCTTGTTTCAAAGAATGTAAGATTCTAAACTTAATTCATTAACATATCCTATTGTTAGGGTAGTTCTAGGTAGGTAGCATGATTCCGTTGCAGCCAGGAAACTTGAACTGCCGAAATGTGCAATTATCTGCCTTCCTGTGGTTGATAATATAGCAAGTTAATCAATGCTAAACTGTTGAATGTAACCATCATAGTTAATCCCAATATCGATTACTAGTTCTTTTTTCATCCTAAACACGAACAAACATTCAACAGATTGCTTTCATAAGGTTATTACGAGGTCACATGATTGAACCTGTTACAACCAGAATGCTTCTCATGTTTGTTTACAGGTTCCCTAGGGGCGGATTGCAAGGGAGTCTCGTTTGGTTCCCCTGCGAGTTCGAGCCCGCCTGCAACGTCAGGTAATGCGTTTGGCTCGCCTGCCACGGCAGGTAATGCGTTAGGCTCGCCTGCCAACTCCCCAGCACCCCCACGAAATGGTAAAGTTGACAAGCATAATAATCAATCCATCACCATAAGAACATAATCAAGTGCTAAGCACATATATAACACGTTATATTATCTGGGCACTCAAGGCCAAAATATTTTCGGAAAAGTTGAAGATACTAACTCGATCAAATCAGATTTCAACGTTTCATACTACTAAATTTTGACATGCCGTTGTTCTTTCTTTCCGTTCAGAATTGTATCTGTCATTCTTAACATTTTCTCTGTCGTTTGGAAGCTTCAAGAAGCCAGCCAAATTGCTCAACAGATCGTGGGCATGTAATGATTATGTTGGCGATGTGTTTGATCTTCCTCTCACTCATCTAGACGGGCCAATGGGGGACCAAAGATATTGATTTATACTTGTAACAGATTCGTTGATTATGGATACAAATTTGATCGTATTCTCAATCACTTTAGATGGGCTAAAGGGGGACCCCAATGGGATTGATTTACATTTGCAACACATAAACGGATCCATGTATTTAATCTTCTTATCATGTCACTTATTAGATGGGCTTAAGGGGGACCAAAGGGAATTGATGTATACCTACAACAGAACATGGAATAATTGGTCCTTTGAACAGTGACAAATGTATTAACCTGGGTCCTTAGCTTTCACATATTTGGGCCTCTTTCCTGAAAATTATCCATAATTATCCATACAAAGTAACATTTTACAAAGTACAACGTTAGAGTCCACTGAGTTTTCCGTTCTCTTATGAGCCTGATCCTGGAATAGGAATGGCTCATATTTATTATTGGCAGGGCTCCTAGTCCTTGACCACCTACTTCCTTAATAAACATAAGAGATTAGTTCACCATTCCAACTCATGGATCTCTTCCGATTCTAATATGAAGTTTATCATAAGGTATGTATAAATTGCATCTCATAATACATTTTTGTATTTTTTGATAAAATGATTATGAGAAAAAAGTAAACACACCCATAGTCGTTTTAGAAATTTGCTTTTATCATAAAAAAATGTTATAAAAATAATACAAATTCTCGTATGCAATCATATCTATTAACAATCCACTTATATATATATATATAATTTTTTGTAAAATTTTATGATTTTTCAATTTAATCTTAAGACATCATGTTACTAATCTCAAGCTATGATCCATAATAACAAGATCTTGAATTATATCTAATACAAGCTAATTTATTACTTCGTTGAATGTTGAGCTTTCAAACCCTAATAATGTACATTTATAAATGGAATTCCTGAAATGAAATGATATGATTGGATCGTAAAAAACATATCTAGAATACTATATTAGTGAAACCTGCAATGTTGTCTGTAGCAGAATGCCCATAACTTTGCTCCCTTGAATGAACAATTGTTAGAGCTTTCAACTTATTATTGGTTGGGTTTGGGCTTGCCCATTTGATCTAAAAGGTTAGATTAATTATTGAAATAGTTACATCAATCATGAGTAAAAATTGAGTAATTAACTAGTTAAGTTTTTTGTTTTAACTTTTATAATTAGAATACGACATGAAAACCTTCATATTGTACTACTTAGACTTCATGTGAGTTTTAAATATTTAATTGTCAGTGGATAATATTTGTACATTTCTTTATATTAAATAAAATTCTATTTTTTTTTAAAAAATAATAATTAATTTTTTAAAATATAATTTTATATTTTTTAATATATTTTCCACCTCATCACTATTATCTAAAAAAACGTAAAAATACATTTTAAAATCAATCCATACCCGCCCGAGAACTTTTGTACCCTTGCGCAATTAATTTTGGCGGTGGATGGCTGCATTTTGCCATTTTGTCGTTTCAGTATTGCCAGCAATTCAAGTATTCTACAAACAGCCAAATCTGTGAGTTCGGGAACCTCTCTGATTCATTCCTATCTATAATTTTTTTAAGGGTCATTTTCTGGTCATTTGATTCGCTGTTTGGATTTGTGTTGCATTCTATAGCTGTATATGCCACTTTATATTATTATTATTGGGTCGCCTTTTTTTTTTTGTGTGTGTTTAATCGCTTTCTTGATTTGCAGTTGGGTAAGCTTCCCAAGGATATGGCTTATTGGGGGTGACTAAGGACACACGCAACCAAACGATTTATTCTATGCTATAATATTTTATACTAGATATTTTACATTATTTAAACAAAAAAAGGAAGATATTTTTTTTTTGGGTAGAAATCTCATCAATTACAGCCTGAATCGAATTATGTAATTGACTTGGTAATTTTGCATCTGTTGCAGTTAAAAATAACATTTTTTTTTTTTTGGTTTTGTTTTGGAATGAACTGAGCGTTGCTTAATTTATTCTGTAGTCGGCTTGAGTGATATCAGAGTTCAGTTTTACGTGGATGGATCCCTTGCTCCCAAGAAGTATCAAGGTTTGGTAAATATCACCAAAATATGTGAATATGGTGCGGTATCTTTTGTTGTTGAGTGAACAAATTCCCAAGGGGGTGATTGCATATTTTCACCACTGAGATTTTGCAAATTTGCATCTACCACCAGCATCTTGCAAGTAATTGGGACTTGCAGCTTGGTCCATTCCGTCGGACACATGACTTCTGCAACCCAATATCTTCTGTATTGGTATGCTCTATGTTTTGTCAATTTTCCCTGATCTTGATCAACAATTCCACCACAAAACAAATCCACCAAAATTTATCACCTAAATGATAATCCATGAATCAATCTCTAACCTATATACTACAACCTTTATTTTATTTTATTTTCTTCGTTAGATTCTATTGATTTAGCAGAAATTGATATTTCAATTTTGACGTTAAGCAATAATTCTAGATGATTTTTTTAATCCTTAATAACGACGGTTTAATATTAATACTTTCTTAAGATTTAATATAGAACTTCTATGGATAGTGTTTTAAAACATATTTTTACATATTTTAAAATATTTTTTCAGTTATTAAAACATGGTCTATCTCATAATTACTTATTAAAAAAAATGTATTTTAAAATGGTATCCATACAAACCATGTATACGCTGGCTGGTTCTGGGCTTATGAGTGCACTCGAGGACAATGAAATTGCCAAAAAGATCAAAGATCCAACATTTTGGAAAGCCGCATATCTGCGTTTTATAATATACTAATTGTTTTTTGTATTATCTCATTTCATCTGTCCTTTTTTTTTTTAATAAACCAAATAAATCAGATATGAAACAGTGTTACGTATTCATCTGTACTGACACATCAAAATTCGAACAAATGAATTCATCACAATCATTTCTTTTTTCTTGTTTTCCCTTTCTTATTTATTTCTCTAAGACCTGCGCTAAACTACAAAAAAATGCAACATTGATATTGAAACTAGCTTTCACCGACTTCAGCAATATTCGATTCTGTCTAACCATTTTATCAAATTCCATCTTCCGGTCTTGCCCTTAATTACGAACTTTCCAGATGTGGGATCTCTCTCCAAATAATTGACGTACATAAGGTTCGTTCCAAATAAAATATTTTATTTTTTTTTCCACTTTTAATAAATAAAAAAAAAAAGTGACTATATTTGGACGCACATAATTTTTTTTTATTTTAAACCTTGGTAAAAGGGAAGATTTTTTTACTGAGTTATGGCCTACCTAAATTATTGAAGACAATTTTATTTTCAAATCTCAAATTTTAAATGAATGGGAAACTCAAACTGCTTGTGCAGGTGAGTCATGGCCCTCCCTGAATTATTGAAGACAATTTTATTTTCAAATCTCAAATTTTAAATGAATGGGAAACTCTAACTGCATGCTCATTTGTTTACTTCATTCACTCCCTCCATACCATCTTCCTCTTTATGTATTCTTCTTCTTCTTTTTTTTTTAAAGAAAAAATTTAAGAGGTTTTGAATTAGGGTGGATACTTTTTAACTTAAAACTGCACCCTTGTTTTGGAATTAACAAAAAAAAATAAAAAGCGGTTTTTTAGAACAGTGGAAGTATTAATTTTTTTAAAATTGGTATTTATCTTATCAATTGGTAGCGTTAATAGTTTTCAAAATGCAGATCCTTTCAAATCCCCTTGCTATTTTATCTACATCAAATCTTAATTTTGAACAAAAAAAAAAAAAAAAAAAAAAAAAAAAAAAAAAAATAAAAAAAAAAAAAAATTAAAAATTTTAAAAACAAAAAAGCAATAGTGACAATTTGGGGGATTCATGTTGGTGGGACAGGGAAAAGAGGGTTTGTTTCTTTTTTCTTTTTATTACTAATTTATATTGTTTGAGATTAAAAGTTGCAAAAGGTGTTGCTTTGGATAAAGAAAGTTGGGGGAGGTGAGGGCATTTTGTGGAAATAATGAGCATGGGATAAATAAATATAATTGAAAAAAAACCAAGGAAAAGCTTTGTAGAGAGAGTGAGCCTGGAAAATAATAGAGGGGGTTACGTATGATAAATAAAGAAAAACAAATTGGAGAAATAAAGTAAAAAAAGAAAAAAAAGAACCAACTAAATTAAAGAAAAAAAATAAAAAAAAAAAAAAAAAAGAAAAAGAAAAAAAAAAATAAAATTAAAAAATTAATTTATGATTAAAAATGAAAAATTAATGATTTCGAGAAAAAAAAATTTATTTATGAATTTTAAAGTTAATTACCAATTTATTTTTTATTTAACAGTATTTCTAATGATTTTTTTTTTTACTTTTATTTCTTTAATTTGGATTAGTTATTTCTCGAATCAACAACGATCCTCTGTTCAACACATCCTACTAAATAATATTCATTAATTCTTTAATTTAACTCATTCAATTCAATTTATTAATAAAGTTAAAATAAAATTTTAATTAATTATTTTACATTTTTAGTTTTGTTTATTATATATTACAATGTATATTTTTTATTATTTATTTCAACAATATTTGATAGATTAAAAAGATTAATTAATATATATATATCAAATTTGAATATATAATTCAATTCAACTATCAAACAAATATAATTCAATAAAATAATCAAATAAATAAAATAAATAAATAAATATATATAAAAAAAAATGAAAAATTCAAAAAATAAAGAAATTATAAAAATAAAAAATAATAAAAAAAAAAAAAAAAAATTAAATAAAAAAAAAAAAAAAAAAAAAAAATAAAAAAAAAAAAAAAATAAAAAAAAAAAAAAAAAAAAAAAAAAGAAAAAACTATAAAAAACTTGCCCACTGGCTCTCACAAAATGCTCTTCAAATTGAAAAAAATCATTCTTCTCTCTCTTCTTCTTCAATTCTTCTTCTCTCTTCTTCTTTCTTCTTTCAAAAAATCAAAAATTCCCTTTCTCCAAAGAAATCTGTGCTTAAAATCTTTTTCCTTTTCTTTTTTGTTTCTTTTTTTTAATTTTGCTTTTCTTTTTTCAATTGCTTTCTTCCTTTCTTTCTCTTTTTTTTTTTTTTTCCTTTTTTTCTTTTTTTCATTTCTTTGCTTTCTTTTCTTCTTTTCTTTTTTTTCTTTTTTTTTTTTGCTTTTTTTTTTTTAATTTCTTTTTTTTATTGCTCAATTTTTTGCTCTTTGCTTTTCTTCTCTTCAATGCTGTCTTTATTTTCTAAATTCTTAATATAAAAATATTAATTACTTTTAATCAATTAAAATTAATAAACCAAATTACAAAAAAAAAAATAACAATAAAAACACAATTAAAATTAACAAATATATAAACAAATATAAAAAAATCAAAATAACAAAAAAAAAAAAAAAATAAATAAATAAAATTAAAATTTTAAAAAAAAAAAGACATTTCATTAAATTAATTTATTAAAGTTGATGAAGTATGGGGTTTGGCAGAGTGAGTTTTTGAATGGAGGAGAGAGTTTTTAATGGATTTTTTGAAATGGAATGGAGAAGACATTTTTTTATTTAACAATTTTTTTTTTTAGTTTTTTTTTTCACTTTTTTTTGTTTTTAAGGAAGAGTTTTTTTTTTAAGATTTACACTATTTTTTTATTTTTTCTAAGTATTGTTGTTTTTTCTATTGTTGTTTTGTATCAATATTTGTGTTATTTTACATTGGTTGGTTGTTTTACAAAATTGTTGTTGCAATTATTTATGGTAATTACAATTAATATCTTTACAATATCAATGGTGGTGCATGAACTTGTGTTATCAACGTGGAGCACGCATTTTTCAGCTTTTCCAAGTCAAACAAAGCATTGGTTTTAAAAATTGGCTCTTGGTAAAAATCTTTTGTTCACAATTTCAAATAATTCTAAATATGGCTTTCATGTATTTCATAAATGTAATTCATTGTTTTTTTTTCATTTTTTTATAATATATCATATTATTTATTATTTGTTATTTCATTTTATTTTTGTTTTAAAAAATTTTAAATCTTTTAAAAAAATATCTTAAAAAAATTTAAAAAAAATTTAATGATGAAATTGAAAAAAAAAAAGAATAAATATGAAAAAAATAAAAAAATAAAAAAAAAAACAAAAAGAAAAAAAAAAAAAAAAAGAAAAAAAAAAAAAAAAAAAAACAAAAGAAGAGATAAACAAAAAAAAAAAAGAAAAAAAAGAACAAAAAAAAGAAAAGAATCAAAAAATCAAAAAAGCAAAATTCTTTATTTCAAGATTCATGAAAGATGAAAAAAATGAATGATGAGAAGATGAGAAAAGAGAGAGAAGAAAAAGAGAAGTTTTGAAAAAAAAATCAGAAAAGAAAGAAAAAAAAGAAAAAAAAAAAACAAAAAAAAAAAAAAAAAAAAAAGAAATGAAACTTTTTGCCATTTATGCTTAGAAGAAAAAAGCAAATTTTGGCAAAATTTTCCAAAGAAATAAAAATTAAATTTTTGTCCTAAATACTATGGCTTCTTAACAAGTGTTCCCCCCCCCATTTTCCCTAGATGTTCCCAATTTTTTTTTGCAGAAAAAAAAAGTAGTTTTTGTATTGGTTAGTTAGTTTTTGCACATTTTTTCCATTTTTTTTTTTTCATTTTTTGAGTTTTAACTTCAATCTTTGGTGTTTTTTTTTTTTGTAAGGTGTTTTTTTTTTTTTGCTTTGTTTTTTTTTTAATTTTTTTTCTTTTGATTGTCTTATTTTTTTTTTTTCAATTCTTTTTTATTTTTGGCTATATTTTGTTATTTGTTTGTTTTTTGTTATTGTGAGTGGCTCTTGGTATTTTGTTGTGATTTGATTGATTGTTTGTGTGTCCATGGTATTTTTTTGGATTTTGTTGCATTAATTGGTTTTGATTTTTGTAATTGTTGAATTGTTTTCATATTAAATGTCATGCATTGATTGGTGTGTGTGTGTGTGTGTGTGTGTGTTGTGTTTGTTTGTTTTAGAATATTAACAAAAATTTAGGAAGAACTTAGAAAAGTTCCTAATTTTTGTTGTTTTGAGACAGAACAGAAGACAAGACAAAACTTGTATAAATTATAAATGTGTTTGTAAATTGAAAGGTTTAGTAAGAAACAAAGCAAGAAGAGAGATTGAGAGATTCTTTATTCTTTAATCATTTCTTCAGAAGAAGAGGAAAGGAGAAAAAAAAAAAAATTCTTAGGTTAAATTACTTGATGAAGTACTTGAAGAATAGAGTAAAGTTTAAAAAAAACACATAGGGCTTGTTGTGCATTTAGGTGGTGTGTTAATGTCAGTGTAAAGGTGGAGTAAGAGATGGATGAGAGAGAGGAGATATTTCATTTCATAATTTCAATGAAGGAGATTGGGAGAGAGGGGATGAGATGAATAAGCAGGATGTTAAGACCTACCCTTTTTGTTCAAAGGAAAGAATCAAAAACTCAACAGAAGTTGAACCAAGTGATCACCCATCACCTCCCTCATTTGTTTGTTTTTTGTTTTATTTTGTTTAGTTAAAAAATCATTGCAAAATCATTGCATTATATAACATAAATAAGCAAATACTTAAATATTTTTTTTGTCCTTTTCCCCTGTGGAAAATGAAAAAATGATCTTATACTTACTTGATTTGATTAAGTTGAGGTTTATATTATGTGTGAGTTTGTTTTTTATTTTTTTGGACTTTTGCACACACGAAATCGCTCACCACATGCATAGATGTCAAAATCGCGATCCGGATCGCGATCGCGATCTGCGATCTTACCACCGATCGATCCTACCGATCCTACAATTTTTTTTTTTTTTTTTTTTTTTTTTTTTTTTTTTTTTTTGTTTTTTTTTTTTTTTTTTTTTTTTTTTTTATATATATATATAATATTTTTTTTTTTTTTTTTTTTTTATTTTTTTCGATCATCTCGATGATATCGACGATGATTCGATTTTATTATTTATTTCAATACGATTTTTTTTTTTTTTTTTTTTTTTTTTTTTTTACGATATCGATCGATCGATCGATCCGATAAACTATTCTCTATAGGATGATAGATCCGATCCCAACCACACCAACCATGGTGGGTCTCTCTCTTTTTTTTTTTTTTTTTTTTGGAAAAATACGATTTTTTAAAGAGATTAAAAAAATTCAAATATATCTAATTCTTTTATATCTTCAAGATAACTCTTATCTTATAATATTTATCTCCTACATGTAAATTTGAAATATAAAACAAAATACAATCCATACCCAAAAAAAAATGTTAAAGGAAAAAAAATACTTCCTCTAGCATAAAATAATAGTACGAAGGACATAATTTACTAAGTATAGAAATTGGTAAAACGGAGAGAGTCGAAGTCAGAAATTCATGGAAGTTTACAAGCACTGGATAATTATCCAAATACATCTTGAAAAAAAAATATAAACCGTGCAACAAACTAATAAAAATATAAACCGTACTCCTTCCAAATTATTTAACACCGTCCACACCTTGTTAAAACTTCTGTCCAAACCTTCATGAAATTCACTACTGAGGACAAAAGGACAAATATCTAAACTGTAAAGTTGAATAAAGTCATGAAATTCAGTTTGACATTGAGTTTTTGAGGCTTCTGCCTGAAATATCCTCCCTTTTATAACATCCACAAAATCAAGTGAAATAAAAGAATTGCAAGTTTTGATCACTATGTTTGCATGGTTTAGCTTTATTAGCTTTACTAGTATTCTACCGTGTAATTGTACGGATAATGTTATTATTAAAAAAAAAGAAGTAATTATAACTTATTATTTATTATTAAAAAGTATTATTACTTAATGATAAATTTAAATAATATAAATAGTAGTTACATTGTTTTATAGAATTTATATTATACATTTAAGTTTTTTAAATAATATGATTAAAAATTTAGGAAAATAATAATTTTAAATTTGGATAAACTATTGAATATAAATTTGATTGAAAGTTCAAGACAATATAAATGATTTGACAAATCTGATTAATAACTTGTGAAATAAAGAAGTATCAATTTAATAAAGAAACATGAATTCAATAAAGAGAGATATTTAAAAATAGAATTGGCTTCATTCGAATATCACACAACAAATAAAACTATTTAAGAAAAATACCAAATACCATACCTATTGCATGTGGGTATAAAAGTTCCTAATCAATAAAGTTCGTGTGATGCTAGTTATCTATTTGAAAGTTTTTTTTTTTTTCCAGAAATGATCGATAAATGTTTTTGCAATGGCAATAAGTACAAAGCCAAAAAGGCTAATTGGTTTTCGTGGTGGTGGATGTAACCAACTCCATGAAAAGAAAGCCTACAAAGAGGAAAAGATCTCTGAAAGAGAAAAAATTACGACTACAAAGGTTCTAAGGGCCTACAAAAGCGACCGCAAGGGCCGACAAATGCACCCGACTAAAACGGGACAAACTACATCTAGTCCAAAAATCAACTAAAACAACAAAAACAAATTATTGGCCATTCAATTTTTAATGTGTCCACATGTGTGTATGTATATATAAAATAAGGAAATCATAATAAGGAAATCATAATTTTCGCATTAGTTGAGAATAATGATTCCCATAGTTTACTCTTCACAACAATAGAGTTTAGATTAATCTAACTAAAATATGAATATAAATTAAATTATGAATATAAACACAAATATAAATGTAATCAAACAAAAATATGAACTAATAGTCATTAGAAGAACTCATAAAAAAATAAAAAAATAGATTCAAATGAATGGCCTTGCATATGTTGTAATTCCAATATGAAAATAAAAAATGTTTTTGGTATTATGTTAATGAAAAACGCGGGAGGGGAAAAAAAATAAAAGATAAACTGAAGTAATATTATCAATTTAGTCACAATGATAGAGAGTGAAAAATTTAAATTGTAGATAATGATAAGACTCTTAATAGATATTATACATAATTAAAAAATTAAATAAAATTTTATAAATAAAATAGGTTTACGGTGATGAATGAGTATAGTTGGTAGTACATGATTATGAGGTACATGAAAAATAATACGTATGCAACTGTTAAATTGTAATCGGTAAATCTTTCTCTTAATGTCAAACATCCTAATCGCTATTTATGAAGAACATGCTAAGAAATAATTAAAAAATAAATAGATAAATGATGTTATAGGTAAATTAAATTTGTGTCTATATACGGTAGATAATTATAATCATGTCAATTTACTATTACGATTATACTCTTTTCTACAATTAAATATGGTATATAATTTAGATTTAATAAAATAATTGTGAATTAAATATTTATTTAAATTAAATATGTATAAGAGAGATATTTAATTGTGTGTAATTAAATTTAATAAAATAAATGTGAATTAAATATTTAGTAACTAAATTAAAGATGTATAAGACATAGTATATAATTTGAATTCTAATGTGATAGAGATGATAAGATTTAATGAGATTGTGTATAGCCCAAATTGTGCTCCAATCTACCGCACCCTATTTTATTTTACAACCATCACGTTATCCTTTAGGCCATTCGAAAATATTTGACTAAATAACAAATAGTGTGATCTTTATTTGATGGAATAAGATAATATATCAAATATTTGACTAAATAACAGATTTAATAAAGTAAATGGAATATTTATTTGATGGATTGATGTTTATTAATTTAGATTTAATAAGATAAGTGATAGTTAATTATTCACATTTTTATAAGACACATAACTTTATTACGTTAAATAAAATAATGTACGTGTCAAAGCTATGTTAAAGGACCATTGTTAAATAAAAAACAATAGAAAAATTAGATAGAGGATTTGAAGCTAACCACCAAATTTACCTTCTTACCACTAAATTGTTAAGATGGAACCAAATCTTAGTAACAATGGGCAGGATTGCGTAGGTAGGAGAATTAGTCCCGCGCCAGTTCAAAGGTGAGGTATGGACAATGACCAAAACGAGAGACTTGTGATTGTAGCAAATGTGGAGTGTGGGGAGTCTAAAGTCAAATCTAAATAACAGTAAGTGTGGGATATCACTTTTGAAAAAAAGAAAAAAAAAGAAGAACCAATATATAATTCTTGCATTCATTAACTTTTGTATGTTTATAAAGATTAGAGAGACTCGTGTTTTCTCGTACGTGTTTTACATCATTAACAATAATAATCACAAAGTATCGGTAGTATGTGGATACTTTGAATTTGAAAAGACTCAACCTCAAAGTTATCCCGATGCTCCCAAGGTTGGCACAGCTTGACTTTGAGGATAAGTTTAACAAAAAAGCGCCAAACTTGACAACGGACATCTACGAAGATAGAGAAGTGATCATTGTACCTTATAACTTAATAACTCCCAAACTAAGTATTTAATTAGTTTAAAGGAAAAAAAGGGTCGATCCTTCTTGATGATTCACCGTTCACGAACCAGATATCCCTATTACCTTCTTTTATGATTCATCAATTCATTCAAAGGTAAAGATATCCAGATTCTATAACCATGTATATATGTTGCATGAACTAAATTCGTATTAAATTTTTTCTTGTTTTGGTATATAGAGACCCTATATGTTTTGCAATAGCCCCTGTTCGTGCATAAAATGTTAACTTCTTCAATGATGTTTAGAAGGTGTAGAGTACTGTAGTTATCCTGTAAGTGTGATAAACTATGCCATTGACAACAAAAGAATTTGGTATTTGACTACCATTGGCGTACCTAATCATGTCACTTAAGAAAAGGACCAATGTTTTTGTGCGATCCTTATGATGCCACAAGCACGAAGAGAATCAAGCAACACTTGCTAAAAGCCACAGCCACATATTAATTTTTAGTATATGATTTTAATCTCATATATATACATATACATGTATATAGGCTTCGATGAGAACAGAAACTTCGATTCTTTTTATATTAAGCTCCTTAATTTCTGGTTTTAAGCTTCTAACTTTGTGGGATAAGTCTACATCTTGTCCAATCCGTGCGAACATGAAAATTTCAACGATTGCATGTCGTGTCCAAAATGGGGATTCCGAAGACGACGTTGGCAACTCAGTGGATTACGGAGTCGGCAAACAAGACTTTTTGTCTATACTATGCAAGAAAGGGATTGTAACAAAAATACAAATAAACATAATTATCTGTCGGCACCACACACCAAGACAAATTAAGATAACACAGCATTTGATATTTATTGCGAAACAGCACTGTATACATATATTGACAAATCAAGTTAAGACAAAAATGAATTAAAAACTGTACTCTAAACAATTTAATACTGCTAACTCGTCCTAATCCCTTCTGTAGTTGATGTAAAAACTCGAGTTCTTCATTTCCCTATCGAACTGTTGATGACCAAGGTTTTTTCAAGGTAAAGGAAGGGACAACATATTAGGGTTTTGTGGCCATACATGAACAAAACAAATTATTTTTCTTGCACGTTGTACTTAGTTTGACTTTTGGTTGGACAAGCTAGCTAGCTGCTTTGTTGTTAATTCCAGAAAGAGAATAACGAAGGAAAAAATAAATGAAATTCTTTGAGGATTCCCTTCAATTAACATAGGCAGTCGCCATCATCAACCAACCCAACCATGTTTCCAAGCTAATGGAGTTGAGACCTTCACCATGATTTGAAAAGTACTAATTGAGTTTTTCAAATTTGTCATATAAAGTCCTATTTCCACAGTTTCCATTTTGGAAAAAATCAAAAATTACTTAGCCCACCTCGAGAATTCTTAATGTTTTTTTATTAATTAATTAGTGTCCATTTCCGTTTCCGGGAACCGAAAAAACGCACCAACCTCAGATGATCAAGACAAGAGTAGGCCCTTATTTTTAATTTCATCAAATTTTTACCTACCCAAGGCCCATTAGTTTAGACAGGCAAAAGCAAGAGGAAAGAAGACAAAAGTGTCTCCTATCCTGTGTACTTCATTCAGTAAGTATTTGCCTCAATGGGGTTTACCGACAGGCACTTATCAGTGGAGGTTGAATAATGAGCACGGTATAACTAATGAGATCTTTCTCAGTTGATAAATTAAAGTAATTTAGCAAGAAAAAAGTTTGTCTGGAATGATGGATTTTCAAAGCTTCTTTGGCACAAAGCTTTATTTTACAATTTAATGATTTGGCGCAAAACTTCTAATGATGGTGCAAAAAGAGCAGTACTACTAGTATATATGACTTTTGACCCACACAACTTCTGATGATAAATGTGGGAATGTTGTCTCAGTGGTTCTTTAATTGTTCACATATCGGTACTCAGCATATATTAACAAAGCAAAAGAAAGTTACCAATTATTTAAAATTTTCTTTGTGTATATATACCGAACAAACAAATTGGCATCAAACTTTTGGCTTATTCACCACACGAAATATCTTCTGACGATTGGCATGCATTGCCTCTCAAACACACAAAACTTTCCCACTTTCCGAAAAAATTCAGGGAATTTTGGCTGATGCATGCATATATGTACAGGCAAAACGAAATGAAAAACCTAAAAAACATCAAAGTCTAGGACGATGTTATCGAATAAAAATGCCTACGAATGAACTAAGGTACATAATGTTTTCCAGTGAAAACACCATGCATATATATATGGTGTATATATCCATGTATACACTGACACATAGGTCATATTTTACCAGGTGTAAATTTTACGCATATATGGTAGGATGAGTGGTAAGTACGATTCCTACTTGGAGACGGAAGTGTTTTGTTGGAAGCAGTAAAATTGGTCATATTTCCATTTCCACTCATTAAACAGTTAAGACGTTGCTTCAAATAGATACTAGTAAATATTCCAAGGACTAAGACAAAAAGGGTCTGCCAGGTCGATCCAGATGCATTATCATCGCTGATCAGTTGTTTGCTTTTTTAAGGTTTACAAATTTAATTACAGGAATGGCTGCAGCAGATCCATCATTGGATTTTACCATTCCCTAAAATCATTGAAAATTTATTGGAGCATTACTGCCGCTGCAGTACAATGATAGATGATCCCATCAAATCATGAAACTACAACATTAACAACTGAACGGCCATACCTCGCAATAAATTTCCTACATCATAAGTTCATCATACCCTTGATAAATTTCCATACGTTTTCTTTTTTGCCATATGCATTGATTCACTGCAGACACAGGGGAAGACGGTATTATTAAAGGAACAAACGAAGCACGTTAAACTCCATGTGAAAGAACAGATATGTGCAAAATTAGCAAGAAAGTTATATACTATACATGTGTGATTGTGTCCTCCGTAGCACATGTCCCATGTATGATTGTCCTGGACTGGCACTCCAAATACTTGTTGTGTGGCCACCACAACCACATATAAAGAGAAGAAACAAGAAGAAATTCATGCATTGTTTTAATTTGTTGTGTATTTGGAAGGTGGTACTGCTAAAAGGGTCAGTGGAGGAGATGACCTCCTCCCCCGGCTTTTGACGTTAAGACAAACCAGTCTATTTATTCATTTGTTTGTTTTTTTTTTTGGTTTTGCCGTGGGAATTAGGATCGATCAAACAAATTGGTGATTTGAGAGAGCCCCACTAAATTGGGTCCGATGTGGGGCAAAAGGCGGCAAATCTAACCGCTAAATACCAAAAGTAACTTTACTACTTATCACCAAAGTGACAAAATATGCCATATATGTATAGGTGAAAAAAGCTTTGAAAGCTAGCCCACGGCACCCCACGCCCACTTTTTTTTTTTTGTCTTATGAGAGGACAATAATACCCTTCCTTCCATATTTCCTTTTCCACGGATGTCACGCTTCACCAATTCAATATTTCTTCCATTAAAAAAAAAAGTTAACTGACAAAATGTTCCATCATAAATGGACAAATAAATTTTTTTATTTTTTACATTTTTTTTCGTAATTTTTTAATTTTATTGAAAAGAAAAAAAAAAGATAAGATAAAAAATAAAAAAAAAAAATGAAAGCGGCAAGGGATGATGACAGAGCGTGAAAGAAGTATCTCTTGAAAGAAGACATCCGATTAAATCAAGAATAATACTAACTAAAACAAAATCCTCCAAGAGCAATGCACCTACAACGAGGGACTAATACTACTATTATCTCAATGGCATAAGATGAGCAAAATAATAAAAAACATCCAAAATATTTTATTACTGTACTTTTTTAGTCATTCGTTACAATTCCATCCAATTTTCGTCAAATTTTGGTTATAATAACAGTGTCATTTTGACGAAAAATTAGATGAAATTGTGACGGAGAACTAAAAAGTATACTAATAAAATGTTATGAGACCTTTTTTCATATTTTTAAATGTGAGGGATAAAAAAAATTATTTATCAATTTGTGAGAAACCATTCTGTTACCTAAAAAAAAATCATTTGCAAAATTTTTCTTTGTTTTTAAAAACCAAGTAAATTTTTATATTATTTTTATTAATAATAATTATGTATAGCCCACACATGAAAATTAATAATAAAAAATAAAAAATATATATTAATAGCGTATTAAATGTATGCACGTTACTTTATAATTAAAAAATTATATTTAAATCAAAGTGGACTATGTTTATAAAATCAAGGGAATAGTATATTATATATTCTAAGATAATGGGGGATTGAATCTAAGTACACATGTATGCTAATTTTTCTACATTTGCTTGGAGTAAAATTAAATAAAAATTCGTAGTAACTTCATAAACATTTGCAATCATATTTGCAATAAATGACATTTCATATTTTAGACTAGTGCATTAATATCTGTGACACCATCGCCACCTTAACAGTACTATAAATTTTTTAAATTTAGTCTGCGCTTTTCATTATCCACTAAGACATCAATTTAGCATAGAGTCTATTTAAAATAAGGATTAAAAAATAAGAGACAATTGGGAAAAACATTAAATGCCCAATTAATTAGAGAACTTAGATGTTCAATCAAATTGCAAAACAACAATGGCTAGTGGTAAATATGTACAATGATTTTAACCTATTTACAGCTAGTGTGCGCGCATAAGGGACATATTCACTAATTTGATTGATATTTTATTGAATGCACAACTAATGACATTTACTTAGGTTTTCAATAAATAAATAAACTAATCATTAATTGACCAACCTGAAAACATGAATACGGGTCAGAATTAAGATGCAAAGTTAACGTGGGAGAGATAGAGGGAAGATAAATTAGGGGATAAATTATCCCACATCAAAAGTACATGCATTTGTGTTGTAAGACATATTTTTATGTCGTTACAAGTGATCATTGATAAAAATTTGAAATATCAAAGTAGCTAATATAACAAAAAAAGATCAACATCATGGATTATATATGAAATAGGTAGCCCAAATTAATACCAGCCATTCTCCTAACTAACAACACAAAAGAGTATAATTTATTAAGTAATGCCAAAGAGAATACCAGGAGGCTAGGATAACAAAGAAAAAAAATTTTTAAAGAAAAAAAGAAAAAAAGAAAAAAAAAATTTACACAGACCATTGGAGGAGGAGAAGGCAAGGAGGAGGATTGTCTTGTAGCGATGGAAATTAAGAACAAGTGGGGAAGGGGTGATGGAGATGTTTTTATGCTTGAGGACAAGACATGGCCACATGGAGCCTTCATTATTGATTGATTTAGTTTGCAATTCGTTTGGTAAAATGAAGCCGTTTCTATTTTCTACTGATGTATCCCGTGACAAAAATTCAAGGATGAGAAGGGGAGGAGGACAAGATGGTCCTTTGAGTACTTGTTCTTTAATTTCTATTGTCCAAAAACAAATCACTCCCCATGCAAGCTCTCAATCACGTCTGTCCCCTTACAAATTCTACAATCCCAACGCCACTGAAATTACTTTTCAAAAAAAATAAAAAATAAAAATAAAAATAAACCCATGCTAGCTACTTCATCGTCCCTTATAAATACAGAACATCGCCCCACGCTCTCTTCATCATCGTAGTTTCCTTGAACCTCTGATCGGTTTCGTCCGTTATCATTTCTTTCTGTTCAGTTTTCAATTTCTGTTTCTTCCCTTTGATTTCCTAATGACGATGTCCTCACAAGTTTCCAATGACTTGAGACCTTGTCCTCTGTATTCTCATCCTAACCAGTTGGACTTATCTTCGGTCCACCAAGTACCGGATTCCCATGCATGGATATCCTCATCGGAGGATGAATATCCTTCCACCCGCAGCGAATTCTGTAACCAAATAGAAACCGGAACGGTCCCAGTTGTTGATTTGGGCGATGATAATGCCTCCGAATTACTCGGCCATGCATGCAGAACTTGGGGTGTTTTCCAAGTTAAGAACCATGGATTCCCCAAAAGCTTGCTCCAACAAATCGAGTCGTTGACTGAAAGGCTTTTCTCCCTCCCATTGCAACATAAACTCAGAGCTGCTCGTTCCCCTGGTGAGAACTCTGGCTATGGTCTGGCCCCTATTTCTTCATTCTTTCCAAAGGTCATGTGGTCAGAAGGGTTTACCATCATTGGCTCTCCATTAGAGCATGCTCGTCAACTTTGGCCCAGAGATTACAACACTTTCTGGTATTCAATTTTCATCCTCGCTGACTGACATGCATGCACGTGAAAATTTTTTTAAAAAAAAAAAGAAAAAAGAAGAAGCTAGCTGAACCTAATGATTATATATAATTTGGTGTTGGTTTGGAAATGCATTTCTGCACTACCCTTTGGGGTTAGACAATGAGAAAAAGTAAAGAAAGAAAAGTTTCACTATTTTGAAATTTCTCGGGTCAACAAGAAAAGATTACAAAGTAAAGGTCATGGTAACAAGGTCCCACAACTAAGATAGGCATTATAGAGAGGAAGATTCCTGAAAATGAAATCCCATTTTGGCTCTTTTTTAAAATTTTTTTTTTGGTCCTTCAATGACCATTTTTTTTCTGTCTTTCTTTCTTTACTCTGTGTGTGTGCGTGTTTTTTTTTTTTTTTCAAATTTGTCCTTTTTTAATTATTTGTTTTTTTATGCGTACGTTTCAGTGATGTAATTGAGGAGTTTGAGAAGGAGATGAAAAAGTTGGCGGTGAAGTTGATGTGGCTAATACTTGGGTCGTTGGGCATTAAGGAGGAAGATGTAGAATGGGCTGGACCAGGAGATGATTCGGAAACTGGAAGCGCTGCTATTCAATTGAACTCATATCCTGCCTGTCCAGAACCCGACCGGGCCATGGGGCTGGCAGCACACACCGACTCCACCATCCTCACCATCCTTCATCAAAGCAACGCCAGTGGTCTTCAGGTCCGTCGAGACGGGACTGCAGGGTGGGTCCCGGTTCCTCCACTTCCCGAAGCTCTTGTAGTTAATGCGGGGGACCTCCTGCATATACTATCCAATGGGCTGTTTCCTAGCGTCATCCATCGGGCCATTGTGAACCGGACCCGACACCGTCTTTCCATGGCATACCTCTATGGGCCTCCACCCGGTTTACAAATCTGCCCCCTCCCAAAACTAACAGACCAATGCCACCCTCCTCTATACAGGCCAGTTACTTGGAGTGAGTATCTTGGGTTGAAATCCAAGGTTTTTGACAAGGCACTTTCTTCGTTAAGGCTTCCTAATCATCTAGATGGGATTGGATTATAGTAGTGTCAGTTTTTTTTCCTCCCCATTTTGGGGAGAATCATTCTTGTGAATATTTTTTTGGGGAATGATTTCTATTTAGTTCTAAGTTTGAAATGCGTGTGTATATTGTGATAGTTGCCAATTTCAAGGAGTTTATTTGGGTTGGAGATGGGAGAGTAGTAGAGAAATATATGGCAAGTTTCCCACGACAAAATGGGGCAGGAGGAGAAGACCTATCAAATCGTGGGAAGGCATCCAAACGAGCAGGCAGTCCCTGTTGGTCTTTTGTCGTTGTGTACAGTGAGCATAGAGGGAGTGCTACTTGCCCTGGAGGGATGGCCTTTGGAATATCCAAGTAAGAGACGCAGAAACCGACATCATTTTGCCCCGGATATGAAGGAAGATCCACCTCCAAAAGGTACGACAAAGCTATTAAAGATAACAATGGTTAAATCAATGGATCAAAAATTAGAAAGATAACTGGGGACAACCAACAGTATCAATAATTCCATGCAACATGTTAAGATACAAAGCAGGAGGACGTAGTTGTCACTTTCTTACCAGAATAGATCCGTCACATTTCCAGATTTCTAGACGTTGTGGAGTACATATGTCTAGTGGGTGCGGAAATTTTGAGCGTTATGTTTAAGACAAATAAAGGAGTCAGAGTCCTCCGTAATTTTGCAGAGCAAACCCACCTATCTGTGATGCTGCAAGGCATGCAAAACCATGTGCTCCTCAATCATCGGTGGCCAGTCTAACCAGAGTTGTCTTCCTGGGGATTGAAAGAGTTGGTCTTTACAGTTAGAAATAGTCTCACTTTGAATGAATGCTTCCCCCGGGGATTATTTTTATTTTTATTTTTATTTGTGTTTAATAAGTGACAAACTTGGGCTACCTAATTACGTTATAGCTGTAGCCATGTGACAAAATCTCAGCTTTTACATTTAACAGTCATTCACAAATCAAACCTCTCAGAATATCACAAAGGCTGGCTATTGGCTAGATACAGTGTATAATATATACCACGCACAGTGTATGAAATCTTTTGCCTGGACGGATCTTTTTTTGGTAAGTTTACTAAGATTATGTTGTTGCTTTAAAAGGCCATGCTTTTGCAAAAAGTGATGATGATAATGTTTCTAATGTTTTGGTTTGCTTTTGGGTTCAGTGGTTGGAGGAGAAAGTTAAATGACAGAACAGAACTACAATGAGAAGATTGGAAAAAATTTAGACAGTGAAGTTAAAGGTAAAAGAACATGAGGACCCAAAACTGATATACCTTTATGAATTTGCTACAAGGGAAAGCTGAAAAGGATTGTTCATCTTCCTTTGTATTTTGAATTAAGAGAATAATCTCAGTGGACTTGTACGACAATCACACGAACGTTAACTAATTTACCAGTCCACTCCATCCAAGAAATCAAAGGGAAAAAAAAATCACCAACTACCCAGATTGCAAATTTCAAGTCCTGCAGATTTCAGCCAAAAAGAAGATGACAGAAATCTAAAACACAGAACCTGGGACATAGGTATGTTTCATTAACTCTGTTTGTAGCATTAGTGCACAGAACATTGATTCTTGGAAACAATTGGAACTCTCATTCGTTGTTAGCGGACCATGCATTGTAAGTAGGGGTGTAATCAGTCGTGTTTGGTTGTTCGGTCGTGTTTTGACACGAGTATTACAAGTTTTACACTGACTCGAACACGACCCGCAACTGCTCGTGTCGAAAACATAACCCGAATACGACTGCATTTATTTTTCTAATCACCGACACGAAAAGACCTATTTAACACGAAGCGAAAAGACCTATTTAACACGAAAAGACCTATTTGACACGAAAAGACCTATTTAATCTGAAATTTTTTAAAAAATAATAAATAAACTTTAAATTATTACGAATTTTTTTAAAAAATAATAAATTAATTTTAAATTAATAATAAATAAATAATTTTTACACTAATGGTTCAAAAGGCCACAAATAATCATAGCCTCTTCATTTAAACAAACTACTAACAACTCCCTACAACTTATAAAGGATTGTTCATCTTCCTTTGTATTTTGAATTAAGAGAATAATCTCAGTGGACTTGTACGACAATCACACGAACGTTAACTAATTTACCAGTCCACTCCATCCAAGAAATCAAAGGGAAAAAAAAATCACCAACTACCCAGATTGCAAATTTCAAGTCCTGCAGATTTCAGCCAAAAAGAAGATGACAGAAATCTAAAACACAGAACCTGGGACATAGGTATGTTTCATTAACTCTGTTTGTAGCATTAGTGCACAGAACATTGATTCTTGGAAACAATTGGAACTCTCATTCGTTGTTAGCGGACCATGCATTGTAAGAGGTTTTGCAATGAATTTTTAAAACTTCTCCTTCAATAGCACTATTCATGGATTATAGATTTGGGTCAATTGCAGGGATACAGCCCCTGCCGATATGAAATCAGGCAGTTATTATGGGATCCACTATCTAGTGCAATCCAGTTAAAGTAAAGTTGTCTTCTTCTTAGTTGAGCCCACATCATTGGGCTATGCTCGGTTCCAACTGGGGTTGGGTTTACATCGTTGCAGAGTATGTTTTTTTAGGTGGTAAAAGTAATCATTATATTCACTATATATCAATCAAGGTAAAACTTTACATCAAAGAGAGGATTGGACACTGTAAAATCTTCCACTTGTGATGATAGATACCAATAAATATCAGAACAAGTGCAAAGGTGTCACTGTGTCAGGGGCTCAAAAAGTTGCTTTTGTGTTCATTAAATAAAAGTTTTGTTAGCAGGGATAAATTTATAAATGGAGTTAATTGCACATAACCACTTCAAATTTTAATTTGATTTCAAAGTATAATAATTATATGGGGGACTAATTTTTATTAGTGAAAAAAAAATCGTTTAACAAAAGGAATGAGTTGAATAAATAGTCTTTCTATTTTAACGAGCACAAAAATAGAATTAAACAAAAAGATATAAAGCGGCTAGATGTCATAATTGAAAAGGAAAAAAAAAGTTTATATTAAATCATTGACAATAAAATAGTTTTTTTTTATTTTTTATTGAGGAACAAGAAAATTACAAGGCAGGATTTTACTCGGAAATTGGTAGGTTGCTTCTTTTTTTCTTGACAGACATCCAAGCAAGCATTTTGCTTTTGGGATGAATTAAAACTGAAAGTATCAATGTTTAAATTCTTGATTAGACATGATTATTGATTAAACGGGGCAATTAAATTAAATACCACAGAAGTCCTTTATGGCCCGTTTGGCAATAACCTTTTCTCCTCCGCAGTAATTGAGATATGCTACGTTATTAAATGGTTTGAATTGCAAAGGATTTTCCTCATCCATACACTCCTCTGGGATTTGTAACGTCCCATGCATAAAACTGAAAAGTCCAATCGTGTACTTTTCTTCCTCTCCTCCCATGATTACTTGGTGCAGCGGTGCAAATACTCTCCCGTTGCTCCAAGCCTAATTAAGAATTGAGAAAAAATAAAAAAAGAAAAAAAATTCAAATAACCGCAGTGAAGAAAAATAAAAATAAAAATTACCGTGAATCCTTCGCCTGCTATGATTAAGAAGGCCGCAGGTGATGGGTCGAAACCGATCCAGTCTCCCTCTTTGGTCTCAAACTCCAGTCCCTTAACATGATTCGTGTCCACAACGCTTAAGAAAGTCTTGTCCACGTGAGGTTGAAGCCCAACGTTAATCTCATTCTCATTGGGCTTTCGATATTTTATGAATCTCATAAGATGAAATGCGGATTCCTCGAGAAGATCATAGTACTTCTCCACCCCATAACTTTCCAATGCCATCCTCAACACTACATTTTTCAACTCTAGCAATTGCCTCGAGTACGAATAGATTGTTTCACTAATTAAAATTAAAGACCAAACACCAAAAATAAAGAAAAAAAGAGGGTTAATTAAAATCAATACATACAATTACCAAAACTAAAATTAAAAAAAATGTATTAATTGTACCAAAATTTGTCATTTCCGTGTGGCCAAATGAGATTGGTGAAGTCTTTGGTTGCTTCAAGAGTTGCTGCGTTTGTTATGCCCAAGTATTCAATAAGTGGCATGATGGGAAAGTTTGCACCGTAACCAAAACCTAGATATTCAGAAGTGTTTTGCACTTTAGTTTCAACAGGCACCTCGAATAGCTCTTTTGAAAGATTAAACATCTCCTCGTGAATCTCCAAGGAAATTTTTTCATTCACTGCTATGAAACACCCGTGTGATTCGAGGGCGGATTGCACCATTTGGGATGTCGATAGCCAAGAACTTGAGCCAGGAATCAAGTTCTGGTCGTTGAAATGTATTACGGGGATGCTCTTCTCTACATTTTGATTGGAACCCATTCGATTTTGCTGTTATAATATGAATAGTAGGGGTGGGGAGTTTGGTTTAATTAGGATCTTATGTTTTGTTTATGCATAGATGGGATGTAGTATCATTATACCAGAGGTTGCATATATAGATGGATGGATTTGGGGGTAGAAGGAGCCAAGGCAAGCAAGTGATGTTAAAATAGAAGCAAAATTTGTATCCTGATATAGCTCGTTATTAGACCATCAAAACATAGTTTTCAAAATCCTGATCGGATTCCATCGATTCTACGATCTAAATTTACTAAAACAATTCCAATTCTAACTACGATCTTACATTTATTATGTAAATAAAATATAATTAAATTTACTCAAAAAAAGCTTTTATATCTAAGTAAAATTAAGATTTATCATTATATAAATAACTTAATTAGTTTAATTATACTTTTATTAGTTTTTAATAATAAATAAATAAATTATACATAAATAACATTCGATCGCGACAGCAACTAAAATAAGATCATTTAATTATAAACTATACATGAATTTTATTGGCAGTTATTGATTGGTTAAGGTTTATTTCTGGTTGATAATCCATTTTCTTATGTATATCCTCCATATAGTTGCTATTGTCTAAGGTAGTCCTTTGAGGTGGATTTTCTAATTTGTCCTTGGAGACTTGGACCTCTTCTTTGGAACTTTGTTTTCAGCTTCTAATAATATACTATGCCTTTTGCTTGTCCAAAAAAAATATATATATATATATATATATATATACATGAATTTTTTACATATATATTCATATATTGATTAATAAATTCTTTAAAAATAATTTATTAAATTATATATTTCTATTTTTAAAAAAATCGTACTATTCTACTATCCGATTCTGCTACCCTAAAACGATTTTGTATAAAATTCAATCCTATAAACTATGCATCTAAAAAACACATGGGGTCCTGAAAACTACCCATCCTATAGAAAATGGAATGTGTCCTCACCTATGCTTCATGATTTATACAAAAAGAAAGCTATGCTTGATGATTTAGTCCTTTGGTATTGAAGAAAAGTCATCTCAAGATGATGGAAGGATTTACCAGGAAGTCCTATTATAAGTAATGAAGTAATAAATTTTTTTTCCCAAAAAGGGTTACAAATAAATTAGCTAAAAAGACTACACTGAAGTTAAATTGGATAACTTGATCAATCCATAGATAAAGTAATTGATTAATTAATCAATCAATGTGGAAGCATGAAGAGAAAAAATGTTGCATTGAAGTGTTTTGCTTTGGCTAAGTAGGTTTTAAGGACCTTCCTTTACGTGTTAGAGAATTTATTAATCACTTGCACTTTCTAATGCCAATACTACAAAGATTGAGTTTAATGTTAGTTTAGCGTGGACTTTTTCTAATCATGGAGATTATAGACTTTATGTCTCCCTCCTTGTAACTTTCATTTTATGTTAATAAAACCGGTAGGATCTTGCTAAACCCCCACCATATCAAGGTGGTTTATTTATTTATTTTTAAATATTTGCTAAACCCCACTATTTCATTTTATGTCGTGTTATGGAATTTGTCATACTAGATCTAATTAATGTGGAGACTCAATTTAATGACTCGTATTTTTGGTGCCCACACCAAAATATTGCAAGGTTCATTGATGGGGCAGGATATATGATGACTCAAGAAAATGATATTTCCTCCAATTAAGTAATTTTAAATGTAGCATCTATATTACGCTATAAAATTGACAAACCAACAAATCAATGTCTAGGCATGCGTATGTATTATATCACTCCAGCATGTATTCAGAGAAAGACGGTCAATCAAGCATGTATGTATTATAAATAACAATGGTGATTATAATTTTTCATACTCAAGTACTTTTGGTTTTTCTTATATTCAGGACCACAATCTTTATTTTTATTTTTCTACTTGAATTTGATCTGATAATGGTCAATTAATAATACTAGTGAGTTGTTTGTTCCGTATAATCAATTGCAATCTTTAGGCAGCATTGTCGCTAATGATCTCATTGATGCATATATATGTAATTTTAATCATATTGAATCTTTGGCCACTATAACATAGAAAATTAATTTAAAAGAATGGAGCGTATTTAGTTGATACATAATTGAGGAAAATATTTCTTTTTTATCCTGTGGGCTGGAGGTTTGAATGACTTTAAAAAAAACAAAAAAAAAAAAAATGTAGGAGGGGACCGGGCTAAAGTTTCTTTGAGTCACCCAATAATGTACGATGGAATGACGTTACGTTTTGACAAAAAAATAAAAATAAAAATAAAAAAATCAATGATTTCGGATCATATCCCTGTTAGTATATGGTGCCAAAAAGAAGAGATTTCGTTAATGCCTCGCTTAATTAATGGTATAACAAAAAGTCGGTGCG
Source organism: Gynochthodes officinalis (assembly GCA_020080225.1). Classification (NCBI taxonomy): domain Eukaryota; kingdom Viridiplantae; phylum Streptophyta; class Magnoliopsida; order Gentianales; family Rubiaceae; genus Gynochthodes; species Gynochthodes officinalis. Next base: position 10,843,291 of record CM034625.1, on the reverse strand, counting down.
ATTCCAATATCATATTTTCACCCAAAACCAGGAGGAAAAACGATATGACAATCATATCCTTATGACAAAAACTAGAGATTAATTAGATTAATGTTGCACTTAATTAGTAATATAAATTATAAATTGTTGCGAAATTTCAACAAATCAATTTACAATGTAAATTTTTTTTTGTAAATTCTTTAACAATTATCGTGAAGTTTATATGGTGAAAATTATCAAGAAGGATTCATTCTGAATATTTAATAATACTGAATATCATCACTCGACTTATAAATTTTTGTTTACGCAGTTTCCAGAAGTATTTTACTTCAACTCTTTGCATTTTTTTTCCTCAAAAGATTGATATCGAATTAGTGTTTGGTTCATCAAGACATGAAATGCAACCTAGAATCGGTTCAATTTTTCTTGAAGTGGTAATTTAGAGGCAACCACTCTCGTTAAAATTTGCGTTTGAATTGCATTTTAAAACGTATTTTTGTAATTTTTAATATATATATTTTTTATTTTAGAATCATTATTTTTAAAATACCATCCATACATTTTTTCGCTCTTTATCACTTTTTTCTTCCAAACAAAATATATAAGTTACCTACTAGCTCTTTTTATCATTCAGATTAGTAAATCACAAGCTTTTAATTCCTTCCCCCTGTCTAAATTTATTTTATTTTGTTTGGGAGAAACATTTGACGGCTTCCCCAACATATGATATCACCTAGCCACATTAACATATTCAGAGCAATTAATGGTTGTATCGTTTTTCTTTTTAATACAACAAACCTATCAAGAAGAGAAATTTTTTTGTTTTGATTCCATTATTCATATCCACATCTTTTCACTCTGGCTACATAATGTCATCTAAAATGTCAATTCAATAGTAAATTAATAAATACTTGGATTATTTTTCATGCTAATTTTGTTTGTTGTATTAATTTATTCTTTTCTTTTTCAAGAATTTTAAAAGAAGTTTGGCCTCCACATTTTGTTTGGGGTGTTAATTTTGACTAGTAAACGTACAAACTGGCCCCTAAACAACTTAGGCTGCCACATGCTGTGTCTATTTACTCAGCAAGCTTAAAAGGGATCATTAATCACAAAACATGTTTATTTTTTTTTTTTAAACAATGGATACTGTTAAGGTATCCAAGAAGAAATTAAGGATGAGAATTTGTAGTCATTATATCGAGAACCACATAATTGCATTTGATCTTATTACACGATCCACAAACAAAGGACAAGGATCATACAAATTCAGAAATCACACATATGAAGGCTTAGGGGTTACACAATATATCACAAATCAAATGGTACATTTTGGTGAGTCAAACGCCACAGAATGGTTCAATAAGACGCTCCACTTTGTATCTTCCTCCCCTAAGAAATTCAAGAAAGTCCAGGTGATCGAAATCCTTGAATTTCAGGGGATTCTCCTCATCAACCAACTCTTGTGGAACTTTTATCCTCGCACGCATGAAGGAGAACAGTGCAATGGTGTACTTCTCTTCAGTTCCTCTTATCACCACCTTATGCAGCGGCGCAAATATTCTTCCATTGCTCCATGCCTAATCCAACAACGTTAAATTCTTTCTTCCATGATCATTAATATATTAAAATGGAGCTTTTTTTTTTTTAAAAGTTAATTGTGTATGACAAAACATAATTACCCAGAAAGTTTTTCTTATAAAAATTGACGGCGAGAATGTGATCAGATCAAGGAAGTTATTTCTCCATTTTCAAATTGAAGTAAAACCAAACAAATTTGCCATTTACTCATTGGGATCAGTAGTTTCACCTGGAATGGCTCTCCTGCAATGACTAAGAAAGTTGAAGGTGTAGGTGATGGCTTATAAGTGATCCATTCACCATCTTTCATTTGTATTTCAAGTCCACTGACTTGATTAGTATCAAGAATTCCCAAGAAATCCTTGTCGACGTGAGGATGAAGACCAGTGTTGATCTCATCTGTCTTGGGTGTTCGATACTTCAAGATTCTCATGAGGTAAAAGGAAGAATTGATTAGAGGGTCGCAGTACTTTTCGACGCCATAGCTTCCAAAAACCATTCTCATCACCGCATGATCCAATTCCGATAGCAGCTTCGAGTATGCATATGTTGTATCACTAAATTAAGGAAAGATAAATGGGTTAAAATACATCGTTCAATAATTTTCTAAGAGTACTATAGTCATATATAATATTTAATGTAAACAATTGATTGTACGTACCAAAAATCATCATTTCCAGCCGGATACATGAGATTTGTGAAATCTTTGGTTGCTTCAAGAGTTGCTCCGCATTCGATACCAAAGTATTCGACGAGGGGCATGAAGGAAAAATCAGTGCCATAGCCAAATCCAAGAATGTTCGAAGTATTTTTCACTTTGATCTCTTTAGGAAGTTGAAATAACTCGTTGGAGAGTTTGAACATTTTATCGTGTAATTCCTGGGAAAGTTTATCGTATTTTGCTAGGAAACATCCATTAGTTTCCAAAGCACGGCGGACCTGGTCAGCTGTTGATACCGAAGAACCGGTACCGGGAATCATGCTTTCTTCGGTGATTTCTATAATGGGTAGCTGAGGTTGTGCATCGGAACCCATGGTCGATTAATTGATGATCAAAAAAAACAAAGTGGAGATATAGGGTTGGTTTAGGTCTGGCTTGGCTGCAGGTGACTTGCTCCTGCACGGCCGCACGCCGGGCGACCTGTGTTTATATACATATTTGATCAGTGTGTCATACATGCATGGATATGATAAATTATCATATCCATGCATGTACTGAAGTCACTCAACTACTAAAACAATAAATAAATTTTTTTTCGTCTCTTGAATATGGCTAACTTCCCTCAAGGAGTTTTTTCTCTAAATAAGTTAAGCTGCATCATCCCATTTATGACACATTCACAACGGATACTGTAACATTCATAAGCTATTGGATTTAGCAGTATTTAGGCTATGCTTAGATAGTAGTTTATTTAAATTTTTTTTTTATCAGAAAGTGTGAAAGTTTTGATGAGAATTTTTTTGTAGGAAAAAGTGTTGAATGCAAATTTTTTAAAAATAATGTAAGGAGAATTTTAGTGAAAAGTTTAAATTTTACAAATTAAAAAAAAGGTCATTTAAGTGTTTTACTTTTTTCTAAGGAAAATTTAACTTCTTAAAGTAAATTATTAACCAAACGTAAACTTAGATTCGGAGGCCCTCCAGGGACTCCACAATACTTTTTGAGTTATAATATTGTTTTTTTGAAGTCGGGAACCTTTGATCTATGTATAAATTTTTACATCAGAATATGACAAGAAAATGGCTTGCTAATTTGTTTGATTTAGTCCCTACACATTATTTTCGTACCAATACCATATGTTCTTACCACATCACTTGGGTACGCAAACCAAAAATATGACATGTAATGAATTAAATGTTGATCGTGAAAATTTGGCTCTCCATTCAAACTTTGTTCTCAACAGCTAGTAATTTTAACTGATAAAGAGAATTGTATCATATGACAGTGGTTATAATGTACAATAGTTGTTTCATAGAGGAAAAAAAGGTTGAAAATTGGATTGTCATACATTAAACTAAAGAACACAAATTTTTATTTTTGCAATGATAAAGATGCACAAACCCATGAAAAGATCAAATACAATTACGAAATCCAGAGATATCACACATTCTTATGATGGCAGATATCTAAATCTTTCAACAGAATTTTTTAGTTCTTAGTCTTATCAAATCCCTGCATAACAATCCTTCTTGGGATCCTCAAAGTCAGCCCGGATATTCCTAGTCATGCCAGCAAGAAGCGGCTAGATTCCACAGTAGGATTTGAGACAACACTTGGACCTCTTCCCCTCCTCAGTGTAGTAGAAGTCGATGTACTTGTAGTGATCAAATGGCTTGTACTGCAGAGGGTGCTCATCATCAACCAGTGCTTCTGGTACTCCAATCATTAAGTCCCTGATGAAGGTGAATAGTCCAAGAGAATATCTTTCTTCTTTCCCTGCCATTGTGACTCGATGCTGGGGAGGTTCAATCCTTCCGTTTGTCCATGCCTAGGCCCAATATTCAGCACCAAATAATCAACTCCACTATTCATATTTAATTAATGTAGAAGATTAAGAGTACTAAAAAATCAAATTATAGGCTTACCATAACAGCATCGCCAGCCATGACTATGAAAGAAGAAGGAGATGGGTCAATAAGCATCCACTCCCCATCCTTAGTTTTTATTTCTAGACCTTTGATTTTACGTTGATGAATGATGGACATGAAGCTCTTGTCCGTGTGAGGGACAATTCCCAAATTTTTTTCATTTTCCTCAGGCCCTCGATATTTGATGAACCTAAGAAGATAAGACATCGATCCAAGGAGTGATTCGTATTCCTTCTCTATTCCATAAGTTTCTGACACCATTCTCATTACCATTTGATCCAATTCAGCGACAGTTCTTGCATAAGAGAGTGCAGTTTCACTGTCCCAAAAAGGGTAAAGAACAAAAGCAAAATCAATGCTGAAATTTGAACCAATGACAAATGGAAATTAATTCACAAACTGATAATTAAAAGTACCTGAAATTAGGATTTCCATTGGGGGACCACAGTATATGAATGAATTTCTCAACTCCTTCCACGGTGGTGGCATCTTCAATGCCTAAACCTTCATACAGAGGAATAATTGGTTCTTGTCCAACATAGCCATGAGATGGCGTCTTGGAAGTGTTTAATACTTTGGTTTCGTTGGGGAGATCAAATAATTCTTCTGACGCCCGAAAGATGGCTTCCTGAAGTTCCAAAGCAACTTTATCATAGATTGCAACGAAACAGCCATAATCTTCTAGAGCACGTACAACATCTGCACTCGTGGTTACCCAAGAACTAGAGCTAGGGTCAATGTTGTTCTTGGTAAATTCTATAACAGGAAGATTGTGCTGTGTTAGAGAACCCATGGAGAGAGGCTCGTGGGAATGGGGGGCTTTTGTGTTCGGTCAGTGTTATTTCGTATTTGCTGCGTGGTATTTCCCACTGCATGCGTTTAGTAATTTCTTATAGGGCCATGGTGGGTGCAGATTTCAGAATCATTATTGTTTATTCATAGAATCGTGTATTTGCATGTATTGGTTTTGGTAGTGTCTTTTGAGCATCAATATGATTCAACTTGCTAACATTTTTCTTTCCTTTTTTTTTTTTTTGGAAAAAAGTTCCCCCAAAGAATGGTCTCTTTATTATTATTATTACTATTTTTATTATTAAAAAGGAAGAAAACAATGCATGTGATACTATAATCCAGTTAGATGAACACAAAATAGTAAATGAAATTCGATTGTAAAAGACAAAATTGTTTTTATTTTTGGGAGCAAAACGAAGATACCAGGTTTCACGTTGCACTCCATGTATTATGTAGTATCTTGCAAATGTAAAAATTGTCATAAATTCACCCTAAAACATCTTCCCATGTCGATATATAGTCTTAGCATAAGCACTTAATTGGTTTATGAGTTAAAACTTGACACGCCATCGAATCATTTATCATAACACACAGACAAATTCATTTTGTATCATGTCACTCAAGATATGGAATCACTTCTTCACCATCATGCTTATTTCTCTACAGAAGATGCTCAAATAAGACAAACAAGATGTGTTGGTGAGTCCAAATGAATAATTGGCGGCGCAGAGTTGTTTGCTTGTAATAATAGTCAGAGAGTCCAAATCAACAATTTGTGTAAGACAAACCAGACATATTAGTGAGTCCAAATATATATGCATGCTACGTGAGTAATTGGCATTCAGAATAAAATTTCACTAAAGCTTTAGGCTTCCATGCCCTGGAAAATTTTAAAAATTAACTTATTATTATTATTTTTAATTATAGACAGAGAGTGCCACCAAAAAAGTTACTCCCTCCATAAAAAAAAAAAGGGGAAAAATCCACTTTCCACTTTTAATTCAGAGTGTTCAACTCATATTTAATTGATATTAAAAAAAAAAAAAAAGGGAACGGGGATGATCCATTCCAGCATGCAGCTGACGATGTTTGATTAATTGAAATGTCTTCAAGTGAACGGATTGAGGACCATTAAGACACCATGACAGGGATCCGATTATTCAGAGTGGACAATTAGGTTGTAACATTAATTAATAACCTGCTACAATCGAATATCAATCAATCTGAGATTAATGACTAACTTATTGTGAGGTTGCCATCTTTTAGGATATGCTTCACCTCATAATTAAACGAAACGATTAACAATTTATTACTAAAATAGGATTACGATATTTCATATTTATCTTATGTTGTCATATATGTCACGATTTTTCCCGTCTTTCATTGTTAAGTTTGCTCATCAGGTGGTCCGGCCATGTTAATTTTCAAAAACGGTCCCCTCAGGTGATGAACAAAATTAACGTCAAGAAGAGTTAAACATTAATATTCGTACATTAATTTGTAAACTTTTCAGATAATCACGTAAGCAATCAAATAAAATCTAATTAATTACCCTTGCCTGAATTTCGTTTTCTTTTATGGATAAAAAAACAATCATTTGAGTCTTGTTCCTAGTGGTTTTTGATTGAATGCAGCATGCATTCATTTTATATGGTCCCCTAGAATTACCACTAAAATCCATTTTTGTGTGCATTTTAATTATGATTGAGCCCAGCGGGTTTTCCACTAATTATGGTTAGCTTCATGTATGTAGTTTCTCCACAAATAGACTTATGTATTTTTCTTGTTTTGTTGGTACTTTTTACATCCATGCCTTGCCCAATATTGTCCCTTTGAGGTGTAACTTTCATGCAGCCATAACCTTTTTTTTTTTGGGAGGTACTACATAAACATTCAAATAGAATCCAATATCCCTTATTTATAATTATTTCATTTTCCATCCACTTAGGGAAGATTAATTGGGCACGTAATTAATGTCTAACATGGTCCCTTCAATTATGGATAAATCCATATAGCCTGTAATTACTTAATCTAATGGTCCCATTCAATTATGGACAAAATCCATATATATATTGGGATGATATATATTCATATCCAATCCTTATTTTCCAGCGCGCTGACCTACATTTTAATTTGTCTTCTCTAAAGAAAGTAACAAGAATCTTGAATATTTTTCCATATATTTCTTGTTACATCCTACTTGCATATGGTACCACATTTTTGTTTGTAGATTTTATATATATTTTTTGATATCTTCTTTGAATAACTTTCTTGTTAGTTGTTACATCAAATTAACTTGCATAATGCACAGTGGTACCACATCTTTGCTTTGGGGGCATGTAGATAACATCACTTAGACGTTAAGTTGTGTACTTTTAATATTTTCTTGAACTGTCGAACATTTCAACCTCAATCTGATAGAAGCATATTCATGATATGGGTTCCGATTGATTTTAACTGAGTTTCCTTTTCATGTAGTACTTAATTAGGGTTGATAATAGTGTCCTGTTATTATGATTTTTGTTACATCTGATAGGCGCACAAAATCCTTTCACTTTTCTAATTAGAAAAAATTCAAACAGTCAATCAGCTACCATTAATTTTATTCGTATTATTTTCTTCTAAAACATTGCCAGTTGTTTCCTCTTTTTTTTTTTTTAAGAAAAAAAACACTAAATCTAGAAGGGACAAAAGAGATAGATTTGATTCTTTTACCGAACATTATATTGTAAAACATTTTTATCACCACAGAATCAATATTGATGATCTATGAGGACAGTTTCTCAAAAGCTTGTTCATTTACAACAAAATATTTTTTTTGAACATTAATAAAAGACAAAAAAAAAATAAAAACGTACATTTTGAAGGAAAGCTATTATTTTACTAATTGAGTTATAAATATCTAATATATTCATACTTAATTTGATGTACGCAAAAGTCTGTCACGAGGAAAACTAAAGAGGCATCGGAAACTCTTCTCTTTTCATTTGTCTTCTGACTGTTCTTAAATCGTTGAATGTCATTATGCCCTAACACCTGCCATTGGTAAAGATTCCAAAATCTTCACAATTCTTATTCCATCTCATGGCTAATAGTCAATTAATAAAAGTTTGAAAATAGAAATTTCATATGCAATCCCAGATTGGAAGTCTTACAAGTGTGTGTTTTTCCCCCCTTAAAGTGCTTAGGTAGGCTAATGCCATCAAATTACGTCCCGTGATTTCAGTAACATCTTGTCTAGCAATCATACAGGCACAACTTTTAAGCAATTTAAAATTTAAAAAGAAAAATAATTTGAAGCCAAAGAGCTGTTTAGTCTACACCATTAACTATTTAAATAATGCTTCTTTTTTTTTCTGTTTGGAATAATCTGATGTACTGCTTAAACCAGCATAAAAGTGACTTACATTATGGACTACTTGCTAGGACCACTACTTTCTGTACCCCATTACAGAACATTATCGTAAATTAATCCACATTTTAGTTCCGGGACAAATCTACAGCCATGCAGAGTAGTTTCAATAATAGTACTAACATGCCATTTGTTTTAAAATAACCATTTCATCTACAGCCATTACACTAATATTGTTTCTCCACACTTTCTTGCCAAGATCATTTTTTTTCCTTGTTCCCATGAACTTGATTAGATATTAATTTGGGAGGGGAAAAAAACCAATTTGTAAGCTGGCTTTCCAAAATAAAAATGACTTGAATACGTGGGAATGACTACGCATCGCATCGCTTCAGTGGAGAAAATTTTAATGTTGATAACGCCATCATATTTATATATATTTGTTAAAATCTTTGTAAATGTGGATATATGGAAAAGCTAATGAGAGTACTCATATTTAACACTTTCTTGGTTCTCGGGGGAAGTATATTTGCTTTGTAAACGCAAATTAATATTGAATTTTTAGTTTCCTAAGATTTTTCAATATGCTTTGCATCCAAGTAAACATCCCCAAATTTCAATATTACCAAGCGTTAGGCACAATTATATGCACAATTTTCATGAATTTTGTTATCATTGGGCAAATCACATATATGAGAGAACGGGTTTCAATCATACATTAATCAGAAATTTTTATACGAAGCCAGATTACATACAACATAAGACAACCAAATTGATTACTACGTACTGATCAGATTCCTTGGTTATACTACATATGTGACAACCAAGAACTCGTTAACGTAGCATTTATTTGATACACACATTAACAATTAATGACGAAGTGCAGATACAAACGTGCGATTAATTTGTCTTAGTACCACCACATGAATGATATTTCAAACACCACAGAAGTCCTTGAGGATGTTTTGGGATCTTCGGCCGGTTTCTGATTCATAGAACTTAAGCAAATCAACGTGGACGAATGGCTTATACAGCAGTGGGTTTTGATCATCAACTAATTCTTCTGGAACTTCCACCATTTTGCTCAGGAATGAAAATAAGGCGATGGTGTATCTTGTTTCCTTTCCATTCGCGTCCATCGTAACTTTGTGGTTGGGTGAAAGCACCCTACCGTTGCTCCATGCCTAACACAGTCAAATATTTTTGCATATCAAAATTAGAATGATTACTTAATCAGAACTGTACTCTAATGAAAATGATTCTGAAGCACATGTATAGATGTATCACCTGGCAGGCATCACCAGCCATGACGACGAAGGATTTGGGGGGGAAGGTAACGTTCATCCACTCGCCATCCCTATTTCTAATTTCCAAGCCAGAAATGTGATTTTGATAAAGTATGGTCAAGAAGCTCTTATCAGTATGAGAAGGAAATGCCATAGTTGTCTCATTTTTTTCTGGTGCTCTATATTTGAGGTATCGAAGAAGATAAGTGCTGGACTCTGTGTGAGACTTGCTATACTTCTCCACTCCATAGCTGTCGAACAGCATCCTGATTACCATTTCATCTAACTTCGCCACTGTCTTTGAAAATGAAAATGAACTTTCACTGAAAATTTACCAAAATTCGAATGTATCATTCATTTTAATTGAACAGAAGTGCAAAATAAATCAAAGATTTAGTTAAGGATGAAAAACAATATGATCACAAAGAGTTGAAGAAAAAAATAAATAAATAAAAGGGTTACCTAAATGATTTATTCCCTTCTGGCCACATGAGATTGGTGAAGCTTTTGACTCCTTCAGGAGTGGTAGAATAATCAATCCCTAAGCCTTCATGAAGAGGGACAAAGGGAATTTGGCCAACATAGCCATGGTAAGGTTTTTCATTAATGTTTTGAACTTTGAGTTCCAGGGGAAGATCAAATAAATCATCAGCTGCCTTAAAGATGAACTTGTCAAGTTCTGGAGAAATTTTGTCATAAAGGGCTACAAAGCAACCGTAGTAGTGAAGGGCACGTCGGATGTCGTTGCATGCGGATGTCCAAGAGGTTGAACCCGGCTTCAGTTCTTTTGTCAAGTCTACAACTGGAAGCTTTGGTGATGTTAGGGAACCCATTTTTTTCCCTCTTTTTCTCCCTTTTTTTTCTTTTTCTCGACTTAAAGAACTGTGTAAAGCAAGTATATTTCGCATGGATTAGCATTTTTAAGTGGGTTTTTATAGGGTTATGTTGGTATGTTTTAGCGATCGACTAGATACAAGCATTAGAAGATTGTGGCATTACTTAATTGTGGATTTGGATTCTGGTGTTATTTAAATAGTATAATACAAACATATATTTCAAGCAGCAGAACAGGACACCACAAAATAATTTTCCCTAGTCATATAATCATGGCCATTCATATTGAGTAAAATGCATTTGTCAACTCGGTCCCCATCTCCTTATTCATCTTGATATCAGATCCATGAACAACACTTGAAAACTCATTATATATTAGACATGAACGTAATAAGATACAACTAACCAAAAGGATTAGGCTGTGGTACGACCGACAGTCCAAAAATTCAAGAAAAGTGTTAAAGCGACATAATACCATCCTCTTAATTAATTAAGAATCAAGGGCGTCAGCAGCTTCAAATCTCAACAAAAGTGCCAAACTAAATTTGACTAGATCCTTCTAACATAATTTCAAAGATCAGCAGTGGTGGTAGGGTATGTATGGGGACTTATGTCTCAGAAAAACTAAAATTTAAAGCTGTAAGATTAACATAAGCGTTTCGGAGACATCTAAACTCTGAAGTTTCATCAATTTGGACAAATCCGGGACCATAATAATGTCCTTGTCAATATCACAACGCATGTGTGATTGGACAGAACAACAGTGAAACTATGTTCCAAGAGCTATGATCATAGTTTATGAGGTACTGGTACCTTAATGATTGATCCATAAAACTCAGAAAAATCAGCTGGGACTGAAGAGTAGAAGAATGATTCAATCGTTACTGATTAGTTTTATAATGTGATCACAAACACTTTCGCCATGCATCCTACTCGTTAGAAAGGTGTTCAAGGTACCTAGTAATTATTATTCAATACTTTAAGATTTTATTCTTTTTTGAGGGCTTAAAAAAAAGAAGGAACATTTGAATTTTCTGTAAACGAAGATTCTTAGTAAGTTAACGACAATCTGAAATAGTTGTTGAGAATGAGTTAATTAGGAGAATGCAAATCGTAACCCCTAACACATCCTGATCAAATGTAAAACGTATATAGATAAGGAAACAATATATCTCTCTATCATGCTAAAACAAAATTTAGATAAATTTTTGGAACACAACATTTATCTTGCAAATTTGTTATAATCCACTAGTTTTGTTTTTAAGATGGATCGGAAGTTTGCTCCAACAAAATTATTTTACAGCTTAATATACTATAGTTGGAGAGAAAGTGGTAGAAGTTTTGACAATGTTATTATTGAATCAGTAAACTTGAATAATGTATTTGCAGATTTTCATCATATTGAAGATCTCTGAATGTAACCCTCGTAATGTGAAATCGTTGTCCCGTGTTTCAGCACATGCATTTGGGACTGAGAGTTCTGCGGAACCGCATGAGATGAGATCCCTGTGTGCGTGGTCGCGTGGCCCAAGTTTCTGAAGCGTTTTCGGGCAAAAATTCCATCATTTTATAATTGCAACTTATTCTAATTCTTTTCAACTTTAATTTTGACAGTTTGGAGTAGGAAAATGTGCAATTTGAAGCTGATTAAACAATATTTGAATTACAAAATCTCAGGAAAAGTCAAATTGGGAACTTATTAGCTGAAAAAAAAAAGAATTTATTTTTAATTAATTGCACATTTTGATGGACTAACATATAACCTAAAAGAAAATTTCAAGCTTACAATTTAAATCCAATTTGTATTCAATAATATAGCGCGAAATGCTATGCCTGGGGATAGTTACCATTAGAGTCGTACTTTCAATCCAATATAAAGTAATCATGCAGTTCATCGTAGCTTTATAGAAATATAATCCATTCAATGCATACAAATATTGTTTGCCTAATACAACCATTTTCTTGTAAAGTAATTAATACAATTCCCACAACATGCAAAAGACTAGACAACGATCAGTAGCCACACCCTGGCTCCATGTTACACAAAAACACTGAAACTTTTATTTTATATTTTTTTATGGACTTCTTGGACAATATATACAGAAAGAAATGCCTCAAACACCACAGAATTTTTTGATAGCACACTCGAGCCTCCGATTCTCTTCCTTGCTGAAAAAGTTAAGATACTCAAGGTTGCTAAATGGCTTGAACTGCAAGGGATGCTCATCATCGACAAGCTCTTCTGGTGTCTGTACAATCCCTTCCATGAATGAGAATTGCGCAATGGAATATCTTGGCCCCTTCCCTTCCATGGTTACTCGATGATGAGGAGATTGTATTCTGCTGTTGCTCCACGCCTATTCATTGAAAAGCATTTATCAAAGTAAATCTCTTTTATTTCTATATTCATTAGGAAAAAGAATAACCATATTTGGAGTCCATTGCTCTCGTCTCGAGACTCTTCACTCTTGTCGTATAAATGTTATCAGATTTTTTGCTGTCTATGTCGTTATTAAAATGACAACTTACCATTATTGCATCCCCAGCCATGACCACGATAGCTGAAGGGGAGAGTTCAACAGTGAACCACTCACCGTCTTTGGCTCTTATTTCCAAACCATTGATTTGATTAATTTGATGAATTGTAGACATAAAGCTCTTATCCGTATGTGAAACGAATCCCAACTTGGTTTCATCTGATTTGGCTTCTCTGTATTTCATAACCCTACTAAGATAACCGGCCGACTTCACGTGGGACTCATAGTACTTCTCCACTCCATAGCTTTCAAACACCATCCTCACCACTGCTTGTTCCAACTCTGCTGCCAACTTTGTGTATGGAAGAACCTTTTCACTGAAATGCACAATGAATGAATAAATGTTATTGTAACAAAAGGAAAAGGAAAAAGAAAAAGAAAAAAAAGAAAATCATAGTAGTGCAGAAAGAAACCAAATAAGTAAAATTTCTGTACCAAAAGCCTGGATTTTCATTGGGCCACATGACTTTAGCGAAGTTTTGAATCCCTTCACTGGTATTGGCATTATCGATGCCCATGCTTTCATAGAGAGGAATGAATGGGATTTGGCCAACGTAGCCATACAATGGTTTGCTTGATTTGTTCTGGACTTTGGTTTCCGTGGGGAGATCAAACAACTCATCCAACGCATTGAAGAGGGAAGTATGGATTTCTGGTGAAAGATCATCATACAAAGCTACAAAACAGCCATACTCTTCCAAGGCCGCCATGACTTGTTTGCGAGCCTTTGACCATGACTCGGTGACGGGTTTCAAGTTTTCCTTGGAGAATTCGATGGTAGCAAGTTTGTGAGCTGCTGTTAGAGAACCCATGTGTTAATTTTAGCAGTTCTACCGACCAATTACTCCAAACTAGTTAACTCAATTACTATGAATGTGATGAGACACAAGTCCCATTGATCCTCTGAATTTATACTTGCCAAAGCAAGCTTTGATTGATTATTCTGAAGTTGAAATGGTAGTTTAAAAAGATGAAAAATGCCACCTAATCATCATTTGTTTAGACGATTCTTTATTAATTTTGGAATTGGGCACCAAATTAAGTGCATAAAGATAATTACAGCAAGGGAAGCGTGTTGCTCGAAAGTCAAAAGGATGAACAATAATAAGTGAATTTTCTTTTTCATTTAATCAATAAAATTATTCCTACATTATCGTTACCCCCCTTAATATATATATTTGGAGGTTTATAGTTAACTGCAATTAACTTGTCTTAATTGTTGTACGCACCACAATGGTGGGTCGATCAGTTAATTAAATTAATGATTGTTTGTCTCTTCTGAATAGCATCTACTATGTGATTTGATTCCATCAACTAGTACTTTGTGCATATTTGTCCAAGCATGGCAAATCATGCATTCCAAAATTAAGAAGCGGTTCATTTTCCGAGGCACATGATCTATTATAGTAATAATAATATAAACAACCTTATTGAGGTAATAAAATCGTTTAATAATATTAAAGTTCTTTTATAAAGAGTAATATGGACTCCAAAAATAACATTCTCCAAAAAGAAGTGGATGGCCAGCAATCTTAATTGTACAATTTTTTTACGATTTTCTGGTTGTAAATGAGGAGTTGTTTGTAGATGAATCTTATATGGTATATAATGAGGTACTAGATTGGCTGCTCATAATCTATTCTTTGAGTAATTCAACATATATATATTTTTTTATTTTTCCAAAATTAAGTAGATAAATAACGCATTTCTCAATTAAAGAATGGAAAAAGGGAAAAAGGGATCATCATCCTCTTGCTCCTAAAAGTAGTGGTCCAATTATAACTCAGCAAAAGAAAGAACAAAAGCCACTAAACCATTTTCTCTGGAGCAACAATTAATAAAACATCTCTTAAAAAAATGGAATTTAGAGGTCAGAAGGGACATTCATAATATATGTACTAATAATTAATGGGGACAAAATTTGCAGAACTCGGCCGGTCCCCTCTAATAATGGATTAAATCATTTCTCCATGTGTCCCTAATTACTACAGTAATCTTCTTCAAAAAAAAAAAAAAAAAAGTTTTTTTTTTAATAAATAATGTATTGATTGTGTGTTGTGTGTACAATGTTTAACGTTTATTTATAAGCTAAAATCCTAAACTAAATAAGGTAATCAGATAAGTATAGATTACAAAATGATATATACAAATATGAGATATACACAAATATGAGATCGTATTGATCGATCAATCTTCAACAAGCTACGGGTTTAATTTTGAAGTCATTAAGGCTTTTCCATCTCCTCCTCTTTTTTTTCTCTTTTTTTTTTTTTTAAATTATCCTTCAAGGGGCAAATGTTTCAATTTTATATAGGCAAAAAAAAAAAAAAGTTTCAGTTGAAAATTTCAAAACAACTATTGGTCCGTAGGGTTCGATTTGTGAATTAAATCCAAAAAATTTTGTACTCATTTGTGTCTATTGAAAAATTAAATTCCGTCCAATTACAAAAGGAAATATTTTTAATTTCCCACGTTAATTTTTTAAGGACTCTTAAGCAGATTAATAAAAGTTTTGGACCACTCCACTCTTAACCAATTAATATTATTCACTCCCATGTTGTAATGAAAACTCAAAAGATAACAGAAAGGCCGAGATGCATGAGGCTAAGCCAGACGAATTTGAGAGACATATAGCCCAACTGTTAGGTGTCGATTGCTCCAAGTTCAGCATAGGGGCCTGACTGATGTTAAGTGTTTATTGGGTTAAGAGAGTTTGTTATAGACATTGGAGAATCCACCCCAAAAACTAGCAAAGGAAGATGGGGAAGCCCACATTCCCAAAGTACTTTCTGTATTAGATATACTATCATTATATACGCTTGTCGTGTGACCACAACTAGATTACTTGGAGCTACTCTATTGAAAAGGCCCCCTTCCAGTCACATACAAGCTTTTATGTTTGATATTGAGATTTGGCACTTGAAAAATTAAAGCCCATATTGTTGGAGACGTTACACAACTCCACAAGTTTTGTTTAGATGGTGAGAATGGCAGCCCGCAAGTGAGCAAGAGATTAAGGGCATGTATTGACTATTTTTACCCGTTTTAAGGTATTTTTAAAATTTTTAATATATTTCTTATATCATAATTATTAATTTAAAAAATATAAAAATATATTTTAAAATACTATCAATACAGAGTTTAAAATGAAAGGAATCATTTGTAAAGTGCTATTATATATATATATATATATATATATTTGGATTTTACTTTTGATTCAAGAATATGATTTTAAGATCAAGAGCCAAACAAATGTATTAACATTTTGTCTGTGATCAACTTCTCTGTCAGCCATTTGATCTTGAAAGCAAGATCGAGGACTATTATTATAGTTTAAAACTTCTTTGCAATACATAAAATGACATTTACTTAAGTTCAACATAAGACTGAAAAGAAAATTTCCATTTTGGTCATACCATATTTGAGGGGTTAAATATTCTTTCACCTTCAACCTATTTTAATGGAAGTGATATACATAGTGGGAACAAGATTTATAGCAGCGCTTCCTGTCTTATTCATATATATTATTAGCAACCCACCAAAAAAAAAAGCCCAATTTCATGACATAAATGATGCATGATGCAATCATGCAAGTAGGAAATTTCAAAACAAATAACTGCACTCAAAAATTTATTTATACATGGTTGATACACAAACGCAGTAGTGATCAACTAGTATTACATTTTTCACAAAAAGCAATTTAAGAGACATTAATTAATTAATTAGGAAATTTGATTATGTCTCCTCCCTCTCAAATACCACAGTATGTTCTGATGGGGCACTGGAGCCTGCGATTCTCGTCCTTGCAGGAATAGTAAATATATTGAAGGTGATCAAATGGCTTGAATTGTAAGGGATGCTCATCATCCACCAGCTCCTCTGGTGCTTTCACCATCCCTTCAATGAATGAGAATTGCGCAAACGAATATCTTGCTTCTTTTCCATCCACAATCACCCGGTGTTCTGGAGATTTTATTCTGCTACTGCTCCATGCCTATTCCAAATTATAACCAAAACTATTCTTCATCACTGTCTCAATTTCTCATCCAGGGCAACAAATTAAGCTACCTTACAACAAAGTTTATTGATACTTTACTCATTTTCTTTCATTACAATTTACCCTGCCAGTTATGTATATCATCTTTTGAATATCTTTTGCTCATGACATTTGTAAGCCAAGCCAAGTTTAACTTCTCCATCGTGTCATTCATAAGTCTAATTTAGGCAACTAAAGGTTTACTAACTTTCCCAAGAGTGTAACTAAACTAAATACTTATGATAATGATCCATGATGCCACCTTAAACGAGAAAGGTTTTGGGGAAAGAAACATGGGTTGCGTACCATGATTGCATCACCAGCCATAATGACAATAGCTGAAGGCGAGGTGAGATCAACCGTGAACCACTCACCATCTTTAGCTTTGATCTCCAAACCATTGACTTGGTTTTGATAAATCGTTGACAAGAAGCTCCTATCTGTATGAGATGGTATACCCAAGTTTGGCTCATTTGCTTCAGCTTCTCTGTATTTTGTGGCCCGACCCACGTGACCTTTTGAGCTGAGGTGCGAGTCATAGTACTTCTCTAACCCAT
Organism: Gynochthodes officinalis; assembly: GCA_020080225.1. Classification (NCBI taxonomy): domain Eukaryota; kingdom Viridiplantae; phylum Streptophyta; class Magnoliopsida; order Gentianales; family Rubiaceae; genus Gynochthodes; species Gynochthodes officinalis. Next base: position 10,825,748 of record CM034625.1, on the reverse strand, counting down.
AACCTTCGAATACCATCCTCGCCACCACTTCTTCCATTTCTGCTGCCACCTTTGTATATGGAAAAACCTTTTCACTGTCACCAAAATAAACAAAAACACAAAAATCAGAATAAGATATTGAAAATTATATATATGAGAAAAAAAATACAAATCAATCGATTATACCAAAAGCCACGATGATTTCCATTTGGCCACATGACCTTGGTGAAGTTTTGAATCCCTTCAACAGTATCGCCATTAGGGATTCCCATGCTTTCATAGAGAGGAATCGCAGGGATTTGACCCACGTAGCCATGAAATTTAAAACTGGATTTGTTACGGAGTTTTGTTTCAATGGGGAGATCAAACAGCTCTTTCAATGCACTGAAAAACCCATTTTGGAGTTCCCATGAAATCTCGTCACACAATGCCACAAAGCAGCCATATTCTTCGAGGGCAGAGATGACTTCTTTTCGTGCAGTTAACCATGAATTTGTACCCGGTTTCAAGTTCTTCTCGGAGAAATCAATGGTGGGAAGTTTGTGAGCTACTGCTAGAGAAGCCATTGAATTAATTTGATAGTGTCTCTCTCTCAATATTATGCAAGAAATTATATTGAAGCAACTAGGAAGAGATAGATACTTGTACTGCATGCGCTGCAGCCTGCAGTGATTAATTGCTGCATAGGTTTTTATAGGAACCATGCATGGCTCAATACCATGCATGTGGAAACATGAAATGGGATTGGGCCTCGGTATCTCCATCTGTAAGAAAATCGACAAATGCCAAGTGTTTAGGATAACAAGACAGTGGAATTAAAGGACGGCAAGGATTTTTGTCATTTCGCTAGTGGGATATAGGAGATAACGTCATGTTTGTAATGAAAAAATTCATATTGTAACTACAAAAAACCTTTTTTCTTTTTCTTTTTTATTTTAATTCACGTTGTAATTATCATGAGGCAAGCTTCATACTAATTTAACGCACTTTTAATTTGGGAAGAGAAAATTTTTTGATGATAGAAGTATTTTTTTTTTGGTGGGGGGGGTGTAGAGGAAGAAGAAAAAAAAAACTTGCTTGGCCAAAACATTTTTTCTTAGCCAAAAACAAAACCAAAGAGAGGTATATTTGGCAAATGAAACAAAACATTTGTAGTATAAACCCTGTGAGAAAAATTAATTTTAGATTGCAGTTAGACGTTTTAATTTCTTTTTCCATTGGCCGATTTTGTTCCTTGTTAATTAGTAGTATTATATTCTGAATTATCATCTCAATTTAGTCATTAGTGCCTATACCTTGGTGACAAGTTTGGCTAATATTTGTGTCATCTACCCAGAAAACAAGTGGAATTACGCGGACACAAAATAGAAAATGACGAACAACAAGAACATGTTGAGTTGTTTGGGAAGTGAAACGCTGATTCATTAACACTGCGAAGCAGCTTCTTCCAACCTACCCACAGCTCTTGGAACGAGTCCAATTTTTTTTTTTTTCGAGAAAAAAGGTCATAATATAGAACCCAGTAGAAAAATGGCACAATTAAATTATACCTTCGGAAAAAAAAAAAAAAAGATTCCCAAATATTGGCTTGGAATCTCTCAAATGATACTCCATTCCCTTGATCATATCATATGCACTTAATTGTTCTTCAACTCCATGTCATGCATCTTTCCAAAGTTTCTTTATAACTAAATTTTAATTTATTGATGGATTTAATTTAGTTTTAGATCAAAATTCAATACCAACATCTCGGGCATGATGCCCTTAAAATTCTGATCCGGCTGAGTGTCAATAAATTTAATTGATGTACAATGTAGTGAATAAAAATATGTAGGAGTTTCCAATCTTCTTTTGGGTTTTTTTTTTTTTTTTCTCGTTTCCTCTTTAGTTAGACACCTTAGCAGCCGTAAAATGCCATGGAAAATTTAAAACAATTTTTCATTTTTGTCCTCGTATATAATTAATTTCACTTGTTCCGTTACAACGTTGCAATGAGTGACATCTCCAAATGAAATGAAGACAGAATAATTTGTCCTCTTTCCCTTGAATTTTGGCTTAAAATACTCCATATAAATCAGATCGACGAAAATTGACAAATTAAAATATCATGGGGATACATAATTTAAAAGAACACATGAATTACAAAAGGTTGAATAATTGGGCCTTCTGCTGATTTGGGCCTTGTTAAGTAAACTCTTGAGAACTCTAGGCATCTGTAATGAATAAAAAGTGAAATGGACTGGATCGGAAGCAGCTTAAGCCCAGAAGAAAGCCCAAAGCAAGTTAGTAGAACGGCGTCGTGTTTGTAAAAAATTGGACAGAACGCAGTAAACATTGGAGGGTCAAGATTTAGTCTTTCATTCAGCAATCAAGGGCCAAGATTGTGTCTTGGAGATTAAGTTGTAAAAATATTGCGGTAGGAGTGAGTGTGTCAGACATGCATGAGGATCAATTTCCCTGCCTAATTATTCTGTCCTTTCTCCACATATTCTCTCCCTTTCTGTAATTCTGTACTCCCCAGTCCTTTCTCAGTCTAATTTAGTGACAGCTTCACACTGGACTGTAATGAAATGAAATTATGGAAGCCCAATTGAAGAACTTGATATGATCATCATGAAATGGGAATTCATTCGGAACTTGAGATCAACGTTTGCGATCCTCCGAGTTCACGTGTCCCAAAAGTTCAGGCTGCCTCTGGCTGTCAAAACGAGAAAAAATTGTGACTTTGCTTTCCTGTATTTTTTTTGGATGGTTGATTTTTAACCCTCTCTAGAAGATGGAGGATTTTCCCATTCTTACGTTGTTGGGATCGAAGATTCAAAACGATTCTTCAACCTCTCTAGAAGATGGAGGATTTTTCCATTCTTACGTTGTTGTGATCACAGGATTCAGAACATCAAGGCAGATGGTGTCCCTTAATTCACATATTATGCATAATGTTAAAAGCATCAATCTCAGGCCCATATGAAACAGAGAAAGAAAAATGAAATAATCTTGCAACCTTGAAGAAGCAAAGGCATCATTAAGCTGTAGAATTCTATTATACTGATAATAATGTAGAGTTGTTGCTTACAGACAAACGATTCAACAATTTACTTTGCTATATTGATACACATGGAAAGGTTGATGAGGGTTGTTAAAAAGAAAAAGATCGACTCGAATGAATTGGATGAATGATGATAAATCCAGCGAAGTCTTCTATCTCCTCTGGAAATTGAATGCTCTTATTGACAAGGCAAATATGATGGCAAAAACTAATGTCAATCCCACGATTACACCTGCAACAACTCCAATGAAATCATGTCGGAACCCGAAGTAGCTTCTCACGAAATCTTCAACTGTTTGCTCAGTGTCGAGGCGTGTCTGCACGTCTCCCCATTGTGATGCAATCATACCATACAAAGTCCAAGCAACGGGGCATCCCCAGTAATACCATCTCCACCAAACAGGCATTCTCTATAATTGTCAAAACACAATAAGGAAAAAAAAGATCAGAAAAAGTGTTGGATTTCTTGGGTCATTCATGCTCATGAACGTGCATCTTAATAAGGAAAATGGGATTCGTTGAACTTACAGGTCGTGGGATAATGAATCCGGAAAAGAGATTCCATCCGGCATAAAATGCAGAAGCAACGATGGCAGCAATGTTGTGATTGGGGGTCACAGCCACAGCCATCATGCCATAGAAGGTGAAGTACAATAGGGTGAAGTACATGAAAAATAAGTACCAAAAGAACTTTGCAGCCGTCCATTCAAAACCAATCATGGCATATGTAATGATTCCGTAGACTGCAGCTTGCATGAATATGTATGGAAATTCAATGGCAACCTGGAGACAAGAAGGCATTTCATTAGAAAATGTCTATCATTTTAATTTGTGACATGTCTTATTCTAGCAAAAACTAGCTAGTGACCTGTCCAAAGGCATATGGCAGTGCAGCATACATTCCAGCTGCTCTTTCTCTGTAAAAAACTGTCCTTTCCACAGCCACCACAGGCTGCACCGATGAGGAGTTTTGAACACCGAGAAAGAGAACAGCAGCATACATAGAACCCATAGCATTAAGAAGATCTTGCTGATTGCTCCTGTATTATATCACCTCCAACATGGTTAGTCACTCTTCTAATTTGAGAATCTGTTGCAAAAATATTTGAGGTTTTGTAGCATTCACAGTTGCATAGGTTTTGCCACTTACTTTTTAGTGCCAAGGTCCCAGAACATCGTCCCGAAAGCCAAGGCAATGAAGGTGGTGAATATGAATCTCACAGCTGTATATGGTGGATTGCGCCAGTATGACATGCGTTGTTTCCATAGGCAAGCCATGCATTGGACAAGGAAAGGTTGAGAGTACTTGGTAGGGAAGTAGAGGTCTTTTGTACCGGGGGGAGGCGTATCTAATTCATGAATGAGTGCTTTGTTCCTCCTGAAAACGATTCCATAAATAAGTGAATCAGTTCCTAGTAATTGAATTGACCATGAAATTGCTCACTGAGTCAATTGTGATACCAAGAGCAAATAACTGAAGGATCGAGTGTTAAATGAGTAAACTGACCTGTATAAGTCGGAGTTTCTGTAAAGTTCCGCAAAATCTACACCCAACGCCAGCTCTTGTGCTGAAGCTGTGACTTCTAACATCCAGGTCGCTGGATTGTAACCATCTTTGATTTTACTTACTCCGTCAATATCCTGAATTTATAACAGAAACCAAGATTTAAGACCAAATTTTGAAAGGGTTTGAGAAAGACATTTCACTGCTGTACACTTTAGTCCTTGAGACTAACCTCAAAGTATTTGATCAAGTGGCTTGATTGATGACCTAGTGGCCCAACATATATTTCTTCTCCTCCTCGTTTCATTAGGAATAACTGCAAAACCAGCTCCAGTTTTAGCTAGTCATGTTAATCGAGAGACGAATACTAAAATATTCTCAAAAAGCATATTACCTCGTCAAATGCTTCAAATATGTCAATGCTAGGCTGGTGAATGGTGCATACAACTGTTCTTCCAGTGTCCACAGTATTCCTGATAGTTCTCATAACAATGGCAGCTGCTCTTGCATCTAGTCCTGAAGTTGGTTCATCCATAAAGATGATGGAGGGGTTTGCCACCAGCTCAACTGCAATAGTAAGTCTTTTGCGCTGCTCAGTTGATAGACCATTAACTCCTGGTAATCCCACTAGTGCATCTCTCAATGGAGTAAGTTCTACAAGTTCCATTACTTCCTCAACGAACGACTGCAGATATTAGAACCATGTAAAGTCCAATCAAACATCAGCTATATCGATGTGGATTTGTTCTAATGCAAAGTGGGATGAAAACATAAGTTGTCAAGATGTAGCCAGTAATTTTGCTTGTTTAGCCAAGATAAATGCAGTGATATGTGCAAACCTTTCTGGTTTTGGAATCAACTTCTGTGGATAGACGCAGCCAAGCTGAGTAAACCAAGGACTCATAAACGGTTACATGAGGAGAATGAATGTCGTTCTGCTCACAATACCCGGAAATCCTAGCAAAGGTATCCTGCTTCTTTGGATAACCAGAAATGGTAATGTTGCCTTCAATGTATCCTCCAGTTTTCCTACCAGCTAGCACATCCATCAAAGTTGTTTTACCAGCTCCGCTAACACCCATCAAAGCCGTGAGAACACCAGGCCTAAATGCACCGCTAACCCCCTTGAGAAGCATCAGTTTATCTTCAACAGCGCCCTGAACTTTCATTTCCTGCACATCGTATATTTCAAATTGTGTTACAAAAATGACCAATTTCTAGTGATAGAGGATTACAATTTACGAAGTTATCATGACAGTAACAAACTTATACCTGTGGCATGTCGACTGAGTATCTTATGTCATCAAAAGTGATTGAATGGGGTTCAAATGGAAGAATCATTCCCTTTTTCCCGTTCTCACCCACCTCAGTGATCGCATCTGTCCTCCTGGAAGAGGATCCAGATGCGACCCTCTCTCTTCTACTTTCCTCACCTCTCTCTTCTTCTTTTTCAGTGTCTTCTGGTATAACTGCTTGAGGCTTCTCTAAAGCTGCAAAATTTTCCCCAACACTTTTAGCAACTGTATGCGAATCTGACTTTGAACATAGAAAGAAAAGACACTCACGCTTAAGGTAAGTGAGGGCCACAGCGAAACAAATGTTAAACAGGATAAGGAATCCAAGATTTGCTCCGACTCCAATCCAATACCAGTGTGCTTCTGTGAAGAATCCTCGACTCTTCATGACACTAACTCCCAAAGTCTCGTTTGAATTTGGCAAAATCTATAACAGAGAAGTGAATTTGCAAATTGGTTGGAAAATTCTTCTCAACATAAACAAGATTCAGAAACCAATGAATTAACCACAAGGAGCAGTTACTTACATGTTTCCAGTTATTTCCTGTAAATTCATTGACAATAATTGCAGTCTGTGCATACATCAATGTTGAGGACCAGTAACCCCATATCCACCAGCTCTTTATTTGTTCTGCATCATCCGGGAACGCACACCAAAAAAAAAAATCAGCCATGCATGAATTATGTGTGGAACAATTTTGATTCATCAATTCACATTGTTACCTCTGGACAGGATAAAACCACCCAAGGATAAAAGCATCAGCAATGAGAATGATCCAAAAGTGTTAGCAATGATCATGTTCCGCCCAGCTGCCCCAATAAATCTAAACAATGCTGATGCCACCTGGTTTATAATTACGAGTATCAAGAACTGTTTGAATAACCTGCAACAAAAGTCCTGATTAATTATTACCATACAAGAAAACAAACATTAGTTGGCAAATTAATTGCAAGAATTTACCTTGCAGCGCTGGGATCAAATCCAATGACATAGTAAGTGAGGAACACCCAAGCACTAACTTCAAGAAATGTAACGGGTATCTTGAGAATCCATGAAGGCAGAGCATATGACCATGCAGGAAAGAACCGGAGGTCCCTTTGCTTAAAGAACACGGGAAGCTTGTAAATTGTCATGGCCATCTCTGAAAATCCATTGAACATGACTTGAACAACCACATAAAATAGAGCGCTGACATATATCCCTCCATCAGTTACATTATCTCTTGGCATTTTAGTTCTAAAGAACATTGTCATTCCAATGACAGCCATCAGAATCAGCTGAAAAGAAAAAGAAGAAATCACCATTAATAAGTTCATTAGCAGCAAATCATGGGTTCAAAGTGGCCAAAATACTCACCTGACACAATTTGAAAATGTAGACAAACGAATTTCTCTTCATTAACAAAAGTTCTCGGGCTGAGACAGCTTTCAATAACTCTTTCTTGTTAACACCATACTTTTGGGTTGTCAAAGCGGCTGGATGACTTTTGCTCTTATCAAATGGAGTTGCAAGTTCGTCCCCAAGTTTCCTTGCAATATGGAATGACTGGAATGCCTCAGCAAATTCACTGGCCTTGATAAATCTGTAGGGATCATCCTTAGCCCAATACTGCCTCTGATCTTTTGCTGAAGTTACCTACACAAGATTCAATTTTTGATTAATGACTGCAAAAAGAGATTCCGGAATCACAATAATAGGCAATTTCATGATCTATCAACACCTACTTCTTGCAAGAAGTCAGCGACTCCTTTTCTCTCTGGGCATCTGAAACCCATAGACTCAAAAAACTCAAGAACATTTTCTCGGGGACCCTGGTAAACAATAACACCATCGGATAAGAGAACAATGTCATCGAATAAGTCATACGTCTCAGGAGCCGGCTGCAAGAGAGAAATGAATGCAGTGCTCTTGAAGATGTGCACAACTTGTTTCAGAGAATTCACAATTTGGAAAGTTGTGGAACTGTCTAATCCAGTTGATATCTCATCCATGAATAATACATTTGCTGGTCCAACAAGCATTTCACCTGCAATTTTCCATCGAATCACAGTTAATCTAATGATCTGAACAGGGCTTATTCTTGTTCTCAAATAAATACTCTTTTTACCTGTTGTCACACGCTTTCTTTGTCCTCCAGATATTCCTCTTATCATTTCATCTCCCACCATAGTGTCGGCACAAATTTCCAATCCCAAAATCTGCAAAATAACCAAAACAATAAATACTTCTCCAGATTCTGTGTTACTTATGGATCAAGAGGAATCGTTTCAGATTATGTTACCCGAAGAATATAATCCGTGACAACAGTTGCTTCTTGGCCTTCTGTTGCTGCAGACTGCAATAACCCAACCAAATAAAATCACATTATGGATCAACTACAAGGACAAAATCCGTAATTACTTATCAAAGTTGCACCTTTTAGCTCACCTTCATGTATATATCAATATCAGGATCAGGCTTAATGTTTGCATCTTTTTCTCTTCTTGACAACTCTGCTAACATCTCTGTTATTGTTCAAGCAACAATAATCAATATACTTGACTAATATTTTGATCAATCAAACCGGGTGTAAAATTCTTTTAATGAGAACTTGTAGTCTCCGGACTAACCATAACGAGATCCAACGCCTTGGCACCTGGCGGAAAACGCCAGAGTTTCTCTCACTGTCATTTCTCCAATATGGAGATCATGTTGACTAACGTATGCAGCAGTTCTCTGGGGTACGAATTCGTTCATATCATGTCCATTGTATGTCACCCTCCCAGAAACCTGATTTACAAATGGAAAAGGTGAGAAAAATATAATCTAGAAATGACATCGATGGCTTGAATTTCTGGGCATGAATTTTTCAATGAAGGAGTTGCTGACTGGCTGAAGGTCTTTACCTTCAAAGCAGAATCGAGCTTTCCAGCCAAAGCCAGCAACAATGTTGTCTTTCCAGAGCTTGGAGGACCTAACAGTAATGTCATTCTGGAAAAAAGCACCACATCGATAAAGTGAACCAAGATGCAACTATTTATCGAAAAATAACACATTCAGATGCAGAGTTTCTATATAGCTCGGACAAAAAATCGTATTTCTGTTTTCTCACCTGGATGGTTTGATCATTCCACTGACATCGTTAAGAATGCTAAATTCCTTCTTTCTGTTTGGAAGTATATGGAGATAGTTCAAGAAACCCTTATAGAAATAGGAAGAAAAAAGATGAGTTAGATCAAAGTAGTTCTTGTATGCTTGAGCTTAGTGGAAATCATGTGATGAATAATATTATTTACCTCGACTATATTGGTAGCGAAGTTAACGAAGGTAGGCAGAGCATTACTTCCCACATAAGCTTCTGCTTCAATTTTTAGATGCTCAAATCTTACTTCAACGGTGGGCACATCAAGTCCAACTCTACAAATTCATGCAAAGAGAACTCCATCATTGGGAATCAAGTTTTGGTTCATTCAAGATGAAGAGAAAACCATCAACACGAATTATTACCTATCGATTCTGTCCTTTAGCTGCAACAAGAACTTCTCATTATCTTCCTCAGCAACCTTCACCAATCTCTCGAGAAGAGTTTTTCTTGCTTGATATCCAATGTTTTTGACATCCACTTCACTGGCCTGACCCCTGGATCCAAATACCAAGCCTTTCCTCAATCTGTCGAAAGTAGGAAGCTTCTCGAGGGCAGCCCATTTGAGAGCTTCTTCATCATCTTCTTCTCTTGATGAACGCGAAAAAACTTCTATTCCCGTATTCCTCCATACAGAACTACTATTGGCTCTTAAACTAGCGCCAGCTCTGTATATCTCACCTTCCATTTCAACCCGGATAAATGCAACACTAGCTAGCTTCAAAAGTAGGTGCAAGAATGCTTAAATTTGGCTTTCTTGAATCAAAATGCAATTATATTATATCTCCCCTTGATTAAAAGGAAGCGCGCTAATTAGTTTCCTAATATTCTGGTAACTAATTCGAAGACCTGATCATGAAAAGAATGAAAAGAATGTGAATTTTGCAGAAGGGCTTGAGATGAGTTTTTATACTATCAGCAGATCAATGTAGGACCCAATACCGGCGGCTAACGTAGGTGTTCAAATGTACAAAATATCTACAACCATAATTCATCCGTTCATATTGTATATTGAATGTTGAACACCGCACACCAAATCTTTGACCCGTCTAGACCACCCCAGTTTCCCAACTCTTTCATAATTCTTGCACATCAAGCCTACATTTGCATTTTCTTGACCCTTTTTTTTTTTTTTTGGAAAAAAGGGGCCAATTTTAACAGTCTAAATGCAAAAGCTTATCTTGCTTTACAAATTTACAGTACAATGGTCAAAGCTCAAAATTTCCTTTGCTCAATGTTCTCGAACAGGGAAAGAGTTTTGAGTTTGCAGTGATGTCATAAATCTGGAATTTTAGTGTTTTTTGTTAGTGGTATTTAACATATCATAATGTTTCTTATTATCAGAATATTTTTATGGGATACTCATTTTGTTTTAATTAGATACTGAGTGCCGTGGGATGATACATCATCTATACTTCCAACTCGACCGAATTAGCGCTTCACAGGTCACAATAATATACTAATAGAATAATCAACTCGATTTTATTTGAATTAAAATGTTAATTATGTTATAAATTATTCAATTTGAATTTGATATCGTGATTTTATAAATAAAAATGAGCCGTCCTAAAATTTGGGAGTTCAAATAAGTCAATTTTTTTTTTTTTAAAGTTTGATTTTGATTTATTGTACATAACATAAGATACGATAATGGTCCACTGGATATATTTTCGTGAGAAAAAAAAATGACAAAAAAATATTTTAGAATATTGCAATGCAATTGTGGACCAAATAAAAAGACAAAAGAGGGAACGACAAACAACAGAGGTAACTTTGACCTTCCCATTCTTCCATTAAAACAGTGAATTTGATAATTCGGGTAACCGAAGTTGACCTCAAAGGCTTTCCCAACTGGTTCTTGTTCATTTATTGTTATTGTTCAAAGTTGTTTTTATGTTTTCCATTTTCTTTTAATTTTTTAAGTGAGGAATCTTGAATCTTCGAGCAGCCTTTTGTTGTTTCATAGAAAAATCATATAAATTCACGCGTTCAACTTGGGTCAACTTCTTTCCCATAGTCGTTGATTAATTGCATTCTGGCAAAAGAAACTCTGCAATTATATCACGTTGTACCAATGAAACGAATTGGATCAAAGTACTACGGAAACTTCTCCTGTCGGGAAACAATGCATGCGCCCATCAATTTTCTTCTAGACGACGATTAACGGATTAAGTTATAAAAAAATTGGAAAATTATAATCAATACTCCCTTGTCAAATTTATTTTACGAAGTATAGTTCAGACCTTCTTTTTGCTTCTTCCTAGCAATGGACAATTCTGTACTCTCTCCGTTTTATCTTTTCAACTGTATGTATAAATTGTGTTTCCAAACTCGTCTTTGCGCGTTTCAAAATAATAAATATAAAATACAAGATATATTGAAAAACGTAAATAAATATATCACTATAATTTGAATTTGGTATAATTTTTTAGTTTTACTATTAAGGTCTAATTTTCTAATTATTTTTTATTTTTAATTATGTATAATTATTATTACTAAAAATAATATAAGATTTTTATTCAAATATCTTTTCTCTGAAAGATAAGAAATTTTGAACTCTTTGCTTAAGGATAGGAGGAGTATGAAATTTATCACTAATTTCTATAAATAGTAAGGTTCATCTAGGAATTGAATTGATTGGACTTGTTAGCTGTTTTGTTTGAATGCATTTAAGCGATACACGGTTCATAATATTGCCACCATTATTATTAATAGTATTGTTATTTGGTAATGCCATTTACGACTATTTTCACGTCAAACATTGACTTTTATTTATGAAACATCATGCCTACTAGCATATACAACGGGGACAAATTAAGTACCCCATCCCCTCTAATTTTCAACAAAAATTAATGATTGGTTTTGTGGGACAAATCATTGCTCGTTCTTTATCAATTTCGTCGAGGAAGATAAAACATGTTCCAAAGAGGCACGCTCAAATTCTAAGCTAACAAATGATAAGCTGGTGAACAAGTTTATAAAGTTTCAAAATTCGAAGAACTAGGATGGTAGCATTTAGTACAAATTTAAAGAAATTAAATTGATGTACAATGTAGTGAATAAAAATATGTAGCAGTTTCCAATCTTGTTTTGATTTTATTTTATTTTTTTTCGTTCGTCTTTAGTTAGACACTGGAGCAGCCGTAAAATGCCATGGAAAGTTTAAAGACAATTTTTCATTTTTGTTCTCGTATATAATTAATTTCGCTTGTTCCATTACTACGTTGAAATGAGTGACATCTCCAAATACTCTCCTTTGTGAGTGTAGGTTCCTCTCTCTACCTGAAAAGGAGGATGATGCCTTTGTGGAGGCAAAAGTTTCAGCTTTTCAATCATTATCAACTAATAAGCACATGGTTAGAATCTAAAAGTCAATATAAAATCATAATCATGCACTAATCATTTTTCTGAAAAGCTTGTCACTCATCATTAGTATGTCTGCTTCATGATTAGAACAATGATTAGTCTTAATCTGAGCTTTTCCAAGTTTCCAGAAGTCATTAAGGAAACTCTTTCTCTTAGTTTTCGACTTCTTCTTCTTCTAATCTCTTAATTGAGCTGGTCAAAACATGGAAAATCTTTGTATCTACTGATCAAAAAAGAAAGCATTACTAGATAGGTTATTTTTTTTCTCATATCTGTTATCGTATCACCAGTTTGAGCCTTCTTGGCCAACACCTCTGTGCAGCAATTGTTCATGGCAAATCTACTCAAGCTATAAGTCTTATACTTTAATTTCTCACCTCTCATTCTTGTTGTTTCTGATTATTCCCGGCAGGTAATTAACTTATGGGTTTGGCAAGTTGAAGGTGGACAGTGGGAACCCTCCAAATCCGATGTGAGCAGTCTCTGACTTGATGCAAAGGCTAGAGTTTACCAAAGAGGAAGAAGCGGGAGTGATGATCCAAGAAGAAGATGTTAAAAGCAGCATAGAAGAATGTTGCAAGAGTCTAATAGGCTGAATTTTTAGGGAAAAGAAGGCGAATTTCACCTGTCTGAGGAGCGTATTGGAAGGAATTTGGCCAACCAAAAGTCCCTTCAAAGTCCAAGTGTTAGGACCAAATATGTATCAATTTGTCTTCAACACCAAAGAAGATAAATTAAGGGTACTACAAGGCAAAGTGTGGATGTTTGACCAGTAGTATGTCATTCTCAGGGAGTGAACAGATAATTTTCAGCTCAAGGAAAAAAGTTTTCATATGGTGGAGCTGTGGATTTAAGTGTAGAATCTACCACCTCAGTGAATGGCAAGAGAAACCGACTTCCGATTATAGCAAATTTTTCCAAAATTCCTTGATGTTCTAATTTCAAAATTTGGCAGTAGCATAGAAAGATGTATGAACAACTTAGTTTTAGTTGATTTGAGCAAGCCTCTATTGAGAGGCACCAACTTGAAATTGCAAAATAGGGAGTGCTGGACCTCATTTAGGTGCAAAAACTTAGCTGTTTTTTGTTATTATTGCAACAAAGTTAGGCATTTGGAACATATGTGTTCTGCTATAAGGGTTGACTCTAAAAAAAAATGAGCTACGAGAGGGCCAATTCGGAGAGTGACTGAGAGCTGCAAGAAATAAGCCTAATACTAGGGCAAGAGAAGGTAAGGTTAGTTCAGCAATCAAACGGCATCATTATCAGCTTGTTTCAGACAAACAGTCTAATGAGGTCCTACTTTCAGGTTTAGAACTACAAGCTCCAAACCTAGATTATGAAGCTGCTACTCAACCACTGATGAAAGAGGGCAAGGCTAGTTCAGATCTTCAAATGCATAAGTCTCAGGTAGTTTCTATCAAATAGCTTGATAGGCCCTCCCGAACTTCAGACATGGCACTGAATGCTCCAACTCCAGCTGATGCAGCTGCAGCTCAATTAATGGTGGAGGCAAGTGTGGAGCAGGAGGAACAAATACAAGGAAGGCTCATATTTGATGGAAATTCAAAACCTTGCGTGATGTTCACAGAAATAATGAATAGAGATATAAGGGAGCCGTATGATGGAGCTCCAACAGGGCAGCAACTGGAGATGGCAACGACTGTGACTGGGGGTGTAGTACAACAAGAGCATGAATCTTTGTTGCATGGAAAACAATCAGTGGTGACCACTAGTCATGGCATGCGGCATGAAGCGATGGAGTTAAATGGCCGAAAGGAGAAAGAGGAAGTTAGTACAACATATATTAATTTAGCACTGATTAATATCCCAGTTAGAAGTGAGATGGTAAGCCAGCATAAAAATGAGGCTTCTTATAAAATTGAGAAAGCTGAAGCCTCAACTCGAAAGGCCAAGGAAAGCGGGCAAGGCAAAAAATGGATAAGGATTAGAAACAAAGCTAGAAGAAAGGCTGAACTTAAAGGCAAGGCAGCTATAGAGTGTAAGTGAACTTAGCAGCTACAAGATGAAAGTCTTGATTTTAGAGGAGAGAAGGAACCAATACTATAAAAAGCCAAGAAATGAAGGACAAGACACCGAAAACTCATCTATGGTAGTGGTAACCAGCCAAGAGTGGTCCCAACATGAACAATGAAAGTCTATGTGTGGAACTGTAGAAGTTTGAGAAGACCCTCCACAATTTCCCAATTGAGGAAGGATGTTCGTTCATACCTTCTTGAATTAATATTTCTTTCTGAAACAAAGAAAAATCGAAAGTTTGTGCTGAAATTTAAAATACCATGAAAGATGGAGAATAGTGAAGCCGGCGGGTACAAAAAGAGGTCTATTGATACTTTGAAATAAAAATATAGGTATCAACAAGATAATATCAACTAGTTTTTGCATCCAAATGGAATGTGAGCTCAAAAGGGAGAATAGAATATTTTGGACCTTTTTTGTATGTTAGTACTGACAGCAAGATAAAACAAAAACAGTAAGAGTACTTAGAACAACAAAGACAAGGCTGGAGAGACATGTTGTTCTTGGGAGGAGACTTTAATGATATCTTAAGTCCCGGAGATAAGAAATGAGAGAGGAAGAGAACAATGGCCAGTTGTCAACCTTTTCAATCATTTGTAGGGAACATCAATATGGGAAAAGTAAGAGTTGTGGGATGGAGTTTCATATGAACTAACAATAGAGAATGGAAAGAATTTGTGAAAAAAATGCTAGATCAATTTTTTGGCTCCCCTACATGGTTATTCAACTTTCCAAGAGTAAAAAGTCTTTCATGTAAAGAGGCAATTATTGGACCATTCTCTAATCCTAATGGACACTTAACCAAGTGAGCAAAGAGCTAAGAAAATATTATTCTTTAATAAAATATGGGTTAAGAAAAAGGATGTGGGCAGACTAGTAGAAACTACATGGTGAAGAGAGCAAAAAGGATCCCCGCTGTGTCAATTCTGTGCCAAAGTTAAAAATGTAGAGTGGAGCTATTAAAATGGAGCCAACGGCATATGTGCAATTCAGCCAAGCAAATAACAAGAATCAAAACACAAATGGAGTTCCTATCAAGTCACAAAGGCAACAGGAGCTGGCAAGAATAGAGTAAACTGAAAAAAAAAAAAAGAGTTTTATAATGCTTATCGAGATGAAGAGGTCTATTGGAGACAAAAATCAAAAATTCAGTAGCTTCAAGAAGGAGACAAAAATACGAAGTTTTTTCATACCTCGACTATCAATAGGAGGAGGCAAAATACTATTGAAAGATTGGTAAAGGAAAATGGAAGTCTTTGTGAAAAGCAGTTAAAAAGTGAATAATGAAATCCTAACATTCTATGACAAACTCTTCTCTACCTCTAGTCTGAGTTTACTGCATGAAGATTTGGAGTGTATCCCACTATTGATCACTGCAACAATGAACCATAGGTTGACAAGACCTGTGGAAGAATCTGAAATCAAAGATGCTCTGTTCAACATGAATCCCAACAAAGGATGGATGGCCATTAAACTTGATATGGTCAAAGTGTATAATAGGGTAGAGTGGAGATTCTTGTGTGTGGTCCTTAGGAGAATGGGGTTTGCTAGTACTTTTATTGATTGAATATAGCAATGCATTAGTTCCTCAATATTATATATTAACATCAATAGGGAAAAATGTGGGTATATCCATCAGACTAAGGGGAATAGACAGGGGGATTCATTATCGTCTTACCGTTTCTTAGTAATGTCTGAGACATTCTCAAACATGATAAAGCAAGTAAGCCTGATGGGGAATATAGAGGCATGAGATTCAGCAAAAATGGTTCTCAAATCACACACATATTGTTTGCAGACTACTCATTAATCTTTTGTGAAGTAGGTTTGGAGCAAGCAAGCAGGATCAAAACTCTCTTATCTAATTACCACCTTTACTCTGGCTAGATGGTTAATTGGGAAAAATTCTCAATTTTTTTCAACAAGAATATCCCAAAGCAGCACAAATAAGACATTTGCAAAATTTTAGATGGCATAAAAAAGAAGCAGAATGTCAGGTACCTTGGACTCCCCATGATAATAGGCAGATTGAAAAAAGAAATGTTTAACTACATGAGGAATAAAGTCCAACAAAGAGTGAAGGGGTGGAAAACAGTTCCCTAGTCTGGCTGGCAAGAAAGTGCTCATTAAAGCAGTAATTGATGCTCTTTCCACTTATGTGATGGCATGTTTCAAACTTCCAAAAAAAGTATGCTAACACATCATTAGCAGTATCACAAATGTCTGGTGGGGAGACAAAGGTGATGGGCGATCAAAAATCCATTGGAAGGCTTAGAAAGGCTTAACTTGGCTAAAGAATGATGGGGGTTTGGGATTCCAAAATATACATTACAAAAACAACTTTGGTGGGTCATTACACAGACGAACCTTCTTATGAGCAAGGTAATAAAAGCCAAGTATTTCCCGAAAGGTGGTCTAATGCAAACCTGGCTTAAAACCAACGCATCATGGCTGTGAAAGTGTTGGATGGGAGGTCAATATATCCTCAAAAGATGGTCATTTTCCAAGTGAGGGATGAAAAATCAATTCAAATATGGAAGAGCTCTTGGATTCCTGAAAGACCACTTTTCAAACCAACAACATTTCCTATTCAGAAATAGAAGGCTATATGGGTAAGAGAGTTTTTGAATGATAGGGGTGATAGTTGGAATGAGGAACTAGTGTGCCAGATCTTTAATTGGTCAGATGTTGAAGCTATAGTGAGCATATCTCGCCCAAGAGAAAGCCATAGAGATCATAAAGATAAACTTGTGTGGCAATTGACAAAACATGGCAACTACATGGTACAACCTGCCTACCAAGAGGCAATCAAGGGACACAAGGAGGTGGTCCAACAATCAGAGAGTAGCTCAGCAAAGGAAGCAGTGAAAATGGTCTAGAAGAGAAGTTGGAAGCTTTGCATCAAAGGGAAACTCAAGCACTTCATATGGAGATGTTGGCATGACATTCTTTCAACAAAAGATCAGTTATTAAGGAGAGACATTCAAGATGATCCTATATGCAACATGTATGGTGAAATTGAAAAGAACCTAAAGCATGTCTTGCTACACTGGCCAAGGGCGAAAAAAGTGTAGAAACTGGCTCCGGTATGATGGGAAAATCAAGAATGAGCCGAATTAAACTTTAAACAATGGTAGCTCAATATATACAATGGGAAACAGAACACTCATTGGCAAGATAGAGCAGAACTGACAGTAGATATCTTATGGATGCTCTGAAAAATACAAAATTTGTGGATCTTCCAAAAAGATGGAGAAAGAAAAAAAGAAAGGTAGATTTCACTTAGGCAGAATGGTTGGAATATCTGAAAGTGAGCAAGATGGAAGGCAAAAAACTCTAAAAGAAGTAACTAGAAATTACTAACCCAATTCAGTGGTCACTAACGTCAATAGCAGGTAATCAATAGGTTGAGACAATGACTATAATGAAATGAATATCCAATTAAAATGAATATTGGATATTCTCTACATTATAGTCCACTAAGAAATAAAAGGATCAAACAAGCAGTGTGATTTTTGTTCTTGTTTGATGATGATGTTGATGTTCTATTCTTTTGGCCTCAAAGGTTTTGATTATTTACAGATAGGTAGTAAGGTGTATAGAACTTTTAAATGATAGAGACATCCAAGCTGTTACACTTAGTCCTATTGTGAGAGCTAAGGCCGTCATAACTAGTAAGCAATGTTGTATATGTGACATTTTTTACAATAAATATAACTATCGTTTCTTTAGTGAAAAAAAAAAGAAAGAGTGACATCTCCAAATGAAATAAAAACAGAATAATTTGTCCTCTTTCTCATGGATTTAGGCTTAAAATACCCCATATAAATCAGATGAAGGAAAATTGACAAAATAAAATATCATGGGCCTTCTGCTCATTTGAACCTGCTGTTTCTTTAAGCAAAATTTGAATAGTTGGGCCTTGTTAAGTAAACTCTTGAGAACTCTAGGCTTCTGTCATGAATAAGAAGTAAAATGGACTGGATCGGAGCAGCTTAAGCCCAGAAGGAAGCCCAAAGCAAGTTAGTAGAACCGCGTCGTGTTGGTAAAAAATGGACAGAATGCAGTAAAAATTGGAGGGTCAAGATTGTGTCTTGGAGATTAAGTTGGTTAGTTATAAAAATATTGCCGTAGGAGTGAATGTGTCAGACAATTTAGTGACAGCTTCACACTGGACTGTGATGAAATGAAATTATGGAAGCCCAATTGAAGCACTTGATATGATCATCATGAAATGGGAATTCATTCGGAACTTGAGATCAACGTTTACGATCCTCCGAGTTCACGTGTCCCAAAAGTGCAGGCTGCCTCTGGCTATCAAAACGAGAAAAAATTGTGACTTTGCTTTCCTGTAATTTTTTTGGATGGTTGATTTTTAACCCTCTCTAGAAGATGGAGGATTTTCCCAATCTTACGTTGTTGTGATCAAAGATTCAAAACGATTCTTCAACCTCTCTAGAAGATGGAGGATTTTTCCATTCTTACGTTGTTGTGATCACAGGATTCAAAACATCAAGGCAGATGCTGTCCCATAATTCACATATTATGCATAATGTTAAAAGCATCAATCTCAACCCCAAATAAAACAGAGAAAGAAAAATGAAATAATCTTGCAACCTTGAAGAAGCAAAGGCATCATTAAGCTGTATAATTCTATTATACTGATAATAATGTAGAGTTGTTGCTTACAGACAAACGATTCAACAATTTACTTTACTATATTGATACACATGGAAAGGTTGATGAGGGTTGTTAAAAAGAAAAAGATCGACACGAATGAATTGGATGAATGATGATAAATCCAGCGAAGTCTTCTATCTCCTCTGGAAATTGAATGCTCTTATTGACAAGGCAAATATGAAGGCAAAAACTAATGTCAATCCCACGATTACACCTGCAACAACTCCAATGAAATCATGTCTGAACCCGAAGTAGCTTCTCACGAAAGCTTCAACTGTTTGGTTAGTGTCGAGGGGTGTCTGCACGTCTCCCCATTGTGATGCAATCATACCATACAAAGTCCAAGCAACGGGACATCCCCAGAAATACCATCTCCACCAAACAGGCATTCTCTATAATTGTCAAAACACAATAAGGAAAAAAAAGATCAGAAAAAGTGTTGGATTTCTTGGGTCATTCATGCTCATGAATGTGCATCTTAATAAGGAAAATGGGATTCGTTGAACTTACAGGTCGTGGGATAATGAATCCGGAAAAGAGATTCCATCCGGCATAAAATGCAGAAGCAACGATGGCAGCAATGTTGTGATTGGGGGTCACAGCCACAGCCATCATGCCATAGAAGGTGAAGTACAATAGGGTGAAGTACATGAAAAATAAGTACCAAAAGAACTTTGCCGCCGTCCATTCAAAACCAATCATGGCATATGTAATGAGTCCGTAGACTGCAGCTTGCATGAATATGTATGGAAATTCAATGGCAACCTGGAGACAAGAAGGCATTTCATTAGAAAATGTCTATCATTTTAATTTGTGCCATGTCTTATTCTAGCAAAAACTAGCTAGTGACCTGTCCAAAGGCATATGGCAGTGCAGAATACATTCCAGCTGCTCTTTCTCTGTAAAAAACTGTTCTTTCCACAGCCACCACAGGCTGCACCGATGAGGAGTTTTGAACACCGAGAAAGAGAACAGCAGCGTACATAGAACCCATAGCATTAAGAAGATCTTGCTGATTGCTCCTGTATTATATCACCTCCAACATGGTTAGTCACTCTTCTAATTTGAGAATCTGTTGCAAAAATATTTGAGGTTTTGTAGCATTCACAGTTGCATAGGTTTTGCCACTTACTTTTTAGTGCCAAGGTCCCAGAACATCGTCCCGAAAGCCAAGGCAATGAAGGTGGTGAATAAGAATCTCACAGCTGTATATGGTGGATTGCGCCAGTATGACATGCGTTGTTTCCATAGGCAAGCCATGCATTGGACAAGGAAAGGTTGAGAGTACTTGGTAGGGAAGTAGAGGTCTTTTGTTCCGGGGGGAGGCGTATCTAATTCATGAATGAGTGCTTTGTTCCTCCTGAAAACGATTCCATAAATAAGTGAATCAGTTCCTAGTAATTGAATTGACCATGAAATTGCTCACCGAGTCAATTGTGATTCCAAGAGCAAATAACTGAAGGATCGAGTGTTAAATGAGTAAACTGACCTGTATAAGTCGGAGTTTCTGTAAAGTTCCGCAAAATCTACACCCAACGCCAGCTCTTGTGCTGAAGCTGTGACTTCTAACATCCAGGTCGCTGGATTGTAACCACCTTTGATTTTACTTACTCCGTCAATATCCTGAATTTATAACAGAAACCAAGATTTAAGACCAAATTTTGAAAGGGTTTGAGAAAGACATTTCACTGCTGTACACTTTAGTCCTTGAGACTAACCTCAAAGTATTTGATCAAGTGGCTTGATTGATGACCTAGTGGCCCAACATATATTTCTTCCCCTCCTCGTTTCATTAGGAATAACTGCAAAACCAGCTCCAGTTTTAGCTAGTCATGTTAATCGAGAGACGAATACTAAAATATTCTCAAAAAACATATTACCTCGTCAAATGCTTCAAATATGTCAATGCTAGGCTGGTGAATGGTGCATACAACTGTTCTTCCAGTGTCCACAGTATTCCTGATAGTTCTCATAACAATGGCAGCTGCTCTTGCATCTAGTCCTGAGGTTGGTTCATCCATAAAGATGATGGAGGGGTTTGCCACCAGCTCAACTGCAATAGTAAGTCTTTTGCGCTGCTCAGTTGACAGACCATTAACTCCTGGTAATCCCACAAGTGCATCTCTCAATGGAGTAAGTTCTACAAGTGCCATTACTTCCTCAACGAACAACTGCAGATATTAGAACCATGTAAAGTCCAATCAAACATTAGCTATATCGATGTGAACTTGATCTAATGCAAAGTGGGACGAAAACATAAGTTGTCAAGATGTAGCCAGTAATTTTGCTTGTTTAGCCAAGACAAATGCAGTGCTATGTGCAAACCTTTCTGGTTTTGGAATCAACTTCTGTGGATAGACGCAGCCAAGCTGAGTAAACCAAGGACTCATAAACGGTTACATGAGGAGAATGAATGTCGTTCTGCTCACAATAGCCAGAAATCCTAGCAAAGGTATCTTGCTTCTTTGGATAACCAGAAATTGTAATGTTGCCTTCAATGTATCCTCCAGTTTTCCTACCAGCTAGCACATCCATCAAAGTTGTTTTACCAGCTCCGCTAACACCCATCAAAGCCGTGAGAACACCAGGCCTAAATGCACCGCTAACCCCCTTGAGAAGCATCAGTTTATCTTCAACAGCGCCCTGAACTTTCATTTCCTGCACATCGTATATTTCAAATTGTGTTACAAAAATGTCCAATTTCTAGTGATAGAGGATTACAATTTACGGAGTTATCATGAATTCATGATAGTAACAAACTTATTGTATACCTGTGGCATGTCGACTGAGTATCTTATGTCATCAAAAGTGATTGAATGGGGTTCAAATGGAAGAATCATTCCCTTTTTCCCGTTCTCACCCACCTCAGTGATCGCATCTGTCCTCCTGGAAGAGGATCCAGATGCGACCCTCTCTCTTCTACTTTCCTCACCTCTCTCTTCTTCTTTTTCAGTGTCTTCTGGTATAACTGCTTGAGGCTTCTCTAAAGCTGCAAAATTTTCCCCAACACTTTTAGCAACTGTATGCGAATCTGACTTTGAACATAGAAAGAAAAGACACTCACGCTTAAGGTAAGTGAGGGCCACAGCGAAACAAATGTTAAACAGGATAAGGAATCCAAGATTTGCTCCGACTCCAATCCAATACCAGTGTGCTTCTGTGAAGAATCCTCGACTCTTCATGACACTAACTCCCAAAGTCTCGTTTGAATTTGGCAAAATCTATAACAGAGAAGTGAATTTGCAAATTGGTTGGCAAAATTCTTCTCAACATAAACAAGATTCAGAAACCATTGAATTAACCACAAGGAGCAGTTACTTACATGTTTCCAGTTATTTCCTGTAAATTCATTGACAATAATTGCAGTCTGTGCATACATCAATGTTGAGGACCAGTAACCCCATATCCACCAGCTCTTTATTTGTTCTGCATCATCCGGGAACACACACAAAAAACAAAAAAAATCAGCCATGCATGAATTATGTGTGGAACAATTTTGATTCATCAATTCACATTGTTACCTCTGGACAGGATAAAACCACCCAAGGTTAAAAGCATCAGCAATGAGAATGATCCAAAAGTGTTAGCAATGATCATGTTCCGCCCAGCTGCCCCAATAAATCTAAACAAAGCTGATGCCACCTGGTTTATAATTAGGAGTATCAAGAACTGTTTGAATAACCTGCAACAGAAGTCCTGATTAATTATTACCATACAAGAAAACAAACATTAGTTGGCAAATTAATTGCAAGAATTTACCTTGCAGCGCTGGGATCAAATCCAATGACATAGTAAGTGAGGAACACCCAAACACTAACTTCAAGAAATGTAACGGGTATCTTGAGAATCCATGAAGGCAGAGCATATGACCATGCAGGAAAGAACCGAAGGTCCCTTTGCTTAAAGAACACAGGAAGCTTGTAAATTGTCATGGCCATCTCTGAGAATCCATTGAACATGACTTGAATAACCACATAAAATAGAGCGCTGACATATATCCCTCCATCAGTTACATTATCTCTTGGCATTTTAGTTCTAAAGAACATTGTCATTCCAATGACTGCCATCAGAGTCAGCTGAAAAGAAAAAGAAGAAATCACCATTAATAAGTTCATTAACAAGAAAACATGGGTTAAAAGTGGCCAAAATACTCACCTGACACAGTTTGAAAATGTAGACAAACGAATTTCTCTTCATTAACAAAAGTTCTCGGGCTGAGACAGCTTTCAATAACTCTTTCTTGTTAACACCATACTTGTTGGTTGTCAAAGCGGCTGGATGACTTTTGCTCTTATCAAATGGAGTTGCAAGTTCGTCCCCTAGTTTCCTTGCAATATGGAATGACTGGAACGCCTCAGCAAATTCACTGGCCTTGATAAATCTGTAGGGATCATCCTTAGCCCAATACTGGCTCTGGTCTTTTCTTGAAGTTACCTACACAAGATTCAATTTTTGGTTAATGACTGTGAAAAGAGATTCCGAAATCACAATAATAGGCAATTTCATGATCTATTAACACCTACTTCTTGCAAGAAATCAGCAACTCCTTTTCTCTCTGGGCATTTGAAACCCATAGACTCAAAAAACTCAAGAACATTTTCTCGGGGACCCTGGTAAACAATGACACCATCGGATAAGAGAACAATATCATCGAATAAGTCATACGTCTCAGGAGCCGGCTGCAAGAGAGAAATGAATGCAGTGCTCTTCAAGATGTGCACAACTTGTTTCAGAGAATTCACAATTTGGAAAGTTGTGGAACTGTCTAATCCAGTTGATATCTCATCCATGAATAGTACATTTGCTGGTCCAACAAGCATTTCACCTGCAATTTTCCATTGAATCACAATTAATCTAAAGATCTGAAACAGGGCCTATTGTTGTTCTCAAATAAATAGTCTGTTTTTACCTGTTGTCACACGCTTTCTTTGTCCTCCAGAGATTCCTCTTATCATTTCATCTCCCACCATAGTGTCGGCACAAATTTCCAATCCCAAAATCTGCAAAATAACCAAAACAATAAATACTTCTCCAGATTCTGTGTTATTTATGGATCAAGAGGAATCGTTTCAGATTATGTTACCCGAAGAATATAATCCGTGACAACAGTTGCTTCTTGGCCTTCTGTTGCTGCAGACTGCAATAACCCAACCAAATAAAATCACATTATGGATCAACTACAAGGACAGAATCCCTAATTACTTATCAAAGTTCTAGCTTTTTGCTCACCTTCATGAATATATCAATATTAGGATCAGGCTTAATGTTTGCATCTTTCTCTCTTCTTGACAACTCTGCTAACATCTCTGTAATCGTTCAAGCAACAATAATCGATATACTTGACTAATATTTTGATCAATCAAATGGGGTGTAAAATTCTTATAATGAGAACTTGCGGTCTCCGGACTAACCATAACGAGATCCAACGCCTTGGCACCTGGCGGAAAACGCCAGAGTTTCTCTCACTGTCATTTCTCCGATATGGAGATCATGTTGACTAACGTATGCAGCAGTTCTCTGGGGTACGAATTCGTTCATATCATGTCCATTATATGTCACCCTCCCAGAAACCTGATTTACAAATGGAAAAGGTGAGAAAAATATAATCTAGAAATGCCATCAATGGCTTGAATTTCTGGGCATGAATTTTTCAATGGAGTTGCTGACTGGCTGAAGGTCTTCACCTTCAAAGCAGAATCGAGCTTTCCAGCCAAAGCCAGCAACAATGTTGTCTTTCCAGAACTTGGAGGACCTAACAGCAATGTCATTCTGGAAAAAGCACCACATCGATGAAGTGAACCAAGATGCAACTATTTATCGAAAAATAACACATTCAGATGCAGAGTTTCTATATAGCTCAGACAAAAATCGTATTTCTGTTTTCTCACCTGGAAGGTTTGATCATTCCACTGACATCGTTAAGAATGCTAAATTCCTTCTTTCTGCTTGGAAGTATATGGAGATAGTTCAAGAAGCCCTTATAGAAATGGGAAGAAAAAAGATGAGTTAGATCAAAGTAGTTCTTGCATGCTTGAGCTTAGTGGAAATCATGTGATGAATAATATTATTTACCTCGACTATATTGGTAGCGAAGTTAATGAAGGTAGGCAGAGCATTACTTCCCACATAAGCTTCTGCTTCAATTTTTAGATGCTCAAATCTTACTTCAACGGTGGGCAGATCAATTCCAACTCTACAAATTCATGCAAAGATAACTCCATCATTGGGAAATCAAGTTTTGGTTCATTCAAGATGAAGAGAAAACCATCAACACGAATTATTACCTATCGATTCTGTCCCTTAGCTGCAACAAGAACTTCTCATTATCTTCCTCAGCAACCTTCACCAATCTCTCGAGAAGAGTTTTTCTTTCTTGATATCCAAAGTTTTTCACATCCACTTCACTGGCCTGACCCCTGGATCCAAATACCAAGCCTTTCCTCAATCTGTCGAAAGTAGGAAGCTTCTCAAGGGCAGCCCATTTGAGAGCTTCTTCATCATCTTCTTCTCTTGATGAACGTGAAAAAACTTCTATTCCCGTATTCCTCCATACAGAACTACTATTGGCTCTTAAACTAGCGCCAGCTCTGTATATCTCACCTTCCATTTCAACCCGGATAAAATGCAACACTAGCTAGCTTCAAAAGTAGGTGCGAGAATGCTTAAATTTGGCTTTCTTGAACCAAAATGCAATTATATTATATCTCCCCTTGATTAAAAGGAAGCGCGCTAATTAGTTTCCTAATATTCTTGTAACTAATTCGAAGACATGATCATGAAAAGAATGAAAAGAATGTGGATTTTGCAGCAGGGTTTGAGGTGATGAGTTTTTATACTATCAGCAGATTAATGCAGGGTCAAATACCGGCGGCTAACGTAGGTGTTCAAACGTGCATAATTTCTACAACCATAATTTCTACAACCATATTGTATTGTTTGACCCGTCTAGACCACCCCAGTTTCCCAACTCTTTCATAATTCTTGCACATCAAGCCTACAGTTGCATTTTCTTGAGTCTGGGGCCAATTTTTAACAGTCTAAATGCAAAAGCTTATATTGCTTTACAAATTTACAGTACAATGGTCAAAGCTCAAAATTTCCTTTCCTCAATGTTCTCGAACAGGGAAAGAAAAGTCAAAAACAAAAGTTCCCCCTTTTGAGTTTTAAGTTTGCAGTGATGTCATAAATCTGGAATTTTAGTGGTATTTAACATATCACAATGTTTATTATTATCAGAATATTTTTATGGGATACTCATTTTGTTTTAATTATATACTGAGTGCAGTGGGATGATACATCATCTATACTTCCAGTTCGACCGAATTAGTGCTTCACAGGTCACAATTCGATTTTAAACAATTATACAATAATATACTAATAGAATATTCAATTCAATTTTATTTGAATTAAAATGTTAATTATGTTATAAATTATTCAATTTGAATGAGATATCATGATTTTATAAGTAAAAATGAGCGAGTTCAAATAAGTCAAATTTTTTTTTTTTAAGTTTGATTTATTGTACATAACATAAGATACAATGCTGCACTGGACATATTTTTGTGAGAGAAAAAAATGACAAAAAATATTTTAGAATATTGCAATGCCATTGTGACCAAATAAAAAGCAGCCTTCCCATTCTTCCATTAAAACAGTACATGCGACAGCAAATTTGATAATTCGGGTCACCGTAGTTGAGCTCAAAGGCTCACCCTAGTTGACCTCAAAGGCTTTCCCAAACGGTTCTTGTTCATTTATTATTATTGTTCAAAGTTGTTTTTATGTTTTCCATTTTCTTTTAATTTTTTCAGTGAGGAATCTTCGAGCAGCCTCTTGTTGTTTCATAGAAAACCCATATAAATTCACGTGTTGAACTTGGGTTAATTTCTTTCCCAAAGTCGTTGATTAAATTATAAAAAAATTGGAAAATTATAATCAATACTCCCTTGTCAAATTTATTTTGCCAAGTATATTTCAGACCCTCTTTTTGCTTCTTCCTAGCAATGGACAATTATGTACTCTCTCCGTTTTTTTTTTAACAGTGCATGAATTACGTTTCAAAACTCGTTTTTGGACTTTTCAAAATAATAAATATAAAATACAAGATATATTAAAGAGCGTAAATAAATATATCACTATAATTTGAATTTGATATAATTTTTTATTTTGACTATTAAGGTCTAATTTTCTATATCTATATTTATATTACTAAAAATAATATAAGATTTTTACTCAAAAGTAATATTTTTTTCTCCGAAAGATAAAGAAATTTTGAACTCTTTGCTTAAGGATAGGAGGAGTATGAAATTTATCACTATTTTCTATAAGTAGTAAGATTCATGCAGGAATGGAATTGATTGGAGATTGGACTTTGTTAGCTGTTTTGTTTGAATGCATTTAAGTGATACACGGTTCATAATAAATGCCTCCATTATTACGACCATTTTCACGTGAAACGTAGACTTTTAATTATGAAACATCATGCATGCCTACTAGCATATACAAATGGGACAAATTAAGTACCCCATCCCCTCTAATTATCAACAAAAATTAATGCATTGGTTTTGTGGGGCAAATCGTTGCTCGTTCCTTATCAATTTCGTCGGGAAAGATATAACATGCTCCAAATAGGCCGCACAAATTCTAAGCTAACAAACGATTGATTACCTGGTGAACAAGTTCATAAAGTTTCAAATTTCCAAGAACTAGGATGGTAGCAATTAGTGCAAATTTAAAGATATTTGCTCTTAACAGCTTAAATCCTATAATTAAATACATGTATTTAAGTGATTGTTATTCTAGTTGATTTATAGACTTTATTCAGTACTACTAAAAAGAGTATCTCCATGTATAAAAAATTTGCATGTGCAAAATTTAGAAAAAAAATCAGACTATTATAATATGATACACGTTAAAATTTTCTTTATTCCCTACTACTACTACTTTTAACATATATCTTTCAAAAGAATTGAAGAACAACTTAGACAACTTTTAATTCAAAATAAGATTAAAGAGCTTGAGTCTAAAATCCAAAGGGAAATTTGTACTGAAATTCTAATAGCATTTTGGCTGGCTCATTTGATTTGGATTGATGAGCAAAAACTGAAGTGACCTATCTCCATTTTCTGTTTAGGCTTAGGAGTCTGAAACGACTCTTGACTAGAGTTATTGGGTCTAAAACTTCTAAATTTGGCAAGTTTAAGTTCAGAGGACTCATCATTATCAGTGTTTATATATAAGTAATGATATTCATAATGACTAATGTGACAAATATAAAATTATAAAATTATCCCTTATTATTTTATATTTTTTAAGAAAGTTAATGAGTGAATTTTGTCTTTTCATACTTGACACGCCAATCATTATAAAAAAAAAACATTATAAAAAGTCATTAAAAGTATCATTACATGAATATATTATGATGACAAAACTGAAATTTGTTCTAGAAGCTTAATGGGAAAACCCAAATCTTGGCGGGGCTGGCTGGCTAGCATCTGGAAAGATAAAGTTATGAATGAGTTGGAGATGGATAGTGATTTATCCCTAACATTTGGGCACTTGGGGGCCAACAAAATCAGCCCTTAATTTAGATGCCGAACTTAGTTCTTAGCCCATTAATTTAGCTGCACGCCAAAACTGATGCACATGCTTATCTCAACAAGGAGAAAATTCTATTAAGAATGCACGGTTAAGGTTTCACACGAGCAGAAACCACGCACACTGAGCTGATGTGACGATATCACTCTTACGTAATAATTACATTAGTTGTTACGTATATATTTACGTTTGGTTTCCTATTAGAATTGAAATGGTTTTGAAAAATCAGAGAATTATTTAATTAAATTAGATTGAATTTTGTGAAAAAAATATTCAGATATATAATTTTACATCATTTTTAATATTTATTTAAAAAATAATGAAAATTTTCTGACTATATTAATGAGCACTAACCCTTCCTTCATGTCCAAGTAAGTTCCAACTTAATTTCTGCACTGTTTTTCCAAATTCAAAATGGGCGTAAAATTTCAGAGAAATAACCTGAACTCATTTAGCAGCCACATGCAGATGCTGTAGAACTTTGGTCAAAAAAGGACTCTTTTGACTGGAAGAATAAATTTATAGCATCAAAAATCCAAAATCAAAAATGTAGTTGGATGGATTTTTCGTGCTTTCAAATAATTGAACCAGTTTTAAATGTATGAGTCATCCCATGGACCCTGGAGACTAGAGAGACAGGTCGTTTAACACTTCCCCTTTGGCTTCTAGAAGAGGAATCCACTGGAAAATGATGGAACAAGTGAAGAACCGTTTTACAAATATATGGAGTTTCCCCGGGGACAAGGATAATTTTTCAACCCTTTAAGCAGAAGAACCCATAGAGTCAAATGCGTTTAATCTACTCTTCAAAGTTTGAGCAGATTGTTTGCATTTCTAAGTTCTACAGCTGGGATTTTTCGCCCCTTCGCTCCAGAGTTGCGTTGGCCTATTCAAATTAATATTATTGAAAAAACAGTGGAGAAAAAAAAAAACACGTGATGAAGAAGTTAACGTTATCCAGTGACTATTTAATTAAATTAGATTGAATTTTGTGAAAAAAATATTAAGATATATAATTTTACATCATTTTAATATTTATTTAAAAAATAATGAAAATTTTCTGACGATATTAATGAGCACTAACCCTTCCTTCATGTCCAAGTAAGTTCCAACTTAATTTCTGCACTTTATGTTTTCCAAATTCAAAATGGGCGTAAATTTCAGAGAAGTAACGTGAACTCATTTAGCAGCCACATGCAGATGCTGTAGAACTTTGGTCAAAAAGGACTCTTTTGACTTTATAATAAAATAATCAATAATCCAAAATATATAATAATGTAGTTGTTGATCATTTATAAACAAATTTGAACCAGTTTTAAATGTATGAGTCATCCCATGGACCCTGGAGACTAGAGACAGGTCGTTTAACACTTCCTATTTTGTTTTTAATTTGCAAATGTGTTTGTTTATTTGATGGAACAAGTGAAGAACCGTTTTACAAATATATGGAGTTTCCCCAGGAACAAGGATAATTTTTCAACCCTTTAAGCAGAAGAACCCATAGAGTCAAATGCGTTTAATCTACTCTTCAAAGTTTGAGCAGATTGTTTGCATTTCTAAGTTCTACAGCTGGGATTTTTCGCCCCTTTGCTCCAGAGTTGCGTTGGCCTATTCAAATTAATATTATTGAAAAAACAGTGGAGAAAAAAAAAACGTGATGAAGAAGTTAACGTTATCCAGTGACAAAAATAATTCTCACGTTTTTTTCGGAGACAAAAGACTCGGAATCTTCCACGCACACGGGACATAACTTATTAATCTTTTTTCCTCCAGAGAAAGAAAATGCAATAAAACGTTGTTGGTTTAAATTTTGATGATGTTATTAATGTTTTTTGGGCTACAAACCATTTGTTACTTTGAATTTGCTTAGTTAACCAAGTCAAGCACACTCCAAAGGCAAAGGATCCCAACTTCGTTATAATTAACTTGGGCGTTTCTGAAGAAATAAAATCGTGAAGCTGAAATATTTTCCCGCTAGTTTGGGTGCTTCGTTTATGGTTATGCTGTTTCTAAATTTTCCTTCATGAACAATTTTGTCTGTCTTGACTGGATTTCTTCGAAGCTCTAGCTAACACTCAGTTGAATCATCGTTTGGGGACAAGTAAGAAACTCACTTTCTAATCAAACTTTCCCAGGAGTAGAAATTCAGAATGTGGGGTGAACATTAGTGATTGAAACACTACTTATTTGACAGTAGACAAGAGTAATTCACCAACCTAACAAAGGAAAGAACAATCATTCATCATTGTATAAGATCAAATTCTTACTAATCTGAAACCAGTTAAAAAGTCTCCAATTCAACATGGAAAACAGTGTTAACATCAGGATTGCCAAAAACAAAACTAATGACCAACGTTTAGTCAACTCATCAACTCCATCTGTTACAAACTAACACAGCATCTGCATGCATGGATTGCAGTCATTCTCGATTATGCCCAATCTCTTTTCCAATAT
This sequence comes from Gynochthodes officinalis, assembly GCA_020080225.1. Lineage (NCBI taxonomy): Eukaryota > Viridiplantae > Streptophyta > Magnoliopsida > Gentianales > Rubiaceae > Gynochthodes > Gynochthodes officinalis. The sequence continues at coordinate 10,794,665 of CM034625.1, read as the reverse complement.
CTTCATTCACGCCAGAACTTAGCTCAGCTTCGAAGGACAAGGAAGGCAGCCTCTCATATACTTTGGAACCCAGGGGAAGAAGCTTAGCCTGGCCCCTGCTAATGGTTTGACTTATCTTGGCATAATTCCACCTTTGCTGAACATAGACTACGACTGCCAGAACAACAGCTGTGAAAGGTATAGCAATGTCCCCAAACTTGGAATAAAATTCAAATCGAGGGTTGACAAACTCGTATTCTGCCGAGAAGTAGGGATTGACCATGGGAGATCTCACAAAATCATATACATGGGGAAGCAGTCTCACTGCTGTTATGCCAATGTAATAAAACTTTCTCAGTGGTTTGCCGTGTAACTGCCAGATATGGTTGCCAATGATTTGGGGGAGGAGGAAAAAGTCCTGAATGAGACCCAAATACTCTTCGAGTTCAGTTTCCCACTCACGCAGTGTACGGGAATGACCAGATGAATCTATGAACTTCTCTGTCTGGAGAGGCCTGTGGCTTGAGCTGAGGGAATGGACCAACAGAACAAGAATATACCCTATGGCATGTATGCTTAAGGTAGTGAGCAGCACTCGCCTGTCACTTGGTACACGATGTGGTTCGAGGGGAGTTCTTGTCAACAATCTTATTCGTGATCTCCACACCTTTTGACACAGCCTCATAGTCAATGAAAACGCTACCAGCACAAGAAGCTTCACAGTATAATCAACCATGTGTATTGCTTGACCCTTCTCAAGTTCATAGGACCTGTTGCCATAAGATTCTGAAGCCATCCTTTCAAATATGGCTTCTGCACCTGTAATGAGTGGTATGCTATATCCAACACCTTGGATGCCTAGCATGACAAAAGAGATGTAAGGAACGGATTCCAAATTGCCCCTGATGTAATAAATTTGGCTCAATATGCAAGCAATTGCCAAAGAAAGTGTCAGAATGCGGAGGAGTCCTTCAACACCCCTACGAGAAAGGATATCTTCCCTTTGTTTCCGATACACAATGGGAAGAGTTTGGAGCTTGATTGGTCTAAAATAAAGAGGATCATCATCATTTCTTTGGCTAGATATGGAAATACTAGCTGTTGGATTGACTAACCATCGGGATATAGTGGGAGGATATGACACAATTACTTCAACAAGACAGTCCAATCCAGCTTCAAGGTCCATACTTTGATGCAGAATTTTCCATGAAGCTCGAACATCTCTGCAACCAATCAAATACATTTTCCCTACAAGTGGATTGTACAGCCCCTCCACAAAAATAACTGAGAAATTGTCGTAAGGTTTTCCCATAAGACCAATTTGAGCAGAAACATTTAGGAGGAGCTGCTTTTCTGAGTATTCAGCTTTATTATGGTATGGTTTCTCCTCTTCAACGGCTGACACATTTGGAGACCAGTATCGCCCAAACAAAGGGCCAAGGGACAGAATTTCCATTTGAAAATCAGATCTTGAGAGGAAGGACTTCGGAGATGAATCTGGAACTGCAGGTATGTGAAGAGCGAGATCTTCAGAGAGAAGGGAAAGGCTAACAAGGAATGACTCCGCCTCATCTAACTTGGGGAACTTCAGAAATGATTTCTTGACCATATTACCGAAGTTATTTGGCTCATTTTTCTGCAGGATTACACCAGCTGCATTAATTTTTGAGTACGTATAGTATGGACGAGCTGCTGTGTATTGATCCCACAAGTCTCCAGGATGGGCCAGCATCTCAAATGTTAAAGGAAAGTATGATCTGGTGCTTCCATCAACACCAGAGAAAGTCCCCATTATGATGCTCCTTTGCGTTATGGAAAATGAGAGGGGAATGTACAAACATATCCGAGAATTGCAGTTACTGCGTTCACCATCAAGTACTCCAAGGCAGCCAACCATGCAAAGCTGTCCACTGGAAGATTTCCAAATTCCCTCTGCAGAAAGAGTCATATTAGTAAGACCAGTTCTTTGTGATGCAAAAAACTTTTCCTCAGATGAAGCAAATGCTCTAAATACCGAAGAGATTCTTCTGAACCCAGCTTCACCTGGTAATGCCTCTTCTGCACATCGGAAATCTTGTATGACTAGCTTAAAATCTTCGAAGCTCTCATCTGTTGCCTTGATCTCCTTATCAGATTTGAAGGGGCCCAACTTACTGCAAAATTCCTCTGTGCCATTGCACTTCCAGTTTGGCACAAAATTGAAGACTTCTTGGTGAGTAAACCTCTCAAGAATTAGACAAACATCAAGCCCTTTATACACATCAAAGTCACCTTTCATCGGGCTATCTTTATAAGGGTATGGCTCACATGCTCTGGACACGATCTTTTCAGAACCAAATTCATAGTTTGCTGTAGCAGCCAACCAGGAAGACACACCAATTTCATCAAAATATTTTGGGTCTGATTTCCGATTTAAGCTCTTCAAGCTTCCTTGGATTCTTCTGTTTAGCAAAGTAAATGTTCTTGGATAACGAAGCACAAGCAGAATTTGATCATCTTGAACAAGAGGAGGCTGATTGGTATAACCAGATTCCTTAACCCATTCCCATGGATCAGCAGAATCGGAATGACGTGATGGCAACATTGTATTCCCCAGCAAACACATCACTCTTTCCCCTCCATTTTTGTCTGATTCAGCATAAATACCTTGGAATAAAATGGTAAGCTGTGAATGACCTGGCCATATATCAAAATGACTACCCTCATACGGTCTTTCCATAAACAAACCTTGGATTGTTTTGCCTATCAGCATAGCACCACTGACAGCAATCCAGTTCTGAGACCGATGAGAGCTGGAAACATCAGTCACCCAGAAAGAAACTAAGTTGGAAGGAGATCCGAGATCGAACGAGCTATTGGAATCTGAGTTGTATGGAGATCCTGTAATTGATGAACTATTGTTTGCAAGATCTCCACCAATAAATGGCATTATGGGAGCTTTGTTTATTAACTCCTGCTCCCAATCTCCATTAAAAAAGGAGAGCTCTTCTTTTAGGCTAAAATCTATCTTGTTAGCAGGTTTTAAATCAGAAGCAGAAGATAGAGCAGAGGAGCATTCTTTCGTCACCTCATTAATCCTATCATATTTAAAAGTCATTGAACTTCCACCCCTGGAACTAGCACTATACTCTCCATTCACAAGGTATGATTTTGCAGGACAAAAGCAGAGCAACATCAAGAACAGAGTCATAACCCCACCATAAACAAAAAAAGCCTTCATCTTTATTGCTCAAATCTTTCTATTTTCCAAGATTATTTCAAAATGCATAAAACCAAATTAGTAAAACTCTAAAGCACCCAGTACCCAGGCATTCCTATTCTTTTTGCGACCCAAACAGCATAGGAATTTGCAGTTGCTGATGCAAAAGTTAAATAGATGAAGTTTGAATTTGGTAAGTTGAAACGAAATGAGAAGAAAGAGCTCAGAACCAAAAGATTCTTACACTATGGGAATGCTGCACCATTTGCACTTTTTTCCGGGAAAAAATGCATGCACCTGAGATTTCTGAAATGGGTTGCTCTCCGTTTATTCCATGAACAGAGGATTGTGTATAGATTTCTGAACAGGGATGGCAATGGTTGGAAGAAGAGCGAATTTGGGAACTGGTGATGGTGACCACTCAAAAGTGACAGAGTACTCAAAAGTCAACCCATTTTTGTTTTAGTACTAACTTTCGAGCAATCGATACAAAGTTGACTTAAAAGCGGTGGAAACTTCAGGGCAAATTAACAAAAGATTCGCAAGTGGTTTAAGCATGTTACCCATGCATGCCCGTAGGAATATATGCATTTTTAAAAACTACCTTTCATGTGAAATTGATCTATTTTCAACTTCAATTTTTTACAGATTGAAATCCTTTTTGTCGTTTTAGCAAGTCATTGAAATTCTTGAACTCGTTAATCTTGATATCGACCAAATATCACTACTTAAGAACGCGCCAATCAGCTAAAAGCAAATTTACCTGGTGCTGAACTGGTGAGTGGTGATACTTCAGTTCTAAATCAGCAGGATTTGTATATATTATGGATGGATGATGCCTTCAGAACTGGGAATTTCATATTCCTACTTATCGATATTTTTACCATTTTTTTCCAGGGGTGGGGTTTGAGAATGTTGCGTTGAAGCATTTGTAACTTAGTTCTGGCTTGGTTGAGAGTTATGGGGCTTCCTGTTTTATTCAATCATATCGTTGATGTCCGGAATTGGCTTGCAAAAAAATCATCGAGTGAAATCTTCTCTTACGTTTTTAGGTTTCTTTGCTGGGGAGTTTAAGTGAAATATTTTCTTGTGCTTGTTATTTCAGGTTTCTTCTGTGGGAGTTTGAGCCAAAGGAGGAGGAGAACATGTAAAAGCAACTGAAATTTGCATAGGTTCAATTGAAATTATAAACTCCCATACCCATACATTGCATATTTGTCTGTACATACCATTACATCCCTTGATCATTTAAAATTACGGCACTGATTCACAAATTATTGTACTACTTATCCACCAATTTAATGCATATACAGGTTTACTTAGGAACTCAAGGGATAAGACTTGATTCCTCATCAGCACGAACAGATCTAGGCTCCTTTCTGAGGAATGGGAGATTAACACAATCCAGCAGTCTCAGTTTCAGCAGCAAAAAGAGTATAATCCCACAAACAAATCCCAGTGCCGCACTAGACCCAGTGAGGGACACAGCAGCACAAACCAACATCACAAAAGATTCTTCCTTAGTGTTCATATCCCTTGAAGCCATCGCCAGCTCTACCCCAGCAAATAATAGCAGCACTCCTAGGATCCCTATTGGGAATTGACTCAGAATCCTCACAAAATAGTTCCCAAAAACCAGCCCGAGAACCAATTTCCCCAATCCCAGAAACACCACTGAAGCACCACTCCTCCCCCCAAACCTGTACTGCCCAGCTAGCCCTCCAGCTCCATGGCACACTGGCATCGCCCCAAACCAACACCCCAACAAATTCATCACTCCAACACTCACTGAAACCCTCGTAGCGGAAACATCCAATTCAGGAAACAAATCCGTTGATAACTTACACACAGCAATCACTGAATTCAATATAGACAGTGGAATCTGCGGAATTGCACCTCGCAAGAAACCAACTTTCCAATCCTCCCAGGTGATTTTTAAGATATGAATCTTTGATGGGCCGAATTTAATCTCGTTAATAATTGAAGGGTCTCGTAAAAAGCACAAAACTAAACCAAGTAAAAATACAATCAAAGCTGCCGGGATAGAAGATAGTATTCTCCGTCTCCGATCAATTCTAGGCCTGGAAACAACTTCATCATTTTCATTTTCAGCTCCGCCGCCATCTCCAGTTGTGAGAATGAGAAATATTAAAGCAACAAAAGCGAGGATTAGGCCGTCAAGGCCGAGCAAGGGGCGGGGGCTGGTCGTTTTGGATGAGGTAGTGGTGGAGAAATCTTGATCATAACGAATATATTTGATGGCCGAGAAGGTAAAAGAGAGACCTTGAGAAAGCTGGACTCCACGGACAACCGGGAGGGGGATGAAATGGTAGAAAAATGACATTAGCCCCGTGGCACCAAGAATAAACAACGTGCCGGCCGTGCATATTCCCGCGGCGGCTATCTGGGAAACAGTGAGATGGGGTGCTTCAGAGACCGCAACTGCCGCGATTGATTTCATGGGCTGAACTGGCATGGGAACGCCAAAGAGTATTCCAGTGGCGATGTTATAAAGGGCAGTGAAGATGAGGGTAGTGCTAAGGTCAAGATTGCAAACCAACGTAAGGGCCAAGACTATGGGGATGTAGGTACCCAAGTCGCCGACGGCACCGCTGAGCTCCGCGGACAGAGAAGTCTTGAGTCGGAGAGAAGTTGACAAAGGGAGGAGGCGGGTGAAAAAGTTGCAGGACCACCATTGGCGGCGGCGAAGGAGTGGCGTAGTGTGGCCCGTTGATTCATCAGCCATGTCAAGCGTTTGGTGCGTCTCCGGAACTCTTTCAATGGGGGATTTCTAAGTCAGGGTCAGCTTGATATTGGGCAACAAAAACTGTGATTCAGAGGACCCGAAAAGGCATATTCTATAGGGAGCAGTGAATTATTGACCCTTGCTTCTGCATTGAGTCGTACTCTCCGTCTGCTAGAGGGGTGGAAAATGATTGATAGATTCTATGAACACATCCATTGGATCTTCTTTGACGGTTGAGTTGGCCCGAGTTAAATGATAAGATACCTAAGGATATGAGATCGATATTTTTGCATTCTTAAGGGAAATATTTACGTTTGGACTACATTATTATTTACAAAATTTTTGTCAATAATTGGGGTTGAAGGGTAATAGGGTTCTTTTTATTGGAATTCTGTTTTTTTTTTTAATTTTTATAATTGGTCATAAGTTCTTTTATCTTCAAAAATCATTCAATTGCCCTGCAGGAACATAGGTACACCAACAAATAATACAAATACTACAATTGTTTTGACTTTACTTGCGTCCATTGTATATTTCTATGCAAGTCTCATCAAAAGAGATTAAAGCTTATATGGATAATATTTCAAAATACATTTTGTATTTTTTAAAATAGTAATTATAAGATTAAAAATGTATTAAAATTTTAAAAATATTTTGAAAAGCCATTCCACAATAAATTATTTCAAGAAATATATTTAATCAACCCCAATCCTTCATGCAACTACAAAAGATTTTGATTTGATAGTTCCATGCAAGTGATTTAATGACAAATGATTTAATGTTCTGCTGTTTTTTTTTTTCGTTTTTTTGCAACTAGGCCTAAATAACCAATGGTAAATGATTAAATGTTTTGCTTAATTTAATTTTTTTTTTTTGGAACTAGGGCACGCTTAATTTTTTTTTTTTGTTTTTGGCAACTAGGTCTAAACTTATCCAATTAGATAGTTGCGAAAATCGATATCTGAACTTCTAAACATCTCAGAACTTAATCTCAAGAAAGCCAGTTGAACCAATGTGATTTAATGTTTTGCTTAAGGAGGAGGGTGAGAATGTAAGGCATTGTTATTACATTGAGCAACAATATTTATAATGACTGATTTGATAAGTGTAAAAAGTCAAAATTATCTCTTATTATTTTATATTTTTTTAAGAGAGTAATGAGCGAATTTTGTCTCTTTATACTTATCACATTAATCACTATAAAAAGTCATTATTATTAATTATTAAAATTATCATTTCTCTATTACTTTAGCATTGATATTGAGAATCTGATTTTTTTAATCTAATTGTTGTTTACATGTTATCGCTAGCCATTACCAATTTAGTTTTCTTAAAATAGAGTATCAAGTACAGTTGGACCTCCCTTAGTAAATCAGCTGGGAGTAAAATGCAATATTGCGTATTAATTTTTTTTATAAAAAAAAAAAATCATTCTCATCTCATGATTTGGGTCAAATAGTTTCGGATATTTTAAAAAAGCCGCGAAGACTTTAACGCCGTAATGATCAATTCTCTGTGGCGATAAATGTTCAACCGTTAGTTCCGTGGGGCAGCGTATGTATCCGTTACTCAAACCAAAAAAAAAATTTAAAAGCAAGATGACCGTTGGCCTTTTTACTATGCCCCATCCAGAGCCTCCGCCTCGCTAAAATCTCAACTCTCTCTGTGTGTCGCTGCTGAAATCGTCTCATCCGGAGCCAAATTTGCTTCAGGAACACTGTGCCATGGCGACTGATCTCGTGTTCACAGAGGACGAACTTGCCGTTGACGAGGCACTTGGGTATCCAAAAGCCTTCGCCAAGCTTTGTAAGGACACAAGTTTTAGCACTTACAGCACTGGACCTCCTCTTACTTTCACGCCTTACGCTCTGCCTCAACAAGAGGTAATTCAACAATCCAAAAGCTCCATTTTTTTGGTATGTGAATTGGCTTTTTCTGTTTAAGGGATGAGAACCCAGAAGGAAGTAATCCTGTTAGTTAATTAAGGTTTAGGTGAGGTAGTCCTCTAGGCTTAGAATTGAGATATTCATATGGAACTACTTCACATGAATATGTTCAGGATTAATTTTATGTTTCAAGGGTTCCTTTTTTCTTTCACATTGAAGTCAATTCCTGGTAATTTTATTATATTATTCAATCTTCCTTGATCATCAATCTAGGGGTTTTGAGGGGATCATTTGTCATGTGATTTCTGAAAGTGATATTCCACTTTCAAAATAAAAAAGTGATTTTGGGCCTCTATGATGGAATTCAAGATCTACAGCCTTACGTTTTAAAGTTTTCCATTGACAACGAATCTAATTTACTGGAAGTTCAGGTCAAAACTCATGCACAACCTTAGGTAGAATGGGGTAGGCAAAGTAAGAAATGGGGAAGTGGAAAGTGGACGAGAACCTTCCTTGATCTGATATTATGCTTCTTACCTCTTGCTGAATCTTGATTTATTGTTTTTTAGTTTTGGTGTCATTGACATTTCTTTATTGCGTTCCTAGTCGTTATGGAATTGAATTTGAAATATAGTCTAGTTTCACTTGAATTACTCATTCATAAGTTATAACTCCCTCTGCACTCTGCGGCATAAAATAATGGTACTTAATAGCTGTGATTGAATTTCTGAAATATGCTGTGCATGTTTCTGATGTTGGTTAAAGTTTTACGCCAGCAGGTTCACAGGGCACAGGAATTAGATAAATTGTTCCCAATAATTGACTTGACAGCAAAGCCAACTACCAAGCCTAAGATTTTTGTCAGAGTCCTTTGGAGACAGCTCAATCACCTTGGGTAAAGATCGAAAATTTCTGCTTTCTTTCTTGTATGAAGAATATCTATCTTAATATCTAATAAAGGTGGTTTTCTTACACTTCCGTATATATTTCAATTTTCAGAAATGCAGGCTTTGATCCTGAAATATTTCGCGTAGACCCGTATGGAAATGTTCTGCATTATCATGCTGATGCTGCTTCTCCTCTTGCATGGGATATTGACCATTGGTTTCCTTGCTCAAGTAATGGTCTATTTGCCTAATTTATATGTCCTAAAATCCTTCATATCTGTAGCATTTTAACGGGGGATCCATTTGGCAATATATGATGCAGGAGGGGGTTTAACAGTGGTGAGCAATTTAAGAATTATACAGTTGGAAGTTAGCAAGAAGAAACATAACCAACTGGAATTTCTTATACCATGGTGGGATTTCCAAGTGGGTATATCCATAAACCAATTCTTATCCATTTTTGCCTCATCAAATTCAGATTTCAGGTTTGTCAATCGTTTCTATTTTGAACTCATGTGAAGTAGAGAGACTGTAATATGATGCTTGCATGTACAATATTTCAGGCGTAGAGCATTTTCGTGGTTGTTTTCTGCTGGTGAAAGTGAAGAACTGAATGATTGTCAAACAGTCGATTCACATGCTTTTCCTCGACACTTCATTGAATCAAGACAGAAGATTGGTCTGGCCGCAGCTGCTGTTGTTCTATCTCGAAGGGAATCTTGTGATGCTTCGTCAGCTCTCAGATCACTGGATATTAACAGGAAACCAAGATCAAGCACTCCCATTATCGGTTAGTAAATTTCGGAAATTTATAATAATCAATTCTTAGATTCCTAGCCCAATATAAGTATGTGAAGTTCACAAAATATTGAGAGTTTCTGTTGCTTATTTGCATCATTTTGGATGTGGCAGCTGCAAGTAAGATAAAACCTGGTTTGAAGGAAAATGATGATCCAGGTATGGTGGTTAGCAACCCTTATCAGGCCATTGTCATAGCTAGGGATTCTTTGAGGCAGAGAGAAGAAACAGCCAAGATGCAGGCTGAAATAGAGAAATTAGATGTGGAAGTTAATGAACTGATGCAGAAGGCAGAAAACGAAGAAGTTACCATCCAAAACTTGGAGCAGGTGCTAATGAAAAGAAGAAGAAGGGCTGAAAAATGCCGACGCCTGGCAGAAGCACAATCCTCGTATAGAAGAATGCTAGAGAAGATGATTCGAGATGCTATGCACCAGTAAGAATCATTAATGGAACACCAATCTTAGAGAATAATATTCTTCTTGGGATTGTCAATTAATAGAACCTTTTCGTTGTTCTCTTGCAGGAGTGTAGTGTATAAGGAACAGGTCAGGCTAAATCAGGCAGCAGCCAGTTCTCTTATGGCTACACTCGAAGCTCAGAAAGCAATATGTGATTCATCAGAGAGGGAACTCCATAAGAAATTCAAACAAAGGGATGAACTAGAAAAACTAATAGTACCCAACTGGAACCAGGCGAGGAAGAGATCAAGAATGGATGATTCCCTTACTGAAGAAGCGGATCATAAGATGGTTTTGTATTCACCAGGAGGTAAGCCCGAGACTACAACGGATATAGAAATGAGAGATGACTTGGTGGAAGAGGATGCAAGTTATCTGCAAGGAATTAAGCCCAAATGCAAGTTATCTGCAGGGAATAAAGTCCATATAGAAATGGATGATTCAATTACTGAAGAAGTGGATCATAAGATGGTTTTGTATTCACCAGGAGGTAAGCCCAAGACTAAAACTAAAATAGATATAGAAATGAGGGATGACTTGTTGGAAGAGAATGCAAGTTATTTGCAAGCAATAAAGTCCAAATTTCCTTCCCACAAGCAACTAAGAAAGTTTTTTGAGGAGGAGCAGAAAGCATCCGAAGCTGAGGCGCCATCCTTCAAAGATGAGGAACTAGAAGAACAAAAAGAGAAAAAAGAAACAATTCTCAGAACCAGTACTGGAAAGCCTGGGAATTCTAACAGTGACGTAGCAATTGATCGAAATAATCTGGACGCACAGGAGAATGGGATGATATGCAACATCATCGGGTTTCCTGCCTGTGATGAACCAGAGGATGAAGAGGATGAAGAGAGTAGAAAGCGACGTGGTAAAGGAAACGTTGAGAAATGGCTTCAGATGCTATTGGGGGATAATGGAGAAGTAGATGGTGATGCTTCCACAAATCTTCAAAATGATTATGCAAATGAAGATGTTAACAGGGCTGATGAAATAATTAGGAAGCTAGATCTTGTGTATCCACTGAAGGAGATTAAGCATTCAAAAGCCCAAAAACCTGAGGTTGTGGATCAGCTTGACAACCAGCAACTAATCCCTGTGAAAAGTGGTGATAAAAAGAAAGATGAGTGTGTCCAGATGAAGGCTAGAAAGTCATTTTCAAACACTGGAGAGGAAGTAGGTCTCAAAAAGAAAGAAATGCTTGAGCTGAAATGCAGAGACACTCCCATGAAGAACCCTCCATACAGAATAAGACTAGAGAAGAAAACTGCAGATCATCGAGTAGAAAATTCTACTAAAGAATTGGAAAACCATTCAGGGAATGAAACGAAGGAAAAGGAACTTGCTAGATCAGAGAGTGCCAGAATATTTAGGCGCATCCCATCTTCTCCATCTCTGATCTTAAGTGGCATGAAGAAAAGAGTAGATTGCATGAAGAAGCCTTTGGTCATGGGCGATGATGCTGATGCTGATGCTGACGGGAACCGTGTAGGAGAAAACAACGTCCTTAAGTCCACAATAAAGACAATTAAGAGAGCTGTGAAATTTTAGATTTCAACTGAGGTTCATACGTTTTACTGTATATGTTCTTTTGATTTGTTAATTCACACTGTTGACTTACACTCGTATAGGAAAATGTTTGTTTGTGAGGTTTGAGTTGTTTTGAGTTAGTCTTGTCTGCTATTGGTGTGTAAGACTTGTAATAATAACATCTTGTTTGATATGAGCAAAGACTTGTAATTAGTGTGCTGTCCTCTAAAAGCCACAATCCCCTTATTCCCCTCCCCCCACCCAAACCCCCAAAAAACAAATAAAGGGGGACTGCAAACTGCGGCCAATTAATCCAAAATCTCCTATTGCATGACTTCAGAACAAAAAAGAAAAGTTTAATAACTAAGAAGGCCTTAGTTTTAAAAATAAATAGATCTGCCTCACTTATCACGATGAATTATATCCGTTCGATAAACTGTTGTCAATATAAATTGTGTGAAAAGAATTAACGAAAGAAAAAACAAAATAAAGTCCATTAACATAGTCAAAATAAAATTTTATCAAATTATGTTGTATTGACACCACATATCTAATTCTATTCTACATAGATATTCAGATACGCAAAGAGAGATGCGGGAATAAAATAGGTGTGAAAAATTAAAATCATCATATGATCATTCAAGATCATGTGACTATCAATTATCCAGTGTAAAAAGTGTGAGCTAACAAGTATACTGTCAATGTAAGCTTACAAATAGATGATACGTCACTTTGTTTTTATCCGGCGATCATCTACGCAAGCAAATCAATATACAGCCTAAGTTTCTGAACTGACTCTACCAACAAATTCAGTCTCCAACAGTTAAACTCTTGTACAGTGTGTACAGGTAACCAATTTGTCTACAATATGTCTCCAGCGATCTGGATGCTTCTTCATAAGTAATAGCTTTGATCTTGTTCAGAGAAGAGCACAACAAAGCGCTTCCAAACAGCTGAAATTGTACATGCAACAACATACATTTGTCGCTCCTGCAATTTTTTCTCACAGTTGGACTTACTTTCAACCTAACAATCTCCTCTCCAGTAGCACTCATCCCCACATGAGCATTTCCCATCCTTAAAATGATGGAAATGTTCAGTATCCCTCAAAAATATTTCTCTCCAAACGACCTTTGAAATAAATTTTACAGTATTATGACAGCTTTGACACATATAAAGATTCTTCGTTACCCAAATGGGCATCCCAGGGACAGTGTTTATCAGTGCAAATGCAATCGCCCATCTCTCACTATGTCCACAAAAAACGTTAGCTTTTGATCCTTCAAGCTTATTCATGGAACTGCTCTCAGGATCACAAAGACCTTCTGCCTTCATTTTGTCATAAAATCCTTCCAGAACTGCATTCATTTCTTTTATTTGGGGGTGGAAATTCTCACCACTTAAGAAGGCATGGACTTGGCCCTTTACTTCTACCCAACTGCATCCAGGATCAACAATTACCCCTTTTTCTCGCATCATCCTTTGCAGTCTTGCAACATCATCCCATTTACCACAGGCAGAATAGAAATTACACAGGAGGATATAATACTTCACAAGCTCATTATCCATTTCATAAATATGTCTAGCTGCAAGTTCCCCGAGGTCTGCTCGCCGATAAATCCTACATGAATTCAACAAGGCTCCCCAGATAGCTGCATCTGGAGTTATAGGCATTTTCTGTATAAACTCAAGAGCATCATCTACCTTCCCTGCACGGCCTAGTAAATCTACTACACAAGCATTATGTTTCAGGTTTGGAACTACATAATATACATCCTTCATGCTGTCAAAATAATTCAAGCCCTCAGACACCATTCCTGATCTACTACACGCACATAATAGAGATACAAAAGACACTTCATCTGGCTCTACCTTAAAGTGTAACATTCTTCCAAATAGATCCACAGCCTGAGCACCCTGCCCCTGCTGGGCATATCCCGTAAGCAGAATATTCCATGTGGTAACATCCTGTTTCTGCATATTAAACTGATTCCAGGCAGGGATCATCCTTCCACATTTCACATACATGTCTAGGAGGGCATTGGGTAGAAAGCCATCTAGTTCCAGTCCATTCCTCAACACATAGGAATGTATCTCCTTTCCACACATTAAAGCTCCTATTCTAGCACATGCACCAAGAACAGTCACCAATGTAACATCATTAGGATTTACAATGAGTTTCATTTGCCTGAAATGAATCAATGCCTCAAAGCATCGGTTGTTAATTTTAAGCCCAAGAATGATTGATGTCCACGATACCACATTCTTGTCAGGCATCTGATGAAAGATTTCTAAAGCCTTATCAATGCATTTGCATTTTGAATAAAAATCAATGAGTGCATTTTGAACTATAACATATGATATGAGACCATTACTCTTAGCAAGCTCATGAAGCCTGATACCCATATCCAAAAGACTCAAAGAAGCACATGCAGACAAAATGCTAGTAATGGTGATCTCATCTGGCGTAATACCGTCTATCTCCATCAATTTATAGGTCTCCACAGCCTTCTCGGGCAAGCCATTGCTCTCATAGCCTGAAATCATTGCTGTCCAAGAAATCACGTCTTTCAACTCAATCTGATTAAAAACTTTTTCTGCGTCCTTCCAATTCCCAACACTTGAATACATCTGAATCAATGTGTTACACACTGAAACATCAATACTGCACTCAATTTTTACTGCAAATCCGTGAAGAGCCCTACCAAACCTCTCATCACCAAGAACCTCACATGCCGAGATCACACTAGTCATGGTCATCAAATCCGGCTCGATACAGAACTCCCGCATCAGGAAAAACAGTTGCAACCCCTCAAAACACTCACCATTCTCAAAATTGCCAGAAATCATTGCATTCCATGATATTCTGTCTCTTCTTCGCATTCCATCAAACACTATTCTCGCACTAGCCAAATCACCACACTTGACATACATAGTGATCACTGCATTATTGACGTCCACATCGGACACAAATCCAAACCTAATCACATGAGCATGAATTTCTCTACTCCTTGGCCAATCACTCAAACCCCCGCAAGTTCTTAAAACACAAGGAAAGGTATACACATCAGGCCTATCTCCATCCCACAACATTTTACAATACAAATCCAAAGCCTCGTCAAAATACCCATTTTTAGCATACCCACCAATCAAAACATTCCAAGAAAACACATTTCTATCCTCCATTCTCCCAAACACATACCAAGCATCATCCAAGTTCCCCAACCTCACAAACATGCTCAACAATGCATTTCCTAACCTTAAACTCAACTGGGATATAAAATTCAATATATATTCATAAATTACACAGCCTTCATTCAAAGCCCTTTTAAATTCACAGAGCCTAATCAAAGAAATAAGAGTTTCCTCGTCTAAAGTATTTTGCGAGTCTTTTTGCAGTGAATTTAAAATTTGTATAGCTTGGTCCAGCTGATTATCAAAACAGAGTTGGATGAGGTGGGCGTTGGGGTCGGCAGTTGCGTGGGCTGCGGAGTTCAGAAAAGAGCTATTTTGAGTCCTCTTGAGAGGAAAGTGATGGGTTTTCTGGGTAATGTTTGAAAAAGGTAGAGTCTTGGAGCAATGAAAGCTGGAGATGTGGGAATTAAGGAGGTCGGTATGAAAAGATACGGATGGGGTTTTAGCAGGGAGCGCCATTTGAGGAGCTACAAAAGCTGAGCATTGTTGGGCTGATGCTCTCAGGCGGGGTTTTAGGGGAGGTTTTAATGAATGGCTAAGAAATGGCAACCAGAAATTATTACTGGATAATGTCCTCCTCTCCTGCATAGATTGCATAGCCCAAACGACATCGTCTACCATACATTAACTTGATCATTTCTTTAGTTAATTATTTACTCCATTTATTGTTATTTTCCTATCCTTCATAAACAAGATGCACTCACTGCCACAGTTTTGAGGATTTTACTTTGCAATCATAACAGTAGATTTTATTTTTATTTTTTTTATGTCATATCGATTAGAAGACACAAATTAGCTATAAGTTACAATGGGTGAAATTCAAATTCCCGACCCAACTTATAGTGTAGTGTAACGAAGTTAGAAGTGTAGTGTAACTATTGGACCCATTGTTGTTGGTGCTGATGGCGTTCTAGGAGGAGCTTTTGTGAGAACCTCCACCAGCCAGGAAACTAGAACAATCTTCTGCGCATCAATTAGGCTCTTCAGTATGAGTAAGAACCTTTTTGTGTTCAGAGAAAACAGTTGAACTTACAGGTGCACTGCAATGCAGGAATAAAAAAACATGGAAAAATGAACAGAGGGTTATTCCAGATTCAAATAAATCTAGTTACTACATAATGCTCGAGTATCTAAATGACATTGTTAAAGTACAGTGAACAAAAAGGACAATGAGGAAGTCTGCAATCAAGAGCCATATTGTTGAACATTAAAGTTACATAGATTTCCTCCTCCATTTGGGTGGAGTTTTGCCTTTCACAAGCCTTGTCTTGTTCTCTGGAGGGGTATGTTTTCCTAACGAGCTTCGATCAAATTGTCCTTCAGATTCTCCCAATTTAGTGGTCTTAAAAGAAGGCAATCCAATCTTCTTCCAACAGAAAATCCCTTTCTTTTTCTCCAACAGTCTGTCAATTTGTCCCTTCAAGCTCATGCATTGGCTTTGAAGCCTTAAAACATCTTCTTTAAGCCTCTTTATTTCCCACTGTTGAGCATTCGTTTCCCGCTTTGAAAGACACCGAGCTGGAGGATCTAGCCCCATGATGGGGCTACGGTTACCACTGAAGGATCCACTCCAGTCAATTTGCTTGTTAATCTTTGCCTGCTCTGAGAAGAGCACTTGGATTACTGCTCTGACTGGCAAACGTTCGTTTGAAGCAGCATGAAATGAGGCCTCTGATGATAGTTTTCTACAGTCGATTAGTCTACAAAGGCTCTTCCTTTCTCGCTTTGATACTCCTGGATGTGCCTGCCAGTGCCATTAGGAGGTTAAATATTTAATATTTCAATTACATGTCTTGATTCATCATTTGGAACTGAAAATATGTTCCTTGTCATCATTAGATGGTTACACCTGTCCACCATCCAAGGCCCCCTCAATTATTGAACCAAAAGCAAAAAAGAAAAAACGAAAAAAAAGGAGGACGCCCGTGATTACAACTTTCCACAGCTTTCAAATGAGGACAATACTAAAGGGAAGCCTTTTTTGAGTTTATTCCTTGCTTCATTGTTTGTCTGGGAAAGATATATGACATATGGCATATATGTTTCAATGGTTTAAAGCAGAACATTCTAGCTTCTTGACGAGTAGCTCAAGAATCTGGTGGTGGTGGTGGTGGTGGTGATGACAATTCAAGAACTCCTCCTGCTTGCCCAATTATGTACCCTTTTTTCCTCATCCAATCTGAGAATAATGCTACTATGCAATGCCACAAACGAAAAGCAGCATAAACAAAATCGTACCAAAGTACATGTATTTAACAATTAATATGAAGTTCATAATAAGTGAAACTGTGTTGCCTTCAAACATAATATAATGGGATGCAAGTGAAGAACTTTAGTTGGTCCAACTTACTTTAAGGTAGGTATCAATGGCCCTGTATAAGCCATCATCCGTAGAACGAGCATGAGGAGGCAGTGCTCCAGCAAGAGCAATGAATTCAGACAATTCCAAATTGGAATCCACAGCAGCTTCAGCAAGGTAAGAATCAACAAGTTTAGCCACCTTAACTAATGCAGCTCCACTTCGAAATGTTTCATCCAAATTCAAGAACCTCTTCACTAATCTCAGAGCAAGCTCAACATCAAGCAATGTCCCACAAATGTGACTAAATGATGGTATCATCAACTCTTTTAGTGAGGCCTGGTCAAGTTGCCAAGAAATTCTCTTCTCTATCTCAGCTCTATAAGTAGGCTCGACATTAACCATGCAAGCTGTGCGAAGCAGCCTTAGAAGGAAGTCACAGGGCACAGAATCCTTCTCTGGAGGTAGGATTCCTGTAAGTGTTTCAATGAAAAACCTCTTCTTCATCCAAGAAGCTGTGACACTTTCAGGGGATTCTTCAATTGCTGTTAGCCCTTTTCCCAACTCATCACCAGAGCCAGATAAGTCGGGAAGCCATTTGGAAGAATAGTGTGTTATAATTGAGCCAACTAATTCAGGCCTAACTCCCCTGGCCTTAATGTCTGAAACAGTCTTAACAAAATAATCCATGTCAAGAATGCATGCATCATCAAACCAGCACTCAGCCTCAAATTGTGTTGTTCTGCCAGCAAAAGTGATGGATTCCGGCAAAGCCTCTTTCTTCATCATTTTGAAGAAAAAAAAATAGTAAAACAGTTGCAGCAGTGATATATGATTAGAAGCAGTAGTATATATCTGTCAAGCACTACATTGCTCTTATAGCGTGTTCTTGTCACTATTTTTTACAGTATTATTGTGACATAAACTTGTTACTAGTAGATAAAAGGGTAGATGTTAATAAAGGTACACAGGCCACATGATTTTGTTATTAGAAATTAATGAAATTGGGGAAATTGTTGTTTACCGTTGGTACTCTGAACATGGATGATGAAGAGTAGGATAAGGAGGTAAGGAGTATGCTGGGGAGAAATTGGCTTCAAGTCCCTTTCGTCCCCCATGTCATGATGTTATAATGAATTTTGTTCTCCATCTACAGGGAACAATCCAGATATGTCACCCCTAGGACGAATGTGCATTAATTTTCTTGTCTTCTTCCTAGGCTCAAGGCGTTGGCCTTATTTGTTCAACAAGTTGAGGGGCTTTTGATGCAGGTTTTTCCCTTGTTTTATGGAAGCCATTGAGAAATCTTTGGCAGTTGTTGGGCGATATTTTATGTCAGATGTAAACTGCTCAATTGATAATGAATATTCACTACCAAATCATATCTTTACACACCATTTGTGCTGTACTTCAATATCAACATTCTCATTCAGGGAAAAACTCAAAATAATACTTGTTCATATTCAGGAGAAAGTTTTTCATTTCTCTGGTAAAGTATTTTTTGATAAGAAAAATATTTTGGAGGGAGAAATAATAAAGAATATTTTTTAAAATTATGTGAGAGAAATTTGAATGAAAAATTTTAATTTTAAATTTTAAAATAAAATGTGTTTGAATGTTTTATTTTTGTTTAAAAAAAATTATAAATAAAAACTCTGTTCAAACGATTTTTAAGTATTAAGGGTGCAAAAATTGAATCATTGGTTTGACTCAAATTGTGGGCTGCTTAATTTGACCAAGATTCATACATTGGCACGGCTATTTAACGCCGCACTCAACACCTTTTACTAAGTGGGCTTACAAGGTTAGGATGTTTCAAACCACAAAACAGAGCCTGGCCAGTGCATTATGCTAATTTCAGTCCGTGGAAATGATGGGAAACACTTTAAGAAGAATTCTTCTCACAACAATTTACAGCTGCTGCACGAGCATTGAGCCCCTTATGCAGTCCCAAAGCAGCTTAATCCAAGGTAGGAAAAGGGCTCATTTGTATTTCATCAAGATCATTGCACGACAGCAAGAACGTGGAAACTGAACTGGAATGGATACAAGAATCAAATATGAAAGGTGAGACTAGCCATTCAACATATGAGCGCCACTTGACCTGAACCTTCATGGTATATTATAATATTGATTCTTGATATTCTGCACATAATTCAGTATGAAAATTCTAAAACAATATGTTAAAAACAAATTCTGACTTGTTAAATAGGAGGAGGAAGTAAATGAAAAATTAAATGAACATCAAATAAGCTCATTACATCTATAAACGGGAGGCTCAACTCACTGCACGCCTGCCGTGGTCCTGATTATTTTGTAAACCTATAAATTGAACCTACAAGCATCGAGTTTAGAAACCTCTCTTTGAGGATCCAGGAATCATGCAACTACCACAAACTCATCAATTTCCTTGCTTAGTGTCATGTTCTGCAACTGATTGAACAGCATTCTCACACATTTCTCGGAGATGAAGGTTCAGAGGAAGTGCTGGAAGGGTCACTGCCGCTGGGACTAAGAGCTGGCCCAGTAGCAAGCGAACCATTACCACTTTCATTCCGAGGCACAACTGGAATTTTCACAGCTGCTCTCTCCATCTCCTTCTCAAGCTCTTCTTCTCGGCGCAATGCAGTGAATTGGCCATCCAAGGACCTGGCAGCTGCTAACCATGCTCCAACGATTATCAAAAGTACCCCTCCGAGGTAAGGAGTGGAATTTGCAAGTGATCCAAAGGTTAATATCATGAATTGCTGGATCAGAGCACCTCCAGATTTTCCCAACGGATTGCAGACAACATCAATTGCTGCCTTTCCTTTAATCTGATACAGAAAGCAAAACCAACCATCAATTTCACCACAAAATATCACTTGAAATGCTACATTAGTCCCTCAACCCTGAAATATGAACCTGACACTAGAGGCACCCAATTAACATCCAAGCTACTTTCGAAACAATAACCCTTTATGCTCACACAAGTTCGCAATACTTGAGCAAGAACATTCCTAATGAAAGCTCTCAAATTTCATTACCCTTATTATATAGACACAAATGCCTAATGCAACTAGAACAGCAGAGAAGTTGGTACTAAAACTTGAAAAGAAAGCAATTTGGAGAATAAAACATCCAATGTCCATTGAAGCATCATACCTTGGTCTCCTCGTCCAAAGGAATATAAGCCATCTCCTTGCAAGGATCAAATAAGCTGTACTTTGCACTCTTACTGAAAATGTTTTGCATTGCACCCACATAAACAGCTGCGAGGAGTGGAGTCAGCCCAAACTTGGCAAGAGACGGCCCAAGAGGGCCACCAAACAAAATCAACGAAAAGAAGCCAACTCCAGTGAGGAGTAAAACTGTTGGAGTAATTGTCGCTGCCACCCCCCAACCATATTTATCAAAAATCCATTGGCTTAGAAGCATCATTAAGAAAGTCGCTATTCCCGTTGAGGTTGAAAAGTCGCCCATGAAGGATGAGTATTCATTTGGACTAGGAAACTGCACATTGCTAAAAGAGTAAGTTGGCAAGCAAATATAAGAGTACAGAACCATAGATTAGAATTGCCAGGTTAATATACCTGAGCTTTGAGCTTCGATTTCCATGTAACCTCCACAAGGTTGATACTAATACCATATGCCACCACCAAAGTGGCAAGATCTCTGATATATCTAGAAGACACCAAAAACTTTAAGCTCTCTAGTGTTCCCATTTTTGGTTTCTCCTATCAAAACATAATAGTCATAATAAATCATCCGTAGCAAGAGAAAGTATTTTAAAGGGCATCCAACTGATATTTCAGTCATAAAGAAGAAATAAATAGTGTCCTTTCATATATACCTTCTTCTTCGTACTTCGGGTAGGAAGAGGCACATTATGATTTACCCACCAATAGCAGCTACAGATTACGACCCCCATCAGCACAACAATGCTCATCATTGCTTTGAGGGACATGGCCCAACCATCAACTCCAGGACCTAAATTCTTTCTCAAATTAGAGAAGTACTTAACGGTACGACCAGAGAAAATCAGAGCAACATTGGCCCCCAGACCAAACAGAGGATAGAATCTTTTAGCCTCTTCGACAGTGGTTATCTGCAACAGAGAAGTGCCCAGGAAAGTTAATATCAGAAAAGGTATTATGTTCAAAATTTTTATAAAAAAATGTAAATGGATAGAAGCGCCAGTTATTTAAATTCCCAATACACCTGCAAGGATTATGGATAGCAATGAGAGCCTTTACTTCCACAATTTCAAATTTTGGAACATTAAGACACTAAAATAACATACTCTGTTGTCTATGCCTATATGAGTGACTGTTTTCTTAAGAATGCGCATAGATATAATCCAAATTAGCCTGTGAGCCAACCAACTCTACTCCAACCAAACAATTAAAACAGAGACTGTAAACATTTTAAAAGAGGAAGCCTTTTGAAAACAGAAGGTAAGATTTGTATTTAAGCTCGAATATATCATATACAGCACAAAACTACTAACCTCCACTTCAGGATATTACCTCCATGTTGCACATGACAAATGATAAAGTGGAAATGCAACAGAAGGAATCCATGACAAGATGAAGAACCAATACCAAACAACGACCACTCAACATCTTGACAAACCAGAGAAGAAAATTTTTTAAATTTTAGAGGCAAGTTCACGAACTGAGTAAAAAATGTCAGGAAGAATTTGGAATTTGCAAGACCACAGTCATTCACTTAACTTCAACTGATTTAATTTCAATGAAGGAACCCAATTTCACAATAAAGTGCAGAAGTGTCAAATTTGCCAGGTTCCGATACTCGACAGAATCAGAATCTTTTAAACAATCCAACAATCAGATTATTCAAAATATACTGCAGAAACACACCCCAAAGCTTTGAATTTTACCTGATTAGCAAGACCCCAAAAGAGTACTGAGATCACCACACTTCCCCAGAGCTCTGCCATGACATAGAATAAACAGAAACTCCAGATCCTCAAAATAGCAATTGGCCCAAGGAACCTAGGACCAAGAGCGTTTAAAAGCTTATCAGCAAATGCCGTGGGGTGAAAATAGTTGCTGAGAGGATACAACAGAAACCCAAATGCCCCAAAAAAGGCAATAAAGGGAAGAATTGTAGAATAGAAAAGAGCCTCCTTTGACAACACATTAGCCATTTTTGTGTACAATAGCATGAACCCAATAGCCATAGGCAAATTCACCCAAGTTTTCAGAAAAGGTATAATCTCTGCACTCGACCCCTTGGCCGTCACCACCAAAACATCTTTGGTGTCCCTTAGAATTGTGTAATTGAAAAGAATACAGAAAAACATCAACCCAAGTGGCACAATCTTCTTAAGGGTCTTAAGGTTTATACCCAAGACCTTGGGTGGCTCAGGCTGTCCAAAAACTGGCTGGCCATCAGCTGAAGCAGCAGCAGCTTCAGCCCTGCATACATGAAAAATTCTATTCTTTTGGCTAATTAAATTAGGCTTCGTTACAAAGCCCTGAAATTTTTGAAACCCATTAACATTTACAGACAGACCATTAAGGGGTTTTGGTTTTAAGAAATTTGAGAGATTGAATCTTTGTCTTAAACCCTGCTGGGGTGGACTCAGAAAAGCTCTGGTTTTGGGGTTTGAAGGTAGGGAAAGAAGCCCTTTTGCCTGAAAAACAGCTTGCATTTTGTTCGCCCTCTGTTGCTTTCCCCTCTCTCTTTCTCTACTTGAAAACCTCTCAAACAATCCAAAGATTGGAATTTTAAGAGGTGATGAGAAAGAGAGGGTTAAACGAAGAGGGATAAGGTTTTGGGTTAGGGGGTTTGAGAGAGGAAGGAAGGATATTGTTTTTCCTAGAGGTCAAATTCTGGGGGTATGGGAGGTCATTAAAAAAAAAAAATTGTTCATACATTGGTACCGACTACCGAACAATGAAGAATCAAAAACCCTTTTGAGTTGGGGTTGAGAAGGACAAAATGAGAAGTAACAGTGCAAAAAAGAACAACACGTGATTGTTACACTAATGACCCTTTGCAGAGGGTTTTACTAAGAATGGTTTGCTTAATTTTAGCAGTCAATCATAGTTGAAACTGCTGATAACTCTGCAATTCTCTGTTAACAGCATCAATCAAGTTGCGATTATTTTATGATATAGGTTTTTTCATGATCAAAAGCAGCCTAAGGGAGACTGTGCGATTGGGAAATAAGGAACGATTTTGTGGTGGAAAACTCTAGAAAATGAGAAAACATCAGTAGAGGAAAGTGGAGGAAACCGAGGGACGTTCAACGTAGGCAAGCTGTATACGCAAGGGAATCATGTGAGAAAAATATTTGGAAGTTGGAACAGTATTATTTTCTCACCGCCTAACTTTGACTTTGGAGTGAATTTATCAAAATATCCTTCAGATATTTCCAACTTTTACACCTAGAAAATAATTTTTTTTTTTTTTTAAAAACCGAAGTCAAAAAGCCAACAAATGTGCAGGAGGATGTAAAGAACCTTCACAAATTCAGACAAGTTGATTTTGTTTAACAAAAATATTAGAACCACGTTTACAATTTGCAATTTGACTAAATTATGCTCAAAATCAAAAATGCTGAGTGGGTGCTTGGTTTAAAGGTTTGGGGAGATGGAATAGGAATAAAATGATTTTTGATATTTAGTTGAGATTATTATTTTATGAATAATAATTTTAAATATTAAAATTGAGATATTTTTTATTTTTTCTTATTATGAATATAAAAGTAATTATTTACAAATAAATTTTTTTAATTAAAATTATATAAATAATATTTTGTATATTTAAAAAAATTATTATTATTATTATTTAATATGAACTAATTAACAAAATTATAATGAAAAAATCAAAGAGATGAATGCTTCAGTCACTTTCAAGCGTCAACCCAGGATACGTCAAAGTAACACATTTTCAGCCTGTCAAATTTTGGGTGCCCAAGCGGTGACCAAATTCCGCAGTTATTCCATTTCCTAATCAAAGAGACGTGCACTTTGGGAGTACCCATTGATTGATGTGAATAATTATGTCATTAAAAACTTAACATGGTATATTGCGATAAAATTATGTATTACGCGGATGAAATATTCAATAGTTTCTATGTATTACGATAAAATTATGCAAATAAGTACATGTCTATTTATATGAAAAATGTTTAATTTATATAATTAATTAATTTATTGTATTAAAATTAATATAATAATAATTATATACAAAATATTTTTTTATGATTAGCGAAAGTCATAAGTGTCTATAATATAAAATCAATTTTTGACGAAATAAAAATATATATATATATATATATATATATATATATATATATAGTAAAATAGTAATCATAAAATATAACATTAATCAAAATGCATACATTTGTTTGATATTACCAAAATGGTGAAAGAAAATATATATTTTACACTCGACACAGAATATAATTTGAGATACTATTATTTTGTTCACGAGATAGTAAGTGAAACTCAGGGATAGATTATCTACATTTAAATAGTGAGAAATTAAAAATAATTATTTCTATCTTTTGTTATTGGATTATTGCAATAAAAATATGACTATAGATATGAAATGTTTTTAACATTGTTAAATTCATGGAATGATTGAGGAAGAATCACTTTTAATATTTAATAATATTTCACTATATAAATAAATTATAAATATAATATTCCTTAAAACCAGTGTTATTGAAAGCAATGCCTGTGAAGCAATATAAAGAGGGAGGGGCAGGGGGGAAGGGAATCAAATCGGAATCAACGATCATAAGCCAGCCCGAGTACCAAATATGGACTGCTCCAACATAGAAATATGATGTTTTCTGATTCCTGTCTTATTCTTGCTCGCAATCACATTCTGTAAAGATCCACCATGCTGGGATGGGGATGGGGATGGGGATGGGGATGGGTGCGTACTGTGATGAAATGAAACAATTATCGGGAGTAAAATATAATTAATGCGGACCACGCTCTCTCCCTATTTTTATTGCTAATATTATACATGCCCCTACTCATGATTAAATTAATAATAATAATAGTTGGATGCATATAAATTATATTTTAAAATGTATTTTTTTACTTTTTAAAATAATGGCTATAGTATAAAAAATATATTAGAAATTATAAAAATATTTTAAATTTTTTTTTAAAAAAATTGTAATTTGTACACACATGAATCGCCTCTTGCTAAATCAAAATTCATCTTGATATTAGCTACTGCACGTTTCTTAGTTAAGGAAAAAAAAATCATCTTGATATTAGTCAAAAAAACTCAAAGCGCAAGTAAATATTGATATTTACTTCTTTCTCCTTCCTTTTTTTCTTTTCCACTCTGGAAGATTTTATTATTATTATTATTAACAAGAGGTATCTTTATATTTACTATTTATCACATGATACATATATACTCTGCCTATGGATCATCGAACACGCGATTAATGCGAAAGCGATTTTCGTTTATGCCCACATGCTTTCGTTAGAGATAAGCAGCGATTAAGCGAAGCAGCTTTGAACCACTATCACTCATTCCTAAATACTGGTAACCAATAATTCTCGTAAAAACTGAAACCCAAGTGCCCCTCTGAAGAGACTCGGTCCTAGTGAAATGGTTTGGAGTCCTCTAAAGAATACTGTTGCACCAGCTCCGGGGTACTCTATGAGAGACTTCGGAGTTGTTAATATAGCAACGATCCAAATGAGACATTTTATAGTGAGAAAGTACTTGTATGATCAGCTCGCGCATACTAAATCAATGGGTATGCCTGAAATAATACAATCATACCAAGGAAGAAGGTAAGTATGTGAAAATATATTTTGGTTCGACGAAGAATTACTGTCGAACTTTTCAATTAACGATAAGTTATATAAATTTGTAAGATAATTTTTAAAGCAGTAAAGTAATAAAAAATTCAAAGTAATAAAATTAAAGTATTTTTTTATTGTATCTAGTGCAATTGTGGTATGTTTAAACTTAAAATTTGGCATTGTAAATATCGTGAATTGAAATGATTATGAGTTAATTATACTTATCATTTACCGAATCTATTAAACCCTTTGGGACACACTTTTTAGATTGAAATTTAGTATTTATCATTTAACCTCAGTTATTTCTTCAGTAGGATCAGCCAATTTTTTATTATAGCAAAACCACTTCCACATTTATAGTTTCCGCGATAATAAACATATAACAAAATCTGTCATGTCAACAATCATTATAGTGTTTACATAATAAAAATAATTAAATAATAATTATTTGAATTATTGATTATTATTTTATTATATAAATATTACGTTAATTATTTATAATATTTAACCGTAAATATTATTAATATATATAATATATGCCCATCAGCCATTACTTTCGACAGGGAACAACCAATGAAAATAAAGAATGTTTCCAAATTCCAATACCGGGTTGAGGGAAAGAAGGGCCCAAAATCATATGAATGGCTCACCAACTTATTCCTTTCCGCTAGGTTGCGAGCAAGGGACACGAGAGGACTGTGGACCCCCACAAAATCAACGGTAGAAGCTCCTGCCACGTCGCATCCTTCCCACCCCCACAAAAATATCATCGACCTCGAGAGTCGCGATCGCGATCTAGTAAAGGTAAAAGTGCCTGGCCTGTGATCTTAGCCTTGGCCCAGTTCCCGCTCTTACGTTTAGACACGTCATCTTGTCTGCTGTCCCTTTTATTTTTTTGGATTTTTCTTTTTTTTATGTGGAGAATCTGAATGGTACAAAAATACCAATATTGGAATAACGAATATACTTGAAAATACCGAGAGTCAGTTTGGAGAGGGAATTTGTGTTTGCAAATAAGTAAATTTTTAAATAAAAATAAAGTATTTAAATATATTTTTAGTCAAAATTTAAAATTTAAATTTTTCTACTCAAATAATTTTAAAAAAATTCCCCTTTTAATTTTATATCCAAAATACTTTTTATATAAAAAAATACTCATCAAAATTTTCACACATTCTAATATAATTTTTTTTAAATACAATCACACTCCAAACAAACCCTAAGATCCTACCTTGTTGAAAAGACACTACTCCTAGAGTTAAAATTTGATCCATTCAATTATTTGTTTGACGTGGAATTATTTACTTAATTTTTAAAAATCTTTTAATACAAAAAAAAAATCAATTCTCATTGTCATTACGGATTTATCTTTCACTTAAATCTTAATTTTAAGTTAGATTTTTTAATGAAAAGATTTTATCTTCTACAATTGCATCCAACTCGTGGTGATGTTTTGGACAAAAAGTGATAAAAATATTACGATTAAAGTGGTATATAAAAAAGAGTAATAATATTCGTAATAAAAAATTAGAGTTAAATCTCACGATAATTGACGAGTGTTTATATCAACACAAAACCCTTATTTTGAAATTCACTAATAACTTTATTAAGTTTTCACAATTTGATTCATTTGTTGTCATAATTAGCATTTCATACCATAAAATGAATATAGATTGTGCCCAATATAGATCATCATCTATAATTAGAACAAGATTTGGGATAGTATTGGATCACAAATTCACAACACCGATTTTATATGTGAAAAGCAAGATATATTTTGGGTTTGCAGTTCGTTTAGATATTTATCAAGGCCCGAAGTCTACACCGAATTATAAACCTCTAAATATCGGTCTATACTTTTGGGCAAAGCCCGTAAAATATGGATCTTTACGATAATATTCAACTTACTCTTGGCCCATCTTATCGTCAACTTGTCCCTGTCATCTGTATCGATCGTCCTCACATGATTCCAACTGATTAAATCTCCGGAACCGATCCATCGGACTTTATTTATTATTATTATTTTTTGGTGGAGAATTGCTAACCATGGAGTCATCAAGCTCGTGGTCGAGGGCCTTAGTTCAGATCTCGCCGTACACCTTCGCCGCCGTCGGCATCGCCATCGCCATCGGCGTTTCGGTCCTTGGCGCCGCATGGTAAATTGCTGCTATTCTGTTAGCTTAATCGATAGAACTGGGTTTTGCACATTAGGGTTTGAATACTGTCGATTGTGATCCTTCGAAAACTTGCTCTGTTTTTTTGATGCGTTGGCAATAATTATTTGTTGACAGGGGGATATTTATAACGGGAAGCAGTCTTATTGGCGCTGCCATTAAAGCCCCTCGCATTACCTCCAAAAATCTCATCAGGTGCGTTTTTCTTTTTTGATTCGTACTTTTAGGTTTAGCAATTGAGCGAAATAATAATCTTTATTGGGACTTCTATAAATGGTTGGTTTCATTGTATGGTTGCGAATTAACGACTATGCGTGGTTTCTAGCAATAAAGCGATGTTGGTAATTATAGAAGCATTGGCTTATTTAATGGAATGATCCAAATTTTAGTTGCGCTAGCTTAGTTTGCAACAAGAGCTTCTTCTGAGTTCACTTTACTGCCATGATAAAAGGTCATTCGAATGTAGGAATTGGCATCTATAGGATTGGTTCTGGTGCCTTTGAGAATTAAGAAACAAGATCCTTCTTAGTTAAGGAAACTTGTAAACAATTGATGCAGTATACAAACGGTAAAAATCTATACAACAAACATTTTCTGTGATAACATAAAATTTTAGATATCAGGCCATTTTTTAAGAAATATATTGTACTGGGGAATCTAGCTATGATCAATTAGAATCCTGAGCCATTGTAAAGAGAAGGAAAGCCCAGAAGATGGAACCTATGGACAACTTCACTTATGAGTATGTTTGGGATTTAGTTGGAGCTTATTCCCATGGATTTTCGGTTTTGGTTGATATTATCTTTGCCAACCAATTCGCTTTACATTTGTCATGGTTAATACATGGATGCAACCATGTTAGGCAGCTTTATCTTGTTTTGGTGGCTGTAATGGTTTTTCTTTTCTTTTTCTGATAACACAGCCCTGAATATAGAGTTATGGTATATGCACTGTGCAAGATGAGGCCATGAAATCAAACCAACATGAGGCATGTCTGTCTTAGGGAAAGATCTATAGGATAAATGTATTCTGCTACAACTTAAGATATCAGAAATGAGGTCATTTTTCATATTGGTGAATGTAGCTGGGATCAATTAGTATCCCAAGTCGTTGTAAAGAGAAGGAAACCCTAGGAAATGGCATCTATGGACAACTTTATGAACTGATCAGTAACACAGAACACTGATTATGTTCTCATGACTTCAATCAGAACCTGATATTTTATGTTTTGAAATTGCCCAACATATCTTTGTATCCTTGAATGAGTTATTCAGCTGCTCTACTCTCATCTCACACATTTAATGTTTTTTTTTTTCAGTGTGATTTTTTGTGAGGCTGTTGCTATATATGGAGTGATTGTTGCTATAATTCTTCAGACAAAGCTAGAGAGTGTTCCTTCCACCCAGATTTATGCTGCTGAATCCCTCAGAGCAGGCTACTCTATCTTTGCCTCAGGAATCATAGTGGGCTTTGCAAATCTAGTTTGTGGGTAAGGTTTTTTCTTCTTCTTTTTTTTTTTTCCACATATTTTAGTGTGTCACCGTTATGTCCTTGAATTGACTGCTTTTTATTTTTCTGCTTTTCTGATTGTTTGCTTCATTTTTGTTGCTCTCTGACAAAGGTTATGCGTGGGAATAATTGGAAGCAGCTGTGCTTTATCTGATGCACAGAACTCCTCACTTTTTGTTAAGATTCTGGTTATTGAAATCTTTGGTAGTGCACTTGGTCTATTTGGTGTAATCGTTGGAATAATCATGTCAGCTCAAGCAACATGGCCAGCCAGTGGTGCATGAGTTCATGAACTCACAAGATTGCTTGTGTATGATGATTGTGCAAGTTATTTTTCTCGCCCCTTTGTTTCCATCATCTCTTTCTTTTTGGCATTAAATATTCTTTTTTGTCATCCCACCAAACTGTAGTAAGAAATGCCAACATGTCTATGCTCTTGAGTGTATTTCTGGTTGATTGTATTTTCTTGAACTAGTAGTACATGCAGCAGACCTGGAGATTAAAACCTCTCTGCGGAGTTCTTGAATTTTAGTATATACGTAGTATGATCACTTTGTAGAGTATCGTTGTCTAGTTTAACTGCTTGTGTTCGACCTTGTTGCAATGGGGAGTTCATGTGCAAAACGCCTCATGGAGCACTGCTGACTGCTCGTGATTCAGTTAACCTTAGACGTTTAACAAAACGCCTATCGCCAATTTTATAGCCATAATGATACGTGGAAAGCACGATTCAGATGTACTGATGGTGATGAAAATTCAATCAACAACGTTATTAAACAGTGCTAGGTATTTTTTCTTAAAGGATGATGTTGATTTTGAACAGTAGATAACTGAGACTCGTGCAAATGCAAACATTTAAAGGAAACAGTGATTTCCGGACAAATGAAGTGCCAATGAAGTTTATAGAAACTTCTGATCTTATTTTTATTGCGACATGAAGTGCATAGGTAAACGCCCTCGTCCGTTTCTATTTTCAACTGTAGTTCGGCCCTTATCCAGCCAACTTTTGTCGTTGAAGAAAACCCATACACAGTTAGTATTACCTACCACCGTGGGCTCCTAAAAGACGTTTACGAACAATACTCCCCACGAGCCACCAAGGTAAGACGATCTTGATCACGAGACATATGTTGTTGGACATCCACCCACCATCGCATCACCAAATTGGCAGGAACAGAAGTATGAGTATGTACTATACATGAAAATGAACATGCACCTGGAACAAGTTTACGAATTATTAATAGTATAATTATGTCCATCATCTTCTTTCCAATGTTCTTCAACATTCACTTTTGCAGTTAAATTTTGACCAAAGGAATACTTGATGACAAAAACTACACCGAGAATCATCATCATCATCATTTTTCATTTTTCATTACCATATGCTAATAATACCCATTAAGCTTAGGACCATACTTCTCAGCCCTTTCATCAATCCAAGCCCTCATATCAGCCAACACAATATTAGCACTCTCATCAGGCTCCCCTTGGATCAACGAGTGATACATTCCTTCATACAGCTTGAGGGTTTTATCTTCACTGCTTGCTTTCTCGTACAACAATTTGGAACCAGAGGGGCAAGTCACTCCATCGGCTGTCCCGTGAACCGTCAAAAATGGCACCGTAACCTTGTGGAAGTTATTCTGCACGTACTCTGTTTGCCTGAGCAGCTCCCTCATGGTTCCAACCCTTGGCGGACCAGTGTATCTTCTTGGATTGCTTGCAATTATCTTCAATTTCTCAACATCCCTTATGGCCTTCCCCACCATCTTATTGTCTGGCATTGCTGCCCATGTGTCCGCCATTCCAAATAACAGTCCAAACGCGAATAGCCTCAGCTTAATATCATCAAAATCAAAATAATGTCAGCAAAAAATAACTATATATACCTAATCATTATCAATAGTCATAAATTTGTCATACTAGGAGGACCAAAAACAACTCATTTTGGACTGGATGGCCAGTGTTGACTTCTAAATACGATAAAATTTACCAACAAATTAAGGGTATTTGGATAAGAGGTTTTTATTTGCAAATAAAAAAAATAACTTTTTTTTTCAAATAAAATATTACACTTCAAATATATTTTTATTTTAAATTTTAAATTTTCTCACTTAAATTCCTCCCACATAATTTTAAAAAAAATTTCCAATTACTTTACCCTTTAAAAATACTTTTTTTATAAAATAAATATCTACCAAAATTTTCACACAAACCAATATAACTTTTTCTCACATACATCGTACTCCTAACATAACTTAAACGTTTTTAATGACTTTTTTATGTGATTTTAACAATGTAAACTATAAATTCCTGTAAAAATTGAGGATTAATACTTCTAAATTGTACTTTTAGTATTATCCTAGAATAATTACCCGGGATGGCTTCATAGGTTCGGGAATCACAAATAGGGGAGCTGAAAATATGATTCCAGTCCACGTGTCAGTCTCAGATTGAAAATACATAAGCAAGGTGGCTAGTCCGCCCATTGACTCCCCGAACAGAAACGCCGGCAAATGCTTATACTCTTCGCTGTACCTCACGCTCTTGAAAAAGTACAGCGAGGTCGATGCAACTTTCTGCATATCGCCGAGGTAAGACCGGATTCCCTCTGACCGGCCGTGTCCGAGGAGGTCTGCGGCGAAGACAGCGTATCCCCAGGTGGCGTAGCTCATGCATATCTTCTGGAACAGCCAGCCGGTGTCGGAGCCGTAACCGTGGGTCATGTACACCGTGGCCTTGATGGGCTGTTGTGGATCCAGCGGGAGGAACGATTGAGTAAAGATTTTTCCGTTGGGCGTGTCGAAATATGATTTGGTGTTGCGGACTCCTTGGGAGGCGTAGTACTCTTCCTCCGGCATGTCGCCCCAGAAGTTCGGCGGCGGCGACTGCGGTGCTCCCGACGTCATTTCTACGGAGCTTAGTTGAAAATTGGGAAAGAAAGTAGTTGGTGATGGTGATTGGAACAGGATTGTGGGAGAAGGCGATGAGGAGGAAGGAAAATTAAGGAAACAGAATAATAAAGGATGGAGTTTCCACCAACCCCATCAGGGTTGGTGAACTGATAAGAAAGAGATGGGGTCTCCCACTCCACCTACTAACTGGAGTACTGTGTGATTTGGAGTTTGGAGTGGTTGGAATATTTTGACAGTGATGTTTCCAGTTTTCTTGGGTTAAACCAAAACAGAAATAATTTTGGTTATATTGTGAGATGAAATTATGATTTGGTCTCCGTTGGAATAGAGAATATTTTTATTTTGTGGGGAATTTTTGTCATTCGATATAAGAACGTTGATTTGGTGCGTATTTAATGGTAATTATGATATTCGGTTTATGAATGACAATTGATTCGTTACTCTAAAAATAAATAAATAAAAGATATATACAAATTTTTTTTGCTACCAATAATGTTGATATAGGAAAAAGTGATGGCCAAATCAGGTAAGAAAATGTTTTTAGATTGAATTAATCTTATTCAGTAGTAATTGCTTTTAGATTTCCACCAAATCCAATAATTCAATTGATCTGCCCGCCACGTTATTCTCAGTTGCGTCTAGTTTTCAACCATTGCGTAAAATCATTAACAAATTGGGTAGGTTAAGCATCAATCATTCGTTTTTTTTTTTCAATAATATTATGTCCTTATTTATTAAGGTTTTCTCATCCATCTTGAAAGTATTTATGTATTAATTTAGGATAAGAGACAATCAATATAAGGCAGCATAAAAAATAACATAGAAAAAAATTAGGTTCCAAATACTGCAATCAGTGTTTGCGTTCAATTCATTTTGTTGCATGTAACTTTCAAGTTTCAATGCTCAAATAGAAGTCACCAAATTAGAGTATAAAGTAATTTTTATTTTTCATCTGTCTTAGCTAAAAAAAAATTAGTTATGATGTGTTTTTTTAACCGATTATGTGTATCGATTATACTTATTTAGACTCATTGCGAGTTTTAAGACTTTCATTGTCAATTGTAACACTGTTATCTACTTATCTATCAATATCATGATTGTTTCTTGGGTAAAAAAAAATAAGCCTCATTTGAGACCCGCTAGTTTAGTCAAGTAATAAGAAAATGTAATAGAGTAATGACTTTAACCATGAAAGAGCAAATTGTCTAGCAAGAGAAATGAAAGCAATCGATACCGGAGCTTTCTACGTGTTGTAGTACATAGGGCAATATTGAAATGAATTCTAAACACGCTTTTGAGCAATAAAATATTTTACACACTTTTACTAACATTTTTTAGTACAAAAATTTAATTATAGCCCTTAAATGTAGATAGATTTTTTTTTTTTACAAAATTATAAATTATCTTTTCTAATTGTTGTAGCTGCATTAATCTACGAAATGAGTGTAGTTAATATGGGTGAGATGAGAGCCAACTTGTGTTTGTGAAACCGCGTTAGGACCTCTTGAGTTGCCCATACTGTCAATATGGATATCCGCAGCCCACCACTGGTCTTTACCAGACAACTGGACTCAAATTTTATAAAAAGGAAACTTTTGGGCCAACACAAGTGGGACTGATTTAAAACCTTATAATATAAGAAACTATTGTGGCAATGGGATTGGGATTTGGAATTTTGGAGTATCGAGATATTGGTTATATTATTTGTTCCTAGTTTTACTCGGCGGCAGCATGCTTACATTACAAGTAAAGAACCTCAAATTTTGTTGATGTCATATGATAATGGCTCATTTGACTTGAGGTTAGCTTTGCTATGTCGATTATGGACGAGTTCGTGGCATTCATGATTAAATGCAGCTGAAAAATAGTCTACTCGTGAATGAGGACACTAATGGCACACTAATTAAGTGACCCACATGACCCTTCAAAATCAACGACTCACTGAATGAACCAAAAGCACTTCGTGTAAGAAACATTAATGGATTGACTCTCCTATAACTTAACTGATTAATGAGAATCGGGTTGAGTGTTTTGAGCTTTACACAAATTTGGCGATTCCAAAACTCACCGGTTGTGGATTATACTGAATTATGCAATAAATTAAGAGTATTAAAAAATTCCACTAATTAATATGAGTAGTTAACTACACCTATTGTTTTGAAAAATAATAGGATTACTCTCAACTAGTCGAATTTTTTTATATTCTTTTTATTTTTTCATCAAAAAAATAATATTTTCTCTTTATAGAAGTCTTAATTATTTTTAGCATGATACTGAGAAATCCCATTACTATTATCAAAACAAGTATGAATCGTATGTTTGCATATTCGTTCGCATGTCAAATTAAATATGTAATTATCAGAACAGTTATTAAAAAGACTCAAATGATAAATAAACAAACACCATAACTTATATATTATTTTATATCTTTATCAATCGAACCTGTAGAATGATTTACATTATTAAATTTTTTTTTATTAATGCTCGTTTAATCCAAAGTTAACTATAATGAATTATGTAATAAACTTAGAGTTTTTTTTAATAAAATATATCGATAAAAATAATTTCTAACCATTCAAAACCAACTTGCCTGCATTGCAGGGGTGCCCATATCGCTACACACTTCGGTGCAGCCACCAACCATGAATCCATGATAACGACTTCACACTGAACCTAAAAAAAATCAAAACTTGGTGAGAACTTTACTGAAAAAACACTATTACTGTTATTGAAGATTAGAAAAAAGTCTTTGACAGTCTCGGAATTTTCGGTAGCCCAAATCCAAAGGATAAACAAATTAATGTTATGTTTTGCCCGTTAGTAATCAATCAGGTCGCAAAAGTCCGCCGCTTCTCAGCTAAGCTATTATCGCAAATCCTCCTTAATTTCCCTTTCATGGTGATGTTTTTAGTGACATTTTACCATGAAAAAAAAAATTAAATAACATATTATTTATTTAATTTACTAACAAAAGTAAAATAATAATACATAATTTTATTTTGTGTTGAATGATATTTTAAAATTATTTTTAATATATTTTTTTATATCACACATAATATCTCAAAACAAAACATTTAAATACTCGTTTTGAAATGACACTTATATTAATAACTATAATTTTTCACCTTAAAATATTACTATACTAATGTTCCAATCAACATCTTCAACCTGATAATGTCTAACGTCAATTTGCACCAAATGGAGCACGGTGTCTCATCTTCATTCGCAGATTAGGTATGCATTCCACTCAAATATAAGAATTTAACAGTAGTACCAAATAGTTTGAACATTTCAGCACCCCATAAAACTCTCCCACCCAAATGGTTTGAACGTGATAGTGCGGTACACTTAAAGCTGTGTAAATTTTAGAGTTTAGTGATAATTATTTCGTGGGACACTAATCTCGCAGAGAAAGGTAACAAAAATAACAGTGGGTGTGCAAAGCAAAACGATTTTTAGGGAGACAAATCAAATCCAAAGCTGCTGCAGCAGTAGTTCCATTCAAAGCATCTCTAAATGCATTTCACGAGAGATCAGATTCATGGAGGTTCTGCCCTGTGTAAAACATGGTGTATGACGCTGACACCAATACCTCAGGTCTCTTTCGCCTTTATGTCGACGTCCTCCCAACCGGGATAGTATTTGATTTGATTTGATTTGATTTTAGTCGGATTGAGGAATATCAACGTTCATAGCCTCCCCATGTATTTCTAACTTGGCCTGCTATTTTGGCACATTTTTATACTCAAAGCTTTGACTGAGATTAGCATCTTCTTTTTCCGTGTCCAGTCGTTAATGGTAATGGTATACAAGTACCAGAGTTTTGTTTCCGCCTTCTCTTGGTAACCATAAAGTACCAGTACAAATTTTCTTGTGAACAATAGTAATTAAATAAACCTAATGGTTTTCATTGTTATATGAGAATTCACAAATGCTATAAACAAATAATTAAGTAAAATTTACAAAAGATAATGCGTGCCATCAATTGAGTCTTTGCTATGGTAAATATATAATAGAACTCACTATGCGGATGGATCATTTTGAGTATCTATTAGTACTATATTACATGTATATTTGTTACTGATAAAAGTTGTGTGTCTTTTTATTTTCATTTTCATAACAAATACACTTTTTAATATGTAAAATGTCGTATATTCAACATCTACTAAAAATGTGTTTTGAAATAAAATTAAAAGTGTATATCTAGATTTGGTTCAATGGTTCTACTTCACGATACTGATCCGGTAGATTAGGGACCAAATTCCAATAACGTCCCTGTTATGGTCTTCGAGCAGAATTACACAACTAGGAGAATTAGTCCCCTACCTGTTCAAATGTGGGGTTATGGACAATAACCTATAGTTGATAGGGTATGAACAAGGGTCTCTCATGTGGCTATAGCAAATGAGAAGTGTGAGGAGTAAAAAAAATTAAATTAAATTAAAAATGCGTTTTGGCTATCAAATATAAAACCATAAAACACACACGTTGTTTATTATTTTTTTTCACATTTTAATGTTTTAATTATTGTCCTATAGTATTTTAGTTTAAAATATATTTTAATTTTGTGTAATTCATATCATAGTTGAGTTTAAAATATATTTCTAAATTTATAATTCACATAATATTTTATTTCAAAATATATTTTAAATTATCAATTAAAATAATATTTTATACAATATTTAAAAACACATGTTTAAATGCAACCAAATTTTATGAGGGATGTCATGAGAGTATCTATAATCATGTGAAGAAGAAAAAAAAAAAAATTGTGACCGTTATCTTAATAATGCCCCAGGTCTACACATGAAGCACCCCATAATTAGAGTCTCCACGGTAAAACAGGCTGTAAAATGATTTTGAGACGTGGCGTGAGATAAAAGGACAGGCCGGGGGAACATTGTCGGGGACCCACCGGCGAGACGTGACAGATACAGATGGATTAGAAAATCGTTTAGATTTCTGGTCCCGACCATGATCGTATAATATCCGAACCCCGATGCGCCCACGCGGGAACCAACGGTCACGGCCTCGTCAATCCTAGAGGTACGGCGCTGCTGCGCTGGCTAACCTTTAAACTTTGAAGTTTCCACCGGATTGCCACCCGTGTTTGTCCAGGCAGACATCGTTGTTCTTAATTTGGACTTGTTCCCTTTTGACTATATTTTGTTTGGGAGTTTGGAGCCCCGCCTACTTTATTTCGAAATATGGTATCCTACGCTGTACATTCTTGTAGGTTCGGTTTTACACTCCAAAGATTACGTAGTTTAATAATAGTGTTCATCTCACTTTCAACAGGGGACAGTGCCCGATTTTCCCATTAGTTTGGTACATTTGGCCTATTTGGTTGGGACTTGGGACCTTTCCTCGGCTTCTCTATTCCTCGTATCCTAGCCTAGCCTTGCATTTTAGGCTTTTGTTTTTGTTGCTCGAGGATATTCTAATGCATGATGGATGTTCTTCTTGACCCATCATCAACCCCTTTTATACACTGTTTTAAAATGCCTTCATTAATATTTTAAAATACTATATAAATTAATAGCATAATTTTTTTTAATTGAAATATTATCTAAACGACAAATTTAAAAATGTGTTTTGGAAGGAATGAGAGAGGCCGGAGGGGAGGGGAGGAGGGAGAGAGGCGGGGTGGAAGAGAAAAGGAGAAATTAGAATAAGGGGATTAGAGTTTCAATTTCTAAATTACATTTTGGTATAAAAAAATGTGTTTTTGCATTAAATTTAAAATATGTTTTGAAAAATATTAGGCATACAGTATTTTAACACATTAGAAAGCATATATGAGATGAAAATTATTTTAAAAAGGGCCAACCATATAAGCTTTAAGATGTTTATTTAGTAACTTTGACACGAGTTAAATTGCGGAAATAGTTTTTAGTGATTTTGTTAAAAATTAATTTTTGGGATAAAATATATTTATATTCACTAAAATTTGACTTTATTACTACTAATTTTATAAAGTTTGAGAATGTTTCATCTTTACTTTGACCATTTAAAAAGCTAATTTTTCATTACATAATTCATCAAAAGACTAACAAATTAGGAAAAAATATAATTTAATTTGTTTTTTTCATGTTAAATTTATACTATAGTGATATTTATGATTACACTTAACTCATTTTTTAAAAATAAATATTTGTAATTAATGTTTTTATTTACTTTGATAACATTTATTACTTATATTTTTCTTTAGTTTTTTAGCTATGTTATGAATTATGCAATGAAAGAATGTCAACGTGGGATACCATTAACATTTTCAAACCTTATAATATAATTGATAATAAAGTCAAACTTTAAAAAATGTATATAGAATTATCCTAATTTTTAATATTCAATCCACGCTAGTTTCAAAATTCAAAAGACTGTGATTTGAATCTGGTTAAATTTGCATTCCTTTAAATAATTCCATTGTCACTTGTTGCCATACAGATATCCTTAAAAGTCAATTAGAACAGTTCAATGAGTAAGTTTGAGTTTAAATTAAATTTAAAATTTAAGGTAATAAAAAAATTCAATCACACTTATTTATTAAGTTTATTTTTATTCAACTAATTAAAATATTTTCTCTTTAACCTTGAAACACAACAATATTTCCTCAAATTATGTTCTCTATGTACTTCCTCCTTTCCAAAAAATAGTATAGTTTAAAAAAATTTATTTGTCCAAAAGTTACAGTGCATTTTTAAGGTAAAATTCTTGTTTACCCTGACTAATGATAACAATATATGATCTAAATTAAAAAATAAGGATAAAAATATAAAATTATATATTTAATTATTCATTAAATGAATTGTATATTGTGAATTAAATTTTTTTTTTTGAATGGATGGAATATTTCATATCTACTATACATCCATACTCTCGTTACTATATTACAGATTTTTTTTTAAAAAAAAAACTTTAGGCATAAATATAAATTTTTTAAAAAAATTATGATTGCCATTTGTTTGCATGAAATTTTTTATTGCCGATTCCAAGCACAAAGACCATAAGAAAAAGGCAAACCAATGAGGCAAATGCCCAACTCACAACTCACTATTTAGTCCTTTACTTCTGGCTTTATCCACATTTCCCTAAAAATGAAGGCCATTTTGGGGGCCACCCGAAGAAAGTTGTTTTCACCCTTAACGACATAGGGATACTCGAAAAGATACCTTACCCTAGCAAAAGGACGGGGCACCACTGTCAATCGTCAATATATGCCAAAAAAAGCTGCCAGGCATAGCCATTAATATTAACTCCTCTCTCACTAATCCCACTTAATTTAGTTAATTAATTACTCCCCTATTTAATACTCCCACTTCACTTCTCAATAATCCCTTTCTTAGTACTTTTACTCCTCAATGAATTACTAAATCACACTCACCTCTCTTGTATTTCGTTTATTCAAAACATGATGGTTATTATATAAATAAAGTTTCGTAAAAAGATATTACGTTATTACTTATATATCTCACGATTTATTTTATCGTTTTAGATATGAATGACAAAAAATATTATTTGTTAATTTGTGAACGATCATTTTATTGGTTACCTCTTCATTTAATTAATGTCTCTTTCTCGATTATATTTGATAAGGAACTCTATGTTAAAATAAAAACTTGTACATTCATACTATTAAAGTATCAATCACTCACTATAAAGATAACATTAATTTTTTGTACCCTCTTGTAACCTTCATTTCATGAATATTTTAGGTTGTTATGATTTGAAAAAGTAATTCTGAATAAGAATATAAATAAATCTCTAGCTAATCTTAATTAGTTTAGTTAACCAACCATTCTCTACTTAATCATTCTTGATCCTCAAGAATCCACTCCAAGGACTCTATCCTACAAAAATATTGTACTATTTGTTCTTGGAAAAGACCATTAGTTCCATGAAAGAAAGTTTTTATCAAAATTCATATGAAACTCCAAAATTCTCTCACCTAAACAACCTAAACAATTCAGATTACAAATGTGCAGAAATATAAAGGGAGATTAGTGCAATTAGCTTAACTTGAACGAAAAATTTGTAAATAAATAAAACTCCAGCAACGATGAAAACAAAGTTTGCGCTTTGCAGTTTGCACCCCAACCCCCTACCATTTCAAACTTAGTACAGCAGCGCAACGTAACGTCAGGCCCCTCTTCTCTCTCTTCCTTTCTTTCTCCTCTCTGTCGAAGAAACACACACTAATCTCTCTCTTCTCTCTCTTCTCTCTCTCTGGGTGTGTGACTGTGTGAGTGTGTGTGAATCAAACAACAACAAACAGCTGACTTTACAGGGAGGCCGGCATTGTCAACAAAAGGCATTAAGAATTATCGGAGAAAGAAAGAATCTTTCGTCTCTTCCGTTCCTTTCATTACCAACTTCCAACAGGTCCGCCCAAGGAGACGTCGTCGTCTCTCTGCGCAACTGGCATTTTCAATTCACCGCCGGAGATGGCATTTTCCTTGCCGTCTCCTGCGACTTTCTTCAGTACAATTACTATTTCATTAGTCGGGGTTTCGCATCTTCGCCGATCTCCTTCCTCCTCCTCTGGTTGAAAGGTTGCAAGAATCGAACTGAGGGAAAGTTAGGAAAGATTAGAGTTGAGGAATTTGTTGGGATTTTTAGTAGTGTGGGGTGGTGGAGTTTTGGGATGGGTTGGGCAGGGGGGAAGGGTGGGATGGAGAAAGTACGGAGGATAGTTAGAACGGTGTATTTCATGGTGGTGATGGTGGCGTCCTTGTTAGTGCAATCGGCGGCCGTGCTGGTGTTAGTCGCGGACGTGGTGGTGCCGTGTATATTGCTACAGAGCTTCACGTGTGTGAGGTGTTACAGTTTTATAGAGCATTTGCAGAGATACGGTTTTAAGAGTTCATTAATGGATATTCCTCTGGTCTCCATCATCAGATCTCTAATTATATTGTGTAATTCCCAATTCTTCATTTTCTCTCTCTTTTTTTCCCCTTTTTTTTAATGTCCGAATTTCATTCCTTTGTTAGGGACAGTTGAGACATAAGAGCGCTGAAAAATTTGTATGCTGTTTATCTTAGAGTATTTTTTTTTCTCGCATTTTGTTTAGTAGAAGAGCTATGATTTTTGTTAAATTGGTTTGAAAAATAGTTTTAAGTTCGCACCAGAGACATTGCTTCGGAGTAACAAATGCTTTCATTGGATTAGCAATTGAAAGATTGAAGCTTCGAGAATTTACGCCCTGAAAAACTACTTGGGTCAACCTGTTTGCGTTTCTTTTTAGTTGACAAGGTTAGGTAGTACCTGAAAATCTAAATTCAGACAACTACATGTTTATTCTCTGAGTTCAGACAACTGCATATTTGTTCTCTTATTTTGGTGGGATGTAAGATGCAAGCTCACGTTGTTTATTAGAACTTGTTTGATTGTTGTTTGTGAGTTTCTGGTTTGTTTCTGTTGAAACAGGTGTATATTCAATCTGTGATGGCCCTGCTCTTTCGCATAGACCGTATCTTGGAACTGTTACTCTATGTTCTGTTGCTTCAGTTCTTCTGTTGTCTGTAAAGGCTTTTGTGTTTACTGTTAATTCACAACTTGAGGCGGAAGCATCATTGTACCAAACAAGGCAAAAACTCCATTTGAAGAGGTCATGGGGTATGCCTGTCTTATTTCTTTCCTCTGTGGTGATTGCACTTGGCCATACAGTCATTGCCTATCGGACGAGCTGCAGAGCAAGGAGGAAGCTCTTGTTCCACAGAGTTGATACTGAAGGGGTGAGTTCAGAATTATTACTAGTTTTGGTCCATAAAGAATTCTTTTGGGGCATTCTTCTAGCAGGATATACTTTTCATTTATTAGAATTAGTTAATCCTTTTCATGTTTAGAGAATCTTATAAAGAGAGGTTCTTGAATAGTTTCTTAAAAACTATCTACAGAGGAAGGTTAGCTAATCATTTACTCGGTTGACAGGTTCTTTCTTGCAAAAGCGTTTTCTCTGGATATCATAAAGTTCCACGATCTCCGACTCCCTCTGCAGGGAAAACATTGAGAAGTGGCACTGAAATAAAGAGAAAGCCAGGAGTATTAGCTCGTAATGACGTAGAAGTGCCAGCTAGATTACTTGCTGATATTGATAGCTTGTTCATGTCTTGCAGAGGGCTCATCCTCCATTACAAGCTTAGCATGCCTGGTTCACCCTCTCGTGCCTTATCCTCCACTACCTTTCTTGACAGACCAACTGTGAAAGTTCCATCCAAAGACCAATATCATCTCCGCCGGAGCTTCAGCAATCAATTCAGTTCCTCCTCTATTTACAC
This sequence comes from Gynochthodes officinalis, assembly GCA_020080225.1. NCBI lineage: Eukaryota > Viridiplantae > Streptophyta > Magnoliopsida > Gentianales > Rubiaceae > Gynochthodes > Gynochthodes officinalis. The sequence goes on along the minus strand of CM034625.1, from coordinate 10,752,021 downwards.
TCCGCTATTGGATGGTTCTCCTACATCACCAGTGCTATCTGAAGACATACCTATTCTGAGTCTTGAAGACACTGTTAATGATGATGAAGGTATTAAACTGGGGTCTCCAAAGTTGGAAGAAGATTTAGAAGCAAATGGACAGTTTGGGATTGTGCTAATACATGGTTTTGGCGGGGGGACTTTTTCATGGAGAAATGTGATGGATGTATTGGCTCGACAGCTTGGTTGTCCTGTGGCTGCTTTTGACCGGCCTGGTTGGGGATTGACATCAAGACCTCGGCGGAAGGACTGGGATGAAAATCAGTTGCCTAATCCTTACCAGCTTGACAATCAGGTAGCACCTTGTTCCTTTTCTAAAGAAAGTATAAACACTAGCATGGAAAAGGTTTAAAGGAATGAAATCTGATATGATTTTTCATTTTAAGGAAATAAATGTCTTGACACATTTTTTTATTTCAGGTTGACTTGCTTTTTTCTTTTTGTGATGAAATGCGGTTTGCTTCAGTTGTACTTGTTGGTCATGATGATGGAGGTGTGCTTGCTTTGAGAGCTGCACAAAGAATCCGCTCGTCCGGAAATTCCACTAGTGTTAGTCGCCTTCTAAGTCATAATTCATAGTCTACTACATAAGGTGTTTTAACTTTAATTCTGTTTAGAAATGCTTGTTGTTGGAATAAAGTACTTGTTAATAAGATATTGTTTCAAAGTTGTAACTCGGACATTGCTTCACTGTGCTGAAAAATGGGGATAAATTGTGAGAGTCATGCTGCAAATTTTTTTTTGGTGTGTTTGACAAATTTTTATCCTGACGCACCATATAAAGTTATTTATGTAGAAAAAAAGAAAAAGAAATCTGAAGTTTTAATTTTTGAGTTTGAATCTGCTTATACTGTGGTTATGAAGCCTTGGTTGTTTCTCCTTTATGAGATAAATGAAAAAATGAATATCTTTGTGTTCATATTGAACCATTCTAAGTTTTGTCATTATTGAATTGTTGATGGGTGTATTCAAGATCATTTGGTCCAAATCTGAATATTATTTGTACAAAGTTCATTGTGGTATTTGTGGCCTTTTTATGCTAAGTGTTTAACTAAAATATTATCATACAGGTCGAAATCAAAGGTGTTGTACTACTAGGTGTTAGTTTGTCAAGAGAAGTGGTTCCTGGCTTTGCAAGAATACTACTGCGAACTTCCCTTGGGAAAAAGCATTTGGTCCGACCTCTACTGCGAACTGAAATTACTCAAGTAGTTAATCGTCGAGCATGGTATGATGCTACAAAGCTAACTACAGAAGTCCTGAGTCTATACAAGGTATTTTTTCCCCCTAAATCTATTGTTTTCTAGAAGATTCAGTTTGTTAAAAGTTTAACGTATCCACGCACACAAATTTTCTGGGGGATTCTATTAAATTGAACCCAACCTTCTCTATAGGATTGTTCATCTGCTGGTTATTTTCCTTTATTCCCATTGTAGGACGTACTTTTAAGAACCACTAATTAGGAGTTGGTTTCAGTTTCCCATTGCCCAATAGAAATATCGATCTTTCCTTTCCGTAAAGCATTCTTCAAGCAGATTAAGTTGTATTTGATTTATCTACCTCTACATTGTGTGAGAAATGAATGATTGGTACTGGATTTCTTTTCTGCGAACAAATATTTGAAGATTGATCATTCTTCTGTTTTAATTGTTAGTTCCTCCTGTTTTTGTAGCACTTAACTTGTTTGGGCTTCTTGGAAATGAATTCAGGCCCCATTATGCGTGGAAGGTTGGGATGAAGCACTTCATGAGATAGGGAAGTTATCATTTGAGACAGTCTTGCCACCACAAAGTGCAGAGTCTCTGCTCAAGTCTGTTGAAGATTTGCCAGTTTTGATTATTGCAGGAGCTGAAGATTCCCTTGTCCCTCTAAAATCCGTGCAGGCTATGGCTTCTAAACTTGTAAATTCTGTAAGTTCCTTCCTTTCAGGCAACTTTTTTTTTTTTTTTGGTTTTCATCATTCATATTTCAGTGATATAATTTTGTTGGCTCTGTGTGTGTGTGCGTGTGCGCGTGTATTGAAAGGAAGTTATTATTATCAGTTCACAATTGTGATATGCCTATTGTTGGTAAACCATAGGCTTTAAGATTCCACACTTTGATTAGATGAAAAGCTTGGGCCTTGGGCCTGCATGTCGGGTGAGGAAAGTAGGAAAAGATACATCAGGATGTCATTTACTAAATATGATGGCTGACAGCCAATAATGGTAATTAAGGATAATGTTGCTGACCAATTCATGTGAAGTTAGAAACTGCTGCTTAGCTACAGAAATGTCAAGGTAGCTGAAAGCTTCAGTAATCTAATCTTTTGATGAATTCTATTTTTTGCAGAGACTAGTTGCAATATCTGGTTGTGGCCATCTTCCACATGAGGAGTGCCCCAAGGCATTGCTTGCTGCTATAATTCCATTCATCAGTAGAATTATACTGAATCCAGATTTGCAGAATCAATAGTTGCTTTGTAAAAAATTTTGATATGCAAATAGTTAGTGCTTTCCTGGCTCCCCCACTTTTTTCGTTTTGTTTTTATGCCCCTTCTCCTCTCTTTTTTTTGTTTTATTAATTCTTCCTGGAAAGGAAGAGATTAAGGTGATCTCTCCTTCCAGGCATTTTTTATATTAAGCTGCAGCAATGCAGATTATTGTGGTTTATTAAGAGCTTTATGTAAGGTATGTGTAGTTGTTTACACTTTTTCTTCATTCAAGAGTTAGCGTCGAGAGTATCTTGTTTGTGTAATTGAAACTTAATTGATAACATAGCTCAGTTTAGTATTTCTTCTCCATAAAATAGTTTTTTTTAATAAATAAATAATATCGATGTTCTAGATTAATAAGATAATTATAAATTTTTGTATATTTAACATTGAAAAGTTGTAAATCCACTCCCAATCTAAACTAATTTTACAGAAAGTTGGAATAGACTCTGACTACCTTTTTCAAACTTTTTGTTTAAATTAATTATACTTTATATCCTGCATACGCCAGGCAAGAATGGATTAACACTCATGAGTCATGACCAGTTGTTGGACCGAGACTAAGGACCTCTGGGGACTCTTTGGACCAGACCCATTTCCACTGGGGACGTACCAAACCAAGATTTTTAGCGTCGCCAAATTTGATAATCGACCAAAGTTCTCAGTCGTAATATGCTGCAGACCTAATTTCCGCCTTCCCTTTTCATCCACGGTTTTGTAATTCAGTTTTATTTTGTTCAGAATCAACTTCAAAATACCTGTGCTTTACGGTCCACTTTCCCACTCAAATCCTCTCATGGAACCCACCCACAAGGTGAATAAAATTTTTCACCCAGATTCCCCAAACCAACCCAACGGCAGATTTCAACTGAGAGTATGAAAGTGACTGCCGTGAGTCTATATTAAAACCATTAGTACTCGACTGCCTTTAGATCTCAACTGAAACAAAGCCCATGCAAAAGAAACACACATAAAGAATCAATAGGCTATATTTGGATTTCAACAATGAGCAAGGACTTTTAATAACAAACTCCACGGGTAGCAAGACTAACTCAATAGTATATAATTTGTCATCTAGAAGTAAATCTGAAATTAAATCCAACTTTTATCATCCAAAAGACAAATAAAGAAAGATATTAATTTTGGAGGCGTATCAGTATTCTAATATGCAGGGGCAGGAGTAAGCCTGAAGCCTCTCTTCACAAGTATCAAGTTTTCAACACTAAAAGTCAAAGGGCCAAACAGACACAAAATTAACTATTCCTTTGAGGACTTGTTGATCAAGGACTTATGGATGTGTGGAATAACTCCTCCGCCAGCTATGGTTCCTTTGATCAGGGTATCAAGTTCTTCATCTCCACGAATAGCAAGCTGTAAATGCCTTGGAGTTATACGCTTCACCTTGAGATCCTTGCTTGCATTTCCTGCTAACTCCAACACTTCAGCAGTTAAATACTCCAAAATTGCTGCAGTATAAACTGCTGCTGTAGCTCCAACCCTTCCGTTGGCAGAAACTCTAGTTTTGAGTTGACGGTGAACTCGACCAACAGGGAACTGCACTCGTTAAATTACACAAAATAAAACCATTAAGAGGAGTTTCAAACTTTATTTCTTTTACACATCATTGCAATCTGAAAACAAATTCACAATAGAATTAAATAAGAGCTGGACCTCTCTAAGAGCAGAGTCACAAATAAGGAACATAAAAATTGCAGTTGCAGAACTTTGATGGGAATGTTAGCATATCCAAGCAGATTTAAAAGTCCATCCTCTAATGAACGATGAGGATAAACTCAATAGATTGTGCCGCCATTCTTTACTGGAAAAAGCAGAAAAAGAAAGGTAGTCCTCTCTTCCCAAGTGCTTACGCTATAAGTCAAAAATAATTATACCCAACATGAACAGAACGGTAGACTAGATTCTACCAAAAATCTCATTAAATAAAATCAATTAACAGTTCACCATGGAGCATGTTGACCATAACAAAAACTAGAAAACGAAAAAACAAATCATGCATCTTCGTTGTGAAGATATGTAACAAAAAACAAAAACAACGAAGCAATAATAGAGACACTCAGCAAGTTCTTAAATTCATCTGTAACTCTATAGGAGCAAGGTTTGTCAACTGCATTCAAGTTCTTGGCGCCAATCATAGACAAAAATTAGCAGGTCCAACTCTCTCAGCCTTTCCCACAACACAACAACGAACTAGGTCACATTGCATATGAAAACCATGATGCTACATTGTTTCTCAACCGTTACAAATCATAATCTACCATAAATCTCTTAGGAGTACAATGCTCTGGAGACTCACAGAAAACCTATTGCAGATGAACTGAGAAGCTTGTAAGATCTATGGCATCCATTAACTCGTACAAATCTCACTGCCACCCTCTTCCCTAGCCAAAAACTCCTTAATACGAACGTCGCATGCAGTAATATTCGGAACCCAGCGAAACTAAATCACCCAGAGAAAGAAAAACATTTCACAGCTAGTCGTCCCATTATTTTATTTATTTTTCCAGAAATAATAAAGCCCGCCAAAGTAATTTTAAACCTTAAACAGGGATCAGTTACTAAAATCGCGCCAAAAACCCCGATTACCCCACCCAAAGGAAAAAAAAAAAAAAATCGTAGCAAAAAAATTGATTCAAAACCCTACCGCACAACAAACACGTAACCTAAGTTGACATCAACGGAACACAAAAACGTTTACATTTAAAAGAGAAGAAAAAGGAAGAGCAAAGATAAGTGGACCTGAAGACCAGCGCGAGAGGAACGAGAGACGGGCTTCTTCTTGTCCTTATCCTTGTTCAATTTCCCCGTAATCAAACCCTTGGCTCCTTTTCCCGACATTTCGAAGCCCTAATTTGAGCTTTCGGAAATGATCAATGAACCGATTTCAAGGCGAGAGACGATGGATCAGACGAGAAGTTGCAGAGACGAAGCGAAATTGAGCTACGAGCTCGATCGAGGAGGGGAGGGGTGGGCCTATGACTCCGTGGGCAGAGGATGGATATTTCTAGAAGATCGCGTGCTATTCCGGAAATGCCCATCATATTTGTTTAGAATTACGCAAAAGAGATCCGACGTGGATTTTGGGTGACCTTTGTGTGTTAAAAAACATTGACAGCGACGCATCTCTCAATCAACTAATCATATCATGCCACGTTATCTACCACAGATTTTTACCTCCGCCTTTTTTGACCGACTTTGCATGGGCCACCCAGCAATTAAATTGAAGTAACAGATCAGGCCCAAATTAAAGTCAATAATTTCCCTGGTCAACAGTCTGGGCTGCTGTTTCAAGAAAGCACTTTTCCCAGTTCGTCGTCTACTCGTGTTGTGTGTCAGCTTTTCGAATGGGCTCTCCTCGTTAAGGGTTACGGGCCCTCACTTCCACTGCTACTTTGAGGTTTCGGTTTGTTTATGTTTCTGCAGGATTTGAAATTTTTGATTAAAATCTAATTAATATGCATAATTAATTGTATTTTTAAAATAAATTTTTAATTTTTAATATATATTTTATTTCACGATCACAATATAAAAACGTATTTTGAAACGAATACGAAATCCTTTCAGCATGCTAATGCTAGGAGTTGGACAAACAAAGGGTAATACAATATGAAACAAAGAAGAAAGGGAGAATTCTAATAAACACAAGCATATAATTAATTAATTATTTCAGAAAACCACTTTAGAAAAATCGACCACTTACAACAGATGCCAAATCAGTCACAAGAGCAAAACCAAAACACATTATGACACTAGTGCTAGTTTACGCATCTGTTTCTAGCCCCTCATCACCACTAGGTTTCTTTTCATCTGTTATGTCCAACCCCACCACTTCTTGGGCTACCTCCGCAGCTGCATCCTTCACTTCGCCACTCGGCCCATTCGCCACCGAAGTTTCGTCCTCGCTGTGATTTGGACTTTGCCATATCCTAATAGTTCCATCTTCAGAACCAGAGGCATAAGATTCACCCCCTGGAGAGAACCGGACACAGTGCACTGGTCCATGGTGACCCTTATTGCAGGCTAGTATATACATAAACACCATAACAACCAGTTACAAATTAGACTTCAAGAACCCAACAAAAAATGAATGGTAACAACACTATAGGAACATTTTCCATACTACCATATGCTTCAAATGCATACTCAGATAATAATAAATAAAATATTTGCAGTTGGAAACCATGCTATACCGATTTCTTCACCAGTGTGAAAATCAAAGACGTGAACCCACATGTCTTCACCTCCAGCAACGAACTTATTACCAAATTTTGGTTCCAGCGAAGCTGATTCCATATTGCAGGGCATGTCATAGCTCTTCACCAACCCAAAGCTGGTTGAAAGGTAAATATGTCATGAGCAGTAGGAAAGTTGAATATGAATGATAGCTACAAGCAACGTTTGATTTCCAGAGTAGCAAACTAAAAAGGTAACATGAAAGTGCAAGTACAGCTATGCAAAACAGAAAATGCTTCCAGAATAACAAAATAAAAGGTTGACATACTGATTTGCATCCCAAAACTTGATAGTGGACCCATCAGCTGTTGTAATATAACGGCAATCCTGGCTCACTTCAGCACTAGTTACCGCTGATTTGGTCTCAAGTGTTCGGACAATATTCCCACTTCTCACATCCCATAACCTGCAACATCAATTCTATGCTTAAAGAATGAAATGTAAAAATAAAGTGCATAATACAAGACAGAAGAGTCTATATTCATGCAAACTGAAGGCCAGAAGTGGGAAGCAAGGCACTTCCACAGAGAGAATCAAGCAAATAAATATCTGCCAATGGCTTTTTTAGTTTATGATCTTTGTACCACTTTCAAGTCTGGCGAACAAATAAAAGGGGGCGAGATTCATTCAGTACTCATACCTCACGCCGCCCATATCAGTGCATGAACTTAATATAGTCTGGTCGCTGTGAAGCCATTCAAGAGTTCTAACTGAACCAGGAGATTTATCAACTTCCCTTGGAGGTGCGTCTGGTCTGTTCAAATCGTATATTCGAATAACCTTTTCAAAACCACCAGTTAGTAAAAAGTGTGTATCCTGCAAAATAATCAAACTTTGATTAAACGTTTTCCATGATCTAATGGGCATCTGAGTGTAAATCTTAGCAATGGCTTCTATTATGAAAGAAACGGGTAATAAAGTTCTAAATAGCTACTTTGAGGCATCAAATTCTCAAACTAATCCCTGAATCCCAGATCACAAGTGTGTGAATGCCATAATGACTTATAAGGATAAGCATTTCTACTAAGAAGCCAACTAGTCATTGTTCCGAAATGGTGGGAGAAAGAGAACACAACTAACTTACAAAAGCATGAAAACAATATTTACTGTTAATACTATTACAACACTAGGGCAGTCAATGCTTAACATATCTACGTATAAACATAGAACTACTACAAGCCAACCCTAGAGGCATTTCATATTGAAACATCAGTGGAAAACTTCATTCACACATCAAAAGGATAAGGAAAAGTATTATCGAGTCACCTCTGAAAAAGCACATGCTCGAACAATGTGCTTATGTTCAAAAGAGTGCAATTCATCCCCAGTTAATGCATCCCATAGTTTCCTGTAATAAGCAACATCAACAAGAAAAACAATCCAGTCAATGTAGGCAAAATTAAGGTACCAACAGTGAAGCTTCAACAAGCTAAGATAATTTTCACAGTGCCATAAGGAGAATTTCATTTTATTTCAGGAGAGAATCAAAACATTACATGAAAAAATATACATGGATAAAGAGAAAAAGAAAAAAAGATGATACTCACGCACTGAAATCAGCAGATGCAGTTGCAGCACGCAGAGCAGGTTTATCTAGACAACTACTCCAAACTGCACCTTTATGCCCTTGAAAGGTTCCAATCCAGTCTCCGGTCTCTCCATTTCTTAACATTGGACTTGAATCTGACAAAAAGGGTACAATGATCACATCATGATTTGAGTAAAAGTTCAATCTGTCAAATGAAGTTTTGAAATTTCTTGAAGCACATATTCAATATATCTTGTAGTAACTCTAGGGCCAGAGCCCAAGCTACTAAGATGAAACTTGACATCTACATCATGGAAGACCTTAAAAAACATTTGTACATTGAACTCAAATTAACAAAATTTCTGTTCAAATGATAGAGAAATGCAAAGGAATTTAATAAGTCACAAAGCCACAGCATTCATTCAATTTTCATCAAATGAAAATAAAGAAATAGAATCCGTTATCAACACTCTCGGCATATAATTATTTTGAGCGAAGAAGCTGAAACATTCTAAAAGGCATCCAAGAAGTAGAGCATTTCACGTAGACAAAAGTCAACTTCCATCCATGTAAAATCAATCGCAGGTTAAAAAAACTTTAAAATCGAGTAGTACTAAAAGTTCGAGCCAATGAAGTATCACTAACAAGTGAATCCATTTACTACATTGCCAATTCACAAATCAAAAAGGATCAACTTTGATCATAAAACAACTCCAAGAATTACAAAAATGGACTTTCTAGAAAAGCAAGTGAAATTCATAATTAGATTCAGGACAAGGCAGCTTCCACGAAGAATATTAAATTTACCCTTGCTAGCACTGATAAGGAAGAACCCATCTGGAGTGATTGGGCTGTAAAATAAATCCACAACTGGACGAGAATGGCCATGGCAAACAAGGGGAGCTGCAGCCTTCTTCTTATCCATTACAAAGGGCCAAAAAAAAAAAAAAGAAAACTCAAAAAAGTACTAATTTCTTTTTTCCCGAATAAAGAAATTTATCAAGGAAAATCACCCAAGTTCTTGATCGCAAACCAAGAACTCAAGGACACCCAGGTAAAATAAGATTAAAAAGAAAACAGTGACAATTGACCCCAAAAAAATACCAACAATTGCCTCCGCAAATCACAAAAACAAAAGATAATTTAAAAAAAGAAAAAAAGGATTTTTGAGTGAGCTACATATAGATTCTGTATATGGGTAATGATTGGCAGCAACAAAAATCAGGTGGGAACCCTAATTGAATGTGTAATTATTTATCTTGTATTCAATGGATCCACACCTCCTAACCCTGTTGTTGAATTTATGTAAAACGGAAGAAATTGAAGAAATGGAAACAGAGATCACATTTATTTTGGAAGGAACCAAAAAAAGAAAAACAAAAATTAAAAAAAAATTACTTTAAAATTCAGACTACATAACTGAGACGTATGTAGGGCTGGGCGCAGGGGAGCTCCAGCGTTAGTTGCCTAATTTTATAGTGTCCAGAAATTCGTGAAAAATTCCCCTTTTTGGGCTATTTGTGGCTTTATTATACTGAGAGTCCTTGCTTTTTTACCAAATTATTGATCGGCATTGTAAAATTGCTATAATTTTGATTTGGCGAGCCTCACAGTTGAGACAAATAATTAGATGGGACTTTTTTTTTTTTTTTGAAAAATATGAGCCTACCTAATTTTATTTCGCGCGACAACAAATTTCATGATAAGCAAGGCTATGTTTCGATTGTGTTGTATTTGAAAATTTTGTATTAGAATGTGTGAAATTTTTTTTGATAATTTTTTTATAAGAAAAAATGATATAAAAAAGTAAATTGGAAGAATTATTTAAAAAAAAATGAGAAAAATTTTAGTGAGAATTTAAATTTTAAATTTTGAAATAAAAAATTATTTAGATATTTTAATTTTGTTATTTAAAAAAATTAATTTTTTATAAATAAAAACACAAACCAAATACAGTTAAAGATTTCACTAGAGCATATGAAAATGTAAAGTTACTATGAAATTAATTGTTACATTAATCATTACATTATAAATAAAACTAAATTAATATATGAGTTTGAGAAAAACAAAGCATTTTTAAGATATCAGATGTTTTACATCAAAATGATATTTTAATCATCAAATTAGATAAACTATTCAAAAAAAAAGAAATGTAAATAGAAAAAACATTAAGAAAGTATTGTCTTGTTTACTAGTTAATAACAAAAGTATGCAGGTATGAATTGCGTCTATATATTTTTTGAAATAGTAATTATTAAATAAAAATATATTTGAAATTATAAAAATATATTAAAAAAAGTAAAAATACAATTTAAAATAGTTAAATATACATTAGACATACCATAATATAAATAACATATGGTGATGGTATTCCTTAAAACATATTAAGATTAGGAGGTAGCGTGAACTAGAGAAGTTTCTGAGGGCAAGGTTTCAATTAGATTAAAATTTCGGGATTCTAGTGTAATTTATTAGTTTTCGTTGGCCAAAGGCAAATCCAAATTAATTTGAGAAATTTATATAAGCAGTCCCTGTTCTCCAACGATGAGTCGGTGACTGAGGAAACATAGCATAACTTGATCAAGACGAAACCCCGTTCTGCTGCTTCTGCAAATCTACTCAAATAGCAACAAAAGCAAATTTTTTTATTTCCTTTTATTTTGTAATAATGGCGACCGTTGCAGTTGAGCATAATTGGCTGGCGGAGAGTACCGATAACGCTCTTGGGCATCGCAATCAACGAGAAGGCGGTGGCGGTGAAGGTGGAGGTGGAGAAGGGTTGAAGCAATACTACCTACAACGTATCAGTGACCTTCAGCTACAAGTCCGCCAAAGTAGCCACAATCTTCAGCGCCTTGAAGCCCAACGCAACCAACTTAACTCCGGAGGTCCTTCATTCACTCCTTTTGTTTTGTTTTTTTTTCCTTCCTTTTCACCAAACCCTGCCCCCAAATAAATAGAAAAATAAATAAATAAGGCAACGTGGAAGCGGAATCAAGTGTTGCATCTTTGAGTTTTGCGGATTCAACTTGTTCTAACATTTAATCTTTATCATTTTAATTTAGCAATATTTTGACCTAAATTGTAGCAAAATTCTATCTTTAATGTTTAATTTTGGACTATATATTGTGTATAGTGTAAATTTGGCTATAGTTGCTCGTAAAGTAGCGTAAAAATTTCATTGTTTATTTTTTTTGTTTTGCTCTGAGGATTGTGTTAAAAGTTCAGTCTTTATGTTTTGCCTTTGGTTCTTTTAGTTTGAACTTCACCCTCAAGTTTCAGATTAATTGTTCCGGATTTTCAGCAGTTATGGTAAGTGAAACTGAAACAAAGAAACAGAAGAGGAAAAGAAAATAAAATAAAACGCACATCAATATCCAAAACATATGACCAAGGTAGCTGGTAGCCGCATGAGGTTTCATGCTATGGCAGCTTTTTGATTTTGCCAAAGATAGATGAAAGAGTGAAACATCTCTTTGTGGCCTGAGCCAACAGTTATTTGGTTATGTTTTATATGATAATATAAAGTGTAGTTGGTCAATTATTTGCTTCTCTTCTGTTCTTGAACTTTTTCATGTTCTGAAAGGTTTTTGTTCATTGTGATTAGTAAGAATGCTCAAGGAAGAGCTACAGCTTCTGCAGGAGCCTGGGTCTTATGTTGGTGAAGTTGTCAAAGTTATGGGAAAATCAAAGGTCTTAGTCAAGGTTAGTGAATTATTTTTGTTCTGCACTAACCAGGATCATTCAATTTTATGGTTGCCCCCAGTTTTTTCTGGTGTTAATAATTTCCCGGGAAATTAGGTTAATGATAAAGGGGGTGAAAATGGTCTAGAACCTGAACTGAAACTCTACAGAAGGTTTTTTAGTTTACCATTTGTAATTCTGTTGTCAAACTGAATTAGTTTCATATTTCTGAGTGCTCAACTTTCATTATGTTCTTTGTGTGATGGTTTCTGTCTATGCCTTCTTATGGCTATTCAACTAATGCCATCATTTGCAATTTGCTGTGAATAATTTCTTGTTCATGTTTGTTAAATTCTTTTAGTATTTACTTTTTGATTTTCTCCCCTTTAGGTTCACCCTGAAGGTAAGTATGTGGTTGACATTGACAAGGTTATAGACATTACGAAGATCACGCCATCAACTCGGGTTGCATTACGGAATGATAGCTATGTGCTTCACTTGATACTGCCCAGCAAAGTTGATCCACTTGTGAACCTAATGAAAGTGGAAAAAGTTCCAGATTCAACTTATGACATGGTTGGTGGTCTAGACCAGCAAATTAAAGAGATAAAAGAGGTGCACTTTTTGGACCCTATTTTTTTTCTCACAATAGACTTGTCTTTGTGTTCTCTTAAATTCTGAAAGTGATTTGTAAAATCATACATGAGGATTAGTCCTTTACATCTTTTAGCATCTCCTGTCTGTCAGATAACATATCAAAATCTGGTCCCTTAAATTTTCAACATTTTTCTCCTGTTTTGAAATCTTTTACAGGTCATTGAACTGCCAATCAAACATCCTGAATTATTTGAAAGTCTTGGAATAGCACAACCAAAGGTGGGATCAATTTAATTAATTTGGTAACCGTTTGCTGTATTTGATGCTTATCTAAATTTGTTTGTATCAATTGTGGAAGGGAGTCTTGCTCTATGGCCCACCTGGAACAGGGAAAACATTACTTGCAAGAGCTGTGGCTCATCATACTGATTGCACCTTCATCAGAGTTTCGGGGTCTGAATTAGTTCAGAAATATATTGGAGAAGGCTCTAGGATGGTTAGAGAACTCTTTGTTATGGCAAGGTAAGTCCTTTGATTTTCATAGACTCTTAATACTGGGTTTTGGTTGGGAATGTCGTGTTATCCCTGCAAGCGATGCTCATGATATTCAACAGGGAGCATGCACCCTCAATCATCTTCATGGATGAAATTGATAGCATAGGATCTACTCGCATGGAATCTGGAACTGGAAATGGGGATAGTGAAGTTCAACGGACTATGCTAGAGCTTCTCAACCAACTTGATGGATTTGAATCCTCAAACAAGATAAAAGTACCATTCAAGTTCTCATAACCTTTCTCTATTCTTTGTATATTTGTTTTCCCATATCTTCACTTGACACTGCAAATTTTTGCTGTGCAAAGTTGTTTGGAACTGATTGAGATGCTCGGTGCAGGTTTTGATGGCAACTAACAGAATTGACATTCTGGACAAAGCACTCCTTAGGCCTGGACGGATTGATCGAAAAATTGAGTTCCCTAATCCCAATGAAGAGGTAATTCTACATATTGTGAAGCGATCCATTTTCATAACTTACGTTCCTGCCTTTTGCTTTTCCTAGCATATATGTTACTTAGATGATGCCTGCATTGTAGATTTTTTCTATTTTTTTATTCATATATTTAGTCTTCCATCTTAAATCTTCCTAAACTACTAGTTTTGCTCCCTGTTTCTGAAGCTTTTTTAATATTGTAAAAACATTTCCAGTCTCGTCTTGTCATCTTGAAGATACACTCAAGAAAGATGAATTTGATGCGTGGGATAGATCTAAGGAAGATTGCTGGAAAAATGAATGGTGCCTCTGGTGCAGAACTGAAGGTATGGCAAATATCATTTTACTTCAGTAGCCGGAAAATCAATGAGTAATCTACTCCACGAGATTTTTGGACCCAAGTTTATGCTTCAGTCATAGGATGCACGAGTTATAGATTTAGCTACTCTTTTCCCTGCTTTCTTGGCAGTCTGTTTGAAAGCCTTGTGATTTTGTTGCTTTCTTGGCAGTCTGTTTGCACCGAAGCTGGGATGTTTGCTTTGCGTGAGAGGAGGGTCCATGTCACTCAAGAGGACTTTGAGATGGCAGTTGGCAAAGTCATGAAGAAGGATGCCGATAAAAACATGTCGCTCAGGAAGCTCTGGAAGTAGTCAGTCATCTAGTAGTAGTGAGCTGGCCATAATCATTAGCATTTTAGAACTGGGTTCTTAAAACGAAAAATCCAAGACGATCGAGCAGCAAAACCAATGTTCATTCTCTCCAGTTGTAATAAATGAGCCCCAGTCCCTTATGTGTATACCTTTACTATTATCAAATAATCCTAGCTGAGACTTTTTCCAGCAGCTCAGGCATAAACTGATACTGGCCCTTGGACCTTTCGGCTTCAAGCCCGCAATGACCCAACCCAATAGGAAATATCTGTTACTTCAGCCGTCCGCCAAGTCAAATTCTTTGCTTTCGGAATTAGATCTGACGTCGTTTTCAGTGGACCAACTGTCAGGATCAAGCCAATGTAACTCGGCCCTGAGCAAACTTCAATGGAGTTCCAGAAAAGAGAATAAGAAAGGGATAAGAAAACAGAAGAAGAGTTCGGGCAGAAGAAGAAAAGATAACAGAAATGAGATAGAAGAGAGAGATCTGATTGATAGAATGGAGAGAACAGAGAAGGTTTACAGAGAGATGAGTACAAAAAGATTAGGAAAGAAAACAGAATCATATCCAATCTACTTAACTTCTGCCTCAAGATTACCTATTAATACTGCAGTTTAGGGCAGTTACTTAACCACTAATCAACTCAGCTAAATTGCAACTAACAAAATGAATAAAACTGAACCATCCAAAAGACTGAAACGGCATCGTTCCACTCCAGGATCCTGACACCAACCTTACGAAAGCATAAAAGCGCAAAAGCAAAAAAGTACTACACTTTGTTGTTGCCACCTGTATGATCTTATCCACTTCCTCAAAATTTTCCCTTTAGCCTTAATCCTTCCCCGCCGCTCCGCTCACAAAACAGGGAAAAAAAAAAAAAAACAGCTTCTTTCTTCGTCGGAAACTGCTAATCATCAATCAATGTCAATGGCCACCACCCCTCTCTCCTATTTCCGTACTTCCCCCCTTTCGTTATCTGCTCCGCTTCTCCCCGATCAAACCACCCGAGAAACAACACGACCAGCCAGAAGGTGACCTCCAGCTGGTGGACCCCACTCTTTGGATGGCCCTCCGATCCCGACTACATTGTTCAGGGCAGTAGCAACGGGAACAGGATGAAGGGTGAAGCGGGTCAGTCTCATTCCGAGAGGGAAATTGGCCGGACCACCAGATCCAAGTTTGGTGTGGGTTGTTTCACTGAAGAAAAGGCTAAGGAGCTACGTAGAAAAACCATGGAGACCGCTGCATTCCATGACATTATGTACCACTCGGCCATAGCTTCTCGGCTGGCATCGGATGTCTCAGGCCTTCAACAAAGCTGAGCTGCGGAAGGTAATGGTGTAAGGGCTTTGAGATCCATTTTGTGCTGCCTGCGCCCCTGCCTTAATTAAATAATTAATCAATTCGTCGACTCGAAGAAACTTTGGAATGATGTAATTTCCTGTTTTAGAAATAATGTTTGATTTGGGGTTGTAGGCTTGTAGCTGTAGCCCCGATTTAGCCGTGGTCAGTTGTCTTCAGGTTGCTGTATCCATCGTTCTATTGTATTATTCGGATTATCAGATGGCTTGTTCTGCTTTTATTTCTTTGCGGGATAGCATCTGCACTTGCACGTTTCTTATGATTGAAATTGAACATGCGTTTTCAACGAACATTTGTATTATAATCCCATTGCTTCAATGCGCAATTCAATCTCTTTGAATGACATGGGGGCTTGTGGTTTGGTTGGATGAACAATTTATGAGATTGAGTGACTTGGGAACGTTCAAAAATCAGAAGGTTAATGTCACTAGTGCATGGTTTTAGAGCTATTTGAGCTGAAGAACTACACACATCTATAACTCCAAATAACGAAACTACATGGACCACGACCCTTTGATTACAGATTTGTTCTATTTTATTAGCTCAATTCACAATTATTGAACCATTGCATGATCCGCCTTTCAATTACAAGGCCTGTTCCGCTTGACCTCACCGTCCACATAATGGAGCAGATGAGGACACTCTAATCAAAGTCGGGATTGAAGGAATTGAGCGATTTATCCGGGAACTAATCAGGGCTCTTCTGTTCAAAGTCATAAGCTCGGTTACTTGGCGCTGCAATTTTGACTAACTTACCGGCATAGCCGCATAGGAGCAACTAGTGGAGTATCTGTGTGAACTTGTTTTAAAAATTTCCACAGGCATTAATCTAGAATTAGATTCTGCACCAGTATTTGCTAAGACAACTTCTGTATGCATGTACTTGACTATTGGCTTTAACTTATTACTTTATTGGCTGTTGCATACACATGGCTATCAATTTGCTGAGGGAAACATGCATGCCAGCCAACTTCAAGGAGAGGGACAGATAAATACTGTGGTTTTCGAAATTGCTAATTTAGAAAGGGATAATTCCAAACACCAAATACTGTAAACCCCAACTTTTTGGTTGCCTAATAATTTGCAAATATATAGGTTTTTGTGCAGGATTTTGCACTTGGGTATGAGTTTCTACTCTTATAAAACGACTAATTTCAGAATCATATATGCTGGAAGATGCTAACTATTCTTAATGATTTGAACAACATTTCCCTATTAGAAAGACATTATATGTAATTAAGTCTTCTGTGGCCTCATGCTTGAAAAGTAAAATCTATTGTGTCCTGAAAACGTTTTGTGGAAATTAAATAAAGCTTTCCTATGTGGTTTTTACCAAATATTTGTTGTTTTGCATTCCATGCTACAATCTTTGCGGTGCATTTAGCATTAAACTGATCACCTGTCTATATTTCAATGCAAATGAACACAGAATTAGAAATCAGGCTGTATGTAATTTGGATATCACCTGGAAAAAACTTGCCGGTGGCATGATTGTGACACCTGCACCAGTTGGAGCGAATTTTGTTTGTAGTGAGAGAACTGAAACCCTGCATCATTTGTTTAATTTTGTTGGTTAACTACTACATGCCAAACCGACAGTTAAAATTTGACCCAAATGAAACCTCATATTTTCTCCCTGCATAAATATGTCACGAAACTTTTGCAATTTCCATACGCATGATCATCTGCTTTAGCAATTCCACTATTTCTGATCTCTGCGTCTTCTCACCTCTCAAATTATGAATAGCATAAGTGTGATATTTGTGCTGCTTTGCACCACCTTGCCAGTGGCATTATCTTTAGTTGATGGTAAGCTTTCAAAATTCATGTTAATTTGCTTGAGTTTACCTGCAACAGGCAATAAGTGATTGCATTTTGACAATGTAGTGGAGTATAAAGTACAATTTGATTAGTAGATGTACAAAGGTGTTCAAGCCTGCTTGATCTGTTAAGAGTGGCTCGTTTGCATGCATGGTTTGCACTTGAAACATAAAGCAATCGCACCCCCTTCATTGTACTAGTTTTTTATCCATGTATTTTAACTGATTCATGATGTTCTTGATGAGTTCCAGGATTATTGCCTAATGGTGATTTCAAGCAAGGCCCAAAGCCATGGCAACTGAAAGGCAGACGGGTATTGGATCCCCACGCTGTACCAAACTGGGAAATTACAGGGTACGTGGAATATATAAAGTCGGGGCAGAAACAAGGTGACATGGTGCTACCAGTGCCAAAGGGGCAGTTTGCTCTCAGGCTTGGAAATGAAGCATCAATAATGACTACAATTCAAATCACCAAAGGACTGTTTTATTCTCTTACCTTTGGTATTGCCCGAACCTGCGCTCAAGAGGAGCGATTGAACCTCTCTGTGATACCAAATTCAGAGCCAGAGGATTGGGCAATGTTGCCAATGCAGACGATGTACGGTAGCGATGGATGGGACTCATTTTCATGGGGATTTTTGGCAGAGGCTAATGAAGTTAATGTAACCTTTCATCATCCACAAATGGATAAGTACCACCCAGGTTGCGGTCCGATAATCGATTCAGTAGCTCTCAAGGGTTTCCTTCCAGATGAAAAAACAGGAGGTACTGTACTAGACATGGAAAATGACAAATCAAACTCAAAATTTTTAATTGGTACTATATTTTTAGTAAATTAAATATTTCATAGCTGCTTTGATCAATCTGTTTCCTCTATATCAAGCTTAGTCATTAAAAAACTAAAATATTCAAGTGATATTGTGTTTTGGTTTTTAACCTTGAAAAATGTTCCATGACCTTAATGCAGAGATATTGAAGAATGGAAACTTTGAAGAAGGTCCATACGTACTCCCTAACACAGCTTGTGGTGTCCTAGTACCATCCAACATTGAAGATGATCACTCTCCATTGGTGGGATGGGTGGTTGAGTCCCTCAAAGCAGTAAGATACATTGATTCTGATCATTTTGCCGTGCCAGAGGGCAAAAGAGCAGTTGAACTTGTTGCTGGAAGAGAAAGTGCAATTGTACAAATTGTCAGAACTGTACCTAACATGCTCTATGATCTTGTATTCTTTGTGGGAGATGCCAGGAACTTGTGCGAAGGATCAATGCTACTAGAAGTTTCTGCTGGCACATCCACATTTAATGTTCCTTATGAATCTCAGGGCAAAGGTGAATCCAAACTTGTCAAACTACGATTCAAAGCAGTGTCAGCCCACTCGAGGATCAGGTTCTTGAGCTCATATTATCACATGAAATCTGATGTTTCCGGCTCCTTGTGTGGTCCTGTGGTGGATGATGTGAGATTATTCATTGTTCCACATGCATGATCAGATAGTTAACCATAGAAAACAACCAACTTTGCATGTTTAATTTCCCCATTGTAGCTGAAACCAAAAACGGCCACAAGATCAAACAAATATTTGAGATTCAGAATTCTTTGTTTGGTCAAAACACAGAAGTGTTACCTTGCCCTGATTTGGAATCCCTATAGTCCCTTCATTAAGAATGTAGTAGGGAGCAATAAACTTTCAAATTAAGAACAATGTTTATCATTCTCTACTTACTATGTATGGAATTTCTTTTTATTCTCTATTCATCAGCAAATTTGGTGCTTTTCCAGTTTCAGATTCACCATTCCATTCCCAATCATCATCATGTTGCACTTGCACAATATACACCTTTTTTGCCCAAATGACAACATTTGATCAACTCTAATCCAATGAAAGTCTAACTCGGCTGTGTAAGGGATTAGATTATTATATCGTAAATGTAATATTCAAATCAAAATCAACCCCAACATAAAACATCAAAGTCTGGTGTTGCCAACTTGGTTGCAGCAGAATAGACTAGAAATATGCTAAAAATGTTGTGAACCACAGAATGAATATACAAAGGAGGAGTTGAATGGGCAGCTTATGAGTATAATATTAAGGAGTAATAGCTTAACTGCCACCTTATACCGTGTCGATTGATTTGATTCACTTATTGCACATGTCCAAAATTATTGCCGATCGAATATATAAGAAAGCGAGGGGGAGAGAGAGGAAAAGCGCTAATTCTCATGCTAATTAAATACGAGATCAGAGTGATAATGGCAAAAAATTCTCAATCAAAAGCTTTAGGTGCACATGGGGTTGCCCTGTATCAGACCTTGGATGTTCCCATTTCCCAACTCCCTCCACTCATCATGATTCTGCTGTCCTTGACCTTAAACTTTAGGACACATAACCTCAACCTCAGGACAATGACTGAATTAGTAGCACTATTCAAGGTTCCTTTAAAGGACAAGATTTATTGGAGTTCAAGTGCCATTAATTTCCCAGAACCTACACCCAAACATTAACTATGTATTAACTGTACCAAAGCCATGTGGCTGTGTCCTGGACATGGTTAAGTTCAATGAGTGATTGGAATTTGTTTACCCTGCAATTATAGATGAATGAAAGGCATAACACGAATGCAAATGCGTGCATTTATTGGCCAAGAAATCATAAATCTGATCTCTTTTTTCAATTTACATTTAAAGAGTTCTTACGTATTTTCACGTCTTTGAGAATTCAAAAAATGGATCAATTCATTTTCTTAAAATAACATACAAGATTCGTCATTCCAAAAAGTATAATGATAATCCCACTAATAATTGCTTTATTTATAAATTTCATAGTAATAGAAATAAATTTTTTACTAAAACAGAATTTGGAAGGAGAAGATATTGTATTTAACTATCCTACTAAGTAGGATAGTGCAATATGAGTAATTTATGGGTAAAAAAATAATTTTTTTTAGACAAATATGCACAAATTAGGAAGCTATGCTTATCTATTTTAATTTTAATTGGCTTGCAGCAGAAAAATTAAGGATGCAACACATGCACACAATATTTATTTAGTCGTGAGAAAAAAAAAATGTATGAATGATTTAGTTAAAGTGTATGTAATTAGTCCAATGGCATTTGTGGCAAAATTGAATGACTTATAACATTCGGTGAGAAAATAGGTATAGCACAAGATAGTGCAAGTAAAAAGAATTAGAGGGACAATTTATTTACATATAAAAAATAAAAAAATAAAAATTTATATGAATAGTTTATTTCACTAAAAATAGATAGATATAGAACAAATGTATAAAACTATCAACCTCCATTAGTTACTTCTTAATTAGTCAAGAATTGATAGGCTATCAAGCTTTTTTTTTGTAACGATATAGGAGTAGAAATATTTGAGCCCATTAGACTTTGGTAAACGTGGTAAATAAAATGAATGACTTGTATAATTAAATGTAGGGTGTTTTAGTAGTTAAATTAATGGATTGTTTTCTACCCACACCAGATATACCTGCCTCGTCAATTATATTTTTTTTTTTTAAATTTCAGATACGATATTAAAGGGCAATTAATTTGATGAATCCCATAGATTATGGCAATTATGCTTCCTTTAAATCCCCAAAAAAAACCATAAACTAACATGGCTAAAATCCATACCAACCAGCCAAGAATCTCAGGCTAATGCCATCATCCCAACACAGAAAACATAAAAGTGATATAAAAAAGACAGGCCATGTTGTTGTTCAGGTTCCATGATTTTCATTTTAGTATCTTGTCTTCTCACTTCTGGCCGGATGGCATGGCATTGGGCACATGCAGAGTTCCTTTAATTATTGTTTGCATTGTTGGGGTGGGGTGTCGTAAAATCTAGCCCACTGCATGGGAATGTGCCAATATTTTTATAGTATTCTCTTTTATTCAAGGAGAGAAAAACGAATAAAATCATTTGGTTGGTGGCAATAGTCGTGACTGGCCACAGAAATTATGGGCTTGCTTAGAAAACTGAAGTGTATATAAACCCCCGTATTAGCTCCAAGATTGTGAACCAAATTTACATTTCTCTCTTCTGCATATCTTCATTTGATCTCTCCTACGTTAAACATGAAGACAGTAAACATAACATGGGTGCTGCTTTTCGCAAGCTTTTATGTCGGTTTATCTAACCCAAACAATGGTAAGATTTCCAAATCCTCCTTGTAGTAATACGTTTTCCATTTACATCATTCTATATGCAAGCATTCAACGCATACAGATTCATGCATCATTTCATGTTAATGCAAAACGTTGTCCATTGATTTTATGTTATGCTTCCATGTTTAGATGTATTCGATCGGTTGTTAAAATGATTCATGCTTAATCTCTTGAGTTTAGTTGAGTGATTGATACATAAGAATGTGTGATGGATCTAGTTCTCTTATGTCAATTAATTACATTACAGATTGTTTGATCTGTGAGTTAATGAACCATTGCATGTGTTGCTTGTCATGAGTCTCGACAACAAATAACCAAGAAAAATCCACATTGGTGGTAGTGAATAGAATATTCAGGTGTATACCGATTGCATTTTCATATGTATTTTATATTTTTTAAAATAATAATTGTGAAATAAAAAATATATTAAAAAATATAAAAATACATTTTAAAATACTATTTAGACGTGTTCTTACTATATCATCGATTATCTTCCACTAACCATTTCCTTCCAATTTTAGCCATTTGCATTCTACGAAAAAAGAATTTTATAAGAGCATCTCAATATATTTATTTCTCTGCCAAAAGCTGATATAAATTTGTGTTTTAGTGACTAACATGATGTTCACGTATTTCACTCTGGAATTTCAGGGCTTTTGCCTAATGGCAACTTTGAGATAGGTCCAAAACCATGGCAAATGAAGGGGACAAAAGTAATAGATTCCCACGCAATACCATACTGGGAAATATCAGGTTTCGTAGAGTACATAAAATCCGGTAAAAAACAAGGGGACATGCTCCTTGTTGTCCCCGAAGGAGATTATGCAGTGAGGCTCGGGGATGAAGCATCAATCAAGACCAAAGTTAAGGTTCACAGTGGTTGGTTCTATTCAATTTCCTTCACTGCTGCCAGAACCTGCGCACAAGAGGAGGTGCTAAACATGTCGGTTTCACCCAACAAAGAGCCCAAAGATTGGGGAATGCTTCCGATGCAGACCATGTACAGCAGTGATGGATGGGATA
The DNA here is from genome assembly GCA_020080225.1 of Gynochthodes officinalis. Classification (NCBI taxonomy): domain Eukaryota; kingdom Viridiplantae; phylum Streptophyta; class Magnoliopsida; order Gentianales; family Rubiaceae; genus Gynochthodes; species Gynochthodes officinalis. The sequence goes on along the minus strand of CM034625.1, from coordinate 10,729,421 downwards.
CTTATTCCTGGGGATTTTTAGCCCAGTCTAATCAAATTGAAATTTCCATCCATAATCCAGGAAGAGAGAAAGACCCTGCTTGTGGCCCGTTAATTGACTCAGTTGCTCTCAAGGCCCTGCGTCGACCCTTAAGGACTAGAGGTATTCATCCTTCTCTAACTATGATCCTAAAAAGGCATATAAAGGCTAGAACATTTATAACATTTTTTCTTAAATTAAATTAACGCAGGAAGTCTGTTGAAAAATGGGAATTTTGAAGAAGGCCCGTATATATTCCCCAACACAACCAATGGTGTCCTAATTCCTCCAAACATCGAGGATGATCACTCCCCATTGCTCGGGTGGATGATCGAATCCGCCAAGGCCGTGAAATACATAGATTCGGACCATTTCTCGGTGGCGGAGGGAAAACGAGCTGTAGAACTGCTGGCCGGAAGAGAAAGCGTGATTGCGCAGGTTGTCAGGACAGTTCCAGGCTTGTGGTACGACCTGGTTTTTACAGTTGGGGATGCCAAAGATTCCTGCGAAGGGCCAATGTTACTCGAGGCATTTGCCGGGACAGTAACTCTTGAAGTGCCTTATAATTCTTTGGGCAAAGGCGGATTCATAAGGGCCAAGCATCGATTTAAAGCAGTTTCGACACGCTCAAGAGTCAGATTTTTGAGCATGTATTATCACATGAAGAGTGATAATTCTGGAGCTTTATGCGGCCCGGTGATTGATGATGTTAAGTTGTTTAGTGTTCGTAGTCTACGAGTGTGATTGTACAACATAGAACGAATCGATTGTTTACAGATTTTTACATCCTCATCATCAGAATACCATTTTTCATGGGATGAAAATTCATGCGACCATAGTAAAACAAGAGTTTTCTTTGCTTTTTTGGTCTAATAAATTACAAATGCTTTAGCCTGCAACATCCCCCCAAGTAATACTAACATTGATAGTAACAAATAAAAGGGCAACAACCCTTGAATTCTGAAGGGCATATTTCCATAAATAATGCAGTTTCTAATCATTCTTGAGTTGCTACGAAATATATTTTTACGCTTTTTAAAATATTAATATATTTTTAATATTATAATTATTATATTAAAAAGCGTAAAAACGTTTCTTGAAATGTAATATTCATTCACCCAAAAAAATTCCATGGGCAGGCTTGATAGTTGATACTAATCTTTAATCCCATTAGCATAATTTTATGCCCATTTCTTAGTTCAGAGAGTTGGGCTTTTGTAACAGAACCGGTGTAATATAGTCTTTTTCTATTTGGTGGATTAGTTAATTTTAGTCCCCTGTTATGGATATAGTCTGATCAATGCTGTTGCATCTATTTCTAATTCATACGACTTTAGGAGCTCATCTACTACTCAATTTGGCCCAAGTTTCTTCTAGAGCTAATTTCTATAACAAAGCCCAAGTTATTTCTCCTCTTTCAGACTTCTACAATCCCATTAGAGCCCAAACACGCTGCCCGTATGGGTTCAATACCCTGGACCATGGAACGCCTACCCAATGTGAACTTGAGCTGACTCAGATATTGAACCTTTATTTGTACATTTGGTAAAATGAGTTGTACCTTTAATCCAAACCCAACGCATACTATTGCTAGCTAGCCAGCCAGGGGATATTCATTGGCACAAAACTCCATAACCAACCTACAAAGTCTCCTAGCTAAAAGCCATTGAAGAATATTCAGGATAAAAAGCACTTGGCACATTCAGTGGGAATGGAGATGAGAATGTCCACTCATCCCACTTGGCCTGCCCAAACTAGGAAAACTTCCAAAAGGTACTTGAAATAGTCTCAACGTTGGAATATTTTGTTTGAAACTAAGGTCACGAAATGCTCATGTTAGATGGACCAGAAGAACGCGACTGATTTTCTGCCTTCCTTGACCCCAGAAGCAAAAGAATTGGATAATAGATAGCTAGATTATGACTTAAGGGACCAAACACAAAAACATGGGCTGCAGGAAAGGAGTCTGAACTCTGCATGCGATGAACAAAAACGACGATTTACGTGAGACAAATGTAAAGTGAAAGAAATATGGATTAGATTCTTGACTCATTATTAGTGCAAGAATAGTGGCCCGGCCATTACTTTAATACATTAGGAAATGGGATTCCATTGTTTGTTGAGCCATAAACACTTTGGGCATGGTCTTCAATGGAGAGACATAAGTTATCCAATCCATGATGGTTTAAAAGAGACAAAACATTTATGCAGAGGCATCATGGGGTTTGTTAAAATCTTTTGCGTGGAAATTAGTAAAAAGTTATTGTAGTTGGTGGAATGTAGCCATATAATATTTGGGATTTCATTCTTTGAACTTCAAAAAAGGTGTTTAAGAGAATCCCCCAAGAATTACGATGGGAAAAGTGGTATGGATAACTTGTAACAACATGATTGCAAAAGCTCTGTGATATGTGGTCGGCGCTAATCCTGTTCCCGCTTTTATATAAGCTTACTAATGATTTTGCTTTGTCCAAAACCATACTTGTCCTCATCATCATCCTCATCCTCATCTTTTGTTAATTTACTAGCAAATCCAAGTTAAGAGTGCTTTGTGTGGGAGTTAAACTCAGATTTGCCCCATGTGACGCTTTAATCTGGCTTTGTCGTACCATGGTAAGATGATTAAGTTGATGACCCTGTTGCCATGTGTAGATTTCTAATCTTTCTCGTATGATTGAAGTACAAATGTGGGCTATCAACCGTTAATTAGTTAGGATTATGGTATGATGACAAATGCGGGATTGTTACAAGAAAACATAAAAGATTCGAAAATTCGAAGTTGTTGTGCTGAGTACAATGAATGAACATTGAATAAGTGTAGAAACGAAAAGTACGTACCAACAAAAACCTTTACATTCCATTGCACCTTACATATTCTTGTCATCTCAATATATTATATATAATTCGAGTTCGCAAGATGCATGGATACACATAATACATATAGCATTAACTTTGGAGAAGACATCAAGACAAGAAAAACAAAAATATCTGTGCCATTGACAAACAAAGCCGATACTTGGCATGCATGTAATGCACCAATTCTTCCTTCCACACAAAAAAAAGAAATCCAACAAAATGATGATTAAAATCAAAGCGTGATTATCCTGTCATTTCCAAGTGCTGTTTTTATCGTCTTTATGAGATGGGATGTGGGGTATGGACATGAAATGTGATCAATCCGCTAGGACTCCATAAGTCCATTAGTCCAAAAAGTTAGAAAAGATGTCAACTCTAGGAACATGATATTACAGTAAGTTTGTATAATTTTGTAGGATGATATAGTGATACACATAGGTCCAATTTGGTTAAAGAACTCTTTTTGTCGTACGTTCCCATTCTACTTTCCCAAGATAATTCGAGGAAGGATGCTTTTGATGCAAATCATTTTCTCATTCATATTAGGCATTGACATTTCATTCATACATCTTGAACCATGGCAAGTAGCAAGCCAGTTGTTTTTGCCATGAAACACGCTTGATGTGCCCTATCGTAGTAGGAAATTAATGGCTACTTGTCTTTATCATGGACTTGTATCTGCACAATATGACCTATTGATACAGTTCAATGCAACAACCTAGAAAAAATTCTCTATCACAAGGTCTTCTATAGTACAAAAATTCCCTATCCTAACGTTTCTATGTCACATGTTAAAGAAAGCTGTGCAGCACCTTCTCCTCCGTTCTAATCCGGAAGAAAAAGAAAAATCCAATTACAATCTTAAAAAGTTGATGAATGTGATCATCCAATGAAAGAATTACATTACTCGTATTCTAAATTTAGCCGGCAAAATTGAGTCTCCTAATATTTCTCATTTATCGTTAAAAGTACTTTGAAATTGCATCATCAATAGTATTTTTTACGACAAAGAAAAATACCAATAACAAATAATTACCAATATCCATTTTATATTTGTAATTTTATTTTAAATATGATCCTATGATACAAACTCTCACTGATAATCAACTTGTTGCTATGGATCATATTGATAAGTAGACTTGCCTAGGAATTTTTGGTAGTATATATGCAATATGGATTCAACATTAATTTCATCTAGTGCTATAACCATGTAATGTACGTCCCAATGTCACAATTTCATCTGGGATTACTTCAAAATGAATTAGAATTAGAATTAGAATTAGAAAGAAAAAAGACGTAGGAGATAAGGATGGTCATCAAAATAAAAGATTTTAGTTTACAGAAAAGGAGGAAGCTCCGAGGTGCATGACACTACGACAGCATTTTTCGTGGGTAAACGACGCAGCTTTTGCGGGCGACTGTGTCCCACCGAGCCGCCTTGCCCGAGAAACTTCAGTCGGGCATCCAAAAAAACGGGAAATTTTTCTTCGAGAAAGGATTTTTTTCTTAATGAGCACGCTTATAGATTTTCATCAAAAACAAGACGTCAGAATAATAGTAAAATAATAGTCATTCATGATGCCAGAGAATCACGCCTTTGACTGAGAATTTTCCCATCCTTATTACTCATTGATTGCTTGCTGGAATAAATTTTGGTCTAAATCCAACATTTGCTGGCATTAAAATCTACAAATTTGTATAATTTCTTCTGGAAGAATCATATATAAAATGATGGGTCGCTCAAAATTTGATGCGTGCATTTATTATGTTTATGAAATATTTTTTCGCTCTAAACTAAAAATCGAGCCTTTTGGTAGTTAAGATTATAGTAAAATTATAATGAGGAAAAGAGAGGGAGGGAGAGAGAGAGAGAAATAGAGGGAAAAAATGCATTAAATCATGCAACCCACTACAGCTGCCAAGGTGAATATTAATGAGCAAGAAATCCATGCTTTCAAACTCCTTTAAAAGCACATGCAAATAGGCAATCACTGCTGAAGAGTCCCTTTGATGGACAGTGAAGATGGTACGTTGCATGACAATCTTTTGGAGCCAGGAACGGAAACGTGATGGGTTTTTTCTGATTGAGGAATATTCTGAGACTAAATGGCGTTGAATTAATGAGTGGTCGATCACCTGATATGGTCAGTTTAAACAGAGCCCAACACACTTTAGATCATTAGAATTAAAGATTTTTGTTTTCTTTGTGTAGGATGATGAAAGGAGGTAGGATCATAAAAGCTCAAAAATATCTCAACGTGGTTGGAGTTTTCAACTTCACGATTTCTCCCCATTTGTCGTAATTGCTTTGCAGTTATGCAAAGCACTAAGCTAGCATCTTCCTTAGCCAGCTCATAATTAACCACTGAGAAATTGAAACTGAGGTGTTTTGAGAAAATTTTGATTAAAGACCATGAAACTCAGTGCAATGCAGTTGAGTCGCCAACTTGATTCGGAATGTGTTTTACTAACTTGATTTGGAATGTGCTTTACCTCGTATTAGTGCTGCAAAATAAACATTGAGTGATGAATTTGGAGTTTTATTTTCGAAAGACCATTCTTAGCATTAATAGTAGGAGAAAGTATATGAGAGTGTTTTATATTTCTACCGTGTATTTATAAAGTTATTTGAGTCGGTGTTGAGCGGTCGTAATAATCTCATTAGTTCTCAAATTTTAAAGAGTATAGTGACCATATGGTCCAAGAGTGTAATCATTTAGTAAAATTCATACTTAGAGACTGAGGTCTCACTCCATAGTGAATGCTATATCTTTTTGTCGGTTATAATATAATATTATAATATGTCACTTATCAATGATATGACAAGATTTAAATTTCACGAATAAATAATATTATAAACTTTTAAAATTTCTATTAAAACACGACAATATATATATTATTATAATATATCACTTATCAATGATATGACAAGATTTAAATTTCATGAATAAATAATATTATAATCTTTTGAAATTTCTATTAAAACACGACAATATATATATATATTTCACTATTTTTGTGCACACTAATGTAGAGAAGTTTTATGGTCTTAAATGAAAACTTGAATTCGTTCTTCATGACAATGATTTTATACAATAACTTTTTTTAAAGAAAATTATTAGAGAGGACCATTGAGAACCAAATGGCCCCTTATGCTTTGGTTGCATTAAGACAAGATTAGGAGAAGAGAGTTAGGGTGGGCACCTATGGTTTGGGGACAACCAATGCATATGCCCCTCCTAAGAGAGCAAAAGGGAGTAATAGAATAGACATGCCTTGCCTTGTTTCCATGTGCAACAAATTGAATTGCAACCTTCCAAAACACCAACAGACCAACTCCCAGTGTGCCCTCTTTTCCAGAACAGAACCCCAAGTATCGCATCAGTACTGCTCCAACCGTATGCTATATTTTTGGTATATCTGTCAAATTCTTCATTGAATAAAGATAATGCCCTCATTTCATCTAACTTGCAAAAAAAAAAAAAAAATTGTCAAATCGACTGTTCTTTCATCTACAAACATTAAAATTGAACACGATTTTATCTAGGCACGTACCTTTGATAATACAAGACCAGATCAAAAAGTTCAATTTGGACGTTGCAATGATGACTCTGTTTTAATCGTACTAGTTGAACCCAGCAAGAATAATAGCTATAACATGAAAAAGTTTCTTATCCATCCCTCTTTTCCAATGTGTGTGTTTTTCTTTTTTTAGCTCCCACACTCGATAAATATTCAGAGTTTTCCCATTAATGTGGTACCATAATTGCATTCTCATTTTACATTTTTATATTATCAAAATAACTTTTATCTTATAATTTTTACCTCGTAAATGTAAAAATATAATATGAAAATGCATTCTCTTGGCATTGGGAATATTAATCTTGAAAATCTTGTGCTAATTTCTTGCTGAAAAATACGATTCTAATACGGTAGGAATAATTTTGAAGGCTTGATAGAAAAATTTTCAAAAAAATTTGAAGGCAAATTGCAATGTAGGAGTACTTCACCCATGCAAAGAGACATAAAATTGACGTCATTAATAATTTGGAATGGTGGGGTGCAGGTCAAGTTAGGTTTCAAGTCATTATTATTTGATGACCCCTAGACGAAAGTGATTGAAAGGCAACCTTACATTATTTTATTAAAATTTATGCTTACTATAAACTCAAATTAATACTCCAACTGCTCTAATTTTCGTTTTCCAAAATATAGATAACTATCACACAAAATCATTAATTATTAGTGGCAAAATGACTAAAACGTGGAGGGAGAATGGAAAGATTTAATAATTTTGAAGATAAATTATTAAAAATATTTAAATTATCTAAATTTAAATGAATTTTAATTAAAAAAATAATGGCCAAATACGATCATTTTAAGAAAAAAAAAATTGAGTATTAATTTCATTATATTGTTGATCTTATACCAAATCTCATTAATTGAATCACTTTTTTGAAAAATACAATATATATTTAAATTATATAAGTAAACAAATATATTCATTGATAAGGAAAAGAAAAAAAAAATGTGAATGAGAATTGAATTAATCATAAAATAAAATTTTGAACTGCGACTAATGATAAAGTTTTAATTGTTTTCACTATTATATTAGTGGTAAAATGACCATTTGAATTGATTTATATATAATTTAACCAATTAATTTTACTTTCTATATACATGATCTCTTACCACTCATGTGACATTTTTTACCATTTAGTCTTTTGTATTGAATGTAAAACTATTCTGAATTAGCTCCAATTATTCTATAACAGATATATATTTGTATTTTATATTTCAGGGATAAGCATATTTGGCATAGAGCTATTAATAATTATACTAATTTGCAGCCTTTTAAGAAAATAAAAAACCCTTTTTTTTATTATCTAGGACTGGCTCTCATTTTTGTCTCGCTTGCATCTTCAATAGCCACGCATGTTCAAGTCATATGTTTGTGTGGGATAAACTAACCTCACTAAACTAGAAGCTAATCTTGATGCAAGACTTCAAATGCGATATTTACAATACTAAAACAAACCAAAAATTTTATCCAAATGGCAAAAAGGGAACCGAAAAATTAAAATGGATCATTCACGTTTAATAAATAAAAGAGTAAATAGATTCGTTCGTTTTCTTAATTTAGAACATTAATTTGATTTCGTCTTTCATGTTTAAAAATTTTCAATTTGATTTTTTAACTTGAAAATTTGGATTCAATTGGTCATTCTAATAGAATCAAGTTAAATAAGACTTAATGCATTCAATCGTTAAATTACACAATTTATAAATGTTTTATTGAAGTTATTTATCTAATTATTAAAATCACTTTAATTTTTATATTTTGCAATTTAGATAGTTAAGGGGAAATTTTATCTATACATAATATATTTTTGATAACAAATAAAAATTGGTGTACATTGTGAAAGTTACAAAATTGGACATGATAAAATGCGAAATAAAACTTTTGGAGAGCATTTGAAAAAGAATAATAGTTTAGAATAGTTGTTTATAATTTACTTTTTTTTTTTATTGTACTTTGTTCTATTACTCCTTACCTAACTATATATATATATATATATAAAAGTTACGTGATTGAATATATTAGATCCCATTTGGTTTGATTCCAATTGAAATTGAAATTATAAGTTCAAAGATTAAATTAAGATTTTTTTCCAACATAAAAAACCAAATCAAAGTAAAGTCCAAGTTAAAATGACAAATTACGCTATTTACTCTAAATAAAATTAATGCAACATATTTACAATTTTCAACACAAACAGAAATTAATTGAAGAACAAATTATGCTATTTACTCTAAATAAAATTAGTGCAAGATATTCACAATTTTCTACACAAACAGTACAAAAAACATTAAAATTAATCCTGATGTATTTGAGGATATAAAAAGATCCTCTTTTTCTTATTAAAAAAAAAAAAAACACAATTTTCACCATTATCAATTAAACAAATTCCCGTTATTTCATTTTCCCGTTTCTCCCCCTCAGTTCTTGGATAAGGACACCTCGAATAAGTTGACCCTTAAGACTTTCGTATGTATGAGCTTTTCCTCATTGCTTGCCTGTCTCACTTATATAAACATATAGCACCCAGGAATCACCCTCATCTTCCTCCATCTCTCTGAGTCATCAATCTCTCATCATACAAAAAACCTTTTTTTTTTTTTTCTTTTGGCAAAGGTTTATTATAAACATGGATGAAAATTTATACTGGTTTTGGATCTTCATCTCATATTTTTCAGTGATATTTGTGTACAAAGTTTTGTTTCATTATTGGTGGATACCAAGAAGAATTGAACAGCACTTCTTGGTACAAGGAATCAAAGGGCCTAAGTATCAGTTCTTCCTAGGAAACTTAAAGGAGCTTGCAAGTTTGATGTCCAGGGCTTCATCTCAACCCATGCCTCTCTCCCACAATATTCTTCCCAGAGTTCTTACCTTCTACCATCATTGGAGGAAAATACATGGTGCGTATCCATAGTTTTTCTGTTTCATTAACTGATCCACCCACTTCTGTTTCTTGAGATGTGTTTTTTTTTCCCATTTCAGCCTCCTCAATGTCATGTTTTTCACATTCCCTTTCTATACCTGTGGGATACTGTCTAGTTCAGAAGCGAGAGAAATGAAGTACTCATGATTTTTGTTGGTTAAGAAAATGGTTTTTACATAAAGTTCTGAGACTTCTCCTGTAATAACGCAGTATTATGTTTCAAAAAGCCCATCTGCAGTTTTAATTTCTCGTTCTTTGTGCAAGACGCCTTCGTTATCATGTAGTGTATCCCTCTTCTGAGACGCGTGTGTGTTATTTCTATATATATATGCAGTATCGAATTAAATAAAAATTTATGAATCTACTCATTGAAAAGGCTTTAAAATCGAATTTTTCAATTATTTTGATGAATACAATGGTTGTCATTGTTGAAGACGAAGTTTGACACAAACCCTGAAGTGTTCTGTCCATGAGATCATTTTTTTCTTCTGCTTTTTAGTCGTGCCATTTTCTTCAATTTAGAGTGTGTATATCAATGAATATATAGCTGTGCTATGATTGCAGGCGCAACATTTCTTGTCTGGTTCGGACACACCCCTCGTCTTACCATTGCTGATCCTATCCTTATCAAACACATTTTCATAACAAAGTCGGACTATTTTGAGAAAAATGAGTCGCCCCCTCTTGTTAAAAAGCTTGAAGGTGATGGCCTATTGAGTCTCAAAGGAGAAAAATGGGCTCACCATAGAAAGGTTATTTCACCAACTTTCCACCAACAAAATCTCAAGGTTAGTTCTTTAGCAAAGCTTCACAAAATTTCTCTTACCGTTCACATATATATAACAAAGTACGGAATATTTTTTTCCTTATTATTTGGCTGCAATTTGCACGTGTAGCTAATGATACCCATGATGGAGGATAGTATGGGGAAGATGTTGAAGCAATGGTCCAAAATGTCATCAAATGATGATGGCAAAGTGGAAATTGAGGTCTCAGAATGGTTCCAAAGCTTAGCCGAAGATGTCATCACTCGAACCGCCTTCGGAAGCAGTTATGAAGATGGAAGGGCAATTTACCAGCTTCAAGCTCAACAAATGGTCTATGCAACCGAAGCTTATCAGAAAGTTTTCATTCCAGGGTACAGGTAGTCAACTAAGCAGCCAAATTTGATGAGCATAATCGTAGACAATTTCATATAAATTTTCAAAAATATTCGTTTAGACCCACTGATCTTATAAACAGTAGTCTCTTTTGTCAAAATTCCCTTAACCTGGGAATCTTGCAAGATTTGGAACCCTTTTGCTGATTTTTTTATTGGTATACATACATAACAGGTTCTTACCCACTGAAAAGAATAGAATATCTTGGAGATTGGACAAGGAAATTAGAAAATCTTTAATGAAACTGATAGACAAAAGGAGGAAAAATTCGAGGAGTACTAGTATTAGTACTGGGATGTTGTCAGAGGAATGTCCAAATGATTTGTTGGAACTCATGATTAAAGCTACCAGGTTCAAGGAAACAAGGGAGGACACAAACAGTTCCAGTTCTACTACGAATTCATCACCATCTTCATCGTCGTCATCATTGATGTCCTCCTCCAATATCACCGTCCACGACATTGTTGAGGAATGCAAAACAATTTTCTTTGCCGGAAAGCACACCACAGCAAATTTGCTGACATGGACGACCATTTTATTAGCTATGCATCCTCAGTGGCAGGAACTGGCACGTGAGGAGGTCTTGACTGTGTGCGGAGCACGTGACACACCAACTAAAGAAGACATTGCCAAGCTTAAAACGGTAATATTAATTTCCTAATACGTACTTCTTCTTCTTTTTTTTTTTATTATTAACTAGTTAGATTATAAATTATAGTCAATTTTTTTTTTAAAGAAAAAGAAGGAAGAAAAGGCGGCAGTTTTGTCTACAAAGAAATGGGATTAAATTGAGTGAGGTGTGGAGAGGATTTTCTTACCTGAATTCTTACATTTGAACATGTCCTTGAACTAAAATTAGAATGTCAAACTTTCTGGCTTTTAATAAGAAAATTTGGCTGATTTCTAAGACAAAAGAAGCTTATGCCTGAGTTATACACATTCCTCATCAAACATTACCCCAGAACCTCCTTTGGATGTTGTCTTCATCTGGGATAAAAACAAGAAAACAAAAATCACATGTATTGCTCATGCTGTTCTTAAAAGGAACTTTGCAAACAATCCCAGAATACCATTGTATTTTGCAGCTAAGAATGACCATGATTCTTGATTAATGAGTCTCTAAGATGATACATTATTTGTTTTCTTCATATCATAACATGTTTTTTTTTCCCAATTGCCCATAATAAATTTACAATTTCCATTATGATGCAGCTAGGAATGATCATGAATGAGTCTCTAAGACTGTACCCTCCAGCCGTGGCAGCCATCAGAATAGCCAAAGCAGATCTGCAGCTGGGAAACCTTACCATCCCGCGGGGGACCGAGCTCCTCATTCCCATCGTGGCCGTTCATCATGATCCAGAACTGTGGGGCCACGACGCAAACGAGTTTAACCCCGTTCGATTTGCAAGAGGGGTGGGCCACGCTGCAAAGCATTCCATGGCGTTTCTGCCATTTGGGCTGGGATCCCGTCGATGCATTGGCCAAAATCTAGCAATGCTGCAAGCAAAATTAGCCATTGCCATGATTCTGCAACGCTTCTCCTTTAATCTTTCACCGAGTTATCGACATGCCCCAACTGTTCAGATGTTACTGCATCCACAGTATGGTGCACCTATAATATTCCAAAAAATGTAGGACAAAATCATGAGCTTTGGGACTGGATACTTCTTGCGATAACAACAAGCCATCAATACCATGAAGAGTATCTATATACATTTTGTAGGAGGGAATACTCTTATGGTCATGTCAATTGAGGGCTATTACGTTGGTTGCTCCAATTTATTTTTATTTTTTTTGAGAAATTAAGAAAATGTTATCTTAGCTTACACTGTTACATACCATATAACATGAAGTTAATTAGATATGTACTCAACTCCACAACATGTTTTGCATTCATACTTTGCTTATGCCAATAATATATTCATCACACGCTTACCTAATGAATAGAATAAATTATATTTATAATAAAAATTACTGATAAATTTGAACAATAATTAATGTGATATATTTTTTTCGTGTCAAAAAATAATTTACTTTCAAAACTTCTATCTTTTTTGAAAAAAAAAAAAAACTTTCGAAGTAAATTAGTTGTCATAGTCATAGACTTCCCATTAAACCAACCAATAAAGCTATGTCATCTATCCTAAATGCTAAAGGAGGCAGTCAAACAAAACGCAGCTGTTTAGACAAGTTGGTGGAAGGCTAAAGTAGCTTTAGTCGGTTGAATTAGTTCTTAGCCCCACTCTCTGGTGATGCCAAACTGCTGACAAGAACAGACCAGCACCCACATAGGGAAAGAAACACACCCAGCCCATGAAGCAAGCCCAGAAATGAGTCTAATGTCGTATCTTCTCAGAGTAGTCTTTTAACGAAGCCTTGGATAGGCCCAAAAGAGATGAGAATCTCTTCAAGAAAAATGTAACCCTGAACGTAAAAGTTAAGCCCAGAAAAGCTCTAAGGATCTCGACGTGGCCCCTTATCAACCAGTCCTCCTCCACCAATACGATGAGTTTAAACGTACACCGGATGCGCACTATGCACATCCGAACTCGTAAACAGACCGCAAAAACTCTCATCCGTCATTGGTGGCGCACTTTAGCGACAGCCTTTCTCTCCCCAAATGAGGCGGGAAACACGTCTTTCGTTTAAAACCACTCACTGTGAATTTTCCGATGAAAGTCTCTATTTTGCTCTCTTCATCTCATCCCTTCCGCAATTTCTCTTCCAAATCTGTTCATTCCAACAATTCTTCTTTGAGTCCGCCCATGGCCAAAATGGCTTCCGGGTCGAACTCTCTTTTGTGGTTCCGGAAGGGTCTTCGTATCCACGACAACCCTGCTCTCGAATTCGCGGCTAAAGGTTCCAAGCACCTCTATCCGCTTTTCGTGATTGACCCGCATTATATGGAGCCTGACCCAACAGCATTTAGTTCAGGTTCGTCCCGTGCTGGATTGAACCGGATCAGGTTCTTACTTGAAAGCCTTGCTGATCTTGATACAAGTCTGAAGAAGCTGGGATCACGTTTGTTAGTGCTTAAGGGTGAACCCAGCCAAGTTCTGATTCATTGCTTAAAGGAGGTAATTTTTAATCAAATTTGAACTTCCTTTCTCGCTGTAATCAATGTTGAAACGTTGTTGGTGGCAATTTTTGATGCTTTTATGACTGTTGGAACTTCAATGTTTTCACTAAGTGGAGTTTTTGGCATAAAAATGGTTTCTTGGGTGAAAAAGTTGAGAGCTCTCAGAGTAGGTAGATGGAAAAAGATTAATTGAGTACTGAATCAATCTACTCTTGGTAATTCTTTTTTCAATCTCTTATGATGGGCTTGTCTTTTTTCGGAACCTTTAGTGGGACATAAGCAAGCTGTGCTTAGAATTTGACACAGATCCATACTATCAAGCTTTGGATGGAAAAGTGAAGGTAAGACTATCTTTTTGCAAAAATCGAGAATCTATGTTGCAGTTTCCTGATTCTTGGTGGTTTGGTGAGTATTTTAATGATTGAAGATGGATATTTCTTTTGACAGAGTTATGCTTCTACAGCTGGTATACAGATATTTTCTCCAGTGAGTCATACACTATTCGATCCTGCTGAGATCATCCAGAAGGTAAATAAAATATTTACATTATTGTTATAATCCTGTACAATTTAATCGTGTTTGGATTTTCTCATTGTTTTGATATATGTATTGGCTGAAGTGTTGATATTACATTTTCAAAGGGATTTTCTTTATATCTAATTAATTCCTTTTGCTCCATGGTTAATATGCAAAATGATATACATAATACATCTAAGAATGGTGGAAGGTCGCCTTTAACTTATCAGTCGTTCATTAAAGTTGCTGGTCAACCCTCCTGGTCTTCGTCTCCGCTCAAAATTTCACTTTCTACTCTTCCTCCTATTGGGAGCCTTGGTCGTGTTTCAATCTCTGAGGTTCCATCATCAGTTGATGACCTTGGTTATGAGGAAAGTGAAGGGGTAAGTGGTTATATGTAAACTGTGTAGGTGGCCTTTGATAGTTGAACTTCTACTGAGAAATACTTTATGGTAGGATGAACGGACTCCTTTCAGAGGTGGTGAATCAGAAGCCTTAAGGCGATTGAAAGAATCCATAACCGACAAGGTATGCTAGTGCTACAGTTGTGTAACCTGGATAGCTGACTTTTCTGCTGTTTGATTGCCTAGCTTGCCCAAGAATGGTGTGCAATTTTACTAGTTTCATTAAGACAGTGTCTCCAGGCTGAAGCGTAATGCAAGTGGCAAAGTGTGAGATTCCCCACAAGGTTGTGGGTTGGAGTCTTACCCTCCCTCCCCCAAAACATTACCCCCTACATAGTAAAAAGTTGCCGTTTTTATCTCTAGCTCCCTCTTCCCCGTCTTTGTTTTGTTTTATCTGCTATATCAAGTTGTTTATTTTGAGACATTTATCACTTTTTCTGTGTCTAATATGGCACTTCCTTTAAATGAAAAGTTCAACTAGATTACGTCATTCACATCATTAGCTTTTTGTTGCTATATTTCTGGTATAAGTCTTACCTGTCTCTAGCTAACATTTTTCTTCCAGTAGATCTGCAACTTAAGTGATAATATTCATGTTTCTTAGGAATGGGTAGCAAACTTTGAGAAACCCAAGGGTGATCCATCTGCATTTCTGAAACCAGCTACTACTGTTTTGTCACCTTACTTGAAAGTAAGAGCATTGAGATTGCTTTCGGTTTCATTTATTTCTGTGAATTATTCTAATCTCCTTGCCACTCTTGCATTACGTTGGAAGTTTGGTTGTCTTTCGTCCAGGTATTTCTACCAATGTATTCAGGAAGTTCAGAGAAATGTTAAAAGGCATACATCTCCACCAGTTTCCCTTCTCGGACAGGTCAGCTTACCAATTTCCTATGCAATTTAAAATGACACCATGCCACTACTGGATAATACCCTTATTTGCCTGGCTTTGAAAAATTTTGCAGTTGTTATGGAGGGATTTTTTCTACACGGTTGCTTTTGGCACTCCCAATTTTGATAAAATGAATGATAATAGTATATGCAAGCAGGTAAACAAACTGACCATGGACAATATTCCACCAAATCATTGAGCATGATAGCATTTCTGAATCATTGAACTAACATTCTAGCTGATGTCTCATCCAGCACAGTCATATATGACCTTTTATTCCTAATACAGATACCATGGGATAATAATGATAACTTGATAGCAGCTTGGAGAGATGCCAGGACAGGTTTTCCTTGGATTGATGCCATTATGGTTCAGGTTGGGGTCCTTATACTGAATTCATGAATGTTGTTTGTTGCAGCTGTGCTACTAGAATTTTACATGATTTTGATATCATAGACAAGTTTATCTGAGTTCTGTGAAACTGTCTTACAGCTCCGGAAGTGGGGTTGGATGCACCATCTTGCACGACACTGTGTTGCGTGCTTTCTAACGCGTGGGGATATGGTAGTAGACTCCAAGCTCATGTGCAATATCTTTCACCCCTACATTCTTTTCTTCTGATGTGGTACTTGTGCTTACAGTTTCAGCATTGGGAAAAAGGACGTGATGTCTTTGAGAGACTTCTTATTGATTCAGATTGGGCAATTAATAATGGGAACTGGTTGTGGCTATCATGCTCATCATTTTTCTACCAGGTGTGACTCATAAGTCATATATATCATTGTATCCCTTGCATGTTGCAGTTTGTTGGTTTTATATAAAGATATTTGTTTGATTTGAGACTTCCACGAATTTTGACGAATTATGATCACTTGTGAGACTTCTGATAAAACTCTAATATGTGCAGTATAACCGAATTTATTCTCCAATCTCATTTGGGAAGAAATATGATCCCAATGGCAATTATATTAGGCATTTTCTCCCTGTCTTAAAAGGTATGTTTTCCTAGGACTTTCTTGGTTGTATTTTTTGGGTTTAGCTTATAACAGGAGTTGTAAAATCATTTCCATGTGCAGACATGCCTAAGGAGTATATTTATGAGCCCTGGTCTGCTCCTCTAAGCATCCAAACTAAAGCTAAATGCATAATCGGAGTAGATTACCCAAAACCAGGTCAGGGCTTAATGCATATGCAGTTCCTGTTTCTCTAAATGCCTATTGTGTTTCACCTTCGAAACCTACATTTACAATTTCAATATTATCACATTGCTTAACATTCACACTCTTGCTTTTGCTCTCTTCCCCATCACATTTCTGGCAATTGTTATCATTACTTCCTGCATAATTTTAATTGCACAGAAAGTTTAAGAATAGCAGTTCCTGCATATTTGCAGTGGTTTCCCATGATACTGCGAGCAAGGAGTGTCGTAGGAGATTAGCTGAAGCGTATGAGTTAAATAGGAAGCTAAATGGCACAGTGAGTGAGGAAGACCTGAACAAGTTAAGAAGGAAACTTGAGGAAGATAAGAGCCAAGAGTCATCAAAATCGAAACGATTAAAGCAGAAGTTGATTGGCTGAGGCCAAGATTACACATATTCTAGCATTCAACAACAGCCTACAGGGAAGGGAAGGATTATACACTTTTAACACTTGTAAGAATTGACACCAGTGCTGACTGCAATACAACCATTATGGGCTAGGATTTGGTTGTTACTTGAATGCAGCATATCTCAGTAGATTAGAAAGAAATGTGGAAAATGTCGAAATAATGTGCTTTATAGTTCCTCAAAAGTGGAGAAATGGATCCTCTTTAACATCATGGATGAAGGATGCACTTGTAGCTAGCTAACTTGTCAGATTTTGTAACTCTTCTACTCCTCTGATTCTGTTAGACTTAGCCAGGAGTATTTTATGGAGTATTTTATATAGACTTTGTATCTCTCCCTTCAAATCCTGACCAAAATAACACTAAGCGGGTAGTCATATTTTTATTTTTGAAAGTGTCTCTTAATTATTTATTTATTATGTCTAACATTTTCAGAGTAGTAAATTTTCATTTAGTTATAAAAATCATTACTCTTTAAAATATAGAAAATTGGTTCCCTAAATGTGCCAAAATGCATTTAATAGTTACAACCATTTGAGGTATGGTTAATATCAATATATCCAACATTGAATTATAATTATTATAGTACTACCATTTAACTCATAAATTAGAAGTAAGAGGAAAAAAAAAAAAACACAGTTGAGTAGTGGTACAAGGTTATATTAGGAATTTCAGTCTGACAAATGCCCACGGCCCTAAAATTTCTCGCACGAGCGAGTCAAACCCCAGCCAGTGGGCAGCCGTGCAGCAGCCTCCATCGTTTTGGGCCTGTGCAGCGTTTCGAATTGGTGGTCATTTTTCTCCCAATTCACCGTAGAGTGTGAGAAACAGCAGCGATCGAAAGAAAAAAACAAACAAAAACAAAAACCTCTCCGCCTCTCTTAACCCTGCCCAACAATCCGTAAAGGGCGACCTGAGATCATACCGCCGAGAACCCTAGGAGAGAGATTTCTCTAGAAGAATCATGTCGAGAAGACTTGCCTCCTCCTCGCAGCTCAAGACTCTCATTACTCTCCGATCGGCTCCTAAGCCTCATTGGTCCGCCGCCACTGGCGTCTACCCTTCTCTCGCCTCGTCTCGGCCGGGCGTCACTGTCTTCTCTTGCCACTTCTCCACTGAATCTGGTACTCGCTTATCCAACCCCTAGTTTCTTTTGTTTTAATTGGATCTTCTACTCGCGCTCGGATTGAGTTGTCCTTTTTGTTTAATTCATTTCCACGTGTTAATTATATTAAATTGTGATTGGATAGCTATGAACGCTTTAATCATTTCTGAATTTTGCCGTGGGGATAGGAAATGCGCCTACTAAAAAGAGAGTAGAGGATGTAATGCCGATTGCGACTGGTCATGAGCGCGAAGAGCTCGAAGCTGAGCTCGAAGTGAGTTTCGTTTTTTCATTATTATTTAAGAAAAAAAGTCGACTTCGTTTAGCTTATTAGACTAATGACTTGTTTATTATTGGAGGT
Source organism: Gynochthodes officinalis (assembly GCA_020080225.1). Taxonomy (NCBI): domain Eukaryota; kingdom Viridiplantae; phylum Streptophyta; class Magnoliopsida; order Gentianales; family Rubiaceae; genus Gynochthodes; species Gynochthodes officinalis. Next base: position 10,710,915 of record CM034625.1, on the reverse strand, counting down.
ATTGAAGATTGATAATTGTTTGGCTTTCAATGATTAGGGAAAGGATATTCTGGCGATTAACTATCCTGTTGGTCCTTTTGGTACGAAGGTCAGTGTTCATTCTCTCTTTCAATGATCTATTTTTCCTGTTTTAGAATAATGGCTTGCTTAAGTTGTACTTGGGGTGTGCAATGCTGGATTTCGAATCCTTATTTGTTACTGTTGTGCAAAACTTATTGTAGTTTTTGGTAACTTTGAGGATGTCTAGTCTTGGTGAATACACAATGAGTACTACATTAGTGACATTTTCTATAGTGCAATATTTTCTTTGGTTGGTGGTGTGGAGATTTACTGATACAAGAAAGTCCGATCTAGTTTTTTGACCCAGTGGCCTCACGCATACTTTCACCATTTCCTAGTGTCTTTAATCTCTCTCTCTCTCTCTCTCTGTATAAGCATTGTTGCATTATTTTGATGTTGGCTGGTCTGTCTGAAGTCCATTATCCTTCATGAGTCAATAAAAATATCTTGTCTAAGTTTCATCTGTGTTAATTTTAATTGCTGGAATCCAAAAAGATGATATTTTACAGAACTTAATTGCTGAAATTACATATGGTGGCTGTTAGTAAAGGACATCACTGTAACACTGTTCCCATCTGACAGTCATTATTTGACTGGAGGGGCCTATGTCTTGTTGGTTTCAATGTGATTTAATTCTTTTCTAGCTTTACATAGCATGAATGAGAGATCATTGCTATATTTGTGTCCTGCCACTTCCCAGATTGTGGGATACTTCTATGGGATGAGAAACCATGTAAGATGTTCTAACTAGGCAAGCTGAAATGAAAGAGAAAATAAGAGTGTCATATTGTTATGTATATGTCAAACTTGATAAAGATAGAGAAAGAAAGTACAGGCAATTTTTTCTTCATAACGAAACTGTTCAACAAAATGGAGTAGGATAGTTGAGGTCACACACTTGCTGGTCTGGTTTTATCTGGTTATCCTCAATATTGTAGAAACAAATTACCCATGTGCACTACTCTTGAAAATAGTTAAATTCAGTTTATTATCCTGAAATTGCCTGTTGTGTAGTACTTTCTTCTGTAATGTTTTGTTTGCAACTGGATTCTGATATTGGTCTTTCATGACTTGATGTCTGTATCATTTGATTGTTAACTATTTACTTTGATGCTTGGAACTTTGATCATCTCTGCATTTATCTGTTTTTGCTCCACTTGCAGGAAGCACCTGCTGTTATCCAATCTTACTATAACAAAAGAATTGTTGGATGCCCAGGAGGCGAAGGCGGTAAGTTTATAACCTACTTGGTTTGTCTGTCATGAACAGTTTATAACCTGCTTTTCATTGTGGAATCTTTAACTTGTACCTTTTTTTTCCCTTAACAGAAGATGAGCATGATGTGGTTTGGTTCTGGCTAGAGAAGGATAAGCCGCATGAATGCCCAGTGTGCTCACAATATTTTGTGGTGAGTACTGGATATAAATGAAATTAATTTCTTAATTCCTGGAAATGTTTTGGAGCAGACTTGGGTATAGATGTATACCAGAATATTCACATAGAACATAATATCTATGCTGGTGACTATTGCCCACAGCCTTTAGTTGAGCCAACATCAGGTTGTAATTACTGTTCTGTGTTCTTTGGTTTTTGGGCATTGATCTTGAAGCCAATTCAGTCGCCTTTGGACCTTATTTAGACTTGTGACATGGAGCTGGATGATGTGTTTTAGATTTGGATGGTTGATGACATTGGGAAGCTTGTTAGATAATTTTTATTTCGTTCAATGTTTAAACAGTAAATAAAAACTAAGGCCCGTGTGTACTGTGTAAAATGGCAATGCCTTTTGAGTGAATGATTATGTGCCTGTGTCCCATAAAACCTTCAACTCTTATTTGCTAGCATTGCTTAGTTGCTATCATGTTCACTTTTGGCAGACTGAAGATTAGTACATATGCGTCTGTGATAATATAAGTTGATGATTGTAGTTCAACAACAACAGCAAAGCCTTTGTCCCACAATGTGGGATCCATATATTGATGACGAGCATCAATATATTTGTGATGGTTGTAGTTGTGATCCATATATTTATGACTGTAGTTAATTTGTTTGAAAAACTGTTATTGTTACACAGTTGGAAGTAGTCGGCCCTGGAGGAGACCCTGAAGGACATTCAGATGATGAGCATCATTGATGGCATCATGCAAATCTGCTGGAATAAAATATGGTGAGACAATGAGGATATTAAGTCTGTTCAGCAGCTTGAGGATTCAAAAGATGTGGGCTTTGTTCACTTTTGAAGGATCTGTTGTTCTGAAGTTTGGTTCAGCAATTAAGTCTGATAAATTTTTATTTACACTTTTAAGCATGGGCTGGTCATCCACGCAAATTACGGACTCTGAGTTTCTTTAGTGCATAATCAAATAATTAATGACAACAATTGACTGATGGGATACTCTCTTTTTTGGTGTATTTAATGTCAATTTTGCAGGATTTATTGGTTTGTCATGTGTTGTTCTAAGTAGAAATGGATAATGAAAATGCAAAATAAGCCAAATGCCCCTTGTTTGAATGACTGGGCTTTTCTTTTCTGGAAAACCTTGGGAATTGGTCCAACTGGCAACATCTCATGCGATGTTCCTCCTCAAGCTCAAATTTGATTGTGTGCATGCATGCCAAAAGCTTTGAGGCTTTGGGTGGTGTCATGCATTCAACAAAAATTCCAAAAACACTTTGTTGAACTCGCACAAGGGGAGAGTGAGAGACTAATGATGCAAACACGCAAGACAAGAAGAAAGTCGAGGACATATGCTTGGAAATGGAAAGCTTAAAATCTTTGTGGCTGCCTTTTGCGTAATACGCGGGAAAAGGCTTATGATGAAGCAACTAAAAGAAACCGTTAAAATTCTGAATTAATCTACGAATGAAGGAATTGGTTCAATATCGCCACGTCAAATGCTACAAGCCAAAACAAGCCGTGCTTCTATTCCTCTGGAATATGATGTGGAGATGAAATAATTTCTCCTTCTAGAGACGAATCTTTTGGGAGTTCCTTCTCACGTCTAAATCAATAATAACTTTGATCAATTTCCTCTTTGGTTCTTTCCAGTTTCCATATTCTGCAATCCACTTTTGCCTTGGAGTCTGGACAGCGACCTCAAAGCGTCAACTGGGCATCTCTCTCTCTGTGCAATTGAGCTAGAGGAAGCAACTCTCAGCATTATATTCCTCCTCAGTTCGCAACTCTCAACTCTAAAGAACAAAAATATTGGTTTATTCCAAAAGCGAGACTTTAATTGATTCCAATTCCATTGCTTACAGCGGGCGAGAGAGAGAGAAAGGCCAAGTCTAAATTTTATGAATATATATGTATATTTCGTAACTTGCCTTGCATGTCTTTCATGGAATTTCTTGGACGAGGTCTAATTTTAACGCGGAAATCTTTTCATTTTGTTGCAAGGAATTTCTAGAATGGCCAAATACTGGGGATGCTACCCTGTGGTAAGAGCTCCGCACAGATGCCCAAAATCCTCCACACGAAGCAAGCACTCTTACTCACGCCATGTGGCTACGTGGGAATGCATTCCGCGCATGCAGTTTATGAACACGCAATTAAAGCTTCATGTGTTACTGTTATGTTTCCAATCTAGACAGAACATGTTCAATCCCGATCCCCACTTTTTAATCACTCACATTTGTATCTTCCTGGCTATGTCCCATTGTGGCCAGGGAATCTCGAAACGATAAGAAACTAGGCCTAGACATTTCAAAGAGATGGAACAGGGACCTAACCCTGTCCGTGAAATCAATCAAGGAATATAAAATCTAGGAGTAGACAAACATCATTCATTATTCCACGTTTCTCCTCCATCAATTTACTGCATGATCGATCGTGATTCATGAAGCATAAGAATACTCGAAAAGGACTTATGTTAGTATATAGCTACGTTTAGAGCCTAATAAGTAGAAGTTGGTTCCCTGATTACCTACCTCTCTCCAGCTGTGGGGACTCGCGAAATTTAAAGGGCACTCATCAATTTATATTTATTTTTTTGAGTAATTATATTCGTAATGAGGAACGTTAAAAAAGATAAAATTATTTTTTTTATTTTATAAATTTTAAAATTTTTATTAAGTAATAATAGTAGCATGAGATTTCGAATTCGATAGGATAACTGTTGTATCGTTAAAAAAATTAGATTATATATTGGGAGGATAATAATACGAGATAAAGAATATTTCTAATTTTCTTTAATTAAGAATTGAGATTTCATAATCACTGGTCAATATACTTTTCTCTCGTGACTTTTTTTCGTTTATGATTTGATATTTTGGTGTCTTAAACACACAAGAACCACACTACCTCATCTCCAATTTAGTGATTAAAGTCTATTACTTACCAGTAATCACTATAACTTTTCATTATAAAAAGTTATCATTACTTATTATTATTATTATTGTTATTTAAAAAAGAGCTTAATTGATTGAAAAGGCTACACTTATCCCTTGTAGAGCACACACGCATCAAAGATTGAAAAAAGGCAGCTATCATTTAGGAGTTGAAAGGCAATCCTCTCTTTAGGGATGGCATTTACATCCCTGGACGCAAAAATTTCCAAATTTGAATCATTGACAGGTAGTAGTAAAGAATTTGAACGAAAAAAGTTGTTTCAATCAATCTGCACCCAGAGAAAAAAAAACCAAGGAAAAAAAAAAAAAGAGTTAGTGGTAACAGCACAAAAGTTGTCCATAGATAAAGAAAAAAAGAAGCAGCAGAAATTCAGAGAGAATACCAACAAAACAGCCATGGATTGATTCCTCTTTTCTTGTACATGGGATAATTGGAGTTGACATCCTAAAAGATATCACAAGTGAAAAATCACTTCCCCCATAAAAGGATGGAGAATGAGGACACTCTTCTCCCATTGGTCCAATCCTAATGGGACACGTCATCACGATTGCACCAACTCAAGTCAACCAGTTCATGATTAATTAAACAAAAAGAAAACTTGAGGAGGGTTATAGTGATGGATTGTGATTTTGTCATTCTCTTCGAGATCTTCTCCTCATACATTAAAGATTAAAGATTAAAGAAAGTTGTGTGTGTGTGTAGGCTTTGTTTGCAAACTAACTATGAAAAAAACAAATGGTTAGTGGGAAACATCGAGTATTGCGGGATGTATTAGGTTCTTGTCAAATATTTCTCAAGAAGGAAGGGATCTTGTGAAAAAGGCAAAAGCCAAAAAAATAATAACCTTGGAAAATTCTATACTTGTACCTTTTTTGTTCTTAAAAAAAGATTCATTTTTAATTTTGTATAATTTTTTAAAATTATAAAATACAACATATTTAATATTTTTAATTTTAATTATATATTATTATTATCAGTAAGAGTGATACAAAAATTAAACTTTTTTTAAATAATTTTTTTTAAACTATATATTTTTTTTCTTAGAATGGACGTTGGATAATAAAAAAAATAAGTATAAGCACCAACACTCCCTTAATCAATTTTTTTATTTTAATTAAGAAAAACGGAAATTTCTGTGGGCCATGGCCATCTTGATGGAACAATTGTTCAATGACATCCGATGGGCCCAAGTCACTAGAGAACTGTGGGCCATTTAAGGGCCAGGAGATCCATTTCCCCTGGACCACCTTGATCGGGTCTGCATATTTGCCCTATCAGATGCTGCGGCGCTACCGTTACAAGTTCACAACAGTTGACACAATTCTCGTTTTGTTTCGTTCATTTTGTTACAGTAGTTGCCCTGTGAGATCAAAAGTGTCATTGCGATTACATGACTGTGAATCACATATGAAAAATTTAATGGTGATTCACAATATCAGGTATGAAAGATTTAATCTTGTAGAATTGTCCAAAATGTGTCATTGCGATTACATGACTCGTGATTCACAATATCAGATATGGAAAATTTAGTGGTGATTCACAATATCAGGTATGGAAGATTTAGTGACTCGTGATTCACAATATCAGGTATGGAAGATTTAGTCTTGTAGAATTGTCCAAAATTCGTGATTCACAATATCAGGTATAAAAGATTTAGTCATGTAGAATTGTTCAAAATTTTACACCAGCGACGACAGTGAAATTCGATCATGTGTCCCTGTGATATTACTTCCATGGGTTACCGCTTTATTTCGAAAAAATAATTTATTATTTTTTTGCTTATTTTTTAATTTATTAAAAAAAAATATTTCATTGAAATTATTATATTATTGTTAATAATAATATATATAATTTAAATTTAAAAAAATAGAAATATAAAATTTGTGCATTAAGTGTGTGTATTTTATAATTTAAAAAATTTTATAACAAGCTAAATGTGAATTCTTCTTTGGGATGGGAGAGTATTTATTTATTTTTTAAAATAATTTATTTTTAAATGGAATCTTTATTAATAATAACAACATAAAATTTAAAATTAAAAGTTTATAATAAAAAAATTAGAAATTATAATTTAATAATATATTAGATGTATCATATATTATAATTAAAAAATTTATACTCAATTGAAAATAAAGCAAGGAATAATATGTAGATGGTTTTCATTATTGAATATTCAAAGTAACATGTATTAAGAATAATTACGTCAATGAATTTTTCACTAAAAATACCATTGGTTACTTACTACAAACAAACAAATGACAATGCAGGGAAGAGGAATTTACGTTAGAATTTTTTTTTATATTCCCAAAGTGGAAAAAATGTCACCTTTAAAATAAAAAGCAAGAGGCCAAGATAGATTATCTTAAGCTTTGCCTCGCCACAAATTGTAAAGACATTATTGTTTAGATTTGAAGGGATGCAGAAGAATGATATCAAATCCAGAGTTCAACTGATAAGATTGTTTACGTTTCAAGGGATGATGATGCTAGTCGGGAATAAGTTGGAAAGAAAGCAATTGGTTTCATGGTTATCAAGGTAAAGAGAAGTGCAGACAGGGAGGTGAAAGGTGAAAGGTGAAAGCGAGAAACGAAAGGGAAAGGCCAAAAACTCCAAAGGGGGAAATGGGGTGTTGCGAGAGACAACAAACAAGGGAGTGTTCGGTGGGCGGTCCAGCTTTGAAGTTACTTTTTCCTGCGGAGTCTTACAATTCATGAGTGTATACTGTAAAAAAATTCAGACCATAGAAACAAACAAAAACAATGTAATGAATGAATGCAAAGACTTTGAAGCCAAAAAAAACTACTGCTACTCTGCTAGCAAATAGCAACACATTACCAAAGTGCAAGTGGGAAGCAGCAAATAAAAGAAAAGTGCAGATGATAAAAAGTCCATATACTTTTTCCGATGTTGTCTCGTCCACCACCCCCCAAGAACTCCAGGTTTATTTGTTTTTCTTAATAATCTTACTATCATTATCAGTACATGCATGGAGAGAAAGTGAGAAATAAATGTGGCCCAGAAATTTAATTACTATTAATTTGATACTAGTGATGTGAGTCTTTTTGAAATGGTTGATTATTCTCATTATTGTCCAGATTTGTGCTGTACCACAATGATGTTGAAAATGGACAGTTGAACTTCACTTTGAAGATAATGGGTATCCATCAATCATCAGGGGGAAAAAATGCATAAACAAATGATTAGAAAAAGATATTTTCTTTCTATCAAATTGGATTATTCTATCTTGTTTTCAGCAATATTCTTGAGTTTTAGTCGTGGGGTTTACTTTATTTATAAGAATGGCCACCGCGCACAAGCATAGATTCGCTTCTATGTGCAGTGGTAAATCTAGAGCCCTCCATTTTCAAGCTGGGGTTTTTATGAGTCTCCCTTAGGGAATGTATGGATGGATGAATGTGCTCTGAGTTTTTGATTCCCTTCTCACTGCTCATCAAAAGATTGCCTGCTTTTGCCCTTGTCTTTACCTCTCCTTTTCATGGATGCTCTTTCTATCTTTTTCAGTTTCTAGGCGGTTTTAGGCACAATGTGCAGCTGTTTCTCACGTACTTGGAGTTGGCGATGCATATTCACTTGTTTATATTCCATTTTTTCAACCTAACATTAATTATTGCTTATAAATAGAGACTACCATTTTCTGGTGTTCCTCAGAGCATCACCACCACCCTTTCTCAATTGTTATTACATCTTACGTTATTAGGTGTTCTTGAATATTGGAGGCTGCATTCCCCCATTTTGTGTCTGCCGAGATGAGTTATACTAATTCTTCGATGGGTTCTGGTTGGTACCTACATTTCTTTCTTTCTCTTGCTTTACATTATTAGGAACTTTGTTGTAGCTGTTCATTGTACTCCTTTTTTTTTAATGATTTTTTTTAATAAGGATGGGATGACTCTTTACCTACATTTTACTGAAATTGCTCTGATCGCCACTACCATGACTTTTCTCTTATCTTCCACCTTCTTAGTTGAATGAATTCCTTTGTTTAGCAACAGAGCAGTTGATTTGTTTGGAAAAATTCCAGGAAGCAGAACAGCAAGGAGAACTTTTGAATTTGGGAGGACATATGTGGTGAGGCCTAAAGGGAAGCACCAGGCTACAATTGTTTGGCTGCATGGCCTTGGTGATAATGGTTCCAGGTAGAATTGCTTTCCCTTAGAGCATTTTTTGTTGGAACTCCAGAGCCTTGCTTTAATGTACTTTATGATACCAAGTCTAGAGCATGACTTAAAAGATTTGAGGACTTCTCAGTCCCTCTTATTGACTCATTTTGCTTCATTAAAGTTTCAAGCATCATGGTGAAGGTTATGACTATGTTCATAAATACAGTTCAAGTTGTATGTTGTGGCTTTCAATCTATAGCTTGTTTGCTTCCACCAATGGGAACAAGCTTCAAATGACCACTGAAGAGATATGGCTAGTAGATTTTGCATTTCTTAATAATGTGAAAATTTGACACATTCCTTGCTACTTATTTCACCTTTTTCCCAGGAATATGCTGATTTTTTTCTTTCAAAAAAAAGGAAAAGGAAGGAAACTATTTGAAAGAATGTCAATACCTTGACAGATTATGCTTACAAACTCAATAATGTTCTGTCTGTTGAGCTGCTAAATTTTGCGAAGATTCTTATATTAATTGCAGACAGCAATGATTGAGTTGATGGAGGAAAGTGGCGGCACCGTGGAATAATAGGACCATTTTAACTTCTTTTGGTCTCATTTTGCTGTCTTGTTTTATTCTGAGCTTTTCTTGGACATTTTTAAAGTATGTGCTGCATTCTCATTTGGGACCACTACTTCACTAACTTGTTCTTTTACCACATTAGCAAATAGAGAAACTTTTGCACTGGATATTCATATTCAGAAAGGTACAGACCTCTCATTTGTTTTGAGATTGCCAAAGGCTAAGCAGTCACAAAATTCAGGATAATAGGCGCTATTTTTCAACGTCATTGTTTGTGTTTCCACTTCACCATGAAATCTTTATAGTCTTACATCAACTAGTTTGGCCTCAAGAAGAGTTGAACAAGTCTTTTGTCCTTAACAGATGATAATGCTGGGAATTTTTCATGTGTTTATATTCGTGGAATAGTTATCAATGTTTATCTCAAGCAAATAATCAAATTTTCATGTATGCACTTGAATGAAGGAAAAAAGAAACCACCTATTAATTTTGATTCTCTTTGTCTGCAGCTGGTCCCAGCTCCTGGAGAGCCTGCCACTACCAAATGTAAGAGCTTTTGCACCTTGAAACGTGTTGGGCATTTAAATATCAACAGCTCCTTTGTTTGTCATATCAGCACTAATGATTTAAGCTCATTGTGTAGATTAAGTGGATATGTCCTACTGCTCCTACTAGACCCGTGGCTGTCCTTGGTGGATTTCCTTGTACTGCGTGTAAGACAATATCAGAAAACTTGGATGCAGTAATTAAGATAAACTATTATTTACATGGATTTTGGTCTTTTATCAGGGTTTGATGTTGGCGAACTTTCAGAAGATGGTCCAGATGACTTTGAAGGCTTGGATGCTTCAGTAGCACATGTAGCAAACTTGCTATCAACAGAGCCTGCTGATGGTAATATGTCCTGCATTGCTTTTTTAAGATCTTATAGCCCTTTGTAGTAACATGTTTACATAGCTAATCTAACTCAAGCATTGTGCATCTCTATCCTGATAAAACTCTAACTAGAAGGTTAATCTGCACTCATGTGAACTGTTGAGGTTCTTACTTGTTTTTACTGCTTACGCTTCCTTATTTGACTGAACCAACTCTTAGGTTTTTCTTTGGCATCTTAATTTGTCTCTAACTCAGGTATCTATCTTCCATCAGTAAAGTGAAAAGAAAGTAGCTTTGGCTTGTCTGCTCTCAACTCTCAGAGAGTCATTTGGCCCTAAATAATTTTTATTTTTTTATTTTTTTTAAAAAGAGCTGTCTGTTTATCACCATTTATTGAAGTCGTCCATTTTCCCATGCATAGCATTTGTTTCTTCTGACACTGCTATGCATTGCTTTATTGATTTCTGATATAAAATTGAATCTTCTGTTCGTATTTTAACTGCAAAATGGGAATCACTGGTACAGTTAAACTTGGTATTGGAGGCTTCAGCATGGGTGCTGCCACTGCTCTCTACTCAGCCACTTGCTTTGCCCAGGGAAAATATGGAAATGGAAACCCTTACCCTGTCAACTTGAGAGCTGTCATTGGTCTAAGTGGCTGGCTTCCTGCTTCCAGGTATGACAGCAGTTCATTACCTAAAGTGAAATTCACATCAACATTTCTTTCTTCCTACCAATTTATATAAAGAACATATGAACTAATGCTATAATTTAGTCCCAAAAAATTCAATTTCCTGAACAAAACCCTTCTCAACCTCTGCAAAACCAGAATAGGGAAACACCCCACTGGAATTCATTGTGGGAGATGAGTTTCTTTGATGACTTCCAAAAGAATTTATAGATATCTGCAACACAGGGAAGCTGATTTGGGTAACTAGAATATACTTGCATAATACCAAATTATTGAACTTGTTATGTCTGACAGATTGGAGATTGCTTTATTTTTTATATGTTTCACTTCATTATATAAAAGATTACATGTTTTTGGTTGTTCATGGTATATGTTCTGCAGATTCTCTAATTCACTAGTTAATCATTGACATTGATCAGGAACACAAGGCATAAGATTGAAGGATCACATGAGGCTGCAAGACGGGCTGCATCATTGCCCATTATGCTATGTCATGGCATGAGTACGTACCTGAACAAACACCTAAAGCTGAATATTTCTGATACATTTGAAGCTCCTTCTCTTGTTTTAGGATAGTGGTATACCATGGGGAACTCAAACAGATTCTTGCTTAGATCCACACAAAAGAGCAAGAAACACATTAAGTTACTGGAAAGGGAGCATATAGCTAATATAAATGGATAAGTTCCATAGTAACCAGTTATAAACTTTCCAAAATTGGCAAGGCTTTTGGTGGTCTCTTGCCTGCTATGTTATCCTTGTGCAGTACGAACCATAATAAAGACTGGCTCCCCTGAAGCATTTAGGAATACAAGTTTCTCTTTATGTGCTCATATGCAGTTAAAACCCTTTGAACTCTTAGGTTTCATTAGAAATAGATGCAAATTCTAGTAATCAGTACAAATATTTTACCCCTTATTCATCTGTTGTAGGTGACGAAGTGGTCCCTTACAAATATGGCGAGAAGTCCAACCAAGTCCTGGGCTCTGCTGGATTTCGAAGCCTCACATTTAAAAGTTATGAGAGGTATCTGGTTTTTCATATCAAAGCTTACACCTATACAGATGCCGATGTTAATCTCTGGCTGAATGTTTTTCATGATTCTGCAGCCTAGGCCACTACACTGTCCCCAAAGAGATGGACGATGTTTGCCATTGGTTAAATGCGAGACTAGGACTAGAGGGTTCACGATAATTGCTCACTGCAAGAATATGACAATCTTGATCACCCTTGCTAAGAATATGACTCAAAGTTGATCACCCTTGCTAAGGGATTTGCGGCAAAGTAATAACATGGGAAGAGCCTTGTGTTTACAGTCAGTGGGAAAAGTATATATAGATAGTAGACATGTTTACATTGCATGCATGGTTGGGAGTGGATTGTAGGAATTAGTCATCCTCCAGGTTTTGGCTTCTTTATTCTGTGAAATAAAGTTTTGTGGTGCTTTGTTCCCCACTGAGTCTGAGTATGTATGTTCTCCAGTTTATTATGTACACTTTCTCTGTATTACTATGAATCTTTTAGTGCGTATCTTCATTCTCCATTCCCTTCAGGAATTTCATCATTATTCCCAAAAGATTCTTCCATCCTCCTAAGTCCTAAGCATGATGGATTTTAAGGAAATTGAACACTCTACAAGGGACAATTTATTTTATTTTTTTTCACTTGTGATGAGTGAAATTTTTTGGGTAAACTCAAAAAAAAAATTAAAAAAAATGAAAGCAGTCATTATGACAAAAAAACCATAAAAAGTTCAAAAGGAAAAAATTGTGGAACGCCCAATTAGTGATTTTGACTTTCTTTCTTGTGAGTTTGAATTTGATGAATTTTTTAAATTCTCCTAATAATTTTAAACAAATAAAATCCAAAAGGGATATAATTTTTTTATAGTAGAAAGAAAGGGAATTGGAATTTCCTTAGAATTAAATACAATTTTTTTCAATAGAATTTGGTGCTTTTACTTTTTATAGGAATTGAAAACTTATAATTTCAGAGAGAAATTATTTAAATGTGAAGAGAAAAAAGTACAAAAATAGAAACCTAACTGCCAAACATTTGAACCTCCCTCCTTTGTCCCTGACATAGGGTTTAAGCAAAACCCTCGTATAATAGCTGCTCTCTTTTCTAGCCTTCTGAGATTTGGGCATTCTCTCTCACACAGACACACACTCCGCGATGAATTACAGGTTCCAGAACCTTCTCGGAGCGCCATACAGAGGTGGAAACGTCGTCGTAGTAAACAATACTCTTCTAGTTTCGCCGGTCGGCAACCGGGTCTCCGTCACCGACCTCACTAAGTCCGAAACCTTAACCCTACCATGCCAGTCCTCCACGAATCTCCGTCGAATCGCCGCCTCACCAGACGGCGTCTTTCTCCTTGCCATCGACGAGAATAACCGCTGCCTCTTTATCAACCTGCGCCGCCGCGTTGTCCTCCACAGAATCACCTTTAAACATACGGTTGCCACAGCTAAATTCAGCCCCGACGGCCAGCTCATTGCCGTAGCGGCCGGTAAGCTCCTCCAAATTTGGCGTTCCCCTGGGTTTAGAAAGGAGTTTTTCCCCTTTGAGTTGATCAAAACATTTGCCGACTGTAATGATAGAATTACTGCATTGGATTGGAGCCCTGACTCTAATTTCATGCTCGTGGGTTCCAAAGACTTGACTGTTAGGTTATTTTGCTTGAAAAAGCTGAAAAATTATAGTAAACCATTTTTGTTTCTGGGCCATAGAGATGCAATTGTGGGTTGTTTTTTCGGAATTGATAATAAAACGAATAAAATTACAAAAGTTTACACCATATCGCGTGATGGGGCAATTTTTAGCTGGGGTTACAGTTTGGATCATGATAAATTTGGTGTAGAGCAAGAGGAGATTTCTGAGCCGGAGTCTCCAGGCACTCCGGAGCAAAAACTAGAGCAGAATGGGGAAGGTGACCATAATCCTGTGCTGGAGAAAAGGAAGGATTTTGATGGCAAAGATGGAATTTCTGATGAAGGAAGTGAGTTTTTGTTGCATAAGTTGCAATGGGAACTATTGAAGAAGGACTATTTTATGCAAACACCAGCAAAGTTAACTGCTTGTGATTATCACAAGGGACTTGATATGTTGGTAGTGGGTTTTTCAAATGGAGTTTTTGGACTATATCAGTTACCTGATTTTGTGTGTATTCATTTGTTGTCAATATCGAGGGAGAAGATTACAACTGCAGTTTTTAATGATCTTGGGAACTGGTTGACTTTTGGATGTGCGAAGCTTGGTCAGTTACTTGTTTGGGAATGGAAATCTGAAAGTTACATACTAAAGCAGCAGGGTCATTACTTTGATGTGAATTGCCTTGCATATTCACCAGATTCCCAGCTATTGGCTACTGGGGCAGATGATAACAAAGTCAAGGTATGTGGAAGAGCAGACCTGCTTATACGTGCTTAGAGTCCAGGCTTTCTTTCTTTGCTGCAGAGCCCTACTTTTTTTGTATAGTTAACTAAACAGGATCTAGTTGTTCTTTTCTGTTTGATGGGAATAGCCTTTTCCTTGATCATTACTATGAATTTGTCAAATCTATATAAAATGCTCTTATAAAAAAAAAAAACTGTCTTCATAATATAGCCAACCTGGTGCATTTTCAAGTTTTTGATTATGTTAACAGGGAGTTTGTTTTGTCATGACACCTAGGTTGTGTCTTGTCTTTCCTATTCTGTTGGTTGACCTGTAAGAGTGTCGGATTGCCCCCTTTATTGATATGGCCTTGTACTGCGTTTCTGTGCCTTACAGGTATGGAATGTTTCATCTGGCTGCTGTTTTGTGACATTTTCTGAGCACACCAATGCAGTTACTGCACTTCATTTCATGGCTAGTAACCACTCTCTCTTGAGCGCATCTCTTGATGGTACAGTTCGCGCATGGGATTTGTTTCGTTATCGAAACTTCAGAACTTTCACAACCCCAACTTCTAAGCAGTTTGTTTCTTTAGCGGCGGATCAGAGCTGTGAAGTGATTTGTGCTGGGACTCTTGATTCATTTGAGGTCTGATAATTTCTGATTGGGTGCTGACATTGTGTTGGCATTATTTTTTGTTACTGACGAAGTGTTTATGTTCTGGTTAGATTTATGTTTGGTCAATGAAGACAGGCAGATTGCTGGATGTTCTCAGTGGTCATGAAGGTCCTGTTCATGGGTTAATGTTTTCTCCCACAAATGTGAGTAGATATATGAGAAACATATTAACATTTCCTTCAAAGAGGAACACTTTAGGAGCCTATGGAGCTTGTTTGTGACCAAGATTTAGGCATGCCAAACTGTTTGATTTTCTTTTTGGTGAAGTTGATTTGAATTTTCTGATCACTCTGTAGGCTGTCTTGTCTTCCTCATCATGGGACAAAACTGTTCGCTTGTGGGATGTTTTTGAAGGAAAAGGTGCAGTTGAAACATTTACGCATACACATGATGTCCTCACTGTTGTTTATCGCCCGGATGGAAAGCAATTGGCGTGTAGTACTCTAGATGGGCAAATTCATTTCTGGGATCCACTAGAAGGCTTACTTATGTATACAATTGAGGGCCGTAGAGACATTGCAGGTGGACGTCTAATGACTGATCGCAGATCAGCTGCTAATTCAACTAGTGGCAAGTGTTTTACCTCCTTATGCTATTCTGCGGATGGGAGCTACATATTGGCTGGTGGAAATAGTAAATACATTTGTATGTATGACATTGCTGATCAGGTTAGTTTGCATTGGTAATACTCTATAATGTAGATTGCATTTCATTTTCTTGTATGTTAGGCTGCATTGACCAATAAATCCTGTACTATAACATGAACATTGAATTCACTATGCTTGAAGCATTGATACTGCTATTGTAATAAAATAACTGACAATATTTCTTGAAACATATTTTCCCCCGTTTGTCAGTTAAATAGTTGAATAATGATAGAAGATATTAAAGTGCACTGGTTTGAGTTCTAAAACTCTAAAGAGGGTCGTGTGTGGGAGTGCTAATGTTCCTTATCAGACATCTTTCCTGTCTCCACTCTGCTTCCTCTTCCTTTCAGATATATACATGCACTCATGTTTCTTTACACATCTACAAGCATTTGTATTATCATAGAGCATGTCTTGAATTTAGCCAGGTATTTATGGCCATTTTTGCAGGTATTATTACGTAGGTTCCAGATAACTCATAATCTTTCTCTAGATGGAGTCCTGGATTTCTTAAACTCAAAGAATATGACAGAAGCTGGTCCACTGGAGTTGATCGATGATGATAATAGTGATAGAGAGGAAGGGGTCGAAACACAAACACGAAGTAAATTGGCATATGATTTACCAGGTTCAATGCCTAACCGTGGGAGGCCTGTTATTCGAACAAAATGTCTAAGGATTGCACCAACTGGTCGGAATTGGGCTGCTGCAACAACTGAAGGAGTTTTGATCTACACCATGGATGATTCTTTTATATTTGATCCCACTGACCTTGACATAGATGTTACTCCAGAAGTAAGAAATCATATTTAAGCCTTTTATGCGTCAAGGGAATTATCTTGGTTTTGATGTGATAAAATCAAAATAATAGATTCCAATGTTTGTCTACCGGCTCTTATTTTTCTCTTTGTTTGAAATGATGCTCAGGCTGTTGATGCTGCATTAGATGAGGGTCAACCAGGAAGGGCTTTAATTCTTAGCTTACGTTTAAATGAAGATGCGCTAATTAAGAAGTGTGTCATCACTGTCAATCCGGCTGAGATATCTGCTGTTGCTTCATCAGTCCCTTTCAAATACCTACAGCGATTGTTTGAGGCATTTGCAGATCTTTTGGAGAGCTGCCCCCATTTGGAGTTTATTCTTCGATGGTGTCAGGTGAAACTAAAACCTTTTTTTTTTGGGGAGGGGGGAGGTTTGTGGGTGTGGGGGGTGCCTGATTTTCTTTCTATTTTGCATATAATGCTTCCTTTTAGCATATGTTGAACATTGTGGAAGCATGGTGTTTATTTACCTATTTGTTTGATAGGAGCTCTGCAAGGTCCATGGTCCCTCCATCCAGCAAAATTCCCGGAATTTGCTCCCTGCTCTGAAATCGTTGCAGAAGGCAATCACTAGATTGCACCAGGATTTAGCTGACACATGCTCATCAAATGAGTACATGCTTCGCTATTTGTGTTCCACAGGAAGCAATAGATGATGGGTCTTTTTGTTGGGGGTGTTCATTGGGCAAATTGAACGAAGGTAGGACTAACGTATCTGATGGCTGGGTATATTTTGTACGTTAAAAGCTCTATTCGAGAGGAATTTGGGGTGGTTTGATGTTTAGCAGAATGGGACGATACGAGAGATTGGGGAAGAAGGGGTCGAGGACTGAAGCTCTGGCCCTGGTGGAATAGCTTATGTGCTCCGTAACTTGCAGGAAAGCACGTAGATAGTGAGCTGTTGAATTTTACATTATTTTTAATGGAACTGCTGTTTTTCAGCAAATTACATGCACGTATTTTGATTGTTACCCAACAGATGCTCCACAAAATGCCGCGCACTGCAAATTTGTGTATTTTGCAGCAGAAACAGTTCGTCGGCGGATGAATTTAGTGAAAACCTGACGACCAATTACAGGTTGCTTGTTTTATTTGCTTGAACTTGTCATCGATGCCGCAACTCTAACCGCAGAACTTTTAAAAGCCAGAGCAAATTGTCCGCCACGCCCATCTCTACTCGTCTAACATCCAAGAATGCAGGACTGGGCAAATTATTCCCTTGTTTAAGTGGTTTGGGCAGCTTACCATTCCAAACAAGCATAAATTTCTGTGATTACCCATCCATGGCCAGGTTAAATTTTACCCTCCAAAAACGTCACAAAAGATAATGATTCAGAGTGGTAATTCAACAAGTATTAACAGCCAAAATTTCATACCGTCGGAAAACTCATAACATCAGAGCTCCTCTTGACAAACATTTTTATAGAGCAATGCAGGGCAACTCCTGAAAACAAGCCAATCGGCTATCACCTAGGTGATTGTTTACTTTAACGCAATTTCCTACTAATCTTTATAAGCCAAATGCAAACACCTCCATTCTTTTATACTCAAAGCCATATAAAATGACTGGATAAACACTAAAGCGAATCTCTCCCACTTGTGCAAGGCAACTTATTCCACGTTCTCTTGTCTGCCTATCACATCTTTCAGCTTTTCTTTAAGTTCACCAGTCTGCATGATAAATGATACTATGTCAGTATTTATCCCAGGCAAATGAACAAAAGATGAAGAATCTAATAGTAAACCACCTGGTGCATATTAAGGACGATATCTGATCCTCCAACGAATTCGCCATTGATAAATATTTGTGGGAATGTAGGCCAGTTACTGCAACGAAAATAAGAAAATCATAGTAAAAGTATTCTCTGAAAAAGGGTAAAAAGTATAGACTTACAAACCAACAGTAGTGTGAATAAACACATGATGAAGTGCTAGGTAAAAAAAATATGCACAAGCACCAGAGAGGATACCTGAAATTTTTTACGGCGTTCTTAAGCTCCTGGTCTTCCAATATATTTCGGGCGCTGATAGGTACACCTACAAGGGCCATATTAATTAGTAGAGAGTTCTAAACAAGAATTTCATCTCTTCACATAATCATCCATACTTGAAAGAAAATAAACTTATTACCATTGACATCGACTGTAGAACAAGTAGACAGACTGTATACCCCAGTTCCTTTTTCCAACAAAAAATTAAAAAAAAAAGAAATTATCATTTTTCTTCTTCTTCTTCTTATTTTCCCCCCATTATTTGCCCAGGGCTTCCATTACAATTATTTCCCCCCTCACATATCCAAAAGAAAATCTTTTGATTCAAGATTAGCAGCAATCTCAATATGAACTGAACAAATAGGATGGGAGGCAAAGCATAAATAACCAAACAATTTAAAGCATTGAGGTCCTATCAAAAATAAACTCCTCCTACCAAAAACTTAGAGTCAAAGGTACGAAAAACTGAAGAATATTTTCATAACCAATCAACAGATTAGTAAATTTTTTATGAAACAATCCAATCGTAACTGAATGTTTGCAAACTTACGATATTCTTTCAACACCCTTACTGCCAAAGAGCTGAATCCACAACGAGGAAGATCAGGCACTCCTTTCATGTAAATCATTACACGGTTCTCCTTTACATCCTATATTAGAAACATACAAATGTTAGTGTCAAAGAGATTCTCACGGATGGCATGAAACTTACATAGACGTCTAGCTGCAAAATGCTTATATCACATGCTACTGCTGGAGTTTGTGTATCATTGATATGAGCATTTAAAAGGTGGCCAACAAGTTCTGAGAAGACAACTCCTCCTTAGAGTTGGTGGGAACAAAAACTTCAAAAAATTGATTCCCAATCCTATCACACAAAAATGTAAAATTATTATTGCAAGCTAATGATGGTATTTACCTTTTCAACAATGTCCTTTAAAGAAATGCCAGAACTCTCAAGCTTACTGGTGGGTCTGAAATCTTCATGCGTGTCAGGATCATTTGGCACTGTGGTTGAATACTGGGCACCACTTCGATAGAAGTATGCAGGGGCCTACTCAGGACAAGACGCAGTTTAACTGAATATAACTGGCCATAATGCATTGCACAATTGAATTCTTTAAATGCAGTGGGGGAAAAAAGGGTCTTATTAAGCTGACTTAGATATAAAAGGTCCAAGCATTGTACTCGGGGGGAAAAAATATTGCATGAGTTCTTACAATGATAGTTGATCGTGCAGCTGGGAAAGCTGCAATGCTCTTCCCAAATATAGCTGCTGCCAATGACCTGGCCATCGTGGTGGAGCTGTTTGATTACAGTAAAATGCGCAACCCCCAAAAATTTCTTCTAGTTCTAATCCAACGAAGCACTGCACAAATACTTAGGTAGTTACAAGCAAAGCTTTTAACCCCAAACAAAAAGGGTTCTTTACCTAAAACTTATAGGCCTACAAGGTCATTAACATATTATCTGGAAAAAAAAAAAAATCTAATCTTTCGATTCATCTTTGACTTAATAAGGCCAAAAGCTATTTTGCAGAAACAAAAGAACCATTTGCCTAAAGGCCGTTTGATAGCCTAAACTAGGAACCAAAAAAATCCAATCTTGGACCTAAGGATGTATATAAATATTTATTTTAAAAAAAAATTAAAACGCTTATCGCTCTATTCAATCACAGTCTCGAAATAATTAACAATTAGAAATGAATGAACAAAAGCCCAATTCAATCCAAACTTGAGCAGAATATGAGAATATCCAACTGGAGGAAAAACAAACAAGAGCCTGTATCAGAGAGTACCAGATTCCGTGGAGAAGTTGCGAGAGAAGAGGACGGCCGACGCGGGAGAACAGTAGACGGCGCCGGAGATTATGTGGGCTTGATTTTATTTCGTTCCCAAAAGGTTTAAATGGAATTAAAAAAATTCCTTCTTTAAACCAGCCCAATTGATGAACTGCAACCTTACCCATTAAACAACTGAAATTTATGGGTCATGTTTTGCCTAGCTCAACAAACAAAGGCCTAAAATCCCAACAGAACCCAAGGACCTAAAAATACATATGATCAAGTGAAAATGGACATAAAGATTAGGGCTTGAATGAATAATATCTCAAAATGCGTTTTTGTATTTTTAAATTAATAATTGTGAAATAAAAAATATATTAAAAATTTTAAAACTGTATCAAAAAAATGTAAAAATATGTATTAAAAAACTCTCTATACACACCCTTAAAACGTATATGATTAAATAGATTTGGAATTTTTATACAAGGTTTATATCACTTTACTTCTTTTACTTTATAAGTTAGCTAATTTGCAAATTAAATTTCCACATACTGCAATGTTTGCCCCGCCCCTTGAATATTATCATGTACCATCTGATTAGCCTCATTTTCAACTCTGATGCTGGATTTCTTGCAAGTCCATTTAAGTTGTAACCGTTTGGGGTGGCACACTAGAGCTTATTGTTTTCTAACAAACCAAAATATTTAGGTGTGAATAATTGCCTCAACCAAATGCAAATGCAAAAGTAGAATTGCAAGTTTCAAGTGTACAAACAGTTCAATACAATAAAATACAGCCCAGTTTGAAATTTGGTCCGTGATTTAACTTGAGATGAACATTTAACCAGGAAAACAAAACAATTCAAACGCACTACAAAGAATTTTGTAAATCTAAATGCTCTGCCGGATCTGCAATTTCTTGCACAATCATCGTTCTCCGTCCACCCCGCGCCGTGGTGAAAAATGTTGCCTATGTCTTGAACGTGTAGTTGCAGTGCTACTGGGGCTGATGGTATCGCTATGATATATAGGCCTTGATCTTGGTCTTGTAGATCTCCCATTAAGCAAGCTACTTCTAGTTCTTGCACTCCCAGGACTTCTACTTTCATCCCAAGGACAAAAGGACAAGTCGCTCAAGAAAGAGAAAGAAAACTCAAGCTCATAACCCAAATCTACCAAAATATTTCCATCTTCACTTGCTTCATTTTCAGCCTCAGAATCAACACCAGTAAAGAAGTGCTCAAACAAATTTCCTCCTTCTGTTTCCATGTCCATGGTAACATCATCGTGGGATAAATCACTCCAAAGAAGATCATCCCCATACAAGTCAGGTACAAACTGTGACTGGTATGCACTAAGGGTGTCCCCCAGGTCCCTTTGCCGCTCTAGCCACGCCCAATCAGATTGCCGCTGTGGATCAGCTTCAGATGGCCTCAGAGAGGGATGTTCACGCCTTGCATGCTTCCTTAGCTCAGCATAATTTCCAGTGAACTCACACGACTCCAGAGAACAGCTTCTTATTTGTGAATTCATATACTTGCGAGCAGCCTCTTCAACGACCCATCCAAAAATCTGCCCCCGACAAAGAGGGCACGCAAGTTCAAGTCCCTGCCCTTTAAGAGACGTGTTTGACTGTGACAATCTTTCTCTCCCTCTTCCTCTATGATAATGCATTACTGTTACAGATTCATCTTCTGGCAGACCAGGTGATGCTGCAACTGGAAACGATTTGCGAAATTGATCAAGGCAATTTGAATGTCGATAGCTAGTATCACACATGTATGGGCGACAACCTTTGTCTTGAGAAGAGCAAATTAACAAGACAGCATTGTGGGGATGCTCCATGCAGATGGGGCATCTACTTTCCTCCCACTCCCTTTCAGGTGGAGAACTAGTTTCCAACTTGTTGCTATTAGAATCATTTGAGCGACAAACATAGGGGCATACCCTCGCCTGATTAGAAGCCAATGGATTCACCTTTTTATCTTTTGGCATTTGAGAAGATGCTACAGTTTTAAGTTAATTGGCTTTTCCTTACTGTAATGGATTGCAAAGAAGATGAATTCGCAACCTAGAAACTTATCATTTAATCGGATTAGTAAATCAGCTAAAATTAAAAGAAACACAAAAATCTAAATACATTATATGGCAAGTTAAGCTTGCTACAAAGAAACTTCATAAATATAAGGAACAGTGATGATTCAAAATGGAAACCAAATGGAAATTTACAACTGCATAAGGTCAATGTACGCACAGAATTACAATAAGATGAAAAACCATGCCCATAAACCACAACCGCATGAGAGTAATTTCAAGGACACAAGCATAAAACAAAACATCATAGGCTCATCTAAACACTCAAAATCCCAGACATTAAATCAATATTTGAATGGTCTTGTTTGCTTTGAAGCATTTACTATCTATCATCCAGGACACAATTTGCTCAAACTTTACCAAAGACAAAGTATGGAAAAAGTTACTTTTTTCAGCATGAACTCCTGGGGAAATATTGTTTTGAATATTTTGAACCTTACTTTTCCCATCCCTTCCCTTTGTACATTAAGAATACTAGTTCGTAATTAATGAGATTAATGCAGCAGGAAGGAGATTTAAGATTTGCCAACCACATTTTATAAGGTAAAACTCATCAACACTGAATCTATACTAAAAAGGAACTACACTAACAGAAGAAAAACAGATGAATTCTACTCTAAGTTAGATAGCTAGACATTATTAATTTATCCACTCCAGCATTCAAGAAAAAAATAATTTGGATTATATTTCATTACCAGAAATATAAATCCTCATTTGAGAGATCTAATAGCTCCCTTCACTCCTCCCTGGCCTTTCGAAAAGGTTATTTGGGAAAATAATAATAATAATAATAATAAACGCTATCTCAAATCAACTGTAAACGAGAAACTTTAGACACCAGAAAGAATGACAAGAAATGATGAACCCAATTCACTCCCAAACTCTTTTGACTTTTCTCCGCTAATAATTTTCAAAACTTGAACTTTGAATAAGTTTCAAAATTTCAGCTCAATGTCAAACCTCAGAAAGCCACCCCCACCAAAACCCATATCATTTCAGACCCAAGAAACACTAAATTACAACAAAATTCATCATATCTTGAACCATAAAACCCAGAAAAATGAGACTTGAATTTACAGAAACAGAAAAACAAAATCCCAAAAACAAACATATACCATGTTAGTCCACATAAAAGATAGCTTTTTTTGAAATCACTGAAAAGGCTAACCTTGAACCCGGTGTTGAATTTGTTTCTGAAGGGTTGGTGGGTACTTCTTTGGATGGAACGGATGGTATAAGGTTGAATTCTTCGAGAGAGGATTTATGCAGGACCCGAAGCTGACTTTTCCTCTCTATGTTTTCAATTCGTGACCGCCTCCCCATCCTTTTATAGTGGAGGAAGAAACACTTCAAACACGGGTATATCGGTATATATACGTATTGTCTATAAAGACTACAATAGCCTTGGAAAGCAAAGTGCTAAAATCTTAATGGGCTTGGATAATTCTTAATTGGGTCGATGGACCAGTGAAAATAGGATGAGCACAGTGTATGGTTCCAAGTGGATTGCATAATTCTGTTGTTCCAAATGGGCTTGGGTAATTATGGATCAACCCTCTCAAAACTGGTCTCGACCTTCAAGGTTGAACCATATTCTCGGCTTTTCTACTGTTGATTTTATGCCTTATTCTGCAGACGCCCTTGAGGAGGTCATAGTTTTGGGCTTAATCCTTATTTGGGCCCAAAAATGGATTTTCTGGCCTTTTTTCATATTTACGTATTCAATAAATATACATAATAAAATTTTGAGGCAATTACCAATACTCCATGAGGTATTGATCTATTACTGATACTCTCATTTAGTTTGTCAAAATTACCCATACCCCTTTGAGGTTTATATTTTTTAACAAATGGGTTTATTTTAAAGGATTATATTAGTACTGTAGCAATTGACTGAATTTTTCGGACAAAAATATCCTTTTACTCTAATTTTTGTATTTACTTTGTATTTTTTTTAAAAAAAATTAGGACAAAATTTTAAAAAGAAATTTTTTATATCATTTAAAAATATTGTATTATTATAAAAATTTACTTATCTCCAATTTATTTTTATTATATTATTGACATTAAGAGTGATAATATATAAATTAAATTAATAAAAGGAAAATTAAAATTAAAAAAATATACCTATAATAATATATTAATTATATAAGATATTAAGAAAATTTTCGTAATTAATATATTATTATAGGTATATATTTTTATATTTATTTTTCTTTTGTTAATTTAATTTATACATTATCACTCTTAATATCAATAACATAATAATTTTATATTAAAAATAAATTCGAGATAAATAAATTTTTATAATAATACACTTTTTTAAAATAATATAAAAAATTTTGTTTTAAAAATTTAGTCTTTTTTTTTAAAAACTTTTGTATTTTATTTATTGCTTTGTGCAAAAGGTATTTTTGTCATTTTACTTCTTAAATCAGTTAAATATAACAGTAAAGGAATATTAATAGTTTTGACAAATCACAAAAGGTATCGGTAATAGACCAATACCTCAAGAGGTATTAGTAATTATCCCAAAAAAATTTTGAGTCAACTCTTAGATATTTACGCAATAAAAATTATTAAATAATAATCCTTCCAATTATTTACTAATATTTTATTCATGATTACAATGTAATCATCTTTGTTACGAGACTATCACGTCAACTATGATAAAAATTTAAATAACCCCCAAAATGATCCTTTACATATTGACTCATTTTTAAAATAAGAACAAATGATCCTTCATATTTTATAAATGTACTCTTTTGATCCTCCGTCATTATTCTATTTGTTTTTCTGTTGAAATAGTGATGAAATAATATCAAAATAATGTCGAAATAGTGACGAAATAATGATAAAATAGTAACGGAGAACCAAAAAAATATATTCATAAAATGTAAAGAACCATTTGTTCCTGTTTTAAAAATGATAGACTAAAAAGATCATTAATCAATATGTGAAACACCATTTTTGGAGTTATCTCTAAAAATTTACCAAAACTTTTCGTTATAAACATAATTTATGAACTCTTTCAAAATAATAATAATAATAATAATTTATGAACAATTTTTTGTTCACAAATTTAGGTGAACAAACAGGTAGACAAATGAAAGTTTTGTTAGGGGTTGGTCACTGGAGTCAATTATGTAGTTCCATTAGGTGTAAATACTCACTTTGCATTTGGTAGAAGCTCTAAGTAAACAATAACATCCGTCACTGCCAATACAGGAATCAATAAGTTCAACCAAGTAAAAGCTACAAAACCAAAATTTTAGCACAAAACTTTCAATCTCATCATACTTCCATGTAACAATCATGCGAAACTTCAGGTTATCTCAAACATCATCTCATGCAATAAAAATGGATGCCGGAAAACTGGGAAAACTACTACTGGGAAGCATATGCTATAGTTTCTTTATCCCCTAAATGAAGGAAGGATTGCAATGAGAGCATCCCCATATCCAACAGGATCTGCATTGCATTATAAAAGTAAGCTGAGCACAACTATCAAAATCTTTGAACATAGAAGCAAAACATGTTAAAGAGAGAAGCATACCACCATCTTCTCGAAATATTTTGATAACCTCTCCAGATATATCAGACTGCAAAGACGGGGATAATTATCAGCCCTCACTAACTAAGCAGAATGGAAAGAAAAAAAAAAAAAAAAAAAAGAAGAAGAAGGAATGCATGAGAAGAAGGTCAAGGCCAAACCTCAATGGGAATCTCACCGCCAAGCTGTTCAATGTAGCACAGCACTTGGCCCTCCTTTACTTGTCGCTTCTGTAAGCAGTTGGAAAATTTTGTGAATAGTATGAAGAAAGACCAGATTTGACATAAAATTATAATTAATCAACACATGCATATCAAGAACAAGAACTCAAGCCCAGCCATGTGAAACAACCAAACTATGCAAATTCAACAAATGAAGGCACCCATGTTTTTTATTTTTTCACAAAAAGGTTCCTGAACCAAGGATGCAAGAAGGAGAAACTTGTTGGATGAGTATTGACCTGATGGAAAAAGAAAGCCAATAAATTTAAGATAAGAACTTAACTGAATGTACCAAACACAAAGATATGAAAATACTCTGTCAGAATCGTATTACTTCCTACTATCTTAGATCACATCATCAACAAAATTATTACCAATGGAGTGCACTACACATGGAACTTTTGAATAAACAAACTAAGTGCCATGAAAGAGATTAATCTACATGCAGTACAGCATCAACATTAACACTGCACCTCTTCACAAGACGGAGGAGCACGCTTCCCCTTAATAGTTCGAGACCTCCTGAAATAACCAACCTGCAAAGTCACATACTTAGCATCTGGAAAAGTTGCAAGACCAACTCAAAAAGTGAAAATGAAATCACATCATCCTCACTTTTGGAGATTGAAGTATTGTAAGACCTTCATCCACTGCTTTAGCAAGTAAAGTCTCAACATCGCGGGGAGAAGATTCTAATTTGGTGATGGCTAGGGATGCTGATGATGTGGAACCATTAGCATTGGGTACCTCGATGGTTGTGTTAACACTAACTGGAGCAGTAACTGGAGTTTGCATAGGTGCATCTTGCTGATTCAAGTTCCGCTTCAAATATAGTTGAAATCCCCCAAGCTATAAGTTATAAAAAGATGAATGAGAATAAAAGCACAGCATTAGACTTTCTTTTAAAAGATTTTTGGTGGAATGGGGTGTCAGAAAATATGCACTATATGAAGTTTTATCCATATATATATGGAAGTTCCGAAAGAGGAAGTGAAAAATAATTTCTCCTTCCCACATGCAACCTCAGAGGTTAGGAAGCAACAATATTTAGAGACATAAATGATACTTACTTTTAGTTCAAACTCAGCAATTGAGGTTGTATCACATATTTCTGAGATCAGTGATTCCACCTGAACATTGAGATTATCAGTAATACGCCTATATGAACACTTGCAATATTGGAAAAGTAACACCTCTCCTCACACTCTGAGATGCAAATTAGAGAGAATGACCCTAAAGCAAAAGGAAAATATCTGTTATTAGCTTTTAGTGGGTTTCATTCAGAAGCAAGTGGTACCTTGTAAAAAGTCACACACAAAGCAAGTAGCTCAACCAAGTCATCACTACTTAGTGTCTTCATGCCCTTCTTTTTGTAATCCAATTCACCATTTGTAAATCTTTTATGCTCAATTTTTTCGTTTTATTAAATTACAAAAATCAAGTTGAGTTTGTACCAATTTTAAAAGCAACTATTCCTGATATCTTCATCAACTAAAAAGTTCTACATTAAAATTGATAAATGCTGTGCCCATTTACACCACAAATTCAAGTGTTCACTAGTGGGACTTAAAAAAGTTTCAGTCATTTAATGTAAGTGGCCTGCAGTGGAAATTTAAATTCGGCAATACTAGTTGTGCTACAACTCACAATATTCCTACTACAAAAGCTACTAACATTTCTTTTATGGTTTACTTGGAATTTCAAGTTACTTACCTCAAATGGCGTTGGGATGTGTTCGCTCACTCTACTAGGGAGTCTAGAATCTTCAGAGTCTTCAGGTGAGTCATCAAAATTTGCTGTAACTGATAGTTCACAAAACCAAAGATCGCGCTTAAGATTTCTGATGTAGAAGGGAATCAAAATTCAAAAGGCATTCGAGAACACTTGGCAAACCAATATGCCACTGAGGAAATAAAAAATCCAATGCAACAAAAAAGAAGTGCTAACTTATTGAACGGACTAATTTATTTAGGCAACAACTCATGCACACATGAATATATCCCATTCATGTTCTCTTGCGACTTTGTAGATCTTCATTAGAAAGATGCTGGCTATGAAGACTAGTGCGACAATCAAGAAACTCAGAAATCCGCTTATGTAGCAGTAATACTTATTCAACAAAGAGCAAAAAGTTCCCAACAAAGCCTAAATGAACAATGAATTCATGGTAAAAAAAATCACTCAAAATTACCTTCAGTAGCTGAAACTTGGCACCCTACAAATGCCCTTTTAGGCCTAGCTGACATCTGCAAACCATAACTCTGAATATATTTTGGGACCCTTATTTGAAAACCATGGAATGGCTGCAATGTACTGAATTTGAGTCCAGCAGAACCAAGACTCGAGCTTGATATCTTTAATCCTGAAGCCCCAAAACTACCTATAACATACAGGAACATGAACACCATCAATTCCTATGCCCGTAACAGCAATGAAGCCTTAAACTTAAACTAACAAACAATAAAAATTCATAGAGGTCAATGACAAGTAAATGAAAAACGATTAGAGTTAAGACTCCATTTTTAACTTCACCTATATAGTCATAGAGAAAATAAATAAACACATAAGGCAAAGTTACAAGTTATAATGGAATTTAGCCATCAATAGAGGTTCAGGGCTTACACGCAGCCATGGAAGGGTAATAATTGATCTGGGATTATGCAAAAATTGATGGAAAGTAGGTAGAAGGAATGACCCAGATGACTAAAAAGGGAAAAAAAATGCTAAAAAGTTTTCCGATTGTTGAAGGGGAAGGAGACAAGGGGAAAGGGTAAGTTTTATTGTTGTACATTGTGTGTGTTCTTGTGTGAGAACTACAGCCTACAGAAGGGCCGCAAAAAGTTTCGGCCTTGTGTTCTCTTCGAGGATTGTACGGCATGATTTACAACAGTCAACTGGACCATTATAATTTTCAGCAAATTGTACTTTTCAATCCATAGTTAGGGATTCTTTCATTTTAGTCCTTTCTGAAAATTTTCACTTTTTTTTAAAAATAATATTTTGGTAGATTTTGAAATTTTGCACAACCAACTATATAATGAGAAAGCTAATTTTGAAAAGGAAATTGCATAAATGGCCTAAAATTCTGGAAAATAGGAAGGGGAATTGAATTATAATCACTAATAAAGCCCAACATTGAAACTATAACCTATCAATAGTCTTATTTGATGTTAATTTGATCAAAATAATTTTTTGTCAATCCCTTTTTATCTCTTTAATCTTCATCGAGTGATTAAAAAAGACAAAGTATTTCGTTATATCATAAAATAAAAATTTATAATAATGTACTTTGAACAATATTATAACTTACTCTTTAATTCAAACTTTTTGTAATGTCAAAATAATATTCATAAATACTAATAAAAATAATAATAACAAAAAAGAAAGTGATAGCGAAATGAAATTACCAAGGGGTTCATAAATTATTTTTCATTATTTTTGCAAATAATATTTACTTTAGTTTTCATGCCATGCCAACATATTTTGTTAATGGAAAATAAATTTTATTGTCACATTTGTAACCCCGCAAAAAAAAAGAAGAAAAAAACAACTGTAAGAAATTGACGGTCTTGATTAATTGGCACTGTTCAACAAATTATATTTCCACCACATTGTATAACTACCCTTCTCGTCTCCCAAGATCCATCATCATCAGCAAGCTAAACCCGAGTCCCTTCGATCTCTGTTTCTTTTGATCTTCTATATTTGGTTAAGTTCTGCAAAACCCTCCTCGTTTACTTTCTTCGTCAGTGTACCTTACGAAAGAAAGTGACTTATGCATCAGTATATATAAATTTTTGAGGGATATATAAATTTAGATTCATAGGATGTCTCTCACAAGGGTGAAAATGACGGAGGAAGTTTGGCTGACATGTTTGACGCATGCATTGTCTACTGAGACTGAAGAAATCATGGGTCTTCTCCTTGGTGACATTCAGGTATTAATGAAATCAGTCTGCCACTTTTTATGCCTCTGCTTTATAGGGTTCGTTGCATTTTCCTTTAGCCTGGTGAATTTGAGAGTTTTTAAGGTAGCCGAAGTGAAAAAGTTTGTGTCTTTGAGGGTTCTTTGTAATTTTTGCTAACGGGGTGTTTTGATTGAAATTTCATCCGTTCTCAATTGAGGTTTTGTGGAATTCTCTCATAGCTGTTGTTGGCAGTTATAGTTCAGAATTAGAAAAGGGATTCTAGAGATTAAAACGATGAAAATCCCAATTTCTTCATGTTTCTCAGCAGTTCGGGGAAACTTATAATGCAGTTTCTCGTGAGTGTATTACTTTTTTTCTGGTTTCAGATTTTGTTTGGGGTTGATTGCATTTATAAGTGTTTCAGACTTTGATTACCCTTATGCTTTTTCTTTAGCTTTAAAGTGTTTGCTAGCTATTTCCAATGTGTTTTGCGTTTTGTTGTTGCCATATTTATCCTCACGTTGTCTACTAACCAATGGAACAAATCATCATATTTCTATCTGAATTTTCATTTTCTTGAAGTAATTTATTGATGTTTTTACCTCATTTGATTATCTTGTGCACTTTGCACCCTACAAAAACAATTATTTTCTAAGATAACCCCCAAAATGGTCCTTCACATATTGGCCAATGATTTTTTTAGTCCCTCACTTTTAAAACGGGAACAAATGGTCCTTCACATTTAATTAATGTACCATTTTGATCCTCCGTCACTATTCTAATACTATTCCGACAGAAAAACAAATGGAATAGTGACGGAGGACCAAAAGGATACATTAATAAAATGTGAAGGACCATTTGTTCTCGTTTTAAAAGTGAGGGACTAAAAAGATCATTGGTCAATATGTGAAGGACCATTTTGGGAGTTGTCTCTTCTTTTTTAAGGTTACTTTGTTGGCCTCATTTTGGGGAGTTGCTAATTGTGACTATACCCATGGGCATTGCTCTGGAAAAAATTTAGCCTTTTAACTGGGGACACTTCGTTCTATATTATATATTGTGAACATTTGAGCCACTTTCTTCAATAACTAATTCCATAAGGTTCTAAATTTTCTTTAGCATAAAGCAACTTCGTTGGGGAGCCAAAGATTGTCATGTACTATCTTTTAAGCAATAATTGCCTGAGATGGGATGCCATTTTTCCTCAAACATTTCCACATGTGCTTAATAATGTGCTGACTTGTATCATACTAGTTTGGATTTATTATTTTTTTTCCTTTATCACATTGTTTACATTTTGAGATTTTTTATTCTTCTGATTTGCAATTTTTACATATATTATGTAGAAAAGGACATTAATTTGATTATTTTTGCTGGTTCAGCACTCGAGAGATGGTAGTGTGAATGCTCTGATATGGGGTGCATTGCCACAACCGCGTTCTGATCGGAGGAAGGATCGAGTAGAGACTAATCCTGAGCAGTTGACTGCTGCATCAGCCCAAGCTGAGATATCCTTCTTGTGATGCATCTGAAAATTGATTCTGAGCACTCTGTTTACAACATTTTCATATTTTTTCCAGTAAGAAAATTTTGCACAGAATTACCAGTCTGACTTTTGTGTGCTGGACGTTTTGCCAACCTTTCATCCTCCATAATTACTGAAGATAAAAAATGGAAAAATGTGATGCCATTTCTTATGTAAAATTTGTCTTCAATTTAAGAAAAATTCTTTGGGTAGATGACATATTGATTGTGAAAAGAGAGGGAGTAAGTTTAAGAAATTTAGCATGTGAATGATTTATTCCTTGATATTTTTCTTATAAATTGAAAAAATACAAATTATTTTATATTTTGTTTGGCTTCTAGGGATGATTATGTGTACATTCGTTACTGCACATACACCTAGTCTAGGGTGAATGAGAAATTTTTTGAATGGACTGCTTAATTTGATGATTAAATGGTTATCTAGATGATTTTTTATTTTTTTTTTTGTATTTGCTTCATTTTACGCTCACGGTTTATATCATTGTCAAATTAACTCTATAGCACAAAATGACCTTGGCAATAGGGAGAACAACAAGAGTCATTGGTTGGTACCACTCTCATCCTCATATTACAGTTCTTCCCTCCCATGTTGGTGAGTTTTAAACATTGTTAATACTCCTTTTTGTTTGGTTTATTCTGCTTTAAAGAATGATTAGTTGTGTATATCCCAGAAGAATAAGCATCTAAAACAAATTGGCTTTTGCTTCTTCATTTTTTTTTTCCTTTTAAATTGTGTTTTGATAAAGTACCTTATTATTTGCATTAATTGTCTAAAGCTGTCACAAGTCACCTAGGTGATTTTTTTTATCCCAGATAAGTCAGTTCCCTGTCAATTGCTTTTGGACTATTTAACCAATTGGCGCATCAGCATCTCTGTTCAGATAGGGTTTTTCTGTGTTTCTTTTTTAATTATTTTTTACTACTTTTTATTTGAATCATATAGTTATATCATTACCATATGCTAGTGTATTTTATTCTTTTACATGCCCAGGTTACTTATGTGTTCCTCCATAGTGATTTCGATTGGCATTTACAGAGGCAATTATGGAATAATTTAAAGTTCTTGGTTAATTTCCTCCACAAGAGAAAAACATTGCAATAACTGGTCAGAATTGTTTCAAAATAGAATGTAGGAACTGACTGGTGATAATGGATAAAAGGAATAGCATTTTTCCCTTCTTGGTTAACTGTATGATTTTTCCCTTGGTGGGATAGATTTCTTTCAAAAACCTATTTACTTGAACCTGAGGTGACTTCCTTGTAGTTGATAAAATCAGTTTTGGCTTCCTCTTAATGCTAATATTTGATTACGAAATTGATGCCTATTTACTTAATATTTGATGCCTGAAACACAGCAAATAATAATAATTGATTACGAAAGAAAATAAAGATGGAAAGGAAATAGAAGCTTATTTGCTTTGATGAAAACCTCATTACGCAATTGAGGTGCTGCGATCAAGTGCTGATGCTTGATGTGAGCACAAGGATATCTGATAACTGATATACGTAAACAGGCTGAATGCAATACTTAGCCATATTTTTACCTGGATACTAACTTTAACAGACAAAAAGAAAGTAAGCGGCATTCATCCTTATTGCCTGTATATGTAAATCCAAAAATGCATTAACTTCTTGTTGTCTTATGTTCATAACTTATGAAGGACTTTTTATTTAGCTTTAATTGGCATATATTTTTTTATCAATTCTTTGACGCTGGATACTAACTTAGGTGGATTAGAATTTTTTTTTTTTCTAAGCAGATAAATAGCAAGGGTTTGTCAGTTTTTCTATAGTTCTTGAAACCAAACTATGCTTCTGTTTTGACTTCTGCAGATGTGCGGACTCAGGCCATGTATCAACTTCTAGATTCAGGGTTTATAGGATTGATATTTTCCTGTTTCAGTGAAGATGCCCAGAAGGTTTGTCTCAGTTATATCAAATCAACGTACTCAAAAGGGTTTTTATTTGAAAAGCATGAATCTTTACCTCAAACTCTTCTAGATTGGAAGAATTCAAGTTACTGCATTTCAGTCTTTGGATGGGAAGCAGCAGCAGCAGACTTTGAGACCTGTTTCTCTTGCCCTTGTAAATAAAAATGCTGTAATAGATATTGACTCATCTATAAGTTCATCGGAGAAAACATCAACAAGGGGAGATCATGAAGACGATACAGCTGATTCAAGAGCTAGTTCTGTAGCTTCTAAGGTACATTGGTTTGTATTGGAATTGAATGTTGCTTTGCTTCTTGATTAGAAAAGGACAACTGGATGTTGAGTGTTTTTGATCATTTGAGTTTGGAAAGCATTACTGGTGTTGTTCTGGACATTCTGAAGCTTCTCTTCTTATTTTTGCTGATTATGATACATATGCAAATATTTTTTAGGGTCTTTGTCCAGGAAGTTTTTGAGAATTTTTCTATTTTTTTAAAATGCGGATCTGTACCAGTTTTACCAAATGGGTGACCAATAGAAAATGCAATGCATCTTGTTCATTTTAGATATGGAATGCCATTGAAATTATGGGTGGTTACCTAAGTTGTCAATTGGGTATGGCATTGCTTTCACTAATCTCACAGGTTTCAATATCAATCCTTTTGATTGTAATGGTAATGCATGAATTTTTTGGATTGCCTAGGGTGGGGGAAGATCTTCGGACCTAGGGGGTTTCTTTGCTAATGCAGATGCCAGAACAGGAGAAATCTACCGTTCAAATGACCTTAGTAATCCAATTACGGACATTGATCCCATGGACATGTCAGAGGGTATGCAAGAGGCCATGCACCGCTCAAATTTGGAGATGAGGTAACATGAGTTTGTTCTTGATCACTTCTTTTTTCTCAGTCTATATTTGCCAAAGCTACAGTAATGGAGCTTAAGCAGGATGATTAAAAATAAAAATACAGTGATACTGTTTTCCGTAGACATAAGAGCTTCTTTCTGTGACTCTTGAAATGTGTACCTTTTACTGGCAGTGGTGCAGAGTTTGTTAGAAAGGAAGTTCCACTTTTTGTTCTGCCTTCATCGTCTCTGTTGAGTATTGATTCTCCTTTGGCATCATATTCGGAACTGCAACGTGTGTTATATGAAGAGGAAAGGACTGCATGCAACCAAGCGATTGAACAAAGTACAAGGTAATGCAACGCATTGGCTAGCTGCTTGTTATCAGTCAAAATTTCCATGACTTAGTATCTTAAAGTGAATTGTGCTTGCTAGTATCATGACATGATTGATGTGGTGTAGGGAAGGAAAAGTGCATCCGCTTACTTATATTCACCATACATCAACTTATCAAGCTTCCATATGCAAGTTAATGGAATACTGGTAAGCAGAAGAATCAATATCTCCTTCAGCAGTTTCCTATGTGCTGCCTTACTAACTGTAACTGCATATTTGTTGCATGCAGTTTGAGTCCTGCCATTTTTGCTCTTCAGGATCACTTGAGGGAGAATGAGACTCGGGTAGAGATCAATTTGTAGTACATTGTTTCCCTATTGGTTCTTATCTCAATTTTACTGCCTAGGAAAGAGAAGTTACTCCATCAACGGAAGTGTTCTAATTGCAATTTGCTATTATTCTATGCCTTCTCATGCTCTTACCTCTCCGGAATTCATTTGTGAGCATTTTTCAAACACCTCCACACCATCTCCCTCCCCCCCAAAACACCAAAAAAAGGGAAAAAGACCAATCCATCACATGAGTTTCCATTTTAAATTGTCACTTGATTTTCTCATGCTAGTCTCATAGTAGGAGATAGAAGGGAATTGGTGCAGGGTCATACTTGATTCTCATACAGATATTTTGAATAACGTAAGGCTTGAACCTCTTCATTTTCTTGTCAAACCTTACCCTTTCTGATTCCAAGCATTTCTTTCACAAACTCTGATGTTGTTGTTTTAGTCTATCCCATAATCCTGTCGAAAGTGTCTGATACCTTAACTTGGTTGCTGAAAATGAGGCCTTTTTTTTTGTGGAGATTTTACTAATCTTGATTAATGATCAATATTTTCTGCTGAAACAGTTAAGGTTGCTATCAGATGAAGCCAAGGTTTTGGAGGCTCTTGCTTCTAGAGGGAGTGAACCAAATTCAACTTCTCCTCGCAACACTCCATCTCACGGGCTCCGTAGTTCTTCATTGGGTCACAGAGACAGAGATAGAGATTTGTATAGCCCTGGTGAGTTGAGCAGTACGAAAAGCATTGGCAGTCCAAGTAGCCGGATGCGCAAGGGATCCTAGTCCCCAGTCTTGTCAAAGCAAAACCGGCATGTTTTGTTGCCTTGTTTTGATTCTTATTACATTCTACAAATGTTGGTGCGGGTGTTTTTGGGATGATTGTAAGGGTTTCCTTGGAGGTATTTTGTATATGGTAAGGTAGATCAGCATTTTGTATACAAATCACATTGATTTTGAATGTTGGCTTTCTGCAGAAATTGAAGCCAGTTTTTGTGAGATCGCATCATGTTTTCATTGCACAAGAATAGATTTGAGGCCTCCATTATCATCCATAACAATCATACTTGTTATTGTCTATAAATTTTATTTCTCCTCAAAGTTCTCAACAGTCATAATCAAACGGATGATATTCATTAGAATCATGTTTGTTATACTGTCTTAAGTTCATCATTCCCTGTGAAAAGGCCTCAAATTATAATTGTTTTCGGGCTTAAAATTTGCAAGCAGTTATTGGATAATCATGTGCTGTCTGAGACTTGCACTTGAATCCTTTGACAATACTAGTGCTTAAAGTTTGTGATTTTGAACAAATTCAGAATCAATCAATAGAGATCTTTATTCATTATTAAGGTGTTGGGCTTGATTTTATTTTGTATCAACCGTCTCCCTTAATTGATTGATTTATGTAATACAATAATAGTACATATATCATGAAACGTGATAAAATTTTACCTTAGCTGATTATAGCAAATGTATGTTATAAAAAAAAAATGTTAAAATTGTACATAATAGCATGTGTATTAAAAATAAAGTATTTTGTTAGACCAAAACTTATCTAAAATAACTTAGTACAAGTACAACGTTTGATCAACTAATGTAACCAAATTAAAGAAGAAATTAAGACAAATTAAAACACGAGCTTTTATTCCAAAAAAAGAAAAAAGAACATTAATCAACTCAAAAATGGGTTATTTTTGCTATCCCAGATGCCTACAACGGCTAATACCACCCTTAATTACGACTAAACAAATAAATTCAAAAAAAAAAAAAAAGGAGGTGTGGGGAATGAAGAATCAATAAAGACACGGGTGGTGGGCTGGTAGCATTGAATAAAAAAAATCTTCAAATCCTGGGGTTACTTGGGTTAATGGGGCCTCCTGGATTGTTTGTAGCAGCCCTGTTAGTGTTGCCAGGCCAGTCTGCTTCATTGGGCCAGTTTGGGTCATTTGGGCTATGCGTGTTGTCATCATTCATCCCCAGAGTATTCTTCACCGCATCGGCTGCCCCAGTGGCTAAATTTGCCGCTCCTGCTGCTGCTCCCCTTGCAATGTTCACAGCACCTTGGGCTGCACCTTGGGCCATGTTCTTAATTTGTGCGCCAGTCTTGAATCATCATCATCATCATCATCATCCATGCAAGAATTAATAGAATTTTGTTCCAACCCCCCAAAAAAAAAAAGTAGTACATTTATTAGCAGTCTTAAGGAGACAAAAATGAACAATCAATTAAATATTTATTTGCACTCTTAAGGAGCAAAAATGAAGAATTAACTACAAATGTTCTTCCTAACTCTGTGGAGGGAGAAGTTAATCATTGCATTTCATTATAGGTAAAGCCACTGACCATTAGAATCATTCTTATTATGGCCTAAAAGTTTTATGGGAAATGGAATATGGAGACTCAAAATAACACCAGGAATGTTTAATTATACATCTTGAAGGAAAGTGGATTCAAGTTCTTGGTTATGCGTGTCGGATGGTTGGTTAACCAGGTCATTCCTCCTCATCTGCAATTTGAAACAAACATATAATTATATAACCAGGAGATTAAACTAAATCAAATCAAACATCCCACAGAAATTCCTTGAGCAGCAAATAAAAGGGTTCGAGGAAAAACAATTTTATATGGCATGGCATTTTTGATTGAACAAGTGTTTTAGAAGAAAGAGTGAAAAAGGGTTACCTGAGCTTGCCCGGGAAGTTGCCCAGAAGAATAGGAGCTGGGGTTGAGGGAACCTTGTTGGCTTGCCATCTTTCTTTCTTAGTTGATTTGTTGTGTGTTGAAGTGGAGTGATAGTGAGATGTGAGTTACAAATGAATTGAATATTTGGTTAGATTTATTTATAACCTGGGTGGCATCCTAAGTTGCAGTTAAAGAATGCCTAAAAGTGTGCTTTCTGGGACACATGGGATTACGATGGTCACTTGCTGTCTAAGGATTTGGTAAAGAGCAACTTTGGATTAGAAAACTTCAAAGTTGGTTCAGTGGATCCAAAAGTTTTGCCATTTGTCTAAGCATGGCAACATCTCACATCTACAACGTCCACGTACCTGCATGGGCAGCTGCAGCTGCTATGTCTTTGTAAGGAACTGATATTCACAATGCGGTTCAATTGAGTTACTCTCATCACATGAATTCCAAGCATGTACACTTAATATTTAGAAGGAAAAGAAGGCATAACGCCAAAATAAAGGCAGCACAGCACAACAATGGTTCCATTATACTATCTCCTAATACAATAAAAGAGTGTTTACACTAATGTTTAGTGAGTTCTTATGGTCATTGAAGTGATATAAAATTATCAAAACTCTTTGATCCAATAAAAGTTGTAAGTTATGATTCAGAATAAATATGTCGTGAATCATTAAAAAGTTTTAATAAAAAATTTCACTTTGTGCTGTAATATAAGCGGACAAATCAATACCACCACTTGTACAAAATATAGGAAAAAGGCCTAGAAACTTCATGGAAGGGTTAACGGGACTAACTAAATTATTCATGGGCACCTGGCAATACACGCGTCAGGCAGCTGGACGCGTGTCACGGCGAACCAAGGAACTAACATCTATATAGAATAGCACCATTTCCCTCCCACTCATTCATTCATTCACGGTGGCACTTGCAATCATACTTTCTGATCTTCCTTGGTTCCTTTCACTTCCTTTACTGATCACAGTTATCGTAGCTTAGCTTGTTTCCAAGCAAGGGTTTCTTCGAAGGTTAAATAAACAAACAATGGCATCCAAAGAGCAGACTTGCACAGCTGGGGAAACCGAGGGTCCAGCCAAGGTACATATGGTGAACCACACCATCATTTGTAGCATTTCCTTTTGGAAGAAACGTATAATCTGGAACATTTTAGCTCGCTATATTCTCGTTGTCTTGATGGGTTTTTCTTGTTTGATTATTGACAGGAGAGCATGAACGATAAGGCCGAGCATGCCAAAGATGAGGCCCATGAGAAAAAAGATGAGGCGGGAAGCTATGTTTCTGACAAAACTGGTGCTGCAAAGGACAAGCTCTCTGAAACTACGCAGGCAAACAAAGAAAAGACTTCTGAAACAGCTCAATCTGCGGAAGAGAAGGCTTTAGGGGCAGCTCAGGCTACCAAAGAGAAGGCTTCCGAAATGTCCGAGAAAGCCAAGGAGGCAGCTCAAGCTGGGAAGGAGAAGACTGGAGGGATCTTGCACAAGACTGGAGAACAAGTCAAAAGTTTGGCTCAAGGTGCTACTGATGCTGTGAAGAGCACTTTGGGCGTGGCGAAGACTGATGAAAATAAGGAAACCAAGTAAGTCTACCCCAGGAGAGACAACTACTACATTTCGCAGTCCAGATTGAATTGCTGCTGATTGCTGCTGCTGTTGTTTGTATCAGTTTTTCGTTTCATTTCTCTGTGTGCTTTATTTTTGTACTTCTCTTGAAATGGATTATCGTACCCAGAAATAAATGACACTTACCGTCTTTGGTACCCAGAAGTAAATTATACTTGAATCTTTGGGACCGAATTGGAGCTCATATCTAATCTTTCTTTTTCAATTACAAAACTTTCTTAATCCTCAAATTTTTATAGCACGCCAGAATGTTTTTAGTAAAAACATACAAATAGATGCACTTTGAATGGCCTACCATCCTAAGTAGCAACTAGATTTTACAAAACTCTGCATAAATCTTCCTGAATCAGTTGATCAACTCTCTTTGTCCGATTTCTTTCTCCTTGGATATAAGGAAAGTGTCTTGTGTTTTTCCCTATGCGAGCAGTTGACAAAAGTTCTCCCATAAAAAAACAGCCACTTTCAAGCTCTCCCATACTGTTCAAAAAAGCTGCAATAGAGCATCCCAGTTGCAGCTGTAGGAGAAAACTTGGCCATTTACTCCATTTCTTCGAAATCACTTAAATCACTGAGAGTTTGAGGTTCTTTATCATCATCGTGGCTTTCTATGTCCATTGCTTCTGCCGATACATCTTCATCGCTTTCTTCCTTCTCCTCGTAAAAAGCCGGTGCTATGGTATCATCATTTTCTTCCAAGCCCGTATCGAAACTCTGTATAAAAGAGGCCAAAATAAATTGACCTGTTCATTCGAAAATTATAAAAAAAAAAAAAAATCACCTATCCACTTACCCCAGCGAAAAGCAAATCTAAGCTGCTTGATAGTTGAAGGGTTTGATTGAAAGTTGAAACTCTAGATTCAATGAGCTGCCACCCAAAAAAAAAAAAAAGAAGGATTCGAGAAACTAGAGAATGTAAGTTCCAATGCGACGATATTAATGAGAGAAATAAATGAACGGAACAGAAGCACCAAATAAATACGTATAGAAAAAATCACATCATGAAAACACAATAAGAACTTCCAGTAAATTATGCTTTGGCGATTTTAAAAGAGAAAGAAATTTAGTGCATTGCCCTGTTATTACTTTAGTTTTTTTCTTCCAAGGAACCCTATGCTTGCCACCAAAGAGCCTTTGCTAGTGCTGCTCTTACCTGATATAAAGTGTTCAAGGCGATCAAAGAAGCCTCTTGGGACATTAATTCGCTTGCATGTTGAAGAAGCAAGCTTCTCAGCCATGGAAGAGTACAAGCCAGAACAGCACCCCTGATGTGAAAACGCAGCATCAAAAAGTATCACACATAATATCATAACTCAGTCAGGACAAATCCGTCATCTGACAACCACCTATTCCCCTCCCACTTACTCGGCAAAATTCCCCAGCAGCCAAAAAAGAAAATCTTTCCCAACAGAAGAATTAGAAAAGACAATGAAGATCAGAAGAGAAAACGCGAGTTCAATGGAGATCCAAGCTGTGTAATTGTTTAAATTCGGTTATGAAAGAAACTCAAATACCATAGGCGGATTAGAATTCAGCGTTGTGATGATAATATCAAACATAACAGGCAACTTCTTTCCTATGGGATGATCTCTTCATCATATAGAGTAGAAAAAGCTTTGATATGGCCAAAGCTAGGAACTTTTCGTCTTTGACTATACGGAAATTTAAAGACACAAGAAGACCCTTCATATGCAGGATGGGCACAATGCTGATGCATAATATACTTGAACAAGATGCCACATTGGGCTGCAATGTTGTAATCATTTTCTTCCCTTACCTAGACTGGATTATAGATACAAGTGACTGCAAAAGCTTAAGAACATCAGACGGTTTCAATGATGACACTGAATTTGCAATAACCTGCCAGTTGAGTTAACATCAAGTCATGTACGAAACAAAAATGCATTCGCTATAAGCATATCCACAGCTAAATATCACGTAACAAGAACTGAGGAAGGAATCTAAGGACCTTCTCATCTTGTCTAAATAAACAATCAATTAGCAGTGCTCGATCATCGGCATGTAGTGCTTGTTTAAGCAAAACATAAACTGAATCCGCACTTGGAGGCTTTGCAGGAGGAGAGAATTTCTCATCGCTCTTACCTTCATTGACCTCTGACAAATTTAGATTGGCAAGTTTCTCACCCATTGTTGGCTCATTCAAGTCATCATCAATTTGAATACCATCCTTAGGATCTCCATGACCTGCATACCATATCCGAGTGAAATTAATCTTTATAAGGTCATATTCTATTTCATCATATGTACGGAATATTAATAAATCTAGCAAGATTAACTCAAGGAACATCTTAGAACAGTGATCTGAAAGGCTGAGTCACCAAGAAGATCTTTTACAAGGTGATCTAATTTGGATTACATTCTATTTCAATCAGTTTTGTAGGTACCTTACTATGAAAGCAGGAAGCCACTAAAACTGCAGCTAAGAAAGTATGAAAGATCATACCATCATCAATTAAAGCCACTCCACTTGCAATTTCCACATCAGATGCAGAACGCTTCTTTTTTGACTTTTCTTTCTGTTTTGATGCACCTGAAAATTAAACAGCAATTGCAGCTAAACCATACGAAGCGATAAATTCAACAAACATTATAAATCCTGCATCAGATAGTTTCACACCAAAATGACCACGCACCATCATCAACATGAACCCCATTTTCTCGCAGTGTGACATCTGCAGCATTTATAACAATATCCTCTCCTGGTGTAGTAATGTCCACTGTAGTAAATTGTGGTCCATCTACTGAACCAAATGATATAAGAACTTTCACCTGTCCAGAAGGCTCTAAAGATTGTATTCTAGCAGCAATTATTGATATGCGGTTCCTCCTGGCTCTTCCACTTGTAATAGAGTCTTCCTCACTCGTATCATCCTTAATGGAAACTTTAGTTGGACTTGCATCATCAGAGAAATATTTCAGGTTCCACATATAAGTAACACCTGCCTCAGAAACTGAAAGGACTATCAAACCATCTTCTCCGTTGAAACCATTCCGGCAGTCTATCCTTAACGGACGATGTTTCATAGGCAGAAAATGACTATTGATTACATCTCTTGTGCCAAAATCACACTGCCACACTTGAAGCCGTTTCTCACCATCACCAGATGCAACTACGAACTTGGCATCTTCGGAACTTGAAACACACTGCACAGAATCCTGCAGTAGTACAACCATATTACTAACACTTAATGCAAAGAAAAATATATCAGTCTGTGCAAAAATGAGGCAATACCATTGACATACCAAACTAGAAGATAACTTTGCCACTTCTTTGCCATCGTTGAGAGTTACAACTCTGATCTTGTGACCAACTGAAGCTATGATTTTATCATCTTCAAAGCAACATAAAAGATGGGTTAGACTAAAAATCTTAAATTTTCAAAGATGACATCAAAGACTCATTACTACTGACCAGATAAATATGCAGTTGATAAAACAGACTTTTTGGAGATTTTAAAGCTCTCTCTAGCGGCTTTTCCATCTTCCAGGATCAATTCAGATGCCACTCCACCAGTTCCAAGAACATAAAGTCTGCCTTCCCTACTCCTGAAAGAAAGACTAGCAATTCCACTGCATGCAAACATTATTACCACTTATGAGAAGTTGCTTGAAAATGAGAACAAACTGATTTGCACAATTGATGATCTAGGTGGGCAGTAATTATTTGATCACCAGAAAATATAGAAAAAACCATTAAAGACATACCGTAAAACACATGAGCAAGTAAACTTTTAAAAGTAAAGAAACATACCCAGGATGAAGGCAGGTAGATCTCCACAGAACTTTGCCAAGTGAAATATTGACTACAGAAACATCACCACTATCTGTGCCAAGAGCTATCACGCAAGTAACTGGTTTGTTTTTGCGCTACAAAATAATAAATATGCCCTGATCACCAAGTCCAATATACAAAATGTTTGAGTATTGGGGGACTGCACTCAAAGACTCGTAATATGTAAGCATACCATCTTGCCAATGCAGCTACAGGCAATACATGAAACTCTAGTGCCTGAATTTTCATCTGTCTCTTTCCATTCTCCAAATTGACTTCCATTAGTTGTGTTCCAAACCTGCAAATTTGGAATGGCTATCCTTCCATCAAACAATTAGAAGAATACCAAGTAAACAAAAATTCATTCTCATTCATATGACATTGCAGATAACTCGGGTAGGGAGCATAAGAAGAGAAAAAAATTCCTCCTTAAAAATCATATCTTTTTCTCGAGGTTATCTTGATGAACTTCAAATGATTCACACAAATTAGAATAAAAAAGAGCATCAAAAGTTTTCCTTCAATAAGAGGTGATCAATTTTTCTGATAACCATGGCTAAATCTCCAAGTTGCCATGGGAAGCTTTATCCATCCTAAACAAAGCAGAGGGAATACAACCCTGCAACTGGCCTACATTTTTAATTGATTCCCTTGTTTATATCATTACTGCTTTCACTGGAATGCAGTGCAAAGCTACCTTTGAAAATCTCATTCCAGTAGAGAACAATCAAGCTGGTCCTCCGAAAACAAAACAGAAAACGCAATCTAGTCGACCGAAGATAAAGATCACATTTTTGCTCCGATGAAAAACGCAAAATAAGAAAAACACAACCCCCCCCAAAAAAAAAAAAAAAAAATCAAGGACCCAATCAAACATAATTATCCCAACTGAAACTAATGCTCCGGAATAGAGATGAAACTTTCAATTCAGAGCTAAAATGGCCCACGAAAGCCATTCTATTTACCTTAACGCTTCTTCCATCGGCTGATAAAATTGCCAGGTAAACCCCATCTGGGCTGAAAGCTGTGAGTAGAGATTTGAGCTTCCCTTTTCCCATATTAAACACAAAGAAAAGAAATTATGGGCGTGGTACCCTGTCTGTCTGTGGAGTAAGGTTGGCCGCCAAGAATCGAAAAGGATGCTGCAATCAAACCGACCAGGGGTTTTGGGCTTAAGGAAAAAGAGCGCACTATCATTAAAAAATATCACAGTTTACGAATTTACGCTAAAGTCCTCCTAAAAATAAAAAAATATCTCACAGACACTAACGGCTTAAGAAACATTCAAACCGAACCATTACATATTTTCGCGGCAATAATTTAGGAAGAGAAGGCCGTTACGCACCAATGATGATCCAGTTTCCAAATTGGATAACTCCTATGTTATCTAGGATACTAAATACAAGATGACCCTAGGATTCCAGTACTATATAGTAATGACTCGCTTCAGCCACCAGCATTCAGAGAAATCAAATCCCAGGAAATAACAAAATCCCTCTCAATTGTCAAGCATAGTTGGGTCGGTGGTCTGTGTTTCAAGATGCCAAGAGATTGGACACGAGATCGTGATGGGGTAAGGTTCTCGCCTTACAACTGCAACTCAAACAAGAAGAAGAATAATTCTAGGAATTGTGAGGAAAACAGGAGGAAAAGTTGTGATCTTTATGAGAAAGAAAAGGATCGGTGGGAAGAATCAACATGTCCCATATGCATGGATCATCCGCACAAGGCTGTCTTGTTGATCTGTTCATCGCATGAAAAGGGTTGTCGGCCGTACCTGTGCGACACAAGCCATTTACTCTCAAATTGTTTTAAACAGTTCTGTGAGTTGTATTCAGTGACAGCATCAAAATCCACTGGTCGTGATTATGATCGTGATGATCAGCCAAATAAATTTGTGAATTCTGGAGGAAGAGTTCGTGAACTTGTCTGCCCACTTTGCCGTGGTCAAATCAGCGGATGGACTGTTGTTGAGGGTGCTCGTAAGTTCATGAATAAATT
The DNA here is from genome assembly GCA_020080225.1 of Gynochthodes officinalis. Taxonomy (NCBI): domain Eukaryota; kingdom Viridiplantae; phylum Streptophyta; class Magnoliopsida; order Gentianales; family Rubiaceae; genus Gynochthodes; species Gynochthodes officinalis. The sequence goes on along the minus strand of CM034625.1, from coordinate 10,666,044 downwards.
AGTACGGGGTTGTGCTATGGAATCGTGCGATTTTTCTGGGAATTATGTTGAATTGAAGAAACACGCAAAGCTGGAACATCCCTCGGCAAGACCATCTCGGGTTAATAAGGAACAGCAGCAGAATTGGAGGGATGAAGAGGATGAACTTGATGAGACTAACTACAACACTGATGACGAAGAGTTGGATGGTTCTGATGAAGATAACTGGATCCCTTTGAGACCGGGCGATAATTTCTTCAATCACATTCACTTTGCTCATGAGGATGAAATTCTGACTGAAGAGTACTCTGTCTCCAATGGCATACGTCGTTACAAGCAAAAGACAAAATCAGGAAGGACGTTCGAGTTCGCAGAAATTGTTGGAGAAAACTAGGATTGAAATCTTGATATTTTGTAAAAACATAATTTTGTATAACAACTCGTTACTTTTAGTTTGTGGTCAGTTTCTTTCCTATTATTACTGGTATTAATGTTAAGATCTCTTTGTTATGCTTGACACAATTTTTTAAACAATTATAGGGCTGTGATTGATTTCTTTTACTCAAAATAATATCCTGTACTTGTATGTGTTTTAATAGAACAAGATGGCAAAATATGATCCTTCAACACTGGGGATGAATGATAATTTGGGTTCTCATTGCAAAATGTTTATTGTGTGTCCATAAAAAAAATTCTTCTCGCATTTCCCAAACAATATCTCAAAGGTTCTCAACCTGGCCCGGTGAAACTGGAAGAAACCTTTTCCCATTCAAAAAGCCCAAGGCACAAAAAAAAAAATGAACGGACCAAACGTACATGTCCTACAGATTACATGAGACAAATTGTGATCAAAACAATGGATGCACTAGTTCGATAAATGCAACAAGCCCAATCGAAAACTTCACCATAATTTTTTTTTTTTGGGTTAAAGTGTGGCATAAACTTCCCAAATCCTACCCGTTTAATATGTATGTGCCTGTTCGTTCGTGAATCAACGTGACAGTCTGACAGAGCAGCAGCAAACCAGCAAAATTTCTGATTCTGCTTTTGTTTTTCCATCTTGCCCAAGAGTGATCAGCGTCGTTATCCTCTAAATTCAGAGATATCTACTCTTTTAATGCCAGAATGCTAACATTGCCAAGCTTAGCGCAGCCTCAAGCAGTCCCATTTTGAAGTTTTGATCTGGTCTAAACTCTAAACCCATAAAGCCCTTAAAACCCTTAAACCCTTGTTGCATGAATGTGAATGTGGCTAGTTATGATCCTCGCAATATCAAACCCAATTTAAAATTTGGTGAGAACCCACTTGATTACCATTGTTACTTCCAACAGTTACAAATTTGTGACAAACAATATGCTCATTTATACCATTTTGTTGAGTTTCAGCGGAAGTTTAAGAAATCTGAGATTTCTGAACCAATGATGGATTCAACTTCAAGAATATCAAATTCTTCACCATACAGGTCAAAACAAGGAAGGCCCACCAAGCGCTATTCACAACCCTGCTTGAAATTTAGAAGGGGCAATTGCAATTATGGTGGCATGTGCATCTTTGCCCATGATGAGACTCGGGATGCAAGAAAATCAATTTACTCCAGAAGGGGTGGCATTGTGGCTGAGGATCAGCATAGCATGGTGGGTAGAGATAAATTTTGTAAGTACTTCACCAGTCGACAAAGTTGCCCGTATGGTGATAGTTGCCATTTTACTCATCATATCCTTGAAAATGTGAAGGGAGTTTCAGCTGTGCATAGGGACAATACTGCTATTACTGTTGTGAATATAAAGTATGGAGCGGAGTGCAGAAAAGGGATTAATGGAATGGATAGCAAGGGGGGTGATAATCTGAACTCTAATGCTAATGAAATGCAACTAAATAAAGTGTTTTGGAAGACGAGGCTATGTCGCAAATGGGAAACTTTTGGGAGCTGCCCTTATGGTATAAAATGTCACTATGCTCATGGAGAAAAAGGTATTATAAAATTGATTGGATTAATTTAAGTACGGTTGTTCCTTATTGTTCCTTAAGTCATAGTCTTCTACTGTATTTTAGTTGGTTCTATTAAGTGTCCATGCCGGTTCTAATACTAGTCTCTTCTGAATTTGCAACTAGTGATCTACTGTAAGCTCAGAATGGTAATGTTCAAGTTTCTTTCAAGTTGTTTGAAATAGGATTGATGAACTCATTAGTCTCTCCAAAAATTGGATTAAGTAGTTAAAAAGGTGCAAAAAAGAACCAAAAAGCAAAATGATTGCTGGTGCTATAGGGCATATTGGTTTATGACTGCTTGAGATGTGGAAATCGTAGTTAGTTCTTTTCTTAATTCTTTCTTGCCCAAGGAATTACCTCAGTAATTGTCTATCCATGACCCTAGGCCTAACTTCATTCCAAAGATAATCAGGATCCGTACTGTATTAAGAGATCCATACTTTTACCTAAACTTAAATATGGGCATCATAATAAGGGTATCAGTAATTGTGCAAGCCTTACTATTTAGTCTTAGCAGGAAGTGGTAAGTTCTTATTGTTATTGAGCCTAATCTGTTTATGAAACATAATTGACCTTGTATTGATTATTGAACTGTTTGGTAATGGTGTTATTTCACCAAGTATTCACAGACTGTATTCACTGCTCATTGATGTTTCTTTCACAAAATTACCTGATTTCTTGGTGTATCAGAAGAGGGATTGCATTCTTTACGTTGTATTTGGAGGTGAAAATGATGATACAGATTAAGGCTCAAACAGAGACTTTCAAACTATAATATGTGGTGGCAAAGAACTTCACTGAAAAGCGGACGTATCTTTGGGTGGAATCTAGAATACTGAATACATCAATTTCGAGCTGTGTATAGAACTCTGAAGATGAAATAGGACCATTGCATTTTTGTTTCTAATGAAGTGGATCTGAATTTGGTTCCAGAAGAAGCACCACTAATGTTGCTTGTTTATTCCATTATGTAGAACTCTGTAAGATTCGTTCCTTCCATCAAGAATCTGGAAAATCCTTTGGTGTTGGAAATGTTGCTGTCCGAAAAGAGAACGCAGCATCTACTAACAAGGTAATCAGAACTTTTAAGCAGTGCGAGAAGAGTAAGAATTGCCTTGACAAGTGGAACAGCATCGCAAAGATCAACCGTATCTATGCTGACTGGATTGAAAGTTTGCCGCCAGACCATATCACTTCATGCAACCAATGAAGTTGAATTTCAAATGCATAGATGATGACCCAATTTCCTTCTCGTTCAGACATGAGAAAACTGAAGTATTCTTACTTTAGAAATGCAGACTCAAGAAAACTGAAGCTATCGTAATTTAAGGATGACACAGACCAGTTTTTGGGTAACCTTTACAGGTGTAGCACAGAAGGAAATGGTGGATTAGAAGAAATATTATCTGGTACTATTTTGCTCTTTAGTTTGGAAAGCGCTGTATGCTTGCCTTCTTTACGTTGCAACTAGATTTCTAACTGAGCTTTCACGACACAACCCCTTTTCTTATTAGTCATTATTGAGATTTTTATTGTGCTTTTATGTGCTGGCCAAAGGGAAACATTATATATAATTTAATTGCTTTAACACATTATTATTGGCAAAGTATAAAATGCAGATCCCCCTTCCAAGGGTCCTTGTACATTTTAAGGGATGGAAGACAAAGATCCATGTAGGACTGATGACCCTGTAGCACAAAATGTAATTCAAGAATTACATCAGTGACAGGTTTCCTAATGACAAATGGAAGGGCACCACAATAGTAATTAATGTATCTTCTGCAGTTTAGGTTTCCCTATGTATCTCTTTGATCTGAGTGACCATGTTTTATGGTTGACCTTGCTAGTGCATCCATTGGATCCACACATTTCTTCAGAAGAGGGTCATCTGGAGGCAAAAGGTTCTGCAGGTCATCAGAGGCTAGGATTATGGTATTTACAGCTCTCACAAGAAGAACTTGTAAAGCAATTCTCAACAAATTTTGAGCTCCTTCAATGTCTTTTCTGGTTAAAGCTTCCATTGCTGGGATTACTGTATGTTCCATGGTTGCTTTATCTGATAGCACGACCTCAAAACCCTGTAAAATGGGATCAAATAATCAATACATGTAACTGGAAGACGATCCAAATGCTAGATATTTATTTGTTCATGCCACGCATTCCATGTTTCCAACACGCACGCCATTCAAAGAATATTTTTCTCGTGTATAGCCAGACTTACTCTTTTTGAACTTAGTGTTTATATAAGGAAATTAATTATGGAACAGTTGCTGTTGGCACTTTTGATTAAACTGTTGTACTATCTAATATAGCAGATTAGCATTGTAAGATAGCTCAAGTAGTGGCATTTAAATAGAGTAATCATCAGGATCATACAACAGTGGCAAGGACCAAAAGCATGTATTATTGATCTTCTTTCCCTCATGAGCTTCATGAATGAGATAAAATTATATTGGAACAGTTGGGATTTTCCAGAACCGAGGAGCAATATCAGAAGCAAGCAAGTCCATTGATACATTTCAATCTTATTAGAAGATTTACATGAAATATTACCAATCAAGTGTCAAAATTATGACATGGATTATATAAAATGTTAATTAGTATTGTCATTCTGCTACAAAACATGCCTATTTTTGTTATCTGAAAGCAGATCAGCCAAAAAATAAATAAAGAAAATAAAGAAAGCGGACAAGGAGAAAAGGAATGGACGCATTTTCTAGACGGAAGTACCTCAATTTGAAGTTTCTCCTGATAAAATCCGGCAGCTATAGTTGCATTGGTTGCAAGAAGTCCAATACGCAGTGGACTTCCAGCTTCAACAGGCTTTAATTTTGCTTCCTTTAGCTCCCTGGCGACACATTCACCAATATGAAGAAAAGGGACAGAACATCCTTCCCCAATCTCATCATGCCATGAATGGGATATATGACAAGGAATAACAATGCAACTAGCCCCAGCATTCTCCAGAAAGATCCTTTTATTCCTCAGATTTGACACAACAGGACTGTGATCCCTTGCAATGTGTCCACTTTTACCAGTTGGGAAGGGAAAAGCACTCCTTTCATGCAATTGAAGCTCCTTGCTTAGCGCTGGATCAGAGCAAACTACAATAGGGATGTTGCTGGTTCCCTCATCTTTTGAACTCCATTTCACTAATTTATTGACAAAATTCAGCGTGGATACAACCGACAGACCTCCAATAACTCCAACGGAGTTGCATTGAGTAAGCATGGGACCACCAGAATTACCCGTGATTGGAATATCATTCGAGTGATTACTCCTTCTGAAGTCGAGTGGATTACCACTTTCTTCAGTTTTTGGGATTATTGAGGATGGACGTAAAGCAAGAATCGGACTTCTCCTCACAGTGTTCTGGCTTCTTTGCCTTCTTAAAGAACCCCAAGCATGAATTGGATGATTTAAGGACGGAAAAGAACTCATCACACTCATCAATTCCAAATTGATATAAAACAGCAGAAAGGAATTTCACTCAACTTGGGCAGAAGCCAACTATATGCCAAAATATGAAATCCTCCAGCAAAAATAACCCAACTTTGGGAGTAACTCAATCTCGAGACGATTCAATTCACTTACAAACAAATAATCCCATCCCGGTGGCAAAGACTGCTCCTTTTTGCTTGCCGATTCAAGAATTTCAATTTCCAGCCACTAGATATCCCGTAGTCTGAATAGAGAATTCCATCCAAAGTTGAGAACTCAACTCTGTGGATGGATGATCAGGAAATGGGGTTCCAAACAGCAGACCACTTCAATTCAGCAATAGTTCAGAGGAATTTCATATTTTTTCTGCCTTGTCTCTGAAATATATGCAGGTCCGTAACCGTAAAGAGGAAAATTTACTCTAAGAATAGCAATCTTCCTCTAAGGGGACATAACAGCACAACAAACACCCTGCAACAAGCCACTCAGATACATATCTCTCAATATCTCAAAGGCGAAGACCCACTAAAAAGTATGAATCTTCCTGATATTTTTTCACGAACAGAGAGAACTAGGAAAATATTTAAGTTTCTGAACTTTAGAATCGCAAGTGGGCTTGCAAGTTCCATTTACGAAAGACGTTATTTTTTATATACCAACCAATTAGCAATTACAGACACATTAATGTCAAATTTGGAATATATCACGTTTCCTCACAAGTCAAAAAAAAAATGTTGTAGAGGTGAACAATAACTAGAAGACAAGATTCTTTGTTATCTCTTCGAGAACATTTAACATGGATCGTGTTTTGATGTTGGGGAGGACTGCAGGTGTGGGCTGGCGGGCCTAATCTGTCGGGTAGGTATGATTCTTGAGTTTGAATGACTACTGAAAGTTACAGCTCCCATTAACCTTCTGCTGTAAGAAACGTCGCAAATTTAATGTACTTCATGCAGAATGCCTCAATGCGGGAAAGAGGCAGCTCTGGCCACTAGGGATCTCAATTGATCTGTGAGTAATCTTTAAGGGTAGGATGCACTTAATATCTTGCAGTTTTTCTAATACAAGAAAGGTTGAGCCTTAATTAATACGCGGTTGCTAGCATGCCTAAGATCAAATTGCATAATAATCAAGAAGCCAGAATGATGCAATTTCAAAGTCATAGGCAACTTGCTGCAGCCTACATCAAGCCGATGGGTTTATTTAATTTTGGAGGCTTTGGCAAATACATAAACGAAGAGTTGCAGATTAGCAAATCATTTCCGCTGCATTCTGCCATGATTAATTTGTCTATACATCTTTTGTTTCAGGAAAGAAAAGACCAATCCGTGCAACCTTTTCCTACTTATGTGTTATTTTTTACTTATTTTTCCTTGTTCCTCTCCTATCATCAGTTCATCACCATCTAAAACATTCAAAGAGAGATACCCTCCTCGTGTTGCAATAAAGGAATGATCTAAAAGATTAATCAAACTTCTAAAAGCGTGGGAAACAAAATCCCAAAAAAGCAACATGACAAAGTAGTTAGATCATTTATACTTCTCTTTGGAATAACTCAGTAGTTGAACAATACACTCAAGTTTGCAACTACGGATTAACTTTCTCACATCCCCTCTAATGGAAAGGAAAGCAGAAAGCATAGCAATGTACATTGTAGAGTATATACAAACTTCTTTATAGGAATCTTTAGCTGCATGAGTTCCAAAATAGGCTTCCCTGGCCACACCACAAGCAATGAGCAGCAAACCAAAGAGGCTCATTCTTCCAGACCTTATAAGACTTAGAAATGCTCCAGCTATAGAGAAGTAGCTTCCTGCAAGAACCTGAATCGACACAAGAGGAAGTTCAACATTAGGTGAGCTGAAAGAATGTTTGAGAGGACAAATCAGTGCCCTCTTCTTCTAATATGACGTGTTGCATTCTAGAACTTTTTTCTAGGAGCACAAACCTCCATGTGCTTGAGGTCAATTGTTGAAGGGTCTTTGCCCTGGTTGAAAAATTTCGCAGCATTCAGCAAGTTATTATAACTTGGGATGGCTTTGTTCTTCATAATGGCTTTTGTTATGACTCCTGGATAAAGAAGCGTCTTTACAACCATTGCAGGAAGAACTTCACTTGCAATTAACTGAGAGGATGTCACTTCCATAGGTGTTGTACACATACCAAGCCTACATGGGAATCTGAAATCAAAAGAATAATGTTTTACGCAATTAAACCTTGATCTTAATTAAGAAATAATTAAGTTCTCGCACAACAATTCATCTTCAACCAGAATGAGACAAAAAATCAAGCTTGAATGCCCATGAAGGGAAAATCTCAGCCAAAAAACAAAAACTAAAATTTTAATATGGTCCTTATTTCTCCGTGATATGGTATTCATTGTCAAAATCCAATCAAATGATTGATTAATTTCCACTCAGGAAAGATCGAGTGAACAAACTGGACCTACGAAGAATATGGTGCGACATAATTACGGCGCAATTAAAAACCTGAAAAGAGGAATCTGAAAAATAATAATGAGGAAATAAATTCGAGAAGCGACGCGAGAAATAATCTTGGCCCATTTCTTAGACACCGACGCCATGTCCAATTGGCGACTCTACTTTCTGGAAAGGGAACTTTCTCCGGCCCCACGCAGACGCAGTGGCACATGAGCACCGTTGCAGCAAATTGCCAAATTCAGCGCCATTCTCTGATTCTTAGGGAGGCATAATTGGCATCATTGACCGATGCATCGTGTGGTGGGCTTGTGATTTTTGTCTCTGTCTAAAACAATGAGTCACTCGTACGTGGTGGGCGGCTGATTTTTGTTCCTGGTTTTGTCGTAAAGATGTAGTTTTTACCAAGACGCAACTGCTAATGTCGTAAGAAGAGCTTTTTGTCCCATCCACTCCCAGGAAAGTCAGGAGAAGATAAGAAGAAGATAGTGTCGCTCTAATAATAGCAACCGCGATTTTAGTTCATTGATGAGATTGATAGGATAGGACTATTTTTTTCCCCGCATTTGAAGATACGCTTACACACGAAGGATTAACTCAAAATGAAGGATTAAAGAATTGATACGCGCTTTACACATGCAATTCCAGATCGATGTGTATACTTCAAAATGATAGTTATAGCCCAAATCAAATTGTGGTGTGTTTTATAGTTACAATTCTAAATTGATATGTATAGTTCAAAATGATGTATATAGTTCACGTCAAATTGTTTGTTTTGGTTGATTTCATTTTAAATATTCATTTATAGTTACAATTCAAAATCCATGCGCATGCTTCAAAACCTTATGCATAGCTCAACTCAAATTATTTGTTTTGTTTTGGTTTGGTTTGGTTTGGTTTGATTGGATTCAATTCAATTTTGAATGTCTGTAAATAATAAATAAATCAATATAATCTGAATTATAATTTACATATGACTTGACTTAGATTAAAAATTTTGAATAAGGTCATATTGATTTTAAACTTCTAAACACAAATTACTCAACTCCATACTCACTCATAATCACTAATGTATTTCCCTTCATTGCATAAATACTTAAATAGTGCAAATAAATCCCTCCCTCATCAATACACAATTAACTCTTCATATTTCCATTGATGAGGCTCGAACCTATTGAAGTTCAAACTTCACTATGAACCAGGTTAAATTGAACGCTAGGAATTAATTTTAAAAAAAAACGCTCAGCCAATTCAAAACAAAGCCATACTGCCGACTGCGCTCGATGGATTTTAAATTTCGCAACAGCAACAGAAAAAAATAATGCACAAAAAGTAATCAAAAGTATTTAAGATTGGAGCGTAGGTCCCATCATGTGAGTCAGATTTCGTTTTCATGTGGCCACGCATCCCAATGAAAAATTTCCGAATCTGCAGAGTACAATAATGCACTAAAAATCTTACAGGGAGGAATTAAATTAATATTGGTTCAAACTTCAGACTCCATTCCAGTCCCACCAACAATTATCCCACTTGAAGTTTGTGCCATCTATGATAATTTCATCTCACAAGCTGTGGTTGAGGAGCCTCTTAGGGCCATTTCCGCTGATATGTGGAACAATCTCCCCTGTGATCTCTTGGCCCATATCTTCTCCTTCCTGCCTCCTGACTCCTTAGCTTGTGCCAAATCAGCCTGCCGGAATTGGCATCAATGTCACAGCTACTTGGACCTGTCGGGGTCGCCGCGTCGGCGACATCCGGCCTGGTTCATGGCTTTGCCAAATCGCAACCGCGGTCTGGTTTGCTATGCCCATAACCCAATTGATAACCATCGTTACGTGCTACAACTTGACTTTATTCCGACCCAAATTCGACCAGTTTCTCCAATTGGCGGCCTTATTCTTTTGAGGCCGACTGGCTCCACGGCCCTTCAATTAGCCATATGCAATCCGTTTACTAGGCAATTCAGGCACCTCCCTATGCTCAACGTACCGAGAACCAATCCGGCGGTGGGTGCGATGGAATTATTAATTCCAGGTCAATTCCAATTCAGGGTCTATGTGGTGGGAGGCATGGCTGACGGGCCAAGTGGAGGCGCCTCCTACGAGCCCACGATGGAAATGTACGATTCACGAAGTGACAAGTGGGTGATCATTGGCCCAGTGCCGGTGGAATATGCTGTGAGGCTGACTGTATGGACACCCAATGAGAGTGTGCATTGCAATGGGATGCTGTACTGGATGACCTCAGCCAGGGCCTATAGTGTGATGGGATTTGAGATTGTCACAAATAAATGGAGGGAATGGAGCGTGCCAATTGCAGATAGGCTTGAATTTGCGGCGTTGGTGCAAAGAAACGGGAAGCTGACACTGCTTGGGGGCAAGTGTGGTGGGGATGCATATGTATGGGAGCTTCGAGAAGGTGATGTTTGGTGTATGATTGAGAAAGTGCCATTAGAATTGGGAATGAGGTTCTTGGGCGGAAAGGGTTGCTGGGACAACACCAAATGCGTTGGCACCGATGGGATAGTATGCTTGTACAAGGATCTTGGATCAGGAATGTTAGTTTGGAGAGAAGTGATTGCTAATGGCAGATGGGAATGGTTTTGGCTTGATGGATGCTGTTCAATAAGAGGCCAGCAGCTGCAGAATTTTCAGATTAAAGGGTTGCTGCTACATCCAAATTTAGCTCATTCTTCACTCTTCGATTCATAAGCTGCATCATACTAGCTTGAAGCCTTGAACTTCTGATCCTCTCCTTTATTGATTGTTCTTTTTTTGGGAATGTCTCATTTCTCCCTTCTTCTGATGTAGTTGTGGTTCTCAGATACATTACATTTATGTAAATCATAACCAACAATTCCTGACTTCAGAGGGCCGATGCAAAGTTGTCTTTGAGTTGGAATTCGATTGGAAAGGCTCACTGAAAGACCCCTGAAGATCAGAGAACCGTCAAGCATTGACATTTGGACGATCTGAGGTGCAGTTTGATTACTATCTGTGCCATGCATTAGCTATTTGTTGCCTAGTAAAGATCTGCAATTCTAGCTGCTCAATACAATTACCTGTTGTGTAATGAATTTGTGTACGAGTTTGCAAATTTTGATTTGTATTTTAGATTTGTAACGGGAAAATTTGATGCAATCAATAATCAAATATTCAAATGTACTTTTATCCATTGTAATGTCACTTTTTTCATTAGTGGAATTTTTTCCTTTATTATCAAAAAGAAAAGTTTGAATTTAGTTCGATTCTGACGATTCCAATGATTTTTAATGCAACTTGACTCGTCATCCGACTGTGGTTGTCAACGTAGCTGAACTACAAGCTGGGTAACTGGGTTCAATCAAGATTCAAGAGCATGGCAAAGGTCCCATCCAAACTTATTGAAAAAAATATATATTAACAACAAAAGTAATAATATCTTTTGCAAATACAATAATATCTTGCCCATTTTGGAAAAATCAACAAAGCAATAATGACACCACTCTTAAATACAATTCAATCTTCAATACTGTTTTGATCTAAATGATTATCTAAATAAATTTGTTCAAAGAACTCTAAAATTAAATTTTGAAGAAGTCCAATTGTTCTAATCAGAAAAAGCTCCAAAGTAATACTAATAATAATAAGGAATGATGGAGTTTTGAGTGAATGTAAGAGCTGACGAATAAAGAATTACACCGTTTACTTTTCAGTTTTCACGGCTCAGACGAGCCTTCCACTAATCAGGCTAAAAAATGCAACCTCCTTATTTTTTCAAAAGATAATATATTAAAATGTTTAAAACTAAGACGCATATAACCGTTTTCAATTTTAACGATAAAATATTCAAACTTTATAATTTGTAATAATAGTGACCTCTGACTGGAAAAAAAAAGACTAAAATACCTTATTTAATAAAGCATATAATTTAAAATTCTAAAATAAATTTTTAAAAAGACAAAAAAGATAAAATTTAAAGACAAAAATTTAATAAAATTATTTACACTATATAATAAATTTTTTTAATTAAAAAATAAAATTTAAAGATGAAAATTTAATAAAATTTAGAGACAAAATGACAAAAAAATTGAGGTTAAAAAACAAAGTATCTATAAAAAAAATTTAAAGTTAAAAAACAAAGTATCATATAATGATTTTTTGCCTTTTTACATTAAAAAATTTAACAAAATTTTATTAAATTTTATTAAATTTTTATCTTTAAATTGTCTTTTAAAAAGTTAATAAAAAAATTAAATTATATCAATTTTTTATCATTTCTGTCTTTAAAGAGGGTATTTTCATTTTTTTTTAATCAAATGCCACTATTGTTACTAATTGTAAAGTTCAGGTATTGTGTTATTGTTACACTTTTTGAATGGGATAGAAATTAATGAATCCTAATCTAACTTCGGTTCGAATTTCATAAAATAGATAATATAGGTGAGATTGTCTATAATGGTAAACAAATAAAAAGCTTTCTCAAGATTCTTATACTTTGAAATTCTCTTTTAGCTTCTAAGGTTTATTTCTTAGTTTAAGATCACTCTTACTAACTGGAATCAAAGAATTAGTAGACCTATTCCGCTCAAAATGGAAATGAGTTAGGGTTATAAACTTATAATTAGATGGTCGAGTCGATTTCATATAAATTCATTTCATATCGGACCAAGCCGGAATAGGGTTCAGTTTTAGGTATCCCTTTATACAGTTCTAATGAATCAATATTAAGGGGGTGTTTGGTATGTGGTTTTGGCATGAGTTTGGAATACTTTGGACTCAAATAGAATGTTTGGTATATGGTTTTGGGTTTTTGTAACCCCTTGGGGGTGGGTTTACGTGAAACCCACCCCTCCCCCCTCCTTTTGTGTAAACCCATCCAAATGGGTTTTGGAAGAGATAAAAACGACGTAGTTTTGAGTTTTTTTGGCTCAAAACTACGTAGTTTAAGGGAGAGAAACAAAAAAAAAAAAAAAATCAGCGCTGGCAGGCGTTGACGCGCCTGTCAGCGCTGATGTGACGCGCGCCCGCCACATGGCAAAGGGAGTTGCAAACCCCTTATGGTTTGCAACCCTTAATTTGTTTTTTTTTTTTTAATTTTAAAAAAAAAATTCACTAAATTATAGAAAATATTTTTTTCTACAAAATGACTTGCACTTTGACTATTTTTTGAATAAGATATAATTTATTAAATATCATATAATGTAAAATATTAATATTTTTGTTAAAATTTTAATATAAAATTTATTTATAAATTTATTATTATTAATATTAAATTTTAATTTTAATATAAAATCTATTCCATTCCATTACAAAACAATACCAAACAACATAACTATTATCATTCCATTCTATTCCAAACCTTTTCATTCCACAAATTCATTTCATTTCTAAACCCACCATTTATACCAAGCGGCACCTAAATTTTGAAGCATCCGCGAATGAGTCGTGTTTCATAGCTCGCCTTGGAAATAATATTTTATTCTTAAATTCGGACATTTTAATATATTATTTTTTAAAATTTGTAAATAGTGACTTCACCATCCAGACATTGACTGTTTGACTTATCGCTGTTTGACAGAAAATTTCTTGAGCGCAGCTTTGATCAAAATCACTAAGGATGTGCATCATTGGTTTCATGGAGTTATGAATGAATCTTGTATGTCATGGGAGTGGGAAATGATTGAACCCCTCTTTGTTTTTCGAGCTTTTGAGGTAAGAACTTCGAGCATCCTTGGACTGCTCCCCATATGCTTATTGGGAATATTGTTAGCTGGATTTTATTCTGGGATTTAGTTTCCATTGCTGTAAATGATTTTTTAAGAAAGATTGTATTTATATGACAAGCAACCCTGGAAACTGGATTTTGATTATTAAGAACTAAGAATATGGTTGTGTTTTGAAGGCTCCTGGAGTCTATAAACATCAGCATCTGATGTTCTGATGTGATATAGAAAGTTGTCAGATTGATAGGTTTTAGAATCCGAATGCTAGAAATTTTCTGGGTTGGGCTTACAACCCATTTTGTGCCGGAGTATTTGATTGCCGAGAATCCATTTTTTGGCAGAGTTTCGCCTGGAATCGACGAGTTAGATTTTCGCTGGGGCTAATGTAATGGTTTTCACCGGCGGAAACTACTTGATAACATGGTGCTGCTGTAAAATTTTAGTGATTCTGGCTTCAATTTTTTTTTTCTTCGAAACATTTTTGCTTTATTGTTCATATCTGGGGATTTCCCATTAAGCTTTCTGTGGCGGCCAAGATGGGACTTTACGGGTATTGAGTTCGATTGCTTTTGGTTGAAATGGATCCGCTACAAATAGTTTCCTCAGCAAAGCAGATAGTCTCAAGTATGGTTGCAGCTATTGGATCCATAGAACAGGCATCTAGAGATCTTGATGATGCTGCAAAGAGAATTAGAATACTTGAGGAATTTGTATCTGAGCTTGAAAATTTGGTGAGGAGAACTAGTCAAAAGCATGCCTATAAGCTCCAAAATTCCCGTTTGGACCTCCAAATTCAGAGCTTGAATAATCTTATTGACCGTCTTCATCCGAACATCACGAAGGCAAGAAGGGTTGTTTCTAAGAGCAAAGTTAAGAACGTGGCTAGAGTTTTATGGAACTCAATGGCTGGTGATCCTCTTGGAAAAATTTTGATTTCAATACAGTATGACTTGAACTGGTGGCTGGAATCACAGAAGTTATCAATGGATGTTGAGACTGTGATAGAAAAAACTGCTAGAACCATCACAAACCGCTTGAGGGTAAATGCAGATCAAGGGTACCCAATTTCTCATAAATGCTGTTTTGTGCGAGAAATTCTGGAGAAAGATGATTCACACCGCGTTGTTTTAATTGTTGGATTGTCTGGTATTGGGAAGACATGTTTAGCTCGTCAAGTAGCTTCTGATCTTCCTTCGAAATTTATAGATGGAGCTGTTGAACTTCGATTTGGGCAATGGTGTAGCAGGGCAGCTTGCGATGGTGACAAAGTTGAATACCAAAAGCGTTTAACAAGAAAACTTTCTAAGTTTCTTTTGCAGATTGGCTTTCACAAAGAGGTTCAGGATGAAAACAGCATAGATCTTGAATACATTTGTTACTTGCTCCAAGAAGCATTGTACGGGAAGAGCATTTTAGTACTTCTTGATGACGTGTGGGAACAAGATATCGTTGAACGTTTTGGAAAGTTGTATGACAATGGTTGTAGATACTTGGTAACAACTAGGAATGAGTCAGTCTATGAGATAACAGAAGCTGAGAAAGTAGAGATGAGTAAAGATGACATCATGGAAATAAGCAAGGCAGTTCTCCTCCACCATACCCTTCTTAGAGAGGATGAGCTATCAGTAAGTCCTCCATTTCAGTCTCGCTGAAATTTCCAATATCTTTTTACATTTCCTGGTGTGTATATTGCATTTCCAGTTTTGATTTAGAGTGGTTTTTTTTTTATTTCGTTTTCCGTGTTTTATGCATACTTTGTTTCACCAGTACTGCTCTTCCATTGCTGCAGAGTTGAGATTTTCTTAATGTTTTCCTCAGGATGTTGCAGAAACATTGCTTGAACGTTGTGGTCACCATCCTCTGACAGTTGCTGTCATGGGCAAGGCTCTCCGGAAAGAAACAAGAGCCGAGAAATGGGAAAAGGCTATTACCAATTTATCCACATATGCCACATGTGCACCTGGTCCAATTTCTTATGTGAATGAGAAAGAAGCTGAGACCACAGTTACTATATTTGGATCACTTGAGTTCAGCCTTGAAGTGATGCCCGAAGACTCGAGAAGACTGTTTATTGCTTTGGCTTCACTTTCATGGGCAGAACCACTTCCAGAAGCTTGCCTAGAGGCTGTATGGTCAATTCTTGGGCAAGAAAGTTTGTTCCCTCTCACAATTTGCAAGCTTGTTGAAGGTTCTCTGCTGATGAAAACTGAAGCAAATCCAGTATACCAAGCACATGACATGGTTTCCCTCTACCTTAATAGCAAGGAAAATGATTCAGTTAACATGCTACTAACTAATTCTACTGCCGAGAACTCTGCAGTCATCAGTCCTTGGCTTTATATTTTTGGGAAGGATACTGTCAAACGAGTAGCTGAGAAGAAAATTGAATTTTCTCTAAGCCCTTTAGAAGAAAATCAAGCAATAGTTGTCTTGGAAGCAATTAATCAAGTATTCATGAATAACATATCAATTTCTGAATTTGAAGCCAGCAGAGCTAGCTTTAGTAGAATTCTGGGACCCAAGATTGGAGATTTGATGTCAGCAGCATCACATAGGTTGGTTGCTGTGTCTGCAAAAGCAATCATCAATATATTTACTAAAGCTGACTTTTCCAACTACTTGCCATGCCTTGAAACTATTGGTGCAGTTGATAACCTTGCTGGTATATTGGAGGAGAGTAACGACCCAGAGACCCAAATCAACATTTCGAATGTACTTGCAAAGCTTGCTGAATTTGGCAACCCAGGCACAATCAGTAAGGTTCTTCAACGAATTCCCTTAAGTCAGCTGGGGGATTTGCTCTCTCCTCAGGCTGAGGAATGGCATGATAGTGTATTTACAACATTGATGTCGTTAATCAAAGCTGGTAAGTCAAAAGCTGTTGAGAAAATGCTTACTTCTGAAGTAGATAAGAACTTGATTAGACTTCTTGAAAATGGTTCTGATGTTTCACAACACCATGCCTTTGTCATATTAAAGTCATTTTATGAGTTTGGAGGGCCTTCAGTGAACAGATCACTGGGGCCAGGTAGTCTAAAGTTGCTACCTTGGCAAGCAAGAATTCGTTTGGAGAAGTTTGTGTTGTCAGACCAAGACTCTCTCCCTTCACCAAAGCCTCATACATTTGATGATATTGTTTGCCAAATGATGGAAGCAAATGATGAGCGAATATTAGAAGCTATGCAAGATGTTGTACCATTAGTAGAGAAAGCGGGAAACCCAAGAATCAGAGACATGATTTTAAAAAGTACTCTTATAAAAAGGTTATCAGAACTCCTGCGAGGACAACAAGAGCAACATTTCTTGAAGATTGAATCTGCTTTTGTACTAATGAAGCTGGCTTGCTCTGGAGGGGAGTCAATCATTAGAAAAATTCTGGAGTATGATGTTGTTCAAGAGCTAGTCAAGATTATGCAGCGTGACATTCCTGAGCTGCAGGATTCAGCTTACACAACCCTGCATCAAATGCTTTTTGCCCAAGGTGGAGTAGTTGTCATTCTGAACCAGTTGCTTCGGACAGGACAGCTTGATAGGTTAATTAATTTGATTGATAGTAAATCTGCAAAGACTAGGGAAGTAAGCCTGAACTGTGTCTTAGATATCGTTGAGGTTGGAAGCAAAACCTGCCTGGAACAGTTGTTTTCTTTGCAAGTGGTTGAAAAGCTTGCAAGAATTGAAAAGGCTCATGGGGGCTCTGGCGAAACTTTGGTCGGGTTTCTGAAGGGGATAAGTAAGTGTAAGCATCTTACCACAGCAGATCGTTGGGTGATGAAGCAGCAAGTAGTTAGGAAGGCAAGGGCCGCCCTTAAAGGCCATAAGTTTGAAGCACGGGTTATGGCAGCTATAGATGCTTTTCTCTCTGAGGGATCAAAAGGAGCCCGTAGTAGTAGAATATACAGAAGGAAGCAGTAAGCCTGATTCTTGTTAGCCAAATTTACCATCGCCTTTTGTACTATAGGTTTTGTCTGTCGGGTGTTCAAAATTAATAATCTAATCCAAACATGATCCAATCCGAACCACATTTGATCGGATCAGATTGGATCAGTTTTTATTTATTTATTTTGTTATTGCTTTCTTTTCATATATGATGTGATGTGATTTAACTTAAATTTAAAATAATAGTTTCATGTTAAAAAATTATCTATTTTTATATAAAGATAATAAATAAATTTCATCTAAATATTTTAATTTATGTATTTTCATATAAATATTTTAATTTATTTTGTTACAAATTGATTAATTTTAATTAAAGAATTATTTGAATTATCAAAAAATATTAATTTATATTTTGTAACTAATATTAATATTTTTGAAAGAAAAAAGTTTTAATTTTTTTTTATTTCGATCAAAATAGATCCATCCATCAATCTAATCTCATTCAAAAAATATATTGATCCGATCCAATCCGTTCTTTATCCAATTCAATCCACGAATCAAAATACAGTTGAAATACAGTTGGCTTATATTGAAGTTGTATCAATCTACCGTATAGAAGTTTGTAAACAATCTCTAACAAGATAGAATTTGTCCACTGATCGATCTTTTAGATCGCTTAAAAAAGTTCCAGAGAGGCAGAACGTTAACTGCAATATGACATTGAAATTTTGGAACAAAAAGTAACATAACAGCAATAGTTCACCGTTTTACATATGTTAAATTAGTGTTGTGAAATCTTCATGATCACATGAAGGATGAAAACTGCTTACTTCTGAAGTAGATAAGAACTTGATTAGACTTCTTGAAAATGGTTCTGATGTTTCACAACACCATGCCTTTGTCATATTAAAGTCATTTTATGAGTTTGGAGGGCCTTCAGTGAACAGATCACTGGGGCCAGGTAGTCTAAAGTTGCTACCTTGGCAAGCAAGAATTCGTTTGGAGAAGTTTGTGTTGTCAGACCAAGACTCTCTCCCTTCACCAAAGCCTCATACATTTGATGATATTGTTTGCCAAATGATGGAAGCAAATGATGAGCGAATATTAGAAGCTATGCAAAATGTTGTACCATTAGTAGAGAATGCGGGAAACCCAAGAATCAGAGACATGATTTTAAAAAGTACTCTTATAAAAAGGTTATCAGAACTCCTGCGAGGACAACAAGAGCAACATTTCTTGAAGATTGAATCTGCTTTTGTACTAATGAAGCTGGCTTGCTCTGGAGGGGAGTCAATCATTAGAAAAATTCTGGAGTACGATGTTGTTCAAGAGCTAGTCAAGATTATGCAGCGTGACATTCCTGAGCTGCAGGATTCAGCTTACACAACCCTGCATCAAATGCTTTTTGCCCAAGGTGGAGTAGTTGTCATTCTGAACCAGTTGCTTCGGACAGGACAGCTTGATAGGTTAATTAATTTGATTGATAGTAAATCTGCAAAGACTAGGGAAGTAAGCCTGAACTGTGTCTTAGATATCGTTGAGGTTGGAAGCAAAACCTGCCTGGAACAGTTGTTTTCTTTGCAAGTGGTTGAAAAGCTTGCAAGAATTGAAAAGGCTCATGGGGGCTCTGGCGAAACTTTGGTCGGGTTTCTGAAGGGGATAAGTAAGTGTAAGCATCTTACCACAGCAGATCGTTGGGTGATGAAGCAGCAAGTAGTTAGGAAGGCAAGGGCAGCCCTTAAAGGCCATAAGTTTGAAGCACGGGTTATGGCAGCTGTAGATGCTTTTCTCTCTGAGGGGTCAAAAGGAGCCAGTAGTAGTAGAAGATACAAAAGGAAGCAGTAAGCCTGATTCCTGTTAGCCAAATTTACCATCGCCTTTTGTACTATAGGTTTTGTCTGTGGGGTGTTCAAAATTAATAATCTAATCCAAACATGATCCAATCCGAACCACATTTGATCGGATCAGATCGGATCAGTTTTTATTTATTTATTTTGTTATTGCTTTCTTTTCATATATGATGTGATGTGATGTGATGTGATTTAATTTAAATTTAAAATAATAGTTTCATGTTAAAAAATTATCTATTTTTATATAAAGATAATAAATAAATTTCATCTAAATATTTTAATTTATGTATTTTCATATAAATATTTTAATTTATTTTGTTACAAATTGATTAATTTTAATTAAAGAATTATTTGAATTATCAAAAAATATTAATTTATATTTTGTAACTAATATTAATATTTTTGAAAGAAAAAAGTTTTAATTTTTTTATTTATTTCAATCAAAACAGATCCATCCATCAATCTAATCTAATTCGAAAAATATATTGATCCGATCCAATCCGTTCTTTATCCAATTCAATCCACGAATCAAAATAGACACCTCTATTTGTTTGGCAGGTTTCGAGGTAGCTTTCCCTTTCGACAATTGAAATACAGTTGGCTTATATTGAAGGTGTATCAATCTACCGTATAGAAGTTTGTAAACAATCTCTAACAAGATAGAATTTGTCCACTGATCGATCTTTTAGATCGCTTAAAAGAGTTCCAGAGAGGCAGAACGTTAACTGCAATATGACATTGAAATTTTGGAACAAAAAGTAACATAACAGCAATAGTTCACCGTTTTACATATGTTAAATTAGTGTTGTGAAATCTTCATGATCACATGAAGGATGAAAACTGACTACGATCTAAATAGATGCAAAATAGACAAAGTGTGAGGAATCAACAATCACACATAAACCACTTGCTCCTATCTTGCATCAGTTAGAACAGCAGGTCAACTAGAAAGGGAGCTTGAGATGAAAGAGACTGAAGTAAAAACATATCTAAAAGCCTTTGCAATCCTCTTGCTCCTTGCATTAACTAACTCAAGTATAGAGATATCAGACGGGTGTCCAAAAATACAACTTTGTACAGGTGACTAATGTAGCACTTTTAGAAAGCAAATTCACTTTGATCAGCCAGTTAGCTCTTCCATCAAGCCCTGCCAAAGAGAATGCGTATGGTTAGACCTAGGCAAATTTCTAAAGTAGGAAAACCAGAATAAGAATTCTACCTGAGCTATATATTGTTCAGCATCAGTTCTTTTGAGAAAAAGAATTGCATGGCAAGCGAGGTTGGCTGACTGATCACTGAGAACAACATTACCAATTTCATCTAGCACCCTCACTTTGATATAGGGATCTTTTGGTGGCACCATGTCCTGTCAAGGAAAGAAACACATCAATTGATTATCCAGGCTCCTTAAATCTATGAATTTAGAATAAAAACCAGTCTGCATATTTAATTAAAAGTTCTATGGACTTAGGAACATAAATGAATTTGTATTAACACTCCCTACAAAAAGTTTTCCCACGTGTACATTATGAACACCATACATTCTTGCTACAAGTAAATTTCTCACTCCAAGACCCTATGATGCTTAAGATAAAGCTTCCTACCAAGAAAGAATATGAGAAAAGAGAGTTTTTTTACCACAGCTAAATCAAGATCAAGTTCTGACATATAAGATTGCAAAGTTGCACCATGATTCTTGAAATATTCTTTCTCGGAGCTACTGAGCTTCTCTTCAATTTCTTCAGGGAGAACTCTCTCGACAGTCCATCCCAAATTTCGTATAATTTCTGCTCGATTATACCTATTCAATATCAGAGCAGAGCTATCAAAAAATAGGAAATCCGAAAAGTATGAAAATCAGAAAATGTTCCAAAAGAAGTAATGATGAAACATAATTGATATACATACACATAGGTCATCAAACAACGCTTGTTGCGAAGTAGAGAAAGGTGATGTATGAGTGCCCCAGAGTTGTAAGCTTTTAATGCCTTTTTCTCTGATTCTTCTAACTCCTGGTTATTTAGTTTTTTCATCTCCTCAATTTTCTTCAATTCTTCTATTTTCCTGTCACAGCACCAAGATGATTTAAGTACTGGTTGATGAGAAGCACAAGTTATTCAGAAGAAGAAAACATGAAAGTAGCCAGTTAAACAAGAAAACTACCTTATCATTGGGCCAAGGTGGTGCAGATGGCCTGTACATTCTTCTATTACTTGAGCAAACAAGTTGTTCTGTGTTGCCGAAAAGTAAATGCGCAGAAAGCAATAAAACTGAAACAGTCCCCGAGGATGTGTACCAAATGGGAAAATAAACCATGCAAACTCAAACAACAACAAGCAATTTGACTCCAGAATCAAATAAGCTCGTAAAAATCTAGTCTTTTGCACAAACCAACCAAACAAAACAAACCCATTTTGACAAGATAGACATCAAATAAATCAATATTCCTTCGGCATAACATTTCCACTAGAGTTCCATTCAAAGAGAATTCATATTATTATAATATTAAAACAAAAAACACCCCACTAACAAAACGAAAAACTGAATTCATGGCATGGATATAAAGACAGATCTTATTTTCCCCTGACAATCAGGAATAGGTGAACTTACATTGAAAGCTGAGAGTTGTCCAGATTCGGTGCTAGTAAGTTCTTTCACTAACTCGCTTCCCTTTTTCCCATACATCCCTTTGGACCGAAACTCACTTAGACCCCTTGTTCAACTGCAACCATTTAAGCATTTCATCAAACAGATCCTCTACAAAGAATTAACCCATCAAATTCCCATAAACAGATCTTCCCAAATACACAATCCCCGAAAAACTCATGATTTTCACTTAAGCGGCATTACCGATTACACAAAACATAACTTATAACATTGACTTTTATCGAATAATGCCTAGCTGGTAATAATTTTCATGATACAAATACAAGCAGTCAAACTAGAAACGATGATAATTGAAGTTCAAACAACATTCTACGTACTTTGTATTGAAAATTAAAAACAAAAAAAAAATTACCCAAGATAATTGTACTGAAGATTAACAAGAACGGAGAAAGATGGTCAGAAAAGATTACTAGATTAATATACTAAATGGGACGTTTACGTAAATCTGGCTGTGTTTTGGTATGGCCCAAAAAATTGTGAATTTTTTTTTAGGCGGGAGATTTTCGACTTCGGCTTTAGATCGCGGGGATTTTTGGGACGAAAAGGAAAAAGAAATAGGTAGACGGTGATGTGGGCCAACCCAAGTCGCCAAGCTTTGCCGCCCATTTGTCATTATCTGCCGAAGGCTTGGCCTAATATGACGACGACAGTCGAGCCAGGCCCAACATTTTTATTTTAATCTGGGTTAATTACATTTACTTCCACTGAAGTTTGGGCTTATTACTGATTAACCTCTCAAGTTTTGTAATTTTATAGTCAAGCCCCTAGATCAGCCAAACGGGTTAGACTGCCATTACATAAACATGAACAATTCCTAAAAGCCCGCTTCAACAGTTAAAATCAAAAGAACTTTAAATTGGTTGATTATATTTACCTCCCCTGAGAGTTTGACTTATTATCGATCTATTTCTCAAGTTTCGTAATTTTACGTCAAGCTATTGGAAAAACCAAACATTAGACTGCAGTTGCAGAAACATAGGAAATTTATAAAAGCCCTCATCAGCAATTAAAGTCAAAAGAATTTAAAATTAAAAGAATTCTATTAAGTTGCAAAATTAAAAGAATTCTTTTATTGATTAAGGAACTCGCAACCGCTACCAATGGTGTGCACTAAGTAAACCTCGCTCTTGTGTAATAGCTTGCAAACTATACATGAAAAGTAAAAAGCACTTGGCAAACCTTGTGTGACAAGCTTAATCGAGAAGATGTTAATAAGGAAATTCGAATTCGTGACCTTATAATCGCGCTCGCTGCTACACTAATTCAGTCACCCCCGAAGGGGCTGCAAAATTAAAAGAATTCTTAAACCATACAACGTGAAATATATTAAAATTATATTCTAACTTCAAAACAGTCACATTCCCTTGATAAATCGTCAATAGTCCAGAAATTTGATTTTCATACTTGTAAACATATATGTTCATGAACATAGTCTGACTTGGATTAAAAAAAGAACTTAAATAGTATAGGATATCAATTAATAAGGAACCCTTGCTATAAAATTTCAGAGCCTTTGGGAGTTTTTATTTTTACATTTTTTTGGATTAAGTTGGCAGAGAAATATCAAACCTTGAGAAAGACACGTGAAAGAAAATTGTCTGTTTTCAAATAAAATGAAGGAGATAGTGGTGATAGGAGAATATTATAAATTGATTTCACCGTTTTTTAATATGTTTCTTATTTTCTTTTGTCCCTTGCAATATGTAGGCACTGAACATTAAAAAAAGAGAAAAGAAAAAAAAGGTGTGCATAAATTGCAATTTAATATGTACTTTTAAGTTTTTTAATATATTTTTTATCTCGCAAATACTATTTTAAAAAATATCAAAATAAATTTTAAAACATAATTCATACACATTTATAATTTCATGATTTATTTCAATATTAAATTATGAATTGGAAGTTACTTCACGTATGTAAAAAAGATTTTTTCAAAACATTATTAGATTGTTTATTCTAAAGCTTTGTTAAACAATGGGAGGATTAGGTGAATTGGATGAGCTGTTCAATTTTAGTCACCATTGTCACCCTCAAATTATGAGGAGTCGTATTAATGGATCATATCAAACATATGCAATCAAGATGCAAGGAAAGTAGATATGGTACTCAAAAATCAAGATGTGTGACACGCATGGAGTCACAATCATGGAAGCAATAATCACATCTGATCCAAAAAGCAAACAACTTTGGACTACTGATGTTCCCATCATTTTAATTGTGATAATGACATTGTTGACATTGGGTCATGTGGGTACTCAACTATGTCGACCATGGACTTTTCCACCATCCATGCCCACCCTAATGTCCCCAATCATGAATGGATCGTCCAATAAAAAGCAACCTATCAAAATGCGTAAAGGGATGGAATTTATTTCGGAATTCATTCGGAATTTCGGATAACAAAATTAAAGAAATTGAAAAGCAAAAGTTTGCCCATTCTGCAAAATAATTGCCCATGTGGATATGCTACAATTTATTAGTGCTGCTCTTGAAGTGATATTGCAGGCCACGCGGGGGTTTACACGTCTCAAACCAGCAAATTGAGTGCTTAACAATAAATACTCTTATTGGTCCGACCAATTTGGGTTATGTATAGTGTCTCCTGTTCTTTTAATATATATATATTTAAACAATTTTAAGTAAAATAGTTTCAAATGAAAATATAGATATTAGCGCAAAGAATAATTTACACATTTTGTTAGATTTATGGCACTCAATCACACATGTAATCAAAAGAAAAAACAGAAAAAATAAGTTATTTATATAAATGACAGAAACATTGCGCCACAATAACTGTTCATGAGCCTAAACTCAAACCCAAGCTACAAAAGAAATTCAAGATCCAAAATCATACAATGTCTCTACAGGTGAGGGGGCGTTGCCCTCGCCACCCCAGCAATATGTTGTTGACTGAATATGAAGTATGTTCATTTGAAAACATGTAAATGTTCATGGCAATTAGGAAACATGTAAATGTTCATTTGTTTTGTAAAACCAATTGTTTAGATGAAATGCTGTATTTGAATTTATTCTCAATTCACTATATAAAAAAATGCATCTTAGTGAGAGTTAATTAAAAAAAAAAACGTTTTATAATCTAAAGAACAACTTATGTACATATAAGAAGTAAAAAAAATTATAAAATTAATTTTTTTACTAAAAATAATAATGTAACATGTGTATGAAATATATTCTACCTCAAAAAAGTGAAGTTTTTAATTCATATGATGAGGAGGTAACCACTAACTAACTTCCTTATTGATAAATGATACCCAATAAGCATTTATTTCAAGATTATCTATTCAAATAAAACAAAAAAATGTTGGGTTTTTCCATTTATTATTAGCTTGTCAATTTTTATATAATTATCTCAAAACTTGGTGATTGCGTCAATATAAATGTCAAAAGCTACTTGATTAGATTAGATATTAACTCAAGAATTAATCCATGGAAACAAATTTAATAATTAGAGATGTACATTTCTATTCTAAAGAGTGGATAATAAACAGGTGTAATTAATTTTAAGCAGGAAAAATATAGCATACATCTGTTGCATTTTTATATTTAGCACAACAAGCCAATCACAAAATTTCTTTTTTTCCCCCATGTCTATGGGTTGTCCCCTCCAATTTATAGGCTATTTCCCTCATTGTATTTGACTGTATAATTTCATATGGTGCATTGAATGCATAGAATATTTTACATATATTTTCTCATATATGGTGCAACAGATACATAAAATATTCAACAAATACTAGTGTACCCTCTCTAGTTTAAAGGTAAGGCTTTTTACTGGCCAATATCTCACGACCCTTCCTTAATGACTTAATATAGATTAAGGGAAATATGTTATTGTCTAACCCAAAAGGGGAATAAAAACGAATAATCAGCAATATTCTTTCTATCTTAAAAAAAAATCAAAAATTTTTATTTGTTTAGTAATAATAATTATTCATGACCATAATTAAATAATAAAGATAAAAATGTAAAATTATATATTAAAAGTATAATATATAATAACTAAAAAAATTATATTGGATCTAAAGTGAAATTTATCTTTGAAAGTGAGGATGTAATAATTTATTTACCCCCCAAGGAGACAGCAATTGTTATTTTGGCATTGTGATTCTCCAATTAATCAATGGGACTTTGGTCAAGGTAGCCCAAAGTCACATATGGTACTAATTGTGAACAGAAAAAGAGGATTTGTTTTGTTTTTGTTTTCCAGTAACTTAAACAATTGTCACACAAATAATAAATTATACCTAATACTACTAATTATTCATCAATAAGCCCATAGAATATGCATTTACCAACAAATCGCAAATCAGAGCCATTCCAGTTGTAATTTATTATCTTAACCAAAATTTAAAATTAGGAAAAAAAAATTATAGTCCAACAAAATGACAAACTAGAAACTGCTGCTCTTGTTGACCATATGGGCTTTGATGATGACCTCTTCTCCAGCCAGCCCATATCATATGGTTGTAGGATAATGACTACGACCAAAATTGAGTAGTATATTCACCACCCATGATCCCCCACTAATTTATATTCACTTTTGTAAAAAATTATTCTGAAATTTTATTTATTTCAAAATTTTTGAAAATTTCAAGTGCTTATCCAATAATATTACATTTAAATTCTAATTATTATTCTTTTAACACAACACGAACTATTGAATCAAAATTGAATTTTCTTGATCCAAGTGGAATTGGGATGATAAAGGATTATCATTATTATCTTCCCTCCATTTTTTTTTTCAAAATATAAATAATTATTGTGGTCTAGCAATTTTGGAAAGTCTTTTCTTTTATCTAGTAATTAAAAAAAATTATATTATTTGGAAACTTAATTTTAAGAAACTACCAAAACAAAAAAGAAAAAGAAGTGGTGTGTTATCTTCCTCGCTTCACTGCTTATATATAAACTCGGATAACGAATGTAGCGCAGCTAGAAGGGGCACTATCTGTAACGCTAGAGAGTGTCACAAGTGAAAATTCTAGGCGATCTTGGTGAAAAAAACAGCAGAGGGGGAGAAATAACGCAAAAAACATCATTGAAATCATAAAGGGTGTTTGAGAATTGTGAATTTTTGTTTGATGGCTGGTTTACAAAGATCTGCAGTTTCGTTCAGGAGACAGGGCTCATCTGGGCTAGTCTGGGATGACAAACTTATCCAAGCTGAGTTGATGAATCAGGCAGCGAACCAAAGGGACGACTCCTCCGCCGCCGGCGATGACACTAACGGCAAGATTCAACAGGAAACTGTACAGGGTGGGCAGGAAGTCAAAGAAGATATGACCAAAGCTTCGCCGAGAACCGTCGGATCGATGGAGAGAAGCCGATCCAACGGCGGTGGTGGAAGGGGATATCGCACCGGCAGGGTGTCTCCGGCGATTGAACCTCCGTCTCCGAAGGTCTCCGCATGTGGGTTTTGCGGTGCTTTTGGAAAACAGCAAGATAAGACTCGCCGCCGACCGCCCAAGCACGCCGGTAAGCGTACGATGTGAATGGAGATTTCAGTGCTATGTGGAATCAAGGAGGATGGTATATTCCGCTGCTGGGCTTGGGATATTCCGGTAGATTCAGAACTCATATTTTTATGGTTTAGGTTGTAGTTTGTAGTCGTTGGTGGTCAGTGTTCATCTCAATTAACTGAGGTGTCAGAATTTTGGAATCAAAGCTAAAAGACAATCTATCCCGTGTATGTTTTTGTTATTACCTTTATTTTTCTGGACCCGTTTCCGCTGGGCAGATATGATCTTCTTACTTTATTTGGGCTGTAATATGTGAATATTGTCAGAACTATTTTGGGAGTATTTTCTTGTCGTTGTTTTCGCTCTCTAATGTACAAACTACAAAGCAATCTAGCTCAATTCAGAATCTTTCTCAATTCTGCTGTAAAGAACTCTTCTTTATTCTTCCAGGGAGGCTATAGCCTATAGTATAGATGGCACAAAAAGACTCATCTTTTAACGCCTGAACAAATTCTAGATCTCTCAAGGATTTGAATGTCATGGTGCAGATGATGCTGGTAGCTTCCAGTTCTGACAACTTTTACAACTTATTGCCAGTTTAGGGGTAGAAATGATGCCTTTGAGATGCAAATCAGTCATGTTCCTAGGATTTGCTGGTTTAAGGTTATCAAACCTTATCAAGTTAACCCCGAACAACGTAGGTTGTACTTTGGGACAATAGACTCTAGCGATATCGTCAGTTTCCAGGATTGCTTCACCTTTACAGATTTGCAGCCTTTTACATTAATTCTCTTCGTATAAGACAATTAAGCGTAACTGCAGTTTCAACTTTTAGTGTCTGGCCAGAGGGAGTTAAGGGATCAGTTATTGAGGTAGCAGTGAAACATTCAACCATTCAGTTGCAAAATAAGCATGTGCAATACAGATTTCTCAAAGTTCTATATTTGATTCTCTTACATGGGCATATTGGGGTTTAGAGGCCCAAGAACTCTAATCTTTCTAAGAATATCTGTGGGAGTTCCCCAATGAGCTTGTATCCATGAGAATGTATTTGCCCGCATTATGATATTACATTCTGCTTGACATAAAAATGAGGGTGGGATAAAGATTTCTATCCAAAATTTGTATCATTTAATGATTCACATTTTAATGGTACCATGTGAATAGCTAAATACACGTGAAGTGTGTGGTTAAATTTGAATAAATCACCAACCTGATCAAATTTTTTGCAAGAACAATTTCTGAGCCTGATTCACCAGTAGAAGGGCTGGGTTGTAAAGGAATAAATAAATCAATGGCAGGAGAAGAGCACCGCTGTTGCAATTCTCAAGTACCGAAGATCAACATAGAAAAAAAGAACATTGGTGTGATGACAAACGGCTGTTTGCAATTCACTTCACAAGAACCAGTAAACACGCAAACAACATATATGTCTACGAGATGGATCCTTAAATCTTTAAAACAACGTCATACGTAGCACCAATTCATCGGCAAACTTGATATAGAAGAGCCAAAAGAGTAAAAAGAATCTCTCAAATGCAAAACTTTATCATTTCCGACTAGCTTGGTCTGGTATATCGAACTCCAAAGAACTTAAAATAGTAAAATTTCATGATTTCAATCATTCCATCAAAGTATGATGATGCAAATCAGGGCCATTTCATTAGTTGGTCAATTCCTTCAAAAGAAGAAATGCATAGATTGAGAATTTCAAGCCAAAATTTCATACTAGTGATCAAACAATCAAATCTCTTAAGCATCATCAGCATTATACTTACACATTCAGATAAGGTTATCACTCACCGAAAACGCAGCAAACTTTCAATAGCGTGACACTATCATCCTCTCTTTTGAGTATTAATTTCTAGTTTATTATGCCATTCTTGAAAAAGATCTTCTCGTTCGGATACTTTCTTAATTTGATTGTATAAGTTAATGCCTAATTTGTCATGCTCTCTTGATAGCATGTAATTTAATGCTTCTTCAGATAATTAATTAATCCTTCTTTTACAACTCTAACAACCAGAACAAAAATGGATGTGTATTTCATACTAATTTTGGCAATCACCTTTGCCAGCAACCAACTTCAATGAGGGAGTGAGGCTATCCATGCAAAACTTGATGAACTTCATTCGTGGTTGATGGTTGCATTGAGTACTGGAATTAAGTAACTAGGATCCGAGGAAGACCAACCCACGTAGGAAAAACTTGTCAGGAAGCCAAAATCTGAAAAAGCCTTCAGCTTAATAGCTCTGCTACGAGAATTTACACGAAGGAAGTAAGCTGATCATAATGAATCCACGACTTGAAGATTAAACTCACTTCACTCCAGAATTTTTGTGCAAATTGGAAAGAAATTTGGTTAAGCCAAATTCCTCTTAATTATGGTTTGATTGGATATGATCAATAGAAGGAAAAATTCATTTGCTTCAGGGTATCCACGACATTTTGACAGATGACAACCCTCCTATCATTGAAGACAAGAAAATTACTGCTATTTGGTTGACCCAGTGCCCACCGTTGGGTAACAATTGTAGATTCCTTGTCAAAAAAAAAAAAATTACTGTAAAAATTTTTTAAAAAGAAAATCAGGGTGCACTGGACATAATGATTGGCAAATTGGCAATAATAATAATAAGGGATAATATATTAAAATTTTCCAAATTTAGATATTTTTGACTCAAACCTTTTAATTATAACAATACGATATCTGAACTTTAAAATGTATAACAATAATGTCCTTTTAACTAGAAAAAAAAATAAAAAAATCTTTTGATATAAAGTATATAATTTAAAATTTTAAAATAATTTTTTTTGTAATTTTTGCCTTTAGGGAGGATTTTTTTATTTTTTTTTAATAAAAAAAATTATTGTTATATATTTTAAAAATCAAGTATTGTATTATTACAATAGAACGATCGATCAAAACGATTACAAGTGTCTATGTTCAGAACATTTTAATATATTATTCCTAATAATAAAAACAAAAAAAAGGGGCGGATCCATAAATTGTTCCGCAGACACAAGAAACTTCGCGCTCGTATCACACAAGCCCAGGCACACACTCTCTCTCTCACACACACACATAGAGTGGATGGGCAAGCCAAGATCTCCACTCTCCTGTTTTCCTCTCCATTTCATTCCCATAATTGCTCTTAATTGCATTTTTCGTACACCCATTGTAGTTTTATTGTTGAATTTTAGAAACGTAGTACATGGGATTGATAAGTTTGACCCATTTATCGAGCTGCCATGGTCAGCCTCCGAGTACTTCAGGAATTCAAGTAGCAACTCAAACACAGTTCTTTACGTCAATGATTTTGGAGCTAAAGGAAATGGCATCCATGATGACACAGAGGTATGCAAAATGTTTCAATTTTTTCAGCTGAGTCAACTTTCTTGATTCTGTTTAGCTAACATCTGCATACAAAGATGATATTTTGGTCGAGTCAGTTGTGTTCATCTGCTATAAGGAATTTATAAGACGAATAAATGTTTATCCAACTGAAGAAAATCTGAGTGCATTGTAATGGAAGTTGTACTTACTTATTTATCTTCTAGATGAGCTTAATTGATGTTTAGGGCTTCAGGCTTTTCAAGAGGTATGGAAGATAGCATGTTCTTTATCATCACCGACTAACATTGTAGTCCCTGTTGGCAAAAAGTTTCTAATTCGACCAATTGATTTTGCTGGCCCTTGCAGGTCGAAGGTGACCTTAAAGGTAAAGGCTTGATTAAGTTCATGGTGCCTTTCTGCAAATGCATTGCAGAGTTCTCTATGTAATGGGTGTCAAAAACTTAATGACAATTTTATTGTTGATATTGATTTTCACTGAATGTCCAGATTTCTGGTACCATTGTTGCACCCGAGGATCCTGATATTTGGGATGGCTTGGACCCTAATAAATGGCTCTACTTTCATGGTATCAAGTATCTCACTGTGGAAGGTGGAGGAACGGTTGATGGCAATGGCCACAAATGGTGGGCTCGATCTTGCAAGACCAATCAAACAAATGTACTTTGATTTAAATTTGTATGGGTGACACGACTTCTATTTTTGTTTTCCTTCTTTATTTTCAATAACTTAAGTTTCTGATGCAAGATTTCACTTTGTCTCCTCTTCGATTCATGTTCCAAACATTCCTTGATTTTGGCAGCCATGTCGGCGTGCTCCAAAGGTTAGCAATTCTTGGTTCTCCGATCTGTATTTATTGTTATCCCATTATTAGTCCTTGTCTCTCTGTAATTTTAGGCATGTTGGATGTTGTCTTATGTTTGATGATGCAGGCCATGACATTTCATAAATGTAAGAACTTGAAAGTGAGGCACATTACCACGATTAACAGTCAACAGATGCACATGGCATTTACTGCCTGTAAACAGATTGCGGTATCCCACCTCAACATCTTTGCACCTGCTAGTAGCCCCAACACCGATGGAATTCACATCAGTGCATCTACGAAAGTTGAAATTAAAAGCAGCATTATAAGCACAGGTTTGTTGGCTCTAGATTACTTTAATACATGTTTGGACAATCTTTAAAAAGACGTCCTACTCCCAGAAGAAAATTTTAAACAAGAAAGAACGGAAAGGTATATTGAAAATTCATCTTTGTTGGTAATGCCTGAATATTCTCCTGAAGATACACCTGCAACTTTATAGGTTCTTTGGTCGAAACCAAACTGAAAGTAATTATGTCAATGAGCTATTCTGCTGGAATCATAGGCTTAACAACCGAAAAATTCATCCTCAAGTGGTTGTTTGTTGCAAGCTTCTAATATAAAACCCTTATTTACAGCCATAGTTAATTTAAAACCTCTATTTCTGTAGTACAATGAGCCTTACTTATCTTTAATTTACACTTAGTTTAGATTGGCTTTGTTTTTGGATTATCCATGTCGCTAGATAAAGGCAATCTGATCTCCAAAATGATGACTTAGAAGTTCAAATAATGATCGAAAATTTTAACTTGCATTTTCCCAGTAGAAGTGCTTACTTTTGACTGGCTATGAACTACTGTGGCTTCTAATATTTGTGATCACCCAAATGGATTTACTGACTGAGGGCAAAAGTGCTGAACTGGCTTGAGAGGTTACATATGATACTCTTTTTCTTCTGTTTTCTGGGTTGACGATGTTCTGAAGTAAAACATGCATCAGAGACTGTTTTAATTTGAAAATTGGGTATTTCTTTAGGAGATGATTGCATATCAATAGTCAGCAATTCTTCAAGAATTAGTATCAAGGAAATTACCTGTGGGCCCGGGCATGGTATAAGGTAATAAACTTTTGTTGTCACTTGAAACCATGCTATAGCAGAACTTCTATAACGATTTTTTCTCTGGTAGTATTGGAAGCTTGGGAAAATATAATTCTTGTGATGAGGTGCATGACATTGAAGTAAATGGAGCAATTCTCTTTGACACCGAGAATGGTGTGAGGATCAAAACATGGCAGGTAGATTTCTATTTCTAATTCATTCCTTCATGCAACTAGTAGTGATTATCTAAGCATGCAGCAGTAGATAAACAGTCAATGAAACTTCCCACCACACATTATAAAATTAATGTGTTTGCTGAAGCTAGAACCTTTCTCTCATCGTAATATCATTCTCCATTGTTTATTGTGTTAGGGAGGCAGTGGTTATGCCAGTAACATAATTTTTCAGAATGTGATGATGGAAAATGTTTCAAATCCTATCATCATAAATCAATATTACTGCGACTCCTTTGTGCCTTGTCCTAATCAGGTAAGAATTCTACCACACTTTTGGCCTGACGTTGATATGATTTTAGACTTCCATACATAATTGAGATGATAATTTTATATTGTCTATACTAAACTTCTAATGTGAAACGGTCACAGAAATATCCAAATTTTTGTTGCCCTTGGATTGTTAATCCAACTGACTTGCTCTTCAATTTAATGGTTCTCTTCCAAGGACTGAACATGTCTTTATAAGTTGCTATTTTAGCCTAAAGGGAACTTTATCATCCACTACGCAGACTTTGGCTGTTAATGTTGGTAACATATCATTTATTGGAATCAAAGGAACTTCAGCCACTGAGGAAGCAGTAACATTTGCATGCAGTGAAAGCTCTCCATGTACAGAGTTATATCTGGAAGACGTTCAACTTGTTTCATGCTATGGGGGCTTTACAAGGTCATTTTGTTGGAAAGCATATGGCTCAAGCTCAGGTTTTGTATACCCACCTCCTTGCTTTTCATGTGATGATAATTATATTATTCAGCAGAAGGCTCTCTCTAGCTCAGTTCAGTCGATTTGAAGAACTATTATACAACCATGATGATGGGAAGGGAGCCAAGATTACTTTTCAGATTTGGTTGAGTATGCCTTGGTGACTGCCATCTATGCTTGTTTTACCTCCCAAAATAGTCAGATATACACATCTTCAGAGTTGGAGTACATTATCCACAAATTCATGTATATTTTTACTTGATAGTACCACAAATATATACCTATCTTTTACTGATCCTTATGATTGTTCATCCTGCATGCTAAATAGAATTATCTCAAAAGGGAAGTGTACATGGCCTCCACCTAAGGGCCTGAACCCAAAATATCGTTGAAACTTGCTACCAACTTACTGCAGCAAAATATAATTTTCTATTGACTGCCATAACCTGCAAACATAAAGTGTCCAATAGCGAATTTGAATTTGGATTTAAAGCAGTATTGATAATATGCATTGGAAGAAAAACTTTGCCCATCTTTACAGAAAGAAGAGGGCCAAAGTTTCAGTCTAAAGTCATGTTACAGGAAAACCATTCTAATATGTATTTTTATTTTTTTATGCTTTTTAATATATCTTCTATTTTAGGATCACTATCTCAAAAAACAGAAAAACGCATTTTGAAATAGAATTTATAAACAATGTTTTAAAGGGCTTAAGCTAAAATTGTTGCTGGTACAGCTCTACCGAACAGACAATTGCACCATTTGAGTATACAATTACAATAGCACATAGTGCAAAACCTAAAAAATATTATTGATGAGGACAATTCCCTCTCTCCAAACATTTAGGACCTATTTTCATTCTCATTTATCTAGAAGAAGTTGAAGAGACTTTAACTTCCAGCCATACTATCCTCAGGAAGGATCAGGGAAGCCATTTTTAGCTGCCCCAGTGCACACCCAAT
The DNA here is from genome assembly GCA_020080225.1 of Gynochthodes officinalis. NCBI lineage: Eukaryota > Viridiplantae > Streptophyta > Magnoliopsida > Gentianales > Rubiaceae > Gynochthodes > Gynochthodes officinalis. Next base: position 10,631,460 of record CM034625.1, on the reverse strand, counting down.
TTTGGACATCCCTTCGCAAGAGGCAAGTTCCAGTTCTCCAAAGCTCTAAACGTTCTTCGAACCATCTTGTCTGCATAAAGAGTACCATCTAGATGGTCACACTCGTGCTGCAAAATTCGAGCATGCCAACCTGAAGCATTTACTTTTATTGGTTTGCCAGCTTGATCTAAACCTGAAACCTCTACCTCCAGGAATCGTTCCACAACAGCACGAAATCCATCAACACTGCAAAAAGATAACATGAGAAACCATAAATAAAATCTACCCGGTGTTTTTATCAAGGTTAGCGATTCATATTATCTTAATGCCGATACTGTCAAATCGAGTACTCCTATAATGGACTTTGCTGAATAGCCCCACCTACAATCTAAGCTTAGGTTATTAACCACACACGAAAAATTTTGTCATCAAAATGTGGTCAAAGACAACAAGATCTCCAAGAAGCTCCTTGTCGAACAGGTTAAAGTTATAATTCCACATATAAACATTCAAAGAAGTTTTCAGTTCAGATAGTTTACAACTTGTACATCCGTACATGTATGCTAGAGAAAGTAAAAAAACATTTAGCATGTGTTTTTTCCCCTTATTTACTATTTCATACAATAAATTAAGTTGCATCCTGCATAGTACAGGTTATATTCTAATCTTATTTTATGCCATCAAACTATAATTTGTTGTCTGCTTACTTATATAGCAACATTGCTACATTCTGATAACAAAATAGATAATCTCATGCTGGCCTAGGTTATGCTTTCAAAGTTGGGATACAATCAATAATGCAAATTATGCAATGCACATTTGATTCTTTACAATGCATCTTCACTTAACAGATCCCATCATTTATTACCAAGAGTGAAATGACTGGAGAAATCCAGTAAAGATTGAGTTTTTAGTTAAGCTGTGTAGATGTTATAGTTTGTAACACATGAATTTCATGCACTAGCATTCTACGATATCTCCAGTCCTAAACAAATGAACGCTTCAATAGTTAATTTGCAGCACTAACTTGTCAGAAATCCCACCAGACATTATAGCATAAAATTAAACATGAAGCTTCATCTCACGAGAGATATTGACCCATATTAAAAGCCATAAGCGCAACAGATAGATTGCAAAGGAAATTGCAGCAAAACTAGATGGTTCAGTTTACCTTAAACAGCCTTGACATTTTTTTTTTTTTTTTTTTTATTTGATTTATAATATTATATGCCAAAAAAAAGCATAATTGATGAAAAATGAAAAAAAAAATTAAAATGTATTATTATTATTAATAACAATCCATACAATACAAAAAGATCAAAAGATCCTGTTTTGTTTTTTTATGTTTTTTAATTATAGCATAACGTATATTATATTATATAATTAAATATAATAATCTGTCAATCATTGCAATGGTAAACCTAACAAAAAAGAAAAAACTTCTTTTCTTCTTCAAAAAAAATAAATAAATAAATGCTGGTCTGCAAACAATAAAATAAATATATACTGAATAAAGAAAAAACTGGAAATGGAGGGAGCAGCAAGGCCCCCCCCAGGCGCCCCGCCCACCTCATCACCTCATCAATGGATCTATGATCCTTCGACGATATCATCATATCGATCATCTCAGGTCGTTCATGAAGATGAAGAGGAGGAACCGGACAATTTTTTTTTTTCGGCAAGCTCTTACTATCTGCTGCCATCACCACCATCCCCCGACCCCGAACAACGACGGAACTGGGGCTGTGTGTTCAATCAATGATGGTGTGTGGTGTTGTTGCACATGCGGGTCCGGATGAAACCGGACCCTGAAAAAAAAAATGGTCCGACAAATAACTAACTGTGGACCGAAATGGGGTTTTAGTGAAGGTGTTTCTGAAGCATTTTCCTGCTCTGGAAATGGGAAAGAGACGGTGCATTAGCCGTCGAACTTCATTCAAACAAAATCAAACCATACAAAGCTGTATTTTTATTTTAAAATTTAAAATTCAAAATTTTCAACTCAAATCCCTAAATCATAATTTTAAAAAAAAATTCTTTTTACTTTTCCCTCTAAAACATTTTTTTATCAAAAAATAATCATATAATTTTTTTAGAGAATTAATCAGAGAAGAGGAAGGAAGCAGAAGGATGATCTACCAGAAAATTCATTCACCAAAACTGCACTACACAACTGATTTGCCACTATTTATAACTAACGCAAATCAGGACCCTTGATTCTGAACAGAATTTTAACAACAAATCCTAGCCACTCCTTGCTAATTCGTTGTATTTGGACTATCCAATTTTTGAACTACCCGATCCAATCAATTATCCCTTTCCCGGGTTTATGCATAATTGGATCATACATGCGGGGTTGTAAAATGTAAATAGATTTTGGACCGAAACCATTAGCTACTGAAACCGACGTCTAGATTAACAGATCAAAGTATCAAACTACTTCTGAGTTCTGACATAAAGTTTTGTGAGCTAAATGGTTAATATCACTCAAACAGGGGAAGAAGTTTAGTTAGATAAGGCCCAAACAGAGCTAGTTCTCTAGTCTTATGTGGGCTGGAAAGCCTACAAGTCCTTTTGTCTTTTTATGGGTGTGAATTGTTAAATATTTTAAAATGTTTTTAAATATATTTTTTTATATTTTTAATATATCTTTTATTTGACAATTACTATTTAAAAATGTGCAAAAATACGTTTTGAAATGTAATCCATACACACTTTCTATCGACTTAGGAGTTCAAATAAATGGTTGAGCTATTATTCCACTTGCATTTCCCCAGCAAAAATGCTTACTTTTTGCTGGCTATGAACTGTTGTGGCTTCTAGTATTTGTGATCACCCTAATGGATTTACTAACGGGAAAAAGTGCAGGCTGCATATGATACTCTTTTTCTTCTGCTTTCTGGATTGACAATGTAGATGTTCTGAAGTAAAATATGAATCAGAGACTGTTTGTATGAGATGGTTGTCACTTGAAATCATGCCATAGCAGAACTTCTATAACAATTGCTTCTCTGGTGGTATTGGAAGTTTGGTAAAATACAATTCTTGTGATGAGGTGCATGACATTGAAGTAAATAGAGCAATTCTCCCTGACACCCAGAATGGTGTGAGGATCAAAACATGGCAGGTAGATTTCTATTTCTAATTCATTCTTTCATGCAACTACTAGTGATTATCTAAGAATGCAGCAGTAGATAAACAGTCAATGAAGCTTCCCACCACAAATTAATGTGTTTGTTGAAACTAGAACCTTTCTCTCATCCTAATATCAGTCACCATGGTTGATTGTGTAACATAATTTTTCAGAATGTGATGAAGGAAAACGTTTCAAATCCTATCATCATAGATCAGGTGACTCCTTTGTGCCTTGTCCTAACCCTGTAAGAATACTAACACACTTTTGGCCTGAGGTTCCATTGATAAGATTTAGGTTTGCATACATAATTGAGATGATAATTTTATATTGTCAATACCAAACATCTAATGTGAAATGGTCTCTCCTCCCCTCAATCCTTGCTGGCTTGCTATCACAGAAGTATCCAGAGTTTTCTTTCCCTTGGATTAGTTCATCCAGCAGACTTGCCATTCATTTAAATGGAGTTCTCATCCAAGGACTGAATATGCCATGTTACATAACATGCATGTTGCTATTTTAGCCTAAAGGGAACTTTATCATCCACTACGCAGACTTTGGCTGCCAATGTTGGTAACATATCATGTATTGGGATCAAAGGAACTTCAGCCACTGAGGAAGCAGTAGCATTTGCATGCAGTGATAGCTCCCCATGTACAGGGTTATAACTGGAAGACATTCAACTTGTTTCATACTCCGGGGACTTTACAAGGTCATTTTGTTGAAAAGCATATGGCTCAAGTTCAGGTTTTGTATACCCACCTCCACGCTTTTCATGTAATGATAATTATATTATTCAGCAAAAGGCTCCCTCTAGCTCAACTCAGTCCATTTGAAGAACTATTATACAACCATGATGATGGGAAGGGAGCCAGGTTTACTTTTCAGATTTGTTTAAATGTGCCTTCAAGGATTGCCGTCTATGCTTGTTTTCCCTCACAAAATAATCAGATACACACATCTTTATAGTACCATATGTACACATCTTCAGAGTCGGAGCACATTATCGACAAATTCATTTTATGTTTACTTTATGGTACCGCATCTATACATCTTTTACTGATCACGTTGATTGTTCATCCTACATGCTAAATATAATTATATCAAAAGGAAAGTGTATTTGGCCTCCCGTTATCTTTGCCTGAACCCAAAATACCGCTGAAACTGGCTACCAACTTACTACAGTAAAATATAATTTTACACCTGATTGCCATAACCTGCGGGCATTAAGCGGCAAATGGCGAATTTGAATCTGACTGAAAGCAGTATTGATACTATGCATTGGAAGAAAAAATTTGCGCATCTTTAAAAGAAAGAAGAGGGCTAGAGTTTCAGTATAAAAATCCTGCTACATTTCACGTAACTCTACACTATAAGAAGAAATGAAAAAATGTTTTAAAGGGCTAAGCTAAAATTGCTGCTGGTACAACTCTGCTGAACAGCCAATTGCATTCGAGTACACAATATCACATGGTGAAAAACCTAAAATATTGTTGTTGAGGACAAATCCCTGTCCCCAAACATTTAGGACCTATTTTCATTCTCAATCATCTAGAAGAAGTTGAAGAAACTTCAACCTCCAGCCATTATATCCGAAGGAAGAATCAGGGAAGCCATTTCTAGCTGAGCTAGTGCACACCCAACTTTGGGCATCCGTTTGCAAGGGGCAAGTCCAAGTTCTCTACGGTTCTAAATGTTCTTCGAACCATCTTGTCTACATAAAGAGTACCATCTAGATGGTCACACTCATGCTGCAAAATTCGAGCTTGCCAACCTGAAGCATTTACTTTTATTGGTTGGCCAGCTTGATCTAAACCCGAAACCTCTACCTCCAGGAATCGTTCCACAACAGCCCTATATCCATCAACACTGCAAAAAGACGCCATGAGATACCATAAATAAAATCTAACGGTGTTTGTATCAAGGTTAGCGATTCATAATATCTTAACGCTGATACTGTCATATTGAGTACTCCTACAATGGACTTTGCTGAATAGTCCCCTACAATTTAAGCTTAGGGTATTAACCATACACGAAAAATTTTGTCATCAAAATGTGGTCAAGGACAGCAAGAGGCTCAAGAAACTCCTTGTTGAACAGGTTAAGGTCATAATTCCACATATAAACATTTAGAGAAGTCTTCAGTTCAGATAGTTTAAAACTTGTACATCCATACCATGTATTCTAGGGAAAGTAAAAAAACATTTAACATGTGTTTTTGTCCCTTATTTACTAGTTCACACAATAAATTAAGCTACATCCTGCACAGAACAGATTATTTTCTAATCTTATTTGATGCAATCAGACTATAATTTGTTGTCTGCTTACTTATATAGCAACATTGCTACATTCTGAAAACAAAATAGATAACTTCATGCTGGCCTAGGTTGTGCTTTCAACATTTGGGATGCAATTAATAATGCAGATTATGTAATGCACATTTGATTCTTTACAATGAATCTTCATTTAACAGATCCCATCATTTATAATCAAGAGCGAAATGACTGGAGAAATCCATGTAAAAATTGAGTTTTTAGTTAAGCTGTGTTAGTTTGTAACACATGAATTTCATGCACTAGCATTCTATGATATCTCCAGTCCTAAACAAATGAATGCTTCAACAGTTAATTTGCAGCACTAACTTGTCAGAAATCCCACCAGACATTATAGCATAAAATTAAACATGAAGCTTCAGCTCACGAGAGATATTGACCCGTATTAAAAGCCATAAGCGCAACAGATAGGTTGTAAAGGAAATTGCAGCAAAACTAGATGGTTCAGTTTACCTTAAACAGCCTTCAAAAAACAATGCAGATTTTTTCCCCTTCTTTTTAAGGATTGGATTTATAATAACCTGCGCCAAAACTAGCATAATTGATGAATAATGACGCAATGCCAAATTAGAGGTATTATTCACTTTAACAATCCATAACATACCAAAAGATCAAAGGGACGCCTGTCTTGTTTTTTAATCATATCCTTTGGAGCATAACTTATATATTCTTCAGTATCTTCTAATACAATAATCTGTCAATCATTACAATGGTAAACCTGACATTAACAAAGTAGCATTTTCAGCTTCATAAAAATAAATAAATAAATAAATAAACTTTGCCAGTCTGCAAACCAGAACTGACCTTTAATGGAATACCAATCTGGGGAGCAGCAAGGCCAACCCCGGGCGCCTTCCTCATGACCTGTACCATATCATCAATGATCTTCTGGATCCTTTCCGACCCGATATCCTCAGGTCGGACATCCTTTGCGGGTTCATGAAGAACCGGGTCTCCAGCTTTCACAATTTCGGGCAAGACCTGCTTTTTACTATCTGCCAGACCCAGAAACCATCCGGCCCGAGTAACCATGGAAGAATCATAACCGTGTCTTCCAATCAATAATGGTGTTAAGTTGGAGCACAATGCGGGTTCCGGATGAATTAACCGGCATCTGAAAATGGGCTTCCGACAAATAACTGGGTGGGACCGAAATGGGGTTTTGGTGAAGGTGTTTCTGAAGCATTTTCCTGCTTTGGGAATGGGAAAGAGACGGTGCGTCAGCCGGGGAATGCCATCCATGTTTGTAGCTGCCGAGCGACGAGTCTAGAGTCTATAGCGTTCCTGTGTTTATCTATAATTGGATCATGGGCTTGTAAATAACTTTTGGGTTAATACCCGTTAGCTTCTGAAATTAAAAGGATAGATTGGTAGATGAAACTGCTTTCAATATGAAATTTTGTGGGCTATACGGTTAACGTAACTCAAACAGCCCAAGAGGTTTAGTTTGACAAGGCCCAAACGAGCTTGTTTTCTAGTGTGATGTGGGCTGGGAAGTTCAATATCAAACCTTCAGCTACAACTACAAGCTTTGATAATAATTAATTTTGGTTCATTTCAATGCTTCAAAAATTCATAATGAAAAATTATAATAATTAATATGACACGTTTAGAAAGACAAAATTATCTATTATTAATGTGTCTTTAATCAAAAAAAAAAAAACAGTTCACATTTTTATTAATAGATGGGGTGGGGATACCATTTCAATCCTTTTCTTTAAAGCTCAATATTAAACCTTGAGCTGCCACTACAAGCTTTGATAATAATTAATTTTGGTCCATTTCAAGGCTTCAAACCCATTTCTTTAATTACCACGATGAACCATCAGGGATAATTAAATTAGGTGACGAGGAGGAAGAGATTTAAATAAGAGTAATGATACCGTTAATGAAAATTTAAAAATAATTGATGTAACACGTTTAAGAAAACAAAATTATTTATTATTGTCTTCTTTTTTAAAGAAAATTTTACTTTTAGTGCGAAATTTCTATATTAATTTTATTAATGATGATAATATATAACAAAAATAAAAAATAAAAAAAATATATTTCACTGTGTATTAAATGTGTTATATTTTATAACTTTAAAAAATTATACAAAATCAAAAGTGAACTCTTATATATTTGAGTCGAAATTGAGTGTTATTTTTTCTTATTAAAAAAAACCAAGATGAACCATCTAATTTTTAACATGGTTGGTTGTAAAAACTAATTAAAAGGTCATATTTTCTACGGCAATAGGGTAAAGATTGAACTGCTATTCAAGAATTATTCAAACTTATCAAGGAGTGATTTGGAGAAATCATTTCTATTTTAAATTTGGATTAGGCACTTGACAGGAAGGAAAGGCATATGTTTGGATTGTGTTTTATTTACAAAAATTTAATTTTGTTTAACAAAAATAAAATATTCAAACACTATTTTATTTTTTAAAAAAAATTCCAACTTCTACTCACGAAATTTTTTCAAAAAATACTTTTATTTTTTTTTAAAATACGTTTTTTATTAAAAAATTCTCAGCTAAATCTTCACAATTTTCTATTATAAAATTTATCAAATAAATCAACAGTCCTGCATTATTCGAACGCAGCACGATTTGACTAATCACTTTCGGTGAACATTCCCTGCTTAAGCGGCACGTTCGTAACGTGAGAAATTAAATTAATCACATCCGTCCGCGTAATTCCAAAGTCTTTTCTTAGCAGTTTCCTCCAAAGGCGGTTCCTTTGCCTCGAATTTAGTGATATTGTTTAGGCTTTGACCCACTTGGATAGACAAAAAAATATCCTTTAGATAAATGCCATATTTTAGAAACTCCCTAAAAATAAAAAATTAAAAGCCTTAATGCACAACTATTATGAAGAAGATTGAATAAGATTTCTGCATTAAAAAAAAAAATTCTCTTACCTTTTGTGTAAAATACTACCCCTTCGCTTAAAAAAAATATTTTACATTTGATTTGGTATAATTTTTTTAATTACAATATATAATATATTTAATGTATAATTAAATATTTTTATATCTATTTTTTAATTTGAATTATACATTATCATTATTAGTAAGAGCAATATAAGAATTATATACCAAAAATAGATTTTTTTAGAATAAAAAAGATTTTTTGAACTAAACTTTTCTTTTGGACGGAAATAGCATTTATATTATAGATTTCATCTCCATTTAATTTTTTTTCTATTCTTCATGATCTCGTTTACAAAAATAAAAATACATTCACACACTTTTTATGAATTTGGAACTTCAAGACGTTAATTAAGAAAATATTATACACATTTGATGCACCAATTAGAGAAAATTAGAAGGGACAACTTATAATTTAAAAAAAAAACTTATTTATTTGTAATGAGCAAAATAATTTATTTTTTTTAGCTATGTTGATTGTTGAATGATTGGACTTAAAAATAAAGGTGCGATGGATATATAGATTTTTTTCCCCCCTAAGCCTTGGATATACATTACTTGACTTATTAAGTTAGAAGTTACAAAAGAAAAGACTATTCTCCATCAATTTATTTCCATCCCTAGTTTTGCCGAAGAATAACATTGAAGCCTGAAATTGACTTTTCATTAGAACGGGTCAACTTGCGGCCGCCAGGCTGTCAAGTTGGCACCGTTTCCTTTTTTTTTTTTTGGGTTGTTAGGTTTATGGTATTACTTTAGTTGCACGGTCTTCTTTGTGAGCAGTAATAATTTAGTTCGAACTATTTAATATTTACCAATTTTTTAGAATCATCACAACAAGCATATGGTGAAAGTTTAAAAATACTAGCGTTCAATTTCTTTCAAAGTGACAACACCTTAGCTAGTAATTAGTTATAATTTATGTGCCGCTTGTCGGTATTTTTCCCGTTTATCGGGGCTTTTTGTCCTGTTTTGAAGGTGTTATTATAATAGTTAGGATTGTTTGTTTTTTCCCAATTTAGTCTAGTGTCCTCATTCTCTACGGAAATGCTTATATTCATGTGTTCGATTTTATCCAACGTCATGAAACTTCTTTAGTCTTTTAGGCTATGTATATTTTGCCAATTTGACTGTCAAATATAATTATCATTTTGGAGAAAAAAAATAGAATTGGAAGTACTCGTGTTGGTTCAATTGGTTTTTTTTTAAGAAATTAAATTTTGAAACGTTAAAATTATCAATACTAGGCAGGTTTAGAGACAAAGTCTGCTTAGTTTTGGGATTAATCCTATATCCGAAATATGTGATGTGTGAACTCATGAATGTTTGAGTGTTGGGTGGGGCTACTTTCAGTTGTTAAAAAATAAAAAATAAAAATAAATATAGCTGGATGTGAATGCAGACACGGAATCATGGTCCTGTTACTTTGACCGCTAAATAAACAATTGATTAATCCTCAATCCACCACTCTAGATCCCATGTATAAATATGGGAAATTAATTCCAACTTGATCGACCCACAATAAGAATCGTGTTAGAAACTTTAGCACGACACAATATTCCTAAAATGAAGAGCACCACGGCAGGGCCACCCGGCCTCCGCCACCAGAGGAGGGCCGAAGAGGCTGTTGTTGTTGTTGATCAGGAGGAAGCTCAGGCGGCAGCCCAGAGAGAAAAGAGCAGTGGTAGTAATGTTCTTGATCATGGTCGGGCGAAGAAAGCGGCGGAAACGAACAAGAAGAGAGTATTAGAGAGGAAGCCGACGGAGGATATTAACAAGAACGCGGAAGCATTCATCAACAAGTTCCGACAGCAGTTGCGACTTGAAAGGCTCGAGTCCATTGAGAAATTTGAGCAAATGCTTAGAAGAGGAACTTAGTTCACTTTTCTTTATTACTATTATTATTTTTTTCACTACTACTACTGCTACTTTTGTTTTTTCTTTGAACTGTATTAATATTTATATAATTGCTTCGTTTGTTGTATCAAAATGGCTAATATAAGGTGTGTATAGTTAGGGTGTGATTAGTTAGTATTTTAAAATGTTTTTAAAGATATTTTTTATTTTATAATTATTATTTTAAAAAGTGTGAAATGTATTTTAAAATATTGTTTATATATGTTGCTAGTGTTTTAAAATATTTTTTATTTTTAAATTTTTAATTCAAAAAAATAAAAATATATATTTTTAAATATAATGCATCGATTTGTTATTTTTTGTGTTAATTTTTTCAAATTAAAAAGGCTGCCATGAATAAATTATAAAGTTGGGCTTCCACTTGTCCAAATCAAGATTTCAGGTTTGGTATTTGGGCTTTGCGAGTTGGATACCCTATTTAGTACCCCTCCAAGTGGAAAGTTAAGAGTCCTTTTATAGCAATGTTTAGGAAAGCAAAAAAATTTGAGATTCTCTTTTCCATTGAGAAAAAACCTTGCAATTTTGCATCAAAAAATTGCTTGCCCACACAGTACCAAAAATGGTAGACACTAGAGAGGTAATGCACTGGTCTCCCACAAATTAAGCTGCTTACCAGAGGTTTGGAACTCCAAAAAGGATAGTTGCATTTTTTGGATGAATTTTCAGAATCCAACCACACATTGCTGATTCAGTCATTGTATTGTACTTCTTTTTGGTAAAATTTTACCCTATCCCACTACCTGTAATCCTCATATAAAGGGATGAATTATGCATCTCTGCCCACATTTTTATGTATTTTAAATCACATCTTTCCCCACCAATGCCTATTGTGTTCTATATCACTAAAAGATAAAGACTTATATTAGGTAAACCGTCATTGATTTCTTTTAAGAAGACGAGACAAATTAGGTGCACAACAATCAACCTTCTTTCACGTGAACGCCAGAGATTAGGAGTCGCTGCTATAATTTCTGATTCCTCCAACCCAGTGGCAGTTTGCCTCATTGATTGATTTGATTTCTTAAATCATCCCACGTGACAAACGGCTGCTGTGTCATCCTATAGGATGCATGCACCATCGGACAACATAAATCTTAATCTAACCATTGACCCTTAAAAATTCATGGAATTGTCCCAGGTTATCAAGTCTATATCATCACTTACTTCCACATCCTTATACAGTTGTAATAGCAGTAGCAGTGATTTTCGACTCCTCAAAATGCAGACTATTCTGTAAGGCCATCGGGCACGTGCTTTACCCCGAATATGTAAGACCAAAAAAGATCCATAATTTTGATGAAAATGGGGATATTGACAGGAGAATTGACAAAATCTAAGAGTAACACAGTTTTATAACAAACTGAAGCACAAACGCAATTGAACTTTAGTTTGGCAGGTTGCCTGATTGTCATTATTACCACCAAATCAGTACGACATAAAGAAAGCAAAGTGAAAATATACTACTACTACTGATGTACAGTAGTACTAAGAACAAACAAAGACCAACGACAGACAGTATCTGACCTAGACAAATTGGCAACTCTGACGTTTCACCTAACTTCACTTCTTCTCAAGGCTGCACGACTGGCACCTGTTTCTGAGATTGCATCATCTTGAGATTGAGCCTTGAGCATGAACGGATCATCTCTCCGGCCAATGGGATCACCGGGAGGTTATCACAGTTGCATATCTCAACCATGAAACCATCTGGGTCATGGAAGAACAGCTGATCCACGTAAATCCCTCCTTCCTCAACTCGCTGCCGTACGTACTTGATTTCCATTTCAATCAGCTTCTTCTCCACAGCAGCCATGCTCTCGCACTGCAAAAAAGTAGACAATACTTTATGCACTTTCTGATTTCTTATCTTCTTTTGAGTTTTTATCAACACAACCCAGAAATTGTTATCATTTTCCCTCGCCTGAATTCCCTAGATTTGACGGTATGTGTCACATTCACTTGTAGAAACTAGTTTGTTTCTTATAAGGCTTAGGTCATTGTAAAATCAGGACTTTCCTTATTCGGGAATTCATGTCCCGCACGGAATGGTTTCTGGACAATACTAATAAAGACTCCATTTTTATCAAATATTGGAATTTAATGGCCTTTTTAATCTTTGAAAGTTTAACAGCTTGTACTAAGGTAATTTAACATAAGATTGCTAAACTGAAATACTACTAGAGAAGAATATTTCGCATTTAGAAAAACTGTCAGATTATATATTTTTTTATTTCTTCAACATCATATCGTTGAAAGGAAAGAATTCCCCAATAGTTTCCTGTCACTTTCAGAGTTTAACGCCCAAAGGTGCTGTCTTTTTGACTCTAGGCACACCCGTTTTTTTTTTCCCTCCTAATCTGTAAGCTACAATAAACACACAGTGTAAAACTAGGTCAATCAATCACCTTCATGAAAAGCCTGAAAATTTAATGACACAGAAGTATGTGATCAGAAATTGCAAAGAGTACCCACAAAACCGGAAGCCAAGAAAACTACCTGGAAAGATATGTGATTATCCTTGGGATTGATAACAGTTTTCTCCGGCATGCTTTCCGGGTTTTCAGATTGCAACAAATGAATTCCGATTCCATAGCTAAACAACCTGCACATAAATAAAACAAAAAACAAATAAATCAAAATCCAAATTTAATCTGATGAAGAAAACGAATAAGGGAAATTCTCGATCTCCATGAAGAATCTACCAAGCTCCATCAAAATTGAATGATCCGGGCCTCCTAACGGGGACAAATCCAAGAACGTTGGTGTAGAAATCCATGGATTTTTCAACTGATTTACAAACAAGCGAGACGTGATTCAGGGATGTCAAGGGCAATGGGTTTGTCACGTCATCCTTCATTGTGGCTGAACAAAAATTTTCAAGAATCGATAGAGAGTGAAGTGTGTATTGAATCTCTCAACAAAAAAATAAAATCTTTGATAACTATATGTAAATAAGAGATAAAACACAACCGAAAACTAAGCAGATGGCTGAAAGAAAGAAAACACTAGTGAAAAATGGTGTTTTCCTTTTTGGGTATGGAAAGAGAAGGGGAAGCTCCAAGAAAACAGCGTCTGAGGAAAATTTACGAAGTGGAGTTGATTAGGTGAAGAATTGAAGGGAGGGCGAATGCTGTTATATAGCTGCTGAAACCGCAACTGCGGCGTTGGAACTTTGGAAGTTCATGGGTGTGGCGTCCAGGTGTCCAACATGGGATTCATATGACACGTAGATCTTACGTAGCTGAGTCGGATTAGTATTCATTTTCTGATTCATTCATGCGATCCTTTTTTTCCCAAATATTGAATCCTGACATTGTAACACGTATGCTCTCACCCCATTTCTAATTATTTAATTATTTTATGAATTTTTTTATTGTAAATATCATTATTTGAAAATTTAATATTAATAACAATATGGCACTTAATTTTTTTAACTATTTAAACATTATTTCACTTTTGGAGTGTAATGTATGGTATAAATACTGTCATATTCAAATTTTTTGCAATTTATAAAAAGAAACTAAAGAAGAAGGATAAGTATTAGGAGTTAATCATTTATCATGATGAACCTGATATTGTCTCTGTCAGGCATCTAATTATAAAGTCTCACGTAAGATTTTAAGTAATGTACATTCTAATTATTATGCTCTTTACCTTATCGTGTCATTTCTATCTCCAATTTCCACAAACAAAGAGTTCCAAATTCCCATTATCGGGAGCACCACTGTCCTCAACTCCCCTTCGCCACATCTCCTTGGGCACTTCCTCGCGAATCTATTATTATTTAAAAACAAAGTCTCTGCCTCGATAAATGGAAGCTCTCCTATCACCATGTTGTGCCTGAGATCCACAATGGGCCCCACATTGTAGGAATTGGCGGTGGTGTTTTACGGTGGGATGCCCACCTGACAAATTGTTCTGTTGGAGGAGCATTGATGAGAGAGAGGAGTGAAAGAGAGATATGGCGAAGGGGAGTTGAGGGCGGTTTTGTTCCCGATAATGGGGATTTGGGACTTGTTTTGTTTGTGGAAATTGGAGATAGGAATGATATGATAATGTAAGAAGCAGAATAATTAGAGTGTACACAACTTAAAAATCCTACGTGACATTTTATAATTAGATGCCTGATATAAATCATATCAGGATCATCCTGATAAATGATTAACTCAAGTATTAGTATTAAAGTATGAGATACTGAAATAATATCATTCATTTTTTTTATGAATTTGTTGCGCTGAAAATACTGATAACACTAATGGATTTACTATATTTTTTTCACTATTTTAAATTTGGAGCAATATATGATCCATACTTTATTTATTGCTGATATATATAGGATCTTTACATTTTCAATTAGATTTACACTTTGATTTCAGTAATATGTGGAATCTCTACATTATAACCTTGACCTCGACATGCCATAAATGCAAATCTCGTTAATTGGCATGTTTATTTATTAGCACTCAATCCTTAGATTTGGGGAAAAATATATCGAAATTACGCTAAATGCGTGGGATCTCAAACCATATCAGCAAAGTGAAAACTCATTGAGTCCGAACTTATCGACGAATGGATAATGGTATGCGATATTCATAAAAAAAACGTAATAGCGTGTGACTAGCTGCTACAACCATATCTCACAAATTTCGGAAATAAGGTGTATAAGCTCACAAATTTCGGAAATAAGGTATATAAGCTTAGTTAAACTGTCAAGTAAAAGGGGATAACATTTTTCAATAGACAAACAATTAATAAATGAATTTTGACTTAAGCATCGGAGCAGGAGAACCACTCTGAAATTTGTTTTGCAAGCCATCACTTAATCAAAGAGACAAAAAAAACTCCCATGTTAAAGCTATCGGATCGAGTTGTGGATCACATCTTTATCAATTACCATTTTGGAGCAAATTTTAAGTAAAATTTTTTCCTAGTTAATAAAAAATAAAGATTATAATATGTCATTTTATGGAAAGTGTTTGAGGGATTAATGTAGAACTACTACACGCATTAGGTTTACAAAACGTGATAAATTAATCAATGTCACTTTCCAATGTTATATTTGATTCATACCTCAGCAATCTGATTATCATAGAAATTTTCATAGTGCGTTTGGAATATACATTAATTTAGAATGTACAGTTGATGCACCGTCATTTTGCTAGGTGGAGAGGCAAGGAAATGCAACTTTATTCTATTTAAGGCAAGAATGAAGTTGAAAATGGTGTATGAATCTAATATATATATATAAAAACTTTTTGTGATAAGGGCCTCACAAATAATTAAATCATGCACAAACAATTGTGTGCAAATTTAAGAGGGGTGAGTTTAAACATTTCCACATTAAGCATATCCTTAAAGGGCAATAAATGAGAAGGAGAGTTCAAACTATCAAGCTGTTAATTTTTCCAAATCAAAATTTATGGAGCATTAATATAACGTAATTTGGACACAAGTTGCACCATTAATGGATATGTTTACTATACAAGATTTGTCAAGTTACAGTGATAATTAGCAGAAGGAGGTGGCCGATCTTTTTCATTCACTTTTATTATGACTTTTAACTTTTAATTGGAAAAATAAGTTAACAAATAGAAGAAAAACCAACAAAATAAAAATAAAATTGCAATATTCTCCAACTTCCAGTATTCATTTATCTATTTAGGAGAGTAAATCACAGAAAAAGTGAATTTTTTTAACCAAAAAAAATAATAATAAATTGAACTTTTTTCGAAATAAAAAAGTATAACGTAATTCAGATACAAACTTGTTACATTTAGTATAAAATTTCTCAAGTTATAAGAGACTAATCTTTTTCATTCACTTTTAATAATTTTTTTTAAGTCCGAAAAAGTCAATTAATGGAAATAAAACCAAAACCATAAATTAAAAAAAAGGCAATATTCTCCAACTTCCAATATTCATTTATGCAATTATTGTGAATCTCTAACAACTGAGTTGTATCTCTGATTAATCCCAATTATTGTGTCTCAAAATATAGTGGTCCAATATTTTATAGAAAACAAACAAATATCTGTTGGGATTCTCTTATGACACAAAAATTAACTTAATTAATTGTTCAAAATTGTAATATTTTATCCTCTCCACTCCATTAAATTTTGTCATTTATGATTCATCCAATAGAAATTACTTCTATACTTTTGTATTATAATCCCAATTACAAGTCATAAGAATGAGCTAACTAATCAAGTAATCATGCATGCATGGTCACTTAAAATTATTGCTAATTGGATGTAGCTAGAAGAAATAACAAATTTGGGGGAGGCAGGTTCGCCGACTCTCACCAATATGCATCACAAGTGGGCAAAGAACACACCCCACTTCACTTACTTCCATCAATTCCACAAGAGAAGATCCTAATTAAGGAGTTTGATTTTGTACAACGAATGAACATATGGCTACAATATCAATATATTCCTAGTGTACATTCTTTTCTAATTATTTGTATCAGATTCTTCATTTTCTTTTATATGTGCCACCATCCCTTGTCTAAAATACACAAACATGGGTTACATCAATGTCATACATTAATTCATTGTTTTCATCATCGAAACCTAAAACAACAAAAATGAGGAGGGTTTGTGACTTTGCTTCCAACAAATGACAAAAAATGCATGAGTAGGTGGAGTTTAGTCTAGTAGACTCGTGGTGTGATTTCATATTTTGGACAGAAAACGACAGTGATTAACCTCAATAACGACACTGAATTCGCAGGTCCCTCCAGCCTCGTCGACATGCACTAAGAATAACTCTAGTAACTACTAGTACGTACTCAAGGGAGGCGAGAACTTCTCCAAAAAACAAAAAGGGAGGCGAGAAAACGACTGAATTAGTTCCTGTATGTGGATGTGATTTTTATAATTGGAGTTGCACTCTAATGCAGTCCAGCTTGTTTAATGTAGGCCAAAAGTTCGTGAATTTGTTTATTCCAAATGGGCAACCGAGTTTAGATTCTCTATATCATTCATTGTTTATTAATCCTATTTTATTAATAAAATAATATTATTTTATTAATAAATATTAATTTTTAATAAAATTATATTATTTCATCAATAGAACACATTAATATATAACCAGTGACATAAAAAAATCTCAAGTATATACATTCGACTCAATATTTCTTTATTGTTAATGATGGATTAGAATGATTTATATTATAATCTGTCACTCGGAATTAAAGTAGTCGGTTTCATTTAGAGAGTACAAAAGCCTTGTGTTAGGGAGATTGTATTTGTTTAAAAGTAAAATATAGACAATGACTCATAGCCAAGTGTGTGGGATCTTAGATTTGTGTCACGAGAAATGTGAAGAGACAAAACAAAATTTAATGAATAGTAAATGTGCGGATACTATCTATTAAAAAAAATAAGAATAATTCATATTGTAATTATCTTGCTGAAATTGTTGTGTGATGCAAAAGTTTTGTGTCTACATCATACTATATGACTGCGTACCCACATTCAAAAGTTTTCAACCGGGGAAAACAATGCGAGAACCGCCCATGGTTTTTGTATTAAGTGATCATAATCAAAGCAGCTGCCTTAAGTTATTCCTTGTATGTTTGAGTTCTGTCAAAATTCTTCGATCAAACAGACAAATCAAACCAGCATTAATTGGTGAAGCATGATTAATACCAATGGTTCATTTCTGGAAAACTAGGCCGAAAATAAACTTTCCAATTGAACCATGCTCGAATCTTTCGACTACAAATTTCAAATGACAAGGCTGTTTCTTTAGGTCGAATTGGGCTTTCAAAGAAAAGAAAAAAAAAAAAGTTTTTAGTAGATACTTCACAAACCACGTTTTTGTTTCATAAAACCCAAATTTTTAAATAGTTTAACGTTGGTATGGATTACATTTCATTTTGTAATTTCACGTTTATGTGTTAGAAGTTGTGAAATAAAATTGTATTTAGAATATAAAAAGTTGTCTTGAAAAAGTGGGAAAAAAAATAAAAATGACATGGCAAACCAAACACACGCTTAGCCATGTTACACTCAGTAAAAGGGGGAAAAAATCCCAAAAATCCTATTTAAGAGATTTATAAAATTCTTGTATTTTTCAATTCAACATTTTATAAATTCTAACTAATTTTTTTGAAACTTTTGTTTAACTTCTTGTTTTCAATATTTTATATACATGTGGATGCGTTTTCTCTCTTTTTTTTTTCTTTTTATCTTTTTGGACAACAATTGGCAGTTGTTAATAGCAAAATCTTAAAAAGGAAAAATTACAAAGTATTCACATATATTGTGAATACTTTGTAATTTTTCAAATCTTTGGATGAGTTGAATAAAAACAAATCTCTTTCATATTAGTTATAAAAAGGTCAAAACTTCACTCTTATTTGCAAATGTGACACGGTGTCTTTTGAACGACTCAATCAACAATTTGACTTGGCTTCGTATTGATTGAGATTGAGTAAATATTCATTTAGGGTATGTTTGGAAAGGAAAATCTCATTTACAAATAAGAAAATTCTCAAACAAAAACAAATTATTCAAACACATTTTTATTTTAAAATTTAGAATTTAAAATTTTCCATTCAAATTTCTCTCACATAATTTTAAAAAATTTTCCCTCCAAAAAACTTTTTCTATCAAAAAATACCCACCAAAATTTTCACACATTCCAATACAACTTTTTCCATTTACAAATAGAAATGCCCTTGTCCAAACGGACCCTTAGTTTTATATATGTTATTTTTTTTTAAAAAAATATTATATATGTAGGAATATTTTTATAATACATACACGAATTAAAATTTAAACTTGAGTCGAGGAATTCAAGTCAAACTCAAAATTATTATTGCAAACTCATCGAGTGCAAACTTAATCTCATGTTTGAATATAGTATATTTATGTCAAGTTAATCTTGAATATAATACCAAACTCAATTTTTACCTTTTAAAAAAAACTAGGGTTTGTTTTGGAGAGCACATTTTTATTTGTAAATAAGTAAATTCTCAAATAAAAACAAACTATCCAAACACATTTTTATTTTAAATTTTAAATTTTCCCACTCAAATTCCTCTGACATAATTTTAAAAAAATTTTCCTCCAAAATACTTTTTCTATCAAAAAATACCCACCAAAATTTTCACATATTCCAATATAACTTTTTTCCAAATACATCCACTCCAAACAAACCCTAACTTTCCCTTTAAACTCTCAAAACTCAAATCTTTTACGGCCAAAATTTCAGATAAACAGGCTGTTCCTTAGGCGGTATTGGGCTAAACGATGGTTTTGGTAGATAATCCAAAAACCCAGTCATTTATTCCCATAAAATCCAAGCTTTTAAACGGCCCAGCCTTTCTTAAAAGCTTCTCATTCTGACCAAGCATAGAAAATACGTGGAACAATTTCATTTCCGGTGACGTGGCACAGTTACTCCGGGGATCCGTCATCAAATTCCCAAATTGAATGAAACCCTAACTCCAACAGGACAACACCACAGCACTCCTTCTTTATTAAAAAAAAAATAATAATACAAAAATCAGGCTATAAAAAATCAGTTTCTGCATTTTATACAGAGAAACTGAAGGAGAAAAATGGAAGAAATTACAGATGGATTGAAGAACGTTAGCATTAACAGTGATCCTCAAAGGAAGAACCGCATTCAAGTTTCCAATACTAAAAAGCCTCTATTTTTCTACGTTAATCTCGCCAAGGTAATTCCTTTTTCTATAATTTTTATATGATGATTTTTTATTTTTATTTTTATTTTTTTTTGAATGTACGGTTGCAGAGGTACATGCAGCAACACAATGAGGTTGAGCTTTCGGCTCTTGGGATGGGTATGGAATATATTTACTAAGAGTTGATTTGTCTTGTTCTTTATTGTTATTATTTTCTTTTGATTTGCTGATTTTAATTGTGGTTTTTCATGGCTTGTATGGTGTTGTACTTGGTTATAATGATAAGATCTCACCTGGTGTTGTATTTGGTTTCTCATGTCTTCTGTGGTGTTGCTTTTGGTTTAATTGTGGTTTCGCCATGCTAAAATATGTAATTGCATAACTATTTTTTTTTTCTTAATTATCTCTTATTTGAATTTTGAATTTTCTATCATTGTTCCTGATTTCATTATGCTAAAAGATTTGGATGATGGTGTTAACGATGGATTTGCTGTCAGTCAGTGCTGACTTCTGCATGATAAGTTATTTGGTATGGATTTGTAAATAGGGAATACCCCACTTGATGTTCAGTTGAGATAGCTTTGTTCTTTCCTTAAAACTTTTAGACCTAGCTATTCCCCTCAACCTCCAGTTCAATTTGGTTGCGGTGCTAGTGAGCTAAGCATGTTGGTTTTAACTCATTGTTCATGAAGTATGCATATATTTGCACCTTATTGAACTTTTTAGATGTTGGTATCTGGAGTCTTGGACTATGATTTATGCATTATAATGCTACACATTTCCTGGCTGTGCATTGCATGTGCGCTACTGATTCCTTCCATTAAATATATTTTTATGCTGCAATTTTTATTTTTGCTATTCTCATTTCTGCTTGTGAGGATGGATATTTATTTCTGCTTTGGTATTGCAGCAATTGCAACAGTTGTTTCAGTTGCCGAAATTCTGAAAAACAATGGACTGGCTCTTGAAAAGAGTGAGTTATTTTTTGAAAATGCACAATTGTCCCCATTTTTCTTCCTTTTGAAATGAAAATTTGCTTGGATGTGTGTTAGTGAAAGAATTTTATAATATTCTAAATAAAACCATTGCAGGAATCATGACATCTACTGTGGAAATAAAGGATGATTCAAGAGGAAGACCTGTCCAAAAAGCCAAGGTACTGAAAAAAATATATATATCACACATGTTTCTGAGAGGCACTTTCTTGCATTCCATTGGACAAACTATTATAGATTGGCCCATTTTTGTCCTTGCGTGATTTTCGACAATGTAATTAGCACTTGTGCTGTCAACTAACTTAGAGAACATATAGTGTGCATTTGTTGGCTGACCAGTTTTTACCGAAGACTGTGGACAGTATGGCTCATGATTGTTGCTAGTTGCTAAGCTGATCAGAGTAGCATGGTGGTTGTCTGGGTTGGAGTCTCAAATAAATATTCACGTTTTACTCATTTAAGCTGTACAAATGTATCTGATTATTAGTTGCATATATCACAAACTATAGACACATGTCGAGTTACTGTGATTGTGTTTGTGTTCAATCCTAGTTGGACAGTTTTGATTCAGTGCCTCCGGACTAAATACTTTTGCTTTACAAATGCTGTTATGATGGCTTATCACCAGCTTGTCCTTTTTGGATGAGTTTTAAATTGTTGCCATTTCTATTACAGATTGAGATAGTCTTGGGGAAGTCTGCAAAATTTGATGAGTTGATGGCTGCTTCCCAAGAGGAGAAGGAGGCTGAGGGGAGATTGCCCTAGTCTGGAAATGTTGAGGAACAGAGCTGAGGGGGAGAATGCCTGGCATCTCTCTCTTTCCCGTACTCTTTTTTTTTTCTTTTTTTGTTCGGGTGATTTTGATCTGCAAGCTTTTAGCGTTTTGTAGAACTATAAGACAGTTTTTAGCAGCTAGCAAGTCTTTCTTCTCCCTTTTCATTTTTACAATCAGTTGTTTTTTGTAGAGAATCTTTCTGGGTTGTTAAATAACAACCCGTTGGAGGCCACTTTTTGGTTTCTCATGTCTAAAGTTTGAAATTTCTTCGTTTTGGGTTGTACAAGCTATCATGGATTCTGAAATCTTGCCTTCATTCTTTTGGAAATTGATTGACTGGTTTATATTGTATCATGTCAGTTTTTCATTTTCTGCAACACGAATAAAGCTTGTACAATGTTATCGCAGAATGTAATTCCTCATCAGATTGTCGTAACCTCCTTTCACTTTATTGTGAGTTATCCACAAGATGATAATTTGTCCACTTAACCGAAATGTAAAAAATTTCCTTACAATTATGGTACTACATATTATTCACGCACCATATTTCTGCCTATAAAAGTCTTCTGAAGTAAAAATTATGAAATGCAAATACGTAATTTGTATTGCTCATAAATTAGGCTTTGTATTGCTCATAAATGTTCTCAATCTTCTGATCCCAACGCAAATACTATTCATTCCAAAACCAGATCCATCACATTCTGATTCCAACGTTAAAACTGAGGAAAAGATTACCGTCTTCTGTAAGCCTGCACCATCGCCTGTGCCCCAAAACACTCAAGAGCTCCAAGAACCTCATGAAAATTCCGAATCATTCAACCCCCTTCAAGAAGTTATCAAGATTAGTCATTCTTCCTTCTCGAAAGTTCTTAGTCTCTACCGCCTGATCAGCTCGGAAAATTGATAGCATCTCACAATAATTTGTTTGTTGATTTGATTATTTGCATGCAAACATGGTTCTTGCCAAGGCAGCGGCTAGTTATCCACTTGGCCGTGCTTACGTTACTTTCTTGGCTGGCAACGGTGACTATGTGAAGGGAGTGGTTGGTTTGGCAAAAGGGTTGAGGAAGGTTAAAACTGCCTACCCTTTGGTGGTTGCATGTCTGCCGGACGTCCCAGAGGATCATCGCCTTATGTTACTGAACCAGGGCTGCGTTGTCCGCAAGATTGAGCCCCTGTATCCTCCTGAAAATCAGACCCAATTTGCCATGGACTACTACGTGATCAACTACTCCAAACTTCGCATATGGGAGTTTGTAGAATACAGCAAGTTGATTTATTTGGATGGTGACATTCAAGTATTTGATAACATAGATCATCTGTTTGATTTACCGGAGGGGTACTTCTATGCTGTAGAGGACTGCTTTTGCGAGAGGACTTGGGGTCACTCATTACAATACAAGATTGGCTATTGTCAGCAGTGCCCTGATAAGGTCCAATGGCCTCAAGAATTGGGTCCTAAGCCTCCACTATATTTCAATGCTGGCATGTTTGTATATGAGCCTGGCATTCCAATCTATAATGATCTCTTATACGCCCTCAAAATCATTCCTCCAACCTCATTTGCTGAGCAGGACTTCTTGAATGTTTTCTTTAGTGGTGTTTACAAGCCAATTCCTCCAATTTATAACTTGGTCTTAGCCATGTTATGGCGCCACCCTGAGAACATTGAACTTGAAGAAGTGAAGGTCGTGCACTATTGTGCTGATGGAGCAAAGCCATGGAGGTATACAGGCAAGGAAGAAAACATGGATAGAGAGGACATCAAGATGCTTGTCAAGAAGTGGTGGGATATTTACAATGATGAGAAATTGGATTATAACAGATCTGTTGTTGCAATTGCAATGGGGGGTGAAGCTGAGGCTGGGAAACTCAATGCAAGAATTGTTCCCCATGTTTTGGCCCCTTCTGCCTCTTGATCAATGCAGCTAGCTTGCTGACTTATGATCAATTGTTCTTGGCAGTTTTTCAAGATTTGTAGCATTGGTGAATTTTGATGTCTAAATAGGTGGTTTAATCAGTCAAATTTTAGTTTGATGAATCTTCCTGTAACATTTTTGAAGGCCATGAAAGAAAATCCCGATCTTTCAAATCTAACTCTTGTTATTCTGGTGAATTTTATCGACTTTTCTTGTTCCTTGCATCGGTATATTTCTGTTATTCCATACTTTTGTTGAAAGGCGTGAGAAACATCTATCCTTGGATACCGCGCCTTCAATAATATGTCAAAAAGCGTGATTTTCACAACGTCAAATATCGCGTAAAACGAGTTCACGGTAACAGGGAAAAAAAAAAAAAACTCCATTTCTATATAAACCGACCGCATCTTGCCTTGTGGACAAGAAACGCTGGGATTGGATCTTGTGATATAGAGGAGGACCGTTCATCCTTACAATTCTAATTTCCATCCTTGCAAAAAGAAATTAATGTTGGGTTTGTGGAGAAAAGCCTAATGCTTAGTGTAAATTCAAGAAAATAGAGGAGCAGGAAGAAAAATGAAATCTTTATTGCTGAAGAAACCTTCGCTCAGTGTCACAGTGTTGCTAGCAATTTCTTTGTTTCTCATTTTTAGTCTATTCTCTACTTCTTTTCCCTTCTCTGGGAACCGTTATATTACCTATTTGTGAGTACAAAATCTCTGTTCACTGATTATTAGTAATTCAGAGTTGTTTTTGTTGGGGGGATTTTGTTTATTTGTCTTGATGTGGAAAGTTTTTTTTTGTTGATTTGTTTGAACAGCTCGGACAGGCCTGAGGTTTGGAGTTTGAGAAGGGTTGTTGAATGGAGACCTTGCAGATGGTGGCTTCATGAATCTCCTACTCGTTAGTATTTTATCAATTTTATAGCTAAATTCTTGTGGTTTTTTTTTGTTTTTTTGGTTGCAATCTCATTAAAAAATTTCATTTTGGGATTTATTGAAGATAATCCATATTCCATCTTTGAAGTTGAAATTTGGTCTGAATAGCTGGGAGCCCAGCATAGGTCATAGAATAATTGTTAATCTTGAGACAGATATGTGCTTTTTTATTCCCACTAGAGTGTGTGATTATGCATCTTTGGTACTCGCAATTCTTTTGAAACGGGGAAAGGAGAGAAAACAACAAAACAATATTTTGGGAAGGATTTGTTGTGTGCGACTTTTAATTTGTAGGTTAGGTTTTCTGAGTGAAAGTTGAATGGCTTCCAATGCAGACATTTGCATTTGGTTTTTTGTGTTGATATGCTGCAGCTCTACCAGCTCAGAGTAATGGCTATATTCGTGTGGATTGCTATGGTGGGCTCAATCAGATGAGAAGGGATGTTAGTACTTGCCCTTGTCAACTGTTTGCGTTTGCACTCTCTCTGTTTGTGTTTTAGAATTACAATTTTCTAATGCCATGTTTCAAAATGTTTTGAAACAATTTGCAGTTTTGTGATGGTATTGGCATAGCTCGACTGCTGAATGCTACTCTTGTTTTGCCCAAGTTTGAAGTAGCTGCATATTGGAATGAATCTAGGTAAGTGATGGCTATATGTAATTCTGTTCTGGCATCATTACTATTTGTATCCCATTCAATGTTTTTAATAATTTTTTATCTTTCAGTGGATTTGGAGATGTTTTTGATGTGGATTACTTCATCAAACAAATGAATGGCTATGCTAGAGTTGTAAAAGAGTTGCCTGCAGCAATTGCATCTAAAGAACCTTTTCGAGTTGATTGTAGCAAAAGAAAAGGCCAGTTTGATTATGTTGAGAGTGTGCTTCCTTCCTTATTGGAGCATCAATACATATCTATTACTCCTGCAATGAGCCAAAGAAGTGATAGGTATAGTTTTGGTTTTCAAATTTGCTTTTAGTCGACATACATTCTGCTATATGTTTAGTCATTGACAAAGATAGGGCTTCAAAAATGCCTTCTGATCTCCTGACACAAATGTTATTTCTCCTTTGTGTATTCTTTTCTTATTTCTCTTTACACTTCAACTTTGGCCTTCTGTAATTCTGAGTCACTTGTTATCATCTTTTTAGGTATCCTTTATATGCAAAAGCTGCTCTTTGTCAAGCTTGCTATAATGCTCTGCGTCTTACTAACTCTTTGGAGAAAAAGGGCTTTGAACTTCTGCAGGCTATACCCAAGCCCTTCCTCTCCCTTCACCTTAGGTTTGAACCTGACATGGTTGCCTACAGCCAATGTCAGTACTCTGGTCTTTCATCAGCCTCCTTGAAAGCTATAGAGGCAGCACGTGGGGATCGCAAACCCTGGACTGGGGAAGCAGCTCGTATATGGAGAAACCGAGGCAAGTGCCCTCTTACTCCAAATGAGACTGCTCTAATTCTTCGGGCACTTTCCATCCCAACAAATACAAATATATATTTGGCAGCTGGAGATGGCCTTATGGAACTTGAAGGGCTTAACTCTGTGTACACCAATGTTATCACTAAATCCAGCCTTCTTAGTGATGAGGACTACACAAGCATGCATGGGAACACAAAAGCAGCCCTTGATTATTATGTATCAATTAACAGTGATTATTACATTGGTACATTCTTTGGGAATATGGATAAGATGGTAGCAGCAATGCGGGCTACCAAGGGATTTTACAAAACGCTTTTCTTGGGTAGGAAGGCCTTTGCGGTATTCACTTCTCAAGGGCTCATGGGGGGGAAATTAATGGACGCACTGTGGAAGACTCATAGAGATGATTTTGTTATGAGTAGAGGTTCTGCTTTATCGGACTGTTTTTGTGAGTTCACGTTATAGGAAGGTGTGTATGATTTTTGCCACATGCCTTGAGATTATGTTAATGTTGTATTATTGGTTTCATTTTGAGCGCATAGATGTGAAGGTTAATAGATAAATTATTTTCGTGAGTTGGTCCATTCCTGGGCAGCTAGCAAGTATGTTAATGCAAATCATTCTTAGTGTAACTGGGTACTCTGTTTACTGGTAACTTGCTTTTAAATGCAATTTTTTGCCAAGCTTTTCCACGTGACATTTTATGAATTTGTTTGAAAGGATTGTATGATTTTGCAGGGTGCTGAAATAACAGCATTTAGATCAAATACTGGTTCATGTGTGAGTTAATTTTTTTAATTATTAATTTTTTGTTTGGGTACAAAATTTAGCTTGATAAGACAATCAGGTCACACTTTCAGGCTCGATTTAAGCTAAGAGTAAAGGTGAACAAGGTTGTGTGTGTATTTTTCAACCAAAACTCAGACACTTATGGGAGCACTTAGGCTTCGATTTTTCAACCTTTTTACAAATTTTACTTGTCCAAATTGCACTTTGGCTGACACAGAATTCTGTTTGATGCGGCACGGAAAATTCTGAGACCTGAAAAACGCATTTAGACTTGGAATGGAAGGAATGATGTGACTTCAGATTCAGACGTTCGAAACACAATTAGAGACTTAATTTCATTATGATCCGCTACAACCCAAGAACTGGCTTCCCTCCCCTGATTAGCATGAAGTTTCTGTTACACTTTGGTCTGTCTTTCATTCTTGCCACGTTTAAGTGTTTCCTTTCTCCCGAGGACATAAAAAACGGGAAGAAGTCTGGTTAATCCTGTTCCGAGCTCTATTCCACAAGTGCCAGGCAGCCTTCAGCAAATTCTTAGCACAAACTACCGTCTGTTGTTGGCCTTTCCTTTAACCATTCACCTAAAATCAAATTCAACAAGGTCTCCAGGCATTGAAAGAGGCAATTCTGATCTGCATTCTTCCTCCTAGTTTACCAGCAGACAGCAAAACTTCATAAAAATTTTAGGATTAGCAGTAAGACATTAAAGTTTCCCACAATTTATTACTAGGAAAGGAATAGTTTGATTAAAGAGACCATCGAACCCACTTGTAGCACGATTGTTGCAACTAGGAAATATCCTCGCACATTTCCCTTGCTGCGAAACATCAATAGTTGCCATAAACTTCAGATAAAAGGGCATAAGACCTAAAATATATTGAGAAATTGCAGGATAGGGATACCGTGAAGATATCCTCATGCTCTGATCCATTCAAAGTACCAGTTACCAGTTTGGGGTGTGGAATACTTATAGATAACTAGCAACATAAAAAGCAACAGTGTGATCCATACCTTCGCTGTAAAACTAAATAGTTTTGTCATCTTGCAACTAAACTCTTCTGCACAATTATATCTTTGCTACCAAATATAAACGTAGCCGATGTTCTAAGTCACCTGCACAGTAAAATTGAATTTATTAAAAGACACTGACAGAACAATTTTTCACCACAAATAAAAGATTAGGAGACAATTGTAAAGAATTATCTACAAACTTTGGTTTCATGTAGCAGCGACTAGCATAATAGTGGCAACTGGAGCCAAAGTACTCCTGTGCTAAAACTAAATGCCGTTTGGTTGGTGTTCTCGAGCACCAGTAGTCTTTAAACAGCTTCTTCATGCAAGTCAAGCAACAGTAACTTGATGTTATCATCTAAGATCCCTTTAAAATTATATAAATGATGAATTCACTCAACTAACAGAAACTTTAATATTACTCGGTCCCTGAGAACTATTTTCTTCAACCAATATGTGCAAGATTTGTGAAGCCTTGGAAACCATTCCATTTCTCAAATATTGGTCAAATATCAACGAATATTTCTCAGCAACAATGAGCTCTTGCTCATTTAAGTCGCATGAGGTAATGCTTCTCCATTCATCAGATTTTCCTTCACCGCATATACCGTGTAGCAAGGCAGCAAAACTGACAGAATTTGAAATACAGCCCTTGCTAATCATTTTATCTTTTAGCTGAAGTCCTGTTCTCAGAAAACCATGTAAACAAAGGCAAACGAGGACAGAATTATATGCAGCTGTCAGAGGAACCCAACCATCTGATATCATCCTTTGATAAATATCCAACAATATGAGCCTCCCAGACTTGGACTCATTTTGTCCCTCAGATACAACAGGCATATATTTTGAAAGTCCATTCACCAGAAAATGAAATGTAGAGTCATTGGGACAGCACTTGCTTGTCAACATTTGATCAAAAAAGAAGGCTGCCTTTGCAAGATTTCCCACCTTACAAAAGCCACCTATTATTGTTGTATAAGTCACAACATTTGGCGATAAATCTTTCAATTGCATCTCCTTGAAGATGTTTTCAGCTGCTGAGATATTGCTACTACGACAAAACCCATTGATTAGAGTCGTATAAGTGACCACATTAGGTGTACATTTTCCCTTTATCATGTTAGAAAACATCATTAATGCACCATCCAAGTTGTGCTGCTTTATGTGTCCATCAATGATGGTGGAATAAGTAAATTCATCGGGAGAAATATTTCTGTCCATCATTCTATTCATAGAAGATACTGCATCTTTCATCATCCCAAACTTACAGTAGCCTTTAATCAAGGCATTGTATCCCACAAGTCCAGGATTCACACCCTTATCTATTATTTGTTCAAATAATTTCTTTGCCCCCTCAAGATCACCATCTCTGATATATCCATCCACCAAAGTTGCATAATTAAAAGCATCAGGTGCTAAATTGTGGCCAAGCATCTCCCCAAGCAGCTGCTTAACATCAGCAAACTTCCCTTTTTTACAAAGTCCACTCATTAAAACATTATAAATTCCTGCATCAGGAAGAACTCCCCTTTCCATCATCTTGTCACGTACAGTCAATGCAACATTAACCTCACCAGAAACCACCAGCCCATGTATAAGAGCGCCATAGGTTACCAGGTCAGGTAGATGTCCAAGCTCTGTCATCTCAAGTAACAAAGCAGAGGCCCGGTCAAAATTTCCCTGTCTGCAGTAGATGTGAATAAGAGGAGTATAACTCACCTTGTTTAGCGGAAATGCCCTGTTCCTTGCTTGCTGTAGAAGCTCTTCTGCTACATGAACCTTCCCATCTCTACATACAGCAGATATTAATGTATTATATGTAATGATATCTGGTTCACATAGTCTCTCAATCATCTCTCTCATGGTGCCCACTGCTTCGTCTACACTACTATGTCTTAACTTTGCATCTAAAATGTTGTTGTAAATGCATACATTAACTGTCAAACCCCTTGCATCCATTTCTTTCAAAAGCCTACCAATGTTCTCAAAGTCTTCTACTTTGCAAAACACATTAATCATTGTTCCGTATGTCTCCACTGTGGGCAAAAATCCCTTCAGTTTCAATTCCTTGAAGAGTAAGAAAGCTCTTTTGACATCACCTTTCTTACAATGTCCATCTATAAGCATATTATAAAACACATTATTTGGTATGCACCCCTTTCCCCATCTGGCCTCAATTAACCGCAAACCTTTCTCAACCTCACCTTCCTTGCACAATCCCCCCACCATAATACCAGTACTATAATTATCCAGGCAACAGTTTTCCACACCGTCATCTCTCTCAACCATGTCCTGATATATCCTCAATGCAACATCAATTTTACCTCTCTTTACAAGCCCATCGAGCAAAGAATTGCAAGCCAGCACATTTGGTATCAAATTATAGGTCTTCACTTCACATGAATACAGATCAAAAGCCTTATTGACTAATCCGCTATCTGAATAAGCTTTAATAAGTACATCGAATGCTTCACGAGTGGGCACTTTTCCTTCACATTTCATACTCTCCATCAAATTATCCACCTCCGAGAACACTCTAGACTTGGCCAATAGCTTTAGAAGAGAAGAATAAGCAAACCCATCAAGAGAACAGCCATAGGGTCTACAAGAGACCCAATCAAAGAACTTTAGGCCTAAAGCAGCATCGTGAATTTTGTCGAACATCAAATGGGCAATATCAGAAGGGACAATATTCTCCTCAGACAGTCGGGCTTCAAGTGTTTCTTCCCATCCAGTTTGAGTTCTAAGGATCTGGCAGAACTCAAATATGAGTCTTTTGATATGGCTGGTGATAAGGACATCTTGGGTTGCCTTGTGTTGGGACGTGAGAGGTTTAATGCCCGAGAGAAGCGTTTTAGACATGTGGAAGGACTGTTTATCAGGTTTGCTTCAACTGCGAATTTACAATCTTTAAACAGCTTCCCACCTCTTCGCATCACTGAAGATTGTAAATCGGCATAAACATGCTGAAGAAGTTACTTCCCTCTCATCTTGCTAGCAGGGCAAAAGGACACAATACAGTTCAGTTAATTCCAGTTAGCGGGAAAGGGCCCTAGGAAAAGATGTCAACTCCGCCAGGACACGAATTTATCAAGAGATGAAAAATGGGCGTAACAAACTCTGGAATCTGTATCATAATACATAAACCTTTAAAGGGCTCTCTGTAATTGTAGTTATTAGATTATTTAATTGAGTCGGGCAGCGAAGTTTGCTTCTTTTAGAGGAGGAAGCATTTTTCCAGTCAAGTGGAGGAACACGGATCCTGCTTGAAGTCTGTCTGATTACATTAAGAAAGTATAAATTGACTATAGCTATAATCAACTTTTTGCTAAGATTTCCAGCTTTGATTTGGTCGGGATAAAAGAAGCTTCTTGTGAATTATTAAATTTGGTACGTCCTTCAGTGTTGTTAACAGCCTGAAAGGGAGAGGATGATCAAACGTGCCTCTCTCCATGTGCTGGATTTGAGAGGGAAAGGCTCTAGATCATACATTGAAATGCACAATGTGATGTTTTACAACATGTAACTGAACGAAAATAAAATGCAACCGTATCATTCAATCTCTAATATTCCATCCAGCAGCCGATGTAATTTCCTCTATGCAAAAAGGATCAAAATGTTCTCATAAAACTCCTGCTCTAATGTCAGTAACTAAGAAAATTGTATACCATTTTTATCTACTCAGCCAGATGTACAATCATTCCTGAGCCTAGAAAAACACCATCCCAAAGCTTTCATGCTATTTACACTTCAAAACTTTGATGACATCATCTGAAACTTCAAAAATTATTCTGCCACCCAAATAGCAGAGGTGCCCAAATGATGCCCATCCGCAATCTAGTAATTTTGTTGAGGAAGATACAACATCGATGACGACCCTGACATCTTAGCCTTCCAAAATTCAGTAGTTCGCCATAACTGCACAAATTTCATAAGACACCAGATACCTGCATTAAGCACAAACATAGAAATTGATTTATGAGCATCTCCAGAATATACGTCAATGAGATACTTCTATTTTAGGTTGGGTGTACATACTTTTAATTGGATCCGCAAGCAACTTCCTCAAGTATCAAGGGTGTCCTCTAAGTTTAAGAAATCTACAGGAATTTCATGCTGAAACCCAGTTTGAAGTGTTGAATGTAAATCAATGAAATCTAAAAACAAAGGAGTTTCCTTTCATTGCTGCCTATTCAAGTGGCTTCATGACTTGAAAATTTCACTCTTGAGTACTATGCGTGGTAAGACTTGAACCTTAGAGTGCAATGGAGAGACATGAGAATAATGACGCAGAAAAACTAAACCGGAATATATTCACTGTATAGATATTTAAATTGAAAATACCCAACATGCATTAATTTCAAACCTAATGACAAAACAGAAAACATGATAGAATCAAAATTCCCCAACTGAAATTGTCCATAAATTTATGTTATCGTTACTTATTTCCATAATAAACAACCAAGCTATCATCCTTCCAGATTTGCATTTTCCTACCCATATTCGTATTACTCCAGAATAATTTGCAAACCAAAATGTCAATAGTTCTCTTTCAGTTCTTCAAAAAAAAAATTACAAGGAGATCCATAACCCATTAAATCTCTCATGATATATCATTACCAAATTGCAACTAAAAGTTTTAGCTTCTTCTAGTCAGATTAGATGCTTTTGCTTCAAACCTTTCTCCAATGCTAGGCAATGAAACACAGATGAAGTGTTCTAACATTCTATACAACTAATTCTAACAGCTGCACAGATTTATAAGGGAAAAAGTCAAAGATGGAAACTTTGAAAAGCATAAAAGTACTTTGCACTAATACCAATGCAGCACTTGGCTGAATCTTCATTTCAGGGATTTCAGCTGCTAAGCCGTGGCACTTCTGATGTTGATGGTTCTGTTGATAACAGCACATGAAACTCTCTCTGGAACTTGTACCCTGTTGAAGAGAAAAGCAGACAGCATTTTTTTGGATATTCAATTCAAATTTTTTGTTGAAGCTACCAGATCTGTGTATAACTAGAATCAAATCCATATGGATGCTACAGTTGTGCATGAGGAGACATATATATGTACAAGTGTGCATGTAACTGTGACACCACACTCCTAAACCCAAACATACTCAGAGAGAGAGAGAGAGAGAGAGAGAGAGTCTCTTACAAAAATTTAGATAGTCCTAGACCTTTCAGAGCTTCCATTGCTCCAGTAGGGGGATTGAGAACATGAGTTTTACTGCAAACAATATATAGAACCATCTTATGAATGTTATTTGTGAACCCAGTTGCATTTGCCTCAATGGAAAATACTAACAAAAGATAAAGATGAGCTAATCATTGCGAATCAAATCAGTGCATTCCTTTCCAATATTCTCATTTAAGGCCTCAACAAGATGGACTCCATGGCCGTCATCTGAAGTGCAGAGAAAGGTGGTATCCTTTCCTTAACCAAACTGATTATAAATCTTGCTTCGTCAATTTGTCCACTCTTCCACAGCCCTTCAAGTAGATTTTGGATAGTTTCAGTGCTTGGAAACCAATTTTTTCTCATACAGTTTTTTGACATTGTATATGCCAGATCATAATCACCAGCTCTGCAGAGATAATGTATCATTGTCTGACAAATCTTGCAATTAGGTTCAATGCCTCGATCACTCAAATGTGAATAAACCCTTTTTGCCATTTCAAGAAATCCAGCACGGCAAAAACCTTTAATCAACAGATTATATGTAACCTCATCTGGAGATATACCTAGTCGACGCATCAGACCTACCAATTTATTAGCATCCCAGGCCCGACCCTTACTCACCAAGAACTGTATTCTGGCATTGAATGTAGCAACATTAGGTAAGCAATCATTGAGCACCATTAGATTCCACAATCCATTACCAATGTACGACTGGTTAATCTTATAAAAAGCTGATATTAGCGTCGTATATGTCACCACATCAGGTCTTATTCCCAACTTTTCCATCTCTAAAATGATCAAATGTGCCTTGTCCAATATACCTATCTCGCATAATGCCTTGATCATGATATTAACAGAATATACATCTAGTTTAATGCCACATTCTAAAGGAGCCTTCCGAAAAAATGACTCAATTGCCTCCAAATCACGAGATGCAGTCAAAACCTTGAGAGCAGCATTAAATGACTTTACAGTTTGACAACAACCATATAATTCCATGTCAAAGAAAGTATTAACAGCTTGCTTAACCATCCCTACCTTCCCGTACAGCATAATAATCCGAATAACAAAACCTTCGCGACGACCCTGTGGTAAAGTTTTCTGATGTTCAAGTAAATTTTCAATATAATCAAATCGGCCAGCACCGGCCAATCTAGAAACAGTGTCCTCAAATGCAAAGCGGTTTTCAACAACTAGTTTGTTGTGAGCATTAGCCTTGAATAAATTAAATAACTTTTCAGGGTCTCTTTCCTTCTTGAGCTTTATCAGAGCAGGCTCATCTAACTCAAGAGGTTTCCTTGGAACATTGGGAGGATCTAACTTCTTACTAACCGGATTAACAGTATCACTGGATGCAATTGCAGTCGCAGCAATGTGGGTAGCACTGCCTAATCTGCGAACCAGGCGCAGAGATAGCATGTTCTAAAAATCCCCTCTCAATTCCAAACATGCCCACCTATCAAAATCACAACTTTAACAAGTTTTCTAATGAAACAATCAGTGCCCATCAAAAAAGAAACCCAGCCCAATGAGAATTAAGATTCAGACATGAAACAAATCATGTGTTTATCACAAAGCCAATCAACCAAAAACCCGTAAGAATACGTAAACGTCAGAAAAAACTAATAAAGGACCCCTCGAAAATCAAGACATTAAAAACCCTTCTGGGATATCCAATTTGTGTTTCTGGGTGTAAGTATAAGAACATTTACGTGCATAAATGAGTAAACTTTGGGACTAAACAATTGCAGAGACTGCAAAGGAAGGCAAGGAAAATCAAATATCATAATTCCTTGGTATGAATATGAAATTTACCAAATCAAAGGACATTGAATCGTGAACTTTGAAGGGTTCCTGAGGTGTGTATTAGCGTATGTTTTGATTCGTCTTTGAGCTATACTACTACCCACGAGCTGGTGGTGGTGAAGGGTTTTGCGTCAGCTGAGGGTGTTAGGTTTTGGGTTTTGAGTTTGTGGGTATTTGCAACTTGTAAGTCGGCGCATGGTAAAAGAAAGTGCCTTTGCTTATGTGGGTAACAACGGTTGGATCCCGCCTGACCAAGCAAAATTACCGTTTTCACTGGAATTTTTCCCTTTAAATTTTTATTTTTTCTATTATGAATTGTGAGCCCTAATTTATTATAAAATAACACTTTTAAAATATATTTTAAAATTTTTTAAAGTATTTTTATATTTTTTAATATTTATTTTATCTCAAAGTTACTATTTTTAAAAATATAAAAATGCATTTCAAACACAATCTATATACTATTCATTGGTAGTTTGGTAGTTGATTTTATAATAAATTTGGCATTTGATAACCTCAAAAAACATTTTAAAAAAAATTGGCAATGGCAATTTAGATATTTGAGCAAGTATTATCCATTTTAGCTTATTAGTTAGAGAAATATTCAACTATCAAATTAAAAAAAAAAATCCATAACTCCACTTTTCAACAATTTTTTTTTTTCTTAAAGCCACAAATGTCAAAATAGATTGTACCTAAAATAAACTTGATAAAGAAACTCTATTGAGATTAGATTAATTTTTCTTATTGTGGCAATTGATTATTTTCGGCCAAATGAGAAAAATGTGACAGTATAAGTTCCGGCTATTTTTACTCCATTCTTGCCGAATTTCATGCAGTGCTGGAAGAAAGATTTAACTGAAACATTTCATTGAGCAACAGCCAATTCTGTTAAAACTGCTATGGTATTTGACAAATCTGTTGCTTTTGGTCTGTTACATACAATAAACACTTCCCTTTTTTTCTTAATCTTAGCTATCCAAATTTTCTATACCTTATTGCAGATTCATCAACAAAGGAAAACAAACACCTATAAATTACAGCTGTTTCTAAACCCTGTGAGTGAGGCAGTTTCCAACAAGTCTGCTCTTCAGTCTTTTAATGTAATGATGAAAAGGAATCCTATTCCACCAATAACATACTGCATCCAAGAAAAGAAGAAGTCCATTTGATAGAATTCAGTATGCTTTCATGGTAGTATGAAATATGGCAGCAGTTGAGGACTGTTGTTTTGAAAGCTACAAGTGACAGCAGTATGAAAAAGTTCTCAAGGATCAAAGAGAAATATTTGGCAGTGAAACTCAAAAGAGCAGAAAATTCGAGAATGAGATCTCATGTCAAAGGAATGTTATACCTTTTTCCAATGAGCAAGATTTAACAATGAAACAATGTCGTAAAAACAAGAAATGGGAGTTCACATACCTTGACAACAGGTTTCTCAGTAATGATAATTGTCAGCCAACCGATATATGGTAAGATCCTGCGAATGACAAATGTGCATTCATCTATCACTTATAACGCAAGACTACACGTAAACGGCATCAAAAACAGATTTAAGCTTGGAATACTTCTGGATATGTTAATTTTTCTTTAGGTATATTGCATGTATATGTAGGGAGCATGTTGCTGGCCCCTGCCAAGCACAAGGAAGAAACCATGTAACTATAGCAAAGTCACAGATTTAATGTTCAAGTGATTGTCAGATGCTTCTTTGTTATCAATTTTTCCTTTTTCTTTTGGGTAGAGCTATGAGCTCTAATAATTGGAATCATATTAGAAATGATCATATCTATC
Organism: Gynochthodes officinalis; assembly: GCA_020080225.1. Taxonomy (NCBI): domain Eukaryota; kingdom Viridiplantae; phylum Streptophyta; class Magnoliopsida; order Gentianales; family Rubiaceae; genus Gynochthodes; species Gynochthodes officinalis. The sequence continues at coordinate 10,594,896 of CM034625.1, read as the reverse complement.
GGCTACACTGTTATATTGACATTAACAAAGGAAAGAATGCCAAATAAAAATAATAATAAAAGAAATCAAGGGAAACTAGAGGAGGAGAATGAGTTTATATGTAGATATTTACCCTACAGCTCTACCCATGACATGGCGCTGCTCAAGCCAGAGCTGCCCAGGAGCATACAAATCTCTGTCATTTATAAGATTAGCATCGCCTGGAAATGAAACCAAATCAAACAAGAACATTACAGTAGGCATCAATGCTGCATCCAAAAAAAACTGGGGAAAAAGAAGAGGCAGTCATAGAAAGAAAAAGACCATGATGTTACTGCAGATTGCAGGATAGTTTGATTAGGAGTATAACAATAAGTAGACCAAAGAAGACAGGGCTAGAAAAGGAGAACTAGTGGAACAGCTTAAACCTCCATCCTGGATAGCTATTTTCCTATCAGTGACATAGTTATAAAATAAGAAAACTTATAGTCAAATCTAGATATACCCAATAACCAAGATCAGCTACCTTTTGTCAAGAAGAACACTTCTTCCGTATGTTGTTGTTCATGAACCTACAACAGCAATTGGGATCAACAAGCATAAAAGAAAAACCTTGTAGAAAGGAAGAGTTTCAATAAGTATAAGATTAAAGGAAATATAAGCATCAACATCTATGAAGGCCTTGCAAATTATTAAGCAGGAATCTCTTGTTACAACTACAATGCCCTGTTTAATTTATTAGTATTAAAGTTAACAATTATGATACTAATGCTAGTGAAAACAATTTGCAAGTTTGATAAAGTCTCCAGAGCTACAATTACCGCATAAATTCCCTCAAACTTGAAACCTTTGCAAACTCAAAAGAGGATTGGAAAATACAGAACCTTTTTTTACCCAATTACATAATACCTCTTGTCTCAGTATACTGTTATTTATCAGAATATGATTGAAATTTGGTTACCTTGATTACACGATGTACAATTGGAATGGGCCGATTCTGCCAAAATGCACAAAAGAACGTGTGAATATTGAATTATGAAAAGATAAAGGACAAACAGATGTAGAAGAACAACAAAAAAGTCGATGCACTAAAGAGACTGGCAATTGTCAATGATCATGCATCTGATTTGTGCCAACAGAACTAAATAAATCTCTAAAGTCAGTCAGGTCCTATAGGCATCTGAATCAACAATAAAAGCTAGTCTAAAACTACTTCAAATATCTGAATTTACAGAAACAGCATAAGAAAATATTGTTACAAATTGACTAAATGGTTCTCCAAACATTTTTGTTTTTTTGACAGTTAATGCTTTTTTTTTTTGTTCTTTTGGGAGTTGAGAGCCCATATCATACTTCAGGCAAAACATCTTAGTAGTAGATATCTCAAATTCTGTATAAGACTGAACCATAAAGAATTTCTCTAGTGAGTTTTTGCAGCCAATCTTGAGTTTTGAGCATTATTACCCTTCACTTATCATTAGACAGAAGGAAAGAGAAACTAACATCCTTTGCCTCGATCAAGATTTTAACTACTCTTATTGGGTGAAACTCAGAGTAATTGAGAGGTCAAGAAAAGAATTCAAGTCTATTTTCAAAATATTGATATTCGTCCAGCACTAAATTCTCTTTACACACATAAGAACACCCAAAAATCCCCGGCCAACATACCATGACAGATAAACTAACTGACAAATAAATAAGCACTCTCATTCATGTTCAATCTGTCTATGCCTTACCATAAATATGCATGATGAAAGCGATCAAAAATGCCAAAAGAGAACCAGAATCCTTACATCAACATTAAACACTACGATATCTCCTGCTCTGATAGGATCTTTGCTCATTTGCAAGAATAAAAGGTCTCCCTGCAAACAAATGCAGATGCCATTCCAGGACAATTAATATGAAAATGTAGATGCTTGGAAGCCAAAGAGGACCTCAAAAGCCAATAATATTTTCCTGAAGATATATGAAATGCATAATAACGTAAGTAGTTTCTTGGGGACAACAGAGAGTGCATGGAATTTTAGATCCCCAGTAGAGAGAAAGTCTAAAGATTTTTTATCAGATTGTTTGATAGCAGTGGTGGTAAATGTTGACAGGATAATAAGCAGCGTTTCACAATTGAAAGCTCCTAGACCTTTTACGGGTTTTTCAGTTACTTTTAATTATAAACAAAATTGTTCTCTGAAAGAAAAACATTTACCCAATTAAAAAAAAAAAAATTACCCTCTTGAAACCTGGTTCCATGCTTCCAGAAAGAACAACAACCACAGGATATTCAGAACCAGTTATGCGCATTAATGCCTTCCATGCAATGAGTGCAGTACTAAGCATCAAACCTGAAGCGAAAGGTCAGAAACAAAAGCAGACATTGAGAGATTCATCCATCTAATTTTACTATCAAACCATAACATCCTTAAAATCTGCATACATGAGTCATGACTTTTACAATAACAAACTCATGCAGAAGCAAAAGCCTTACTCAAAGCACACAATGTCCAGAAGTGCTTCATTAAGATTAGCAACTCAATTTTTATTTCCCATTTTCTTCTGGGAGTTAAAAGTTATTATTATATATTTAATTCTGCAGTTCCTTGAAACCAAAAATTTTCAATAATCATCAAGAAACTTCAAACAACTCTTCTCCTGCTGCGAACTAAAATAGAAATTATCCGTTACTAAAACAAGTAATCAATTTAAGCCATTCCTAGTCCAACTAACAATATGAAGCAGCATCCGTTCCATGGTACTTTATTCTGTTAAAGATCACATTCACAGCATTATCTTTGTAGATGTCTCAGGAGGGAAGAAACACAAGTAACAAAAAGAAAGAGAGCAAGAATAAGAGGAAGAACCAAAAGTAATGGCTTCATTGAGCGCCTTCCTAACTGGAAATGATTTGATTAATTCCAGGGCCTTGACAATCCACCCCATTATGTCCATCCCTTCTTCAACTTCCCAGAAGACTGCTTCTTGATCTTTTCTCTATGCTGCAGCTCTGTTTGAAGCTCGTTTGACCGAATACAGCAGGGAAAGAATGGGTCAAGCGGGGCAAGGAAAGTCATGGAGTGGAAACGAGCAGAGAAACCTTAAATAGAACAAAGAAAACAACAATTATTCGAACAGTTTTGGAATGGCGAAAGCCTGAAATGGCAACTGACTGAGAGTTCTTAGAAATTTACAAACTTTAAGGTTGATGACGAATCGGTGAATTCTGATTGGCTGATTTTATGGAGATTGAGGTGTCTAACATTTCCACGAGACAGCCGGTGTATACAAAATTATTGTATTCAAACTAATTTTTAAAATTCCCTCACTGACCCTCGTTTATTTCCTTCAATTTTAACCTTACAAACTAATTACTAGTTGGATAATTATGTTTTAGGCAGAAATTGGAATTAGTGTTGAGTTTTGGGGTGTTTAGGCAAATATTTCATCTCGTGAACAATAACATTTATATTCATCCACAGTTATTATTATTCTAAATAGACGCATAATATTAATAATGTAAATTTTAAACACAAATACTTATAGCTAAAAATAAATTTCGCTTAAAGTCAAATCAAATTATATTTATTCAAATCGATTTCATAGTAACACATTACTAAGATGGGAAAATTATTTATAAAAAAAAATTAATTATATTTATATGTAAAAAATTTGAGATTTAGTAAAATATTATTGTAGGGTCTTATTTTCTCTTACTTAATCAGTTGAAAATACACTTTTATACCTTCATTTGTACAATTGTTTCAAATAAATATGTTTGCTTTGAAATTTTCATCAATTTTTCCAAAAAAATTGAAAAAATAGGACTCCAAATCCCAAATACTACACTCAGATTTAATTAACAAATAATACAAGGTTTTTTACTTTTTGGTAATTACCAATATAAAAGTAGAAGGACAAAAAGGTACTTTCATTTTTTTAAGGCACAGAAAACAAAAGGTGGAAACAAATGAACGTTTAAAATATTCTAAAAGATTCACCAGCTAGCTAATCGGGAATTGATGGCGCTCATCGTCCCAGCTGGGTCTGCCGGCTTGGGCTTGGCAGTGTCACCGCCGGCGCAGGTAAGACTCCGACGTCCGACCGTCCCTATTACTTACGCCGCCTTATCAAGCCAAAATCGGACGACCAGTGATGAAAAGGTGGACTGGGTGGAGGCAACTTCTAGTTTCTTTCAACATGATTCTCGGCCCATCATGTTGTTCGACGGTATCTTTTTCTCACTTTGGATTTGTGAAGTTCACAATTTTTGCTCAGTGGAAAAAAAAAAAAGATTGGAAATTTGAAGGTTGATCCTAATCAATTTCACTGTTAGATATTTGGAGGGGGAAAATTGAAGGAAATCAAAGACAATGGACAAATTTTTTATATCCAACAGAATTCACGGTCAAACATGAATTTTTTTTTTTTTTTTTCGATCAAGATGAGTGAAAATGTAAAATATACGGTGGGCTGAAATGTAGATGCATTCTTGTTTTGTTTGATAGGTGTGTGCAACTTATGCAATGGGGGTGTGAAATTTGTCCGTGACAATGATCGACAAAGGTTTACCATTTCCTTAATTTTCACTGTTTCATACGTGTTTCCATGGTGCCAGTTGCTGCGTTAGTTAACGCGAGCTTGTGAGATTTTAACTAAGCCTTGAATTTTGGAGCTTAATAATACAAAAGCAACCTTTTCGAAAGTATTCTCTACTACCCGTGTGGTTCTTTCTGAAACTCTTATTTACCTCAATCCATGCTTGTTTTCATTGAAATTGGCTGACAAATAGTTGGGTAAAGAACAATCAAAAGCATAGGCAGGCACGTAAATTGTGATAGCGAAGAGACCGAATGCAGATATCCTGTTTTATGAACCAATAAGCCAATTAAGTGGTCATTGCCAGGTTAACCTCTCCAAACACAATGTCTTGAGTACCTATGATGGTGACCACATCTGCTGGCATGTGATGTTTGGACATAGAATCGAGTCCTTGTAAATGGGCAAAGCCAGGTGCTCTTATTTTACAACGGTAGGGACGATTGTCTCCATTACTGACCAAAAAGACACCAAGTTCTCCTTTAGGAGACCATGGACAGAGAAAGATTGTCTATAAGCGAAGAGGCATTGCCCTGATTCCAGAACCCCTCTAGGATTTTTAGATGGATATCTTAAATCAGGAAAGAGGAGTTAAGAGAATCAGTACTCAATCTGTAGCGTAGCATGACTAGTTCTGAAAACCTTTTCTGATGAGTTTTGTTAGGGGTTTAGTTTCATCTGACTTAATCATAAAAACTAGGTGTTGTTCATACTTCAATATCAGAACTTATCCTTGTTTGTTAGTTTTAGCTCAGCAAATGAATTTTTGGTCTATTGATTATACATGCTGATGACACTCCAGGAAAATCAGGTTCGAAGCTCTACAAAGTGAAGCAGGCAAGAAATTGCTAAGGAGATCCGAAAGAGCTCCTGATGATATCTCAAGTGTTGTACTGGTTGAAAAAGAAAGGTCAGCTGCATACATGGTTTGATTGTTAGATCAAAATTCAATACGAAATGTGATTTTGAAACTATAATCCCCTCAGTTATATCAAATCTTTAATTTAAATTGTGTTTTACAATTAAATGTTTGTCTTTCTTCCTCCATTTACGAACGTATTTGTAACCCCTTGAAGCATATCTCCCAAAATATGTTGGACCTCCTCTAAGTTCATGTGCCTGTGCACAAGTATAGCAAATGTATAAGAAACTGAAATCATTTCCATTGAACTATCTTTGGAAAACCATATAAATTTTCGAACCATGGCAACAGTTTTACTTGTAGGCATTAACTGAAAATGATCATGTTACCCTACAGGGGCTGAGAACTCCCTTAAAGAATGACTGAGTATTTTGGTTTCAGGTCCTACATCAAGTCAGAGGCTGTACTGAAGATCATGGAGTACATAGACCTCCCCTATCCTCAGCTGGCATTTTTCCTGCAGTTTGTTCCCCTGTGAGTGATAAATGTCTCAATGGCCAGTTCTTGCTAACTTCGAGCCAAAATGCGCTTTTCAACTGGTGCTCTTGTAACTTTTTTCGTGTTTGTTGCAGTTTCTTGCGGGATTTTTTCTATGACAATGTTGCAAATAATCGTTATGCATTTTTTGGGCGCTCTGACTCATGCGAGTTGTAATAAATTTAAAGCTTTTTATCTTCTCTTGTAAAGTGCTACTATAGTAACAACTTTATGCCGATTATATATGTATATATTAGTAGGAGGGAATAAACAAGTGTTTCTGATAGTTATCGTTGCAAAGCATTGGGATTACTTACTGCCATCACTTTACAATTTGCAATACATTGATTTTCACTCGTGGTTGAAATATACTACCACCTCGTTTTATTTTGTAAAAAGTTTCTATATTATTCTTAAGTTATAGCTATGATTATAATGGGTCATATTGAGACGAGTAATTATATTGTACAAGTTGGAGAACGAATCACGTGTAAAAAGACTCATAGTTATAATTTTACTAGTAATTATCTAAGTAATTATATTAATTAAATTTTGTTGTAGTCCGTAAGATTATAGAGTGATTTAATCATTCATTGTCACATCTAGCACAACACAAATTAAATATGAAAATAAAATTATACATTTAATTATTCTTTTTGTCCAGGTTGAGTATCATTTTGTATTTATTTGTGAGTACCTTCCCACAAAACCACAATCAGGAAAAACAGCCCACAAAAATGACCAACAATGGCAAAAAGAAATATGACCCAACAATCTGGTAAACCTTCTTATTGATCGAGAATGAGCAAATTATTGACAAACAAGGCAAAGTTATTAGCAGAGCTCTCAGAGCCACCGCTAAATCTTTTACTGTCATAATACCATGATAATATGAAATCACCAGCCCTCAGAGTTTACTTCTTCACGGTGGATTTAGAAGCATAGCGGTCGCAGTTGTCAAAACCATACCAAGTGTTTCTGGGTATATAATCGTCATAGTGGAATGTAACAGGGCTTGTATTAGAACCATACACAGTCACATCATAAGGCCTCCACCCATCTCGTCCACTCCTGTACAGATACAAATAGCAAATCTGATACGTACAGGGTCCATAAATCTGAAACCTGTCTGTTGAACAACTTTCAAATGTCCCCGAGCTTGGATCATCTAGTCCTGGTGCATAAACCTGATATACAAGAATCCCACAAATTTTTTACCAGGAGAATTAAGGGCCTGTTTAACAATTTCTCAACAAAACAGGAACACGGTGTGATTCGGGGGACATGGTTGAATAATTTGATGATGGCACTAGAAGAATCAGTACCTGATTGCCATAAGCATCGCCAAAGGAGAGACTGATACGATCGCGGGTATAGCGGACAGATGAGCAGCTGGTCCTTATATCCACCGTAAAAGTACAGCTCCGCTGATTCTGCAAACCAAAAAAATACAGATGAAAAACACAAACCCAAAATTTTTAAAAAGCAACAATTAACCGACATCCAATTGCACTCGCAAATGAACTGCAGTTTTATACGCACCACCGGCTGGGATGTGTTGATCTCGAGGGACGAAAGAAGCTGAGCCGGCCGTGCCTGCGTTCGTGTGGTGATTATTGATGGACTTCCTCGGGAGGAGGACTGGACGGTGAGGGTGAGGACAGAGAGGAGGGTGACGAAAATCACTGATTTCATCGTCAACTTCACAACTCAGCTCCTCCCTATCTTTGACAGTTAGACTTGTTAATTTGGGTTGTGTCGTGGGCTATCTACAAGATCAGATGCACAAAAAGTTTCCTAGTCCAAGTTTGGGGGCTGATTTTCTTGTTTATGCATGTTTGTGAGAAGAATGGATGCGATGCTGAGTGCCGACGAGCTCTCAAAGGAAGGCAATGGCATTAAAATTGAGAGATTGGGTAGGCCATGGGAACTGAGCCGGAGTCAGGAGCAGGTGCAAAGGTTTCCGAATTTTAGGTCCGTCCATTTGGAATCTGGACAAGGTATTGTTATTTATAAATAAAAAAAATTATATTAAAATATGTAAAAATTTTGATAAGGGTTTTTTTATAGTAAAAATTTATTGAAAAGAAAAATAAAAAAAATTAAATTATACAAAAAAGATTTAAATAAAAAATTTTAAATTTTAAATTTTAAAATAAAAATATGTATAAATAATTTATTTTTATTTAAAAATATTTTTATTTACAAATGAGATTTTTCCTTCCCAACGCAATGTCCCATCGCTGTCCACTTTCTATTACCAATGCACTCTTGGCTGGCGTGCTTCCCCGTTGTTAGTAAAAAAGCCCTCCCAGTATCCCAAATGTTTTTAGAGAAAAAAAAAAAAAAAGAAGAAGAAAAAAAAAGAAAAGAAAAGAAAGTATCCCAAATTGTGTGTGGATAAGTAATTTTTATTTGTAAATAATAAAAAATTATATTGATGGGAACTACACGAACCCAACAGCACATTGTTCATTTCCAGACCACAAATGGCACGGCCGAAAAAGCGTCCACATATTGATGGGTACTACACGAACCCAAGCATTGTCCAATTGACCCCAAATGTCCCAGATCAGCTACACCCCTCATCTCAGGTGGATATTAATATTCTGGCTCATACATTGCGAAGAATATTTTCCCAAATTTCATAATTTTCAACAATATTATCATAGTGGGTGAAAATCAGTATTTGATTACATACAAGCCAGTACTTCAAAACCATTTCGTTCCAAGACAATATTTTCAAGACGATCCAATCAATCCTCAAGCCCTAAATGGATTACTCCTATCACACTAGGTGAAACTCTGCATCTAAAATACAGCATTACAAACACAACTCAAGGTCCCAAGGCCAAAGAGGTATAAGAATCAAATATATCTAAGAGAGACTTGCAATAAACGAGCTTCGAAAGTCTAAAGGTGTGCTCTCTGATACCATTACAAGCAAAATACAGCAACAACTACCGGTCTTTCTTCAAGAAACTTGCATTATCATACGCTTCTCGCTCAGAAATCAGTCGGTGGTTTCAACCTTATAAGTCTTTTTATTCTATCTCTGTCTGTGTTCTCTAGCAATCCCTACAGAACAAGAACACAACAACCATGTAGTTAAGCCTTCCGGACATGTTCATAGGAACAAAGTACAGCAGAGAATTAGCATACAAGTACTACAGATGCCAGCAAATGGAAAGTTCACTAATATGAGCTACCATTGCCAGAGCACACATCATAAACAGTATGAAGTTAGAAGCTCCATATTTGCAAGCATTTGTTCTTTAATGCATAAATGGAGCACAAATAGGTCAACTCTCAATTTGCAGTACCATAACAGAGATTGCAACAATGAAAACAATTATCAAGTAGAATTAAGGATGCCAAGAAGATGAGACAGACAAATTACACCAACTATATATAGTTAGACATCTTACCTTCCAAACTATTTCATCCAGGCACAAGCAAATCTTTCCATACTTGTCAAGGAAAAGGCGCTCAGTTGGTACTTTTCCACAGACATCCTTCACAGCAGATGTTACCACAAAGATTGCTTCTGCCACTTTGGAATGAATGTAACAAATTAAGTTGTATCCTTAGCAATCATAACAAGAACAACAAAAAGTACAAAAGGAAAGCTAGGTTACAAATGAAAATGAAGATTTGGACATCTCTTTGGCACATCATCCCCAAGCCCATATAGAGGATATCAAAGCTGAAAATATACATGGGAGGCTAAAATTGATGCCACCAATATACTGAAGATTTCTTTTGACATTTCCTAATTTCTCCATGCTTCTAGGTATAAACAGGACAGATTCAAATAAATATAAGCATTATCAAGAACCCTTTCTTCTTGCTAAGAAAATCCTTTTATGAGACTCAGAGAAATGTAAGATGTACCAAGTATCCAACACCGGCCATTATTCAAGTTTTTTCCCAACAATACTCAAACTTACAGCCTGCAAAGAAATACTAAAATATTCTTACAGGCAAGTTCATCATAATCATCCTTGCCAACAACATAAATGCTGACATCACCAAGAACTGTGTATACAATATATACTGATCTGCAAAAGAAGATGAGTAGATTACATTCTGTTTTAGTGACTAAAGAAAAAGAGGAAAGGGGGAGGGGGGGTTTGAAAAGCACAAACTTTATTCCCTTGTTCTCAAGAAGGAAAATTTTCCAAGCTAGATTCTAACATTCGTGAATCTCACTGTAATTTACAACTTGAAAACTACGTATGCAAAGCTAGTTATTGCATTTCCAATAGCCCCATCAGTAGCAATCCAAACATAAATCTGTCCCAAAAATTCTATACGAGCCACATACAAGTCTTTAAGAGTGGTGATTGCTTACTTGTGGGAAGCAACAAGCAGCTCTTCATTTTTGACACCTTTCAGATTATCAGCTCCCAGCTTAACTAAAAAAGATCGCCAATGCAGACGTTCCTCCGCAGGAACTCCATTGAAACTAAATCACATGAAAGAATCCCAATCAATGGATTCAGAAACAAAACAAGGAAAAGAGATCCTACAATCACATCAGTCATATGTCCTCCTTACAAGCCAACAAGCCCATTATATGTTGCTCAAAACACTAAAAAGTGAAACATATTATCCATAATGAAGATCCCTTGAAATTATCATACCTTTACAAAAATTTTACTCATATTCTGACAATTTCACAAACATATCAGCTCTAACTTTCAATAAGATAGTACACAATGACGAAATTCCAGCGAAAGAGGAAAAAAATCCAATCTTTTTTAGCTTTATTGTCCGCAAAGCGCATAGAAAATGGCAACATGAGTAGAAATACGATTCTCGGAATTCATATCATCGGAGACGATGCTTTAGAAATTCGAGTGCATAAATGACAAGTTAAAAACATAAGTCTCGACATCGGAAGATGGGGATGCGGGTCGAGATTTACCGCTCAACAAGGATGTTGCCCTCAGAGTTGGCGATCAAGACGGCAAGCAACATTTTCGACGGTGCGAATCGATCGACGGCGTCGCAGGAGAGATGCGGAGTCCGGGGGGGGGGGGGTTTTGGGAATATGTATCTTTGGGTTGACCTAAACGCCGTCGTTTTGATACAAAATTACTGGTTGACTTTTCTGCCATTGCGGTCCAAGTTTAGTTTGGTAATTTCAATTAGTTTGAAATTATATTTAAATTTAGATTGATCCAACATGAATGACCGCATTTATATCGCTAAACTCAAGATTAAATTAATTAATTAATTACAGATTTCTATTCCTGCCATAATTTTTTTTTTTTGATGTACTAAAAATTTGTCTTATATTTATTAAACTAAAATTACATTTATTAAAGGGGCTTATAAATTATAATTTCAAAACGTATTTATATATTTTTTAATATATTTTTATCTCTCAACTAATACGTTGAAAAGTGTAAAAAAAATGTTATTTATTTTTTATTTTTTATTTTTTTTAGTTCTGATTACTCTTTAGATAATATTTATACGAAAGCATGAATAAATTCTGTAGTTGAGAAAGTGGTTTTTTATTTAAGTATTATTCATAAACTTTTTTTTAAAATGCAGACTTTTTTTTTTCTTTCTTTTTTAATGGATGATTGATATTAGAGAGTCAAATTTTCACAAAACGCAGTCAGAAAATTACCCAGAATGGGCCTAGAAATATAGGAGGGCCTGGGCAGGCGGGTAACACAGAATGGTCTTCTAAACCCCAACTTGGAGTACATCCGTATTGGACACCATGAATTACCCAGTTCCATTTGGGAATAATTTTTTCAGTTTTAGAAATTTCTCTCCAAGTGAACTTTTTAACTCCTTGATTATCTTACCCAAGTGTGTTCTATTTCAGTTTGAATAATGTTTAAAATAAAAAATAAAAAATTCCCTACATTGTCCCTGTATTTAGATATTGATGAAGTTTGAGCCTGACCCTTAGAATGACTACTTAAAATTCGAACCATCTTAACAACAAACATGCATCAACTATTTCGGAAACTATATGTTTGGATAGTCCATAGTTTCAATAATTAACTTTTGGCCTTGCGGCCACAAAACAATAGAAGACAAGTGAGTGTATTATTTTGCAACAAAAATTGTAACGTTATATAAATTTAATGTACTAATTAAATATATAAAATTATTATTAAAAATGAAATTTTTTAAAAAGTGAAAAAAAAAAATCGAACGGAGGGAGTACATTTTATTGTGAGAAAGCTAAAGCTTGCCTTTGCCACAAATTTTTTTGGGGAGAAAAAAAAACCTATAAACAGAATTTGGACAAGCAAATTGGCATAATTGCTTATTACAACAACCATTTTTTAATTAAAAAAGAAAAAGAAAAAGGAAGAACCATGAAATGACTTTTGATATGAATCATATGATTGTAACATTGATCGAGTTTGTGGACAGATCTGGGTAGATGAACCAAATAATGGGACTTTGATTGTGCTTACCCTATGATTTGAAAGCATTCTATTTATAAAACATTCCAACGCCAAACAAATTGGAGTAGCTGGCAATGCTCATCATAAACAACGAAACACAATTATATATGGTTGAATCAAATCGAGAATGAAAACTCCAACCCACAATAGCGAAACACTTTAATCTTAGTTGTACTCGAACTAAACCCACAAAGGTCCCAGCATAAATGCACATTAGCGACACTATTGAACAAGATTCACATCAAACCCCAGCAATGATAGATAAAGGTACCAAACTCTTGTTGGGGATTAAATTTCCTTAAAAAACCCAATTCATTTCTTACCTAACTCCTCATCAACATGATATAACATTTGATAACCCTACTCCTCTTGGTACAACCTCGAATTATGCGAAGTAACAACGTGATTGATTGATTGATTGATTTTCCTTTGATGCTCAAACCTACTCCTAAGGCTGTCGCCATCCAAAAGTCATTTTAGACTTTATAACGTAATAGTTTAATACCAATGCATCATCATATTTTGTGAGTTGTATTAATCTATACCACATGGGTTTGATGCTCCAATTAAGGAAATCCAAATCAAAGGCCCTCAATGGCCTTGAAAGCTCTTATTATTAAACCCATGCATCCCCACTCCTATCGTGCACCAATTTAAGTGCATGTTTTGCCTTACAGACAACTTTTGTAAACGTTTTTAGTGCATTAATATATACTATAAAGACTTCGGATCGATCCCTTTTTATATTCACTTATATAATGCTATATTCCTAGGTCTTAAGTAATATTTATTCTCATATGGTGAAAAATCAAATTTACAACATTAATATATGCACCATCAAATTAATTTGAACCTTCAATCATTTCTTGTTTGAGGGTTGCATCTGCATGCCCTCTGGTAATAAGATGATAATGAAGATCCTGAGTTATTTCCCCTCCTCCCATTTTTTGGCGTTCTCCATAGATGTACGGTTGTAATTATTTTGTATTGTTACTCATATCTTCAGTTTCAAAAGTTACCACGTACAATATATAGTAAAGTTACAACTGAATTGGAAAATAAAATAAAATAAAATAGCATCCATCTAGAGGTAAATCATGCATGTATAATTGACTTCACTTCATGTACTTAATAACGTACAACCTTACTATAACTGAAATCTAGGTCAGGGAATTCGAGACATTTTTAATAACAAAAAATTAATGATCAATTTTTAGCATGAAAATATAATCGAAGGGAAAACTCAATGTCTTGAAGATATCAACATCGAATAACTCCCTAATGAATTGGTCGTAATAGACATGCCAACTTTAGAGTATATTTACTAACAAAATCCGCAAAATCGATCTCAATATTTTTGGTGATTCCAAATAGGGCATGCAAGAGACATTAGTAGCGATCAATAAACATCATTTTCAAATAAAACCAATATTTTATCCAGAACTTTTGTTCCTAATAAATGATTGGAATGATTCTAAAAAAGATATATATTTGTGAAGGGATTTTGATAGTTTTAAACTCTAGCTCAAGATCTTGTCTTTTTCAATAATTTATTCATGTGTGTGTATATAAAAACAGTTAAGCCAAATTAATAATGAGTTACTAATTCAAATAATAAAATTATTATTATGATTATATACTATGTGTATATATGCACCCCAATTTTGGTTGTTCTCCAATTATACCATTCTTATCTTCCTCCAAAACGTAATTATCTAAATAGCTGTCTGAAAGTGGAAAAAAAAAAATCTATATTTCTAGACGATGAAATTTTTACACTATGTTCAACTACTACTGAGTTTAAGATGAGCAAAATTGAAAAAGAAACTTTTCCCTTTAATTTTGTTATCATTTTTTCCTTTTTTTCTTCTGAGTCGCCTATATTATTGCAAAAAGGAATGAAAATAAGTTGCATAATCGCAATTTTTTCATGTTTTCTTATGAGTCAAACTATTTTTTTGAGACGGAAATAGTATTCCATATCATCAACATTTCTTCTTCGGAATTAAATTAATTAATAGCCCGAGCACAAGTTTCAGAAATTGTTTGGTGATTTGATTAGCATAATCTTTCAAGATGTGGGAAATTGGAAGGATAATATTCCACTAATTAACGCTTTTATGATGTACCACGATTTCAGAAATTTTCATGGAAAAACGTTATTCTATCATCGTCGATCACATATAACATGTAAAATAAAAGGAATATTAGTTTTCAACCAACAAGAAATCTTATCATAAGTTATACTAAATGTTAATTTCGTTTTCTGAAAAAGAAACTGCTCAAATTTAGTACATAATTAACGAAATGATCTTGGGAAACGAATTGAGTTGGTTAGTGCAAATTAATTCGTCCTTTAAATTCTTTAAAATTTTTTTATCTAAAAAAATTTACTTTTAAACTAAATTCTTAAAATATCCTTACTAATAATAATTATGTATACTCAAAATTAAAAAGTAAATATAAAATTATAAAATTATACATTCAATGATGCATTAAATGCGTTATATTTAATAACTAATAAAAAATTATATCTTAACTAAAGTGGGTTTTTTTTTTAGGATAAAGGGAGCACTACAAGAATTTCAATTGATATTCCGAATGATAATTAAATCGGAAAAATTCTCGGGAAAAAAAGGTCGAAAAAAAAAAAAAAAAAATCGGAAAAATCTCTCCGTTATAATATCGTCGAAAAAATTATTTCCGAAAAACCACCAAATTGGCGCCATTATATATATATAATATATATTGATATTAAAAAAAAAAAAAAAAATTTTTTTTCAAAATTTTTTTTTAGTTAGAGCCGATTTTTATTTTTTTTTCAAAACTTTCCGGATTGGATACGGTAAAATATTCAAAATAAAAATTAAAAATTTTTTTTGATATGTACTCTTGAAAAAAAATTTTTATGTATATCGTTGTACCATATAAGATTGTACAATCATAGCTTATAGCTTTAGAATAATTTATTTACATAAGAAGGAGGGGGGCAAAAAAATAAATAAATTATGTGATTGATTTGCTATATTATATACAAAAGATACAACGTATATTTGCAATATTATTTTTGTACTCCTTGTCACTAAAATAATTTACTTTTGAATCAAATTCTTATAATACTTTTAGTAATGATTTTGTACATTTCATAATTAAAAAATAAGAATAAAATAACAAATTGTACATTTAATAATGAATTAAATATAATATAACTTATTCTCTTTTGGGGACAGACGGAGTGGAATTTTGTGCTTAATTAAGCATCTCTAAACAACTACCATTTGCTTAAGTTTTGAAATTTATTTTTCAAAACTTTCCGACGGATTACGGTCGGTAATATTCAAAATAAGAAATTAAAAAATTTTCGACAGAAAATTCATCGGCAGTTCTTGTCAAAAATTAAAAAAATTTAAACATTGACCGTCGGAATTTTAAGAAAAATAAAAAATATTTAAAGTTCCGACGGACATCCGTCGGAAATATTCAAAATAAAAATGTGAAAAAATTTCCGACGGATAATCCGTCGGAATTTCCTCCAAAAAGTAAAAAAAAATTCACTTTCCGACGGCTATCCGCCGGAAATGTGACAGTAGATTAAAAAAAAAAACCCCCCCTTTTCCCCCTCCCTCTTGCGCGCCCTCCTCTCCCGCCTCCCGCCTCCCCCCTTTTCCCCCTCCTCTCCCGCCAAATCTTCTCTTTTCCGTCGCATCTGCACTTCCCTTTTTTCTTTTCCGTCGCATCAACTGAAATTTCCGCCTCTGCCTCGCGCATTGCGGTGGGTATTTGCCCCTTTTTGAAATTTTGGTAAGCCCCCATTTTTGGCCTTTTTCACTGCCGGTTGGTTGCAAGCCCTCGCGCATTGCAACCTCCCCACTTTTGTTTGCCTATTTCTGTATTTTTTGTGCATTTTTTAAAAGAAATGTATAGGATTTTTGTGCATTTTTTCGTTACATTCTTGGAAATTTTTTTGTACATATTTTCTGAAAATTTTTGTCCTCTTTTTCTAAATTTTTTGTTCTCCTGGTCTAATTTTTTGGCATTTTGGTTAGGTTGTTAGGAAGCCGTATTATTCTTGTTCAATTTCTTTCTACCTAACTTTTATTTTCATCCACAAATCACATGGTTCTTGCCTCCAAGCCCTATAATTTCTGCAGTAGCATATGTGTGCATAATATTTCTGCCGAAGAATATCTATCTTAGAGTTTTCTGCCTGAATCCATTATTCTTGTCATTATTCTTTTGGGTTCTTGTCTCTTGAACCTGTGTTGAAAATTGCTAAAGAATTGTGATAGAATTTGCATTGTTGGCAGCCGAAAGTTTCAAACTTGTGGCTGAAATTGTTGACTGAAAATTTGGTTCATTGAGCAGCCCTCCTTGCATGAAATTTTTGTTCAATTTTGGCCATTGTTCTTGATAAAATTTTGCACAAAAATTTGGTAATTTCTTTGGACCAAAATTTTGCATTTAGGCAATTGTTGTTGGATTGAAATTTTCCTCGTTGCTGGCTAAAGATTCTGCTTTCTTTTAGTTTTTTGTTAAAATGGAATTTATTTTTTTAAAAAAAAAATTATTAAACTTCCGACGGATTTCCGTCGGAAATTATTTATTTCTTTTTAAAATTTTATTTCATTTCCGACGGATATCCGTCGGAAAATATTTATTTTTTAAAAAATTTTAAATAATTTCCGACGGAACTCCGTCGGTAATTACTTATTTTTCAAAAAAAATTTAAATAATTTCCGACAGATAGCCGTCGGAAATTGTTAATTTCCGACGGCAATCCGTCGGAAATTATTTTAAATTTCTTCTTATAATTTCCGTCGGAAATCCATTCGATTTCCGACGGTTGACCGCCGAAAATTTTTTTGCGACGACCGTTATTCCGACGGATTCTTTCCGACGGATTTGCCGACGGAAATTGTCCATCGGAAAAATCCAATTTTCTTGTAGTGGAGTACTACTTTTCACTTGTGCTTTGGAAATTCTAGGTTATATTGATAATTAAAAAACCAGCTTTATAAGAGGAAATAAAATAATTTTACTTTTTTTTTCTAAATTTAATCTTTAAAAGTTGCTCATTATTTTGAGACCCCCCAAAAAAAAAAGTAATAGAAGAAGACATGCATTAACAATAATCAAATAGGCCCCAAAAAAAAAAAAGTTAATTTATCCAAATGAAGGTTGAAGAAACTACATACTTATGCACTAAATGCATGAAATATGTGGTCCAAATTCCAATTATGAACAAAGTTCAATGATAATGATATTTTGTCCTATCAATTACAAAAAAGAAAAAACACGCACACACGCATCTGTTGTTACTTGAAACCAATACCAACTAAAACCTATGAATAGTCCAAATCAAAACTACTAGCATATACCATAATCTTTGAGAGCACTGTTTAGATGAATTTAAATTCAAACTAATTATATGTCCCCTCCCATGCACCCTTTTCTATAATTTTTTAAAACTCAATAAATATACTAATTAATTCAATAATTTTAACATAAAAGATAGGCTAATGACAATGACTCTGCACATGGTTGCAAGCTTTGTCGTCACTTAGCCCACCATTGATCATCGTATTATATGAACAAATGTTCTGATTGAGACAATAGTATGGTGTTGATTAACAGTTTAATACTACCGTCTCTATTAGTTTCTGTTGAGCAATTCCTCGATCATTTGCAGCGCAATCGTCTCCTCTTCGTCCACTGAATCTCTTTTTTGAGATGATGAACTCTCAGCCGCGGCAGTGGCTGCGGCTGGTGGTGTTGATGCTGATGTTCGCATAAATATTGGTTGGTTTTGCTGATGATCAATGACGACCCCACCATCATTAATCTTCTTTCCAAGATCAACTGTCATCACCCAATTGGAATCAGAACGCGCTCCGGCCCGCTTCTGCCATACCCCAATATGAGAATTCTCAGTGTCCAGCCTTAAGCAAGTGAGAGAAGGAGATGGCGATTTACAACATTTGCGAAGTTTTGCACCAAGAACTGCTGAAAGAGGCTGCTGGGAAGATGATGATGACGACGATGATTGATGATCAGTATTATTATTGTTGTTATTGTTATTGTCACCTTGCTGATTGATTTCAACAGGGAAGTTGGTTTTGGCATTTCTTCCACTCATCAAAACAGCAGCCTCATCATAAGCCCTTGCTGCCTCTTCTGCTGTTTCAAAAGTCCCTAGCCAGACCCTTCTCTTCCTGCAACACAAAAATTATAGATATCCATATCATCCATCTGCATCCCGACATGGGAGAAATCAAGGAAATGACACAATTTTCTGAAAAACAAACAAGAACATGCAAAGTTTAAGAGAAAAATTCTTATACTACATATCTGAGTAAGAGAGGGATTATACAGAAGAGGGTGGCGAATCTCAGAAACCCAAGAGCCCCAGTGGCGTTGTCTGACGCCTCTGAACTTCTTTGACTGGACCATGTTTGTCAGAGGAAGAAAGTAGTGTTGCTGTATAGCCGAAAACGCGGGGGGAAATTTGGGTACTTGGTGATCACTTGCAAGCCATGACCGATCAGCAGACAGAGAAAGAGAAGCTGATGAGAAGGGATATTTGTAACAAGGAAAATAGAGTTAAATATACCAACGCAAGAACTGTACATAATAGTAAAAATGGCTGTAGTAACAGCTTGCTTTGCAAGCATTTAACAGAAAGGATCCATTGTCGGCGAATTTATGCACTTACACAAGTGAATAACACGGCCCCCCTTCTCCTTCTGTGGTCCTAAAGTAGTCCCACTATCAACGTCCCATTCATGCATAACAGTATAAACCCCAATAAGAGCTTGGGAAAATTTGATGAACTAGTACTACTAGTGGGGGGCTCTTGAATTTCTCCTTTTTCTTTTCTTCTGTCCATCATATCAATCCTTTTGGCAGATTTTTGTCCCTAAAACACCATTTTGGTTCCCTCTGCATGTGCACCATTTCCTTTGATATGCCAGAATCGAATAAAGAACAATTTAAGAAAGCCCATAAAAAAATATATATTGTTTATCAACCATCACATCCTGTAGTAAAATTTTTTTTTGTAAAAAAAGGAACCGATGTATGTATGATCTGTTCACATATGATTAGCCAACAATGAATACATAATTGTTTGCCAGGGTAGCTGTTGAGTTCAGAATAAGTAAATACAGGGACATATAATGAAGAATTAACGAACTGTTTGGGGATATGATGTGTGAAAAACGTATAATTGATTAAAGATGAATATGGTGGTCCTCTTCAGTTCAAATTAATAACTTCAAATCTGGAGAATAATGGAGGGCAATTTCAATTTCAATTTCAATTCCAAATCCAATTCCCAGTACTGTCCCCAATGACCCATATAATTTTCAAAGGTGATTAGATGATGATGTTTAATTTGCATTAAATGAGTCTAGATTATGATGATCACGTCGTACTACGCCAAAAAAATGATAATTATGTTGTGTGTGACAACGCACGTTTAATTATGTGGGACTGAAATGACCAAAAATTAATGAGTTTTCTCTTGGGGACTAAGACTTTTGATTGAAGTACTGAAATTTACGTATGATGGCCTCACCGACTTTGAATGAATGAGAAGATTGGCAAAATATCTGGTTCATTTTATGGGTTTTGATGAATTTTTCACTCTATTACGTTAATTGGACGGGTGACCTTTTGGTTGCAAACAATTAATCTCTTTTGGTTCCCAAAACGACAAAGAAGCCAAACTAACAGCTCCTTTTGATTTACGTGACCATGATACTTCGAGTGGCATTGAATAATGTTTTGATGATATATCACGACATGGAAAATAAAAATGCTGAGAAAAAGGAGCAATAAAAGAGTACTATGAAGCGTATATAATATAAAGAGCACCGCTGGACTTTCATAAAAATATGTTGAGAGGGGTTGCAACTTGCAACGCTACCCAATTAGTGGATTTCTATTTCCACTTCAATAGGTTTTTTTCACAAACAAGCAATAACTGAATTTTATTAAAAAATTTATATGCTCATCGGCATCTGACCTTTAGATATAGAATATTATCCGAGGATATTAACATGACATGCTCCTTCTATTCGAACCAAAGTTTGAAGTCAAACTTTTTTGCAGAGTATAAATAGGGCAATTCGGTGAAATAAGCATGGCAAATTGACCAAAAGAAGCATACTTTACTAAATAATTGAAGAACGATAATCACATAAAAAAATTAATCAAAATACAAGAGCTGCTTCAACTAGGAAATATTTGAGTCCCTAAGAAAAATATAAAAACTACAAAGTTTTATTCATTAATCACATTTGCTTTCATAAATGATAAAAGTAAAACTACTCGGGGCTCCAAGCCAAATAATATTGGGGGGGACTGACAATTATGATTGACTGATTGTCTCTCTTTTGTTGAGGGTTAGGTTTGGCAGTGTAGGGTTCTTGCTGGCTTCTTATAATTGATTTAGTTGGGTGAATTTCGACTTAAATGCTCCCCATATTGATTATGGAGGGGAGGAGATGAAGGGGTAAGTACTAAGTACTGCATGCATGCATGTGTATATAAGCATGTTAAGTACCAAAAGCAAAAGAGGTACAGCAATAGATAGATACTGCATTGTACATTTTCTATAATGCATGATTTACCGGCATGAGTGGCTCAAGATTTGCATACACAGTTAATGATCTTCTTTCATTATTGTCAAAATATAAATGCAACATTAAGAGGGGTATGTATTGCCTCTTCAAAATATATTTTTGTACCTTCTAAAACACTTTTGTGATTAACAACATAATTTTTATCTTACAATATACATTTTCAAACGAAATCCATGTCAAAATTTATACAGTTTAATTTGAAATTCGTTCTTTCTTTCTTTCTACCTACTCGTGTATATGGCGTTGTATATGTAGCTAGTATGATTAATTCATCCCTGGGATATGAGTTGCTTGAATATCCTACTGACATAATGCTGTTTACGCTGGAATGTCTAGTGTACTTCCACTCTAGCTAGGTCTTTATGTTCACCGAAAATAAGTTGAATCAACAACAACGAAGAAAAGTAAAATATAGTTTTTCCATTTTTATCAAAAAAAAAAAGAAGAAAGAAAGGAAAGAAAAGATAGGGAGTATATATAAGGTACGTATAATTTACCCTAAAAATGGGGGGAGAGAGAGGGAGGGGGATCCTTAGAATTATCTATTGGAAAAATTAGCCTTAGGAGGTCTATATAATTTGTTAGTGCCATTGGAAGTAGTTGTATCATCTAGAACCATATGTGTTTGCAATTATTTTTTATCATGTGTGTGATATCAAATCTTTGTAATAAATATTAGAATTTTGGAGATTACCCCACATTCTTTTTCCTCATTTTTTCCCTTTTACTTAAAATATCCTACCTTTTTTTTTTTTGTTGGAAAACAAAATATATCCTATGGTTTCAAACAAAGTATGACTGAATTGTCATGCATGTGAAAAAAAAGAAGAAGAAGGGTCAATGATTCCAATAGTCCTTCATGTTAAGGCTAAATTGCAATTTGGTCTTTAGGGTTGAAAAAGTTACAATTAAATCCCTCAAATCTATAATTGGCACAATTTCATCCTAATTTGGTGACGCAGTGATTTTGGCAGGGGCAATTTTATCCTATTTTATTTTTTCAGTTTTTTTTGTATTTTATTTACTATTTTGTGTGTCTCCTTTGCATTTACCTTGTATCTATTTTTAGGATGAAATTTTTAAGACGAAATTTTGCAAGATATTAGGACTAAATTATTTTATTTTGTATTTTATTTGTTGCTTTGTGTCGCCTTTGCATTTGCCTTGTATTTTTTTTTTTAGGACCAAATTTTGTAAGATATTAGGACTAAATTATATATATAATTTTTTGGTATTTTATTTATTATTTTGTGTCGCCTTTGCATCTGCCTTGTATTTTTTTTTAGGATGAAATTTTGCAAGATATTAGGACTAAATTATTTTATTATTTTATTTTTTTTGTATTTTATTTGTTGATTTATGCCTCCTTTGCATCCGCATTTTTCTTGGTTTTTTTGTCGTTTTGCTCATTAGATCCATTAAATATAACGGAAGTTATTTTCAAGGGGTACTGATAGTTTTGACAAACTATAGGGTATGATTGGTAATAAACATAAATCACAGAGAGGCATTGGTAATTAACCCAAAAAAGAAACAAAATTAGATAAATTCAGATTTGGTAATTGGGGAATAGAAATGCAGTTTCAAATTTATAGTTTTAGATATCGTCCTAATAGCTTGCAAAATTTCGTCTTAAAAATTTTATCTTAAAAAAAATACGAGGCAAATGCAAAGGAGATACAAAACAGCAAATAAAATACAAAAAAAAATGAAAAAATAAAATAGGACGAAATTGCCCCTGTATGAATTGCTGCGCCACCAAATTATGACGAAATTGCGTCAATTATATACTTAAGGGACTCAATTGTAACTTTTTCAACTTTAAGGATCAAATCGCGACTTAACCTTAATATGAGGGACTATTGGAGTCATTTACCCAAAAAAGAATACTAGACAATTAAAATTATAACTGTTTATTGGTTTCTTCCGCACAAACATCACGGTAGGTACAAAAATATTTTATTAAAAATTTTCACGGGAGGTCATTAATTACTCGATATAGAAATGGGATCCCATTACAAAAATTTTCACGTTTGGTAAGGCATCCCATTTCTAGAAACGGAAACCCTTCCTATTTCGGCACATAAATTCCCAACAGTGTTGTTAATTGATGGGCACAGGGCATGCATGGTACCAAGGAATTAATTATTATGCTTCTTATGAAACGAAAGAAAAGATGGAATCATAGAACATCACCAAGTACGCAACAGCCACAATTCAACAAGAAATTAATTTTCTAGGGTAAACATCAACAACCAATTTATTTATTACACCGAAATCGGGTTTTTTTTTAAAAAAAAATAATAATTCCTTCTTCTCACCTAATTAGACTGCAGCCCTTAATCTTTTGAATAGCAAAAGTAAAACTATATAACACAAGTAAATTTGTTACCTTCCCTTTTCACCCCAAGACAATCAAATTTCACCTCTATGGTATAGGGAGAATTCAACTAATCTCTTTAGGGGTTGGGTTGAAATTACAAACTATCTGAGTTCAACAAATATATGATTGTGTGATCAGAAATTGTATAAGGTATTTAATACATGAGATCCTCTATTTTGTTTATTGTGTATCAGCTCTGTCTTATTAATAGGGGTGTTTAAAATCAATAATTCAATTTGATCTGATCCACAATGAGAGGATGAATGTTTTAAACCGATCGAATCGGGTCAAATTTCGCATCAAATTGGTGTTGATCCAATTTGATATGAACTCTTTTTTTTTTTTTGCTATTGCTTTTATTTTCATACACAATATTAAGTTTAAAATTAATATTTTCATGTAAATATTTTAATTTGTGTATTAATTTTTGTAAATTAATTTGCGTATTTTCATGTAAATATTTTTATTTATTTCGTGACAAAATTGACTAACTCTCATTTAAAAATTATTTGAATTATAAAAAACGATCCTAATTTCTATTTTATAATTAATGTTAGCTATTTTTGGGGAAACAAGTTATAATTTTTTAAATTTTTTTATTTAGATCCAATTCGTGGATCAAAATGAAGACGAAACACCCTTACCCATTAATAAGAAGATGTAAATTTATTAAAATTAACCCCATTAGAGTTTATACATTTCATGTGAGGACTTAATATTTATTAATGAAACGGCACAATTTCATTAATAAAACAAAAGGGTCTGAACTCGTATTTTAATTTGTTTTCCCTATAAGTCCATTTTATACTTGATTTTACGGAAATAGAAGGGAAAAGAAAAAAGAAAAGAAGAAATTTTCAGTTAGAAAAGGAAAATCCACACATATCAAATAATTTAAATTCGTACGTTGGTTCAATTCTAGTTGGCAACATAATTAAACTCGTATTATATGTCAATAATTGAGTCTTATATAACAAACGAATGTTCCCCTCATCCTTCAATATAATATGTATCTCAGTACTCAGTAGTGTCATCTTTAATTCGAACCAGTCTCTGTCATTGACCATCTAATTGGCACTTGCAAACTCCTCCTTAACTCATTAATTTGCGAATGATTAATTCATTCCCAAACCACTCGAGTGCAGCAAAACATGAAATGAATGAAACATTGTTCAACATTTTTTTGATTTTGACAACATAAAAAAACCAAAAGCTCTGTATTTTCATCCCTTATGGAGAGGGGATACATAGGCCTTTGGTGTCTTTCCTAACTAAGAATTGAAATTTCATAATCACTAGTTAATATACTTTTCTCTTCTCTCGTAATTTTCTTTATTCATGATTTGATATTTTGGTGTTATAAACATAGATGAACCACACCAACCCCTCCCCAAGATGGTAAAACTCGACTGACTGCGGTGACCATACTTTGTTTTAATATATGTAGACACGAAAACTCATTATCAAGTACTCCATTCATGCCTTAGTTTAGCATCATGCATTGTCCAATTTAGAGGGAATGATTACATATATAAATGTATTGAGATTGAAGTTGACTTGCATGATTGCGTATACAATGGCCGGTTTTATTAATATCCTTAATTATATTAAGTCTAACATAAATTATGCAAACATAACATTTAATTAATAAGTATAAATGAAAAAAAAATTCCAAATTTGTCCAACTTTTTATTTTTGAATTCAAATATTTACGAAATTTCCATGAATTACATCAACCCCTACAGTAGTCTTGCATTGAGAATACTATGAGGGTTTGGTTTCTAGGAAGAATTAGAATTGCTTGACAATTGAAAATATTTTATATAGATTTTAATTTTAATTTTATAATTTATTTACCTAATTTGAAATTATTATAAAATAAACATTATAAATAAGTTAAAAAAAGAAAAAAATCATAAAATTCAATCAAAATACCAAATAGAACCTAACTGATGTTGGAACCAAAAACTTACAACAAACATTTGATTAGGAACTGGAAAACTAAACCTCGACCAAACCAACTTTGGGTAGAAAAATAAATATCGAACAACCTTTTCTGTAACGAAAATTTAAGAATGGAGAAAGGAAACCATGTGCATCATCAAACAACAAAATTAATCACTAGCTATAGTAGTTGTTGGACACTTGGATTAATTCATTCACACATAACACCTAAAACCTGTCATCATTAATGCTCAAACATAGGCCTCCCCACACAAGTTCCTTCTTTAATACAGTGATTAATTTCATGCCTATACAAATATGATCTCCTTTTGGGGTGTTTAACATTATTTTCTATTTTCGTTCCTTTTTTTTCCCCCTTTAATTCAAGAAAAAAAAAAGTATGCATAGAATTACATGTTGAACTGAAAATGATTAATTGAATTTCAATTTCAAAATATATTTTTTGCATTTTTCAATATATTTTTTTATTTTACAATCACTATTTTGAAAAGTATAAAAAATACTTATGAAAACGCAATTTATACGCATTCTAAATAAGCCAAGCGATAAGCAATGTTCTCTACCATTTTAAAGTTTGGGTTTAATTCTTACCAGTTGCGAAAACAATAATTCCTCTCGATAATCAATTTAACAAAAATACGGGTCTGATATTTTTTCCGAATAAAAATTTGTCAAATTTCAACTAAATAAGACATATATAAGAAAATGTACAATTATTGGTGTAGTTTCATATGTATGACTAAATACAATGCTATGTTTGGACTTTGTTTTTATTTACAAAAAGTTAACTTTTCTCAAATAAAAATAAAATATTCAAACACATTTTAATTTTAAAATTTAAAATTCAAATTTTCCCACTCAAATTCCTGTCACATAATTTTTTTTTTAAATTCCTCTTATTTTTCCTTCCAAAATACTTTTTTTACTAAATAATACTTACTAAAATTTTCAAATAAATGACAACCCAAACATAGCCTAGAATGTGAACTTGTTGTTTTTTTTTTTTCCTAAAACGATAGTTTATTAACAATGCGTGAATTGCCAAATTACATAACCACACAAGGGCTAGTTACTCCTGGTGGTGTTACAACTGGATACTAGCACTATAACTCAGATGCCAAAGGCCCTCAAATGGGTAAAAAGGCCTACAAGGGACAAGAATGCTCACAAATGGCAAAATCCCGACTAGCGGAAAAAGTTAAAAATCTAGACCACCTAAGATCAACTGAAAGTACAAAAATCCGGTTATATCAAATCACAATACTATACAAAAATAATTTCATTCATCTCAATTGGCCCACCACGAGTGCACTTTGGTGAAAGTTGAAGGTTATCGTTTTGAGAATAGAACCATGGTACGGACCAGAGAATTGAA
Organism: Gynochthodes officinalis; assembly: GCA_020080225.1. NCBI lineage: Eukaryota > Viridiplantae > Streptophyta > Magnoliopsida > Gentianales > Rubiaceae > Gynochthodes > Gynochthodes officinalis. The sequence continues at coordinate 10,568,117 of CM034625.1, read as the reverse complement.
TGATTCCACTTGATTTGTTAATTATTTCGATGTTTGGGACTGTATGCCCATCATTCATAAGGACCCTGTCACCTGGACCAAATTTCGTGAAGAATGGGGACAAAACAAACTTTTTCAGGGACACTTGTGGTACTTTGAGTGAGGCCCAATATTTAATTAACCTATCTTTTTGAAAACAACTTGAGAGCCCAATAATAGATGTCCAACTTCAAACTGGGTCCAATGAGCTCCGTAGCCGATGACTTAATCAGTGTGACCCAGAGGTTAAAAATAAATGGACCTATAGTTCCATTTAATCAGATATTTGATTTTTTATGGTTTCAGAAAAAAAAAGAAGAAGAAGATATTTGATATTTTTTTAAGGAGTATATGAAAGTAAATCTCATTATTATATTAAATATAAGTCCTTACACATCGTGGATTAATGTTGAAGATTTCCAAAATCTTATAAAATGCAAACTTTAATTTGAAAGTGTGCAACTCTCTAACTTTTTGGAGTTACAACTTTCTAATCTATATATAATTACAAAAATTACCATCAACTTGAATGTTGCTATTATAGCTATAAAAGTTGCAACCAATGTTACAATTTATTATTTTTTTTGGAGTTACAACCTTTCAGGTTTAATATCCACACATTATAAAAAGAGATCTATTGGTATTATTATTTGTTACGAAAAATGAATTTTCAACCGTTATAAATTTTGCAGAACTTTTCATTATTGTTTTTAATAGTTTTGAATACTCAGTGAATAGTATATTTAACAAAACTTCATATTATCGTAAAAGGGATTTTGTCATGTTTTTTAAAACTAAACCTTTGAATTTTTAGACACTATACACGACGTAAACTTGTAAAATTTGTACTCTAGTAATGTTAAACTCCCCCACTAAGTCACTAACTATTACCACGTAGTTTTATTCTTCTCCTCAACTGGATGTACTAAAAATCAATATTAAATCTCCTAGCTCCCATACCAACACAATTTTCTTTACCCTTTTACACACAGGAGAAGTTTTATCTAAAAATCTTGAAAATAACAATACTAGGAATACCACATTGTTGTTTTTGTTTAAAGAACTTCAACTATGATTACCACGGGGTTGGTTTAATTGGTTCACTTATGGAGATTAATTTATAGTGAACCAAGATATCCAAAGATTAATTATCGCAACTACTTAACAACAGTTATAAGGGCATATGTTACTCTTAGGAAAATTAGTTCCGCGTCTAAACTTGTAAGATATGTTTGTAGGTTTTATAATCTAATAATGAGAATGTAAAATATAAGCGAGTCACATAAGTTCAGTGAATGTTGATATACTTCTTATGAAAAAAAAGAAAGAAAAAAGAAGTGAACAAAGCCATGATTGAGTATAGTAAAGGGAAAACGAATAAAGTAAAAAGCCTTTATTTTTATCCTTCATGTTGAGTGCGAACAAAGCCAAAAATATAATCTCATTTGCATTTTTCTCTTTTTCGGTCAAAACTCAAAAAGAAACACGTAAGGCTTAACTGATTGTGTGGGTCTACTTCAAAGTTCAACCTCCCTTCCTCCGCGTAGCATAGGGTCTAGAATCTACCATAGAAATGGGCCATGGATTTTCCTCCCCTTGGACCCAATATGGATACAAGTGTGGAGTTTTGATCCATAAAATTAAACAAGAAAACACGTGTCGCCCAACATACTAATGGGCATTTACGTAACGGGTCCAACAGCGACGGACGCATTTAGCTCCACCAATCGCTATCCCACTTGCGAATGAAGTGGATATTCACAGTCCGTTTTGATATCAATTTTTATCAAAATTTTCAATCAGCGATACAAAATAAATTCTAAGATTGTACAGATCTGGAATTGTTTCAGGGGCCAGGGCAATTTAAGGGTCCGTTTGGACAGTGTATTTTTATTTACAACTAAAAAAAATTTTAAATAAAAATAAATTACTTAAACATATTTTTATTTCAAAATTTAAAATTTAAAATTTCCTATTCAAACTATTCTCACATAGTTTTAAAAAAATTTCTCTCATATTTTTCCTCCAAAATATTTTTTCTATAAAAAAATACCCATCAAGATATTTACTAGGGACGGCAATTTTTGATACGACACGAAAACTCGACATGAACTTATGAGACAAAATGTGAACCGAACCTAACACGAAAATTCGACACGAAAACAATCGTACTGGTCTAATTTTTATTGCTCTTTACTTTTTTTTTTCAATTTTGTTACTTTTTCAAAACACGACACGCAAACTCGAAAGCTGACCTATTGCCACTCCTATTATTTACACATTCCAATACAATTTTTTTTTTCAAATACATCACTGTCCAAACGGATTGAAATAAATATTTTGATACTCATTAACATTTATCTCTAAATTCTTTTAATGACCAAGACAATTTGAAATGGTCGAATAAATATTCTGATGTTTATTTGGTTTTTACTTTTAAATCTTTATCTTTATTGAAATCGAGAATATTTAACCAATAGCATCATTCGTCGTGTTATTTTGTGATCAACAATAGACTTTAATTCAAACTTTGAAGGAGGATTTCAATAGACTTCAATTCAAACTTTGAATGAGGATTTTCTTTTTCTTTTTTTTGAAAAAAGAAAAAGAAGAAAAAGGCTACAAACAAAATGACATATGACTGGGAGATGGAAAATGCAGAACGGTCATGCCCTTTTTCTTGTCTTTCGATTCTCAATCGTGTAATCTTCTAGAAAGGAAAGAGCCAAACAACATTTCGCTGTCTATTTGTCTCCCCGTACAAAAAATCGTCAACTTTTCACAAGGTACAAGAATTACATTTTTTAAATTTATTTTTATTTTTTGCAAAATAAATTTTATATAAAAATTATTTCAAAAAATATAAAAATACGTGCCTTGAATTTAAACCATAATTTCACTGATCAGCATGAACTTTTATTTGGGTGGAATGTTTAAAACACTCAAATTTGTGTCAGATGTATAATACACATAAATTTTTCTTCTTTATTCGGTAGATATAATATCAATACATTATAGTGTCAGCAGTCCGAAGAAATTTCCGAATTGGGAAACCCCATCATGTTTTGTTTCCTGCCTCAATCAGTGGATCTGAATGCAAATATCAAGGAAACACTATTGCTACAATTAAGAAAAAGTGCAAATTACACAAAGATCCGAGGCCCTTGAATAAAAAAAGAATATCCAACAGACCGCCACCTCGGCTTCCGCGTATCTATATTTCACCGTGTAGCTTTTCACGGATCGCTCACTATAGCATAATTCTCACCAAGATCACTTTCTACTAATAACTCTTCAAGCAAAGATCGGATCAGATCGTATTTCAATCTCCATCGAGTGAGTGAAGCTTTCTGGATCTTTTATTCAGACCCATTATTGTTCATTGTCTGCATCCTCCCATGTCGTGTTTTGGAATGAATTTATGCACTGTCACGGTGGATTGAATTTGGGTATTCAGTTCGTGTTATTCGATTTTGAATAATGCTGTGGTTTTTTAACAGGTGAAATTAAGATGGGTCATGTTTTACTTCATGGGACTCTCCATGCCACCATCTATGAGGTTGATAGGCTCCACGGTGAAGGTGGTGGGAACAATATCTTCAAGAAGGTATAACATGCGGATCCCCTTTCCTTTGGGAGTTTGGAACTTTGGATCACAGCCCTGCTTTATCATGTTTGTTCAGATTTGAGTTGTTTGATGTTGTACGTTTGGGTAGTTTGATTATCCATCACTTATTGTCGGTCTTTCTTATTAAGAATGACTTGTTTGCTTGGCGTCCAATTCCTGATCGATAGGCATAAAAGTGTTTCCTTTTTCAATCTGTTCGTGCTGGTTTAGTCTTTATGATTATTGTGTACATCTGGTGGAGTAAGGTGCCTGCTTGAACTGTGCAAATATGATAGTTATCATGAATGAATTTACTTTTTCGAAGCTATATTTTTTAAGCTCGAGTTTGATCCCAAACGTGTTAGTTTTGACAAGATTTGACAAGGGTGGCCGGTGGTGTATTTTGACCAAATGGGTTCATCTTTACTCTTTGTGAATCCTAAACTGTGGTTATGCTGCATTTCTACTTGTTTTGTTGTTGTCATGGAAAAGCTCGTGCTGATCTTTCTACAAGATTATAGCTGTTGGTTATCCTAATACAGATGGTTACTTTTAAATTACAGAAAGTTGTATGCTTAGGTTGATTAGATTGTTGTAGCCTTTATGTGCATTCACTCTAACTACTCGGCGAAGAAAATCTTGAAAGTCATTGAAATGAAGAAACCTTTATGTACATTCACTGAAAGTGGCATTTTGTAATCTATTAATCTTATAATCAAACTTTGGATGGGCTGATCATTCTGGCGCTTCATCAAATTGCTTAGGAGTCTCAATTTAGTGGCTCATTCAAGAACTTTGCTAAGTCAGCTTATTAAAATTCAGTTCCATGGTTAGAAAATGTAATTATTTTGAAATATTTTAAATCACTTGGTTGAATGAGCATAGAGCTCTGCCTTTCATCATCATCATCTTCTTCTGCTTCTTGTTATTTATTTATTTATTTAGTCATTTATTTTTTTTGACTCAATGGCATGCCTTGCTTTATTATAGAAGCTCCTTTTCTTGACCCAGTGACATTCAGTTACTGGAACTAAAGGTTTAATAAGAAGCTGTATCTCATTTTTGTTTTGACGTTATAATATGAATGTTAATAAGTCACTTTTGTGCCTTTTTCCCTATGATGATTTTTTTTTTTCTTCCACCTGTCAAATCTTTGCATAGTTCATGTCAAACATTGAGGAGACTGTGGGTTTTGGCAAGGGAACTCCCCAAATTTATGCAACTGTTGATCTGGAAAAGGCAAGAGTTGGGAGGACTAGAAAGATAGAAAATGAACCTAACACCCCAAGGTGGTATGAGTCTTTTCACATTTACTGTGCCCATGAGGCTTCAAATGTCATATTCACAGTTAAAGATGACAATCCAATTGGTGCAACCTTAATTGGAAGAGCTTATGTTCCAGTACATGAACTTTTAGATGGAGAAGAGGTGGATAGGTGGGTGGAGATATTGGATAAAGAAAAAAACCCTATTCATTCAGGTTCCAAAATCCACGTGAAGCTCCAGTTCTTTGAAGTGACCAGAGATCGTAGCTGGGCTCGCGGGATAAGAAGCACCAAGTTTCCTGGGGTTCCTTACACTTTTTTTTCCCAGAGAACAGGATGTCGGGTTTCTCTGTATCAAGATGCTCATGTACCAGATAAATTTGTTCCTAAAATCCCCCTAGCTGGGGGAAAGTACTATGAACCTTACAGATGCTGGGAAGATATCTTTGATGCCATTTCTAATGCAAAGCACTTGATTTACATTACTGGGTGGTCTGTGTACACTGAAATCACCTTGATACGGGATTCAAGGAGGCAAAAGCCAGGAGGTGATATTACGCTTGGTGAGCTACTAAAAAGGAAGGCTAGTGAAGGTGTTAGGGTGCTCATGCTTGTTTGGGACGACAGAACCTCTGTGGGTCTACTGAAAAAGGATGGCTTAATGGCTACCCATGATGAAGAAACTGAACATTTCTTCCAAGGTACAGATGTGCATTGTGTCTTATGCCCGCGTAATCCTGATGATGGAGGTAGCGTGGTTAAGGATTTACAAATTTCAACCATGTTCACTCATCATCAGAAAATTGTAGTGGTGGATAGTGACTTGCCTAGTGGTGGATCACAGAACAGGAGGATTGTGAGTTTTGTTGGTGGTATTGATCTATGTGATGGAAGATATGATACCGCCTTCCATTCACTCTTCCGAACATTGGATACTGCACACCATGATGATTTCCATCAACCAAATTTCACTGGTGCTTCAATCACCAAAGGTGGACCAAGGGAGCCTTGGCATGATATCCATTCCCGTCTTGAAGGTCCAATTGCTTGGGATGTTTTGTTTAATTTTGAGCAGAGATGGAGAAAGCAAGGTGGAAAGGATGTGCTGGTTAACTTGAGAGAGCTTGGTGATATCATTATTCCCCCCTCTCCAGTAATGTTCCCTGATGATCCAGAGTTATGGCATGTACAGCTCTTCAGATCTATTGATGGTGGAGCTGCTTTTGGCTTCCCTGACACACCTGAAGATGCAGCAAGAGCAGGCCTTGTCAGTGGTAAGGATAACATAATTGACAGAAGCATCCAAGACGCATATATCAACGCTATTCGGCGAGCAAAGAATTTTATCTACATTGAGAACCAGTATTTCCTTGGAAGCTGTTTTGGCTGGAAGGCAGATGACATCAAGGTTGAAGATATTGGTGCTCTGCATCTGATTCCAAAGGAACTTTCTCTGAAGATTGTTAGTAAGATCAAGGCTGGGGAAAGGTTCACTGTGTATATTGTGGTCCCAATGTGGCCAGAAGGTCTCCCTGAGAGTGGTTCAGTTCAGGCAATATTAGATTGGCAAAGGAGGACAATGGAGATGATGTATACAGATATTATTAAGGCTTTGAGGGATAAGGGCTTAGAAGAGGACCCTAGGAATTACTTGACATTCTTCTGCCTTGGGAACCGGGAGGTCAAGAAGAGTGGTGAGTATGAACCTTCAGAGCAGCCAGAACCTGATTCAGACTACATGAGAGCTCAGGAGGCTCGACGTTTCATGATCTATGTGCACACGAAGATGATGATAGGTAATCAGTAGTTTAATTTATCTTTAGCTTTTGAAATTGGACTGAGCTGATAAACGAGTTTCTAGTCTGCTAAGAATGAAATTTGTGAAGTTTTCTCATTGTGCTTATTTTGTTTTCTGGCAGTGGATGATGAATACATTATAATTGGATCTGCCAATATCAACCAGAGGTCAATGGATGGTGCAAGAGATTCTGAAATAGCTATGGGTGCCTATCAGCCATATCATTTGGCGACCAGGCAGCCAGCTAGGGGTCAAATTCATGGTTTCAGAATGTCATTATGGTACGAACATCTTGGCATGCTGGATGATGCCTTCCTCCATCCAGAAAGTGAGGAATGTATTGTGAAGGTGAACAGGATGGCAGACAAATATTGGGATCTCTATGCAAGTGAAAGTCTAGAACGGGACCTCCCAGGGCACTTGCTCCGTTACCCAATTGGGGTTTCCAGTGAAGGGGTTATCACCGAGCTTCCTGGAATGGAGTTCTTCCCCGACACCAAGGCCCGTGTTCTTGGTACTAAATCTGACTACCTTCCTCCCATCCTCACTACCTAAAGGGATGGTAGATTTGCCTTTGTTATTTTAGGAAGTGGGAAGCTCTTTCTTAGTTTCTTTCTGTGCATGTGTTGTGTGGGACAGTAAGTTACATTCGTGGTTAGAGTACTTTTACTGACATTCTCTTTCAAGAGCTTGAGTTTGAAAATGCCTTCGGCAACTGGGTTTGTTATTTTAACTAGTTATGCCTTTGAATAAAAAGTAGTTTTTCGATATTGAATGCTGAATGTGTTTTTGAGGAGCAGTTTCCCTTTGATTTCTAGTCTCTGCGGTCTACTGTGATGCCTTTTTCCACAGTTCACCAACTTGATTGTACTGGGTAGACTACTTTGAATATGGTTGTACCATCATAGCTCTTGCTAGGCATATATATTGTTCTATTTTTAATAACATAGTTCCAACTAGTTCCACCATCCTAGAAACGAAAGAGGAGGACAGGGAGCCTGATATCTTTCCTGGAAACAAATTAGTGGCCAGGAAGGAGACGGCAGACGTGTCACTGCTTTCATGGAAAAACTTTTTGGGTCGACAAGTGTAAGTGGAAATGGGTCCGAAAACGTGAGTGGAGTAATAAATTTTTCCATATTGAAAATGAAAGTGAAGCTGAAAAACTTTTGCAATGGGCAAAGCAATGCTGGACTCCCATCCCATGGCCGAGAACAAACGTTTTTACAATATATTTTTTAACTCGTAATTAATATTTAAAAATATATATAAAAAAAAAGCATTTTTCAAAACGTAATTTGTAGGCATTTATTTTTTTCACCTTTCTTGTAATGAGTATGAACAAAATCCAGAATATGGACAAAGGGGCGGCGGGCGGCTTAAAGTGGTTGAATTTGTTACTCCTTCCCTGTGGGTTCACCTTCACCCATCTATTCCCTTTCTACTTTATTCCAATTTTCCCTTCGATTTTATATTTTATTTGATACATGTGACAAAGAAAAAAAACACAAAGGCAATTAAAAGGTTAAAAAGAAAAGATTACGTAAATATCATTTGGTTGCCGACTAAACTCGTGAACTATCCATCCTTTGAGTCATTGCCAGTTGACACTGTTTCTGTGACAATGGAGAAAAGACTAGAGACGACCGAGTCAGTGGAGGTGGGGCTCCCAATTTCCAAATCTAAAGACAACGCAAACATGTCACGTAAAGATAAAATCAAGGATGGGAAGGCATCAGGATCAGGCTATCCACAAATTCATACGTGAATCGTCTACACTCTACAAGAATCAATAGAGATATGGATGGATGGATGGCACAGAAGATTGGACGGACGATAAAGGATCAATTTTGTCGCTTCCATACATTCCACATGATTATAAAGCCAACAAAATTTATTTTCTTTTCTTCTCTTCTCATTATTCCTGGTAAACGTACGTGAGGTTACAATTTTGGAGGGATTAGCCCTTTTAAGTTTTAACATCATTGCCCAAGTTATCCATGACTAAAGAATAGCCAAATTCCACAAAAAAAAAAAAAAAAAACTCCTGAGTGCTGGACTTTTCTCTTGTTTTTTTTTGGTTTTCCCCCCATTTTTCTCTTCAGTTTTCACCTGCGTGTATTTACTACGAGCCTGGCCCCGCCAGCGGGGCACCTCGTGACTTACCAAACCAACTAAAAAGGACTCAGCCATAACCTTGCGAGCCTTCTTCCTGATTTCCTCTGTATAAACAGCATTAACCCCCCAAACCTCCCCAATTACCAATCCATTTGGGCCAAAATCAAACAACAAAGCTCCAGATTCGGTTAGTCCCTCCGGCTTTTGAAAAGCCAATATAAGTACAATTTCTTCGTTGAAAAATATACCCCCCTGCTCCCAACTCCCAGCTCAGAACTCTGAAATCTCTCTTTGGTCCTCCTCAACCACCCATTAATATTATTGTCTGTCGCTTTTTTGTATATAATAAACAATCCTTTCCTTTTTGTTACTGTTTGCATGTCAACTCGTTTTTGATCGTTAGGCGAGTCTTTCATCCTTCTTTTTGTGTAAATTTAATCCCAGCTATGTCTTCTACTATATCGCAAGGTTTGGTCGTAGCAACAGCAATGGCTGTTTCTGCTGGTACCATTATTCTCTTTGATCTTTGCCGGGAAAGGTATTTTTCAACGGCCCAGATAACCCCAACTCCAGATTCTCATCAAGAAAAGCATAATTTGAGATCTTGTCTAACTTCAGGTACGATATTCATATTGGTTTTCTTTCTTTAATCTCTCTGTTTCTTTTTCTTTCGTTTTTTTGCCTTTACAATTTGTGATTTTTGATTCCTGGGTTTCTTCCGGTGAAATAGGTGGGAAGAAGACGGAGAAGAACAAGAAAAAGAAAAGGGTCCAATTTGCGGCGGATGTGAAGGAACCAATTGGGAATGGAGAAGAGTACAGAAGGGAACACCGGAAGTCATCGGGAATTCAGAGAATTTCTTGCGGAATGCCGGCGAATCGGATGGCCTTGTACAGTGGAATCATGAGGGATCGGATACAACGCATGGAATACTCGTATTAGGAATTGGGAATGATTGTTGTAGTTTAATTTCTTTCTTAAGACTCTTGGAAAAATATCAAAAGTTTGTCCATGGGGGAAGAAATTTTGGTGTATCCCCCATGATCCATCTCCCCACCCCACCATTCTCTCTAGTCTTTGTACATATCATCAATATTAGTAGTAATTTTTGGGTTTTCTGTTTATAATTCTTAGATCCAATTCTTTTGATGCAAATTTTTAGATTGCCATTTGATTTTTATTTATTTTTTGGTTGAAGCCTCGAAACCAATTAAAATTCATGCAAATTTGTATGTATTAAATTGAAGGTAACGATGAAGAAACGAATTCAAATAAAATAAATAAATAATTGTATGTGATAGATGATGATGACAAGTAAAAACTCATAAAATTTAAATTATGAAATAATATATTTGATCGCAAAAATAGTGTAGATACACAATCACAATGAAAAACATTATTTTTTATTTCGATTATGGTTTATCATTTGTTTTTGTATTGAAAAACAATCTTAAGGAACACAATTACAAAAGTAACATCCGGTTTAATGAGGTTTAATAAAGAAACACATATTTTGGAGGGGAAATGATTAATTAACACTTTGTGTGCGTTATAAAATCATTTTTAATTGTATATTTTTTATTTTTCCAAATTATCGTTGATGATTTGTTGATCAATTAAATATTTTTTGAATAATTCTTAATTTATCATCACCATTTTTTTATTATATTATGTCATTTTCATTCATAGAATGCATACAAATTTTTTCCATCTCAGAGTTGATAACTCTATTCTACAGATGCCGTTTCTTGGCTCATTATTAAAGTGCCACCTCTCGTGGATTTGGAAGAACATTTTCGTGAAATGAAATCCACTTGTTCTAATGTACAAACAAATTCAGTTCAGCCAGAATATGATTTAGCTGAATTGTTTTTGTTTCGAGAAAACACCCAAAATCGTCATTCACATTTTAACAAATAATCTTTTTCATTATTTACTTTTAAAACGGGAACAAATAGTCTTTCAAATTTCATAAATCGAAACTTTTGGCACTATTTATAAAATAAACGGGAACTTTTAGTCATTCAAATTTTATAAGCGGGAACGTTTAGTTTTGAAATTTTCCTTCAAATTTTGGTCATTGAAATTCGAAAGACTATTTGTTCTCATTTTAAAAGTAAATAATGAAAAAAATTATTCGTTAAAATATAAATGACGATTCTGAGTGTTTCCTTTTTTTTGTTTTTGGTCAAAACTGAAAAGAAAAACTTTTGGTAGTGGGGGGTATGAATGTTTACCGTCGACAGAGGTGATTATTTTAGTGACCCGTGCACTTTCTGCGGAAAAAGCCAACTACAAAAAGCATTCCCACATGTCGGGTTTCTTACCCATCTGTGGGTCTTTTTGATTACAGTGATTTTTTATGTTGTGGATTTGATTATACATCAATATCACCAAATGCTATTAATTTTTGTAATTATATATTTAATCATTATGCTACCTTATTAATATATTATTATTTTAAAAAAAAAAACCTTACCCAAGTTAAAAAAACATAAAGAAAACCATTAAAACAAACCCAAATATTTATACAAGTATGATGCACTGATAATTAGTGAAATGTGTTTTTAAAATAAAATTATGAGCAAATATTTTATTTGACAAATCCTTAATGTGTTTATCAAGAGTAATATTTAAGTTAATTTTTTTATAAAATAAAAAAGAATATTTATAAAATTTTCTTTACCATACAAATTTTATTATCCGCGTAATACTTCCCTCGCAAGTCTCAACATATATAGTTATGACGCCATTTTTCACGCCCACGTGTTTTGTCATATTTGAACAATTGCAATTTTAAAAAAGTATATATTTATTTTTAAATACTATGGTTGTATTTGTTGTAAGAACGTACTATACTAGAGTTGCAAATACGCTAAGTTTGTGTCAATTTTTTTTTTTTTAATTTTTTGAAGAAATAAAAAGCAGAATTGACCACGGATAAAAAGCCCCGAAGAGGCGTGAAAAAGTCGCATTTTTGCCTTAGAAGGAGGGGAAGGTTCGGAATCGTGGTTAGTACATCATCATTCAGGGAATAAAGCCCGATCGATTTCAGCAAAGGAAAACGGCGAGCTCGGGCCCCTGAGAGATATTGTAAGTTTCCATTTCTCTTATACGCTCCAAGGTTCATATCCTCTTTCGCTGTCTCATTTCTTTGAATAAATCCATACGTTAGCTGAATATTTGATTCAGAGTTGTGATGAGCTCGTCAATTTCATTTGTAGGGCTATGTGAAAAGGAAAAACCGGTTACGTTTGTTTGTTTGTTTTCTTTTTTTTTTTTGGGTTTTTCCCGGAATCCGATGTTTATGGTGCGAATATTGTTGCGGTTTGGATCTATTGCGGCTTGGATCTTCCACATTGTTGCATGCATGGGGTATGTTTTTCCGATTATTCCGGTTTGGTGCTGTAATCTGTTTTAGTTTTTCCCTCTATTTTCTGTTGTTTTGTTGTGTTCTAGCCTTTTTTTTTTTGGGGGTGGGGGGCTAATATTGGTTTTATAATTTAGCTGGAATGAGAGTGTTGTATTCTATGATTTGGTCTGTTAAGACCAGGGAAATTGGTTTTGGTAGTTGAGTCAATCGATCATTTGCCTAAACGAAGAGTAAATTAGGTTTATGACCTTTTTTGGGGTGGGGGGAGGGGGATTTGGAATCAAGTTTTGGGCCGCTTTGTTTCATTCGGTTCGTGTCTACGATTTTATTTTCTTGTGAAATTATCTATTGACTCAACTTAGTAAAATAAATGGATGGTTGATATCTGGGGGAAGAAGCATATGGAAGCGACTTGGTAGGGGGGCTCCGTGTATATTTGTAAGTTTAATAGATTGGATGAATTGCATGAAAAAAGTTGATGTGTTATAAACAATTTATAGTCTTGGTATTGGATAATTTTGATACAACTTAACAGCTGCTGATATTTGTTGCAGAGCAGTGGCTGTGTTGGATCTTCTCTCAAGCCAAAACTAGTTTCGGCAGTTGAGGAGCCTCTAAAGCAGCAGAACATGCAAGTACAAATATCTCCAACAGGAAATAAAGGGATCATTTTTGAGAGATTTTGGACTGCTGGTAACTGTGACATTGACATTGGCACTTTTCAGTCACAAGGGAGTATATCATCAATTGGTACTTCAATGCATGATCCTCACGGCACTGGAAGTTCAAATGTTTCCACTGAATTCGTAAATCATGGCAAGTATTGCCGTTCCTTGAAGATATACTTGTTGTTTTGTACTTTGCTGCCTCAGAATTTACATGTACCGCAAGAGTTGTTACCAAGTTGCTGGGATGGGTTTCATCAGCATTTTTGTCCCCTTTTGTTCCCCACCTTGGGATTGGTTGCTCTATGTTGTGCTTGATAGTTTTTAATTATATTGAACCTGATAAAAACATTTTTCCAGCTGTTATTGCCATATGCCTATCTGCTATTTAGGAGTTATCTTACCTTCTAAAGGATTTATTGTAGGTCTTCTTAATTGGAACCAGAGTAGAAAGCAATGGATTGGCAATAGAAAGCCCAACAGCCAAGTGCAGCGGCTGCGCGAGCCTAAGTTGAGGTACACTTCCTACTGTTTTATATATAACCATATAGGTTCTGTTCTATTCTTCACTTGGCTCTGCCGTTTGTTTTTTTCCATTCCTCCCTTTTTTTGGTAGGTGGTGGGAGGCGGGGAGGGGATTGGGGTGAGAAAGCAATTGAATGCATTTCATAGGTTTAAAATAAAAAGGCATTAGACTGTGGGTGATGTTGTCAATCTATTGCTTATTTCATTGAGGTTGTTAATCAATCAGTGACGTACTTCAATTTTCTGTATTGCTGATGTTTGTCATACACTATGGATGGAGTATAGATGTCTTGTTCTTTCTATAGTTTGGTTGTTTTGCCTCTCTTTCCACCTTTTCTGTTGTCGCTCAAGGGTGGGTGTAGGCAGACATTTTTCTGTTAATCTGGAGACCATATAATATGAAATAGTTTGACTGAATTTGAATACAAGTGTAATTTATTGCCTTTGGAGTAACGTTGCTCTTAGAATTCACAACATATTACTGATTGGATGAGTTGAATTAAACCAAAAGATGATCATCCTGGAACTAAGCAGACTTTTATTCTCATTAATGACTTGATAATTACCGAGAATATGAAAGTGGGTAACTACTGCTTAGATACTTGTTCAGTGAATGTCTAGATTTCACTCTCTGACACCTTTAAGAGTTGAGATTGGTGCATCGGGTTCTGTTTATTAAAATGAGGTTTTGACGTTCATTGATTTTCTGTTTTATTCTCCTCAGCACTTTGTGTCTCTGCATAGCTAAAAAGTTTTGGCTTTGCAGTTGGAATGCAACCTATGATAGTTTGCTTGGAAGTAACAAACCATTCTCAAAACCTATTCCTCTGGCTGTAAGTCTCTAGTTGTAATGTAATGGGGATTTCATTTGTTGCCTCTTCAAATAGTCTCTCTTCTAACTTTTCTAGTCAATTTCAAACTCTCAGGAAATGGTGGATTTTCTTGTGGACACTTGGGAGGAACAGGGGATGTATGACTAAATATGCAAGCAAGAGATCTCAATATGCTCTTAGATTGTAAAGCCTGAGCAGGCTCTTGATAAGTTTGAGTTTGCTTGGTGATCATTTGACCAAGTGTATTGTAGATCAAACTTGTAATTCTTTTGTGCATGGTATAGCGAATTTATCTGGACAATTTTCAGGTTGCTTTTGTGCTTCTGAAGATCCTGATTAATGCATCTATTCTTGTTGTTTATTTTGCTTGAATAGATCCTGATCCTGCTATATTTGCTTGAATAGATGCATTAATCTATGCTTGAATAGAAATTATAGCAATGCTTGTGCTATTAATTTCAAATTTAATTGATTTGTTAGTTCCTTAGCAACACGAAGGTCCAGCACACTCACTAGGATGGTTAAACTCATCCAATCCATTTTCCATCCTTTGAACAATCCTATTGCTAGTTTGGACTGATTTGGTGATCTTTTAAGAGCTCACCTTTGTCACGGTGCTCATTCTTTGCTGATCTATTTAAGAGCTCACCTTTGTTATGGTGCGTGTAGTACATTCTATTTAGTTTAATTTTAAAATATCACAAAGATGCCAAGTTTAAAATCTCACACAGATGTCAAAGTGGAAGCAATACACAATGGAAAGTGGAAAGCCACACATTGTTGGGTACATATTTTAATTTTGAAAAGTCACAAATATGTCAAAGCGAAAAGTTTCTCAAACGGTCTTCCACACTGAGTGAATGACTAGTTTGGAACGGAAATTACACTTTTACGTTTTATGGTGTTATACAGATTGGTGGCCGGTCACTTTCGCTCTCAGGTAATCTAGGCTCTAGTTAAAAAAAACTCTTATTTAATTGGTTCGAATTGTGTTAAAGAGCTATCTTTATGTTTTACGTAATTTTTTCCCACGACTTGTACTAGGATAAGCAACTGAAAATGTCGATAGAATCCTGTCACCAACTGTCACCATGATGGCTAGTATTATATTCACAATGGTTATTATACTGCCTAAAGATGTCAAAGTTGGCTAAATAAAAGTAGGGATGAAATTAATATATTAGTTACGCTAGTTTTGTGGGTTTTGTGGTTTCATTTTAATTTTAATGGAAATGAAAACTAAACAAACAATACTACTGCATTTATTTAGATTATATTTTCTATCCCTAAGTTTTTGTCTCACTTGTGTATTAAAATTAAAATAGTATAGTTTTAAACTAAATTTTGATTAAATAATTAGTGAACTACAAGTCAAATTCTATAAGGCTCTTCGTCTCATGTGAAAAGTATGAGATTTTCATGTGGGCGAGCATACGCATAGGATTTTCATATGAAATATTACTTGGTTCACATAAAAAATATGAAATTTTCGTGTAGGCAAGTATGGGCGTGGTGGATTGTCATAAACACTTGATTTCCACTTGAACATTATGAGATTTGGTTTATATGATTTTGGATTTTTCACCTCATAAATTAATTTTTGTGATAAGTTCTCAAATATCATAAAAAGTATGAGATTTTCATAAAAAATTTATGTAGTATTGAATTTTATTACATTACAAGTTAAATTTCGTGATAGGTTCCCAAGAACCATAACAGATTTGAGGTCGGTCCATGAAGAACGACAACCCAGTGGGTCATGGACTCTTTTAGTGCAGTCGAGGCCCCATAGACTTGAAACTTCAAACGTTCTATAATCCCTCATTCTTTCTTTCGGTCCATGACACGGTGGGTTGATATTTGGTAAATAAAAATTAATAAGTTAAGGTCTATTTCCCCATCCAAAACAAATCCTAACCCAAAACAACCAATAAAAATTAATAAGTTAAGGCCTCCTTCCCCCACCCAAAACAAAAAAAAAAAAAGAAAAAAGAAAAAAAAACCAAAACGGAGAATCAGGTTTTTATTGTTTTTGTTATTTTACGTGTAGAATGGATTCTGCATTAAGGATAAGTATAATTCATGTCTCCGCATATCAATCTGTTGTGACATGCACACTTCCGTGATTTAAACGAGTATAGAATATTGTCATATATACTATTTTCTAGTTTCGAATATATATATATATGTATGTATGTCCTTTTTGTCACTTTGAATATTTTGCTTTAGTAGTATTGTTAAATCATTAGTCGTATAAAACGGGGGAGGATTAGAGTGAGCGCGATAAAAGGGGGGGCAGAAGGACTTGAGTTGGGCAAAATTTAAATGATTGAGATTGCAGGCAAGAAATAGCTCTTTTGTGCCCATCAAAGCCTCAGTGCCATTTTCCTTCCTCACTTTCTAATACAATAGTAGGAGACCCTAATTCAAGTTGTTTCAACAATATTAAGATTTATGATGATTATTATTACAAATCTAATACACTAATAATTAACCAAGTATATACAATTCTTTGGCCTGATAAAGTAAAGACAAGAATTTAAAAGGTTTGTACTACAAAAAAGGTGAATTGTCATTTGTCAATTATATTGTCTGTTACCGTATTGGGGGTGGGGATATCATGATCATGGGAATCGAAATAGTATCCTTTATTCACCAATTGGATGGGATTACTATTTTGCTTGTGTGGGCACTAATTTCATTTGTAGAATAGTCAAATACACTATTGGGAGTTTGGACTTTCAACAGATCAAAAAGTCCATTGCAGCATTTCCCAAAACATGAAGGAATATGATTTTAATTGGGTGAAGAAGCTCGTGATTTAGAGTTACTATTGTCCTTCCATTTGGAACAGTGCTTAACCTTGTCTCTGTAAATACCTTTTGACCACAATTCCCCTCATTTCCAAGTTCCAATCCCCATAGTGCTTCTTAGGTCTCTTCCCGCAATCCTCTTCTTGACATCCTCTGTTAATTGTTACATTTCATCTGCCTCTGTCAACATTATGACCCCTTGTATCGTCTTAGTTGTCCTCTCAATTCTGATGAGTCCATCAAGGAAATACTACCAATTTAGTCTTAGAGTAGCTGCAGTCTCGGCCATCCTTCTATTCTCAGTCATATTCCTCCTACCTTCCCAATCAGGTAAAATGTATCCACCTTATTTAGATTGGCATATATATACATAAGGGTTATTCTGTCACACATAAGCTTGTTTGAAGGGTTATTTAGGTAAAAATTTATTTCATTTTAAATCAATAATGGGCTCAAAAACCATGATTTTGATCATCGGAATATGATCTTCTTTTAGCAAGGTTTGTTTAATGCTTTTCATCTAATGTTGAAGTTTTCATCGTGGATGGGAATTTGTAATCCTCGATTATTGTAAATCTCTAATCAGGTTCAATGGCTGAGGGATTAACAACTTCATCATCACGCCACAGAAGTGATCAGAGTGGGAAGCAAAGTAAAATGGTGCTTGGATCCAAGCCACCAGGTTGTGCGAACAAATGCATGAACTGCCAACCTTGCAGGGCTACTTTAATTATCCCACCCCACCAAGGCAGGGCATTCAGAAAATCAGCTCACAGGGAAGACGATAGCTATTATCTTCTTTCTTGGAAATGCAGCTGTGGAAACAAGCTATTTCAACCTTAATGATGATTGGATGATCATCAAGGCTCTGGCTTAGAAGAGTAAAAGAGAGATTATTCAAGAATGTCCTTTTTTAAACTTCTGATCATTGTTACTTATGTAATGAACCAATCGCCTGTACTTCAGGCTTGCCATTGTTGTGATATCTGTGAAATATTTCCATTCTAGTACTCTACTGTTAATGTAATAACAGCAGTGATTAAATTTAGACTCTGCAGTATTTCTGCATTTCAGCAGATGAAAGCTTCTCTTATCCCATGATGATCATCATTATTTGCTTTCTTTTCTGAGAAAATCAACGGGTATACCTTTTTTAAACATGAAGGGACGTCTCTTCAGTATAGAAGTATAAGAAAATTGTCAGAATATCACCAAAATATCCAAGCACGCAGGGAGGGGTCATGTCTGTTCAACAGCAAAGATTGCTTACATGGAATAAACCAATTAAAGGGACAGCATGTTGCACTGTTGCAATAGCACGCACGTACTGGAAAGATGACAAACTGCATGGAGAAATTGAAAAGCCCTTCATTTCTATCATCTTTTCGCCTTATCATCTTTCTTTCTATCCATCTTTTGCTTTTACAAAGGCTTTGAATGGTTGAGATGTTGCAGAACGCACTCCAATTCTTCTCAAATGTACAGTTGAAACTACAAAACCCAATAAAAAATTTATTATTCTTTTTTTAAATAAATGATTACAATTTAAGACACAACTTAATACACAACGTAAGGTAACAACGAAAAAATTTTTAATTAAAAAAAAAAAATAAATAAAAAAAAAAAAGACAAAAAAAAATAAAAAAAAAAGGGAAAATGAACGAGGAAACAGCAAACGGAAAAAAACAAAACCCAAAAGAAACAAAAAACAAAGAAACAACAAAATACGAAAATAATAAATATACAAAATATACAAATATAAATCACGAATAAAAAAATACAAAAATGGCATAATAAAAACTCTAAAAAATCTCTATCATTAATCTCTATCTCTATATCTAATATCCATCTTCGTATGTCCGCTTGAATACTACCAACTACTAATCTAACCCAAACCGCAAACTCTATATGATACTGAATGATCAGAGAGAAAGAGAAGAAAAGACAAAAAAAAAAAAAAAAAAAAAAAAAAAAAAAAAAAAAAAAAAAAAAAAAAAAAAAAATTTTTAAAAAAGAAGAGAAAAGAAAAAGAACAGTAACACAGTGACAGAAATTACAGTGCTTAGAGTTTTCACACAGTTTAAAACAAAACTATATAAAAACATAAAAAAAAACAAAAAAAAAAAAAAAAAAGGAAAAACAAAAAAAAAAAAAAAAAAAAAATAAAATACAACATGAATTTGAAGCTAAACATATTATACTACTACTAATAACAATATTCAGAGTGAAAATTTATTATTCTTACTTTGAAAAATATAAGACATTGAAGTAAACATATTATACTACTACTAATAACAATATTCAGAGTGAAAATTTTGAATAAATTTCATAGAAATTTTGAGGAAAAACTATTTTTACTGGGAAATGGGGAGAGGAGGGCCAATCTTTTTTTTTGGAAATGTTTGCCTGTTTTTGCAAAAATAATGAAAAAAATGGCAATATTACTAATAAATTGCTAATAATAATTGTGTGTTTTTGTTTTTCTATTGTCCGGGTTTGATAATTTGATCGGCAAAACCCGTTTGAATAATAAAATCTGGATCCTCCGGTCAAAAAAGTTCGTGCCAAAAAGCAACCCTTGTAACGTTTCCCTCCCCTCCCACCAAAACGACTATGGCCTCATGCGTTCCTTCCACCACCGTGCAGCGGCACCACCACCCGTCACCTGTCACAAAATTTTTATTCGGTTCTTCTCCTCCTTTCTTCACTTCCTTGGCCATCTCCTGTAGCCATAATCTGTTTATCACCAATTATTACGTGCAAGCTCGTTTGTCTGTCGATCGTCGTCTCCGCCGGTCAGTTCAGTTGTCCGCTGGAACTTGGTCTGGACGCTGCCGTGCCACCAGCCCTGGCCAACCATCCCCGCCAAAATTGGACCCACCTCCTGGAGGAAGCCCAGATTCTTCCCCTGGTATTTGCTCCGCCTATTTCTTACAATCAATGAAATTAACCAATTAATTGTGCTTCCTCAATTACTACGTCTTATTTGGCTGGGATTGTTCTTAATTTTTTACCCACAGACAATGATTGTTAACGTATGTTTATTTTTCCTGCTTTACGTTTTTCTTGAACTTTCCTTATGAATAATAGTTTTACTGCATTTGCTAATTTTTATAGGGTTGTTTTTCGTATTTCTTTACAGTTTTCTTTATTTATCCTGCATTTCATTCTGGTGGGAATACGAGTTTTATCGCTTACTCGTGTTGTTTGTTCATCAGGTATAATGTCAAGGTTCTCTAAAGCTCAAGATGCTGTTCGAATCTTTTTTGCTGTTCTCTTCTGGATGTCTTTGTTCTTCTGGTCTAGTGTGTGGGATGGGAGAGATGATGGTAGACCAAACAAGGGATCTCGATTTAGAAGGTGATTATGTGGAATTTGTTGTATATTTTGTACAAGTTAGGCATACGCTGAAGAGGAAAATGTGGACATTGTTATATTAAGATGAAGAAATAAGAAGAAAAATAGTTCGAGAATTCATGCAATTTTGGATTGTGTCTGCTTTCTTTCAATATTGATAGTTAGTCATTGTATACTATCATTTGAAATAAACTTTGTTGATTGCTGAATGTGCTTCAGTACATCCTACTTCAGTTTCAGCGCATGAAGTGGTGGGACTGATTAGTGTTTTTTTTTCTAGTGGGCCATTGACTTCTTTTGTCGCTGTAAAACCTCCTGTATAAATGTTAGCTAAGAATTAGAAAGCTGGTGTTGAAACCAATTGATAAGCAAAACTGAGAGGGTGCTGTTCAGCATCTGCACTGCGAGGGTGGGGGGGGATTGAAAATGAAAGGAAGACAGAAATTCCTTTGGTTGGTATCTCCGTCGAGGTCTCTCAGGCACTGGGTTGGCTGTCCTCTCAATTGCTGAGGACCCTGCCATTCCTGGGATACATAAGCTCTGCTGGGCTGCATGTTAGGTGATTTTGATTGGTTCTGAAATAAAGAGATGGAGGATGGAGGGATTTTCCTAGCAATAATCATGACTGAAGTGGTTTTTTCAATTAAGGGTTAGAGACTACAACGCTAACTAGAGGAAACAAAATTTCAGAAGTAGGTTTTGCTCTGACCTCCCAGTAACTCTTTCAACTTAGTGTTCATTCATTACTCATTACTCTACAAATGAGGGGGACTTTGTTTTCTGCACTTCTCGTTTATTTCAGCTTTCATCCTGAAATGGTGAAAACCGTGTATGGTTTAGTAATCTCATAATTGCTGTACCTCCTTTGATGAAGTGTACTTTGCGTGTGTACCTTAACAAATTGGGATTTGTGTTCATTCTTAGTGGTGGTAAGATGGAATGAATTGTTGGCCCATAGTTGATTTAACGTGTATCTGTAGGGAGGGTAGCATTGGATTCAGCTCTTACATTTGTTAGTACATTGGTAATTCAACCACTTGTAGGGATTGGTCCACCTTTACTCCTAGTCCACCATATCATATGAAAGTTGAGCATAACTTCATTGAAATATTTATAGGTGCCGTTGTCTATGGTAACAGGAGTCGTCCTGAAAATGTATGTGCAGTTCAACCTTCTCCACTCGAATACTCCATAAGCTTATTTGCATGAAACTGCAAACAATTGGTGTCCGAGGTGTGTTTGGATTATTATGATTGTTGGTTGTTTTGACTCTTATCTTGTTGTCATACAATTATCAGTGTCAAAAGTTGGCATTTGTTTGACACAAAACTCACAAATAAGGGTATTCTGGAAAACCTCTTTTCTAAAAAATCTTGAGATGCTTGATGGATGATGCTTCGTATCGTATGTTTGGCCAATTTTGATGATGATCACACAAACTGACTTTGGTGTCTTTCAAGGGTACTGTATTCCAATGTCATGGACGATGGGCTCGTTTACATTTGAACCTGTTCGAGCCCAGCTCGAGCTCGATTAAATTTTATTAATTTATGTTTGAGCTCGGTTATTAATGTTCGCAAACTTGTGGGATTCTGGATGGAGTAAAAATGGAAAGACTAAAGCACCGCAGGAAATTGAACCCACATTTACCAATATTACCACGCAAGGCACTAACCACCATATCACACAAAATTTTCTTGTATATTATTAACAAACATTTGTATTATATATATTATATTTATATTATTATTTTAATATAAATAAACATTAACTGAACTTGTTTATAAACATTAAACGAACTTGTTTACGAACATAAATAAACAAACGTATACTTATTCGTCTTCGTGTTCGTTTATTAAACGAACACTAAAATGTGTTTATTTATTATTCGTTTAATTTAATAAACGAATATAAATAAACTTTATCAAGCTCAACACGAGTTATTCATTGAATATACTAGTTCATTTACACCCTAGTTATGGAGCAAAAATGGTGTCTTTTTTCTCATGACTATTGTCTTCTGAATCAACAAAAGAACTTCAATTACAATTTTCCTAACTTGAAATATCTTGTAATGGTAGGGTAGCAGAACAGACCTTAGGCCTCAAAACTCTCGCTGACACCATCGAATTTGCAAAGTGCATGGCAACATCAAAGAATAGGCCTCGAGGGCCATTAGTACTTTAGTAGTCTTTGTCTGCCTTAAAAAAATCTTAGGCCCCTTCGTCTTCGTATACGATGGTACGTTACAAAGCGTTGTCAACCAGAAATCATCCCACATGCCAGATCCAAATATGGCTGTCTTTTCCCCGTTGTTTGTAACTTGAGATTGTGACTAGTTTAACGTTGAAAAACTCGTCAAAATTTTTAATAACCAATATTTTCACTGAATTTGAAAACATTCTCATATTTGTTAGTGAGGTATGTTTGCACTATTGATTTCTATTTGCAAATTGAAAAAAATAGATCATTTTCTCTAAAAAAAATCACACTCCAAACATATTTTTATTTTAAATTTTAAATTTTCCTACTCAAATTCCTCTTACATAATTTAAAAAAATTCTCCCTCTCATTTTTTCCTCTAAAATACTTTTTTTATAAAAAAATACTTATCAAAATTTTCACACATTGTAATACAACTTTTCTTAAATACATCACACTTCAAACATACCCTAAATGTCTATATGACAATCTTTAAATTCATATTTTTTTCACTTTTCAAAACACTTTCGCAATTTTTAATACTCTCTTGTGTATATTTATAATTAAAAAGTAAAAATATAAATATAAAATTATATATTTAGTTAATATATTAAGTGTGTTATACTTAATAACTAAT
The DNA here is from genome assembly GCA_020080225.1 of Gynochthodes officinalis. NCBI lineage: Eukaryota > Viridiplantae > Streptophyta > Magnoliopsida > Gentianales > Rubiaceae > Gynochthodes > Gynochthodes officinalis. The sequence goes on along the minus strand of CM034625.1, from coordinate 10,544,906 downwards.
AAAAAATTATATTTAAATTAAAATAAATTCTTTTTTTGAGATAGATAGAGTACATTTTCTATCTAACAATTATTATTTTAAAAAATATAAAAATGAGTTTTAAAAATGAATATACATAGGGATTGGGCTTGTTTGGACAATTTTTATAACTTTTTTTAAGATATTTTTTAATTTTCAATACATCTCTTATTTCACAATTGTTATGTAAAAAGAAATGAAAACGTTTGTGCGTGTAGACATCCTTAAAAAAGTGCTTAAGGAATCCTTGTATTTATGCCCATTTAAAGACTGAAGGGGTCACTTGGTTAAGGAGTACGGGGGAAAAAGAATGAGAATGAAATAAAATATAGGTATTTGGTTAAGAAAAATGATGCTGTCAATGGTAAACTCATATGCCAACTTTAGGCATCCTTTGTACCCTCAAAATTGGGGAGTATGAAAATGATTGACCAAGGGTTTACATTTTCTCTGCACCATCTCTACAATTTTAGCAAAAAACTAAACTAGGATTATAAGCTGCAGATACAACATAAGAGCCCCTGTACACCTTTCCTTCACGGTCCATCAGTGCTACACCGGAGGGGCACCCATTATATGGGGCATGTGAATTGTTGACGAAGTTCATAAAGAGGAATTGCACAGCATGTACAGATTGATTAAGAGGAACACTCGAGAACTTGAGGTTATGTCCTAAAAATAAGCGACCGTTAGAGCCGAGACCGACGGCGCTGATGTGGTAGTCGGAGGTTGGAGGGTGGGCGAGGGATTAGGCAGGTTGTACCAAGGAGGGAAGGAGGTGGTGAACGGAAGGAAGGCCTAGTGACTGGGCCATTGATTCAGCACCGGTCGTTGAAATAACAAATTTAGGCTATCTATTTTGCAAGAAAAATGGTTGGAGTGATTTTGAGAAATGAAGATGAGAAAAAGAGAAAAAGAGAAAAAGTTATTAGTAATTATAATTATTTTCTTAACATAAATTAACTATCATTATTACTAATTATAATTATTTCTTAAAACAAATCAATTAACACATTTATAATAATAATAAAAAATATTATCAAATTTTATTATTATTATTTTTATTACTTTTTTTATTCTTTTAAATAAACCAAACGCCCCGTGAGATTTGATTCACCAACGGACAGCAATTTGTCCATTCTCTACCACGCAACGCGTGGGTTGACGTCGGCCGGATAAAAACCGATGTCACCTTTCGGCACTCATCTCAACCGTTCATTCATAACAAAACAAACGAAATACTTTCTCCATAAATCAGATTGAGTAGGAGCACGTGTACCTACTCCATTACCCTGCTCCTCCACATACACAATTTCTTTCCACGTGGAGAGTCATCACGGTACACGTGGCATTTCTCTTCATCCCGTTGTTACAATCAACGGTTTTAATTCACTCTATGATCAATCGTCAGCCTTCTCTTATAAAACCCTCCAAAAACCACCGCGTTTCTTCTCTCTCCGCTGACGGGAGGGGAGTCCTTGGACAGAATGTTACTTAGGAGCTCATCATCACCGATCCTAAATTCATGGTTACCAAATTCATCCGGCTCTTCACCTGAACCGGAGAGTCTTCCTCAGCTCACGAGGGCCCGGTCTGTTTCACTCACTGCATCGCTCAGCATTGAAGACAGCCCACGGAGAAGCCCCCCAAGCCGAACCGCTTATGACTCCGATCTTAAAGACCAGGCGGCTGGTTCTAAGAAGGAAAAGGTGAGAATTCTGCGACCCAAAACGCCAAAACCGGTGAAGGTCAATGAGGATAAAGAGGAGGAGATGGGGAGGCTGCTGTCGACCTCCGGTTTGGGAGAGGCTGTTTCGGTTGCTGAGGAGGGTTGTGCGGTGGTGGAGGAAAAAGAAAAGGTATTACAGACGCTGGTGGTAGGTGGAGGTAGCCTGGGAGGAAGTGGTGGGAAGGTTTGCGGAGGTGGTGGCCGTGGAGGAGATGGTTCTGGATTCGGATCGGGTTCTCACGATTCCAATAGTTGGCACGGGCATGATAGTACAGATGCCTACTATCAGAAAATGATCGAAGCCAATCCTGGAAATTCTTTATTACTCGCCAATTATGCCAAGTTCTTAAAAGAGGTAACTTTGTCCATATGCATTGATCCATCTTTGGTTCATGTATTCTTCCCGTGGCTCTATAAGAAAGTAATGATTCTGGGGTTTTTGGGGGTTAATTAGCAAATTACATACTGATAATTATTTCTGAATAGGTTAAGGGGGACTTGCCTAAAGCGGAGGAGTATTGTGGAAGAGCAATCTTGGCCAACACAAATGATGGAAATGTTCTGTCACTCTATGCTGATTTAATATGGCAAACACAAAGGGATGCTTCTCGTGCCCAAACTTACTTTGATCAAGCTGTTCAAACTGACCCTGATGATTGGTAAGACTTAACGTAAGCATTTCTTGTTTGCAAGTGTTAATATTTGCTGTCGTATGTGCTCCGTTTATTCATAGGTCTAGAATTAATATGATTCGTGTGAGGTCCAATGAGCCTTTTGTGAGAAGCCTTTGGTTCCCTCCTAGGTCTCTGGGTAATGCTAGCTGGCTTATCTTGCTATAAACCAAACAAATGTCATGTTTGGTTAGTGCATACCAAGAAGCTCTGTAAACCTATTTACTTTCATGTGGCTGAAGTTTTAGGAAATTTGAGCTGTATTTTTTTGTTTTTACAGTCTAATTGTCTGAAACTAACTAATGTCTATTTCGGGTGTAGTTACGTGTTGGCTTCATATGCTCGATTTTTGTGGGATGTTGAAGAAGAGGAGGAAGAAGACAAAGGATCATGCCAATGTGGAATTGACAGTAGTAGCCCAACAGCGACCTACATGGGAGGAGGTTCTTCGCACAGGCCTCCTCTTGCTGCAGCCTCTTGATCCAATTATCTTGCTATGGCTGTTGTCCCTCTAGTTGTAATATCTAAGAGCACCACGACACGTAAATTTAGTAATAATGCTTGCCATATTTTTAAGTTTTTGGTTCGTCCCCTTACCCTTGACACTGTAAGATCACTGTAGTGCTGTGAATAAGTAGTGATTTATTTCTACTTTATACGTTGGTATATTAGTGTTAATGATTAACCATTTGTTTGATGATTGTTTTATTTGAAGTGAGTGCGTTGTTATTTTCTTACATTTCTGAGGAATTATTGCAGAAACCTTGTATGATAATGACCACGACTGTGCTTGCATAAAATTGGCAAGTGTGATTTTTCTGACATGATCATGATGCCTATCTTTTCTGACAAAAGCGTCTGAAACTTGGAAGAATCACTTCATTGTATTTTGACATTTAGTCCTTGTAACTGTGATTGCCGCTGCTTGTGCACAGGCCAGAAGTTTGTGCCTGTTTGGACCTGCCTAGATTTTTTTTCTATCTAATTTGTTTCTTTTGGCTAATAATTGCATAAGGTCTTTATGCGTCTTGTCAACTTCTTGTTTGAGTTGTCATGTATGCAGTAGTCTTCGGGAAGACTTCGGGACTGTGCCTGCCTTTCTTTTTGGCATGGTTTATCACGATTGAAAGTTGTCTTCTATTTTGTCTCCTAATATCCATTGATGTGCATCTGTTCTATTATTTATGTTCCGAACAAGTTCCACTCTAGATATCTTTTTCCTGGAAATTGTTCTCGATTGTGGCTACTATTGAATAAAGGTTTTTGGTTACTTCTAATCAGTGAAATTGCCAGTATAGTTTGTTAACATGTTTTCAGTCCTTAAACTTTAAGTTCGGGAGATTTATACCACATATATGAAAAGTCTGGTAATTAGTCCCTGAATCCCACTCTCAAATTTGGAACTATAGTAGTCTTGAGAAATTTTACTACTCTTGTTCTGAATGCCTGCCTAGTGAGTAGTGAAAAGCATAACCGCGATGTACTTTTCCTTGTATTGCTGTTATTCAGTTCACATTTCAGGTTTTAATACAAAAAGTATCCTTCCATTACATTGTGCTATTCAAATGGTTGGTTTAGCCCTGTCAATTTTTTCAGAAAATTGTCTTTTTCTTGTTTCAGGTTCCATTAGCTAAATAGCGTTAGAGAGAGAGCATTTAGCTGGGCATTTTGGCAGGGAGGGGATGCATAATGCATGGCCCGAAGCATATATCATTCCAGGGAAGAGGAATCACGGTGGAACCGTGGAAGGAAGGAAAGAAAAGAAGAGCTTCACCACCAGCCCACTCATGCGCTGAATTGAAATTATATGGTTTTAGAATGTTCAGCAGCCCAATGGAGCTAGGCCCGGGAAAAGGAAACAAGATTTCCGTCACCATGACAAATTCATTGATTTTCTTAATCCATTAGGACGGGCTTGCAAAGGGATGATTTGATGTCCATGGACCTTCCTTCTTTCATTTACTCTCTGCGAATTTCTGCCCGCCATCCAAAGTCCAAATTTTGCAAAAAGCTTTCACATCCCGCCCACTCCACCCAAAAAAAAAAAGGAAGGAAAAAGTTACCACCGTAAGCTTTAAGCAGTTGACTTTGACTGTAACCCACGTGCTTCTCGGCGGCAAGTTTTGTCGTTCCCGCCAGCTCCTTCGGAATCCCGCCAACCACGCCTTAACTGCGTCACTGTTTACGTCTCAAAATATATATTTATATTTTTTAAGTATAAAATTATATCTTTGAGAGACGAGGGTATTTTTTTTAATCTTTTTAATTTTAATTTCATAAAAGTAAAGTGAGCTAGAAAATTTGAGAAATAAAAATATTTTATTTAATTTAATTTGTTCTTAATTAATAGTCATGATATGATATTTTAAATAGGGTATTTTTTTTATCTGGCAAATGTTTTATTACATTCGTAAATTTTGAAGAATAAGAATTAATTATGTGACATCTACATTGAATATTCAAATACTATGTATGTTATTAGTTTGATTGTTTATAAGAGCTATCGGTAATTCTTACACATAATTCATCTAATATAAAAATTGTAAAATAAAAAAATATCTTTTTTTGTTTTAAAAAAAGAATTTATTTTAATTTAATTATAATTTTTTATTAATTAACAGATATAACATATATTGAATGTATTAACAAAAATATATAATTTTATATTTTTATTTATAAAAAAAAATACAATTTTTGTACACCTTTTATTTAACATGAAAATAGTGAGATATCTAAGTCTAACGGCGTGAGTTTTGGGAATGACATCGTGACCCCAAAGCAAACACGTGAGAGAAACGACCGTCCACGTGCAACGCCTCCCATCTTCTTTTTTTTTGACACACGGAATTCAACCTCATCCCTCCATTCCATCCCAATCCAATCCACTTACTGAAACATTTCGGGCACGTTATCCGTAACACCCTCTCTCTCTCTCTCTCCCGGCACATCACATCCAGTGTCCCTATCTATCAGCTTCCCCATTCTCAACCCCCCACGCGTGTTCCACAAAGCCACCATCCGACGACGGATCCCACCCTCCACCTCCAACACTCTCCTCCTAGCGCGTCATCGAACTGCCAAGACCCACGAACTTGTCGGAAAAGATAAAATAACAGCCAGAAATATCACGAAATCCTAAAACAACTCCCGCTGCACCGACACGTTGGCACAGAGCCGGACCTTCTCGATGTTTTAGTAGATTTTTTTTGCGTTCGTCACCCAGAGAGAGAGAGAGAGAAATCAATTAAAAACATTAAAAGAATCATCGTGGAGACCACCATCGTGTAACTGACACGTGTCGAAGGCTTGGAAACGTTAAAGCCTTCCCCCAATACATCATCCTTTGCCCACATAACAAATATCTTTGGTACCAATCAAGGTCCGCTCATCACATCTTTCTTTCCGTGTTGTTTCTACTGAGATTTAGGAAAAAATTTGCAAACTTTGGCTTCAGTGTTCTTCAGTTGTACTGGGAAGTTTTTAAGGTTTTCTGCTTTGTACTCTTGGTTTTGTGTACTTGTCTTTGTTTTGGGTGAGTGATTCAGTGTGTTTGGATATGTTTCTGTAAATTGGGTTTGTGTTTGGTTGAAGCTTGCTTTAGTTTAAACATTTTTTTTCCTTTGCTTTAAAGCTATGTTTTCTAAGAGGTGTGCCTTGATTTGCAGCTGAAAGAATGGCTAGTGTTGTGAACATGGGGGAGGAGGTTGTTTCTGTGGAGCTGCCTGCCCCTGCTTCGTGGAAGAAATTGGTATATCATTTTATTTTTTTGGTTGTGTGTCTATGAAGGCTTTTTTTTTTTTTTTTTCTTTTATAAATTTTTATAAGCTGGTTGAGGGGGTTGACTTTGTGGGTTTTAATTGTAGTGGAAGATTTATTTCCGTTGTATTGTTTCTGCTCTTTTATGATGATTTTACTCTGCTATGCTAAAAATTATTTGCTTGAAGATTTCTCCTTGAGCTGGGAAAACTTTTTTAAAAAAAAATCTTTTTGGATTTTTGAGAATTGGTGCACACTGAATTATGCATTTTATTGAGTTTGTATGTGAAAACAGAAATGTTGTGTAAACTATGGAATTTTGAGATTTTTCTACTATCTGTAGCTTATTTCGTTAAAAATTGATGTTTATATCCAGGATTTAAAACCTGGGAGTGAGAAACCAACCAACCAACCAACTCTGCTTTCCCTCTTTATGCACAGTGTATGTTTTCTTTTGGATTCTGGAGGAGGGAAGGGGAAAGTCTGTTGAGGGGAATATTTTATGTTTGCTATCTGATCGAAAGGAAAGTATAAAGTAGTTGTGAAAGTTAATAAATTTTCCATTATAGGCTTGTGTTAATTATCTTGATGAGTTCATTCCTGCAAATCCCGCCTTTACTTTCCACCTGTTAGCTACTGAAGTGGAATGATTTGTGAGTCAAAATGTTAAGGATTTCTAGTTGGTTTGCATTTTACTTTAACTTTGTTATCTGTGTGCTATTTTCTTTAGTTGTTATGTGGATGTTTACATCTGCTCGAGTGGCAAAACTGCAGTTATGTAAGCTCAGTGGGTTTTGATCTTGCAAAATGATTGCTCATGAAATTTAATGTTGCACTGGCTTCTGCAACTTCGGATGCCCTTTTTTTCTTCTTGACCTTCTCTGACTCCACTAGCCATGTGTAGAGCAACCTTGAATTGCATCTCTTTCGTTAATCTGGATGATCGGGTCTATTATATATGCACTTTCTAGAGAGGTTCAGATTTAGGTCCTGTGCTGTGTTGAAATGATAGCACTATTATAAAGGTTTTGTGTCCACTGGACTTTAGTGGAGAGAAAGCTTCTGGCTTTCCTGGGTTCGATTTATAGTTGTGAGATGCGCTAGGGAAGGTAAAGTAGCTTTTGCCTGAACCCTGTTGAGCTTCATAAAGATAACATGTATTTGGATCTTGGATTTTGCAGAGTGCATGTGCATGTGTTTTTGAGTTTTTACTTTTTCTCTTTATATTTTTTGGGTGTTGGAGTTTAAGGCTTAGGGATGGTGAGAGTTTTCCAATTGAAGTCTGCTATAAGGGTCCCCATTCCTTCCCCTCGTCTCTCTCTTTCTATCTGAGTTGGTAGACCTTGGATTTCCTGCCTATATAATTGGGTGCCTGTTTTGCTGCTACAGGACTGGATTTCCTTTGATTATTTCTACAAAAGTATACTTCCTGTGACTTGCAATTGAACTCTTTGCTGGCAATGCTTTTCATGATAATCTGGATCTTAAGATACTAAACTGGCAATTTTAAATTACTCTAAACAAATCCTCATAAATGTTGGTTATAACTTGGGCTGTTCTGGTTTTATGACACGGTCTTCATTCTTGCCATGCAGTTTTTGCCAAAAAAAGCAGGAACCCCAAGGAAAAGTGAAATTGTATTTGTTGCCCCTACAGGGGAGGAAATTAATACTCGGAAACAGTTGGAGCAATACTTGAAGTCACATCCTGGAAGCCCATCTTTCTCAGAATTTGATTGGAGCACAGGCGAAACTCCAAGGAGATCAGCAAGGATAAGTGAGAAAGCCAAGGCTACGCCTCCATCTATTGAGAAGGAGAGGCCAAAGAAACGTGCTCGAAAATCAATGGACGCAAAGAAGGATAAGGAATCTGCTGGGGATGGAAATGAAGAAAAGAAAGAAGATGAGATGCAAGATGCCGGGGCGAATGAGAAGAAGGATGATGCAGGAGGTAAACATGGTGATACCATCAAGGTGACCCAGGGTACGGAGGAAGGTAAAGCACATGATGAGGATAGAAATGAGCCTGAGCGCAAAGGGAAAGTGAATGGTATGGAGAAGAATGGTTCTACAGCAGAGGCAGTGGCTAATCAGCCCTCTGAAAAAGCTGTTGGTGTTGAAGAAACTCCAATTACAGATGAAAAAGTTGAACAGAAGCTGGAATCTAAAGAGGTAGAGAAACCAGAGTGTGAAGCTGGAAAAGCCGCTAGTGCAGATGCTGCAGAGCAAGGAAATGATTCTGTTGCTGTAAATAATGTGGCAGAGAAACAGAGGATTGTTAGCGTGGTTCCTTCAGAAAGTGAAATGAAAGAAGCCCAAGAGATTGATGGCAAGCATAAGACGCAGGTCGAGAGAGAGAATAACATGAAGGGTGTGGTAATGGAAAATGGCAAGGTTGACCAAACGGGGCCACGGGAAACCCCTCAACGTCCATCTCCAGCTCCTATTACCTGCTGAATGTATTATCTTCATCTCCTTTAGGCAAACTATATTATCCTCTGCCTTAATTCTAACATTTTTGGACTATCATAATGTGGATGTTTATTAGTGCCAGATTGTAGCTTTTAGTTAGGAAATGACCTTCCTAGTGTTTTGTGGTGTAGTTTTTGTTCAATTTGTGGTGTACTTTTACTACGGAGTAAAGTAGTTAATGTATGGACATGTTGACTCGTTCCGTCGTTAGCTAGTTATGATTGAGTTGTCTTCCATGGTATTGGTCCTTGTATGATCCCATATAAATTACCAATTGTTCTGGATGTAGTGCAGTTTTTCACTTTGGTGCGTTTCGTTACGTAGCGTAGCGTGAGGCACGCAGAAATCATTTAAATGGAAGAGGATGAATAGTAAGCTTTGTATTAAGTATATAAATTGATCATCGATCGCCAACAACTAGTTGTATTAATACGGCATGAATCTTCATTTAGCCAAAAGCTGATAACCCCTGGAACATGATGTGTCCGCCCAGGCATCTAATCTGCGTCTGTTCCTAGTGCCATGCCCCCTATGTTGAGTTTTCACAACAGTAGGATTCTAAACTTAGGCAGAGCTGTAGATTCCCATCCTAAATTTGGCTGACTTTAAGGTAACTAAAACCCATTTGAGGGGGCTTAATATTATTTGATGGGGACATAGATATAGCAATTCCAAAAAGGTATAACTTTGCAATGGAGAAAAGTTGGACAACACTGGTGAAAAAAAGTTTGGAATCTATTCCAAGCCCACAGAACCAAACATTTCTATTCCCTCACGAACTGAATTTGATATTCATCCCTCCATCAAGGTTTAGAATCTTTCTCTATTTTACCTTGTTGGTCTTCCTCCATGGCGTATCAACTTAGGAAGCATTCCACCCCAAATACCACCACTGTGCCGTTTTCCGCCAAATATATCTGCATTAAATCAAGGTTACTATCATTTAAAAAATGGAATGGTGCTTCGCATTTCATCCTCCTTTCAAAGCAATGGGCTCATTATACTCCTTCGGCCTCTGCTTTCTTCTCCTCTTCAATGTTGTTCTCCTACCAAATGGTATGCTTTTCATCTCCCTTTTTTGCTTTATGTGGAATGGTGCAAATTGATCTCTTTAGACATCTTAAACTGCCTTTAAGTGGACATATATATTCTATCCATATCATGTGGTTTTGGTGCTCTCATGATCAGATAATAATCGAGTTTCTCCAAAAGAGATTGTGCTTAATGCAGCAGGAATTACATATCTCCAATGCAGAATTTGGGTTCTTTTTTTGGCATTATTATATGACCTGTTTATTGTGTGCTTGAACGCAGAAATGGAAAAGTATTTCTAATTTTCCTGCATTAGTAATTTCTTCAAACCTGCCATTTAAAAAGATCACTTTTTTTTTCTTTTCCTGTAGTATATTCAGTTGCCATTCTTTGGACGAAAAAACTATTAGAAATGCTGTTTTAATCACATCGTCCAGGCAAATCCATAGCCAGGACTGATGTCCTCAACTAACGCATTTCCCATGTTTATTTGGCTAGTACATGCTTTCACTGGTACATATGGGATAAATTACGGTAGGATAGCTGACAACCTCCCACCACCAGCAACCGTTGCAGTTCTTCTCAAAGCAGCAAAAATCAAGAATATCAGAATCTATGATGCCGATCATGAAGTTTTGAAGGCCTTTGACGGTTCTGGAATTGAGATAATTGTTGGACTCGGGAATGAGTTTTTGAGAGACATTAGCGTGTATCCAGATAAAGCTGTAGAATGGGTGAAGGAAAATGTGCAACCATTCCTACCGGGTACTAAAATTAAAGGAATTGCTGTTGGGAATGAGATTTTAGGGGGTGGTGATGTTGAACTCTGGGAAGTTCTTGTACCTGCAGTAAAAAATGTATACCGTGCCCTTGATCAGCTTCATCTGGCCGATAAAATTGAGGTCTCAAGCCCACATTCAGAGGGTGTCTTTGCCACTACATTCCCTCCATCTGCAGGTGCATTCAAGGAGAGTGTTCTTCCTTACATGAAACCACTCTTGGAATTCTTCTCACAAATTGGCACCCCTTTTTATATAAATGCCTACCCATTTCTGGCCTACATGAGTGACCCTTCACATATTGACGTCAACTATGCACTCTTTCAATCGAATCCAGGCATTTATGACGCCAAAACAAAGCTGCACTACGATAACATGTTTGAGGCTCAGGTTGATGCAGCTTATGCTGCTTTGGAAAAAGTTGGGTTCAGCAAGATGCCTGTCATAGTTTCTGAAACCGGTTGGGCTTCACGGGGAGATGAAAATGAAGCTGGAGCTACACTTAAAAACGCCCGGACGTACAACAAGAATTTGCGCAAGAAGCTAACAAAAAAGAAAGGGACGCCTTACCGACCAAAGATACCTGTGAGGGCTTATATTTTCGCCCTGTTCAACGAAAATCTCAAGCCTGGTCCAACCTCTGAGAGGAATTTTGGACTGTTCAAACCTGACGGCAGCATTTCTTATGATATTGGATTCAGAGGGCTAGCATCTTCATCAGCCCCATCCTCCATAAAAGTAAGTGAGTGTTAATTGAACTAATCAGTCATTTTCTTCAAAGTCTTCATTCAGTTGCATATTGCTGAAGTTCAGATATTGTGTGCTAAACATATTTTTCGAATTTCAACTTCAATTCTAGTCCAGAACAGAATACTAAATAAAGGGCTGAAGTTGTTTCTTGCAAGAATCTTCTGCCCATGAAGCCACTTCATTTTCCTTGAGTTCTAAACTGGTTAGATACTAAATTCTCCAATAATGCCTCATTTTCTGGTGCAGGGTTATCGATTTCGGAGCTCTCTTCCATTGATTCACATGGTTTATGCGGCATCCATCTTGTCCTTTCTAATCATGTAACTCCTCAAATGTCATGCCAAAGGGCATTTTCATGTTTTTTAATTCCACACACAAGCAGTTTGCCAAAAAGCACAACTTCTTCACCTTTGTACACATTGTATCAAATCCAATTCGATTCATTATTTGATTTCAGGATATTAAATTATTAATTACATTCCCTGATATTAAAGTACTTGTGCAACAGCATTGAAAATTGTTGTGAATCTTTTACCATCATCAATTACAACCTATGTCAAAATCGAACTTTCATGGAGGAATGGAATGGTTGTCATAAATGGTGAATATCCTTGCTTATAAAGTTATAATCACTTGAACAGAATGACGCACGTGATGACAGGTCTGTGACCTGGCATATAATGCAGAATAAAAAAGTCAGATTTATGCCAAAAAATTTGCCCCCCCCCCCCAATAAATAAAAAATTGAGGACAACTTAGTCAGAGCCCAATATTTGAAATATGAGGCGCATGATCGAACCTATATTCTTAGCCCAAAATTTCAACGCACGCACCGGACCAGTGGAAGTTTGGGTCGTCAGAGTAGTTTCCCTGGCACCTCACAATGTTTCTGGAGAAAGTTGAACAACAAAAATTTTGGCAGACTAACCATCAAACGATCCAACGTTAACCACACGAACATTTCATGGTCAAAGTCCAATGTTTACGAGTACGGATCAAACGTTGTCCACACTTTCAAAAGAGACCACCATCTCTAATTGGCTAAAAAGTTGAACACCCCCCCCCCCCCCCACCCCACCACACACACACATATAAGTGAGATGATTAGTCAATGTCGATGGAGTAGTTGAGCTGTTCAAATCCTCAACCTTATTTGATCCAAACCCATCCCATGTTTTACTCTGGGCCATTTCAGCGACAAACAAAGTTGCTTGCACATTCATTTGGCTAATGAGAAAAGCAAAGTATTGACTATTGAAATGGCGGCAGAATACAAATACAAGGGATCTCACCGTCAGCGAAATGTCAAAAATGGAAGATCGGGATGGAAAGAAAAGCTAAATGAGTAACGAGTCTGTGTGTTCGTTCCCTTCGAGGAGGCCTCACTCTCTTTCTTCAGAATCCTTTTCTAATTTCCAGAGACAGCAAACGTGTGCTGCAACCGACGCCATAGAAATGCATGTTCTTTTTAGTACAGTAATATACAAGTGTCAATGTGCCTTGGCGTTTTTCTTGCCTGCTGTCGCCAACAAAACAACGCCATTTTATTCGTTATATGTTGCGCAAAATGTGCAACTCACCTCACCCCGCCTCACGCGGTGAGGAATTGTTGAAATTCATGATAAATGCATTAATTTTAGTCTCCCATCCAAACTATGAAAATCCATGATAAATGCATTAATTTTACACCAATTTCACATAAATGTAAAGTGTTTAATAAATAATACAAATTTAAAATTTGGCTTAATTTTAAATTAGTAAAGACTAAAAGACTAACGGAAAGAAAAAAAAATCAAACAAAATTTATACTTTTAGTTCCTAATATTTTATCCAATATCACTTTTAGTCCATTATGTTTTAAATCTGACACCTTTAGTTTTAAATTTTTTATATTCTGACGCATTTGGTACAATTGATGCCTATTAAGATAGGAGATATTGTTGCATAAAACATTAAAGCTATTGGTTATACTTTTTACCAAATTTTTTATTTCACAAATTTAATTAGTTCTTTTTTTTTTTTGGTGGTCCAAAAGCTGTATATTTTTATGTTCAAATATTAAAGGTTTATGAGATAAATTAATTAAAAAAATGAGAGTTTGGAATGAAAAGCAAAAACAAAAGAAGGTAATTTTCAAAATTTGATAATGAGATTGATTAATAGCCACATGATACTTACGTAACAAATTTTGTTATTTCTTAATTTAATAACAATCAATTGTACCAAATGCGTCAAAATATGAAAGTTTGAAAACTAAATGTATCGGATTTAAAATATTGAGAACTAAAAGTAATATTGAATAAAATATTAGAGACTAAAAGTATAATTTTCTCAAAAATCAATTAGTTATCCGTCAAAATTTCATCTGTTAACTAATTAAAATTAGATGAGAATATATAACTCAAAAAACGTAGAACAAAAATTCGTTTATTTGCATTAAACTTTCAGAAGTTTCATTCAACACTTACTCAAACTATTATTCAACAGAAAATAAGAGTTTTAATTTCGATTTAGCGAAATCAAAATAATTAAAAAAGAAATATTCTTCTTTCGTAGCTCATAAGTGAGTGTTGTAAGTGAGTAGTCTTTCTAAAAGTGGGGAAGAACTAATTCATTAAGTACCAAATGTAGCTAGATTTATTAACTACCAAGCCAAAACTTGATAACACATGAATTGTCTAGATTGCATTTCGCAAATTTGGCTCTCGCTAACATTTGTTCCTGGTTTATAACATCATTGTATTTGAAAGTCTCCTCTCATCTCATATGGTGTAAACTGTAATGAAATAGTATTTATACATCACAATATAACAAAGGAAATGGCCGACATACTAGACATGCCCATTTTATACATCACAATACAACAAAGGAAACTAGAAAAGCCAAATTAACGTTAGAGTGAAAAATCAATTAATTAAGTTGCATCCTCGGCTATAGGTTCTACACCAACTCTGGAATTCTCATCAAAAACATCATCACTGCCAAATATTTGATCCAGCACAAGGACTAATCCCATGGCAAACGCCCCGTCAAATCCAGGGCTGAGTGAAAGAGAGAATACGTCCTTTCCAAGCACCACGTTAGTGGAAGCATCCACTTTGCGTCGAATCTCAGCCATTGGTGTCTTCTCCGCATTAAAAATTGTACAACATTTTTGGGCGTATGATCCTTCGATTTGGTATTCTTCTCCTGGATTGTTGTACATGTCCACCGTCAGTCCTGATCTTCCAATAATTGACGATCTACGCACGCTGAAGATTGGCTTTTGCCCTTCCACTCCTTCTCCTAAGAAACCTTCCCATCTTTGGTGAAGACTCGGCCTCTGCATCAATAACGTTAACAACAACATTACTTTTGACTCTACAAAAAGAGGGGAATGATTCCCATTCCGTACAATTTAAAGGACTCAATTCCAAAGTGAGCAACAGGGCAGCGTTGCGTATCGATTTGTTCATCAGAAACTGGGGAGATATTTAAATTTAAGTATAGAATTTCTTGAAACAGGGGCAGGTTGATGACCCAGTGAGTTACTCTGTCTCGATGTAACAGGCGAGAAGGAATACAGAAGGATCATATTCTCGAATTAACTTCATTAAATGCAAACTATAAGTATCTATGCAAATGAAGGAACTCACAAGTCATCATCAAATATTTATCCATTTACTACACTTCACTTGCCTAATTGACTCATCATGGCCTGAATATCAATGGTATGCATAAGATAAATATACCTTCCGGCGGAGGGTGAGGAGACACTTTCCACAGGCATCCATGAGGACCAATTCACTCTTTTCAGAATCTGGGACGTAAGAGTCGACTCGGAAAACAAGCTTGCCTTTGCAGTCGTAGACGGTGAAACCATCGCCGGGGAAAAAGAGGGACGTTTTGAGAACAGTGAGATGGGTCTCTTCCTCCCATAAGAACCCTTCTTCTACAACAGCGCATCCCTTCATTCTTCTTGTTTTAATAATTTTGTTTTGTTCGATTTGATTTTTATTTGACAGGGAGACACCAGGGGAGATATTTATACGCAGTGCCAAGTGCCAACCGACCCACGGAGAAAAGGAAATGAGGAGCGTAATATTTTTGCTCAAGTGGTAGTATATGGCGGGCAGGGCGGCAGGGCAGCACGATAATGCAATGAATAAGACGTGAGACAATAATTCGGAATAAAATTCTTTTAATATTTTTAAAAATAATAATTATTTATAATTACAATTAAAAAGTAACTAGAAAAATATAAAATTATATATTACTATTTTTTTTACTCATGCAAATAAAACATCATTTATTATTTTCTTATTTAAATTTTTTTATATAAATTAATTAATTAATTAAATCACTAAAACTTAATAAGTTTCATCATTTTGAAAAGTTAAATTCTATTTTAATATAATTTAAGATACACTATTAAATATAAAACTACAATTCTTAAAATATTAATTAAAGTTGTTTTTTTTGTTGATCTTTTAATGCGTTGTGGTGTTTCGAATTTTGGTATGAAATAGTTTTATATGAAATAATAACAAGTAATTATATATTAAGTATAATAATATGTTGTTATAATAATATCTTTTGGAATATTGAATTATTTTTTGAAAAAATGTGTGGATTCTACATTAAAATTTTGGATCTTTTTTGTTTGTGAAAACTGTTAATAAAATTTGGATTAAAAAATTACATAGTCAATTTAATTGAGCATAAATAAGAAAAACTTATACAACTGAAGTGGGAGTAAGAAAACAAAAATAAAAAAATGAAAACTATATCGAAGTTGCGGAAATCAAAATAGAAGGAAGGAATAACTACATTGAAAAATTATTAACTTTTTAGTCTAAATTTAGATCAATTGTCTTCAATCTATTTTTTAAAATAAAAGAGAAAAAAAAATTCGAGTATATTCAAAATATTCACAAGACCAAATGGAGGCTACAAGTAAAACGCAATTATAGTTTATTTTAATATTAAAAAACATAAGAAAATTTATTAAAAATTATAGTATAGTATTAGAATTCCTTTCTCAAACCAAAAGTTGATTTTATTAGCTAGACCTATTAAAGACTTTTGAACAATTAATATTCATAACAATCAAATTTATTGATTAATTTTGGAACTTAGAGTAAAATTTGATAAAATAATTAATACTTCCCTCTCACTAAAACGGGTTGGAATGAGTGTATGCTTAATTTACATAAATTAGGTGTTCTATTATTTCTAATACATTAGTCAAGTAGGTTAAGACATATTAAATACAATTTATACATATATCATAAATCTTTATTGAATATGACATTAAATATATCCATTTTGAATGTTATAAAATATATGTTGACTGTTACATTAAAAATTAGAAAATTAAAGATTTTTAAATAAATAGAATCCTAATAGAAAATTTTAAAAATATAACACTACTAGAAAAAATAATTGTGGAAAGTACCTAACAATTTCTTATTGACACGTTTGTTTTCGTATATTTGTTGCTAATAAAATTTCTGTTTGTCATTAATAAAGATCTTGGATGATAGTCCAAGAAAAAAAAATCTTAATAGATAAAAAACGTGTGCACTAAAAGTCATACCTATAATGTGAATTTTTTGTTATGTAAGTTTTTTGTTTCCTAACTTTTTAAATTTTGTACTTTGTTGGTTATATAATTATTGAAAATAAAAAATTAGAATCAAAAGTGAAATTGTTAAAATATATAAATAACAATTAAAATTAATTCTTAAAAGCTAAGTCAATTTAATTTTTGGAATGTATTAAAATATATATAACATGAAAAATCAAATCAAATATGATAATACCTAAAATGAAATCTAAAAAAGTAATTAATATTTTGTGACAATAAAGTATTGGAATCATAATAAGATTCTAAGTTAATAGCAATTACTCATTAAATTTCTCCATTTAATTAAGTAAACACAAAAAAAAGATAGTTACATCGAGGTTATACTCCAATATTTGAAACCGTATAATTTAATACACAATCTAGAAATCAAATTGTGATGTGAAAAAATTTGATTCTTGTAAGATAAGTGTATAGTTCAAAATAAAATCAAATTTTTACTAAAATGAGATATAAAACTCTATTAGAACTCTGATATTACAATCATTCATCTAATTTGGTTTTAATGAATTTTAAGATTTCCTAAGAGTTATAAAATTACTAAACTATTGAAAAACAATTTAAGTTACATTAATTATTGTAATTATAATAAAATCGACTGACTAACTTTTTGCTTTTATATAATAGAGACTAGTACTTTCGGCTAAAAAAATTTAGTTTCAAAATTGTTTAATGTAAAAAATAATTTAATTTAGTGTGAAATTCTGATATTACCCTTATTAATAATGATAATGCATAACTCAAATTAAAAAATAAGGATAAAAATATAAAATTATACATTTAATTATGCGTATTATACTTTTTTAGCACAAATGAAATATTTAATAATGTATTAAATATATTATATTTAACTATTAAAGAAAAAATTATATTTCATCTAGAGTGAATTCTTTTTTTTGGCAGGGAAAGAGTTCTTCGTAGTTAAAAAACAAAATTGCATGATACCAAATTCAAAATATTTACTATCTCCCAAAAAAAAAAAATCTGTTTTGAAAATTTATTTGCTCGAAAAAAATAGTTTATTTTTGTGTAAAATTTTTATATTTTCTTTACTAATAATAATATATAATTCAAATTAAAAAATAATGATAAAACTAAAAATTATAAGTATATTATATTTTATAATTTAATAAATATACTAAATAAAAAGTAAATTAGACCTATATAAATAGTTTCAAAATGTATTTTTATATTTTTCAAAACAATGATTGTGAAATAGAAAATGTATTAAAAATTTAAAAAATGTATTAAAAAAATATAAAAAAATGAGTTTTGGGAGGTAATCTATAGGCACTATAGCCCTTATTTTTTTAGTATCGAAAAGAATATTTTTTCATAATAAAGAAAGTAATAGTTGATAGTAGAAGAATCAGAGAATAGAGACACGCACAACCCCACATCCCAATCAAAGAGGGATGGATGGCCCTAAATTTGTGGGGGTGGCCGAGTTGGAGTTGGAGCCTGGAGGTGTGGGGAAAGGGGGAGGGACCATGTCCCCATAACAGGGCATTTGGATCCTACTCCTATCACCGCATGCGGAATCCAATTTAAGGGTGGTAATTTTGGGTTTGCAAGTTATAAATTATCTTTTAAATGAATTCAATTTATTTTTCGAGTTTATAAATTACTTTAAACGCTTAATTCGAACTTATTAATTTAGTATTTTAGTGTCGTGTCAATTTCATGTCAAGTTCGTGTAGTGTCGGTCATTGCCGCCCCTGATCCAACCCACCATACAAAATTACTGTGGGATCTATTTGACTTTTTTTTTTGGTTGCTATTTCTACTTTCACAAAAATGTACTACTCGAAAAAAAGGATGAGTAGCCACGTAACGACATAGCCTTGAAGCATTCATGATTTTTAATTTTTTTTTGGTTGGATAATTCATGAGAAAGGGAAAAATGATCATGAGAACATCTGAAAGTTGAATTTGTTGAAAAGATGGAAAACATACCAAGAGATGGAGCACGTAAACTTACATCCATTTTGCTTGGACTCCCTTTGACAAGAAATGAATATATTCGTCCCAAGAATGCAGGGATCAATCAAACATTTATGCTTTTTCCGGTTCTGGTTTGTTTGAAAATTTTTGTGTTAAAATACGTAAAAATTTGGTAGGAAATTTTAGTTAAAAAAAAAAAGAAGATAGTTTGTAAAGAAAATAAAAAGTGTGTAGGAAGAGAAATTTTTTTAATTTTGAAATGAGATAAAAAATTATTTGAATATTTTATTTCTTTTGTAAGGAAATTTAACTTTTTGCAAATCTACCTTAAACAAATAGAGCCTATTAAACCACTAGACCTAAGTAGTGTATAACACAAATTTAGAATTTTTAAGTCAGCGGCAGGGTTTGATTCTGGACCAACCCCAACTCAAGCCTTATGGCATTGGTTAGTAGCCAACTTGGCTTAGGTTAACAGAGCCTATTTCATCATTAAATAAGAATCTTGGACAAAATGTTTTCTGACAATCTATGTGCGGGATAAAAATTATAATTGTTATGCAAAAGCATGGGCAGGGCACAATTATCCCACAACATAAGAGCCAGTGGATGCGTTTTTTTCTTTCTGGGTTCTACTTTCTTTAATTAATTTCGTATAGTTTTGTATTGGATATCTTAGACAATGATTTTGTCTGAAAAGCACATAGGTGTGAAATGAGAAAAATATTCTATACATATAATGCATTACGTAAGTTTATGTTGCCAAATATAATTTGTGGGAACACTTTATAGTTCAACGGGACAGTTTATTTATATAATAAAGAAAAAAATAAAATTATTTGATTAATTTATTATAATATGAATAAGAATATAGTAGATGCATATAATAATATTTTTTTGTGGATGCATATAAAATAAGAAATGATAAAGAAACCCTTAGAATCAGTGCAAAAGAGAAGGAAGATTTGATTCTCAAAATCACAAAGATCGCAAAGATGCCACTGCCGATCATTCTACATTGGAATTTCTTTAAGCCTTTACATATGTAAACTTCTCATTCCGTTAGTTTGTTTGTACGTATAAAACGTCCTGCATTTCTGTTGGAACGAGCTTTTCAGGGACGGAAAGTGATCTTTTACTAAGTTCGAAATTGACAGTTTCCTTCTTAACACGGGTGGGAATATGGGATGGAATGGGATAGGATATATTATCACGAAAGAAATGGGGGAGAATGCAGGCTGCACTGCATGTCACAAAAAGGGAATCCATTAAACCACAGTGGCACCCTTGGCCTCACCACCTACGTAACATAGATGCTTCCAGGATTTATTCTTTGCTGGACAACTTGAAGTTAAATTCATTTGTTAAACGCAACCTCTGAAAACTTCTGGCGCATAAAGAGGAAGTATTCAACTCTCCAAATCCACTCTTGATCATGGATGGGTTCACTGATCTGTATTGCTTCCCTTATTGTTCTGGAAAAGTATTTAGTGCCCATTTCGTGTAACTCTCTATCAACTTTTCTCAGTTGAGTGACACCTATTTTTTTGGTGCTCGTTTGGTGGTAAGACTTGCTTTGACCACTCCATTTTTATGATAAACAAAAAAAGAGTGTCTTGTATTACGTATTTGGCTAATATTTTAAATGTTTGTGTCTTTATTAATGTTCCTAGGACTTGTGTGGAAGGAGCACATGATCTAGCTTGTAAAATTCATATGGCCCTTAGTATTTTTGATCAATGATATGTTTATCCTTTTAAGTCACAAAAAGAGTTGGTGGATGAATATCTTGTTATTTGTCTGACATATATGGAATGATCATCAAACTCCATTATTATCAGATGCTCAGTCACCAACCATGCATTTGCATGGCTTGATAAGTACGAATCTACATGTAAAGCACGGCAGCAGAATTTTTTAACAGTAAAACTCTGAACTTCTAATGTTTTTAAATGGTCAAAATCACTTCCAACAACGTTTTTTTATGATTGGATCGACAAAAACCACCGTCACTTTACTTTTTTTAAGTATTCCTTTTTGTATTACGCGTCGAACTTAAAGGGGTGTCCAACCCAATCTTCGGTTGCAGCCGACTCTTCTCCACTTAGTAGTTCGGTTGTTGAACTCGATGGGTACTCATGAACATGTTGGCGGTCCAATGGCCCAAACAAAAGTTAGATACTTTTGAGGTGTTTATAGACGATGTTTCAAAATGAGTTTTTGTAATTTTTGAAATGATAATTATAAAATAAAATATGTATTAAAAATTTAAAAAGTATTTTATAAAATATTTTAAAATATTGTCTAAATATGTCTTATATATATTTTTTTAATATAATGATTGTAAGATAAATAATATATTAAAAAATATAAAAATATATGTTAAAAACGTAATTTATACCCAACTAAATCAATTTTCAATTTTTAAAGGAATTCAATGGGTGGATGTCAATTCTTACTTTATTAATTAAAGTCAATTACTTAATTCGTGTGACCCATCAAATGAAGATTGGATAAAAGGAGAATGGCCCGTAGGCAAGATAAAGTTATGATGATTTTGCGTCACGTGTTTCAAAATTTTCTTATGGAAACAATAAAGTAGTAAAGCTAACAGCCAAACAAGAACGCATAATATTTCCCTTCAGATTGAGAGTTTAGTGATGGAGTAGACGAAGGAAGACCACAGAATGAGAGTTAGGGGATGGAGCAGACACATCAATCATGGATATTCCTCATAGGCATTTCTAAGACATTCAACCCACATCTTTTATGGAATTCACACCTCTTTTTCTTATTAGTGTTTCATTTCTTTTGTTTTTAGGAGAAAATTCCTCTTGCGAAGGTGAAACTCCCTCATATTTGTCTGAGAGTTTTTTAACAAGTGGGATCTGAAATCGAGGATGTCTGCAAGCGAAAAGAAAGAAAGAACCAACATGCGAAAACTCCAGGACAAACCGCCAGACAATGCTTCATTTCTTGAGTTATTATTGTTCTGTTATTGGGCTGTTTTGCTTTTCTATGCAGCCACATCCATCAATTGACCAAAACTAAAGGATTTTGAATGGTTGAGTCAATCTTAATCAGGTAGAGATGGAGTGCCAAACAAACAAAGGCGTGTTTATAGAGATAAAAGGGAAGTAATTCACATAAACATAGTATGTCTCGCTTAAACTGCTTTACTGGTAAATTTTTTTTTTCACTTATATTGTGGTGAAGGAGTAAACTTTAGGAGTATTTCTAATTAATTAAATTGTATCAATTATTTTCTAAATCATTATGCAACACGTTTTGCACTACTTGTGGGTCTTGACCCAATGCATTGATCAATCTTCGATGTAATATATACCTTATAATATGGACTTCATGGCTTAGGTGTTGAAAACACACTCAAAGCCCCGCCGTCCCAATATAAGGGAAGGTAAATGTGAAAGGGAAGAAGAACAATTCCCTTTCTTTCTTTTTTAACTGAATTAAACTGGGTAATAAATTTCCAAAATTATGGGAAAAAGTAATACGAAGTCCATTTCATTGTTAAGTAAGATGTAGATATTTAATTAGCTTCATAAACGAATAGCCATCCCTTTTGTTGTTACCCACACATTTCCAGTATATGTATGGGCTAGGTGCAAGCCCAAAAGCAAATCAAGCCATCAACGCCCAAATCAATGCTGATAGAGGGTGTGGAGCCAGATCTTCAGCTAATTTCAACAGATATCATATGGAGGCGAAAATTTTTGCATGCAGCTCCTATACCCCTTTGAATTCTACGTTTGAAATTGCAATCGAATTGATCCATTAAAAAACTCGATTTGATACATTTGTTATATATTCATAAGTACTATATTGAATTTGAATCAAATTTCGGATTAATGTATATTATTTGTTTTTATTTTAGTTATCTTATTCTAGGAATTTTTAAAATTCAGAAATTTATGAGCCGTTTGTTTCAAGGGGTTGGGATGGGTTTGAATTGATTTTGGCAAAGATTGGGTGTTTGTTTTGGAGGGATGGGTTTAGAGTGGCTTTTTTCAAAACCCAACCCCCCTTCTCCTTTTTTCAAAACCCAACAACGTGGGTTTTGTTATTTTACTTTTTTTTTTTTTAAAAACAAATTTCACTAATTTATAGAAAATATTTACTTTGACTATTTTTTGAATAAGATATAATTTGTTAAATATCATATAATGTAAAATACTATTTTTATTATAATTTTAATATAAAATCTATTCCATTCCATTACAAAATAATACCAAACAACATAATTATTATCATTCCATTCTATTCTAAACTTTTCCATTCCACAAATTCATTCCATTTCTAAATCCACCATTTATACCAAACGCCCCTTAGTCTTGGTTGGTAGGGAAGAGTCAAGAGAACTGAAGACCTGTTAGATTGTGGCAAACAGAACAAGAGGTTCATATTAATGAGAGAATATCTTGAGCTGACCATTTTTCCCTGATAGATGGATTCCAAAGATGATTGATTGATATGCTCCATTAATGCACACATGCACACATTTTGATGTAGATTGAAGACGATCCAAATTCATCATACTAATAAAGTAGTTTGGTTGGGGCCTTGGGTAAAGGGGGAGTAATTTGCTATTCTCTCACTCCACTTTTGAAGTTCTGAAAACATTGTAGTACAACAAAAGAAGCGCAGCTTCATAAAGAGGCAGCAGTAAATGATACTACATTAAAGCTGAATCGTTTTAGACACTGATATCAGATACAGCAGAACTCCATGCAAGTACGACGCAAAATTTTCTACCCCAAAAAATTACACTACAAACAAGATCATTCAAAAAAGCAACAGGTCCCCTCTCTACATTAAATGCCAGGTGACTTTGTACTACCGCTACTACCGCTAATAATAATATGATTCATTTGACCGATCACTGATCAGGCATTCAGTGGTAGTCGCCTTTTTCTTCTGTTCCATTTTCCAACGTTAAAATAGCTGTTGTTAACTCGATTCAGTGCGGCATTGGATACCTGACTCCAGCTGCCAGCATTCTCTGTTGTTCTATCTGGATCACGAATCATCATTATCAATTTTAGTTTTGCTAACTTCGCCCCGACAGAAAATCAGAATAATGGTATTGTACGTGTTCAATTAATCAAGAAATCTGCACGTACTACACCTGGAACAGTTCGTGGAGTTTGTTCTTGAGATAACAGTACTCGTGTTCCAACACCTCTAATGCTCTCAAACATCTGATGAAAAATCCATGTAAACCACTGTTAGCACTGTATCCTTTTTCTTTATTTTAATGAAAAAGAAGAAACCTTTACGCATGCACACATTGAAAACAAAAAAGAAAACACACAGAATTAAATGTAATATTAAAACATTCTTATGTTCCTTAGGACTCCCAAAAAAAGGCGAAATTGGCAAGCATATGAGCAGCTGGCACGTGAAGGAAAAGTTGTGCGGAATTCTGAAAAATATTGCAGGGTCAGGTTAATTTAAGCGAAAACATATGAAAGCTCCCTTTTTTTGTGCAGATCATTTTGCAGGTCAGGCGGTGAGATGTGAAGGAGGCACAAATGCAGAGAAAGAAAGAGATCAAATGGAAGGAAACACGAACAATTAAACTTACCCAGCTCTGTTATTCTGCTCAGAAGCAGCGCGAAAGGCGACGCATACATTTCTGACTCGTTTAGCACCAATGCTTGAGCTGCTTCCCATAAATTGATTTAAATGGATCCCCATTTTCTTGTAGTCCGAGAACTCCTTATCCAGCCTGCAGGTTGTTTAATACTCAAAATTACTAAGTACCATTACAACCCATATCAGTAGTTCTACTTTTTAATCATTTCAATGGCCTCCAATTTTATTTTTTTCCTCTAAAAAAAAAGTTCTTTTTATTAATTTCCTAACTTAATGGGCAAAACCCACGTAGAAAAATCTGTTCTTTTCGTTTTATTTTCACTATTTGATCTAGTTGTATCATATATGCAAGAAAGGAAATAGTAGCACATTGATAGTAATGATACATACAACAATCCTCGGAGATTCCCTAAGAGCTTCTCGGACTCGTGAAAATAAATGTTAACCACTTCGGATACAAAGTTGGGTGATGACTCATCCTGGAGTTGCTGCAGCTGCAAGAACTGCTCATCCAGTACTCCCTGCATGCCAAATTCACATGTATTATTATTAACTATTCTAGCTAGCTAAAACTATAATGAAATTCATATATAGGATGCAACGACAAACACCGGAAGCCATCGAACCTGGTGGAAGAGTAACGCGAGCAGGCGGTTCATGTCGAGTCGTAACCGCTCCGCGCTCAAAACGAGCATCCACAATGGCACACCCGTTTTGACTGATTTAGTTATAACTTAGTCAGACCAACAAACAAATTTACCAAAGAAACGTAAGAAAATATGTATATACTCTCAAAGAACAAGGCAATGGTGTTGATCGATCTTGGTTTTCCTAGAGAAGGATGGAGCAAATTTTGATGGGTATTTTGTTCTTCTTGGTTGTGTTTTTTGGATTATTATTTAGTACTATATGTACCTGGGACTGGGAGGGGAAGGAAGGTTTAAGAGTTTTTAAGGTTAAGGGTTTAGTATGGGACATGGGAGAACTGGTGAAGGAGAATGAACCAAATTTAAAGGAAGCTTGGGGGGAGTTGTGGTGCCCCACTTTTCCTTGATGTATTTGAAGATATGACAAACTGAACGGACACGTGTCATCATGGAGCGTGTTCACACGCTCTAATTTTCATCCTTTCGAATTCGATCATTGGAAAGTTTCATCATTTGTTTTATTTTCTGGATTGCAATGCATTGCACAAGTGCTTAAATTCTATCATTAATCCACATCAACAACTAGAGATATGTAATACATTCTTGTTAAGTAAACTCCCATTTGTGTTCTTTTAGCACAAAAGTTGAGAATGGTTTGCTAGCTCATCAATTGCTAAATCTTGTATCCCATATACCAAGTTTGATGGATTGGCATTGACTATGCTAGTTTGAGCACTGCCGTGTTTGAGTCCTTTGTAGGGTTGTAACACTAGATCTCAGACAATTAGGGAAGCAGCGAAACTCGTTCAAATCCCAAAATCCTCATCCATTTCCATTCTTATCAAATTCTTTATCTGCAATGACTTTTAGCTCAAGTGTCACACATTTTACCATAAGGGGTAGTCACCAGGGCGATACGATTGAGGTTTGATCAAAACCAGTAAAATTCTCATTGCATAAAGCAGCATTGATAAGCAGATGCACATGTAGAAATGCCAGTGTTAGGTGTATGACTAATCACGCTACTTTTCTTTTTATGGTACACAGGACTGATACAGGTGAACCCCAGTGCTGTAACATGTTCGTGCCAATTGACACATTTAGGAGAAGGATTGGCTCATAATTAAAATATGTATAGAACGTTGTCGATCGAGGTGAAAGTGAGCTGTATATGTAGACTAAACATGCATACTGCTGGTTTGATGGAGGCACAGAATTAAGGTATGCTCAAGCTACAAGATTAATGGTTCATGCTAGTCCAGTTAATCCAAATTTGGGTGGCAATTGGTGGTGGTGATGGTGGTGAGTCTGGTGACCCTTGTGTAGCCCCCTGTACCCAAAGGTCGCCTCCCGCATGCTGTCTACTTTTGCCTGTCAAAGTGCGGCGTGTGCACAATCCCTCTCCCCTTCCTTCCCGACAACTCCCTGCACTTCATAGTCAAATTGTCACCTCTCTTCCTTTACATTAAAAAACAGCCCCAAATGTCTTTCCTACGTGCTGCCAAAATAACACTACACTCTCACTTTTCTTTCACTTTTTCCTCTGACTCTTCCTTTCATTTTCCTTTTTTGTTTTTTTTTTCTTCACTCCTACTCTTAGTCTGAGTAAAGAAACAGCTCCATTTGAGGAAGACCATGCTCCCTCGTTGGCTAGGCCTTGAAGTCTGTGCAATGGTTGAGCACCCGGTAAACAAGCCCTCTCATCAAGTCTCAGAGTTTTCACAGATGATGTTTCTTCAACATTTTGTTAAAAGGGCACCAGCTGCTTTTGGTGTTTAAAATGCATGAGAGGTGGGAATCAATGCATATTTGCATAGGACTGCAAAAGGGTAGATAAAATGATGAGACTTTCCAACGGGGGTTGAAAATGGGAGCATTGGGCACCGTCCATTGTGATTGTGAGGTTCCAAGCACCAAGAAGTAATAAAACACGTCATAATTAAGTCCATGATCATCATCCAAAATGAATGGAGCATTTTGTTTAAAAGTATGAATTCATTTGATTAATTTGATTATTGCTATACTTTCATCAACAATATAACTATATGCATCAAATGAATTTCTTAGTGGTGTACTAAATCCCTTTTCATTAGTGAAGTTAAAAGGTTGATATAAAATGCCATATTGGTAATTGGCCTAATTCAAAAGCACAAGGAAAACAAAAAAAATTAGGCTCTAATTCATGATGGGTTGGCCAATTTGTGGTTAAATTAGTAAGAAGTGTGTGAAAAAAAAAATTTATAGTAGGGAATGGGAGTAACATTTGTTTAGTTGAGATGGAGAATTACTGGCATTAAAGTAACATTTATTTAAAGTAACCTCGAGTTACTCGCAACCAAAGCATGCTTCGTATTGACGTAAGCAGAGCTGTAACTCCTGAATTAAGTTAGGAATTTTATTAATATTTCCCCATGCTTATGCACATATTATTTGTTAATTTTGATGTGTACTAAATTACAACAAATGTTATGCCCTTTGCGCTCGACAACTTTCAGGCCACTGATTGATTGTCGTTTTGGCATACCACGGAATAAGAAAAAAATGATTCATCCTTTATCTGGAATCAATCTTGTGTTCAAACCAGAAACCAAATAATGATGATCGAATAAATTTATATATATATTTTTATCAAACAAAAATTACAAAGATAAAATTTTGTAAAAATTTCAAATTCATAATAGATCAACGCTGAAGAAGTTTAACTTTTGTCAGTATTATTTTTAAAAAATATAAAAATACATTTTAAAATATAATTCATATATACCCAAAACATCCACGTGTGTGATGGTATTACCCAATTCCAAACTACTAAACTCATTGTTCATTCTTATACCTTTGGATTTATGTCACTAATGGTAAAAACAAAGATTGGAGTGGAGTGTACTGTTAATTGGAGAGATGGTTAGTATTGATTGAAACTGGAGTAACTAAGCATACATTAAAATGCAAGCCAGGCAAAGAAAGAAGCAAAACCATTTTTGAAGGCAAACCATGCACAGCACTCATGGCAAAAAGTGATGCATCAATTCATTCTGGGATGATTAAACAATAAGCATCTAGTAATAGAGAATAGCCAATCATTATTTATTTGTGCTCCCGTGCTGCATACTTCGTCGCCGTGGGCATTATCCATACCACCAAAATTCCTTGTAAAAAAATTGATGTCTTTTTGAGGTTGTGGGGGGTGTTTTTGAGCATTGAAATTCCAAATGTTGGGGAATGCATGCTGTTGCTCTCTCACTTTTTGTTCGACTCTGAATCATATGTCAACTAATCAATAATCTAGGACTATTAGTTACTATACTTTCTTTGTTACTATGTAGGATGAAGTGCCATTATAGTTTAATCACAGTGGGAGTGAAATTGAGACAATTGACTCATTGCTCGAGACCACCATACGTGTAGTGTAATTATTTAGCTATCAATATTCTATTTCTTCGTGCTCATTTCATTTTAAAAAATAAAATAAAATTTGTCTCCAATTATGTTGCTTATGTTGCAGCTGAACTAATGCCGAATCAAATGATTAAGCACGAAGGAGGAGGTCACGTTTTTTACAATCATCATAATTCTTATATATTTTCCTCCGTCTCCAACCAAAAAAAAAATCACTTTCTAAAAAAATTCTGATTTCGAAATGAAATTTATATAATATCTTTATTAATAATATTTACGAATTGTTCGTGATTAAAAAAATAACTATAAAAATATAAAATTTAGTATTTAATAATGTATTCATTATATTTTTTAATAACTTTTTTTTTAAAAGATGGGGTTGCATATATTTTTTTCTAAGTTTACCCCTATTGTCGCATTTTGCATCCTAAAAATAAGAAAACGAAGAGCAAAAAGGCTTGTATCCGCGTTTTCATATTTTTTGTATATAATGATTGTAAAATAAAAATATACTGAAAACAAAAAAAAATGTGTACTTATATGAGGCCACAACCTTTCTCAATCTTCATGATTTTTCAGAGCCCAGTGGGCTATTTGTTTGTTTCTTTCTTGGATATGGATGTAAAGCATAACTGAAGCCTATTGTTACGGGCATCAAATTCAAATGCATTTGGACTAAAACTTAGAGTGGCTGAAGTAGGGTAGAATTAGCTATTTGCATCGATGAACATTGGGCTTTTCCATGGCCCATAAGAAAAATAATATTATGCTAGAAAATAAATAAAAAATATATATATTTGACACCTCTTTACACCAAATTTATTTTTGAGAGAAAAAAAGGGGAAAAGGAAAACCAAATAATGCATGACTTCAAGGATTTAAATGGCTTGCTCATGCATTTTGTTAAGATGGCTGTTCTTTGTAAAATTTTTAATGAAGATTTATATGGTTTATTCCTACTAATTTATTCGGTGCTTAATGTAAAATTCAACCATTTACAACTGAAAGTCCAAAGGAAAATGTAGGTTGGAGGAGAAATTTTGCCGTTCAAACACTCAAAAAAAATAATAAAAAATAAAAAAATGAAGAAGATGATTCTGTTTGTGGGAAGTCACCAAAGTTTATACCCATGTTTGTTGCCAAACCAAAGACAAGACCTCATATATGGATGTCTCAACTACTCACATTTCAATTTTTACATGCACAATTAACCTCCATATCCGCTGAGTCAATAAGGATGACTGAATTCATATCTCACAATTTTGATCTGTTATTGCATTTACGATTTCTTTCGTAATTAAGATACAACATAAGGGAAAGCAATTAATTTATTTTTAGACTAAGTCATGTATAAGTTTCAATTGAAATGAAAAGACTAACGTTATAGTTAAAATAAATAAATAAAGATGGCTGAATTCAGTTGTTGAAAGCCAATTTTTGCTTCTGGGCTTGGGTGGGTAGCTTCACATCAGTGGCTAATCCAATAGCTTGGAGTAACCTCACCACATACCAAGTCATATCAATTTGCCACCACTCTAGTCCATGTCTTGCTGAATATTCAAATGCATGGTGATTGTTATGCCAGCCCTCTCCAAATGCAAGCAATGCCACCCACCTAAGAAGGTCCAATTTCAGATTTATCAGGGAAAACGATAACATTATGGTCACTTGAATTAGATGAAAAAATGGGAAGTATGGATAAAGCATACCAGTTATTTCGGGAAAGATCACCAGTGTTCCAAGCCTGTTTACCCCATACATGGCAAGCTGAATTTACAAGCCAAGTGATGTGGTACACCCACACGATTCTCACACCCTACATTCCCCAAAATTGCAGCGATTAGTTACTGTTATAACTTGCCTTCTGTTCCTTAGTTTTTCTGAAAATTGAAATGAGAGCGCAGGTTTTGACACATTTGAGTCCATCGAAACGTTATATGAATAGAGAGGTAAACTCAAGAACCACAAGTTTCAAATTCTCCAATGCAGAATTATACTATCTCTATTGCACTTTTCCCTTTTCCCCTTTCCCAATCATTTGTCTGCATGCAGTAAGGAGAGTTTTTTTTTTTTTTTAACCAGTTACATAATGCAGCGGTGACCTCAAAATTTGTTCATAATTGAACCACACAAATGCCTTTCATGCGATCAGAGCATCAAGGATAAAATGTTTTGATCCACGCATCCTCATCATGGCCCAGTTCTTAGAGTTCGACAAAAATATCACCCCATTCTCCTCACCATGTTATTGGGACCCTTCGCCAAGGACGGTCTAAATCGTGGTCCCCTGTGTTACTCTACGCAGAAAGACTAGGCAGAAAGCAGTTGGTTACGTTTTGTATGTACTTAACATGTTGTATCACTATCCATGCAGATTGCAGGGAATTCAATGGTACCAAGAAACACAGAACTGCTCTTTAGCAAATTACTATACTTATTTTACACTTACCATCCCCCAAACAAGATAAGGAAATCCACCAATTGCATATAAGAGAGCTGCAAGTGCCATTGGATGCACAATGTAAGTGTTCTGAAGAAATTTATAGTACGGCTGCTTCTCTATATCAACAACATTATTGGCCTTTCCGCACTAACAACAAAAGCAAAAACATCAACAACGAAATCCCAATTGGAATAAAGAGAAAGTGAAAGAAATGAAAAAAACAACCAAAATTACCCGCGCTATAATACCGTTATGATCGAAGAGCCAACTCATGTGACTAAACCAAAACCCTTCTGTGGGACTATGTGGATCTTTTTCAGAATCACAAAATTGATGGTGGTATCTATGGATACTCACCCAATCAATTGGATTTCCCTGCAATTATGACCAAACACATCAAAATTCAATCCTTACCAATAAAAAGATTGGAACTTTACCCATGATGTACTAATAAAGTAACCATTTTTATGGCGCTCACCTGAAGTGCTTGAACACCACAATAGGCAAAGAAGTATTCCAGCCATTTAGGCAGCTTGAAACTCCTATGGGAAAGGTTTCTATGGAAAGAAAGAGTGATGCCCAAAAGGCCAGTTATTATATACAATGCAACAGCAATCCAAATGGCACCCCAATTGAATGTAAATGGAGCAAAAAGACATAACAAATGCATAGCCGCCACCACCCCAGCTGTGCCAATATCCATGGAATTCCACTTTCTACCCCAAAGGACATTTCTTCTCCTCTTCACCACCACATCAGATAAGAAAATCCTCCCGATTCTTGAATTCTCTTCAGATTCTAGCACGTGTTTTAACGCTGCATTCACAATTGGGAGTATAACTCTTCTGCCGTTGGCTTTGAGCACATTAAGATTGGAACTTTGGAGTACGTTTCTGGCAGAATCATGATAATTGGGTGTACCTTTGATGAAGATGGTTTGTAGTGGCTTGTGAATTGAGCGATTGAGAGGTAAATAACGAAAGAGCTCAGCTTTGGGTGAAGGGGCTAAAGATGCCATTTTCTTTTTGTTTGGGCTTCAGTTTGTTGGCTATGGCTTCTTGAGCTCTTGGCCCTTATTATATTATATGGTGCGATGTTACGATGTCAATTCTGACTTCGAAGAATTCGTGGAGGGGTCACTGGTCACGGGAGATTTTCTATGGTCAAACTCTAGAGGGAAAGAGAGCCAACTTGGAAGGGAAGGTGATAACTAGGTGGGGCTACAAAGGATTTCGTAGCGTGAAAGCCAGGGATAGTGAGACGCCGTTATGATGTATTTAGAAGATAATGTCTTGAAGATTTTTTGGTGAGTTCACGCCAAGTTTGCCAGTTTTGGGTTTTTGTCAGTTTGTTGGTGAAGATATTTGGCCAAAGCAGCGTGTTGTGTGTGGTTCCACTTTAAAGAACGCTATATCCCCTCAATTTTATCAAAAGCTTACTTGACTACTCATATTATCTGGAGCTTAGTTTGCAATATGGCATTGGCGGCTGCAGGCACAGCAGCAACAACCAATGCTACAATCTTTGCTTCTTCCCAGCAAATTTTGTCAGCAACTTGTTCTGCTTCAAGTAGTAATGCCAATGTCTCTGTTGCCAGCACATGTGGTGAGCTATTTCAATCTTGTGCTCCTTTGTTCTGCCTTTTCAATTGTAGCTTGATTCTTTTTCTTTGCATTTTAGAAACATGTCATTAGCAATGCAGGATGTTCTCTATATATATTAATTGAAGCAAATCCAAGAGATCTTTCCTTGGAATAGAGTGTTCTGAATCGCTTTCCCTCCTTGGCATTTGGACTAGTGAATATACATAACAATCCCCTGCTGATGTTTATGTTTCATATTGCATCCAAAATGCACTTGATCAACTCTGTGCATTCATTTTAGTGGTTAATCAAAAGCCTTCGAAGGGAAGGCTATGTTTATACTATCCTAAGGGTGTTATCACTAGATTAAACCTCCTAGTCATATCTGGATATGATACTTATTTCTGATTGGGCTTCAGATTTTATGATTCAGTAGTACTTGATTCTGCTAAAAAATAGGGTAGAATTAAATTCTATTTAGATCTTTAGGGATGGAATTTCAAGTCCTTTAATTCAATTGCAGCTTCAAACTTTATGGGAGCTTCCCTGCGAAAATGTCATCCAGTCAAGAGGAAGATCGTTAGAATTTCTGGAACTGTTAAAGCTGCTGTATCTGTTGCAGCAAGTCCTGCAGAAGAAATTCAAGAGTGAGTTGCTTGACTTAGAAATACTTTTTC
The DNA here is from genome assembly GCA_020080225.1 of Gynochthodes officinalis. Taxonomy (NCBI): domain Eukaryota; kingdom Viridiplantae; phylum Streptophyta; class Magnoliopsida; order Gentianales; family Rubiaceae; genus Gynochthodes; species Gynochthodes officinalis. Next base: position 10,511,768 of record CM034625.1, on the reverse strand, counting down.
TCCTTTGACTCTATAAGAAATCAAATTTTCTTTTGAGTGTGAAGTTCATATCAAGCATACATCAATGTGATCCCTGAAGTTTATAATCTTGTAGTTGTGGAAATTCACCTAGCAGCTACTTTGTAAACTCCATCTGCAGGTATTCACTCCCAACATGGGCTGCATTTGACCTTGGAAGAGCTCCAGTTTACTGGAAAACCATGAACGGTCTTCCTCCAACTGCTGTATGTCACCACTCATGAAGTTGTAACTTAGTTTCTTGATTTGGCATTCTTTTGATCATACACCATTTTATCTGCCAGGGAGAGAAATTAAAGATTTTCTATAATCCAGCTGCAAACAAACTTGTGCCACATGAAGAGTTCGGGATAGCTTTTAATGGTATTCTGACTGGACTCTACTTCTAACTGTCAACTTAATCATTTGGTTTTTCATTGATGTGGAGGAGAGAGAGAGATTAGGGTTCATGTGATTTAAGATGGGGAAAGCATAGTAATTCTTCATCTTGCACGCCTTGATGTATGAATTCAATGCTAAAAATAGATGCACAGTTAATAGAGTTCTGATTCTCGTTGTCACGATGTGGCTTTTTCTATTTTGCAGGAGGCTTCAATCAGCCCATTATGTGTGGTGGTGAGCCTAGGGCAATGCTTGAAAAGGTTCGAGGCAAAGCTGATCCCCTATTTTACACTATCCAGATATCCGTTCCAAAGCATGGTACCTATTGAAATTTTTAAAAAATTGATTTGAGTTCTTCCAAACTTATTTCCTTTTGTCTCTGGAGCTCACTATATGTTTACGCTATATTTCAGCTCAGTGTTTGATATATTCCTTCACAAATGGAACTGATTGGGATGGTCCATACAGACTTCAATTTCAAGTTCCAAAGCAATGGCGAAACAAGCCTATTGACTTTTTCAATGAGGTAATGAACTGCATAGATATGCTACATGACCTAGTATTGATTGCAATGTGGAAGTAAAAGACAAACTGCAAGTTTTTGTAATCAAGAATTTAAACTTTACAAGTAGTTGGAAAGTGAAAATTATGTTCAATAATGAATGTTTTGGTGAAAAACCAATTTTTCATGTAGTAGTATTGCTTCACAGGGCCTTGCTGAGGAGTTGAGTAAAGACGGTGCATGTGAGCAAGCAATCTTTTTAGATACAAATGTTATTGTCACTAGATGTGCTATTATGGGTAACCTATCTGCGGAAGGAGTAAGTTCTAATCCTCTTTATCGCATATCATATAAATACCTTCTGTTTATTGCAATTTAACTATTGGAATCATGTACTAATGCAGGGTGATCGCTGCGAGCTGAATTTAGTACCTGGATGCACTGATCCAAGCTCACCATATTTCGACCCAAATGCTAACGTGGATGATGGATCTTGCCCGTCTTATTCAGACTCCGAGGATTAATAGGCAGACCCTGTTCCAAAATGGAGAGCAAAAATGAGGGTACAGAGTTCCATCATGTGATTTAAACAATAGTTTTGTCACTCAATATCATTGTGGTTCTAGAGATGAAATTAGTTTGTGAACACATTCATCAATGTGAAACCAACAGTGATGTTATACTGTATAAACTTGCAGGCTGTTGTACAGGTCATAGTCGCGCAGGATTTTTTTGGGGTATGATGCCTTTCTGTGCTATCTACTTTCAGTGTTCTATTGATTTTGTTGCTTGGACTCTGTGAATGTCATCAACCCTTTTCACTTGGGCTCGATGATTATTCCCTAACAAATAAGCATCACTGAGAGCCTAAAATAGTCCTATTTGGGTAGCCTTGCGGAACATTCAATTTGGAAAATACTGGAATTAAACTGGAACAAGCAGAATAAACATATAGGCATCGCATTTCTCATTGGGGGCTTTTCTTCTGTTTACTGATAACTTTTGCCAGTCCGCATCACATGCATCCTCAAATTCCATTGCCAAATGGGCCATTCTCGCGCCATAGAAATCTGAATCCAACGAAAAATGGGAGATGAAGTTAAGTTTTTGAGGAATCGATAGCTTTACTCACATTTATGTTGATCTTGATACTGCTAAGGTCTTATCCCATCTAACAGTGAGGAAACTTCATTGAAATTGGTAAATCCTGTATGGACTGAATGACTAAAATGGATCTTCCTGTTGTGAGTTTTCAAGTGGGAAGAAGAGAAAATTTAACACCGCCCATTACTAGCTAGCCATCTTTTCATTCAATCTTTAGATCATATTTGCACAATTGAAATTTCAAAAAGGAGTTTTTATCTTCCACAAAAGTGAAAGAAAAAGACTTTTAGTTCCTCCCTAGATTACCTTACACTACTACAAACTATACAATGCACTATAACCATTGAAAGTGCTTGCAGAGATCCCTGCTTCTTTCTTCTTACTTTCTAAATACTTTCCGGCCATAGAATCAAAAACCATCCCCGCACCAACTCCAACAACCAAGTCAATTGTGTAATGCCCCCTAGTGCTCAGCAACCTCACTATTTGCAAGAAATTGAGTGTGTCAAATGTCCATGCCAATTCCCACCTCTGCATTCGCTTCATGTCCAGAGATGCTATCACTGATGCTGCAACATGCCCGGAGTAGAACAGAAAAAATGAAACATTACCAACTGGGAAGTCCACTCCCGAACCCAAGAAATCCTGCAAAACACACCACCAAAAATTACTAATCAATTCCTTCATCCTCAGATCAATTCCCCTGGCCAAATGTCTGAACTTGGAGTTTTGAGGTTCAAAATGCAAAAAGTATGGATGGTTCTCACTCACGTGAAACCATCCCACATACATTTTGTTATAGTCCAAGAATTGGAACATGTGGATTGCTACATTTAGTAAGTGTTGGTCTGGCGTTAACTATGGAAGTAGCACATAGTTCTTGTTCGATTGTTTCCGTAACAATTTTTGGCAACCTGACGATTGCATCAAATTCAAGTCATTCACGCAAGATTTCTTGGGATATCATATTATATTCATGGGACAGGGATTGCTGATGGCATTTGATCCAATTATGCACACGATCTGCTCATGGTCTACGATGTGGGGTACTAAATGCCCAGCAACAATCCATCAAACATTTTTCGGGGGAATAAAAAACTATTCTTTTAGAAAAGAGTTTATAATTCCTATGAGTTCCAAACAGATGCGGGATATTAACTGTTATTAGTTTCTAACTAATTGTTTTTCAAAAAAAAAAAAAAAACTAAATTAAATATTTGTGACAAATACTTTTACAGTCAAGATCTAACATCCAGCTTGACATTTTTGTACCAGCGATGAATTGATCATGAAATAGTAATATGAGATTCGAAACAACATAAGAAAATAAGAACCTGTGGCACAGGTAGCTGGGTAACGTATCCTAGAATTCCTCTGCAAGTGAACATGAATATTGCCGAAATTGTAGCTCTTGGCCGTCCTTCCAGCAGCCATGTCCCCAGAATGTACGCCGTTTGCATCCCGACAAACACCTTCGCACGATTCAATTTACAAAACAAAAACCATTTCAATAACCACAAAAATCAAAGTTCAATTTATCATCAGTAACATGCAAAACAATTACCACACATGATTCCTACCAAAATCTTGAAACTATTACAAATTCGAAAATGGTTCTTTTTTGGGAGTTTTAAGACTAAAAATTGCTTTGCATGCAAATTATATGATATGAAACATGTATCAGAGACATATTTTTGTATAATCCTTACCGTATTGAGGCCAGCAAGAAAATTGTTGAGAAATGGTCTAGAGGCAAGCAAGCGATTAAGAGGAACGGTGACCACGAATCCCAGATCAAAGGGTGGAGACGAATATGGGATCATGCGAAGGGTGTACTCAACCCCCATGAAGAACAATACGCAGGCAGCAAGTACACACAGTGCGAGATGGTACCGCACCAAATTCAACGCGTCCTCCATCCTCCACCGCATGAAATAAGCATTCTCTAACAGCGTCCCACTACTCTTAGCATTATGATCACCCGTGCCGTTTGCAGCTTCCGACGAAATTGTTGACATTGATTTCTTATTCATCTCCGTTGTGTCCGAAACGCATGAAAACTCGCGTTCTTGTTCTTCTTCTGCAGCTTTTGGATTGACCGCAGCGGCGCCGCTACGCTTCTTGTGGCGGTGGTGTCGGTAGGTGAGAGTTTTAGTTTGAGTTGTGGGAGGCGAACGGAGGTGGGATTTGTCTCCGTCCATCATGGCTGGCGTCGGGGTTAGCGGAGGATATCGGCATTCCAGGGGCGGTTGAATATATAGGAATAGGAGAGGAATGGAGATGCTCAAGTGACGGAGTGTTCGAGGGAAAGGATTCTCAACGAGGATGACTAAACGATGTTCTTAATTAGAAAAAAGGTTGTCCTTATTGCTTAATCCACTGTTTATAACAAAACTAAGGCAGGGTGGCGTATGTAAAACGAATTCTCTCTATTTTTTGCAACTTTTGATGCTTTTAGAGTTGTCCTAATATGAGACACTGATTTTTCGGACAAATTTGTTTCCTTTGCAAGCTTGTTTTTTCCATATATTTTGTTGAGTGATGATAGAAATAATAAAAAATTATAGTAAAATTTTCCCGACATAAAACTTTCATGATTTGGTATTATTTTGTTATGTAAATATCAAATTAGTTATGATGAAAAATTGAAGATAAATTTTCATTATGAATACCATTTATTATTTTTTGTGTCATAATCATGTTTTAGGATAATGTAAATAAATTAACTTTGATGATTGAATATGGATATAATTCTCTCAAGAATTAACTAACCATGACGAGAGAAAGTAATTATATACTATCACAAAATATTCAATTACCTTATGAGCTCCATATTTTAGGTACCTAAACAAATTAACAATCATTGTTGTCTCTGTCTTTAATGTGACCATAATATAAGTATTATGGATATCAAGATTTAATCTGCATATCACAATGTAGTGTATAACTACTCTTAGATTTATTCCTATTTTCGAATTAAAGGGAAGTAGAATTTAAGGGAATTTTATTACATTCGGGAACAATAAACATTATTCAATGATTATTGATTAAGAGGAAAAGGGATTTTATGACAAGGTCAAATGTAATTCCTGCTCAATTCATTGTAATGTCTCCAACCCCTAATACCCCACTGCCCAGCACATTGATGACTAGATAAGAAGAGGGAAAAGCAAGGCAAAAAAAAAATCATGGTTCTAGAAATTAGTATTTATCAATTCAAAGGGTCTCATCCATCCACGCATTAACCTCCAAATTCATGCCACGTTCTCTAGCATAATTATAAAATTTGGAAATTTCGTGTGGCAAACTTGTGCGTCGGTGATGATGGCAATTGGCAAGTGCTTCTCGAACTAAAGTTGCAGCTACCATGTTGTCCCTTCAACAATGTTAAGGAATTTGTACGAAAACCGAAAGTCAATAGAATAGGTGGAACATTTTAGACCATCCTTTCAACGTGTACCATTTCAAAGGCTTAAAGACAATTAACTATTAATGCTCAACAACCTAAACATGCCCAACATGCTTTTCATTACTTCTGGATGATGTCTCTGTCCCAGCAAATAGATGTCTTTGGGGGGTTATTAGTACTGATTGATGGAGAGAACACAACATGATTGCATTCATTCTTTAAATCATTTGCAGAATGATAATATCGGAAGCCATTTATTCTTATGTTCAAACTCAACTTAAACACAAGTTGTCATATCATCCGTTGCTAAGGCTCGGATTTCAAAGGAGGAAAACAAAGACAGAAATCCAGCTTAGAGTTCTGTTAACATTGTTGTCGTAATTTTGGTGACAGTAATAAGCAACCTTCAAACTCAAAATTGCACCCGATGCTATGAACTTATAAATGCTTTTTCAGTAATTTTATAAATGCTTTCCTTGGTAATGCTGAAGCACACAAGGAACACCAAAAGGGGATGTGTGACATTAATTGTTTCTGAAGACAATCATGCATCATTCAATCCAAATGTAAAGTTAGTGGGTTAATGCATCATTTATTCCTATGATACAACTTAAATGTCTCCTTGAAGGATTCATGTTATCTATGATCTGATGATATATTAGCTATGATCTGATTTCTCCAATGAGACAAATGAAAAACTGAACTTTTGTTTGTAAATTGCTGCTGTACTATTTATGTTTGCTCTTCGGGTGTTGATACCCTTATAAGTGTGTTTTCTTTGTGTGGTGTCCCAAATTTTTTGGTCCTCCAAAGTATCAAAAAACTGCTGAATCAGAGCCTTTGCCTCTCTAATGGAGGTTGATTGCAAAATTAGTTTATCTAGTCAGGATCTATGAATGGATTATGGTTAATTACGTATTAGTATAAATTGTATATAAAAAGTAAGTGGTATTTAGTTTGTAGGATGAATGAAGTTTTATTTGTATTATGTATTTTGCATATTATGTAATAAATATATTTATTTAATTATTTTTCTCCTTTTAATAAATAATAAAATTATATAATATTAATATATTTATAATTTAAATTTACTTATAACATCATAATAACAATCCCATTTTTTAATATCGATTTGACCAATTCATTATTTTTTAATATCAATTCATCGACCACTTCATCGGTTCGTCTTCCAACTCGGTTTGGACAACATTGCTCTCAACTTGTAGAAAAACGACCCAATGTTGGACCCAGTGACCTAGCTATTACTGGGTCAAGGTACCAACCTAATTTTCAACCCACTTTATGGTGAGATGAAATGACCAAAATATTTGCACAATTTACAACCTATGGTGCAACTCGTGAAGTGCCTAAATTTGTGAATCATACCAACAAACGAGTTTAGATGCACGTAAAAACCACCAATTAGGCCAAATTTGTTTCAGCATACAAAACCAGTGGGCTTTTGCATATCTACACGAAAAGCTCCAAGTCAAACTAATTTTTACAACTAAACCATCATTTGAAGGATATAGGAGAGTGACAGTATGACTAGAGTTGCTCATTAAGAAGCCAGATCCTGAGGGCTCTCATCACATCCGTAAGAGAAATGAGCCCATCAAGCAAACGTTGCCCATCTACCACCCAAACTCGATGCACTGCATAAGTAACAGCTTTGTCAACAGCTTCACCCAGAAGGGATTCCTCAGTGCAGACCACAGGGTCCCTCATCGAGCTTCTTAAACAAGCAGCCTGGTGTAATGTGGTTTCTGCAAGTTTCTCCAAGAATTCCACCACGCCCATTTTCAGGCAACCTTGCAGTTGAGAAATTGGACAACCCCTCAAATCTGTTGCGGAAAATGTTCCCACAAGCTTTCTATTTTTCCCCTGCATCAATTCACCATACAAGAATTGATAGTTTACATGGATTAGAAGTTTAGAACACAAGCCAAAGAATTTGTCAGTGGGACATAAATTTTAGACCAGTTGTAAATGAATAACATCAAGAAAAGACTCTTTTTCCGTATAAATAACTTAATCCTAATACACCAAAATATGGTACATATATATTAGGGGCATCACAAGCAATGACAGAGACCAGGACACGCAACAAATTGGTTATCATAGAATCAACTTAATATTGTGAAATGAAATGAAGTATTTTTAATAAAGCAATAGTAGCCGCTAAAGTTCATCAGAATTTACATTGATAAGCTGAGTATGGTCCTCCTGAATTGAGCTTGAAGACTGAACAATTGGCACCGCAGTGAGGGGAGCAGTCCTCATGCACTTAATGACATCAATGACTTTGGTTTTGTCCGTAACACCGAAGATGATGTCTGTGAGTGCTCCAGCTTCTCTAACGCTGCGGGTGAGGATACCTCTCAGCTGGCCTTCATGATGCGCTTTCAAGAACTTCAAAAGATCCATTTGTGTCACCATTCTATAGCTGGATGCGCATTCCACAAGCTTTACTCCGGCCACATTCTCGACGTGGCTGTCAATTGGTACTAAGGCACGGTGTATTCCCTTGCTAAATACTTCCATACAATCAAGTATGCTACAACATTTCAAATTATAGTGAAGAATAGTACAAGAAATATTTTAAGCCATTGATTCGTATCTTGAAACCATTTAGAAATGATAATTAACATAAGATTATTGTTCTAATACATGCATGTCCGACATAGTGTACAATTAATATTAGTAAGCACAATTGTTATGATGAACCAAATGCTCGAATGATCAGTTAGCTAGTATTCTATCTAGTTAGATACAAATGAGAAACTTTACATACAAATTTTTCGTTTCTTTTTAAAAAAAAATTGCTTCAAATAAACCGATAGATTTTTACCTAGAAATTAAATTTTCTTTTGTGGCCATGAACGAGGTTGTAGTAATAAGCTATCAATACAACTAAACAAAACCTTAGTAATCATGTATACAAACTTGTACATATTAAAAACATTAACAAATAATACACGTGACAATCTCTTTAAATTCAAGTATCATTTAGAAAAATTAATTAAACATATATAAGAGCCATATCTATATATAGTAGATATGTACCTGGTGTCAGGGTTGAGTGTCCACAAACTGAGACTTTCAAGGCAATGGCCAATAATAGAAGAAACAGGAATAGACAACCTCTTTTCGAGATAATCCGCTTCATTTTTTCCAGCTTCAAAATCATGGTTTCCAGAAATACGAGCCAATATATCCAGCATGGTTACCATCCCTATATAATGCTTCCTTACTGCACCAGTCTGCTTATCGGACTCCACTATCATTGAACCTCCAGCTCCAATCCATTGCCCCGGCGGTGCAGCCACTGGCACAGCCACCACCCTGTTGGCCATTAGGGTATTCATGGTATCGGTCAAAGAAGCCGTGTAGGGAACCTCCACTAATCTTCTCTTGTCACCAATGACATCCTTCACTTTCTTGTCCCCAACCCTTTGTGTCAGAGGTTCAACACAAGTGTCTTGTGGGCTTATCTCCTTTTCCTCCTTGGCTTGGCTGCCTCCATGGGTTTTGCTGTTGAAATTTTCAGAACGAAACGAAGATGATGCTGGTATGGGATTATGGGAAACAGCGAGCTGGAGCAACAAAACGAGCAGATACGAGGTTTAATCGGGAAGGGCAAACGGATACGTGGCGATGTTGGAAGATGCATCAGTGTCCCATGCTTTGCAACGTGGTTTCTAAAACATCTGTGACTACCATCAGACTTTCCATCGTTTATCCACTTGAATTTCTTATTCATTTCCATAAATCTTCCAAGAAATTACTCTCTTTTTTTTTGTCGATTTAATTGTACCTGATATATTTACCTGTTGTATCTAAATTAAGAAAAGCACTCTTCCATTTACATTGTGTAGTTTTGCTCTGATTTTAACATAGAGTAATCATCAACCCATTGAATCTTCAGGCATTCAAACACATTGGTAGTGGTAAGTTCCCTGCTTATGCCCACTGGGCTATTTGCATTGTGGAAAATTCTGGGGTTTACATCACTCTTGTAATCCGTAAAAAGGCCCAATAGATCAATTCGGTGGTTATTCTTTCTTACTCCCAAATCCGTCTCAGCTTATTGGTTCTTGCTTTCTCATCTGGATAGGGAAAGTTTACCTGGGCTTTAACGCATGAGCCCAAGAAGTGAATGGTAAACAGTCCAAACCAAGATTTTATAGTCCGGGTCCGGGTCCCCCAAAGAGCCTTGTTAGACGTAGAGTAAAATGCAAAAAGGAGAACCCCGTGAAGAACATTAATGCTAATACAATCTGCATTTATTCCAATTCCTTGCATTCCCCGTGAACCCATAAATCAGCTTACTTCAATTATCCACCAACCCATCCTTTGATTCACCAACTTCCCACATCCACATTCAATTTACATTTTTCCCTTGTATAAAGCCCACCCCTTTTTTTTTTCTGCATGCCCACTAACCAACTCCCTAAAGTTCTCTATACTACAACTCCGCATGGACCATATTTCCTCATTGCAAATTTTGGTGCTGCTACTTTTATCATGCATTCCTCTGGGCAAGCCCTTCACCGTGATCTTTCCAGATTCCGCCGTGCCATCGGCGTTAGTGGATGCCCCGCAAACTGGATTCACACTGATCATCAACGGAGCTCGGACCAACGCCCGCGAGCAAGAAGCAGTTTATGACATAATGAGAGCCACCGGCAATGAATGGGCCACCGATATACCGGATGTTTGTCGGGGTCGATGGCACGGCATTGAGTGCATGCCGGACAAAGATAATGTGTACCACGTAGTGTCACTTTCTTTTGGTGCATTGTCGGATGATACTGCATTTCCAACTTGTGATTCAGCCCAGCCATTCATTTCCCCTTCCATAACTAAGCTCCCACATCTTAGAACTCTATTCTTTTATCGTTGCTTCGGTAACAATCCTCGGCCCATTCCTGCCTTTTTGGGCCGATTGGGGAGCAGCTTGCAGACACTAGTTCTTCGGGAGAATGGGCTTGTTGGGCCAATTCCAAATGAACTGGGAAATCTGACCCGTCTTAGAGTGCTTGATCTTCACAAAAATTATCTAAACGGTTCAATACCTGTTTCCCTTGGCCGGCTAACGGGTCTGAGGTCGTTGGATTTGAGTGGAAACCTATTGGCTGGTCCAATCCCAAGTTTGATGTTTCCAGAGTTAAATGTGTTGGACCTTAACCAAAATCATCTCGATGGTCCAATTCCCACTCCTCTCATTAGTGGCCCATCTCTAACGAAGGTTGACATGAGCAGAAACTGTCTAACCGGGCCAATACCTGAGTCCATTAGGAACTTGCAAAACCTAATTCTCATGGACTTGAGTTATAATGCTCTTTCCGGTCCACTTCCCATATCTCTCAAAGATTTGGACTCCCTACAGGCCCTGATACTGAATGGTAATCCAACAATGTCCACAACGATTCCGAGTGAGATGTTCCACGGTCTAAAAGACCTGATGATTTTAGTGTTATCCGATATGAATTTGCAAGGCACAATGCCCGAGTCACTGGGCCAATTGAGAAAGCTTCGGGTGGCCCATCTCGATAAAAACAATTTGAGCGGCTCAATCCCATCGAGCTTTGGAGACCTGAACTACCTGAGTGAGCTAAGGCTGGACAATAACATGTTGAGTGGGCCTATCCCATTCAATAGAGACACGGTCTGGAGGATGAGAACAAAATTGAGGCTGCACAACAATTTGGGGCTATGCTATGACACGAAGAGTGGGCTTGGAGATGATCTCGTTGCATTATCTGATTCCGGGGTGGGCCCATGCGAGAGTCCAAACTCTGAAACGATGGCGAAAACAATTCAACACATCTCCAGCCCTGATAAGGCTGGATTAAGATCAAAGCCCAAATCAGCTGGTACCGTTCAGAAACCGTCAGTTGTGGGCCTGCTGGTCCTACAGCTCGTCAGTTTTCTTCTTTTTGCTGCTTGCTTGTCGTGACGGTGAAGAAACCCAAATCCGTAATTTTAGTAGCATATTAGCAGCCATGTTGGTCATGAACATAACGTAAATCCCTGGTCTTATAAATGTACATTGCAACTGCTAAAAAGGTTAATTTCACAACCCCATTTAATAAAATTTATGACAAATGAATGTTACAACGTCTAATTTACTTTTTCTTGCTTCGTAAACAAGTAAACAAATAAAAATGTATCATGACGATGTATAATTTAATTTTATATGCTTTCATTGATTTCAAAATCAGTTATTGCCAAACGTAAACACGTCGAACCTAATTTTCTATGTTTTTGGGATCAAACACAACTCATATTTTTCGAAATTTAGCAATAATGCATGGCCTATTGAAGTGACGTCTGTCACATCATATTTGAACTTATATATTTTAAAATTTGAAACTATTAATACGTTAAAAAGCCTAAAAAATTTCTGAATAATATGTAATACTTCTATTGTATTCGGAGCTCTTAGTTTTGGGAGTGGTCACCACATCTACAGGTTGTCCCAAAAATAAAACAAAGATGATTGGATACGGTGGAATGCAAGCGTAGAAATGCTCCTAGGAATGGTACATATCGTGAAATCGAAGTAGTGTTAAAATATTTGTTTTTAAATTTCTTAGTCGTTCCTCAAAATTTATCCCACATGCTGGTGGGGATCTTGCAGCCAAATATTATTCATTAATTGGGACAGTGGCAATTAGAATCCTAATTGTGATGATGGATTACCACTAATAATCTCTGATTAAAGACAATCTATTTTGTCGTTGTAAGTTTCAAAATGGATCTAATCCTATGATAATACGACATAATCAACATGTGACATGATTTAATGAATCTCCAAACTCCAACAAAATATTATCTACATTTCTTTTCTCCACAAATTTTTTCTGTCACACTATATTATGTGGTATAATAACTATATATAACATGGAACATGTAGTACATCTATTTGTGGCGTAAGTTCTAAATATGTAACTGATCACTTTATACTGAAATCGTTGATAATACGCTACATATACTAACTTGATTTTCACAAACTCCTAATATCATTTAATATCGAGAATAATATATTTCCATAAGAAAGATGAATGTATGATAGGGAAAGAGGCGTTTAAATAATTTATAGTTCTTAGATTTTGAATTTGGAATTCGAAATAATGTACAATATTCATCAATTGGCATCCAAAGCTCAATTTAATTGAACTTGGGATTCAAATTTGATACCTACAACTATTGAAGCTAGGTGACAAAAAGATGTCTAGAAGATGAAAGGGAGGTGAGATGTACAACTGGATGGCTTTATGTTTATGTACTTACTACTGAGTGGAACACAGCATTGGTGTAATTAGCAGAAACTCTGAACAACAATAAATCTTTACATAAGAGGCCAAAATTAGTGCAATAAAATACAGAAGTAGGTGTCAACTTACAGCTCCATTCTTCTCTGACATCAATGATTTTCAGTATACCAACTGCTTCCAACTCGGAAGGGAGTTAGGCATCATCATTTATAAATCATTTCCTTAGTGTCCAAGAGCTGTACATTGTAGCGTACTACGTTGCCAGTAGTAATGATATATACTATTACTGGGACTGATAATGAAATGCTCCATTTACCTTCACGTTTGGTGTAAGAAACCAAGCCTGTGTCATCAAACGTTAATGACTTAGTAAACGCAAGCTTGTAAGAGATATTTGTATAAAACATCACAGCTTGAGTCAAAACTCTATTCAATCAGAAAAGAAAAAAAAAACAAATACATGATTAAAGCCTGCTAATCTTTTGAACTAGTATAAATTCCTTGATAAGATTGCTAGCTGTGACATGCAAGGATTGTCCACTGACCAGTAAATTTCAATGGCTACGGGTCTTCTACTTCTACAAGGAACTTCATTATCAGTGTGGAATGTTCCCAACCATTAGCATTACCTCATTAATTACACTAACAACATTCCAAACTATGGACGAATATCCTCAGGGAGAGATGTTGATGTGTTTGAAACTATGGTAAAGTGGATAAGGAAGAAAAAAAAATTAACATCCCATATTGAATTTTCAACTCTAATTAATTCTACTATGACTATAAAGTTGGCACCATCGATCCATGACTTCTTCCAGCTTGCATTTTGCATTTCAACATTCTCATCGTCATTCTTGACCGTGTGTTTGATTTTAACACTAGATTGCTCTGTAACCAATTTAGTCTTTGTACATTATTCATTGCATAGATAAATATATTACACCCCTTATATACACACATATCCACAACCCTTTGAATAAAAATCATGAAATAAAAATGCAAAATAGGTGGTGGAGTATAATCGTTTTGAAGAAGGATTGAATTAAGTTGAGTTGAATAGTAAAATAAGAAAAATAATAATTAAAATGTCATCAAACATCCTAGTTGCAATAAGAAAAACAAAGTATTTGTTACGCAGAAAAATATATGAATAAATATGAAATGGAGGGGAACCATCAGCAGTGGTTTTTGTCCCCTGTTGCATATTTGGGACCGACCCTTTGAAAATTAGGGACCTTTTTAGCCTCTTCATTATTGCGACTACTTATAGATTTTAATCAAATGAAACTACCGCTCAGTTGTGTCTCTTTAATCCAAAAGGCCCACCAAAAATTTAATTATGGAGATGAATTCTCAGAACCTGAAAGGCTGAAACAAGAGATGGTACTAATTTTGCATTCTCATTGATCAGCAACAAAACCATTATGCCATAAACTGAACTGCATAAGCCGACAGTGATTTGGGATGACAAGAGCAACATTGGCTACTCCGAAATATTATCTTCTGAAATTTCAGTTACGCATGGACAATTGGCACATGCCTAATATGACGATGTCATGTGTTTGTTAATCTATATAGTTGTTGAAAGTACAAACTACTAACAAAAATGTGATCTCAACTCAGAAAGTCATCTGAGGAAGTATCAGCTTTGGTCAGATGATCAACCGTCCAACTCTTTCTCAAAGAAATGCCAAATATATTACTATTTCTATCAATCGTCTCAATCGTCTCTAGTTATGGAGTGGGTTAAGTCAAACCGAAAAAAGAATGGACATTCCTGGGTAACCCATGTAAAAGCAGACATATTCCTGGTTACAGGTTCGGGAGCAGTCTCCACATTTTGTTCCTTTGAGGCTTGCGAAGCAGTATTTCAGATGGGAGGTGGCATCTGGCGTGTATAATTAACCCAAAAAAATAAGAGCCATAATGTGAGCAAGAATAAAAACAAACCATATTGAAAAAGACGCCACAAAACTTAAACAAATCCCTGTAAAATTGAGCACATACTATTATAATAAAAGCAGCACACAAAAATAAAAATATACTCAATCATATCCGAAAAGCTAAGCTCCATTAATCAGCTAATAAATTTCAAATTTTAACAATGGAGTGACCCATGTTCCCACAGGAAAAGGGGAGGGTGAAAAACAAAGCAAGCCAAGAAAAATACAGACAAGCAAACAAAGTCTTAACAGTCAAGAACTCGTCACTGTTACAACACCAACACTACCACTTTGATTACTTTATTATCTGTGCATTTGCACGACATTCGCCTTAATAAACTCTCTCCTCTCTCTGTTTCTGTCTTATGTCAGCGTCCAGCTACTAACCCCACATTGATATTACTAAAACCTTTACGTTTTGGAGCTTCTTTTTCTCACCTAAAGCTTAACCCTTTCGGTCTGCGCAGTTTATTTTTTCAATCTAGCAAGCTTTTGTTTGAAGAGATTGAAGTAAAGGAAAAGGAAGAATTGCGTTGATCCGAAGGGATTGTTTAGGCTGTTGCAGAAAGGAGAAAAAAGAAGTTCCAAGTTTGAATTTTTATTTGTAAACTTTAGTTCAAATTGGAAGTGGGTTAGAGAAGGAGGAAGGTTTAAAGGTCATGGCTTTCTGCTATTTTGGTGTATTCTGGAAAGATGGGATTTTGGTGCTCTTGTAATCGAATAATTTGAAGTTTGGAGAAAGAGGGAGAACTAGGCAGCTGTTTTATTTGTTAATATCACAACATGGCTTTATCTTCCGTATTTTGCTGCGCTAAGGGTTTCGATCGGTAGGTTGTTACATTCGTTCTTGTTGATCAGAGCTATTGGTACTAAAAAAATTTAGCTTCATTTGATCTCACTTTTTGGCATCCTGATATAATCCAGTTAGATATTTTTTGGCTTAGCTTCCACCGCTCCTAGAGTGGGTTTTTGGTGAGGTTTAGGGAAAATGATTGTTATTCACTGAATGCTACAGTATATTGTGTTTATAGCGGCCATGATTGGTTCATGAAGAAAAGTACTCTTTTTTATTCATTGGGCAATTTATCATCCATCACCTGTTGCTTGTCTGTACATTTGATTGAATGAAGTGGACTATTGTCCTTCTGATAATTCTTCTATAATTGAGTAAATTAATAAGGGCTATATCTGATACATTAATGTCCAAAAATGAGGTCTTGCTCCTTTTCTTTTGGTGTTTTCTGAACGCTGGAGTATTGAAATTTCACAGAAAGGATAAAAAGAAGCAGTCGACATGGAGGATTTTTTCTTTGAAGGAGTTACACTCGGCTACAAACAATTTCAACTACGATAACAAGCTTGGAGAAGGTGGATTTGGCAGTGTATACTGGGGTCAACTGTGGGATGGTTCCCAGGTAAAGTTACTAGAGTTTCTTATCCCTACTCATGGATTCTTTGTAGTTGTCAATGTTCAGTATGTCTACTAAGTGATTATTCTAATTGAATGGGAACTAAGGAAACTGAGAATTTTAATTTAGCTGTAGCAGAGCAATGTCATTAAAAGGTACCCTAGAATACAGGTACCTTGTTAGAATGGAGGAGCAGGTGCTAGAATTTTGTTAAATTCTGATAATGATTTGAAGCTAATAATCTGCATGCCATTAATATCTTTAGAGCATTAATTTTGCTCTAGAAAATTAGATTGTAATTAACCAAACAAAATAAGTGTTGATTGTTCCTTCTTGAATCTGAAGTTTAATTTTTTACTTCAGCTATCAGAAAGCCAACTATTATCTTCCAAAAACAAAGGCTGAAAAGAGGGGTGGAGGGTGTTGAAGGTGGGTAGATTTGGACAGAAAAGATAATGTGCTTGTACTGATTTCCGAAAGAGTTGAAATCACTTAAAGGAGTTTGGCTTTCTGGCATAATTGTCAAAGACAGCTGTGCTTGTTTGATCATTTGTGATGTGTAGACTAGCAATATTCAACTTCTGTTGGGATGTTTGATGAAACTGAGATGTGTGAAATGTCTTAGATTTGTCATCTGAATGACTAAACTTCATTCCCGATGCTAGACTAATTAGGACGACTTTTAGATATTAATGTAGCCTAGTTTAAGAGTATCCTTACCAGTACTCATCTCCTCAAGATTCAGACATTATTCGCTTGTCTATTGTGCAATTATTTGTTTCAAGATGTGGAATATTTGTAACTATATTAATAAATCTGCCACTGTAGTATATTTGTTATTTTGTTTCTATAACTAAAGGGGAGCCTTGGCCCAGCAATAAAAGCTGTTGTCATGTGATTGTGGTTGAGGGTTCGAGTTGCAAAAAAAACCTCTTATCAAGTTGCAAAAACAGCCTCTTATAGAAATATAATGTGAGGCTGCATACATTAGTCCTTAATGACCTGACCCTTCCCCGTACCTTGCACATGCAGGAGCTTCTACGCATCGCATTGACCTTTACTTTGTTTCTATAACTCTTAATTCTGATGCCTTCTTGAGACATTTATATTGTCAAGAAATCAAGTTTGGAGTTAAATAATCTTTCTTCTCTTGCATTATACTTTTGTTTGAAATGTGACACTAATGAGTGGACTGTTTGAGTCTGTATGCTTTATAATCAAATAATTGTAAAGAGACTCCAGTATTCAATCATTGTGTGGCACTTACCTTTTTTAAGCTAGTTACAAAATGATCTTTATGGATGTTTTTGCATTGGGATCTGTACATACTTGAGGTTACCTTGGGTAATAGTGTTTCATACTAATAATGTTGGTTTTATATCTTCAAATATTTGCATTATTATTAGTTGATAAATTAACAATTCCAAAACTTGATTGCTGTGGTAATTACATTTTATCTTTCTATTCATATTGTTTGATTAATTTCAACATTTGCTACTGTTAGTTTCAAGCATCTAGATATGTTCCTACTGCATTTGGCATATTGGCCCTCCATAAGAGAATTGCCAATTCCATTATTTTCAACCATTCTTTTCACGTCCTGTTTTTTATAGAAATATTCACTTTGATGCTGAAGTAAATGGATGTGTGCTTAATTGTGCATATGGTAATTTGTAAAATTGACTTGTTCTAAACTAGCAAGCAATTTCATTCTCACTCTTCCTTCTTGCTGTACTACACCATTTCTTGTTTGCCTATGCTTTTCAGGCTATGCATGTGGAGTGATGATAATAAATGTTACTTGCTAACTCATATTGTTGTTTCTGCTGATTCTCAATCTATATAATCTCTCCCAACTATGTCTTATGCAACACTGTAGAGACCAGAATTCATCCTGACTCACTTTTTTGCAGATAGCGGTCAAAAGGTTAAAGGTTTGGAGCGATAAAGCAGAGATGGAATTTGCAGTTGAGGTTGAGATACTTGCCAGAGTACGGCATGAGAATTTGCTAAGTCTACGTGGTTATTGTGCTGAGGGTCAGGAGCGGCTGATTGTCTATGACTATATGCCTAATCTGAGCTTACTATCACATCTTCATGGGCAGCATTCAGCTGAATGCCTTCTTGACTGGAACAGAAGGATGAACATAGCAATTGGCTCTGCTGAGGGAATTGCGTAAGTATTCTGCACTACCAAACTTCCTATCCTTGTTTACTTTTCATTGTACTGACCACCTACTGCATCCCAGCTATCTGCACCTCCATGCAACTCCACATATAATCCATAGAGATGTCAAAGCAAGCAATGTGTTGCTTGATTCAGATTTTAAAGCTCGAGTGGCTGATTTTGGTTTTGCCAAGTTCATCCCTGATGGTGTGACACATGTAACCACCAGAGTTAAAGGCACTCTTGGCTATCTTGCACCTGAATATGCGATGTTGGGAAAGGCATCAGAAAGTTGTGATGTTTATAGTTTTGGCATTCTTTTGCTTGAGCTTGCTAGTGGTAAGAAACCTATTGAAAAAATCAATGCTGCAACAAAACGCACTATCACGGATTGGGCTTTGCCTTTGGCATGTGAAAGAAAGTTCAGCGAACTTGCAGACCCAAAACTTAAAGGGGTTTTTGTGGAGGAAGAGTTGAAAAGGTTGGTTCTCGTCTCTCTCATTTGTGCTCAGAATCGACCTGAGAAAAGACCAACAATGTTGGAGGTTGTTGAGCTGCTTAAAGGAGAATCGAAGGAGAAATTTGCTGCTCTAGAAAATGATGAAATGTTTAACAGCACTAGGCCTGCGGATTTCAAGGACGGCTTGTTAGGTGCAGAAGACAGCTCAGACTTCATCTCTGAGGAGAAAGAAGTTAAAAAAGAAGTTGAAAATATCAAAGAACCAGAGGAAGAAATTGAAAAAGTTGAAGTCTAGCACCAAAGACCTGCTGGAGACTGATATTCTGTACATGGCTGAGGGAGATTGGATTTTGAGTGAGTTGTTTTGGATTGTTTGGAGCAAATCTTACAGAAATCCATAATACACTTTTAGATATTGTATTCCTGAATGTGTTAGAAAATATTTGTTGTGTTGTGGGGTGTTGTGGCTGGTAATGTTGTATGATCACCATTCTTTTCCCTTGTGGCAGTTCTTAGCTTGTGCTTGCCTTTTTTTCTTTTTCTTCTTCTTTTTGTTGGTCTCATCGAAGTAAAACCCCCAAAATGAAATGCATAAAGTATTGCTGTTAGTCTATGCCATTGATAACAATCTAAGGGTGCATTTGGACAAGGCATTTTTATTTGCAAATGGAAAAAGTTTATTGAAATGTGTGAAAATTTTGGTGAGTATTTTTTTATAGAAAAAGTATTTTGGAGGGAAATTTTTTTTTTTTAAATTATGTGAGAGGAATTTGAGTGGGAAAATTTGAATTTTAAAATTTTAAAATAAAAATGTATTTGGATAGTTTGTTTTTGTTTGAGAATTTTCTTATTTGCAAATAAAAAAAATATTTATCCAAACGCACTCTAAGGATTTTTGTTTGTAAATAAGTAAATTCTTAAATAAAAATAAATTATTCAAATATATTTTTATTTCAAAATTTAAAATTTAAATTTTCTCACTCACATTTCGCTTACATAATTTTTTTAAAAAAAATTTCTTATTTTTCCTTCCAAAATACTTTTTTTATAAAAAATTATCCACCAAAATTTTCACATATTTTAATACAATTTTTCTCAAATAAAAACAATCCAAATGAATCTTAATTGTCAATATGTATATTTATCATTCAGTCCAATTTATTCTCAAAACAAATACTTACTCCTTATTTTCTTCATTCGCCAAAAAAAATTCCTCCACCTTTTTTCTGAATTTTTTTTTATGATAATAAAATATAGAAATAATTCATTCGCAAGGATCACAAAAAAAGGGAAGAAAAAAAAAAACCCGTTGAACTTCTTCATAAATATTAAGGAGGTGTAGGAAATTAAACCAAAAGAGATAATACCATGAACAAAGAGTCCTGGTAAATTGGTAATAAAGCCTGACCATGACTAAGCGCATAGGGGGTCTCGTTTCTTGGAGAATACAGCTCTGCTAAGTGTCAATATAAGAGAAGACGGCATAATTTCTATAACCAACCAAATCGAGTTCTGTACTGTATGTTCTCTCTTCCCAAGTACCCCCAAAATTCTGAATTTCGTTGGCCAGATAGTTTGAACTTAAGAGCTCTTTTTGTATTGTTTCCTCTAATTCGGGTTTGTTAATTTGGTTTTAATTGGTGTAGGTGCAGAAGCTTTATTTGCCGACCTTGCTTCGTTTCTATCTCTGAATTGGTGAGGACCCTTTAACCTGATTATGTAAAGCTTACTATTATTACTTCAGAAAGTTAATTATTAATGATAAATTTGCTTCTTTTTTTTTTTTTAACTTTTTGGTTTTTAAGGATTACTTGTTGATGGTTCGTGCTGATAGGGACTGCGGTTGCACCTGTGCATGTTAGTTTGAGTTCTGAAGTGTAGAAATTTAACTTGAAACAAGCACAAAGATAGTTTCTTTGCGTCAAAGTTTTGAAGTTATTGTGCCTAACTGGAGAAACCCTTTCGTTGTTGTCGTCCTTTCAGTTCTTGAGGCTGGAAAACGACTAAATGAGTGAATTTTTGCCTCATAATCAAAATACCCACGAAATGATACTCTTGTAAATGTATGAAGTGAAATATTTAAGGGTTTGTATAGAAATCTGGAGAGCTATGTCAACGCTGTAGTTTACTAATGGTTTCCAATTCTTTTGTCTTACTGTTCCTTGGAAAGGGATGAGAAAATTTTCTTTTCTAGTTTTCCTAATTTTGCTGATGAAATCCTCTCATTTCCTGTCTTTCTCTTTATTACTTTTCTGTTTGGAATTTTTTAAGGAGCAACTTCTGTTAGAACTACCAAACCATCTAAAGAGTATAGTTTTTACTATGAATTTTCTGTGAACCTAATTCAACTGATTTCTTTTATACATCTTTTGATAATGCAGCCATATCACAAGTTTGTAATTAATTACCCAATGTATCCTAAAGTTGCTTTCTTGTTTGCTTCGCTGATTGGTACCATAAGCTACGTTGAGAAATTGATTCCTAGTGATGATCTTGTTTTCAGTTGGTACTTCCTAAATTTACTGCTTATTGTATAAATTCGTCCTTAATCTCATCTTCTCTCTCTACTTTGCAATCAGGAAAATGGAAGAACAGGTCAAACCAGCCTCACCTGGCGATACTTTTGATTACGAACTTTATGAAGGAGATCCTGACCATCTTAGAACAGTTGTTGCTATGCCAAAGAGGCCCAGTCCTTATATTGATCCTTCATCAATAAAGCTAAAGTATAGGATTGGGCATGGAGCATTTGGAGATGTTTGGTTAGCTACTCATCATCGTTCAGGTGATGATTATGACGAATATCATGAAGTAGCTGTTAAGATGTTACATCCTTTACAGGAAGAGGGCATAAAGAGGTTTCTCAGCAGGTTTGAGGATTTGTGGGGCAACTTCAGTTCTCTTCAGCTACATGGTGTTTGTTGGTTGCATGGAATTTCAGTTATATCTGGGAAGGTGAATATTCTAGCTGGCCTTTTATTTTTGTGTGTATCTATGTGTCAATTTAGAAACAATTCATTTACTTGGGAGGTCCTTGGCAGATCTGCATGGTTATGAAATCTTATGAGGGATCTGTGGGTGACCTACTGGCTCAGTTGAAAGGCGGAAAGCTTCCATTACTTGATGTGCTAAGGTGAATGGCGTATGTTTCTTTGTCTTTCAGAAGATCACAGATTGGTCAATTGCTGATTCTGACAAATTTAATGTTTATAGGTATGGGATTGAAATGGTCAAAGGAATTCAAGAGCTGCACTCGGTAGGGCTTCTAGTGCTGAACCTTAAACCAACAAATTTCCTCCTAAATGAGCATAAAAATGTTGTCATTGGAGATTTCGGGATCCCCTGCCTGCTTCTTGGGATTCCACCATCTGATTCAGATTTGGTTCTCAGACTTGGAACCCCAAATTATATGGCTCCTGAGCAATGGGAACCAGAAATAAGAGGTCCAATAACCTATGAGACTGACTCTTGGGGATTTGGGTGCTCTATTCTGGAGATGCTGACTGGTGTCCCACCTTGGTTTGGGAGATCAAATAATGAAATATATCATTCAGTTGTTATCAATCAAGAAAAGCCACAGCTTCCAAGTGGCATTCCTCCTGCAGTTGAGCATATTCTTAATGGGTGCTTTGAGTATGATCTCCGCAATCGCCCTCTGATGCAAGATATTCTACTAGCTTTTGAAAGGTTTGCTTTATCCTTCTTCTCTTGAATTGCCTTTTCTTTTCTTTTCTTTTTTTTTTGGAAAGAATGACATATCATCTAGTTTTCTACAAAAACTACTCTTTCTGCAACTTTTGACCCCCCCAATTTTTTTGACTTGATGTTAATTTTTTATTTAGTACTTTATAGGTCAAACTGCTTCTGTAATTTCATATTCCCACCTCATCTAATGTGCAACCAAGTGGATGGAAAGTTTTTTTCCCTTAAAAAGAGAACCTAAAGAACAAGAGTAGTGTTGGCCATCTGTAATTATGTTTTATCTTGAAGCTTTTTGCAGTTGGCTGTATGTGATTCTGTATCTTGTGCAAGAGAGAGATTGTATAACTGCCTTGTAGTCGCTTGCAGATCACTGAATGCTGCTTCTGATGACGGACAATGGGTTGGTCTTGATAGCACATTGCTTTTGGATAAGTCGATTCACCTTAGCCATACCTCATGGTCCCTGTCAAAGGATCATCTTCAAATTGGTGACATGGTGCGTTCAAAGAAAGTAGCATATTCTCATGGTTCCCAGAAAATGGCTGTGGTAGAGGGTATTGTAGTTGGCTTGGAGACGGACACTGATCAAGATGGTTATGTTCTTGTGCGAGTTCCTAGTTCGCAAAACCCTCTTAGGCTGAATGTTTCAACCTTAGAGAGGGTTACTTCAGGGTTGGCAGATGGGGATTGGGTCCGGTTGATTAAGGAAAACAACAAACACTCATCTGTTGGTGTATTGCACTCCATACAGCGTGATGGAAATGTTGCTGTCGGTTTCTTAGGGCTAGAAACTCTTTGGAAAGGACATTCTTCAGAGCTCCAAAAGACACAGCCATATTTTGTTGGGAATTTTGTCAGGTTGAAGGCGAGTGTTACAAATCCCCACTTTACGTGGCCTCAGAAAAGGGGAGGTTTGTGGGCAACCGGGAGAATTTCACAAATACTTCCAAATGGATGCCTGATTGTTAGATTCCCATCATTACTTTTTATTGATAGAGAAGGTAGCAGTTTCATGGCTGATCCTGCAGAAGTGGAGCTCATTTCTTTCGATACATGTCCTGGCTTAGTGGAAAAGTACCAGCATGTTGAGGATTTTCACTGGGCTGTGCGGCCTTCTGCAATCGCATTTTGCCTCTTTGCTGCAATAAAGCTTGGCCTATTTGCAGGAAGAAATATAGGTGCAAAATTGAAGAACAAGGAGAAACAGAGACACAATGACAACCGCGGTCAAAATGCCCAGGGTCCTCGGAGCATATTCCGCTTTAAGGATGCTGCTCCTGCTTCTTCTGCTGCTAGGTAAATAATCACTATATGAAAGACTGAAGATTAAGTGAATTTCTACCATTGATACGCTGGGTGCCAAACGAATCGGCCAAGTAAATGTAGCCAATTCAAAGGCTAGAGCTTCCTTTGGCAGGAGTTTGGCCACATCCTTAAGCCCGGTTAGGACCATAGCCCTGTTGTGGTGACCTTGGAAAGAGTTGAGTTTCTCCTTTATTCCTGAGGAGAATTGGTTCTGTGCATGTAAATGACTTCAATAATAAAATACATTGCCATTCAGTGATTTCCTAGACATTGCTGGATCCTGTTCGACATGACAAATTAAATTAACTTGATACGATATACATTCTTTTTGCAAGATTTTGAACGGAGTTAGAAGAATAATAGCAGTTAATCATAAGCTTCTTTAAAATGTAAACTTGAGGAATAATGTGTTCCCACGTTGTTAAACCAATTGCTCCTCCATTTGGTAATCTCTGATAACAAAGCCTATACTTCGTCCTGAAGTAATACAGATCTACTTAGCAATCTGCAATTAAAATTTGAGACCCCAAATGAATGAGATCTTGATGAAAACATTAACAGTACTGACAGAACACTTGGAAGGCTGAAAAAACCTGTCCGTTACACTCCCATCGGATTTAACAAAGGAAACTTTACAGTAAGTCACTGCTAAAAAGATCTAAAATACTATGATATGCAAGGCATTCTATTTGCTGAGTTTTACCCATTTTCCAACTGTGAGAAATCCCAAGGAAGGCTCTACAGCTTGAGACGTAGAACCATTTTCCAACCTGTGGTGCTTAGTGAATTGGTGGATGGAATCTTGAACTGAAGAAAATGCAACTAAGAACTCTGCAGCATCAGTTTGTCTTAGCACCTTCTTAGCCACCAAATCCAATGCCTTTAACCTGAAGGTTATTGTCACGGGTTCAGTTAGCTGTTTATGCCAAGTTTAAACCAAATTTTCAGCAAAGACTGAATTTTTAATCTATAAATTATGGAAGTATGATAGACCTGAGATTTTGCGCCTTGGTGAGGACTGCATTAATTTTCTTGAATTCATCCTGGAGAGACTGTAGGGCATGATCATTTCCTCCTCTCTTAGTTGGCCCAAATGGAAGATGAAGCACACAAGTGGCTTGAATTTCAGCCATTTCTTCATCAATCACAGCCTCTTCAACTCGGATCTCATTAACCAATTGAGGCAAGACTTGTTCCACACCATTTGATTCTGAAAGGTAAGAGGAAAGAGATCCAAGAAGGTTCAAAACGGAGGAAGGCCTCCAATCACCAAGCCATGTCAATGCAGCCAATTCCTGAACTGGAGCTCCTTTGGGCATGAGAAGTTGGGCTACGTCCTTGAGCCTGGTTGGGACCATAACCCTGTTGTAATGGGCTTGGAAAGAGTTCAACTGTTCATCAATCATCTCCTCAAGAGCACATCTTGCTTTCAATTGTTTCTCAAGCTTTGCGGCTCTTGCCTTCTGCTCAGGGGTCCAAAAACCATGCTTTCCCCAAGAAATTTCTGCACCTGGATTTCCAAATCAACTCCTCCTCATTTAACCCAATTCCAGATTTTAGAATGCCATTCATCAGGTACAAGTTAACAGTTTCATATCAAAAGACAAAACCAGAAGAAAAGAGTTCACATGTTGATGCCTCAATTCATGTACAGGATCGATTTATATCTATCAAGAAAGCTATTTAACTGGATTATAATAAGTTGGCATAATCTAAACTGAATCTCACAAATCAAATGAACATGAATAGTTTTTTTTCTTTTTTTTTTTTGGCCTAGTGTTGTGGCTTCCTTTTCGAGATTCAGGAATAGGTCACGGTATCAATTCAAGCATAACCAGTAAACAAAAAAATCTCCCAAGAAGTATGTCTGGATTCAGTATCTTGATGAAAAAATGCAAGGGCCCGTTTATCTTCTTTCCTAATCAAATACAGTATAACTGGCTCTAAAGGTCCGAGACTCAAGAAACAGGAATAATGAAACGCAAAAAGCAAGAAACTCGAGTACTGGAGTTTTCATTCATTATTTCCCAGTGGAATTGTAAAATCTAAATCAAAATCTTCAGGAAACAGCAGTAACCAAAAAGAAAAAGAATTGGGTTCCATCTCACTACATCTTTTCATGGGTTCTGTTTTCTTGAATTCCAAATGTGCACATTGCCCAGCCATGTCGTCAAAGTTTTCTCCTTTGCCTTTATATCTATCTCTGAATGTCCTTCCTGAATGTCTGGCTTCTTTTTCACAATCACTTTCCCGAAAATATCGCCTGATAAAAGACAACAATTTCACTTCTCTGGTGAGAGGAGTCAAAAGTAACAGAGAGAATTGCACTGCAGAAGAAGACATTAATGGAACACCATTGTTGGTGCATGGTTTATATCTACGATGTTGATTTAAAAAAGGGAAGAAAACAAGGAAAATTACTTACAATAGGGAATAGGAAGAAGACCCCTTCATTTTTCATTTCGCGGGAAAGCCTACAAGGGACTAAACTTCTATGAAAAGAAAGATTCAAGACGTATATGCCAGTTTAGCCCAATTTTACCCTTCCTCTTTCGTTTGAGGGAAAGGTTCAGCCCAGTTATTTTGGGCCGAGCTTAGCCCGATTCTCTCAAGTCTAAAAATGTTATTTGGACTGAAAAGTTTGAAAATATGTTTTAGATGAAAATTTTGTTTGGATTGCCATTTAGTTAAAAGAGGTACGTATTTAATTTAAGAGTAATGGTATTTTTAATTACTTTTCATAATGACTAATGTGGTAAGAAATAATTACTTTTTATAATTACTCTTTTCAAAAAAATATAAAATAATAAAAGATAATTTTGTCTTTTCATACTTACCACATCAGTCACTATGAAAAATTATTATAAAAAGTAACTATAAATATCATTACTCTTAATTTAAATCTTCTAACTAGCTTATTAAACTATTTAGTAAATTTTGTTTTAATGTTATTAAATTTATTATAACACAAACCGAATTACATGATACTTAATTGAAATTTAAGTATGTGCAATTTATTAAACCAAATTTAAAGAAAATTTTAAAATAATAAGATTAATTACTTTTTAATTAACGCAACTTCATTAAATCCATTACTTTAAAATTTTAAAAAATATATTTTTTTAAAAAAATAAAATAAAATCGGACAGCTAGTTTTTTCCATTATTCAAAGCTTCTGGCAAGTGGGCACCTACTATTTTTTGTATGAGTAATGATAGAGATAGTGACAAATCATAGTGATTTTGTATAGTGACTGACGTGATAATTATAAAAAGACAAAATCATCTATCTATTCTCATTACAAAACACAAATAATGAAAGATAATTTTGCCTTTTCATAGTTATCATGTCAGTCACTATACAAAGTCACTATAATTTATCACTATATCAATCATTACTCTTTTTGTATAGATACTCTATGCTAGAGGGTATATTTCAATCATTACTCTTTTTGTATAGATACTCTATGCTAGAGGGTATATTTAAAAAAAAAATCTATAAAAAATCCAAACTAGAAAGAAAGCGACAGGAGAAGAGATGAGGAAATAAAAAATGGATATTAGTTAGTTTCAAATTATCTATGCTGCCAATTATCAATCACATCATAATCTTTGTAACCAAAAAAAAAAATGATTTATTAGCAAAACCAAATCCGGCAATTTAGACAAGTTTGGTTAGGTTGTCTAATTTGTCTCCAACTAAGATCAAATTAAATCTTTCATTAGCATCGGTTCATCACGTGCACGTTCACATCACATGCATTAAAAATTAATTCCAAACGCAAATGCATGTGCGTGCCGGATCATTAATCCCAATATTAATTTCTGCTAAAAATGTACACAAAACATGGGAACATGCAAATTTTAGGATTATGCCCGCGGCCAACTTCGATTATTCGAACGTGAAATTGCCATCACGTCTATCTTATCAGTGTTCCACATGACCATCTTCAAGAACCGAATATTGGATAAGGACATTAATTTAGGTTACTTATTACGTCATTATATGAGCAACCCATGCAACAATCTTTATGCTCGCGTGTGAAGGAAAGAGATACGTACGACGGTAGGACTGTAGGAGTATTTCTTTGCTAATCTCTCTTCCGTCTAGGAAAAATTCAGGTAAATATAAATTTTTTGTATTGTAAATTTAGGTGCCGTTTGATTTGAGGGTATGGGAAGGGTTTGGAAAGGTTTAAAAGGAAAAAAGGTATTTGTTTTGTTGGGATTGGTTTTAGAAAACCTTTGTGGGGTGGGTTTAGGAAAAACCTACCTCCCAACCTCCTTTTTGAGAAACCTACGAAAGAGAGTTTTAAATTGAACAAAAACGAAATAGTTTTGGAGAAAAAAAAAAAAATTAGCGACAGTAGCACAAGACTGTCAAGACTGATGTTAGGCGCCACATGTCAAGGGGGTTGCAAACCCCCCAAAGGTTTGCAACTCCCATTTCACCTTTTTTTTATAAAAAAAAAAACAAATTTCAGTAAATTATAGAAAATATTTTTTTCTACAAATTGACATGCACTTTGACTATTTTTTGAACAACATATAATTTGTTAAATATCATATAATGTGAAATTGTAATATTTTTATTATAATTTTAATATAAAATTTATTAATAAATTTATTAATATTAAATTTTAATTTTAATATAAAATCTATTCCATTCTAATACAAAATAATACCAAACAACATAATTATTATCATTCCATTTTATTTCAAACTTTTCCTTTTATCAAATCCATTCCATTCCTAAACCCATCATTTATACCAAGCGCTCCCTTAATACACCATGAAATATATAAAATTTTTATTTTTAAATTTAAAACTTTACATAGTTGATAATATGTAAAATTTTTATTTAAAATATATATGTTGTTTAAAACAAAGAAAAGCCTTTAGAAAGCTAAACTTACAACCGAGTCGAGTCAAGCTTTTTATCGGTCAAACATATGATGGATAAAGGATTTTTTTTTTTAATTTATAATGTTGCCACAAGATTTTATCAAGAAGGATCAAGGGTGTAAACCGTCATATGAATCCGCAAAGTACTTTGTTAAATGAATAATACTCCCTCCATTTAAAAAAAATAATAATTTACTTTTGATTTGATATAATTTTTTTTAAATTATAAATATGACACATTTAATACATCATTAAATATATATATATTTTTATTTTTTTAGACTATATATTATCATTAATAATAAGGGTAATATAATAATTTTATAATAAAAATATATTTTTTTTAAACAAATCAAAATTTTGAAACTGAATTATTCTTTTAAAACAAGGAAGTATTAAACTATTGATTAATTAATGGTGCTATTAGGCTCTTTGAAATTGTGAATGAACAAATAGGTGCATGAATAAAACGATTGGTGTTGTTCCATGGCTAGTTAGTTTCTCCATGTCTTGTAGAAAAAAAAATGGTAAATTTTTTTAAACAAATAAAGAATTAAAGATGAAATGGTAACTTTTTGTTATGAAAAAAAAAGAGAAAGAATTATATACTTATGGATTATTTTTTTTTGCACCACACACTCCGATATGAGACTAATTCTTCAAATTAAGTAGACATTACTTCTAAACCTGCCTAGCATCAATAGTCATGAGAATTACGGAAATTGATCTCTAGATCACTGCCCAGCATTAATAGTTACGAGAATTACGGAAATTGATCCCTACATCTTTTAGGCTCCATTTGGACAAATTATTTTTATTCTCAAATAAAAAAAGTAGGTTATTTTCTCAAATAAAAACATCATACTCCAAACACATTTTTATTTCAAAATTTAAATTTTAAATTTTCTCACTCAAATTCTTCTCACATAATTTGAAAAAAAAATTATCTCATTTTTCCCTCTAAAATACTTTTTTCTATCAGAAAATATCCACTAAAATTTTCACATATTTTAATACAATTTTTTTCAAATACATTACACTCCAAATGAAGCATAGTTTCAGTTCAACCAACCCCGAATGTACTTATGGATAAGGTAACCAAATCTAGATTTGGTTAATTTGTGGATAAGGTAACCAAATCTAGGATATCTTTCAATCGCCAAAGTTATTGGGCTAATTAAACTTTGACTGATTTATGCATGTCAGAATTAGCAAATCAAGTATGACAAACCGAAGTTGCTTTTTGGCATTCCAAATGAAAGGCAAAATGTGTTACATCCTTCCATCCTTCCTAGGCCTAGCTACATCTTTTAATTCCATAGGTATAGTTTGAAAAATTAAGGATGAGGGTGAAGAAATATCAAACAAGAGAGGCTGGACCATGGATGGAGGGAGGAGGGTGGATATGGTGGTGGATGATGTGTACCGAGACTGAGACGTCAGAGAGTGGAGGGGCCTATCCACAACTTAATAATCGCCAATCGGGTTATCATCATGCTTGACAGTACACCAGGCGTGCACATAAACAGTGATCCTATTGAGTTTACTTCGTGGGGCCTTCTTCAATTCAATCATAAGCCAACTGGGCTGTATCCCTAAACCAATTGCCCTTTTAAGGGAAAGTGATTCTATTACTCTACTCCCTCCTGTTTACTTCCCCATCCATAGCCCACTTTTTTGTTCAATTTGATCTATTTTCTTGGCCACTTTTGTTCGAAAAGTTTTTATTGCCTCGCAGCTGTTAATTTTTGTCCGTACGTATTTTTACAAAATTTTAAAATAATAATTATAAAAAAATATATTAAAAATATTATTTATTTTTCTAACCCACAAAAATCTCAGTTTAAAAATTAAAAATGGCCAATTGGTAATATTCTTATTTAGACAATTAGGTATGAATTATGTTTTAAAAGTTAATTTTACGCTAGTCAAAATCAATTCAAAGATGGCTATGAATTTTATAGCTTTATTATTTGAATTAACAAATCCTATTCCTGTGGAATTGGAGATGGGACATTTGAGCGCACAGCATGAAACATATGGGGAGTGACGAAGTAAATGTAGAGAGAAAAACGG
Source organism: Gynochthodes officinalis (assembly GCA_020080225.1). Classification (NCBI taxonomy): domain Eukaryota; kingdom Viridiplantae; phylum Streptophyta; class Magnoliopsida; order Gentianales; family Rubiaceae; genus Gynochthodes; species Gynochthodes officinalis. The sequence goes on along the minus strand of CM034625.1, from coordinate 10,481,105 downwards.
GGCAGCGCACATTTATGCCTTGGGGACGATGCGTTCACCGGCAAGTCGGAAACAAATTTATGTTTTGAAGATTTTCTTGTACGGACCATTGTGTTGTCCTCACGCGAAAACATGCATCAATGTGCCATGACAATTTTGCTGCTATTATTTGACTCATGAATAACCCGTGAAACATACCAGCAGCAATAAATTAGTCGTATTTTCACAAACTTGGATAAGGATGTAGCATATAACCGCTTTTTTATTATATTTCAAAATAGTAACAGTAAATAAATTAAAATTTTAAAATTGACGTAATATATCTTGTATTTTATTATTATTATTTTAAAAAATATAAAAATATGTTTTACGACATAATTCCTATACGCTTTATGTTTCATCCAAAATTAGCCCGCGAAAGTAAAAAATTTGTTTGGCTCTCAATCGTAAATATTTGGAAGGAAGGACATCGCCTATCGATTATAACTCTTTTTCCTCTTCTTTCGTGAAAAAAATTTGCTTAAAATGGAGGTAACACTAACGCTGATAAAAAAAATATTTATTAAAAAACAGACTAGCAAAGAGCAGAGAGGGAACAAGAAGAGAATATTAACATTATTTTAATGCTGAATAAGGTAAAAAGAATGGGAGATGAACACAATATTTGGTTGTTCCAATCATATCTAACTGGGATTTGGGATATGATATAGGATATCTATAGACAATAATCAATGGGGCATGTTCTATGGTTGTGGGTCGACTTCAATCCATAAGCTCTCATTTGTGTATCTGATATTCCCTTGGTGTGTGTCTGATGTCCACTTTACTCCCTCCGGATTCCTCTTTCTTCTTTAGTTTTCTTACGTGCAAATATCTGCGTCTTTTTGAGCTAGGGATGTATCCATTGTAACTATTTTGAGAAAAGCTCTTAAAGTTAACTTTTTATTAGTCAGCTTTATATGTGGATTGCGATACTTTAGTAGAGATCAATAAATTAAATTTTTAATTACTTAATTAGTATATTTAAGTAATTTTATTTGTACTATTTTTATGATTCGGTTAGCTTTCTTTAGATTTACTATGAGACTTAAGGTTTTGTCTTTTTTATGAGTAAATTTATTTATGTTTTATTTTTTAATATCAATACAATTATTATTTTTTGTAAAAAAAAAAAACTTTATTTTATTTTAAAAATCAAATTTAAATTTTAGCCAAAAATTTTCTACATTATTTAAAAAAATTTCTCTTCAATACTTTTTTTTTTGTGAAAACTATGTTTCAAAATTTCTTTTTAAAAGGTACACAATTCAAAAGATTTTGAAATTGTCAAGTTCAATTAATCACTAAGGCTCCATTTGGAGTGTGATGTATTGGAAAAAAGTTGTATTGAAATGTGTGAAAATTTTGGTGGGTATTTTTTTATAGAAAAAATATTTTAGAGGGAAAAATGAGAGGAAATTTTTTTTTGAAATTATGTAAAAGGAATTTGAGTGGGAAACTTTAAATTTTAAATTTTGAAATAAAAATTTGTTTGGAGTGTGGTGTTTTTATTTGAGAAAAATGCCTTCTTTTCCTATTTGAAAATACAAATGCAATGCCCAAATGGAGCCTAAATATTAAGAATAGAAGTTGGCTATGCTTGTTTTCAATGTTATTTAAGAAAAGTTTTTTTTTTCCAAACAAAACAACAAAATATCCAAGTATTTTTTTATTTTATTTTAAAATTTTCCCAAAATTTCTTTTACATTATTTTAAAAAAATTTCTCATTAATTTACTTTTTTCATTTTTCTCTCTAGTAAACTTTTTCTTTAATTTTTTTTTCACATTTTTTAATACAATCCAAATATAGCCAGAGTTTTGCTTCTTCAAGTGAAAATTAATCAGATCTGTACCAATTTTAGTTAGTAAAATTACTCATCTATTATACAACATTCATTCTTTAAAAAAAAAAAAAACACTTTCACTATCATAAAGTTGCTAAATTTTTGCGAATATTCAAACCCCAATTTTGATGGGCGAGTAAGAAAATCGATATTTTTGAGTCACTGTTCCAGTAGTAAATAACAGTGGTAAATTTGATGGGAAATTTTCCATTCATGGCACGGCATTTATATTTTACCAACATACTTTCTGTACTGGGTCAGGCCTGGGCATTCAATTTGGTTAAAGTATTTTCGTTCACGCAATCAGAAGCAACGTTTAAAAACTGACCCAAGATCTTGACCATTCACTGAGTGGGGCCTGTTGGCAAATCTTTAGAAAGGGATCATGTTCAATTTTTTTTTGACGAGACGTTTCCACGTCAGCAGGCCTAGGTAGGACGAGGACCACTCTAAACTAGTAAACTCCTCCTCATCTCCCCCCTACGGCTCGATTATAATCTATAATTACCTTAATAAATCCCCTTTGCCTTGCGTTGTAATATTGTTCTATTTTGTTTTTAAAAAAAAAAAAAAAACTCAAAAGCCCCATTGAAGATTGATCTAATAATTATAACTCATAACTCATAACTCATAATATGTTTCTATTTTTAGTTTGCAATTAAATTTACAAAGCGTACTTAAAAACAACAAAAAATCTAATAGAAAATGAAAGAAAATTTTTTGTTTATTATTTTTGTGTAGCTAGTGCATCCGAAATCACCAAATTTTTAATTAGAATGGGATGAACCCTTTTTTTAACAAAGAAATTTTTGTAAACACTTATTTGAAAGTTCGATTATTAAATCCTATTGCGAAAGACATAATTTTTTTTGAATATTTTATCATAATAATACTCGATTCGTACGTAATAGTATGAAAATGAATACCAATTTTTATATGTTGTGATTAATGAAAAATGGACAAATGTATACGTTAAATCATTTGTAAAATATGAGTAAACTCTCATGATAAATTTCGTTATAATAAATTTTTTTTGGTAACTTGTAATTATTTGTGACCTGAATAACTATTTGTATTGTCACCAAATTAACCACAATGTAACAAACAAATAATAAGCTACAAATAATTACCAGCTGCATTGTCATCAAATTAATCCTAAGAGTCAACCAAGCAATTAATTATGTGTATGGACGAATTATAATGAACCCGTATGAACTTTGGACTTCGACACAGAGCCGGACGAAATTGTGATTAGCGTGTAATGTTGACCACTTCACTGGTGTTTACGCGGGCTCTTGCTCCTTAATCATATGTTTTTGGCTTGATCTTAATATGTCGTTGGGATTATTAAAGTAATCAATATTAATGATAATCTGATGCGTTTGTTATGATAAACTCGAAACATTTGTACAGCATACAAGGTTTTCCCTAGTAAAAGGTTAACATCAAAGCGTGGATTAGACACTGGGATTAAATTAAGGATTAATGAATTAATTAATAACAAAAGAAGGTGTATAAATAAGGACTCTTCAGAGTGGCAGTTGGTGTCCAAGTGTCTTCCCTGCTCTTATGGACAGCATAGAACTGCGCAAGACTATCGTCCATTCTAACATAGTCCCACACACACTCTCTTGCTCTTTCGCCAGCTGAAACTGAGGAAGTGTGAGCTTAAACATATTGAAGAGGAGGCCATAGAAATTAGTTAGTACTAAGATGTTTGCAGCAGAGAATGGTTTGAATTTGAAGGGAGACCCAAGATTGCAGGGCATCTCTGATGCCATTAGAGTTGTTCCTCATTTTCCAAAGCCAGGTATTTTCTATGTAGCAGTGCTTATTGTTAGTTGGGGAAAAAAAGAGTGGTTCTTGAGGAATTATTTGGCAGGCCATGACGAGGGAAGTGTACTGAATTCTGGGTTTGTTTTGGATTTTTCTAGGAATAATGTTTCAAGACATAACAACCCTGCTATTGGATCACAAGGCCTTCAAGGACGCCATTGATATCTTTGTGGAGCGTTACAGAGACATGAATATCTCTGTTGTTGCTGGTACTCGTTTTCTTGATATATGTTTGGAACATTTACTTATCCTTGATGAGTTCTGATACTGTTCATATTTGTTTCAACTGTAGGAGCAAGATGTGGTTTTTTTGTTTAATGCGCTTTCTCTTGTTAGTCACTGTTATGACGATGTGCTTTGAAGATAATTACATTTTGGAGGAATTGTATTTTAACTTATCATGCGTGTTTATAAAGGAAAAGTATTGCACTCAATAATTGCTTGGGGTTAAAAAAGATTGCTTTTTTGGTTAGGTGGATCACTTTTTGAGGTTTTTGTTATTTACACAGTCCACTTCCCTCATTGCTAAGAAATTTCTTTTGGCTATTGTTTATGATAGGAGTTGAAGCAAGAGGATTCATGTTTGGTCCTTCAATTGCCTTAGCAATTGGCGCAAAATTTGTTCCTTTGCGAAAGCCAGGAAAGCTGCCAGGTACACTGGAAAACTTGGTTCTTAGTTCTTGATATCCTTGACGTGGGACAGAATGAACCAGGAAAGACTACAACCGTGGTTTCCTGATCAGTGACTATTTAGACGTCCTCTTCCCTTTCCAGAGGACTATTTTGTTGCATAACAAACAGCTCAGTTTGGAAAGCCTAAACAGTTTGTGTTATGTTGTGCTTTCTCTTCCTTTTTGTTTTCCAAGTCCTGTTTTGATCAGTATTGAATAATTGTCCACTTAAAGTTCAGCTATTAAGGAAACAAAATGTACCAAATCACTCTCTCACATAGCTGCCATGATTTAAACGTTTCAAAAAATAAGTTATGACGGTTTCTGGAACCACCCCAAGATTTGTATGATCTATTAGTTTATCGAACCGTTTCGAATTTGTTCTTGTCCTAGCATTTTCAACTTTCTTGATTTGTGGTATTGAAACTTAAAAATGTGAAATGCCCAGGAGAAGTTATTTCTGAAGCCTATGAGCTTGAATATGGTAACGATTGTATAGAGATGCATGTCGGAGCTGTTGAACCGGGAGAACGAGTATTGGTAATTGATGATTTAGTGGCTACTGGTGGCACCCTATCTGCAGCAATCAGGCTTTTAGGTTGGTCCAGACTTTTTCCGTTGCTATAATATTCTGGATTTCTGTACATTTTCTTACTGTGGTAGTACAATTTTTGCTAGAGCGCGCTGGGGCTGATGTTGTCGAGTGTTGTTGTGTTATTGGTGTGCCAGAGTTTAAGGTAATTATATAAACTGCTTTCCTTAACTGCTCATGAATTTTGTGCAGTAATCAAGAGACTGATTTGACACTTATTGCTTTCAATCCTTACAAATATGAATGCATCAATTGCAAACATCATGCAATTTTCAATAATTACTTAGGAATTCCTTTCCTCAAACCAGTATATGCATTTCTCTGTACCATGATGTAAGCTTCTTCTTTTCCATCAAAGTCATCAAGTTTTTATGTTCCTCCGGGCAAATTTTAGCTTTGCTTTTGATTGTCATTCACCAAATAGCCTCGCAATAGAGATTCTTTGTAAGATAAGGCGGCAAGTAATGATCTTTGAAAGTGTGCAGAAAATCAGACACGTGACTTGTAAACATGTTATAGTGAATTTGTTAATCATTCAATCCATCTATAGTAACTTCATTCACTCAAGAAATAGTAGTTAGATGCGTGGTTAACATTTCAATGAACCTCGATGTGATCTTTTGAATCATATATATTATCACTCGCGAACCTTAATTCCTGTTATAGTATGTAGCCTTTGCTGTCTTGTGTAAGTTGAGCTGTTAATCTTGCATCATTGCTATTTGTTTCCAGGCAACTCTATCCTGCCAACGCAATGCGTTTTCATGAGCCATAGTTTCTTATGGGAGTAGCCATAGTTGCTATTTGAATTTTTTTTTTTTGTCCCAAAAAAAGAGTCCATTTTTAAACCAAATTTCTAAAACATTCTTACTAATAATAATTATGTATATTCAAAATTAAAAAATAATGATAAAAATATAAAATTATACATTTAGTAGTGCATTAAATGAGTTGTATCTAACTATCTAATAATTAATAAAAAAATTTAAATTAACCAAAGTGAACTTTTTGTTTTTTTGGTGGGAGGGAGAAATACACTAGGAGAATTTGCCGTGTCTCTGTAGATGACGAGATCTGATGAGATTACACAATTTTTGGGACTCTCTAAAGCTTCCGGTTCTAGTCTACTTGACTTCAATGTATTTTTCTGAAAGGGATCCCAAATTTGTGTTCCTTTTCCATATGGAACTTATGGTTAAATCTTTTGCAGGGTCGATGCAGGCTAAACGGGAAGCCCCTGTTTATCCTTGTGGAACCCCGGCAGTAGCTTATTGTGTGAAGGTATTTCAAGCCTCTCTTTGTACATTTGGAAATCATAGTTACCATTAAGCATTCTTTACATGCCTGAAAGCTAGTCCTTTGTCTGCCTGCTCTCGTGATTTACTTTAGTGAAGTGCTGCCATTTGTAGCTCTCTTGATGTTTTGTCCCAAGTATTTTTGTTCATCAAATGGCTAAGTGAAAATCTTCAAATTGAAGGATGGATCCGCTAATGGAATATGTTGCCTAGTTGGGGAAATTGCTGTAATCATCAGATATCCGAGCATCATCATTATTTGCTGCAACTTCAGATGATCTGGTGGATGCAAAATCTTGCTAACGTTGGCCTATTGGAAGTTACATTGCCACCTGCCAAGTGATTGATTGGTGGTGACAGGTTCAGTGAGCCATGTTCTACTTCAAATGTTTCCTCTGTACAACCTTCTTGTTGGCATTTCATTTGTTTTAACGTTTGCATTTCCTTATGCTAATCCGTGAACAAGTAAAAAGGGCCTGTTTATTTCTATGTGAAGTAAGAAAATTATGGTTCTTTTGGCCAATTTCTTTCGTGTAAGCTTATGCTGAACTCCCCATTCTCAATGTTCAAGTTCCAATTACCATACCAATTCGATTATAACAAAAAACATAAACTCCTATTTTAAAATTGGATGTAAATCCTAGTTCAACTAAATTTGATTAAAATTGGATTAATTAAAGTGAATTAATATAACTTTAAGAATTTAGACAATTCCAATTTAGACAAATCCTGGGGTGGGATGAAAATTAGCATGACATTCTAATCCTCGTCCGACAAAAGTACTACTCCTAAAAATGGTATTTTTAGCAACGTGAGGGGCAAAGACAAATTTGGGCGACTCCCAGAAAACGCTCTTAGCGCGTGAAATATAAACGTAACTTTTGTCAGCATGCCAATCCGCCACCTTGAGCTGAGGGCGTCGTCAGCGATCAGCCTTCCCATCCCACCATCGCCCCTATAAAAGGAATTTTCAATTCCCCGACTCAAAAGGCAAAGCGAAACCCTCAAGAAAGCAAAAAAACGAAAAAGCTTCGAATCTCAGCCATCCCCTTCAATAGGATTTCTTAAAATCGAATACACCTTCAAAAACCCTAATTCCGAAAAGCTCTGAATCCCTCCAGAATTTGGACTCTAATGAAATAGGACCCTAGGAAGTTTAATTGATTGCAGGAAGGATTGATTGATATTTATTTTTGTATTTATAGTGTAGAATAAAGCAGAGAGCGCAGACGGAGATTCAACAATGTCTGCGATAGTGTGCGGGAAGAGGTCGTTTTTTGAGGATTTACAAGCGCCATCCCCGACCTCTGCGTCTCCGCCCGTAGCGAAGAAGCTTCGCTGCTCTGCTCGTTTTTCTCCGCCGCCGGCGCCGGTGGTTGTGCCGACTTCTTTTATTGATCAGCTCAGGGCTGCCTTTCCCGATATGGATGATCAGGTCCTCCCTTCCCCTGTTTGTTGGATTTGCGTACAGCTGATTCCGTGATTTGTCCATTTGTTTTACCTTTTAATTGGTTGAAAAGCTATTAGGTTTGTTAACTTTGCATCTACAAAAAAAAAGAAAGGAAAAAATGTTCTTTTTCTATTTCTTGGTTCGTTTCTCAATGCTTGCTGCAGCTGGTTGTATTAAAAAATGTGATTTTGTGAGATGAAGCTTAGTTTGGTTTATGATTCAGTTCTGTTATGTGCTTGCTTGTTTACGATTGGGATGGACTTTTTTCTTGTGATCTAGGATGAATAAAGTAATTGTATTTCCTCAAATTCTGAAGTTTTAGTTATCTTTTCCGACCCCTTGATTGTTAAGGTTGTTGGTTAACTACGGCAAGGGAAGTAGCATGTAGCTTTGACACATTTCTGGGCATGTGTTTTCGGGATATTTTAGTCCATCTGAGACTTTTGAGTAGTAGTGGCTGAACTAGTTCAGGTTAATTTCTTCTGGCTTCACAAACTGAAAATCGCATGTGAAAATCATAGTTCTGATATATACATTGCTCGTAAATAATTGAACCTGAACATGTTATAAGTTGCTAATAATGAAAATAAATATTTTTACCTATTCATGGAATCTTTTTCATTGTGGATAATATATTCTTTCTCAATGATTTGTTGCCATTTTAAATTCCTGGCATCCTTGTTTTTTATTCTCTGCTTTACATGTTTGGTCAGCTTTGTAGTTTGTGATAATTTAGGAACTGATAGTTCTTAATTTCTGTTTTCCCACTGACAAGCACTGATTGTTTTGAAATTACCTTTCAGCTTATTGAGCAAACATTAGAAGAATGTGGCTATGATTTGGATTCTGCAATTAAAAGGCTGCATGAGCTTCGTATTGGATATGCAGATGGAAATTTAAATTCTGTGGTGGAACCACAATCTAATATAAAGAATGGTATGTATGGTTTATGTTGCATGGCTAGATGTGATATATAGGATTGGAATATGAATGCACGGTGCTTAGGTTTTCATTTGGTTGCAGTCTGAAATATTAGCAATGCATTTATTGGGACCTAGAAATATGTATTAGTGATTGATATCATTTACCTTTGGAGAAGGGGGAACATATCATATAAGTTGCCTTTGCCACACAAAGTTGGATTTTATCTATATTATTATTCATCACAAATTTTCCTGGTTTGGGAACTTCAATGGTATGGTTAACTCTGCTCTTCAGTGACACGTTAAAGTTCTCAAGATTGACCCTTCTCCATGCAGCAATCAGCACCTACTCTTTGACCCTTCTCAAGATTTATCATTCTGGCATTCATCAACATGGAAAATGTTACTCAATAGCTCCTGGGCGAGCTAAAGATTCTGAAGACTTCATCTTTGACATCTGAGCATAGCAAAATTTTCTTCCTATGGCAAAGTATCTGCTCAACAGAAATCATTCTAGGCAGCATCTGTTGAGATTTTTAGCCATTGTGAATGCAAGAATGTAGTCTTTTGTTGAGTTGCTGTCTATTAATTGTATGAATACGTGTGACATGAAACAGACTGCATGTTTAGTTGCCCAGAGAAGAACCTGTTGCCAATGTTGAAAATGTTTTACTTTAGACATGAAAAATTATTGTCAATTACCTTTCTGAGGCCTTTCTAGTGTCCATCCTGGGGTTTTACATTTTTTTTATTTGCTGAAATTGCATTTGAAAGCAAGAAATTCAGTATTACGTATTAATTTGTCAGGTGCTACCTCAATTGATGGAGACGAGCTTGCACAGTCAGAAGATGCTTTGAAGCAAACCAACCTTCCAAATAATGGAGCTGAATGGGTGGAATTGTTGGTGAGGGAAATGATGAGTGCTACGAGCATTGATGATGCTAGATCTCGTGCCACAAGAGTGTTGGAGAGTTTGGAAAAGTCCATAAGTGCGCGTACTGGTACTGAAGCAACTCAAAATCTTCAGAAGGTCTGAGATTGCCTAAATGCACGGGTCATCCAGTAGCATTCTGTCATTATGACCTCTACTCATACTTATATTGGTGTCATTGCTATGCAGGAAAACATCGTGTTGAAGGAACAAATAGAAGTACTTTTGCGAGAGAATTCCATCCTCAAAAGAGCTGTTGCTATCCAGCATGAGCGTCAGAAGGAGTCTGATGATAGGAACCAAGAAGTCCAGCAGTTGAAGCAATTGTTGGCTCAGTATCAGGAGCAATTGAGAACTCTTGAGGTTGAAATCATTACTTATAAGTTTATTTGCCTAGAATATTCTGTTAAATAATATTTGTGTTGCATGCTTAGCTTACTACCCTAGAAATAGTGCTTCTGTATTTTAAAGAACTCTGTTGCATTTGCAGGTGAATAATTATGCATTGACAATGCATTTGCGACAGGCTCAGCAAGACAGCTCGATCCCTGGACGATTCCATCCTGACGTATTCTAATAATGTACCAGAAGATTCAGATATATTAAGTCTCAATTCCTTATAGGCGTTTCTTATATATTTATATGTATCTGTGTTGTAGAAGGTGGGTTAGGCCTCAAATTTCTTATTTATGCTTTTATACTCGTGAATTGCATTAAAAAATCTTTGGCTTTGATTGGTCTCTTTTGTAATAATTTAATTGTTCAAATTTGTAGAAGTTACATCATTGCATCTTGGGGTGATTTAAAATGGATATACAAAAGCTATCATCTTTAGTTGAATGCCATCCCCCGAAGCACTCTATGATTTACTTCCGTTTACTTTCTCAGAATAAAATGGACCGTTGTTTAGCACCTGTGAATTGCTCAAATGTATCAGGGTGTCCGCTCATGCGATTATTCCAGTTGGTAACAGTTTTTTGGCCCTCAGTATCATTTACAATCGCATACTGTTGCTGGTATCAGTGTTACTATATCCACATTTAGGCAGCAAAAGTAGTATCGGTGATTACAACATTTTTAATTCTGTATTTTGGGTATTTAAGTTTCGTATTGATGGTTTTTAACACTGTTAGCTCAGCCCATAATTAGTATTGATGGTATGTTTCAATACGAAAAATATAAGAAATTTTTTTTTATTGCGGTCGGTGCTAATGTACTGGTCATATTCTTACTCTGGCTTTTGCCATTATTGTGCAAAAGTCTCTAACTCCTCGTGTATTGGTTCCCATTTGTTAACTTTCTATCAATTACAAATTACCTCAATTAGCTGTTTTTTTTCTTTTGGATCCATATTGTGGTCTAATTTGTGTTCTAACAAATATCACCAGCTAAAATATTGACAAAGAAATACAATTACCAAATTATCTCAATTACTTGGATTACAGAGAAATACGACTACGGAAATTATCTCAATCGCTTCGTTTTTGATCCACAAGGTTGTCTAATTTGTGTTTTGCTGACAAACATCACAGGCTAAAATGTTGACAAATAAATGCGATTGGCAGCACATTCCTGTAAAAGCACGTTTAGAAATTCAGAAGTAAAAGTTCAAAAAGCGAGTCTGGTACCACATAATTTGCCCATCCTTTCGGTCCATACAAAAAGCACCGTCTAGTTTCCTTCAAGAAAAAGCAGAAAAAGCCTCCCATCTTTTTTTTTTTATTATTAAAAAAACGATAAATATATATATATTTTTTTTACTGAAACGATAGGGTAAATGAAAATCGCACCAAACTACAGTAAATTGGTCTTCAAATAAATATATTCACTGTTAAAATTATTACATTTACAATATATTATTTACTACGGACGATAACCTTAACTCTTAAATTGAAGCTAAGAGTGAAGCCAAGATATGCCTCTATACATCTTCCTACCAACCTAGAAAAAGCCCCCCAATCGAACAACCCAAAATCAGTCAATAGCAAGAAATATGACCAAAATCAGAATTTCCATCTTCATCTTCCTCTTCGTCAGTTCCTCGTAAACCAAATACCAAACACTTGGGTGATATTCATACACAAGGCTAACTAATGTGCGGCATGGCGAACACTGCAGCCCTCTCTTTCCTATCTACTGAGCCTCTTCAAGGCCTCACTATCCCAGTATTACCTTTTGCTTCATCTTCATCTTCCTTCTTTGGAGGCGGTACCCATTTGTGGGCCCATAGGAAGTTCATTTCTGTTACTGTATCTTCCACCTCCTCTCAATTCAACCCGAGGATTTCTCCGAGGCGTTTTGGTAGGTTGATTGTGGCTGCTGCAGCTGATTACTACTCCACACTTGGGGTTTCAAAATCTGCTACTAATAAGGAAATTAAAGCGGCTTATCGAAGGTTAGCTCGGCAGGTACTTAACAAGCTCAAGTCTTTTTCAAAGCTAATTCTGAAGCTCTGGCATTTTTCTTATGGCTTTTGCTTTACTATGATATATTCTAATTCTGTGGTACACTGAAGGGGCTATTTCGGTTTATCCATAAATGTGAATGTGGAAATTTTTTTATCTTTTTAGAATTGTTTGAAGATAGCCTTAGCAATTTATGATTGCAACGCATTCGGTTACACTATGAATCATTAAGTATTCTGCTTCATGGAGGATAAATACCAACTCCAATTGGGTTTTGAGTCCATAAAAATTGTGGGTTTGTGTTCCTTAATAGCTCACTACTGCTCTGTGGGCAGATGAAAATTTTCTGCTCTAAGATTTAGCATTACTAAAATGTGGAATAAATTGGGTGGATTACGCGTGTTCTTCTATTCTAAAATACTCATGTTCTAGGGACTGAATTTAATCTCTAATGCTTGTACAAGGTTCATGAATAATAATACCTAGATACCAAACTAAATTTTCTTGGTTGGCCTTTTGTGTGGACTTTAAAAAACTACAGCTGGGGGTCCATTGCATGCATCCCTTGTATTTTACAAGGTGAAGCTGATATGTGAGTTTTCATCTTCATTTTAGTACCATCCCGATGTCAACAAGGAACCTGGAGCAACTGAAAAATTTAAGGAGATCAGTGCTGCTTATGAGGTAAGGAGACTGGCCGACAACTATATTCATTCTCTTTGTTGTATTCCCATTTCAATTTGTGTGACTCGTACCCATGAAAACTTATGAAATGTTCCTTTGCTGTTTTATATTTTCTTCAATTGTTTATGTTTAACAAGTGTGACTGCAAATATATTAACTGTAGAGAAGGTATTCTTTTTAATTCAAGTGAATGCAATTGTTGAATTATGAATTGTAATTCATTTATAGCATCAAATAATGAGTAATTTACAATTATTTCAAAACACTTGGTTGTAGATTATGCTGTTTGTGTGATTGGATTTGTCCAACGTTGTTACAAAATATGTAGAGGAAGTTGATGTGTCCATCTTGATGTGAACCATATATTCTTGTTTTGTTGACAATTCGACTTGCACTAACTTTCTAAATATCTCCTTTACTGGGATCCTAATGTTAGAAGTTCCAAGTGCATTTTTTCTTTTTGTGTTTTGACTACTATGAGGGGATCTCAAATGTTGCTTGTTCTGAGAATTTTTTTTGGGTATTATATGACAGAATGATAGCCGACTCCACATAGTGGGATAAAAGCTTTGCTGTTGTTGTATATGACAAAATGACAACTAAAAGCATAGTAGCTTGATGCAATTCCTGCTTTATTTGTTCTTTTCCTTATCCATTGGTGAATTCTCAATTGTAAATTGTCAGGTGCTATCAGATGACAAAAAGAGAGCTTTGTACGATCAATATGGTGAAGCTGGAGTCAAAAGTGCAGTAGGGGGGCAGACTGGAACTTACACGGTATTCAACGAATTTCAACTTTTCAATTTTCAGTAAAACATAGAAGAAAGTTAGTTTGGTAGTTAGTATTTCAGTCATTCCTTTGCCATCCTGTTGCTTAAATTTGTCTCATTGTTATGAATATCCAGTCGTAGCTTGATAGCTTTTTCCAAACTTCTCCAAATTAATGCAGAATTTCCGGTCATACATGAGTTTTTTGTAATATCAGTGAGGAGATGTACATTCTACGCTATAGGCTTGTCTTTTTGTTGTGAATTATTTTATGATGGGTCAAATGGTGAGACATTTTGGATATTATTGTCAGAATAAATTCCTAGTCTTAGTGCTCAAATTTGCTTATGTGCATTGATGTTTTACATAATTGTTTTCAGATTCTCATATGCATGGTTGTAATCTCTGAGACATGCCAACTGTTTACAATTGTAAACGAGGATTAATCTCCTTTTTGTCATTTTTTGCTTCTTATGATTCAAGAAAATGTTTTTAGGGCACTGAGTTTTTAAACATGAAAATTAAATTCACAAAAAAATGTATTGCTTTGTCTATTGTTCACAAAAGTTTATTTTTCCATTGATCGTGATGAACCTTGATGTCAAGCAAGAAACAGGCTTTTTAATTAAATGACATCGTTTGTCAATTTCGATCTGACATTTGTCCTTTGAATCTGTGACAGACGAACCCTTTTGATCTTTTTGAGACTTTTTTTGGGCAAAGCATGGGTTTCTCTGGAACGTACACAACTGGTTTTGGAACACGTCGCAGCACTGTCACTAAAGGTGAAGACTTACGGTGAGTCAGTAAACTGCTGGAGCTTAATGCCCCCTAGCTTTTTGATGGATGATAATATTGGTCATATGGGTTGAATTATTCACCTTCTTCACTATGCATGGATTGCTACTATATGTATATTTATATATAGTAAATAGATTGCTACTATATATATTTTTTATTTATAGTATCTGTCCTTTTTGAATCACTTTTGTTTCTTGAAGTTATCGATTGACTTTCTACTATTTCTCTACCAAAGTCTGGTGTTCTAGTACTTCATTGTTAAGACAGCATGTTGTATATTCTTCTACTTCATATTCCTTCAACCCCAGTATAAATAGCTTTCATGTGTTGCAACATCTTTAGCCTTTGCCTTTTGGAGTTGACTCATTGTTCTAGTTGGGTTCAGCTATGATGTAACGCTGGAGTTTTCAGCAGCTATATTTGGGGCAGAAAAAGAGTTTGATCTTTCTCATCTTGAGACATGTGAAGCTTGTGCTGGTACTGGAGCAAAGGTAGGCTCAAGAATGAGGATGTGCTCAACATGTGGTGGCCGTGGTCAGGTTATGAGAACCGAGCAAACACCTTTTGGAATGTTTTCCCAGGTATGCTGATTCTTATTTTTTTCCCCTGCAAATGAAATATGTGCTTATATCTGCTTAATATACATACCTATTACATGTTTGATCAACCAACATATTCAAAAATATGTCAGTATATACTAGACAGGAAGGAGAGACTATGTTCCATTCTGGTTACACTACATGGAATAAGGAAATGGGAAAATTGAGAAAATAATTAAAATGCAGGTTGGATATTTTTATTGGCTTCAGAGAAAATAAAAATTGTGTGTCTAAATTTGAATTGGAACATCCATTTCTTGCCCTTGCTTATTTGTTTGGGCAATTTATCTTTGCATTTCTTTTTAAAGATCTTGACTTCTTTTGTGTATCCTTGTGTCATTGAGAAAAGATAATGATACTGCATATGGTTTAACTCTATTCTGCAACCACTGTAGGTTTCTATATGTCCAAATTGTGGTGGTGATGGTGAAGTGATTTCTGAATACTGTCGTAAATGCTCGGGGCAAGGTCGGCTCAGAGTGAAAAAATTTATTAGAGTTAAAATTCCTCCAGGAGTAAGCAAGGGCAGTATTCTCAGAGTTGCTGGAGAAGGTGATGCTGGACCAAAGGGGTATGTTGAATAAGAATATATGAAATATGATGCATTGTCGTTTTTTGTTCTACATGCCTCATGAAAGGAAGATTATCCTCTTTCTTTGTTGCTCGTGTAGGGTGCCCTATATTCAATTTCTTTCATATATCATTATAATGCTGCAATGTTTAGACATTAAATATGGTGGCATGGCATTTGTGCTCACAATTAAGCATTGAGAATTTTCTGTGTTTTATATGAAGCTTAGCAGAAACACTTTGTGAGGATCCCCCCTTTACCCATCCTAAAAATGCTTCGCCAGATTATTAAAGGCATATTTTTGACACGTGCTTAGTTTACTTATTTGGGTATGATTTTATGCAGGGGCCCACCTGGAGATCTTTTCGTATATCTTGATATTGAAGAAATTCCAGAGATTCAAAGAGATGGCTTAAATCTTTGCTCCACAGTTTCAATTAGCTATTTGGATGCAATATTAGGAACTATTGCTAAGGTACAACTACTCTTGATGATGTCTTAGTGTTATTTAAAATTTTTAATGTTTATGGATAGGAAGTTTAGTGTAGCTTACCTTAAAATCGGGTGCTTTTTTCAATTGTTCTTAAATTTTAGCAATGCTAAATTTGATAGTAATCAGTTTGCTTCTTGGAATTGTAAAAGGTTAAAACAGTTGAAGGGCTTGCTGATCTCCAGATTCCTCCTGGTACTCAGCCAGGAGATGTGCTTGTCTTAGCAAGGAAAGGTGCACCTAAATTGAACAGGCCATCCGTACGTGGTGATCATTTGTTCACAGTGAAAGTTAGTATACCGAAAAGATTCAGGTATTTTTTAGAATCTGATCTTGCAATCTCTAAGTTTTGTGCCATGTGAAAATCTTTGTTACATTTTCCCGTATCTAAATATGCATATTTAGAATTCACTTGTCATTGGCACATTGGTTTCCATCTGTTTACATTTTTTCTGCCGTCGTTTATTTTAGAGCATCAAGCCAAGGTTATATGCCACATGATAAAAGATATCGCCCAGGACTAGTTACGTTCAAATGATTTCTCTTGATGGATTTATTATGCTGACCTACTAAATCTTTGTGTGTATTATTGTTTATCCTCACAGTGCCAGAGAGCGTGAACTGCTTGAAGAACTTGCTTCTCTGAGAACCACATCTGTTAGCCGTTCAAAAACTAGCCCTAAAGTTCAGCAAACCAGTGAGTAATTGCATTAAGTTTTTATTAGTTAATATCTGTCAGATGAAAATAGTACTTCACTCACGTCATTCTTCTGGGGTGTTTCATTGCTTTATTTGGTTGAAAATGAGCTATAATGCATGTGAATTATGCATGTGATATAATGTTACAACATCTAAGTTTGGCTTATATGTGCTAAGTGGATTTTGGCTGCCATTTTTTCACATTATCAATGGTGCTAACCAACAGATAATATTGCTCGACCTTGCAGCTAAACCAGTACAAAGTCAAACTGATTCTACTGCTGAGAAGACAGAGAAATCTGAAGATCAAAATGACTTATGGAAGAACTTAACAGATTTTGCCGGGTAAATTCTTTCCCCAATTTTTTCAAAAGAATGTTATAGTTGCATATTTTCAGGAATTGTTCCATAGGTTTTAGTATGCACTTTATATTCCCTAACAGATTCATGAAACTTTTTAGTCTCCAGAGTCATCTGGAATGCTTCATTGTTTCCTGTTGTTGACCATCAATTTGCAAACAAAATAGGTGAATGATACGATGATATTCTTGGAGGTGAAGATAGTAGTCTTAGTCTGAGTTGCAGACTTAAAGACACACACACTCATTTGGAGTAGTCTTTTCAGATTACTTATTTTCTGTTCATCTTTACTTCTTCTCTTCAAGTGCTGTTCCTTTCTTATATATCTTTTTCACATTTATTTCTTGAAAAGTTCTATTCTGCTTCATTCATGATTTTTTTGATTGCAGGTCTGTTGCAAATGGAATACAAGAGTGGTTGAGAGACAACTTATAATCATGCATGTGGACAAAAGCGCTTTGATTTTGTACCTATCCTCTGTCACCGCCCGCCGGTCCTGAACCATACGCACATAATGACAGCCAAATAAGCATAGTTTAGCCTTGTTTCCCTCAAGAAATCGCACACAACCCTGAGTGCCCATTCTTTTGTTGTTTGTTTTACACTGTAAATTCTCGCGTTAGTTACAGTTACACTATATTCAATGAATTCATTTCTGAGCTTGGGTTCGGCAGAGACGAGCTGCTACCAACAGCAATCACAATAGCGTCTACAAGTTAGCAGGTCTAATCAGACGTTGCATTTTCTGTGTTACCAGAAACCATATCGATGATGAAAATAATTTCCTATATTATATTCAGTGGACCAAAAAACTTCTTACAACATCTGAAATGGTAGAAGATTTGCAACAGTGTTTGATTTTTTTTCTCCGTATTCCAGCCTTCTACGTTCTCCTCTACACGTTTCCTCAACATGGTAAAGAATAATGAGGAAAAAAAAAAAAAACACATTCTAGCAATACATAAGTATGATCAGAGTGTGAGGTGTCTCGGGGTTCCCTTCATCACTCTGAACGACTTTGCCTGATTAACAGCACGACCGCGGCAATAACAGGAAAAGATATAATAGAAAGAGCTTCAATGATGTTGGGTCTTGTAATCTCTGGAAAAACAACACTTGCATACTTGATAGCAGCAGAACCCGCCACAGAACCAGCTCCCAGTTTCACCAAGTAGTTCAAATCTTCCTTCTCAATTCAACCAAAGAAAAACCGGTTTATGTGTCATGATATAACGAGTCTACCAGAGTTTTGGCTGTTGAAGGTGTGGCTAAAACTGACCTGGGATAACAATGCAGAATCATCAGGGCCACTTTGATAGGAATTTCGTTCTTCCCTGTCGGGATCTGCAGCTCGAACGACACATGCTCTATTCTTGAAGGATTTGGTAGAGAGTATTGGCGTGCTTGGGTCCCCAAAGCCAAAGGCAATTCTGGTGGCATTTTGAAATCGGGTGTGGGAATTTGGAGTGCTTATCTTTAGAACTAGTTGGGTTGCCGGGGAAGCCACTGCTGCCATATCCATTCCTCGGCGGAATCGATGGGATTGTGTGTCCAGTTCTCATGGCCATAGATATATTTGAGCTTACGGATGGGGTCCAGGATTATCGAAAACAAATGAAATGTCTCAATTAGCCATTTTTTTTTGTGTTTTAGACCATTAATATTTAAAACCACTCCCTACAATATAATTCCATATCAAAAATTTTATTCCAAAGTCCAAACACAAAAATAACAATATCAAAATGAAAGTCCAATTCAGTATCCCAATAAAAGTCTAGTTTGGGTGTCAGCAGGTCTCTTTATCCCAATAAGGTTCAAAGTCCAAATATTAGGCCCAGTTCTTTGATCCGAATGAAAAGGCCCAGTCCATTCAGTTACTCCAGTTAAAGGCTCCACCGTCAATTCATTACATTCTCGTTCTTTCCGTCTCCGGCGGGGGTGGTGAAATTAACCTTCATTTCAATAATTCCGAAACCCTAACCAAAATAATTTCTATTTCATCCCTCTTACAACCCCCAAAACCCTAATCCTCATCCTATATCTTGGATTGGTTTCCAGTATCCTTAATCACGCCAATTTAGCGTTGTATTTCATTGGGTTTTAAAAACTAAATTTGATTATCACTTCCGGAGTTAATTTAGTCTCATTTGACTGAAAAATCCGGCGACTGTAAAGATGGTGTTGGGAGAGTTAGGGACGAGCATATCGCGTGCTCTTCAGCAGATGAGCAACGCGACCATCATCGACGAAAAAGTTCTCAATGAATGCCTCAAAGAGATCACGAGAGCTCTTCTTCAAGCCGATGTACAATTCACCCTCGTCCGTGATATGCAAGCAAATATTAAGAAAATCGTCAATTTTGATGACCTCGCCGCTGGTCATAATAAGCGTAGAATCATCCAGCAGGTATACATATTTTTCTCTTCTTATTACTTTTTGTTTCCTTGTTTGATAGAATTCTTGTTGTAAATGTTTGTTTTGTGAAATCTTAGCTTAGTGTGCTTGTTTTGTTTCTATGATTTCGTAATTGGAGCATGTTTCTGTGTTGCAACTCTAGTAATATGAAGGATCTCGAGCTTTTTTTGGTTTTCTGATTGAGAGTTTTTATTATCTCATTTGCCCCCGGCTTTGTTTTTTTGTCTCTTTAGGGATATACGGTTCAAGTGAGGTTGTAAATTTGTTCACAACTTATTAATGGATATTAACCCTTTGGTATGAATAGTTTATCGGTCTGGGCATGGATGTTCTTATTTGGACACCTTGTTTGGGCTACTGGATTTATGTTCTTAATTTCTTGGCGTGGGTATTGGCAGTTGATTGAAACTTTAGCCTGGGCTCATGAACGAACACCTTCATCCAATTTGATTCGCTGGAGAGATAAACCAGTGGCCCTTTACACTATGAACTTATAAAGAGGTTAACATTAATAGAGTCTATTTTGAGGTTACAACAACATAAGATTTTTTCCTCACTAGGGGATCATCCTTGTTTAATCTGTAACAAATCGTCTTTCTTTTCTGTACTGAGTATGTTATGGTACATTATGTTAATGTGATCCTTTTATTTTTTGTGCGTATTGGTTGACAATGGTCCTTCTGCAATCAGCTTTTACTTCAGTTCCTATATTCTCCCATTAATAGGATGGGCTTTTTTTTCTGTTTGTAGGCTATATTTAATGAACTCTGCAAGATGTTGGATCCCGGAAAACCGTCATTCACTCCCAAGAAAGGCAAAACAAGTATTGTCATGTTTGTAGGGTTGCAAGGTACTTGAATGTTTCCTTTCATGTCTTCTTTCATTTGATTTTCTCGTGTCTGATTCGTTGGTTTTACTGTCTTTAAGTTTTTATTCTGGGACCTTCTTTCTTGGCTATTGGATTTGTGGGGGCCAGCGGAATTTGTTTTGTTGAGATATTTGCCATTGTGGTGCCTTTTGCTTTATCATTTTTTTTTCATAAGATAGATATGAATGATTTTGTAATGAACTTGCAGGAGCGGGTAAAACGACTACTTGTACAAAGTATGCATATTACCACCAGAAGAAGGGGTGGAAACCTGCTCTGGTTTGTGCCGATACATTCAGAGCCGGTGCTTTTGATCAACTAAAGCAGAATGCAACAAAAGCTAAAATCCCATTCTACGGAAGGTATATTTTTGGTTAAGCAATTGATACTTTGGGTGTCTTTAGTAATTTTGGGGTGTTGCTATATTGTAACATGGAAAAGGTGGAACTTTGGCTCTTGATGTATAAGATTTGGTTCATTCATCTTTTTGGTACTTTGTTTTATGCTTGTAGTTCATGGTTTATTCATATGATTTTTATGTTCATTTTTTAGTAATTCAGATGATTACTATTTATGTAACAGCTATATGGAGTCAGATCCTGTTAAAATTGCTGTTGAAGGGGTGGAAAGATTTAAGAAGGAAAACTGTGACCTTATAATTGTTGACACTAGTGGACGGCACAAACAGGAAGCAGCCCTTTTCGAAGAGATGCGTCAAGTTTCTGAAGCAACGGTATGGAACTAAGCATACCTATGTTCCTTTATGTCTCTGTTTTTGGAATGCTAATAAATTGATTTGAATGTTTCAGAAACCAGATCTTGTTATATTTGTCATGGATAGCAGTATTGGTCAAGCAGCTTTTGATCAAGCTCAAGCATTCAAACAAAGTGTTGCGGTTGGAGCCGTGATTATTACTAAGATGGATGGTCATGCGAAGGGAGGTGGTGCCCTTAGTGCGTAAGTTCTGACCTTTTCGCTCTAGCTCGCAGGCCTAAAATTTTCCCATAGTGGTGTGCCTGTTGAGATGTGGATGGATGTTAAGTAAACAAATTAGAGTTCATAGATATTCAGAAGAAGCTTGTGGTTCTCCCTGTGAAAGCAAAAAGGTTTTATTTTGAATGGTGAAGAATGTATTTACATGCAATTGATGTAGTTTTTTCTTGGATTTAATTTATTTGATGAATTCTCTTTTAGTTTGTACCTTGGTTTGCCTAATTCAAAACCTATGTGGGCTTCCATATATTTAGGCAATGATGACATTTTCACCTTCCTTGCAGAGTTGCAGCCACAAAAAGTCCTGTCATATTTATTGGGACTGGTGAACATATGGATGAGTTTGAAGTTTTCGATGTAAAACCATTTGTCAGTCGCCTTTTAGGTTTGCAGTTTAATGAGTTCCCATTCACTAGATTGAGCCCCACAATTTTGTTGCTGTGAGATATATTGTGTTTCATAATTAATTGCAATATTTTAATGTTCTTAGGCATGGGTGACTGGTCTGGTTTCATGGACAAAATTCATGAAGTTGTCCCAATGGATCAACAGCCTGAGCTTCTTCAAAAGCTTTCTGAAGGAAATTTCACATTAAGGATTATGTATGAGCAATTCCAAAACATACTTAAAATGGGGCCTATTGGACAGGTTTGCTACTTCGTGCTTAGTATCTTTGGAGTTGATTGGTTGTGTTGGAAAGTTAGCTTGTCTAGTTTCTATCATTGGAATAAATCCATTTTGCTTTAGGAAGCTCACTAGAGACTGGAAATTGAAGTTTAGTGCAAGTGTTTATTCAGGAATAACAACAGATTCTTTTAAATCAATCCTAGCAAAACACCTCAGCTCTTATTTTGAAATTCACTATCTAATTTAGGCATGCTATCCGGGGAATTCTTACATTATTGCTGGATAGTTTCTAGGTTGCTTTTTTGCTTTAGGAGAATATAGGTTCTCATCCTTTTGGAAGTTTTGAATATGCAGATGTGTTGGAGTGGAACCAATTGTAGAGTGAAGTACTATTTATATTTTATGTTTGGATGTGATAGGATAGAACCACATAAGAGATGAGGTACTTTTGATGAAACATACTGGTGATAACTTGCATCACCTCACCTCTTAATTTTGTTCTCCAAATTATGTTTGAATGACATTCTCATTTCTGGTGGACCTGAAGTTCTGTTTTCACCACTGGAGTGAATTGATGATCTTGGTGCTTATCACTTAATTGTTGTAGTCTAGTGGACCTGAAGTTCTCTTTTCATCGTTGGTGTGAATTGTTGATCTTGGAGCTTAGTATTTACTTGATTGTTGTAGGTTTTCTCGATGCTCCCGGGATTCAGCGCAGAGTTGATGCCTAAAGGCCATGAAAAGGAAAGCCAGGCAAAAATTAAACGTTACATGACAATGATGGACTCAATGACTAACGAAGGCAAGTTAATAATCTTCTGCAGGAATCAGTTTGACCTTTACTGTTTCAATCCCCGCAAAGATTTCCACTGTGCTTGTTTGTCCATAGTCACAGCCTAATCTATATTGCAGAGTTGGATAGTTCAAATCCGAAGTTAATCAATGAATCACGGATAATGCGGATAGCAAGGGGGTCTGGTCGTCAAGTGAGAGAGGTGATGGAAATGTTTGAAGAGTACAAGCGTCTTGCGAAGATTTGGAGCAAGATGAAGGGACTTAAAATTCCAAAGAAGGGAGAGATGAGCGCCTTATCTCGAAATATGAACGCTCAGCACATGAGCAAAGTTCTTCCACCTCAGATGCTGAAGCAGATTGGTGGCATGGGAGGCTTACAAAACTTGATGAAGCAGATGGGCTCAATGGGCTCTGCGAAGGATATGATGGGTATGTTTGGAGGCGGGGATAAGTAGTTCATCTAATCTCATCAGAATGATGAGTGAGTTTTACCATCCGGTAGCCTCAAGCCTGCCTTGTTGTGAGGACAAAAGAGCATATAGTTTTACCGGTCCGTAATGTGAAGTAACCTTGTCGTGAGGACAAAAGAGCATTGGCTCTAGACCGTGTGTTGACCCCTTTTAAACTTTTCTGCTGCGGTTTTGGTAAATGCAAAGCTGATTAAGTAATTGATTCTTTCAATCACAGAATAATGTCTTTTGTACAACTATTCTACGGCAATCCCGTTTTCAGATTTGTATGTATTTGTTAGGGGAAACATTTACTTAAATATAGGAATCAGCCCAAAAAACACATTTGAAAATTTGTTGATGAAGAATTTGAAGTATTGACCTATAGCGGTTTCAAGTATCGTTTATACAACTGTGGTCCGGATGTCAAATTGATGGGAACATAAACGGATGAACTTTCCTGTTCCCACTTTTATTATGACAGTGTGTCAACCGTGTCCTAAGCAAATCTTTGATCACTTAAATGAATGTATTCTGGTCTGAAAATTACAACCCAGGTTATTCCAACTCATAGCTTCTCGAATCGGTCAATACACGACAATAACATGTAACGGAAAACCTCTGAAATACGCAGAACGGCAATCTTATAATTTATCAAAACAGTATACATGTTCCCAACATGGTACAAACCGAATTCACGAAGGTCATAAATCGATGTATTGAAGTGTAGGAAACCAACTCATCACTTGCTGACTCCACGTTAATTACATCACCTGTCTAGAAACCTGCCAAGTAAACTCTCTCTCGGGGAGGTCTCTTCTGCATCTTTATCAAACTCGTGAGTACTAATAGCACAGCGAATAATAGAGTTCATTCGTATCTGTAGACTAGCATTATCAACTAAGACATCTGTCAGCATCTTCCTGATTTCATCATCCGGTGTTCTTCCATGTCCACCATCAACATTGGAATTTGCTGAGGTTACAACGTTCTCAACATCTTCAGCAAGGAGCTGTGCCTGCTCAATGCCATTAAAAATTCATACATAACAAGAAGACATGCCAAGACTATGAAAAATATGTGCCACGAGGGTACAGGCTTAGAATGAAAAATCTTAGGAATTCTACAACAATTTGTAGATTTGGTTACAGGTCATCCAGTTAATATTCACTTAAAAGACAATGCTTGGCTAACTAGCCAAGGAGCTACTACTTGGAAGTAAATCAACTAGAACCCAGAAATTACCAACTTAAAAGATCAATTGACAAGATAAGCAATGGACAGGTTGCCCACAACTGATTCAAGGTGCCATAGAATGAGCATAAAGGAGGGGACATACCTCTGCAAGTAGAAGACCTATCCAATTATCAGATGTGCCCAATATATCAATTGCCTCAGATGGAGTTGAACCATCTATGGTCAGCTTATTTTCTTCTTCAATCAGGAATCTGACTCTACATTCTTCAAGTTTACTGCGAAGAATTTCATATTCATGCAGCAGCTTCGCATTAGCGGCATTAGAGTGCTCCCTTCTTTGTCTTTCCTCCTGAAGGATCCTCTGAAATGGTGGTCATGAGTCATTTATTTAATGGTTGACAAGATTTGGGTATAACCAACAAAACCAGAAATTCAAAGGTAACTAACAAAATAACCAGAAATTCAAAAGAAGACAAGGATTTTTGAAGTGTTCTATTTCATGTGCATCAATATCAAATGCTAATTGACTGCAATGAGCCATAATGTCCTGATACACGAAATTTTTGTTATCATTTCCTTTTTAAGAAGAAGATTCTTTCACTTTAGTTTCATCAAGTTTTGTACCAATTCATGATTCTGTGGACAAAGAATTGAAACCACTAAATCATTTTGACTGGAATTATGAGAAACAGACATGATAAACTACTAATACCTCTGCTTCAGCCTTCTCTTTTGTCAATCTAACAAGTTCCTGCCTCAATTCTGATTGAGAACTTCGAAGAGATTTAACTTCCTTAGCAAGGACTTTTAAGTCCAATTTAGATTTTACTTCCAAATCTTCATTATGTTTTTGCAGAACTGCAATCTGCTCCCTGGCAACATCCAACTCCTGCCGAAGCCTATCATTATCAAGAGTAATGGACTTTTTGGTTGATTCAAGAAGAGCCTTTTTGTCCTGAAAGTTTTAGAAAGTCAATAATGACCATGAATAATAAGATTCGGAAATGCCCAGAAGAAGGATAAAGAACACCTGTTCGCTTTTCAACTTCATCTCCATTTCCATACACTTCCTTCTAAGTTCCTCCGTATCCCATTGCATTTGAGTAACTCTCTCTTTTTCAACCACAATTGCTTGCTGTAGACTTTCTTCCCTAGTCAGCTTCATGGTTTCAAGTTCAGTCTCTAAATCTTGAACCTGGAAATACAAAGCACAACACTGCTATCAACAAAAACATTTTTGAATACTCCTTAAACTGAATCTTCAAGGAACCATAACAAAGCTTATTTGCTGTCTCTCTCAAGTGTCCTGATTTTACCATGACCTGAAAAAACTTTAGTTCCAATTTCCAAAACTCCACCAATCATATTCTGGTTCAAGCACCTCCTTCGGACAACAAGTGAAGAAAACAAAAGATAAAAAAGGCAAAACTAAATTATAACCATTTGAAGTAAATCTTTGCAGCTAAACTTGTCCCCACCTACGCGTGATATCAAATATGAGTAATCAGCTGAACCAGCCAGCACTTTTGATTTGCTTTTGTAATAGTTTAGTCAACCAAAGAAGAAAAAAGATCTTTCTCAGTATAAGAGACTATTCTCGTCTCTGACCCAACACCACACCAACAACATGCACACATGAAAACAAATATCATCATCTGTATGTTAGATATTCCTTAATCCATTGTAGATTCACAAGTTTTGAACTCAGAAAATACCTTTGTTGAAAGATATTGTCTAACAGAAAGCTCTTGATTTAATCTAGTTATAAGATCCTCCACATCTGTCCTTGCTGTAGTTATTCTTTGCTGCATAGTGGTGAGAATCCTGTTCAACTTATTTTGGTCTTCAATTGGGACTATGATAGATAGATCATGTGGAAATGTTTCTGGTCTAGCAGGAACATCATTGATTTTTGAAACTTCAGCATCTTCAGAAACTTCAGGCCTTGCTGCCCTCATCTCACTTTCAAGACTTTCCCTTGACACTCTTGTAGCGTGGCTCAACTTCTCAGTTTCAGTCAGATGTTCCATTTCACCTTCATAATTAGATACAACATGTGAAGTATGTATCCCCAAAGCATGCTGGTCAACGACAATTTCATTACTTCTCAAAGACATCTCATCATGGAAAATTTTCCCATTCCCTTGCACTGACTCCTTTGAAGACCTAACATCATTATTATCCTTAATGCCTGCTATTAGAGGACAGCTTATTTCTGGGTTATGTGTTGTATTCTCCACGCCATGTTCAGAGTGAATTTTCATCCCATGTCTTGGTCTCCCTAGCTCAGATGCCTCATAACCAGAATCATTTCCATTGTCTGATGCAAATGATGAACTGGCAACCAAAGAACCTTCTACATAGTTTAACATGTCATCAGATGGAGCCACAAAACCAGTAGGAGAATTCTCAACTAAAGCATTCTGATTTGCCACATAGAATGCTGAAAATTACCACCAAAAAAGATAAATATCAGTTTACCACATGTTGGACAAATGATTCAAATGTAAAAGAGGAAAACATATAACCATAGATATAAAGAAAAAGGTAAATGCAAAAAAACACCTACATGACCTTGCAGCTGCTTCAAGCTCAAGAAAGATTGCAACAGTAACGCTCCTTGATATTTCAATATCAGCAAGCAGTTTTTCAATCCAATCCCCCAAAGAACACCTACGCTGAAATGAAGCTAGCTAACTTAAGCTTGATACTGCAAAACGTTCTCTTGAAAACATAATAACTTGAAAATAAGTAAAACTACAATAGCAGGCGTTACTCTCACATCACTGTGATACAAGTATGTCTAATCACAAAATTTTGTAGTTCATAAGTTTACTAGTGTCAAACTTTTCACAACTGCAAATATCTTATAGTTTGTACATAATTAAGGTACATGTTCTTCGTAACTTTCCAGATTCACATGAGACAATATAGGCGTAAATGGCTACATACACTTCCTGGGAAATGAGATGAACAAAACTGAGCAGCTGGAACATATACATCCTCCAAAAATAATAGATGGAAGACACTTTTCTAAGCCATTACATGTCAGAAGATTGAAGACACTAGAACAGATCATGCAGTCTATGAAATAACACAAACACAGCCGACATATTATAAGTATTAAAAAAAAAAAAAAACCCGACTTCTCCAGCAGATATGTGAATTCATGTATGCATTAGAGAAAAGAAAAAGAAAGTTTTTTCTAACTTCCTCTATTAGATCCTTGCTTTTGATCCTCAAAAGCCCTTTTGGTGGAGCCGAGGGCAATCTTTTCTTGGGAAATTCCTTTTTAAGCTGCAAAAGATGAGCAACACATAAAATTAAATGGTTGTAAACCACCCAAACCAGGAAAGATGGTGACTTTAAAAATCTGTCAGTACATGGGTTTCGACCATGTTAGAGTTTGCTCAGAAGTAAAATGTCAAGATTTAGTTGTTTGATGGTGATAAAGAATAATTCTTCAGAAGATAAAGCATAAAAATCGAGGAAAACTTGAAGAAACTAGTTAACTCACATCAGAAAATAGCTTCAGGAAGTCACTAAATCGCCGTAGAATTCGTCGTGAACTACTGATCCCTTCCGGTGACTGTATACCAACTCGAACCCTGTAAAACTGTCATTTATGAATGTTAATATGGAAATAACAGTATTCTACTGTGCTTCAAAAGCTTCCCTTCTACTGGAAGTATATAAAAGCATGCCATTCCATAAATACAGACACATTGTAACCATCAATATGACTAGTTTGACTATAGCTTGCTGAATATTAAGATAATGGAAGATAGAGCGGGAAAATCACATTAAATTATGAAATTGATTTCTAAGAGAATTGCATTTAGGGCAATTAAAAGTAAGGCGTTGGCAAAACACAAATAAAAGACAACAAATTGATATTGAAAATAATAAAGATAGTATACAAATGGAAGACAGAATAGTTTGAGGTAGAGGAATTAACTTTAACTACAAACTCAAAATGGCTCCATGGGAAAAGGAATGGAAAAAGAATATCATGTACCACTATGGGATCTAAACCTCTGGCTTTAGGTATGATAGTCCAAGAAGGAACAGTGACACAATAACTCCATCCAGTATGAAGGTCATGTGGCCAAACAGAGTTCCGTCCTTCCTGCAACAACAGACATGCAGTATGCAATAAATAAAGGCAATAAGGCATTCCTGGAATTCTAAAGCTGGATAACAAAACCATTGACCTGAAAGCACCAATGAAATGGACAACGGAAATTGCCTATCTAATTGTCACCAATTGTATTGAAATGCAAACAAATTATACTATCTACGCAAATAAGAGTCTGTTTGGAGCAGCATTGGAAAGGCAATCTACATAAGCACAAGTAGACATTGAAGATTATTCGTTAGCAGACATAAAACAGCAAAAATGAACTTTTTAAACTTTCTGATTATCAAATCTGTATAGACCTGTATGAACTCTCGCAATATCTCAAATGGTTAAACATTTACAAAAACCCACCACACACACACAAAAAAAAAAAAAAAAACACAGACTTCGGGAATAAAGAACCAAAATTCAGAAATCAACACAAAACTCCAAACAATTCTAAAAATTAATGAATTTAATCATAATTTTCATTGTAATGATACCCAAATGCGAGGCGGAGGGCTCCAATCCATCCCTAATGGAAGAGGTGAAGTGCCATCGTGGCGGTGCTTGGGCGGACTACTCCTAGTAGATGATTCTGGGCCAATTTTGTGGGTGCTATCAGTGGAACTCCGATCACCTTCATCATCAATGAAACCGTGGGTTCGAGCTAGAGATTGAATAAAAGTAGGATCAGTGGCACCCAAATCGAATAGATAGAGTGAGTAGTCGTGGTATCCTCCATAGATATTCATCTTCTTCCTCCTCGGTCTCGCTGTGTGTCTTTCGGTTTGTATCCTATGATTGAATTTTGCAACCAAGGGAGTTTAGTGCCCGTTTGTGCCTTGGTAAGTTAATTAACTAATTAATTACGTATATATATGATTTTCAATGATATGCTTAAGGTATGCAATAAATAAGAGTTATCACTCCGTCCCCCTAAACCCAACAAAAAAAAAAAAGAGTTTAAATTTTTTTTCTTCCCAAAAAAAATCAATTTTTTATCCTAAAACAAAAATTTCGCATAAAAATATTTCATGAACTTTTTTTTTTCATTTTTCGGATTTTTCAACTTTCAAGTAACATATAGATGAGGAAAGTAATTATCATAATTTGCTTTTAAATTTTTACCAAGTTAATTTTAATTAAAACATTATATTTTTTTAACGATATATTTAAATATAAATAATTATTTACATAGAATTAGTCTAAGTGTTACAATAAGAATGTGCCAAGAGTTGAAAATCATAAGGATCATTGTTCATTCGCAAAAATGATCTAAGTATTTTTTTTGTACAACTTTATTAAAATTGATTATTTTTTATATAACAAAATAGGCGATTTCACCGTTTATAATAGTTACAACAAATTTGTCAAAATGGAAGAGTTCTTTGAAGGTATTAATATTGGCACTTTACTTCATTTATTATCATATGCCAATGCCATCATTATTCATATTTTAAATGCAGCACAAAATTTTGCCGAAATCATTATGGAATTGGAAAATTTTCCCAAAAGGCTCAATAAGAGTTTAACATTATAATGGACTGGTATTGCAGTCCATTATGCTTAAGAGGAGAACCCCAGATTTGCTCCTATTACATTACCAGCCAGATTGAGTTGCCCTCGCACAAGCAGGCTTGATCCCATCTAAATGTTATGTTTCAAAACAGTGACCCCATTAGATTCGGCCCATTACAGGAACTCACTATACCCTAAACTTGCCCTTTTGCTGTGATGATGTAGTTGATTTAACTTTGTAAGTTAGTTTTTGAAATAAGTTGTTCTAAAATTCATGACAAGTGATACCAGATATAATCACTATCAAGACCTGCCAAATGGTTGACAATGCCACTATTATAGAGTTTACATAAAATTAGATTAGTGACTTCCATAAGAAAAATTAGATTTGTGACTATAATTTTTATTGCACGATATTAAATTAATGACATTAATATTGCGATATTCGTTTGAAACTAGATTAGTGATATCACAATTGTAATATCCGGCAATTCGGGTTGGTGAAGCCAAAATTTTAAATCTAGTAATACTAGAATCATAAATTTGTATTGTTACTTAGTAATTCTTACTACTACATTGACACTGTATAAATTACTTAAAAATTTCACTAAAATTTTTCACTATTTACATTATCACTCATTTATTTTTCCTATTAAAACCCCGACCTGTCCCCTTTTTAGTTCCAGATGAAATACGAAGACGAAAAATGGAAACCTCATTTTCACAATCTGGTTCATCTTAAAGGTTTTGACCCAGCTGGCCTTCCTCTTTACCAAAACCAACCCAACACAAAGGAAGGGATGGCACACGTATTCATAACTCCTCTTCTCCCGCAATCATCAAATAATTGTACCATATATACTTACTACGCCCATGTACATTTGTTGGTGGGTCTGTGACCAGTTGATCCATGAATCCATTGTGTGTGTGTGTGTGTGAGAAATGCATTGATTCAATGACATTACAAGGCTAGCTAGGCAAAAAGGAAAAGGAGGAGAAGAATGACTGATGTAACGAAAATAATAGCAACTCTGCTTGTACCCACCATTTTTCTTAGTACGTACACCACATGGATGGAGGTAGCTAGATGAGACATATGCATTAAAGAAGGACATACTATACTCTCTGTTTATATCTACTCGTCTATTTAATCTAACAACATGGTTCTATGCTTTGACTAAGGCAAAAAAAGAAAAGCAAAATGAACCCTTTTGATGCAAGTTTGAAGGCGTAAAAGATTAATTGAAAGAAGGAATCGTAAGGATTGTATTTCATTCTGTATTTTATGTTTTTGAAGTAAAAGTTGTTTTAAGAATATAAAAATGTAAGACGAAATGGAAATGGCTAGAGGACATAAAGTATATTGCTCTGCTTAATTGGCATAAAAAGTTAGCATATACAGACTGTTATGTTGTGTACCCTTGAGTATATTATTGCAGCTGTTGAAACACTAATATACTGGGCATGAATTATTTAGGGAGGCCCCAAATCCCCATAACTGTGCAGTGTGGAGTGTGCACTACCCAACCAATCTTGTATATATGCATATGTATTTAAACTTTTTCCAGGAAAATGAACCCTACAAACCACTGTTTTCCACTCTCTGCCATCATTCTTTAAAGCTGTTATGTATGCAGATTGCGTAATACGGGCTAGCTATAGCTATAGAGGCCAGTGGTCCTCAAATGTATGACACACACACAGACACAACACCTTATCAATTTATAGATCATCATGTACTTCTGACCATCAAAGGTTTTTTGTCCCAACTTTGGTGTTATAAATCCTTTGCTCAAAGAGGAGATGGATGATGATGATATAGCATTGAGGAAAAGAAGGGCAAGTCCAGCCATGCTTTTCCACAGCTTTCTTGAACTTCTAAAATTTTTCACAACAAGAAGCTCAAGAAAGCTGCGGGAAAACAAGGCACTTGGGGCTTCATGAATCTCTATATTTATCTTCTTCAGGACCCAACTCAATCCCTTCATCGTCCATCCATCCATCCCTCCTCCCTCCATGTCTTTGTTTTGGGGTTCGACAACTCACCGAGGTACGTACTGCTGTTGAAGGTGGTACTTAAATGAGCAAAATCTAATGATCATGTATTCTGTTTCTTCATCATAAGATCTCGTTGTGGCATGCTCAATTTTCAGGGTTTTGAAGTTTGGCATCGGTCCATGCACATATATGAGTTGGGTTACCAAAGATCTAGAACATAATTATCTTCCTTCTAATCGTTCGAAGTTTTTTGCACTTATTCACACTATATATCACGCATGAACTTCAATAATTCTCTCCAAAAGAGACTGCATGCTTAACCACATAGTTGGTAACAACAATGGGATTGTACTTTGAACTAGTTTGTGGTAGAAACATTAACCAAATTTTTGTACTTCACCTTAATTAGTGTTGACACCAACCAAAAATGTTAGTACTCTAGTAAATTATGAAAAGTACAAGAATGGTTTGAATTTTATGTTTCAGCTCACAGACATACATGTAGTACTAGAATTTCCACAGATCGGATGGTTCAGGTTGTTATTGGATTAAATTCTGTGTGTCTATATACTCGTTAAACGGAGCTCAATTGATCACAACCAGTGCCAATTGTGAAAAGGGGAAAAAAAAAAAACAAAGACCCAACCAAAAAAAGAGAAAAAACTACAAACAAAAAATTTAAGAAAATAAAAAGGGACCCACCTACCTGCAGCCTGCCAGAAAATAAGTTAATAAAATTTTGCTTGAACTTTATTTTAATTTTTGTGTTTTTTAGTATGAAACTATAACTTGTATGCATATGTATTAGTAGCTTAGAATTTTTTTCAACTAATACGTAAAACATGAAATTAGTTTCCCTAAACATTGGTAATTAAAAAAATCTAAAGTTATTGAATTGTCATTAACGTGCAAAAAACTACTAGATGATTATTATAATGATTTTTTAAATAATTTTTATTACATATATGTCACCTAAGTCACTAAAATATTCTGTTAAAAATTTTCATTATGTGCATCCTTACATCTAAATCCAATTATTGTAGTAACAATACAACCAACATGCCAGTTACTGTACTGAAAAATAAAACCATGCATTGTTTTTGGTTTGCTCTTAACTAAAATATCCTTTTTCCCTTGTATACTTATTTGCATGTTGTACGTGTGTTGAAGCAAGCAACTTCTGAATAATAATTTGGGTTCAGTCACATCAATCATGCCCCAAATAAAATCGATTTATTTACTGCAAATGTTATCAAATTTTCATCACTTTATCCCATTCTGTTTGGACAAATGTGCATGTTTTTGCATCTGCAGTTGATTGAGTGCAGTTGATTGAGAGGACACAAGCAAAAAAACATTCTCCGTTGGCAGGGTTCCAAAATCTACTTCATTGTCTGGAAAACATACGAAACTGAATTGAAAAGCTTTAATTTTTATGAGTTTAAGAAATTGGGGTTTCCATTACATCCATTTCAATGATGTTATTGTAGGCATGCAACCTGCTCATTATCACTGCCTATATATCCAAGCAGTATATATCATTGTTATCACAAGCTTTTGGATATGATGTGTAAGTTCATCCAATTTGATGGCAATTTGGCAATACACAGTACCTTGGAAAGGGTCACAGCTACTTGAGAAAAGTAGCAGTGTTTTTTCTTGATGTGTAAGATGGCTATGATGATGGTGATGATGATATTGTTGGGTGGGAGATTCCCCTGGAAAAGGGCACTTGATAAATGGTGAAAATAAAAATTCTATAAATGTGCCCTCTTGGTTTTCTTTTCTGAACAAAATTCTA
Organism: Gynochthodes officinalis; assembly: GCA_020080225.1. Taxonomy (NCBI): domain Eukaryota; kingdom Viridiplantae; phylum Streptophyta; class Magnoliopsida; order Gentianales; family Rubiaceae; genus Gynochthodes; species Gynochthodes officinalis. The sequence continues at coordinate 10,447,381 of CM034625.1, read as the reverse complement.
TATAATGTTACGCATATATAAATGTCTCTCAATTAACGAAAAAATTCTATAAATGTTGTGTTAACATATTTGTTTCTCAATAAGTGAATCATACACACTCATTTTGCGTGATCATCATAAATGGTTTTTTTTTAACAAAAGTGAGTTCAGAGACAAAAATTTATTGTATAGACATGTTTTTTTATACATTACGTGATTCCCATAAATAGTTTTTGTAACAGAAGTGAGTTTAGAAACCAAAAACAAGTAATTTTCAAATATGGAACATAGTATTTTACATGATTTTCACAAATGATATTTATAATAGAAGTGAGTTTAGAGACAACAAAAAAGAAAAATTAATTTTGGAATATAGGAGATCAAAAAGATTGTTTTTAAATGTAAGGAAAAAAAAATTATCTGGGAACTGAAAATAGAATTTATTCTAATTTTTATGGGCTCATATTTTTAACCGATATAGTACTAATAGTAAATAGCTAAATATGAAAAGTTTCCAAAAAAATTTTACACCGGTGAATATTACCAATTTACCATGATGCAATGAATGGCGGTGGGCTGAGTAAATAGCAGCGTTTGAGATGGATTAGGATCCAACTTGTACAGGGAACGGACCAAGGCCGACAATAGAAAGGCTGAGGTCACTAAAAGATCGTAGCCGCAACAAAGCACAAGCCAGTCCAATTAGGGTTTTAGACTTTTCTTTTAAGGACGGCTCAAGCCCATCTTTTTCTTCCCTTCTCCCTCCTCTATATTTCTTTCGCAATAATTCAAATCCAATTTCGGGGGGGTTTTAATCCCTAACCCCTAAACCCCCGGCCGCGGTTTTCCGGTCGTCCGTTGATTACCGACTTCGAGTTTCCGACGTCCAGTAAGCTGAGTAAGCCCTCTGTCTCTCTCCTTCGTTGGATTCGCCGTTTTGGTTTTACATGTTTTCTGCTCTTTCGTGCGGTTGTTCTTTTGGCGCCATTTTTTTTTTTTTCCCTTGGGTTCGTTTTTGATTTGTGGTCTTCACGTCTTCCAATAGATTTCAAAGTTTGGTTTTAACTCGGTAATTTGATCCTATGAGTGAATTTTTGGGTTCCATGGCGAAATTGGCGAGTGTATTTGTGGGTTGGCGGGTTGATTCTGCTTTTCTGAACTTTTAGTGGATATGGGATGGTTGAAATTGGTGTTTTCGGTTTATGGGTTTGATAGTTATCGAGTTGATTGTTACGGCAGGGAGGTTTGTTTACTTGGACATTGTGATAAGAGAGTATTAGGGCACTGAATTTATTTGTGTCTTGTCAACTGACATACTGTAGTTTCAATAACACCGAAGAGGATACTTTTAAATTTTGTTGCTACAGGTTACAATTTTGCACCCAAATCACTTTCTCTTTTGTTCTATTGTTGAATTACAGTCTCCGGTGTTTTAGTATCAGTACTTTCGGGTTTCTTACCCTCAGGTGGGATTCTAAGTGCCTGTTTCTATTGAAGCAACAATATGATTTCTTTGATCTTCTGTATTCTCGGAATCATATCTAGAATTCTAGATCGAATTTCTTTACTTGAATCATACTGTCATTCTCCAATTGCTTTGTGTTTAATTTGGTATTGCCATAAACTATCCTATTTTCATACAGATGCGTTCTGTTGTGGTTAATCTTTTTGATTCTAGTCACAAAGTATGTCAATTAGGTTAGACACCAAAGCTTTGTTTTTTTTTTTTGGTCTCATTTAATTTTTTTTCCCGCTTATAACTGAAGTAAATAACTGCATTGATACAATAGAACAGGAGCCATATGAATTCTTGTTTTATAATTTGTAGGAGGTTGCATTGTTGGTAGAGTGTTAGAGTCCTTCAAATTGAAGGTAAATATATTTAATCCTGTTTTTCTGGGGCTCATGTTGTAGGATTCCTTAAATGGCTACCCTTGTTGACAACAACAACGGGACACCAATTTCAGACGCACAGCCCATTAAGAACCGGAGGAAAAAGTCCATTGTTTGGGAACACTTCACAATTGAAACAGTTGATGGGAACTGTACAAGAGCCTTTTGTAAGCAGTGCAAAAAATCATTTGCCTACATTACTGGTTCAAAGTTAGCTGGCACGAGCCACCTTAAACGGCATATTGCCTTGGGGATTTGTCCAGTAAGCCGACTCAATCAGGAGAAAAATCAATTAGCTCTACACACCCCAGATTCCAAAAGTAATGGCTCACAAGATGCTGTCGACCGGCCTAGGAAGCGTCGTAGGCCTGCAAATACGCACGCAGGCTTTTCCTTTGATCAGGAACGTTGTAGCCATGAGATGGCTAAAATGATAATTCAACATGACTATCCTCTGCACATGGTGGAACACTCTGGCTTTGTAGGTTTTGCAAATACTCTAAATCCTCAGTATAATGCAGTCAACATGAACACAATCCAAGACCATATAGTAAGAATTTATTTGGGAGAGAAACAAAATCTTTTAAATATCCTAGCTGGAATTCATGGTCGGGTTAGCCTAAGTTTGGATTTGTGGACTTCAGATCAAACTGTAGGTTATGCAATTATAACTGGGCACTTTGTTGATTGTGAGTGGAAGTTGCACCGAAGGGTCCTTAGTGTCATCACTTTACTACTTCCTGATTCTGAATTTGCCTTAAGGGATGCTGTTAATGCTTGCTTAAAAGATTGGTGTTTGAAGAGCAAACTATTTGCTCTTACTCTTAATCAACCTTTCAGCAGTGAGAATATCAGAAGTAATCTCAGAAGTCTGTTATCAGTCCAGAAGACAGATATTCTCAATGAGAATTCAGTTATACTTGATGGTCAGCTAATAATTGTCAGTTGCTATGCTCGTGTCTTGAGTAGTTTAGCACAGGATGCTTTAGAGATGATGAGGGGAACCATTGAAAAAGTCCGAAGAAGTGTGAAGTGTGTGATTATTTCAGAATCTCATCAAGAGAAGTTCACTCAAGTGAAACAACAGCTTCAAGTGTCAAGCACAAAGACCTTAATCCTTGATGAGAGAAACAGCTGGAATACTACATATGAAATGCTGTTGGCTGCTTCTGAATTGAAAGAAGTCTTTTCTTGCTTGGATATCTTTGGTTCAGATAATATATTAACTCCATCAGTGGATGAGTGGAGACAAGTTCAAATTTTATGCACATATTTGAAGCTTTTATATGAAGCTGCGAGCATTCTAACCGCCGAAACTTACCTGACTTCCAATACATTCTTTCATGAAGTATGGAAAATTCAGCTGGAATTGATGAATGCTGCCATGAGCCAGGATCTTGTTATTAGCAACCTGACAAAACCTCTAAAAGATAAATTTGAAAGATATTGGAAGGACTGCTTCCTGATTTTAGCAGTAGCTGCTGTCATGGATCCCAGATGCAAGATGCAGTTTGTGGAGATCAGGTTATCCAGGATATATGGTGAGGATGCTGATACTTGGATGAAGTTTGTCGACAAAGGGGTGCATGAACTGTATCATGAATATATTTTTCAGCCACCCACTCCATCAGGACCACCAGCATTTGTGGAGGAAGATAATGAATCTGTTACAAAACCAGAATTATATGCAGATTATGGGCTTGTAGACTTCGACTTTTGTGTGTATGATTTTGTGAAATCAGAATTGGATCTGTATCTGGAAGAACCTGCTACACCTCATGTACAAGACTTTGATGTATTGGGTTGGTGGAGAGAAAATAGAATGAAATACCCAACTCTATCAAATATGGCTTCTGATGTTTTGTCTATTCCCGTGTCATCAGTTTTACCAGATTCTGTGTTTCATACTGCTGAGGGCAAGATGGATAGTCTGCGAAGCAACCTCAGACCATCTACGGTTGAAGCCCTTCTCTGTGCGAAGGATTGGTTGAAATATGGCTCTTTAGATTTTGATTCCTTGTGTCAAACAGAAATTGTCAAAATGGATTATTAGGCATATAGGTATTAATTACAGGGCTTTTTGACGTCTTTCTTGTTTTAGGAATTTTTTAAGTGATAGTGCATTCTTTTGTTAAATCAATTTTTAATCTTCTTCCTGCTTTCATTACAAGGGTCTTTCGTGTTTTGTATCTTGTACACATGGTTTTGAGATGCTTTTTTTTAGAACCATAGGAGATCTAGAAAAAGTAATGTTTTGGTTCTGAAAATTAGTGTGTTGCAAGAAGGGTCGGAATCAGCAGATGATATAAGATGAGCTCTATTTGCAAAATGGACATATTTAATAGATCAGGTAGCCAGCAGAAAAAAGTTCAACTCTACTCTTGAGCAAGAACAGAAAATCATCTACAAATGCTATAAAGATGTGGAATTGTACCATACAGACTACAAAATTGGCAGGTATGCCCCCTGAATCCTGATAATTCAGATATGTTCCTTGACATTGAAAAAGGGAGAATGAAGTAAATTGGCTATTGCCTTTGGGCACTTCCAAATGCCCGAGCAGAGACTTTTGTTATTCCAGTTGTGAAATAATGTAATTGAACTGCAATTTGCCGTATTAACATGCAGCCAAATTTTTGCAAAAAGCCAGCAAGGCATCGGCAGATATAGTTTATCAAAAAGCTAGCAGTTCTTGAAAAAAAAAAAACTATTCTCATAATAAGAAGGAATATGATTTTCACTTGCAGCTAATTACAAAACAGCAACACAGAGAAAAACATCATGAAAACAATTGGAAAAAGTTATGCTCTCAGCTCTCGCATTTATAACATGCTACTGAAAATAGTTTATCCACCACAAGTATACTAGATAGCCAGAAAACAAACTCCAAATAAAGATGAAAAATCATCCTTCAACTGGAACCAGGATCGAGTACCGGAAGCCTGCAATGAAGACTTATTGACTTATCAGTTTGACGAGTACCTGGAATAAAGAACTGAAAAATCACAGTCAAGCAAGCACCCTGGGAAGTAATTCCATAGAAAGCACAATCAGGTTTTGCCAAATGACACTGAAGACTCTTGAAGAAATGCTTCACACTAACTTGCACCATCATTGCATCACCCCTCTGAATTGCCCTTTGAGTCCTTGTCTGAGCACTCAGATTCCCTTCCCCACCAGGAATCTCTGCTTGCTCCCCCAAAACCAACAGTTTCCTAAACTCAGCTCCTAATGTGATTAAAGATGTCGAAATCTGCAGGTGCAAATCCCCATACTTGCTTATAGACACATTCATCACATCCCCAACGTGCTTCATCCTATCAACGAACTGATCCAACTGATTCATATCCTTCACTCTGACCAAAGTCCTCGGCATTTCCTGGGCCGAATCCAGCGCAGCTTGAAGCTCTCCCATGTCAGCCCTGGACAAAGGTTTTGAAATGGGCACATCTTGAATCACAGCAGATTTGTACCCTTTAGTCTCAAATGTCAAAAAAGGCAATGGCTGCTGTGAATGAGCAGCCAATTTCTTCACCAGCTTAATCTGAAGCCGATTCATGGCTGGCCCACCAGCACCATGGCTGCTAAACTCTGTATAAACGTTGATTATACTGCGAAGGGCTCGGTGCAGGAGGGAAAGATCAATGGCAAAAGCAATTTTGTCCTCATTTTGGCTAGAAATACGATAATCTTCAAAAAGGGCTTCCTTTTTAAACTGGGCTACGCATTGAATTCCATCTCCGTTGAGGAGATTGTGGAGGAAAAAGACGTGATCTTTGGTGAAATAGAGAACGCAGATTTTCCCCATTTTGTCTAGGGCTGGTAAAATTCTTTTCTCCAAGAGGCTTACTCCGTGGTCTGTCAAGAATGCCTTGAACTTCATAGTTTTCTTCCCGACAATGATTCCTCACTGATGAGTCTAATTCAGATAGAGGGTTGAAGAATTGTTAATTTTTTTTGGGTTTTCTTTGAAAGTGGTTGTGCAGTATAGAGATGGCGGGAGAAGAAAAGATTGTTGATGGAGGGAAACTGAAGGCTAGCGCTTATTGTAGACCATTTTGGCTTGCCAAAGCGAGATCGCAGTAAGAAAGCGCACACGTAAACGCCCACTAAGCAAACATGTAGAAATGGCCAGACATTTCTTTGTCTTTCGTTTACAAAAACACCGGCAAAGTATTTAGGAGGCAAAGGAGTAACGTCAATGTAATTGTCATTGCTGATTATTACTATATTTTGCAGTGTAATTCTATTATTGGCATTCACTTCTTTTTCTTCATGTTTAAACGTAAATACACAAACAGGTGCGCAGAAGAGAGAACTCATATATTGCCATTGATATGAACTAAAATTTCTTTATTTCACATCTCAAATTGAACTTGACAAAGGAATCAATTACAGTATTATTCCCCACTGTCAGATGTTCTCCCTGGACTATGTTCAAGTCACACTATCAGTGAGTCTGAGAAAGCCATTTTCTATGAACTACAAACATAATTTATGTACAACATGCACCATCTATGGATTTGAAGAAATAGAGTACAAGATTAATATTTACAGGGACTTTATGGAGGCAAAAGTTCAGGTACCCTGGTAATACCACATAATAGAGACAGATTATACACAAGGACACGATCTACTAGTTAAACCAGCTGACTCTCTTCAAGACGAACCTTGTTCAGTATCTCATCCAATGCTCTTAGGGTCAATTTATATCGATCATCTGATTTCCTCCCTTCTTCTATGACTTTTGTAATGCACTTGTACAAATTATCATATCTATGAAGTGGATTGTTGATATCAATACCATTGCAATCATAATCAAAAGCATAGCTACGATGAATATCCTTTCTCCATCTTGACAGGATGTACTGAGCTGGGATCTCCTCCAGACCATTCTGGTTTAGAACACTTAATGCGTGCCTGCACAAATAGCCTTTGAAGCTGAATAAACCGCATATACAAAAAATTTCTGCATCTGATTTATTATATGTAACCTCATAATCTCTTGTTTCCCTCCTATTATTCTCAACTTCAGTTTGTTCCTTGACTAGGTAACTTATGACTAACCCATCGATCCTGAGTTGTGTTATACTAGAACAAGAATAGATTCCCATCACTTCTTCTTGGAACTTCATAAATATGTTATTTGTGTACACTCTAGATAGCTGCAACTCAAAATAAAAAGTTGATTTTAACATCCTACAAGGATTCCTTGATTCCATGTCAGCCAGCACCTCTCTTTCATTACTTTCTTTGACAGCTTGATCATAAATGCCAAAAAACTCCTTCAGAGGAGTGTCTTTGGACAAATGTCCTTCAAAAGGAGAAGCAACTATTTCATTTTCTTTCATGGGAAATATTCCTGCCAAAAATATCTCCTTCACATAGACTGGGACCCACTGTTTGCGATCTTCATACAATACTTGAAGCCATTTATGATCCCCAATTCCATAGCGCTGTATCATATCCTCCCAAGCTACTTCAAACTCATATGCCCTCAGTGAGTGGTAAACTAACCTTGTAAAGGCACCCATAATTGCTTCATAGTCACTCAACCCTTTAAGTTCTTCTGGAATTTTTTCTAGGATACGAGTCAAAGAAAGAAAATGAGAAGCTCTGGGGAATACTTCAGAAAGAGCAGCTTGCAAAGATTTATCTTGGTCAGCAATGAGCGCTTGTGGAGAGCGTCCTACCATATATGTTAGCCAGGCCCTACACAACCATACATATGAATCTACTGTCTCACATGCAATCAAACCACATCCTAGTAGCACAGATTGTCCATGGTGATTAACTCCAGTAAATATTACTAATGGCACCTCATACTTGCTCGTTAAGCATGACGTGTCAATTATCACAACATCCCCAAGAAAACCATATGCAGCCCTTGACCTTGCATCAGCCCAAAATACATTCCGCAAGCATCCTTTCTCATTCAAATCCATCACATAGAAGAAGTTTGAATTGATCAATTGCAGACGAGTGAAAAAGTTATGAATCGATTGAACATCTCCTTGTTTAAGCTTCAGCTGATTGTTAAACTGTTCAACGTCATTCCTAAATTTGCCTTCATCGACATTAACATTTCCACCATCCTCTGTATCAATAATGACTGTTCTAAACAACCTAATCTTTTGAGCTTCTTCATGACCATCAATCTGTAATGACCTTTTGTTCCCAAGGCCAATATTCCTATGAGATTTATAGAATTTTCCGCTAGTTGGACTTAGTAGATGGTTGTGGTCAAGTTCGACTTCAATCATACGCCACCTTTTATTCTCCATCAGCCTGAACTTTATCATTGCTGGGCAACCGGTTCTTGTTTCTGGTCTTGGGTGGTTTGCTTCAGTTTTCTTTTTGAAACCTGCACTGCTGCAGCTTAATTTGCCTCTATACCTTTCCTTGCTCTTTCTGTACCATGTATTGCTCACTCTGACTCCAAATCCTTGCTGCTTAGCATAACAATTGTAGAAGTAATAAACATCCTCATATGTTTCAAACTCCATTCCAAAGGCAGGAGGCAGCGGATTTTCTACTTGGAGGACACAAGCCTGACCCACATATTCAGTCATGGCATAATATCCATCAATCTCAAATTCCTCAGCCTCATCATCATATGCAGGTTCACCATTAAGGGACACTTCTTCCATCTGAATAGCAACAGAAAAGATTTTTTTTAAAAGAAGTAATTTAAGAACTCAAAAAAACAGAAACTTAACAGCCAGTAATAATCTTAAGGGCTATAAGAAATTTCACTTTTGAAGCAAATCTAAGAACTTGTAAAAATCGACATGCAGAGAGATGACTTGAAAACAGTAGACTTGAAAGTCATGGAAAAACATTATCAAAAGATAATTTTTTTTAATGCTTTCCAAGTTACGCAACATTATCAGGCATCAACTAACGAATGTTCCCTGATTCTTGCCCCTGAATGTTTTTACCTTACCCCATTTTCGAGCACTAATTCATTATATACAATAAGAACATAAGCACAAGTATACTGCTATAACTCTGTCACTTCTCTCTTTCACTCCAGAGCAGAGAAAAGGGCTCCAACTTGAATAATGCTTAACGAAATGGTAATAAAAAATGGAAACTGCTCGAAATTAACCAGAGAAAAAGATAAAATACGTACCCTTTAATCATACAAGAAATTAAAAAGATTGACATAATGAAAAAAGACGCGAAATTTGGCGCCACATTCTATATCTGATATCTCTAAGTTCAGGGGTTCTAACTTCCACTTTCGCAATGAGAAAAGGAAGAGTTACAGACCAAAGAGGGGCATTTACCGGTAATCTCGCCGGAGATTGGCGGTCGGAGATGGTAGACCGGCGGCGGTGTTGGCAGCCAGATGTGGCTGGGTTGGCTCGGTGCGGGGTAAGAAAAGATACCACATTGCCAGATAAGCCCCTTTGCTTTAGAATTGGAACAAAACGACAACGTTTCATCTATGTAATTAAATGACAAGAACTAAGACGGGGATATTTAGCTTGAAGACCTAAACAAAAATTAGTTATTTTAGCACAAAATAAGAGTTGTAATTTGTAGATCATTTGCATAATGTAGCAATGCAGCAATTCACGAAAGGGTCGAAACCCACTATTTCTTCTTAGATTGAAGCAGCTGAATTGGTAATATTCGAATTCTGCCCACTCAATCCTCATTCATTCTCAATCAATTTTACTATATTGGGGCAAGGTTGAGGAACAACTGTACTTTTACTTCTATATATAATTATGCACAAGAAAAAGTGGGGTGCATCCTTAGCAGGAAAATGAGAGAACAAGCTAAAAGAATGTTATTCATCTTTGCGTTCAACATTATGAACTCTATGCAATGATTCTTCAAATGCTTGGAAGGCAACTTTATAATGGTCTAGAGAAATCACCCCTTCCTCTACAACTTGCAATGCACTTCTGTATAACTGACTGAACCACTCAACCTTTTCAGTATTATCAGCCTTACTACTGTACACCTGATCCGGAATAAATAGGCGTTTGTAATCTTTTCTCCATCTTGGTAAAATGTATTTTGAAGGAATCTCCTCCACTCCGTTGAAATTGAGCACACAGAGAGCGTGTCGGCATAGATAACCATAGAAGTTGAAGCAGCTGCAGATGCACCGAACCTCAGCTGCTGCTCTGTTATAAAGAACTTCATAATCTCTGATCTCTCTTCTATTTCCCTCACCAAGAAGACGCTCCTTCACCAGAAATATGACGATGGGTCCATCCGCATGTAACTGTGTTGTACTAAAACAAGAATACATCTCCTCCACTTCTAACTGGAATCTCTTGAATATTTCTCGAGTATACACTTTAGACAGCTGCATCTCAAAGGAACATCTAGTTTTTAACTCGGGGTTTAGATTTCTCGAGTCAATATCTGCAAGTGCTTCTTCCTTGTGCCTTTTCTGCAGAGCTAATTCATACTTGTCAAGAAACTCTTTCAAAGGGGTTTGCTTGTGCACATACTTATCAAAAAATGCATTCAAGTTCTCACCAGGCCTTGCAGTTGCCAATCCTGTAAAAGAAGTGTCTTTCAAATAAACTGGAGCCCACTGACATCTATCTTCGTATAATGACCGCAGCCACCCATTATCAGCAATTCCAAAACGCTGGATCATATATCCCCATGCTGCTTCAAAGTCAAAAGGCTTCAATGACTCGTAAACTGCTTTAGTCAATGCCTTTTTGATGGCATCATAGTTGCGCAGTCCCCCCAATTTTTCTGGGACTTTTCTCATGATGTGAGACAAATCAAACCGGTGTAAAGTCCTTGGGAAAACCTTGGCTATAGTACTCTGTAGAATCTTACATCTATCAGAAACAATAGTGTGTGGATGACGCCCAGACATGGATGTCAGCCATGCCTTAAATATCCATACATAACAAGTTGTTATCTCACCTGCAAGCAGGCCACATCCCAACAATACAGGTTGACCATGGTGATTTATGCCCACGAATGCAATGAGGGGAATTTCATATTTGTTTGACAAGAATGTGTTGTCAAGAAAAACCACATCACCAAAGTAACCACTAGCAGCTCTAGACCGAGCATCTACCCAGAAAAAATTTCTGATAAATCCTTCATCACTGAGATCCACCAAGTAAAAGAAATTTGGATTGGTCAACTGCATTCGACAAAGGTAATTGTAGATGGCTTGTGTGTCACCCTTTCTAAGATTCAGTTGATCAGGACGATCAGAAGAACTCCTGGGCTCTCTTGCAGTAATATGTGCATTAACATTACCGCCTGCATCAATAACAAGAGCTTTGTACAACTTCACTGTGCGTACCTCAGCATCAGAGCTTGAAAGCAACTTCTTCTTGGATCCAGTGCTCACCTTCTTTATAGACTTATAAATCTTTGAACCTAACAAATGGTTGTGTTCAAGTGTAACTTCAAGTATCCTCCACCTTTTAGAATCTGCTAATCTCATTCTTATCATTGCAGGACAACCAGTTCTGGTTTCCTTCCTCAGACGGTTTACCTCTTTAATTCTTTTAAAACCCTGGCTGCTGCAACAAAGCACGGCACCATACTTCTCCTTACTATTTCTTTTAAACCATGAGTTCTTCACTCGAACACGAAAACCCATCTCCCTTGCATAACAATTGTAGTAATTGTAAGCATCCTCATATGTTTCAAACTCCATTCCTATAGCAGGTGCAACAAACTCCTTTCTACCTTCAGGAATATCATTTTGATCATCGAACTCAGTTTTCTCACCATCAATTTCTGGAAAAGTTTCTCCATCTTGTACAACAGCTTCCTGCTCTCCATTAGCAGAAACTTCTTCCATGGGAAAATCAATATGAAGTCAGACAACTATTTGTTAATCATCACTGTGTTTATTCCCTTCACAACAGAACCTGCTCCACGGATACAGTTTAACAGTTCAATAGGATATCTGAAACGAACAAATTTTATACTATAAGAAAACAAAAGAAACGAAATAGTACAAAACTTCGTCGCAGACTCATGGAATGGGGTATTTCCTACTTCTCTAGTGCTCCAGTTTTACAAGTTGACCATCCAAACTTTCAAATACAACAATCATTCACACATTAATATGCAACACGCACCTTGCTAAGCTATCTGTGACTAAATTCCCCACATTATAATGCCAGCAAAGCAACAATGAAGCAATAATAAATTTGGGGAAAAAATGACGCTAAAACATCAGTCAGTCAACCAAATTAAAGAGTTAAACTTGCCCAACTAAAATGAAATCAAAATTTTTCCCAAGGGAACAGAATAAAAACTTGAATTTACTTGAAATTCAACATTCAGGCTTAAAGTTTCAATTTTAGTACACAATTAACTGACGATTACAAAAAAGCTAAATATGTAGATACATAGATACATATAACGTCAACTCCAACCCAAAAAAAATGAATACAGAGAAAGGAAAAAAAAAAAATCTGTACGCATGTAAAGTTAAAATTAGTTCCTACAGGAAATTAAACATTTTCAATGAATTCATGCGTGACGATAGAATTTCTTTTTCTTATTCATTAATTTGAGAAATTGAAGTATCGCGAGGGACAAGAGGTCTGCAATTAAGCGATCTCTAGCTTACTTACAGTGAAATAATCAAGAAGCCGGCCGGAGGGAAGCAGCGGTGCCTCTCCGGCGAGAATGAGCGTCAGGTTCGCCGAGACCGTCGCATGTTTGAACCACTTTTGTCCTTCTCTCGATCCACTGTGGCTCAAGAGTCTTCTCCTTGGGCCTTTTGTTGACAATCCATTCTGGCTCAAGAGCCCGCTCCTTGGGCCATTTGTTCACAATTTTTCATGAAGGCCCAACACTTACGATTTTCTGCTGTAGGTTTCTTCCTTAGTATTTTTTTCTTTATTTTTATTTTTCTCCCATAATAATTTTTATTAATTAAAAGTAAATTTTTTTTATAAAAATTTTTGAATTATTTTATAATTTTTGAAAAAATTTACAGATATATATATATATATTAATTTTATTTTTTTTTGGGAGCATTTCCAATTTCTGTAGTAGTCCCATTATCGATTCTAAAAGAAGTTTGTTATCAGTCTGGCGTAATCGATTGGCGGGGCAGCTGAACCCTACCGTCGAATCAAAACATGAAGGCTCGTCCATCCAGATGTCAGAAAGCTGATGTTTTCACCAGCAGGAAAAGCAAGGTTTTTGTTTATATTTACCTGCTTTTTATGTTCGATTAATATCCAGTTTATGTTGTTTGCTTAGGAAGCATAATATTGTGTCCAATTTTGCATTTATGCAAGCGGTTATTTTGATATTACCGCAATTTGCTACTGAAAATTACTCCGTTGGATGTGCAGAGAAAGAATCCTGAGGCTTCCTCCATTGATATGCTGCCGGATGAGGTCCTTATTGCCATTCTGTCCTGTTTGACGTTTAAGGAAGCAGTGCTGGCCAGTGTTCTTTCTCGTCGTTGGAGATATTTATGGCATTTTAGATCTTCTGATATTGTATTTGATGAAGATGTCTCTCGGATAGAATTGTCTAGGCCTGTAAACTTGGTGAATCAGGTTCTGGCTTTGCATCAGGGTCCATCTGTAGATAAGCTAGTGATTCGCTTCAGAGTGTCTGAGCCTGTAGACTTGGTGAATCAGATTATGGTTTTGCATCGGGATCCATCTGTAATTAAATTAATGATTCGCTACATTACTCGGTCACATCTCAGTCCTGATCTTGTTGTTCCTTTTTGTGATTGGATTCGTTTCGCAATGCAGAAGAAAGTCCGGGTTCTTGAATTGTCATGTTTCGGTTATAATTTCCTTGACCTTGAGAAGTTTTTATCAATTTCAAGAGCAATGGGGCCCCAAAGCAGTCTTGCTTCATTAACTTCCTTCACACTGGTTGACTTTGACATAAAGGATGAGATGATTGAGCATGTTTTATCAATTTGTCCACGTCTTGAACATCTATCCTTGAAAGGTGGAAAATTTCCAAGCAATCTGAGCATTGTCAGTCCATCTCTCAAGTCTTTCAGCATATGCGATTGCAGTGACTTGAGAACACTGACTATTTCAGCTGCGAATCTCGTGTCTTTCGCATACGTGGGACACTGCTGGGTTGAATCCCCACCTAAACTTTGCTTTCACAATGTCCCTCTTTTATCAGAACTGACAATGGATGGTACTTATATGCATAATTTTATCCGTGTCTGTGTTCATGAAGTTTGTTATAAGCAATTGGTGAAGCTGGTGTTGATTTTGTCCGGTGAGGTTAGAATGACTTTTTGGTTTTTTTTTTTGGGTTATTTTGGATTACATTTGTTAATAACAGTTTGTTGTTAACCATTAATATTCTATACTTTGATTGATTAGGTCATTACTGCTATGTCAACTTCTCATAGTTATCGCACTATCCCTCGTTTAAGACATCTCAAACACCTTGAACTGGTCATCACCGTAATACCTGGTGCAAGTCTTCTCTTCTATGTATTTTGGGTTATGGCATGTCCTTTCTTGTCTACCCTTTCTGTCCAGGTAATTACTTTTAACTACACTACCCATCTCAAACATGTGATTTGTTGTTTATGTGATATGTTTTTTTGAATGCCGCTTCATTTCTTGTTTTTATTTAGGTAGCATATTTTTTCTTTTTATGTGAAAAGTTATTTTAGTCTATTTCTTAAGAAATTGGATAACTCTAAAGAATGGAAATACTGCGAATACATAGTTTGTCTGTGGTGCATATCATGTTAGTATTATCTTCAGCAATACATATCTAGGACAATTGTCAGTAAATTAGTTTCAATTTAATCAATCGACAAGATGGATTTTTTTAAAAAAATTTTTGCCCTGTTGGATACCTGGAGGGAAAAAGTTGGTATATTAGTTTCATGAATTTACACTTACCCCTCTGCTAATTACAGTGAGAGACTTCTCCAAGACTCATCTCAGTTGAGGAGATGGAGATAGAAAAGGATAGTTTGGTGTTTCTTTAGTTTTTATATAACAACCTATATCTGATTTTCAACTTGTAACCACAATTTACATCTAACAATCATGAGCAGTTTCTTGGGAACTATGAATTTGCTATGAACTATTGCTTTGAGATGGAAAACTCTAGATTGGATTCTCCATTGTGTTATAAGTGATTAGGATTTCTTGTTTTGCACTGCCGATAGAGAAAACTAGTTTCTACTGTGATATTGAGAACTGCAAAATTATTACGCGCTATTGCTTTGTGATTGCAAGTTCCAGATTAGATTCTCCATTATGTTGTATATAATTATGATTTATCATTTTTCACTGCCAATAGAGAAAATATTCCATTGTGTTATAACAATGACTAGTTTCTTGATATTGACAACTGCAAAGTTATTATGAGCTATTGTTTTCTTGATGTCATGTTCTGGATTAGACTCCTTACTGTGTCATCGATAACCGTCTTTCTTCACTCCCAAAATGGATGGAGGTCTTTCATGTGTCTTTTTAGCTTTATGTCTTTGTTTGGTTTTGTGATGTCTTTAGGCTATAAATAGCTAGTAGTTCTCTTGTTCTCAGAAATGCAATTTACCCAAAAAAAAACGAAGCAGATTTCATTTATTTGTTTATTCTTGATTTATTCCTTATGTTAATCTTTTATCTTCCTTCTTTTTCCCTTTATTTCTTTAATCTTCCCTGTTTTACTGTTCCCAAACCCATAATGGTCTACTGTTCAGGTGTACCATTCACAAACCCTTTACAGCTGTGTTAAATCCCTCTTAGTGTGCATTACTCATAGTTTATGACCAATCTTTTTTTTTTTTTTTTTCATGCTTAATTTTCTTTCTCAAAGCAAGATTTGCTTTTATTTGGGGAACTTTTCTTGGTTTCTTGCATGAAGAATGGTTGGTTTTCTTACACGACTTGTCTTTGTTTGGCTCTTGTACCCATGGCGTGGTGGGTGTGGCAGTTGACATCAGTTTGTGCCAATTTTTAATGGAGCCTTTAGCCTCATTGAGTTGTTATGCAATGTATAACTTGAGATTATGTTATTCCTAGTGAAGATCCACGTAGTCCACAACATATACCAAGATGAAAAGCAGTTCTTGCTCTCCAATAGACTGGATTAGTTTGGGATGAATGCTTGGGTTTTCCTCTTAAATAATGGTATTTGGGCGTGGGGAAAGGGCTTTTGGATCCTGTACCAAGGATGAAGCCCAAGATTGTTGAACCCTTGTCTCCTCACCTGGGGTAAAACTAGTCATTTTGTTTTTCTTGTTTTGGAATTTTGTATTTTGAAGTTGTGTTAGGTGTATTTTTGTTTTCCTTTTTGTAAGACTTGTTTTCCAAGTCTAACTTTAGGCACTAATGTTTTTTTGTGGCAGTTTGATGAACAGACTTCAGTTAGCTCCGAGGATGAGGTAATTGAACGCATATGCTACCCATACAGATGAAATATTTTAGAATTGTTTAGTCTCCAGTTTTATTTGTTTGCCTATGATGATGAGTAATGCAAGGTTCTGTGTGTGTAACAGTTTGCAATTTATGGATTTCTTCCATATCAAAGAAAACGTGCCCAGAGGCAGCTTAATACTTATCGCCATAAGCATCTGAAACAGGTGAGATTGATCAATTTTGTTGGTCACATGAGCAATATTGAGTTCGCAATGGACTTGCTTCGAATCAGTAAGTCACTTGAGAAGTTGATTATCAACCCCAAAAGTGATACTCACGGGATTGGGTTAATAGACGATTATATCAAGCAGCTGGAAGCAAATTTACCCGCAGGTGCTGCACTGGTGATACACTAGCAGTTTAGACTTAGATTAGTGCATTCTCTTTGATTACTTAGTTCTATAGACTCTATGATGTTTGTGGCTTATGGTGTTGTGTTTGTGTTTGTTCGTTTCACAAATTAGAAAATACGAATCAAAGCGCTTAGGTTCTAATTTAGATTACTCACATGAGAGGACTTGCTCTGTATTAAGTAAATGATGTTGAGTTTTAAGTTCTCTTTAACCTTAAATCTTCTCTAGAGGAGGCATGTAATGTTGTCTGAGATTGAATGCGTTAAAAGTGGGAGATTTACCCCTGTGGGATTAAACGAGATAGGTATCCACGGATGGCAGGTACCTTGCGATCCTTATTAGCCATTAAACCTGTAGCATTCACAGTGTTCAAACTAAATGCAAATAGCCAGATTTCTTGATTACTACGAACTAGTTTGCTATCTCCTGTAATACCCGAATTGCCTGCTACAAATAATACCATCCACATTTATTTTGGGTCTAGACTTTTAAGAGTGGTTCCCAAGGCAGATATGAGGCCCAAGGTGAATCTGATCGTCTCTGATGTGCATATTCAACACTAACAATTAAAATTAAAATTAAAATATTTTCATTAATATAAACTGTCACTTTACAATATACTGCTCAATTTCTGGAAACAGAAAGGCAAGAAAATGAAGATGAGAGGAGGGAGAGAGAAATGACAGAAAGCAAGATTCAGGAGGGAGAGGGAGAGGGAGAGGGAGGAAGGAGAGGAAGAACAGAAAGGAAGAAACTCAACAATTACTTGTTTCTGCTGCACCATACCTAATGGCCGTCACCACCACCATACCCTTCCTCCTTTGTCTTCGTTTATTCGTGCTCCCTATTCCCTAACCGTGGCCGCCGCCACCACCACGCCCTAGCCGGCTAGCGCCATATCCGCTCAATCAACACCGTGCCCTAGCGCCATCGACGCTCAGGTCCGACTTTGGAGCAGGAAGAATTGTCGACCGGTCCGGCTTATTGAGTTTTACGTTCAACAATTTTAATTATTTTCAGACTGTCCATTTATATGGCCGTTTTTTCAAAGAGAATCTAAGGAAATGTTGTTGCAGGTTTGAGTTTTAATGTTACATTTGTTACGGGTGATGACAAAAAAAAAGGGGGGGGGAGAGGAAGGAATGAGTTACTCGTGTCTTTGAGTTTCTTGCTTGATTTACATTTGTAGCTTTCAGTAATGAATCCAGTAATTGTGGATTCTGATGATGATAGTGAGGCCAGCAATAGAATGTATCAACTATCAATTGCTATGGTTTTGTTAAGCACATGGTTCTGAATGTGGGAGATAAAATATAGATACACATCCTTCATGGTTTTTAAACAGACAATTACGTACCCGGTGCCCCCCTTTGTTTGAGATTTTTGAATGGGAATCATTTTCCGTGTTTGTACCGGAGGAAGATATACCAAACTTGAGGAACATACTTCTCTCCATACCCGAGAATGAGTTCAATGAGATGCAGATTAAAGATGGTGCAAAAGCATTTTCTTTGGCACAAAATCCCATGAAAACATGGTCAGTAAAAGAAAATTACATACAAACATGGTCTTATAGACAATGATGTTAAATATACCACTCCCCACAAGGGGAATAATTACGCTAACCCAAAAAAAATCATTTACAAAGAACCTCAGGATCTATTCTCTATTATTGTACATGTTTCTTGTCTGCTACAAGGCGAACCTTATTCAAAGACTCCTTGAATGCTTGCCAAGCAATCATATAATGATCCTGGGATGTCATCCCTTCCTCAACAACTTGCATGGCTCGTCTGTACAAGTGATCAAACCACTGAACAGGGTTTGTAACGTCGATACCACTGGAGCCGATATCAGGCACGTACAAGCGTTTGAAATCCTTCCTCCAACGGGGCAGGATATACTGGCTTGGGATATCATCTATGCCATTGTAGGCAAGAATGCGCAAGGCATGTCTGCACAGATAACCTCTGAAATTGAAGCAGCAACAAATGCAGCGAACTTCTACTCCTACCTTATCATAAATTACTTCAAAAGTTCTAGCATTATTCATATCTCCCTCGGCCTCTCGCTCTTTGATCATGTATGTGATTATTGGCCCGCTAGCATGAATTTGTGTCACGCTGAAACAGTTGGACATCAGTTCCAACTCAGCTTGGAACTTCAGGAATATTTCTTTTGTGTACACTTCAGTAAGCTGCAGCTCGTAATTGCTCCTTGTTCTTAACAAGGGGCGGTGATCTCTAGACTCCATATCATCAAGAGCTTCCTTCTCATGGCTTTTTAGTAAAACTAGTTCATAGATATCAAAAAATTCCTTCAAGGTTGTGTGACTATGCACATACCCATCCAAGAAATGGTTCATGCACTCTCCTTGCTGAAAAGTAAACAGTCCCGCAAAAAATGTATCTTTCAAGTAAACTGGAGCCCAGCGTTCTCGGTCATCATACAAAGTCTGGAGCCACTCATGGTCTTTGAGTCCAAAGTGCTGGATCATATCCTCCCAGGCCCTTTCGAATTCATCAACTTTCAAAGAATTGTATACTGTTCTAGAAAGTATGGTACCAAAGACTTCTGATTCACCCATTTCTCCTAATGTCTCGAGAATACTTTGCATCACAAGGGGCAAACAGAGACGATGACGAGCCCTGGGAAAAACCTCAGAGATTGCACTTTGTAAGGCCTTGCTGCAATCTGATATAACTGTCTGTGGAGGACGTCCTGACATACATGAAAGCCATGCTCTCAGCAACCAAATGTAAGTCTCTACAGATTCATCTACAAGCAATGCACAAGCGAACAAAATAGACTGGCGATGGTGATTTACACCAGTAAATACCAAAAGTGGAATCTCATAGCTTTTTGACAAGCATGTTGTTTCAATTGATATCACATCACCAAAATAAGTGTATGCAGCCCTAGACCTGGAATCAATCCAAAACACATTCCTTAAGTGCCCTTCATCATTTAGATCCATAACATAGAAGAAGCTTGGGTTTGCCAACTGCAACCCACAAAAAAATTTATAGATATGTTCTGCTTCACCTTTTCGAAGTTTCAAATGCTTAGACTGATCAACAAGATTGCTCAGATCTCCTTCATTTATGCTTCCAGTTCCTAACGTATCATTAACAGAGGTGCGATACAACTTGATTGTCTGCACTTCTACATCCATAGATGGTTCCAAATTTCTTTTGCTCCCTGAATCCATCTTCTTGTGGGATTTAGAGTTCTGTGCCCTTTCAGGATCAAACAAGTGGTTATGTTCAAGCTTCACTTCATCCACTCTCCATCTATTCGACTCCAATAACCGCAGTCTCAACATTGCCAGGCACCCCGTTCTTGTTTCCTTTCTTCTGCTGCTTGCTTCTTTCATTGTTTTGAATCCTTCACAATTGCAACAAAGCACTGCACCACGCTTTTCTTTGCTGTTGCGTTTTGTCCATGAAGATTTGACTCTAATTGCGAATCCAAGCTCTTTGGCATGGCAGTTATAATAATTATAGGCATCATCATAAGATTCAAATTCCATTCCCACCATAGGAGGGGGATAATCTCTTTCCTCAGAGACAACATTTTGGTCACGTGCAACCGTATCTCCACCTCTATCAATCTCAGGCATTTGATCAATGTTATGATCATGGCCATTCCTTTCAAAGTCAAGCAACTGCTCATTATCATTGGCAAGCACATGTTCAGCGGTGCCTGCTAGATCGTTGCCTTCAATTGTAAGCACTTGGTTACTGTCATCCTCAAGGTCGTTACTTCCAAAACCAAAGACTTCCTCCCCATCAATCTCATGGTCACTGCTCTCAACTTTAAGCAGTCGTTCACTGTTTTCTGAACTCCCTTCCATCTGGAGTCAAAAAGAACAAAATAAATAAAACAAGCAGCAATCAAACAACATGACTGACTTGAAAATTAGACCCAGAAAAATTTAGAAATAAAAAACAATCAAAATAAAATATAAAATAAAATCCAATCAAAACTGTGCCAAAAATTTTCAGTCATATTAACATATCAGAGATCCAGAGCTCTGGCGTACCAATATGTGTCTGTGCATGTATAGATACACGTGATTGCCTCATAAAAAATTTTAACTGCTCAAATGGAAAAAATCAAATTACTTTAGATTCATATCGTAGATTTTCCTGTCCAAGCGCCACAATTCTCTAAACTCAGCATCTTGGATATATCTCCAGTTAAAAAACAAAAAAAATAAAAATAAAATCAACATTTATACCAGATACTCAAAACTGAGGTAGGCTACAGTTAAAAAAGCATTGAATGTTCAGAAAGCTGGAAGTTACCATGTTTACTTTCATCTTCGCTCAGCAATTCCCTGACGGAACCCAATTGAAACTACACCAAAATCTCCACATTTTATCAGGAACCCACTAATCCAAGTAAGAAAAATTATTCATTTTGAATGAAAAAAAAAAATCAAGATCCTACCTTTTATTACTGGACCAATCCCTGAACTAAATTGCATGGCAAGTGTGATATCTATTACAGATTACGGGCTGATGAATATTGTCGGCAAAGGCAATGACAATAGAAGAATTGAGAAATGCTTACAGCGATTTCTATGTCGGGATTTAGAGACAAGACCTCGCCGGTCGGAGAAAGGAGATTTTCGTCGGTCATGATTATAAGGTCTGTCTGTCACATAGCTTGCGTCAAAGTCGGATATGTTTAGCAATTTCAGCACTTTCTCTTTTTGACTTATAGGTCCTTGTATTTGTGGTTTTACGCCAGACCCAAGAAAATATTAAGAAATTGATTGTGTTACCCTTTTTGAATTGAAGCAAAAAATGAGTAAAACAAAATTGCATTTTCATATCCTTGAAACAATTTTTTATATTTTTTGAAAAAAAAATTATTTCACAATCTTTAGTTTATAAACATAAAAATACAAAATAAAAAATGTAATTCATGCACACACTGTTCAACATTTTGTTCCCTAGTACACGTTCATTAAATCATCTCTAGAACTAGAAGTAAAATAGGATCATTACATTTAGAAAAATGGGTAAAATAAACTAGGTCGTAGCATTGAGAAGATGCAAAAGAACAAAATAATATATATAGGTAGTAAGTAAATTTCACTCCATCTTCTTACTATGAACAAACTTGGATGCCCAAAAAAGTGCATATTTTAAATCCAAAGGCAAAACCAATTATTTTTTCCATTACCCAAAAAAAAAAAAAAAACTAATCAATCGATCAGATAGTTATTTCTTTTGAATGAAATGAAAGGCCTCAAACAAAACAAGATTGCTCATGATATGGTAATACATGGCCAGTGGTAATGATCATCCTTCCCCAAAACAATCCTAGATGAATAGCTAAAATATAAACTTGCCCAGGTGTATACTTCTAATTCTCAAATTAAATGTGACCAAGAGAATTCTGTGCAAGCATGAGGTGGAGCTGCTTGATCCAGTCATCAATCATGCTATAAAAGCAGATTCAGTACTAATAGTATATCCTCCAGTCCCAGTCCCAGTCCCAGTCCCAGACAGTTAGTGGTGTTGGTTAGACTCAAAATTCCCTCCATTCCCCTGCTTCTCCCTAAACCTCATATGGCCTTTCCCTTGGTCTCTCCTCCTTCCCCAACTCTCAAGAACTTCCAATCTTCCTCCACCATAACATCGTCTTCTTTTTCTTCTTCATTCCATTCTAACTGCACCCTTGGAAGCATTTGTAAATTGTGGACTAGTACAAGGAAAAGAAAACCAACATCAAGAAGGATTATTTCTGCCAAAGCTTTAGAAAATGATGATGATGACAAGCCAGCTTTCAACCCTTTTGGATTTGTCACAGATAACCCTTCCAGCAGAAATGCTATTCAACTCCCTGAAGTTCCCGCGGAGGATGGCAATGTTGGGCAAATGCTTTATGTAAGCAACTCCCATCAATTTTACTAGCAAGATTTATTATCTAGCTTTTAATGTCCACATTTTTTATATATACTGTGGTAATTAATTGCAAAGTAGTGTCTTTGGCATGCTTCGCAGTTTCAATGAATGCTGTTTGCAATTCTTGTTTGAAATTAAGTGATAGTTTTGGTCATTTGTCAGAAATTATAATCATTTTGATGACGCGGTAGATACAATTATTGATGAATTAGTATATAAGATTAAATCTGGAGAGTGAAGGATGATTGTGTTACCTGTTGCTACTTGGTAGAAAAATGTTTATTTCAGTCTTATGTGATGATCAAGGAACTAATGTGCATGTGCTCCTATTTTGTGCTTCCATCCTAGAGAATAGAAGACAAGGGAAAGGAATACGGTTCATATGTTAAATCTGGAGGTCTGACATGGTTCGTGAGAGAAACAGGTCAAGTATGCATTTTGCCATTGTAGATTGTTTTCTTTGACAGAATTCAAAAATCAGTCTGCCCTTTGCAGGGTCGTCTGGGAGCAGACGTGGGACCATTGTATTTCTTCATGGTGCTCCAACACAATCTTATAGCTATCGCGTGGTCATGGCTCAGGTTAAATCTCCTTTCTAATTTAAGCAGTGTCATTTGAGGCTAATTGAATTTTTTGATATCATAGGACCAGTCCCGTGGTTTGAACCTTTCTGCATTTGGGATGCCTTCTCTTCATTTCAGTTTTCCACTTCCATGTTTATCTATGGTTTTGAGACTGGACATGGTTCAAAGAAATCAACATATGCATAAATATTTGCGTATAGACACTCAGATGAAGTGTTTTCTGCTTATTGTAAATCTTACAAGGCTAAAAAAAAGGGAAACATAGTTTGTAATCAAAAGAGCTACGCAGCTTTAAATTGGCATAAATATATGTAATTTTCTAAGAGCCTAGTCTTTCACGTTCAATATATATGTAGTTCTTGTTACAATTCATCTCTTGTAGCTTCTGGTTATGAGCTAACATCTTGTTTTACCAGATGGCGGATTCTGGTTTTCACTGTTTTGCACCAGACTGGATTGGATTTGGTTTCAGTGACAAGCCACAGCCTGGATATGGATTTGACTATACTGGTTTATAGCTTTCTGCTAATTCATAGATGATTTCTTGTAAAGTATTCAAGGCATTGTTACTTGCTTTCTGAGATTCTGAACACTTCATTCTGACAGAAAAAGAGTTCCATGATGGGTTCGATAAATTATTAGATGTTCTCGGGGTCACATCTCCGTTTTTCCTTGTTGTTCAGGTTTGAAAAGTTTTCATCTATCTGAAGCTCTACATATGACTCGTTTATACGTGCAAATCCCTCCTCTGAAGTTACTTTGACTTATAATTTGGTGTTCATGCAAGGTTTACATGTCCATCCCCACACGTATATATAATCTTGCACTCCATTTTTTTTGCAGGGATTTCTTGTAGGTTCTTATGGATTGACATGGGCTTTAAAGAACCCTGATAAAATATCGAAGCTTACAATTCTGAACTCTCCGTTGACAGTTTCATCTCCCATTCCTGGACTCTTTCAACAGCTCAGGTATTTCTGACACTGTTGCATTAGCTGTATATTGATAGTACAGTAACTTATCTAAAACTTCATTAGTCTTTTTTCCCCCTTAAAATCATCTGGGGCTTACGATTTTATTTCATGTTTTGTTTTCCTACCTAGAATCCCGTTCTTGGGCGAATTCACATGCCAGAATGCTGTAATGGCTGAAAGATTTATTCAAGCAGGTAGCGTGTATGTATCCATCATTTGTCATCAAACTAGTAATATTTGCTGGATTTTAATTAAGGAAACAGCAAGCTAAAATATAAAAATATGTCATTGTCTCAGGAAAAAGCACGGCTGAAAAGTAAAGATTAGTGACTTTGGTTCCAAAATGTTAGTGTTTAGGATAGAAGTTCTTAGAATCAAAGAAAATTTGGGTACTTCTTAAAAGATCATTTCTAGCATTGCAAACGTTCTTCTTCGAAATTGTGGACGAACTATAACATAAAGTGTGATGTCTATATCATTTCCAACAGAACATACAAAAAACTTTTTTATACCTTTTCATACAAATATAGCAGTGTGACGCTGGAGCTACTGTTTCCAGCTTTTCTAGGCTACAAAACTGGTTTGCACTTTGCTTTAAGACATCTCTCACTTCAGCTTATGCATTTTCTCATGAGACAGTTTTATGACAGTTATGTTTTGAAGCTGGAGAAGGCCGACGTGTATAGATTACCATATTTATCAAGCGGTGGACCGGGTTTTGGTCTGTTTTCCACTCTAATTATCTATCTTTTAAAAAACCAATTCAAAAGCTCTAACTTTTACACACACTGTTGCAAAATGCATTTTCTTAGTAACTAGATACTCACAAATGCTCTCAATGATTCTGTTTGCATATTTTGTTATCTACAGCCCTGCTTGAAGCTGCAAAGAAAGTGAACTTCAACAAGTTGTTGGGTGAAATATCTGCTGGGTTTTCTTCAGGAAGGTGAACTTTTACGTATTTATTCTGAACAAGTAATGTTACCAAGAGTTTATAGCTTACTTTCTCGTCTGCACGCTATGTTTAATCTTGCATATACCTTAAAATTGACCATCCAACTTAAGATACGTTCTCAGTTGAAAATGAGACTAGACCGTACTATGAAATCATCAATGAAAAGCCAACCATCAACTTACAGTTGCAGACAGTATGAAGTTAATAACTTCAGTTCATGATCTATAGTCAGATAGTATAATCATGTATCCTACTTTATGCAACGCTTACTCGTTGGCTTCAGTTGGGATAAACCAATATTAGTTGCCTGGGGGATATCAGACAAGTACCTTCCTCAGTCAGTGGCAGAGGAATTTAAGAAAAGAAATCCCGAAATTGTGGAGCTCAAGTTGATTGAAGGAGCAGGTCACATGCCGCAAGAGGACTGGTATCAATCTTCCACTATATATGTAACAAGGGTTTCCTCTTTGTTTCTTGTTGTTTGGTTTTCATAGGTTTTCTTTGCCCTTAACAGGCCCGAGAAAGTTGTGGACGCTTTGAGATTCTTCTTTTGAACTGAGAAAGCATTCTGTACACGATCGGGATTCAATTATCCATAGCTGATGAGCAGAAAGGGAAATGTCTCCTAGTTACAATGAGAATGTATGTACAACATTCGCTTGGGATTCCCTTTAATAGAAGCACTCTTTCCTTTAGTAGTCTCTTGTCCAACATTCTTTTGGGATTCCCGTTAAGAGTCGTTTGTCTTTTAAATTAGTTTTGTTAGAAATTAGTACGTCAAAGAGAAGATTTAATGTGAACGCAAAAACTCAAATTCGAATAATCATTTACTTAATAGAGAGAGTATTTCTCATATAAGTAATCTAATTAGAACCAACTCACTTTGATTGGTGCTCTCTTTGCATACGGTTAGGAACTACTACTAAAATGTAATTCTTCAGTCACCCATCGATCTAACAACATCCGCAATGAAGAGTTCAGTTATTGGTTACTTTACTGATGAGCGGAAAGGAAAATGCCCACACACAACTGTACTGAAATTGCAAAACCATCCAAAGGGAACATTTACAAACTCCTGCTACAGTCAACAGTCAACAGTCAACTTCCATCTTCCATATTTCACAATTCACAGGAGAGATTGAGATTTGGATGAGTTAATAGAAACAGAGAAGGCTAATGGCGCACTTAAAATTCCTAACAAAATGCAAAATTATGTTGTTAGCCACCGCCTTTACCATTCTTTCAGGACAAGTAGTGTACGAATTTGTATCATCAACTTTAACTACTATGCTTTCTTCCTCGTTGACCGCCTGTTTTGACTGGACTCATCATTTTTCTTTGGCACATTCTTCTCCTTTGGATCCTTGGCTTTCTTCTGATTCTTATTTCCATCATTGTCTCCTGCAGAATCAAAGCTTTCAAGAGGCTTCCTTTCTTTGGAAACATTTTTGTATTTAGTTTTCGCAAACTCACCGTCATTGTCTTTCTCATCACTTTCCTTGGGCTTATTTCTTGCAGAAGATTTCTTACTCGCAGATTTCTTTGCATCTTCATCACCATAGCCACTGCCACTGTCCTCCTCATTATCATTAATGCCAACATTGACACTTCCTTTCGGGTTCCCTTTAACAGAAGCCCTATTTCCTTTAGTAGTCTTTTTTCCAGCCTCCCCTCTGAGATCCTCACTTTTCGCCTTATCAGGAGCACTATTTCCACTTCCATTTTTGGTAGTTTTGGCTCTTTTCGCCGAGTCTTTCTGCGGCTCTTCCTTTGTAGCTTGAGCTCCACTTAACTTTTGCATTTCTGGTACATAGGCTGTTGTCTGAGGTAAAAAAGCATCATGAGATAAGACAAAAGAATATCATAATGTAACGGTTGCAGAAACATACCCTGCCCCCAGCAACGATAAATTCAATATTCTTCCCTGGTATAACATAAAAAATTGTCAATAACCAGTGGTGGAAAATTCAATACAAAGGTGCATTATTGCAAACAGTGAGAGGAAGGGAAAACAATATCAGCTTTAATTCAACAACTCATCATTGTATATCATAATGGCTAGGTTGCCATAAATTGTTTTACGTTACAACTGCACTAGCTATAGTGACAATTTGTGCCTTATTTTCCTTACAGTAATCATTAATTTAGACAATGTCCAGTTTCTTTTTCTTTTCAGATGGAGGTTTCCAACATCCCAAGTTATAGTAAATGAGTCTTCTGAATACTATATCACTATAATTTATTTTCATAAATAAATTGTTCCTTTTTTACTCATTAAAAAACATTTCTTAGCTTTAGCCTATTTCCAAAAGCTTCAAGCCTCTAATTAGTCAAAGTTCTCTCTTAACTTCTGCTGAGCAACTCAGGGATTCAACAATGATCATGGTAATTTCAAATTTACTCCCAGAATGCTGCCTGTTTTAACAAATTAAGGCACAATCAGAATTTAACTGAGACACATGGAGGAACAACTCATGGGTCAGAGTCAAACCATCAACAAAAGCCTTGCCAGGCTTCTTTTCCCTGGAATGGAATATCCAATCAATGGGAAACTGACTACTATCTGCCCCAACTTCAACAGCTTTTCCAATGACCTGTAAAATGAATGTTTGTCAAGATGATTATCTATGTAAACTGTCTCACCATTAACTTTTCCAGGCTTTTTTCCCCAACGAAAATGAAACAACCATTGATCAGGAAAACGACTGCAGTCAGCATCAACTTGAACAGCAAACTTTATAACCTAGAAGTAGTCTCCACAGCTTGAAATAAATGACGAATTCTACACTAGATAATACATTAAGATAGCATACTCATTATGAAACTAGACACCCACCTCATTAATACAATTGATCAATGTTCCACAGATTTCTTTAGACATGCTTGAAGCACTTTGCAGGGGATGAATTCTTGCCTGCTCATAAGTAGAGAAAAAATCCAATAAGTGAAATTTCTTTATATGGCCAAGTGAAAATGTACTAGTTAGGCACGTGAACATCCATTCAAACTTCTGAATAAGAGTTCGCAGATTACTGAACTGGAAACCTATGCAAATTCCCATAAACTAAAGAAGTATTCAGGTAGGGAGAAGGTGAACAAATGGAACAAAGAAATCTTAGTAATACATGGGTTTCTTGTGCTCAACAATTCTTTTTGTTTTCCTGGTAAAGATGTCATGTGCAAACAACACTATATGGTTCACCCACATAAATGTCAAGAAATTCAATAATAGTTTTGCATAGTCAACCCAGAAGCCATAACAACAATCCAATGTCAAAACAAGCAAACATAAAACTAACAAAGACACTTACCTGATATAGAACTTCATCAGCAACCCAGTTACCAATCCCTGAGATAAAACCCTGAGCCAGAAAAACCATATAAAAAACTCAAAGTTACCGCTTCACAGAATGAAGATAGTTTTCATAGTAAAAAATAATTTTAGAACAAGTTGGAAAAGCAGCAGAGAAACGTATTGCTCTCTGACCACAATGCAAATTAAAACTCTAGTATAGCCAGAAAGTAAGCATCACAAAGATCATTTATGTGAGTACTAACATCATGTGATAAGGGAACCAACAATTCAAGCCAAATATGCATGCCAATAGAGATAAAGATATACATGAAATACCCAAAAAGTATTGCTATTTCAATCTATCTAGAAAACTCTTGTTCTATGATAAATCCGTTTCAGAACTTAGGAGAGGACATGATAAGCTGTCCTGAGGTCTACAATTGGAAGGAGAGTCAAAACATTAGTTTCTCTCATAAACAAACACGACAATCATCTTTCAATTTCAAAAATCTAGAATTTTAATCCCAATATCCTATCACTTACAACACAAGCATCTGCCATTAGTAATCTATATTGGCTGACATACCAGTCTGTTACAAATTCTTCAAAACTCAGGATAAACGACAACAGTTTTGGTCCACAAGTCCTTAAATAAGTTTTGATAAATTAACTTCACATAAATTACAAAATGGGGCTGCTATTTTTCTGTAATCAAGATAAAGGCCATTTGTGGATATTTCAAAAAACCACCCAACTCCAAAAGAAGCAGAAATTACACAAACTGGAAAAATTCAGAAAAAAGAAAAGTTACACTTGTTAACAAATTCTACATTTTATTTGCCTCAATTGTTAAAATATCCAACTAAAAGCAAAATTTTTCACCTGGTCAAGCAAAAGGGCCTTGATACCAATATTCTTCTTGCTCAACAACTTATGGAAATCATCTACACTCATAGGCTCAAGGAATGCATCTGGACCAAGTTCAGATATTGGGGGAACTGCAACTGGCTGCACAATTCTATTCATTATCAACACTAAAGAGAAGTCTATTTAAGGAAGAAAAGCAGATATAGAACCATGAAGGATGATAAGGAGTAATGTGGTACATTTTCAAGTAACCGAACTTTAGCAAATCGCCTCTTGTCAGTGAATGAGATCTCTAAACCATCATCTAACTGCATGAGTGAACAAGAAGAATCCATAATGAGAGAAGAATGTACAAAAGTACGGGGCATTTTTCCTTGGGCATGTGCAAAAGCTTCTAAATTGACAACCAAACAAGCATTTCTAGTAAAATGTTAGAAATGATGACTGAATAACATCCACTCTGTACAGAGGCCTATGAACAGATATGAACAGTTCAGGTTACACAGAATATCACTATGATGTATCAAATAGCCATGTAGGACACTTGATAAAGGGGTTATGAAGTGAAATATGGCTTGGCTATCTATCCAAGGGTGTAAAACTGAAAAGGATCTTTTCATAGTTCAAGTCAATAACATTCTTTTGAAAGCTAAAGTAAGTATGTTGATAATTTATGGTAGCAAGTAAGCAGTTGCTGCAACAGCCAAAACACCAATTCGGTATAGTTTCATCAAGTTGACAAGCCTATATTGCTTACTTCAACAAAAAGTTTGGAATACTTGGAAGGCCACTCATCATTGTCCTTTACAGCTGACCTGCAGATAACAAGGCAGTACATTACTATCAGTAGGGAAATATCTACAAACGGAGAAACTACATCAGTACTGAGTACATTTACTAGAGCTTATCTAACAAAAGAGGATTTTGGCTGGCTTCTCATGTTCTCCCTCACAAATTCATGCAAACAAAAAGAAAAATAGATAAATACGGGAAAAAGAAAAGAAGGACGTGGGGAGTTGTTGAAGGGCTAAGTTAAAAAGAACTGCATAATCTGAATCCTTTTCACAACATTAGTCTTAGTGGAGTCCCCCCAGTCTCTCATTTTGCAACTTTCCTTAGGCCAAGTGATACATTTCTGTTCCCTACTTTCTTTTTTGCTCCCTTTCTGACACACTTTCTGATGGTATGGATAGTTAACAAATGAAAATACAAGAGATTTCAACAATTAGATCAATGAAGCTGAACTTCTTAATAGGAAAAAGAAAAGAAAAAGAAAATTGTGACTGGCCAATGCAAAATTCGTAACAACATGATCATTTACGTATAATTAGAAATTAGCCAACTTAGTACCCCATTTAAACAAAATCATTACAAGAATCCAAAAAGTGAAGCTAAATTATAGACACAACAATGTCGGGCAACTTTATAACAGGCGCAATTCCAAACAATAATTAAAGTTCCCATAGTTCATCTCTTCGAATTAGCACAGATCACCTTTCAATCGTCTTAGATTAATTAAGAACACAAGAAGGCACCATATTTGCAGTCAGAAATTACTTCACCTTTTATACTTTGTAACTGCAACTCCCTTAATGTATACCGCGCCAGTCATTCCTAAAACACATAAAACGTGCACGCAAAAAAAAATTAAAAATAGTTTACCATTTACAATCAGGCGAAATTTTAGGGTTTATAGCAAAATAAAAATATTAATAATAAGTAGGAAAAATAAAAGGAAAATAGAGAAAAATAAAACCCTACCGAATTGAAAAGTGGGAAAAGGAGGGGAATCAAGCTCGAGCCACATGTTCTTGCCCTTCCGGTGAGCAGCGACGATGGTTTTCCCATTCAGAGACGCTTCAAAGTCCTTGGGAGACACACCGTCGATGACTTTGGAATCCTCAGCGATTATCGACTTAACGATTTTCTTTCCTACGCAATGTTCCGCTATAGCTGCCCGAGCAGCCTCCACTTCTGGAAGCTCCGGCATTCTCAGTATCGATCAGTGTGAGTGAGTGTGTGTGTGAAAATGGGGGTTTTCTGTTATGTTTGGCGCGCTTTTTGGGAGTGGTGAAGGCGTTTGTGAGGTTTTACTGTCGGTATTTAAATCGCCTCGGCGAGTCCGTCGGCCTGTCCAAAACGGGAAAGTTTGGAAAAGGCGTGATTAAAATTCCACGCCTTTTCCGGAAAAAAAAAGGTTCGAATGGCGGTATTTATTCATGCCAACTGAATCCTTATTCAAGGCGTTATTACAATTCAACGCCATCATTTTTCCCTCTTTTTTTTTTAATTTCAAAATGGCATACCTTTTAATTCAAACTTATTTCATATGATGAATTAATACTAGATTGTTACAATCAATTTTACGTGATGAACCAAATAATTGGTACGAGATAAGATAAATAAGGAGTCAAATCGATGAACATAAATGGGCAAACAAGCCATGATACCAGAAGAGTTCCAATCAAATATGTCCTTATATTTTTGCATTTTTTCCTCCCTACCTAACCGTGAAAGATGATGTGTAACGAATTTTGTACATTTGTATATTTGATATTAAAAAAATAATGATAATTTTAGTGAAAATTTAGAATAGAAAGTGATTGTGACTGATGTTACGTATTAAAAAAAATCATATATTACACCTTTTAAAAATTATAAAATAATAAAAATAATTTTGTCTTTTAAGTACGTCGTATTAGTTATTATAATTTTTTATTATAAATTTCTACTAAGAGTATCTTTAGTTTAAAAAAAAAATCTTTAAGTAAATTTAAGGGAAGAAATTTTTTTTATTGAGTATATGTATGTATATATGTTTTCCAACCGCTCAAGACGAAATAGTCATTTTCTATCGTTTAATCATGATACATAGTTAGCTCAAAAAAAAAAAAACGAAAAACAGAAACATGTTGCAAATGGATTATATTTATAGTTAAAGTGGCAGTGTTCTTTTAAGATAATTGATGGTGTTTGGAGATATAGGGAAATGCATTTCATTTACATCATTGATTGCTTAATAACTCAAGCCAACACTGCCAAACCAATGGAAAGGCTATATTGTCATTACTAAAGTTTTTTTTGCATGGCAGGTAACCATGCAAAAGGAAATTGGAGAGTTGTGAGGACAATATACATTAAATCCTTGCCCAAGTCTCAAAAAATGCTTGGAAAATCCATTTCTTTATGTAGGATAATGATCAATGAAGTGGTGGTGATTGTTGCTAACCATATAATTTCAGAAAATTAAGGTGAGTACTAATTTTTTTTTTTATGGAACAAAAAATATATTACCGAAAAATTTTAAAATACAAAGAGAGTATTGACAATAATAAAGACGATGTAAATTGATAAATTTAAAACTAAGTTTTAAACTGTGTATTTACACTTTCAAATGGAGTATTAACAAGAGTGAAAATAATGTAAACTGATAATTTAAAATGTATTATTATATATTTTAAGTAAATTTTAAGAAAGAAAATTTATATTAAAATTGTAAAAAAGTTATATAAAAATGCGTTTTAGAACTCAACAACTTTCTGATTTTCCAATAATACGATTTAACAGCCGGGAACATATCCATTTGAGAATATTCATGCAGTCGACCGTCCAAAATATTATTTGATCTTGGAAATTAAGTATGGACAAAACAATCAAATTCCAGGCAAAACCATTTCTCTTTTGGGAATGATCCTTGATTCTTGATTCTTGATTCTCTCCACACAAGGCCTGCAAAGCATCTGCTTTCCTTAGGAATCATTTACTACTAAGAAACACTTTAAGAAAGTATTATAATTGACGATATTGTCATATAATACTACATTATTTTTTTTTTGGTTTGTCCCATCTAGATTTCTTCCATCGTTCAATTAAGGAGTTTACCAACTTTTAAAATGGTTTTTATATTTTCAAATTGTCGGCCAAAACAAAAGGAAAATCAAACCGACTTGGACGAGAATTTATGAAAGTAATTGTTGAACTTGTCCAACTTACTAAATTCGGAATTATTGTATGTTGTTGGCGGCTTTGAATTTAGTAATAATTCATAACTCGAAGTATAATATTCTATTCGTTCTTGGGTGTTTTTGTTCCTTTGGGTAATCCAATCAGTAGAATTGTTTTG
The DNA here is from genome assembly GCA_020080225.1 of Gynochthodes officinalis. Classification (NCBI taxonomy): domain Eukaryota; kingdom Viridiplantae; phylum Streptophyta; class Magnoliopsida; order Gentianales; family Rubiaceae; genus Gynochthodes; species Gynochthodes officinalis. The sequence goes on along the minus strand of CM034625.1, from coordinate 10,414,041 downwards.
ATCTTTCCGCACTATGATCATTATGGAGCTCAATCCTATGAAAATATAGCTAATTAAGATCGATTAATAAAAAAACCCAATTTGAAGACATAATTAATTATACAAACAATTGTTTAGTTATTAGTGTTTCACGGTTTGGTTAACCAACGAGGATAATAAATTAATGCAATATTTATTTTATGATAGTGATTAATTTAAATTAAACAAAATGTTTAGAAATTAATATTTGAAATTTAGAGGACAAGAAAATGAAAAATGATTGCAGAATTTTTGGTTGGTTAAATTAACGATGGTAATGATGCGTGCCATTAGTACTATTTGCAAGTAGCATCAGTACTTGTCAATTAGATCTTTAGGATCTCTGCAAATGGCATTTTCCATCTTCTCACCACACCTAAGCCTAAATCCCTTCTTATTTTCAAAAAATATTCTATATCTGTTATTCTAATGGCATTCTCTTCCCACTCTTCTATTTCACATCTTCCTCGGACTTTCTATCATAAATCTCTACATCAAAAAGACCTTCCCTTTCTTGTAAACCTTTAGACTCTCTCTTAGCTATCAAATCTTTTGCCAGAGACAATATTTTCTCTTTTCTAGTAATGTATGCTATTGTTTATAATTTCAGTGTTCAAAAACTTTTGTTTGTAAGATAAGTCCGTAGTTGAAATCTGTAAGTTTTTTTATAAAATGGATCTTCCTCTTCAATTGTAACTCATAATGGATAGAACGAATAGTTCTTAGTTATTTTTTATATTAATTGTGTGTCATGATGATTCTTTTTTTTCTTTTCAAAAAAAAAAATCATACATACATGTGCACCTCGTGCTAATACAAATTAGAATTTAGAAGTCATATATTTAAATATATATATATATATATATATATATATATATATATATATATATATGAATTATTTTGTTTGTTCAGTTAAAACATATCACATCTGTGTTTTTTGATATTATCAGTTAGTTGTTATAATTTATCTGTTTTAAAAGTAAAATTTACTTTCACAACTTTTATTTGTCAAAAAATATACTTATAAGATAAAATTAAATTAAATTCTTATATTATTATTATTATTAGTGATAATCATATATGATTTAAAATTTAAAAGGTTTTTTTTTTTTTGTATATTAATGGTATAGTAAATATATTATATTTCATGGCCCGGTATCAAAGAAGATTTCAAAATTTCCTTGTTAGTAATGTGATCGTATATAACATTAAAATTGTACGAATTATGAAAAACTATAGTACTACAAACGAAAAGAGCAGGAAATGGGAGGAATGAAAACTCAACAACTAAAAACTGGTGTGGGTTAATCATGGAGTTTGTACTTCCTTCTTAAGAAATATTATTATAGTGAAATTTATAATCCATGTGCTCCACGTGCGCCATATACAATGTAGTTTAATTATCCATCACCACGGCAATCATCAACACTTCCACTTTTCATTAATCTTTTAGTGTTCATTTGGACGATTGAATTCACATCGTAACATTCTTCTTATTCCCTTTTATGTTTTTTTACAAGTGCCTATATAAAATTAACATATATAGCAAATAATTATGTAGCTTATTTTATTTTTTTAAAAGTCAGTATTGTACAACACTAATTATTTGAATCGTTGAATAATTTTTTTTCTTCATATACTTTATTCATTTGTTGCTGATTTTTGTTTTCAAAGATGACTTCTGTTTTTATAACTTGTAAAGTTTGACGATTAGGAGGGTTGAGATTTTAATATGTTCCTGTTTTCATACTAATATTAATGTAGGAGTATATATGTGCTACTTCCATATAATATTTATTAATATTAGCACGATTAACGGTGAAGATTGTTTTATAAATTGGTTGGCTTAAATTTAAATTGGAAGATGAAAACAATGGGCGTTCTTGATATAACTCTCTACTACGCCGCTCATAAATCGTCATTGTTTTGTTTGACTAATTATTATTGTTCATTGGTATGTCTAACCTTGAAAAAATACATAATTTGAATCCAACATAGCTATTAAGCGTTGATTTTATCCGACCAACCACATTACTGTCATGTTGGTTCACGCTTGGTTATTTTAATATTTTAAAATAGCGTAAAATTTTTTTTTTATGAGGTAATTCGCACAGTGATTTAACATAAATTGATGAATAATTTTTTTTATCCATCACATTTAAAACGATGAAAAAAAATTTCTAACATTTTATTAGTGTACTTTTTTATTCCTCTATCACAATTTCATCTAATTTTCTATCAAAATTGCAGTGTTACTATAACTAGTTGCAATTTACAAAAATGTGTATTTAGATAAAAAGACTTTACTAATATATTAGCTATAGTAACACGGAAAATTTGCAACAATAGCACTTTTTGGCATGACATTTGCAAATATAGCATTCCTAAAAAAAAACCTTGCAAATATAGCACTTTTAAAGGCGAAAAGACTCAAATGACATTCTTATTCATTTCATCATTTCACTTCACTCTACCGTTGTTCGAATTTTCTTATTATTCTTCATCTTTCATCGATTTAACATCCTATTTCACACAATCTGTAATTGTTTGCATCAATAGCAGAGGGAAAAATCTAATTCTTAAGCACGTAAAGGTGCAGAGGACCGGTATAGAATTGGGGTAGGAAAAGGCAAATTAATCACCAAAAGACCTAAATTCATGATGAAAAAATTCATGGGCAATCTTTTTGCAGATGAATTGGTACTTCCTCAGTTCAAGAACGTAAAGAAAAATTGGATTGGAAGAGAAGTGACGAGAAAATGATCAAGGGCATGTCGAACATCTAAATTATCTATGTTTTCAACATATTTCGATATTTTTTCGACATTTTTTTAACATTTTTTCACATTTATTTGACATTAAATATGTCGACATGGATATCGACGTCGACAAAAATATGTCGACATAAACACAAAACTATCGACGAACCAAAAATATGTTCTTCCCAACATTCATACACAATGGCCATCAAAGTTTTCTTGATCTCATTCATTGTTACTTCTATTTTCCTATACCTTCTCTGTGTTTCTACTCAACTATCCCAACCCATCCGAAATTTCAAACTCAGTAAAAGCTTCCTCATTCCAAAATCTAGCAAGCCATATCTAGTCACATTTGCGTACTTGATCTCAGCCTCAAGTGGAGACATTCCAAAGCTTAAACGTCTATTGCTGGCGCTATTCCATCCGGGGAATTACTATTTAGTTCACTTGGATGCTAATGCTGATGAATATGAGCATCGGGAGATTGCTAGATTTGTGTCTAGTGAACCTTCTTTTGTCCAATTTGGTAATGTTTGGGATGTGGGAAAGCATAATTTGGTCACATATAGAGGTCCAACCATGTTTGCCACCTCTCTTCATGCAATTTCAATGCTTCTCAGAACTGCCAATTGGGATTGGTTCATCAATCTCAGTGATACAAACCTTACCCCAATAGGAGTAAAACCTGAATCTTATCAGAGTTATAGGTTCCTGAACCATCCTTCTTGTTGAACTGCTTTCTTTGAGGCAACACCCAACCCTAACCTGTGGATTGAACATTGCCTATAGTTTTCTATAACCCCGCGAGCAATACCCTAAAACTCCAAAGATTTGAAGCTACCCAACGGAACCAAGAAGTACGCACAAAACCTCGAGTGAAAGAAACTCAAGGATTCAACTTTTGAATTAAATCTAATCGACTCTCCCGAATAGACTCAAACACGTTCTTTCTAAGAACTAGAAGAAAAGCACGTAAGGCTCTCAGGTTTGTAATTTCTTAAGTTGTGTTGAAAGTAGTGGCCGAATGGCCTTTAAATAAGGTAAAAGTGCGACCAAGCTGATTCAAAACCTACTAGAGTTTGGATTGCTTGTTTTTAATTGACAAATTCAGCCCTCTTACTAAATAAATAATTAAATCCTAACCCAACTAGGAAAATGCACTAATTAAACTGGCTTAATAAATAAATCCTATTCCAACACATAAAAAGAAATAACTACTAGAATTACATGACCAAAATTATGGATTGTCCATGACACTTAGTGCATTAACGACTCGGTCATGTTGAAGAAACTTCTCCTCCTTGGCATGTACTTCACGTATGAGTTGAGCCAAAGCTTCTTGCATTTTCCTTGTACGTGACCTCGTCATTGGACCACTTATGTCACGTAAAAGGTCTTGTGAGTGATGTGCGGGTGTAAACACTTGATCATGCACAGCTTGCACGTCTTTCTCTCCATTATGGCCGTTTGTGCGCTCCTTATCTTCATCACTCAGTGCCTCCGACTACCCTTTAGTAACTCAAGATGGTATGGTGAGTGGCTGGCTTCCGTGTTCTGCCCTTTTGTCAGAAACCATTAATTAGCGTTTGATTAGTGTTTGACCGGCATTTTGTGTTTAATGTCGACATATTTTTGTTGACGTTGACATTCATGTCGACATATTTAATGTAGAATAAATGTGAAATATGTCGGAAAAAATGTGAAAAAAATGTCGGAAACAATGTCGAAAAAATATTGAAAACATGGATAATTTAGGTGTTCGACATGCCCTTGATCATTTTTCTCGTCACTTCTCTCCCAATCCAATTTTTCTTTACGTTCTTAAACTAAGAAAGTACCAATTCATTTGCAAAAAAATTGCCCATGAATTCGTTCATCATGAATTTAGGTCTTTTGGTGATTAATTTGCCTTTTCCTACCCCAACTCCATGCCGGTCCTTTACACCTCTGTGTGTTCAAGAATTAGATTTTTTCCTCTGCTATTGATACAAATGATTACGGATTGTGTAAAATAGGATGTTAAATCGATGAAAGATGAAGAAAAATAAGAAAATTCGAATAACGGTAGAGTGAAGTGAAACAATGAAGTGAAGAAGAAGGTCATTTTGAGTCTTTTCACATTAAAAAGTGCTATATTTGCAAAAGTTTTTTTAGAAATGCTATATTTGCAAATGTCATGCCAAAAAGTGCTATTTTTGCAAATTTCCCTAGTAACACATAACCTTGTCTATATTTTGACAAAAAATTAGATAGAATTATGATGAAGAACTAAAAAAGTATACTAATAAAATGTTAGAGACTTTTTTTTAATTGTTTTAAATATGAGAGATAAAAAAAATTGTTCATCAATTTGTGAGGGACTATTTTATTAGTTACATCATATTTAATACATTCGTTGTATTATGTAAATTTAAAATAATAATAATAATTCAACAAGTTCATGTTTATATCCGGAAAAAAAGAAGTGAGAGATTGAAAAGGGAAGATTTGATGGAAAATTGTTTATTCATGTTTATACATTCTTTGTATCTAGTTGTGTAATTGATACTTGTATGCAGTTACTTTAATTTATTGGTTCAACTTTGCAAAAACAGCTCATTGTGATCTAATGAATGATGAAATAATGCAATCAACAAGTTTGGTGGATTTCAAGCCAAAATAGTGCCAATAATGAAGCAACAACCAAAGGATGACTTGAAGAGATCTCTAATCAAGTAAACCATGGAGGCATATTTTGTCAGCAATTGACTACATTGGAGAATACGAAACACACCATTGATTCAAACCAGAAATTTCGTCCATTGACTACAAAATAGCCAACGAGATTTTCATGAGCTAGCAATCCTTCAATGCCACGGAAGACAATGCATTGAAGAGAGGGATGAACACTAGTTGACACGAAAATTGTTACAAGAGAAGGGAAAAAAAAAATAATTTTGGTTTCTCTAAACCAGCCATAAATAAATGGATTCAAAGTGCCAAAACAAAAGTGTAGTCTCAAAATCAGCTCCCAAACCGGTAGAGAAATTAAGGGTCACAACACAGAAAAAACAAAGAAACCAGAAATCCAGAACTTTCACGCCACGTGGCAACAACCCAGGTCGCCTTCATAACCCCCACCAATTTTTTTGTTCTTTGCTTGAATGCCCATCATGGCTTGTTCTTCTCCTTAAAAAACACCATATCACATCTAGCGTGGGAGAGAGGGCTGAGGGTCGTCACTCATCATCTGGCAGTGTGTGACTGTGTGTGTTAAAAAAAAAAAAAAAAGGGAGAGAGAGAGAGAGAAATAGCTCTATTATTATAGGGAATGGAGTTTGGCGAGTACTCTCGTGGATCAACTGTGTTTTCATTGGTGTGGTGTGGTGTTGTGTGGACGGGTGGAGAGCAATCTACTAATCTGTAATCAAGCAAAGCAAGAAGGAGAGGTCAGGATTTCTTACAAAATCCACGACAACCTCAACCTAAAACCCTTATCCTATCTTCTCTCTTTCAAACCCCTTCATCACAAGATTTCCTTCCCTTGCTTTCTTTTTATCTCATCCCTCCAAAATAACTCTGAAACTACCTTCACCTCAAAATACCTCTCTCCCCTGCTCCCTGCTCCCTCCTCCCTTCTCTATCCAACTATCCAATTTTTATCCAACTATCCAATTTTTGCATGGCTCTTATTGCTTAACTCTCTGTAATCCCAATTAAGCAGCCATCTTTGAAGCAGGGATTTCAGTTTATTTATTAATTTTTCTTGATTGTTCCGAGAGAATAGGATAGGACATGGCCCCAAGGTCAGGCAGCAGGGGCAAGGGAAACAAAGCTAAGAATGATAAGAAGAAGAAAGAAGAGAAAGGTTTGATAATCTCGCTGACTTTTACTATTTACCAATGCTTCACATTGTCTGTTTACTCCATGAATTCATCATTGTTCATTGGTGTTTGATTGGATTTGTTTTCATTTTACAGTTGTGCCCAGTGTTCTTGATATCACTGTCATCACCCCATATGAAACTCAAGTCATTCTCAAGGTATTCAGTTCAATTTCCTCAGGGGAAAAAATTAAATATGTATGATTTTATGACTATAGTAAAATCATAGTTTAATCGTGGGATATTCTCTCTTGGTCACCAATTCTCTTTTCTGATTTTCTCATCTGTCTGGTCTAATTTGCTGGCTCAATTTATATTGATTTGACTATGAATGAATTCTGATTGGTTCGCTTACTATTGAAAAATGAAGGGCATCTCAACTGATAAGATACTGGACGTAAAGAGGCTGCTGGCTGCCAATGTTGAAACATGCCACCTTACAAATTATTCCTTATCTCACGAGGTGATATGGACAATAACTTATTGTTTAATCTTTTTAGTTTACTTGAAATGAAAATTGAATTGGTGACCATTCAATATAGTACTAATCTTTTACTAGGATTTTTGTACTAAATGAACTAAAGCAATGGCCTTGACAGGCCAAGGGGCAGAGATTGAATGACAAGTTGGAAGTTGTCACTCTCAAACCATGTTTACTCAAGATGGTTGAAGGTAGGTCATAATTCCATACCAAATCTGTACAACCCTTTTGCCTGTGGGTCTTTCTGATGCTCTTAATTCATACTAAAATTACTGGGGTGGTCCTATATACCTATGCACTAATTTAAAACCACATTTAAGATTATATTAATATGGGTTTGGAAAAACCAACCTATATATACCTGCACATATTCTGAGGTGCACCAACCAACAATTTGAAAAACTGTATTTGTACATTTACCAAATGGCATAGTTTGGCGGGCTAAGTAAGGACAATTCTAAGCTAATTTTGTAAGAAGAAAGATGCAGATGCTGATTCTTTTCTAAAACAAGATTTGGCTTATTAGATGATTCTAGAATACAGATACTACAAGAAAGCATTCAACTTTTTGTTTATTTCCTGGGGCTACGGGGCCGGTTGGTATAATGAAACATTGAAAAACATGTACATACTAATCAAGTGGCAACATTGTATCAGTGCTGGAGCTTTGGGTTTTCTTAATTGAATCGAAACAAGAAACTTTTCGTTGCAATCAATGGCGACTGTGAATCGGTGGCCATGAATTGATAGTGTCTGAAAATTAAAGTGAACTCCACATGCATGTGTTGAATGATGTTGTGGGGGTGATGTTTTCTGGTTAGATTTTGAAGTGCCATTGATAGGTCTCTGAAATACAGAATACTACTTTAGATGGTAAATTTTGACTAATTTAGCTCATCATTGTTTGATGTGATGAAATCTTATTGTTTGTTTTTCGTCTGGAAAGACGATTCTGCTGTTGGTTGGAATGCATATCATCCACACTCTCACCCACCAGCTAAAAAAAATTCTACACTATACTCTGCCTCCACTTTTTTTCTTTTTTTTCCTTGGATTTTTTTTTAAAAAAAATTATTAGATTTGGTTTGAATTTTATGAATTCTTTTAATAATATCAACCCATTTTTTACTGTTTAGTTGGGAATTCATTAAAATCATTAAAATTTTTTGACATTCAACCGAATCATATTCATCATATATCCAATTTTAAACAAATTTCAATTCTATTTACTAACCACACACAGTTGAAATATTGCAATTAAGTCCATGTTACGGCCCTCAACACCCACAAAAGAATTATTTTGCACCCAATTTTTTTTTTCATTTAAAAAAAATTCACTTTTAAATACACATCATATTCATATTTATTATTACCAAATGCACATCATACATGGACATTTTTTGCATGTACCAATCATAAATCATGTGGGATTCTTGAAACTCTGATGACTATTACATCAAACAATATTGATTGGGTGGCCAACAATTGACCATGATGATTGTTCTGGCATTTTTGTTAGAACATGATTCACATGGTGCGTGAAAGGATTGTAGAAGATACCGCAATCGCTCAACATCGTTAGGTTCCCTTTTTCCATTTGCAAATTTCTATGATTAAACTGAAAAAAAAGAAAAAAAAACGTGCCTCCCAAAACATAAGTCAAAATATCGTACCTGAAATTTCATTTATGTCCCTACCGTTCCAAATGATTACTAGTTATTGACAAAAGTGCCACTGACTTGTCCTTGCCAGAGGACTACACGGACGAGTCACATGTTTTGGCCCACGTGCGGAGGCTGCTCGACATTGTCGCTTGTACTACACGCTTCGGCAAAACCAAGGGCGGGAAAGTCACCGCAGCACCCAATGCCGGCAACGGGCAAGAATCCCGCGCCAAGAAAAATAAAACCCAACAGAATAGCCCGTCGAGCAGACCATCCTCACCGTCAGATGGAGATGTCCGGCAAGCGGAGACGCCGGCGCCGGCGGTGGCGGTTGCTGAAGGTTATGATATGGTGGCGATACACCCGATTCCGAAGCTATCCGATTTCTACGAATTCTTCAATTTTTCCCACCTCACTCCTCCTATACTAAGTGGGTTCTCTTTTCTTCTTCAAATTTAGCGCTTTTTTTTTTTTCCTAAAAATCCTTTTGTAAAGTTTGCATTTTATGGAATTCGTGCAGATTTAAAAAGATTGGAACGCAAGGATGGAGAAATTGGACGTGAAGGAGATTATTTTGAAATGCAGGTGCATTTTTAGTTTGCGCCTTTTTTATCTATATTGCTCTACATCTGATTTTTTTGAGTTAAATGATGATGCTGATGATGCAATGTGTGCTTGAATACAGATTAAGATATGTAATGGGAAGTTAATACAAGTTGTTGCGTCAAAAAAAGGGTTCTATACCTTGGGAAAGCAGTTTTTACAGAGCCATTCCTTGGTTGATCTTCTGCAGCAGCTCAGCCAAGCCTTTGCTAATGTAAGCAAATTTTTCATGAGATTGTTGTTCATTACTTTAGCAAATTTTGGAATTTTCATAATATTCATTATATACTTCCGTACTCTTCCTTCCCTTTTTCGGTTTGTTTATGTGGTAAGAAGTGTTGTCAAACACTCTATCCTCAATAAAGAAGTACATGATACAGAAGTGTGGCCCTTCTCCTTTTAGGGCAAACAATTGGATCTTTTACAGATTCCTTTGCATTTTGCACTTGGATATTTCTTTCTCCTCGTTCCCTGACTTGGTTTGACTGATGAATCGCATCCCACATTAGTAAATGTTAGCTAAATTTGTTAACTGATCAGTAATAGATCTTATGTTTATGCAGGCATACGAATCATTAATGAAAGCCTTTGTAGAGCACAACAAGGTGATTGACTGTTTAATTATGCATGCTTATATTTTATATTGAAAGCAATAATTAGAAGGAGAACTTAACAGTTTATGACTGTGGCGCTCTCTTCAGTTTGGCAATCTTCCATATGGTTTCCGTGCCAACACATGGCTTGCTCCTCCATCTGTGGCTGATCCTACATTTGACTTTGTGCCACTGCCAACCGAGGATGAAAGTTGGGGGGGCAGCGGTGGGGGTCAGGGAAGAAATGGAGAGTATGATTCAAGACCGTGGGCTACAGAATTCGCAATACTGGCTAGCCTTCCTTGTAAAACTGAGGAGGAGAGGGTTGTTCGAGACCGTAAGGCCTTTTTGCTCCACAATCTTTTTGTGGAGGTCTCAACCTTCAAAGCTGTTTCAGCCATTGACAAAGTGATGGATGCCACAACAAAAGGTGGAGCCACTTTTACTCCTGGTTCAGTGTTGTTTGAGGAACAAGTTGGGGACTTGTCTGTTACTGTGACAAAAGATGCTGTAGATGCAAGCTCAAAAGCAGAAGTTAGAAATATCTCCTGTGGAACTTCCAACTTATCTTCTGAGGAAGTAACTCAGAGAAACTTACTCAAAGGACTGACTGCAGATGAGAGTGTGGTTGTACATGTGAGAAACTTCTTCTTCCCTCTGGATGCCATAAGTATAACCTATCAGAAGAAGTCCAGTAATATTCCATTTTTATTGCAGGATACTTCCACATTAGGAGTTGTTGTTGTTAGACACTGTGGATATACTGCAATGATTACAGTTACTGGCAATGTCAAGAAGGGAAAGAATTCAATCCACGATGTCGAAGTTGATGACCAACTGGAAGGAGGAGCCAATGCTCTTAATATTAATAGGTTTGAAGAGTACATTTCTACTTGCTCCACTATGTATGCAAGAAGTTTGACAATGATTCACAATGATGATTTCGTTGAAAATGACTTAGACATATTTCATTTTCCTGGTAAAATGCAAGTCCCTAAAGTTAATAGTACTTATGCAAGTCCCTAACGTTAATAGTAATCTTTGATAAAAAATGACAGTAAAAAATTTTTAGTGGAAGAGAAATTTTATCATTGTTGTTTCGTTGTGAATGATGGTGAAAAGTAGATGGATTGTTGGAATCTATATGACCAACCTTTTTAGAGAACATAGTTTGTTGAATATCTGTACATAACTTCTACTTTGGAAATTTCGCATGGAACAAACCTTTATGGTGATTACTGTTATGACTGCTGTTATTTATTGCTTGCGTGTGAACTTTAAGGAATCATTATTAGAAATCTCTTAAGTTATTCATGTTTTTGTGATTCAATCTCATCAAGATCTGCTTGAGGAAAAATTTCCTTCCATAAACTGTCAAATTGTGCAGTCACATGCTGGTCCCGTACTAACTTGTACTCTATGAGTTGTTGCAGCTTGAGGGTCTTGCTTCACAAGTCAATTATCTCTGAATCATCTGGGGGAGGTCAATCACCCAAATCTGATTGTGCAAATATTGAGAAATCACAACACCAGGTCCGAAAAATTGTTAAAGATAGTCTAAGTAATCTTGGGAATGAAGCTACACGTGACAGGAGCATCAGGTGGGAACTTGGTTCGTGCTGGGTGCAGCATCTACAAAAGCAGGAAACATCAGTGGAAAACAGTTCAAAAAAAGATCAGGATGAAAGCAACAATGAACCAGTAGTTAAGGGGCTGGGAAAGCAATTTAAAATGCTGAAGAAGAGGGAACGAAAACCAAAGAGTTCAAGTAGCACAGGAGAAAATGAAGAAAATAGTTGCACAGTTAGTGGTTCAAACATCAAAAGCAGCACTGGAGAGTCAAACACTGTGGAGTCTGAATGTGCACCAGAGTTGAGAAACATTCTGCCTGAAGAAGCTTATCAACGTTTGAAAGAAACTGGGACTGGTCTTCATCTGAAGGTATCAAGCACTATTCATTAGTCAAAGCAATGCTATTGATAGAAAGCAAAGGAGGGCATCTCCCTCACATTGCCACATGCATGTTCAAACAGATGAGGATCAGGGGGGTTATGAGAAAGAGAATATGATGGGAAGCGCATAAAGAGAGACAAAAAGGATATTCCCCGCACTGTTTATGTCATAGTTAGAATGCTTCATCATGTGGCTAGAATTTTCTTTATTGTGTTGTTTCTTGCAATGTGTCTGCTCTGTGTAATATTTATCCTCTAAGTTCACTGTGTTTCTTTTAACAGTCTGTCGATGAGCTTACGAAGCTGGCACACAAGTATTATGATGAAGTAGCTTTGCCTAAACTTGTAAGATATCCTTTTGTGTTATATTCCGTAATTAAGTAATTGTTAATATTATTGCATGTGATATTTAATTGTTCTCTTACCTGCCGCAGGTCACAGACTTTGCATCTCTTGAACTCTCCCCTGTTGATGGACGCACATTGACTGACTTCATGCACCTAAGAGGGTTGCAAATGTGTTCTCTGGGTCATGTGGTGAGATGCTAACTTTTTCTGGTGCTCTCTCTCTCTCTCTCTCCGGTTCTCGAACTTCTTTGTTTACATTCTTTTCACCACCTATACATTTCATGAATCTTAAATGGTAATCAAAGCTTTGTATATCAAAGAGATTGATTAATAAGTGGAATATTTTTTTTTTTTTTTGGGGGCTTGAACAAGGTTGAGCTTGCTGAGAAGCTTCCTCACATACAGTCACTTTGCATTCATGAGATGGTTACTCGAGCTTTTAAGCATGTACTGAAGGCTGTCATTGCTTCTGTTGACAATCTGGCAAACTTACCAGCTTCAATTGCCTCAGCACTTAATTTCTTACTTGGCTCATGGAGTACAGAGGATGATAACCAAAACTTCAGTGAGGACTATACTCTCAATTTGGAATGGTTGCGGGAATTTTTGTCTAGAAGATTTGGTTGGAGGCTGAAAGATGAACTTCTGAAATTGAGGAAGTTAACAATTCTTCGGGGACTTTGCCATAAGGTTTCACTTTCATCAATTTTTTTAAGAGCCTCTCTTATTATTAGCTGGTTTCTCATTTTCCTCTCATTCAGGTTGGCTTGGAGTTGGTTCCAAGAGACTTTGACATGGGAAGCCCATATCCATTTAGACCATCTGATATTATCAGCCTGGTGCCTGTGTGCAAAGTAATTCACTCATTCTCTGTCTGGGTCTCATTTAGCTACAATCATTGTAACCATTTCTTTTTTGATGTTTCATTTGCTCACTGGCTTCATATTGACCTTACTCTTAATTATACCTTTACAGCATGTAGGATGCACTTCTGCTGATGGGAGGAATTTACTGGAGTCCTCCAAGATTGCCCTTGATAAAGGGAAGCTTGAAGATGCTGTAAATTATGGAACAAAAGTAATATATTATCGAATATGTTATTGATTTTAGCCATACATTACTGCATAGAGTTATAATCTGATTTTCGTTTGTGTAACTTATCTTGAAGGCTCTGGCAAAGATGATAGCTGTATGTGGTCCTTATCATCGAACAACTGCGAGTGCCTATAGTCTCCTGGCTGTTGTTCTTTACCACACTGGAGACTTTAATCAGGTAATGAAATGTTGTTTTGACTTCATTGATGATCTTTTACTATCTAAACATCTTCTTTTCCCTTTTTTGCATACTATTATTGATCTTACTATATTGATATGTTGGTAGAGATTTATTTTCAAGAATTAATGCATCTTACTGCTCCCTGATTGAATGAATTCCAATTTTATTTCTATTAAAGATTTTTTTTTTTAATTGATTGTCCTCAGGCATGTAAACAAACATCATTTTCTCTTCTTTGTTGTTACTGCCTTTAAACTTCTTTATTCCTGGCTAAGGTGGAGACACAACTTGGACATTATTAGGACCAATAGAGCCTTGCAAAAGCAGAAATAAAATTTTTGATGTCTTAAAACTGATTATGTCATATCTTCATTGATATAGACCCATATTGAAGCAGTAAAGAGATACAATACATGTTTGCTTCCATAAGCATGACATAGAACAATGAATGAATATAATTTGGACATTTGAGTTTGGGGTGTGTATTATAGTCGTGTTTCAAAACACATTCCCACATACTTGTAGGCTCGATATGTTGGGGACTTATGAGTGTATTATTTCACTTTAGTTTACCTGTCACTTAATTTTCTATATAGTTAAATCCTTTAACAATTATCTTTATCATTCAGTTCTTGCAAAGTATGATATGTCCTCAGGCTATATCTTTATGTCCTCAGACACAGTTATCTTTATGTCCTTGGGTTCATCGACTGCCGACCCCAACTAGTTTGGGATAAAGGTGATGATGATGATGATGATGATGATTCAGTTATTGCAAAGTATTCTGTAGTACCTATGATGTAGGCAGAATAATCACTGTCATCATTATTTTCTTGTTATACAGCATACATTACTGTCCATGTCCAGCTAAATATGTTATGTCCTCAGGCTATAGTTGATTTCACTAACATATGCAGTAAGATTTAGAGAAAAGTCCATTGAAGTTATTAAAAGGAAAATGTGATGTTACAGCAGCTTGGTACCACAAAAATCCATACGCTGGGTAAGACTGATGGTCAAAGTTGGTGCTGCCTTATCTTTTGTGTATTTCTTGTGCAGGCAACAATATATCAACAAAAAGCATTAGATATCAATGAGAGGGAACTCGGGCTTGATCATCCTGATACAATGAAAAGTTATGGGGATCTTTCTGTGTTCTATTACCGTCTTCAACACATTGAGCTGGCACTGAAGTAAGTAACATGCTTGAAATCTTGCTTTAAATATGCAATGGAGACAAACTAGGCTGGATAATGTTGATAAAAAAAAAAAAAAAAGTTGGGATTTTATTATCATTCTTTGTCATCTTGTTCCTTCTGCTCCATGAAAATGAGGTACATTCTTTTGAATGATTTAAAATGAAAAAATAGCTCTTTCCTCGAGCAATTATTTATTTTCTTATCAACCCTTTTAATTCCATTATGTTCTTCTTTCAACTAATTTCTACCATCTATAATCTGAGTTTTTTGTGATTTGGCAGATATGTCAACCGTGCTTTATTTCTTCTTCATTTTACATGTGGACTGTCTCATCCAAACACAGCTGCCACTTATATAAATGTGGCCATGATGGAAGAGGGCATGGGCAATGTTCATGTTGCTCTTCGGTATCTGCATGAAGCCCTCAAATGCAACAAAAGATTATTGGGAGCAGATCATATACAGGTAACTCTTTCTTTCTTGCAGCAACTGCTACGTGAATATATATTTGTTTTAGGGTAATAGGTTTTTGTCTTCTCAGTTATCACATTTGAAACATACTGATTATGCTTGTTATCACTTGTGAAGACTGCTGCCAGCTATCATGCCATAGCCATAGCTCTTTCATTGATGGAAGCATATTCACTGAGTGTGCAACATGAACAAACTACACTACAGATTCTTCAAGCTAAACTGGGATTGGAGGATCTCCGAACTCAGGTGACCCAAAATTCTAACTCATGATTGCCATTGCTTTTAGGCTATGAATTTAATTTTTCTTGTTCACTTTACATTTACCTAGGTTTTTTAATTTTCATTGTGAAGAGGTCAATAACTAACTATTGTGACATCAAAAGTTCGACCCTTATATCATAGTCAACTGCAGGATGCTGCTGCATGGCTTGAATATTTTGAATCAAAAGCATTAGAGCAGCAAGAAGCGGCAAGGAATGGAACCCCAAAACCCGATGTGTCCATTGCAAGCAAAGGCCACCTGAGGTATTAACATGGTATACCCAAATTACTTTAGTTATGGTTTTTGCACTCGTATCCCCATAAAGGAAACCTTTGTTCTTGTATTGCAGTGTATCGGATCTCCTTGATTACATAAGTCCTGATCAAGATTCAAGAACTATGGATGCACAGAGGAAACGACGTGCTAAGGTGGTTTTTCATTTCCGAACGACTTATGTTTTGAAAGATATTTTTTCTACAAATGGAAGTCAGATATCTGCAATTCATTGACATGGGTTAAGTTTTGAGGAAATGAGAATCTCCCAGTCACTAGGGCTGACTATCATTCCTATAAATAGTAGACTGACAGCATGGAATGATGAATAAAATGCCTAATTTCTTAGAGTGCATACTTATATTGTTTTCTTTTCAATCATGTCTATCAGGTGTTGCCAGTTGGTGATAAGCTCCAACAAGGACAGCATGATGATAGAAGAAGTGTTAAACCCACAGCTGGTGACAATGTGGATGTCAGTTTGACTGCAGCAGAAAGAAAAAATGTGGTAACAAAGCCGGACAAAGTTTCCGTCCCAGAAACTGAGGTCACTGATAGGGGTGCCAACAATCCTTTAGTTGCAGAAGATATTGTGCAAGAGATTAGCTCGGATGAAGGCTGGCAAGAAGCTAACTCAAGAGGACGGTCAGGAAATGCTTCTTGCAGGAAGTTGAACAGCAGGCGGCCAAATCTTTCGAAGTTGAAAGTAAATTCTGATTGGCAGAATGTCGGAGATAGCAGTCACCGAAGAGAAGCTATTGTACGGGGACGTAAAGCTATGCCTAAAACTATGTCATCTGATATTTCTGTCCAGAAGCAACCAAAGACTGTTAGCCCAATTGCTAATGAAGATTCAAGTAAACCACTGGTCAAATCTTTGGGTCCCAGAGTCTCTCCAACATCGGTTTCTAAAGTGTCCTTAAATCCTACCAGTCTGACGCCCACAGCTACCAAGTCTCTGTCATATAAAGATGTAGCCCTGTCCACACCAGGTACGGTTCTAAAGCCCTTTCTGGAGAAAGTAGAAGAATTAAACGAGGCCAAGACTGATACTCCTATCACCGTTAGTCAACCGGAGACATCAGAGAATGGGACAGAAAGCATAGCTGTAGATGATGCAGTACCAAGTAATGAAGACATGGGATCACATGATGAAGGTGACATAAATGAGAATGCTGGAAAAGTTGAGAACTCATCCCCAGATAATGAGGATGACTCATGTCAAAATGATCAAGAAAAACAAGCAGATAAAAATGGGAGCAAACTTTCGGCTGCAGCTCAGCCATTCAATCCAGGCTGCTATCCTTTTGTTCACTCATTAAGCTCCACTGATTCTGCCACCAGTGTCTATGATGTAGTAGCTAGTCAAGGCATGCTCACCGAGCCTGCGTGTTTCCCTTCCGTTGCTGCTAGAGTTCCTTGTGGTCCTAGATCACCTATGTATTACAGAACAAGCCATTCCTTCCGAATGAAACATGGGATATTAAATTACCAAATCCCTGTCGCGGAAAGAAATGGATTTGTTTCCCCAAAAAATATGAACCCTCATGCACCTGAATTTGTGCCCCGAAGAGCTTGGGTCCAGAGTGCACCACCTGAAGGTTCAAAAACAACTACTGTTTCTGATCCATGTGTAGATTTCAATGCCTCAGATCCTGAAGTTTCTACAGAAGATAATCTTGATAAGAAAAACAATGTTCTGGTTAAAGAAGGATCAAAGAAAAGTAGTTCAGATGTTGAGAAGGCAGAGCTAGCAAGACAAATATTGCTTAGCTTTATTGTCAAGTCAGTTCAGCATTCTTCAGATTCTCAAAGTGAGTCCCCAGTTAATGAGAAGAAGCCAGAGTTCTCTGGAAGTTCTACTGAAGCAATTGCAAATGACAGTGCAATAATAAAAATCCTATATGGAAATGAGGGAAAGAACGAACTGGTTTCAAATGACAGTGAAAGGCAAAACAGGGTGGACGTGAATAAGAATAAGCATGGAGATGGTGAAGGTTTTGTGGTTGTTACAAAACGGAGAAGAAACAGGCAGCACTTTACAAACGGGGTGAATGGATTGTACAATGCACAATCCATCTGTGCTTCAGTTCGGTGAAGGGAGTAAACCTGAAAAGCAGGTGCGTGAAGGACTCTATTCTTATGCCAGTTCAAGGCTTTGCAGAGGTTTTTTTGGATCAAAATTTAGTATCAAGAAACAGTATAGTAGCAGCTTAGCAATAAACCATGTCTAGTTTTCATTAACTGAGAAGCCTATTTTCCTGTTCTGGACCTTGAATAATGGTTGTAGAGATTAATGTTTTCCTTGCCCAGAAATTTTGTATGCTTCTTTGTACATTCTGCAATGAATATTTTTCTTCGTCGAGTTGTTCATTCAATAAGAACCTCATGATAAATATTATTGATTTGCCAAACACGAGTTTGATATTCCTATAATTCAGGGAAGAGATCAAAATTGTATGAACTTATTGACCTCATTTAACTCAAGTTATGGTAGGTAGATTTTGTCCACAAATATCAGGCCATATGATTTGCAATTTGCTGAAATCAACTATTGTGCTGGAATTTTCGTTTGACAATAGTCACCATCCAAGAAAGAAAGTTGGTCCGGGAAACCAAAGAAGAAATTGAAGACACTTTGAAACGCGTGAAGCATGATGATTAAGACCCAAGAAAGTTGTTGATATCACGCAACGTTATACATGATCTTACATAAGGAAATTTTTCGACACATTTTCTCCAAAACCTATTCAACTAGTTTCCTAAATGGGAAAAAGTTTTGATTTTTCAAGCAATTCAGGAAGCGGGTCTCTCTCTTTACATGAAATAAAGCACAAACAACTCGGTGTAGATTTTCTTGATTCTTAGGCCAAAAGCATTTTTCAGTATGGAAAAAACGTCATATTCAGGGCTGGCTAAAGCGTGTAGCCATAAAATTTTCCATAGCCGATAATATCAACGCTCAAAATATAGTAAGCACAGGTGGGGGAGAGTCCTTCGATAAGGTTCCTGATGGTGATGGCGCCCTCAGGTTCAGCCTTGTTTGTCATAATCTACGCAGAATTCATGACTTGGTTGTCCTTTTCTTGCAAGACTTCTGGTCACCTTACTTCAAAGGCAGGGGACTTTCGAAGTCTTTTTCGAGGTAAAAAATCCAACCCTTCTTTTATATTCTTTGAAGTCAACTTCTAACAAAAGGCACTTGACCTTTTCTATATCATCTTTAATCTCTAATTTTCTTGTTCAGATTATTGCAGGATTCAGCATAGCCCAATTATGTAAGGTCACCTAAATTTGGTCTAGTTTTTACACTACCATGAAAATTTATGCGTCAAAAATCTCCCCAACATGTTCATTTTAGATAGTCCAATGTAGTATTATCATATATTAGTAGTGTATTCCTGACATGAAAATAGAGCAAAACAGACCTCAATTGAACACTGGGTAAGAGAAAGGAAAAATATTTTTGGTAATTAATCAAGTATTAAAATTCATAATTTCTTTCCTTGAAGCATCCTGCTGAAATGTCAAGGTTTTGAATTTGGGAATTCTAGATTTTGACAGCACATTAGGATCAATATTGATTATTTAAAACATGAACAGAAGGTGGTGACAGGTGACAACAATAATGTTATAGACCTAAGAGGACACCCCATATTGAATTCACAAGCATGAATCTAAACCATTGGTCCCTTCTATATCATCCATATATGAACTCAATTTTTTTTGGTCCTATATTTTTAATTTCATTTCCCACTAGAAACAGCAACCTTCCACATTCAACCTTAAATGTTTAGTCCTTCCAACATTAATGAAGTTTTCAAGTTATTTTTTTGGTCCTTAAAGAATCATGGATTTTGAGGGAAGGAATAATATGTAAGACTCCGAGGAGGATGATCATAGGTAAATAATTAAAATTTTGAAGGATTTTCAATAATTTATATTAATTCTAATAAGTTATCCATTAATATAACATTGCCATTTTTCCCCATGTAAATATTATTGCTAAAAGCCTAAAACAATGATCATATACTGGAACTCGAACTTGAACAATCACCATTGTCATCATCATAATCATCAACAAAATCGCTTCCCGCACGAGTAGGAAACAATGGCAAAAGCGGAGGTGGGTTAGATCCTCTCCATGGACGATGGTACAGGTAAAAACCATTCTCACGAATCTGTCGCATTTCTTCATCCATCATTGAAGGAGCTGGAGGTGAATTTGTTGACCTTGAGGCAGGGGTGGTACTGCTTGTAGGACTTCCGAATCCCAATACCTGAAACGGCGACATGGGTGACGCCATAACATTCTCACCGCCACTCCCACCACGGTTGAGCATGATCTCTAGCTTTATTGCACTCTGCGGCCTTCGTTCATGGAGTTTGAAGGCTGGTTTCCGAGGGCCCATCTCGCAGGTGGTGGATCTTTCGGCTGGACGGAGAGCCACGGCGGTGGTGGTGGGAAGTTTTTGGGGTATCAGCTTTTCTTGACGAAAGGCTGTAAATTTCTGGACCATGGCTTTGAAGTTTGAAGGGTGGGTTTGGATATAAGTTGTGTTTGGAGAACAATGAGTTTTTCCTACAGCAGTTGTCACTGGTGTGGGTATAGCCGAGTCCTCGCTGCTGTTTTTGTTCGATGGAGAAGCCATGAAAGAGGAAAAGGAAGAAGAGGAGGAGGAGGAGGAGGAGTAGGAAGAGGAGGATGGCATGAAAAATGGTGAGCAAAAACAGAATAAAAGCGAGACGGAAAGCCACAAGTGAGGCATGAAACTGTGGCGATTTTTTGCAGTTTTAATTTGGAGTGAAGAAAAGGGATCTTTAAGTTTACCACTATTAAATACGCTTTGCTAATCTCATCCTTTCTCTGCTTTCTTTACGAAGGCATCCAGGGTTGTAAACTATACCGTCAGCTTCTCCAAGAAAGAAACTTTCAGAAGGATGATGGATGAATTGCAGGAAGTTAGGCCATGAATTTGCTAGAAAGTTATCTTCAAAATACAATTTACTGCCATGGTAGCACTGACAACTGCATCATTTTGAACAAAACCCAAAGAAAAAAAGAAAGAAGTTTTTGTATGACAAGAAATATGTTGGTTAAGGTTGCTGTACGATGATACTGTTAGTCAAATTACTTAGGTGTATATATATACATATACACACGAAGGGATGATTCACCAACCCCTTCTTCTTGCTGAGGATTGAGCAATAATGGATTAGATTTTGACGTTGGACACTCCTTAATTTTGGTCACTGAATAAATGTCACATTAATGTTCCAATTAACTGCCCGTTCAATTGAAGAAAGTATGTTGAAACTTGAGTTTTTTTCTCATCATGGGGTCATCTCTTTCTCCCTTATTAAGAAGATTTACTTGGGTGCTTTAAATAACAATGATAGGCATGTCGAATTTTGTTGACTAACGTTGGTAGGTTATTTAAGGTTTTGTATTGTTGTCAAAGAAGGAGGAATGGGTCATTGGATTGGATTGGATTGAACCAATTTTGTTACTTTGAGTGATTTGCACGTATTTAATTGATGTTTTTAACGACTTAACAAACCGTAATGAAAGTCCGTGTGAATGTTTTGGGAGATAAAATGAAGAAGGCTTCAATAATAATTTGATTAATTGGATGAAGATGGAATGAGATTAACCAAATCTGTTACTCTATTAATTAAAGTCAAGATTCATATTAAAGAATAATGATGTGAATTGAATTAGGCCGATTGGTATTTTGTTTTACATTTTTATATTTTGGAAATAATTTTATATTATAATATTTATTTTATACACGTGAAAATACAAAATGAAGTATAATAACGTATAAACTATTTTATTAGTATTTGAAAAAATATAAATAATTCACTAAAATGTACAATTAATAAGATTAATAATTCCAAGATTTGATGGGTGTCAAAAAACACAAATTGCTATTTCTTATACAAATGTGTTTAAAAGTAATACTCTTTTCATCGGAAAAAAATTTAATTTCAAAAATTTATTTTGTTTCTAAAAAATGATAATGATAATATATAATTTTAATTAAAAATAACAATAAAAATAGAAAATATATATTTAATTATACATAAAATATGTTGTATTTTATAAATTAAAAAAAATTATATCATATTAATTTATTTCTTTTTTGGGACAGAGTGAATACAAATGTTTGTTAAAATGCCCAAGAAAGAAATACTAATGGAATAGTCGATGGGTGTAGCTAGCGATTGGATGAGAAACGGATGGGTAGTACGTAGTAGTAGCGGTAGTAGTGGAGTCGAATTTTGGTTGTGGATGAGTCGTTAAGAGTTGAAAAGTTTGAAATTAGCATAAGAAGAAAAGGGCATTAAATGAGAATGAGCTGGGCATGAATGATGAGTTCATGAGGGGTCAGCTGGACATTGAAACGGGAAACGAGGAAGCCTTGGCAATGGCAGTAACCAGTGTGACAGATCTATCTGAACAGAACCGAACCTCTGAATCCCCCACCAGAACCCCACCCCATTTTCTCATATCATCTTTCTCACAGTGTGTGTGTATGAATTCGTATGCAAGAAAGAAAAACTTGTTAGAAGCCAAACACAATATGTTGATCATTTTGCACAATGGAAATAGGCATTATTACTGGTCCAAATAACACTACTTGGGTTGTTTGCGTAAGAAAGAAAGTCCCAGAAATATAGAATAACAAACTATGCGACCCCCCTCTTTTCACCTTTGTTTGCGTGGGGAGAATGAAGTTTGACAAGGGGGAAAAGACAACGGCGCCAGGCTTCCTTTCCGTTCATTGTGCATTGCTTTGGCTTTTCTTTGTTTGTTTGTTTGTTTGCAGTTTGCATGCATTGTATTTTCTTCGTTTTTCACACTGCCCTTTGGGGATTACCTTAGATCAGTGGGATGTTGTTTGGTTTCAGACTTTGTTCCACTTCACGGACCTTAGATTGCTTTGTTTCTTTCTCCGCTTTAATGAAAATTGGATGAATCACATTTATTAAAACATTTGCTCATTATCCAACCACTAGAGTTCCTCCGTATATATTTCCTTCCCTTGATCTATGTTTATGGACAAAAAAAAAAAAAAACTCTCTTTACTAGGAAAAAAAGATTTGGACTTGTGTTATGATAAAATATTTATTATTCCCTTCCTCTTAAAAAAACAAGTTTATTTTTTATTTGATATAATTTTTTTTAAATTACAAAATATAACATACTTAATACATAATTAAATGTATTCTTTTATATTTTTATCATTGCTTTTTAATTTATGTTATATATTATTCTCATTAGTAAGAATAATATGAGAATTTTATTTTAAAAGTAAATTCTTTTTTTTTGGATAAAAAAATTTCAAATTAATTTTTTTTTGGGAGGAAGGAAGTATAATACTATGTTTATTCTATAAATTGTGTTATATGATAAATGTGATACTTGTACCATTTTTTTTTTTTTTGAAAAAAAGCATTGGTCAGTTAAGACTTTTTATTTTAACACTTTGTTTTGGGTTAGGGATAGGATCAACAAGAAGACAAGTTTGGGGGAAATGGACCCCCACTGCCACCTGTCCCAACTCGCGTAACTTCCCACAAGTACCCAAAGAGAATATGTTTTAAATAAAAAAATAAATATTTTAATATTTTAAATTATACAATAATTAAAAAATTTATTATTCATGAAATAATTAATAAATATTAATAACAAATTAATATTCTAACCAATATTAATGGCATAATATATATAATTATATAAATAATATATTTACTAATATACATAAATAATATATTTATTAGAATTTAAAAATATATATTATATATAATTAAATTTAAATAGATAAAAGAGTGGATTAAATAAAGCAATACTCAGCAAGTGACGAGTACTCTTATCTATCTCTAGTTTTTGGTGGGTGGGGGGAAGGGGGATGGGTGGAAATTGGTCCTTCCATAACTTGAAGTGGCCCAATAAGAAGTTCGGTGGACAAGCTCGTTTGCCACTATGACAAAACCGGTCAACACCAAATGCCTTCGTTTTGGGGACTATAAGCCCAACCAAGTAACTGATAAAATTTCATGCTTTCGGATTATTACTATTAGTGATAATTTGTGAGCAAAATAACGGAATATTGTATTTTTAAAAAAAAATTTAAAAAATATTGTGATTATAAAAGGGATTCCCATTTTGCTGAAGTCTGATATTGAGAATATCGACTTCAACAAAAAAAAAAAAAAATTCTATCTCTATTTTTTTTCTCCCTTTTTTTATTCCTCAACACATTTTTCTTCCCTTGGAATTCTCGTTGAATCACGGCAGGGGCCACCCTTGGAAACAACATTAACAGCATGTTTGGTTGGAAGGAATTGTCAATTCCTTCCAACAAAATTTCTGATTGAGCGTAATGTATTTGTGACAATTCCTTCTAACCAAATTCTTGATTGAGCTTAATGCATTTGTTTGTTTCAAAGGAATTGATTTCAGCCATGAATTCCAATTTCTTTAGAAACATGAGTTGCAATTTAGCCAATTTAGTCATGAATTGCAATTCCTTGCACCAAGGAATTGGCCAAAAAAATTTCTTCCAATTTTGCCCTTCCAATTTTATTCAAGAATTGTAATTCTCACTCCACTCTCTTTCTCTTATCATCATCATTTTCTCACTCTTCTTTCTCTCTCATCATTTTTTCTCGTTCTACTTTCTCTCTCATCATTTTCTCACTCTTCTTTCTCTCTCATCATTTTCTTATTCAGTAATAAAATACTTAAGATAAGGGTATTTTAGTCATTTAACACAATTCATTAGTTCTATTCACCCTAACCAAACACAAAAATAATGATTCCAACCTTATTCAATTCCTTTGAACCAAACTCATTCAATTTAATTCCAACCTAATTCATTACAGCCTAATTCAATTACAGCATTATGTATTATAGTGAACCAAATATGCCGTAAGTGATTGAAGATGATTTAGAAAATCTAGTAACAGAATTTGATTTCTTTTCTTGCGGGATCGTCAGAGTCAGCGTTTTAGTCAAAGTCGGCGTTTTAGTCTTCGGATGTTGGGTAACATTCGCATTGCCTTCTCAGGCTCTAGCCCAAAACAAAACAAAAAGATGGAGTGGAGAAGGTCTCCAAATTGCATAAAGCACAGTACTTGAGATTGTCAGAATGTAAAGTAAGAATAGCACCTTCATCAGTATGCAAATGCCTCAATTTCTTCATATTCCATATGGTATCTGGTAGCCAAATTCGGCAACGATCAAATACAGACACCAAAGGTTTCTAAATTGCTGAGGCTGGATATTGATGATGGGATAAAGTCATCTCACTGAAAATCGCTAAATATCTCAACGGCACAAGCAATTCTATTTCACTTGGAAAAAATTCACCAAGATTCACTTGCTGTAAATTCAATATTCCAAGAAGTTTGAAGATATGAAAATTGAAAGATGAATGAGAGATTGAACTGAAGCAAAATGCGCGAATAAAATATTTTTGTTGAAGCATAGTAGACTGTGCACGAGAGGACAAAATAACCACGACTTCATCAATTGCTCTCCTTCAAAGTTGTTGGACCCAAAATAATATGGACAAGGGGCTGGGATTGATGCGGCAGGGGGCTGTGGAGATGTAGACCGGTGAGGGAAAATTTGGGAGGGGATGAGGCAGGAAAAAAAACAAGGAGAAGAAGGAGAAAAAAAACAAGGAGATGCGTAGTTTTTTTTTATTTTTTAAGAAGGCTAAAAGTCAATGCTCCCAATATCGTATTCAGCAAAATTGGCATTCAATTTAAAAAAATAATATTTATTTAATTTTTATTTTAATAATCAATTCTTTTGAAAAAAATTCGATAATTTGTTGACCCAAAGATGGGCTTGGGTGTAATCAAATCCTTGAAAAATGGGCCTTCACCTACCTTTGTCGAGGAGCCCAACAAAATCCAACTTCCACAGTGATAAATTAGGGGAAAAAATGATCCAATTGCATCGGGAAACAATTGGCATTTTTGGGAATAAATAGTGGCATACTAATCGAAGAAGGTAATTTATTGTGGATTTTTAATTTCAGGAATGAAATTTGATCGTTGATGGAAAGGAAAAGTAAAAGAAAAAGAAGCACATAAACTTTTTGAACATTTTTTGGCTTAGGTAGAAAATCACAGGGAATAGGTTAAGTAAAAAGAAAAGAAATTCAACCGAGCTAAAAATGCCACAAAAAGCAACGATAAACTTTTATTCCAGAACAATTGAAGAGTTCAGTCATGAAAAATAGGAAGATGAATCAAGAAGGAGAAAGTTATCAATTGTCTAACCGACTTAACATCCACCTTAACTAACTTCTAACTACAAGAGAGCTCTGGAAAAGTTTGGAAATTGTTCTGATAAAAACAGCTGCTCAGTTTCTAAATTGATCTCGCATTCGTACATCCAAATTGATCATGACCAAAAAAAAAACATGCTTCCTTTATTGATAATCCACGCCTTTGGTCTCCTCGTGATTATTTTGGTTACTGATGTATCAACATTCAAAACCATATAAGGTGTTAAGTTTGAGTAATTTTCAAATACCAAAGGATTATTTTAGACTTACACCAAAGCATTGATCACTATGAATTTAAAAATTTCACAAAATATGATGTGATAAGATAAAATGTAAAAACAAGGAACAGGCAAGTCCTTTTTTTTAAATTTTTTTTTTTATAAATCGTGGATGCTATTCTAGTTGTCTCCTATCTCCATCTTGACTTGCAGCTTAGAAGTCTTATTGGTTGGATAATCAAACAGATGGTGTTGCTACATTTGATGTTTATTTTATATTTACTTAAATGGCACCCAATTTGGATGTGAGAGTTTGTTAATGTTAGAGAATAAACCCAAGTATTTTTCAAGAAGAAGACTAAAACACATACTTAATGAACATAACTATTTACAAGCTTCCATTAAATGTGATTTAAACGAAATCATACTTCACTAATATTTGATGTGTGAAGAACATTACAAATTGGTGATATTTAGATTTTTAATAATTTTAATACTATGTTTATTTTATACTTTGTGTGTTATATGATACTAAATATACTTTGGTACGACAAATTTTTTTTTTTTTGAGGGGGGTTTTGATGAGGAAAAATTCTATCCAATTGTACTATAAAATAATTGAAGTATTTTGGTATAAATAATTACTACATAGTAACCCCGCACAAAAGGGGCAGTTAATAGCAGAACATGCATAAAAACTTACTATGAATTTTGATTTAAGAGCTAGCAGTGAATTTTTGGTTGTTGATGGAAAGGAAAAAGAAAGCATACAAATTTTTGAATATTCAACGGTCAACACTATATAAAGTAGTTGTTGAGTAATTTTCAAGGTTTTCTTCATTTTGCCATCATGGGATTTTAGTCAAGTCGTCATCATCTTGATTACCAAGTCTAGTTGCCCTTAGCGTCAAATCGGGCTTGCATTTTTTAAGGAAATTCATTAATGATCTCCTCCTATATATTTGTTTTGGGCTGCTTGCTTTACAACATAACATTATTATTTGGGTACATTACTTCAATAGTCTTTCAACTTTAGTTTTGGTAGCGATTCAGTCTCCGATGTTGAAAAAGTTACAATTGGTTCCTCAACGTCACTAATTTGTTCAATTGAATCCATCTTGATAAGTCATCTATCTGAACCATCACCCAATAAGAACACATAATGCTGGCAGCGACAAAATTAGAATGAAAAGTCATGTCTAGCCACGTGGACATAGTTGTAAAAAGTGAAACGAGAAAAGAAATTTTCCTTAGTCAAATTTCCAATTGAGTGCGAACAGAAAATAGGGGGAAATTAGGGTTTTTATCTGGCGACAATTGAAGACTGCATTTAGTTGAAGGATGTGGCGCGGAGTTGACTACAAAGATGAAAAATGCTAGAAGGATGGAGAATGTCTAAAATACAGTAAGTATGACTTGTATTTCTGTCGTTAATCACATGTGGGAAAGGGGTAAATGGATTTGATTAACCTTTTAATGTCCTACATGCCCGTGTGAATGACCATTATGGGGTACTATGTTGGTTGTTTTTTATTATCTTACATTAGATTTGTTTGTTGTTAGTGAAATGGAAAAGGGTACTATGTTTGTTGTCGGAAGGACAGTAACTGCAACTGTGCATTGCGTTTTGTTTTGTTTTTTGTTCTAGTTGGAATCTTAACTGCAAAGTAATATTAAAGTGCCAAGTTGTGTTGAGTTAGCATCCTATTTTTGTGTGTGGTAACAAGTGATGACTCAAGCCATATTACTCGTAAAATAAACTATGGTAGTGCTTTTTGTAATGGCAAAAAAATTGATATATCGAGAAGGGGAAGTTGACTATATTGACTTTGCAGAAAGTCAGTGGTTGCAACTGGATGAGATACTCCATTTTTTTGGACAAATAGGATATTTTCTGCCCTATAAATTGTACTATGTGACCCCAGGAAAGAGTTTGAATAAGGGCTTGAAAAACATTAGCAGGGACTCAGATGTATGCAAAATGATAGAAAACATGAATGAAAGTAGAATAGTGACTATGTTTAGAATTGGTCCAGATGATATAGACCTTATAGGGTCTATGGACAGTGAGGAATTAGTTGAAGGAGAGGATAGTGAGTATAGGTCGTTAGATAATAATGACTATGCAGACAGTGGGGATGATGACCAGTTATTTGAAAAGCATGTAGGTGCTGAGATTGAGATTGCTGGATGGACAAAATATAGTAACAAACATAACAATGATCAAGGAAACAAGACAATTGATAAGAGTAAGGTTAAGGGTAAACGGAAATGGGTGGCTAGTAGCCTAGTAGTACATCTATGACATGTATGCTTAATTTCAAAAACTGCTCAATTGAGCAATATTTCCTTCCCTTTGATCTGTTCCTTTGAATTTTATTTTATGTTTGTTCCTAGTAATTTATGGCATGATTACGTACAAATTTTCCATTCAGAATGGATTAAAACTAATAGTACTAAATATCTCTTAGATTGCATGTGTTGAATTAAAAAAAATAAAACATTAAAAAATTTTCAATTTCTATAGTCTTAGAACTTGCTAAATACCCTTGGCTTGAAATTGAAAGGGAACTGTGAGAACACTCGATCATAAAAATCCCTTCTAGATGATGGTATAACTTCACATTAGATTATTTTGCCCAACAGTTTATGGACTGAAAAATATAGTTAACGAAATTTGACACGCAACTTTAATGTCGTATGAAAATAACCAAAATTATTGACAAGTGGAAACGGTCAAACAGCACCGTTTTATGTGCTGCGAGCCTCCGTTTATTAGCAAAGAAAGAAATCTTGCCTGTTTAATTTGCTCACAAATTATATGCATTTCATACGCAATTAAATTATTGGTATGAGTAATCTTTTGAATTAATAAGTGTGATTGTCCATTTGAGTAATTTTCAAAGACCAATATCGCACTGTTGTGCGATTGCACCAAAATTGTACTGTTGTGTGTGTGTGTATTTTTTTTTTTTTAAGGTTAGGTTGCCGGCGATGATCGGCTTTTTGTGTCTTTAGTACAGGAAGAAGAGCTAAGGCGTATCATGGATGCCTGTTTGCTAGACTTCAAAGCCAGTGGTGATTTCATGTTGTTCTCGGTAAGGCTTCTCTACTCTAGGGTTTTGGTATGCTAGCTTGGGAGGAGGGGCAGTTACAATGATACGCAGCGTAAGGCAATATAGGAGGGACCGACCTACACAGAGCCGCACTACAAGGATGTCTGTAGTCCGTTTTTTTCTGTTCAGGCTAAGGGACGCTGTGCAAGCAAAGGCTACCAAATTAGGATTTTGTTTTCTTAATTTTTTAGTTAGGAAATGTTATTATGTCTATGGTAGGTGGACGGGTTTGTTTTGACGCTGGACGTTAGTTAGGTTTTAGCCGCGTTTTGAGGTAAGAAGAATCCTTTTAGGACATTCGCATATATAATCTAACTTTCAAAATTAATAAAATTATCGATTTTTTGACAAAAAAAAATATTGCTAAGTGCATTTAATTTTGCCGTCATGAGAGTCTAGAGTCTTCTGTGGACCATGCATGCCGTAAGAGTCTTCTCGCCACGGTTGTCAAAACAGGCGGCCATGTTAAGTTTCTCCCTTTCCACAAAATTGGGTTATTGAAATTCTTTGGGGTTGCTTGCTTCACAACATTATTCCTTCGTCATTTTTATATTTCAGGCTCCTTGATTAATCGCAGTTTATATATAAATATTAGCGATGAAATATTGCCATTCTTGTGACTATGATTATATACAATCAATTATACATATAATTATGCGAAAATTAATGGTACAAAACAATTGAAGCAGCTTGACTTAATTATAACAATTGTTCAACATTTCCTGATCTTCGAAGGTAAATTTGTGTCAACAATATTTCTAAATGGCACGAATTTAAGCTATTTTTAAAATTATAATGTGCAAGGAGATTTTTCTCATTAATTAATAATTATTCAATCACTAGTGGCCCTCCGTACATCCTCCCCTTGATTTATGTTTATGAAAGAAAAATTTT
Organism: Gynochthodes officinalis; assembly: GCA_020080225.1. Classification (NCBI taxonomy): domain Eukaryota; kingdom Viridiplantae; phylum Streptophyta; class Magnoliopsida; order Gentianales; family Rubiaceae; genus Gynochthodes; species Gynochthodes officinalis. The sequence continues at coordinate 10,383,737 of CM034625.1, read as the reverse complement.
GCCATTTTGGATTGCGAACAAATTAAATTGGAATACGATTTTTTGTTGCAATTATAATGTACTTGTTAATGGTGTAACACACTTGATACTTACATCATTATATTTAAATTATAAACACACCGACGTCATTTTGAAGTATGTTACATTTGTTGTTTATATTCTATTTATTTAAATGACACGCAACTAGATGTCAGATAATGAATTCAAATGTTTTTTTAATTAACTCGGAGAAGTAATAATCAAGATGAAGGCTAAAAAATATCTTTAATGAACACAGCTATTCACGAGCTTCCGTTAAATGTGATTTAAACGAAATCAAACTTCACTAATATTTAATTTGTGAAAACATTATAAACAGGTAATATTTAGAGTTTCAGTAATTTTAATACGATGTTTATTATATATTTTGTGTGTTATATGATACTAAATATATATACTTTGGCACAACTTCAAAGAGTGATCGTCCATTAAGCATTAGACGACTAATTGTCTCCATCTTGACTTGGAAGTCTTCTTGCCATATTGTTCTAACCGATGGCCTCGTTACGTTTGTGGCTTAATTTCCATTTTAATATGTGAGAGTTCGTTATATATGTATTTAGAGGATAAATCTAAGTGTTATTTAATTTAATTGATTTACTCAGAAAAATAACATTAGTAAATACATATTTTCAATTTTATTATGTGAGAGTTCATTATAAATATATTTAGGGAACAAATCCAAGTGTCATTTTAATTAATTTACTTAGGAAAATAATATTAATAAAGACAAACCAAAAACTAGGAAGACCAAATCAAATTTCACTAATATTTATAGAAATTCATGGTTTAATTTGTTCCTCAATGGATTTATTGCTCTTAAGTCATTCTTTAAAACTTTTATTCATCCAAAAAGTAATGATACAAATAATGAAAAATTAAAGTGATATTTTTTAAATGATTAACTTAACATTTATATGGAAATAGCCATTGAATAATAATCAGTTTGATAAATGGTCATGTAAATTATTCTGAAAATTTTCACGATAAATATAATTACTTTGATGAGAAATTTGTTAAGCAATAGGCCAAGTGCCAGTCTTCTCCATTTATCATGAATGGACGAGTTTTTCGGGTGGGAAATATATGATAAATGCAATGACTTTAGGATAAAACACAAAAGAAAATATTGGTCATTAAAATTTTGACATTATCTCATTCTTTTTCGTGTTAAAACTCACCAAATCACACAATAATAAAAACTGCCTTAGTAACGTGGTCTATAATTATAAATCAAAGTTGGGCTTGAGTTTAATCAAATGGATGATTTGGGAAAATATTTTTTCCAATTGTATTGGGAGACAAATGGAATTTTTTGATATGATACATATTAACCCCAAAAGACAAAAATAGAAACTAAGGCCAATTAATAGTAGAGTATGAATCACTCGCAATTTATGGTGGATTTTGATATAAGAACAATGAATTTTGGTTGTTGATGGAAAGAGGGAAAAAAAATTAAAAAATCCAAGTTTTGAATATTCAACACTAATGAGTAATTTTCAAAGACCAAGTTTTGCAAGTACCTTTCATTTTGCGGTGATGGGAGTTCACCCTTTTCCACACATTGCATCTTTTTCAAAGTTCACCCTTTTCCACACAATTAGGATAAGGAAATTCATTAATGATAGATCTCCATAATATATGTTTGGGCTGCCTGGTTTATACCATAAAATTATTATTCCTTCACCACTTTCATCGATATTGCAATATCCTCTTTATCACATTTGTTTTTCTTCATATATATTCACAGAGAGAAAAATATATATTGATCATGAACTATTGCCATTTTATACTTGTGTTGTGGGCTCTAATTAATGTATCTATTATACAGATTTATTCAAGTTGCTTTCCAGATGAAAGGCGGGCTCTCTTGGACTTCAAAGCTTCCATGAATGAGACGCGCCATCCCGATCTTATCCTTCCCTCATGGATTGATGATCATCATGATCATGAAGAACAAAGATATGATAATGATGATCCAATCGCTGACTGCTGCAACTGGGAAGGGGTCAACTGCAATGATGCCACTGGAAGAATTGTTGAACTCCATCTTAGTGATCTTTCAGAAAATATTGATAAGAATTATGGTTATAATAGCTATGATCGGCATTGGTTTCTAAACTTAAGCATTTTACTCCCTCTTGAGAACATGCAAGCTCTGGACTTGAGTGATAATTATTTAGGAAGCTCTGGACTAGGTGTGGTACCCCTCTTTAATTTAATATATTCTTTTGTTCTTTGTAGTTTAATCTCAGCACTCAAAAGTTTAACTGCACTAATTGTTTTTTTGAAACAATTCATGTAATCTAGCACCTTGGGACTTGTTGAAAAATTTTACATTTATTATGAATCTTTATCAATGGTTGTTGGGAAGAAAAGTTATTGTCTAACTGCATCTTTTGTTTCTAATTTGTGTTTTAGCTCCTTGTGAACGATTAGCTGGTTTCAAAAATCTTGAATTCTTAAATTTGGATTGGAACAAATTCGGCAACACTACAGTTCAATGCTTAACAACAATTTCTTCCCTAAAGAATCTATCTCTTGCTAGTAATGAGATGACTTCTTTAGAAGGTAAATTTAATTTTGTTTTTTTTTTGTTTTTTTTTTTTGCATATTGGATAAGTATGTTTATATATAATCAGAAAAATATTTCCACACTAGTTTTGAATGTAGATTGTCAATGAATTTTATAATTTTAAAACAAGCTGTTTTTTTTAAATACCCAAAAAAGTGAAACTTCACTGAAATGTAAAAATATAGTGTGTAAATTGTTCACTTGTGCTCCTTGTAAGAATTTCACTTATTAGTATTAAATAAAATCTTATAATTTAAATTTCATTCCATCACAAGATCCTAATTTTTCTAATGTTGAAACAAGGAGTTATACATAAACAAACTCAATAAAGAATCAAGCTTTTCAATGATATAATTTTTTTTACAAGTTTTGTTGCATAATAGTTCAGATTTTGTTAAATTTAATTGAATTAGAGATTTTAAAATTTTTTTAATGATTATTCAACGGATCCCAATTGTTTTTTGAATTCTTAAGATTTTTGTTTTTTACTTTCTTGAACTCAAGACGAGAGTTTTTTTAAAAAGACAAAAAACACCAAACCCTTCCCCCAAATCATTGAACTATTTACGAGTACAAATTTCTGATATTGAAAAATTTGAAACGGAGAACATATGTAATAATAAACCACACATTTAATCTAAATATGTTAATTACTTTGTTTGCTATGCATATAAACAAAATGTTTTTTTTTTCCTTTTATCTCTCTTCTTCTTTTTTTTTTTTTTTACATCAATCGCAAAAAAAGGTGCTAGCTCATTACATCTTTTTATTTATATTTTTTAGTTTTGCAGGTTGTGAACGATTGGCTAATTTCAAAAATCTAAAAGTTTTACACTTGGATTGGAACAACCTCGAGAATAGTGGAATTCAATGTATAATAACAATTTCTTTACTAAAAAACCTGTCTCTCGCTGGGAATCAATTGCAAGGGTTATTTCCTTTCAAAGGTAAATTTACTCATTTTTTTCCAATGTTGGAAACAATATCCTTTACATAGTCAATAAAGTACTTGCAAATTCACATGGCTCCTATGACTAATCGCTCACTTCTTCAACATGTTGGCCTCCCTTTCAATATTTAATACTTTCTTTCTTAATGTCGTTTATGCAGAAATTAATCGTCTGAAGCAATTGGAATATCTTGACTTGAGTTATAATCTCTTTCATGGTTCTTTGTCCTTCAAAGGTAAATTTGGGTAAATATTATTACTATATGCCACAAATTTGAATCAAGATTTGATACTTTTTAGGATTCACGTTTGTTTATAAATTAATTGGAATATGTAACACTGGAAAAATGAGTCCAAAGCAAGCTTGTATCATTATCTTTGAACTGTATTATATATGAACATTTAATAATTATGCATTATTTTATAAGTCCCAAACAAAAGTACATTAGGAGATAAATATAATTTTTTATTACTTATGATATACAATAATATTTTTTATTTGTATTTTTACCTTTTTAATTAAGTGAAGACATTTCATTTTGAGAGTGATATTCAATTATTTTATATCACAGTAATTGGTTGGTTAATTTTGTCAGTTATTTGAATGAGTTCCTTGCAACATAGAATTCTGACTTCCTTTTCCTCTCTCTCTTTTCTTTTGAACAACATTATAGTATCAACATTAGACTCGCGATAATAGTTTTGAAAATTCTTTGCTGTAGATCTGAAGCTACCACATTTAGAGCTGCTCAATCTTGGAGGTACATTTATGCAAGAGCTGTCATCAATTGAAGTCATGGCTTCCCTCAAAGCCTTATCTCTAAGATATAATCAAATTGAGGATTCATCCATCCTTGAAGGTAATCTAACATTGATCAAATTTACGTAACACTCACATACGTTCGTTTCTTTGCACTAAATTGCAGTTTACTTTCCATTGGTCATCCAAAAAAATATAATAAAAATGTGCAGCTGAATTGACATTTTACTATAAAATAGCATAGCATAGGTTTGCTCAACTAAATAAAATGTTATATGTGCAGAATTGGAGAAAATAATTAATCTAGTGGATATTATAATTGCAGCTATATCACTAAGATTGAACAAATTTCATACAAGTACAATTCGCAAGAAATTAAAGTTTTCCTCAGTTGAATTATTTTATTTTTGGGCAGGAATTTGCAGCTTGAAGAGTCTCCTTCGACTTGATCTGAGTGGGAATAATTTTAGTGGTAATATTCCACTGTGTTTCAGCAACTTGACATCTCTCCAGTTTCTTGATATCTCAGGCAATAATTTTAGCGGCAACATACCCGCACTTGTCATCACTAGCCTCGTACATCTGGAATACCTCTCTCTTTCTGGCAACCATTTTGAAGGTTCATTTTCCTTGACTTCTGTTGCCAACCACTCAAAGCTTCAGCAATTCATGCTTGAACCTCTAGGTGGTAAATTATACGTTAAAACTGAAGGTCTAGATTTCTTACCTTCATTCTAGCTTAGACTTCTCCAGTTGGCTGGATGCCATTTGAATAATGAGACGGGGAAAGTTCCTAAGTTTTTGTTGTATCAGAAAGAGCTAAGAGTTCTTGATCTTTCCTTCAATAACTTAGTTGGGAAGTTTCCAAATTGGCTGCTGGAAAACAACACACTTTTAGAAGTCCTCAACTTGAGGAATAACTCATTTACAGGCCCATTTCTATCGGATGCCACACCCAAACTACAACATCTCTGGATGTTAGACATCGCAAATAATGAGGTTGGTGGTCAAGTTCCTCAAGATATTGGTCTATTCTTCCCGAGTTTGGAACGCTTGAATTTGTCAAGAAATTCTTTTGAAGGTAGCATTCCAGAATCCCTTGGCAACTTGAAAGGAGCAATTACCATTGATCTGTCACACAACAATTTTTCTGGAGAAGTTCCGAATGGAATTGGAACTGGGTGTGTTCAACTTAGGGGTTTGTTATTATCCTATAATAGTTTGCGAGGCTATTTCCCCTCAATTTCAACAAACTTAACTACTCTACTAAGCCTTCACATGGATAACAATCATTTCTCCGGAAGCAATTCACACGGATTATCTCGTAGTTCTAGTCTACTCTTCTTAGATATATCCAACAATGAGTTTCAAGGGGAAATTCCAAGGTGGATTGGAAACTTCTCAGCATTGCATTTTCTTGACTTGTCAGGGAACCAACTAGAAGGCACCATACCTGATGATATTTGCAAGCTTTCGGAACTTCAATTTTTAGGCTTCTCTGAAAATCGCTTAAATGGATCCATACCATCATGCTTTGGTTTTCCATCATTGAAATTCATCCACCTACAAAGGAATCAAATCACAGGATCAATACCGAATGAACTATTGGAAAATTCTACATCTTTGAGGGCTCTAGATTTAAGGTATAATCGTATTTCTGGTGGCTTTCCACGTAATATTAGAACACCAACACAACTTAGGGTTCTCCTATTGGGAGGAAATAATTTGCATGGCAAGATTCCTACGTCCATATGTCAATTGAAAGAACTGAGCATTTTGGATCTTTCTCAGAATAATTTTTCTGGTCCAATTCCTTCATGCATAAGTTACATCTCTTTTGGAGCAAATTTTAATCATGACTGGATTTTTGAAACATTTGGTTCTGGGTTTTCGACTATTTGGGGCGTTATTCAGGATACCTTTTGCTCCTCCCGTTCTGAAACTTATGAAATAGTCCAGTTCACGACGAAAGATATAACCTACTCTTATACAGGTAACATTCTAAATTATATGTCTGGAATTGATTTGTCCCAAAACCAATTAACGGGAAAAATACCCCCAGAATTGGGTGATCTAAGTGATATTCGGGCACTGAACTTATCCCACAATTACTTGGAAGGATCTATTCCATCAAAACTCTCCATGTTGAAGAATATAGAGAGTTTGGACCTTTCATACAATAATCTTAGTGGTCAAATACCTTTTGAACTCACAAATTTGAACTTCTTGTCCAAGTTCAATGTATCATATAATAAATTATCAGGTAGAACACCTGATAAAGGGGAGTTTGCAAATTTTGATGAGAGTAATTACAGAGGAAACCCAGGTCTTTGTGGACCATTGCTCCAAAGACAATGTGAAAGCATTACAGGAGCAATTAATCCAGTGCATGGTGTTGGTGGCGAAGATAGTGAGGGTGCAGATTATACAATAGAATTCTTTTTGAGCTTCTCAGTGTCATTTGTGGCTATCTTAGTGACGTTAACTCTCTCTCTCTATCTCAGCCCTCACTATCGCAGGGCATGGTCTAATTTTATAGACAGATGGATCCTATTCAAATTCTAGATGAGGTACAAATCTCGTTCCAAGTGATTATGGTAATTGGATGGAGCTAAACTATGTTTTGATAGTTGGATGAAAAACTTTTTTGTGTTTTATCTTTTGATAGTTTTTTGTGTTTTTTGTGGTAGCTCAAGGAATAGTTCTACCAAGTGTAATACAATAATTTCCATGACTAGATCACGAGGATATCTATTTTTTGTGCATACTTTTGTTTTTGATCATCTGTTTTAAGAATCGATCACTAATTGTTTCTTTTAAAGTATAAACATGCCCCAGTGGAGAGCAAAACACAATAACCGTTCTTATACAGTCTTATACAGACTTGATTTGTCCCACAACCTATTCATTGGAGAAATACCACTAGAATTGGGTGATTTAACACAGAAATTCGAGCATTGAACTTATCCTGCAATTACTTGCAAGGTTCTATCCTATCAAAACTCTCCATGTTGAAATTCATAGAGAGTTTGGACCTTTCATACAATAATCTCGGGAAAAGATGCTAGATGGTACACTTATAGTTATCTAATAAACTGTGCCACGACATAAAAAATCAACATCTGGAAGCAAGTATTCAATAAGGATATTCTAATGTCAAAAAATGAACTTAAAATTACCTAAGGATGGGTTTCCCTAGGCATATTTATAGTGTCAATGATGTGATAAAGTTCAAAGTACTGAGATCAATTTTGTACAAAATTTTTGATAGTGTCAACGACGTGATGAAGTTTAAAGTACCGAGATAAATTTTCAACAAAATTTCCAGAGCAGACATTTATTAATAAGGAAAATCAATCCATAAGTATGAATAAAAACAAGAGTGTCAAAGCACTAAAGTAAGTAAACAAGACAAGGGAATAACAGAGATAATTACAGAGATATTTGCACCAAGATTCCACCTTCTTCTTTCTTAATTCTTCATCTAAAAATGAACGGAAAGTGGTAGCTTTTTTCATCTTCTCCCTAGAAGAAAATATTACAACTTCTATCCAAACACCAACAACTAATCCAGCAGCATAAGTTGCTCCAAGAGCAATGGTCTCTATGCCAGCTGGTATTACTACTAGGTTACCCAGCAAGTCAGCCTGAAAATAACTTTAACAGAATCTCAGATTATGTGGTTTGCCTTCAAGCACAAATATGCAAGAATATAGAGGAACAAAAAATATAGTAAAATCCACAAGGAACCATCATTCTTTTGTAAAATCATCAACCATTGAACTTGTAGAAACTTGGTGTATAGAGTTAAGGCTATTGTAGCATCTGAAAAACCAAAAAGAAAACTACAGAAAGGTTTTTCTGAAATACATCCTAAAATACTGGAAGAGTCATGGAAAAAATAGAAAATGTCTGCATAATAGTTTAAAAATACATACAGGGCATGTATGCTTTGAGCAAATTAAGAAACAAGCTATCAAATTTGCATACATGTAAGAAACACACCTAAATTTGCATCAGAAGATTGTTTACTGTAGCACCTCCGTCAACTCTTAACAAAAATTCTCCCTTCTCATTTTTGCTCTCCCGCTTCTCACCAGAATCTTTGTGCATTCAATCTAATACATCTTTCACTTGAAAGCACATTGCTTTCAAGAACAGCCAGAGCAATATGAAACTTGTTTGTAAATCTTGTTATCCCAATGCAAACTCCTCTAGTATCATCACGCCACCAAGGAGCAAACAAACCATTAAATGCTGGCACAAAGTAAACACCTCCAGTAGAATCAACCTTTGAGGCCAATTCCTCAATCTCACTGGCACTGCAAACTATACCAAGACTATCCCTAAACCACTGAACAGCCGTACCAGCAATTGCAATGGAACCTTCGAAAGCATAATTTGTAGGAGCTTTAGGCCCAAGCTTATAGGCTATAGTGCTTAATAGCCCATGATTTGACTTAATTGCCTCATCTCTTGTATTAAGTAGTATAAATGCCCCCGTTCCATAAGTGCTTTTGGCCTCACCCTTCTGGCAAGCTTGGCCCAACATTGCCTCATGTTGATCCCCAAGACATCCAGCTATAGGGATCCCAGTAACAGGCCATCCCTTAGTAATGTTGCCAATTTTCTCAGAGTTACTAATTATTTTTGGCAACATACTAATAGGGATCCCAAGTGTTTCCAGGGTAGGCTTACCCCAATCAAGAGTTTTCAGGTTCATCAGCATAATGATTCCTAAATAATTCTAACTTATTGAGTTAGACCAAGTGGTCCTGGGCTAGATAATGATTCACAATTTTAGTTGTGTTGAATCCATATAATTTAATGAAATAAATTTATTAATTTAAAAAAATTGAAGAGGCGATCAACCTGTCACTTGTTGTCATCCAATAGTTGTCCGCCTTGATTAGTTGACCAAATTTGGTTGGCTAGATTATGACCAAATTCTAACAATTTGGCCAAATCTTGCTAGCAGTAACAAGTGGCCAGCTAGCCACCTTTATAATTTTTTTAATTAAAAATTTTAACCTATTAAATCATATGGGTTCAACCAAATCCAAAAATGACTCAACTTAAATTTGACACGTAATTATATAAATTGAATTAGGTAATGACCCATAAAATTACAATTCATGAATAACTTAACTCTTGAGTGACCCAATCTATCTATTTAATACTTTTGAAAATTATTCAAGGTTCATACCTAATGTGGTTTGGAATGTTGATACATCACTAACCAAAATAATCACAAGGAAACAAGAGTCGTGGATTATTCATAAAAGGATACGAAGGTATGATCAATTTAGAAACTGTGCAACGATTTTTATTAGAACAATTTCCAAAACCTTCTTGTAGTTAGAAGTAGTTAAGTTGGTTGTTAAGTCGGTTAGACAATTGATAAATTTCTTCTTCTTGATTCATCTTCCTGTTTTCCATGACTGCAACTCTTCAATTGTTTTGGAATAAAAGTTGATCATTGCCTTTTGTGTAATTTTTAGCTTGGTTGAGTTTCTTTTCTTTTTGTCTCCAGAGTTGGTTCAACTAGTTCTCCTACGGAAATTAAATTCTGAGAAGCATGGATCCAGAGATTGATTCTCGCAACTATTGCTACTGGACATGTCTAAAGGCAAAGTTTGCTTAGCCGTGGAGGATTAGTTTCACACCCAAAGTGTGTGACGTAAGCACATAACCAGTTAAGTAGGAATATCTCCACATCGAAAAAAAAAAAAAGAGTTTCTTTTCTTCTTACTTAATGTATGTGTGATTTTCTACCCTAAGCCAAAAAATGTTCAAAGAGTTTATGTGCTTCTTTTCTTTTTCTTTCCATCAACGATCAAATTTAATTCCTGAGATTAAAATTCCACAATAAATCACTTTCTTCGATTTGTGTGCAATTATTTATACCAAAAAAATGCCAATTGTTTCCCGATGCAATTGGATATTTTTTTCCCAATTTATTATGATGGACGTTGGATTTTGTTGGGTTTCTCCACAAAGGTAGGTGAAGGCCCATTTTTCTAAAGCCTTTGATAACACCCAAGCCCATCTTTGGTCAACAAATTATCAATAATAATCGAAAAACGTTAATTTTTATCACTTACTTGGTTGGGCTTATAGTCCCCGAAATGGCCGAAACGAAGGCATTAAGTGTTGACCCGGTTTTGTCCTAGTGGCTCCGTAGAAGAAGAAAATGAGCTTGTCCACCAAAATACTTTGTAATATTATAAGTTCTTAGTGGGCCATTCCAAGTTGTAGAAGGACCATTTCTCCATTGTACCCCACCCCCAGACTAGAGATGGTAAGGATATCCGCCACTTGTTCTTGAGGCTTTGGAGATGTCAGTTACATGTAAACCATCTTTAACCCCTCCTGTCATGTTTCAAATTAGCCAAGTGTTTAAAGTACCAAAGTGGGCATCCCTTGTTTTCACGCATCCACGTTTTCTAGCAACCACAACAGCTTCGTGACACTGAAATAAGTGCTTATCGGCAAGCCACAGGTATCAACACAATGGTTTCAGCCCCCAGATAACTCCTCCTCCAATTTTTTAGGAATAGAAAATAATTCTTCCGAAAGTCAAAACAATAGAAAGATTTCTTGGAATACGCAACACTCCAAGATTAAAATCAACAAAAGAACCATATGCGAGAATTATATCAGTATTAATCATAAAAAACGCTGAAACAACATTAGACTTGTACTCATTATTAGACTCGATCATTAATTCTTGATCTGCTCAGCAACAGCAGAATTCCCAATAACAATTCTCGAAATTCAAGATACAGATAACGTATAATAAGCCTACCTATTTAGAATTCAACGAAAAGTTTTTAGAGAACGTAAAACTATAAACAAACAAATAAATAAAGCTCTGTTACCTGCAAATGGAGCTCGTGCGAACATCCATCCAAACAATTGCCTCGTACAGAGGAAATGGGCATTATTACTAGTCCAAATAACACTTGGGTTGTTTGTGTAAGAAAGAAAGTCTCAGAAATATAGAACAACGAACTATTATGTGACCCTCCTCCTTATTTTCACCTCTGTTTGCGTGGGGAAAAAGACAGTGCCAGCCTTCCTTTCAGTTCATTGTGCATTGCTTTGGCTTTTCTTTCTTTGTTTGTTTGTTTGCAGTTTGCATGCATCGTATGTTCTTTGTTTTAAACACCGCCCTTACGGACCTTAGATTGCTTTGTTTCTTTCTCCGCTTTAATGAAAATTGGATGAATCACATTTATTCAAACATTTCCTCATTATCCAATAATTAGAGCTCCTCCGTATTTAAATCCTTCCCTTGATCTCTGTTTATTAAAAAAAAAAACTCTGTTTATTGGAAAAAACGGTTTCGACTTGTGTTATATGTTAAAATAGTTATTATAATACTATGTTTATTCTATATATTGTGTTATATGATAAATGCGATACTTGCACCAATTGAAAGAAAAATTTTGGTTAAAAAGGCATATCTTTTTTATTCATTGAACTATTGGGCTTTTTATTCCTTGAATGACCCATTCATCACATGATTCAACGATTTGGCATACCTGGGCCAGAGAGCCAGAGGCCTTGGAAAGCAAACGAATGTAACTGGAACAATTAATTTTCTACTCAACAAGCGAAATTGAGAAAATTTAGTTCACTTGTAATGAAAATCAAAATCCCAGAGAGAAGAGAGATCCTATCTGCTATTAGTTTTGAGTCTTTTTTTTCTAAGTAAATCACTTTCATGCTCTTTTTAAAAAGAGAATCTATTTACTATCTATTAATTTTTAGAAATTTAAAAATATTAATTTTTTTTTTCATTTTAATAATTTAATTTTCATTGGTATGTTTTTTTAAATTAATTATTTGTTTTACTCTTTTTACAGTAATTATAGAAAAAATTTAGCAGTAATATTTTTATCCTCAATGAAAATATTATTATCTACTTTTTTCTTTTACTCTTTTTTTTTCATTTATGACCTTATTTACTTCCCCCCCCTAATTTGACTTTTTTTTTTCCGTTTGTTTTGAATTTTGAGTCACTATAAATTGTACTTTTATAAAATCATTTTACATTTATTTATAAGAGTTTTAGTTTTTTATTTTATGATTTTTTTATTTGCTTAATATTTTTATTTACAGGGATTAATCATTCACTTTATTTATATATAAAATTTCAAAAGATTGTAGTGAAATGTATAATATAGAATTATGATAAAACTCAAAATTACAATTAATTTTATGATTTATATGCAAAGAGTTTATAATTTAGAGTTTTACATTTATACGAATTTTTTAAAATTATAATAATTATTTAGCATTTTTATTTTAAAATACTTTTTTATCACAATTTATGAATTCATATACTTTTATTCAACAAATATTATTTCATACTTTTATTAATTTTAATTATTTAAAAATTTCTATTTAATATATTTTAATATTTATTTTGTCCAAACTTTTAGCAATATTATTTAACAAGTTATCAACAAAATTGTGAACATCTTATATTTTGCACGGGAATCTTGCACCAATAAATAAATTTAAACGGGTAAATGTGGCATATGACAAAAGTGGGGTTCTTGCTCCGTGTAGGTGGGAGGGAGCAAAACTCCCTTATCACCCACTCCAAAGTCCAAAGCCCCTGCGGTTTTAATTGGGACAATACTTGCAGGTGACGAGTATCCTTTCCATCTCTAGTTTGGTGGGTGGTACAATGGGGAAATGGTCCTTCTACAACTTGGAATGGCCCAATAAGAAGTTATAATATTACAAAGTATTTAGCTGGACAAGCTCGTTTTCTTCTTCTACGGAGCCTCTAGGACAAAATCGGGTTAACACTGAAAGCCTTCGTTTCGGCCCTATCGGGGACTATAAGCCCACCAAGGAAGTGATAAAAATTAATGTTTTCTGATTATTATTGATAATTTGTTGACCAAAGATGGGCTTGGATGTAATCCAAGACTTTAGAAAAATGGGCCTTCACCTACCTTTGTCGAGAAACCCCACAAAATCCAACGTCCATCATAATAAATTGGGGAAAAAAAAAAATGATCCAATTGCAACGGAAAACAATTGCCATTTTTTGGTATAAATAATTGCACACAAATCGAAGAAGGTAATTTATTGTGGATTTTTAATTTCAGGAATGAAATTTGATTTTATTTTTTTTCGAAAACGATAGATTATATTGAAATAGCAAATATTGCAATATTTACAAGATTTAATCAAAAGATAGGCTAAAAAATCCTCTTGGTTTTACAGCGTATAGCAACCATAGAGGCAAATACACTTCTAAAAAGAAAAATACAACTAAGATTGTTGCGCAAAATATTGATATGACTAGTGCACTTTAACCATTACATTAAAGCAATCTATATATCAACACTACCTAGTTAGTTACATGAAAATTCTTTAATTGTAAAATTTCAATACTACATGCGTCAAACACCATTAAACGGAAATTTAGTAACAAGTTTCGTCCCTAACGTTATCTTCATGCCTTTCGTGACTCTATCAGAAAACGTGAAATTTGATTGTAGATGGAAAGGAAAAGACAAGAAGCACATAAACTCTTTGAACATTTTTTGGCTTAGGGTAGAAAATCACACATAGGTTAAGTGTTATGTGTTATGTGTTATGAGTTATTATGACTAATACATTAATAAACTCTTTTTGCCAAAGTACACGTTTTTGTATCTTGCAACTAGTCATTGTAACATCGCTATTTTGAAGGAAAATTGAATGTAATAGTGACAAAGAACTAAAAACGTACACCAATAAAATATTAGAGACATTCTTTCATCATTTTAAGTATAAGAGATAAAAAAAATTATTCACTAATTTGTGAGCAACTATTTTGTCACTTACCTTTATATATGTATAGAGAAGTATATATTGATGATGAAATACTGCCATTTTATACTTGTTTTGTGGGGTCTAATTAGTGTGTTCGCTATACAGATTTGTTCAAGTTGCTTTCCAAAAGAAAGGCAGCCTCTCTTGGACTTCAAAGCTTTCATAAATGAGACGCACCATCCAGATCTTATCCTTCCTCATGGATTGATCATGATCATGAAGGAGGATATAATAATGATGATCCAATTATTACTATTGACGGCTACAACTGGAAAGGGGTCAACTGCAGTGATGCCCATGGAAGATTTGTTGAACTCCATCTTAGCCATCTTGCAGAAAATATTTTTAGGAATTATGGTTATTATAATAATGATCGGAACTGCTTTCTAAACTTTAAGCATACGGCGGAAGAACTTTTATGTAATAATAAACTAACGTTTGATCTAAATTTGTTAATTACTTTGTTTTCTATGTATACAAACAAAATGTTTTCTTTTCTTTCTCTTTTTTCCCCCTTTAATAGCAAGAAAATGTGCTAGCTCATTACATCTTTTTATTTATATTTTTGAGTTTTGCAAGTTGTCAACCATTAGTTGAATTCAAAAATCTTGAACCTTTAAATTTGAATGAGAATGAGTCGGACAACACTGCACTTCAATACTTAACAATAATTTTTTCATTAAACAATATGTCTCTCCATTGGAATAAGTTGCAGGGGTCATTTCCTATCAAAGGTAAATTTACTTTTTTTTTTTAATGTTAGAAACATTGTCCTGTACATAATTAACATAGTACTTGCAAATTCACGTAGCTCCCATGATTAATCTGTCACTTCTTCAACATTTTGCCTCCTTTTCATTCTGAATCTGTACCATCGCCATATTTAATATTTTCTTCCTTAATCTTATTTCCACAGAAATTAATCGTTTGAGGCAATTGGAGTATCTTGACTTGAGTTTTAATTCCTTTCATTACGTTGCGTGTTATAACAAATGCAATGCACAACATTATGACCTAAAAAAAAAAAAAAAGAAGAAGCAAAAATGCCAAAAATTGATAATGACAAAAAAAAGAAGCAAGTTAAAATTTTCTATTACCACAACATTATTTCTGTGGGTATTTCAGTTAATTTTGTTTCTCCATATTAAGAATGAAAAACGCCATTACAAAGGGAATCCCAAGGAATTCTTAGGTAAGGGGTGCTGGAGGGTACTTTCACAGTTTCACAAAGAGTCCGGAGGGTATAAAATTCAAGGGATAGTAAGGTTGAATTTTTTTAACTATAAATTATAATAATATTGAATATATAGTTTTTTAATTTTAAGTTGTAAAGATAATAAAGGAAAAAAAATTAATATTAGACTTTCTTAAGGAAAAAAATATTTTTAAAGAGAATTTTTTTTAGATGAAAGTAGTGAATTTTTATTATATAGCATCATTTTCTTAAATTTTTAAATCATTCTTTTTAAAATTCAACTACCCGCTTTTCTTTTTTTCTTTTTTTTCTGAAATGGTTTTTCTATTGTGATGTGCATTTATTCTTATAGTCATAATTTGTTAATGGTAGCTGGGCATGAATTTAATGAAGATTCACCAAGAATGAATCATGAAAGAAATAATTTATGTAATTCATGAATGGGAAAATAATTGGCATTTTGGTATAAATGATTACATATTAACCAAAAGCAGCCGAATTGTAGAATACGCATTGTTCGCAAAATGATTTTGCAATTTGATTTGAGACATAAATGAATTTTTGGCAACATGATCACTAACTGTTTCTTTTGAAGCATAAACATGCCTCAATGGAGAGCAAAACACAATAATCACCCACAACGAACCCTCAATCATAAAAAGTGCCCTCCCTGTAGACGACTCTACGATTCAATACTTCATTAAGAGATAGAGGGATGGAGATAGAGGTGACCAAAAAAAGTGCCCTCCCTGTAGGCGACTCTACGATTCAATGCTTCATTAAGAGATATAGGGATGGAGATAGAGGTGACCAAAATTCTAATTCAAACTGAAACCGTGGATAACAGTTCAAAAAATCATAATTGAAATCAGATTTGGCGGTTTGCTTTTAATTCTGAATCGTATAATATTTTTAAAAAACTTAAATATATATATATATAAATAAAATGTAAATATAAACTCTTTTTTAACTTCCATTATTAATTTTAAATACAAATTTTATTTTTTCTACATCTAAATTATATTTCTTTTGCGACTTTTAAGTTTAAATTATATTTTTTAAGAAATAAAATATAAGTAAAATATACTTTTGGGTCACTTTAATTTTTAATTATAAGTGCAAATTATAATTTTTTTCTAAATCTAAATTATATTTTATTTATAACTTTTAAATCTAATTTATATTCTTTTTACAACAAAATTTACAACTTTAAAAAAATATAAATAAATATACTCTTTTCTCACTTCCAATTTTAATTTTATATGCAAGTCATATATATAATTTTTTAAGTCTAAATTATATTTTCTATACAACTTTTAAATTTAAATTATTTTTTTAATAATTAAAAATAGAACCATAATTAGAACCGAATTCAAACTGAAACCGAATTATGAACCGGCAATTCTAGAATCAAACTAAAACTAACACCTCTAAAGTTCAGTTTCGATTTCTCTAAAAAAGGAATTGGAAACTGACGGATTTATAATTGTGGTCGGTCTAGATGAAGAGGGTGGTAAGGTTGATGGATTTTCCATTGGTGTCATTTATGGTCGTCTCCATCTTGACTTAGAAGTTTTCTTGCCATATTGGTATAACCAAGTTACCAACAGCCTTGTTATGTTTGTGGCTTAATTTCCGTTTTAGTATGTGAGAGTTCATTATATGCCTATTTGGGGAATAAACCTAAGTGTTAGTTTAATTGATTTACTCAAAAA
The DNA here is from genome assembly GCA_020080225.1 of Gynochthodes officinalis. Taxonomy (NCBI): domain Eukaryota; kingdom Viridiplantae; phylum Streptophyta; class Magnoliopsida; order Gentianales; family Rubiaceae; genus Gynochthodes; species Gynochthodes officinalis. Next base: position 10,366,658 of record CM034625.1, on the reverse strand, counting down.
ATAACATTAATGAAAAAAGTATTTCTAATTTTTTTATGTGAGAGTTCGTTATAAATATATTTAGGGAACAAATCCAAGTGTTATTTTAATTAATTTACTCAGAAAATAATATTAATAAAGACAAACCAAAAAATAGGAAGACCAAATCGAATTTCACTAATCTTTATATTAGAAGAAATTCACGGTTTAATTTGTTCCTCAATGGATTTATTGCACTTAAGTCAGTTTTTAAAACTTTTATTCATCTAAAGAGTAATGATACAAATAATAAAAAATTACAGTGACATTTTTTAAATGATTAACTTAGCATTTATATGGGAAGAGTCATTAAATAATAATCAGTTTGATAAATGATCACCTTAATTATCATAAAATTTTTCACAGTAAATATAATTATTTTTATGAGAAATTCGTTAAGCAATTGGCCAAGTGCGAGTATTCTCTATTTATCGTGAATGGACTAGTTTTTCAGGAGGGAAATATATGATAAATGCAATGATTTCAGGAAAAAATACAAAAGAAAATATTGATCAGTAAAATCTTGACATTTTTCATGTGAAAACTCACTAAATCACACAATGATACAAACTACCTTAGTAAGGTTGTCTATAAATCAAAGTTGGACTTGAGTTTAATCAAACGGATGATTTGGAAAAATATTTTTTCCAATTGTATTGGGAGATAAATGGAATTTTTTGATATGATACATATTAACCCCAAAAGAAGAAAATAGGTACAAAGCTGATTAATGGCAAAGTATGAATTACTCACAATTTATTGTGAATTTTGATATAAGAACAATGAATTTTGGTTGTTAATGGAAAGTTTTTTTCAAAAATAAAAAATAAGAACAAAAACTTTTGAATCTTCAACACCATATATGCTAGTTGAAGAGTAACTTTCGAAGACCAAGTGTGCAAGTCCATTTCATTTTGCTGTCATAGAGAGTTTAGTCAAGTCGTCTTCATGTCATGAGAGTCTAATCATGTCAAGTCAAGTCGTCTTCGTATTGACTACCAGGACTTCCTCCGCAGAATGTCGTTAATGATCGATCTCCACACAATTTGGATAAGGAAATTCATTAATGATCGATCTCTAGTCTAATCTAAATCTCTTTCGTCGTTTGGACATTTTGTCGTCCCCCTCAAAAGTTTGTGGTCCTTTGACTTTTCCATACCAATTTTTAATCTTTCCATGCAGCTGTGGGTTCTGACTGAGTGTGGATTGTCAGTGTTCGTGAAATTCACTTTTACTGTGGTCCTTCAATCATTGGTCCTACTTCAATCATCCAACTTTTTTCTCATGTGGAGTACATAATTGTGCACAATTATTGAAGTAGGACCAGCAAATAATTGTGCAATTTGATTTGAAAGAGAAATGAATTTTCATCAACATGATCACTAACTGTTTCTTTTGAAGCACAAATATACTCCAATGGAGAGCAAAACACTATAACCATCTAGAATAATATTTCAAAATCAATGATCCGACCTTGCCTGACCCAAACCACATTTGAGTGGACCGTAATTCGATTCTATCTTAATATTTTGGATCGAATCAGATCGGTTTTTTATCCTATTTGCTTTGTTTTTTTTTTTTTTGCTATTACTTTCTTTTTCATATATAATGTTAGGTGATTTAATTTAGGTTTAAAATTAATAGTTTCATATTAAAAAATTATCTATTTGTTATATAAAGATAATAAATAAATTTCATCTAAATATTTTAATTTGTCTATTTTTCATGTAAATTAATTTGTGTATTTTGATATAAATATTTTAATTTATTTTATCACAAATTGACTAATTTTAATTAAATAATTATTTAAATTATCAAATAATACTAATTTATATTTTATAACTAATATTAGCTATTTTTTAAAGAAAAAAATTATAATTTTTTTTCATTGATTTGATCTGATCCATTTTTTATCCAATTCAATTCTAAATTTCAGATCAGATCAGCGGATTAATCCAATCCTCAAATCAAAATAAATACCCTATATTTTGATTCAATAGAGAAATCGATTTTTGGTGACATGATCACTTACGGTTTCTTTTTAAGCATAAACATGCCTCAATGAAGAGCACAACACGACAACCATCCACAACGATCAAACACTCAATCAAAGACTGACTGACGACAACATTTGAAATTTTATCAATCATAAAGAATGAAGAAAGATGCAGTTGATGGCACGTATGCTTAATTTCAAAAACTGTTCAATCGAGCAATATTTCCTTCCCTGTGATCTATTCCTCTGTGTTTTATTTGATGTTTGTTCCTGGTAATTTATGGCATGATTACGTACAGATTTTGCATTCATAATGGATTAAAACTAAACAGTACTCAATATATCTTAGCATGTGTTGAATAAAAAAAATAAAAACAGTAAAAAACTATCTATTTCTATAGTTTCAGAACTTGTTATTCACTTGGCTTGAAATTGAAAAGGAACTGTGAGGAACACTCGATCATAAAAGTCCCTTCTAGATGATGGTATAACTTCATATTAGATTATTTTGCCTAACAGTTTATTGACTGGAAAATATAGTTAACAAAATTTGACACGTAGCTTTATTGTTGTATGAAAACAACCAAAATTATTGACAAGTGGAAACGGTCAAACAACAGCGTTTTATGTGCTGCGAGCCTCCGTTTATTAGCAAAGAAAAAAATATTGCCTGTTCGATTTGCTCACAAATTATATGCATTTCATAAACAATTAAATTATTGGTATGAGTAATCTTTTGAATTAATAAGTGTGATTGTCCATTTGAGTTATTTTCAACGACCAATAGTGCAAGTGCATTTAATTTTGCTGTCATGTGAGTCTAGTCTTCTCTCGACCATGCATGACTTAAGTTTTCTTGCTACGGTTGTCAAAACAGGCGGCCATGTTAAGTTTCTCCCTTTCCACAAATATTGGGATATTGATATTCTTTGGGTATGCTTGCTTCACAATATTATTCCTTCGTCATCTTTATATTTCAGCCTCCTTAATCACAGTTTATATATAAATATTATCGATGAAGTATTGCCATTCTTGTGACTACGATTATATACAATCAATTATACATATAATTATGCAAAAATTAATGGTATAGAATAATTGAAGCACCTTGACTTTAATTATAACAATTGTTCAAGGTTCCTTGATTTTCAAAAGTAAATTTGTGTCAACAATACTTCTAAATGGCACGAATTTAAACAGTTTTTAGAATTATAATGTGCAAGGAGATTTTCTCATTAATTAATAATTATTCAATCACTGGTGACCCTCTGTATATCCTCTCCTTGATTTATGTTTATGAAACAAAAATTTCCAATTATAATGTACCTATTAATGGTGTAACACACTTGATGTATATGTCAATTTATTTAAATTATAAATACACTGACGTTATTTTGAAGTATTTTACATTTTTTTTATATTCTATTTACTTAAATGGCACGTAACTAGATGTCAGATAATGAATTCAAATATTTTTTAATTTACTCAGAGAAGTAATAATTAAGATGAAGGCTAAAAAAATATTTAATGAACACAACTATTTACGATCTTCCATTAAATGTGATTTAAAAGAAATCAAACTTCATTAATATTTAATTTGTGAAAAAAATTATAAATAGGTAATATTTAGAGTTTTAGTAATTTTAATACTATGTTTATTATATATTTTGTGTGTTAAATGGCACTAAATATATATACTTTGGCACAACTTCAAAGAGTGATCGTCCATTAGGCATTAGACGACTAGTTGTCTTCATCTTGACTTGGTAGTTTTCTTGCCATATTGTCCTAACCGACAGCCTTGTTACATTTGTGGCTTAATTTCCATTTTAATATGTGAGAGTTTGTTATATACGTATTTAGGGAATAAACCCAAGTGTATTTTAATTGATTTACTCAGAAAAATAACATTAAAAAAGACACATTTCCAATTGTATTATGTGAGAGTTTTTATAAATATATTTAGGGAACAAACCCAAGTATCATTTTAATTAATTTACTCAGGAAAATAATATTAATAAAAACAAACCAAAAACTAGGAAGACCAAATCAAATTTCACTAATATTTATATTGGAAGAAATTCATAGTTTAATTTGTTCCTCAATGGATTTATTGCACTTAAGTCATTTTTTAAAACTTTTATTCATCGAAAGTGTAATAATACAAACAATGAAAAATTACAGTGATATTTTTTTAAATGATTCACTTAACATTTATATGGAAAGAGCCACTAAATAATAATCAATTTGATAAATGGTCATGTTAATTATCATGAAAATTTTCACAATAAATATAATTACTTTGATGAAAAATTCATTAAGCAATAGGCCAAGTGCGAGTCTTCTCTATGTATTGTGAATGGACTAGTTTTTCGGGTGGGAAATATATGATAAATGCAATGATTTTTGGACAAAACACAAACGAAAATAAAATTTTCACATTATCTCATTCTTTTTTGTGTTCAAACTCACCAAATCACACAATAATAAAAACTGCCTTAGTAATGTCGTCTATAATTATAAATCAAAGTTGGGATTGAGTTTAATCAAACGGAAGATTTGGGAAAATATTTGTTTCAATTGTATTGGGAGACAATTGGAATTTTTTGATATGATACATATTAACCCCAAAAGACAAAAATAGAAACAAGGCCAATTAATAGCAGAGTACAAATTACTTGTATTTTATTGTGGATTTTGATATAAGAAAAATAAATTTTGGTTGTCGATGGAAAGTTAAAAAAAAAATCAAGAACAAAAACTTTTGAATATTCAACACTATAAATGGTAGTTGAAGAGTAATTTTCAAAGACCAAGTTTTGCAAGTACCTTTCACTTTGCGGTGATGGGAGTTCAGTCAAGTCCTTTTCTTGCCGGGAGTGTCAGTCAAGTCCTTTTCCACACAATTAGGATAAGGAAATTCATTAATGATAGATCACCATTATATATGTTTGGGCTGCCTGGTTTACACCATAACATTATTATTCCTTCAACACTTTCATCGATTTGTTTTTCTTCATATATATTCATAGAGAGAAAAATATATATTGATCATGAAGTACTGCCATTTTATACTTGTGTTGTGGGCTCTAATTAATGTGTCTATTATACAGATTTATTCAAGTTGCTTTCCAGAAGAAATGCGGGCTCTCTTGGACTTCAAAGCTTCCATGAATGAGACGCGCTATCCCGATCTTATCCTTCCCTCATGGATTGATGATCATCATGATCATGAAGAACAAGGATATGATAATGATGGTCCACTCACTACTGACTGCTGCAACTGGGAAGGGGTCAAGTGCAGTGACGCCACGGGAAGAATTGTTGAACTCCATCTCAGTGATCTTGCAAAAAATATTTCTGATAATAATTATGATCGGAATTGGTTTCTAAACTTAAGCATTTTACTCCCTCTTGAGAACCTGCAAGCTCTTGACTTGAGTGATAATTACTTTCATAACTCTCTATCCTTCAAAGGTAAATTTGGGTAAATATTATTACTATATGCCACAAATTTGAATCATGATTTGATCCTTTTTAGGATTTACGTTTGTTTATAAATTAATTAGAATATGTATCACTGGATAAACGACTCCACAATAAACTTGTGAAGTAGCATGTTAGTATCACCGTATCAATATCTTTTAACTGTACTACGAACATTTAATAATTATGCATTATTTTTTGAGTTCCAAAAAAACGTACATTAGGAGATAAATATAATTTTTTATTATGTATGATATACAATAATATTTTTTATTTGTATTTTTTACTTTTTTAATTAAGTGAAAACATTTCATTTTGAGAGTGATATTCAATTATTTTGTATCACCGTGACTAGTAATTGGTTGGTTAATTTTGTCAGTTATTTGGATGAGTTCCTTGCAACGTAGAATTCTGACTTCCTTTTCCTGTCTCTCTTTTCTTTTGAACAACATTGTAGTATCAACATTAAACTCATGATAATAGTTTTGGAGATTCTTTGCTGCAGATCTGAAGCTACCACATTTAGAGGTACTCAATCTTGGAAATTCAGGCATACACAAGCTACGCAATCTTCAATTTAACAGCATGCAAGATCTGTCATCAATTGAAGTCATGACTTCCCTCAAAGCCTTATCTCTTAGAGATAATCGAATTAATGATTCATCCATCCTTGAAGGTAATCTAACATTGATCAAATTTACAACACTCACCTACATTCGCTTCTTTGCACTAAATTCCAGTTTACTTTCCACTGTTTTAGCAAAAAAATATAATAAAAATGTGCAGCTGAATTGACATTTTACTATCAAATAGGGTACTGTTTATATAAAATAGCATAGCATAGCTAGGTTTGCTCAACTAAATAAAATGTTATATATGCAGAAATCAAGACAATAATTATCTAGTGGATATGATAATTGCAGCTATATCACTTAGATCGCACAAATTTCATACAAGTATAATTCGCAAGAAATTAAAGTTTTCCTCAGCTGGATTGTTTTATTTTTGGACAGGAATTTGCAGCTTGAAGAATCTCCTCGAACTTGATTTGAGTTGGAATAATTTTAGTGGTAATATTCCACTGTGTCTCAGCAACTTGACATCTCTCCGGGCTCTTGATATCACTCGCAATAATTTTAGCGGCAACATACCCTCACTTGTCATCACTAGCCTCGTACATCTCGAATACCTATCTCTTTCTAACAACCATTTTGAAGGTTCATTTTCCTTGACTTCTTTTGCCAACCACTCAAAGCTTCAGCAATTCTACCTTGAACCTCTAGGCGGTAAATTATACGTTAAAACTGAAGGTCTAGATTTCTTACCTTCATTCCAGCTTACAGATCTCCAGTTGGCTGGATGCAATTTGAACAATGAGACTGGGAAGGTTCTTAGGTTTTTGTTGAATCAGAAAAAACTAACATTTCTTGATCTTTCCTCCAATAATTTAGTTGGGAAGTTTCCAAATTGGCTGTTGGAAAATAACACGCGCTTAGAACTTCTTATCTTGAGGAATAACTCATTTACAGGCCCATTTCTTTCGGATGCTACACCCAAACAACCACATCTCTGGTTGTTAGACATCTCAAACAATGACGTTGGCGGTCAAGTTCCTCAAGATATCGGTCTATTCTTCCCAAGTTTGAAATGGTTGAATTTGTCAGGAAATTCTTTTGAAGGTAGCATACCCGAATCCCTTGGCAACTTGACTTCGGCATTCATTTTTGATCTGTCACACAACAATTTTTTTGGAGAAGTTCCGGATGGAATTGGAATTGGGTGTATCCGTCTTTGGGCTTTGTTATTATCCAATAATAGTTTGCGAGGCTATTTCCCCTCAAGTTCAACAAACTTAACTAATCTAAAACGCCTTCACATGGATAACAATCATTTCTCCGGAAGCATTTCACATGGGTTATCTCGTAGTCTAAGTCTATACTCCTTAGATATATCTAACAATGAGTTTCAAGGGGAAATTCCGAGATGGATTGGGAACTTTTCATCATTGGAATATCTTGACTTGTCAGGGAACCAACTAGAAGGCACCACACCTGATGATATTTGCAGGCTTTCCCGTCTTGAATTTTTAGACCTCTCTGGAAATTGCTTAAATGGATCCATACCATCATGCTCTGGTTTTCCATCATTGATATTCATCCACCTGCAAAGGAATCAAATCACAGGATCAATACCGAATGCACTATTGGAAAATTCTACATCTTTGAGGGCTCTGGATTTAAGGTATAATCGCATTTCTGGTGGCTTTCCACGTGATATTAGAACACCTACACAACTTAGGGTTCTCCTGTTGGGAGGAAATAATTTGCATGACGAGATTCCTGCGTCCATATGTCAATTGAAGGAACTGAGCATTATGGATCTTTCTTGGAATAATTTTTCTGGTCCAATTCCTTCATGCATAAGTTACATCTCTTTTGGAGCAAATTTTAATAATGACAGTTGGACTTTTGGAGCATATAGTTTTGTGTTAACCAATCCTTGGTACCCAACAGCTTTGGGCATTGTTCAGGATATCTTGCACCCCTCTGTTTCTGAAACGTATGAAATAGTCCAGTTCACGACGAAAGATATAGCCTACCCTTATACAGGTGACATTCTAAATTATATGTCTGGAATTGATTTGTCCCACAACCAATTAACAGGAAAAATACCACCAGAATTGGGTGATCTAAGTCATATTCGGGCACTGAACTTATCCCACAATTACTTGGAAGGATCTATTCCATCAAAATTCTCCATGTTGAATCTTATAGAAAGTTTGGACCTTTCATACAATAATCTCAGTGGTCAAATGCCTTTTGAACTCACAAATTTGAGCTTTTTGTCCAAGTTCAATGTATCATATAATAATTTGTTAGGTAGAGTACCTGATAAAAGGCAGTTTGCAAATTTTGATGAAAGTAATTATAAAGAAAACCCAAATCTTTGTGGACCATTGCTCCAAAGACAGTGTGAAAGCAATACAAGTACAGTTGATCCGGCGCATGGTGTTGGTGGTGAAGATAATGATGGTGCAGATTATATGGTAGAATTCTTTTTGAGCTTTTCAGTGTCATTTGTGGTTGCCTTATTGACCTTAGCTCTCACTCTCTATCTCAACCCTCAGTATCGCAGAGCATGGTCTCATTTTATAGACACATGGATTCTATCAAGATTCTATCGGCTGTACAAGTCTCGTTCCAGGTGATTATAGCAATTGGTTAGAGTTAATATCAGAAAAAGTTTGTGTTTGGTACCCTGTGTCTCCATTGATGAAAATTTTGTGTTTTTCCTTTTGATGGTACTCTTTATGTCTCTGTTGATGAATAATCAGGCTGTATGCCGAACAAGCATACTTTACACGTGTGCTCTTTTTTACAATTGTGGTTATTGCTACAATATGAATAGCTTTATTATGGAATAGTTTTAATAAATGTAATACAAGAATTTCCATGACTAGATCATGAGGATTTTTTTTTTGGTTATTTGTATTAAGAATAGAAATTCAATGCTCAGTTATCTAATAAACAACGCATTAAACAATATCTTGTGCTGCATATGAAGCAAGTATGCAAGGATATTCTTTAGCCAAAAGATTTTCAATGGGAAAATTTCCTTCTTAATTTCCCTATTTTTTCCCTCAGCATATGATAGTGTCAACAAATGATAATAGATGATTAAGTCCAAAGTACTAAGATAAATTTTGAGCAAAATTTCCAGAGCAGGCTTTTATTAATAAGGAAAATCAATCAACAAGTATGAATAAAAACAAGACTGTCAAAGAACTAAAGTAAGTAAACAACACAAGGGATAAACAGAGATAAATCAGCTAAATCAAAAGTTCGCACAACAGCTTTGCACCAACATTCCACCTTCTTCTTTCTCAATTCTTCATCTAAAAATAGATGGAAAGTGGTAGCTTTTTTCATCTTCTCCCTAGAAGAAAATATGTCATCTTTTGTCCAAACATCGACAGCTAATCCAGCAGCATAGGTTGCTCCAAGAGCAATGGTCTCTATGTCAGCTGGTCTTACTACTGGGTTACCCAGAAAGTCAGCCTGAAAATAATAGTAACAGAATCTCAGATTATGTGGTTTGCTTAGCAACATGATCCCTAATTATTTCTTCAAGCATAAACATGCAAGAATATAGAGCAAAGACATAGTAATGTCCACAAGGAACCATCATTCTTTTGTAAAATCATCAACCGTTGAACTAGTAGAAATTTGGTGTACAGATCTAGGACTATTGGAAAACCAAAAAGAAAACTACAGAAAGGTTTTTCTGAAATACCCACTAAAATACTGGAAGAGTCATGGTCAAAATAGGAAAAAATTGCATATTAGTCTTAAAAATACATCCAGGCCACGTATGCATTGAGCAAATTAAGAACCAAACTATCCAATTTGCATACATGTAAGGAACACAGTTGAATTTGCATTTCTCAGAAGATTGTTTACTGTAGCACCTCCGTCAACTCTTAATAAAAATTCACTACCCTCATTTTTTGCTCTCCCCCTTCTCACCAGCACCTTTGTGCATTGAATCTAATACATCTTTCATTTGAAAACACATGCTTTCAAGAATAGCCTAAAAAATATAAGACTTTGGATTGCATGGGGAAAATGAAGTTTGACAAGAGGGAAAAAGCAGCCCTTTCAGTGCATTGGTTTGGCTTTTGTTTGTTTGTTTGTTTGTTTGCCGTTTGCATGTTGGATGTTGTTTGGTTTCAGACTTTGTTCAATTTTGGTTTCAGTGCAAACAAAGTCTTTTCCCTCTTGTTAAATTTGGTTGTCACATTTAATTGTTGGTGTCCATATTCGACATGTATTTTTGGAATGAATGACAGACAGCTTCATGTGAAAACATGGAATTTTAAATTTACACCGCATAGTGGTTGGCCAGGTCCTCAGCAAACCAAAACAAATGCACAAAAGAAACAACACAACCCATTTTGCCAAACAATCCAATACCGAAAATGCAATCTATCAACCTAGAAGACTATAACAACCATTCAGGATCGGAAAGAAATAACAGCTTCAGCCCTAACGATGAACATTCTTTAGCTTTACACAACCCAGGTTCTAAGAATATTTTAAACTTGCATAACTGGAGATTGAATGAAGCATATCAGCAAGAGCTCCAACTACATGCTTTGAGATGGAGTCTACATGAACATTCTGGAATCCAACCAAAGTCTACAAAAAGGAAAAGAGACTTCACTAATGAGCTGCAAGTTTTTAGCTTTCAAAAGCGAAGAGTAAATGAAGCAGACATTCAGGAGGATCTTCAACAAATCATCATTCGCTATGAATTAGAAGGACCACATGACAGTCTTGGTATAATCGTGGAGGTTGTCACTATGGCAAAAATGTTCACAGATATTCTCAATCTCATCATGGAGGAAAGCATTAAGAAAGATATGGTTTTGCAGGTGGTTGAACCAAATCAACCACCTCAGCAACAGTGAGGCTTTTAAGTTGGAGCTGCAGGGGTATGGGTCAACCCCTGACAGTTAGAATGTTAAACAAAATGATCCATTCCCAAAATCCAAATGTTCTCTTCTTAATGGAAACTAAAAGCCGACAAGACAAGATGAAGAAATGGTTGTTTGCTTCAAAATTTGTTCACTGGGAGCTCGTGGACCCAGAAGGAACGAGGGGAGGACTCTGTGTTGCCTGGACAAATGACATTGATTTTGAACTGATATGCAAAACAAAGAATTTCTTTTTATTAAAAGTAAATGAGGTCACGGGGAAAGTTTGGTTATTACTACTCCTTTATGGTCAACCATAACAGGACAAAAGAAAGGAGGTATGGGATGAAGTCTTGACTAAATTCAGTGGTTTAACCGTGCCAGCTGCCATTTTAGGAGATTTTAACCAAGTCTGGACTCATGCAGACAAGAAAGAGGGAAACCCAATTCAGAAAAATATGGCCAAACATATGAAATCAGTCTTGGAGGTGTTAGGGCTTTCAGAAGTAAAAAACTTTGGACTTTGGTTTACTTGGTCCAACTGCAGAAAAGGAGATGATAGAATTTATGAAAGACTAGATAGGGTTTTGGCCAATATGAAGTGGTTCAACACGTTTCCTAAGGCCCTGGTTTGGAATCTTCCAATCTACAAATCAGATCATGGCCCTATGATAATGAACTCCAACCAACGACAGACAAGGCACCATATAAGATTTCCAAGGCCCTTTGAAATGTTTTGGATTCACCAAAAAGAATCATATGACATTGTCCACAAAATTTGGCAACCAATTCAGCGAGATCAATGCAGCTCCAAGATGGAAGAAGTGTGGACTAAAATCAGCAATACCAGTGACCAGTTAAGCAAATGGAGTACAGAGAAGTTCAGTTGCTTGGATAAAAAGATAAACCATCTGCACAAAGAGCTAGAATCCATCCAGATGACTGTGGACACCAAAGATCATCCAGCAATTGAGGAAGAGAAAAGGAATGAGCTAGATAACCTATTGGAAGCCTAACATGCATATTGGCAGCAGTGTGCAAAAATCAAATGGTTACACCAAGGAGAAGCCAACACAAGATTTTTCCATACCTAGGCATGCAAAAAGAAAGGCAAGAACTACATAACCCAACTCAGAACACCAACTGGAGAATGGACATGTAATCAGCAAGAAATGCTGGACATTGTCATCAGTCATCTCGAAAGCATAAGGAGAGATGATTCAGTTTTCCCAAAGGACAACAATCTGGCTGATGTGAACCATGAGCAAGTGTATCAAATGATAGATGAGCAATTAACACATGACCAAAATGAGTGGCTAAGCAGGGATTTCACGGGGATTGAAGTTCAGGAATTCCAAATGGATAAATGGAAATCTCCAGGACCTGATGGCCTACCAGCGAGGTTCTACTAAGAATTTTGGGGGATAGTAGGACACGAAGTAATTGATGCTGTTCTAGAATTTTTCAAGACAAAGGAACTGAAGCCAGCATGGAACGAAACGATGATCATCCTTATCCCTAAATGTCACAATCCTACACAGCCCCAAGATTTTAGACCCATAAGCTTTTGTAATGTAATATATAAAGTTATAGCAAAGGTTTTGGCACAAATAGGTTAAAAAAGGTGATCAATGATTTGATTTCACATAACCAAAATGCTTTTGTACCTGGTAGAACCATCAATAAAAATGTTCTTATAGCCCATGAAATTTTGGAGCACATAAGAAAACAATGTAAGGGGAACAAACATCTAGCTGCCATCACTTTGGATATGGGCAAGGTTTTTGATAGGTTGTCTTGGACCTTTTTAGAAAATTTGCTCAGAAAATTTGGTTTCCCACATGACGGGATTGTCGAAACCCGCAAAATTAATCACTAATACTTAAGTGATTATAAAATTAATTTGCAGCAAAAGTGGACCAGGTCGAATCCCAAAAGAACCGAAATATAATTTCAAATTTTGAACAATAAGATAAAAATAAATAGAACAATGGGGATTTTTGAATGCTTAACTAAATTATGAAAAATTCTAAAAATTATCAAAATTAAATATTAAAGCAGTAAGAATAGAAAATAATGAAAATTACCAAGTTTACCGAGTTTCCAATCCAAGGGTTGATATTATTCAATTACATCACTGATCATAGGTCACAAAAAAAAAATCTTGCAAATTCAAATATTTAACTTGAAATTTATTAGGATAGCTGTAATAAATTTCTATTTTTCTAATATAATTGACCGAGTCCAGCACCCTAAATCAAAACTTACCATTAATTGACTAGGCACGATAGCGTTCCATATCAATTTAATAATAGCATTAAGATCTATAAAAACAGTCAAATCAAGATTAAAATACCGAGATAGCTGCAGTAAATTAATCTTGTCCCATTAATTCCCTTAGGCTAAGCATGCATATTTCAAGTCATAAACATAATTAACCTAGTTTCTACTTGGTCCACTTATTCATAACAATTACGGATCACTGAACTTATGGATAGCAATAAAATAAATAATAAAAAATTAATTTGTCAGATTAATTAATTATCAATTATTCATAAGAATTAAATCAAGAATTAACAAGTACTTGAATAAAAAGCAAGAATATAAAATTAAGAACAAAAACTCATAGTGATTGCAATTGAAATCAACCTTTCCCTTGAATTAGAAAAGAGAATTTAGCCACTCACGGTGGCATACATGGCTGCTGGAATTGTTTAAGAATTTTGCTAAACTAAACTAAAAGAAAGAAAAGAAAGAAAACAAGATGGAGACTTGCAGACGGCTGCTTAAGCAAAAGGAGATTGTGAAGGACTGATGCCAAAAATTGAGGACGGCCTCTTGTATTTATAGAATCCATATTTCCTTTTCTCTCTCTGACCGAAATCAATTTCCTATTTTGTTTAGTCTGGCGGAAATCAATTCTTTGAATGCTTCTTGTCTTGTTTTCAATTTTGTCTTGGCTTGTGCAACGGATTTGTTCTCTTCTTTGTTTCCTTTTCCCAATTGAACTTTGACTTTTCCAACATTTGGTTCTTTTCTTTGTCCTTTTCCTTTCTTTCCCTGTTTGTTTCCTTTTTCTCAAGGCCGACTGCCTTGCTTCTTCTTTTTCTTCAGTTTTTGTTGTTTTCTGAAACCAATTCCTTGGCTATTACTTGTGTCCAATCGCCACTTGACCTGCCTTTTGCTTTCCAATTCTCTTTTGTTTCCTATTGCCAAAGACTTGTTTCCTTTTTACTTGACATAAACTCCTCTTCTTTGATTCCAATTCATCCAAGCCCACTTCTCATGCCAAAGAATAGGAAATTTTCAGGATTTTCCTTTTTCTTCTTCAATTTTTGCCTTTTATCAACTTTTCTTCTAATTCACCATTTTTCATACAGCAAAAAGTTTATAAAAACCACATAATTCCTCTTAAAATTCAAATTAATATTAAGGAAATATTAACAAGAAAAATGAACATTTTAAGCCCTATCACCACAGCATTGGATAGAGCTCATCATGCAATATGTGTCCACAGTATCCGTCAATATCAAACTCAATAGGGAACTCTCTAGAACCATTGTGCCTAAAAATGGTCTTAGGCAAGGGTGTCCGCTATCTTCATTCCTCTTTATCCTATGCCAGCATGCTTTATCCAAATTGTTGTTGAAGGTAGAGATGGAGAAAGGAACAGGAATCTAAGTGAGAAGGTTAGTGCCAAGAATGTCCCACTTGATGTTTGCAAATGATTGCCTAATATTCTTTGAAGTTAGTATGAAAGTAGTCACGTGGTTGGCCAAAATCCTCAATGTTTTTGCATCTCAATCGGGTCAAAGAATAAATTTTAGCAAATCATCCTTGCTAGTCAATCCAAATACAAGTATGGAATGGCGGAATCTCCTAACAGTCATGTTCCATAAGCAGGTGAGAGACAAAGGTAAGTATCTTGGTCATAACCTTAATTTTTCCAATTCAAAAACAAGGATTTTTGGAGACTTGTTGAGGAAGATTAAATGCAAACTGCAAAAATGGAAAAATGAATGTCTTTCGGTCCAAGGCAGGATCACACCAGCCAAGCATGTACTGTCAGCAATACCTTTGTATGTACTTGGGGCGTTTCGACTGCCAATTTCCATAGCAAAACAAATTGATAGTTTCTTGGTAAGGTTTATATGGAAAGGAGACCAAGAAGGCAGAGGAATCCATTGGAAATCATGGAAATCAATTTGCAAGTCCAAATTTCATGGAGGCCTGAGCATAAGATCAACACTTTTGATGAATCAGGCTTTACTAGCAAAAGTAGCATGGAAAATATATTCAGAAAAAGACTCTTTCTTCTCAAGGTTTTTCACAGCCAAATAATGTGGCAAACACAATTTCATGCAACTCCACAAAGGCCACAATTGGTCATGGGGTTGGAGGAGTATCATCTGAGGAAAGGAACTTTTTTGTCAAGGCTTGAAATGGAGAGTGGGCAATGGAGTACAAATTGACATCAAAGCCGATTGGATTCCCAACATGGCTAATCCACTGCGCTCCAGTACTTTATTTCAACAAGGAAGACTCTCTCTCAAGGTTGCTGATTTGATAGATAAAAATAGGAATTGGAGAATACCTCTCATAAGAACTATCTTCCCGTAAGAAGTAGTCCCTAAGATCCTTGCCATTCATTTGCCCAAATTCTCAACTGAATTCGAAGACCGGCTTTACTGGAAAGAGGAAAAGAATGGACATTATAAAGTTAAATCGGGTTACTATCTAGCAGTAAATTTGGAGGACAAAAAACAACCATCAACCTCTACATCTGGAGATGCAAATTTGTCCATAATACAGGATGAAAGAAAATTCTGGAAATTGCTATGGTCATTGCAACTACCAGTAAAGATCATCTTCTTCCTATGGAAGGCAATTCATGAAGTTTGTCCAACAGCCGATCAGCTGTGGAAACGTGGTATTCTTATGCCACCAAAATGTTGCTTGTGTGCTACCAAAACTGAGACCATCTCCCACATTTTATTGAACTGTTCACTTGCCAAACGAACTTAGAGAATCTCCTCTCTAGGCTTCAACTTTGATGTGGGTATTCCAACAACTTTTGGAAAATGGTTCAGCACTTGGATACTAATTGCACCCACAAAGGATGATATTATTCTTTTAGTTTCCATTATTTGGAATCTATGGAAAGCCAGATGCTCTGCTGTATGGGACAACATGCTGAAATTACTTGTAAATATCTTGTTATCTTCTGTAGCTACTTTCCAGGAAATACAAGCAAGCTATAAGTACGGGGACAAATCTATCATAGAAAAAGAAAGACTACAGGTAGTTGAGTTGAATGCAACAGGATCTGGCAAACTGAACATAGAGGATACAATTTTAGGCAACTTGCGGATCAGATGGTACTGGGATCACGATGATAATGAACATGGTAGTAAGGATTCACTAACAATCCTTACTGATGGGGCCTTCAAGGAAAGAAATAATGTAGCACCTGCATCGGCAATTCCTTAGGTCTCACTCGACGTGGATAATCGCATATTATCCTCCTCCTCTAAGACAATTTATGTTGCCTCTTCACTACAAGCTGAGCTCATGGCAATTTTAGAGGCGACAAGGGAAACAGTCACGAAAGGTTGGACTAGGGTCACCTTAAGAACTGACTCACTGCTAGCTCTCCAGATTTATGTTGCCTCTTCCACTTAGATAGTTGTTTTATGATCAAAGTCCCTAGATTAGAAGTTCTCAAAGCGCATAATCTTGTGGAAAATGTATTAACCACATCACTTTGATGTAACTTGCCTATTAAGTAATGAATTACTTCCTTCAAAAAAAAAATAGATGTTAAAATTTTATAATACTACTTTCTTCCCATAAAAAAAGGTCTATTTTTAGTATAAAAATTGTGTGTTATCTTTAATAATAATGATCATATATAACTCAAATTAAAAAATAAAAATAAAAAATAAAATTATATATTTAATTGTGTACTAAATGTATTATATCTTGTAATTTTAAAAAGTTATACAAAATAAAAAATAAATTTTTTTTTAGAGAAGAGGGAGTAATATAATTGTAATTCAAATGAGAAAAATATTTAGAAAAATGAAAAAAAAATTCGATTCATTAAGATGTGAATAAAATAAAACTACCACCGTCCTAGTAAAAAAGAATACAGAGTCTTTTCCCTCTTGTCAAAAAATCAGTTGGATGCTGTTTGGTTTCAGACTTTGTTCTCGCTTCATGGACCTTGCTTGCTTTGTTTCCTTCTCCGCTTTAATGAAAATTGGATGAATCACATTTATCCAAACATTTCCTCCATTTATATGTTTATGAAGAAAAAAAGAATGTTTTGCCATTACGACTTATTTATTATCTTTCTAGTTAGTCTTTTATAACAAAGGATTACATTAATCCAACCATTCTTCCCAAGCGGAAACTGTTTTTCTAAATTGGTGGTGTTTAAAATTTTAATACTTTTAATATTTTGATTATTCTATACATTGCGTTATATTTCCAATTTTTCAAAAAAATATATACTTTTAAAATATTTTCCCGTCCCAAAAAAAATTATTTTTTTGAAATGAAATTTTTGTAATATTCTTACTAATAATAATTATGTATAATTATAATTAAAAATATAAATATAAATATAAAATTATACATCTAATGATGTATTAAATATGTTGTACATAATAATTTAAAAAGTATACATTCAATTCAAAGTTTTTTTTTTTTTTTTTTGGTGACAAAGGAGTATGATAAATGCAATACTTTCACCCCAAAAAAAAAAAGGTTGGCAAGTTGAACCTTTTTATTTTGACATTTGTTTTTTCATTTTTTTGGGGTACAGTGAACGAAGGAAATGGTCTTTCTATAACTTCGAATGGCCCAATACGGAATAATCTTGAGCTAAGCGGATGAAGAAGAAAGAAAGGAAGTACAGAATGAAAGAAGATTCAAGAAAAGAAGAAAGAGTGAGGAAATAGTTTTGGAAGATTACATCTCAGATGCTGATTTATACACTAAGCAAAGCAGTTAACTGTCCTGAAGTTAGTTAGTTGTAACTAACTCAGAATTCAGCCCTAACTGTCACCCAATTTGCAGAATTAATTCAATATTAATACTACTAATTGAAATGACAGCGTAGCTAATTCCAATTTTACATTTGAACCTTAATTGATTATTACATAAACGATGTCGCCCCAGGAGTTAGAGCAAGCGGTTATATAAAGGGAATCAAAAACATTCTTTGTGCCGTAAGTTATGAATTCAAATCGCCTTGACTACATTGCTAGAAAGATTAAGGGCCAGTTAAGTTCAGTGGAGTCAAAAACAAAAAAAAAACGATGTTGCTATATTTATTTCTGAGATGATCTCGTTTCTTTCCTGTTTCGTGACATTTATTTAGGTGCCGCTTGGTATAAATGGTGGGTTTAGGAATGGAATGGATTTGTGGAATGGAAAGGTTTGGAATAAAATGGAATGATAATAATTATGTTATTTGGTATTATATTGTAATGGAATGGAATAGATTTTATATTAAAATTAAAATTTAATATTAATAATAATAAATTTATAAATAAATTTTATATTAAAATTTTATATTAAAATTATAACAAAAATATTAGTATTTTACATTATATGATATTTAATAAATTATATCTTGTTCAAAAAATTGTCAAAGTGCATGTCATTTTGTAAAGAAAAATATTTTTATAATTTAGTGAAATTTGTTTTTTTTTTTTAAAAAAAAAAGAAGGTAAAATGGGAGTTGCAAACCTTTGGAGAGGTTTGCAACCCCCTTGACATGGGGCACGCGTCATTGTGACAGGCTGGCGCTACCGTCGCCACTCAAATTTTTTCGCTCCAAAACGACATCGTTTTGAGCTTTTTTTGCTCAAAACGACGTCGTTTTGAAGCCAATTTAAAACCCTTCAGCAAAGGTTTATCAAAAGGAGGGGGGGCCTGGGTTTAATGTAAACCCAGCTCCAAAGGTTTACAAAAATCCAAACCCAAGTACCAAACATCCAAAAATTGCCAAAACCAATTCAAACCCATAGTATCAAACACCCCCTTATTCTATCATGGACAAGCTCGTTTTATTCTACTATGGAGCTATTAGGCTCGCCAAGACAAGACTGGGCTTCGGTTTCATCAACACACTATATGCGTTCGTTTCGTGGTCTACAAGCCCAACCATGTAACTGAGAAAAACTTCATGTTTTGCCTTATTAGTGATAATTCGTTGACCAAAGATGGGCTTGGGTTTAATCAAACCTTGAAAATGGGCCTTCACCTACTTTTGTGGAAACCCAATAAAATCCAACGTCTATCATAATAAATTGGGGGAAAAATGATCCAATAGTACCGGGAAATAATTGCATTTTTTTGGTATAAATAATTGCATACTAATCAAAAATGGTAATTTATTGTTATATGAAAACAACCCAAAATTGTTGAGAAGTGGAAACAATCAAACAACAGCGTTTTATGTGCTGCGAGCCTCCGTTTTTAGCAAAGAAAGAAGTCTTGGATTTGCCCACAAATTATATGTATTTCATAAACAACTAGAGGTTAAATTATACCTACTGTTTTTTCGAGTTTTATCATAGTTACCATTGAATTTTTCTGCACTTCTTCAGAGGTATAAATTTTTTAAATTACAAAATACAATACATTTAATATATATTAAATGTATAGTTTTATATATTTTTTTTACTTTTTAATTTAGTTTATACATTTTTATTGTTAATAAGGATGATACAAAAATTTCAAACTAAAAATGAATTTTTTTTTGGGATGATTTTTTTTCAATTAAACTTCTTTTTCTTTTTTGAAAGAGAAAGGCGACGAGTATATATTTGCATATTTACCAAAGGCCTATCAATAGCAGAATGGGAATGACGTGCAATATATTCTTGATTTTGAGTGCCCAATAAATTTTGGCCGTTGATGAAAAGGGCAAAAGAAAACAGCAGAAAACTTTTGAATTAAAATGATTGTCCATTTGAGTAATTTTCCAGGGACCAATGGTGCAAGTGCATTTAATTTTGCTGTCATGAGAGTCTAGTCTTCCGTGAATCATACATGATTAGAGTCTTCTTGCTAACAGTTGTGAAAACAGGCGGCCATGTTAAGTTTCTCTCTTTCCACAAAACTGAGATATTCATTTTGCCATTTCGGATTGTGAACAAATTATACTGAAATATGATTTTTCATCCCAATTATAATGTATTTGTTAATGGTGTGTCACATTTAATATCTACTTTATTTAATTTAAATTGCAAATAAAATAACTTATTTTGAAGTATTTTATATTTGTTGTTTAGTTTTTATTTACATAAATGACACGCAACTAGTAAGTAGTAAGTGAGAGTTTGTTAATGTCAAAAGATGAACTCGATTGTTTTTTAATTTACTCGAAAAGTAATAATCAAAATGACAGTTAAAAAAATTAATTAATGCAACTATTCACGGGCTTTCATTAACTGTGATTTAAACTAAATCAAACTTTACTAATATTTAATCTGTGAAGAGCATTACAAATTTATGATATTTAGATTTTTAATAATTTTAATACTATATTTATTCTATGCTTTGTGTATTATGTGATACTAAATATACTTTGCTATGACACCTTCTTCTTTTTTTTTTCAAAGAATGATCGTCCAATAGGCATTAGAGGACTAGTCTTATGATTGTCTCCTTGACTTGGAAGTCTTCTTACCATATTGGTCTAACCGACGGTCTTGTTACGTTTGTGGCTTAATTTTCATTTTTAATATGTGAGAGTTCATTATATACGTATTTAGGAAATAAACTCAAGTGTTATTTTATTTGATTTACTCAGAAAAATAACATTATTCAAGACATATTTCCAATTTTATTATGTGAGAGCTCGTTATATATTTGTAGGGAATAAATCCATGTGTCATTTTAATTAATTTACTCAAAAAGATAATATTAATAAAGACAAACCAAAAAATAGGAAGACCAAATCAAAATTCACTAATATTTATACTATAAGAAATTCACGGTTTGATTTGTTCCTCAATGGATTTATTGCATTTAAGTCATCCGCATGTCATTAATGTTGGGATAACTCACGTGAAAAATTAACTTGAAAATTAAAAAGAAAAATCTAAAATTATAAAAATTGTACATAAAAATCTCATACATTTCATGTGAAAACTCATTAAATCACACAATAATACAAACTGCTTTGGTAATGTTATCTATAAATCAAAGTTGGGCTTGAGTTTAATCAAAGGGATGATTTGGGAAAATATTTTTTTCAATTTTATTGGGAGACAATTGGGAATTTTTTTATATGATACATATGATACAATTAATAGCAGAGTATGAATTGCTCGCAAGTTTTGTGGATTTTGATATAAGGAGTAATGAATTTTGGTTGTTGATGGAAAGTTTAAAAAAAAAAAAAACTAATAACAAAAGCTTTTGAATATTCAACACCATATATGGTAGTTAAAGAGTAATTTCCAAAGACCATGGGTGCAAGTCCCTTTCATTTTGCCGTGATGGGAGTTCAGTCAAGTGGTCTTCATCTTGACTTAGGGGTGACAATAGATCAGTTTTCGGGTTCGCGTATCGTGTTTTGGAAAAATAACAAGATTGTAAAAAAAAACGTAGAAGACAATAAAAGTTGAACCAATGCGATTGTTTTCGTGTCGAATTTTCGTGTTAAATTCGGGTCACATTTTATCTCACAATTTTGCGTCAAGTTTTCGTATCGTGTCAGAAATTGCCGCCCCTAACTACCAAGTCTTCCTGCTCGGAGTGTCAAACTGGCTTGCACTTTTTTCTAGGTTCACCCTTTTCCACACAGGGATTCCTCAATCATCTCCCATATATATAATCTGTTATGGGCTACCTGTCTTTTTTTTTTTTTTATCCAATTGTATTGGGAGACAATTGGATTTTTTATTTTTTTTTTGATATGATACATATTAACCCCAAACCAAAAAAATGGAAACAAGGCCAATTAATAGTAGAGTATGAATTACTCGCAATTTATTGTGGATTTTGATATAAGAGCAATGAATTTTGTTTGTTGATGGAAAGTACCAAAAAAAAAAACCTAAGAACAAAAACTTTTGAATATTCAACACCATATATGGTAGTTGAAGAGTAATTTTCAAAGAAGTGTGCAAGCCGCTTTCATTTTGCGGTGATGGGGTTCGGTCAAGTCTTCCTGCTTGGCGTGTCATATGGGCTTGCATTTTTTTTTTTTAAGTTCACACTTTCCCTATTATTATATAGCATCATTAAATTTCTCAAAATTTTAAGTTATTCTTTTAAAACTAAAGGTTAAATTACACCAACGGTTTTTCTATTGTGATATGCATTTATTCTTATAGTTATAATTTGTTAATAGTAGTTGGGCATGAGTTTAATAAAGATCCATCATAAATGAATCGTGAAAGAAATAATTTATGTAATTTGTGAATAGGGAAATAATTGACATTTTGGTATAAATGATTACACATAATAACCAAAAGCAGGTGAAGTGTAAAATATGTATTGCTCGCAAATAATTGTGCATTTTAATTCAATAAAGAAATCAAATTCCATGTTTATTATAAATAGGTAATATTTAGAGTTTTAGTAATTTTAATATTATGTTTATTATATATTTTGTGTGTTATATGATACAAAATATATTTACTTTGACACAACTTCAAAGAGTGATCGTCCATTAGGCATTAGACGACTAGTTGTCTCCATCTTGACTTGGAAGTCTTCTTGCCATATTGTCCTAATCGACGGCCTTGTTACGTTTGTGACTTAATTTCCATTTTAATATGTGAGAGTTCGTTATATAAGTATTTAGGGAATAAACTCAAGTTTTATTTTAATTGATTTACTCAGAAAAATAACATTATTAAAGACATATTTCCAATTGTATTATGTGAGAGTTCATTATAAATATATTTAGCAAACAAACTCAAGTGTCATTTTAATTAATGTACTCAGGAAAATAATATTAATAGGGGTAAATTACATTTACCACCCTCGAAATTTGTGTAAATTACTAATTGAACCCCAAAATTTAATAAAACTACTAATATCCCTTAAATCCTGACCCCGTTATTAACAGTAACTAAATAGTAAAAAAAAAAATAATTTGGATAAAAATACATTCATACTTCAGTTATTAATTTGTATAAAAAAAAAATACTTATAACTGACACTTACCCTAAAAATAAAAGTAAAAATTATACATATTCATTTGTATCAAAGACAGAATATGAAGGAAGAAAATAGAAGTAGAATGTTGACTTGTATTAAAAAATTCAAATTAATTGAAAGATAAAAAGCAAATTTATCCACAAAAAAAAGAAAGTATGGTATGTATGAAAAAAAAGAAATATATGTATTTTTATTTTTGTTGGTTTGGTAAATTTGCCTATGAAATGAATTTTCAAAAACCAAGTTTTGACTATGGCAGTTGAAGAGTAATTTTCAAAGACCAAGTTTTGCAAGTTTTCATTTCAAAAACCAAGTTTTGACTATGGCAGTTGAAGAGTAATTTTCAAAGACCAAGTTTTGCAAGTTTTCATTTCAAAAACCAAGTTTTGACTATGGCAGTTGAAGAGTAATTTTCAAAGATCAAGTTTTGCAAGTACCTTTCATTTTGCGGTGATGGCCTTGATGGGAGTTCAATCAAGTCCTCTTCCTGTTCGGAGGGTCATACGGGCTTGCATTTTTTTTATAAGTTCACCCTTTTCCACACAATTATGATAAGGAAATTCATTAATGATAGATCACCATTACATTTGTTTGGGCTGCCTGGTTTACACCATAACATTATTATTCCTTCAACACTTTCATTATTATTACCCTAAACCCTATCACATTTGTTTTTCTTCATATATATTCATAGAGAGAAAAATATATATTGATCATGAAGTACTATCATTTTATACTTGTGTTGTGGGCTCTAATTAATGTGTCTATTATACAGATTTATTCAAGTTGCTTTCCAGAAGAAATGCGGGCTCTCTTGGACTTCAAAGCTTCCATGAATGAGACGCATCATCCCGGTCTTATCCTTCCCTCATGGACTGATGACCATCATGATCATAAAGAACAAAGATATGATAATGATGATCCAATCGCTACTGACTGCTGCAACTGGGAAGGGGTCAACTGCAGTGGTGCCACTGGAAGAATTGTTGAACTCCATCTGAGTGATCTTGCAGAAAATATTCATAAGAATTATGGTTATAATAGCAATGATCGGCACTGGTTTCTAAACTTAAGCATTTTACTCCCTCTTGAGAACCTGCAAGCTCTGGACTTGAGTGATAATTATTTTGGAAGCTCCGGACTTGGTGTGGTACCCCTCTTTAATTTAATATATTCTTCTGTTCTCTGTAGTTTATTCTCAACGCTCAAAAGTTTAACTGCACTAATTATTTTTTTGAAATAATTCATGTAAGCTAGCACCTTGGGACTTGTCGAAAAATTTTACATTTATTATGAATCTTTATCAATGATTGTTGGGAAGAAAAGTTATTGTCTAACTGAATCTTTTGTTTACAATTTGTGTTTTTAGCACCTTGTGAACCATTAGCTGGTTTTAAAAATCTTCAATCCTTAAATTTGAATCGGAACAAATTCGACAACACTATAGTTCAATGCTTAACAATAATTTCTTTCCTAAAGAATATGTAATTTCTTCCCTAAAGAATCTGTCTCTTGCTGTCAATCAGATGACTTCCTTAGAAGGTAAATTTAAGGGTGAATTACATCTACTATCTTTGTGGTTCGTATAAATTATCAATCGAACCCCGAGTTTTAGTAAAACTACTAATACCCCTTAAAGGGCTAAATGTTATGAATTTGAGGGGGCCAAATGTTCTAAATTTAGTTGATTAAAGGGGCTAAATATTATGAATTTATCAAATTTAAGGGGGTATTGGTAGTTTTACCAAATCTCAGAGTTTAATTGGTAATTTACATGAACCACAGGGGTAGTAGATGTAATTCACCCTAAATTTAATTTTGGTTTTTTTTTTTTGTTTGCATCTTGGGTAAGTATGTTTATATATAATCTAAAAAATATTTCCACATTAGTTTTGAATGTAGATTGTCAATGAATTTTATAATTTTAAAACAAACTATTTTTTTTAAATACCCAAAAAAGTGAAACCTCACTGAAATCTAAAAATATAGTGTGTAAACTGTTCACTTGTGCTCCTTGTAAGAATTTCACTTATTAGTATTATATAAAATTTTATAATTTAAATTTCATTCCATCACAAGATCCTAATTTCTCTAATGTTGAAACGAAGAGTTATACATAAACAAATTCAATAAAGAATCAAGCTTTTCAATGATATAATTTATTTTACAAATTTTGTTGCATAATAGTTCAGATTTTATTAAATTTATTTGAATTAGAGTTTTTTTTAAAAAAAAATTATGATTATTCAACTGATCCCAATTGTTTTTAAATTCTTAAGATTTTTTTTTTATTTTTTACTTTCTTGAACTCAAGACGAGAGTTTTTTTAAAAAGACAAAAAAACACCAAACCCTTCCCCCCAAATCATTGAACTATTTTGCGAGTACAAATTTCTGATATTGAAAATTTTGAAATGGATAACATATGTAATAATAAACCACACATTTAATCTAAATATGTTAATTACTTTGTTTGCTATGCATATAAACAAAAAAAAAAGTTATCTCTTTTTTTTTTTTAACATCAATAGCAAGAAAATGTGTTGGCTCATTGCATCTTTTTATTTATATTTTTAAATTTTGTAGGTTGTGAACGATTGGCTAATTTCAAAAACCTCAAATCTTTAAACTTGGATTGGAACCACCCCGACAGCAATACAATTCAATGTATAACAGCCATTTCTTTACTAAAAAATTTGTCTCTTGCTGGGAATTACTTGCAGGGGATATTTCTTTTCAAAGGTAAATTTACTCTCTCTTTTTTTTCAATGTTAGAAACAGTATCTTTTACATAATCAACAAAGTACTTGCTAATTCACATGGCTCCTATGACTAACCTCTCACTTCTTCAACATTTTGGCCTCCTTTTCAATATTTAGTAATTTGTTTCATAATTTTGTTTATGTAGAAATTAATCGTCTGAAGCAACTGGAGTATCTTGACTTGAGTGATAATTACTTTCTTGGTTCTCTATCCTTCAAAGGTAAATTTGGGTAAATATTATTACTATATGCCACAAATTTGAATCATGATTTGATTTTTTTTTAGGATTCACGTTTGTTTATAAATTAATTGGAATATGTAACACTGGAAAAACGAGTCCAAAGCAAACTTGTGAAGCAACACGTTAGTATCACTGTATTAGTATTTTTGAACTATACTACGAACATTTAATAATTATGCATTATTTTCTAAGTCTAAAAAAAAGTACATTAGGAGATAAATATAATTTTTTATTGCATATGATATATAGTGATATTTTTTATTTGTACTTTCACTTTTTTAATTAAGTGAAGACATTTCATTTTGAAAGTGATATTCAATTATTTTGTATCACCGTGACTAATAATTGGTTGGTTAATTTTGTCAATTATTTGAATGAGTTCCTTGCAACATAGAATTCTGACTTCCTTTTCCTCTCTCTTTTCTTTTGAACAACATTATATTATCAACATTAAACTCGTGATAATAGTTTTGGATATTCTTTGCTGCAGATCTGAAGCTACCACATTTAGAGCTACTCAATCTTCGATCTACAAGCGTGCAAGAACTGTCATCAATTGAAGTCATGACTTCCCTCAAAACCTTGTCTCTGAGTGGTAATAAAATTAATGATTCATCCATCATTGAAGGTAATCTAACATTGATCAAATTTCCGTAACACTCACATACGTTCGCTTCTTTGCCCTAAATTGTAGTTTACTTTCCATTGTTCATCCAAAAAAAATATAATAAAAATGTTCAGCTGAATTGACATTTTACTATAAAATAGGGTCCTGTTTATATAAAATAGTATAGCATAGGTTTGCTCAACTAAATAAAATGTTATATATGCAGAAATTAAGAAAATAATTAATCTAGTGGATATGATAATTGCAGCTATATCACTTAGATCGTACAAATTTCGTACAAGTACAATTCGCAAGAAATTAAAGCTTTCCTCAACTGGATTATTTTATTTTTGGGCAGGAATTTGCAGCTTGAAGAATCTCCTTGAACTTGATCTGAGTGGAAATAATTTTAGTGGTAATATTCCACTATGTCTCAGCAACTTGACATCTCTCCAGTTTCTTGATATCTCAGACAATAATTTTAGCGGCAACATACCCTCATTTGTCATCACTAGCCTCGTACATCTCGAATACTTATCTCTTTCTAGCAACCATTTTGAAGGTTCATTTTCCTTCACTTCTGTTGCCAACCACTCAAAGCTTCAGCAATTCATGCTTGAACCACTAGGCGGAAAATTATACGTTAATACTGAAGGTCTAGATTTCTTACCTTCATTCCAGTTTAAAATTCTTCTGTTGCCTGGATGCAATTTGAACAATGAGACTGGGAAGGTTCCTAAGTTTTTGTTGTATCAGAAAGAACTAAGAGCTCTTGATCTTTCCTCCAATAATTTAGTTGGGAAGTTTCCAAATTGGCTGCTGGAAAATAACACGCACTTAGAATTTCTTAACTTGAGGGGTAACTCATTTACAGGCCATTTTCTATCGGATGCCACACCCAAACTACAACATCTCAGGACCTTAGACATCTCAAACAATGAGGTTGGCGGTCAAGTTCCTCAAGATATCGGTCTATTCTTCCCGAGTTTGGAACGCCTGAATTTGTCAGGAAATTCTTTTGAAGGTAGCATACCCGAATCCCTTGGCAACTTGACTTCGGCATTCTTTTTTGATCTGTCACGCAACAATTTTACTGGAGAAGTGCCAAATCGAATTGGAACTGGGTGTGTCAATCTTTTCACTTTGGTATTATCCTATAATAGTTTGCGAGGCTATTTCCCCTCAAGTTCAACAAACTTAACTACTCTGTGTATCATTCAGATGGATAACAATCATTTCTCTGGAAGCAATTCAGATGGATTATCTCGTAGTCCTTTTCTAGGCTTCTTAGATATATCCAACAATGAGTTTCAAGGGGAAATTCCGAGGTGGATTGGAAACTTCTCATCATTGAATTTTCTCGACTTGTCGGGGAACCAACTAGAAGGTGCCATACCAGATGATATTTGCAAGCTTTCGGATCTTCAATTTTTAGACCTCTCTGAAAATCGCTTAAATGGATCCATACCATCATGCTCTGGTTTTCCATCATTGAAATTCATCCACTTGCAAAGGAATCAAATCACAGGATCAATTCCGAATGCACTATTGGAAAATTCTACATCTTTGAAGGCTTTGGATTTAAGGTATAATCGCATTTCTGGTGGCTTTCCACGTGATATTAGAACACCTACACAACTTAGGGTTCTCCTGTTAGGAGGAAATAATTTGCATGACAAGATTCCAGCGTCCATTTGTCAATTGAAGGAACTGAGCATTCTAGATCTTTCTCGGAATAATTTTTCTGGTCCAATTCCTTCATGCATAAGTTACATCTCTTTTGGAGCAAATTTTAATTATGATAGCTGGAA
Organism: Gynochthodes officinalis; assembly: GCA_020080225.1. Lineage (NCBI taxonomy): Eukaryota > Viridiplantae > Streptophyta > Magnoliopsida > Gentianales > Rubiaceae > Gynochthodes > Gynochthodes officinalis. The sequence goes on along the minus strand of CM034625.1, from coordinate 10,338,069 downwards.
TTTGGGACAATTTAGTTATTGGGATTTGACTTCCGGGTACCCAACAGCTTTGGGCATTGTTCGGAATACCTTTTACTCCTCCCGTTCTGAAACGTATGAAATAGTCCAGTTCACGACGAAAGATATAACCAACTCTTATACAGGTAACATTCTAAATTATATGTCTGGAATTGATTTGTCCCAAAACCAATTAACGGGAAAAATACCACCAGAATTGGGTGATCTAAGTGATATTCGGGCAATGAACTTATCCCACAATTACTTGGAAGGATCTATTCCATCAAAACTCTCCATGTTAAAGAATATAGAGAGTTTGGACCTTTCATACAATAATCTCAATGGTCAAATACCTTTTGAACTCACAAATTTGAACTTCTTGTCCAAGTTCAATGTATCATATAATAATTTGTCAGGTAGAACACCTGATAAAAGACAGTTTGCAAATTTTGATGAGAGCAATTACAGAGGAAACCTAGGTCTTTGTGGACCATTGCTCCAAAGACAATGTGAAAGCATTACAGATACAGTTAATCCAGTGCATGGTGTTGGTGGCAAAGATAATGATGGTGCAGATTATACAATAGAATTCTTTGTGAGCTTCTCAGTGTCATTTGTGGCTGTCCTAGTGACGTTAGCTCTCTCTCTTTATCTCAACCCTCACTATCGCAGAGCATGGTCTAATTTTATAGACACATGGATCCTATTTAGATTCTACATGAGGTATAAATCTCGCTTCAAGTGATTATGGTAATTGGATGGAGCTAAACCATAGGAAAACTTTTTTGTGTTTGATCTTTTGATTTTTTTTTTTGTTTTTTGTGGTAGCTCAATGAATAGTTTTATCAAGCGTAATACAATAATTTTTGTGACTGAATCACGAGGATATCTATTTTTTGTGCATACTTTTGTTTTTGATCATCTATTTAATAATCGAAATTCAATTATAAAGGGAATAACATGAATTTTCGACAACATGATCACTAACTGTTTCTTTTAAAGTATAAACATGCCCCAGTGGAGAGCAAAATGCAATAACCATTCTCTTATACAGTCTTATACAGACTTGATTTGTCCCACAAACAATTCATATGAGAAATACCACCAGAATTGGGTGATCCAACACAGATATTCGAGCATTGAACTTATCCCACAATTACTTGCAAGGTTCTATCCCATCAAGACTCTCCATGTTGAAAATCCTAGAGAGTTTGGACCTTTCATATAATAATCTCGAGGAAAGATGCGGATGGTACACTCACAGTTATCTAATAAACTGTGCCACGACATAAAAAATCAACATTTGGAAGAAAGTATTCAATAAGGATATTCTGATGTCAAAAAAAGATCTTAAAATTACATAAGGATGGGTTTCTCTAGGCATTTTGATTGTGTCAATGAGGTGATGAAGTTCAAAGTATTGAGATTAATTTTGAACAAAAAATTTTAAAGTGTCAACGACATGATGAAATTTAAAGTACTGGAGATAAATTTTTAACAAAATTTCTAGAGCAGGCGTTTATTAATAAGGAAAATCAATCCACAAGTGTGAACAAATACAAGAGTGTCAAAGCACTAAAGTAAGTAAACACAAGGAATGAACAGAGATAATTACAGAGATAAATCAGCTAAATCAAAAGTTCACGCAACAGCTTTGCACCGAAATTCCACCTTCTTCTTTCTCAATTCTTCATCTAAAAATGGACGGAAAGTGGTAGCTTTTTTCATCTCCTCCCTAGTAGACAATTTGTCATCTTCTGTCCAAACACCAACAGCTAATCCAACAGCATAAGCTACTCCACGAGCAGTGGTCTCTGTGTCAGCTGGTCTTACTATGGGGTTACCTAGCACGTTAACCCTGAAAATAACATTAATAGAATCTTAGATAATGTGGTTTAGCTTCAAGCACAAACATGCAAGAATATAGAGGAACAAAAAATATAGTAAAATCCACAGGGAACCATCATTCTTTTGTAAAATCATCAACCCTTGAACTTGTAGAAACTTGGTGTACAGATTTAGGACTACTGCAGCATCTAAAAAACCAAAAAGAAAACTACATAAAGGTTTTTCTGAAATACATCCTAAAATACTGGAAGAGTCATGGACAAAATAGAAAAAGTCTGCATGTCAATTTAAAAATACATACAGGCCATGTATGCTTTGAGCAAATTAAGAAGCAAGCTATCAAATTTGCATACATGTACGGCACACACCTGAATTTGCATCAAAAGATTTTTTACTGTAGCACCTCCGTCAACTCTTAACAAAAATTCCCCCTTCTCATTTTTGCTCCCCCCCTTCTCACCAGCATCTTTGTGTATTGAATCTAATAAATTTTTCACTTGAAAGAACATGCTTTCAAGAACAGCCCGAGCAATATGAGACTTGTTTGTAAATCTTGTTATCCCAATGCAAACTCCTCTAGCATCATCACACCACCAAGGAGCAAACAAACCATTAAATGCGGGCACAAAGTAAACATCTCCAGTAGAATCAACCTTTGAGGCCAATTCCTCAATCTCATTGGCACCGCTAATTATACCAAGACTATCCCTAAGCCACTGAACAGCCGCACCAGCAATTGCAATGGAACCTTCTAAAGCATAATTTGTAGGAGCTTTAGGCCCAAGCTTATAGGCTATAGTGCTTAATAGCCCATGATTCGACTTAATTGCCTCCTCTCCTGTATTAATAAGTATAAATGCCCCTGTTCCATAAGTGCTTTGGCCTCACCCTTCTGGCAAGCTTGCCCCAACATTGTTGCATGTGGATCCCCAAGAAATCCAGCTATAGGGATCCCAATAACAGGCCATCCCTTAGTAATATTGCCAATTTTCTCAGAGTCATTAATTATTTTTGGCAACATACTAATAGGAATCCCAAGTGTTTCCAGGGTAGGCTTATCCCAATCAAGAGTTTCCATGTTCATTAGCATAGTTCTTGAGGCATTGGAGATATCAGTTACATGTAAACCATCTTTAACCCCTCCTGTCATGTTCTAAATTAGCCAAGTGTTTATAGTATCGAAGAGGGCATCCCCTATTTTCACAGCATCCTTAACAGCATCCACGTTTTCTAACAACCACAACAACTTCGTGACATTGAAATAAGTGCTTATCGGCAAGCCACATGTATCAACAAAATGGTTTCGGCCCCCACATGTATCCACGTTTTCTGATCTCTTTCGATCTTGAAATGTATGAAATAGTGCAGTTCACAACGAAAAAAATAACCAATTCTTATACAAGTAACATTTTGAATTATATGTTTGGAATCGATTTGTCGCACAACCAATTAACAGGAGAAATACCATTAGAATTGGGTGATCTAACAGAGGACACTAAACTTATCCCACAATTACTTGGAAGGATCTATTCTAGCAAAACTCTCCATGTTGAACAATATAGAGAGTTTGGACCTTTCATGCAATAATCTCGGTGGTCGAATATCTTTTGAACTCACGAATTTGCATTTTTGTCCAATTTCAACATATCACATAATAATTTTTCAGGCAGAACACCTGTTGAAGGGCAGTTTGCAAATTTTGATGATAGCAATTACAACGTTTTATAGATAAATGGATCCCATTCAGATTCTACTACCAATACAAATCTCGTTCCAAGTATTAGTAATTTGTTGGAGTTAAACCTCAGAAAAAATTTGTGTTTCTCGTTTTGATGGTACTCTGTATTTTCTGGGTTTTTTTGAGGTTATTATCTGTGTATAAGTTTGCTTTTGATTGTCTGTATTAGGAGAGAGTCGCGGTCTGTATGTCAGCTGGTCTTACTATTAAGTACCCAACGATTACGCCTGTAGATGATACTGAGAATCCCATGATTATGTGATTTGCATAGCAGCACGGCCACAAATAATTTTTTCAAGGATAAACCTGCAAGAAAGGAAGCAGAACACAATAAAATCCACAAGGAACCATCATTCTTTTGTAAAAGTATCAACCGTTGAACAAGTTAAAAAAACTTGGTATAGAGACAACAACCCACAAAAAGTTTGTTCTTATGAGCTACGGAGGAAATACTTGTTGACCTTGAAAAGATATGGTATCCCACAAATGAAATAATAGAATAGGGAAGACTACCAAAATTATTCCTTCTAGCACGACAGCTATGCCCCCCTAGATTAGTATTTCTACAATTATCAGACCGGGTAATTAATTAGTCCATGCATGTATGCATGCATTGATCAAAGACAACAAGATCACAACAATTTCTGAATGAGCTTTCATAGAGGACAGAGGATTTCTAACTGATGGCAAGTTATGCATATATTGTCAAGTTGACGACCGTACTGAAAATTTGAGATCAATTGGTAAATAGACCGAATGATGCAATTGATGACAAGATGGTGCATGTAAAGAACTTGCATATAGACATGCTTCCTTGATTTATAAAAGAAGGCTTATCCATTTCATCAAATTACGTTTATCTAGCTAGAACTATAAGTCTACAAATTTAGGTACTATTCCTCATTTTAAAAAGGCACTGTAGACGATCATTAAGTCTACAGTCATATGAATTGCATTAGCGGACAGCTTAATTTTTTTTTTTTTTGTAAAGGTATATTAGATAGAATTTCAAGTTGGCCTGGTTGAGCTCTCAAGGTTTAATCATTTAACCCATTTTTACTCCTAAGTTTACATTACTTTGCGTGTTACAAAAAATGCAACGCATTCAAATGCAAAAAATTGATAATGACAAAAAAAAAAAGTGTAAGTTGAAATTTTCCATTACCACAACATTATTTCTCTGGGTTAACTTGATATTTTGGATAGAGGGGAGTTAGGTTTGATCTAATTTGATTTGATCCAATTTAATGAAAAATTTTAAAAAAATTATAACTCTTTCTTTTTTCAAAAATAACTAATATTAGTTATAAACTAGAAATAAATATAACTTTTGATAATTCAGATACCTTTTTAATTAAAAGGAGTTAATTTTTGTGATAAAAGAAATTAAAATATTTATATAAAAATATTCAAATTAATACATAAATTAAAATATTTACATAAAAATTATTTATATACCAATCAAACAATGACATGATTCACCTGCTTCGGTTGTGCCTGTTTCGACTTGTTAGACAAAAAAAAAGTGATGCAATCCTTTACATAGTCACAAAAAATATATATAAAAATAAAATAAAATAAAAAATAAAAAATAAAAAACTAGGCTTCAAATTCGAAAGGAAACTCTAATCATAAAGTGCAGTGCGGGCGGGTGAGGTGTCTGATTGCATTGTGGGTTGACCCAAATCAATTATTACAGAAAGTGGAATCGCTAAGTTCCACGTGTTTAGATTAAATATCTTTCTTTCTTTTTTTTTTTGAAACGATAGTAATTTCATTCAATGAAAAATAACAACTGTACAAATGTTACCTAAAGAAGACTAAATGATCTCCTTGGACTAATATAATAGCCAATGAGGAAAATGAAATAATGGTTGAGAGTTACCACTATTCCATTAATTACAAAGGAAGGCTAGAATTGTACTAGCTAACATAAATCTTAACCTATACAATGGAAAGAAAACTATAATATCAAAAGGATTGCCAAAAAGATTGATGTTGTGAGATATAGTATAAATAATTAATTTCAACTAAATGACTAAGTTTGGACACTATATCTTGAACATCAATCGCAATCTATTCACACATGATTTGTGGCAATTACATAAGAGTATTCTAAAAAACATAAAAGGAAAATGGACCAATTTGAGAAACCAAAAGCTTCAGACTGCCATTCTTCAAATAGGGATCAGGGACCTATTTTCATTCTTCAAGTGGAGATCAGACTTCCAAAAAAATCAGTCCAATCAAGAAAGCAGCCCAGCGAGAATCGAAGACAGGGAGCAAAAGCAATCCAAGCAAAACAGAACATGAATTAACGATTGAACCAGCAGAAATTGAACCGGCAATGAGAAACGAGGATTAAATGACTTCAAACCATAATGTAAGTTGAAATTTTTCAAACCAACAATGAGTAACCAGAATGTAGAGATTAGAGAGAGTGACAAGAAAATATCCTGAGGTTATAGAACGTGAAGAGGGAGATCCTTGGGTCATTGATTCATCCATTGATGTCCTTGCAGCCAGGGGTAAGCAACCAAACCAGGGGTGAACCAGAATGTAAATGAACAGAGAGCAAAAGTGGACAGAGAGCAAGGGGTAACAGAAAGCAAAAACAGGCCAGCCCAAAAGACTCAAAACAGTTCATGGGAGGAAACTCCCCAACCAGCCAAGGAAACATATTCAGTCCATAAACTATTTGTAGGATGAAAACAAAACCAAGAATGCTTATAAACAAGTCTACATGAAAACAAAGCCAAGAATGCTTATAAACAAGTCCATATCGAACACCTTTTGTTGATTCCTCCTTTTTTTTTTCTCTTTTTTTTGTGTATTTTTCTTTTTTTCTTTTTTTTTTTGTTTCCTTCTCTCTGTTGTTGTTTTTGGTTTTTGTGTTTTTTTTTTTTTTCCCTTCTCTTTTCCTCTTTTTTTCCTTTTTCTAGCTTGTTAAAACAAAACCAACCTAGTCAAGATACAGGAGACCAATAGGGATCAGGGTACCTTAGGGGAGCAAAGAAAAATATTTACTAAGAAATATATGAACTTAGAGGCATAAAGTGCTAGCTTCGCATATATGGTAGCCATAGGGAAGTAAGATATATATACAGTTTTACACTATATCTCTGCCACTAAACCAGGGAACAAAACAGAAAAAAGATGAAGAAACACTATGCATACATAACTACATAGAGACACTATGCCATAGAAACCCACCTTAAGATGTGTGGTGAAGGTGCAGGAATTCAGAGAGGAAGAGTGCTACCCTATGTTGCATTTTTCCTATAGAAACCAACCATAGCTTTTTTTTTTTTTTCTTTTTTTGTGTTTTGTTGTTTCTTCATTCTTTTTTTTTCCCTCCTTTTTTTCTGCTTCCTTTTCTGCTTCCTTTCTTCTCTATTTTTTACTTTGCTTTTTTGTGTTTTTTATTGAGAAGCCGGTGGACTGGATCCTCAACATTGCATCTTCCTCCAGAGAGGAAAGTGAATGTTGAGCTGTTGTGGAAATTGATCACCTTGACCAGATGACCATGTCCACTTTCTATCCAGTAATGAACATCACATAAAAGCCTCCATTGCTGTCCATTCAATCATTAGCCTTAGAATTGGTGATACAATCAAGAGCGTTCAACATAGATTTGCCCAGATAAAACAGGGTGCCCATATCATGTAGCATGGCAACCCAGTTTCCTTTGAGGCATTTTAACAAACAAGTTGTTTGCCTCCAAGACAAATATTAGAACTCATATATCCATGGAATATTGGGATCCCAGATTTCGGCATTTCTAGCAAACAGTCATTCAAAATCTCTACAGCCATATGCAACAGTCCACCAATAACCATTCAAAATCAATCAAACTATCCTCCAAAAAGACAAAGACAAACTCGCCTCCAAAAAAGCAAAAAAAGAAACAAGAACCGTACTAGTACCTAATCTGCTCGGCACTCAATGAGGGTATGTCCTGCTCTCGGCACCAAGACCTTGGCACGAATTGTTAATGTCAAAATTGGGAGCTTCCTCACCCCGAAGGACGGCAGTTCCGTGTGCTCATTCACCAACCAGAGAAAAGAGGGAAGATATGAAATAAAATGACTGAGAATTTTAATAACTATCTTGACCCATTGGGTATGACCCTGAAATATTCCACTTGACCCAAAAGAAAAAATAGTCAGCCCAACCTCAATAATTTGCAGACCTCAAAAAACAAAGCATGGAAAGAGAAGAAATAAAACATATATGCGTTGGGCAAAATATCCCTCTTGGAATTTGATTGGGGAATCTACTGGACCAACTTACTCATGTTAACGTGGAACAGAAAGCAAGTAACCATCTAGAGCTTCAGGCTAAGTTTCAATCATCAATCTTTACTGCACATCTTCCTAATATGAGGTTCTCTCAATAGTTGATTGGGGAACAGAAAGTGAGAATCTCTATAGGGCTTCAGTCGGAGCTTCAAGCATTAATCTTTACTGCACATCTTTTTAACATGAGATACGTCCGAACGAAGGCCCTTTTTTACTTCACATTCGCCTGAGAAAAGGATAGACAACCAAATTAAAGCTTGAAAAGAGGAGAGCCAAATCAAAAGAAATCGGGAGTAAAGGATAATCAGAACCAATGAGAGCTAATGTGATGAAAACAACAATCAGAAACGGCTCTGATAGATGTCTATACTGGTGCAAAGTCTCCAATGCCAACACTACCTTATATAACAAAAGGAAATTGATTAGTAATACATAATGACCTCAAAACAAATACAAATAAAGATAGTAACAGAATTTGGCTCAGGAATTTGGTGTAGCCTCTTCTAGAATCTCTTGATATTCCTTCTATTCCAACATTGCCTTGTTCATCACTTCATTAGCTGATTGACTTTTCCCCTCAAATAGCCAAAGATCACGTGTTTTCCATAACATCCAAAGAATGTATACAGAAAATATAATCCTGTCATTGTTGATGGAGTCTTTGCTCAATGCACTTAATGATTCCCACCAATGCCTGAAACAGGACTGTTCGTGGCTCAAACCATCCCAATGAAAGGGAGAGAGCCTCCACACCATAGCTACCCTATCACAAGTAAAAAGGGCGTGCTCAATGGTTTCCTCATGCATTCCGTAGCAACCACAGATGGCATCTTGCAGAATTCTGCGTTTACACAACTCTTTTTTGGTTGGCAAGATTCCTTGGCAGCAGCGCCACAGGAAATGTTGCAATTTTCCTTTGACCTGAAGGTTCTAAATTCTACGCCACATACGGGTAGCTGCGGTCAAACTAGAACTACTAGTAGCTGCGTTTACATTTAATTGAGCTCGATGCTGCTCCATAGCAAACTGATATGACGAACGAGCCGTGAAGTTTCCTTTGCTGTCATGGTGCCAAATTATCTTATCTAGACCTGCCTCCTTTTCTAATGGGATTCTAGAAATTGCCTCTGCATCCTCCGGTTGGAAAAGCTGGTCAATCAGGGTTTGATTCCACTTTGCCCCCTCCTCCATCATTAGTTGGCAGCACCAAGTTGTGGACTCGTCATTATGTTCTTTTGGAAGTGGCCTGAAATTTGCTCTATGTGCCAGCCATGGAGACTCCCAAATTCTTATTCATGTTCCGTCTTCAACTTGGTATCTCATCCCCATGTCTAAGATATGTTTTGCTCCCAGCCAACATCTCCAAAGCCAAGATGCATTGGTGTGGATTTTGGCTTGCATAAGTGTGCCGTGAGGATAATATCTCGCATGCATTACACAGCGTAGAAGCAAATTAGGAAACTGAATTAACCGCCATAATTGTTTAGCTAACAAGGAGTCATTGAACACTTGTATATCCTGAAAACCAAGGCCTCCCAACCCTTTCGGAAGTGTTAATTTTGACCAGGCTCTCCAATCTATTTTGTGGCCATTATTTGCATTAGAACCCCACCAAAAATTCGCCGTCTCACTGCTCAATACTTTGCATATGCCAATTGGTAATTTAAAACATGACATTACATAAATAGATAAGGAATTAAGGACTGATTTGATGAAAATTTCTTTACCTGCCTAACTCAAAAATTGAGTTTTCTAGTTACCTATTCTTTTCTTGGCCGCTTCAATGACATATGCAAAAACTTCTTTTTTAGATTTGCCGATACCCAAGGCAATCTTAGGTATCTGGCACTCCTTTGCTCCTTGATCCCATTTAAAACTTGAACAATGGCAGTTTTATCTTGACCTGCTAAGTGCCTGCTGAAAATAACAGAGGATTTATTCAGATTAACTTTCTGCCATTTGAGATTGCGAACAAATTCAATGCATCTCTTACGCATTTAATTGTTTTTTTTAGTTTAAGCCTAAAAAAAAAGTCTATTATTTGTTAGGTAGAATTTATTAATTATAAATTATAATAATATTAAATATATATTTTGTTACTTATATTTTTTTTTTATTATTTGAGTAGTAAAGATAATAAATGAAAAAATTTAAAATTGGATTTTCTTAAAGAAAAATTATTTTTAAAGTGATTTTTTTTTATGAAAGCAGTAAAGTATTATTATATAGCATCATTAAATTTCTTAAATTTTTAAGTTATTCTTTTAAAACTAAAGGTTAAATTACACTAATGGTTTTTCTATTGTGATGTGCAGTTATTCTTATAGTTATAATTTGTTAATAACTGGACATGAGTTTAATGAAGATCCACCAAAAATGAATTGTGAAAGAAATAATTTATGTAATTCGTGAATGGGGAAATAATTGGCATTTTGGTATAAATGATTACACATAATAACCAAAAGCAGAGGAAGTGTATAATATGCATTACTCGCAAATGATTATGCATTTTGATTCGATAAAGAAATCAAATTCTGGTAACATGATCACTCATTTTTCCTTTTTTAAGCGTAAACATGCCCCAATGGAGAGCAAAACACAGTAATTATCCATAACGAACACTCAATCAAAGAGTAATTGACGACAACATTTAAGATTTGATCAAACATGAATATTCAAGAAAGATGTAGTTGATGGCAGCGTATGCTTAATTTCAACAATAGCTCGATCGAGACTGCGTTTGTAAACCTTCAGATTTTTTTGTTCAATTTTTTTCTGTCTTATCATATCCAATTACATATATGACATTATATATGACATTGTCTTAGTTTAAAAAATTAACTTTTTACTATTTTACTTCTAATAGTTACTACTTTGCTGCCCAACTACCATTTTCGAATACCCTTTAATTTTGTCATCATGAATAAGAGTCTAGTCTTCTAGTCGCCTCAATTTTGATTAGTAGATTTCTTCCTGTAACTGCCAAACCGATGGCCTTGTTTTCATGAATGGAAGTATTGATCATATTTCGAGAACATTTAATATGCGAAGAAAATCACAATTTAATTTGTTGGTGAATGGACCTAATTATTGCACTCAACTCATCCCTTAAAACTCCTATTTACTGAAATTGGTTAAGCAATTAGGGCAAGTGAAAGTCTTCTTCATCTTGACTTCCAATTCTTCTTGCTGAGAGCATTGAACGGGCTCGCCTTTTTTAAGTTCACCCTTTCCACACAATTACATATATATATATATATATATATATATATATATATATATATATATATATATAATTTGTTTTGGACTGGTACAACATAACATTAATATTATTCAGAAAAACAAGAGCCAAAAAAAAAGTCCTACGGTAAAGGCACAAATTCACGTGCTTCGGATATATATATATATATATATATAATTTGTTTTGGACTGGTACAACATAACATTAATATTATTCAGAAAAACAAGAGCCAAAAAAAAAGTCCTACGGTAAAGGCACAAATTCACGTGCTTCGGTCTGTTTCGAGTCTTTAGACAAAAGAAGTGATGCATTCGTTCACAAAGAAAAGAAACACAAGGCTTCAAATTCCAAAGGAAACTCAGTCATAAAAGTGCAGTGCGGATGAGAGTATGATTGCTTTGCGGGGTGACCCAATCAATTAGTGCGGAAAGTGGATTGTCAAATTAAATACTCAATTAGTTTTTTTATTAATTATTAAATATAATTTACATAATTATATATATAATATTATATTTTTATCCTTACTTTTTAATTTTAAATATATATAATTATTATTAGTAAATATATTTTAGCAATTTGATTTAAAAGTAAACTTTTTTCTAAAAAAAAGTTTTTAAAATGAACTTTATTTTTTAGTTAGAGGGAGTGTCAAAGGTGGGAATTTTGCCATTTAGAATTGCAAACAAATTAAATGCATCTCTTAAGCAATTACTCGATCCGTTCAGAAAAAAATCTATTATTTGTTGGTAGAATTTTTTTAATTATAAATTATAATAATATTAAATATATAAATTTTAAATTTTAAGTCGTAAAGATAATAAATGAACAAAATTAAAATTGGACTTCCTTAAAGAAACAAAATGTTTAGAAAGTAAAATTTTGTTTTGGATGAAAGTAGTAAAATATTTTTATGTAACATCATTAATTTCCTTAATTTTTTAAGTCATTCTTATAAAACTAAAGGTTAAATTACACCATCCTCCTTTTTTTTTTTCCTGAAATGGTTTTTCTATTATGATGTGCATTTATTCTTATAGTTATAAGTTGTTAATGGTAGCTGGGTATGAGTTTAACGAAGATCCACTAGGACTGATTGTCCACACATCAACTAACCAATTTCCGTGTCCAAAATGTGTGAAAAAAATACAGAAGAAAAAGAAGCACAAAACTTTTTGACTCTTGGATGTTTATTAGTGATAAAGTTTAGACAAGTCAACTTCATCTCGAGTCTTGTCGACATGGAAGTTTTCTTGCTCAGATGACATGTCTGACAGGCGGCCTTGTTAAGTTTTCTCTGATCTTTCCTCGGTTTTCGGTTTGTTCGAGTCGGTTTGTTCGGGTTGACAATTTTCAAGGCTGAATTCGAAAACCGAACCGAATTCGATCAAAACTCGAATTGAAACCGACCGAATTTGATTTTCGGTTTTCGATTCGAATCAATCTGAATTCAGTTTCAAACTGATTAATCGATTAACCGAATTAATTTGGTCGAATTCCAAACCAAAAACCAAAAATCAAATACCAAATTCGCAATTGAAACCAAAAAACCAAGAATCGAGACATCAAACAAAAATCAGCACCAGTAAATATATTTTCAAGGAAAAAAATTCCCAAGAATCAAGATACATCAAACAGAAATCAGCACCAGTAAATATATTTTCAAGGCAAAAATTAAAAAGGAGGCTCAAATTTTAGATCGTAGAAAAGGCTAATCCCAGCATGGCTGCAAAAACCCACTTGAGATTTTGCCTAGCCAAGATACGGGCTAGCTCCAAATCTCATTCACCAACATTCGACTTAGAGGAAAAAATATCATCATAGCCTCAGATTTTCGTTCGGTTCAAGGTCCTGACCGAATTAATTCGGTTGAATTCCAAACCAAGAAACGAAAAATCAAATACCAAATTCGCAATTGAAACTAAGAAACCAAGAATCACGAGACATCAAACAAAAATCAGCACCAAAAACTAAGTAAATATATTTTCAAGGAAAAAAAAATCGAAAAGGGTAGGCTTAGATCTGCGTTTAGAACAAAGAGAAAAAGGCTAATCCCGGCATGGCTGCAAAAACCCACTTGAGATTTTGCCCAGCCAAGATACGGGCTAGCTCCAAATCTCACTCACCGACGTTCGACTTAGAGGAGGAAATATCGTCATAGCCTCGGATTTTTGTTCAATTTAGGATTTTGGGATCTTTGTTCACCGACAAAAGATGACGAAATAGAAACGGTCTTTAATAAATTCATGCCAACCGAAGCCAAGGGGTTGTTTTGTTGGCTGTAGCCTGTAGTGATGATTGAGGAAAAAAGAAGACGAAATCGGGGAGAAAGAAGGTGATAGAATTGAGAGATGGCCCAGATGGGGGTGGCAAAAAAGAAAAGAAGGAATGAGACAAATGAGAGAAACTGAGAAACCCTACAAGAAAAATGCAAAAAAAAAAATTGCAAGTAAGGACCTATAAAATTAATAAATTATATATTATACCCCCAATTCGGTTTTCGGTTTTCAAACCGAACCGAACCGAATTTCGCATGACTGAAAATCAACCGAAAACCGAATTCGGTTTTCGAATTCAACTCGACTCGAAACTCGAAAATCAAATTCGATTCGATTTTTTTCGAATTCGATTTTTCGAATTAGGTCGGATATGCGAATTAATTCGAAAATTACACACCCCTACTTTGCGAATGATTAGCTGGTTTCAAAAATCTTGAATTTTTAACGTTGGATGCGAACAAATTTGACAAAGTTCATTGCTTAACAATAATTTCTTCCCTAAAGAATCTGTCTCTTGCTGCCAATGGGATGCCTTCTTTAGAAGCTAAATTTATTTTTTTATTTTTTTTATTTTTTTTTTGCATGTTGGATAAGTATGTTTATATATAATCATAAAAATATTTCCACACTAGTTTTGAATGTAGATTGTCAATGAATTTTATAATTTTAAAACATGCTGTGTTTTTTTAAATAACTAAAAAAGTGAAACTTCACTGAAATGTAAAAATATAGTGTGTAAACGATTCACTTGTGCTCCTTGTAAGAATTTCACATATTAGTATTATATAAAATCTTATAATTTAAATTTCATTCCATCACAAGATCCTAATTTCTCTAATGTTGAAACGAAGAGTTATACATAAACAAATTCAATAAAGAATCAAACTTTTCAATGATATAATTTTTTTTTTTTACAAATTTTGTTGCGTGATAGTTCAGACTTTGTTAAATTTATCTGAATTAGAGATTTTTTTTTAAAAAAAAGTTTATGATTATTCAACTGATCCCAATTGTTTTTTAATTCTTAATTTATTTATTTTTTACTTTCTTGAACTCAAGATGAGAGTTTTTTTAAAAAAGACAAAAAACACCAAACCCTTCCCCCAAATCATTGAACTATTTACGAGTACAAATTTGTGATATTGAAAATTTTGAAATGGAGAACATATGTAATAATAAACCACACATTTAATCAAAATATGTTAATTACTTTGTTTGCTATGCATGTAAACAAAATCCTTTTTTTCTTTTATTTCCTTTTTTTTTCTTTACATCAATAGCAAGAAAATGTGCTGGCTCATTGTATCTTTTTATTTATATTTTTGAGTTTTGCAGGTTGTGAACGATTGACTAGTTTCAAAAACTTAAAATCTTTAATGGGTGGAAACTACCTTGAGAATAGTGCAATTCAATGTATAACAATAATTTCTTCACTAAAACATCTGTCTCTTATTGGGAATCACTTGCATGGGTTATTTCCTTTTAAAGGTAAATATGCTCTCTTTTTTATAATGGTGGAAACAGTATCCTTTACTTAATCAACAAAGTACTTGCAAATTCACATGGCTCCTATGACTAATCTCTCCTTCGTCAACATTTTGGCCTCCTTTTCAATATTTAGTAATTTGTTTCATAATTTCGTTTATGCAGAAATTAATCATCTGAAGCAACTAGAGTATCTTGACTTGAGTGATAATTGGTTGAAGGCCCGGTATGTGTTCTGTCATGGTGCAAGATTTTAAGTGGGAGATGGTAAGTTAATAAGGATATGGGATCACCCTTGAATTCCGGGGATTAAAGGAAGGGAGAATATTCTAGAACCATCTTGTGTGACTCAAATTATGTGGGTGAGTCAGCTTATGAATCAGGAGAAGACAGCATGGAATAGGCAACTTGTTGGTGAGATCTTCAATGACTATGAAGCGGAGATAATCTGTAATATCCCAATAGACCAGCAAGGGGGAAAGGGACAAACTTGTTTGGCAGTTCAGTTAGAATGGAAGGTATACGGTTAAATCAGCTTACAGGGAGATTTTAAAGGACCAGTTGAGAGAGCCAAATAAAGTAGAAAGTAGTAATTCAAGGGAAACATGAAGTCGCATTTGGAGGAGAGTATGGACATTAGGCATTAAGGGGAAACTCAAGCATTTCATTTGGAGGCGCTGGAATGACATCCTTCCCACTACGGATCAACTTATTAAGAGAGGTATGGATGAGGATCCGGTGTGTAAAATGTGTGGGGAGCAACTCGAAACTTTGGCACATGTGCTAATTTATTGTAGACGGGCAAGGAATGTATGGAAAATTGCGTCAATTCAGTGGAAAGATGTTAATTCACGAGAGCAATCTTTTTCGGATTGGTGGATTCAAATTAGCATGGGGATTAAGGGAGACAATTGGTAGGAAAAACTCCAATTTGTAGTTTATATCTTGTGGACGATGTGGAAATCTAGAAATCTCTGGATATTCCAAAAAGAATGGTGAGAAGAAAGAGTTGATGTGGACTTGGCATGTGCTGAATTGAGGGAATTTCAAGAGGCTAAGGTTAATATCTTAACAATCCGAAACACGCGGGACGGTATGATAGTACTATAGATAGTTGATAGCATTACGGTTTTAGAAATATAACTGTTTCACTATCTACTATGTAAGTACTACTTTTCGATTTAATATGGTGAGTAAGTGGCTGTGAGTCGATTATTCTTGGGCTGAGACTCTTTTAGAGTACTCAGTCGATCACTACCATTTGGTTGTATTGTTTTATTGGATATTTCTGGTTATATTAATACAACTATCGTTTTTAGTTTAAAAAAAAAAACTTGAGTGAATTATTTTCATCACCCTCTGTCATTCAAAGGTAAATTTGGGTAAATATTATTACTATATGCCACAAATTTGAATCATGATTTGATCCTTTTTAGGATTCACGTTTGTTTATAAATTAACTAGAATATGCAACACTGGAAAAACGACTACACAGTAAACTTGTGAAGTAGCATGTTAGTATCACCGTATCAATATCTTTTAACTATACTACGAACATTTAATAATTATGCATTATTTTTTGAGTTCCAAAAAAAAAGTACATTAGGAGATAAATATAATTTTTTATTACGTATGATATACAATAATATTTTTTATTTGTATTTTTTACTTTTTTAATTAAGTGAAAACATTTTATTTTGAGAGTGATATTCAATTATTTTATATCACCGTGACTAGTAATTGGTTGGTTAATTTTGTCAATTATTTGAATGAGTTCCTTACAACATAGAATTCTGACTTCCTTTTCCTCTCTCTCTGTTCTTTTGAACAACATTATAGTACCAACATTAAACTCACGATAATAGTTTTGGATTCTTTGCTGCAGATCTGAAGCTACCACATTTAGAGCTACTCAATCTTGGAGGTACAAATACGCAAGAGCTGTCATCAATTGAAGTCATGACTTCCCTCAAAGCCTTATCTCTGAGTGTTAATCAAATTAATGATTCATCCATCATTGAAGGTAATATAACATTGATCAAATTTACGTAACACTCACATACGTTCGCTTCTTTGCACTAAATTGCAGTTTACTTTCCATTGTTTATCCAAAAAAATATAATAAAAATGTGCAGCTGAATTGACATTTTACTATAAAATTGGGTCCTGTTTATATAAAATAGCATAGCATAGGTTTGCTCAACTAAATAAAATGTTATATACGCAGAAATTAAGAAAATAATTAATCTACTAGATATGATAACTGCAGCTATATCACTTAGATCGCACAAATTTCATGCAAGTACAATTCGCAAGAAATTAAAATTTTCCTCAGCTGGATTATTTTATTTTTGGGCAGGAATTTGCAGCTGAAGAATCTCCTTCAACTTGATCTGAGTGGGAATAATTTTAGTGGTAATATTCCACTGTGTCTCAGCAACTTGACATCTCTCCGCCGCCTTGATATCTCATACAATAATTTTAGAGGCAACATACCCTCATTTGTCATCACTAGCCTCGTACATCTCGAATACCTATCTCTTTCTAGCAACCATTTTGAAGGTTCATTTTCCTTGAGTTCTATTGCCAACCACTCAAAGCTTCAGCAATTCATGCTTGAATCTCTAGGCGGTAAATTATACGTTAATACTGAAGGTCCAGAGTTCTTACCTTCATTCCAACTTACAGTTCTCCTGTTGGTTGGATGCAATTTGAACAATGAGACTGGGAAGGTTCCTAAGTTTTTGTTGTATCAGAAAGAACTAATAGTTCTTGATCTTTCCTCCAATAATTTAGTTGGGAAGTTTCTAAATTGGCTGCTGGAAAATAACACGCGCTTAGAATCTCGTCTTGAGGGATAACTCATTTACAGGCCAATTTCTATCGGATGCCACACCCAAACTACAACTTCTCTACCAGTTAGACATCTCAAACAATGGGGTTGCTGGTCGAGTTCCTCAAGATATCGGTTTATTATTCCCAAGTTTGAGAGGCTTGGATTTGTCAGGAAATTCTTTTGAAGGTAGCATACCCGAATCCCTTGGCAACTTGACTTCGGCATTATTTTTTGATCTGTCACACAACAATTTTTCTGGAGAAGTCCCAGATCGAATTGGAACTGGGAGTGTCAATCTTCAGGCTTTGGTATTATCCTATAATAGTTTGCGAGGGTATTTCCTCTCAAGTTCAGCAAACTTAACTACTTTGCTAAGCCTTCACATGGATAACAATCATTTCTCCGGAAGCATTTCACAAGGATTATCTCGCAGTTCTAGCCTACTCTTCTTAGATATATCCAACAATGAGTTTCAAGGGGAAATTCCGAGGTGGATTGGAAACTTCTCATCATTGTATTTTCTTGACTTGTCAGGGAACCAACTAGAAGGTACCATACTAGATGGTATTTGCAAGCTTTCCCATCTTCAATTTTTAGGCCTCTCTGAAAATCGCTTAAATGGATCCATACCATCATGCTCTGGTCTTCCATCATTGATATTCATCCACCTGCAAAGGAATCAAATCACAGGATCAATACCGAATGCACTATTGGAAAATTCTACATTTTTGAGGGTTTTGGATTTAAGTTATAATCGTATTTTTGGAGGCTTTCCACGTGATATTAGAACGCCTACACAACTTAGGGTTCTCCTGTTGCAAGGAAATAATTTGCATGACAAGATTCCTGCATCCATATATCAATTGAAGGAACTGAACATTATGGATCTTTCTTGAAATAATTTTTCTGGTCCAATTCTTTCATGCATAAGTTACATCTCTTTTGGAGCAAATTTGGGAGAATATAGTCTTGGGTATTTGAAGTCTTGGTACTCATTAACTTTGAATTCTTTGGATGTCAGGTCCGACTCCAATTTTGAAATGTATGAAATAGTCCAGTTCACGACGAAAGATATAACCTACTCTTATACAGGTAACATTCTAAATTATATGTCTGGAATTGATTTGCTCCTCAACCAATTAATAGGAGAAATACCACCAGAATTGGGTGATCTAAGTAATATTCGGGTATTAAACTTATCCCACAATTACTTGGAAGGATCTATTCCATCAAAACTCTCCATGTTGAAGAATATAGAGAGTTTGGACCTTTCATACAATAATCTCAGTGGTCAAGTACCTTTTGAACTCACAAACATGAAATCCTTGTCCACCTTCAATGTATCATATAATAATTTATCAGGTAGAACCGTAGAACACCTGATAAATGGCAGTTTGCAAATTTCGATGAGAATAATTATAGAGGAAACCCAGGTCTTTGTGGACCATTGCTCCAAAGACAATGTGAAAGTATTACAGGTACAGTTAATCCAGTGCATGGTGTTGGTGGCGAAGATAATAATGGTGCAGATTATACAATAGAATTCTTTCTAAACTTCTCAGTGTCATTTGTGGCTGTCCTAGTGACGTTAGCTCTCTCTCTTTATCTCAACCCTCACTATCGCAGGGTATGGTGTAATTTTATAGACACATGGATCCTATTCAGATTTTACCTGAGGTACAAATCTCGTTCCAAGTGATTATGGTAATTGGATGGAGCTAAACCATAAAAAAACTTTTTTGTGTTTTTTTAATTTTTGATAGTTTTTCGTGTTTTTTGTGGTAGCTCAAGAAATAATTTTACCAAGCGTAATACAATAATTTTTATGACTGGATCACAAGCATATTTACTTTTTGTGCATACTGTTGTGTTTGAGCATCTGTTTTAAGAATCGAAATTCAATTATAAAGGCAATAACATGAATTTTCGGCAACATGATCACTAACTGTTTCTTTTAAAGTATAAACATGCCCCAGTGGAGAGCAAAACGCAATAACCATTCTTATACAGTGATTTGTCCCACAACCAATTCATAGGAGAAATACCAACAAAATTGGGTGATCTAACACAGATATTCAAGCATTGAACTTATCCCACAATTACTTGCAAGGTTCTCTCCTATCAAGACTCCATGTTGAAAATCATAGAGAGTTTGGACCATTCATACAATAATCTCGGGGAAAGATGCTGGATGGTACACTCACAGTTATCTAATAAAAAATCAACATCTGGAAGCAAGTATTCAATAAGAATATTCTTATCTCAAAAAATGATCTTAAAATTACATAAGGATGGTTTCTCTAGGCATATTGATAGTGTCAACGACGCGATGAAGTACTGAGATAAATTTTCAACAAAATTTCCAGAACAAGCGTTTATTAATAAGGAAAAGCAATCCACAAGGACGAATAAAAACAAGAGTGTCAAAGCACTAAAGTAAGTAAACAACACAAGGGATGAACAAAGATAATTACAAAGATAAATCAGCTAAATCAAAAGTTCGTGCAACAGCTTTGCACCAAGATTCCACCTTCTTCTTTCTCAATTCTTCATCTAAAAATGGCCGGAAAGTGGTAGCTTTTTTCATCTTCTCCCCAGAAGAAAATATGTCATCTTCTGTCCAAACACCAACAGCTAATCCAGCAGCATAAGCTGCTCCAAGAGCAGTGGTCTCTATGTCAGCTGGTCTTACTACTGGGTTACCTAGCAAGTCAGCCTAAAAAAAACATTAACAGAATCTCAGATTATGTGGTTTGCCTGCAAGCACGAATATGCACGAATATAGAAGGAAAAAAAATATAGTAAAATCCACAAAGAACCATCATTCTTTCGTAAAATCATCAACCATTGAACTAGTAGAAACTTGGTGTACAGATTTAGGGCTACTGCAGGATCTGAAAAACCAAAAAGAAAACTACAGAAAGGTTTTTCTGAAATACATCCTAAAATGCTGCAAAGAGTCATGGACAAAATTAAAAAAGTCTGCATATTAGTTTTAAAATACATACAGGCCATGTATGCTTTGAGCAAATTAAGAAACAAGCTATCGAATTTGCATACATGTAAGGAACGAACCTGAATTTGCATCAGCAGATTGTTTACTGTAGCACCTCCGTCAACTCTTAACAAAAATTCCCCCTTCTCATTTTTCCTCTCCCCCTTCTCACCAGCATCTTTGTGCATTGAATCTAATACATCTTTCGCTTGAAAGCACATGCTTTCAAGAACAGCCCGAGCAATATGAGACTTGTTCGTAAATCTTGTTATCCCAATGCAAACTCCTCTAGCATCATCACGCCACCAAGGAGCAAACAAACCATTAAATGCTGGCACAAAGTAAACACCTCCAGTAGAATCAACCTTTGAGGCCAATTCTTCAATCTCACTGGCACTGCTAATTATACCAAGACTATCCCTAAGCCACTGAACAGCCGCACCAGCAATTGCAATGGAACCTTCTAAAGCATAATTTGTAGGAGCTTTAGGCCCAAGCTTATAGGCTATAGTGCTTAATAGCCCATGATTCGACTTAATTACCTCCTCTCCTGTATTAAGAAGTATAAAAGCCCCAGTTCCATAAGTGCTTTTGGCCTCACCCTTCCGGCAAGCTTGCCCCAACATTGCTGCATGTTGATCCCCAAGACATCCAGCTATAGGGATCCCAGTAACAGGCCATCCCTTAGTAATATTGCCAATTTTCTCAGAGTTGCTAATTATTTTTGGCAACATACTAATAGGAATCCCAAGTGTTTCCAGGGTAGGCTTATCCCAATCAAGAGTTTTCAGGTTCATCAGCATAGTTCTTGAGGCATTAGAGATATCTGTTAGATGTAAACCGTCTTTAACCCCTCCTGTCATGTTCCAAATTAGCCAAGTGTCTATAGTACCGAAGAGGGCATCCCCTGTTTTCATAGCATCCTTAACAGCATCCACGTTTTCTAACAACCACAACAGCTTCGTGACACTGAAATAAGTGCTTATCGGCAAGCCACATGTATCAACAAAATGGTTTCGGCCCCCAGATAACTCCTCCTCCAATTTTCTAGGAATAGAAAATAATTCTTCCGAAAGTCAAAACAATAGAAAGATTTCATGAAATACGCAACACTCCAAGATTAAAACCAACAAAAGAGCCATATGCGAGAATTATATTAGTTTTAATCATAAAAAATGCTGAAACAACATTAGACTTGAACTCATTATTAGACTCGATCATTAATTCTTGATCTGCTCAGCAACAATAGAACTCCCAATCACAATTCTCGAAATTCACGATACAGATAACATATAATAAGCCCACCTATTTAGAATTCAACGAAAAATTTTTATTGAACGTAAAACTATAAACAAACAAATAAATAAATCTCTCTTACCTGCAAATGGAGCTCGTGCGAACATCCATCCAAACAATTGCATTGTAGAGAGGTCTGCCCGTGGATTTGCTCCAAACCACAGTGGTTTCTCTTTGATTGGTCAGACCAATGGCTTTCAATCCACTGTCAACATTATGCCCATCAGCGGTGGCCTTATCAATAGCCTTGGATATACAAACTCTAACACTTTCAAGAATCTCCATTGGATCATGCTCAACCCATCTGCAAAACCCAGAACATAATACACAAGACATCAAAAATGGTCACAAAGGATCAAAGCTCCAATAAACCCGAAAGAAAGAAGATTCAAACTTTTTCCCAATCCAAGAACAAACATGGTAATTTACCCTGCTTGTGGGTAGAACTGAGTGAACTCCACTTGGTGAGATCCAATGGGGTTGGCAGCGCGGTCATACATGATGAATCTCGTGCTGGTCGTGCCTTGATCAATCGACCCAATGAAGACAGCTCCTTGAGGCATTATCTTTGTTTTGTTGAAAAACAGAGGCGAGACAGAGAGGGAGGATTCTACGTTCGACTGCTGGAGGAAAAAACAGACATGAGACTTTGCCTCTGTAGTCAATGAGTCATAAATGAGATGTTGTGGGGGAGAGAGAAAATATCTTAAAGCGAGTGAATTTTGGAGACACCAATGATAATGATCCTGCTATTAGTTAGTTCAAATTTTCTTGGGAGTGTTAACTACTTTATCCAATCTGTATATTAGATTATCTTATAATGATTTTTTACAAAATTATACCATGGGGATACCTTCTTGTTTGGTAAGATTCAAGAGTGTACGTGATAATTAGTTCTGTATATAGATTCTACACAATTTTTATTTCCACATATGCAGTTTAACATTATTTGACTATATAGTTAATTTGCTAAAGATAAACAACTTTAAAAAAAATATTTTATATTCTCTTAGTCAAAAACTAATGGTCTATTTTGGTTTATATACTAATTAAATATATAATTTTATATTTTTATCAGTATTTTTTAATTTTAAATATAGATAATTATTATTAGTAAAAATACTTAGAAAATTTGATTTAAAAATATACTATTTTTTGAAAAAATGAAAAATTTTGAGATTTATTATTTTTTTGGAAGGGATGCAGTATTTAATAATTAAAAATAATGATAAAAATATAAATTTATATATTTAATAATACATTAAAAGTGTTATATTTTTTTTAAAAAAAAGAAATAGATAGAAAGATTTTTTTTTCATCATTCATTAAGACAAATACGTAGAGAAAGAATGCCATTAATATTAACGTTATAATCATTGATAATCAATTTGCCCTTATCCGAATGGGTGATTATATTGTTTATAATCATTCATGTCCACATATTATGTAGCTGGTTGCGTAAAGGGTAGGATAACAAGAATTGCAACTGCACGGACATGGGTGAGTTGATTTTGACTTTTGGAGAATCCTTTGTTTTGTACTCCCTATATGCTAATATTACGTATAATTAAATTCCATAGGTTACTACTAAATCAAACCACCACTGCAGTTTTACTCGAGCAATTTATATTAAGGTTTTGTGTGTTTTTAACATTAGGTGAAACAAATTTGGAATTGAAGTTGCTTATCCTGATTATTGACCCAAAAAAAATTAAGAAAAAAAATATTTGTTCGTTTGGTTGTTTGGTGGTAGGTACTCCAAACTCCAGGAGAAGGATTTATTAAAGTAGATCTAATCTCGGGAGTAACGAATCTTGTTGGTTTCGTCGAAAGCTGGGAAGTGTGATCTGTCACATTAAATGTCAAAGTCAACCAACTTTGAATTTAGATTTTTTTTTTTATTCATTGTTCTTTTTCAATTTACACATATTGAATCATTGATAAGATGAATTGTATGTATATTTACAAGTTACCCACAAAATTTAAAATTTAGAGTGTAGTAAAGGTTGATGCTTATAGTTTTGCTATGACATTTGAATTTGTTATAGCCACAATATCCTAATATAGCTCCTCTTTTTACCATATATATTTTTTATAACATAGTACTCAATTCGTTAAAAAAAATACATAATAGTATAAGTTTTTATTAATTATTAAATACAATGCATCAAATATACTATTAAATGCATAATTTCATATTTTATCTTTTTTTAATTATGAGTATCCACAATTACTCCTTTCATCTAAAAAAAAATAATAATTTCAAAATTTTTATTTGCCTCAAAAAAAGAGTTCAATTTCCATATACAATTATTGTATTACTCTTATTAATAATTATAATTTGTAACATAAATTTAAAATAATAGTAATAACATAAAATTATACATTTAACTATGCATTAAATGTATTGTTCTTTATAATTTAAAAAAAATTATATCAAATTAAAAGTATATTTTTTATGGAACAAAAGTATCATTATTTTTAGGATATTTTAGAATTTTGGTTCAAAATGAACTTTTTCTTTGATAATAAAATGTTTTGAAAGAAAACTCTTTTTATGAGATGGAGTAAGTATGGTTTATGAATATCTATTTATGTTTTTTCCAGAAAATTTTTTTTCTTAGCCTTTGATTTGAAAAATCATCCACTGAAAAGTCTATCCAAAACCCAACTAGTGATCCTTGCTCTTAATTGGTGCTTTGGACTGATGTGGAGAATGGAGGATTGAACGGATACTGGCAACGTAACGGGAATTTATAAGCCTTCTAATCTGGGCCTATTTTGGTCTCGACCCAGCTCGAAACATTGGCAAAATGGGTAAGGCCTAGTGTTTAGCACACTTCTACATTCCTTACTAACAGAACTAAGTGGGGTGGCCGCGGAACCGTTAGGTTGAGCACTCTAATCCCTAGACTGCCATGAGGTTATTGTCGCTTGTTATACCGAGCTTACCTGGTGTGATTTAATCCCCTTAAGTCCTTTACAGGTTGAGTTCAATGGGCGGGGAGTAAACCCTATTACCAAAACAGAACTAACATGACTTTTTTTTAAAAAATAAATATTTGGGGATGAAGGGTTGGAACCTATGCTCATTCCACTGATATGTTAATAATCCATTCGAATGAAATAATATGAAACTAATCAAAGTCAATTTTCTACTTCAACAGTGGAGGATTTATTTGGTACAATAGTTTTTCACCTTACGTAAGACTTTGTACGAGTCTAATATATGTGTTTTTAACCTTGCTTAGACCTTTAATTTTACTCTAATGTGGGTTTATGAGTCAAACCAAAACAATCCAAGATTAAACACGAGTTGATGTAAAATTATATTTCCTACGAATGCCATTGTTCCAAAACATAAGTTACTACTTTCATTCTAAAAAATAGATTATTTTTTATTTGATTTTTTTAAATTATAATATACAATACATTTAATATACAATTAATTATATAATTTTTTATTTTTATCTTCATATTTTAATTTAAACCTTACATTATTATTATTATTATTATTAATATATGAATTCGTACACACAAATTTGCAAAAACTATATATATTTTACGACACATGAAGTACTCAGCTATTTTTGTAATTTTGTATGCATGGAAGAAGAATCTCGCGGCATCTATAGAAGTACATCAAACACGGTACACAAAACGGGGATAAAAGAGCTTATGGCGGGCATGCATTGAGATGGGAAGATGGGGTCTTTTTCCAGCTACTTTCCTCAACATTCAAATAGAATTTGGGGAAAAGAATAAAACAAATCCCCATCAAGTGCAAATCGGGCAACTTTTCTGTCGTCCACTCGTACAAGATAAAGTGTTCTTGCATGATCATTCGTCGTCCTCAGGATGGCAAATTAATTGCTTCAATCCTGGTGTACTACATTCCAAGATTTGGTGGGATTAGCCCATCTCCGATCATACATCCCTCGTCTCTTGTATTCATAACCAAAGTCTTTTTTGTCTTTTTTTCCCTTACGCGGAGATATTTCAACTTAATCAATCATGGGTTTGTACTAAATATTTTAGAGATGAGACTAATTTTTCACTGTTAGATATACTGGTCTTAAAATTGGCCAGTAATGTTAATTTAGAGATTCAACTGTTGGTCTTTTAAATAATTACCTTGATAAATTATTTGTTAGGTTGAGACGAGGGACAACCAAAGTGATCTTCAATGACTAGGATTATTGCAATATCTTTGTAATTGTCCGAATTCTAGAACGCAGGGAGTCTGAATTGCACGAAACCGACAACTTGGTAAATAAATAAACATTGTGTACAACTTGTATGAAAATATAATGTTTCGGAAGATTAATAACCGCATGGCAGGTCAAATTCGGTAGGAAGCCAAATAAATTAACGCGGTGAAGTGTACCGATAAATATAAATTTGCTATGTTGGAAAAACTAATTGAATACTTTCTTGTATCCATCTACTGTTTCATTATTTTAATAACTTGACAAGTTTCAATAATTTAATCGAATGGTTCAAATAATACAATCTGGATATTATGAAGGTATAAATATAAATATGTTAGCTAAAAGACTGCAAAATATATATTTTGATAGAATACGATATATTAAAGGTTTAATCGTTGCTTTTGTATTTAGTTGCTAAAAAAAGTATTTCAAATCCAAAAAGACATACTCTTATACTTATTAAATATTCCATTCCTCTAACAAAAAGTTTATTTTTTAAAACTTTTATGTATCATAAAAAAGAGAGCAACATTTGAGAATAATTCTTATAAATTTATTTATAAATAATACTTATGCATAACTCATAATTAAAAAAGTAAAATAAAAATATAGAATTATTATTTAATACCCCCTCTATTTCTAAAAAGATAATTCACTTTTGATTTTGTGCAAAAAAAATTTAATTACAAAATACAACACACTTAATATGTAATTAAATGTATAAATTTATATTTTTATACGTATTTTTTAATTTAAAATTATATACTATCATTATTAGTAAAGTTAATATAAAAATTTAGCATAAAAAATTGACTCATTTTTTGAAATAATAAATTTTTTCGAAACTAATTTTTTTTTAATACAGAGATAGTAATATATTAAATACATTATATACAATAATTTAAAATTATACTGAATTCAAAATAATTTTGTTAAGAAAATGAATACAAAGAATAATGCATAACCTCATATACATTTTGAATTATATGTTGCATCATCATGAGGTATTCAATTTCGGTACCAAAAAAAAATTTAAGAATTTCTTTTCTTCTTATAATTAACAGAGCCCTAGTTTATAATAAAATAAAATAAGAATGTTAGGTTGTGTCATTCTTTCTTGGATTCTTTACAACGGTAGACGCAAACGTGTTAAAAGGGAGAACGAAAAGAACTATATATTAAAAAAAAAAAAAAAAAACACAACGAACGATGACGACAAAGGTAAATAAATTTGGTTGGGAATTAATAATTTAATACTGTAATTTAAAGGAAAAAGTAATTTAAAGGATTATCCGATGGGAAGACAGGGAAAGCTGTGCACGCCATTTAACGCAGCCTAACGTCACCACCCGCTCCAGCAGCACTTCTTAAAATGCTTCCTCTTCCCTTATCCCACAACGCACCAGCAAATCTACCGTGTTAACTACCACATAGCCGGCCATGCACCTCCACATCTCATTACTACAACTGTCCATGCCTTTCTCTTCTTTAGAAGTCACTGTGCTTGCCATTTAAAAAAAAAAAAAACTCTTTCATCGGTGAATGGACTGAAAATTAGTAATATTGCTTTATATAAGTCATCATGTCTCGCGATTGAGCTGTTCTGTCATTATTTTTAATTATTGAAAGTTGAAATTGAGCTTAATACGTTAACATCATTTTAGAAGAAAAGGGAGTCCCTTTATTTCATATCATGACAGGAATAACGTTATAAAAAGAAAACAAAAAATCCAAGAATCATCCACGTGGGCATAGGTTAATAATTAATGGAGAATTAATACTTATTCCCAATCATGGCTATGTAAAAGTAAAAAAGTTGCCAACAAAAAACGATTCGAATAATTTACACAATAATTTCATATAATAAAAGTTAAAGTTCATTAAAATTGTAAAAAAAAAAAAACATAAATTATTTTTAGAGTGCAAAACTTATTTCATAAACAATAGCACTTATTTCTAAATACTAGTACCATATATTTAAGGTTAATAGATATTTTGAGAAAAAAAATAAAAAATAAAATAACTATGTCCCACGGACACTGATTTGGCACACTTATCATAGAAGCGTGTAGCATTTTGCTAGTTGCGGGGAGTATGGAATAGATTCCTCATCCAGCTACAAAAAAGAAAAAGTAAGAAAAAATAAAATAAAAAAGCAAACATAATAGTAAAAAGAAAATTCCGATGCGTATAAATTACGCGCTGCATTTTATCTTTTGTGTTCCCGCTCACTTTTTTTCCAACCATTTATTGACCACCTTCACAACGGGTGACCTCATCACCAACACCACACCGTTAGATCATCTCAGATCTCCACCCCATCGAAACCACGATCGATCCAACGGTTAAAATGAGATGGACCAAGATTAAATTTCGTGGACGCGCACGCACCGTATCATCCCACCTTATCCTCGGATTTTCACACACTGCCATTTTATAAAAACCTCACTCCCATACGACTCCCAAACCCTGCCGTTCACACTCTCGGTGCCCTTCCTTTCCAACTTCGTTTCTTTTACGTTTTTAAGGTATTTTAATTTTCCGGCTGGTGAGCTCCGGCGAGGAGTCTAGGTATCGGGATAAGGATGGCGTTGTTGCCAGATCTAGGAACGCAGATCGTGATTCCTGTTTGCGCCGTCGTCGGAATCATATTCTCGTTATTCCAATGGATGATTGTCGCTCGCGTGAAGCTCTCGCCTGAGCGTAACGCGCCGAGCAATAACAGTAAGAATGGATACAACGATTACTTGATTGAAGAGGAGGAAGGCATCAATGAAGACAACGTCGTTGTTAAGTGCGCCGAAATTCAGACTGCCATCTCTGAGGGTGAGATTTCAGCTTTATTAGATCTCTACTATGGTTATACTAGATCTGCGTGCTCTCTTTTTATCTTTGCATGTCATTAAATTTGCCTGTTCTCGTAGATCTTTGGTGGAGCTCTGCTTTGTTACGTTTGTGAAGAATTTAGTAAAATTTTTACTCTTTTGTGCTTAATTTAGTTGCCTGTGATGAAAATAAGATAGTTTGAATGATAAAAATTGAATCTTTACTCGTGAGTTTAAGCTTTCAGCTTAATCTTGTTTAATTTATTGCCGCTGTACTGTAAATAAACTGTTTTGTATTATCTTCGGTGGCGAAAGTTTGAATTCAGGGTTTTTGGAAATGAGGGGGTAAAGATGCATTGCCTGTAATAGCAGAGCTGGCTCTGCTTGTAGATCGGGCTGATGTTAATATATATATATTTTTGTTCTGTTTCGATTATTTAAGTGCGGTGGCTTATGCCGGGATCCTTGGAAGGTGATATTAATATTTTAATTGGTAAATGGTGTCAGAGATTGTGGATGTAACTAGGGAAGTTGATACGCCACTGTCTTGTGTCCTTAAAGTTACTTGGCTTTTATGTTATTGATTGGTAATTAATTAATTAAAGGCACTACCCCAAAGGCATGTGTGGTGCACGTGTGCCATCTGGCATGTAAAGAATTCCCAAGTTCTCATTATTGTTTGGCCTCTATTCAATTTGGGAAGTTTTATTATATCAGTTGGTTTTATTTTGCTGCCAAGATCAGGAATTGATTATTTGGATGATCAATTTTATTTTTGTTTTCTTTTTCAAAAGTTTAAACTTTTCAAAAGACATCTTTGAGGAAATATAGACCTTGTGCATGTGAAGTTGTTTTTTACTACTGTCTTATTGTGTCACTGTCATTATTAAGGGAGTTTTGATCTTCACCACATTTACATTTTTGAGGTGATTAACCATACATTGATTTACATGGAAAAGTGTAGTGGAACCGACTTTTACTGTGGGGGTTTATGTGTGTGTGTGTGTTTGTGTTTCATTTCCAAAATGGCAAAAATCTTATGTTCCTTCAGGTGTTCATCCTCTTATTTCCATTTAATTAAAAATGGTAAAGTTCTTCTTAAGTTACCCTGAATTGAGTTTTTGTTATATTGTCAGTTTGCATGTCTGATTTCCTTATAAACTTAATGAGTTTTGGCAGCACTAACTTTGTGCATGTTTGGTTAGTTTGCTAAGTATTTTGGTTATTATTAGGCGTTTTGTGACTGTCCTACATTTCTTCATTGATACAAAGCTTAATGCCCAGAGATGTGGTGCCATTGAGTTCTTTAATTGGTGGAAATTAAGTAAAATCTTATGTGACAGTTGATTATAAAATTGAGAGCTCGATATTTTAATGGGTTGGCAGAAAAGCATACATCTTGGTTGTGAAACGAAGAATGTAATGTGTTGTTAAACATTGGCTTTGCTACCCTGATGCTGTCCTTAAACTTATGATTTTGTTCTTTCAGGTTGTTGTTTAGTAGTAATATAGACTAATAATGTATGTGCTTTCGTGTGACAGGTGCCACTTCTTTCTTATTCACTGAGTACCAATATGTTGGAATTTTCATGGTTGCTTTTGCAATTCTTATCTTCCTCTTCCTGGGCTCTGTGGAGGGCTTCAGCATAAAGAACCAGCCCTGCACATATGACCCTGAAAAGTTGTGCAAGCCAGCTCTTGCAACTGCTCTCTTTAGCACTGTGTCCTTTTTGCTTGGTGCTATCACATCAGTTGTCTCTGGGTTCCTTGGCATGAAAATTGCTACATATGCCAATGCTAGGACAACATTGGAAGCTAGGAAAGGTGTTGGGAAAGCTTTTATTACTGCATTTCGGTCTGGTGCGGTTATGGGGTTCCTCCTTGCTGCGAATGGTCTCTTGGTGCTCTTTATTACCATCAATCTCTTTAAGCTGTATTATGGGGATGACTGGGAGGGCCTTTTTGAGTCAATCACTGGGTATGGTCTTGGTGGATCATCAATGGCTCTCTTTGGCAGAGTTGGCGGAGGCATATACACCAAAGCTGCTGATGTTGGTGCTGACCTTGTAGGCAAGGTTGAGAGGAACATTCCTGAAGATGACCCTCGAAATCCTGCTGTAAGTCAATGCTCCTAATATGTCCATGTTCTTGGAACTACAAAGAGAATTTGAAATATATGCTGTTATGTCCTATTTTGCAGGTGATCGCTGACAATGTTGGGGACAATGTTGGTGATATTGCTGGGATGGGGTCTGATCTCTTTGGTTCATATGCAGAATCATCATGTGCAGCCCTTGTCGTGGCATCTATCTCTTCTTTTGGGATCGATCACGATTTCACTGGAATGCTTTATCCCTTACTGATTAGCTCCATCGGAATTCTTGTGTGTTTGATTACAACCCTTTTTGCCACTGACTTTTTTGAGATTAAGGCTGTCAAGGATATTGAACCAGCGTTGAAGAGGCAGCTTATTATCTCCACAGCACTGATGACAGGAGGAATTGCAATTGTTACCTGGACTTGCCTTCCCTCTTCATTTACAATCTTTAATTTTGGTTCTCAGAAGGTTGTGAAGAATTGGTAAGTACATGGATAAGCAATTCGTGTGTTTGTTTTTAACTTAATTTATTCACTATTGAACACAATCTATATGCATTTCTTTATTACCTGGACAACACTGTTTTTTATGTCTTCTTTCCTGTCTTCAAAAGTTATTATTGTAGTAGAATTCTTTTTCCTAGAGTTTGGTTGGATTACACTATATGTTTCTTTTTAGCTGAACTAAGATAGGATTGAATGTTAATCTCTAACAAAATATATCTTCCTGAATCATATTTACTGGTAATGATTTTAGTGAAGTTTTACTTGGTGCACTTGTTGGCTCTCCTGGCAACTGTTTGGCATATTGTGTTCAATTTTATTTACTTTTTGTGCAAACTCTTGTTTAAAAAATTTGAAATGAGATTAAGTTGTGAGATTTGTGATTGTCTTGTTGTGCTTACTGATTAATGTGTCCTTACTATGGGTTCCAGTTTCGAGAATTTCATTACTATAACAGTTGTGCGGCCAACTAGTGCAACTTGTACATGAATTCATCCAGGTAAAGGCTGACTTGTATCTTGTGTTTTTTTAACAGGCAGCTGTTCTTGAGTGTTGCTGTTGGTCTCTGGGCTGGGCTTATTATTGGTTTTGTCACAGAGTACTACACCAGCAATGCATACAGGTTGAGATAAGATAATATTCTACTCGCTTCCTTTTTATTGCACTGCTACCTCAGAAAGTATTCTTCCTAACTTTGGTTATTCTACCTCCAATTTGCAGCCCTGTGCAAGATGTTGCTGATTCCTGCAGGACTGGAGCCGCTACTAATGTTATTTTTGGCCTTGCTTTGGGATACAAATCTGTCATAATTCCTATATTTGCCATTGCAGTCTGTATTTATGTTAGTTTCTCATTTGCGGCAATGTACGGCATTGCATTAGCTGCCTTGGGAATGTTGAGCACAATTGCTACTGGGTTGGCCATTGATGCTTACGGACCCATCAGTGATAATGCTGGAGGCATAGCCGAGATGGCCGGAATGAGCCACAGAATACGTGAGAGAACTGATGCTCTTGATGCTGCTGGGAACACCACTGCTGCTATTGGGAAGGTACCAAAAATTTATCTTTTGGTATTCTTATTGTGTTTTCTTCTCATTCTAAGAAGGAAATGGACAAGGCCAGATTTACAAATATTCTTTAATTGTTGTTTTATGTGTGTCGAGTTCAATATTATAAATGCATGAGAGTCTAGATCCCCTTGTTATTGTTCTTTAATTAGGTTCTGTTAATATTTACTTGTGGCATTCTCCTAGAGCAATTTTGTAACACCATTTGGCTCTGTTCTTAATCCTTAAATTGAACCTCTTGGTCAGGTTTCTAGTTCAATTGTATTTTTTAACTCATAATTGCTTTCTTGGTTTCCAGGGATTTGCCATTGGATCTGCTGCTCTTGTATCTTTAGCCCTCTTTGGTGCCTTTGTTAGTCGAGCAGGAGTTTCAAAAGTTGATGTCTTGAGCCCTAAGGTCTTCATTGGGTTAATTGTTGGTGCCATGCTTCCTTACTGGTTTTCTGCCATGACAATGAAGAGTGTTGGTAGAGCAGCTCTAAAAATGGTTGAAGAAGTTCGCAGGCAATTTAATACAATTCCTGGTCTCATGGAGGGCCTTGTAAAGCCTGACTATGCCACTTGTGTGAAGATCTCCACTGATGCATCTATCAAGGAGATGATCCCTCCTGGTGCACTGGTCATGCTTACTCCACTAATTGTTGGGACTCTCTTTGGTGTGGAGACCCTCTCTGGTGTTCTTGCTGGTGCTCTTGTTTCTGGTGTTCAGGTATGATACTTTTTCTTGTAGTATTGTTAATTCACAACTGTGCTTTAGGTTATTGGAGGTACTCGATTTTCCTTTTGTGAAGTGGATGCTAGAATTAGTCCTGAAATTTTGGTCTTTTGGATGTATGCTTACAGATAGCAATATCAGCATCAAACACTGGTGGTGCATGGGACAACGCCAAGAAGTATATTGAGGTAATTTCATGGCAACTGCATCATGGGGATTCATTTGTTTGAAGGTTTTGGTTACTCTGTAGTGAGGTAATATTAACGATGTTTTAATTGTGATTTATCCCCTCTAGGCTGGTGCTTCGGAGCATGCAAGAAGCCTTGGTCCGAAGGGTTCTGATCCACACAAAGCAGCTGTTATTGGAGATACCATTGGGGACCCTCTAAAGGACACTTCGGGGCCATCACTCAACATTCTTATCAAGCTGATGGCTGTTGAGTCACTTGTCTTTGCTCCCTTCTTTGCCACACATGGCGGCCTTCTTTTCAAGATATAATGGAGTGATGGTCAGTAATGATTGGGATGTTGAGTAACCATCACTCAATGTTCCACTTTTCCGCTGCTTTATCCATTTCTCCCTAAAATGAGTTTTTTTTTTTTTAAAAAGTTAGTTCGTAGCTAGTTGAACATTATTTTTGACAAGTCCGTGGTCGTCGTGGTGATGATGATGATGATGATAATTGTAATGTCGAGAATGATGATGAAAAGTCATCATTCTTGTCACTGCAGAGTTGGGAACATATTGTAGTGTTTGACAGTTTAGTATCGGCTAATTTCCTACTTTTTCTTCTTTGTAATGTCATTACTTCTTAGCTAAAGGAACATGGTTGAACTGGGGTGGCCTATACTTGTGTTTGCTTAGAGTTGAGAAGAACGAAACTTTTTTTTCCTATCATTTGGAATCGGAGGAGGAGAACAAAATTGTCTTTTTGTTGTCAACGCAGGCGTGGTCTTGGCATTTGATATGTCAAAATTTTCATTTTAATGCTTTTATCGTGCTGTCTTTGGCATCTTCCTCTAGGCACGGTGTACTGTACAGACTTCTTCAGCAGATTTCTCATGTTTTCTGATTGCGTCATTTTACACAAATGGATCATATATCGACTATACGATCCATTTAGGCTTCGTCAACTGTATGATTGTGAAAAGTAGAATTCCTTTTATTTTATTAGTTTTTGCTAACAACCTGTGCTTAAATATTATCATTGTAGTAGTGCAATTTGTACTCATATTTTATCATGTTGAACCAAATAAATTATAATGCAGACCAAAGAGATGTTTGGCATTGATTCAAGCACGAGATGTGGGCATCGAATACACATATTTCATGTTTGCTCAGAATCCGCACAACAGTGCTTGCGGGCAGAGCAAAGCTATTTTGACTGCTGCTGAACCCACTAAGATTACTTCTTGAATAGAAGAAGTGATTGACAAAACATGGTTATAGAAGTTACAAGCCTCACACACTGAGGTGTACCTCATACTCCATCCCGGATTATTGATAAGCAGACTAGCAGAGGGAAGAAGAGAAAGGAAAAGATGAGGAAATAGCGTACGAAGGACGTAAAACATTATACAAGACCCCATCAAAGGAGATCGATCCGTCATACGAGCCTTATCCATCAGAGGAGAAAACTTCAAGCGTGTGCAGTGTGTAGTGCTCTGAGCCCACGTTGGTAATATCCCCAATGAACATCAGCATAATCCTTAACCATTTTGAATAATTTAGGGGAGTTCTCAGTTACTAAGCCATCTTCGGGTCCAATCTCTTTTCCTACCTCAGGTGTATAGAACACAGCCACTGAAATCCTGTCCCTCTCTGAGTTACTAAGTACCCTGTGTACTGGGCTCTTGAATATTCCATTGCTCATTATCTGTCAATCGTGAAAAAGGAAATCGGCAATAATGATTAGTAAATTCTCTCGCATCTGAAGAGGGGATTCTCCAACATAGGTATTAGCATTTTACCTCCATTTGGTCGGCCATAAGAACCAAGATGGCATGAGGATTTTTTGGAACTATAAACCATTTGTCATCCTTGAGGACTTGAAGGCCAACTTCATCTTGCATGATAATGGTATATCCTGATCCATCTGCGTGAGGTTTTAATCCAAGGACAAGATCAGACCTCTTGCAAGGTGAGTAGTAGTTAAACCTGGCCTGCAACTGTGATCGCTCTCCGAATTGTTTCAGAAAGGAATTCTCATCCAGATTCAGTGATTTTGCCATGGCTCTGGAGACGAGCTCTGTTACCCTTTTCATCTCCTCAGTATATTCCTCCAGAACGTTTCTGTCCATTGAAATCAGGTTAGACCAATATCATAGTAGGAACTCTAGGTGGAAACGAGAAATAAGACTGAAGAAGCACTAATCTAGCCTGAAAGATTCGGGATTTGTTGGCCAAAGTTGGTAATTTCTTTGATCTTCAGGTCGTACATTAAGAAAGAGACGGTCAGACCAATCCAGGGATTGACCTTCTTCCGGGACAGGATCAGCACCATAACCTTCAAAATCCACAACTGTTTTCGCGTATTTTTGCTTTTCTTCCATTGGCTGCGCGAAGAATTCTCTAGCAACCTGTCGTACCTTATCCAGGAAAGAACTTGAAATGCCATGACCTATAGCCTGAACAATTTGTCAATACGGGATGATTAAATATGGACAAGATCTAAATTACGAAAGCAGGAAAAAATGATTTAAGCCACTTGAATTAATGTTCAAGTTCATGATCAGTCACTAAGAAAAGGAGCTAGCTAGCTCTATCTTACTGAACCTGAAAGCATCCCCATGAAGAGAGAGCTGCTTTGAGTTTTTCTAGTTCTTGCTCACTTTCTGCTTCAGCTACTTTTGACGATGACACAGAGCTTAGATCAATGGTCGGGATCGGAGATTCGGACATCGGATCATTTTCATCATCGTCTTCTCTACACTTGTACTGTGCCGGTGGCTCCTCATCATTCAGGAACATTTCTTGGACTCTCCTTGCCAATAGTATTTCTGCCGGAACATCAGTAGAAACCTGAGCCATGATTTACTGGGATTTCAGACCCGGAAAAGGCTTCTGAATATTTGTTCTCCAAGGTTCAATATGGGAAGGGATAATTACCAATATACTCGAGACGTTTGGGTCTATTACAGATATTTGTTTAGTTTGTCAAAATTATTAATACCCCTTGAAGTTTATATTTTTTAATAAATAGGTTTATTTTAAAGGATTTTGTTACTACTGTAGCAATTGATTAAATTTTTTAGACGAAAATACCCTTTTATTCTAATTTTCGTATTTACTTTATATATTTTTTTTAAAAAATTTAGGACAAAATTTAAAATGAAATTTTTTTATATTATCGAAAAAGATGGTATTATTATAAAAATTTACTTATCTCTAATTTATTTTTATTATATTATTGATATTAAGAAGATAATATATAAATTAAATTAATAAAAAAATAAAAAATAATAATATATCTATAATAATATATTAATTATATAAGATATTAAGAAATTTTTCATAATTAATATATTATTACAAATATATTTTTTCTATTTATTTTTATTTTTTTAATTTAATTCATACATTATCAATTTATCATTCTTAATATCAATAATATAATAATTTTATATTAAAAATAAAATTAAAGATAAGTAAATTTTTATAATAATATATATTTTTTAGATAATATAAAAAATTTTGTTTTAAAAATTTAATCTTTTTTTTTAATTTTTTGATTTTTTTTGTTGTTTATTTATTACTTTGTGCAAAGAGTATTTTTGTTATTTTATTTC
Source organism: Gynochthodes officinalis (assembly GCA_020080225.1). Classification (NCBI taxonomy): domain Eukaryota; kingdom Viridiplantae; phylum Streptophyta; class Magnoliopsida; order Gentianales; family Rubiaceae; genus Gynochthodes; species Gynochthodes officinalis. The sequence goes on along the minus strand of CM034625.1, from coordinate 10,300,846 downwards.
TCAAATTAATTAAATAAAACCGTAAAAAAATATTAATAATTTTGACGAATTATAAAAAGTATCAATAATAAACTAATGCCTCACGAGGGTATTGATAATTATCGGTATATGATGGTAGACCTGGCCAATATCCAGCCTCAACCAAAGTCACACATGGATTTGCATGCTAGAGTTATAAGACGCGAATGGTGACAACAATCATTGTCACATACTCCTCTAAATCTAAACTTTAGGCGATGTTTCAGGTGTGATTTATTTTAAAAAATTTGTATTAAAATATGTAAAAATTTTAATGAGATTTTTTTATAAGATTTTTTTTTAAAAAAAAGAAAATAAAATTTGTATTGAGGAAAAAAATTAAACTTTTATATTTAAGTATTCTTGTCTAAATATAGTTTAAATTATGTGAGGAAAATTTAGTATGGAAATTTTAAATTTCAAATTTTGAAAAAAAATATATTTTAATGTTTTATTTGTTTTGTGAGCAAAATTAATTTTTTGCTTATAAGACATTGTGCAAACATAGTCGTTTTTTATCACTATTTTTTTTTCAATCTCGTTGAACAATGCCTTAGGGTTGGGTCTACTGGTATGTCTTGGAAGACTTGCTAGACCACATCCACAGTTCAAGTCTCACCCAAGCCTGTCAACCGGTTTCTGCACAACTTTGCCAACGTAGGGTTTGGGGCGACCCCATTTGGCTTTAGAGGATTAGTCCCATGTTTGGTTGTGAGAGTCACTTAACTCCAAGGAGTTTGGGACACACATCGCTAGTGAATGTGTGGTTGTGGAGGTCACTTAGTCGTAAGGAATTTGAGACACACATCGCCAGTGATTGTAAAAATATCTTCAAGAGGAACTAGAAAAAAAAATCTAGTTGAATAATAAAAATGTATATAAAATATTATGTTCGAAAAAGTACAAAATAATGCAACTATCCATCTTTTCACCTTTTACCTTTCTTTTTTACTTTATTTTTCTTTATTGCTCATAGCCTTTGTTTCCTTTAATTTCATTGTTTATGAACCAAGTATAAAAGCGTCTCGAAAGGCAATTCCATAGCCTTGGGTCACTTATGAAGTATAAAGTTAAACTTGGTTTTAATTGAAATTTATTTTAACGACTTGGGTTTTTGTTTTGATTATTTGATTGAAAATGCCTATTTTTCTTTGAAAATTATTCAATCAACATTTTTACACGTATATTTTTTAAAAAAACATACAATCATTATGTAATATGAAGATTATGTACAAAAGTTAATAATATACTATTTCTATGAATTCCTCATAGTGTTGCGTCTCTATGGGGACGGGAATCTTTTATCATGATTTTTGGTTGTTGCATATTTTGATTCACGGCATTGGAGATTTTTTTGGTGGTAGTCTATTATTAGGAATCAATAATGATCCACTCTCAATCATCGTAGAATGGAATATTATACTTTTGGAATTTTCCGTCATCGTCGTCTACTAGGAATCAAATGACGATCCATCTCAATGTCCTTTCTATCGCTGTCCTCGTCGCTGTTGCATGAAATATCAAACTTCATTGAGTTATTCAGCAGCATTGCCGGCGTTGCATGCCTTGAGACAGGCTGTATCTTTGAGTTTTTTCCTTAAAATTTGATAATAAAAAAAAAATTTAAAAAATTGAAATTTAAAAAACTCTTCCCATTTTACTGAAATCGACCTCAGGAAAGCCAACTACAGCCCTTATGTAAAAAAAATAGTTTATGTTTTTGCTTTAAGTCTTCCGCAGCTAACTTGGTCTCCCTCCCATTTTGCCCTATTTTCTCATTTCTTTTCTTCCTCAGCCGCAACTGCCCTCCCTCAACCCCCAAATTTTCTTCCAATTTTCCCCCCTCATCTCCACCCTTTCTTGCAATTTCTTGCAATTTCCCCCCGTCCTCCAATCCTTTCTGAGATGATACGATACCTTTAGAATGTAGTTAGTCTGAAGTGTTGTCTTTTGTCTTTCAATAGAACTAGCCTGTAAAATAGGTTATAGTTAGGCACAACTTTTGCGTGAGAAACATTCAATTTATTAACATAAACATGAGATGACAAACAATAAGCTGCCAACAGTACCTTCATATTTGCATTAACATCTGGATTAGGAAGAATTCCATTTTCTTTTTCCCGTCAACAAAGTTCTGTCACGATCTCTGCAGGAGGAAGATAGTCATAAGTTATTTTGTTAATGCTATAAATGTAAATTAAACTGTCCTGTTTTCAACTACTATACAAAAAGGCTTACCTGCTCTACTTCCAACACCTTGACAGCATAGGGAGAAATCAAGTGTTTCCCTGACAGTCATTTCAGTAGTATGCAGGTCATATTGGCTTACATAAGCAGATGTTTTTTGGGGCACAAATTCTTTCAGTTTGTATATGTTATAAGTAATATCACCAGATACAGGTTGAAGTAAAAAATAATAATAATTTTTTTTACATGTAGGCTGAAGTCGGATACCGATTTCAGTAAAATGGGAAGAGGTTTTTTAACCTTAATTTTAATTTTTTTTTTAAACAACAATATATAACACTTTACTCATGTATCTTTGGCATCTCTCTAGGCACGGTGTACTGTGCAAATTGTGCAATGCCGAGTTCATTATAATGGAAGAGATTTTTTAACCTCAATTTAAATTTTTTTTTTTAAACAACAATATGTGACACTTTTACTCCTGTATCTTTGGCATCTTCCTCTAGGCACGGCGTACCGCGCAGACTTCTTCAGCAGATTTCTCATGTTTTCTGATTGCGTCATTTTACACATAAATGGTCCAATGGATCATAGATCGACTATACGATCTATTTAGGCTTCGTTAACTGTATGATTGTGAAAATTAAAATTCCTTTTATTTTATTTTATTAGTTCTTGCTAACAGCCGATACTTAAATACTATCATTGTAGTAGTGCAATTTGTACTCATATTTTATCATGTTGAATCAAATAAATTATAATGCAGACCAAAGAGATGTTTGGCATTCGATCCGCACACAAGATTGTGGGCATCGAACATAGTTTATAAGATTGGAATTTTACACATAATTGATTTAGAATAGCAAGATCGGATTGGTGGGATCATAATTTTTTTAAAAAATTAAGAAAATATAATTTATAAATTATTTTTAAAGAAATTATCAATCAATATATAAATAGATAGGTAAAAAATTCATGTATAGTTTATAATTAACTGATCTTCAATTTTATTTCTTATAACATTTTATATGATTTTTTCAATATTTCAATTGCTGTCGCGATTGAAGGGTATTTATGTCTAATTTATTTATTTATTATTAAAAGCTAATAAAAGTATGATTAAACTAATTAAGTTATTTATATAATGATAAATCTTAATTTTATTTAGATATGAAAGTTTTTTTTAAAATAAATTTAACTATATTTTATTTACATAATAAATTTAGAATCGTAGTTAGAATTAGAATCATTTTAATAAATTTAGATCATAAAATCATAGGATCAATTGGATCGAATCGGAATTCTGAAAATTATGACATCAAATCCACACATATTTCATGTTTGCTCAAAATCCGCAAAGCAGTGCTTGCAGGCAGAAAGAACAAGCTTCGTTTGGATTGTGATTTATTTGAAAAAAGTTGTATTGGAATGTGTGAAAATTTTGACAGATATTTTTTTTATAGAAAAAGTAGTTTAGATGAAAAAATAAGAGAAGAAATTTTTTAAAATTATGTGAAAGTAATTTAAGTAAGAAAATTTAAATTTTAAATTTTAAATTTTAAAACAAAAATATGTTTGAAAGTTTTAATTTTGTTTAAGATAAATTAACCTTTTTGTAAATGAAAATGAAAAGCTATTTTGACTGCTGCTGAACCCACTAAGATTACTTGAATAGAAGAAGTGATTGACAAAATAGTAGACGTATACATGGTTATAGAAATTACAAGCCCACACACTGAGGTGTACCTCATAGTCTCATACACCATCCCGGATTATTAATAAGCAGAGGGGAGAAGATAAAGGAAAAGATGAGGAAATAGTGTACGAAGGACGTAAAACATTATACAAGACCCCATCAAAGGAGATCGATCCATCATACGAGCCTTATCCATCAGAAGAGAAAGCTTCAGCTTGTGCAGGGTGTAGTGCTCTGAGCCCACGTTGGTAATATGCCCAATAAACATCAAGATAATCCTTAACCATTTTGAATAATTTAGGGAAGTTCTCAGTTACTAAGCCATCTTCGGGTCCAATCTCTTTTCCTACCTCAGGTGTATACAACATAGACAGTGAAATCCTGTCCCTCTCTGAGTTAGTAAGTACCCTGTGTACTAGGCTCTTGAATATTCCATTGCTCATTATCTGTCAATCGTGAAAAGGGAAATCGACAATAATGATTAGTAAATTCTCTCGCATCTGAAGAGGGGATTCTCCAACATAGGTATTAGCATTTTACCTCCATTTGGTCGGCCATAAGAACGAAGATGGCATGAGGATTTTTTGGAACTATAAACCATTTGTCATCCTTGAGGACTTGAAGGCCAACTTCATCTTGTAGGATAATGGTATATCCTGATCCATCTGCATGAGGTTTTAATCCAAAGACAAGATCAGACCTCTTGCAAGGTGGGTAGTAGTTAAACGTGGCACCCAACCGTGATCGCTCTCCGAATTGTTTCAGAAAGCAATTCTCATCCAGATTTAATGATTTTGCCATGGCTCTGGAGACGAGCTCTGTTACCCTTTTCATCTCCTCAGTATATTCCTCCAGAACGTTTCTGTCCATTGAAATCAGGTTAGACCAATATCATACTAAGAACTTCTAGGTAGAAACGAAAAATAAGACTGAAGAAGCATTAATCTAGCCTTAAAGATTCGGGATTTGCTGGCCAAAGTTGGTAATTTCTTTGATCTTCAGGTCGTACATTAAGAAAGAGACGGTCACACCAATCCAGGGATTGACCTTCTTCCGGGACAGGGTCACCACCATAACCTTCATAATCCACAACTGTTTTCCCGTATTTTTGCTTTTCTTCCATTGGTTGAGCGAAGAATTCTCTAGCAACCTGTCGTACCTTATCCAGGAAAGAACTTGAAATGCCATGACCTATAGCCTGAACAATTTGTCAATACGGGATGATTAAATATAGACAAGATCTAAATTACGAAATCAGGAAAAAGTGATTTAAGCCACTTGAATTAATGTTCAAGTTCATGATCAGTCACTAAGAAAAGGAGCTAGCTAGCTCTATCTTACTGAACCTAAAAGCATCCCCATGAAGAGAGAACTGCTTTGAGTTTCTTTAGTTCTTGCTCACTTTCTGCTTCAGCTACTTTTGACGATGACATAAAGCTCAAATCAATGGTCGGGATAGGAGATTCGGACATGGGATCATCTTCAGCATCGTCTTCGTCTTCTCTACACTTGTACTGTGCCGGTGGCTCCTCATCATTCAGGTAACATTTCTTCGACTCTCCTTGCCAATAGTATTTCTGCCGGAACATCAGTAGAAACCTGAGCCATGATTGGGATTTCAGACCCGAAAAAGGCTTCTGAATATTTGTTTCTCCAAGGTTCAATATATATAGTATGAGATGATGCTAGACCTGGCCATTATCCAGCATCAAGCGAAGTCACACATTGATTTGCGTGCCAGAGTTATAAAACGCGAATGGCGACAACACTCATTCGTCACCAGGGAAAGAAGCTACTCGACTAATTCAAGAGGCTACTACTGGCGAAGCTCGTTTGCTGCGGAGGGTGCTAATGCGTGAAGAGGAAAGGAAAATGAATTTCACGCTCTTCCTTTCCGCCTCGTCTTGCTTCTGGCAAAGCTTCTACTTCTACTTTGCTTGCTTGCCTGAAGGGGCATCAGCCCTCAGCAAACTTGCCTCCTCTGCTTATTCTCACCTGACTAAACAAGTCTTGGTTGAAGTCCTCCCAACCTCTTAATCTAAACTTTGGGCGATGTTTTCGTTGTCATTATTTAAAAAAAATTGTATTAAAATATGTAAAATTTTTAATAAAATTTATTTTGTAAGAAAAAGTATTTTAGAGAAAGAATAAAATTTGTATTGGGAGAAAAAAATTAAAATTAAATTATGTAAGAAGAATTTAGTAAGAAAAATTTTGAATTTTAAAATTTAAAAAATATATATATTTATTTTTTTACTTTATTTTTCTTCATTGCTCATAGCTTTGTTTCCTTTAATTTCATTTCTTATGAACCAACTATTAAAGCGGCTCGAAAGGCAATTCCATAGCCTTGGTTCGCTTATGACGTATAAAGTTAAACTTGGTTTTTATTGAAATTTATTCTAGCAATGAATTGGGTTTTTCTTGATTATCGATCTGATTGAAAATGCCTTTTTTTTTAAAAAAAAATTATTCAATCCACATTTTTACACAAACAATTTTTTAAAAGATTTACAATCATTATGCAATATAAGGATTATATTTGGTAGAAAAGTTAATAATATACTATCTTTAGAGACGGGAATCTTTTATCATGATTTTTGGTTGTTGCATATTTTGATTCACTGCATTAGAGATTTTTTCGGTGGTAGTCTATTATTAGGAATCAATAATGATCCACTCTCAATCATCGTATATTTTTGGAATTTTCCGTCATCGTCGTCTACCATGAATCAAATGACGATCCATCTCAATGTTCTTTCTATCGCTGTCCACGTGAAATATCAAAACTTCATTGAGTCATTCAGCACTCAGCAGTGCCGTACGCGTTGATCAAAACAGATTGTCTCGATACTTCTCCAATGGTTTCGATAACGCACAAGAGGTTCCCATTGCAATGATTGAGTCGCTAAATGATGTTCAATTCTTAGTTTAACATTGTTCTGCTCCTACGTTTGTATAGGTAGGAACTTAGTTCGACAAGTCCATAACCTACCTTGCATGTACAGAAGAATTTGATTGCTCATTTGATAAAATTGTTTGGCTTAGTGTGTGATACTTTGGTTTTTAGTATTGGAATTCAACAGTATATTGTGGCATTGCTAATCGTTTATATCATTGAAACTTGAGACCTTGCCAGGTTTCAAACATGTGTGTGGGCTAATAATAATAAAATTACAACAAACAAAAGTTAACAAAACTCTTATATACGTTTAAAAACATATTTTTGCACTTTCGAATATAATATTTTATATTTTAAAAATAATTTTTATTTCATAATCATATTTTAAAATGTAAATTATACTGCTGGAATAAATTTACCCTTTTTGTTAATGCCAAGGAAAAAAAATTCTAGTTGGGCTTAAAAATTTAGGAAACCATTTTCAAATTGGATCAGCCCTTAATTACCTTCACCGTCTCTTATAGGTTCATTGGTTCAGACTTGAAATTGGCCCAAGTTCAGCCCACTATGTCGCAGAAAAATATTCCACATGATCTATTTCGATAATTTTAGTAGTATTTTCAATTTTGGGTTTGGGATAATCATCAGATTCTTCCACTTTTGACGCTTCCACGCCCAAAAAAGGTCATCTTTTAGTTTAGTGTTCCGATTATGACAAAGTAATCGCAATCGATGAATCGAAGTCCCTTTGTCTGATATGCAATAATTCTTACTATAATACAAATGATTTCGTTCATCAACATCATGATATCGTCCACCAGGCCTAGCACTTATCCCTTTACTCCATCAAAACCAACCCTTTGAGATTTCTTGTCATCCCTTGATTGTTGGAATTGCAGGTCTACTTTTTTTTTTTTCTTTTATTTTACATGAAGTAGTATATTTGTTGTTGTTCTTTTAGGTGAAAGTAAGTGAAAATTTTGAGTTTGATCAGTGGGATATTTTACTATCACTTTTTGGACGGAGAATATGAAGTTGTTAATCTTCTGTTTTTTTACTGATGTGGCATGAAATCGTGGGAAAAAGTTCATCTTGATTAATGGGTGGTTTTTCTTTATTTTGCAAATTGTTGATTTTTGCAGGGAGATTTAAAATGGGCAATGCTTCATCAACGTTAACACAATATGATATTGAAGAAGTCCAAGAACACTGTAACAATCTGTGTAGGCCGACTGGACCAGTTTCTAAAGCTTTGTTGTTTTTTTGGCTATGAGCGTAGAATTCGAACTGAATATTTGTTCCGTGGGATTTTTATGTAGTTTCCCAACAAGAGATAGTATCTCTCTATAAGAGATTTTGCCAGCTAGATAGGAATTCAAAGGGTTTCATTTCAGCTGATGAATTTTTATCAGTTCCAGAGTTTGCCATGAATCCACTCTCTCAGGTAGAATTTGGACTTATCTAACAAAAATTCCCTTCTTGTGTTTGTTTTCTGTTTATAACCTTTTGGAGTTTCGATCCTATGTTTACGTTTGCTTTTTCCTGCGATGTTATATTGTTTTATGTGTGCCAATGCCTTTTTAACTTTCTGTTCCTTTACAGAGGTTGCTTAAGATGGTGGAAGGTTTGAACTTCAAGGATTTTGTGGCGTTTTTATCCGCTTTTAGTGCTAAAGCAAGCACCCCTCAGAAAATTGAACGTATGTTAGACTAATCTCGCTGTTCTTTATTTTGGAAAATTTAAACTGCTACTGTATATGTTAGTGCTTATAAGTGACATAGTTAATTGTCTTTCAAATACGTTTATACATACTTGTTCAGTGTTTGGAGTCTCTGCTGCTAATTAAGAAGCTTATCTGGTTCCTCCTTTTTTTCTGGTGTCCTCTTTTGGGAGGAGAGAAGACAATTCACTGGTTGTTTTACAGAATCCATAATGTTGACTTATCTTGGATCTTAATGTCAATAATAAGGTTACATGTCCTTTTCTTCCCCTGTAATCTAACCCTATTTTAGTCTTGGTATGGTAATATATGAATAAACTAAAACTATATTGAAGCCTTAGCAGTCAGTATTCAAGAGTTATTGAACCTGAAATACTTTGTTATTGATCTTAGTTCTGTCTGATTGTATTTGTTTCCTCCTTTTAAGAGAGTATTAATCTTTATCGTGTGTGTTTCAGTTATCTTTAAAGTATATGATTCTGATTGCAACGGGAAGGTGACTTTCAATGACATGATTGAAGTGCTTCAGGATTTGTCTGGCTCTTTCATGTCAGATCAACAGAGGGAGGTACACTTCTGTTGCAAACTTGCTTTTCTGTTTCAGATTATTGATTAAGTCATGTATTGGCTAAAATTGAATGCGCAACTTATTATTATCAGTTGTTGTTTTGGTCAATGTACTAAGTGCTGGCTGTAATTCATAAGAGGCTCCAATCTAAATATTCATTTAAATATCTTCTGGTGTGTGGGAATTGTACGGACTCTACTAAGTTGTTGCTGGGGAAACTTTTTAATTTACTAAACTTTCACTTTGACTGTACTTCAATTTGTGACCAGAAAACCTTTTTTGTTTTAAAATGATAATCTACATCAACTATCATTACAGACTTCATAATTCAAGTAAATATACCAGAAACAACCTCGTGTGAAGTTTGAGTTTTTAACCGATTGCCTGACACGGTTGAAATGTTGTTTATTTTTCTGTTACTGTATTTCACACAATGGATAAGGACTGGAAAAATCCTGCATGTCCTCAGAAGATATCTCTGGTTTATATATGTTTCTCAACTTTGAATAGCCTTCTACTGCTTAATATCTTGTTCCTTGAAGTGGTAGTACCAAAGCATAACAAGTATTGATATATGTATTTAGGAAGTATTGAGCCAACTTTTGCACGAGGCGGGTTATGCAAAGGAGTCCAATTTTATGTTGAAGGACTTCATCAAGGTTTCTCTCTCTTCTTTGTTGCTTTCCCTTTTAACTTGAAAACTTAAACAGCAATATAGAATAAGCTAGTGATTATCTGCCAAAGAATGGAGGATGTAAAAAAACCATGCATCAAACTTTCAAATGACTTACTCCCTGTCACCCTGCTATGTCAAAAGTCTTTCATATGTGAAAAAGAGTTGTCACACCTTGCTCCATCATTTTACTACTCATGACACAAAAGATCAGCTTGGAAGAGAGTTGAGATGCATAAAAATATAGTACTTTTACAACTGGAGTCCAGTTATCTAGTTTCTAAGATCTTGATAGTGCTGTGGATGTAGTGATGTGTCTGCTGTACTTTCAAGACTTAAGATGGACTAACCTGGCTACTTCCATTTGAGTGACGATGGCAAACTATCTGATTTCATTGTAATCAAAGAATTAAATTCTTCAAATCGGAACTGCTTCTTCTTTCATTTTTATCATCTCTAATCTGTATTCTTTTTCTATCTAGATATTTGACCATGCAGATCTGAAGATGGAGGTGGAAGTTCCAGTCGACTAGCTACAGTTTGCATTCTTCTTCCGTAGCTTAATTCAAGATGAACCTGCAAAGAACACCCAGTCATCCTTTGTAAAACAACAAACCTGTATTTTATCTTAGTTTCTTTATTTGTACAGAAAGGATAAGCAAATGTATAGAACACTTTCAAACAGCAGGCATCCTGTACTTGACAGAAATTTGTGATTCAGCTAGTCAAGCATGCTTTCTTCATTTTCCCCTTTCCTTCAACTATTTCTTATGCACACCTTCTTTCATGTATAGATAATCCATTTCCAGGATGCATATATTTTCCATTAAGTTTCCAGGATGCATATATTTTCCATTACGTTTCCTTTTTTGTTTGTGTCGACATATGACAAAATTCTTTTGGAAGTAAAGCCAGGGAGTGGATGAGGTGTGTTGCAATCTACCACCCCCAACCCATCTTACATTTCCTTTTTTGTCTAATTTTAGATATTTTTCTTGACCAAGAAAGTTGGAAATTGTAATACTTCCAATCATTTGAAATCACATAAGCTACTATCATCTAGCCGCGTGAACTGTAACCTTGCAGGATATCTGATTGCTCATTCTCGGTAGGTCACTTAACTCGGTAGATCACTTAACGGCCTAATCGAGACGAGCTAAAATTTTGTGCCCATTGATGGGATCAACAAAATCAAAGCTAGCTAATAATCTTGCCCAGGCGCAGCAAAATTTTCAAAAAGGCCTGCCTAAATTCACGTCTGTAAAATTCAGACATCAGAGCAGCAAAAGCTGCCAACCAACTAAAACACCCCGCCAAATTCTATTTTTTAGGAGCCGAAATTTCCAGCGCAATATAATAAAAACAAATATTGGGGCCTTAGAGTTGGATTAATATACAAGTTCTGACAGCATCTCATCAAAAATTTGTCCAGAATATCATTATTACTCCCTGCTTCCTTCTGCCTCTCCCTTTCTTACAAATCAAGTAAAGAGAGAAAACCTGTTCATGTGCTCTTCTTGCAAACTCTCAAAATCATGACTTCCGAATTCATATTTCAAGTGCTGAAAAGGGGACTTACCAAGAAAGAAATTTTCGGCTTCTGGGTTAGTGTATAATTTTTATGCCCAGGGGTATATTTTCTCATGCAAAATTCGCAGTGTTTGTCTTGAGGAAGTCCTGAAAGAGATGCATATAGTTTCAGATCACGCAAAGAACCGCTAATCTTCATCAGGAAGAAGTGGATTCAATCACTCAAAACAAAGGACGGTTTGGTTTACATGCTAGAGGCCGGCATGTCAAGCGGCAATGCAGGGCAGAGTTTAGAATTGAGTGTTTGGAATAAAAATAACGCTCTTGAAATCTCATCAGAAACAAGTGAACGAAAGCAGGACCATCGGAGCAAAATGCTAGAAAACAAGAAGTTACTTAAGGTGCTTGATGACAGATTGAGAATTCTTGAAGAAGATGATGAAAACCTCAAGGGAGAATTCATGAACAGCATGAAAGAAAGGTCAGAGTTGATCAGTGAAGTTCGAGAATGTTTTCAGGACATACTTTGCAGCCTTTGGCCCAGAAGCCAAGAAAGTGGAGAAACTCAGCCTCGTGGATTTTTGGCCATTGAACCTCATAAGGTACTGATTCAACAATTTAGGACTATTAATTTGTTCGAATTACTGCCTTTCAGTAATATATCTTCTCTGTTTCTTTAGTAGTAGTATTCTTTATTATCGTCTTATTTTCTTGATGTACATAGATGTTTGGTCATGTTGGTTCCAAATCGTTAATTTTCATTGTTGATCGTGAATTGTGATCTCTAGAATGAGACGAGGACTGGCCTTTTGCAAGTACTGTACCAAGAATCAAATCCCTCACTTTTAACAAGAGGTCCAACTGCATAAGCAGCAGTCATTCAGTATCATGTTTAAGAAGAGTTCTCACTTCTGAAGCATGGCAATCTTCCTCGAGTATTCTTGGCAGCACCTGCAGCTTGATGGAAGCTGAGGATTGGTAGTTGGATAGCAATATATCAAGAAATTCCATAATGTTCAAATGCCAGACGGATTTCGTTTCGTATTTTATGGCCATCTCAATATTAGATCTGGACTTCTTCAGTGAAGCATTACTTTTGCCATTTTGTGGAACTAAATTCTCCAACTGATTTTAATAGTTACAAGCATGCTCAGTAATGTGTTATACTAAGAGAAGTTTAAAAGGTTTTAAGCAAAATAATTGACAAAAATATGCTGTCTGAAAAAAAAGCCAGAACATTAACTAGCTATATTCTAGGACTCTCATCTTTCATTGTTCCAGAAGTGGTAGCCACCGATGAGGCAGAATACAAAACATCTCAAATATCAGCTAAGAAAGCTTCTACAAGAGAATAAGGATTAAGATAAATATCAAACTGAGGAATCTTGAGCTTGATTCAAATCATAATTTCTTCACTAGAAGACTTAAAATTCCCTTTGAACTCTGCTATCTTCCGCACATCTGAGTATAATCTACATCTCAAGCTAGAGATCAGAAAACGAACCTTAACATCATTCTCAAATAATTCAATTCTACAGAAGTTCTAGGATATTATCTTGTGGCTACAAAAGTTTCATTCCACAAGTCTTTCCACATAAAGGTTGAAGGACATTTAACAGGAATATTACTCAAATTTCACCCCTATAGCCACCAGACCCAAAGTAGTCTCTTCTCGAACTTGCAATTTGCATACTCTTTTGGTGCTCCAACTTGGGGCAGTCACGAATGCGATGACCAAGCCCACCACAGTAAGCACAGCCTTTGACTCCACTAGCATTTGTGATTGCATCCACATCTTCCATTGGATCGTTCAATTCCGCTAGAACAGGGGGTATCCTCTGCTTCGCTTCTTGTAACAAATGCTTCAAATCCAGAAGAGTAGTTTCACTCTGATTTTTGTTGATGAAGGTTGTTGCAATTCCTGTCTTTCCACATCGTCCTGTCCGGCCAATCCTATGAACATAATTCTCAATTTCTGCTGGCATATCATAGTTAATTACATGCTGAATATCAGGAAAGTCTAAACCCTTTGAGGCAACATCAGTGGCAACCAAGACATCTTTCTTGCCTTCTTTAAAGGACTTGATAGCATATTCTCTCTCTTCTTGATCCTTTCCACCATGAATTGCCACTCCCTCAACTCCCTTTAGAAGAAGATATTCATGAATGTCATCAACATCAGCTTTGTTCTCACAGAAGATTAGAACAGGAGGTGGGGTCTTCTGCAAGCATTCAAGGAGGTACACAATCTTTGCCTCTTGTTTTACATACTCCACTTCTTGAATCACATCAAGATTTGCAGCTCCAGCCCTGCCCACATTGACAATAACAGGTTTAACCAACGCACTTCTAGCAAACTTCTGGATCTTTGTAGGCATTGTAGCAGAAAATAGAAGAGTTTGTCGTTGAGCTTTAAAATGATCAAAGACTTCTCGTATGTCATCTTCAAAACCAAGGTCTACCAGTCTATCTGCTTCATCTAATGTTAGGTACCTGCACAAAAAAATAACAAAGAGGTAAGTGCAAGTACTATATGTTTCTCGTGAAACTATGGTGGGTCAGAAAACATTAAAGAGAATATGCTTCTCACAGAAACACTCCTGAGAACATCCACTCAAAACAGGTTCTGTTCCTAAATAAGAAGTACAGAATATATCTTAAAAAGCACAAATAGCAGAACAGCAATGAAATACCTGCAACCATCAAGATTCATTTTCTTCTTTGCAAGCATATCTTTGAGTCTTCCAGGTGTAGCAACCACTATATGAACACCTTTCTTTACAACTTCCAACTGAGACTTCATGTCAACTCCCCCAATACAAAGCAATGGCCTCAACTCTGGATACCCATGCTCTCTCATGGGTGCCAGAAACTGTTCCACAACTTCAAATGTCTGCCTTGCAAGTTCTCGAGAAGGGCAGACAACCAAACCAAATGGTCCTTCTCCGGGAGCAATTGGCATCATTTCTTCCTCTTGCAATGCTACCATGATTAGAGGCAAAACAAACACCAAAGTCTTACCAGACCCCGTAAATGCAATCCCAATCATATCCCTCCCTGACAAAATAACGGGAAGTCCTTGAACTTGAATAGGGGTTGGTTGCACAATCCCCTTTTCTTTAAGCTTCTTCAAAATAGGTTCAGGAAGTCTCATATCCCTAAAATTCTTAATTGGAGGAGGAATATCTTCACCATCCACAATAATATGCCATTGCTTCCTTATCTTATCACATGCTTTCCCGGACATCTTCCTAATATCCAACGGTGGTTTCCACCCCGTAAACAAGGGATCAGAGTAAGTAATACCTTTCGCCAATTCGCGAACAGACATTAAAGTTTTGCGATCAGAGAGATGTTCAATCATTTCTTTCTCCTGTTGCACCATTTGCTCAGTTGGGCTTATCTCAGGTTGTTCTTTTTTCAATTGTGAAGCCTTAACAAGCAGACTAGGTTTTGCTTCTACAAGCTTCAATTTTTCAGCTTCTTCTTCATCAAGTGAAGAAGATTTGCCTTTCCTTTGCAATATTTTCTGCGCTTCCATAGCCCTGCGCTTTGCAACTGGGATGTACTCGACATATTCATCATCTTCCTCCATTATCGTATCCTGTTGAATCTATACTCGGTTAGACTTCATTAAAAGAGATTAAGCAATCAGCACTGATTCTAAGAAGTTAAAAACTTAAATCCCGAAAAAAAAAAAAAAAAAAAAAAAGCTCTCCCAAAATGATTCCAGAGGACCCAGAGACAGCTCAAAGCAACAATCAGAAGAGCACCAAAACAATCAAGAAAGATTACACACTTAAAAAAGGCGTTCTCTTTTTCACGGGGCTTCCGTTTTCGGTGGATTATGAGAACATATCGAATCATGGAAGCATAAAACAATTAACAATGAAATAAAGATAGAGAATATAGGGGAATTACAAATACAAAATCCCAAAGTCACAAATAAAGATGAATACTTCAGTGGGTACTATAGGATTTACTCTAAAGAAACTAACCATACTATTCAAACGAGTCTTCCTCCCTGAGGATTGCAGGCAGTTCCACAGAAGCTGTCTGATGATACTATGAGTTGAAGACGAATCTCAAAACACCCAAGCTGTCAAGACGGAAGGTGGTCGCTGGATACCAATTAGGGCCGGTAGCGAACAGGGGTTTCAATTGGATATTCGATTAGATCCCAAAGGGGTATATCGAGATGCTGGTGGCGGGGAGGGGAGAGGGGGAGAGTTCCTGGCGAATTTGGGGCGGATTGCGGCGGCCAGCGGCGACAGTGCTCGGCCGGGTAATTAAATGGGCGTAGTTAAGTTATAAGGCGGTGTTTCGATTCTCCTATATATCGTAATAGGAATTGGAAAAAATTTTCGTATTTTGGCCACAAATATAGGCAATAAGATATATAAATAAATTCCTCCAATATTATGCCTCAAAACTTCAATTACAATATTCATTTAAGAATTTAATAGTTAATTACAATATATGGAATTAGTAGCTTTCATTGTGAACATTTTTAATTATTTTTCATTACAAAGAATTCGTTGTGATTTTTAAATGTAATTATTGAGTAAGTTACTAAACTTATATTGTTAATTTGTTATATATGAATGAGGAGATTTTATTGATAGATATTTAATTTTATGAAACAAATTACTTTTGTAAGATTTCATTTTATGAAACAAAGTATGTCAATAGAACCTCAAATCGACAAAAATTCTATGAAACAAAATATTTCGATAAGAGCTAATGTCAAGTAACCAACAGACAAAATTTGTTGTGAATTTTTATGATTAATATGTTTAATATTCAATCCTCTCACAAAAGTTTACAAGTTCATTAATATTTATATAAATAAAAATAGTTTAATGTCCCATTGTCTCAATAAATTTTGTTTAATTTGTAACGATTTTTTTTTATTAAAAAAAAAAAACCTCTAATCTTATTAGAAATTTGGAGAAAACTGCATTTTCTTTACTTATTATAGAACTTTCCCTTTAATACCAATTTAATCTTTTACGATAGGGGAACAAGCCACCATATCCACTCCTACAACGACCAACAACCGCCAACGCCGCCGCATCACAATGGAAGTAGAAGTAAAGCTCCGTTTACCGGATGCAAATGCCCACCAACGCCTCTCCGCCGTCCTCTCGCCGTTTCATATCAAAACCCATATCCAAGAAAACATATTCTTCGACGGTGCCAACTCAGAGCTCACGACCAACCTCGCAGCCCTCCGCCTCCGCTTCTACGACCTTGACTCCCACTGCGTACTCTCCCTCAAAGCAAAACCGGTATTGACTAAGGGAATCAGTCGTATTGAAGAACATGAAGAGCCCCTGGACCCCGCCATAGGCCGAGCTTGTGTAGCGGAACCTTGGCGGCTATTAATGATGGAGTCGTCCGAAATAATGAAGAGGGTGAGAGAAGAATATGGGTTTGGAGATAATGATGAAAAGAAGTTGGTGTGTCTCGGAGGATTTAGAAATGTGAGGGCATTGTATGAATGGAATGGATTGGAACTGGAGCTTGATGAAACGCATTATGATTTCGGGACGTGTTATGAGGTTGAATGCGAGACTTTGGAGCCTGAAAGAGCCAAGAATTTGCTTGAAGAGCTCTTGAAGAGTAATGGGATCGAGTATTCTTATTCTAAGGCTAATAAGTTTGCCATTTTTCTGTCTGGAAAATTGCCCAGGTGAATAATCTTTGGTTATATGTTATGAATTGTAGATAGATTATGCAACCATTGATGATAATGAATTTTCTACACTAGCAGAAATTTGATGCCATGTTTTGGCATTTGATGAATAAAGTTTGAATCTTTGTTTTCCTGCAATTTTTTTGGGCTGAAGCAACTGGGGGACTGGATTCAAGGCTGAAAATATCCTATCATACACTGGATCAGACAATTGGTGTCAACAGTTCTGTTGAACTTTATACCATTTGTTCCAAACGTTCTCTACATTCTAGCCTCTGGTTGAATACAATGGGTCAGCTCTCCAGATTCCGCATGCGTTTTCATAAGAAAAAAATCCTATGGAGAGGTCTGATTAAAACTCTAGACTGAATTTCTTATCTGTTATAATCCAGCAAATCTTGAAAAAGAGGGAAGGGTGACAACATCCAGTTCATAATTGAACACGGTTTAGATAATATGCCTAGTTGTACAAATCAACATTGAAAGGAGCATAGCTTTGCCATAAACAAATCCACTTAAAATCTCAATTACTAGCGAAGGAGAAAAATGAAGCATCATGGAATTATTCTCTATCTAGGGAAATTAAAAAACCATAAGCATGTTATGGTTTTTCACTTTTTCTTCTGTGGTGGTGGCAGCTCTTCATCATCGTCTTCCTCATCATCATCCTCCCCCTCGTCATCATCGTCATCCTCATCCTCCTCGTCATCTTCATCATCCTCATCTTCATCACTTCCTCCATCACTACTAGTGTCTGAATCATCAATGTCGTCGTCCTCCTCGTCGTCATCATCATCATTGCTCCCTTCCCCCGAAAAATCATCCTCTTCTTTCTCGTTGGCATCATTGTCTTCGCCTTCATCTTCATGTTCATCATGCTCACTTTCATCGGCATCCCTAGTTTCAGTTACAGCTCCTGAAACGCTCTTAAGGTCACCAAATGTAAACCTGATATGTGCATAGACATCATATGGTGAACCTCTTCTCCATCTTCTCAGAGATGGCAACTAAACTATGTTAGATGACAGAGAAAATCTAAAGCTCAAATACCTCCATTCTTCTCCAACCGAGTCAGAAAATGCATAGGTAGCAAGAAATGGACTCTGAAAAAATAGCACGAATTCAACTTTATTCCTCATGCATCAATCAAGGGAGACTACCAAAATGCATTTTAAGTATTAAAAATTGAAAAATATTGGAACAAAAATCTCCAAACTAAACAAAGATGATCAAATTCAACGTTTGGCTATGCCGATATTCCCGCCACAAACGTTTTGAAGCTGACAAGATGGTTGTTTGAAACCAAGATTTGCATAAGGATGTTCAAAACTCAAACTATAATTATTTGGAAAATGATGATGATTTTATATGGAGAAAACTTTGCCAAGCCAAAATATGAGAAAGGGGTTGGTTTGCAACGCGAGTTCCAAGTCTAATTAATTCCTGCAATCCATTTCAGACACTTCGGACAGGAGAAAAGGAAAAGACATCTTTTTATTTCGTTCCTAAAAGGACTAATTCGCTCCTATACACCAGCATTGATGAACGGTATATTAGCACCAGTAACATCTCATATATTGTGAAATAGAACTCTCAATACAATTTACATGTGAATTATCCAAATGTAATTAGTAGATCATAAGCCTTTACAGTAATAACATCGCAGAAGCAACGTGAAATTCTGATTTTTATACATCTTCAGTTTAAGGAAATTCTTCGGTTTTCATTCTGTCATATCCCCATTAATGAATATTGCACAAAGAAAAACTCTAGCCTCTAACAGTCCTCACGAAAAAGACAGCCTCCCATAGTGAAATTTTTATTGTCACTAAACAGTGAATGAGAATAATGGAAAAAAGTTGCTGGTAAACAGAACGCTGCATCATTTGTTTCCAAGCAAGAGAATGAACAAAACAATCCAAGAAGAAAATGATAATGCTGCAGTTACTATCAAGCGAAGATGGAAACTTTGTGCAAGATTAGAAAAGAAACTTGTCAAGAGAGTTGACTATTACCCCTTATTATCTTTCCATAAAACTTCAAAAGACCAAAGAAAACACAAAATACAAGTCTACAAGTAAAGGGGTTAAGCAGATACCATGAGGAGAAGCCAAAGATGAGATTTTTGAGCAGCCAGAGATATTTCAAGCACCGCAGAGCACAACATTCTCTCCAAAGCAACATTAGCAGAGCAAAGCTTCTTCAACTCCATTTTTCTCTGTTTTTAGCTATACTAAACAGCGTATCAAACAAACCAGGTTAAGGGGAGAGAAACTGAGATAGAAGGTGGCAATGCAGAGTGTCAGTGTCCTGTGATGTACCCTGGAGCATGGACAATGGATTGGGGAGATTGGACTTTTGGCCCTGTACTGTAAGGAGGGAGCAGAAATTATCAGACCTTAAACTTTTCTTTCTTTTCAGGTTGAAATTTGGCTTTTTGTATAAAGAATAACCCCTATGGTTGCCAGTTGCTGGGCCAGCTCTTCGAGGGATTTTGCTAGTCCATTTTGACCGCCAGTATTGCTCATTTTCGAGTCAAACTGGCAAGTGCTTCCAAAACAGCAAAATCAATTTTAACTTGGCCCCATTCAAAATTCCAGTTCGAATCTTTTCCGTCATAGAGCATTTTCAAGAGTGAATTAGTGAAAAAATGGTCACTCTCATGCTCAAAGCTGAAAACCATTACCAGCGTTTTAAGTAGTTGGGTTGATATATTAGCAGTTAGCAGTTAGCTGTTTCTTGATATTGAGTGCTGAGAAGTTATTAAAACACACACAATTTTATAAACACTCACCGCATCATCCGCAAATGTGATGTATTTTTGACAAGGCATTTTATATGGACTCCAAAAAGGAAATGCCAACATCCGAAGACAGAGCACCCAAAAAAAAAAAAAAAAACCCCTTTCACAACACGAGAAATATAGGTAACTCCTGGTCCAAGAAAGATCACAAGTAGTATTCGTATAGTGTAGTATTTCTCATCCAAAGTTTTGAAAATGGATTCCTGGAATTACAATAAACAAGCTTTAAAGCCCTTCTCGAGTTCCTTAGAATCCAAATTCTTCCCTATAAACACGATCTTATTAATTCTTGGTTCATCTGGCAACCATGGTCTATCAGGTGAACCTTGAAATATGTCATGAACTCCCTGTTCAAATAGCATAATCATTAATATCAACAAGGGCAACCATAAGCAAACCCATATCCATGATATACATTCACTCGAATGAAAATGACAACCGATCATGAAAATAGTTAAGTCTAAACTCTGATTGATATCTGAAGAAAATTTAATCACCTGGAAGACAAATCTCTCATCCATTCCTTCAACCGATAAAAGACCTTTCATGCGGTATATGTCCTCACTTCGTTCCAACAACAATGTACCAAGCCAAATGTTAGCCTGAAATATTGGACGAGTAATACACATTACACAGTATGTCAAATTCAGCTCTATCCATTTCCCAGAACATATAAAATGAATACTTAAAGTAAGGCAAATCTAAAACCAAAAATTTACTAGAAGCAAACCTTCTCAAGATCTAAGCTTCCTTCACAAACAATGCTGACAGAGGAAACACCAGGGTCATGTGTGTGATCATGCGCATGGTGATCATGATGTTCTGGACCAATATTGAAGGTTTTAATGAAGTATTTAAACTTATAAGTTGCAATATACAAACTAGTATAGTGGTAAAAGTTTAGTCAAATATTTCAAACATTTGATCAAAGAACCAAATATACTCAACTAGGAAAGAAAGTATTTTTTCAGTTTAACGAATCTAAGGGCCTGTTTGGACTAAATGTTTCTATTTGCAAATAAGTAAATTCTCAAATAAAAACAAATTAGTCAAACACATTTTTATTTCAAAATTTAAATTTTAAATTTTCCCACTCAAATTCTTTTCACATAATTTTAAAAAATTTTCCCTCTTATTTTTTCCTCCAAAATAATTTTTCTATAAAAAAATACCCACCAAAATTTTCACATATTCCAATACAATTTTTTCCAAATGCAAATGAGAACAATCTGTCCAAACAGACCCTAAGATTTTAAAAACTGCAGTTCATTTAGGGAAGAGAGAGAAAGAGAGAGAGAGAGGGGGGGGAGGGAGGGGGGTTAATTCATTTCCAGATACTGAATGGTGAATCTCAGAAGAAATCAGTGGCAACTAGGTGTGACGGTTAACTTTTATAGCATTGATTTAACTCATCTAGAATCACGACAAAAATGGGGATATGTTAGTTAGAAGTGCCAAGAATATTCTTCCCAAACTCAAAGGCATGTTCCCATTAGCACCCACTCACAGCAGTTCCACTGAAGTCTGAAGAAATGTTTCTTTCTATTTATCTTCTTCCTGGATGCTTATTGCCAATTCAATAGCTATAAAGTAGAATGGACTTACCATGGTTGTGATCATGGTCGTGATTGTGCTTGTGCTCATGATGATGATGGTGATCATGTTCATGGCTGTTGCTGGCATGATCTTCCTTTGAACTATCAGCATCAACGGCACTCTCGATTCTGCAAGTTCAAGTGAATACAGGGGAGAAGGGACAAATAATATGAAAAAACAACAATAAGAAGGTGCAGGTAGAAGTAGGAACTAATTCAAACACAGGTTAAACAAGTATAACCTTTCCAAGTCAAAACCTCCAATTCCAAGCACATAATCCAAATCAACTTTCCCAAACTCTGTTCGCTTCAATTGAGCCATACGATTTATGCTCTGTTATCAACCAAGCAAACTTTCACCAAATAATACAAAAGAATGAAGATAAAATATAAATATGCCTCATACAAAACAAAAAACAAAAGAAAATGGGAAGTAGAACTTAAAAAAACCAGATACCAACCCTAATCCTCTGAATCAAAGAGGCAATATCTTTCTCACCGACAAGATCAGTCTGTAAGCAAAAAAGGAAAGAAATCAAATAAGGTTTAGGGCAAGAATTGAGTAGCAAAGGCTTGATCTAAAGTTCTACTGTAAACAGCCATGACATGTTCTACATCAGTTCTTCAAAAAATATATATATTCTCTATGTAAAATTATGTCATTGTACAAATGAGAGCCCTGATGCAAGGTATCATTGCAGCTACACAATGCGATTGTTAAATTCAAAATCAAGGCCAGAATACATCTAACAGACTAGGTACTTCACAGAGAGGAGTCAATAAAGAAAGTATGGCAAATGATTATAATGCATATGCACATTATCTACCTTGTTAACTATAATACGATCAGCATAAGCAATCTGCTCAACTGCCTCATTTACTACTCCTTTAGGCTTTACTTCATCCAGGTGTAAACCAGCATGTTTAGCATCAACTAATGTGACAACACCATCCAGTTTAACATCATTAAAAACCTGATCTTCAGCATAAAATGTCTGAATTATTGGTGCTGGATTTGCCAATCCTGCAGGATAAATTAAAAACAAAAAATAAAATTTAGGTTAATATCTAAGAATTCACAACTCAATATTACAGATAGTAACTATTCTTTCAGACAGACAATCAGCAGGTCTAGTTTCCTGCATTGCCTACTGTATGAGTTAACCAAGTGAACATTGCAATTAAAATCCTATACATTGATTCCCTACCAGTGGTCTCTATTACTATATGATCAAATTTCCCCTTCCTTTTAGTGACCATTTCTGAAATCATCCTCACAAGATCACCCCTCACAGTGCAGCACAAGCACCCGTTGTTAAGCATAACAATGTCCTCTGCTCCAGTTGTTTTAGCAGCAACCAATGAACCATCAATATCTACTTCGCCATACTGTTAAAAAAAGAAATAATCCTAAGATTAGCAAATTGGATAGTTTCTAACTATTTGTATTTCAATTAGGTGACCAGTTTTCTTATACATCACAAATAACATCTTGATAAAAGAAGGTTCAAACCCATACCTCATTCTCAATAACTGCAATGCGTTTTCCATGATCAGCAGTCAATATATAATTCAACAACGTTGTCTGCACGTTAGATTCAAAGTGAAAAACAAATTTTGGCATGTATAGAGCAATAACAAGAGAAAAACAATCAACCATATTTATGTTGAACCTCAATGACTCGGCGCATCACAGAGATTGCAATAGGATTTTAGGAGAAAACATTTATTAATTTCATATTCCTCATTCCATTTCTCAGCAATTACTCAGTAAAATCCTGTATGAACTACATTACATTGTCTGTTATTGAATTAAAACAGTTACTATATTAAGGTAACTTGAAACTGAGAATTCCCATTACAATTTTTGAATCATGGCATCACCACCTTCCACAACTTGTAAATGCATCAATCACAATCCAATCCCACAAAAATAAAATAAAATCTTAAAGTCTTCCACCTTAAAGGTTACAGCTTTGGTATTTAAGTTCAATTCAAGCGACACGCAATCAAGAAACCCAATCAATAAATAAAATTTTGCCACTGAAAAACACAATCACAACAACACCTTTCCAGAGCCTAAAAACCCAGTGATAATAGTAGCCGGAACTCTATCATCAGGAGGAATCTTGGTCAAAACATCAGACTCCTCACTCTGGGGTGTGGAAGTAGTTGTAGCAGAGGCACTGAATCTGCGAGACAATCTTTTTCTTTTCCATGAAGCATAATTATTTGACAAAACTCTTGAACGAACTGAAGAGGACACGGAATAACTGTGACTCTGAGAAACCTTATTTTTCCAGAGCAGAGGAAAGAATATTCTACCGAAATTATTCACGGACGTGGGATGTCTCTTGGCTAAGCCCAGAAAACTTGTTGCAATGTCTATCGAAATTGTAGCCATGGCTGATATGTTTGAGTTTTAGGGGTTTAAGAAAGTGAAACTATTGCGGGATGAACAAGAATTGAGATAGAGCTGCCGAGTGCCAAGGGAGATATGTTCCCGGCCAGATATGGTGGCACGAAACCGACGTTTGTATTTTTATGGGTTTCGAGAGGAGATAGAAAAAATCTCCTGGGGCCCAGTGGAGTGTGTTCGTGGGCTTCAAACACGCGCAAAAGTAGACAAAAAGTTTGCAATGAGCTAACGAACTCTCGTAGAGCCCATTAGTAATCAGTAATTTTATGGGCTACATTATGAAAAAGAAATAAACTTGAGTGAAGTTAACCAGAGTCCAAGGCCCATCATGCTGAAATATGAGAACAGGCCATTTATTTATTTCCCAATAAATTTCACTTATTGTGTGGATATTTTGGTAGAATAAATGATTGATTAAATTTGAGGTTTCTTAATTTTTTAGGCACGTAACTCAGCAAGAAATTTCTTCACTCGTCTATTTTTTTTTTTGAATGAATGAATCAAGATAGTCATTCGTTTTAATATAAATCCTCTTGATATTTATATTATTAGAATACAAATAAACATGATTGTAAATTTTAACATCAAGAGATTTAATTGTTCGAAATTAAGAGAACTACGCTTAAAATCATATCATTATCAAATTGAATTCCTAAGTTGGATTAGTGGGGTGCGAGTTTAAAACATTTTAGAGCTGATTAATTATTTGATTGTTGAGTACATCGATAAATTATTTGATCGTGAATTAGTCTATTTGCATAAAAATCTATTTATTTTAAATATAAAAATATAAAATCAAATATAACTAATGAAGTTTTTTTTGGGCTCTAATGACATAAAACCCATAATTGAGCAAATTTTTTCCTTCTCTTGGGTAAAGTTTGTGCAATATGAAATCATCATTTGCCATGACAAAACTTCTAAATGTAGACAAAAAGCATAGAAAAATCTTGTTGGATAAGTGTTGAGCAACTTGATTTTCCTTTTATGGGGTGAAGTTTGTGGACGACTATGAACTCATCACTTGGCACAACAAAATTTCTAAATGTGGACAAACGCTGGCAAGAGAAGTCTTTGTTGGATTCGTGTAGATTACATTGTTTATTTGCAAGTAGTCCCACAAAGGAATTTAAAGGAGATAAGGGTAGAGAGTGTTCTTATCCTGTGTGCTTAATGCCGCTTGAGGCGTCCTTATCGAGGCCAAGCCTGCTGTTTTGGATTTCTCTTGATCAAATTATGCACGCATCATCAAAGTAGTGGAGATATATTTTTTTAGTGCTGTCATATAAATATAAATGAAATGAGTAAAATTTCTATTAATGTTCTTTGTGTAAATGTCATATCACTCTTGGATGAATTTATTACTCTATCCTTTTCATTATTATTGTTATATTTTTCAACTTTTATTTTGTTAAAATAAGAATCATACTTATATTATTTAAACATATTCGCTTATTATACTATTTTAAAAAGATAATTTTTTTATTAATATCGATATATTTTTTAGATTAAAGTTAAGGACTATGTTATAAATTCATCTGGATAACATTTCTCTTTAATAGGTTAATTTCTCTAAAAATGAATAGGGTAAAAACTTTACCATCAATATAGTTATTCTATAAAAATATTTCATGAGAAAAAACAAATTTAATGCCGTGATTATTGTGTCAACCTCTCATACAATTTAATCCCACCAATATATACATTTTTTGGAGCATTGGGAATAGTTTCTTCAGTACCAAACAAGCACTCAAGGGCAACAACCAAATGGAAAAAACACATCAATCTTGATAATTTCATCTTGGATTTAGTGCGGCATTTTTGTTCACCAACCGCATCCAACTTCAACGCTAAATAAACTTTATATTCTTCCACTGATTGTAAAATGTTCCACCCTCCAACAACCAGCACTTGCAGCCAAAACATCCCATTTTGTGGATTGTTTGGTTCTGCAAGCTTTGATGGAGATTTGTTCAAATATCTTCTCGAACCAATGTGGTTTTGTACAATCACAAACATCATATCCTTGCACTAACCTAGCTACTGTATGATTTTGACATTTTCAATCTCAACCCTTTTGTTTTTGTTTAGCTAAGAAGAAGATAAAATTTGATTTAAGACAAAATCAAAGAATGAAATTCAGTACATGAATTTGCAGAACATTTATGGGAGTCAAGGTTCAAATTTCAATGGTACCAAAAATACTGCCACTACATTCAATTACTAAAGGGTAAATTTCCAGAAGGTCAAAGTCTTTCCCTCATTTGTTTTCATATTTGCCACAACCCCTTGTTTTCCCTTTCACTATTTCTGGTTTTACACCTGTCATTAATAGACTGATTTGTTCTCATATTGGTACAATTTTTTGACCTTTGATTATTTGTAGTTTATCATGTGTCATTACTAGATATCAACTCAATGTTATCAATCAATATCACTTTCCTATTATTCACCTTACAATCAAATGAGAAAAACATATTTCATACATTCATCCAATCATATATACTGATGTAGTTAAAAATTTAACAATAGAAAAATAATCAAATGAAAATGATTTTCAAAATTTTTTTAAATTATTATAATTAATTAAAAAAAATTGATTAAATAAAATTCAAAAATAAATAAATGTTACAGATGATGAATCACAGCGAATATGTGAATCACTTACATTCTAAATATGCATACAGACAAAACAATCTAGGCAAATTCGAAAAGGTGAAATATGAAGAAAAAATTATAAAAATTTTATGAACATATTGAAGTCATTTATTTCCCTACAAAAATAATTATTATTAGTAAAAGTTTCTCGATGCTAAACTTGTTGAATGGAAAGAGCTTAGTACGCTCCAACGTAATAATAATTATCGTAATTGTCTCACCATCAAATGTTGCTTAGCCCTTTGATCACATAAAGTGGTGATGATTAAACTATAATTAAACATTATAATTAAACATACTTAATTGTTTAGTATATGATTTAACAAAAACGTTGCGTATAATCTCTCCCAAAAAGTGGGCCCCAACTATCCAAACCGGAGCGGATAAAGTAAAGTAAAGCAGACCGAAAGAAAAATACTATTACGAACGACGTCTGTGTGGGACCCACCCGAACCCAAACTTCCGACCGCGAAAATGTCTCTCACTGGAGTCTTATCACATAATTCCGAACCTACGTGGCACCTATTTTGATGCTATGGCCCGTGGCTCGGTATCGGCCGAACTTTGTACGCTTCTTCTTCTTCTTCCTGCTCCTTCTGCCTCTGCCACGCAACAATTTTCATCATCACTTGTACACGCACTAACGCTCCAACAACCATTTCCTGAAGCCAACAACTTTTCTGGGCTTTTGAGATGGAGTGATGATCATACTGGTGAAGATAATAATTGAGATGAGGTTCACTTTTTTTTTTCTTTTTCTTTTTACCTTGGGTATGGAATTCAGTGGAAATCTTTTTTTTTTTTTCCCCTGAAGTCTCTAAGCTTTGAGAATCGATGCTGTTGTGTTACAGATTTTCTCTTTTTCGTTGTTTTAAAAATTTTCTAATTCATTTTGGTAATTTATGTAGAGGGACATACTTAAAAGTTTTGAACTTTATTCACTAGCTTTACTATCTGTACTTGAAGACTGAAGGGTTTAACTGTTTTGGTGAATTTATTTGGTGGCATATAATTATGGGATGAGTTGATTCTACAAAATTTCCTTTAAGGGATTTTTCTTTAAAAGAAATTCCTCAATATCCTGATTTGCTAGCTTTTTTTGCTAATTTTTTTCTACCTGGTTGTTCTGATTTTATGTTTATGACACTCTCCTTTTGATGTTAAATTTTCGAATGTTTGAAAATCTTAATTATTGCTCAATAATCCCTTTTGTACTTTTTACGATGTGTTTGAGAGATTCGGCGGGGCGGGAAGGAGACCGCTAATAACAGTTAGTATTCCAGGGGCGGAAAATTATGTACTCAGTAAGAATTATGGAACTTGTTTAGCAAATTTATTATTAGCAGTGCCTAAATATATGTTTAGCATGATCATCAAAAACATTAGTTCTTTTGGAAGTTAAACTGGAATGGTCGAGGGGACTGGTGGGAATGAAAGTATTTGTTTCCTATATGAGGTGTTCCTTGTAGCAAAGAAAGATGTTTTTTTAGTTATCAACATGGAAGGGTCCACTTCTAATTATGGTGATCTAATATTTGTAAATGTTTTAGGGTTTAAATCACGATTATATCCATAGTCATGTATTGGATTTCTTGGCACTTCTACATTATGCATTCAATCTTTTATGAAGTCAATGTTTTTGCTATATAGTATTAATTTTATCCAGGCATGAAATGAGAGAAAAGAACACTGTTTGATAGTGAAAGTTAGCTGTAAGCTGGGTGATGAGGAAGCTACAATCTGATTCTGAAGTCTCCGCAACTCCAAATTTGAGCATTTGCGTGAAATGTTTTTTTCTTGTAGTGACCTCACCAATGTTGCTTTCTTTAAAATGCTCTCCTGTTTTGAGAAACCTGTTTCATTTCGATGCACAAGTATGGCACTTATATGTTTTTAGTTGAGGAGCCTGATGATCTGTGAATGTAATGAACTAAGGATAAACTGGTATATTTGTGTTGATGACCTTCATATAATTTTTTTTATTTGCTGTTCCTGTTTAAGCATGTTATTCTTCTCTTTTTGTCATGCAGGGTTGCAGTTATATGAATTACTAAGTTGTTACTTGCTGCCTCTAGGACTTTAAATATTATATAAGATTGTCATTTAATGGGGGGAGCTTGTTCAAGGAAGCGAGATCAGCAGGTTGATGAGGACAACCCACATTGTGGAGTTTCAGGTAGATACTGCAAAAGTGGAAGTTCGAAATGGCTTGGATACTCATTTTCCCGATCTTTATCAGATGTTAAACGTGGGACACGCAAAAGGCCATCTCTCGTGGAATTGTGTGTTTATAAAGTTTGTGAAGTATGTATATATTTGTTGATCTCTACTTAGGAAGGCCTCTGTGCCATCAAAGGGACTAATTTCTTCTGTTTTATTATTTTGTAGGATATCAGTAAACACAGTTCCTTCTCTGTGTTGCCAAGAGATCTCAGTCAACAGATATTTGATGAGTTGGTCTATTTGCAACACTTAAATGGTGTCACTCTTGAAGCTTTTCGAGATTGTGCTCTTCAGGTAGATTCAGCAGCTAATTTCTTGTTATCTGCACTAAATATTTTCTGGTGCTAGATGGTCAGGCAAATTAAATAGCATCTCCTGTTATTATTTGGCAGGATATGAATTTGGGAGAATGCCCTGGATTTGATGATAGTTGGATGGATGTAATTAGTTCACAGGGTTCATCTTTACTCTCTGCGGGTTTTGCTGGCTCTGATGTTACTGATTATGGATTGAGGCACCTGAAAGATTGCAAAAGCCTTCAAGCCTTGAACTTTAATTACTGTGACCGGATTTCAGACCATGGGCTGGAGCATATTGCTGGTTTACTTTCCTTTCTAGCCTGGGATTTTTTATTTTACTTGTTAAAAAATGAGAAATGCTTCTTGTGCACCTTCCAACTGTCATTTCTCACTCACTGAAAGAAAAGTTAGAAAAAGTTATAACCTGTTCAATATCCCATCTAAAATTATTGCATGTTTATGGACATGCATGCGCAGTCTTGTCAGAGTTTGATTTGATTTGATTATGTTTATTGTATAGTCATAGAGAGTGATTAATGAATGCAATGGATTATAATGTTAAGTAAAGAATGAGTAATATGTGAGTATGCAATCTTTTTTTACCAGAGTAATGTGAGGAAATGGATGTTTGCAATATATACTTTTTACTATTTGTGGATGCCTTAATGTCTCATATTTCTGCAAGATAATTTTGGGTGATTTAGAAACAGAAGAATTTATTCCAAAAGAGCTGCTATCTACTTCATTTTACCTGTTTTTATTGAGTTATTTTTCTCCTTTTCTGAATTTAGTTAATTTTTGGTGAATGATGTGACTGGTGATTTTTAAAGTGGATGAAATCCATGTGAGGAAATGCAAAGATTCCTTTTCTAGCCTTCTGTGTTGTAATATTAAAGTCAAAAAAAAAGTTTTCCCCTATGCTTTCTCATGTTTCAATAAAGCCTTTTCATGTAACTGTTCTAACAATATCTTCAGCAAGTAGATGTTATTTGACCTGCTTTTTTTCCTCCCTCAGCCACATTTTATATAGAGGTGGAGATTCAACACGTTTCCCTTAATGTTGTTTTTAGGTTATTTATACCTGAATTCTATATGCAGTATAGGGAATTCTTTAAAATGCTGTTGCTCTATCTGTTAATGGCAACAATCGTTCTCTTCTGTGCCTGAGCTTTTGACTTCCTTTTTCAATATATTGCATTAACAGATTAAATTGTCTCAAAATTGTTTCAAAGCCTCTAAACTTGACTGCATACATCCAGCATCACTATTAATTTAATTATGGTTAACTGTTCAGGTTTTGCAAACTTGACAACCCTTAGTTTCCGAAGAAACAATCTGATTACAGCTCAGGGAATGGCAGCCCTGTCTCACTTAATTGATCTTGTGAAATTGGACCTCGAGAGATGCCCAAAGATCCATGGTGGGCTTGTTCATCTTAAAGGTCTGTTATATTCTACTATTCTCTTTTTATGATGTGGCTGTTCTTCCTGCGGAAATTAATCTCTGAAGTCATGTTGATTTCTTCTGAGAATGAAATTTGAATTGTACTTTTGAGATTAGGAAATACAACGTGTTAATCTAATAGTTGTCAGACTTGCCTTCCTTTTGAACTGTTTATGTCACTGGAAAGGCTAAAAGATGTGGCAAAGGAATTTAAATAGCAACTGCAGAGTTGGAACAAGATATTGTCATTGCAGGAGATATTTATGTTTACTAGCCAATTCAGTGATTCAGGATTGTGCTTAGCATCAATTATGTACTTAATTATTCTCCTTGCCATTTATGTTAACCTTTCCTCAAAAATTAGTGCAAAGGTTGTATCATATAGCCCAGGATGAATGTTGCTAATCTATTAGAAGTTCAAAATTTTTGAGCCTTCCAATATCTCCTATTTACTTAATCATGATTTCAAAAATCATCATGTAAGACACAAGTGTTTCTAAGCAAGCTCTTCAACGGTAGGGTTTTAAACACTAATAAGCATATTGAGAATGGACTATATTCAATCTTTGGCAGGTCTAACCAAGCTCGAGTCTCTTAACATCAATTGTTGCAATTGCATTACAGACTCTGATATGAAACCTCTTCAAGGTAATGTTCATCCTGTAAAAGTAATTCTAGGGAATAAATCTGAATGAGAATATACATAACATTTTTCAGTAAATTTTTTAAATCAATCTTTGTAATTTAGTTCAGAAGAGTTGGTCAGTGACATTTTGCTAAGAAATACAAGGCATCATTTATCATAGCTGATATAGAGGATACTTAGTTGATCAACTTTGGAGGAAGTACTCTATGTGATATTTGACCTCATGGGCTCTTTCAAATCATCCTATGTCACTGCTTCTCTCTGTTTCAGGACTTATAAATTTGAAAACATTACAAATTGCGTCCAGTAAGGTTACAGATTCTGGTGTGACTTACTTGAAAGGTAAATTTTCCTTTTTTGTTAATCGTTTGGACTGTATTCTGAAATTTTTGGGTTCGTTTAATTATATCATGTGCTTAGGCTTTTAGCTGAAGTTTGTATGCATGAAGCTTTTGCCTTGGGGCAAACATTACACTTGACAAAGTTTGGGCTGAAGTTGAATGATCCAGAAATGGGCCTTGGAACATAACTTCTATTACTGACTGAAAAAGCCTATTTTCTGGGTAGGTTTTGTGATTTTCTTTTTGGAGGTGAAGGAAAGTAAATTTTAGAAAGGTTTTGGAGAAAGAAGACGAGGGGAGGGGGGATTGAAACCTTTGTAATAAAAGGAACCCACCTGATCACTGGGCATTGAGTTTTATGTATATCTTATCTCAAGTATTGTTGTTAGCATTTTTTAGTGCTAAGTGTATTTGGTTAAGATTCTGCCGTCTTGATATCAAATCTATACTCTTTTTTGGTAGTTGCTTTCTTCCTTCTCAGTTCTGATCATTGTCTGGCTTGTTTTCATTCATCGTCACTTTCTTTTTGGACATTTTCACTTTGGTCAGTGTACTATATACCACTTGATTTCACTAGAGTTGGCAAATGATCTGATTCTGGGCCTTAATTTGTGCTTTGCAGCATTGCACAAACTCGAGCTTTTGAACATGGAGTGTTGTCCTGTTACGGCAGCATGCTTGGAGTCTCTTTCAGGTTGACATAGTGCTGCATGTATCGAATGACGTTAGTTTCAGCATGAAGTGTGTTTATAATTAAATCTAAATATGCTCCTTATTAGTAAGACCATGTCGAACTATATCTAGTCATATTATCTTTGGTGTCTTATGAATAATAAGCAATTACCTTTTTAGATTATTATTTTCTTTTTCGCCTATATGTTTGTCATCCTGAGTTTGTCTGATGATATTGTTGCAATAGGAAAAAGCAGGTGAGTACCATCTTGGTTACAAAACTTCAGCTTGGTATTTTAATTTGGTATTTAGACTGAGACAAATTAATGCTCATTTGCAAATATTTGATGTGGATTTACTTGTTATGTGCAGCGCTGCATACCCTGTTGTTTTTGAATCTAAGCAGATGTAATTTGACTGATGATGGATGTGACAAGTTTTCAAGTGAGTCGATTGTTTCGATGGTTAAATGCATATAATCTTCACGAATTTTTGCATAGAAAGATTTGTATATGCTTTTTGTTGCAATAAGCTTCTATCTTTGTCATTTTTAGGGCTTCACACTCTGAAAGTGCTAAACTTGGGATTCAATGAGATCACGGATGCAATCTTGGTATACCTAAAAGGTGGATTTAACCCTGACCAATCTCAGTAGTATTCTATGGTGTTATCGTTATGGTGTTATCCTATGGTGTCAATTGTCGATGGAAGATGCATTTGACACTTTCCATTTGAATGCTTATGTAGTGCATTTGAATTATTAATTGGGGCCTCATGTGATGCTTTCTTCAATTTTTTTTTAAGCAGGTTTAATTAATTTGGAGAGTTTGAACCTGGATTCATGTAAGATTCATGATGAAGGACTGGTTAACTTGGCAGGTTAGGTTTATGGGTCACAAGTCATTTATCCTATTTTTGCTATTAGTTGTTGGATTGTAGCCACTAATTTAGAGATAGAAAGTAGTTGATAGGGCACTGGTATCCTCTTGAGCATTGCAAATAAATTTTGCAGTTCATGTTTTTGTGACTCATGCATACTTCTATCTACATTCTTCTGCTTTTCTGAATGATTTTGTTCACCAATTTATTCTGAATGTTATTGATTTTAGTTTCCACTTCTTCTCATGTGTTTATCTCTTAATGCTATATTCAATGTTAGCTTAGTCTTTTCCGTGTTAAATTCCAGGCCTTTATCGCTTGAAGTTTTTACAGTTGTCAGATACTGAGGTGGGAAGCAGTGGGCTACGTCATTTCTCTGGTGAGAAAGATTTCCTTCTTGTAGTTATATAGCCTATATTAGGGGCTGCTAGGATACCAATTAAATTTTAGTTAAAGCTAGAAGCATGTATAATCAAGATAATTGTATATTTCGTTCTGTTGTGTGTCAACTATCAATGGATATCCTTGTGCTGTGTGTCACTGTAGATAAATTTTTCCTCTATATTGTCATGCCTCTTTGTCATAAAGTTAGTTTCAGTCACTTCTGACATTTTGACTTTCTAGACGTGTCGTATTTCAGGGTAGACAATTTAAAGAGCCTATATGTATCAGAGGATGATTTTTGTTTGTTATCATAATTCCTTGTAGGTTTAGGAAATTTGGAGAGCTTGAACCTGTCATTCACTGTTATCACTGATGGTGGCTTGAAAAGGTTATCGGGGTTATCAAGTCTGAAATCACTTAATTTGGATGCTCGTCAGATTTCTGATGCTGGCCTTGCAGCTCTCACTAGTAAGTTAATTTGGATGCTGATTGTCCTTCCTATCCCTTGTCTTCCTCTGCCACAGTAGATGTGGGAGGATGCAATCTTGTCGGTTTATTGAAGCAGCAAATTTCACCCACATTTGCTTTGTTGGTGCTCAATTGTAATGTAGCAAAGAGTTCCATTAATTGCTTCCTTTTTAAGTTTTTAGAAGTGTTGTGTTTTTGCTGCATCATACTTGGTATTTCTTCTGGCTTATAGAGGTGAAAGGACCACCTCTGAAAGGATGCAGCAAAATATTGCTTGGTTGACTCCCTTTCTCCTCCCAATAGTAAAGATAGAGAGGGGGGTTGGGAAGAGAACATTAGCTTTTGTTTTGCTGATTCGTTGCTTTCCATTGGGAATGTTTGTTAGTGTTTTTAGTAGAATCTAATTTTCTGCCTTGATACAGGTTTGACTGGACTGACTCATTTGGATCTATTTGGAGCTCGAATAACTGATTCTGGAACTAGTTATTTAAAATGTATGTGGATATTTCTCTTTTTCATATTACGCTTTCCTACTACCCCTTTGGCAGGGATGTTAATTTTTTCATTTTCACTAGAGTGGTGGGGTTCAAAGGTATGGGAAGCATTGAAAATGTTCTTTTCAACTTACATCAATTACACTCTTTCTGTAGACGTATAATATTACAAAATTATGCATCTCTGGGCTTCCCTACCCTTTCTCCATCTATTTAAAACGGGAAATGGAAAACCAGATTTGGTTGGGTCAAACTGGATTTTGGGGAGTGGAGGAATGAGCTACTTTTTTGTTGCTAACTTTGGACATTAATATATATTTCCTCTTCGCAAATGCAGGTTTAAAAAATCTACGCTCCCTGGAAATTTGTGGAGGAGGATTAACGGATGCTGGTGTGAAGAATATTAAAGATCTTGCATCACTCACACTGCTGAATCTGTCCCAGAATGGTCACCTGACTGATAGGTCATTGGAAGCAATTTCTGGTACTTGTCCAATGAAATTTTCAACTTCTATCTTAGCTTACATGCGAAACGGGTTGATTGTGTTTTGCTATTGGGACCATCATGTGGGTATTGAAACCCTCAAGTTTCTTTTGCTTTAATCAAGTTTTGTTCTTAAAATTGCACTCACCTGCAGGCTTGACACAACTTGTCTCATTGAATGTTTCAAATTCTCGGGTAACAAGTGCGGGATTGAAGCATCTGAAGTTTCTGAAGAATTTGAAATCACTTTCCTTGGAGGCTTGCAAGGTAACTGCAAATGATATAAAGAAATTGCAGTCATCTGATCTCCCCAATCTGGTGAACTTTCGGCCAGAATAGGTCTGCTGTGTTATCCAGATTCACTGTAAATATCAGGTGGCAGCGTGCAGCTGTAGATAAGTAAATAAATTAAGTATTTGGTGAAATGTACATAGGTTAGTTTCTAAATGTTCTCCCGCAAAATGGTATTTTGGGAGTAGAGAATGGTCTGTTGCGCCTCATGAGAAGCTGTCATTCTTCTATGTACGTTGCATGAAAGAATTGTAAATAAGCTTCCTCGGCAACAATTGTTTTCTGTGAATTATATATATTAGAATCGAATGATAATTTGTGGAACAATTATTCATTGCTTGATTATTTGCAACTTGCATACATTCTCTATGGTATTTGTGCTTGACTTTTTTGTAGCTTATAGGTGCTTTATCCCTGGCTGCATAGGTAGAACTGAGATTCTGCAAAGTAGTGATAAAATGAATTCCTATTCTAAACCCATTTGGGTTACTGCAAAACTGTTAAAAAAGTTGTTATCACAACTGCCATAAAATCTATGTTTTATCAATCTCTAGCGGGTGTCATTTTGTGCATGATTTACTTGATGCTAATTCAGTGAATCACAACTGCCATAAAAGCTGTGTTTGTCCATCTCTTCAGGATGCCATTTTGTGCATGATCATGAGGGATCTCTGTGCAACTACCTCTTGTCCGTTTCTGATTTCTTTTGGTGCTAATTCAGTAACTGATGTATTCCTAAAACACTTTCGTGGCAACTGGTAATTGCTTCTTTCTGGATGGATGGAAGGTTTTTTCCCCTTACTCCTTGAATCAATTCTTTTCAAGCTTTCCAGTACTTTTGTCTTAAACAAGGATCGAAGTGATGCTCAAATGATCGGAGTGCCTCTGTTTTCTGGTTTACATTTATGCTCCTTGTATGATGTTTTATGGGTTCCGTGGCCAATTTCATATCGTGTGCTCGACATATCCGATGATACTTGCTACTTTTTACTAGCATAATCTGGGCTGAGTTGTAATAATACTTGTATGATACCGCAACCACAAAACACAATCTTATGAAACTGCTATTGTAATAATTGTTTTTCTAATGCACTTTTCATATTCCCATTATTTGTAATTTTCTTTAATTTAAAGCATTAGAGCAATGTAATTCTTATATTTTTATATTTATACAAGTATAAAAGAGTTATATAGGTAATGTAATACTTTGATATATAAAATTTATTTTAAAAATCTATTAAAAAATATTTGAATCACATCCATTATTATAATAACGTTGAAATCGATAAAATACTTGTGGCTGGTTCTGCCCATCTTTGAACAGACAGAAGGCGGCATTGGCCTTTTTAATTTCTGTTGGTCAATCCGATAATGGACGGATAACTAATGGTGTAGAAATATGATGTCCATGGGAATAAATAATTAAAGCCCATAAATGACAAGTAATTGCAACAAACCCACTCGGCTGAATTTTAATGATGTTTATAAGTGGACCAATCCCGTTTAAGAAAGCGGTATAAAATTTTACTTGTTTAGCTTTTTATGTCTAAATTGAACTTCAATTTACTTTAAAAGATAGTTGTAATTGATAGAATTATACTATAGTATTAATTTTGGTTTCTAAACTTTTTAAAAAGATATGTTTTAAATTATTGCTATTTTGTTACGATTTTATTAACTTATTGGTTCTATATTCAGTATTCTCTCTTTGCAGTTAAGGTACTATTTTTGGTATCTACTTTGATATGGCCAATTTTTATAGTGTGACGGAATTATGTATAAAATTTGAAACAAATTCGTCGTCAAATGGCTAACTAAGAATCAGTGATTCGCAACACTCATTCTATCCAATTTAACACATATAAAGGTAGACAACAAATTGAAATTATTTCAATGTAAAATCTTAAATCTCCCATATAGAATAAACCAAATTTTTATTTGAAGAAAAAACACTATTGTTTCTAATCCTCGTGAAACAAAAAATAATGAGGATCACATAAAATTTCAGAAGCTTCGTAACAGAAAATATTTTTTAGGAAAAACTTTAAACAATCTGCAAACTTATTGCTTTTCATGAGCACCATTTGTCGTGGGAAAATGGGAGCTTGGACGTTAATGTTGGACTTGAGCCATATCCTGCGTTTCAATGAGCCATAGAATATTTTCACCATGAGTTTATTTGCTTAATCCTTGGATCGCCAATAAAATATTGCTAGAACTGGGAAAAGGCAGAGTTTGAACAAAATGGTTGGTAAGAACACTGGAAAGATTGGGAGAAAGAAAGTAAGAAAAGAGAGGAAATTTCATTCAATACATACATGAATGCAACACCATCGCCAACATTCTCCACTTTATTCCACTCTAAATTCAACATATCAGACTTATGAACATCTGCATATTGAATCCTTGATGCTGATCGACCCTCCCCATGCCGACATCTCAACTAAGAAAATGTCCTGACAGGTTCCAACTAAATATAGAAAGTATCAGACAGACTATCAAAAGAAAATTTACTTAAGTAGCTATTTTTCCTTATTATTCTTGACCTAAGTTGGTAACTTTTCAAGTGTTTTTTTTTCAAAAATCTCAGTAAATTGCATCAAGTAAGGGGTTTGGCAAGTATCACCGTAATTCTCACTACAACTTACAATGGACATATCAATTCCGATTTGAAATTGAAGATAACTATGAACACAACTATTAATATGAGTATTCCAACGATATTGAGTATCATTTCAAACAGACGGTCAAAAGAAAATTTACTTCTCTACAAAAAGAATCCGATAACCACCTAGTTTGCTGGGCAGCGACCTCCTGCATGGATTTGAAGTCATCTTAATTGCATTTGCGGCACCACCAACCCTTAGCTCTGTTATTCCCGTTTCTTTTCATGATCAGGCGGCTTTCTTTTGGTTTTCTTGCATTTGGACACCTAGTCCAAAATTTTAAAAATTTTATTAATGCCCCTTTAAAATTTTAAAAATACCCTTTTTATTAATGTCCCTCTAAATTTTTAAAAAATAACTTCAAAAATAACAAGCATTATAAATTTAGACGGGATTTTTAGAGAATAGCCTTATATTTGCTATGCAAGTTTGTCAACATTATAGATTATTCTCAAAACACAGTCCATTTCAGTTTTCCCAAAATCCTCCCATTTACTGGACATCAAATCAATTTACCCACGCATTCACCGCCCATCAAAATCCTCCCGTTACGCGGCCATCAAATCATCGTATCGCAAATAAATGGGTTCGTGTGGACATAATTTTTATTTTAAAAAAATAATTTTTTAAATATAAATAAAATATTCAAATACATTTTTATTTTAAAATTTAAAATTTAAATTTTCATACTCAAATCCTCTCACATATTTTTTTAAAAAATTCCTCTTATTTTTCCCTCTAAAATATTTTTTCTATTAAAAAATACCTACTAAAATTTTTACACATTCTAACAAAGTTATCAGACTCAGACCGGTCATTGACTCGGCCGAGGTTTCGGGTCAATGAATTAATGGTTCAACCAGTAGGTCAATTTATAAAATTAATAAAAAATAAAAAAATATCAAAATATGGAGAAAATATAAAATATTAACTTACAAGCAACCAAACAATTGATATTGTCATAATAGCATGATCAGAAGTTACATTACATAAAGAAGGAAAAAAAAACTCAATGGAGGCAAACATAGACATTTTTGTTTCTATGTTTCTTTACTACAGTACGACTTGCGA
Source organism: Gynochthodes officinalis (assembly GCA_020080225.1). Lineage (NCBI taxonomy): Eukaryota > Viridiplantae > Streptophyta > Magnoliopsida > Gentianales > Rubiaceae > Gynochthodes > Gynochthodes officinalis. Next base: position 10,262,018 of record CM034625.1, on the reverse strand, counting down.
GTTGCTTGAATTTGTGACTGTGAGAGTTAGTGGAGGCGTAGGTTAGTCTGTGAGCATGAGGTGTGAGTTGTGAGGAATTGAGGTGTATTGTGAATTGAATTTTAGGTTCGAATTGGGGTAAAAAAGATAATTTGGCTTATAAAATAGAACTAACCGGGTTACCGAGTTTACAATTGACTTGGCTGGGTCAGCCGGGTCACACCGGTTCAATTACATCACTAGTCTAATGAATGACTCGGACTGGTATAGGGACCAGTTCACCAGTTAAACCAGTCGTGCTGGTCCGAGTCTGATAATACTGTATTTTAATACAACTTTTATCAAATAAATCATAATCCAAAGAGTTAACCCCAAAATGGTCTTTTACATATTAGCCAATGATCTTTTTAGTTCTTCACTTTTAAAACAGAAACAAATGGTCCCTCACATTTCATGAATGTACCCTTTTGGTTCTCCATCACTATTCTGACACTATTTCGTCACTATTGTGATAGAAAAACAAACAGAATAGTGATGGATGACCAAAATGGTACATTCATAAAATGTGAGGGACCATTTGTTTCCCTTTTAAAAGTGATAGACTAAAAAGATCATTTATTAATATGTGAGGGACCATTTTGGGGGTTATTTTCAATCTCAATGCAGCCAAACATTGGTTCCAATGCCATGGACTGTGTGATGTAAGTGAAATGAAACAGTAATAACAATATATCACATAAAATAAAAAAGTAATGATAAAATTATAGAATATTTATTTTATGATTGTACTTTATTATTTAAAAAATTACATTTAAAAGTGAACACTTCTTTAAAATAAAGGAAATATTATGGGGAAATTTGCAAATATATCACCTTTTTTAGTTGACTTTGCAAATATAGCACCTCCCTTTTTTGTTTGCGGTTATAGCAGGTCAAGGCTGTTTGACCTGCTATAAAGACCAAAATGTCCTCTTCTCTAATGGCAAACTTCTCAAATATAGCACCTTCATTTTTTTGTTTGCAAACTTTACTTATTTTACATTTGTCTTTCTTCTCTATCGACTTAAAATCCCATTTCACACATTCCACCCCATTGCTTCAATGGCAAGTTGCAATATTTTTTGTTTGCATTTAAACTGGGTTTAAACGAGAAATTCGTTGAGTATACATCGAAAAAGAATCGAAAAATTAACTCATAAGTTGAGCCATAGGTCGAGTATTAAGTCGAATACTAGGTCGAGTAATAAGTCGAGTAATAGGTCGAATTTAGATCAAGCTTAACCTAAATTCGCCTTAATACTCGACCTAGTACTAGGTCGAGTTCTTTTTTTAAAAAAAAATTAACTCGACCTAGTATTAAGTCGAATATAGGTCGAGCTCGACCTACATTCGACCTAATACTAGGTCGATTTAATTTTTTTTTTTTTAAAAAAAAGAAGAACTCAACTTAGTACTAGGTCGAGTTTGACCTAAATTCGACGTAGTACTCGATCAATTATTACTTGACTTATTGTTTGACCTAGTACTCGACTTATAACTCAGACATATGAAATCATCATTTTTTTTTTTTTGGGTTGAAAGACATTGCAAAGTAGTGATGAAAGTGTCCAAATGTTTTACAATTATGAGTATCTTTTTACTACCATAATGTAGGGCTTAGTTATAATAACTACACAATAGTGTGAATTTGTTATTGTGATAATTAATTGTTTTGCTAATGCACTTTGTCATGCCCGTTGGTAAATTTTTATTTTTTTATTTTTAAAAAGGTTGAAATGCCCGTTGCAAACTGTTGTATAGTTTGCAATGGACAGAACACGTGGCACGCACCCATAAACGACGCCGTTTGGCATCCTTTACACTCTAAACGGTGTCGTTTCGTAGAAGATGCAACGGGAAAAAAAATTATCTAACATGCTAACACACGGCTCAAAACGATGCGGTTTTGTGTCGTTTTGATGCAAAATGGCGTTGTTTTTCTACTTATGTGGCGGGAAAAAAAATTTACGAGCTGTTCGTGATTTGTGCCATGCAGACGACACAAATCACGATCATTTTCATTCACGGCTGATGTGCGTGACTGTGAGCACCCATGAGCAGTCCAAAAGGGGTTACTGTGAGTGCCCTTAAGAAAGGACCAAATCCTATCAACCCAAGAATTTTGGGCTATGTGGCAAGAAAATCAAAGACTCGCCAGACAAAGTTAACGAAGATAACAGCTGGTTGTGCCGTAGAGGCTTCAAAACCATAGAGGAGGTGGATGAGCACCGTCACAAATAAATGGATTCATTTAGACATAATTTTATTTATAGATAATTAATTTTTTTAAACACAAATAAAATATTTAAATACATTTTTATTTCAAAATTTAAAATTTAAATTTAAATTTTCATACTAAAATTCCTCTCACATAATTTCAAAAAAAAATTCCTCATATTTTTCCCTCTAAAATGCTTTTTTTATTAAAAAATACCCATCAAAATTTTCACACATTCCAATACAACCTTTTTCAAATAAATCACAATTTAAATGAAGCCAAACATTGGTTCCAATGCCATGGACCTTGTGATCTAAGTGAAATGGACGGTGTGATGTAAGTGAAATGAACCAGTAATAACAATATATCACATAAAATAAAAAAATAATGATAAAATTATAGAATATTTATTTTATGATTGTACTTTATTATTTAAAAAATTATACCTAAAAGTGAACACTTCTTTAAATAAAGGAAATATTATGTAAGTATATAGAAATTATGTCTATCGACATATCCAAGGGATCATAGAGCCGAAAGCACCTTCTAAACCACCCCATTTACCCAAAAGAAAAGAGAAGGGTGTATGCATTTGCATGACCTTGTAGATTTAATCCTATCTACCCCTAGAGCCACTCTCCTAGCGGTCCTATCACCATGCCGTAGAACGGGCTCGTGTGAAATCTTTAATTTCCACCGTAACAGTGATAAAATATTACGGCCGCTTAACATAGAGGTCAAAGGTACAATAAATTAGGTCAAAATCTGACACTTAAAAAGGGCCCGAAATATTATGTAAGTATATAGGAGTTATGAATATCGACATTTATGTTTGTATTGAAATGGGTAAAATTGATGGGTTCGTATAAGAAAATAATAAGAGAATGGTGTGTGTAACAAAAAGAAATATAAGAAATATCCTCAAATTACGCTTAATGTTTAGTCTTTTTTTTTTTTTTGCAACATAGTAAACTTCTATATTTTTATATGTTTATAGTAAAACAAGTTTGGGCAACAATGCAAAACTTTAAATATTTAATCTGACTAATTTTTTTTTTTTAAATTAGTGACATTTGAGATCATTCATGATATAAAGAGGCGAGTTCTAAAATTATGACATGCCTAGTGTCTATCAAGCTATCGGTCTATACATCATTTAACAAAAGTTTTTTAAAGAAAAATTACATTTTTATTATGTTATTTTGGAATGTGTAGTTCTTCTTAATTATTTTATCTGTTGAAATCAATACTTTTAATTTCTCATGTTTCAATTTCCTAACACATTCGAACACAAATGACGAATTTCTTCAAGTTAATGAAACAAATCACGTTCCGTTAATCAAATGATCAAACTTATTTAAAACATCAAAAGAATAATCAAAACAAAGTTCTGATGTTACTACTTACATATATAAATCCATAATAATACTCTCCTATCAATGATGAAAATACATTGTTTTGAAACCACCTTTTATTTTGAACTGATGTCATTTCTCTTGGCTTTGAAATATGTTTATCTTTGGACGCTGGTCTAATCATAGACTCACAAAGTGAGAAATATCTATTATAAAAATATCAAGTTATGGGCAAAAGCTCTATGCCAATATAAATATCAATAAATTAAAAACTAAAGCCAAAAAACTAACTTATGTGGATTCGTCCCCTCTTTTATTTTATTTTGTTGAAAGATTAATTATAACCAATTTATGTGGATTCGTCCCTTTCATTGCTCTTTACAAAACTTCGTTCAGAAAAAAATTATTTTTGTTGATTTTGACACCCGTCACTTGCTATATATGTACATAACTTGCCGTCAGTTAGAAATCTCTTGTCCTCTCTGAAGCTCGTACAGAAATTGTTGAGATCTTGCTTTCTTTGATCAATCCATGCGCACATGCATGGACAAATTAATTATAAGGTCTCATAATTGTAGAAATACTAATCTACAGGTGGCATAGCTGTCTGGATGGAAGGAACTTTGTTAGTGTTTCTTATTTTATTACTCCCTTCGTTTCAAAATATATATATATATATATATATATATATTTGATTTAGTATAATTTTTTTTAAATTACAACATATAATACATTTAATGTATAATTTTATATTTTTATTCTTGTTTTTTAATTTGAATTATACCTTTTCATTATTAGTAAGAGTAAAGAAGAATTTTATATTAAAAGTGAACTTTGTTTAAAATAAAGATAATTTTTAAAACTGAACTTTATTTTTGGGACGGAAGGAGTATTTCATTTGCTAGATACCTTATCTTTTTGAAGATTAATTATTATTTTCTCCACATATAACTCGTAACAAGACACTTTTTGTGGTGTGTTGTCTCTATACCAAGTTTTTTTACTTTTTCAATGGTTGATACCTTTTGCAAAAGAATGATGGTTCCTTGTGGATTTCATTGTGTTCTACTCTCCTTTCTTGCATGTTTATCCTAGAAAAAATTATTTTTTATCGTGCTGCCATGCAAATCTCATAATCAAGAGATTCTGTTAGTATCATTTGCACGCGGGCTTGCTGCGTACTCAATAGTGAGTCCAGCAGATAGAGAGATGACGGTGAAACAAAATGCGTTATATATATATATATATATATGTGTGTGTGTGTGAGTGTGTGCGCGCGCGCTGCTAAATTAGGTCTGAATGTTCCATCTAATTTTAGATGAAGAATTAAGAAAGAAAAAAGTGGAGTCTTAATTAGTACAAAGCTGTTTTACAAACTTTTAATTCAACTGATTTATCTTTGTAATTATTATATATTCGTACTTGTGGGTTTTCCTTATTAATAAAAAACTGTTCTGAAAATTTTGTTCAAAATTTATTTCAGTATTTTGAACTTTTTTGCTTCTTACCCTTCGCTAACACTATCAATATGTTGGAAAATTTCAATATATTAAAATGAAAAAAGCCATGTTTCAACGTAATATAAAGTCACGACCCAACGGGGCATTGTGTCAGTAACTCCAAAATGTTATACTCTTACACTATGGTGTGAGAGGAATTGAAGTCGCAGGATGACTGATGGCATCATTTTCAAAAGTTTTGAATTAGTCATGGTGCAACATGGTTTTGGAATTTGAATCTTTTTGGCTATTGTTTATGATTCATGCCTGGGCGTGAGTGAAGTAGGTCACCGTGTGAGTCAACAGTTATTATTTTTGACTAATGCCTTTGAAGGTTTTAACTTCCGAATGGAGAATTATGAATTTCCAATGGATAAATTGTACTTTTAGACTCTAAAGTTTTGATGTTCAACACTTTTACTTTTTAATTTTTAAAAATTGACATTTTTAGTTCACAAAGTTAAGAAAATACATCAATTTTGATTTAATTAACGGAAATTAATAGAAAGTAACGTTTGAATGTTAGAGTTTAATTTTATATTAACATTTTTAGTATTTGAAAGTATGAATTATCGACGCTTTTAATTTTTAATATTTGAAAGTTAACACTTTTAACCCCAAAGTTACAAAAATAACTTAATATTTGGACAATTAAGAGAAAATAATATCATACTATTAGGATTTACTTATGTGGTTGTTAATTGTATTATTTAATTAAATGAAGAAAATCTATTTTCATATAAAATATACGTTTTTACTATAATATAATTTATTTAATTTGAATGCTCATATTTAAAGTTTTTTTTTATGTGGACTTGATTTTTTTAATCATAATACCATGATAACACTATAAACATTTAATTAAGGAAAAATAATATTATAAAATTGTAAAAAATAATTTTCTACTATAATAACACTTAATTAATTAGAATACTTATATTTAGAGGTATTTTATTTTGTAGACCTTATTTTTCTTCTTCATAATATTATTATAACACTATAAAGACTTAATTTAGAAAAATACTATAATAACACAATAATAATAGTATAATACTTATTTTAAAAAATAACATAATACAGTAATAACAACAACATTAACAGAGGGACACAAATGTGAAAAAAAAACAGAGACTACCATAAAAAGAAAAGCACAAACTGTGGATGCCCAACCAACCAACTACTGTAATCACTTGGAACGAGATTTGAACCTCTGGTAGAATCTTGATAGAATCCAAGTGTCTATAGAATTAAACCATGCTCTATGATACTGAGGGTTGAGATAAAGAGTGAGAGCTAAGGTCACTAAGACAGCCACAGATGACACCGAAAAGCTCAAAAAGAAATCTACCACATAATTTGCACCATCATTATCTTCACCACCAACACCATGCGCCGGATCAACTATACTTGTTATGCTTTCGCAATGTCTTTGGAGCAATGGTCCACAAAGACCTGGATTTCCTCTGTAATTGCTCTCATCAAAATTTGCAAACTGTCCTTTATCAGGTGTTCTACCTGATAAATTATTATATGATACATTGAACTTGGACAAGAAGTTCAAATTTGTGAGTTCAGAAGGTATTTGATCACTGAGATTATTGTATGAAAGGTCCAAACTCTCTATATTCCACAACATGGAGAGTTCTGATGGAATAGATCATTCCAAGTAATTGTGGGATAAGTTCAGTGCCCGAATATCTGTTAGATCACCCAATTCTGATGGTATTTCTCCTGTTAATTGGTTGTGGGACAAATCAATTCCAGACATATAATTCAGAATGTTACCTGTATAAGAATTGGTTCTTTCTTTCGTCGTGAACTGCACTATTTCATACAGTTGAAGATCGAAAGAGATTAGCGTATCCGAAATAATGCTCCATGAACTTCCGTATCCAGCATCTAAAGAACCTATTATTGATGCTTCATAATTCCAGCTATCATAATTAAAATTTGCTCCAAAAGAGATGTTACTTATGCATAAAGGAATTGGACCAGAAAAATTATTCTGAGAAAGATCCATAATGCTCAGTTCCTTCAACTGACATATGGACGCAGGAATTTTGCCTTGTAAATTATTTCCTCCCAACAACAGAACCCTAAGTTGTGTAGGTATTCTAATATCACGTGGAAAACCACCAGAAATATGATTATACCTTAAATCAAGAGCCTTCAAATATTTAGAATTTTCAAATAGTGCATTCGGTATTGATCCTGTGATTTGATTCTTCTGTAGGTGGATGAATTTCAACGATGGAAAATCAGAGCATGATGGTATAGATCCATTTAAGAGATTTTCAGACAGATCTAAAAATTCAAGTTTGGAAAGCTTGCAGATATCATCAGGTATGGTGCCTTCTAGTTGGTTCTGCGACAGGTCAAGAGCGACTAATGATGAGAAGTTTCGGATCCAACTTGGAATTTCACCTTCAAACTCATTGTTGGATATATCTAAGGAGCCTAGATTAGGACTATGAGATAATCCATCTGAAATGCTTCCGGCAAAATGATTGTTATCCATGTGAAGAACTTCAAGACTAGTTAAGTTGGCTGAACTTGAGGGGAAATAGCCTCGCAAACTGTTATTAGATAGTAACAAGTAACGAAGTTGGGCACACCCAGTTCCAATTCCATCTGGCACTTCTCCAAAAAAATTGTTGTGTGACATATCAATGAAATATGCTGCTGTCAAGTTGCCAAGGGATTCAGGTGTGCCTCCTTCAAAATTATTTCTCGACAAATTCAAGTTTTGCAAACTTGGGAAGGATAAACCAATATCTTGAGGAACTTGACCATCAAACTCATTGTTTGAGATGTCTAACATGAAGAGATCTTGTAGTTTGGGTGTGGCATCTGATAGAAATGGTCCGGTAAATGAGTTATTCCTCAAGTTAAGAAATTGTAAGCGTGTGTTATTTTCCAGCAGCCAATTTGGTAACCTCCCAACTAAATTATTAGAAGAAAGATCAAGAACTCTTAGTTCTTTCTGATTCAACAAAAAACTTGGGAACTGTGGTGTCTTATTGTTGAAGTTGCATTCAACCAAACTGAGAAGTCTTAATTGGAACAAAGGGGAGAAAGCTAGACCTTCAGTTTTAATATATAAGTTACTGCCTAGAGATTTAAGCATTAATACCTGAAGCTTCGAATGGTTGGCAAGAGAACTCAATGAAAATGAACCCTCAAAATGGTTGCCGGAAAGAGAGAGGTATTCGAGATGTACGAGGTCAGTGATGATAAGTGAGGGTATTTTGCCGCTAAAATTGTTGAATGAGATATCAAGAACCCGGAGAAATGTCAAGTTGCTGAGACACAGTGGAATATTACCACTGAAAAGATTAAAACTCAGATCAAGTTCAAGAAGATTCTTCAAGCAGCAAATTCCTGCCCAAAAATAAAATAATCGAACTGAGGAAAACGGTCTTGCGAATTATACTTGTATGAAATTCGTGCTATCTAAGTGATACAGCTGCAATTATCATCCGCTAGATTAATCATTTTCTTAATAATGTCTCCATATGATACATTTTATTTGGTTGACCAAACCCATGATTTGCTATCATAATAAACGAGAAATAGGACCCAATTTTGTAATAAAATATCAATTTGAGCTGCACATTTTTATTTTAATTTTTTGGATGAACAATGGAGAGTAAACTGCAATTTAGTGCAAAGAAGCAAGTGTATGTGAGTGTTGGGTAAATTTGATCAATGTTAGATTACCTTCAATGATGGATGAATCATTAATGTTATTCTCACTCAGAGATAAAGTTTTGAGGGAAGTCATGACTTCAATTGATGACAGCTCCATCTTATTGAGATCAAGTTTGAGTAGCTCTAAATGTGGTAGCTTCAGATCTGTAGCAAAAATTCTCCAAAACAATTATCACAAGTTTAATGTTGATAGTCTAATGTCGTTGAAAAGAAAAGAGAGAAAGAGGAAAAGGAAGTCGGAATTCTATGTGACGTCTTGCAAGGAACTCTCAAAATGCAATGCCTTCCCTTAACTATAAAAAAAAAAAAAAAAATTTATTGTACATTTTTTGTGAGACCCAAGAAATAATGCATATAATAATTTTTAAATGTCCGTACACTGATACAATGATAATAACATGCTGCTTCACGGGTTTGCATTGGACTTATTTTGCCAGAGTTGCATTTTCAAATTAACTATAATCAAACGTGAGTACTAAAAAAATATCAAATCATGATTCAAATTCGTGCCATATAGTAATATTGTTTACCCAAATTTACCTTTGAATGACAGAGAACCATGAAAGTAATTATTACGCAAGTCAAGATACTCCAATTGCTTCAGACGATTAATTTCTGCATAAACGAAATTAAGAAACAAATTACTAAATATTGAAAAGAAGGCCAAAATGTTGAAGAAGTGAGAGATTAATCATAGGAGCCATGTGAGTTTGCAAGTACTTTGTTGATTACATAAAGAATACCTTTTCTAACATTAAAAATAAAAGAGCAAATTTAATTACCTTTCAAAGGAAATAAACCCTCCATGTAATTCCCAGCAAGAGACAGATTTTTAAGTGAAGAAATTGTTGTCATGCATTGAATTGTACTGTTGTCGATGAAGTTCGAATCCAAGTTTAAGGATTTTAAGTTTTTGAAATTAGCTAATCCTTCACAACCTGCAAAACTTGAAAACATAAATAAAAGGATGCAATGAGCCAGCACCTTTTTTTGCCATTGATGTAAAAAAAAAAGATAAAAGAAAAAAACATTTTGTTTATATACATAGAAAACAAAATAATTAACATATTTAGATTAAACGTGTGGTTTATTATTACATATGTTCTCCATTTCAAATTTTTCAATATCAGAATTTTCTACTCGTAAATAGTTCAATGATTTGGGGGAAGGGTTTGGTGTATTTTTTTTAGAAAATCTTGTCTCGAGTTCAAGAAAAATTCTTAAGAATTAAAAAACAACTGGGATCAGTTGAACAATCATAAATTAAAAAAAAAAACTCTAATTCAAGTAAGTTAACAAAATCTGAACTAGTATGCAATAAAATTTGTAAAAAAAATTATATAATTGAAAAACTTAATTTATTATTGAAGTTGCTCGTGTATAACTCTTTTGTTTCAACCTTAGAGAAATTAGGATCTTGTGATGGAATGAAATTTAAATTATAAGATTTTATATGATACTAACAAGTGAAATTCTGATAAGGAGCTCAAGTGAACAGTTTACACACTATATTTTTACATTTTAGTGAAATTTCACTTTTTTGGGTATTTAAAAAAAGCAGTTTGTTTTAAAAGTATAAAAATGCATTGACAATCTACACTCAAAACTAGCGTGGAAATATTTTTCTGGTTAAATATAAACATAGTGCTTTAACATAAAAAAAAAAAAATGAAAGCAGATTTACCTTCTAAAGGAGGCATCAAATTGCGAGCAAGGGACAAATCTTTTAGGGAAGAAATTGTTGTTAAGCATTGAAGTGTAGTGTTGTCCAATTTGTTCCCACTCAAATTTAAGAATTCGAGATTTTTGAAATTAGCTAATCGTTCACAAGGTGCTGAATACACAAATTTTAAACAAAAGATATTGTTAGCCAATAACCCCTTTTTGCCAACAAACATTGACAGAGATTTCTAATAAATGTAAAATTTTTCGACAAATACCAAGGTGCTAGATTACATGAATTGTTTCAAAAATTAATAATGCAATTAAATTTTTGAGTGATGACAGCCTACTACATTGAGAACTAGTCTATAAATATTTTCTCATTATATTATAAACATACTGCTTCAACTTAAAAAAAAAACGAAAGTAAATTTGCCTTCTAAAGAAGACGTGTCATTGTCAACCAAAGACATATATTTCATGGAAGAAATTGTTATTAAGCATGAATTGTAGTGTTGTCGAATTTGTTCTAATCCAATTTTAAGCATTTGAGATTTTTGAAACTAACTAATACTTCATAAGGTGTTGAAAACACAAATTATAAACAAAAGATGCAGTTAGACAATAACTTTTCTTCCCAACAACCATTGATAGAGATTTGTAATGAATATAAATTTTTTTTGCCAAATATCAAGTTGCTAGTTGACGTGAATTATTTCAAAATTAAGCGTAGCTAAATTTTTGAGAGTGGTAAGATTAAACTATAGAGAAGAAAAAAATATGTTGAATCAAACAAGGGTACCGCACCTAGTCCAGAGCTTCCAAAATAATTAAAACTCAAGTCCAGAGCTTGCAGGTTCTCAAGAGGGAGTAAAATGCTTAAGTTCAGAAACCAGTACCGATCATAACGATAATTATTAGGAATACTTTTTGGAAGATAACTAAGATGGAGCTCAACAATTCTTCCAGTGGAATCACTGCAGTTGACCCCTTCCCAGTTGCAGCAATCGGTAGTGATTGGATCATCATTATTATATCCTTCTTTTTCATGATCATAAATCCATGAGGGAAGGATAAGATGAGCATATTCCGTCTCATTTATGGAAGCTTTGAAGTCCAAGAGAGCCCGCATTTCTTCTCGAAAGCAACTTGAATAAATCTGTATAATAGACACGTTAATTAGAGCCAAGACGAGTATAAAATGGCAGTACTTCATTATCAATATATATTTTTCTCTCTATGAATGTATATGAAGAAAAACAAAGAGGATATTGCAATATCGATAAAAGTGTTGAAGGAATAATAATGTTATGGTGTAAACCAGGCAGCCCAAAACAAATTATATATAGGAGATCGATCATTAAGGAATTTCCTTACCCAAATTGTGTGGAAAAGGTTGAACTTAGAAAAAAATGCAAGCCTGTATGACACTCCGAGCAGGAAAACTTGGTAGTCAAGATGAAGACAAACTTGACTAACTCTCATTACAGCAAAATGAAATGGACTTGCACACTTGGTCTTTGAAAGTTACTCTTCAACTAGCATATATGGTGTTGAATATTCAAACCAGGCAGCCCAAAACAGATTATATGTATAGTAGATGATTAAGGAATTTCTATGTGGAAAAGTGTGAACTTATAAAAAAATGCAAGCCCGTATGACACGACGAGCAGGAAGACTTGACTAAACAAACCCCCATCACCCCAAAATGGAAGGGACTTGCACACTTCTTTGAAAATTACTCTTCAACTACCATACATGGTGGTGAATATTCAAAAGTTTTTGTTCATTTTTTTACTTTCCATCAACAACTAAAATCCATTGCTCTTATATCAAAATTCACAATAAATTGCGAGTAATTCATACTTTGCTATTAATTGGCCTTGTTTCTATTTTTGTCGTCTGAGGTTAATATGTATCATATAAAAAAAATTCCAATTGTCTCCCAATACAATTGGAAAAAAAACCAGGCAGCCCATAACAGATTATACATATAGGAGATGATTAAGGAATTCTTGTGTGGAAAAGGGTGAACTTAATAAAATTGCAAGCCTGTTGACACTCCGTGCAGGAACACTTGGTAGTTAAGATGAAAACAACTTGACTGAACTCCCATCACCGCAAAATGAAAGGGACTTGCACCCTTGGTCTTTGAAAATTACTCTTCAACTACCCTATATGGTGTTGAATATTCAAAAGTTTTTGTTCTTGGTTTTCGTTTTTTTTTAATTTTTCATCAACAACCAAAATTCATCGCTCTTATATCAAAATCCACAATAACTTGCGAGTAATTCATACTCTGCTATTAATTATATCATATGTATCATATCAAAAAAATTCCACTTGTCTCCCAATAAAATTGGAAAAAATATTTTCCCAAATCATCCCTTTGATTACACTCAAGCCCAACTTTGATTTATAGACAACCTTACTAAAGCAGTTTGTATTATTGTGTGATTTAATGAGTTTTCACATAAAATGTATGAGATTTTCATATACAATTTCTATAATTTTAGATTTTTCTTTTTACTTTTCAAGTTAATTTTTCAAGCGAATTTTCCCAACATTAATGACATGCGGATGACTTAAATGCAATAAATCCATTGAGGAACAAATCAAACCGTGAATTTTTTCTAATATAAATATCAGTGAAATTTGATTTGGTCTTCCTATTTTTTGGTTTGTCTTTATTAATATTGTTTCCTGAGTAAATTAATTAAAATGACACTTGAGTTTGTTCCCTAGATACATTTAGAGTAATGATAAAATGGAAATATAACGAGCTCATTACTCAAAATAAAATTAGAAATATGTCTTTAATAAAGTTATTTTTCTGAATAAATCAATTAAAATAACACTTGAATTTATTCCCTAAATACGTAAATAACGAACTCTCACATATTAAATGGAAATTAAGCCACAAACATAACAAGGCCACTGGTTAGGACAATATGGCAAGAAGACTTACAAATCAAGATGGAGACAACTGGTCGTCTAATGCCTAATGAACGATCACTCTTTGAAGTTGTGCCAAAGTATATTTAGTATCATATAACACACAAAATATAGAATAAACATAGTATTAAAATTATTAAAACTCTAAATATTACCTATTTATAATGCTTTTCACAAATCAAATATTAGTGAAGTTTGATTTCGTTTAAATCACATTTAACCGAAGTTCGTGAATAGTTGTGTTCATTAAATATATTTTTTAGCCTTCATCTTGATTATTACTTCTCCGAGTTAATTAAAAAACATTTGAATTCATTATCTGACATCTAGTTGCGTGCCATACAATTAAATAGAATATAAACAACAAATGTAAGTATCAAGTTTGTTACACCATTAACAACTAAATTATAATTGGAACCAAAAATCGTATTCCAATATAATTTCTTCGCAATCCAAAATGGCAAATTTTTTCTTTCATAAACATAAATCAAGGGAAGGATGTACGAAGGGCCACCAATGATTGAATAATTATTAATTAATGAGAAAATCTCCTTGCACATTATAATTCTAAAAACTGTTTAAATTCGTGCCATTTAGAAATATTATTGATACAAATTTACCTTTGAAAATCAAGGAAACGTTGAACAATAGTTATAATTAAAGTCAAGCTGTTTCAATTGTTTTATACCATTAATTTTTGCATAATTATATGTATAATTGATTGTATATAATCATAGTCACAAGAATGGCAATACTTCATCGCTAATATCTATATATAAACTGCGATTAATTAAGCAGACTGAAATATAAAAATGACGAAGGAATAATATTGTGAAGCAAGCAACCCCTTAGAATTTCAATATCCCAATTTAACATGGCCGCCTGTTTTGACAACCGTAGCAAGAAGACTCCAGACTGTCATGACGGTAGAATTAAATGATTGGTCTTTGAAATTCCTCAAATGGACAATCACGCTTATTAATTCAAAAGATTATTCATACCAATAATTGAATTGTTCATAAAATGTATATAATTTGTGAGCAAATCAAACAGGCAAGATTGCTTTCTTTGCTAATAAACAAAGACTTACAGCACATAAAACGCTGGTGTTTGACTATTTCCACTTCTCAATAATTTTGCGTTGTTCTCTTAATTAGAACATTAAACGTGCGTGTCAAAATCTAAATTGGTCATACTTTTTGTCGTGAACTGCACTACTACTTATTACCGAAACTAGTATACATATTACCGAAACTAATTGGTGATGATTGAAAATTCCCAAGTTAGAAACCAGTTCGGATCATAATGAATATAACCATAATTGGTAAATTTATTTTCTATAAGATCACTGAGATGGAGTTCAACAATTCGTCCAGTGATATCAGTTATCACTGCACTTGACCCCTTCCCTGTTGCAGCAGTCATTATTGATTATTGACTCCTTGTTCTTGATGATCACTGCACTTGACCCCTTCCCTGTTGCAGCAGTCATTATTGATTATTGACTCCTTGTTCTTGATGATGATGATCAATCCATGAAGGAAGGATCCGATGAGCATATTTCGTCTCATTTATGGAAGCCCAAGAGAGCCCGCCTTTCTTCTAAAATGCGCCCACAACTTATACTTCTCTCTGTATATATAAAACCAAAAAAAAAAAAGAAGTGATGATGGAGACTGTAATATAGTCAAAATGATGAAGGAACAATAATGTTGTAAAGCAAGCGAGAGATCATTATTGAATTTCCTTGAAAAATGCGAGCGTTTGATAATAAGAACAACAAGACTTGGTAATAAAGAGAGGACAGAGTTGACTAAACTCCCATGACCGCAAAACGATTGGGACTTTGAAAATTACGCAACAACTAATATATATGGTGTTAACTTTGAATATTCTAAAGTTTTTATGTTTCTTTTTTTCTTTTCATAAATGACTCGCATTCTACATAATTTTTTTTAAAAATAGTGATTATATCAATCTCTCTAATTATTTCGTTTTCTATTTTTACTTGAAAAAATCCTAAGAAAAGAGATTTAAGTTTCACCGAGTTAAAACAATAGGTATCAAATCAAAATTCACATTAGGTTTTTATGTATGTTCCCGCTATTAACTGTCCCCTTTTTCTAGGGGTTACTATATTTGTAATAATTATTTGTACCATAATATTTCAATTGTTTTCTATTACAATTGGATAGAATTTTTCCTCTAACCCTCCCTCAAGAAAAAAAAAGCGTTGTACCAAAGTATATTTAGTATCATATAACACACAAAATACAGAATAAACATGGTATTAGAATTATTAAAAATCTAAATATCACCAATTTGTTATGTTCTAGACGGATTAAATATTAGTGAAATTTGATTTCATTTAAATCACATTTAATGAAAACTCGTAAATAGTTGTGTTCATTAAATATATGTTTTAGTCTTCATCTTATTACTATTTCTCCAAGTTAATTAATTAAAAAACACTTGAATTCCTTCTATGACATTAACAAACTCGCACATGCTAATTGCGTGTAGGGCCATTTAAGTAAATAGAAATGAGACATCCAATATAACAAGAGCATCCGTTTGATTATCTAACTAATAACTAATACATTGTAAGTCAAGATGGAGATAGGAGACACTAGAATAGCATTGACAGTAGCAGGATAAAAAGGACGTGCATGTTCTTTTGTTTTTACATTTGATTTTATCATATCACATTTTTTGAAATTTTAAATTTACAGTCAATATGTAGATATAGGTTTGAAATAATTTTTTGGTCTTTAAAAGTTACTCGAAACTTAATAACTAATATGGTTTTGAATGTTGACACATTAGTAACCAAAATAATCACAAGGAGACCAGAGGCATGGATTATCAATAAAAAGAAGTGTGATTTATTTTTTATTTTTTATTTTTTTTTGGGGTTATGATCAATTTGGAGGTATGAAGGTGTGATCAATTAAGAAACGGTGCAGCTATTTTTATCAGAACTTTCCATAACCTTCTTGTTGTTAGAAGTAAGTTAGTTAACTCAATTGGACAATTGTTCAGGAATAAAAATCGATGAGTGACTTTGTGGAATTTTTAGCTCGATTGTATCTCTTTAATTTTTACTTAACCCAACTCAGAATTGTGTGTGATTTTTTACCCTAAGCCTACAAATGCTAATAAAAAGAGCTTTCCGTGCTTATTTCCTTGTCCTTTCCATCAACAAACAAATTTCATTCCTGAAATTAAAAATCCACAATAAATTACCTTCTTCGATTAGTATGCAATTATTTATACCAAAAAATGCCAATTATTTCCCGATGCAATTGGATAACTATTTTTTATTACGATGGACGTTGGATTTTGTGGGGTTTGTGGACAAAGGCACGTGAAGGTCTATTTTTCAAGGATTTGATTTAACCCAAAGCCCATCTTTGGTCAACAAATTATCACTAGTAAGTCAACAAATTTGTTTGATAAAACTGAATAATTAAATCTAAATGTTGAATGTTAAAGTAATTAAGTTAAAATTTGAATGCTTAAAATTTAATTGAATAATTGAAAATAATTAAAAAATTTTGACTTAAAACAGCAATAATTGAAATAATGATTTGATTATGTCTATTGTATAGGCATATATAGAGAGTGATTTGTGAGTGCAATGGATTATAATGTTGAGTAAAGAATGAGTAAACTGTGAGTATGCAATCTTTTCTCACCAGACTAACGTGAGGAAATGGATTTGGAGTAAATGGATGTTTGCAATATATACTTTTTACTATTTATGGATGCCTTAATGTCTCATATTTCTGCAAGATAATTTTGGGTGATTTAGAAACAGAAGAATTTATTCCAGAAAAGCTGCTATCTACTCAATTCATTTTACCTGTTTTTATTAAGTTATTGTTCTCCTTTTCTGAATTTAGTTGATTTTTTCTTCTGTTAAATTTTGGTGAATGATGTGATTGGTGATTTTTAAAGTGGATGAAATCCATGTGAGGAAATGCAAAGATTCCTTTTCTAGCCCTTCTGTGTTGTAATATTAAAGTCAAAAAAAAAAAAAAAGTTCCCTATGCTTTCTCATGTTTCAATAAAGCCTTTTCATGTAAATGTTCTAACAATATTTTCCACAAGTAGATGTTAATTGAACCGCTTTTTGTCCTCCCTCAGCCGCATTTTATATAGAGGTGAAGATTCAACACATTTCCCTTAATGTTGTTTTTAGGTTATTTATACCTAAATTCTATACGAAGTATAGGGAATTCTTTAAAATGATGTTGGTTTATCTGTTAATGACAACAATCGTTCTCTTCTATGCTTGAGCTTTTGACTCCCTTTTTCAATATATTGCATTAACAGATTAAATTGTCTCAAAATTGTTTCAAAGCCTCTAAACGTGACTGCATACATCCAGCACCACTATGAATTTAATTATGGTTAACTTTTCACGTTTTTCAAACTTGACAACCCTTAGTTTCCGAAGAAACAATCTGATTACAGCTCAGGGAATGGCAGCCCTGTCTCACTTAATTAATCTTGTGAAATTGGACCTGAAGAGATGCCCGAAGATCCATGGTGGGCTTGTTCATCTTAAAAGTCTGTTATATTCTACTATTCTCTTTTTATGATGTGGTTGTTCTTCCTGAGGGAATTAATCTCTGTAGTCATGTTGGTATTTTCTGGGAATGAAATTTGAATTGTGGTTTTAACGTGATTATTTTTCTTTTTGATGAGTGACATTTGAGATCATTCATGGTATAAAGAGACGAGTTCTAAAATTGTGACATGCCCAGTGTCCATCAAACTATCGGTCTATACGTCATTCGACTAAAGTTTTTTAAAGAAAAATTACATTTTTAATATGTTATTTTGGAATGTGTAGTTCTTCTTAATTATTTTATATGTTGAAATCAATACTTTTAGTTTCTCATGTTTCAATTTCCTAGCACATTCGAACACAAATGACGAATTTCTTCAAGTTAATGAAACAAGTCAAGTTCCGTTAATCAAATGATCAAACTTATTTAAAACATCAAAAGAATAATCAAAACAAAGTTTTGATGTTACTACTTACATATATAAATTCATAATAATACTCTTATCAATGATGAAATTACATTGTTTTGAAACCACCTTTTATTTTGAACTGATGTCATTTCTCTTGGCTTTGAAATATGTTTATTTTTGGACGCCGGTCTAATCATAGACTCACAAAGTGAAAAATATATATTATAAAAATATCAAATTATGGGCAAAAGCTCTATGCCAATACAAATATCAATAAATTAAAGAAATATATTGACTTTCTCCAAATCAAAATATCATTCAAAACTAAAGCCAAAAACTAAAACCAAACCACCACTAAGGATCCCTACCTCTGTGAATATAGTGAGCCAGCCTTGAGCTGCATTACAACCTCAATCTCAAGTTCGTCAAACTTGTACGGTTGTCAACATATGAAATCATCATTTTTTTTTTTGGCTGAAAGACATTGCAAAGTAGTGATGAAATTCCATGTGTTTTACAAATTACAAGTATCTTACCATAATCTAGGGCTCAGTCATAATAACAACACAATACTGTGAATTTGTTATTGTGATAATTGTTTTGCTAATGCACTTTGTCGTGTTTCAATTATTTCTGAACTTACATATGCAATGTAGTATAGTTTGTATCTTTTTTTCCCTGAATCGAGCTTGCGGATCGTTATTCTCCTTGGTTACTTCATTTGAAGTCACTCGCAAAGGAATGATGGAAAAAGAAAACATGAATTCTTCTATTATTATTATTTTTATTTGTTCTCAAGGATCCGTTGAATATATTCTCCCTTTTGTGGTAGCTTCGGGTGATGTAATTGAGAATTTCAAGAGACAGATAAGTTGGTTACAATCTGACTTTTTTCAGCTAAATTGTTTTGTTGAGAACATGGTTGTCAAAGATCAAGTTCAAATAGATTTTTGTAAGAACTGAAAGTGCAGGAATGGAATTTGCTCAAAGGGCTTGAAAAGAACTTGGAAAGGCTGGAACACGGAAAATTGAGAGAAGAAGAGTAGAAAACGAGAAATCTTTATACATCTTAGTAACAACTAATAATTCAGCAGTTATCAACTTCTTACTTTCATACAACAAAAATTGCCAATGAACAATGCTACCATTCAAAAAATCTTGGCTGAGAAACTCTAGCCTCTAACTAGTTACTGGTGATTACAGCGAGCCACAACGAAAATAGATTTTATGGTTGAAACATAATAAAATGAGCGAATGACCTGTTGTGGACAGCCTTAGGGCAAGGTAAGGTTGCGTGAATGCGGTTTTCTTCCATGTCGTAGGTGTATAAACTCCAGTCTCGTCTGCCCGTCGTGAAATAGATACAATTTCCTCTCAAACCTGTGTTTGCGGCAGAGCAATATAAAGAATTGGATCGTTTATTGAGGAAGAATAAACGATCGCCAATATTCTCCACTTTATTCCACTCTAAATTCAACATATCAAACTTGTGAACATCTACATATTGAATCCTTGATGCTGACTCTCCTAATGCCGACATCTCAACTAAGAAAATATCCTGACAGGTTCCAACTAAATATGAAAAGTATCTTTCAACTCCAGGTGTTATTTCACCCTCCAACTTTGCTCCTAACATTGTGAGTTCAAATTTTTCATCTACTATCTCAAACGCAGCAAGATGTGCGGAATACTCATATTGAACAAGGTCATAAATTTTCTCGCGGTAGACAGTCAGTTGCTGGAGCTCTTTTACTCCATACTCTTGTTCTACCCACTTTTCTTGACCAGGTCGCCAAATCATGGCATTGGGTTTATTCCCAGCAAAGAATCCAAGAATGCAATTGGAGGCAGTCGGCGGTGCAGTGAGAATGCAGGATTTGTAAAGAAAATCGTATGACAGCTTGATACCCTTCCTCAAAGTCAGAAATTCAGAGATATTCTGATTCCCAGACTCAAAATCAATAAACGGTGGCAGCATGATCTTCTCCATTGAGGCCAAATTTAACAAGAAACAGTCAAGATGAGTGTCAAAATCCAGTATCACCAACCATCCCTGTCAGCTGGCGCATACTAATTTGTTTGAAAGATCCGGTATCTTTGTGATGTAGTCACTTTTTTACCCTTGATGACGGTTTTCCGTGCGAAATTGTCAGCCAGGGATATGGTTGTGGATTTGGGGGATGGAACCAACACCCTTTGCTCCTCCTTGCCATCTCTGTAGTCATTTTTGTATGAAATATTTCTCTAAGAAAAGCAAAAGGCAATGGAGGTTTGCTGCTCTATATAAGCACGTACAAAACTTATTCCAATCGGGGAATGGATTCCACTTCTCTTTATATTCTTATTCGGAGAAGGAAGCAATCCTTTAATGGGGAGGAAAAGGAAACTTTCGAAAACTTAATCGACTCTTATAAATATAGGCATCGCTTGATTTTTCTCCAAATCATCGATCTTAGTGTTTTTCGTATCATTAATTGTTATTTCTTTCCATTCCGAAGATGACGACAGAAAACGGACAAGCCGAACATGAAGAGATAGATTGGACTTCTCTTCCCCAAGATCTTTTAACATTGATCATATCAAACCTCTACCTCAAAGATGTCAAGCAATTTCATGCGGTCTGTAAAACATGGCGATCAATTAGAGATCCAAAGGACCATCTCGGGTTTGGTTCACAATGACTCGTGGAGAAAAGGCGAGACAGAACTACATTCAAATTGTTCCGCCCATTGTTGCGGGAACCACATTGCATTGATATTCCTGGCTTACGAGGTGCATCCATTCGATTCTCTAAAGACGGTTGGTTACTGATGTCAAGAGGACGTTACGAAATGTTTTTTTTCGATCCGTTTTCTAAGTCCAAAATTAACTTGCCTAATCTGCCTGAACCCATCGGCTTCAGGGGTGTAACATTCACCTCGAATCCAGTATCCGAAGATTGCATGGTTTTCGGCATCACGGCAGACTTTGACGCACGTGTGGAGGTATTGACAATTTCTCGTGGGGAAGAAGATTGGAATCTGTTTGAATTTTTTAACAAGGTTTCAATCTTGTTGTAATCCAATTTTCCACAATGGAAAACTCTACTGTTTGGGCAGGCATGGGGAGTTGGGCGTTTTTGATCCCAGTGATAATGAATGGACAGTATTAGAATCTTCGGAAAGACCAGTTGGATACATATACGAAAACTACTTACTGGGTTTTGATGGGGAGCTTATGTCTGTGTTCATAGTCCGGATGGGATACTGTGTTTCTGTTTTTAGATTGAATGAATCGAGTATGACTTGGGGAACATATGTTGTTCTTAACTGGACCAACATCATTTGTAAAAACGAGAGTCATAGACCGTATGAAGAATAAAATATATCTTCCAAGATTCCATGGGAAATATCCTGTTTTTTATTCTCTCGACAAGGGTAAGTATCAAACGTTTGGCAACGATTTCTCAAAGTCAAGACCTGAATGATTCCGCTGAGCAATTAGAGTGCTCCTGGATTGAGCCATCAGATGGTCACCACACTGAAGAAGAACTTGAAGGGTTCCGGGATTCAGATTTATCGTCCTCTTCTGAGTGATGACTCAAAATCCACTTCTTCAGATTACTCATCAGAGAATGATTTTTCAGATTCGTCGTCCGAAGAAGCTGATGACTCGGAAGATGATTCAGATGATTAACCAGAGACTAATAATTCAGATTCATCATAAAAGTATACATGGTGATAGTGAAGACGAATGCTAATTGCTACTGGTTTGTTCAACTTTTACATTTATGTAAGATAAGCACTAGAATTTAGAGTAAAATTGCTCATTGTAAATTTGCATTGAGTAGGATAGTAACTATTTTTGTCTAAAATATGTATCACAGTGAATAATGCTGTTTTGTTGGTTGTCTGTGTTTAATTTTAGAGCTTGGAAGCATTGTTTAGCGTGAGAATTCATTGAAAACTCTGTGATAACTCTTTTGGGAGTAATCCAACAAAAAAATTTAAATTTCTGACATGGTCTAGATTACAATCCAATGACCAATAACTATATTTTGTAATCATTAATCCAACCAAAACAGGAAAATGAACCTGATTATATAACACTCACAGAACTAACATATACTAACAATAACCTTAAAATACAAAACTAAGAGGGAAGTCTCCATTTGCACAAATTAATTAATAATGAAGGCAGGCAAACGTACTTGTTAAGCAATGTTGTCACGGCCGAGGTCATAAATGGGGTGATCACCTGTGTACTTATTGACTCTTCAATTATTGTACTTTGATAATGATGGATATAACAAAATCAAAGTTAATTAGGTAAAGTTACAAAAACATACTCACCCTTCCATTTGAATGGAAGAGGAACCACGTTCTTGCCCTTTCATATATTTTTTTTAATCAGATTCCATGATTCTCAAAAAAAAAAAATTACTTTTAATTTAATATACCTTTTTTAAAATTACAAAATACAATATATTTAATATACCTAAATTATATATTTTTATCATTATTTTTTAATTTAAATTATGTATTGTCATTGTTAGTAAATGTAATACAAGAATTTTGCACAAAAAGTTAATTATGTTTTGGGACAAAAAGAAAATTTTTTTACTCCTTCGGTCTTAAAAAAGTGCTCAATTTAAATTTTTTTTGTTGTTCTAAAAACAATTTACTTTTGATGTGAAAATTTTGTAATATCCCCATCACTTATCATCAAAATTTTTGTAATATCCTCATCAGTAATAACGATGTATAATTTAAATTAAAAAGTAAAAATATAAATATAAAAGTATACATTTATAATACATTAAATATATTATACTTTTAATTTTAAAAAATTATATTAAATTAAAAGTAAATTCTTTTTTTAAACGACATGGGCAAAACTGAACCCTTTTTTTTCAAATAGAATATATTTTGTCAAAATAATTCAGACAATAATTACTTTAAAATGAAAAGGACAGGCTTAGAGCCATAGTACCTTCGTCCACGGTCACAGTCACTGGAGTAACATAGTTAACACGACAAATAGACCAATATCAGAGGAAATTTTACACAAAAATAAAAAATAAAAATGAAAAGTGAAAAAGGTTGTTTTTTTTCCAAAAATGATCTATATATTGAAGTGCAATTGTACCGAATTTATGCCTCCAAAGAAGAAAAAACCTCTGAAAAGGACACAATCCATAATAAATAAGGACACCTTACCACGTAGAGACAACACTAATACTAAACAAAACTAATCTAATGCTATCGACTAATGCAGCTGGCTTCACTGGATACCGCAAATGGCGTGAGATGAAAGAAACTGAATACTAGTGGTTCCTAGCTCACGTCCGACGTTGCTTGAGATGATGCTGGAAAATTATATTCGTTGCATAACTTGACATCCACACTATTACTGCAAGCATTGAATAGCCTATCTGCCAAATTATGATCGCATGTACTAAGAAATACACAACCTAAGTTGTAAGCACTTTCTAAAAAGAAATTAAATAAATAAAATAAAATAAAATTGGTGCAAATTTGCACCGCAAATCCTTTGCACTGGTGCGCGATTTGGGGAGCGTTGTTTCAAAAATTGGCTAGACACCCGCACCTAGTGAGGGTGTAAAAAAACCTAGGTAGTTTTTAAGTGAAAAGGTTCTTGTCAATCCTAAACTTCTCTAATTCTCTGGCCTCTATAGAGATTTGGACAAGTTAAAAGAAATTCAAAATAGGCCCAATAATAACAATAGTGAAAAAAGAAAAAAAAGATAAGGAAGCTTCTCATGAGCATACAATTTGAGTCCAACGTGGTGGAGTTTTTCTTGCTTTTTTATTTTTTCGACTTCATTTGGGTCTATTTGAGTCCAAATAAAGCCAAATATATGGACCGAAATTAACCCGATTACGTGATTTTGACAATAAAATAGTTTTCAAAAATCAAGCTAAATTTTGAAATAAAATATCCACTGTTTTCTAAATAATATTGAAAATTTCAACGTAAGTTTTTAACATCTTAATTTTGGCTAGTTTACATTATTAAATATACTTACAATTTTTCACTTATGTTTTTATTTTTTAATTTTATGTTAAACGCGATCGATACTCCACAAATAATATTACAAAAAATTAATTAAAAATAAAAAATGATACTCCAGTTTTGAAACAATGAGAAATGAAACAGTATTCACGTAAATTTTTATTAGAACGGATGAAATGTGAATTAATAACTATGTTGTGAAACTTTATACAGCCTCAAAACGTCACGTCATGTTGTCGTTTTCGTGGCAATCACGTTGGGCTATGAATAATGATTCGCCACTTCCAAGTTCTAAAAATAAGAAAGCATCCCAGTGGTCTCTAATGTTTTCAATTGCACCCACCCAACACAAAAGACTAGCGTAAAAAAATGCTCGTAAAGCATATACTTATGTTACATGTCCATCACCTTTGGATAAAAGTGAAAAGGGAAAAATAAAAGTATGACAAGTTGACAATTTAAAGAACTCAAAATAAACTTTCATTAATTGATCGAAATTAAAAAATAATATATTTTTTAGGTGAAATTATTATATTATATTATTATTATTAATAATGATAATATATAAGTTAAATTAACATGTAATTATAAAAATATAAAATTATACATTTAATAGTGTATCAAATCTGTTGTACCTTGTAATGACTCTTTTGTTTTTTGCGACCAAGAGATTATTAAAAAGGAAAAGCAAAGTTTTTCTTAAGCTTTGATAAAGAAAAGGAAAGGTACTTTTTTTGTTCATTTGTTGCTTTAAGTTGGGAATTACATATTAATTTACTAATTAAAAGGGTTTCACTTTTTATTTAAGTAAATTTATATCTCATTATAGATATCCTCTCAACGCGTATTTATCGAATTGACACATCCAAATAAATGATTATTAGAATTATTGGATTCTTATCAATTTATACAAAAATCAATCGTTGAGAATCTTAAGAAAACTCATTTTATGAAATTACTAAAAAATCTATACTTTTTTTATCATCTAATAAACAAAAATATAAATTATATCTGGTCGTATTGGTATACGTATATATTTTGTTATCACCTTAATGATCCCTTTTTTATGACAATAAAATTGTCAGCATCCACACAAACAAAGAATGAATGTGGACACAATAAATTTGTCAAGAAGGAAGAGGAAACAAGTCCTTTTCTCCTTCCCTGTGTGGGGATGTGACGGATATATTAATTGGGCAGTGTCGTGTCTCGTTGTCGAATGGACAATTATTGTTGACGCCCCAAGTACCAAGGGAAGGAAAGGAGGAAAGATCCATTAATGGCAGAATGGGCAATTGGGGTTCTGCGTGTGAGAGTTAGCAAATTGACCATGCCCTGATCATACTATATATATAAGTTGATCGAGCTTGGTGGAGTAAAAAAAGTAACGTTTGCATCTTGCTTTCTTGAAAGGCCATTACTACTTTGGTATTTTCATGCTTGTGCTGTTTGTACTTTTTAACCTGGGATTCTGATGTGTGGTCCGTGGGGACCGACCCACCACAACCACAAAGGACAACCCATGTCATCGCGTAACTCCACCACTTCCATTTTTTTAAAAAAATTCATCTTGAAAACTGTCATTCGACTTAACATAACTAAGAATGCTAGTTAGGGTATTTTTTTTGTTTTATCACAAGATTGTCGGGTGTTTTATTTTTTTTTATTCTCTTTTAAAGGTTTTTTTTTTTTGGTCATTCTTTGAAGGTGTTATTTTTAGTATGAGCTAGTATTGTCATTTTTCCCGATTTAGTTGGGCGTCCTCCTCCTTCGCGGAAATACATGTTTTCATGGGTTCGAGTTTTATTCAAAACCATGAAACTCATCTAGTTTTTTAACCTATATATATTTTGTTATTTTGGCTACGCAATATAACTATAGTTTCCGAAAAAAAAAAAAAAAACTAAGAATGCTCATTTTGATTCTATTAGAGTAAAAATGAATTGAATTATATCAATATATTTTTTGAATTTGATTGAATTGAATTATATCATTTTGATCCGATCCAATACATTTTAATATAAATAAAAAAATATATAAATTTTTTTTTAAAATAACTAACATTAATTATGGAATATAAATTAATATTTTTTGATAATTCAAATAATTATTTAATTAAAATTAGTCAATTTCTGAGAAAATAAATTAAAATATTTATATGAAAATATACAAATTAATTTACATGAAAAATACACAAATTAAAATATTTAGATAAAATTTATTTATTATCTTTATATAAAATAGATAATTTTTAACATGAAACTATGAATTTTAAATATAATTTGAGTCACCTAACATTGTATATGAAAAGAAAAGCAATAGGAAAAAAAATAAAACAGATCAAATCGGATAAAAAAACCAATCCGATCTTATTCAAAATATTCTGATCGGATTTGAATCAGATCGTTAATTTTAAACACTCTTAAAATAACTTTACATACTTTAAAATAATTTTTTTATTTTATCTATACTAATAATAATTACATATAGTTCACGCTTAAAAAGTAAAGATAAAACAGTTATGTATTTAATAATATTTTAAGTGTATTACATTTTTAATTAAAATTTTTATACCCTATTTAAAGTGAAATTTTTTTTAACAACAAATGAAGTAAATGTTAATAGGAATAATAATATTTAAAATAAAACAGGAAAAAATTCGAAAGATATATATGGTTTCTTAATTGTTAAAATTAATATGAAAAAATCACTATAAATGCTATTTATTAATAAAGAGCAACATGAAGATTACATCAATTATTGAATTTCACTTACTATAAATATTGTTATACTAATTTATAGTATTTCTTGCCTTATGCATAAAAAATATTTTTCCGTATCCAACAAAAGAATTTTACTAATAGTGATATTGTAGGACATAAAATTTAAAATTTAGAAATAAAATTTAAAATTATATATTTAATAATACATTAAATATATTGCTCCCTTCATTCTAGTTTTTAAAATTTTATTAATTTTTAAAAAATAATTTATTTTTAATATGAAATTTTTACTAAATTAAAAATAAAATTTTATTTTTAAATAGAGGGAGTATATTTTATGATTAGAAAAAGTTATATGATTTTTTTTTTTTAAGAGAGATGGAGTGAGTTTTATACTTTATTGGGTTATATAAAGAACCAATAATTAAGTATTTATGTTAACAAAAAGTCCAACCAGATACAAGACTAGGCCGTAACTCCTCTCCCCTCCCAATAATACTAAATTAATATAATTCACTGTCTGACGCTGACAACTTAATATGCTCTCTGTATATACACATTGATTAATAAGAAAAAGCATTTATCGTGATATGATATGCTTACTAGCACGATATATATCTCTCTGAAATCTCGTTTGATTTTTTCGAGGACTCGGGCCTTGTCTTTATTCCTTTTCATTATGGGGAAAACGATGCGTAACTAAATTATGTCTGCCTCTTGATAAATACTTCCATAATATGTTAAAAAGCTTGAATATTCCTAATGCTTTTTGATTTTTTAAGATTTCCCTTATGTGTTGTCAAAAGCCGATGGTGGTTTATTTTATTTTACATCTGCTTAGCGTACAAGGCTGAAAACACATCCTGCTATATTCGCTTGTTTAAATTTTATGCATTAAAAGCTTGTAATAAGAATTTATTTAGGGTGTGTGAATTGTGTTTTAAAGTCCGTAATTGCTTTTTTGAAAGCTTGTAATCAAAATTATTTAAAGCGTGTATGAATTGTATTTCAAAATGTGTTAATTTATCATTTCAAAAAAAAATTACTTTAATTTGGATATAATTTTTTATTAATTATCAGATACAATATATTTAATGCATAAATTTAATATATAATTTTATATTTTTATTCTTACTTTTTAATCATGAATATATACCATTATTATTAGTAAGGGTATTTTAAAAATTTAGTATAAAAGTGAACTCTTTTTTTAAAACAATAAAAAGTTTTGAAAGTTAACTCTGTTTTTTGAGACGAACAAAGTATTACACTTTTCAAATTAGTGATTATAAGAGATAAAATATATGAAAAAGTGTAAAAATATGTTTAAAAAATACAAAACCGATTTTAGAAGTGCAAATCGTGTCCACTTTTACTCTTTTTTTGACTCGAGAATAGAAGGTCCCTGCTTATATTTTACCCCCAAGTTTAAAATCTCACATTTATGTCAATGTCACCATTATTGAATAATGTAACTTAATATAAAGATATTTTTAATAATTTTATTGATAAATAAATAGGTGATTAATTATATAATTTTTTACTTGTATCATTACTTTCTAATTTTGGATAGTTTTGTTACTTTTTTTTAACTAGAAGTCGTGTATAATTATTATTATGAAAATTTTATTAAATACGTAATTTTTTTTGACTTACAAGAAAAAAAAAAAGATAAAATGTGAAATTTTTTGTTGGTAGAAAATGTTATTGGATAACTCCATTAATACTTAAAAGCGACTGATTATGCCTGAAAAATATTAAACGGAACTTTTACGCACAGGATTATGTTCTATTTCGTCAAACAATCATATGAAATGTATTAAACAAAAAACATTTGATTCCACTAGCCAATAAGGGATAGGAAAAGAGTCTCTTTCACTTTGGTGGGAGTTTTCATTTATGCACTTTTTCGATAAGTGGGCATTTGACTTTGGGGAGTTTGGCCCTCACCAAGAATGGACAATAACTCTAATGGAGTTGAGATTCCATTCCTAGTTCAAAATACAAGTTGGACCGAATATCATCGTAGATATTTTCTTGCAAAACTCATTTTGAAATTGAGACAATATAATTTTTTTTTTAAAATACAAAGTGTACACACATGCTTTTACATGTGAGAGAAAGATATATATATATATATTTATACCTATAATATTATGAAAGAAAATGGACAAAGAAATTTTTATTGATTCTATCTCATAATTCTTTTATGAAAAAAATATGAATCTTTTATTCTCAAAAAATTGTAAAAAAAAAAATTAGTCCGAATCTCCTATAAGAATGATTTGAAATAATCACAAAGTTTAACAAATCCCATCTAATTGCAAATGTGATTATCCACCTTATCACAAATCTTTTATAAATCTCGACTCACGAATCCAACATCCTGTAATGCATATATCGTTTAGTCACACATTAAAAAATAAAATTGAACTAAACATGTTTACATTTAAAAAATATTTTTGTACTTTTAACAAAATAATTGCAAATTAAAATATATTAAAATGTATAAAAATACATTTTAATATAATAATTTATACAGACTCCAAATAATTATACGTATCATCATTTATACAATAGGAGCATATGTAACCTTGTGCATGGGGAAAATTTCTAAAAGACAAATTAAATGTATACGATACACCTAGTATGTGGGATTATCAAATTATCATAGAGTTGAACTTTATACTGTCAAACATCTTTACCAGTCACCCCACAAACAAAAGCAACCATCCTTAAAAATGTCCACATGAAAATTGTCCAATAATTCAATGCCACTAAAAAAAGTGCCAACACATTCATTGCCTGATTTGAACATTCTAGACTTGGGCACAATCATGAATCACGACAATGGGAAGCCCAAACACACAAAACCTTAATATATTAGAATACTACATAAGTAACGGAACAACTTTTACAAAAAAATAAAATAAAATAAAATTTAATATTGTTATTCGTTTCTTCTTTTTTTTTTTAAATAAAATTACCGCCACTTCTTTGGAAATATGTTCGTTCCTCGAAACACTCAAGAATCCAATAGAAAGATTTTTTTTTTGTTCGGTCCAAAGGAGTGCCTGGATTAAACTGGGAATTAAATTAAAACTTATTCATTTGGAAGTAACGTCGAGCACAATTGACTAGAGCACAAATCGTATTGACCCCTTTCCCTTGTCCTATTTGTCCATGGAAAATTTTCACTATAACACTTTACCATTTCAGTCGGGTCAAGACATAGTGAACATTTCACATCCCACTATGCAAAACCTCATTTCAATTGGATCCACCTATAAAAAAATACATTATGTTATAGTCATTTCAATAATGATTTCAGAGTACTTTATGAATTATATTTTTAAAATAATTTACATCTTGTAATTTTTATGGTGTAAATATAAAGGTATAAAACAAAATACAATTCGTACAAATGTTTAACATTTTTCTCATTTAATATTATACAAGTTTCTTCTTTTCAAACCAAAAATTTTACCATTATTTATAGCAAACTTTAACCGCTAAAAGAAAGAAATGACATTATAGATCCGGAAATCTAATTAACACTTTGCTTGAAATGATATTTTACTTTTAAGTTTTAATATACCGTTGAATATATAATTTTTTAATTTTAAATCGTATTTTATCATTATTATTAAGTGAACTTTATTTTAAAAAAAAGTTGTGAAAGTAAATTTTTTTCCTAAATATATCTTAATCCAATGTAGTACATTTTTGACTGCATTCACATTTACACAAATAACTTGTCCAAAACACTTAATAGTGTAATCATCCCCCAATTATAAACATAGGTACTAGTATTTTGTAAGGCTAATAGAGCAATTAAGAGGATGGTAAATACTACTATTATGGTTGGTGACAAAAGAGACCGAAAGTGACCTGAAATGCTCCTAACACATCATTCACGTCAAAAACAGCCTAATCATTTTCTCTCGCTCTATCTCAGATGCTTAAATTATCGGCTTTGCGATAAATTGCGTCTAAATCTGCTGTCATTTTCATTAATAATAACGACAAGAGAATTGAATGGCAATGCCTTGTAAATTGTGGTCAAAACTGGACCATATATATACATTTTTTTGAAAAAGAAAAACCGTCCAAAAAACGCAAAATTCAGTATTTTTTAAAAAAATTTTAATACGATAATTTATCTTATAAAAACAATTTTTTTTATTTAAAAAGGAAAAAACACGCCCATCCCATCACCGTCAATTCCTACTTCCCCCTCACCATCCAACGGCTGAAAACGCTCACAAATGTACGTCAATAAAGAGTACGGTACTCAGCTTGTCTGTTTAAAGCCGAGAGAGACAGCTGTCAGCTGGAGATTCCAAGCCGATTGAGTCAGACAAAATGTAGCCGGCTCAGTGGGGCCCACCGTTCTTGCACTGAGGGTAATAAGTACGCTTTCTTATAACGATAAGTCCTTGGGTTTATCAACACAGTGTTTACTTATCGTCTCTTCAGCTTATAAGTTGGGGTCATTTGCTAAGAAATTTTTTTTAAGTGTATTTTATTTTCTCCAGGATTGGGTAGTGAGAGAAAGTAGTGATAGAAACTATCTAGCAGAAATAGCATTTACTTGTAAAAATCTCTGTCTGCAATTGTTTGTTTGCTCTGAGGTTGAAGTTCAAGGTAAAGGCTTCTCCAAGCTTGTTATCTATGTCCTTTACATGAAGATTATGATTTTCCAATCCCTCAATTTAATTGATATATATTTTTTTTAACTTCATGATGAGTGAAAAAATCTTGACTTCCTTTATGGGTTTTTCGTTTGCTGCCCTTTGTCTTTTCAACCTTGGATTCCAAAGAGTCTTAAAGCAACTTTCATGTTTCTGATCCTTTAAAGTTAAAGTTTCGATTTTTTCCTTTCTTTTTTATCTTTTCCCCTTATGCTCAACTTTTCTGGTTAAATTTGTCGGTGCATGCTCGAACTCTATGATGATCTTGTGCTATCTCGAGGCTTCTGTGTCAGATTCAAGATCAGTTTTATGATCTGATCTGGGTTGTTTTTTTAAACGTTTGGGAAGAAGGGTTGAAGTTTAAAGGTGGTTTTTTTTTTCGCCCTTTAATTTCCGGGTCTAGTTTAATTTAATGAATTTTTTATTTCAGTTTAGAAGGTCGTGTCTACCAATAATTAAATGCTGGCTCTGTTAAATTTAATAAAGTTAGTGGTAGCTGATTCTATTTATTTATTTCCCATTTTTAAGTTATACTCTTTTAAAATTAATTTGTGGGTTTTGCAGATCTGCTATGATATTAGCTGTTTATTTTTTCTCAAGTGTTTGAAGGCGAAGGAAGGTTGACAACAATGTCATCACTTAGCAGAGAACTTGTGTTCTTGATCTTACAGTTCCTGGATGAGGAAAAGTTTAAAGAGACTGTTCACAAGTATGTATTGTCTTTAATTATTATGTACTCGTGTGTGTATTTTTATATATTTTATCAGTGGGGATTACGCTATTTCGGGGCATTAATTGAGGTTTTTTTTTTTCTTTTTTCTCTTTCCCTGGGCTCCTTCTAATAATAGGCTTGAGCAAGAATCTGGGTTTTTCTTTAATATGAAGTACTTTGAGGATGAAGTACATAATGGGAATTGGGATGAGGTTGAGAAGTACCTATCTGGTTTTACAAAAGTGGATGACAACCGATATTCAATGAAGATCTTCTTTGAGATAAGGAAGCAGAAATATCTCGAGGCATTGGATAAGTAAGCTTGAATTTAGGTTTTATTGTCCAACTTTTCAAGTTGTTGACGTTAATGAATTTAGTGTAGCCATCATCCATTGTCCTGGTAGTTTCATGTTGCACTAATGTATTATGTCTGCAGGCAAGATCGAACTAAGGCAGTTGAAATTCTCGTGAAGGATCTTAAAGTTTTTGCTTCCTTTAATGAAGAGCTTTTTAAGGAGATAACCCAGCTGCTGACACTGGAGAATTTTAGGTACTGATATACAACCTCTTGCCAATTTGTTTTGTGCAATTCTGGAATGAATTTCTGATGCCAGCTTTTCTTGTAAAATATTATAGAGAGAATGAGCAGCTTTCCAAATATGGAGATACTAAATCAGCACGATCAATTATGCTGGTTGAACTTAAGAAGCTTATTGAAGCAAATCCCTTATTTCGTGACAAGTTGCAATTCCCTAACCTCAAAAATTCAAGGTTGCGGACTCTGATTAATCAGAGGTAAAATTGAGGGCCATCAGTGTCAAACTGTTAGTCATTGTACCAACTATAAAGCAGTATCTCAGATGTTGAGCACTTAATTATGACTATTCCACTTTATGCATCTAGTAGGTAAATATTATGCACTTATAAAGAAAATTTTGTGACCTGTGTAATGCTATTACAAGTATCTTCTATTTGTTTAGGCATTTAAACATTGGAAGATTAGTAAAAATATAGTAGTGATAGAATTCTGCATAATTCATTCGCAACTGATTGATTACTTACCCGCTTTCCTTACATGTAAGGCATAACTGCTTTTTGGGCATATTGCAGTTTAAATTGGCAGCACCAACTGTGTAAAAACCCCAGGCCCAATCCAGATATTAAAACTCTCTTTGTGGATCATTCATGCGGACAACCAAATGGCGCTCGGGCTCCCTCTCCTGCAGGCAATCCACTGATTGGATCAGTACCGAAAGCCGCTGGAGGTTTTCCTCCTCTTGGTGTACATGGGGTTGGTATTTGTGTGTCCATTAGTGGCTTTCACACTCTTTTTAAGTTTTTTTCATATTTTTGTTGGATTATATCTTCAGCCCTTTCAACCTTCTCCAACACTTGCTGGTTGGATGTCTAATCCACCTCCAGTTACTCATGCTGCTGTTTCTGGTGGGCCTATCGGTCTTGGTGCTCCACCTGTACCTGGTGCGCTTGACTATCTCTAGTTAAGTTTTTGCATGAATTTTTTGGTATTGTTACTCTGACTAGAATTATTGGATGGCCTTGTAGCTGTTCTTAAGCATCCTAGGACTCCAACAGCAAGCTCTTCTGCTGACTATCCATCTGGTGATTCTGATCAGTTAACCAAAAGAACAAGGCCTATAAGCTTAACTGAAGAGGTAGCTCACAGAAAACCACTATAATTTATTTTCTTGTTTAGCTTTTCGTGATATCAGAATCTACATCCATTGCATGCAGGTAAATCTTCCAGTTAATGTGCTACCTGTCTCATTTCCTGGTCATGGTCATGGTCATGGTCATGGTCATAGTCCAGCTTTTACTGCTCCTGATGACTTGCCCAAGACTGTAGCACAAACCCTGAATCAAGGATCATCTCCTATGAGCATGGATTTCCATCCTATCCAGCAAACTTTACTCCTAGGTTTGGCCTCATTGGACCATATTTTTTTTTTTTTTGGCAGATACCTCATTTCATTGTGCTTGCTTGGTAATCATGTCAATTTCCCTGCTGATAATATGTTTTATGCCCCTGATGCAACAGTGGGTACTAATGTGGGAGACATAGGACTGTATGAAGTTGGCTCCAGGAAGAGATTGATACTAAGGAACTTCAAAGTCTGGGACCTGGGTGCTTGTTCTATGCCTCTGCAGGTTGTGATTTTCCCTGATAAAATTGTGTTTTATAAATTCATTTTAGCTTAATGACATAAACATATGAATCTCTGAAACATTGTGCATTTTACTGAAGGCTGCCTTGGTAAAAGATCCCCATGTCTCAGTTAACCGTGTGATTTGGAGCCCTGATGGATCTTTATTTGGTGAGAATACGGTTGAATTTCATAGAGATATCCTGAGATGTGATATGTTGATATGTGTTTTTCACTTTTTCTCTTAAACAGGAGTTGCCTATTCAAGGCACATTGTACAGATATACTCATATCATGGGAATGATGATGTTCGACAGCATCTGGAGGTATAGTATGGTAACAATTTAACCCTTTATTTATCCATTGTTCAACTGGTACTGATTCACACCCTTCTAGATTGATGCTCATGTTGGCGGAGTCAATGATCTTGCATTTTCTCACCCCAACAAGCAGCTTTGCGTGATAACATGTGGTGATGACAAGACTATTAAGGTTGTTTGGATGACAAATTGAATTCTACCATTGTCATCGCACATACGTTACTGTTTGATAATTTTTTAAATCTGATGAGCACAGGTTTGGGATGCAACTACTGGAACAAAGCAGTACACCTTTGAAGGCCATGAAGCTCCTGTTTATTCTGTGTGCCCCCACTATAAAGAAAATATTCAGGTATTTGAAGATTGATGTGCAAAATCTGTCCATTTCTCTTGTACTATCCCATTCACTAGGCACATCAGCTTATCTGTGCTTCTTTGTTTCAGTTTATCTTTTCTACAGCCCTAGATGGAAAGATCAAGGCATGGTTGTATGATAATTTGGGATCACGAGTTGATTATGAAGCGCCTGGCCGTTGGTGCACAACAATGGCATATAGTGCGGATGGGACAAGGTTAATTGTTTTGTTCGATGTGATGTTTACCCTCTTCTTGCACTTGTCACATGATTAGTTTTAAATCCCTTTTGGTATTATTGGCTTGCAGGCTATTTTCTTGTGGGACTAGCAAAGATGGTGAGTCTCACATTGTTGAGTGGAATGAAAGTGAAGGGGCTGTGAAGAGGACATACCAAGGATTCCGGAAACGATCTCTAGGTGTTGTGCAGTTTGATACAACTAAAAATCGATTTTTGGCAGCTGGGGATGATTTCTCCATTAAATTCTGGGATATGGACAATGTGCAACTTCTGACAAGTATTGATGCTGATGGAAGTCTTCCTGTAAGTGTTTGTGAAGATTAGTGCGGAAGAACTACTATTCTGATATATTTCAGGGCTAAGTCTTACTTGTGTTTTTCTGCAAATAAAGGCAAGCCCACGAATTAGGTTCAATAAAGATGGTAATCTGCTGGCTGTTTCTGCAAATGAAAATGGAATCAAGATTTTGACAAATAATGATGGTCTTCGGTTGCTGCGAACATTTGAAAATCTTGCTTATGATGCATCACAAGCTGAGGCTGCAAGCAAGGTATACATATTAAAGTGTGCTTAGTCCGCATAATAAGCTGATCTTGAAGTAAGCTTGACTTGAGTGGTTTGTTCACATCATGCAGCCCACAATAAGCCCAATAGCTGCAGCAGCCACTAGTAGTGCTGGACTTGCAGACAGGGTGGCCTCTGTTGTCAGCATCTCTGGAGTGGTCTGTATTTAAGCATTTAGCTATTGCTATTCAAGTTTAACATCTTAATGATCTTTGGATTCTGCACACAGGTGTATACCTACATATTACACGTTTATTTGCATACTGCAGTACTAATAGATCTTGTTCCATGTGCTTTTGTTTTTTCCCTCCTGCAGAATGGAGAAGTGAGAAACCTGGGAGATGTGAAACCTCGCATAACTGAAGAAATAAATGACAAATCAAAGATTTGTAAGCTCACTGAAATTAGCGAACCTTCCCAGTGTCGGTCATCGAAGCTCCCTGAAAATATGAGAGTAATGAAGGTATACTTCATATGACAAAAGTCATCCTCACTACCACTCATTGGATTCATGGTTACACATAATGTAAAATTTTCACAAGCATTAGAGTTTAACTCTATTTACACGTTCACCTTTAATTACAGAGATAAACCATTTTGCACTAACCGCAAGTTTTATTGCAGAATCTTTGGCTTATTTTTTTTTTAGCATTTTAATATTAAATTAAATCAATAAATACAGAAATTGGAGAAATTTGTAGATTGTAATGGAGTGCCCACTTTGATTGTTGCTGTAAGTTGATTAAGATGAGATTATTGTTGGATCTCTGGTATTTGTTGGTAGCGAATTAATGATAACTGATAGATACAAAACTGTGGTTCAAATTTTTCATTTTTGTCAATTTTATTGACTAAAAAACTATACTGAATTTCTTACCTGATTGTTTGTATTGCTTAAAATCATATCATGTTCCCACCATCCTTTGGTGGTCTTCTTTTTCTCATTAAGTGAGTTCTGTCGTGTTTTGTCAGATATCAAGATTGATGTATACAAATTCAGGCGGTGCTATCTTAGCGCTGACTTCAAATGCCACTCATTTACTATGGAAATGGCAGCGAAATGACCGCAATCCAACTGGCAAGGTAAAATGAATGCCAAAATCTTTTGGGTGCAAAATTATTATTGAGATCGTATTGAAATGAGTGGTTTTATCTGTAGGCAACTGCTAGTGTTCCAGCTCAATTATGGCAGCCTGCAAGTGGCATTTTAATGACAAATGATGTAGTTGATGCAAGCCCAGAGGAAGCCATCCATTGTTTTGCACTTTCTAAAAATGATTCTTATGTGATGTCAGCATCAGGAGGAAAGATATCCCTTTTCAATATGATGACATTTAAGGTGATAATTCAGAAATTATATTGTCATCAAATGTAGTTGTATAGTCGTTTTGTCTTTGGACTAAATTGTTTTTGCTTTAACAATGCAGACAATGACGACTTTCATGCCTCCACCTCCTGCAGCTACTTTCTTGGCATTCCATCCGCAAGATAACAATATCATTGCTATTGGCATGGACGACTCCACGATTCAGATATATAATGTTCGGGTAGATGAGGTGGGAGGATTTACTTTATGATTTAACTCTTGTTATTCTACTAGGCTTGACAATGATATGTTACTGTTGTCATGTTAAATGAATAGTTCTCTCTCTATGGTGCAGGTGAAAAGCAAGCTAAAAGGCCACTCTAAGAGAATTACTGGCCTTGCCTTTTCTCATGTCCTAAATGTGTTAGTCTCATCGGGAGCAGATGCTCAGGTTAAGAACTATTCTGTTTTCTGCTTCCATTTAGTATGTATATATCTCTGGAATTGGACCACTCAGATTAGATGGTATTCTTTTACATAATAATTTCCATTTTCTCCTGGCCAAGTGCATCTTGTGTCTTTTGTTCTGTTATATTGATACTCAGTATCCTATTTTGGTCTATTACATGCTGCCTATCTCCAGCAGTTCTTTAATGATTGTAAAATTGGGTGAAATATTTGTGATTCAGGAGTTAAATAAAATTTCTCAAATTCATGTGCTTGCTGCTTTATCTTATATGAGAATTAAATAATGATATTTCGATGCAGCTGTGTGTGTGGAACACAGATGGATGGGAGAAGCAAAAGGCCAGATTTTTGCAACTTCCTTCAGGCAGGACACCATCAAC
This sequence comes from Gynochthodes officinalis, assembly GCA_020080225.1. Taxonomy (NCBI): domain Eukaryota; kingdom Viridiplantae; phylum Streptophyta; class Magnoliopsida; order Gentianales; family Rubiaceae; genus Gynochthodes; species Gynochthodes officinalis. The sequence goes on along the minus strand of CM034625.1, from coordinate 10,223,675 downwards.
ACTGTCAGACACCCGTGTGCAATTTCATCAGGATCAAATTCATTTCCTGGTTGTCCATGAGACTCAGCTCGCAATATATGAAACAACAAAATTGGAATGTTTGAAGCAGGTGAGAAGTTGCTATATTAAAAACCCTGCTTTTGATTGACGAGTATTCAACTAACATATTCTTCTTCCAGTGGCTCCCCCGGGAATCTGCTGCACCAATTTCTCATGCAACATTCTCTTGTGATAGTCAGTTGGTATATGCTAGCTTCTTAGATGCAACTGTATGTGTGTTCACTGCATCTCATCTACACATGAGATGTCGAATTAGTCCTCCTGCTTATCTGTCAAACAGTATGAGGTACTTCTTTGAAACTTATTAATGAACTGTGATGCTTGAAATTCATCTGTAGATTGTAGATTGCAGTATTGTTTGCTAGAAGTGTACTCACAAAATAAAATCAGTGGATAAGTTAGTGATTCTACATCGAAGGATAAAACTTGCTGTGCTTCATAGATTGTAGTCTATTTGCTAGTTTTATCCTAAATTTTATGCCCAATCTGCAGCAATTCAAACATCTACCCACTCGTAATTGCCGCACATCCACAAGATCCAAATCAGTTTGCTGTGGGTTTATCAGATGGTGCAGTTCATGTCTTTGAGCCCCTTGAATCTGATGGAAGATGGGGTCTCCCACCATTAGTTGAAAATGGCTCTACAAGCAGTTTACCGGCCACCCCAGCAGGTGCCTCAGGATCTGACCAAGCACAAAGATGACTTAACTAAACTATGGGAGTTTCACCTGCTTTGATTTTGGAGAACTCCCTCATGTTTCTTTGCTGATTTGCAGTGCACTGGGGAAAAGCATAACTCTTAGAAAACGGTTAGGTTGGCAGCACGGACAATCAACACAGGGCCCTTCCTTTCAGCCCGAGGATTTATTAAACAGAGATGGAAGCTTCCTTTGGATATGATTTAGTTGGTGGTTTTTTTTTTTTTTTTTGGTTTGTTGGGTGGTGTTTCCAACCTAGTGTAGTGTAAAAATACTTTAGTTCTTTCATCTGTGCAGGTTTATCTTTTTTTCTTATCTGGTAAAATTTAGATTTATGAAAAAGTGTCCAACAGTTTGTCTGTACTGCAAGGCAATGTATTACAAGGTACTTGATCGACTTTATGGTCCAAGTTAGCAACAAAAAAGCAGCCCATTCCTCCACTCCCCAGAACCCTCAGTTCGACCCAACCATATCGGTTTTATATTTACCAGTTTGAAGAAGGAAGAAATGGTAGGGGAACTCAGAGATGCATGATTTTTAGTATGTTATATGTCTCATGCGTAGCACAAAGGCAAAGAATACAGACTGTGTAAATGATACCAGGAGAAAAGAACATTGTCATCTACGCTTCCCTTACCTCTAAAGTTTTAAACTCCACCACCCGAGTGAAAAGGAAATATCAATCTCTCATGCAGAATCATGACTAATTATTGTGTATTAATTGTATTTTGATAATAAAATGATGTTATTTTATTAATAACTATTAAATGTTACTATAACATGTACGGGTTTTAGTTTTAATAAAATTGCATAGATTGTCACACAATAAGTGAAACAAATACTCTTTTAATATTAATTCAGCTTGAATCTAAGACATGTCTTTTTAATAAATTAGTTTTCTTAAAATATGTCTTCTTTTGGGACTATGGAGTAACAAGTTGAGGTGGACACATTCTATGTATTAGTTTATTTTTATGTAAGCATGGAGCATGTATATTTTTTTAGTAAAATTCAGTATATAAATGTTCACAAGTTTGATATGTTGAATTTAGAGCGGAATTAAGTAGAGAATAATCCGTACTCATGTATTATTCCTCAATTTTTTTTAAAAAAATTTAGCATTATTTACAGAGTCATACATTTCTGCCAAGAAAAATAATCCGAGCTAACCTACCCATTGACCACAGCAGGTTGCACAAACCCCTCACCATTAGAGAGGAGGCCATACAATGTGCAATTCAACTCTAAATTCCAATAAACTAAACTATTTCATTTAAATAGAAATTGAAACAAACAAAATGGATTCATAAACATTAAGGATTCCAACAAAAGAGTAATTAGCATTCTTGTTCACTTTCCGATGAATGATTGGGAGAATTCTCAGACTCATCTTCACCTTCTGAGGAGGAACCTGAATTACTACCCTCTGATGTATTTTCCCGGTCATCCTCACCTTCGGACAATGACGACTCTGAATTATGTCTTCGTAACAAATTACTAGAAAACTTTTGTGGCACAGCCCCATCTGAACGTCCCAACCAATCAACCTCAACGTACTCATCCCTGGTTGGTTCAATCCAACAACATTCGAGTTGGAATGTCGTGTCGTTTAAGTCTTCACTTAAAAAGTCATCCCCAAAAGTTTTGTAGAATCCATCGTCCATGGACAAAAACACACTGTACTTCCCATGGAATCTGGGAAAGTATATCTTATTCTTCATGCACTCCCTGACACTTTTCCTTGCAAACGATGATGTTTCACTCAAAAACACCATATTTTCCCCGAAACCCTCCACTCCTAGCCAATCACCCGCGAATTCATCCCACTTGTAAGTAGAAACGAGCAACCCCAGCGAGCCAACAAAAATGGATATAAGGTCGCCATCACAATCTATGAGGTAGCTTTCGTATAAGTATTCTGCTGATAATCCATTTGGAGGGTTTAATATTGTCCAACTATTATCACTGGGATCGAAAACGCCCAATTCATTATGCCTGGCCAAACAGTAAAACTTTCCATTGTGGAAGACTGGATTACAATAAGACAGATACAGTGAGGGGCGTTCTAAAATTTGGATCACATTCCAATCTTCTTGCCCGCGAGAAATTGTTAAGATCTCAAATGATCTGTCAATAAAGGAACAGATTCCAAAAACCATGCAGTCATCTGATGTTGGAGTCGACGTGAATGTAACACCCTTGAAGTCGTCGAAGGAGAATTCGGGCAGATCAGGCAGTTCAATTTTGGACTTAGAGAAGGGATTGAAAAAGAATATTTGACGACGTTCTATCGACATTAGTAACCAACCATCTTTGGAGAAGTGAATGGAAGCACCTCGCAGTTCAGGAAAATCCATGGAGTATGGATCAGGTAACATTGGGTGGAACAATCTGAATGTAGATCGGTCGCGTTTTTTCTCTATGAGAAATTGTGAACCAAACCCGACGCGATCCTTAGGATCACGAACTGACTGCCATGATTTACAGACGGCATGAAATTGCTTGACATCATTGATCAGGTATAGATTCGATCGAATCAACCATAAAAGATCTTCAGGAAGAGAAGTCCAATCTCTCTCTTTAGCCTCGGCTATTAGTTCCTTTTCCGCCGCCATCTTTCTTTGCATGAAAAAGAAACAAAATTATGGGAAAAGTTAGTGCATGAACCATATTTATAGGAGTTACCGAAGTTTCCTTTTCCATCCCGGATTTAATACTATTAGGAAAGCCCGGATTTTCCTTTTCCATCCCGGCTTTAATCCTATTAGGAAGAGAAATCCCATTCCCAGTAGGAATCACTTTCATATTTGCTTATATATATAACAGCACCTCTTGACAATGTTTACATCGTTTTAAATACAATTATAATTAAAGGATGCCGAGAAGAAGCAAAGGGTGTTCGTTCCGTCCACCAAATCCATAACCATATCCGTGGTTGGTGATTTCTCATGGGAAGAAATCATCATCAAAAGTCTCCTCCTTCTACAGTGTTTTAGAAAAACGTGACTACATCACAAAAGTACCAGATCTTTCTAACAAATGTGTCCGCAGCAGCTGTCAGGGATGGCTAGTGATTGCGGACACTGAAACCAGCCTTGAATGTTTCTTGTTAAATTTAGTTTCAATGGAAAAGATTAAGCTGCCACAGCTGTTAGATGATTATGGCTCTGGAAGTTGTGTTCTGACTGCACCACCGACTGCCTCCACTTGTATTCTGGGATTCTTTGCAAATAATAGACGCAGTGTCATAATTTGGAGTCCTGGTCAAGAAAATTGGGTGGAACAAGTGCATGGATTAGAGAATCTTTGGAATCTGACGGTCTGCAACGGAAAAATTTATGGTTTTGTATCGTCTGAACTCGTTGTGTTTGAGATGGTGGATGAAAAACTTGAAGTTAGATTATTAGGATTGATTCTTTATAACCCACCGGGAGTTGTGCTTTCGTACAAATATTTAGTTGAATCTTGTGGGGATATATTCTTGGTTAAGCTGTCGACATTAGGAGAATCCACCAACAGGATTCGATATATCGATGTTCACAAGGCAGACCTCACGAATTCAAGATGGATTAAAGTGGATAATATTAGCGATCGCAAATTCTTTGTCAATTGGGTATCCCAATCTATTTCCTGTTCTGCCGCAAATTCAGGGCTAAGAGGAAATTGTATCTATTTCACCAGAGACAACGGCGACTGGAGTTTATACACTTACGACATGGAAGCGAATAGCATTCACGTATCCCTACCTTGTCCAAAGGCTGTCAACAATAGGTCCCAAGCTCATTTTATTATGATTCAACCATAACCCCGACTTCTGTATTTTTGTTTGTTTGGTTAGAAAATAAAATATTATGTACTAGTAAATAAAGGAGTTCCAGTTAGGAAATGCTAATGCAGAATTGTAGTCTTGTTTATTGCCAATATTTGTTGCTTTAAAGTAAGCAAATATTGAATTTTTCTTCTCTCAATTCTACTCTCCCACTCTTTCCCAGTTCTTATCAAAGCTGCTTTTCTGCCTTCTCAGTTTTTTCAGTTAGCACTTGCTTATTTAATAAAAAATTAAAAGGAAATCCTCATGCCGAAACCATTTTCCTTTGCAATATTTACTCAAAACACTGAAATGCAACACAAACAAATTAAACAGTGCATCAATAGAGTTTGTGTAGTGCTCTGCAAGTCTTTTACTTGAAGAACCAAAAATCTCCCCTCTAAAGATAAAAAGCTCAAGAAATGCACTCAAGGTTCATTAAACAATAGCACAAGATAAGCCTCATGTCCAAACACTAACAAAGATTACTTGGGTTTTACACTCCTAAAAACGCTAGATTGCGTTTGAACCTTCGAAACCAAGCCATTAAGAGAGTCCCAATCTACATCATTTGGATCTGGTCCGACAAGCCATTAGGAGAAGACAACTGTTCTTGCAAAAAATTAACACTAAATTCCGGATTCCTTTTCTCTCCTGAGTGTACCAAGCAGGATTTCAATAAAAAGTCTCAAGCGAGCCATGAAATTTCATTTGACGTTAAAGTGTTTAACTCCTCAAAACACCCCATTTCTTTTCCATACAAAGTATACAGATTGAATGAATGAAAATCATTTGTCGCTATCAATAGATAAAGATACAATGCAGCTAAATTACTATTCGATTAAGGAGAAGACGCTGCTGAAAAGCTAGGACAGGATGGTGTCAGGGTTAAAATAGCTTAAAAAAATGAAGAAGAAGATGAAGAAGTTAAGTTTATATATTGCATGCTCAGATGTATAATTTCCCGGTACAAATGAATCTGGATTTTTTAGTATTTTTTAGCACAAAAGTGATGAACAAAAGCTCACATGAACAATTAATGACTATGGAAGGAACGTACTTCAATAGATGAAATGAAAAGAGGGGAAAAGAAAAAGAAAAAGAAAAAAGAACTAATTTATAACATGATAATCACCTAAATGCAACAATATTAACTATAAGTATTAAGTAACAGATTGTTATATATTTGCAAGTCATACAAAACTTTTGAACTTGGAAAGAAAAACAAAAGAAAAGAGAAGTAGAAATGTTATGAAAGCTAAAAGTCTAAGAAACTTGAAACCCAAATAAAAAATTCTAACTTGTAATCCACTGATCTTTCTGTTCAATCCTATCACCCAAATTTACCACAAAGGGGATAAGATAGTCGATGGATCCTTATCGCGAAAAGAGTGATTTTTATGGCTTTTATCCCCAATTTCTTTCACACAAGTGGTTTCATAGGTAAACAATAAGAGTAAAATCTGCAAGTTTCATTGAAGGAAAAAACCATAGAAACAATACCATATCACATATATAAGTTTAGAAATCATCAAAATATGGCAGTGTGGAAAAAAATAAATGAAACAGTTACCGTCACAATTACATAATTGTGTTTTCTGGTTGTGGTATCATACAAGTATCACTATCATTGAACCAAAAAAGGGCAAGAATCAAGGTAGAATCTAAACTAATAGGGGCAGAGACAAGGAGTGCAAGGTACCACCTTTTCAGTTATCCCATCAATCATCAACTTTTATCTGAATGTGCCCTCAGCAGAAAGTACTCGAAGCCCATTTTGATTGCTCTCAAACTGGCAACTCCAAAACCAACACTGCAACAAAGCGAGGTTGCACCTCTCGAAGGCAAATTAGTCATAAATTTGCCATATCCTAGAGATACATCCAGATATACAGAGAGCCAAATTGATCACTTTTCGCCATATTAAATCACTAGTGCAGCAAAGTTGACTATCTAAATTGCACTCCACTATGTCCAATACTTTCATCTGTATTAGATTCAGTTTCTACACAAAATAGAAAGGTCATGTAGATTGGGTGTTGATGCTATAAACATTGCCAATAATTCCAGCAACGCTAACTATAGTTGCCAATATTAGCATGAACCAAGACAAGAACTTCTCCCCACAACTCAAACTGATCCCTTCTTTGCTTAATCTTAGTGCAATAAGGGCTGGAAATGTAAAACCTAACGATACTGCTGTTGTTGCTCCAGTAAACTTGAAAGCTGTCCAAATGTTGGGAATCAATGTTGACCCGAAATAAATGAGGCCTAAGAGCACTACAGTCAAGATCAAACACCTCTTCCTGCTCTCTTGAAGTGGTGCTGATCCTTCAAAAACCATGGCATCCACTGTTTGCCTTAATGAGAAATGGATAACAGGAAACACAAGAATTAGATGGAGTATGTAACCAATCCGGACAATGTAGTTTAAAGCTGAGCTGAACCGAATTCCAAGATCCTTATCAAAGTTAGTCAGCACATCAGCTTCAGTATCCTTTCCAAATAGCAAATAACCAGATATGGCCGTCGAAGCATACACCAGTACACAAATACTTGTTGTGATCCTGCCCACACGGTTCATCTTGTGAGGTGAACGCCCTTCCAACTCATTATAAATTGGCTGAACATTAAAATGGCAGACATAGGCATTTGACATTATAGGAATCACCACAAGCAAATCCAAGATTGCCTTCCTGGACCCAAAATCAGGCATCATCCTAGGAGGCTCAATCTTCCCTTCAACGAGTTTAATGATAGCAACAACAAAAGCAACCAGAACAAAAACAACTGCAAGCGCTACAGAAGCAGCTGAAGTTAAGCTCAACGAATCAATTTTGTCTAGAGCACAAAGAGGGGCAAGAAAAAGCACCACGATGATCAAAACCAACAGCTTCTTATGATCCCACATTCCGTTACCTAATAATTGATCAAAAACACCAATATGCCTAATTGACCCAGATAAGACATCCCCCATTATAATCAAATATACAACCAAAACACCAGCATTATTCACAATGATACATATCTCAGACAAAATCCTACCTACCCTACCCAATGCAGATTGCACAACCTCCCCATAAGAGGAGGCCTTAAGATGAACTGAAAATCGAACAAGTAATTCAACACTAACTTCGGACAACATTCCCATCAAAACTATTAGCACAACACCTAAACCCAATCCCAACACTTTCATGGTAGCCGGCAAAGCCATAATGCCAGCGCCAATAATTGAAGTTGTAAGATTAAAAACGGCACCATAAATACCTGACTCTGATTTAGCTTTCCCCAATACAAGCGGTATATCTTCAAAATCAAGGTCATCAGCCGGATTGTTGGGTTTCACGTACCCCAGCTCTTCATCCTGAGATATCAATCTGCAAGATTCGTTCTTTGATCCCAATGTCCCATTTTTAACTTGTAGTTCTACATCAGATTCCTTGGCTAGAGCCGAATAATTACTATCCATATCTTTAAGTATACTAATAACACGAATTTCTTTTTCCAAAACAAAACAAGATCTTCCTTTTCTTAGATATCAATATCAATATCAATCTAAAATGAAAAGGGGAGACTTAGATAACTCAAGATGGAGAAGATCATTTCTTATAAAAGAAAATCTGAGATATTCAATGTGGGTTTCTGCAAGTTTTCAGGATTGATTTAGAGTTGAAACAGAGAAGAGAAGGAAAAGAAGGGCTTGAGCAGGAGCTTAGATCTTGGGTAAAAGCGTGGACTTTTATATGAGGAGCCAATGAGAAGAAGAGAAAATTGGGTGTTTCCAATTGGTGGGGAATGGACTAATACGCCGTCGAATTTGGGATGTTTCGTCTGATGTCAGCCGGAGTGGAAGGAGAAATCACCTGTTACTCGGCGAAACTTTGCAACTTTTTTTTTTTTTTGGTTTTTTCCTTTGTCTTTTTCACTTTTAAAATTTAGGGTGTATTTGGATTGTGATGTATTTAAAAAAAATTATATTAGAATGTGTAAAAATTTTAATGAGTATTTTTTGATAAAAAAAATATTTTAGAAGGAAAAAATAAAAGAATTTTTTTTTAAAATTATGTGAGACAATTTTGTGTGAAAAATTTAAAATTTAAAATTTTAAAATAAAAATATTTTTAAATAATTTATTTTTATTTAAAATTTTATTCATTTGTAAATAAAAACTTTCCGTCCAAACATACATTTATATTTTCGGGCCATGTGTTATGACTCGATCCCAATGTTTCAAAATTTGGGAAAAGCTTTGCAACCTTAAAAGTGTATTAACGTAATATTTTTAATACTTTCGTCTGTACTAAGCGTGTGGCAATTTTTTTGAGTTAATATCATTTAATTTCTTTAAAATTTTGTAATATAATAAATTAAATTCTATAATAAAACAATTGCAACCCTTAAACCTTGAATGAGCCATGGCACGAACTGAATGGCAAAGTCGTAGTAGTGGTCACTAGCGCTTCATCTGGGCTCGGAAAAGATTTTGGCCAGGATTTGGCCAAAGCCGGGTGTAAAATCATAGTCCCTGCTCCTGTGATCCACCGATTTAAGACCCTCTCCGATGAACATGAAGTGCTGCTAAGAGATGGCCGCTGATGTTTCTTATTTTCAAACAAATTGGTGTGGGTTGTAATATTTTTACTTTGGACATGAAAATTAATCTTGTCTCGGGTGATTAACAAGCGGTTATTAATTTGTCGTTTCTTTATTAGCATGATGATTATTCGATCTTTCTCGCAGGGAAATATCTCTTTATTCAGTTGGCATGATTGCAACAATAACTGCAGCACGGTATAGCTTCTTGTGACCCCTCTAGGCCTCTATCAATCTTGCCTCAATCTTCATATTGGCTAAACTGGCTTGCATTATTTTTCCTGTTCTGTGACCCTTCCCCACTTGCCTAGCAAGAGAAGACAAATAAATAGAACCAATAGAAGCACAAAAGGATGGACATCAAACATAGAAACACAACTCGCTTCAAAATGCTCGTGACTTTTCAATTTGATTCTCAGTGGTGGGCTGGAACTTCTATGTGACTCTGTGAAAATCCACCATGTGGATGGTGAACGACGAGCTGGAGAGCAGAAGGTAAAGTTCTTTTCCCGTTTCTCGATGCTTAAAGAAAATTCTATTTTCAGTTTTTCCATAAATTATGATAGAATCTTCTCCAGTGAACCATACATATCATTCATTCATTGTACTTGTAGCTACTGACTCCGATTCTCACATAATTACTATGCCTTTCCCTGTGTTAGATAATCAGCTATATTGCTGAGATGCAGTTGGTCAAGGATTTTTTGGAGTAGTTTTCCAGGTTATATTACCTTCCTAATGTGTCTTCACATGCCTATAGGATCTGGTCTTTTTTAGTAAGTCTATGTTTCAATGGAGCACACGTTAGATTTTCGTCCTTAAATTTCTGGTGTTCTGGATTTACATGCCAAATGCTTCGAAACTGGTGAAACTGTCTCTATAAAGAAGGTTCTTCAAGACAAGAAGTACAATAGCCAGGAGCTACAAACTAACGTCTGCTGGACCACCCTAATGTTGTTTCCTTAAGGCATCATTTTTTTTTCAACAATTGAAAAGAAAGAGCTTTTTCTCAAGCTTGTGCTGGAGTATGTACTTGAAACTGTTCATCGAGTTATAAAGCATTATGATAAGATATCTATGTGAAGTAGTACCCTTTGCTCCAAAATCAACAAAGATATGATTATGCTGAAATAAATTGTAGTAGTGTTGATGATTTTGCTTGATGAGTCTTCTTTATTTAGTTTATCTTTAGTCCTTTTTTACTTTTTGGATGAGTACTTTGGATTTAATTTGTGGTTATTGCTTGTTTTAGTAATTTCTGTTTGAATTTTGTGGGTCTATTTGAACAGTTCATCTGGTAATGGTTTGAAGGCTTCAAAAATTTATCCTTCAGCATTTAATATAAAGTTCATAGAGATATTTTTGGCTGATTTTGTACCAATGACTTGTTTATGCTAAGATTGTAAAGATTGGATTTTCTTGATCATTAGTTGTGGGTTTTCTTTAAATTCTGTTTCATTAAACTCTTTTACCATTGGAAATTGGAGAATGAGAGGGTAGAATTATGCCTTTCCATTTTTATTATTGTGGAGTAAATAAATAACATTGTTCTTTGTTTTGAACTGGATTTTTTGGTCATCTTTGATTGTGGGTTTTTGCAACTAAAGTGTCCTTTGATGTTAGATATTAGATTTCCTGTCATATTAATGTTCTTGAGTAATTTTATCTTGTTCTTTATTGCTACTATTTATGTTCTTCAGAAATCTTTTGATTTGGGTTTCTGGGATATAGTGCAGTATTAAGTTTAAGTCACATGTAGGATGTATTTGCAAAGATAATAGAGTGAAAAAGGGAAGCTTTGTGGCTGTGAATGTTTATGTTTGACTATTGATGAAACTTAAAAATTGATCATGAATTTGTGAAATTTCCTTGCAAATTTCAACTTAAATTTTTGTGCACATTTTTCTTGATCTTACTGTTGAATTTTTGAACAGTTACGCATTTTTCTTGATGGTATTGTTGAGTTTTTTAAACCTTTAATAAAACTTGTTTTATGTGTAAATATTAGTTGAGCGACTTCCTGCCTGTAAAGCAGAAAAACATGGCAGCAGAAGGACAAAGATTTAATCGTTGAGCACTTGGAGATATTGGAAATGTGGTTGTTGTTCGTGGTGTTGTTGAAGGCAAACTCTTCCTCATGTCTCCAAACCAGTTACAAGGTTAATTTTTCTTTCCCTCCTTTTGCAGTTTTGCAGAATATCTTAGTTTGCATTGATTGTTTCATTTCAGTTTTCCAAAAGGCTTGATTGCGAGTGTTAGTAGGAGTTCTCATTGAAGTTTTACCTATGTATGTAGAAAGAGAGTTAGTTTTATTATCGAGTGCATTAAGAAATTCCCTAGATTAGTCCCAGTTTTGGTTGTTTGAACTGCCAATTTGATCCAAGTGGTGATTCTGCAAACCTTGCCTCTTGTTTCCTTAAAGTATTCATTCATTGAATTGATAAATTATTTAAGCTTTGTTCCTTTAGATGCTTTGCTGCATAATTGATGGTTTCCTTACTCGATTCTTGCTTATTTGTGAAACTTTCTGTTTTTGATACTACAATTTTCATTCATTTTGATGAGTGTTCTCGTGATTTCCAGAAAATATTGATGTTGCTTTGTACATTGATTTTTTTCTTTTTTTCCATTCAGTTTCTAAGCACAATTGTTAGCCAAAGCACGGGAAGCAGCTGCAACTGAAAACAAGGTCTGATTCATCATTGTCTCCTGATTTAGTCCTTATGTTTTTCATATTCATATTTTGAATAAATGAGATTGTAGTTATTAATGGTTTTCTTTTTGGGATAATGGTCCCTGATTTGCAGAAATATGTACCTGGTAATGGGAAAGGAGCAGCCATTGCTACTGATGGAGTGTTACCACAGGGGGTGGTAAAGCTAAGAAACCAGCTCAAAAGAAAGCTATTGTCAAGCCTAGACCTAAGGTTGTGATTGAAAAAAGTGCAGCGTCAGTAGATCCAAATCAGTTTGCAGCGTCAGTAGATTGAGCCCCTTGAATCTGATGGAAGATGGGGTCTCCCACCATTAGTTGAAAATGGCTCTACAAGCAGTTTACCGGCCACCCCAGCAGGTGCCTCAGGATCTGACCAAGCACAAAGATGACTTATCTAAACTATGGGAGTTTCACCTGCTTTGATTTTGGAGAACTCCCTCATGTTTCTTTGCTGATTTGCAGTGCATTGGGGAAAAGCATAACTTTTAGAAAACTGTTAGGTTGGCAGCACGGACAATCAACACAGGGCCCTTCCTTTCAGCCCGAGGATTTATTAAACGGAGATGGAAGCTTCCTTTGGATGTGATTTAGTTGGTGGTTTTTTTTTTTTTTTTTTTTTTTTTTTTGGTGGTTTGTTGGGTGGTGTTTCCAACCTAGTGTAGTGTAAAAATACTTTTAGTTCTTTCATCTGTGCAGGTTTATCTTTTTTTCTTATCTGGTAAAATTTAGATTTATGAAAAAGTGTCAACAGTTTGTCTGTACTGCAAGGCAATGTATTACAAGGTACTTGATCCACTTTATGGTCCAAACTTAGCAACAAAAAACAGCCCGTTCCTCCACTCCCCAGAACCCCCAGTTCGATCCAACCAAATCTGGTTTTATATTTACCAGTTTGAAGAAGGAAGAAATGGCAGGGGAGCCCAGAGATGCATGATTTTTGGTATGTTATATGTCTCATGCGTAGCACAAAGGCAAAGAATACAGAGCCAGAAAGTGTGTAAATGATACCAGGAGAAAAGAACATTGTCATCTATGCTTCCCTTACCTCTAAAGTTTTAAACTCCACTCGAGTGAAAAGGAAATATTAACCTCTCATGCAGAATCATGACTAATTATCGTGTATTAATTGTGTTTTGTTAATAAAATGATGTTATTTCATTAATAACTATTAAATGTTACTATAACATGTGCATGTTTTAGTTTTAATAAAATTGCATAGATTGTCACACAATAAGTGGAACAACTACTCTTTTATATTAATTCAGTTTGAATCTAAGACATGTCTTTTTAATAAATTATTTTTCTTAAAACATGTCTTCTTTTGGGACTATGGAGTAACAAGTTGAGGTGGACACATTCTATGTATTAGTTTATTTTTATGTAAACATGGAGCATGTAAATTATTTTAGTAAAATTCAGTATATAAATGTTCACAAGTTTGATATGTTGAATTTAGAGCAGAATTAAGTAGAGAATAATCCGTACTCATGTATTATTCCTCAATTTTTTTTTTAAATTTAGCATTATTTACAGAGTCATACATTTCTGCCAAGAAAAATAATCCGAGCTAACCTACCCATTGACCACTGCAGGTTGCACAAACCCCTCACCATTAGAGAGGAGGCCATGCAATGTGCAATTCAACTCTAAATTCCACTAAACTAAACTAAACTAAACTAAACTATTTCATTTAAATAGAAAAGGAAACAAACAAAATGGATTCATAAACATTAAGGATTCCAACAAAAGAGCAATTAGCATTCTTGTTCACTTTCCGATGAATGATTTGGAGAATTCTCAGACTCATCTTCACCTTCTGAGGAGGAACCTGAATTACTACCCTCTGATGTATTTTCCCAGTCATCTTCACCTTCGGACAATGACGACTCTGAATTATGTCTTCGTAGCAAATGACTCGAAAAATTTTGTGGCACAGCCCCATCTGAACGTCCCAACCAATCAACCTCAACGTACTCATCCCTGGTTGGTTCAATCCAACAACATTCGAGTTGGAATGTCGTGTCGTTTAAGTCTTCACTTAATAAGTCATCCCCAAAAGTTTTGTAGAATCCATCGTCCATGGACAAAAACACACTGTACTTCCCATGGAATCTAGGAAAGTATATCTTATTCTTCATGCAGTCCCTGACACTTTTCCTTGCAAACGATGATGTTTCACTCAAAAACACCATATTTTCCCCGAAACCCTCCACTCCTAGCCAATCACCCGCGAATTCATCCCACTTGTAAGTAGAAACGTGCAACCCCATCGAGCCAACAAAAATGGATATAAGGTCGCCATCACAATCTATGAGGTAGCTTTCGTATAAGTATTCTGCTGATAATCCATTTGGAGGGTTTAATATTGTCCAACTATTATCACTGGGATCGAAAACGCCCAATTCATTATGCCTGGCCAAACAGTAAAACTTTCCATTGTGGAAGACTGGATTACAATAAGACAGATACAGTGAGGGGCGTTCTAAAATTTGGATCACATTCCAATCTTCTTGCCCGCGAGAAATTGTTAAGATCTCAAATGATCTGTCAATAAAGGAACAGATTCCAAAAACCATGCAGTCATCTGATGTTGGAGTCGACGTGAATGTAACACCCTTGAAGTCGTCGAAGGAGAATTCGGGCAGATCAGGCAGTTCAATTTTGGACTTAGAGAAGGGATTGAAAAAGAATATTTGACGACGTTCTATCGACATTAGTAACCAACCATCTTTGGAGAAGTGAATGGAAGCACCTCGCAGTTCAAGAAAATCCATGGAGTATGGATCAGATAACATTGGGTGGAACAATCTAAATGTAGATCGGTCAAGCTTTTTCTCTATGAGAAATTGTGAACCAAATCCGACGCGATCCTTAGGGTCACGAACTGACTGCCATGATTTACAGACGGCATGAAATTGCTTGACATCATTGATCAGGTATAGATTCGATCGAATCAACCATAAAAGATTTTCAGGAAGAGAAGTCCAATCTCTCTCTTTAGCCTCGGGTATTAGTTCCTTTTCCGCCGCCATCTTTCTTTGCATGAAAAAGAAACAAAATTATGGGAAAAGTTAGTGCATGAACCACATTTATAGGAGTTACCGAAGTTTCCTTTTCCATCCCGGATTTAATACTATTAGGAAAGCACGGATTTTCCTTTTCCATCCCGGATTTAATCCTATTAGGAAGAGCCCGGATTTAATCCGATTAGGAAGAGAAATCCCATTCCCAGTAGGAATCGCTTTCATATTTGCTTATATATATAACAGCACCTCTTGACAATGTTTACATCGTTTTAAATACAATTATAATTAAAGGATGCCGAGAAGAAGCAAAGGGTGTTCGTTCCGTCCACCAAATCCACAACCATATCCGTGGTTGATGATTTCTCATGGGAAGAAATCATCATCAAAAGTCTCCTCCTTCTACAGTGTTTTAGAAAAACGTGACTACATCACAAAAGTACCAGATCTTTCTAACAAATGTGTGCGCAGCAGCTGTCAGGGATGGCTAGTGATTGCGGACACTGAAACCAGCCTTGAATGTTTCTTGTTAAATTTTGTTTCAATGGAAAAGATTAAGCTGCCACAGCTGTTAGATGATTATGGCTCTGGAAGATGTGTTCTGACTGCACCACCGACTGCCTCCACTTGTATTCTGGGATTCTTCGCGAATAATAGACGCAGTGTCATAATTTGGAGTCCTGGTCAAGAAAATTGGGTGGAACAAGTGCATGGATTAGAGGATCTTTGGAGTGTGACTGCCTGCAACGGAAAAATTTATGGTTTTGTATTGTCTGAACTCGTTGTGTTTGAGATGGTGGATGAAAAACTTGAAGTTAGATTATTAGGATTGATTCTTTATAACCCGGGAGTTGTGCTTTCGTACAGATATTTAGTTGAATCTTGTGGGGATATATTCTTGGTTAGGCTGTCGACATTAGGAGAAACCACCAACAGGATTCGATATATCGATGTTCACAAGGCAGACCTCACGAATTCAAGATGGATTAAAGTGGATAATATTAGCGATCGCATATTCTTTGTCAATTGGGTATCCCAATCTATTTCCTGTTCTGCCGCAAATTCAGGGCTAAGAGGAAATTGTATCTATTTCACCAGAGACAACAGAGACTGGAGTTTATACACTTACGACATGGAAGCGAATAGCATTCACGTATCCCTACCTTGTCCAAAGGCTGTCAACAATAGGTCCCAAGCTCATTTTATTATGATTCAACCATAAACCCCGACTTCTGTATTTTTGTTTGTTTGGTTAGAAAATAAAATAGTATGTACTAGTAAATAAAGGAGTTCCAGTTAGGAAATGCTAATGCAGAATTGTAGTCTTGTTTATTGCCAATATTTGTTGCTTTAAAGTAAGCAAATATTGAATTTTTCTCCTCTCAATTCTACTCTCCCACTCTTTCCCAGTTCTTATCAAAACTGCTTTTCTGCCTTCTCAGTTTTTTCAGTTAGCACTTGCTTATTTAATAAAAAATTAAAAGGAAATCCTCATGCCGAAACCATTTTCCTTTGCAATATTTACTCAAAACACTGAAATGCAACACAAACAAATTAAACAGTGCATCAATAGAGTTTGTGTAGTGCTCTGCAAGTCTTTTACTTGAAGAACCAAAAATCTCCCCTCTAAAGATAAAAAGCTCAAGAAATGCACTCAAGGTTCATTAAACAATAGCACAAGATAAGCCTCATGTCCAAACACTAACAAAGATTACTTGGGTTTTACACTCCTAAAAACTCTAGATTGCGTTTGAACCTTCGAAACCAAACCATTAAGAGAATCCCAATCTACTACATTTGGATCTGGTCCGACAAAGCATTAGGAGAAGACAACTGTTCTTGCAAAAAATTAACACTAAATTCCGGATTCCTTTTCTCTCCTGAGTGTACCAAGCAGGATTTCAATAAAAAGTCTCAAGCAAGCCATGAAATTTGATTTGACGTTAAAGTGTTTAACTCCTCAAAACACCCCATTTCTTTTCCATGCAAAGTATACAGATTAAATGAATGAAAATCATTTGTCGCTATCAATAGATAAAGATACAATGCAGCTAAATTACTATTCAATTAAGGAGAAGACGCTGCTGAAAAGCTAGGACAGGATGGTGTCGGGTTAAAATAGCTTAAAAAAATGAAGAAGAAGATGAAGAAGTTAAGTTTATATATTGCATGCTCAGATGTATAATTTCCCGGTACAAATGAATCTTGATTTTTTAGTATTTTTTACCACAAAAGTGATGAACAAAAGCTCACATGAACAATTAATGACTATGGAAGGAACGTACTTCAATAGATGAAATGAAAAGAGGGGAAAAGAAAAAGAAAAAGAAAAAAGAACTAATTTATAACACGATAATCACCTAAATGCAACAATATTAACTATAAGTATTAAGTAACAGATTGTTATATATTTGCAAGTCATACAAAACTTTTGAACTTGGAAAGAAAAACAAAAGAAAGATAGAAAATGTATGAAGCTAAAAGTCTAAGAAAACTGAAATCCAAAGAGAGAGAAATGTTATGAAAGCTAAAAGTCTAAGAAACTTGAAATCCAAACAAAAAATTCTAACTTGTAATCCACTGATCTTTCTGTTCAACCCTATCACCCAAATTTACCACAAAGGGGATAAGATAGTCAATGGATCCTTATTGCGAAAAGAGTGATTTTTATGGCTTTTATCCCCAACTTCCTTCACACAAGTGGTTTCATAGGTAAACAATAAGAATAAAATCTGCAAGTTTCATTGAAGGAAAAAACCAGAGAAACAATACCATATCACATATATAAGTTTAGAAATCATCAAAATATGGCAGTGCGGAAAAAAATAAATGAAACAGCTACCGTCACAATTACATAATTGTGTTTTCTGGTTGTGGTATCATACAAGTATCACTATTATTGAACCAAAAAAGGGTGATTCTTCAAACTTTGCCTCTTGTTTCCTTAAAGTATTCATTCATTGAATTGAGAAATTATTTAAGCTTTGTTCCTTTAGATGCTTTGCTGCATGATTGATGGTTTCTTTACTCGGTTCTTGCTTATATGTGAAACTTTCTGTTTTTGATACTACAATTTTCATTCATTTTGATGAGTGTTCTCCTGATTTCCAGAAAATATTGATGTTGCTTTGTACATTGATTTTTTTCTTTTTTTCCATTCAGTTTCTAAGCACAATTGTTAGCCAAAGCACGGGAAGCAGCTGCAACAAAAAACAAGGTCTGATTCATCATTGTCTCCTGATTTAGTCCTTATGTTTTTCCTATTCATATTTTGAATAAATGAGATTGTAGTTACTAATGGTTTTCTTTTTGGGATAATGGTCCCTGATTTGCAGAAATATGTACCTGGTAATGGGAAAGGAGCAGCCATTGCTACTGATGGAGTTTTACCACAGGGGGTGGTAAAGCTAAGAAGCCAGCTCAAAAGAAAGCTATTGTCAAGCCTAGACCTAAGGTTGCGATTGAAAAAAGTGCAGCGTCAGTAGATATCAAGGAAGTGAAAAGCAAGAAGGCTGGTGATGTGTTGTTGAAAAGGAAAGCCCCAACTCTTACTTCTACTCTCACTGCTAGAAGCAGGGTTTCTTTTCTTCATATTCTTTTGGTGTATGACTCTTTTGGAGATCATAAGTTGGAAGGCCTTATTTGCTTTTGATAATTTTTTATAGGTTGCCAGTGGTTTAAGCAAAAAACTGAACCAACAGATAGTGGACATTGATGCTGCAGATATGAATAATGAGCTGGCGGTTGTGAAGTATGTTGAAGACCTTTACAAATTTTACAGGATTTCTGAGGTATATATAATATCAGGACTCTTTGTAAGCGAACGTTTTTTGGTGTAAATAAGTTTGGTTTTTTACTTTTCAACTTCAACTGAATGATTTTACATTTTCCTTATGCAGAATGAGAGCAGTGTTGGTGATTGCATGTATTCACAGCCTGAGATAAACGAGAAAATGAGGGCAATTCTGGTTGATTGGTTAATTGTGTTTCACCGTAAGTTTATGCTTTATCCTGAAACTCTGTACCTTACAATTCACATAATTGATCGATGCCTTGCCATCAAAACTATACCGAGAAAGGAACTGCAGTTGCATGGCATGAATTCCATGCTTATGACTTCAAAATATGAAGAAATCTAGGCTCCTTTGGTAAACTATTTCTGCAGTAGTCAAGTTTGTTACTTTATTGAATGTGCTTGTTTCTTGCAGAATACAAGGCAAAATTGATCTTATCAAATGGGGTGTAATGATGCATGTGAATGACTTTGTATGCATTTCAGACGGAGCTTATACTCTTGAACTTGAACAGCATTGTTTATGGGAAAAAGCATTCTTGGTGAATTGCAATGGAGTATAATGGTTTCAACACCATATGTGTTCGTTCTGTGCTTCATCGAAGCATCTATTCCTGATTCAATTGTGAGTACAATATTTGCCAGCTCTAATTTTGGTTACTCTTGAATTTTCTCGCTTGTAATGGCAACGAATGTACTTATATGCCCTTTTATAAATTACTAGTGCAGAATTCTCATGCTTTTGCTGTCTAGTAATTTTGTTAATAATTTTTTAAATATATATTATTAAAAATTTAGGGAAAATAGAAATTAAAAAAATATTAAAAAGAAATTTTTAAATAATTAAAATTAATTAATAAAAATATGAAATAAAATTTGTTGAATAAAAGCATCAGAAAATGTAAACGGTGGCAAGAAAAGTATTTTAAAATAAGATTATTAAATAATAATTATAATTTAAAAAATAATATAAATTATAAAATTATAAAATTGACTTTTGTCATAATTTTATATTATATATTTTATTAATTTTTTTTGAAAATTTATATATAGATAAAGTGAATAATTAATTCTAATAAACAAAAATACCAAGCAATTTAAAAAGTAATAAAAACAAAAATTAAAATTTTTATAAATAAATGTGAATTGATATTACAAACATACAATTCATAATATCTAAAAATTTAAAACATAAAAATACATGTCAAATTAAGGATAGATAAGGTTAAAAAAGAACAAAAAAAGAAGAAGAGTAATATTATTTTAATTAAGAATATAAATATTATTATCAAAATTTGTTTATAATTATCACGAATAGAGTAAAACAATTAATCAATTATAAAAAAAAAATACAAATAAAAATTAGATTATTAAAAAGAATAAAAACTTTAACCATTTTTAAATTACCAAAAATTAATAAATAATAAATAAATACTCTTTTTAAGAGGTTCTAAGATTTAAAATTTTAACCATTTTCTAATTACTAAATATTGAAATTAATATTATAAGAAAATAAAAACACAATTTAATTCTTAATATTTATAATAATTATATTAAAATTTGTTGATAAATTTTTTCTTTTTATATAATAGCGATATCGTGCTCGATTTGCACATTTCAGCTCTAATAGGATGTTAAATAATGATTCAAATCCTCTAAAACTTGCTCCAACCATCAAACTACTTATCTTAACCATTTATGCATCTAAAGGTGCCATTGCACTTCTAATTTACATTGATTTCAAGACTTAAACATGCCTTGGTTATTATGGAAAGTAAATTATTGAATTATGTACTTGATCATCTTTGAACAAATGCTACGAATAATCAGATGAAAAAATAACGAAAAAAAATCTTTTTTTATTTTTTAAATAATTTTTCTTTTTAAATAAAACTTTTTAAAACATTAAAAAATTAATAAATATTATAAATTTATTTTTTTTTTACTTTCTTTATATCAAATTTTACTTTTTTTCTTTCAAATTTCATAATATAAGGCGTTTAGAAATTTTCCTTCAAATTTTGGTCTAAAAATGAAAGAATTTATATTATTTTTTTTTAAAAAATAAAAAAAAAAAAATATTATTTAAAATGTGAATGGCGATTTTAACTAAATTTTATATAATTTTGTCAATACGGTGAATACTGTCGAAGTGAGTTCAAAATGAATTTATAATACGTAATATTTACCATTGAACATTAACTTATATATGCTGTGTCACATTTGTGTTATTCATTTTAGTTCAGAAATTTTCTTATCTTAAACATTCATTCTCCTGTCAACATAATTTCGACCATAACATTTGTGTTATTTATTACCCTCTTCAACTAAAAATAAATTTATTCTTTTTCAAATTTATTTGTTTTTATTCGTAAGAAAAGTAACTAGCTTTTAAATTTATTATTTTAATAATTTAGTATAAACTTTCAAAAAAAAAAAAAAAAAAGAAAGAAGAAATCTCTACATAAATTAATAATGTAGAGTTACATATAATTTAATCCTCAATATTTTCTTTTTCATTATAATTAATACTAAAAATTATGTTATACACACTGAACATCATATTATACACACGCTGTTTACTAGTAATACTGAAGTACAGTGTGTATCGTGAAGTATTTACCCCACTAGTAATGTAGAAAAGGGACAATACTGTACGAATACGAAAACTACAGTAATTCCTCATGGTTTGTTTGCATGCCATATATAGTTGCTGCAACGAGTTCATAAAAAATTACACTTCCCACGCATCCATCCATCACCCATCAGCCTGAGAAATCCAGAATGGGCAAGAACCCGAACTCATCAAACCCTAAAAACCTCAACCTCAACGATGCTGCAAGGCGCGATTCAAGGAATCGCAATGACGGTGGTGGACCTTTCAATTGCAGCAGATGCCAGGGAAGATTCACTTCGCTCGAAGCGCTCAACGATCATCAAAATTCCAGGGCAGGGCAATTACTGTGCTGGAATCGAAGAAATGCACCGAAGAAATGAAGGTAATCCATGAAATTTATACTTTAGAGATGTTCGTTCCTTACCGTACTGCAACGACTGGTTGCAATTCTCGTTCGACGTTAATGAATCAATTTAATGTCTGTCAATTCAATTTTGGCGCAGGTGTGGCGTTCTGAAGGCAGTGTGAAGGCGAACAACTATGATAGCCGACTGTAGCGTAACTGCACTATTAATGCGTTTACTAGCTTTTACCATGGTAGATGTACGTACTGCTGGTGCGAGGCTATTCTTAGTCTCGTTACCTTTAGTGTTAGTCAACTATGATACCTTTTAGTGTAAAGGCACTACTAATGCGTTTACTTGCGTTTACGATGAATATATAAGGATGAATATTGTTCATTTGCTGTGGTGGTGGTTTTTTCTGTGTGGTTTACTATTAAATGCTGGTACTATGTGCTATGTATATTACCAGTTCGTGATGTGCTAATTGTGGCATCCTGGCTGTGAGAATAAACCCAATCTCCTACCTCAAAGCTTCTCTCAGTCCTTTAATCAGCAAATTGTTTCATCCGGTTGCTAGCCTTCTGCAAATGTTCCTGAAGCAACTGCATGATCTCCTTCCTTTTTTCAGTAAGCCATGCACATAGTCAAAATTAGTGTTAGCATCTTTATCCACCAAGAGTTCAGTGATTAATGCTTCACACTCCTCATCCTCAGTTTTTTTCTATTTCCTGCATCCAAACTGGTTTGAGCATTGAAACAACATGTAGGCTATTTTCCATCAGAATCTCCTGCTCCTTTACTGAATGATGGTGTCTGTACAGTTAGTTAGTCCTTTCTGCAACTCTGAACCAAATTCAGAAATAGGCATCCTCCATTCTTCTGGACAAAGCATCTGCCACCTTGTTGTCTACTCCCTTCTTGTATTGTATTTCATGATCCAAACCCAACAACTTTGCCAGATCTATGAGTTGAACAGCTTCAAGTCTGATTGGAAAACTGATGGAAATAACTGTACCACTTTTCCTGTTTGCTGTTTCAAATGCTTTGCTCAAAGTAATATAAATAGAATAACCTTTGGCATGGGCAGGGCCCTATGAGAAGCTTACATATAACGAGCGAGCTATCCGGTCTGTGTATTATGTTTGGTGGCACCAAAATCAATGATCCACTGGTTGAAATGAATGTCATTACTGGGAGCTATAAGGTAGCCTGGTTGGGCAAATGAGGCTGTAGAAGTGGTAACATGTTGAGAGGCATGCTAGGACGCTTGGAATTGAAGAAATTTGGAGTACTCATCTCCAAAAATAGTCACAGAATGAGGAGACAGATGATGAATGAGCAATGCCATCAGGTGATGACCAATTAGCTACATTAGCAGCCCATGATGGACATCCATAGGTAATTTTACCAAACTTTTGAAGAGTTGAATGAAATTAACTCTAAAAATTTGAGCATTCATTTCAAAGTTAAAAGAAAATTTTAGAAATTATATATAAATATATACACACACAGAGACAGAGAAGGAGCATATTCTTTTAGCTAAATTAAAAGCTTAGGTTACCTTTCGGCAGAGAGGGAGGGGGGATGGAGGGAGTACATGAGATTCAAACTCAACTAGCATTTGACCTGTTCAATTAATTAAATAGAGAATTATCATTTAAGTTATAAAAGTATTTATAAAAATATAAATTTTTTTAATAATTAATTTTTCAACGATAACGATAACAATTTAACTTTTATCTCCCTATGAGATTGGTTATATGGATCACATCTTATTACCATTTGACTGTGCGGTGACAGGTTTGAGTAACGGCAAGAGCCTCTTATAGAAATATAAGGTAAGGTCGCGTACAAAAAAAGCCTTAATGGCGAGACCCTTCCCCAGACTCCATACATACGGAAGCTTCTATGCTCCAGATTGCCCTTCTGATTACTACCTGGGTTTTATCTTCTTAATGATTTCATGTTTTTCAAAACCAAAATAACCTGCTGATTGACTATTACTCTTGCATTAGTATTTGCATTTCATTGGTACCTTGACTGAGTTTACCTATCAGCGACACTATTTGATATACGTGCTGAGCATGATGACTTCTCTACACGTTTTGCTTTGGCTATGAATCAGGTTTAGGTTACATGGTTTAGATGTCCAAAACATTAGTTAACGTAGAATATTCACAAAATTCAGAGAACTAGACTTGCAAATTTGGGATCTATGAAATTCAAATCAAATTTAATCATGCAATCTCTTTAAACAATATGGAATGAAGTGGCTCTGATACCACATGTTAGTATTAATACAAGTATAATAGCGAAAATTTACCTGCAGCCATGAATTGTTTAAATTTGTTGAAGGGCACCTTGTGATTCTCTCGTCGGCTGTGAACTCAAGTAAAGAGCAAATTAAAATAAAGAAAAGGAATTTTCTATCTAGAGTTTGTAAAAAGTTTTCCAACCTACGTCCTATTTTTCACACCACAGAATGATAGGTCAGGAACCTTCAATATGACCGGTAAATATGTTTGGGTTAGCACCTGAACTGGCTATTATTCCCCAGAAAGGTTCATGACTTGCACGTCAGGCACCTCCTCCTTCGCACCCAGTGGCTACTAGCATAGTAGCCAATTATTCCCCAGAAAGGTTCATGACTTGCACGTCAGGCACCTCCTCAAAGCCGCAGGCTACTAGCATAGTAGCCAGGCTAGGCCCCATAATATAAAAATGGAAATTGGATCTTTGGAATAATTGATTCTATAAAAATCCAATCTTTGAAAGAGAGACAATTGAGAAGTATGGGAGGCAGATCTAAGGCAGATGTATAAAGATCGGACTGTTAGATAAAACTAATCAGATCACAAAGATATAGAAAATCAGAAATCTATTGAGTAAAGGGGGATGGGCCGCATTAGAACTCCTCTGCTCCTTCATATCGTTTCACGCCATCAACAGGTTATTAGGGAGTGAGGAGGTTGGAAATACAAGGGAAAGATCTGAGGAAAAGAGGATTGCAGCGGTCAAAACATCCAGTGCAGGGAAGCCGGTGATGAGGCGGCCATGGATAGGAGGAAAAAGGGTAATCGGTAAGAGAGAGCCAAGGAGAAAAGGTCGAGGGAGAGATAGGTAGAAAGAGAGAGGTAGAGGTGGTATATATGGGGCGACCGAAGTGTTGCTAGGTTAACATTGACTTTGTATAAACATCTGCACAGATGTAAAGTCACGTGTAAGTAAGTACATGACAGTCCTTTAGGCCCATATATCAACGGTAACCCCTAGTCGCAGTTGGATCATTGTCACGTTACATTCGTATCACATTAGTATTACATTCGCTCGCAGCTTTGGTGATATTTATGTAGTCATCATAACAAATGACTTACGTTGGCCTGGCCTGAATTATTCATATAGCCATTATCAATTTTTATATTAATAGTATAATTTTAATAATTTTTATGTTATTATTAAAAATATTTTTAACAAATAAATTTATATTACATTAAAAATTTAAATTTTAATAATATACTTAAAATATGAAAATAAATACTCTACATTAAACATGAAATACATAAAATATTTAATAGAAAATAATTATATATTACGGTAAAATTAAAATTTAATAAAAATATGAAAATAAACATTCTAAATTAAATATGAAATATGTAAAATAAATAATGGAAAATAATTATACATTACATTAAAATTAAAATTTAATAAAAATATAAAAATAAGTACTTTAAATTAAATATGAAATACGAAAAGCAATTAATGGAAAATAATGATTAATTACATTAAAATTAAAATTTAATAAAAACATGAAAATAAATACTCTAAATTAAATATGAAAACGTAAAACAATTAATGGAAAATAAATTAACATTACATTAAAATTAAAATTTAATAATAAACTTAGAACATGAAAATAAATACTCTAAATTAAATACTAAAACATAATAAATAAATTACTACTACATTCCTAAACTTTCGCTAAGCTTATGAAACATTTTCTTCTGTTTGATAAGTTTTCTTCTCCACGATTTGCAAAAGAAAGCTGTGAACTTTTGCTCATGTTTCATCCTTTCCATTTGTTTTGATGAGCAATTCTCTCGGCCTCAATTTTCATTTTCCCGCCTCCATTTTTATTCTCTCGACTCCATATTTTCTTGATGAGCAATTCTATCTACTCTATTTTTTTCATATCCAAAGCAATTTTCTCCTCTCGACCATTATCCTTTCTTGGAAGGATAAGCCTAGCATTTCAATGCTCGGACTTTCGAGAAATAATTGTATGTCGACCTTCTGCTTTCCTTTGCTTTTAGCCTTTTGACTCCATTGGCCGTTTTAGAGGACTAGTAGCAATGTCTTCTAAATTGATTGGAACTTGTTCGCCAATTGGAGAGGATATGTTGATAAAATCATCATATGTGCGTGATCTCTTCCATTACTAGCTGTGTTTGGTGTTTTGGGTGTTTGAATCATCAAATAGTACATTTGAAGTAGGAACATTTCTTCCAATACAGGATTTTCACTTGGAAAAATATCTCAACAACTTTCAATACTCCATAAATTGGACTTTGAACCCTTATTCAAATGCTCCCATATGGTGAGTGCGTTTGAGCACATCTTCATCGCTCATTCCGCTTCTTTTCAACCTTCCGACTGTGAAAATTTCAACTTACTTTGACACGGTAGAAATTCTCCTCCACCGAGCTCTAATCTGGGGCCAAGTTTCGGGATTGATGGTGGCATTGTCGGCTCTATATTGTGAAAGTATATCCTTCCACATCGTAGAACTCTTTTGAGATGTACTATAATCGATTTGTTGTGATGTTAATGTAGTGAAATCAAAGCCGTGTCTTTATCAAGTGACCAAAACTTCACCTTATTTTGCATTTCTCCATCATCTCGGATGCATCTTCATTATGAGCTTGATGTTGACTATGTAAATTATCAACATTTGTAGGAATTTCATGGTTTGGTTGATAATTGAAATTGGACATCATGTGGTGTTGAAACCCTGAGCTTGAAACATTGAAGGATTGCTTAGAAAATTAGTTGGAAATTGAGATAGATTTTGAGGAAATTGGGTAGGATTTTGAGAATTAGAAGCAAAATGACCAAGATTATATGATGGTTGATAAAATGAAGGGTTATTTCAGTATAATGGATTATTTCAAAAGGGTTAGGAGGATCCACCTCTTAGAAGAAACTAGAGATTTTGAGAGAGTTTGGGAGATATGGAAATTGAATTTTGACCAAAATATGCAAAATTCATCTCATTTTATAGAGAAAAAATTTTATGACTGTTTTATTATTATTTTTTTAAATGGCTCAAATGCTGTTGCAAATCAATTGAGCAGTTTGCAACCGATGACACGTGGCGCCCCCATTGGGCCATTCTTTGTAAAAGAAACGAGTTTTTATATATATATATATATGCTCGAGTTAGATACAAATGATATAAATCATTAAAGAAAACTTACCTGCATTAGTTGTGAGCCATTCTTTTAAAATAATTTATTTACAAAATTCACTCTCATACTCACCATTTTTTTTATATCTATATATATATATATATATATATATATATATATACTTGTAATTTTTTTTAATGTTTTATGACACTCAGAGCATATATGAGCAAGTTTTTTTAATAATTTATAACAATTGGATCAATTCGAGTGTATATAAGTAAGTTTTTTTGAATGATTTATAACATTTGGATCAACTCGAGCATATATATATATATATATATATATATGCAAGTTTTTTTAATATTGTATGACACTTGAGCATACATAAGCAAGTTTATTTATAATTCATAATAAGCGAGTTTAATATTTTTATGTATATTTTAATACTCGAGCATATATAAGCGAGTTTTTTTAATATTTTATGTATATTTTAATACTCAAGCATATATAAGTGAGTTTTTTTAATATTTTATGTATATTTTAATATTTTTTCTAATAATTTATACCTCTAGATCAACTCGTTTATGTATAATTGAGTTTTACAAAGGGTTTAATAATCAAATCAATTCAAATTATATGTAAATCTAAGTATTGACTCGGATAAGCTCGGTTATATACGTGAATTTTTAAATTGGTGATCTAAGACGTCGCCTGTTCTGATTCTAGGAATCGCGGTGGCCTTTCATTTGCAGTAAATGCCATTAATGGCCTGTTTGGTTAGCGATTCTTGGCTTGAAAAGTAATTTGTTTCATTAGTTTTAAATTCCTATGTTTGGTTAGTTTAGAAAAGTAATTTGATTACTTTCCATGTTTGTTTCAGTTTTAAATTTTTTGGGAAAGTAATCAGATTCTTAAAAATAGGAAAAATAAATGCAACATTCCAGGATTCTGATTTCTTATTATAAGTTGGTATTCTGATTACTTTTTTTTTAGAATTTTAATTTAAATAAACATATTTTTTACCTTTCAATATTATTTTGTCTTTTTTTTTTGTCTTTTGACTCTCACATATCTTTTTTAATTATTAGTCATGTAATCTTCTATTTTAATTATTATTATTTTAAATTTTAAATTTTTTTAAAAAAATTTACTTCAAGACTTTTTTCTATTCAAATTCATAATTTATTAAAAATTAAAATTATGTAATTTTTTATTTTTTCTCATTAAATTTTTTGAAATTGTGGTTTGATTTCATCTTAAATGAGGTTTTTTGGATTTAAATATTATTATATATTACAATTGACAAAATTAAGAAATTTCAAATTATATTTTGATTAAAAGACTAAAAATAGTTGTCTCTATCATTAATCACTATTATATAAAAGGAAAAAGTTTGTCAGTCAGTTCAATGTAATTATTATAAATATTAAGGATTAAATTATCTTTTCTGATCCAAAATATTAATATTAATATAAATATTTAGTAATTAGAATATAGTTAAAGTTCTAAATCTTACAAACTTTTAAAAAGATTATCTATTTACTTTGTATTCATTTTTACCAATTTGAAGATGGATAAATTCTATTTACTTATAGAATTTCAAAATATTATAATGAAATAAATATTATCAAATTATGATAAAAGTCAAACTTACAATTAGTTTTATGATTTATATGCAATCATGATTTAGAGTTTTACATTTTATACTATTTTTTAAATTATAATCATTATTTAGTAGTTTTATTTTAAAATACTTTCCTACCAAAGTCTATGAATTCATTATCTATATTTTTATTTAACAAATATTATTTTATACTTTTATTAATTTTATTTTTTATTCAACAAACATTTTTAAAATTTTTTTTCACTAAACTTTTAACAATATGTATTTAACAAATTATTAGACATCCCATGCCTTGCATGGGAATCCTGCACTAGTATAAAATAAAAGAAATACTATGATAGATGTACATGCCAAATAAATCATATTTAAAATATATTTGTGATTCATTACTACAGTAACTTTCCCATAAATATTTTTATTTTATCCAAACATAGGTAAGTATTCAGAATTCTCATAATTAAATTTCTAAGATTTAAATTCCTTAGAAAAGTATTCATTTTCCTTAGAATTAAATTCCTAGAAATCATATTCCCATTTAACTTTACTTTCCCGCGAACCAAACGAGCCCTAAGGGTTAAATTTTATCATCCAAATATGAGGGCAGGTCAAAAGATTTGCTGGAATAAAAGAAATAAGCTAAATGGTGGACTATAATTAGAAAAATATCAGATTCAGCAGACTATAATTAGGGATGGGAACTAGTACCGATTATGTTTATAATCGGTTCATTATGATGCTAGTATGATTTCATTATTCTGCATGGGGTAATAATATTTGGCATGAATTGATTGACATGAATTCGAATTTGGTTTTTGATTTAAACCTAAATTAAAAATACAAATTCAAAAATCAACTCGAAAATTAAAAATTTGAATTTGAATTGAAAATTTTGAATTCGATTTTGTTGGATAAACGAAAAACAAAGTGCTTATTGCATGATTAATTAAGTAGAGGTTAAGAAATTAGTTTTTATATTGAATGACTTAGTTTATAGATTGCGTGGTTTTTTTTTTTGTGTGTTATCAATTATTGTGGTGTTATAGTGTTTAATAAGCTGTTCAAGTAATTAGGGGAAAAAACCTTAAGAATACACGATATTAGCATTTTGTAGGGTTTGTTATTCAATCTTTATCATTGGAAAATAATTACAAACATGATGCTGATGTATACTATGTTATAGTTAATGCAAATTCGCTATTTGCTTATTAATGAGTACTAAATCTCTGTCTATTTGTTTAATGAGTACTAAATC
The DNA here is from genome assembly GCA_020080225.1 of Gynochthodes officinalis. Lineage (NCBI taxonomy): Eukaryota > Viridiplantae > Streptophyta > Magnoliopsida > Gentianales > Rubiaceae > Gynochthodes > Gynochthodes officinalis. The sequence continues at coordinate 10,193,742 of CM034625.1, read as the reverse complement.
TCTATCTATTTTATTGGATTCATGGGTGAGTTCTATAAGAAATTTATATATTAAAAAAAGGCTGAATCTATACGAAATTCACAGTAAGAAAATGATGGTTGAGTCCTATACTAAATCCACTATGAGTTATTGTTTAATCCTTACGCTTATTACTGATCTTGAAAATCAAATTAAAGAGCTTAGTTTCAAATCATGGATCAATTCCCCTGGATTTTGTTGGGTCGTGGTATTGATTATTTTCTTTAATGCACAGGCATACATGTTAGTGTTATGATTTAATGGAGGAGCAAATTTTCAAGAAAAAGAGGGTGAAGGGCTGGGCTGGGCTGGGCTGGGCTGGGCTGGGCTGGCCTGGCCGTAGGCGCGAGGGAAGAAGTGTGTACTAGTGGAGTAGAAAGACGCCTCGCCTTACACAATCCAGTTAAAAGAATGCTAGTTCCATGGAGGATTGATCCCCATTAAATCAGTTTGGTAGGCGTGGAATTAAAGAATGCCTTCAGTTACCTCCCTACATTTAGCCCAAATGTCTAGTCTCAGTTGAGTTCAACTCAAATTAAAATTAGGCGTGGAATTAAAATTTAACCTATCGATTACATGGGTTCAACTCAAATTCAACGGTAATTCGATATTTATCCATATTTTCAATAACTAGCAAATTGAAACGAAAAGAATCATCCTTAACCCACCTAATTAATCACATGATAAATCCAAAAATAAATTAGGTCAATAAATTATTTTATCACATAAATAATGGAATTACGGAAAATTGATTAAGAGAAAATAGAGTGCTTATTGAATAATTAATTAAGTAAAAGATAAGAAATTAAGTTTTATATTGAATGATTCAGTTTATAGATTGCGTGGTTTTCTATGTTTATCAATTATTGGGGTGTTGTAGTGTTTATTAAGATGTCCAATTAATTGGGGAAAAAGCCTTAAGAATACATGATACTGCCATTTTGTAGGTTTGTTATTTGATCTTATAATTTGAAAGAATAATGATATTTATAATAACTTTTTATAGTGATTAACATGGCAAGTATGAAAAGACAAAATCATCCCTTATTATTTTGCACTTTTTAAGGAGGGTGATGAGTGAATTTTGTCATTTTATACTTGCCACATCAGTCACTATGAAAAGTCGCTATAATTAGTCATTAAAAATATTATTACTTAATTTGAAAATAGTTACAAACATATGTTGATGTATATTATGTTATAGTTACAAGCATGATGCAGATTCGCTATTTGATTGTTAACGAGTACTAAATCTAAATCTATTTTTTTAATGAGTACTACATCTCAATCTATTTTGTTGGATTCATGGGCGGAGTTCTATAACAAGTTTATAGTAAAAAAGGCTCAATCCTATATGAAATTTATAGTCAAAAAAAGATGGTTGAGTCGTCTCAGAAGTTTATAGTAAAAAGCATAATATCAAAATAAGCGCAGCTTTATTTAAATTTTTTTTTTAATTCTTTTTATTTAATACACACAAACTTTTTTTAATTATAAATTATATGGCCAAAATTGATTGCGATGAGGCGTCATCCATCCAACCATTAAAGTTGGAAAAAGACAAAAAGCCTCCGATATAAAAGTATATAGTTTAAAATTCTAAAATAAATTTTTAAAAGACAAAAAGACAAAATTTAAAGACAAAAATTTAATAAAATTATTTACACTATATAATAAATTTTTAAACAAAAATAAAATTTAAAGATGAAAATTTAGTAAAATTTAGAGACAAAAATGACCAAAAAAATTGAGGTTAAAAACAAAGTATCTATAAAAAAAAATTGAGTTTAAAAAATAAAGTATCATACAATAATTTTTTGTCTGCTTGCATTAAAATTTTTAACAAAATTTTACATAATTTTATTAAATTTTTATCTTTAATTTTTTTCTTGTAAAAAGTTAATAAAAAATTTAAACTATATCAATTTTTTGTCATTTTGTCTTTAAATTTTATTAAATTTTCATCTTTAATTTTTTTTAGTTAATTTTTTTATTATATATTGTAAATAATTTTATTAAATTTTTGTTTTTAAATATTGTCTTTTTTTATTTTTAAAAATTTATTATAGAATTTTAAACTATTTGTTTTATATTTGATTTTTTTCATCAATTTTAATTATTAAAATTGAAAAGTTATTGTTAAAATTGAAAAAAGCTAAAGTTATTTTGTATATTATCCCTAAAAAAATGATGATATTACTAGTTGTGTTAATTTTGATAACAATCTTCTGACTTTTTAAATTGTGCTGCTATAGCTCTATATGAACTTTATGAACTTTTACTCTGGTATTAGGTAACTAGAACTAGGAAGTAAATTGTAACTTTCGGTGTTAGGTTATTAGGATTTTAGGAAGTAAATTGTAACTTTTGGTGTTAGGTTGTTAGAATTCTGGTCTTAGGTTACTAGAACTAGGAAGTAAATTGTAACTTTTGGTGTTTGGTTATTAGGATCTGGTAGTAAATTGCAACTTCATTACTAGTGATACAGGATTCAGACTAATTAGGGTCCTTTACTATTCCACAATGAGTGATTGCTTAATCCTTATGCTTATCCTTTTATCAAGATCAATGAATAGTATGCAGGCTTATGAAAAGTCTGAAAATCCGATGTATTAGACCATAGTATACTCATAAACAAACATTACTGATCTTGAAAATTAAATTAAAAAGCTTAGTTTCAAATGATGGATCAATTCCCGTTTGGATTTTGTTGGGTCGTGGTATTGATTTTTTTCTTTAATTCATAGGTGTGTTTGTGTGTGTGTGTGTGTGTATATATATATATATATATATATTAGTGTTATGATTTAATGGAGGAGCAAAATTTCAAGAAAAAGAGGGTAAAGGGGTATGTTGGCCTGGCCGCAGCGCACGGGAAGAAGTGTGTACTAGTGGAGTAGAAAGACAACACATTTTTCACAATCCCAATTAAAAGAATGATAGTTCCATGTGAGGATTAATCCCAATTAGATCAGTTCGGTATGGGTGGAGATTGGTAAAAATATATTTTGAACCATTACAATAATAGGTTGCATTGATATATTTGGTATAATAAGTATTATTATATATACAATCATATTTAATTCAATGAAATTGTTTGATTTTAAAAGAGATCTTCTGTAATTGTCTAATAAAATTGTTCGTAGTTATTTCTTGATTTAATCTAATTATTAATAATTTTTTTAAATTAATAGTAAATAAAAACAACGGTTGTGAACATATATCGTTGTAAGGATGACGAAGGTTGTATATGAATTCTAACACTGAATACCTGAAAATGAAAGCTTTTAGAAGGCAACAGTTACTGATGTATCCATATCGGTTCCGTAGGATGGTTTTGGGTGTTATATGAATGGGTTCGCAACCCTCTCCTTACGAGCTAGCTTTTAAAGCGGAGTTAGGCGGATTCATGTCATTTGGTATTAGAGCCATGCCTGCGTGGATCGATCGAGGACTAGGTCGGTTCTCTGCACGAGGACGTGCAGTCTAAAGGGGTCGGTCATGATGTATCTTACATCGGTTCCGTAGGATGTTCTTGGGTGTTATATGAATGGGTTCACAACTCTCCCCTTACGAGCTAACTTTTAAGGTGGAGTTAGGCGGGTTCATGTCAGTTACCCATCAAGATCATGAGTGATGCGAGCCGAAACCTAATTACCAACTATGCAAAATAAAACTAAAGTCAAATAATGCCAACTGCTGTGCCTTCAGCTACCTTCCCTCCATTTAGCTAGCCCGAATGTCTTGTCTCGGTTGAGTGGGCTTAGGAATTATTAGTATTATTTTGAAAGCATGCCATTTTAGTTCACCAAAACTATATAATTTCCATTCAAATGGTCATTTTAAAAATTAGTTAGTACATAATTATTATCATTATCATGGTTTCAAGAGGACTAAAAAAAATAGAAGTTTGAGCTAATTAATTAGTAGATTCCTTTTCGTTGTTTTTGTTTACTGATTCCCTGGTCAGCCCAATTCAAAGAGAACTCCCACAAAAAAACAGAGAGTAGATTGTAGAGTATATTACAAGTGCTTAATCCATTGACTGTGCTTTTCCCATCCGTGATTGATGGCAATAGATTTCCGTGGATTTCTTAGTCCTCACTCATACCGCAGGAAGCCATTCACATTCTTGTGGAAACAACACTGAACATGGCTTTTAAAAGAGACCCCACGAACCCATTCTTTTTCTTTTAGTCCTTTTCAAGTTTTTAGCCACTCCCTCACTGAAGGGATAAAAAATATATCCTCTAGTCTGCATTCCAAAGTCCAAAGTCCAAAGTCCAAAGTCCATCCCTCCTTTCCTTCTATTTTACTCGCCCCTCACAACTTCATATGTATCCCTAAAACTCATTAGCCTATCTTTGCAGCACCCTCAATTAAATTGTACTAACAAATTTCCACAAGAGAAAAAGTCATGAACTGGTTCTCATGGCTCTCAAAAACAGGCCTTGAGCCCTCCTTAGTTTATGAATATGGCCTAGCTTTTGCTCACAATGAGCTTGAAGAAGATGATATAGCCTACTTCAACCACGAGTTTCTGCAAAGCATGGGAATTTCTATAGCCAAACACAGACTAGAAATTCTCAAACTTGCCAAGAAGGATAAAGGAAACATCCCACACGCGGTGTCCAGAATAATTATAGCGATCAAGAGAACAAAAAGGAGTGTTTCCAAGTACGTTGGCATGTTGGTTCGCCGTGAGGAATCAGCTCTTGCACTTGTACCGAAACGTAGTTTCAGTTCAAGTTCCAGGTGGAAGAATGCTATGGTGAAGAGGAACAAAAGGCTGGTGGTGGCTCAGCAAAATAGCAGTAGACTTTTGCTTACTAACGGTAGTCCTATGGTGATGCCTAGTTCAAGAACTGATAGCTTTTCCAGCCCAATGGTGTATGATTTTAGGAGTGATGAGAAAATGGATGCAGATCATGACGAATATTGGACAGCTGCAGTTGAAGAGATCAAGTGGGATTCAATGTTTCAGAATTTGAAGCCAACATGAAAGGAAAGTTCTCAATACTCATTTCTTTCTTCGTTTAATTATGTCAATCAATTGAATGAATGGTGAGGGATGATTTTTTGTGTTCTTCCACCGAAAATCCAAAAGTGAGAGCTTTGGGGTAATTGGCTATTTTATTTTATTTGTTTAGGTAGGTATTAAAAGGAGGAATTGTTTGATTTTTCCTCGAGTGGTGTGGGTGGGACATGTTATTCTAGCCCACCAAAAGCGTTAGAGTCAGTATTGGCAATGAGATTGTCCCCTTGACTTTAGTTTGATTGTAAGTTGTAATCATCTTTCTCATTTAGAGGAGATTATGGGCCTTCTCAAATCTGTTTGTGCTGTAATAGTTCATCTTCATTTTATTATAGTCCAGTCTACTTTTTTTACAAATTCAATCAGGTCCAGGCAAATTCAGGGAATGATAGCCTTTCAATTTGTATTTTTGTGCTTTTAAATGTAGTTTTATATATTTTAATATATTTTTTATTTTATAATTATTATTTTAAAAAAATATAAAAATACGTTTTAAAATATAATTAATACACGCTTCCAATATGAATAAATTTTTACAGCAATTAATGTTGCTCTGCCATGCATGCATGCGTGTATAATGATAATGTTTGTTTATTCTCCATTCTGCATTTGAAGAATGAGGATAACATTAAAGCCTGCGAACTTCAAGAAACAAATACGCCTAAATTATAACCATAATTTGCTCTGATCGGATCGTAGTCTGAAGGGAAAAAAAATTTAAAAATAAAAACGGTTTGTTTGGTTTGAGGGCTATACAGAATGGGCAGCCATAATTACCGGGTAATAATATAAGGCCCAAGGCAAATGGCCTGCGTCAGATATATGGACGCCGTGTCGGTAGCTGCAAAGCTCTAAGTTAGCGGATTCGCTGCATCGAGTTTTCGTGGGTTGCTCCTCATTACCATAAAATAAATAAATAATAACAAATTAAACCTTAAGGACTTCCAATTCTGCCATATCCCTTCAACAATTTTATTTTAAATTCTATAAAAAGTTTCAACAATTTAAATGTATTATAAAATAGACATTGCATTGAATCTATTGTTACTTTTAAAATGAAGATTAATGAATTGGAATGAAAAAGTTATACTCCCTTTATTTTTAAAAAAAGAGTCTATTTTTATTTGATATATTTTTTTTAAATTAAAATGTATAACGCATTTAATGTATCATTAAATGTATAATATTGTATTTTTATTTTTACTTTTTACTTTTAAATATATTTTTTCATCATTAGTAAGAGTACTAAGTAGTACAAAAGTTTCACACAAAAATGGACTCTTTTTTTGAAATTTTTTTTTTTTGAAATTAAACTATTTTTTTGGACGGAAATAGTAAATTTTAATTAAATATAATTTTAAAAATTATTTAATTTTAAGATATTTTCAATTTTAATGAAAAACCAAACACACCCTTATTTCTTTTATACTAAAATCGTTGAATTTAGAATTCCTATTTTGACAAAAGTATTTAAAAAAAAAAAAATTCTTACATACTTTGTATAGTAATGATATACTAAAAAAGTTGTTAGTTTAAGCTTTACTGGTGAAGGATTAAGTTGAGTGATAAAATAAAAGAGATTCAAAAAAGAAAAGTTTCATATTCACTCGTATGATATTTTACTCATCATTCATAAATGTACAAACTATAGAATAGAAGGCAATTTGTTCATTAGATGCGTTTCGTGCGTGCGAGTCTTTCCTTGTGTACTTGCCAATTGGCATGAACATTATTGCTCATTTAGAAATCGTGAGAGTGAAGAAGACTATTAAGATTCAGAATCAAATGGTGGGAACTGAGATAAGATACTCTGTTGGTAAGGAGTTGGGCACGACACATGTTTTGCTCTCTGTAGCCTTGTGAAGTTGTGACAATAATAAATGCCTTGTCCCGTACTCCATTGCCTCAATTGAATCTAATCCATTGCTTCAAATGCCATTTTTTAGGCAATGGAATCCTAGGAAATGGGCAAACAACGAGTGTGCAATTTTTTCTGCATTAATATGTATCTAAACTCTTATGTAATCATTCGGCAAACATTAGGAGAAAGCGTTCGTGTTAAGAAAAACCAATCATTCCTATGATCCTACAATCTTTCATTCCAATCATTTCAATTATGCATCCTCTATTATTCAATCATGGTGCTCTACACACGAGATTGAGAATGAGAAAGTTCCTTCAGAACAAAGGCAAACATGGTCATAGATGAGACCACAAAAGTTTAGGAATGATTATTGATTAGTAGCATTTGCATGTTAATCAGATGACTTACATAAAACTGGAATGTCCAAACCTTATCCTTCCCATATCCATCTGCCTACAAAACAGAACTTCAGCACAGAATTATTGGTCTGAAAGGCTCTGGACATAAAGGGTTGGAGTGGGAAGGGGCAAGAAGAAACCAGTTCACATGGCAACAGTTGTTTAGGTGTCAGTTTATGAGATAAGTACGAAATTTAAGATTCTTGCAAATTTCAGTTCTCACAAGAAAAGCAGAAAAAGTCATATTTATTAGGCCAACTATCCAAGAAAGCCTATATGGGTTCCTGAATTTATGATACAACAAAAGGGGCACTTTCGGCCTGCAACCTAACGCGGACACATTAGGCCAAAGTTTAGTTGGCGTTGGTGATATCACAGAATTCACTGCAATGACGCTAGATTTTTTATCTCTCTCCTTGTTCATATACTTCCAAATCGGATGGACTTGCGGAGGAACAAGCAAAATAATGACGATGCGATGACCCACAAACTTATTTTTCCAAGCCGTGAATGATGGTCAGTCAGATCAGACTACACAAAAGAATGCCTTCTGCCTTACTCCTATGAAAATATAGCAACTTTTGCCCCATTCTGGAAGAAACACATCTTTAATATTAGGAAAGGGTCGTCCATTTATCTTTTGTCATTCTCAAGCTTCAACTACCTTGCCATCAAAACAGGATTCATTACATTGGAACTATTCATCTTTTTTTATTTGGTTCACAAGAATATGTATAGATTGGCACCTTATTCGTATTTTTATATTTTCAAATAAAAATACAAAATAATATATATCAATTCAATGGGATAATATAATTTGAGCCCAAACTCAAACTTTGAAGCCATAAATTGGAAAATTAATGTTATACATTGACATACCACCAATCTAATGATTCCTTTAGTATTTGTTTGACCCAAAATGAATGTATTTGTTATGGGCTTCTTTTACCTCTTCTTGGCCTCAGTGCATGTATAAATAGTTACAAAAGGCCAAGGGTAGTGTGACTCCAAAGAATGGATTGGTTTTCTTGGCTCTCAAAAACTAGCCTCGACCCTTCTCTTTCATATGAATATGCCCTTACTTTTGCTCACAACGAGCTTGAAGAAGATGACATAAGTTACTTCGATCATGAATTCCTTCGAAGCATGGGCATTTCTGTGGCCAAACACAGGCTTGAGATTCTCAAACTCGCGAGAAAAGAGAAAAGCAGAGGCCTGCTTCCCATGCTCTGGCTTCATATTGCAATCAAGCAGGCCAAAAACTATGTTGCCAAGCGTTGTTGTATCTGGGTGGGCCAGAATCATCCAAGTGCTGCTATGATGACGCAGCTGAATTACAGTACAAGACGGAAGGCATCTATGTTGAAGAGAAATCCGAGATTGATCACAGCAACTAAGCAAACTGGGCAAATGCAAATTACAAATAGTTGCAGCAGTCCTGTTGTTGGGTCAAATCAAGAAATTTTGATGCTTACAAACGGAAGCCCTCTTGAATCTAGTTCCAGTACTAGTGATAGTAGTTCATCCAGTCCAGTGGTTGATGAAGAGCTTTGCAACAATGGAAAGGTGAATTCGCCTTCTGAGGAGCTGACGTGGGAAAAAATGTTTCAGGAATTGAAGCCCACATGATGACGCCTAGTAAATAGTATTAATCCTTAGAATCAACGTTCTATATCAGTCTTTTCTGTTTCAAAATACCAGTTATATAATCTCCTCTTTGTAGTTGGTCATCCTCCTTAAAAATACAGTAAGATCCCTTCTTTTGTGTTTCTTTCTTTGTTCGGTAGTTGTCTTTCTTTGATCAAAAACAATGAACATGCAATCCAGCATAACATTTTTTCTGAGACTCTGATATTCTTCAAGGGATGATCATGAATCTCCCCAGTTGAGACACAGATATTTTCTTTTGTGTTTGATCATGGATTCACCAACTTTTGTCTACATTAATTTTGTTGGATTCAACTTTCAATTAAGCCATTGCGTGTGTAGAAAAAGCGTACTTTTGGAGATTGTTGCAGGGTTAGAATGCATAATTGAAGAATCTAAAGTGGAAATGCGGGGGAATTGTCGTTAGGTGAGGAACAAATTTCCCACGTTATACTTAGATTCTCCTAACGTTCAGCGCATTCGGACAGCAAACCATCATCAGCGGGCTTAAAGTCAATTTCTTTTAATTTCTGCTTATTCTATTTAGTCAATTTTTCATATATGCAAATAAAAAATTAATGGTAATCAATCATTTTTAATATGTAGAAATACAAAATGGTAATTGACCTTTTCTTAGCAAACTTTTTTTTTTTTTTTTTTTTTGGTGGGGTGGTGGGGGGTTGTGAGCTGACTACATTAATTTTTTTTTAGTTTTTGCTATACTAAGCACTGGTTGTTGTCTTGCTCAGTTGCCATATGAAGGCGTGACGGAGAATAGAGAAGTTAACAATGCCATTCCGGTGTTCTATGGTGTTTGGAAGGGACAGTGAATGATGGCGTGGAGTCTATATTAGAAGTTTATTTGCGCTTTCTATGGAGTTTTAATCCAATAGCATTATCATCTGCTTTTGAAAAAAATTAAAAAAAATCCTTGAAAATCCTATACGATCCATTCGGCATATCATTTCATGTGGTTTGTGTTGAATCCATGTATATTGGATATGAGAAGGCGTGATTGGGTTGCCTATTCCCGACTTTGAAGAGAGGGCACACCTATTTAAGGTGTTTTCTGGGGCCTTTGAAAGTTGCAAGGCCAAGGTTGACAAGAAAATGATGCATCAGATCAGATATGACTACTCGATCAGCAATGCAAGCCCAAAACAAGTTTGATCAAGGAAAAGATTGAATCATTCACAACCCCAGTGGTCCATTAAAGTTTGTGATCCTGCTAAAAGGAAACTGAAGTACTCAAACTCCAAGCAAGATATGGTAAATTAAGAAGTCTACAAACAACAACTGAAATGCTGAACTATGTTCTCTTCAAGTACTCATACGAGTACATGTAAAAGAAAAGCTCAATTCAAGTCTTCCTGAAGCAACTCAAAAAATTTGCTTTATTCGTAGTCATGTTTTAAATATATATTGTAGCACAGCAAAATTGCATATTGCATGTTACATATTTCATATTGCAGTTGCCTAATGAGAATACAAAGGCCTCTTTAGGATTGTGAGAAATGCCTAAATATCACTGTGACTAGATTCCAAAAAGCACTCCAGATATCAATGGCCAGAACTTTGAGGCAGACGGAAAGAACCTCCCGCGTAAAGCATTTGGTAAACTGGTCTAATTCTGACTGTCAAAATTATACCCAGGAAAGCGCCCAGACCACAAACTCCAGCTAAAACTAGGAATGTGAGTCTGTAGCAATTGGGACCAACACAAGTAGACCCTGCTTGTTTGCTCGCTTCTGCATCATAAACATGACCAGCAAGCAGACCTGAGAATAAAAATGCACCTATAGGGTTTCCAAGCTGCATGAAGTTGAATATTATCCCAAAATGTCTCAAGCCAAAAAGCTCGGATGCAGTTGGAATCATTATCGCAAACTGAAATCCAAAGCAAATACCAAGTAATGCTGTTGCAGCATATACAGTTCCATTCAGAGATGAAGCATATAGGAGGAACGTAACAACCATGATTATCTGAGTGACAGTCATCCAAGCTGTCCGAGGCAGTGCTTTTGACCTGAAATAAGTAAGCATGCAGGATCAACCAATCTGAAATGTTTCATATCTAATAAATCTTTGAAAAGGAGATAGAGTTCCATAATGCAAACAATTCAATCATACAAAACAGTAGATCAACTAGATAGAGAGAAATATATCAAAACTCAGGAATTCCTTCTCTCACTCTTCACAGCTAATAAGAGGAGCTTCTCTGGAATGTGGATATCTTTATTTCCTCCTCGTGGCAAAAGCTGTTGATTTATGTATTTTTGTTTGCCATTAATTACTTCACTTAGGGACTTGAAACTCAAAAGTCACCATGACATCTCCATTTAATGATTTAGGAGAATTTCTAGACCTCAATTGATGTGTCTTTCAACATTCGTCGAAGAAAATTCTCTTGTTTTTCAAGGATTACGAGGAAAACAATGTATCAGAACAATGGAATAAAAATCAAGAGACTGAAGGCAACCAAGAAAAACGACCCACCCTTAACCTTTGCAGGTAAAATAAGCAGTCAAACAGGATAAAAATAACTAAGACCAATAATCTGACCTTAGTTAAAAGGATAAAAATAATCTGATCACCTGACAAAGTGTTCTGAAACAGCACCAGCTCCAAGACGACCCAAAAAATTGCAAAAGCTGAACAGACTTAACAATACTGTTGTATCATTCAGCTCCAGTAGTGAAACTCCAATTTGAGCCAAATTATTCAGAACAGTCACCCCAGAACCGACCCCAAGGAAATACACAATCCACAAAAGCCAGAAATCAGCTTTCATGATAGCTTCTCCAAATTTGAAGTCTTCTCCTCTTCTAGGTCTTCTTTTTTTCTTGACTGCACCTTCACCCACTGCTAGAAGGATTTCCACATCGGAGACATCATCACTCTCCATGAAGCTTCCGAGATATGTTGCTGAAGAAGAAGTGGTTAAAAGAGGATCTGTTTGATTTGAATCGCTTTCTTCTGTGATTAAATTATCCAAAGAAGCACTAGATCGATTTAACTTTTTATGCTCTGCTGGGAATAGTGTCATCTTCAAGGGAATTGCAAGAGGAGACATCAAGAGAATAACCATTATGGCAATAAACACATACTTGATGTACTTGCTCAGGGATAATGTGTCAGTTAGAATTGTAGTAACAAGAAGATAAATAGCAAGTACGAGACTTGCTACTTGAGTGAAAAGAAAATGGACATGTTCTGAAGAGTCTTCCCCAGAAGCAGGAGTACAAGGCCGTACAAAATACATCATGGCCAAACATATAACAGGTATACCCAAAGCAAGAAATAGCAATAGTTTTGACGCTGAATGATCAAGCAACATTGTATAAACCTCTGTTAAGACTGCAGCACTGAGCCCCACATAGCCTTTCAGAATGCCAGCAACAGTACCCCTACTGAGAGGGAAGTTCCTCATGTTGGTTACAAGTACTGCAGTGCCAAGCCATGCACTGCTGTGTGTTGCAATGCATAGTGCAAGAAACAACTGCCAACAGCATCAGTAATTGGGTAAGATGAACACAAATGCACTTTTAAGAAGACAATATTTTATACCAATGCCGTCCTACCCTTTCAATCAAGATAAATTGGAAAACATATTGATAAAGACTTGGTAAAAAAGAGAGGGGAAATCTGAGATGAAGAGCATAGAGTAACCATCTAATGTATTTTAAAATATGAAAGTTGGGTAATTTTTTCTAAGTTTTCCGTGAAATCAGTACATATTCTGCATCTCATTTTTATGAAAAAAAAAATGCACAAACACTCTATTCTGCAAGTTAAACTTTAGGACCATAGTTACATGCATAAAGGTGGATCTACAATATTACAAACCAAGGAAAAGAAGAACAGTAAAGCAGTTGGTATAAAACTTCTTTCCTACAAATTTGTTTAAGCTTCAAAGGCATTAATATAAGAAGGATATCATGCATGCTACATAATACGACAGCAGAGACAGCTTCACTGTGTAGAAGCTAAGAAAATTAAATAATAGTTTTTCTCTAATTGAAACAGAAAAATAGAAAGAACTAATGAAATCTTTGAGAGTTTCCAATCCTAGGGTACTGATGAAAACGGAACAAATTTTTCCAAAACACCTTCTTTCCTATTCAGTGAATATTCAACCTAATCCTTTGAAGAATATTACACTGTTGGGCAGCACTGGTCACTAGTCACTAGCCTTCCTCTAATCCAGGAATATCAAGTATTCTCACTAGTCACTAAGGCAATCAAATATTACTGCAAAACGAATCAAGCACATCTATTTTACTCAAATGACTAGAAACAGACAACATATATCAATCCACACATCACCAGCAAACAAGACCATTCAAACTTCAGAAATTGTTGCAGGATTATGAAAATGAATGTCAAACCATACCAATCTTACTAACGTTTGAAGATGGAGTTCCCAAAGGTAGTAATGGACACTAAGACATCATTACTAGCCCCATAGCAGAGACTAAGGAAAATAAATCGTGGACTTCTAAAGATATTAATAATTCCAGAAAATCAATAAATCACAACATGAAAATACTAAAGATACCATCTTTGATAGCGAAAATGACAAAAGAACCAGAGTACTGCAGGAACTTACAACCCAGTAAGGCAAGGAGCGAACTGTTTCGCTAACAGCGAGCCATAAAACACCATATCCCAGGAAAGACAAACAAACCCCAGCAAGAAGAACAGCCCAAGGCGCCAACTTGTTGCAAGCGATGCCTGCAACAATCCCCACGTTTTCACCAAAATCATTTGCTACCCCAAGAATTGTGAGCTGCTGCTGGGTAAAACCCAGAACTGATTTGAGTGTAGAAGAGTATAGAGGGAAAGTATAGGCATTCCCAGCTGCTATTTGCACCCAAACTGCAGCTCCTAAACCCACCCATGGTGGTCTACTTCCAGCTTTCAGTGCCACCATTTTTAGTTTCTGGGCTGAAGTTAATTTCGCAACAAAAACTGATTCTATAAAACCAAGTTGATTCCTTTTTCTGTCAACTGTTTACTGTCCTTTTATTATAGATTTGGGCAATAACAATTTTCGGAAGATTCTCTATAAAGTGACAACAGAAGAGACGTGAACTTTTTGAAGTGGTAATTAAGAAGAAATTAAAGAGAAAAGACACGTTCATTTGGAAGTTTTAGTTTGGATTGTTTTTATTTAAAAAAATTGTATTGAAATGTGTGGAAATTTTAGTGATTTTTTTTATAGAAAAATTTTTAGAGAGAAAATATAAAAGAATTTTTTTAAATTATATAAGAGGTATTTAGATGAAAAATTTTGAATTTTAAATTTTAAAATAAAAATATATTTAAATAATTTGTTTATTTTTAAATTTACTTATTTATAAATAAAAATGTATATCCAAACACACCTTTAAAAGTTTAAATGAGAAATGTATATCAAACATACCCTTAGAAGTTTAAGCAAAGAGTATCCAATCGATTTTGCGAAAAGGAAATAAATTAGCATGTGTATTTGCCAAATTGCCAGACATTGTTGACTTATTGGCAGTCACACCCTCTTTACTCCATTCGTTGCTGTGATGTCCCGAAAATGCACCAAAATCGGTTGATGTAGGTCCTCATAAAACTGGCCGGGTCCGCCAGGCCAGCAAAAAGAGGAGTACTAGGGGGATCCACATTCCACAGTGACCCAAGGTGCGATTTGTACCATTTTTTTTCCCCCGTGATCATATGTTTCTATTAAATAAGATTTAAGTCTCTATTTTTTAGAATTTTATTCTCCTGTATGAGAGTGTTAGTGTTCTATTTTTTAAATTACGTAAAGACTTATATGTTATTTTTATCTTATAGTTTTATATGTCGATTGCGATATTTTTGTAAAGGTCAAAAAGTTAATTTTTTATATTAATTAATTAAGTTATGTGCCGTGAGTCGCTATATGTTGTACTATTTAGATTCATTATGAGTTCTAAAGTTTAAAGTGTCCTGTGGACACTGTGTTGTTAAACACTTTTATTTTGTTATGCAATATATTACTATCATTTTGAAAGAAAAAGAAAAAAATCCTCATAAAACTGGCAACTTGAAATAAAATAGTAGTATTACGAGTACTACTACTGTTAAAGTACTCTTAATTTGCCCAGTAATTCATATGGGCGAATCAGGTGATAAGAGCAGGTGAAGATATTATTCATATGAGTGAATGAACGGACGAGGTCAGTCTAAATGACATCCCAGACAACAGATTCAGATAACTTCTAACAGCTGTCCATTTAAGTAATGTGATCTAAAATCCACGATTGAGGTAGGAAGCTTTCATTTTCTCTACTGAGCAAAACATATAAAAATTCTAAATTTGTTATATGTGGGTAAAAAAAAAATTTGAAAGGCTGTTTGTGGAGCATAATAATGCACTCATGTGTTCTAAAATTTATTTCCAGCTTTTGTTTTGTTTTAAATTATTTGAAAGTGACATTATGAAAATTCCAACTCTGAGTGAGTCTAAGGGACAATTCTCTTTTAAAAGAAACGCGTTTTCTTTGTCGTAGCTTTTCAATAAAAGTTCCTTTTCGAGAAAAGCTTGAATTTTGTAAAAGGCTCAAGGTTTGGTTGATTGCGTGGTATTAATGGCGTTAAGTGTACATGATATCATATGTATGGAAATAATAAGGAGCTCGCAGCACACCCGTCACACTAACTTGGCTATTTCAAGAGGGCGAAAAAAAAAAATAGTTTGGACAATTGCATTTTCGTCAATCCCTAATTACAAATGTGACAGTGTGATTATACATTGACTCGTTGTATTTTAACCACTAATTACAAGTTCAGAATTGTAATATAATTGAACAATTACGGTTGAGAAATATTTTATACCTATTATCTAGATCAATATGTAAAATGAGAGGTGGATTTAATAATAACAGAATCAAATAAATGCAATAGTAAACGATAAATAAACTTTAGGACTTGGGATTTCACCGATCATCAAATTCCATTCACATAATTACTTTGTGATAAACATCCTCACAACTATTCACATAATTAAACATTATCTATAATATTACTATTCAAATAGTAATTATGGGACTACGACTCCAAAATTACTATGGATGCATGACGAACAAAGGAATATCGAAATTGAGAATTTACTATCGAATTCACAATTTAAATTTAACTAATATTTTATTCATCAAATACCTTAAACATGCAAATGGTGATCAAGCACTTACAAGAAAATAGTACCAAATAAATCGATATTGGATAATACTACAATTATATCATATATTAGATAATACCACAATTATATGAATGAAAATCACATAATGATGGTTACATCCCTATCCTAAATTATATCATATATTAGATAATACCACAATTATATGAATGAAAATCACATAATGATGGTTACATCCCTATCCTAAAGTAAATAACTTTACTCAACATGGTTTTCATGAAAGTAAAAATTAAGTTTAGGCTATCTCTATCGCCATTTATACGTTAATAGCGTGTGAAAATTTTATGAATGATCTAATTTGATCCATAATCTTCTTAAACTTACTCCATGCCATGCAGTGAAAGTTACACGCCATGGCATTGTCAACCAACTTCCATTTCTTTTTCCACCAAATCATAACTTTTGATGCAAACAAATTTTTCCATATGTTTCTCCAAGCTTTCTTTCCTACAAAATTGCAAACCAAGCTAAATAAGGCTAATTTCCAATAATTGGATAAAATAACAAAAATATCTTAACTTAGGAATTAGCATTTAATTCACTTATCATACATCTATTATTGTAATCATCGCACTAACTTGAGGGTCGAAGTCTTGTTATCAAAGTAGATCAAAAAGCACCAATTGTTAACCTGAGCTTTGTTTGGAGGGCGGAAAGGCACTATTTGTCTGTCCACCTTCAATTGCATGTATTAATTAATCATGTTTGAATATAAATAGCACGAGTAGTTTGCTAATGCCAAATTAAATAACATAATTAAACTAAAAACTAAATTTGGCAAAAACAAATCCAATTACAAAATTCAATTCAATTGATCCACTATTTTAACTTATTTGATTGGGTTAATTTGGTCAAGTTGAATAATAATTTATATGTCAATGAGTTTAGTTTAATTCAAATTTGACTCAAATTAAATTGTGTCATACTCATATCCCAACCAAAAACCAATTTTTGTTTGCAATGGTCTTCATAGTCTAAAGCTAGACTAAAGCAATAATGATTTATGACTTTGCATCCTAATGCACAGAAGCAAATTTTCTAACTAAATAAGCAAACCAAAAACCATTATAACTATTACAACAAATGAACAAAACAGAGGTGAAAAAACCAATTTATGGCATTGCACTATTGCAGGGATAATTTGGCATCTGGGACCAGGGACTGAGCATGCGACAATGCCAGGTATAACATTATTGTCAGGTCACATCTGGCATCCAGATACGTTAAAAGGAATCAAAGGCCACCAAAAGGGTTAAATTGTTTACAATCAAAAATCTCAAACAAAATATTTACCCCCAATAGAATTGCCAATACCCCAAATTCCAAAATATAGTCCACTTTTCATTAGAAATGGCCAAGCGGTAAAGAGAAAGCTCAACCAAAAAGAAGGTTATGTGTTCGATTTCAGGAGGAAAACCCCATTTTCAGGTCAAATTTGGTCTCCATTTTCAGGGTCAAACTTGGCCTCAATCAGCGGTAAAAATTTCTGTGTTGTTATGCCTTACCGCTTGTTTGTGGCGAAGACTTATAATATTCTAGATTTGCATGCTACTGTGAGTGTAGTGTGGCTAGGCCCGAATTGGTGTTTGGCAGGGACCGAAAGTTCCGAATTATAAAAAAAAAAAAAATAACAAAGCAAAATCCAAAGATTCCAAACCATTCGGATCCACAAACATGGCATTGCTGGACATCACAAATTGCAGACCATTTCAGTCCTCACTCACAATGAATTTTCCAAATCCTTTAAAAGTCTAAATCTGACATAATCAATCTCATAGGATTTGCTGCTAACTCACTGGCTAGTGGATCACTAATCACCACTTTTGAGTTGACCACGAGACACACTTTGTTGTTGCGCAAAAGTCAACCAGTTGAACATTTACAATCTGTTATTAATCCTTTGTTTATCAAAATTTCCAGCTAATATTTTAGTCAAAAAAAAATTAAAAAATATAAATTTAATAGTAAAGAAAATTTTTACTAATGGTCCTTTTCCGCGCACAATGGCCTTACTATATCAGAACACAACTCAAGTCGTTAATACTTTCTCCGACTAATTTCTAGCCTCTGACTCGCTAAAAAGGTCGAAAAAGTCAGGCACCGCTGATTCGCTGAGTTAACTCACCCTCGCCAAATAGCCAAAATATTATGTACATCGGGGATAAAACCAAAACAGCAGCGCTGTCACAAGTCGTCGGTTTTGGACATAATGCTGAGCCGACTCGGCCGAGGTTGGAAATCGGCGCGCCGTCTGAGGTTATGGGAAGACGGCCTGATTAGAGCGGCTAGGGCTCTCTTCACTAAATCCCCTTCCACGGTTCCGATTCTCACCAGCGAATTCGTCATCGCTGATCTCCGCATGTTCAATTGATGGCTTGACCGGCTATACGACGACGCTTGCTGATAATTCAGGCTCATATTCTTATGTAAGCTGCAACGGAACGATCCCGGATGCGTAGTCGGAGAACACATGCACGTCTTCTTCTGAGTTGGCGCAACCGCCCTGTTACTCTGCCGGGATTGACGGGGCGATACCGCGATCGAACGACCCGGAGATGTGGAGAAACGAACGGAAGGGGTTGGCGAGACAGATCTACACAGATTCACCCGTGTCGGAGATGTGGACCTGGTCATGAGCCCGGGTCCGGGCCGATTAGCGAAAGTTGAGGAAGACGAGCAAAATCGGCCCATCGGCGACAGTGAACGTTGGAATTGGTGGGAGAATCCGGCGCCGTTGGATTTGCTTTTGGAGGAAGACGACGATGACGTCACCATGTTAGCGGTTAACGAGGAAGAGAATAAAATATTACCAACAAAGGAATTTTGTGTGTATTGATATTTCTTTTAATTCTTAAGAGCGCCTTTTGGCTCTCTATTTCGTCAAACACCAGCAAGAGTAAACGAGGGTTTATATAGCTAGGGAAGACGATGGTAGTGTTGTAATTAACTACGGATTGGAGGGGATTTTGGTAAATTTAATAGCGGACCGGCCGTTGGATATAGTGATAGTGATGTGGGGATTGGGCTTTCCAATGGGTTAAAGGACGAAAAGCTATGGGCTGTTAGATTCGAAGTAAGGACAACTCGAGAAGCGCGCTTGCTTCCAACGCGCCGTTTATTTTTTCCGGAAGTGATATCGCGTGTAATACAATCGTGGGGAGATGAGAATCAGAGCCGGTTTTCTTAGGTGAAAGGCCCCAAAACAGGCCATCTGGCACTAGATTGTCGGGGGCGGTCATTGTAAGACACGTACTTTTTTTTTTTCGACAAGATGTATCCCAACATTTACTATTCTCCATTAGACATAATCTCTCCGACAGGATCATCGCACACACCAGGATCATGGAGCAAACTCCGGTTAGGGATAATCGAAAGACACACCACGAATTACTAGCGTGAAATTAATTCTCCGAGTCACCAAGACTTTCTCAAGCGTTGGCTAGAATATCAGGAACTTAGTGATAATGCTCATCATGGGATTCGATCCCTCATGTTGAGAAAATAAAACCTCTGAGCTTGCCGTTGATCCAAGTCCCTGGGGCTCATTGTAGGACACGTACTTTGTGTGTTGTAATTTCTTAGGATGAAAATACGGTTTGTTTATTATTTAAGACACGTAAAAATAATATTCAAAAACATATTTTTATATTTTATAAAATAATAATAATAATAATTAATAATTAATATATTAAAAATATTTTTTAAAAAATTTTATACTCTTAAATTACTTTCCTTTTTTGTTAAAAAAATAAATATAAAATAAATAAATAATGGTGATAAGTATTGAATGTCTTTGAATTTGTTATACGAATGAGACAAGATGAGTAAAATACTTAATGCTGTTACAGAAAGATCTCAGTAAATATTTCATTAAATTTAATGCTTTTGAATTTTTGACAGCTAGTTATTTCTTGTTTGTGTGTGTTTTAGGCAATTGTAGTGTAGCTTAAATGGTATTTTGCATCTGTCATTGCCCCTCTTCGTGTTTATTTATTTATTGGGTTTCCGTGGAAAGATCAATGTACATTAATGTCATTAATTAGGGAATATAATCACAACCAGGATATGTAGTCTGTCATTAACTTATCGAAATCGATATTTTTTTAACATTTATTGTATACTAATCGTGTTTTATAAAATAATATCATATTATTAAAACTAAACTGATTAGAATTTATGTATTTCATATTAAAATTTAATATTTATTAATAAAATAATTTTATTTTATTAATAGAACACAGTTATTGCGGGATAGCGAATTGACTAACAAAACTTGTGTTAAACTTTATGTAGCATGCGTTAAGATGGTACTTAGTATAATAGTTAGGAAGATTGCATCCGAGGTAAGTGGTAAGGTAGTGTCACATTTGGTCCCATAAAAATCAGTACTAACTTTGATACCAAGATGATAATTCATGAATGCTTTTTGACGGATGTAAATAATTAGGTGGGATTTTAAAAGTTGACTTATTTTGACAATAGTTTTATAACAATAAAAAGTTTACGTGGGGGGAGATGCCAAATACTGTGAGCGGGTGAGATTTTAAAAGTTTTATTATATTTACAAAAATCCTGTAATATGTTTGAAAGATTAATTGTTAATCAAAAGAGTATTATGTAGTATAAAATGGTTAAATCCTTTAGCTAGTAAAGCATTTTGATTTTGGTTAAAATATGATTTTAACAAATTGTATCCCGAATAGCTCATTAGATCCTCTCTTATATATTTTTTTGTCATTTTTATTACACATTTTAATAAATTCAAATCAATATTGTAATTTTGTATTAATATACATATTTTTAATATTCACTTTTATCTTAATTAATTTTAATATTAAGTTTTATTTTTCTATATCAACCTACTATTTTAATAAATTTTTATATTATTTTTTAAACATTATATTTAAAAGAAATATAATCTAATAAAAAAGAACTCTTAACATAAATATGAACATCAATTGTAATTATAAAATTTATATTAACTTATTAAAATGTGTAATGTGTAACGTGAAACGATATATAAGAACGTAACAAAAGATGTTCCGTTTTCAAATAATCGTCACAAAAAGCTAAAAAAAAAAAAAAAGTGATAATGCAAGGCATCTTTTCATCATTCAAATCAAACATCTTAAGCCGTTTGTTGTTTTTTTATAGGTTGGAAATTTGGTCTTTTTTCTATGTAAACTGATAATCACGGGATTTCAAAATTGTTGGATATAATGAGAAGCGATAATTATCATGTTGTAGGCCGACGTTGTTCCTAAATATTGTCTTTTAGCCTTCATTTTCACGCTAACCTACCCCGGTCATTTTCGTTTGTTGGGTTAGGCATGATCCCCGCCTCCTTCCTTGAAACTGAAAATGATTTCTGGCCCATTCCATACGCAGCAAAATCACAATAGTTCCATACTTTTAATTAGTTATTATTTTTTAAAATTATAAAATATAAAACATTTATATGAAGTTTTTTATTTTACTAAAAAAATTTTGAAAGTTGCTTTCGAGTATAAAAGGTTGCTATAACTAGCGCAAGCAAGAGATTCAATAGGAATTAAACGCTTATAACATAGTAATTTCACCTAAATTAACACATTTATTTACCTTGGAACGTCCTCTTGATACATTCTATTTTATATATAACTCTTAATTTTCTAATTTATCCAAATTTGTATTTTAGACATTTGAAAAAAAATATAAAAATACGTCTTTAAATGGTAGGCTTAATTATATTAACAAGAATTTTAATTTTCTTATTACTAATCAACTCTATTGATACTTGTCATTAGCCCTTATTTTAAATTACCATCCCTCCAAGAGCCCACAAAAACAATAGAGGTCAAAAAGAAAAAAAAAGAGAAAAGAGTCAAATTGAAATGTCTCTTTTTTTTTTTTTTGGTAAAAACTGAAATATAGTCAATCGGTTAACGTTGGCGTTGAGGGAACGGATAACCGACAAATGTAGGAACTTTCTGACACGCGGAGCCCTGAGCGAGCACCGCCCTACGGTTCAAAACTTCAAATTACTCCCTAGTCTCCTACTACGTGACACGTAGTGGCCGGATGGGTTAACGACCGTGGGCCTACCATAATAAGTAAATATAATGACTTCTAACTCCATTTTGGATGATTTCTAAACTTGCACATGCGATGGTTTATAATAGAGTAAATCGTTTCAAATTCCATAAAAATAGTGCCTTTAACTTATTCAATCCCACAAATTTTTAAACAACTTTTTAGTTCCTTAAAATACTAATATGATTAATATGGTCCTTCTACGTTATCTTGGACTAATCCGTCTACCAACTTAGCATTCATGGTGCACGGATCAGATTGAAGGGCAAAACAACATCTGTAAGATCATTCTTTAAAAGCTTTGAAAGAACCAAATCACTTATTAGAAATAAAACCCTAATTTTTTTCCATCCATATCGCCTCTTCCTCCTCCTCTTCCTCTTTAATCCTCAAGTCCCAATCAAAGGCACGACGGTTTTTAACAGAGGCGGTGAAAATCTACAAGGAAAGTAACCCACGATCTCGACGACATGGATCAAAGATATATGTTGCTATTGTGGGAAGCTTGCCATAGTGCGAACGCCTTGGACAATGCAGAACCGGGAGAAGATTCTATGGGTGTGAAGAATATCGGGTAATGTCTACTACCATTGTGTTTACTTTAAGGTAAATGGAAAAACTTATTGATAAAGTGATTAAATATGGTATAGGAAAAGCATGGATGTGGATTTTTTAGATGGGTCGATGAGAGGTGTGATCGCCATGAAAGATCGACTGAAATTATTGGTGGATTACTGAGAACCATTAGGGAATTGGAGGCAGAAAAAGCAAAGAAAGGTAAACAGCATGAATGGATGAAAATTGGAGTGATGCTGGGTTTGGTTCTGGCATTCTGTTACTATTTTAGTGGCATGAATGCTAGGTTAAACAGTTGAAGTTTTTGGAATGGCTTGTTCTAGTTTTTGCATGGGGTTTTATTTTGTTTCCGAGAGGTAGTGTGCAACCCCTTTGCCACTGAATGATGTACATTGCTTGTGTTAGGAGTGAAGACTGAAGCCATTCTATTTTGTTAGTTGTATGTGTGACAGTTAGTACATATGTTTGTGTTTATGCATGTGTATTTGTGACAAAAGTTCGGTGCATGCAAAATTCAGTCCCACAAACTGGCTCCAATTTGCATTGTTCCTGGTTAGGCAAAAATTGTTCCAGGAGAAATTGCTCCAATGAATATAGCACAAAATTGGTGCAGCAATACAATGAAATCGATCCAATTAATATACACAAAATTGCTCCAATGAATTGCTCAAAAGTGTTCAAGAAAATGTTCTAGCAAAAGTGCACCAAAATTTTTCCAAAGAAAATTGCTTCAATGAATATAGCACAAAATTGCTCCACTCCAAAGAATACAATGAAATGACTCCAATGAATGTACACTAGAAAAATCGCTAAAAATGCGTAAAATGTTCGTAACCGCGCCAATTTGCGCTTGTTTCTACCAAGCAAAAGATGTTCCAAAGAACACAATGAATATAGCACAAAATTGCTCCAAAAATTGCTCACAATTCCAGAAACTGTTCTAAAACTGGTTTAGTGTCAATAGCTGCCAAATCGGCTTAATATCACTAACAATTATCCTTATATACACAAACACTGATATAAACCTACAAAAAACGTCGCAACCTAAATTATAGGTTTATTAAGACCATAGTGTCATCTGCGAATAGCAAAACATCAACTGCGTGGTCATAACACTTAAGTTTGCAGCCGCAGTCATTCAAAACCAAAAAATCAAAAGTAATCCTACATCAGTATATCATCATATCAGCAGTCATTCAATACCAAAAAGTGTTCCAGAAACCATTAGTAAGCCTCCAACATTGACAACATCACAGTCATAACACTTTTAACAATCATTTGCCTCATTCCCAGATTTGTTTGAAGCAGCACGTCTACTATTCGAAGCCTGCAATTGAAAACCTTGAGTGAACATCACAATAAGCTGAAAAATTAGTATAAAAATTTGACTGCACCAAATTGGAGTGCAAACCAGTTGAACACTCACAAGAGCATGTATATGTGCAAATTCGCTACTTCGAAACAATTCTGCCACCGTGCTAGTACATTTTGTTCTATTGTGACCGTATTGCCTACACAAGGCACACCTGTACCGTTTTGCAATTCTCCCCTAAGAACATTGAAAATAAACCATCAGTGTTAAACCAAAAGTTCCAATCTTGCAAATGATATTAGGATGTGTCATACAAAAAATGTTAATCACTTAACTGGCATTGTATTGCCGGGTAGAAGCTACGCTTGACTAGCAAGTGGAGGTCGCCGAGATGCATTAGAACCAATGGGCTCCAATGTATCGTGCATTACCGGGTTGGCCGCTTGACCTGGAAGAGCCAATATGTTCCAAATTATCGCTGAAGACCGCTTATGTGTTGGAACACCGTTATCCTCGCTCAACTCTCTATCGGCAGCGTGGGGAGTTTCAATATTTTCGCTCACGCCAAACCTTGCACCACCTTTTTAGGGCACTTCCGATCGTTGTGACCAACAGCTTTGGCAAATTTTGCATCTATACGTGAGGTTCCTCGTCCGACGCTTTTTGAACTTCCTGGGTTATTTCTCCTTCGAGAGACTCATCCGATCTTTCCTTCTTGCCTTCTTTGGTCCGCCAGTGCCATATGCGCTGAGGTAAATCAGAGGTCTAACCTCTCCCACATATCTCTCGCCATTGATTGGAAAAATCATATGCTCATATGCTTTTAGATAGATCGCCTTTGAATAGAACTCATGCACAAAATGTTCTACCTCCTCTCCGATCCTACTAATGGCACTCACCGCATGTGGACACGGAATGCCGATTAATTCCCACCGCCTACAAATGCATGTCCGGACCGCAAATCTATCGTGGAATTGATCTCCATACATACACCGAACTTGAATATCAATTCCCACTGGTAGCTATGCACTCGTGACTTGTCTTTCATCTTCTATCTTTTTGGATTTTTGGTCCCAAATTTCCATGCATCCTTAAACCAGCCGCCGCTTCTTTTCTCTAGCCTCACCATCAAGTAAAATCAATCCTCCAACACACCGAGAATTGGCTTCTCTCTCGCATCCGTAAGCACCCTATTCAAACATTCACAAATGTTGTTGACTAGCACATCACACTTGGGTTTTGGGTCAAGTATGATCTGCACCAATTTTTTGGAGATGTGTGTTGTTGCACCATATGAAGGCATCTCCGCCCAAATCCTTCAGATCTTCCATTTTCTGCAAATTTAGTCATACATGTTGCCCTACCGCGCCCATAGCGCATCTTTCAAAGACAAGTCCGTGATGTCTTTTCTTGAAATTGTTGTACATGTGCCATACACATAGCCGATGGTCACACTGTGTAGCAAATCTCCCATCGCATTACTTAACCCCAAGTTATTAGACATTAAACAATTATTCAAATGGCATACACATAAATTGTCAGCGTGGTTATATATGTTCATAGTCTGCGTTAATTATATGTACCTTTTGTTTGTCCGTAATGAATGTCCAATCGGGTGTGGAGATTTTGAGGTCGGACTTCAACTCTGAGAAATCACTTCCATGTTATCTTGTTCTCAATCTCCACTATAGCATACGCTATGGGGAATATTTGATCATTGGGGTCCAATCCAACACCGTTAACAAAATACCTCGTGAGGACCCTCAAGTGGCATCCATCTAGCCCAACTAAAGGTCGGCATGCATTAAGAAACCCTCGCTTGCATGCGGCAAAACACACGATAGTCACTGGAAAACATCATCTCCATCTTCATTCTCCGTCGCTCGCAGAATATATTAGATCCGGGTTGGCCCTATTCACCATGACAATAGTCGTAATCTACCGCATCGCTTCTTTATAGTCTCCTTGGATCATCCAGGCGCTCTCTTCTTAGTCATGTATGCCTTACTTCTTGAGATGTTGATGTTCAAGTCCATATTGACCTTCTCGCACTAGTTCGGCAATTCTTATATGTGGCATAATGCGATATCTTCTTTGTATTTTTGGCTTAAGAATTTCGAGTCCGCACATCCATGTGTGAAAGTTGTTCCACATTTGTGCTTCAGATTGAGACTCTTGATCCGCCATCCCTTGTTGTTTGGCAGTGCACGCTGTTGAAACCATCCATCCACGCTGCCTTTGCATATCGCCTTACACCGCCTCTTATCATTTTTCTTGAATTGAATTGGCCTACCATGTTTGACTCCATGGTTTCGCATGCGCACCTAAACTCATCCTTGTCAAGAAAATCATCCGCAACTTGAAGTGAGGGTCTCCATATCGGTATGCACATTGAACCTGATAGATGATTTGCGTTTATCCTTGTTCTCATCATCCTCCCCTGAACTTGTCTGGCTAGGTAACTCCACGGAGTTGCATGAAGCGTCCGAGTCATCCGTTCGCTCATCCATGTTCCTCTCGACATTCTCTTCATGCATCTCATCCCTAAACATTCGGCAAACTCGTCCCAATCTTGCCGTCTATCCGCAAACAACGATCAAGATCACAATCATCTTCGTGGTCATAGTCCGCCATGGAAACCATCATCGCCATCGCCATTATGTGCATCCAGACACGCCGCTGGCCTCCCCGTTGTCGCCATGTACATTGGCTTCACTATGTTCGCTTCTCATTTTGTTCCTCGAATTACCTCCCGCTTGCTCATCATCATTGAGCGATCTTGAAGTTGTATGCTCCTCGTTCTTCATTTATTGGACCGCTTGCGCTTGTATGTTCCCACCCCGACGCCTCCTCATTATCAAGGCGGATCACTCCTTACTTGGGCGTCTCTGATGAGGAATTTCATTTTCTTCCGCCCCAATGTTGATGTAGTTTCGCCCCCAACAAAAGCTTTCTCTTCCTAGGTTTAGTAGTAAGCTGCGTTCTCTTTCGTGGGGTCCTTTAATTCTTGGTGACCTTTCTATCTCAACTTCCTGTGCAACAGGAGCGGGATTGAATTTAATGGGAGTTTGTGTCCTCTTCCGTGCGGTCACTTTAATTCTAGGTGGTCTTCCCACGCCGGCCGGGTGAGCCAATATTTTGTGTACTCGCATTGGGTTCCCCCCTTGGCTCTTGAACTTGGCTAAGATCCACCGAGCGATTATACGTCCCAACTATGAAAAGGTCAACGAGCCTATGTTTGATACCTATTTGTGCCATCTCAACTGCTGTAAGGTCACACAAAATATAGACCAATTCCTTTTCCATTGTCTGCCCGGGTTGCAAGAAGTAGAATATTTTGCTGCTTCGAAAATACCCTAATTTGTCCACCAATTGGTCCAACACTCAAAGCGACCGCCTGTCAGCCTCACAATAGACGACCATGGTAACTCATCCACCAACATATTGGTTGTGAGGCGAAGTAAGCAATTCTCCGCCGTAATGAATACTGAGCGAAAAGAAGACCGTGTCAGGTCCTGCAAAGGGACATACAGCACATTCACTAACAAAACTAATACCATTCAATACAATGCAGGTCATATATAGTAAAAAATCAAGACATTTATAAGGGGAAGCATGGCGATAAAACCATTAGTTCGTGGCTAGGTCTATATCTAGTTAGAACCATATGTAGCAGAGATTGTAACTGCACTGGGTAGTCCTATATTTTTGGAAAAATGCGTAATGGTTAGCTAATCTAGTGATGTCCGCTCACTAACCGCTTCTTCAATGTGGATGACAAATACAGCTTATGGCTTTATTATTAAGATGGTCGACTTGGCACCAAACGAGCAAAGAAACATGTCGCCTATTCTAATTCCCCAACTCTCAAGTAAGGTTGAGAGTGTTTCTTTTTTTGGGTCTTTTCAAACCGACTTTTTGTGCCATTAGTATTGCTATCACAATGTAGGCACTACAGTTTGGGAAGATGCGACATTATTTTGTGTTTTTACAAATTTTTTAGACAATTTTACTGCCCAACCATTGCTCGGACAAAAGGGATGAAGAATTTTGTGCAAAAGAATGATTTGCTTAAAGGAATTCCAAGCCAACAAACTTCAAAGTTTAGACATTTTATGGACTCCCAAAATCACGAGCATTCTTAGTTATTGGATACTAAGTTGTCCATAAGATGCATCAGTGACACACACCGAGAAAAACACACCACGTCGCCTGTGAAAGTGGAGGAAACAACTAGGAATGGCGGAGATTTGGCCATCTTTTTTCCTATCCACATACATTAGTGCATTACAGCTAATGGAGCTCATTTAAAACCAAAGCATGGTAGGCCATAAGTGCATTTACTATTTTTTTGGTCCACCATTATGTAAATATGGTGCACATGTTGAGTGTGACCCGATGTGTTCCACAGACCACAACCCAAGCACACTAAAGTCCAAACTAAACACGCAAATATATTTTTTTGTTAACTCGAACTACATAGCATTAATTTATGGCGCACTCCACACATGTTCCCAAACCAAGACAAATGATAGGTCCCAACATTTGCTTTACTGTGCACAATAGCAGCGGTCACAACCAAAACACAAAGCACAACCAACATATCAAACACACATTCGCCGGCATTAAAAAACTACATTTCTCACAATCATTACACAAGAACATACCGTATTTGGGGAATTCCCACTGTGGTCCCGCAGCCATTTGGCGAGATGAAGGAGATAGCAACCTTTTCAAATGGACGCAACACTTGAAATCGATGGAGCAACAGGGCCTATGCTTCAAGCAGCCGTCGATTTGATGGCCTTCGACTCGATTAGGGCTTGAAGGATTAAAGAGGGAATTGGAATTTTGGGGCTTGAAGGATTAAAGAGGGAATTGGAATTTTGGGTATTAGGGCTTCGATTAGGTTTCAGATAGATTATAATTTGGGGATTAGGGCTCCGGCTTCGTCCTTCGGTTGGATTATCAGACTTTGGGTCGTTTTTTTTAGAATGATCTTCTGTATGACTGTTTTGCCCTTCAATACAGTCACGTGCACCGCGAATGCTAAGTTGGTAGACGGATTCATTCCCAAGATAATGTACAAGGACCATATTAATCATATTAGTATTTTAAGGACTAAAAAGTTGTTTAAAAATTTGTGATGAATAAGTTAAAGACCTATTTTTATGGGACTACTAAACGATTTACTGCTTATAATAACAGAAATAGATTTTGTAAGAACTGAAAATGCAGAAAAAGTAGAGTTTGCAGACGGTGGTTGATAATAACTTTTGGTTTTGGAAAGATTGGTGAGAGAAACGAACGAGAAAACTTGGAATACAATCTAATAGAATTATTATCTTCTTAATTTTATACAACAAAATATAGCATAAACCGTTATGAACTTTGTGAGATCACGTTAATAATAATGACAAAATATAGAAAACAAAATTGTGATTCTAATTAATCAGTACTACATTAATATATTGACAGTTCAGTACGAGTAACAGGGAGTATATTTGGACAGTATTTTTGGGCTAATGAAGTTAATCTTGGTAGTGGCATCCCAAAAGCAAACGTTGAGTGGTAAGAGGGTTGTTGGGTCAGCATCAACAACAAGAACCCTGAGACCTGAGGGAAAGGTTTCTGTATCCTCAATTTCCGACATGGTTTTTGCAGCTATGGATGTATGCGTTGTTCAGGTGCAGATTAAACTCGCTAGATGGAAAAGGAGGAGGAGGCGAGTTGTGGTGTGCATAAATGGGATCATGTTGGATAAACTGGAGAGTGTGAAGAGACTGGAGAAGAAATTATTTGATTTTTGAGGTGGAAAAACGACGGATCGATGTTACTATAATGATTTAATTATTTTTGAGCGTAACAACAACAGTACTCCTATTACAAAGGAGGATGCAGTTAATAAACCGATCGAAATATTTGCCTATGATGCTATGTAATTCGTTACTTCCAACATTTTCATCATCGCTTTTCTGTGCATGCATTCATTAATCAGATTCGGATACATAGTTTTGCAAGAACTGAAACTATATCCAAAAAATTTCTTTCAATAGGAAACATTAATTAATCAATTAATTTCAACCCTTTGTTCCGTTGCACTTGAAGATTCTCCAACTTAAGTTCAAGTTTCCAATGTTTAAGACTGCTGTACTATAATACCAGATGGTATGGGATTTCAAATTCAAGAAGATTCACAGTACTCTGTAGTAAAATATATATGAGATCATATATCACACGTTACAAACATATATATATATATAGTTGAATTAAAAATCATGTACATAGATGAGTTAAAAACCATGTATTCATTAGTTAAGCTAACAACCAAAAAATCACTATAAGTGTGTATGGATTATATATTCAAAAACATATGTTTGAACATTTTTTACAATCCCAAAATAGTTTATATCTTAAAATATTTACTTCAAAAAATATAAAAATGCATACAACATTTTAGTTAAACACACATTCCAAATTATCAATTTTAAAAACATTTTAGACAACGTTTCAAACATATTTTTAAAAACGTAATTTAAAACGCAATCCATATGTAATTTTACTTACTTTATTATTCTAAAATAAGGCAAGTAAGGCTATGTTTGGTTTATGATTTATTTGAAAATTTTTACACAAGTATGTGTGAAAATTTTGATAGGAACTTTTTGTTGAAAAAAGTGTTTTAGAGGGACAATAAAAAGTGTATTGGAGGAAAAAATTTTAAAAATAAATGTAAGATAACTTTGGTGGGAATTTTAAATTTTAAATAAAAAAATATTTTGTGGAAAAAGATTAACTTTTTATAAATAGAAGAAGAACTATTAGACTCTATCTATAAAAAATTAATTTTTTTCACAAAACAAAAAAAAGAAAGTCCAAACACTTTTTTATTTAATTTCAAAATTCAAATTTAAAATTCAAACTTTTCTCCTAAATTCTCCTTACATAGTTTTAAAAATGTTTTTCTCTAATACACTTTTTATTTTCCAAAAAAAAATTCACCAAAATTTCTATACATTATGAGTGCTTTCCCTCACCTGATATGTTTGTGGGAATGCTTGAATTATATGGTTGCTCCAAAACTTGTAGGGTCCCATTACAAGGTTTAAAACTAATTTTTTATATCTTTTTTGTCTTTACATTTTATTAAATTTCTGTCTTTAAATTTTGTCTTTTTAATTTAAAATTTTTTATTATATAGTTTAAATAATTTTATTATATTTTGTCTTTAAATTTTTTTTGGTCTTTTTAAAAATTTAATAAATTTTTTTAAACTATATCAAAAATTTTAAGGGCTTTTTCGTCTTTTTGCGCCCTCCAGTTAGGTTTACTAGTAGTCAAGGGAGGCGATTGATATTTTTTCAAACTACGAGGTATGATTTAATATATTACAAACTACGAAGGTGGTAAATGATATTATCTCTATATGAAATTATCATCCCTTTTTTTGGCTGACAAATATTGCAAAGTAGTGATGAAAGTAGGTACTTGTACAATTTCCCTTTTTTTGACTGTCCAGGTCTTAAAAGTTTTCATAAATTATCTTAAATATTGCAAAATGCATGTCATCATTGATGCTGTTTTAGTGCCTGAGGATTTAGTTATTCATAAATTAGTGACAACCAGTTTGGTCGAAAGAAAAATTACTATATATGGACATAATTCACAACTTTGCTTTGGTGGTAGTGAATTGAAGGATGCTTATTCGTTACGGTCAGCTTTGACTTGCGTTTTTTTGATCTTGTGAGCTCAAAACTGATACCAAGTTTGAGATTACCCCATTATATAGTGATGGAATTTCCTCATAAATTCCTAGTCTTAACTTTTATGCGGAATATAAATTTATCTTCATAAATAAATATGCCAAAATCATCATATTGTAACACTGATCAGAAGGTATATCACAGTTATCGAATATACTTTACTTGTCCACAGATTAAATGCTTACAATGCTTTAGAGGGGGTGAGATTGATTTAGGAAGCCCCAACCCCGAAGTTCTCTTGGGCATATGCAAAAACAAGAACTCTTTCTTGTTTCAAGAAGATACAAAATCTTCTTAAGTTGTAAGAAAAATAAAACCAGAGAGTTTTGAATAATTGTTGTATATTGATCATGATATTGTACAATGTCTAGTGTATATTTATAAGCTATAAACCCTATGCTAAATAAGGTAATCAGATAATTACAAATCACAAGGAATATACACAAATATGGGATATACACAAATATATTTGGTAGTGCTGATCAATCTTCAACACTCCCCCTCAAGCTGGAGATTTGTACAAGTCAAAAACTCTAAACTTGGAAAGTAGGTGCCAATGCTGTCCACTGTTCAGTGCTTTAGTAAGCAGATCGGCTGGTTGCTCCTTGGTGGATATGTGGCACGTTGTAATGACACCTTGCTGGATCTTTTCTCTTACATAATGACATTCCACTTCAATGTGTTTAGTGCGCTCATGAAAAATCGGATTAGCCGCTATTTTTTCTGCAACTTCATTGTCGCAATAGAGTAAAGCAGGTTTCTTTATATGAAAACCAAAATCTTTGAGAAGGCCCATAATCCACACTATTTCACTGGTGGTAACCCGCATGGCTCGATATTCGGCTTCAGCTGATGATAATGAGATAGTGGGCTGCTTCTTTGTACACCAAGAAATTAAAGAATCTCCAAGCATGATGCAAAAGCCGGTGGTGGATCTCCTTGTCATTGGACATGTGCTATAGTCTGAATCACAGAATGCTCGTAATTCAAGCTTTGAAGATGAAGGGAATAGAAGACCAAGACGTGGACAACTCTTCAAATACTTTATTACTTTCAAAGCGGCTTCCACGTGGGATTGCTTTGGATTGTGCATGAATTGACTGAGGAGTTGAACTGAAAATGTAATGTCGGGTCTGGTGAGATTCAAATATATGAGTCGACCAACTAATCTCTAATATACTGAAGGATCTTCGAGAAGCGGATCATTGACTTGCTCATTTGAGCCAGTGTCATATTCAATGGATGTGAACTTCTTGTTTTGCTCCATAGAGATGACTGAAGGTTTAGAACCTGCTAATCCAACCTCAGATATCAGCTCCAGTGTGTACTTGCGTTGACTTATTGATATACCTGCTGGAAAGCGAGCAATCTCAAGACCAAGAAAGAACTTTGATTGACCAAGATCTTTCATAAAAAATGTGGCATTGAGATACTGTTTGAGATCAGTGATACCAGCTTGACTGTTGCCTGTAATGAGTATATCATCAATATAGATAAGTAATGCAACAAAAGAAGTACCCTGAATTTTTGTGAACAAAGAATAGTCATGGCGAGACTGATGAAAACCATATGGAGAAGAGCATCAGTGA
The DNA here is from genome assembly GCA_020080225.1 of Gynochthodes officinalis. Taxonomy (NCBI): domain Eukaryota; kingdom Viridiplantae; phylum Streptophyta; class Magnoliopsida; order Gentianales; family Rubiaceae; genus Gynochthodes; species Gynochthodes officinalis. The sequence continues at coordinate 10,160,255 of CM034625.1, read as the reverse complement.
ATTTGGCGTTCCATTGACGAGATGCTTGCTTAACCTATATAAGGATTTCCGCAGTCGACATACCAAATTCTCCCCTTGAGTGCGAAATCCGGGAGGTAGATCCATGTATACCTCTTCGGAAAGATCACCATGGAGAAACGTATTTTGCACATCCATCTGATAAAGAGGCCAATCATGAATGACGGCAAGTGTGAGAAGAAGATGGATAGTGACATGCTTAGCAGTTGGAGAAATTGTATCTTGGTAATCGATCCCTTCTCGCTGATTAAAACCTTTAGCCACGAGACGAGCGTTATACCGCTCAAGAGAACCATCAGCATGATACTTGACCTTGTAAACCCATTTACAACCGATTGGATGACGATTAGGAGGCAATGGAACCACATCCCAAGTATGATTGGCTTGAAGAGCATGAAGTTCAGTTTCCATGGCAGTAACCCAATTAGGATTGGTAACAGCGTCTTGAAAAGTGGTTGGTTCTTGAATGGCCGAGATGGAAGCAATAAAATGCTGATAGAAGGGGTTACAATTAGACAAGGAAATGAAATTGGAGATGGGATAAAGGGAGGTACAAGATGCAGATGGCAAGGTAGAACAGATGTAATCAGTACTCCAAATAGGAGGTCGAGAAGGACAGCTCGATTGGCGGAGAGAGACGGCTAAGTTGGGATCTTGTGTGGCTAAGGTCGGTGAGGATATAGTATCATCATCTGAAGATGAAACAGGAGCAGACGAGGACGCAAGAAGGGTAGGATCAGCTGGAGAAGTCGGGTTGGCTACAGGGTAAGTAGACAAAGGTGGCGCCTCGTCAAACCATACAGCTGGAGATGTCGAATCGGATGGAGTTGCAGAGGATAATACTGAAGTAGAAGTGGAAAATGGAAAAACATTTTCTTGGAAAATTACATCTCGACTAACAAAGAATTTCCCCGAAGCAGGGTCATACAGTCAATTACCCTTCTGCTTAGGAGGGTAACCCATAAAAATGCAAGGAGTAGCACGTGGACTAAATTTGTCACGTGCACCTAAGGTGGTGGCATAACAACGACACCCAAAAACACGAAAATGGTCAAGTATGGGTGGTTTGTGAAATAAGAGTTCAAATGGGCTGAGGCCATGAATGGAAGAAGAAGGCAACCGGTTAATGATATAGGTTGCAGTGAGAATGCATTCACCCCAAAAGTGAGATGGGATTTGAGCCTGAAACATTAAGGCTCGTGTAACATCCAATAAATGACGATGTTTGCGTTCAACAACTCCATTTTGTTGAGGAGTATAAACGCAAGAGTTCTCATGAAGAATTCCTTGATTAGCAAGGAATGATTTACACTCAGTGGAAAAAAATTTGGTCCCATTGTCAGAGCGGATGCGGCTGACAATGGAACCAAATTGTGTAAACACCATAGATACAAAATGTTGAATTTTGGGAAAAACTTGGGATTTTGAGTGTAAAAGGAAAGTCCATGTGGCACGGGAAAAATCGTCTACAATGGTGAGAAAATATCATGAACCATCATGATTGGTAGTCCGGTGAGGACCCCAAACGTCCATGTGGACTAATTCAAATGTGGATGTGGTTGCATTAGTCCGTCTAGGAAAAGCCTGGTGAGTTTGTTTGGCCAGAGGGCAAATTGGACATGAAAAAGATGGAGGACACGAAATTGATTGACCAAGTGCATGATAAGATTTTAAAGAAGAATGACCAAGACGACGATGCCAAATGTCATAACTAATATTATTGCAAAAAATTGAATTACAACTAGAAAAAGTTTTTGGAATACACAAAGCATTCTTTAGAGAATTTAAATAACCTTGAAAAACTAAATAAAATGAATCCGGAATGGAAGAGCATAAAAAATATAATCCCCGATCAGCCTTGCTGAGCCCGATCAGAGCCCCAGTCGTATGGTCCTGAAAGACACAAAATTCATCGAAAAAAATTGCCACACAATGATTATCTCGAGTAGGCTTACGGACAGAGAGCAAATTATGTTTAAACTGTGGAGCATATAGGACGTGTGTGAGGTGCAAATTAGGATATGGCTGGTAATGACCAATATGTGTGACAGGACTAGTGGATTGATTGGGCAATGTAATGGAAATAGGTGTTTGATAGGGAGAAAAAGAATCTAAAATAGACAAACTGCAAGTGATGTGGTTACTAGCACCTGAATCGATAACCTAAACGGATGAAATGGATTGAGAAGGTAAAGTATTACCTGAAAAGTTGGCGGTGGAGTCCGAGGTCCCCATTTGATTTAAAAGGGTGACAAGACTTTGTTGCTGATATGTGGTGAGGTGAAACCCAGAGGAGCCGCCATAAACATTGCCCTGGCTAGGTGTCGCAGATCCCAAAATACCTACACTGGAATAAGGATATGGATTAGTACTAAAAGAAGTGAAAAGAGGCCCAAATCTAGATGGGGGAAGTGGCCCATTAATGGCCGCGTTACGGGCTAAAGGCCCAAAACCAGATTGTTGTTTTTTTCTTTAGGCCACCTTGCTGCTTGGGCTTCCAATTCGGAGGATAGCCCACAAGAAGGAAACAGGCTTCACGGACATGGCCTGGTTTTTTGCAATGAGTGCAAAATGAGTGTGGGCCATTTGGTCCATTAATAGTTGAGGCAGAGTTGGGCTTGCCTAGCCCAAGGGAATTGGATGAGGAGTTTGGCCCAAAATGTGATAAGTTGATTGTTGGCCCAAAACCCGTTGGTGAAGAAGGCGACCCAAATGAAGTAGCCTGCAACGGGATTGACCCGCCTTGTCCAGTAGACTTCATCATCTCTTTCTGGGCAACAAAAACAACACCACCGTCGGTAGCGGCTGAAGGCGGACCATCGATGGAGGTGCGTTGGTGGAGGTCTTGTTTGGCAAGTGCATGAAGCTTCTCAAGGGACATGAAATCATCCCGAGCAAGAATATTGGTCCGCAAAGTGCGAAAATCATCCGGTAGAGCTAAAAGAAATTTCATTGCTCGGTCGGTATTCTCATGAGCACGGAGCTGGTCATTAACTTGGCATTGACAATGGCCACAAGTGCAGCGAATTGGCGGTTGATGAATGTCCAAATCTGTCCAGAGGTCTTGCAGAGGAAGATAAAAGGAAGTGAGTTGGGAACTTGAGGCACCGGTGACAAGCTTGACTTTGCCAATAGCTTGCTTGAGGGAGAAGATTTGAGACCCAGTGACACGGCCGAAACTGTCTCCGTTAATGGGTACCATTTTAGTTGTTTTGAAATTTGTAAATGGTTTCTCCTACTTAGAGTGATTCTTGGATTTTCTTGTAGTTTCTTGATATCCATCGTTGGTTGGGTACTGGGATATCCATCGGATGTTTTGGGTTCTGGGATATCCATGGGAGCTGAATAACTAGTTGTTGGTGGTTCTTGTTTTAACTTTTTTTGGATATGGGGGATCCGTCTGAGGAGAATGAATTGTTGTGGGGTTGTTCTTTTAAGTTTTTTTGTTTGGGTACTGAGGTTTTGAACTTTTAACATTTTGGGTTCAGGGGTTCTGAATTTTTTTTTTTTTTGGATTATAGAAAAAATGACTCCAACCTTTTAATTTTTGGGTTTTTTGCATTATAGGGAGATAAGCTTTTTTACCGAAAGTTGAAGTTGGGGTTGGTTTCTCGCCCGGCCAAAATGAGGTGGATGATCTGAGAAATGGAGAAGTTGGGGGGTTCGTTTCTATAATGCAAAAAACCCAAAAAAAGTTTGAGTCATTTTTTCTATAATCCAAAAAAAATAAAAAATCAGAACCCCTGAACCCAAAATGTTAAAAGTTCAAAACCTCATAACCCAAACAAAAAAACTTAAAAGAACAACCCCACAACAATTCATTCTCCTCCCCATATCCAAAAAAAGTTAAAACAAGAACCACCAACAACTAGTAGTTCAGCTACCATGTATATCCCAGAACCCAATTGTTCCAATGGATATTTGAGTACCCAACGATGGATATCAAGAAACTACAAGAAAATTCAAGAATCACTCTAACTAAGAGAAACCATTTACAAGATTTCAAAACCACTAAAATGGTACCCATTAACGGAGACAAACCAAGATGACATTACACGGAGCAGGAGCGAAAACAATTAAAACGCAGAAGGGAGATAAGCTTTTTTACCGAAAGTTGAAGTTGGGGGTTCGTTTCCAAAATGGGGTGGATGATCTGAGAAATGGAGAAAAGAGGGAATGCATGAGAAGAATATGGGAAATGAAGTATATATATAGGTGTGGACGTAGGCATGCATTGTGTTGTCCAGTGAGAAATTATGAATAATAAACTTATAAATTAAGTTGAACTGTCGCAATTATTTCTTTGTTATACTAAGTAATTGCCAAAAAAAAAAAAAACATTAAATGTTGTTTTGTGCTTTTTATAATAATTATAACATTTTTACGCCGTCTTTAGGAATTTGAAATTCTAACACGTCCTTATGGAAAATTTTCCCGTAATTTTAACCTTTCCTTTTCTTCTTAAAATTATAAACACATGCAAAATATACACCTTTGGTTAGAACACACTTTTAGTAACAATCTTTCATGTAGATCAAGCTTTTGTTTCTGTTTTTGTTTCTATTTCTATTTCTATTTCCCCAACCTATAAACACTGTTTAGAAATTGCTTTTGTTACCAGGTTAAAATCCCTTTTTTTCCACTAATTTTTACTTCTTTTTTTTTCCTTTTTAGTGTTTTTGTGGATAAGTTTTAAAATGTATGATAGCTGATTAGTTTTTCTATCGACCATCTTATGTTTAATTTGCTGGATTTGCTGCAGTAAGCGTGATTTTTCTAGTTGCTTAGGGACTTAATACGTAAATATTTCGATTAAGCAATTGTTACAAAAGAAAGACTTGGCCCAGGAATTGGGTTGGATTAATAAATTGAAGGGCCTAGGACAGAAGTGTAACAAATCTCCATAATAATGAGATAAGAAAAGAAAGATAATGCAGATGAAGCGCAGCAAGGGGTTTGCTTCAAAATAGAAAGAAAAAGAAGGAGCAGTACAAACGAGGACAGACAAAGTCTGGTAAAAACTACTCCTACGGTCCTCGCACTACTGCTTTATACATGCAGGCGCACTACTGCTTTATACATACAGGCAGTACCAAAGGAAATTTCCTAGCAACTTCCAATACTGACTACGTGGCTCTTATCTTTATCTGCCAGTAATAAAAGAAACGACACCGTTGCCTACTTATATTATGACAAGAGGCTGAAGAATGGGCCGAAGGCAATGCTCCGGTCCAACAACCCATAAACGACGTCGTTCCAATAAAGAATTAGTTGAACGACGTCGTTTCACTTGGGCGGTGGACAGTTAAAATATCAGACGGTCGTAGTTAGGTCGGTTGGAAATCAATGGTCCAGATGGAGTTCGTTGAGTTTTTGCCGTTGGGATGATGTTTGTCAGCTTCCTTGCTCCAATTCTTCTGCAAACTTTTGGGCTAGTCCCTTAAACTGTGACAGTAGTCTACTTCAGCCCATTGAAAGCTTGTTTACCCGTGCAAACAGCACCGTAGGAGTATGTAATTTTCGGGTTTTTTTTTTTTCGTTTTTGATTGAGTTTTCGAATTCGATTTTCAAGTTGGTAGATTTAATTTTGGTTTAACCCAAAACCAAATTAGAATTTGATTTTTGATCCAATTTTCGGGTTTGTAGATTACTTCGGGTTAAAATTTGATTTTTGGTCTAGTTTTTGGGTTTGTAAATTATTTCGGGTATCAGAAGCGAAAACCGAATTCAAAAATTTTGAATATACATGTATTATTTATATTTATATATATTATATGTATAACTTCATAATATATATATTATTTATATATAGAACTCTATAATATATATGAAAAATAAATATATACTATATATATAATATCTAAAAGATGTTAGATTTGATTTGATGTATCATATATGTGTATGTGAAACTTTAAAAATTAAAATAATTTATAAAATTATCAAGTGTGAGTTTTAAATTTTTAATTTGCATTTTATTATATACAACACATATTTCCTAACAAAGATTTGCATTTAAATTGATGCTCGAATACATTTCTTTAAATAGGAAAAATAGACAAAACTCTAAGTCAAAGTATGAAAATTGACAAAGTATAGAAATTGAAGAAGAGGGTAACGATAATTTAACATATGCCCCCTTAATTTCTGATATTTATTGATAGAGTATATAATTGTATATTTATTTGGTCAATTTCTTTATATTTTAATTGATTAAAATTCTTATTTTTATGGATATTAATTGATTTTATAATTTATGGCTAGGGTAGAGTATTTTTAGGAAAAAGTGAACAAATGAAGAGAGTTATTTGGACAACTAGAATTTTTATTTCTTGGCTAAATTTTTTAAGATTTTATATTATTTTCTTATGCTTGAGATTGCCGACCAGTTTTTATTTTCTCCAAAAGAATGCAGCCGCCTTTGACTTTCCTGAACAGAGCCGCAAGAAGAAGTAGAGTTGAAAAAGCAAACAAAAAGCCGAGGGCACAAAGACAAAACAAAGCAGCGGCCCGTTTGATTCTTTCTGGGAGTCACCTGTATATTCATTCTTTCCTCCTGGAGTCAGCCGCATGCATGCTTGGCTGGAGAAACACAAGAAAGCAACAAAGGGCGTACGGGAGAAAGAGTTGCGGCCGAACATGTGAAAGACAACAAAGCACAAGAAAAAAAACAGAAGACGGCCGTACGGCATGGACGGGTGCAGCGTTTCTTTGATTTTTCTTGTATTTTCTTTTACTATGTCTAGTTAAATTCTTATTTTTTCAATCAAAATTAATTGAGATTTGATTCTAATAATTATGAGATTTCAGTAATTCTATTATTTCTTTTATTCTTGAGTATTTATATATTTTCTATACTTTATTATATTATTAAATTGAATTATTAGACAAGAGGTCTATTGTTTGATAGTTGAATTCGGTAAATAGTCATTTAGAATAATTATTGGTTATTCTAATTCAAATGACAAATAACAGCATCGAAAGGTAATCAATGCTTTAGATTGTATGTTATGAAAATATATATTCTAACTTAAATAAACAAAGTGTTTTCTGGGTTTACTAGTTGATAATTGGGTCTTTTTGAATCTTACTGCAATTGATAGACATAACTCATAGGACAAATCCGAAAGTTGTGTTTGTTAATTAGAGAAATAACTCATATGATAGATTCAAAGGTTATCGAAAAAATAAGAAAAGATTGGTTGTTAGAAAACGGATGTTTAACAACTATAATCAATTTATTCAAAATAAAAGAACCTATCTTTTGAATTAATGATCAATACAAGGAATCAATATCGAAATTAATTCTTGATTGGAAGCTTCTCTATATTAATTTTTCCTCATATTTTTAGTTAGTTATTTAATTTGTTTGGTTGTCTTAATTAATTTTTGCTTAGTTTCATAATACAAAAACCACCCTCTTTTATTTTATTTTGTTTAAGGAGTAAATCTAACAAATCTCTGTGGATTCGACCCTCTAGCTGCTTTCTACATAACTTAGCCCAGAGAAAGATTATTTTTGGTGGTTTTGACACTCATCATTTATTTTAGGACACCCTAATATTATTAGTTGAGAGTTTAAAATTTATCTAATATGAATAATATTATCAACTAATACTAATATCAACTAATATGAAGATCAATTACGAATATCAACTAAATACTAATACAAATATCAACTAATATGAACTAATACTAATACTAATAATAATACTAACATCAATCATTATTAGTAATATCAACTATTACTAATATGAACTATTAGTAATATCAACTAATACTAATGTTAATATCAACCAATATAAATATCAATTGATATTAGTTGAGAGTTTAAATTTATCTAATATGAATATACAACTAATACTAATATCAATCAGTAATAATATACAACTAATAATCTAATACTAACGTCATATTAGATTAGTAAACTAATGACAAATGAGTATTAATTTAAATAAATGACAAATAAGTATTAATTTAACAATTTTAGTTTAACGATAATTTGAATTTGAATTTGAAATTTGTAGATTATTGAGAATAAAATTAAGGAGGAAATGTTGATCTTGACAAATTAACAATTATTCACGAATCACAATCTTCATTTGGAAATTCTAATTGATGACTACTATTTTACTAATTGATCATTTTAATTAGTAATATAAAATGTTATATTAATCGGTCATATTTTGTATTAAAATAGTGAGGGTGCAATTGAAAGAAATAAATATATTTTGAAGATGTGATTGAATAAAATTAGATTTATTACAAGATTAAATTAAAATAGAAAGAAAGCATGGGTATTATTATAATAATAACTATTTTGATTGGGCCAAATTAAGAATAAAATTAATTTGGGTCTAAATATGGTTTTCCCTTCTTAAAAAATTAGAACCTTATTTTCCCAAACTATTTTCCAAGTAGGGTTTCTTAAAATATTGAAGTTATACTTTGAACATTCCTTTTTTTTTTATCATGAAATTTAGAATTTGGACATGTATTGTGGTGATTTGGATTAGTAATTTGGTTGTAATTGTATTTTTTATTATTGTGACTTTTGTTGTTAATTTTTATATTGTGTAGTTTGTTATTGTGATAATTTGAATATTGAAAAATTGATTCTATGACTAAAAAAATTGTTTTAAAAAAGGGTAAAAAATTATGGCCGAATTCCGGTTATTTGACTGAATTTGAGTTATTTAACCGAATTTGAAACTTGGGTTATTCGGTCAAATCTGAATTCGAATCGAAAACCAAATTTCAAATTCGGTTATGTTTGAATTCGAGTTTAGCCAAATTGAATTCGGTTTTCAAGCTGGGTTCTAAAAATTTTCAAATTGAAAATTGAATAAATCAACCAATGAAATTGCAATTACTCATCACAGAGAAGGCGTGATTTCGGGCCGAACATCATGAATAGTACTCCCTCATCCAAATTAAAAAAAGAAAAAGAAAAAGAGAGAGTATATTTTAAGTTATGTATAACTTTTATTTAATTATTAAGTACAACATATTTAAAACATCACAAAAGATATAATTTTATATTTTTATTTTTATTTTTACAATTTTACATTAGTAAAAATATTTTAGTAATTTGGTTCAAAACTAAACTCTTTTTATTTATTTTTTTTTTTAAAAGTGGTGAAATCTTCTTTTGGAACAAAAGGAATAGTAAATCAAGGCATTTGACAAATTTCTTGGTCCAATTTTATTCAAAATTAGACAAAAAGATGCGAAATTTTTTTGAATTGGAAATTTTATTCAGGACATCATGGGTAATTACCAAAAGATAATTTGAAAAGCAGAAACAATATAATGGCCAGCCAAGCTGTACTTTGACTCTGTAAAAATGGTGAGCCAGGCTTGAGCTGCAATATGACCCTCAATCTCAAGTTCGTTAAGCTTTTACCAGTGATCAATATATGAAAGAGATAATATTATTTGCCATCTTCGTGGTTTTGTAATATATCAAATTAAATTTTATAATTTAAAAAAAATACCAATCGTCCTTCTTGACTACCAGTTAACTTAATTGGAGGGCACAAAAAGACGAAAAAGTCCTTAGAAAATTTGATATAATTTAAAATTTTTTATTAAATTTTTAAAAAGAAAAAAACAAAATTTATATACAAAAATTTAGAAAAATTATTTAAACTATATAATAAAAATTTTCAAATTAAAAAAATGAAATTTAAAAAAGAAAATTTAATAACTATATTTCGTCTTTTTAAAATAAATTTTTTAACAAAATTTTACATAATTTTATTAAATTTTTTTGTTTAAATTTCATCTTTTTTGTTTTTTTAAAAATTTAATAAATTTTTTTAAAGTATATCAAATTTTTTATATCTTTTTTGTCTTTACATTTTATTAAATTTTTGCCTTTAAATTTTATCTTTTTAATTTAAAATTTTTTATTATATAGTTAAATAATTTTATTTTATTTTGTCTTTAATTTTTTTTTTGTCTTTTTAAAAATTTAATAAAAAATTTTAAACTATATAAAATTTTCTGATGACTTTTTTGTCTTTTTGCGTCCTCTAGTTAAGTTGACTGGTAGTCAAGGGCGATTAATATTTTTTTAAATTACGAAATATGATTTGATATATTACAAATTACGAGAGTGGTAAATGATATTATCTCTATCTGAAATTATCATCCCTTTTTTTTAGCTGACAAATATTGCAAAGTAGTGATGAAAGTAGGCACTTGTATAATTTCCCTTTTTTTGACTGTCCTGGTCTTAGAAGTTTTCATAAATCATCTTAAATATTGCAAAATGCATGTCATCATTGATGCTGTTTTAGTGCCTGAGGACTTAGTTATTCATAAATTAGTGACAACCAGTTTGCTCGAAAGAAAAATACCAAATTACTATATATAGACATAATTCACAACTTTGCTTTGGTGGCATTGAATTGAAGGATGCTTATTCGTTACGGTCTGCTTTGACTTGCGTTCTTTTGAGATTACCGCATTTTATAGAGTTGCGTGTTTCCTTTTCTATCCACATTATATATAAGATTTTGTAAGGGAAAAAAAGCAGAGTTTGTAGGTGGTTGATAAGAACGGGAAACGCCGGCAGAAGGAACTGAGAAGCAAATGAGAAATTTTGATTCATTATACTAATATAATTCAACAAAATCAGTAACTCCTTAATTTTATACAACAAAACATTTGCAATCAACTAATACTATAACTCAAGAATTTCTAATTTAACTTGCATTGTATGGGTTTTATGTTTTATGATTGAACCATAAAAAACTCAGCATTTGATCTCCTGTTTACTGCAGTTGGACAAGGTACGCACACGTTAATGCGATTCTCTTCCATATCGTAAGTGTATAAACTCCTGTCTCGACTGCCCCTCGTAAAGTAGATACAATTTCCTTTGAGGCTTGAATTTGTTACAGTACAAGAAATAGACTGTGATTCGAGATTGAGGAAAAATACGCGGTGCCCTATACTTTCCACTTTAGTCCATTTTGAATCTGTCTCTTTAGCCTTGTAAACATTTACACATCGAATCCTAAGGGTGGACTCCCCCAATGTTGGCATGTCAACCAAGAAAATATCCCCACAAGATCCTACTAAATATTCACTGCGCCTCCAAGCTACTGTTGGACTCAAAGGCAATCTTAACATTCTGACTTGAAGCTTTTCATCCACAATCTCACAGACAGCATAACGTTCCCAATTAAGAAGGCCATAAATTTTCCCGTTGCAGACGGTCGGCTTTGTAAGCGTTTCCAATCCATAATTATGTTCCACCCAATTTTCTTGACCAGGACGCCAAATCAGGGCACTCGGTCTATCCCCTGCGAAGAATCCAACAATACAATTGGAGGCAGTCGGTGGCGCAGTCAGAACACAACGCCCGTAAACATAATCGTTCAACGCGTCCATGTTCTCCGGTGAAGTGGGTGATACAGAGCCATTCCCACAGTCAAACGGTGGCAGCTTGATCTTCTCCATCGAAGCCAAATTTAACAAGAAGCATTCAAGATGTGTATGGGAATCTGTTACCACCAACCATCCCTGGCAGCTGGTGAAGACATATTGGTCAGAAAAATCTGGTATTTGGGTGACGTAGTTATTTTTTTCTAGAACACTGTAAAAAGAGGATACTCTCGATGATGATGATTTTCCATGGGAAATCATCAACCAGGGAAACGGTTGTGGATTTGGGAGATGAGACGAGAACCCTTTTTTGCTTCTTCTTTCCATCTCGGTAATTGAAAATTGTTTTTTGGGTAAGAAATACTAAACAGTTGTGTAGGAATGCAAAAAACGTCAAGTGCGCTACTTATATATAAAAGTAAAATATGAAGATTGATTCATATTGGGAGATGGAAATTGACTCCTATTTGGGAATGGAAATCCTTTATAGGAAACTAAAAAGAAACAATCCTTCATAGAAAAGGAAAAGGAAATTCTTGAAAAACTTATATAAATATGGTTCTTCAGGTCTAGTTTCCCCTAAACTCATCTCAGTGTTCTCCTTTCAGCATCATTGTCTGTTTGTTTCTTTTCTTCATGCCAAAAAACGTGGAAGCAGAAAACAAACTAGCAATGGAGGCCGAACACACAGATTGGACTTCTCTACCCAGAGATCTTTTAACATTGATCCTATCAAAACTCGACCTGATGAATGATGTCAAACAGTTTCATGCGGTCTGCAAAACCTGGCAATCAGTTGACTATCTGAAGGACCATCCTGGTTTTGGTTCACAATGTCTCATAGAAAAAAGATGCGACGGATCTAGGGTCAGATTGTTCCACCCGTTGGCGTGCGAACCATACTGCATGGATATTCCTGAGCTGCGTGGTGCTTCCATTCGCTTCTCTAAAAATGGTTGGCTTCTCATGTCCAAAGGACGTGGTAATCAAATATTTTTTTACAATCCCTTCTCTCAGTGCAAGATTAAGTTGCCTAATATACCTAACTATAATTTCTACCCCTTTAAGGGCGTTACCTTCACATCCCCTCCAACATCGGATGATTGCGTGGTTTTTGGCATCAGCACATTTTTTGATAAGATACTTGAAATCTTTATGATATCTCACGGAGAAGAACGTTGGACCGTGATCGAAATTGATTACAGTCCCTCAATATTTACATCTTATTGTAATCCAATCTTCCTCGACGGAAAGTTCTACTGTTTGTGTAAGCATGGAGAATTGGGTGTTTTTGATCCTAATGACAGCGGGTGGACAGTATTAGATACTCCAGAAAGACCAAAATGGTCATACGAAAACTATCTTATAGATTTCAATGGTGAGCTTATGTCTGTGTTCGTAGCCCTGATGGGATACGATGTTCGAGTTTGTAGATGGGATGAGTCCACAAGTAGTTGGCAAGACGTACATGATTTGGGGGAATACATGTTGTTCTTGAGTGAACCAACATCATTTGCAAAGAAGAGCACCAGAGACTGCATGAAGAACAAAATATATTTTCCTAGATTGCATGGGAAGTATGGCGTGTTTTATTCCTTAAAAGATCGTCTATATCAAACTTTTGGAAATAATTTTTCTAGTGTAAATCTTGACGAGACTGCGGAGCAACTAGAGTGCTGTTGGATTGAACCAGCTTGACGAAGAAGATGCTTTAACTCATCCTTCAGAATAACTCAGATTCAGATGATGACTCGGAAAATTATTCATCAGAGAGTGGTGATTCAGTGGTTGATGACTTGGAGAATGCTTCAGACTATTCATCAGAGAATGACAATTCAGATCCATTGTGAAAGAGTGATGATTCGGTGGTTGATGACTTGGGGAATGCTTCAGACTATTCATCGGAGAATGCAAATACAGAGAGCCAAATTGTTCATGAACCATGGTTATTTGTATCAATTTCTAATTTCTTTTTTTTTTTTTGGCTAAAGTTTCAATTTCTAATTAATTTAGATATTTAGAGTTGAATTGCTCTATATGTGCAACCCGCATTTTGGCCATTATTGTAGGTTAGTTAGGATTCTGTGTGAAATATGTGTCACACAGTAAAGGATAATGCAGTGTTTTTAATTGTAATGGGAATCAATTTTCTTGTACAACACTGATTTGTTTTCTTGTTCGATGCTCTGATTTTTCACCTTTTTTTTAAAAAAATAACAAGCAACCCTATTATTGTAATCCGGATGCTGATATTTGTATCCTACTTTATGAATACTTCATTTAGTTTGGCGATAATTTTCTTCACAATTACTCCGGAAATAGGAGTGGTTTATTGATTTATTGCTGCTTGTAAAATTTGACCTTTGACCTTTGACCTTTACAGTAGACTTGTAAAACTTCCCTTATAGTAGAGATTTAAAAATTTACCATTCCCACTATGTTCATGTTTGATAATATAATTAAGTTACTAGACTAGCTACTTTATAATAGACATTTAAAATTTACCATTCCCACAATGTTCCATGGGAAGTATGGTGTGTTTTATTCCCTAAAAGATAGTCTATATCAAACTTAAATCTTGACGACACTATGGGGCAACTGAGTGTTGTTGGATTGAGTGATGACTCAGAAGATGCTTCAGATTCAGATTGCAATTTGTAGTTGTATAGGGGCGTGCAACCTGCATTTCGACCATGGGGTAGGTTAGTTGGGATTTTGTGTGAAATATGTGTCTTAATTGCAATTTGTAGTTGTATAGGCTCACTTAGGGGTTGTGCAACCTGCATTTTGGCCATGGGGTAGGTTAGTTGGGATTTTGTGTCATATCAGTGTCATAATGCAGTGTTTTGGTGTTGTTCTTAATTGTAATGACAATGCTGTTCTTGCCACAAATATGTGGTAACTGTCACTATCATATGAATATTTTCAATCCTCATTCCTCAATACAAGTTTCATGCAAAAAGTAAATGCCCTTGTTTTTTAATTTTAGGTTCCTATAATTTGGTAGAAATGCTATTGCCTTTTAGAGCTTAAAAAACAATTTTGGTTTTTTTCCTTCAAAAAAAAATTAGTTCGAGAAAAATTGTGGGTTATTTGAGAAAAGAAGAAGAAACTAGCAAATACCTTGGCACCAAGCACTAATCTCAAATATCTGCAACCATGAATCACTACTGGACAGTCTGGACTATGTACATAAGAAATTAAACAATCTCTACTGATAAATGTACTACTATCACATTAATAATTCTATCACACACGAGCAAATTCACTGTTGCCCTTTGCTCACAAATGATTCTTGACCAGACCTTGCATCAGCCAGTTTAGTGTATTTTCTATGACGCCTTTCCCTTGCATAAACTATCCAAAAGATCAACGACAGTGCTACTGCAAATGCGACCAATGCCAAACCAATGTGAACCCATTTACTGAACCGCTTGAGATCATCACAGTGATCTTTCTCTATTGTTCTGAAGGTGTCCCGAACAAATGCGCAGTCCAATAGGTCAGTGAGGAAGGGGCCATAGTGATACAGACCATAGCTGACATTAACTGCAGAAGACATCTGCTGGAACATTGAAGGTGTTAAGCGGCCAACAGTGGTGCATACATTGTTTCTTGAGACTTGGCACACATAATTCTTCCAAACCTGCAACAAAAATAACACTATTAGATTGACATGGCGAAGAGAGATGCTATAATATTGTCAATATGCATTCAGTTAAACCTTGAATTGTATAACTTGAATGTGAAAGTCAAGTTACCTGGGTGGCATTGGTTAAGTCCACTTCACCAGCTGCGCATTTTCGGTCTGTATTGTCTGAATTGAAGGGATTGCAAAGTACAGGAACCAAAGGGCCAGATTGATTATAAGATAAAGGTCCAGCAGATGGTGGTAAATTCACATTGGACACATTGTTGATAATTCCATTAACCACCCCAACCAATTGAACGGTCACGTTTTTGCTCTGGGACAATGTTTCTTGAGCCGTTGAAACATCCACACAGGGAAGGACATCATCTAATGCTGTATGAGCGGTGGGTTTCTGAACCCACTGATTCATTGCAACACATGTGTCACCAGTAACACTTGAAATGGAAGGATTGTATGTAAGTTCTATGGCTGATAATGGTGGACAAAATAACCATTGCAGAAACATAGCAGTAGAAATATTCAAGTGGAAAATATCTTAAGTACATGATTCAAGAAGTTATATTCACAAACTCTAAATACCACAGTTAGATTCAGATAACTCATTTTTTAGTGGCTAATGCTAACAAGGAAACGGAACATGTTTAAGACAGTGTATTATGTATAAAACAATCCAGAGAATAGGAAAATAATATCCTAGTTCTTGAAAACTGTTCCAGCCATATGACAACCTCCATATTTTTTCAAGATGGAATAAGAAACTAAAAACAGAAAGAGCAATGAATATCAGAAATTCCCAATAGTGACATCGAAATCCCATAAAGCTTACTTATACAGGGCAAGAAAGACACCAGACAAGATAAATGTTCCCGTGACCAAAATCCACCCAAGGAAGACCAGGCTGCAAGGAGACAAATGCGTTAAAGTGAGAATTTTCAGGCTATTCATGTGTAGTGGAGGGAATATGTCCGTAAGATCAAACTTACATGTGCACGAGAAACTCCAAGCCAAGGATGGAGAATACTGCACCAAGTATTAGCAAAGTTGGAGTGAGGGCACCATCATGATTAGCAACTTGAAAATTCAAATATAATTGAGAAGCTCAGCAAGCTTACGAAATCCAAAGAGTGCCACAGCAAGCATTACGGCAGCAACTATTATTAGAATCTTCCTCCTGCAGAGTGTATGTCATGAAGCCATATTGGATGATGCGTAATGAATGAACTAAGTTAATCACAGGCGTGAAAGAGCATACTCACACATTATCCAAAATGTCCACTATATGATTTCTATTTTTTTCAGTTTCACCTTCAAGAGTGTTTGCAGCAGAGTTAATCTTTGTGTCAACCTGGTCAATGTGTTTTTGGACATCTGAAGGTAGAGAGATGTCATCTATATCAACCTGCTTAGCAGCAACAAGGTAATCTGACACATTCCTCAGGTTGCTGACTGTTGAATCTGATTGCCCCACGACATATTTCAATATTTCTGTTGTGCTGTCATGAAATTTTCCTTGTCCAGTATAAAGAACAATAGAACCAACACTGATGCAGGAAAGGGAATATCATAATAAGCACATATAAACAATCCAATATCAATTCTGAGGGAACAGCAGGTAGTAAGAGCAGAGAAAGGAGAATTTACATGGCAGCAATCGTAAACAATGAGAGTAAGATGAGCGAAAGTGCATAAGCAGTCCGAGAATAGCCATAATTTCGTCCTCGACAGCAGAAGCAGAAACACAGACAAGTTAAAAGCAAGCAGAGGCCAGCTCCCAGAAACCAGATTGCGGCTACTACCAATAGGGGAGCAGCAGAGAAACCCACAGACTGAAGGAAAAGCAAGTTTGTCGTGAATGAAAACAGTAATAGTAGCACCAGAAAAACCTCAAAAATTAGCTACAGACGAAGACAAGAAGAAAGATTCAGAACTTGCAGCATGCCTAAATTGGTTAATTGAAGCAAACTCAATGATGAGGGCAGCTTCAAAAATATTTGGAGAAAGACACTTATAGTAAGAATTTCTCCATTAACATTAATTGAATATTTAATATGCAAAATCTAAAGAGTTAAATGACCATCAATTTTATGCAAAATTCCAAATTGTGTTGCACAGAGACAGTAAATCCAGTCAAACAAAAATTAAGTACTATTTACAGTTATTGTTGAACAATATAGTTGACTCAAGACCTAACATGAGTTTCTTCCATTCTCCTTTTCCTTTTCTTTTTTTTTTTTTAATTTTTAGACACGAGCGAAGACGTTGTTAAGAATTCACTGAAAAGCGAAAAATGGAAATGGATTTGAAAAGGGTCTGGTAAAGGCTTTGTCGCTCAACTTGTCGCTCAACTTTTACCTTCACTTTTAATAATTTCTTTATTAGGACATTTGCAATCAGACAGAACCCAAGAGAGAAAATGACAAATTGATATTATAAACCATGCCACTGAAGAGCACCTATGATCAAAATTCATACATATCAAACACTGGAACTTCAAATTGTTAAAATTCATGCCAAAGTTGGAAGAAGTATAACTTAAACACACACATCTCATCCTACAAACCAAAATTAGAAACAGGCATATGAGGGTAACCAAAAGGGAAAAAGTGCCGGCAGTAAAAACTTACAGCAAAGTAATGTTTGTTACTGATATTCCATCCACCAGTATAGTATTTCAAGTTATCTAGCGGATCTTTTCTACGTGTTCTCTCAGCAGCCAATATCAGGGATGAGTTTCCCCCATTGCTCCCCTCCAAAACAGACCTCTCAGTCTTACTTCCCCATGGATTAACATCGTACTTAACCTCCTCAAGTCCACCTAATCATGGCAAACACCAACAAAAATCAGAACCTTCATATTCAGAACAAACAAATAAACAAATTAACCATGCAAAAAAGGGAAAATAAAAGCTTTAATCACACAAAAATGAACTGATAAAGACTCCATCTTTTGCGAGTCCCCAAAAAAAAACTTCAAAAACAAAAAGACCATGTCTTTTACCAGTAATATCATTGACTGGAAAGCTATGCACAATCCCAGAAGTTGATGATGCAAAGCAAGTTAAAGAAATCAATATAAAGGCTGGTAGAGCCAGAAAGATGCAAGAAAATGATCTTCCAAAAAACATGATGCTCTCACTCTGAAACAGTTACTAAATTCGATTTGAAAGACAGTTTCTGAACAACTGAAGATCGTGGGTAATAATAATAAATAGGGAGTCCCTTTATAAAGCTGATTTATAGCAGACTACAAGAAAAGAGAAAATATTTTAAAATCAATTATTTTCGGCACAGAGAAAATCAAGAGAGGAGAGTGGGTCTGGGATTTCTAGGGGCCGACAATGCAGAGGATTTTGCATGTTACTACAAGTTAACAGTACAACATAGTTTATAAACCCATGGATACACGTGTAGTGTAGAACGGCAGTTTTGCCACTTCCGCGTTTTGGATTCTCATGGTGAAAGAGAGGCAAAAAATGTCAAGAATTGTCTGGCCTCCATGTCCTATCTAAACTGGGTTGACCCTTACCCCGTATGTAACGGCTACCATAGCTGGCTTTAGTTGTCCATACAAATCAGTAGTAGGACTAATATTTATAAGTGTTCTGGTTGAATGCTCTACTGTCACATTTTGAGGTGTTGGCATATGGAGAAGGGAAGACAAACAAAGATTTATTCTATTCTGCTGCCATTGTCTCAAGTCAATTGCTTCATGGAGAGGTATTCCCTCCAGAAAAATGAGATTGGTTTTTATTCTGGGGTAATGTCGATGGCCAGGAATGAATTGAGAGGTTCTTGTTTTGGGCTTTTGGTCCACATAGGTGAGGATGAATGAAGGTAGTGAGATTTGATTCTTTGATTGACGCTTGCCACCACATTGCAATATTATATTAGAATTGTAGGTTTCTTAATGCTCATATTTTACCAATTAAATATTAGGCATGTTGATATCAACAATGAAATGGTGGGCTTCGTAGTTCATACTCATTAATCATGCAAAGATTGAGCCATTGGTGGACTACTTCTGTTATTACCATTGATCCAACAAAGCGACCTAAACAAACATTTTTCTAATAAATTTTATAATTTATGCTAGTATATTCTTAGTTAACTTGGACTATTAATGCTTTTATAAATTATAGAAAACTATGATAATTCTCTTATCCTTGCCTCCAACAACAGAAATTCAAACAAAGAATAGTGAGTTGTTAGCTGCTAATTACATATCTGGAGAATTCATTATTATGTGTCATGTATATCTTAGATAATTACACAATATATATTGTGTATAAAATTTGATAGTTTTATCTCGAATGATGATAAATGGAAGTTCAAAAATTTTTTAAATAGATTTATTTGTTCAAGCTAAGTTTACATTGGTAAAATAACAGTGAAATTTTAACTCTCAGCAGAAATTACTATAAGATATGAGGAAAATGAAAATACATCCTTTGAATATACTAGCATAAAGTAATACAATCAATCTCGTCCCACCTGAAAACTTTTCTCCTTGCCATTTAAACCGACATTAGTGACCTCGTTTAATATGAAAAATGCGTCCACAGCTATAAACTGAGCAGAATGCTTGCAATGTCATCAAGAACAGGAGAATAATTGCAGCCATTAATGTGAGAAACTGCCATGATCCAAACACATAAAGCTTCAAGAATTTCCCAATCTTAACCTTCCATCTTCCATTGTAGTGCTGATTCACGTCTTCAATCACTTTATCCAGAAATGGCACCTTTGTCAATCTTACCGACTTAGTCATCCCGTTCCACAGTTTTGCCACCTCTTCATCACTCTTCAAACGGTTCAGAATGATCCCTTTTTCTCTGAGAAACCTTGCATCCTCCTCAGTGTCAATAATCCCATTCATTAATTCTGTGTAACGAGTGAAAAACAATGGCCCTGATGAGCTGCATGCTTCGTATGCAACTAAATTTCTGAGGATAATCTCTGTGTTCACATCTAAACTAATTGTTGGGAGATAAAATCTGACCATTTTGTTATCAAAATTTATGCTCAAAATGCCTTCGTTTGTGGGTAAAAATTGTACGCTGGCTTTGCAGAGTTCTGTTACAGATGGGATTGTAATTTCCTCCACCAATGGAGGTTCATTGCCGCTAGTAGTATTTGAGGTTTGATTTTGTTGTTTTTTCTCTTCTTCAACTTCAGAGAAACACAAGTATTCAATTGGGGCTTTTATGAGTCTAAGTCCGGGAAGATTAGAGATAATTGTCCAAGGTATTTTTAATGCGACTTTAATAAATTTTGAGAACAATATTCTCTTGATGAAACGTACCGGGGCTTTGTTCAATTTGGACAAGATATTCCAGGGAAGAGGAAGAGTTTGTTTAATGTGGCATGACTTCCTAAAATAACTTCCTTCAGTTTCTTTAGTTATTTCACCATCTTCATCAATTTCAGTTGGTTCTGATGATTCCTCTAGTTTCGGCACGATCACATGGTACAGAACATCTAGCAAATGGACACAATCTGTCACTAGAATATTTGGCAATTCTTCCATCATCTTGAATGGTAAAAGTTCCTTGCAGAATCCCACTAACATCGATGATAAAACGTCATCTGCTATCTCCATTGATGGGAACTGAAATTCCAACATTTTCCTCAACAAAAATAATGGAATTTGATTTTCAAGCATCACTATATCTCTGAGGATTGCATTATGGGCAGACTTTCTCCCTGCAATATCAACTAAATGTGACATTCTTGACGAAACTCTAGTTAATACTCTACCTTCTTTTGCAGCGTAGATATGAAGAAACTCAAGCAAGAAAGAAGCATCCATGGCCATCATCCAAGCTAAGGTTTCGCCATTGAAATCTAGATACTTGTGGTAGCAACCCCGGATCCTATGCTCAAACCTTGTCAATTGATCAACCAACTGTTGGAACTTGAAGTTTTGCAGCTGTTTCTGTGTTCTTTTGGCACAAGCAAGCTTGTACCTTTCCATCTCATAAAGTTCTGATCGCCAATGATGGTATGGACCTATTGCAACTTGTTGAGGATTATAACAATCTGGATCACTAACCACGAGAGCCTTGGGGACACTAAAAATGCAAACAGGTAACTCTGTATCTTCTTCGAGTTCTTCTTCTAGGGTTCTGCGAATTTGAATTATCCATCGATGTTCATCAAAGTTCTGATTAAACTCTGAAGTCATGTTGGGATGCTAAAAGACAACTTGTCTGAATTGTGCAAGCGAAATGAAAATTTATTGAAGGGTAGAGTTAATGGTTGAGTTATGAAGATGGAACTTTAATTAGTGCAGTACCACCAAGAATAAGAAATGCGTTTCATTCCTTTATTTATGTAGCTCAAGCAAAATGAAAGATATTTACCCATACTCCATAGTCCAACATCAGAAAAAATTAAAAAATCATCACTTTGCTAGCACTCTCGAGCGCACAAGGTACAGATAAAGTAAAGGCGTATTAAATTGGAAAAGTCCTATTTGGGTTATAACAACTTGATTACAGCACCTAATGATAATAAGGCACCCTATTCATTTGTTCACTACCAGAGTTATTCGTTTCAGTGTAAATTAAAATCAAGGAGAAATAAATGTAATAATTCGCTTTCTCTCTAGAGATTTGCTGAAAGACATCATAGACATTCATGCTCCGGTACTGCATAGCCGAATCAAATGAATCTCTGGTGCTTGTACAAGCACATCATCTTTGGCATGCGACCTGCGGAAAATGCCACTAAAGCTGACACGAGGGATCATAGTAATTGGGAGTTGCAGAACCTCTGCCAAGGGAAGGCATGCGAAACTATGTGCCTACGGTTGGGGACCCTCATAGAATATGGTATCTTTGAATCTGAGGCCTATCAAATTGCATAACTTTCCTCAGTGAAATATATAAAACTTCCTTATCAAGACCAATTAGACACCAATCAGATGCAGCTTCAAGACAAGAAACGGTCTAGATTGATGTAACCATGAGAGTACTTATGATATGGCCTTTAAATTCCAAAACTTTCTTCCATAAGTTGACTGACAAAAACAATATCTATCACAGGATGTAAGAACCACAAACAAGAAGATGCTGCTCTGTTATTCCATCATCATTTTTTAAACGCTAAAAGGAGGATCAAAATTCTCTGAAGTTTGAACCTCCAATCTCTGCCATCTGCCTAGGCGAGTCAGATGCATATTTATCTGCTCCAAGCATCTTTCAATATACATGTGACCCCATTCACCAGAAATAAGTACATTGCTGCTGAACATGATTTACAGAACAAATCTTGGCCACGAAGACTGCAGTCTTCACACAATAATTAAAACCTATAAAATCCAGTGACCAGAACGAGTTCCATGAAGAAAATTCCTTGATGAAGTGTAGAGCATAATCAACCTTGTTCAGATCCACTACTTGTCAGCTTGGTCCCCAATTCTATTCTGGGCTTTGCAGAGAGTCCTTTTGCCAACATTTCTTCATCATACTTTCGTGCCATCTCCACCATACCCTTTTGCACCAAAACATCAATTAAAGCATTGTATGCAAACTCATCCGGACTCACTCCAAGCTCCTCCATCTTCTTCCAAACAAGAAACACTGGTCGGAGAAAACCCCACCTTCCAAACTTCCTCATAAGCAGAACATATGTACCCATTGTTGGCCGCACTCCAGCTTCAAGCATTCTATCAAACAACTTTAAAATCTCTCGTGGCTTTTGAAGACATCCGAAAAAGCAATGATACGTTCTTACATCAGGCTCACAACCCTTCCTGAACATCTCATTAAGTATATTATAAGCTTCATTGTACCTCCCACTTTCACACAAAAGCTTGATAATTGTGTTATAAGTCGCATTATTTGGTTCATAACCCAATTCAATCATCTCACGGTAAAGCTTAATCGACACATCAACCCCTTCTGATATCCCAATAGCTCTAATAACTGTATTATATGCCACTACATCCAATTTAATCCTTTTCTGCTTCATCTCCTTATACAACTTCACAGCCCTCCACGGTTTTCCACCTTTGCACTGTATATCCATATAGATAGAATAAGAATGCAAATCCTTCTGAACTCCCCTTTTATCCATTTCTTCCCAAAACTCCCTACATTTCCTCCACCACCCAATTTTAAACCACCCACGAAGAATTATATTATAAATCTTTGTATCCAACTTATAATACTTTACTTCATTAAAATCCTTATTCTTTCCAAAGCACAATTCTTCAGCTTCTATTACATGCTTATACTCGCATAAAGCATCAATCAAACTGGAAAAAGAAACTTCATCCTTCAAATTAAATTCTTCCATTCTGTTAAAAGTATCAATCGCTTCTTTAACAAGATGTGCAGAAACATATCGCTTAAACAGAGTACGAAATGTAGTTCGATCAGGCTTTGAAAAAGATGACCTCTTTCCCATTCTCTCAATTAAATTCCAAGCTGTATCAAACTCAAAAACCTTACCAAGAACGTCAATCATCAGGTTGTAAGTTTCAGTAGTGTGTCGGAACCCAGGTTGTGTTTCAGCCCAATTGAAGAACTCCAATGCCTTTTTCCAGTCATTGCGGTAACAAGAGAGAGTTTCAACAACTGTGGAGGGGTTAACATCAAGGAAGCCATGGGAGTCGGGGGAAGGTTTTGTGAGAGGCTCAGTAACGGAAAGATTGGATTTTGATGGTGGTTTTGAGGCATTTCCATTGAAGTACGAAATGGGATTTCGGGGCTCAGCCAAAAAAGGTGGACTTTTGGAGGGATAAGTATGATAGTGAAGGAAAATTTGGAGGTGGGAAAGTACATAATGCGAGAAATTCAGGGAGTGAAATCGAGAAGAAATTGAAGAAAGCATCGCTTTCGAAGGAGAGAGGAAGGAGGTAAAGAGATTTATATAGCCTGAGCTGGGCCAGTTGGTAATAATCTGGGTTGGGTCCATGTGAGGCCATTCTGTTCAGGCCGCAAGAAATACTATGGGCCAAATAGATCTTGGGTCAAGAATCAAAGCTCGATGAAGAATGACAGATTGAGATAATTTTTTATACTTGTTAACAAAGAATTTATATTCCTATATTATTTTATTTTTTTCCAAAAAAAAAGGTACGCATATATATATATATATATTTTTTAAATTCACATATATGAATTTGATTTTGCACAATTATCGAAATAACTAGAACAACAAGAAGAAAAAATATATATTGTTTCAGTTTATCTCAACCCCAGTTGGCCCATATCTCACTTTGGGGCTTAATAGGGTAGACAATTAGATTCGTTATGGCCCGAGTTTGAGTCAAATTAGTAGCCTTCTAGCTTTTGCGTAGGAGCCTCATAGGGCAGTGTATTAGACTTATTATCCGGCCCAAGTTCCAGTTTATCAAGCACAGGTGAAATAACAGCCGTAGCCCACCAACCCCACTTTGGCATTACAGTTTGTTTATGGTGAAATTGGAACAATAATTTTAAATGGATTAAATTATTTTACAGTGTATATAATTTTATGTTTTAAAATATATTTTTATATTTTTTAATATAATTACTATTTTAAAAAATACAAAAATACGTCTTGAACTGCAATTCATACACCTTTGAATGGATTAACTTATCGTTAATCTTTCTTTCACTTTTTACTTACTCCGAAATTTTGTCGTAGTTGAATTGTTCACTAAAAATGTTTTATCTTGCAAAAACAAGTGATAAGTTGCAACAAAATATTTTTAATTTTACATTTCTTTTCCAGTGGTTTTGTAAAATTATAGCATAAAATGAGACGAGAAGCAAGATTACCAACACATTTTTCTAGTAAAACAAGCCAAAAGGAAGTGGTTTACATCAAATATTGTACAATACATTTTTATTATGAGTGCGACACAATGTTTTATTAGCAAAAGCATGCCCTAGAGGGTTTATTAAGCATCACTCCAAACTTTGAATCTGATTAACAATTCGGGGACAGCTATAGACCGAGCAAAACGCTTGCACAGACATGAGCAACAACATAAGAACAGTAGCAAACAACGTCAAAAATTTCCATGACTCAAACACGTAGTGCGTCATAAATTTCTTGAATCTGGTATTTGGCCTGCCATCGTAGTACTTGTTCACATCTCGAATGGTTTTCTCCAAGAACTCAACATTTGTCAGTCTTGTTGATCTCTTCATGCCATTCCACAATTGTGTCACTGCTGCATCCCTCTTCAAATGGCTCACAATTATCCTCCTTTTCCTTAACAACTTTACATCCTCATCTGTATCAACAATTCCATTCATCAATTCTGTGTAACGAGATAAAACCAATGACCTTGAGGCATTGCAAGCTTCATATGCCACCAAATTTCGGAAGACCACTTCTGAATTTACATCTACAGTGATCATAGGAAGAGAAAGAGTTCTTGTCTTAGCATCAAATTTAATGCTGTCGATGCCTGCATCAGTTGGAACAAATCTTACTCCAGCTTTAGAAAGATCAGTGACTGAAGGGATATTTATTTCCTCCAAAAATAGAGACCTATCAAAATTTTCTCCAAGGCTGATGCTTTCAAGAGGTCCCTTTAATATTGTCCTTCCAGAAAAGTTAAAGATACTTGTCCAAGGCAATTGGGATACAACTCTAATGGGTTTTGCAAATTGTTTAACTATACGCACTGAACCCTTATTTAAATTCGACAGTGCCTTCCAAGTCATATCAAGGAGTTTTTTGACATTTTTTGTTTCTTCCAAAGAATGTTCTTCACCATCCTTGACTTGAACTTGTTCCTTATCAATTTCGACATCAATTTGAGTCTGTTCTTCACCATCCTTGACTTGATCTTGTTCCTCATCAATTTCGACACCAATATGATTCGTGTCTGAATTGGGCACGATGGTATGGTACAAAAAATCTAGCAAGTGAGCACTTTTTTTCATGAGAGATAGAGCCTTTGGCAATTCGTAGGTACCTTTGACTTTGAATGGAGAAATCACTCTGCAAAATCCAATTAACATCGAAGCCAGCAACTTATCTCCCTCTACCAAGTCCATCGATGAGAATTGGACCAACACTTCCCTTAACAGAAACAAGGGAATTTGATTCTCCAACATCACAATATCTCTAAGAATGGCATTGTGTGACGACCTCGTCCCTGCATAGTCAATAAAATATGGCATTCTCGATTGATCAACAATAAAATCCGTACCTTCTTTGGTCGCATAGCCTCGAAGGAACTCAAGCAAGAAAGATGCATCCAAAGCCATTATCCAGGCCAAAGTGTCATCATTAAGATCGAGGTACCTCTGATAGTAAGCTCGAATGTATTGATCCTTCTGTTTGAACTGCTCAACAACGTGATGAAACTTGAGATTTTGGTGCATTCTCTGAATCTTTTTTGCTGCAGCAACTTTGTACCTTTCCATTTCGAGATTCTCGGGAGTGGAGAAGTTACAAGGGCCTATGGCAATTTGTTGTGGTGCATAAGACTGGGGATGGTTAGTCATCAGGGATTTAGGGACATTAAAGATGCACACAGGAACATCAATTTCATCTTCCTGCGCTTTGTCCAGAATTCGACTAATTCGAACGACCCAGTCTTCTTCATCAACGATGGTTTTCGAGGCTGAATCCATGTTGTGAGAGAAGGAGAATTCCAACTTAATTTAGAAGTAGACTGAGCTCCTCAGTTCTCGTCAGACTACTTATAGAATATAGAATATATAAAATAAATAGAATATAGAATATTTACTATTATATTTGTTAAATTTTTGGGTCCATGTTAGTTGTCATGTTAAAAACTTTAATTTGATTCTTCATATAACTCATCATTTACTCTGACAATTGTCAATATCAAATAAAAAGTTTGTAGGAAACATATTCCAAATTATTGTATACAAAATACATGCGAAAAATGAATATAATCACGCGATGAACTATATCCACTGTCTACAGATTAAAATGCTTCCTTTGCAATAGAGAGAATTAGAAAAAGACTTTTCTTTTGTAGTTTTCTGTAGCACACTTACTCATCCATTTCACCACACACTCACTTTATATAGCAAGAATTCACAAACTCTTGGCTTTCTAACTGCCTTTGCAATTAGTGTTAGTTGGCATCACGGTGGGAATCAAGAGTTTGCATGTTCTTGTTAGTGGGCATCATGGATGGCTGTTTAACTTCTTGGGAGTTACTTCCTTCAAAGTTGTTCATCACGAAAGATATATTAGCCAAATAAAAAAAAAATTCATACTAATATCACAATATATAAATTATACTCCTTTAGTTCAATTTTAAAAATTTTATTTGTCCTGACTAAAAGATTTACTTTTGGTGCAAAATTGTTATAATACATTTACTAATAATGATAATATATAATTCAAATTAAAAATATAAATATATACATTTAATTGTGCATTAAAAGTATTATATTTTATAACTTTAAAAACATTGTACTAAATTAAAATTATTCTTTTAGAACATAATAAGTATATTTTCTCAAAAATGATAAATAATGTAAGATAGAGGGAACATATAGAATATATATATTCTCATTAACCCTATAGAATATATATTATAATCACTTTTATATTTTATATAGAATATATTCTAGTATTCCTTTCAAAAAAAAGAGTTCATTTTATAATTTTTTTCAAACACTCCTTTAATTAAATGTGAGTTTTCTCACTCTATTAGCTACTTAAACAAGCCTTCTCTAATATAAGAGAGGAAATATACTAGTATCAACTTATTTTGTAAACGAGGAAAAAAAATCTCAAAAGATGTAATAAAAAAAATTGGACACAATTATTACACAACTCTTTCAACTTTAGTAAATATTTAATGTGTATGTTTAGGCTAGTTAGTATTTGTTAATTTGGTTAGTTTGAATGTACAAGTTAAATTCCATTTTCAACTTAGCTAAAAAAGAAAACAATTGATACCCACTTCAAAAAGTTGAAATGTTTATTATTTAGTGACAATGAAGCACTCCATAATCCTCAAGCTTTATTCGATTCTATCTTAAAAACGAGAAAAACATGAAAATATTCCATGTGTACATTACACCATTTAAGATTGTGCGGTTAAAAATAATTAGGAATCATAGTTTATTTATATAATAATATATATATAATTAACTTACTATATTAAAAATAAGAGAAATGATACTCCTCATAACCAATTATAATAACTGATGTAACAATAATAAAAACACAAAATTCACTTATCAATATAAAAAGTCATTATAAATATTATTACTTTAAAAACAAAAACACAATTCATGCATGCAATATTCTTTCTTCAAAAGTAGTTAATTTGGGTTCACATAATAAATTCTATCCTCTCCGGTAAACTTTTAAAAATATTGACTCAACCCACTTGAAAATTTGTCCCCAAAAATAACGGGGAAAAGTTACTAATTTAAAAAAAAAATTAAAAAGGAGAAAAGTTCAATGTTCCTGATATTGAGGGAAACTTATACTCATCATTAAAGGCCAAAATTTAATAAATCTGATGAAAGAAAAAAAAAAAAAAAGGAAAAAAGATGTTCAATCTCCCCTAATCTTAAAGAAACCCAATCCAAATTCAGGGTAGAAGGAAAAAGTTACTAAATCTACCATAAATAAATAACAAAATTTGGAAAAAAAAAACAAAAGAGAAAGAAAAAAGTAATGCTCCTAATGTTAAGGAAAACTTATTCAGATGCAAGTGTTAGAAAATTAATATTTTATTTATTTAGTTATCTTTTATTGGTTATGAAACTATAAATACTGTTTATTTGTAGAAGATAGAAAATATCAAGAAATTATCATCACCAAGCCCAAAAAATCCACTTTTCCCCTTTCCCAGTCACAATTCCCTTGCAAATTCAAGCCTAAGACTGTACAGTTATCTTTACGTTTTCAATTCCAGGTAAATTTTCTGCCTCTTGTCAAGCCCTGTATGATTGGTTGTTAGATTTACCTTTTCAGTTAAATGGATAGCTGAACGTCGTCAAGTTAAACGACAAGAACAAAAAGATTGCGACTTTGAATTTTACGTGTATGAATCATGATTTGCGGATGATTTGTATTGTTTCCCCGCATTTTTTTTAATAATTAGCGGTAGAATTTTGGAATAATTCTTCATGGTGCCTCTTCTGGGGAAGATGTCAAATGGGGTGGGGAAGTTTCTTTCTTGGCTTCTTTACTGGGGGAATGAAGGTTAGCTCCCGTTGTTCATGTGTGGATTCAGTTTGAGTTTTGATTTGTTCAACTATTAAAGAGAAAGCGTCCTTTGTTTCAAAGGTGTTTGATTGGATTTTGAGTTACTATTCTGATTACTGAGCATTCTTGTTAGTTGCTTTCTTCTTGAAATGTTGGTTGTGAATTTGGTTGCATTTCTGATTTTGTTTACTGATTTAGTCTTGGGTCCTATGATGACCCCGTGTGTTTTTTTGTTGTCCAAATGGCATTTTTTCATTAATACATGTGCCCCTATCCTAAGTCTGGATTGGGAACATATACATTTTTTGCCTTACTTCAGGTTAATGATATGCTTTTCCATTCCTAGTTGGAAGAAACAGTCTGGTCGTCAATGGATTCTTTGCCTGATCAATTGGTCTGGGAGATCTTGGACAGGGTCAACAAGATTGCAGATAGAAACTCTGTTTCATTAACTTGTAAACGCCTCAACAAATTGGATGGTGAACAAAGAAAATTTATCCGGGTTGGATGTGGATTAGATCCTGCTTATGAGTCCTTGACCCGTATTTGCCACAGGTTTCCCAATCTAGAAAAGGTAGAAATAGTTTATTCGGGTTGGATGTCCAAATTAGGGAAGCAGTTGGATGATCAGGGGCTTCGAGTACTTTCAAGTAACTGCCCTTTTCTAAATGATCTTACCTTAAGTTACTGTACCTTTATAACTGATGCTGGTCTAAGTGCACTGGCTTCTTGTTCTAAACTTGTGGCATTGAAGCTCAATTTTGCCCCAAGGATAACAGGTTGTGGGATACTATCGCTTGTCATGGGCTGCAAGAAGCTTACTGTGCTTCACCTTATTCGATGTCTTAATGTTAGTAGTGCGGAGTGGTTGGAGTATCTAGGCAACCTTGAAACTCTTGAAGATCTTTGTATTAAAAATTGTAGAGCAATTGGAGAGGGTGACCTGATTAAGCTTGGGCCCAGTTGGGGGAAATTGAAAAGGTTACAATTTGAAGTCGATGCTAATTACAGGTATATGAAGTTTTATGATCGTTTGGCCATTGATCGGTGGCAAAAGCAATGTATCCCTTGTAGTAGCATGCTAGAGCTGAGTTTGGTGAATTGCATTATCAACCCTGGTAGAGGTCTAGCATGTGTCTTAGGGAAGTGTAATAATTTAGAAAAGATTCACTTAGACATGTGTGTTGGCTTGAGAGACTTGGACATTTTACGCTTGGCACAAAAAGCAAAAAGTCTTCGCTCCATTTCACTTCGAGTTCCTTCAGATTTTTCACTTCCTCTTTTGATGAACAATCCGCTAAGATTAACAGATGAGAGCTTAAAGGCATTGGCACAAAATTGCTCACTGCTGGATTCAGTTAGGCTATCTTTCTCGGATGGAGAGTTTCCTTCATTTTCCTCATTCACTTTGGATGGAATCATTACTTTAGTGCAAATGTGCCCAATTAGGGAACTTGCTCTAGATCATGTACATTGTTTTGATGATGTTGGAATGGAAGCTCTTTGTTCGGCAAAGTATCTTGAAATCTTGGAGATTGTGGGATGCCAAGAAGTTACAGATGAGGGGCTACAACTCGTAGGACAGTTTCCGCAATTACGAGTTTTACGGCTTAGCAAATGTTTGGGTGTTAGTGATGACGGGTTCAAGCTGCTTATTGGTGCATGTAAACTGGAAACATTATCCGTGGAAGATTGTCCTCAGATATCTGATCGAGGTGTTAAAGGAGCTGCAAAGTCTGTAACTTTCAGGCAGGACTTGTCATGGATGTACTAAGTTTATCCAGATGTAAATTATCTTCTCTGGTTTTTATTCATTCATGTGGCTTTGATATTTGTTTCTAAATGTGTGGTTTCTGTTATCGACTTCTTGATGACACTCGTGATTGTTTCTCTACAAGTATAACTTTCATTGTTCTGGATATCAGTAACAACTGGAGTGAATGTGATATCTGTGGTTTTGGATTTTGGTGAATATTGATAAAAGAAGAGTTACAGTAGCATATCTTTCCTTGCTTTCATTTAACTAGTGGCAAATGAAACGAAACACCTTCATTCAAAATACTGGACTTGAAGCAAAAAGAAAAGCACAGGAGAGAGGTATATTTAGCTCTTGCATAAAAATATAAAAACATAGAAATAAAAAGCCTTTTCTAATGGTACAACCACCTTCATTAATACATCTTCAATCCACTCAGTTCTTTTAACTCCATGCATGTTGAATCCGCTCAGGTTCTTTAATCTTTGCAAACCGGTGGAATTGTTTGCCACAGTGTTGTTATGCTCTTGGCTCCAACCAGAGTGTTTCAACCAGAAACACTCTGGTTGCTCCTAAGCATTGTACAGATTTGAACTTGACAAATCATTACCTAATGTATGGTACTTTCGAGTGTGATCAAGTAAATGAAACACAACATACCCTTTATGAAATCTTGGAAGATAAATTCTGTTGTCCCTCTCATTACTGGTTATGTGCACCATATTTTAGATCAAATCCATTGAGAACCTGCCATAATATTTAGGGTGTGAAAATTCATGACAAGACATAAATTTAATACGTGTTTAGTAAATATATATATATATATATATTTCTTGACGAGTTTGAGTCAAAATTAGGTCGAACTCGTATAATATGAAAAATAAATAGATCCAATTATGTCAACTTGTTTAACATCCATTTAAACTATTTAAAATAATTTTAAAAATTATATAATAATAATTTTATAAAATTAAAAAGTATTGTATAAAATATATTTTTTAAGTATTTTTGATATTTTAATAGTTAATAAGTATATGTAAAAATAGGTAATTAAGTTTTTTTATTTTATATGTATAAAAATATTTTTCGTTTCGCATCATATTATTTGTAAAATAAATAAAATCGTATTCAATTTAAATTTTCTAACTCATATAATTAAACAAATTATATTTAATTTTATATAATATTTATAATATTTATAATTTAACACCACACGTAAATTTATAATATTATTGTCACCTAATAATATTATAACATTTGTGGGAACAAAATAAAAAAGGGGTTGCATGGAAAGTGCAACCTCAGATATAGCCAAAAAGAGATACGAAGATTGAAATCTTTGGCGCAGTTTTCCCATGAAGCCTGAAGTTGGCAAGGTTCGAGTTCCCACTAGCAGAGAAAAAACATGCACTTCCATACTACCAAGGTTGTAGAATCACAGAAGAGATAATAATGGCATACTTCTTTGTCCTTTTCTTCTTTCTTTCCTGGTTTCTTCAATTCTATATCTCTTCTCAAATTCCAAAGTCATCAGGGTCTCTCCAATCAAAACATGGATGATCTCTCAGTCCAAATAATGCCCCAAGTATTGCGTTCTCAATTGCATGCTCATTCTTGGAAAAACACCTCCCTTCCTTTTTCTATCTTTTTGAGAAAGTCATTTTGTTTGTGTGTGGTCAGAGAGGGGGTGTTTTGAGAATTGTAGACAGACATTCTCTCTTCGAATGTTTCTTAAGTTTTCCTTCTTTCCACTACCTCTTTAAAGTTTGCCTAAAAACTCCCAACAACATATGCATTCATTCCCCGCATTTGTTCAATCTCAAACTGCCAGTTTTAACGTTATAACTCGATTAACTTTTGGGATCACGATGTCATATATTTTTCATTTTATGATTTTTTTTAAGGCATTATGTGGATTGGTATAAAAGCTATATAATAATTGTACCGCCTCCCATTTCTAACTGCCAGCTAGTAATTTAATAATATTTAGACGATTCAAGCATGCTTGCAGAACCCATTTTCAATCACTACAATTTTAGGAAGGGAGCAATTGCGGCAGTTTATTACAATGTCAATTTATAATTCTTGACCAAAAAAAAAAAAGAATCATGACCTTTCTAATGGGCATCTTTTTCACCAAGTCTGTTCACTCTTATTCGTGAATAGAATAGAAAAAAAGATAATAAACATTAGTTATGAAATGAAAATTTAGTAAACTTTTAATAATTCAGATAATTTTTTTTAGTTAAAATTTGTTAATTTTGTGACACAAAGGATTAAAATTAATAAAAATACATATTTCAGAAAATATATTTATTATTTCATTTAAGTTAAACAAGAAAAAATTTGGATAGAAACAGAAAAAATAATTCAATCTAATTTAATTTTAAAATATATTAATTGATCTAATTTGAACTGTATAAATCAGTTTCGAATTATAATTTACCTAATATCTATTAATTCGAATCTAATCATTTCAAATCGAAATTTAACATTAAAGCATCCCTATTTTTCACTCAACTCTAATGTTTGTGATTGTGGATATGCCATTAATGGGTCTTTCTCTTATATTTGATGAACAATAAAATAATTTTTTAATTTTTCCAACCTCCAATAATTAACAAATTTTAGACTCTATTTGGACAAATGATTTTTATTTTCAAATAGAAAAAGTAGGTTCTTTTCTCAAATAAAAACATCACACTCCAAACAAATTTTTATTTCAAAATTTAAAATTTAAATTTTCCTACTCAAATTCCTCTCACATAATTTGAAAAAAAATTTCCTCTCATTTTTCCTGTAAAATACTTTGTTTATCAAAAAATACCTACTAAAATTTTATACATTCAATATAATTTTTTTTAAATATATCACACTCCAAATGCAGCCTTAATATTATAGTAATACATTTTATTTTAATTTGACATATAAAGAAAAAAAAAAGATTACTACACACTACTATAAGCGTTGAATGGAGTGAGTGAGTTAATGCAAGGGTTAAGAATGCTCCCATTTCATCATTACCCCGAGACACAAATGGTCTAGCGGTAATGGAGACATCACAGCCACCCCGGAAAACGTACAATACAGGAGAATGTCGTATCATAAATTAATATCTCCATCTCTCTCTGCTAAGGAAAGGATAGAAAGGAAGCAAAATAAGCTGATTTTAGCTGTGTGGAAAGATTGACAATGATATGCTACCAGGCCTAACCCCATTTATTGTGCCCTAGAAATTCAGTCAGAAAAAACAAATGCTTACTTCACCCAGCCTCCCATCAGCCATCCATCCCTTGCTAATAATTTCCCTTTGTTTTTTTTTTTTTTTACTTCAATGGCCAATGTCCTAAGAATTGTAGTGTGAATTTATTATGTGATTTTGGTTTAGCAACTGGGAATTTTCAGTTTTGTTACATTGGCAGGATATACTTGTGTGTATGTGCACATTTCGGAAGGTAATTCAAGTAACACTATACTTTCAGAATCCAGCATGAAAATGCTCTATAATTTATTCGAACTTGAGGGTTTCAATCTGATCATCTACACAAACTTTAGATTCTCAGAATACAAATTTTGCCCAAATCAAAATAACAAGTATGACTTGAACATTTTGCTGGAAATAGTTTGAAAGCAAGACGGGAATTATATATCCAACTCAATATCAAGTGAGGTAAGCCCCATCATGGCTCTGCAGCAGAGATAATTACCGTCGTACCAAGAAGAAAGTTCCCTTCCACTCCACCCCAACACATTACAATTTACAAGGCCATCATCATCATCAACACTGCTAACCCAGAATTTTGCCTCAGCAAAAACCAAAACAAGAGAGGCCACGCAAAACCCTCATGATTGATGTGATCAAAACCATTCATGTGTCCCATGCTAGTAATTGATCAGATAATCCAGCTCCATCTGAGCCCTCCTATTTGCATCTTGGTTCTTCGTTGCATCATACGGTTTAACACAATAGCACTTACGCCGCACTCTATTTTACCCCGGGCAAATCAATGCAATCATGCTATCCAAGGCCATGCAGTCAAACTATCTTTTCTGTTTGACGCCACTGTGACGCTTTACCACCACTGGATGCATGATCCGACGGCTGTTAGGCCATCAGATGCTCAGAGAAATCTGAAAGAAAAAAATACAAGAAACTCCACCTCCATCATTCATCTTAACTTCACTGCTGCCAGACTTGATTAAAAGACATACATGTCCTGGCCCCGACCCAAAACAAATGAAACCTCATCATGTGCCAAAGTGGGTAATTTCGTCAATGCATGGAAGTATATCCCTCCTGCCAAGCGAGGACATAGAAACGTACTAAAATTTAATAAATAAATAAATGAAAGATGGTGGTCTAATCGAATTTGACAGGAATATCTTAATTTTTCAACAAAATCTACTTCAAATTAATTCATTAATTATTTTATCAATTAATTTATTAATTTCCATTGTGTATATAAATCGTGGAATGGCGAGTTTCATTAGTACCCATAAAGTTTGTCTTTTCTTTATTTTTGTGCTCAAATGTCAAGATGCTAATTAGAGGTCCTGAGCATAAAACAATGCCCAACAATCCCACCTCCAAAATGTTACAAAATGTCCCTTATTTTTCTAAGCTGGAACCCTTTGAACCAGTTGAAAAAATCCCTCCGTTTTGCAATGATCCGCCGAGCCAAAATCTATTGAGAAATGAAATTTCATGGAACACTTGCCCATTTGAGAAATGGGATGAACCTCAAAAGGGTCCCGTCCTTGAAGGAATTGCTGCCGTCGTAGGGGAGCAAGTTCTGTATGGAAACTGTGGTCCTAGTTCCAAGAACCCTGCATGCAATGCAAAATCTGATCATGGGAACCAGAAGAGAAGCGGTGGGGAGGTTCCAGAGCAAAAGAGTTACAGAGGGGTTAGAAAGAGGCCATGGGGGAGGTGGTCAGCCGAGATACGTGACCGTATAGGGCGGTGCCGCCACTGGCTTGGTACATTTGACACGGCTGAGGACGCTGCGCGTGCTTATGATGCTGCTGCCAGGAGACTCAGAGGGTCAAAAGCGCGGACCAATTTCCAAATCCCTCCTGTTTTACCATTGCCCTCACCAACATCATCATCATCAGCTTCATCTTCAGAAGTGATGATCAAGAATAGAAGGGCTAATTGTGGCAGGCGTAAAACAATGAACAAAGGTAAAAAGAAGTGTGATGTGGTGACGTCTGTGGCTCATCTTTTCAGCTATAATAATAATAATCATCCTGTGAATGAAGCCAAAGGGGTTGCGAACTTGGAGCTTGATTTGAAGTTGGGTGGTGCTTTCAGTGATAAAATCATAAAACCAGGGGATTTGTAGTTTAGTTGGCGCCAGCATTGGTAGCATGCCATATTTCATAATTTGTTCTATGAAGCTCGTCATGATGCAGTAGTTTTAGAGTGGCCTTGGCTCATGCATGCATAGTTTGTATTGTCTGAATGTGTCTAGTTAAGACTATAACTAAGTTGTACTACTTTCTAATGTGCTACATATGCAAGTCTCATAATTAAATCTTGTGCTAAAGAATTAGTACTATAATTAAATTATTTGCTTTGCGTTCCAT
The DNA here is from genome assembly GCA_020080225.1 of Gynochthodes officinalis. Taxonomy (NCBI): domain Eukaryota; kingdom Viridiplantae; phylum Streptophyta; class Magnoliopsida; order Gentianales; family Rubiaceae; genus Gynochthodes; species Gynochthodes officinalis. Next base: position 10,123,689 of record CM034625.1, on the reverse strand, counting down.
TTCCCAAGATAAATCATCAAAAAAGAATCAATAATTTTCATCGAAAAATCCAAGAGGAAAAAAAAAACAGAAAAAAACCTACGTTCCTGTAATCCTTCTCCTTGTCCTTTCTTCTGAGGAGGGGGGGCCATAATTTCTGTGAGAATGGCCAATGGGAATCTCTCATGAAAATGTGTACTCAATCGTGAAATGAATAACACGTACCGGAGGGGGCCTCCTTCGCAACGTTCTCATCCCGCCATTTCATGCACTTTACCCGTCCCCCATGATTAACTGAGGTTATTGTTCAACTGTTAAGAGTACCACCACGGATTCCACAATCCATATCAAAATCCAGTCGAACAGTGTACTTGAAGATGTACTATACCCTATACTGGAAATAATCAGCATGGCTTTTTAAGGATAGTAAAAGTAGCCCACAAAAGACGGATTATTCTAGGGGTGGGAGACGTAGATTTGTGATTTCTCATGAGAAACCTTTTTGTGTGGGTGGAGATATCTACGAGGGATTTTGTTTATCTCTTTGTTTAATCATTCATTCATTTAATTAATTAATTAATGATATTTAATCCCTTTTTGAAAGGCTTATGGTTTCTTTGGGAATGTGCTAGTGTGGGACAATTTTAAAATACTCACAGATTGGTTCCTAGGCCTTGTATAAGAGTAAGATCCTCTGGGCTCTCAATAAATGGATGGTGAGTGATATAGAGTGTACATTGAAGTGATTCTGCTGCTGCAAAGCCTATGTAGTTTAGCTCAGCCAATTTGCAGCTCATGTACTTACCTCCCAATACATGATGCACGCACGGGCCAGAGCAGAGCAGAGGGGAGTCAGGGACTGTGAGGGGACTGTATGTTTTGTAGAGCTTTCACTGTATCCAAGTACACACACTGCCTCTGTCCCTCCTGTTGAACGACTGAAAAAATGGGTTCCAAATCATTTCGCTCTAATTGCAGGGGCTGCCCTACGTCAGCTAATCTTCCATTTTTATTTTTTTTTTCACATTTTATTTTCGACTTTGCCCTTTCCAATACCAAATCACGTTACATTAGACTTCGGTTTTTCCCTTGATTCCGGGAAAAGGAAGCAACATGGGAAGTTCAAGTGCTCAAAGCCAGTTCCCACGCTACTACTCATTCTCACATTCGTTCAGAATGAAGCGGACAAAAACGTTGTATGTACCAAAACCCTGGGCTTTGCCCCGGGTGGTTACCCAACTTTTATTGAGCCCAAAAGTTTAAAAATTTGAATCTCATCTTTATCATTTACCTTCTATTGTCCTTCTGTCTCTAGATTTGTGTGAGGCACACACTAGCCTCTGTCATTCCTCTCGTCCTTCCTGTATTTTGGTTAATACGGGAGTCTCACCCTATATTGTGCAAATCACATACGATTGTAATAGGATAATATTGTCAGAAAAAAAAAAATTGGGACTAAAGCCAATTTTTGTTGCATATGAACCAAATTAGTACTTCATTTTACTTTTTGCTTCTTCATAATACGTGTTAGAGTCCAAATGCTATAAACTCAAATATGATTTTGTGAATATGAATTTTGGTTTCTCTTGATTTGTATTGGTAGAGCTTCCACCATAGAGACTTGAAGAGATTTAAAAAACACAAAAAAAAATGGGAAGAGAAAACGAGCAATGTGACAAAGAGAATTAAAAATGGCCTACGAAGCTCACAGCAGTCCCTAACAATGTCCCGACGTAAAGCCCAACAACCCCAAGCTTGGTTTGGACACATAAAAACATGAAGATCAAAACAAGCAATGGTCCATTAAAATGGCCTACAAAGCATAAGAGATATCAATGTTGAGGATTGGATTAGGCTTTTTGAACTGGCTGTCGGAGGAAACCCGCGAATATACCTGTCGAGCACGTGGCTTAGGAGCCGTGAGTTTGTCCATGTTTTGGGAACAATGATTCACATTAACTTAGCAAACCAAACTTCCCTACGGTTGTGTATTTATAAACCACGAGACTCGGTGCTGGGCAGGAAATCCATAATCCCAGTAAGGCAAGGACATTTATTAAGATAATCTAATCTTCAAAGTGGAATTCTAAATCCTTAAGAACAGAACTCGGATTGCACATTCATCTTGAACCGAATAAAATTGCAAATTTTCTTTCTTAGATATAGACAACCATCCTTTCTTTCTTGACGATTACTGGGTGTGCTGTCTCAGCCAATTACAAAAGAAATAATATCAAGATATTGTTGATCCAGGATCCAGCAATCCCTTCCATCTTTATAAGTAGAATATTGAGAACAATCCAAAAATGAGTTATGGGACGAGGTATGAAATTCCTTTATAAAGCAGAAAGATCTGACTAATCCTATAAGAAATAGTTACATCTTATCTGGGTATATATCCTATGAGGAAAGAAACAGAAGGAATGAGGGTTAGCCCCAAAAGAATTGGACAACGTTGAACCAGTGAGGAAAGAATATATGACGGCAGCTAAAACAGTTAGGATCTCTACTCTACACCTCAGCGAAAACTTAGACCCTAACTCCCCCCCACTACCTCCATCATTAGATAACACACTTCCTTCGGTTCAGAAAGTGGTGACGGTGGGTGATTTGGTTTTCTAATTACAGTTAAAATACTTCAACCTACAACATTGTTAGCACTTATTTAGCTCCGATGCCGCTATTTATGCTTGGGCTCACATCATCAATCAGAAGCCATCAGTCCATACTAGCTTACTCCACATAGGGGGTCACAGCTGGAATTCTCCTCAAAGGGCATATTCAAATCGGGAAGAACAAATTTACCCGCAGTTACTTCCTTATTTCCTTCAGTACAACTGCTTGCAGGCGGGGATGGACGTGATCCTCCATTGCTAGCAAAAGCTGGAGGCAAGAGTGCTGGAACAGTATCAAGAGATGCCATATTCTGCAGCAGTTTGTTGGAAACATTCAACTCAGATGTTATTGTTCTACCACTTTCAGCTGCTGGAAGTTCATGCAAATCAATCTGCAATGCAAAGAATGAGTTACCATCAGAAAATAATGATGGATGACAACAAATATCCAGGTTTAGGGAAGTAGATAATCTCTGATGTGAGGCATGTCTTAAACAATCACAGTTCAGAAGCTGGAGTTCATAATTCCAGGCACCAATTAATAGGCAGCAGAATATTGAAACCCATATTCTACCCCGGCTATCTGATATACCAACTTGTCCTCGTATTCAATTAGTGTAAAGAAAATAAACAACAAATGCAAGTTAAACCATATAAATTGATCCAAGCAAAACACTTCAACAGCCTTCACATAAGGTTCTAATTTACTGACTGATTCTTCTGTTCCAAATAGCAAGATGTGATTCAAAACATATTTATACAGAATGATTAACTCGTGCAATAAACCACAAAAGCCATCATATTGAACACGTGAGCATGCAGAAGTAAAAATGCACTTATGGTTTCCACAATGATAAAACATCCAATTACTCCACCCTAGACAGCAATACTTGCACCAACATAGAAAAGTTACAGCCACTTTGGTTGGTATGCATCAGTCCCCAGATCGAATACAGCCAAATGAATCAAGTATTAAAATTGAGAACTTAGTTTTGGATGTCAAATTAAGAAACCCATACACAAGACACACAAATCCCAGGAAGGGGTAGTACAGCACAAAATATACTTCACCTTTATTCTCTTGTAGTTCTCATTTCTAGCTCTCTCTTTCTCCAAATTGACACGTAAAGTTGCCAGTTCCTACATAGTCAGTGAAATGTTTAGCCAGAGGCTCACTGTTACTAGCATAATAAATAAAAAAGGTTAACACATTTAAAAATAAAAATAACATAACTTACCCTCTTCAACTGCCTTCTTTCCTTTTCCAGCAGGTCCTCCTCCTCTTTGAGCTCGGCTAGAGTCTGTAAAACCAGCAAGAGAAAAGTAAATTAACAAGCGTTAGATGAAACCACTAAAAAGTAAAGTTAATTGCCTGTTTGCAATCCAGAAATGGTTTTTTTCCTTTGCCAACAATCCAGAACTACTAGTTTTCCTCTTTCCAGAGTAGGGTGGTAAATGGTGGCATAAAACAGTTTACATTTACTGTTTATATAGTAAATGCAGGATGAGTTGCAGATACAGAACTCAAAACAAATATGCAAAAGAGTAGGGCTAAAGATCAAGGACAACAGTCTTGACAAGGAGGAAATGTTAGAAAATACATTGTCAAACCATGGTTTCTTCACAGTTTCTGACAGTTACAGGGGTTAATCAGGGGGATATAAGCCCACCAAAATTCCGAACAGTTTCAAGCCAACAACCCACAACACTTCAAGTAGCAGGATAAGCGTAGATTAAAACTGGAAATCTGGAAAGAATAACATGTAGCCAATAACGAATTCATCAGTAAAACTAACAGGGTATGCATTATTAAGGTACATGTTAACATATGACAAAAAGCAATAGTACAAGTCATGAAACTTTCTAAATTTGGCTTTACGGGAAAAAAAAAAGACACAGAGAGTTGTCTCGTCAAAAAGTATGCAAAAGCTGAGTGACTTGAGGAAAGAATTGTAACCTTCTTTCTTCTTGATTTCTTGGAGGTGGTGGCTTCACTTGTTCCAATAACCTGAATGCAAAAAAATTAGTTTCAAGTTAATAACTGAAGATGATATCCTGATACCTTGAGCAGTTATTCAAAAAATACCGACGTGGCATTCAAAAATAGAAATAAATCAGCAGAGCAAGACGCAATGACCAGAAAACCACTGTTGCTCTTTGTCGCATCACACCATAAGTTCTCACAGACTTAGCCAAGTCAGTCGAGAGATTCAAAATTCATAGAAAAAGGAACCATTCACCAAGTGGGTTGGAACCAAAATAAGCCTGGACTTAGTAAACTCATTAGGCAAAACATGTCAGCTGCGAAAAAGCACACTTACGTTGAAAAAATGGTTCCTTCAGTGACATAAAACAAACTTTTTCAGTAAGCTTGCCCATATTTTCCTTTGACCCACAAGGCAAAAAGCCCAAAAACAAAAAATATATAAAAAAAAAAAAATCTCACTTAAAAAGAGAAAAGAAAGAAAAGTGGCAACAAACAGCATGTGACACAGGAATGAATTACAGTCAATTACAGTCTTAAACCACCATCCATTTCCTTTCAGCAGAAGAATCAATAAAGTTAGTAGTACTATTAGTATTCTCCCACTTTTGACTGCGTCAGAGGTGTCACCATATTAAAATCCCACAATTCACAAATCCTCCTTAGTTTACTCCAAAAGAATCTTTCCATACAAATTAAGCAGAAGCCATAAATTTGTCAGCACTAGAAATTAAGAAAGCTCTCTCGACGGACAGGCCAGTTAGCCATTGGGCACCCTCCAAATGATGACCAACCCAAAAGATAAAAATTCGTACAGTTGTTTGTGTAGTGGGGGAAGGACCTTTTGTGTGTGCGTGCCTCGGAATGTTCGCAAATTTCTGTGTACAATTGGGGTCATGGCAAAAGAAATAAATACACCGAGTATAACGACAGAGAGATCCGGATTAGCTCATTAGATACGGAAGCTGCATGCTATTCCAAATTGTGTTCCACCGCATGGGATTCCAGCCCACCAAATTATCATAACTTATTTACTAGGCCACCACCAACAACACTGCACCAAACTAATCCCTCTTATTTTGCCATGAAAACACGCCACCGATTACAGCTGCACGCTTTGACCAGAATACCCCTACGGAGAGATTTGACTACGTGGGCTTTTCTCCTTTGATTCCACCAAATCCGTTGGGTTAAATGAAGTACCGGCTCCGACAGGGACAGGGAAGTGAATAGACGGAAGTGCCAATTGTGTGTAAGGGTGAATGGGTCATTTCAAAGGGTGACACGAATACGCATAATAATAATAATAATAAGTAATACTGATAATAATGGGCTTCGGCTGGCGAGCGGAAAGTTGCCTGTTGTGTTGAGAAGAAAACGTGACGAGTCATTTTGTGCTGTGTCCCCTCTCTCTCTCTCTCTCTGTCTCTGACCATAATATGCGTTCATTCAAAGTCACCACTTTTTTCTCCTCTCTTCCCTTTCCATCCCACACCCAAAACATTTTTCCAAAAAAAAATTAAAATAAAAAAAAAAAAACACGCACACACACACTGAAAGAAGAGAGAGCGGATTTCTCTGGTGGGTCCGGGTCTAGGTCCGGTCATCGGAGAGTTATGAATCGGTGGAAAAATCACAGAGTTTGAGGAGCTTTGTTTGTTTGAGCTTAAAATGTTGTCAGTTTCAAAACTGAAAAAACGGTGACAGGTGATGACTGATGAGCGTGCCCCAATCTGACCGCTACCTGGACACGTAACAGCAAATACAGTACTTCTCCGAGGGTATTTTTGACATGTTACGACAAAAGAATAAAAAAATGACACGGGAAGCTAATGCAATGGAGGAGGAAAACCAAAAAAACACAAAAAAACAACGCAAAAAGGAATTTCCAGAAACCAAACAGATGAAATGAAACTAACTATGCCACTCATCGGCAACGCCAACCTCTCACCCCTCTGGTCACCGCCGCAAACTCAAGCGAGAAATTTGTAGTGAAAAGGAAGTGAGAGATAGAGTTGGATGAGGAGAGAACGGAGTGTAATCCATACACGAACCTTAGATCTCGACATGTCAGAGCGTTTAGGAAGTCCGGATTCCTCTTCGGGACCACCGTCGAAGGAGCCGCCACTTCCGCTCCCTCCACCACAGCTGACCGACGTGGCGCCGCTCCATGAAAGCGGCGTAGTCGGACTGGCCCTGGGAGCCTGTTTATTCGCTTGAACTACCACAGCTTTGGAACGCCGCTGGCGTACGCTCCACTCCAGCGATAAAGCCGGCTTTGATGTCAGACCTGGAGGCGGCGGCGGCGGCGGCGGCGGCGTCGTGGTGGATTGCTTGACTTGTTTAAGCCTTACCAGAAGCTCCGCCACCACCGTGTCATCTACAGTTGCCACTTTGACCCACTCTTCGTCGCCCATACTTGGTTTCCTTTTCCGGGATTTTCTTCTATATTTGTCGGGATATAATGTTTATTACAGAGAGACGTAAATGGAGAATTGGAAAGAAGGAAAAAGTGCGCAAGGAAAGAGGAGAGAAGAGGATGGTGGTGGCCAAGGGGGAAGAAAATCTGAATGAAAGTTATAAATATAAAAAGAGCAATATAATAAACGTCAGTACGACATGAGTTCTATATGCAACATCCCTGCGGGGTTTTTTTTTGTATATATATGCGTGTGTGCGGTGAAGATGCCAATTTGTCAATTCGCAACACACACAAATCGACCCCTTTTGTTTTTGCGCTACTGTGTGAGTGTGTGTGGAATTTCGATGGATTTTCTTCCTGTGAGTAATGGTATTACTACTTCTCTTTTTCTCTCTTTTGTTTTTTTTTTTCTCTTTTTCTTCGTAATGGATCTGGCTGAGTGAATGGATGGGCATTGGGCTGGTGGTTATGTACCTGTGGGGGCCCACGAGCTAGACGTGGCGAGGGTGGTGGGAGGTGAAGTGAACGCGCGGAAGAAAGGGGTTGTGGGGAAAAGGGAAAGACGGGAAAGTGGGTTGCTTAGGGGGCCGCATGGAAGCTGTTGTTTCTGGCTTTTGGGTTTGGGTTGGGTGATGTGTTTATCTGTGGAGAGGGGGGACCTACTGAGGACGATGATTGTTGTGAATAAATGTTGCCGCATGCGAATTATATAGTAGGAGTTTCGTGGCAAATGGTTTTTGGGTTTTTTTTTTTCTTTGATGATTTTATGATCATTAATCTTATTTATCTCCATGATTTGTTTTCATGGATGATTGGGATGATGTTTGGTGCATTAAATTTTGTTACCATATGAAAATAAAAATAATGTATGCATAATGAGTTGATACAGTATAAACTATTGTAACTTTAACGGATCATGAATTGTAGTATTAAACGTGTTTTTATATTTTGTTGAAATAATAATTATAAAATAAAAAATATTTTTAAAATAGTGTAAAAATTAGTTTTAAAATATCAATCATATACACTCTTAATTCTTTCTTTTCTTAATAAAAAAATAAAATAATAATATTTTTAGTAACTTTTTATAGTGAGTAATATAACAAGTATGACAAAAACAAAATTATGTGTTGTTAGTTTGTATTTTTAAAAAGCATAATAACTTAATTTTATTTTTTCATATTTATTACATTAATTATTATGAAAAGTTATTAAAAATATTATTATGCTAAAAGAAAATAATTGAGTAATTTGCCAAGGTTTGTGAAAGTTGGCCTCAAACATGACAGAGAGAATTGGGTGTAATTGGGTAATATTATAGACTTGAGGAATATACAACGCTATTCTTTTTGGATGGCGTGTAAAAAGGTAGTTAAATTTTTCATCTTATGAAACAAATAGTTATATATACACATAACATATGTAAAATGGATTGGTTATTTATGGTAGTAAAAAATGAAAATGGTATGTGCATACCCAAAATAATCCGTATTTGGACATGGTACGAAGAATGCATAGGATAAGATACCATGATAAGAAGAAAGAGTGAACCAAAATGCAGTACAAAATACAAAGTCAACAAATAAAGCAAATAAATACTGTTTTGGCTGGATCACAGTTAATGCCCGTGTGACTGTGTCCATCGATTACTTCCAATAATAGTGATTAATCTAAAAGGGCGAACATAGAACTCATCACCAGTCATCAGACAAAACTTATACCACTGATCGGCTTCTGTTCATCGTATTGGACAGATTTGTGGTAAAATTCTGGTTGTCCAATTAATTAACAGCCCAATCGTGTTCCTCAATGCTTGTTGTTTTCGTTATGCAACATGGATATTCATGCCTCCTCGCCTCCTCGCCTCCTTTTCTATAAAAAGAAACTTGATACAAACTTACGAATCTATAGCTCCACTAAAGACATTTTGATATTTTTTGATTTGTTGGTTATGATACTATTTGCTATTCGAAGTGCCTTTAGTGATTTACTTATGAGTTAATCACTAATTTTTTAGCCGCTACAATACTTAAGTTATCAGATTCTTTATAGAGATTGGATTGATTAGAATGAAAAACGTATTTAAAATAATTGTTTATAAAATTTTAAGACTAAGCACGATTTATGTGCACTCCAAAATAATTCTCGACCATATTAGTTGCGTACAAAGAGTAACGTAGTGAGAATATTTAGTGATTAACCCAAATGTAAAGATCATAATAGATTATTCTTGTAAGATTTAAATTTTTTGTTTTAATTGTAGCATAATATTGCGGGACACCCAAACGATGCCATACAAGTGATGGTAAAAATGACTAGAAAAAATTTAAGTAATATATGAGAAATGCAACGTTAATTAGTTATGGATGGAGAAATGAGCCGCGCGAGTGTGCAACTTTCGCATGGTGGGATTTTTGGATTAGAAGAGATGGGAAGTTACAAAGTCTGCATTACATAAATATGGGGACCATTGCCACCTGAATCCTACCAAAAAGAAGCAACTATTGGCCATTGCCTTTGTCCTCGGAGCGTGGCATTAACACGACATTCCAATCTTGAACTCATCAATTGTGTGCACCTGTGACGGTCTCTAATTGCCCTCTCATCGAGTATGGTTTTTTGACTTTATCATCTTATGATGGATGCGGCGATGGAATGAGCCAGGGGCTGATTGCCACCCTTTATTCCTTCTCGTTTCTGTCTCTTCTTCCTCCTCTTATTTTTTATTTTTCTTACCTTCTGTACTCGTATCTTGGATTACATACGTGTATAAATTATAATTTTAAAATATATATTTTATATCTTATAATTATTTTATTAAAAAAATATTAAAATATATTTTAAAATGTAATTAATATACGCCTATTAATTTTGTAAACTTTTGTTGTTATTTTTTAATTGGAACATCATACTTGGCAATCCTAATCCATTTGTTCTCAAAACTTTCTTCTTCTTTCTTTTTTTTTAATTTTATTTTATTGCTCTTGTATGGCTCGTGCACAACGATTAAGATAAGAGGAAGTAAAATTCAAATGTCAATTACGTATAACAATTTGGTTTAGGTGGCATCCTTAGCTTTATAAGCAGTCTCGGACAATTAGATTCAATGCACGGCTAATTTCTGACTTTTAATATATATATATATATATTACTCTCTCTATCATAACAAAAAAAAAAACTTTTAATTTCATATATATATATAAAGTACAACATATTTAATAAATAATTAAATATATATTTTTAAATTTTTATTTGTTAATTTAGATTATGTATTATTATTATTAATAACAAACTATAAGAATTTTATAATAAAAGTAATTTTTTAAAAAATAAATAAAATGTTGAAGACATATTTAGTTTTATTTATAACTTTTAACTTTCATAAACTTAACATATTTCGAAATCGTTTTATAATTTCAACTATTATTACAAATATTACTTTGGATATTATATTACTTTATGAAGTAATATTTATAAACACATCTACATGAAAGAAAAACAAAAAATCAATGAATTAATTGGTTTTGTAAACCATAGATCGAACCCAGAAAGGGTACACTAAAACGAAAGGAGAGATTTTTCACCCAATATTCTTAAGGTGAAAAATAGGAAATTAAAGTTACATGTCTTTGCACGTGTGTGTGTAAGAAGGTATATCTGAGAGGAACCGGAAGGAGCGTACGCACGTGGCATATGAACATACAAATGGGGCAGGCTTTGCTTGCATGGTAAGACGAGAAGAAACACGAAACAGAGCAGATGATACTTTCGGTGAGTAGTGGACGAACGTGGGTTTCTTCTACTGTTTAATGTTAATGTCGGACAACTAATTCGTACTTAAAACATGCACTACAGTGCCACACACATCCTGCGATTATGGTCATTCCAGGGATCTGTTCGGGTTGTGCTACGAATATGGGGTGCCCAGTTCCGCAATCCGCAGCATGGTGGGATGTACTGGCTTAATCATGAATAATACTTTTAGTGACTAATTATAGTAAATTTTTATAATCACTGATATGATAAATATAAAAATATTATTACTATAATTAGAGTTGCTACCTTCACCCTTTATCTTATTTCATCTGTTTTCTCATGTTTAAGTTTAATTACTCATTTTATAATTTTTTACTTTTTGAAGATAATTCATATTCTACGTATAATTTTATATTAAAAAATGTAAAAATATATTTTGACATTTTAATATTATAAATCGAATTATTTATTTTTGTACTTCTCCAAGTCAAAAGCAAAATGTCAAATACGAAACTATCATTTATCTTTATGTTACTTTATTGAAAACACCTTTAAGTTCTATCGACTTTATGCAATTTCCATTTATCCATTGATGATTATATTTTTGTTCGCATTATTGTTATTAGTTGAGATGCGGCCACACTTCATTAACAGCTATTTGCTATTATCAAATAAATTATTAGGTAATTTAACCATTTTAGAGCGTCCATGGTTGTTTATAGCATTTTATTTTTCCCAAAGCAAGATTAAGTTTATAGGAGTATAAAAGAATTAAAGTGTATATAAATTATACTTCGAAACGTGTTTTTATGTTTTTAAAAATAAAAGTTATAAAATAAAAATTATATTAAAAATTACAAAAATATCTTTAAAAATGTAAAACTATATTTTCATAATGTAATCTATGAGAACCCTTTAATAGTTTAAGGGTGTAAACTATTGATCTTCAAAGTTTAGAAGAAATGGAATAGTGAGTCCATGTAATGACCGAAATGGAAAAGGCCACACCGCACCGAGAAATGGGGTAATGTGTTTGACTTTGAAGTTCTTTTATAGTTTCTGATTTTGATTCTACAGTTGAGAAGCCGGCTGACTAGTGATGTCTACTCGTCTATGTCTCTCGGTCTCCGCGTAAACAGCCCGTCTCTTAACTATACATTTTATTTTAATTATAAAATATAATAAAATCAACATACCATTAAAAATTCAAATCTTTTAAATCTTTTTATTTGTCTTCCCTATATATATAGGTGGTGTTCGTTTCGAATGGCAACTTTATCAGCGTGGGGATCCCTACATTAGCCCTTCGCTGCCAAGGCACTCCCTAAGCTATGAAGAATCTACGGACTCCTATCAATACAACAAACCTCAATTTACTAGGGGTACTATCTTTTCATTGTTTATAGGGACTTTTGACTTCTTGTTGATTCTTTTAAATTGACCTACGACTTTCACTCCGTGTTTCTTCATACGAGGCAGTACCCCTCCCCCACCATTTTCCCCCAATTTAGGCTGAGTGTAATAGGACGATAAATACTTGGTTATCAGCTTGAACTCAAAAAGTTAAGCAAATATTGTTGATTACACATAATACACCTATTAACTTCAATAAAAATGTTGTCATTTAATTCCCCAGCGTTCTATCCTGAGATATTATAATGCTCATAAATTTACATATAATTGTTGAGTAGGACCTATACACAGAAGTTCCGAAGTTGGTGTATGACCAAGGATTCGAAAGTCATTTAATGTGAGAGTCTCTGAGTCGTTGAAAAAAAGAAAAATAAAAATCACTATTTTAAAAATGTGCGAACAATGTAATATTATTTAAAGCAACTTCATTAAAGTTTCAACAGTGACAACAATTAAACATTTATCTTACCATGTGAAATTGTTTAAAATGCGTACTTTCGTTTAATTTTAAATAGTTAATAATGTTTTGGAATAGGTTTGGCAACTCCATTAAGGTTTGCCATAGAAAATTACTGAATATGAGTTTTAGAATAAATAACTCTTTTAACCAATTCATATTACTTACAAAGTGCATTCTAATTACTACGTACTAGATGTTATTCAGAGTACAATTTTTTTTTTTTTGAAAATGAGTACCAATAATAATGCTGCTCAACTTTTTTTTTTTAAAAAAAAGTCTTGTAACCATATTACTATATAATTGCAGTTTTTTTTTTTCGGCAATGTTAGGAAAAATTGAAAAGCTATAGGCATATGAACAATATCTCAAAACATGTTTTTATATTTTTATAAAATAATGATAATAAAATAAAAAATTATTAAAAATTATAAAAATACGTTTTAAAAATACAAACTACATAAAGCCATACCAAACTAGAAAACATTCACAAAAGTATCAAAGCCGTTCAAAGGTTTCATTGGGCCGAGTGGAGATAGGCTTTCTGGCTTTGGAAGTTTGGGCCACTCTCCGGACTAAGATGAAGACGCAAGAAGCCATACAACAGAAGACTGGGCGGAAACCCATTTAAGCCCATTTTAGCTTATCCTTCAAAATCCATTTGAAACCAAAATCAAAATGTTTCATTAGGCCGGGTGGAGATTGGCTTTGGAAACACTTTTGTTTTGCTTTTTTTGGGACGAAGGATGATGATATTCATCAATCTATAAGGGTGGCAATTTTGGATTTGCGGGTTACAAATTACCTTTTAAATAGGTTAAATAGGTTGATATGTTAACCCGTCAGGTCGACCCGAACTCGACCAGTTTATTTTTCGAGTTAATTGTATTCGACCTAATTTCAACCCGAACTTGTTAATTTAATATTTTCGTGTCGTGTCAATTTCGTATCGTGTTATCGTGTCGTGTCGGCCATTGCCGTCCCTATCCATCTACAATACGTTTGGTCTTATTTCTTATGCGCTCCCATTTTCTAATTTATCCTTCAAGATCCAGTTAATTAACGCCCAACAATTCATCAGGACAAAGCAATGGTTCTATTTTTGGTAAATTCCTTATACTCCATCCGGCCAAAAAAAATAATCATTATTGATTTTGATATTTTTTTAAAAAAATTAAAAAGTACAACATAATGTATAATTAAAATTAAAATTTTATTTTTTAATTTAAATTATACATCACTATTATTAATAAAAATAATATAAAAATTTTACACCAAAAGTGAATTCTTTTTGAAATAAAGAAAATTTTTAAAACTAAACTCTTTTTTTTAGGTTGAGGTAATAAATAAGTGGAGGTCAATTATTTTATAGATAATTAGAGAGTATTGAAATTGATATACTATCCTCTTTGTCCAAAGAAAAAAAAGAAAAAAATCACTTTTGATTTGTTAAAACTTTTTTAAAATTAAAAAATATAATACATTTAATACACTATTAAATATATATACTTTTATATTTTTTAATTTGTGTTATATATTATCATTACCAATAATGATAATATAAGAATTTTATATCAAAATTACACCTTTTTTTCGCAAAAGGAAAAGTTTTAAAACTGATTTTTTTTTTCAGAAGGGAGAGAATATAATTTGTTTTATTAAAGATATTTCTATACCATTCTGTGCAGTACTAATAAGTATGCAGTGAAAGATTTTTTTTGAGAATACAAAATAAGGACACAATTAAAAATTTATAAACATAATGCAGTGTATACACTATTAAATATATAAATATGTAGTGAAGATTTTTTTGGATAACAGAAAATAAGGACACAATTAAAAATTTATAAACATAATGTAGTGTACGGTAATATTAGTACGGAACACAAAACAGTGTGAGTGAGAGGTTGAGGTAAATGCCAAGCGCTGCAAAATTTCAGGTTGCTAAAATCCTAGGGCTTCTTTAAACCTCAGGCGAAAGTCTCCGCCACGGCCAATGGCGGCAACCACCACCAGAATTTTCCAACTCCGCCCTAAACCCCTTCCCACTCCCACTCCGGCTTCCGTCCATTTCTCCTCCTCCTCCTTCTCCTCCTCCCCCCCATCCTCATCCTCCGACCCTGACTCAAATAGTAACCCCACTCCAGAACCTCCACCCCAGCCCCGGTCTCAGTCCTTGTATTCTTCTTTATTCAGTGACGTCAAAGCCACCCTCAAACAATCTCAACAACAAAGATATCCTCAATCGCAACAACCCCCTCGCAAATCCTTTTCTTTCGGCTCCTCCCGTCCTAATACCGCTTCCGATGTAGAAGAAATCCGCAGAAATCTCTCCGAGTTCCGCCGCCGCACCGTGCCACCACCACCACCGCCATTATCCGATGCCTTCGCTTCCTCTCCAGCACCATCAGATTCGACTGAGCCAATTTCACTTGGGAAACTCTACCAGCGTAATGTAGCCTCCAGAAGCGAAGAACCAAGGCCATTTACCATCCCATTGCAGGCTATCCGGAATCAGTTACATAATATTAAAACAACGGTGAGTGGGAATGATAAGAATGTGAGGTTGAACGAGCTCGTGTCCCCTTCATATACTAGAGAGAGTTTGAAATTGGGGCCGCCGGACCAATATAAAAAACCCTTTCCAACTGTTATTGGAGGCGGCGATAGTTTACCGCCATTGGTGTTCGGGCCAGAGATAAGGGAGGAGGAGGAGGATGGTGATGGTAGTGGTAGGGAAATGAGTTGGGAGTTTGTGAAGATCTATGACCATAACGAGTTGGGAGAGAAGCTGAGATTGTTAAGGCCTGAAAAGAAGGGGGACAAGAAGGATTGGTTTTCATTGGAGGAGTTGAACCAAAGGTTAGTGAAATTGAGGGAGATGGAGGAAAGAGATTATAAATCGAGGAGGCTTGTTGGTGTTGTTCACCTAGGGTTGTATCGGGGTCTCGAGAAGATGAAGAAGGAGGAAGTTGCAAAGAAGAAAGCGAGTAAGCTCGGAGCTCTTTTTTTTTTTTTAAATTTTTTATTTTTAATGAAATACGAGTGGATACTATGAATATCTCATGTCCCTGAGTAGCTCATCCTCGTGACATGTTTGATCTTCATATTTTCAAGTCTTGAAGGATTTATGCTTAGTTTTGTTGTGGGCGAATGAGATTATCGGTTTCAAAAGTTTACAAAGATAAAATACAAAAAAAACCCCTTTGGTTCTCTTTAATTTGTAATCATCGCTTTATCTATGTGTTCCCTTTGGACTGGTTCATTGCTCACTAAAGTAGTAAATTTTACCCTTTTTCTTTTATTTGTTGTGAGACTGTGTTGAAGAATTTAATTTTACTGCAAATGTCCATATGGGAGTTCCCTGACTTTTCTTGAACGTGCATGGGAGTGAGTTACATTTAATGTTGCCTTCTCTGTGGTGAATATGCTGTTCAGTGATCTGTTTAATTGTTTCAGTGTTCACACTTGATGCCTTGCGTTATCCTGGGAGAACTCCAGGCTATATGCTGTCTCCTCCGAAGGAAGATGTAGTCGAAAAGGCAAGCTCTTCTAGTTGCTTTATTTGGTAATCTGGCAATTTAAGGAAAAAAAAATGGTATTTGATCCAGCAACTTGCTGCTGGTATGTCTATTGTTGTTAGTGATTTTGCGTGAGAAGTGTTGAGATTTCGTATTTAATTGTATGTATGATAGAAACACAGGCTGCATTTTTATTTTTGACCTCATTCTCATGATTTTTAAATTTTTTTTTAATAATACTTCAGCAACTTAATGGAAACTACAGGAAGCTTCATTTTTATGTTCTAAATTTATTATAGTTGTTTAAATGAAAGCATAAGGAAATTATTGGATTTTTCTCTCAGTTCTGATTATATCATATTGTAGTTTCATTAAGCATTACATGGAGTGGCTTGAAATGGTTTTTTGGTTAAATTATCTTGTCCCTTGAAATATGAAGAACAGTTGAATTAAAGTGGACAATGATTATGCATTTTATTTTGTTGTTGTTTTATTATCCATTTAAGTATACCGATTCATTATATGTTAATACTGTTTATCATTTGAGAAAGTTCTGGGTTGCATACAATTCAAACTTTTCTGTCCTGTTCTAATGAACATTATCATCAATACTTCTGTGTTATATATTATTGGTGCCATGGCTTAGGCCTTGATTAGTTTTCCTTTTTATTCATACAGTATTTCCATCCTGATAACATGTCAGCATCAGAGAAATTGAAGTTAGAGCTTAAGAAAGTAAGAGATGAATTTAAAATGTCTGAGTCAGATTGTGGTTCTGCTCGTGTTCAAGGTTAGTGCTCTGAATTCAGTATGTTTGTTCTCCTCTCACAATTGATGCTGTTAGTTGCCTGCATGGCTAATGAAGCACACTTTTTTTTTTCTTTTTTTTTTTTGGTTTCTTTTATATGGTTCAAACCTATTGCTTGGTTTATCCACATCATGAAACATGAGTGCCTTGTAAAGGAAATTTAAATCCCATTACAGAAAGAGAACTAAAATTGGGGGGAAATTGAAATTTAAAGTGTGGTTTCTTTGCTCTGAATTCAAACCTATTGCTTGGTTTATCAACATCATGAAGCATGAGTGCCTTGTAAAGGAAATTTAAATTCCATTACAGAAAGAGAACTTAACGATACAAATAAGGAAACAGTAGCAGATTTTTGCTTGAGTGGTGCAGATGATTGCACTGTCCTAAAGGATTATTTTAGCTGTAGAAGTATCTCCCCAGCGGCCATTTGGCCCAATATTGAAAAGTGTAAAGGCCGAGTTTAACCCACGCGCAGGGAAGGGGTTGGTTGGAATCCACCCCTATAATACAGGGGTTTAGTAAGGATTACAAAAGTGGAAGAACAGATATGAGGAGATAAAATGCTATCGTATTTATTTTCTTAATTGACAATTTTTTTCTTTTTTATGGCTACTCTAACCTTGAGCAAAATACAATATTTGTTGCGGTAGTAACCAACTAATCCTCAAGCAAATCTCACTTGCAGAAAATTAGAACTGGATTCACTTTCTGGATGGGGTACTATCCTGTTTCCCGAACAAAATGAAAATGAGTTCTGTATTTTTTTTTTATTTATATGGATTGCCATTATGGAATTTATCAGCTTCATTGTTCTGCATTTATTTTGGCTGTAGTTTAGAAATAATTGACGCACAGAAGTTTGTACACTTAATCCAAAGGATTGATTACTTGTTTTATACATTTTGTATTATTTTGAATGTGTTCCTAAAGCTTTCCTTCTTGGGATGTTTTTGCCTCCTTTCTTGCTTTGGGGTTCTTTTGCTGGAAGTTCAACATGTATCAAGTCCTGAAGTCCTGAGTACATATATGTAGAATGGTGGCCATGATCTTTCTTTCCTGGAGTAATCCTAATCTTGTGTTTGTTGTTCTGCAGTGGCCCAACTGACGACAAAGATTAAGCATCTCTCTGAAGTTCTACACAAAAAGGTCAGCAGTTGACTAAATTTTTCCACTTTTCTATGTGATAGACCATTAGTTGTCTTGGTAACAGTAACATTTAAGTAATTGTTTGTTGAGAAAAATAGAAATTTTTTTCTAATTCTGGACAAACTGACAGCTGATTAAGTGCTTATGGATATTGCGCACCCTAGTTGTCCCTAGTTGTAAGTGAAAATATTGAAGCATGCCTTTGGGATACAACTTTAGAGTAATTCTTGTTCCTTCAATTAACACTTTGGGCAAGCTCAAAATTTGGATTTTTACGACTTTGCAAATTCTGACGGCATGAGCATCAAGTAATTCTATCTTAATGACTAGTAAATTGAACATTCTTGATTTGCAATTATTCTCGAAAACTGATATCTTTGAGCCTATAGTAATGGCAGAGTATCTTATCTACAAGTTATTAGCTTTGATCTGCTTCCCTTCTAATTTTACACATTCAATATTCCCTTTGGCTTTTTTACCTATATACATCTTTAGAACCTCTGGGCAAGACAATGCGAGTTGATGTTGTGTATTAAAATGAACTTTTGAGGAGAAGAGGCTCCACATCTGGGAGGGTATTTATGGGGGTTGGGAGAGGAGATGTATGATCTTGAGATCATAGATAGGAGATAGCTTAGTTAGGCCTTCTGTTTGTTTCTGTTTTAAATCTTTTAGTAGGATGTGAATGCAAATGGCAGCTTTATTAAATCCTTAATTTACTAGTTTTTCTCTTGGTTTTTCCTTTTAATTTGCCAGCTTGTTTGAACTTTTTACCAATTATTGGCGTTCATTTTTTGGATTCAGTCTTGAATACTTTTTGGAGGCTATATTTTTTTTAAAGTTTTTGTTTTTACTGCTTCTCTTATATGATGAGACTTTGCAGCGTTTGTCTTGGTTGGTTCTTGCTGCTGACAGGTTTTTCTGTTTTTTATAATGGCTCTAGGACAAGCATTCTAGGAAAGGTCTTCAAGCAATGGTTGAAAGGAGGAAGAAGTTGTTAAAGTATATGCGTAGGACTGACTGGGACTCTTACTGCTTTGTTCTCTCTAATCTTGGTCTTCGTGATAACCCCGGCTATAAAAATTAGAACAGTATATCTCCCTCCTTCTCTTGTTTCTTTCCTCCATCAAATTAGTTTGGGAATCATGGGGTTTTCCTGCTTGTTCCCCATGGCCTTTCCCTGTTCTTTGGAATGTAACTGTAATAGTTCTTTTCATGGGTAAATGAAACTTAATTTGATCTCTGGATACTAATCTCAAGATCATTTAGGTGAAAATTTTATGAAAGAAATATCAGCATACTTTTTAGAAATGTTAGCATACTCTCACAGGGTTGTTTTACATTGTTAATTTTGGATGGTTCAAATAATAAATGCGACAGTTTTTCCTTCATCTTCCATGAATTTTGGCAAATTTAGGTGTGTCTTGTGCGGCGAATAGATCATTATATTTTGTTGTATGCTTTGACTATTTTTTGGAACAAGCAAGGGGAGTGTCATTGTCTAGCGTTTTGTGCTACTATTATACTAATAATTTTCAAATTGGTCTAATAGTAAAAAAGAAATAACTTTTAGTAAATATAAAGCTGCAAATGTTTTACCAAAATTAAGGTGAATTTCTAGCGTACAATAATTAATTCACACTATAAGACTACAAGTGGATAAATGACAATTCTGTGATATGAAGCTGTCTAGTTGTGGTTCTGTAGCATTACATTACTCAAATGGAACTAGATCAGTCGAGAATAAGAGAGCAAATGTTCAATCCGTGAATGGTGGAGAATCTGGCTGTGGTAGAACCTCGAAAGGAGGCATAAAGGGTAAAGCTGGTGGACTGTATTCTTGCACTTCCGGTGATTGTGGTGTTTGAAATGTGGTCGGAGGTGGTTCTGGTATTACTGGAGAAGCCTGCGGAAATGGGAATGGAAATGTTGGTGTTATGCTTTCATCGGCAGCCGGGGGGCTTGGAATGAATGCGAAGGGCTCTTCTGGTGGAGAAAAAGCTGGGTTAAATGGTGGTGATTGCTGCTGTTCTTGGGGTGGAAGGAACAAGTCTGGTGGTGGAGAGAATATGGGGACGAGAGGCGGCGCTGGTGTAAAAATATCTGGTGGCAAGTCTGGCAGTGGTGGAGATAACGTGGGAAGGGATGGGTTGTATGGTATTATATCAGGAGGTGATAACCATGGAAAGACTGGTGGTTCTGGTGTTTGAGGTGGTGGTGGTGAAGGAACAAGTGGTGGAGGTGGGAGGATGATGGGGAAAAGTGGTGGAGGTGGGGGGATGATGGGGAGGGCAGGTGGAGGGGACGGTGAAGGAACCAATGGTGGTGGTGGGATTGGAGGTGGCAGTGGTGGTGGTGGTGGAGATGCTGGGGGTGGAGAAGGAATTGCTGGTTGAGGGGATGGTGGGGGTGGTGAGGAGACGCTTGGTGGTCGAGACGGAGAAGGAACTGTTGGCGGTGGCAGTGATATGGGTGGTGGGGAAAGTGGTGGTGGCAAAGGTATTAGTGGAGTAGGAGAGGGCACAGTTGGTGGAGGCTGGTGGGGTGGTGGTGTTAGTACTATAGGGGGAGAAGGTATGAGTGGTGGTGGTGGTAAAGGAATTAGTGGAGTAGGAGAGGGCACAATTGGTGGAGACTGGTGGGGAGAGGGAATTGGTGGTCTAGGCTGGAAAGGGTTGTTTGGAGAATTTCTGGGGAAAGGCCATTGTCCACACTCTCCAAACAAAAAAGAATACAGAGGATCACAATTTGATGATCCTCTTGGTCTTCTTGATCCTCCTGATCCTCTGCTTCTTCTTCTGTTTCTAACTCTGTTCCTTCCCTGTCTACTTCTTAATTCCTCTTCTTCTTTTGGCTTTGGATGTTTCTCATTCAGTTGAATTCTGGATTCCACAAATGATGAACTGATCAGTAGCAATGATACAATAGTCACTGTCACTATACTTTTAGCTTTCATCTTCTAGCTGCCTAGTTTGATATTGAACTTCTTCCTCCTATTACATCAAAATTGAGCGCACGAGTTTACCTTCGTTCAAAATTTGATGGAAGCTATATATAGAAGTAATGTAAAAGGGTGCTTAAGGGGGGGCAATTAATGTCATTGGAAGTTTGAAACTGATCAACCTTTGACATTCATGGCCCAATGATCAATACTGAGACTGAATACTGGTATGGTCTACGCTCAACAGGAGTAATTGAATCCAGCTAAAATCTGCGAATATCGATACATATGGATTGGGATGAAGAGCTGAGGCCATTGAATGCTGTATTTTTCAAGCATGCAAGGCTTGTGGTGGTGGTAGAAGGTGGATAGGCCGCGTTTCAGTTTTGCAGGATGGCTGGAATTTAATGAGAGCATTGCCTAGTTGTATGTGCCCTTTTGGGATGGGAATTGATAGGTTTATCTAGTTATTTGAGCAATTCTTCTCACTTTCCATTCCATCCAACTCTATCTCTCCTTTTTGATTAATTGTGCAAGAGAAATACAACTGGACATGAAGATTCAGCAACCATCAATGCAGTGTCTTTTGAGGGAATTTGCATTAGGATTTTTTCTGGACATTCTTTGGAGACATTTCCATCCTTACAAGATCCTATGAAGTTCTAGTTTGTTATATTACTCCTATTCATACACGATATACACAGTGTAACCAAGCTGCAATCAAATTAAACAGTACAGAATCAGCTCCATTTCCATGGCATTAAATTTTCAATGAGTCAACGTGTTATGTTAAACCAATAGTAAAAATGGGAAAATCCCACTATCAGATGAATGCTGCCTACCATCTCTTTCTTCAGTATCTGTAAATTTATACAATCCTGCTTCCTTCTGTGCACTTGGGCTATTCATACATTATCGCATCAAAACTGGATTCTGATCATGTAATGAAAGTATGGGGAATGAAGGAACCAGAGAAAAAGATTTTTGTAAGTTGCACTCTCCAGCACATCTTCCTGAAGATGCTTGCCACAGAAATTTAGCAACTGCAGCTCCTATATACGAAAATAAGACGATATCATCCATCACAAACCTCACAATGAAAATTTAGACATTTTCTCGTCCCCCCATCTTCCACCTGATTGCGGTTGATTGTGATTTTTTTTTTAATATTCCATTATGTATTGAAAATGTTAAAAATATTATGCTAAAAATATTAAAAACTTTTAATGTTGTATTTGTACTAAAAATATAAAAATTCAATGATGTATTAAAAATATTAAAAAAATTTAATAATGTATTGAAAATATTATACTAAAAAAAAGTTAATATTCAATTCAAAGTGATTTAAAAAAAAAAAAAACGGAGGCAGTGCTAAGTTTGGTATTTACTTTGGTAATTTTACAAGAATGTTTTGGTTTTATAAATCGTCTATGAAAATTTTTTGTAATTGGGTTTAAGCTTTATAAAAAGTTTCAAAATTTCTAAAATTCTTCAATAAGATATTAGAAAGGAGTCAAAAGCATTAGAAACGAGTGAAATAAAATTTATGATTTATAATAAGAAAATATGAACCAAAATATTCCCAAGGGAAGGGAGGAGGAAAATATGGTCCTGTCATGCTGTCCACAGCCAAACCATTAGTACACCGGACACCAATATTTCTATAATACATTCAT
This sequence comes from Gynochthodes officinalis, assembly GCA_020080225.1. Taxonomy (NCBI): domain Eukaryota; kingdom Viridiplantae; phylum Streptophyta; class Magnoliopsida; order Gentianales; family Rubiaceae; genus Gynochthodes; species Gynochthodes officinalis. The sequence goes on along the minus strand of CM034625.1, from coordinate 10,100,971 downwards.
ACTTGGTCAATCAAAAGTTCTCAATTACATGTGCAATTATTGATGCCAATTGAATCAGGCAATCAGCTAACTACCCCCACCATCCCAGTTGGTCATGTTGTCATGTTTCTCTTATAATTGGATTTCTCTTTCTTTCTCTTTCTTTTTTTTTTTTTTCAAAATGATCAAGATATTATTGCAATTACAAAAGATACAAGCTAAAAAGGCTGATTGACTTTTGTGGACTTGATTGTAATCGAATCCACCAAAAGAAAGCCTCCGAAGAGGATAAAGGACAATAAAAAACTTTTGAAAAGAATAAAGTACAATAAAAAGCCTAAAGGGCCTACAAAAGCGGTCAACAAAAACACTCGATTAGAAATCGGGACAACCTACAATTAAACCTACAAATTAGGTTGTTGAATCCCACGGCACAACGAAAGAAGCACACTATGAAAGAAGCTGAACGCGAAACACCTATCTCCTGACGTATGTTTTTTTGAGTGATCCCTAGTAGCGTTGAATAGACTGACGACTACTAATTGGATTTCTCTTTCAATCGAAGGAATTTTTATTAAATTTAATTGGATTTTATGATTTTTTTTCAGACATAATTTCAACTCCTTTATGATATTTAATTCTGAAAAATGCTTGAATTATTAAAATTTTTCATAAAAGTCAAACTAAAATTTGTACATAATATATCTAATTTTAAACCAAAATCAATTCTAACACATAACCAACCTAATGGACTCAAAAATGGAACAGTTGTTATTGTGTCCATTCATTTCGACTCACATTGCTGTTGGCATTCATTCATAAACGTCTTTAGACATCTCTAATGGTCACTCAACTAATCCAAAAATATTTTAGAAGCTCATGATTAGTTTAAGTACCTGCGTTGTTGTCTCTTTGTCTGGAGTTGGATCGTAGAACTTTTGAGCAAAACGATCCGCATGAAAATTTATTTGCAGCCCACAACGTAAAAAATTTTGGTTACTGTGGCATTGGTTCTGCTTAAAAACCATTGGAAGTGACAAAAGAAGGAAGGATAATGACAACCAAGTAGTAGAAATTGCTCTTTGAGTGGTTGGCCACAAAGCAAAACAGCTTCAAGAAGACCACTCAGAACGAAACAAATGCAATACGAAGCTGAATCGTTGAATTTTACTGATCCCCACATTTATAAAATAGCTGGACTTTGACTGCATTTGGTCTTTGGACCATGACAACGAAGATTCCAACTATTCAACAAGAATTTTATATATTCTACTACTACTATATCATTCTTAAGTAACAAAACAATTGAAGAGTTTACCTGTTAAATTATGATGTGGGATCCCATGATAAATATGACATTCACAAATCCATCATATTTGAAGTTAATGATAACTCCCGCTCTCACTACCTTGATCATCATATTTCTATGTTTTTTTTTTTTATGATTTTTACCTTTTAGAATTGATTCTTTCACTTGAATATTTTTGGGTATTATTTGAAAAGAATAATAATTACTCTTTAGTTTCCGATTGCCCTTATCTGGATATAATGATTATTATTCTTTAAAAATTGATTCTCAAAGGTGAATAAACATCTTTTGCTATATTTAACAAGGAAATGAACTAATGGGATAATGCAAATGCGACATGAAATCCGTTATATAACGCCATCCCTAGATTTCACTTTTTCAATCATAAAGGAAACCAGAAATGATGGATCAAATTAGTTAAATAAACGCTGGGGCAGGGAATCCTACTTTCTGCTTTTGCCCTTTTTCAGAATCCACATTACACTAGGAAGGCTTTCAACTTTTGATAACCGCCACAAGATTGTTATGCAATTGGCAGTCTTTTCTGGGATTAAAAAAGGGTTTGCTTTTGCTGTCACTTTTCTTTGTCTTTTCTGGTGGACTGATTGAAGATAAGTGGATTAATTATACACTTTTTTGCAGTGAGATTTCCAAACATTTTTGTACTCTTCTTGTTTGCTACAACTTGAATTTCAAACTTGGGAGAAAGGCAGAGGAATTGCACTACAGGACAACAAAGAAGTTTCACAAGAAACCCGTTACCAACAACTCCCAGGACTTCTCATTTTTTTTCTGTTTTCATCGAAAAATTCTTTGTACGGTGAAGGCATTTATCAGAAAAGAGGAAAACATGAAGAAAGTTTGGATTTTGATTGTGCCCATTTTGGTATTTACCTCACCTTCGGTTTCATTTCCTGTTGATGTGAAGCCAGAGCCTCCTGTTTCTGACCCTGTTCTTCCTACTGAGAAAGATCCTGTCTTGCCATCTTCTTCTTCTTCCGGGGTGGAAGCTAATGGTCCAGGTAGTTCAACAATGTCTTAGCCGTGATTCTATTTACATTAGTTGTTGATTTCAATATGAGCTAAGATTTTCTGAAAATTGTGCTTTCTGTTTCGAACTCTTGGTTAAACAATGCTAGCAAGGAGTAATGCACAATTATGGAGGTTGATAATTTTATACTTGCAATTTTCGATATATTTGCTGCATTTTCCCTGAATTCATGAGAGGAAATTGCCTCATTTATCCGTTTGGGGCAAGGTTTTGCTATGAATTTCTGAAGCATTGTTAATGGCAGCTTCATTGAGAAACCTGCAATAACTTACTCCACTCCAGTTTTCCCTAATAAGTACTAGGTTCGGTTTGAGGGTTTGTTTTCATATGTGATCTTTGTGATTTTATTTAGTTCTGAGGAGAACTATTAGTAGGAATAGACGTTAGTAGTTCAGTGATTGTTGATTTGTTCTTTTCTTTCTGCCTTCAGAATGCTCTCTAAAGCTTTGTTCTCTATTTTATTTTTTTGTAAAGCAGATGCAGCAGTAAGTGTAGTCCATCACCATGACGTTAACAAGAAAATTCTTACTGCTCTCATTATTTCTTCTACGCTTCTTGGTGGCATTTTGTTACTGGCAACCTGTTTCTGGTTCTACAGACTGAAAAAGTTGAAGTATTCCAATTCACAAAGATGCCAGAGGCAGAGCTCAAGTATTTTCTTTCTTCTGAGAATGTTTTAGGTTCCTTTGTCCTATCTCAGAAATGTTTTTCTGTCATTTATCTGAGTTTTAATCTCATTTTCATTTCCAGATGCTGCAAAGGAGGTTTCAGTGGGTCCAAGTTTAAATAAGTTGACTTCTTTGAAAGCAAGTGGCAAGAAAGGTTCAGTTTCATTGATTGGATACCCCATGCTAGTAGCTGCAACGAACAACTTCCAGGAAGACAACATTCTGGGTAAAGGTGGATTAGGCTGTGTGTATAAAGCTCAATTTCATGACAACTTCCAAGCAGCTGTCAAAAAACTCAATGCTAGATTGCAGGATTCTCAAAAAGAATTTGAGGTGACTTTTGAATAAACAACCGTTTAAATTTTCTTTTTTCTTCTTTTTCCTGTAATTTTCCTAATATGCATTTACTGCCCTGCTTAATTGTTCAACGCTTGCAGAATGAGGTAGACTTGTTGAGTAAAATTCGCCATCAAAATATAGTTTCTCTTCTAGGATATTGCATTCATGGAGAGACACGGTTTTTGGTTTATGAAATGATGCAGAATGGCTCTCTGGAGTCCCACTTGCATGGTAACCTGCTCTTCACGTCTTCTGTCTTGAAGTAGCAAATTTGTAGTTGTATTTAGTGTACATTCTGCTTCCTCTTTTGTTTTTTGTTCAGGTGTTCTATTTCACTAAGAAATCACCTTTTATACTGTAGGCCCTTCTCATGGATCAAATTTGACATGGCATCTCCGGATGAAAATTGCTCTAGATGTTGCTAGGTATGCTTTTTCCAACATTTATATCTGAAGTTATTTTTGGATTGCTGTGTTTTTTGCTTGTCTGCATCTCTTGTAGATTAATGTGTATTTCAATCTTGGCCAGAGGGTTAGAATATCTGCATGAGCATTGCAATCCTCCGGTGATTCATAGAGATCTCAAATCCTCTAACATCCTTTTGGATTCTAACTACAATGCGAAGGTAAGATGGAAATTTAGAGATTTCTTCAACTGCTATGGTTTTGACTTGAGGAAACAAACGAATTTTTATGATTGGCTAATGGATTTTTGTTTCATACAGCTATCAGATTTTGGCCTTGCAATTAGTGGTGGGAATCCAAATAAGAACAACGTAAAGCTTTCTGGGACTTTGGGATATGTTGCCCCAGAATACCTACTAGATGGTATGATAGAGCTTTTTATATATATTAAATTGCATTATGGAAAATGAGTTGATGCAGTTACAGCTTTCTGTTCATTCTGTTGACTCCATCCCATTGGACATGAACATGATTTTTCCTTCATTTTTTTTTGGGGTTTTGTTGTTATTGTTGGTATTTGGCTCAATTGGAACCTCATACAAAAGGCATCTGTTTTCTGCTTTCCTTAAGTAGGAAAATGAGAATTTTTTTTAGTTTTTTGTTTTTCGGGAACTTGATAAGGTTTTTCTTTTTGTTTCACAACCTGGAGATCTAATTGCCGACCTTGAATCAACCTAGTTTATAGACATATCTCCAGCAATTGTATTATTAATTTCAATTGTCAGTCAGAAATATGTTTACTCTGTGCTCTATTTTTGGCAGTTCCTATTGTCTATTAGATGTAAACTTTCAAAATACTCATAATTTCAACGTCCTGTGCTTTTCACCCTCATCTTTGAATTGCAATATCTTCATAATTCTTGAATGGTGGGCTGTTGATTGTTGACCTAGACTGTTTTTGCCTCACCGCTAATGCAAACTTTGAAATAAAAAGAATGAGTTGAAATGATTCTTGGTAAAACATAAAATACCTCTTGATGTTCTGTATAGATGCTGGTCTTAAATAATTTCCTGACATGATAACTCAATTCTAAGAAAAGCTTATTTGGTGGCAATATCTTGGCCACTGAGGATCAAGACTCAGAACAAACTGAAAGAGAAAAATAAAATATTTAGATTAATTTGTATTTCTAGTAGTTTGTCAAACTGATCTTATGTGTAATACAGGACTTTGTGGTTGTTAGGTGACATACGGGTATTAACTAAGAAACAAACAATTATGAAGATAATATATTGGTTCAACTTAGGAACTCTGCTTTGTAATTTATCTGCAAGTGTTGCTTAGTATATGCAGTGAGAAGTCCTTTTTTCCAACAATAGGTAGTGCATGAGCTCTTTATCTGAAGACAAACTTTTTTATGAAGGAAACTCCTAAAATAAGTTGTAAATTTACTTTTCAGGTAAGTTAACTGAGAAGAGTGATGTCTATGCATTTGGCGTTGTTCTTTTTGAGCTTTTAATTGGAAGAAGGCCGGTAGAGAAACTCTCTGACGCTCATCAGTCTATTGTTACATGGGTAAGTTCTCACTGAAACTGGCCTCAACTGTGGAATTTCATTAACTGAAGTAAAGCTGTCAACTAATTTCTGTTGAGCAGGCCATGCCTCAGCTCACTGACAGGTCAAAGCTTCCCAACATTGTAGATCCTGTGATCAGAAACACAATGGATCTCAAGCACTTATATCAGGTTTGTTCTAATACAATTCAGATAGCATACATACCAAATCAACGACGTCTTACATCAATGGCTAAATGAATGCTGTACTATTTTTGCATAGGTTGCTGCAATAGCTGTGCTTTGCGTACAGCAAGAACCAAGCTACAGACCATTGATTACGGATGTCCTGCACTCATTTATCCCCCTTGTCCCTGTTGATCTTGGAGGGTCATTGAGATTTGCGTAGTTAGTTCTTCCTCGCTTGCCTGCTCTATCCTAGAATCCTAGGTGTTGTGCTTTAAGGGTAACCAAGGACAGCTCGTTAACCATGTTTATTGTCACTTGCTAGTGATTCTTTAATTACATTTTTGCTAGGAATTCTCAGATAGAAAATGTCTGCCAGGAAGAAATATTGGATCTGTCAACATAATTGTAAATCTGATACAAAGTAAAGCTAATACTATATTATGCCTCGGCAATGCAATTTCATCTGGATTTAAACCATGCATCATGGTCACCAAAGTTTCAATATGCTTATTCCCTTGCATGAGTAGAGAGTGTACTCATTTGAGAAGATGATTTGAACAGAGGTGTTACTTGGCAATGGGCAGCATTCCTTTTTTCAATTATTCAAAAAAAGAAAAAAAAAAAAGAAGAAGAGAAGAAGAAGAGGACAAAATATGCTCTGATTATTTTGGTGATCGAGGATTTTCTTTGATGGTCCCCGAGTTTTGCCTCGTGAAGTTATTGATGTCCAGATAAATGTAGTTGTGCAGAAGCTTTGTCTTGCTTCCTTGCCAACTGGAACTGGGTTTTCCGTTTACTGTTGAAGTCCCACTTTCACATGGAAGTGTTCTCATTATGCGGCTCTATCTCATGTTATCCCATCTGTGCAAGTTTGCATTCCCGGCCACATGTCTTTCTCCTTTTCTCCTTTGAAGCTTGATGTACAATCCAGTATTCTCAGGTTGTAAAGTAAATGGAACAATTAAAGGTGAAAGAAAAACTACTAGCACACAATCCCACTAACAATTCACCTCTTCTGAGCCATGAAAGCAAGCAGGATCTCTCTTCCTTACCATAGACTAAGCAAGAAAGAATAAGGGGGCATAGAAAGAAAGGATAATGGGCATATGACAACATATGAAAGAATGATGGTGAAGTGGTTAGAGAAGACATAAGTAGGAATTCGAATATATTCAGATGAATTAGATTGAGAAATATAATGGATTGGATTAGAGTAGAAATATTTAAAACAAAAAAACAAAAATATAATGACCAGTAGAAATATTTAAAAAAAAAATCAAAAATATAATGACCAAAGAGGACTCTAGTTTTGATGTGAACATTTGGGTTTAAGGCAACCAAAATGATTAAAGAAGCACATAAGTTGTATCTTTTTCTCATGATGCATGTTTAAAATTACATCATTTTACTAAGCAATTGGATCATAGTTATAAAACGGTCAGGTTGAATTTCAATCACTGATTTTATCAGACCAGTTAAGGTTGTTTCAGGGACTAGTTGCAACATTAAATAAACAAGAACACTGGAGAAACTTCAAAGTCAACAAAATTCAGAGCCAATTACCAAGCAAAGTAAGCAAGGTACATTGTTGAAGGCACTCAAGGCCAATTACAAGCCCTTTGTTTCTTAACCTAATGTAAGGCTCCATTGCCTGTTGGTTGAACTTCCCAGCATCATCTCCACTGGATGAAAAGTTCAACCAGAAGAAGAAAAAAACAAAAACTGATAAATAAACAAAGGCTTGAGAAAATAGCAACCTATTTCTTATTTTATTGTTCTCTCTCTCTCAACCCTTTCATTGAAAGGGTAACTAATAATGTCTATTAGGAGATGAAAATAAGACAAGAAAATTTGTCAAAAATGGTAGTAGTTCCAACATTCTCTTGCTCAGCTTAAACTGTGTAGTGTTGTTGAATTGTCTCAATGTCAAGTCCCTTGAGCCTCACCACTGATTCTACATGCCCCTTCAGCGTATGAAGTTCCCTTAGCCTGAAAAACCCAAACAACAGAAGAATAAGAACGTGTGTTTATCAAGGCCTGGAAAAACATCCTTGAGTTGAGTACCAAGACAGAGGTTTACCTTGCTACTTCAGCGCGTCTCTTGGCCTGTTCGGCAATTTCAGACAACTCTCTGTAGTTGTTTTTGTCATTAAAAAGCTCTGAGGTCTCTGGAGGATGGAGGCCACGCAGTGTGCGCTGAGCCAAAGCCCATTGTGCCTCTCTTTCTCCCCTACCGTAGTCCTTCTTTGTTGTAAAAGCAGTCTGAGGAGCAGACATCGTGTGAAGAATGGTAGATAAGTTTTCAGGCTAAGTCGTATAAGTTTCTTTCCAAATAAAAAAAATCTTTCAAATAATAATAATAACCTTGTTCTCAAGCAAGTTATCCCAGGCTCTGCCACTCAAAGCATATCTTATGGCAAATTTGAATATATCCAGAGGGATGTAGAATACGACGCTGTAGAGCCAGATTACTCCTGCCCATCCCCATCCGATGCCCTTGATCCTGGCAAATTCCCAGTTTCCATAAACAGCAAGCAATGTTGCTATCTGTTTTCACATGAATTAACAGGCAGTCAAGCCTCAGTTAGCACACTGTTGAGTTGCATGAATATGGAGGGAAAATAAGGAAAATATAGATTTTGCGACGCGACTTACCAGCTGTGCTATGAGGAAAGCAAACACTAGCAGGAGACCAGGACGTTCTACATAGGACCAGCTTCTTGAACGGGTAACAAAGATGAGTGCTTGGCTGACAATGCTCACTTGCAGGTAAAGAGCTGAATTTAGCTCGTGGTAATTATCGCTGATTGGCTTTACACCAAAATGATGCTGCCAATTCAAATAAAATGTCATTCAGCGGGGATAAGTGTGATGAGAATAAGATAAGAAAGTAGAAGACATTATCTGAAGCACCATCAGACAACTGGACTACAATGTGTGGCTTAGAGATAGCATAGATAATGGTTCCTCACCGTAAAGAAGTTTGATTCGTGAGCGGCCCAGAAGAAGATGACTGTCATTACAGCAAGATAAGTGCCCAGAACAACTCCAGTAGCAAAAATCTCTCGCAGTTTCCATGAATCAGGCATTGGTGACGGCCGGACCTTGTCTTTGGAAATGGTCATGATGGTTCCATCATTGAGAATGGCAATAATTAGAACCATGAATGGTGAGAAATCAAACTTCCAAATAAGTGCAATGAGCATGAAACCGAGAACAATTCTGATTGTTATTGAAACTGCATAGATGGTATAATTCTTCATGCGCTGGAATATGGCTCTACTTGTCAAGACAGCACTGATGATCACACTCAATCCTGGCTCTGTCAGGACAATATCTGAAGCACTCCGGGCAGCATCAGTGGCATCAGCCACAGCAATCCCAATGTCTGCCTTCTTCAGAGCTGGAGCATCATTCACACCATCTCCTGTCATCCCACAGATATGTTTTCTCTCTTGTAGCTTTCTCACAATCTCATATTTATGTTCTGCATCCATCCTCAATTAGTGTTAGAATATAAAACTCAAGATTGCATGTTCTGTATCAATGACTACAGAAAGGAAATCCCTATTATAACGTAAATATTGACCACTTACCAGGAAAGACTCCAGCAAAGCCGTCTGCCTTCTCAATAAGCTCCTCAACTGGAAGGTTGGCAATGCTTGCATCTTTGTGATCACCAAGGAGGGACGAAGAAGGGTACATGTTGGTACCCATGCCGAGCCTCCGACCAGTCTCCTTGGCAATGGCAAGCTGATCGCCAGTAATCATCTTAACATTGACACCGAGGTGTAGTGCGCGTTTAATGGTTTCTCCACTGTCATGCCTAGGAGGATCAAAAAGAGGCAACAGACCCACAAATACCCACGGTCCTCCTGCACTCTCCTTGGTCTTCTCTGGTACAGTCTGTAAAATAAGGGAAAAAAACAAGCAAGTTCAGCGCTGCACATTGACCTTGTGTTTTAAGAATTATTTCAATAAAATAAGTTCTTGACTGACATACCTGTTGAGAAACAGCAAGAGAGCGAAGACCTCGATCAGCAAACTTGTCAATTATGTCGTGAACTTTTCTCCTGACATCTTCCTTTAGATTACATAGATCAACAATCTGGAAAAGGATAGTTAAATATACAAGTTATTAATGTGAACATAGATTGAGAGAAAAGCTAATAAGATTTTTATAATGTTTACCTGTTCAGGAGCACCTTTGCTAACTCTGTGCCAATTGCCATGGGCGTCAATGTATGTAATAGCTGTACGTTTTTCCACGGGATTGAAGGGAAGAAAATGCACCTCCGTGATCCCTGCCCTGGCCTGGAAAATACAGATACAAGTATCTCTAATTAATGGCAGATGATTACAAGTATCTCTAATAGCTGTGCGTCAATGATACAAGTCATTTTTCAAATCATGCAACCCTCTGCCTTTTCCAGTTACCTCTTTTGGATCTGCCAACATTCCAACAATGCAAGCATCGATTGCATCTTGGTTCTCCACCCTAGAAGCTCTAGCTCCAAGAAGAATTACAGTGTCCTTGTCTATATCTTTTGAAAACACCTGGGTTATAGGAAAAGCAAACGGTAGAAGTTAAATTTGACTTAACTGATTCGAATAGAAGCCCACACTAATTCATGTCCCTTTTAAAAGTTTTATCTTCTATCAAGTTAAAATACTTTTACCAACCTCAATCAGGTTCTTGTCTACTGTAAGCTTGTTAAGTGTGAGAGTTCCAGTCTTGTCGCTACAAAGGACATCCATGCCAGCCATCTCTTCAATGGCAGTCATCCTCTTGGTTATGGCGCCTTGCTGCGAGAGCCTGTGGGATCCGATTGCCATAGTAACAGACAACACCGTTGGCATGGCAATTGGAATGCCTCCAATCAGAAGGACTAAGAGGTTATCAATGCCATCTCTGTACTTGCGTTTCTGAATTGGGTACATCACCACCACCTCTACTAATATTCCGATGGCAATTGAACAAATACAGAAATTACCAATGGCAGTCAAAACCTGATCAAAAGAATCAAAATGTAAGTCAGAAATTGAGGAAACTCTGTGACGCTCATTAATGAGGAAAAATCGCTCATAGAAAACGATCAATCAGGGAAGGTAAAATCTCATGAGGAATGTACCTTCTGGAAGTGTCCTACTTGGTTGGTGCTGTCGACAAGGTGAGCAGCTTTTCCGAAGAAGGTGTTAATTCCAGTTGCAATCACAACAGCCTCAATCTCACCTTGTTTACAGGTGGAACCAGAAAACACTTCTTCCGATGGGTTCTTTGTAACTGGCAATGATTCACCAGTCAGGGCAGATTGATCAATCTTGAGAGGATCTCCCTCCAGGAGACGTGCATCAGCCGGGATAATATCTCCCAACTTAATGCTTATAATATCCCCTGGTACCAGTATTGCTGCATCCTGTTCAGTCCACCTGCCATCTCTCAGCACCTAGACAAAACAATTATCAATGTATCATTAGAAGATTACGATGACATTTTATTTATTTATTTTTGGATAATTTAGAAGCTTAAATCCATGAAACCGTTTAACAATACCTTTGTTTTGGGTGCAAGGCCCGCCATCAATGCTGCTGCAGCATTTCCGGCATTGTTCTCTTCAATAAAGCTTATAGTAGAGTTGATCACGAGCAGAACAACAATACCCACAAAGTCCTGCCAGTCTGGGGGCTTGCCCTGGAATTTTTTGTCCAGTGAACATTTAAAAAAATTTGAGCAAATTTATACAAAGATTATTTGGTTCCTTTTTTCTGTTGTTTTAGCATAAAAGATGAAAAGGGAGGATAAAATTTACATCTCCATTTGCCAGCGCAATAGCAATGATTGCAGCTGCCTCCATAACCCATGACAAAGGATTCCACATGAAGCCCAAGAACTTCAGAAGCTTGCTTTCCTGTTTGATGAAGAAGAATTTTCAAAATCAGTTCATCCACTGATACCAACGAAGCGTGGGAGCAATTTGTAAATCCATTAAATTGAACAAATGGTAAAAAATCTGCCTTTTTCTCCTCGAGCTTGTTTGGACCAAATCTCTCGAGCCTCTTTGCTGCTTCCTCAGATGACAATCCTTCCTTTGAGCACTGCAGCTGCTCGAATACTTCTTCAACTGGGATCCGCTCCTTTTTTATGACCCAAAAAAAAAAAAAAAACGTTTCATCAAACAAAAATCCCACAAAATATTAAGGCGAAATCCCAGAAAAAAAAGACACACACACACAAGCACTCACACACAATAAGATTCCATGCTTCAATTTCACCATTGCAATTGTCTATAGATTGTCTTCAAACCAAGATAAAACAAAATAAAAACTAACATATTCATATGCATATATTTACGTCCGATTCAATTGCAAATCAATTATCCAAAACAAATTCCATGCAAAAGAGCAAAATCGTAGGTATGATACAGTAGCAAAATGCCCATAACTCGAACAAAAACAATAATCACAGAGATCAATATCACCACCAACCAAAACAAAAAACAGTAATAAGAAATAAAAGGAGATAGAATGGAAAAGGGTCATCGTACGAGATCAACATTCTCCTTCTTGATATCTTCCAAACTGATGCCTCTGTTGTCCGCCATTGCTTGCTGCTGATGCTTCTCCTCCTCAGAGTAGAATATCGGTAAAAAAATTACTCCAACGCTATATACGTATATTTAAAGGGGTTTAATCTTCGGGTGGTGGATGGAACTATTGTGTCATCATGAACTGCATGGCTTCTTTCTTTCTTCTTCTTCTACTTAGTTACAACTTCATACAAAAACACTACTACTATTATGTTTTTACTTTTTTTATTATTCTTTTATTATTTTTTTAAACAAAATAATATTGTTACAAATTTAGGAGAGAGATATTATTAACAATTTTTTTTTTAACGAAAAAACGATGCAGAGATGTTTATTATTTATACCAACGCCATGGCAGAAGTTAGAGAATTTGACTCCTTTAAGATCTCCACTTCTTTGCCTCTCCTTTCTAACCAACCCACCAAATCTTCACATTTGTAAATTTCTTACTTATTCATTATTATTATTATTATTATTATTATTATTATTATTATTATTTTGTTTATTTTTTTTCAGGGCATTAAAGATTGAATCCAAACCAAAACTGAAGAATGAAGGAGCGGGAGTCTTGTGAGCGTGTAGCCCTGGTCATTCGGGAACTGTGTTTTACTGTTTACTATCAAAATTACACTTTTTCTCGAAATATTCCATTTGTATTAGAAAAAAAAAGATAAACACGATTTGGGAAGGTTAATAATCTTGTATTTGGAAATATATCGAACTCGATCTGTTTTTATTCGATTTGTATCGGTTTAAATTTTGAATAATTAATGTGGTTAAAAGGGTTTTATGGATCGCTATATCCTCCTAATTTTGTAAGATTTTCTCGTATTTTAGTGTTTAGTGTGCCGAATTGTAGGTTTGTTTCCACATAAACTATTGTAGGGCAGAACCCAAAAACATGTGATTTTTTTGTTTTTTTTTTTAACAATTGGGATGAACTAGGCCTTATTTGAGTTAAATTTAGATGGTGAAATAAGATAATAAACAATTTATTATCTTAAATTAGAACCTAATAAATTGATAAAGTGAGTTACTAAATAACTATAAATTATACCAGCATTAGTATCTCACTGTTCTCCCACTATTCAAAAGGAAAAGAGTTACTCATTCCATCTTAAAAAAAAGTTTACTTTTAAAATTTTTTCTTGTTCCAACAAAAAGAGTCCACTCTCAAGTCAAATTTTTAAAATATTCTTACTAATAATAATTATGTATACTCACAATTAAAATAAATATACAAATATAAAATTATATGTTTAGTTGTTACATTAAATATGTTATACCTAATAACTAGATTTTTTTTTTTTTTGACAGAGGGAGTATTAAATAACTATGAATCACACAAATAATATCTCATCGTTGTTCCACTTTGCAAAGTGCTATTCAAAGAGAAAAGATGAATTGTTAGTGTAAACGAATTAAAATAAATACATTTGTGAATCCCGCAAAGTGCTATTTGAAGAGAAAATATGAAATGTTAGTGTAAACGATTTAAAAGAAATACATTTGTGGACTGTGCAAAGTGCTATTCGAAATTGGAAAAAATACATTTGTGGAAAGAAATTTGTAATTCGTGTGACTTTGATTTTGTAATATCTTATATGGAAACAGGTCGTGTTTGTGTTACGTTTTCTAACACATACATTTAGATTTACGAGTCGTGTTCGGATCCGTGTAAAATCTGTAATACCCGTGTCAAAATACGATCTGCGAACCCAAAATACGACTTGATTAACACCCCTATATGGGATACCATAACTCCAATTCTTAACTACTGATGGGTTCTTGAAGTTGGATTGTGAAGCACTTTTAACATGAAGGCTAAGCTCTTTCTTGTTCCTTCCTGCTTTTTGCCTCTGAACGATGGTAATAATGGGTTTGGTTTGGTACTTTGGTTTGGTTATAACGAAAATTTCAGCATTGTTTGCATACAAAATCGGAGAATGGACCACTTGAAAACATCTACCCCCTTTTGTACACTTAAACTTGTAATAGCCCAAGAAGAATACGAACGTGGGTAGGTTCCGTTTAAAACTTGTAATATGCTTTTGAAAGACTTACCAATACTATCTGTAGTTTAAGTTTATTATCAATTGCATTTTATGGTTGTCAAAACTACCAATACTTCCTAATTATTATATTTAATGGATTTAATGTGGAAAATGATAAAAAAAAAAAACCAAGGAAAATGCATATACAAAGGCAGTACAAGACAACAAAAAAAGAAATACAAAAAAAAAAGAAAAAAAAATCCTAATATCTTGCAAAATTTAGTTTTAATATCTTACAAAATTTTGTCCTAAAATTTAATTTAAAATATATATATATGGCAGATGCAAAAGGCAGCACAAGATAACAAATAAAATATAATTTTTTTTTAAAAAAAATAGTCATGGTATCATGCAAAATTTAATCCTAATATCTTGTAAAATTTCGTCTTAAAAAAAAATACAAAGCATATTCAAAGACTGGAGTAAGAAAGGTAATTTCGTCCTAAATTTTTAGACTTTTCTACAATAATAACAGAATCCGTTACAATGGATTTATATATTATACATTTTTAAAATCTATGGAGAGTGTTAATAGTTTTGACAAATTACAAAGTATAATTAATAATAAATATAAACTACAAGGGTATTGATAATTCTCCCTATGCTTTTATACACAGACTTGGCACACACTAACAACTAACTGCTTTTAACTACTTTAAGTAATAACTCGACAATTGCTTAATTCCCAAAACGACACCGTCTTTCAAACTTTTATTATCAAAATGGTAGCGTTACATTCCTACATATTAAAAGCTTGAGTCATGACATTCAACCAGTCATTTAGAGCCCAATTTGATGAGTTAGTACTTTACCCTATCCATCTAATTAAAAAAAATTATTGAAGCGATCAATAATTAATCATTATGAACTATGGACTAAATATTGAGTATAGGTATAGATGTTGTCTTGTCTCCTTTAGGGTAGCCAAATAATTAACGAGTAATAATTTTCATCCACTAATTTGTATATGGTTTGTCGATTAAATTTATATTTTTGCCATCAAATTATTTATGACGTATAATCCTATAACGTCTAATATCATCTCATTATTCAAAATGTCGATCACCCTTCATCAATATAAATCATACCCAATTTTGTTTCCTTGATACATGATTAAAGGACAAAGATTAAAAAAAACACGTAAAGATCTTTGAGTGATCAATGAAGATCTATGCCATCAGTTTCAACTTTGACCAAAAAACCAGAAATAAAAACTTAAAAGGAAGCACCTGATATGGACATAATTCATAAGATAATATGGAAATGATACCAAACGTAGAAAAGAAGAAGCAAATCATGTGCATCTAACATGAATATTTGGACCTTCATTTGGATAACATGGTTGCACATGTTGGAGGATATGGTCAACCTACACATTTTATTAGCCAAAGGGAGACATTGCCCATTCTGTGCCCACATACTGAAGAGTATGTGTGCACGTGCGTGGTATAGACTATGTACATATGCATTTTGTTGCCATCATATGTTCTTTGGTAAGCATCTAACTCATTGGATTGTTTCTTCTTTTGTCATCCACTTTGTTATTGTTGTCATTAGTTTCGTTAAAAATTATATTCCATGTTTCTTTGGCAGATATTTTGCCAAATGAAAGTAATCGACACCAATATGAAAGGCATAGTTAAAAAGATATCGAGTGATAATTGAAAAAATGAACGAGGTTGAAATATATGCCATTTAGCCAATGACGAAAAGTTGGTCAAAATGAACACTAAATGCTTTTCGAAAAAGCTTCTTTCAAATTACCATTGTGGCTATCAAAATCGTGAGTGTTAGCATGTGGATTTCAAATTTAAGTAGTAGTAACAAAGTTCTTTCGTTATTATTTTTTAGAAATGACCTGATTTAACACATTTATTGAACGAAATTTTTACGTGATCCCTATTTACTGAAGTTTTACTTCTTTTTCCAACGAATGAATAATTTTTGAATCCTCTTCTTTTTGGACAACACAAATAAAGAAATTTGCCAACAGTCAAATAATTAGTAAAATATATTAAAAAAATTGCATAATTCAAATAATTTTATAGTAAAATTTTAAGTTTAGAGATCAAAATGTACACAATTTAAGATCAAAATTATTGTTCTTCTTCTGAATTGATTTGTTACACGGAAATATTGAGAATGTGTTTAAATTATATTCTAAAATACATTTTTCCACTTTGGAAAACAACTTTTTATATATTAAAAAAACACAAAAAAATGCGATTTAAAATCATACACACCCTCAATGTGCATAAGTAATATTTGGTCATGGTTGAGGGCTTGAGGCTACCCATGAATGAAAAAAAAAATAAAAAAAAAGGAGTCAAAAGTTTGCTTTTGAAAGTATCCACAAAGCACTGAGCTGAGCAATGGGCTTCATCCTTGAATCAAATACATATAAACTGCTCTATCAGATATAATAAAGCTGCCCTATTCCAATTAGAAAGTTCCCTGGAAATAGAAATTCATCATCAGCCCCAAAGTATCAAAACTCTTTTCATATTTACCCCATTATATCCAATTTACGCAATGTCTCATCCTTTAGGATCTTTTGAAACTTTAGGGGAAAAAGAAAAAGCATTTCGAAACTAGACTTTCACTTCGTGTCCTTTTGAATTCTTCCATCATGCCAAGAAAAATGATAAGAACTTGGCGTAACTAGAGATCAATTTTTAATATCGGAAACCAAAAAAAAAAAAAATCTAGGAAAATTGTTTATAGAATATTTTCTTCGTCTATTGGTTCGACTCTTAAGCCTTTGAGTAGTTTAATTGGACTTACTTTCGGTTAATTCCTCTCTAAAATACATTTGACAAATGTTAGTGATTATTAAAACAATACTATCTCGGTTGGACTATCATTTTGTCAATTAAAAATTACAACACATTTAATACATCATCTATAATTTTTATAATAATTATTAGCGAGAATAATATAAAAATTGAGATAACCCAAAATAATTACACATATTTTGACGAATGAGTTTTTTAGTTCCCTACTTTTAAAACGAAAAAAAATAGTCCATTACATTTCATGAATGTACTCTTTTGGTCATTTGTTACTATTTTTTTTTTTTTGTCATTATTCCGTTTGTTTTACAAGGACTCATTTGACAGACAAAACAAACAGAATAGTAATAGAAATCCAAAAGAGTACATTTATAAAATGTGAAAGACTATTTTTTTCTCTTTTTAAAAGTAAATTATTAAAAAGCTCAATAGTTAAAATATGATGAACTATTTTGGGGGTTATTTCATAAAAATTTGTTCAAAAAGTGGATTAAAAAATTTTAAAAGTTGATTTTTTTTTTTTTTGGAATAGAGAAAAAGTAATGGTGTTAAATATTGACAAAAAAATATTATATACGTTCACTGTAACTTTATAAATAGGCGATGTTTTCTTTGTTTTTCTAAATACTGTAACTATGCAATGTTATGTGATCCAATGCATCAAATATTTTCTCAAATGGGACGTATTTGGATGACAGTTCGAACAGCAAAATATTTAGGCAATCCACTAATCAATACTTTTCATAATTATAGAACTGGAATCCACGATTTGGAAATATTCATCCTCTCAAACTTTTCAACAAAAGCTGTCACAACGTTACTACATTGGCTGTATGTTCTCCATTCTCCTATCCTTCTCCTACAATCAAGCAGTGAATAGAGCCCAGACTTAGAGGCTTCCAACTTGTGTCCAGAAGGGCTAAAAACTATTCATTGATTGAACCCCTCAAATTATGAAAATGACCAAAACTTGAGCCAAGGTATGAACCAGCAACAGGTAGTTTTCCATGAAAGTAACAAGACAAGAAGAATGCGTTTTAAAAAGATGGTAGCTTTAGCTATTATAGTCAAAGTTAATATGAATTCACTCGGGGTCCGGCTTATCATAACTTCCAACATCCTTTGGATCCCGAGACAACACTAGATTCGATAGCTACAGGCAAAGGAAACTTTGGAGTTCAGAACCAAATAGCACCATAGCGGTCTCTTTTCACACGACAGGCATGGCAACAAGCTACAAACAATGCCCCCAATATTTTGACTTGGGAAAGATATGGCCCTCATTGTTGTACCCCTCCCCAAAAACCCAATTGACACAAAAGAACAAGTAAGTTGAAACAATCCTAGTTATCCCTTTACCAGTGCTACAATGGCAATTCGAAATTCATTGTTAGTTTAGTAGTGTAGTAGTATTATTTTGCTGACAATGTTCAACATTTTGCCACTGGCAGAGTATAAATGTAGAATCAGAGGAATTAATATGCCCCTTGTTATCAATATCAATGCCCTTCTGAGTTCTGACAGCAGTAGGTTCAAGAAGAACAAAAGCTAAAAGAACAAAGACCAAAAGGGGAAAAAGGGGGCTCCATTTGAGTTAAAATAAGTGACACTTTATTTTCTAATTCTGCATAACAGAAGAAAGCTCGATTGAGCCATAATGAAGCAACTCCTGTATCATCTGCTCTATGTGATCATCTTCAAGTGACTTGTTGAATTCTTGTCCGCTCATAATTTCGCCTTCTCTTGCAAAACAATCCTGATTCCCAGCAATTTGCATTTCATTATTCCTTTGACCAATGCCATGATCAACAACTCTGTCCACACAGGTGCTACTACTACATTGCTCTTCTGGACTTCCCTGATTAGTCATGGGAGGCCTTTTCGTCATTTTCAGAGAAGTCATGTGGCATCTTTGTAACTTAGCTATTAAAGCTGCAGAAAGAAACTTAGTTGAAGATGGTTCAAGCTCATTTGCACTGTAAACAAAATTTGTACGCGCTCTAGGCCCGCACATTAGCCTTGCTGCTTCATCATACGCTCTTGCAGCATCTTCTGCAGTCTCAAATGTCCCTAGCCATATTCTCGTCTTCCTATAAACACAAACACAAAAGCAAAGACCATGCTATGGTCAGCACATACGCTCAATCAAAAGTAAAATGAACACAATGCAGAGAAGTTGAAAGGGAAATTGGGAGTTTACAATAAAGGATGACGAATTTCAGACACCCAAGAGCCCCAGTGTCGCTGGCGGACGCCTCGGTATCGATGTTCAGGTCTAGCCATGGTGGTAGAATGGCAGTACCAGTGTAAACACAAAAGGGTTCTTGAGAATTGAAGTGAAAAGGTGGTGGTGAAAATGTACCAATGGCAATGGCTGCAGGCGAGACGCAGGGGAGGGAGTTGAAAGACTTGGGGGGTTTTGTAAGTGTCTATTTCGGCCTTCAGCTGGCAATCAATATGGGATTGTTGGGCCCACAGGACTTTGTATAACTTTCGTTCTTTCCTTTCCAATGGTTAATATAAAGTGAGATGAAGAAATGACATCAATAAAATTTTATAGGAAAAAGTGTACAAAAATGTTGTTGTGAAGTTCAATTAATCTTTTCGGTAATTGATTTTGTATTTTTGTAAATGGCAGATGAACCCAGTTTCTGCACAGAAGAAGATAATAGTTTTAGTTTTGACAATCATGCATTGTTGATTAGCATACTTCAAATTTTCTACTGGTGTACATCCCCATGACAGTGCATAACTCCCTTTGACAAGCTAATTGATTGTTGATTTTCTTTGATAACAAAAGAATGATTGGTTGCTCCTAGTCAAAGCAACGTGTTGACGGTTCATGAATGTAAAATCTGTGGTACAATTGTACAAAGATATTTAATTAGTCTAGGCTTAATTATTCTCTTGGTTTATATTGCATTTGTGCCCTTGACTTTGAACTTTGAAGGACAAAAATGATTCTTGTCCATCCACGTTGATTTTGCAACAGAACAATTTCTAGACTATGATAATATACTCAGAAGGATAGGTGAAATGTACCTTTCTTAAAATTTAAGCATACCACTATGAAAAAGACTGAGGGAATGGCTTACAAAATTTTTTATGTATTTGTTTGGAGAATGAGACTATGGGAGATGCTTGTATTTTTGACAGGACATGATGGACACGGGTACGTGGCTCACATCACAATTACTAAACATAGGAAACCTGCCCATATGCTCAAATGTAAGGCCAAGACAAAAATTTGCGTGTATTGCATCTGTTCTCTTTGTGGGTGTGTCAATCTTACATGCATTTTCTTTCTGGGCACGTTGGGTAAAGCCTGTAGCTGCTATTTTTGACGCTTCATTCCTGTACCAGATTGATTGCCCAATTCAAGAATGCAACAAAGATGTTACGTCAATTTTCTGGACCAATTATTTTCCATTGATGAATTTTTAGGTAAGTGATTTTCACGTGCAAATCTACCATTTAAGACCAATGAATGAGCATGATTAACTCGAAATTGGATTAAATGCATGTTAAGATTAAGATCAATATGGGATTTTGACATTGTGTTAAAATTCATCACTTTTTATCGGAAACTGGTTATTGATTAAGATCGATCTCAGGCCTCACAAATCGAGGAGCCAAAACTCCTGTACTACAACGTTTCAAAGACCAAGAAGTGCTGCCCAGTTGACAAAATCGAAGAACGCCTTCTTTAGTTATTTACTCCTTTCCTTCTAAAAAAACAGTCAACTTTATTTTAAATATAATTTTTAATTAATTATTAAAAACAACATATTTAATATATAATTTTATTTTTTAATTTTTTAATTATAAATATACACAATTATTATTAATAAAAATATTTTATAAATTTAATTTAAGAGTGAATTTTATTTTTTTAAAAATAAACCCTGTTTTTTTTGGACCAAATGAGTATTTTGTTTGAGTCATACGAAATCATATCGAGTTGCTTCTTGTTGCATCGTTACGTTCATGGGATGCATCTTCAAGGACAACAATTGAGCATGTACGATGCAACTTAGGATGAAACAGCTTCAATTTTGATTTAATTGTACGTGCATGCTAAACCGGGAGAATTCAGGCGTGCGTCGATTGAATTATTAAAACATATTTTTTATAACGCTTGTTAATATATTTTTTATTTTATAATTATAAAATAAGCATAATTAATACATACTCATAATTAAAAAAAAAAACTAACTTTGTAGTAGTAATTTGAACCCCAGTATGTTTATTTGGGCTACAGTCAAAATGTGATGAAAACAAGTTATTACAGTCTCAATAATTAGGTTCAAAAAAGATTGATAACGGTAATGATTTTCCACACATAAAAAGCACAATGATAGCCCTCATGCACAAATTTTCATGATGACTTTCAAGGCAGAAGAACAAAATTTGAACCACCTTGTCTATCTGCCTAGTAACAAATTAACAATGTCTATATCACACAATTCTCAGTTCGTCCTATGACCAAATCTGATCACTTTCCTTTCATCTCTGTGCCTGACAGACAATGGTCGATAAAAGTACATGCGAGGTTTTGATATATTGTCACATTTTCATTCAATCTTCTTTTGCATTGGGATTAGTTAATTTCAACTTATATGCCCTTTACGCTATTCTTTTTCCAGTCTTCTTTTTTCTGGTTAGATTTCACTTTTTCAATTTCAAAATTAGCCATTCAATTCAGAATGAGATGGATCATAATCTAATCTAATGGAATCGAATCATCCTTCGATGAGAAGAAATCAAGAAAATCAAACATTGAAAAAAAGAGAGAAGAACAACGTTAGGTGCCTAGGATATATCCTTTCCCAATCGAATGAATCAATTTGTGGTCATACGAGAAAATCATCTGAAAACGTTCAAAGATAGACAATGAAGCCTGCCTATATATGGGGAAAAGAATTAGTATAATTTGAGAACAACGTGGAAAAGGTAAGATTGCGCGTGCTTTGAGAATCAGAAAGATAAGATCGAAAATATAGGCGGTGTTGTTCTTTTCTTGACATTTACTCAATGGGTGGGAGATCACTTTTGGATTCTCGAGTGCTTTGGCCTACGTCCAACATGTTTATGAAAAAGTAATCTAACTTCACTAACATAATCTATGATTGTCAAAAGACAAGAAAACATGTTAGGAACACAATTAAAATTTGTTACATCGTGTGTAAATGGGCCATGCTATATAAGATCATAGTAATAGTGAGCTAACAGTAACAGGTAAGTGGAAAGTAACTGGCCTTAGGGAACTAAAAGAGAGAGGGATAGAGTTTCTCTTGTCGCATAATAAACTATTAGTTACATGCTAGATCGTATCTTAATAATTACGTTATTGTGTTTAGATTTTAAGATTTTTTAACTATGTAAATAGTTTAATGTATTTATCGGTGCCAAACCTTGAAATGTCTTATCAATGCATTGTTGTGGCCAGATTGAGAGGGTTTTTAGCTATATGGATTGTTCAACATACTTATTGACCGATAATACTTAGAATAATATTTATTTAGTGATTTCTACCATGTGTTTGCCTATAGAATATTTGTTAAAATTTCTTACGTATGTGTATGTTAACAAATTATTTCTGTAACTGAGGGAGGAACATTAATAAATACTCATAAGTGTTAATTGGTAACTTTTGTTAGACAAACTATTTTCTCATCTAAAAAGAAGTTTAATTTTAAAAATTTTATTCATCTAAAAAAAAGATTTCATTTTTGTGTAAAATTATTATATTATTGTTATTATTAATTATAATGTATAACTTGAATTAAGAAGTAAAGATAGAATTGTAAAATTATACATTTAATGTGCATTAATTGTAATTAAAAAAAATTATATTTAAATTAAAAGTAAAATATATTTTTTGGACAGAGGGAGTATGCCATTAGTAAGAGTTCAATAAAAAATTTCACTATATCCAAAATGGGCAATCAAATTTTATACTCCCTCCCGAAAAAGGAGTTTTTTTTGGTTTATATATAATTTTTTTATTAGTTATTAGATACAACATATTTAATGTACTAACTAAATATATAATTTTATATTTTTATCGTTATTTTGTAATTGTGAGTATATACAATTATTATTAGTAAGGATATTTTTTTAAAAATTTGGTTTAAAAGTAGACTCTTTTTTGACACGAAAAGAATATTATTTAGCTTCCGATACCTAATGGCTAACTAGTAAAAAGTTTAAAAGCAACATATCGTTTTATATCAATTTACAAATTTCAACCTTATTTTCCTCAAAATAATAATCTTGTTGAGTTCCCATAGATAATTTGTTGCTTTGGAAAGGAAAACAAAGACTAATTATTACTCTCTCCATTGTAAAATAAGAGTCCAGTCTCAAAAATTTTGTTTGTTCTAAAAAAAATTTACTTTTAGTATAAAATTATTGCATTATCATTACTAATAATGGTCCTCGTGCATTGCACGTGATTTTTAAAATGAGAAAAAATAGTCTCTTACATTTCATGAATGTACTCTTTTGATCTTCCGTCACTATTCTGTTTGTGTTTTCTGTCAAATGAATCATCATGCACTGCACGTGACTTTTTAACCATGGGCGAAGTTAAAATTTAAAAAAAAACAACCCACTCCCCCCGCTATCCCTTCCATCCAAATGAGCTCCGAACTCGCAACCCCTAAATTCCATCCATCCCATCGCCTTTCCCTCCTCTCCCCCAACGAGCCCTAATCGTAGCTCACCCCCGCACCCCTCTACTGTGTCGCTCCTCGTTGCACTCCATCTTTCGATATTTGTCATGTTTTGGCCCGTGATGATTTCTATGGAAAATACTAATGTTCACATTCCCTTTCTTTGATTTTCATTTGATAGGGACATCTGAGTGTGAATCCCTTGCGGCGGCAATCAATTCCATTAATTGGGAAAGCCCCATAACCAACTGGATTACATTCCATCACACAAGCAAAACAACAAACACTACAATAGTAACCATTTCAATGAGAATTGCAGAAGGCTAGCACTTTGCTAAAATTAAATTGACTTATTACAATTTAGAAGTTTTAGCTATTGCAGAAAGTATCAATCCACCCAAGTAATCACAAATTTTCTCACCCCTCTCCCTAACAGTGTACAAGCAAAGACACTAACATGTAAAATTATTATTGCTCTGCATATATAGATACTGCAAACATTTAATATCCATCATTCCTCAAGGCAAGGAAAGAAATCACAAAGAAACCAAATAAGAATGAAAAGCAGAAGTAGTAAAAGAATCACACACCCGCCATTGTTTGAGACAAGTCCATAAAGCAGCAAACTCCTTGGGCCCTGCAATTTGAAACAAGCAATATCAACCAAATCTCAACTTGAAAAAGTTGGGTAAGTAAAATAGTTTCAAAGATGAGGAAAATATTACTTTTCTAATGTGGAGTACAAGAGATGAGTTTAGGGTGCGGCAAGTAGGGAAGCGACGGGATGGAGAGGGGGAAGTCGCGGCTTAGGGTCTGGGGGTGGGGACGATGACGAGATGGAGGGGATAGAAGGGGTTGACATGCGGTTTAGGGTCCCGGGAGGAAGGTGGTGGGGACCATGGGGGGAGGGTTAGTGGGGATAGAGGGGGTGGGTTGTTTTTTTTTTAATTTCAACCTTATCTATAGTTAAAAAGTCACGTACAAGGTAGGAAAACTCATTTGATAGAAAAATAAACAGAGTAGTAACGAAAAATTAAAAGAGTACATTCATGAAATATAATGAACTATTTTTTTTCATTTTGAAAGTGAGAGACTACAACACTTATTTGCACCATTTTGGTGGGGTTTTTTTTTTTAATTTCAACTTTACCCATAATTAAAAAGTCATGTGTAGTGTAGAAGTATTTGACAGAAAAATAAATGAAATAGTGACGCAAAATCAAAAAAGTATAAGGGACCTTTTTTCTTATTTTAAAAGCAAAAAAAGTAAAAACCTTATTTGCCAATATATGAAGGACCATTTTGGTAGTTATTCCTCTTCTTTTTAACGGAAGTATCTATATTGGCAATAAATTTTTTTTTTGAAATTTCGGCACCAAGGCGGACGCTGCGCAGTTCAGTACGACTTCATTATTTTGGGCAAAATGTCAATAAAAACGTTTTTTCTTTGCCACGCTTTCAGGCTCGGACTCTGGAAGTTGAAAACCTCAAACTCTAAAACCCAGCTCCACTCCTCCTCCCTCCCAGTCCCCGACGGTGAAACTCCGACGTAGTGGAAACTTCATAAGAACCCCAAGTCTACTCGTTAATCCCTGTAAGTAGTTCTACTCTAATATTTCCGTTAATTAAATTTCTAAGTTTATGATAACGATTTTAATTTTGCTGTTTGATTTGCGATTTCTACTTCTTAGATTTTGGTTTATGATTTCTGACATTTCAAATTTTATGGGCTCATTTCTCTTTTGCGTCACTTCAGTTCAAGTTATTCTTTTTATAGCTGACATTTAGTAGTTTATTTATTCTTTTTTTTTTTTTGCACACATTAATTCCGGGATGCAATGTGTCCGTATAAGAACTACGGTGCAAATAAAGCTGGTTAAACATGTAAATGGTAGTTTGTTTACAATTGAAAAGCTGAGAACTTTGGCTCCGGAGGTTTTTGCCCATTCCACCTACCACCTATTGGGAATTTGGGGCCTCGAGAAAGTGTCTAAAGGTGTGGCTTTGAGGGGTTGGGATTTTGAGTTGCTAGAATCATTTTTAGTCAATTTTTGTCTGATGGGTCTCGTTAGATTATTGAATGGTTCAGGGCTTTTCCTAGTGATACAAATTATTTTTCACGCATCTGCTTTCCTGAATCAGAGGGGAGCTAAGCTTGCTTTTCAGAAAAGTTTGAATTTGATTATGAAAACATTTGACATCCATCAATATGTTGAGTCAATGTTGGGTGGAGTGCACTGCTTTTAGTGCAAGTATTAGGATTGGAATGAAACCAGTGGAGTCATTGTCTGATGTCCTTCCTATTCATGCCTGTTTCTGAGATTGAAGCTAAGCTTATTCATCTCCTCTTACTGTTGCACAGGTCTTCATTGTGTTAACATAAATGATTGCAGCTCAAGGCTGCTAACTTTGAGTTCTATAAAAAAATAACAAAACATGATAATTGATAGACATGTGAATGGCTTTGTTTCTAGGAAAGCGCTTGTTGTCCCTGGTAAAGTGAATTAACTGATATGTATGTAAAAGTGATAATCCTCATAATCCCAACTTTGTTCTCTTCAGATGCAAGTGCTAGCATTTTGGTTTTCTGTATTATATTGAGTTTACACGCTAGACCTAATATTGGCAATAAATTTTTTTTTTGAAATTTCGGCACCAAGGCGGACGCTGCGCAGTTCAGTACGACTTCATTATTTTGGGCAAAATGTCAATAAAAACGTTTTTTCTTTGCCACGCTTTCAGGCTCGGACTCTGGAAGTTGAAAACCTCAAACTCTAAAACCCAGCTCCACTCCTCCTCCCTCCCAGTCCCCGACGGTGAAACTCCGACGTAGTGGAAACTTCATAAGAACCCCAAGTCTACTCGTTAATCCCTGTAAGTAGTTCTACTCTAATATTTCCGTTAATTAAATTTCTAAGTTTATGATAACGATTTTAATTTTGCTGTTTGATTTGCGATTTCTACTTCTTAGATTTTGGTTTATGATTTCTGACATTTCAAATTTTATGGGCTCATTTCTCTTTTGCGTCACTTCAGTTCAAGTTATTCTTTTTATAGCTGACATTTAGTAGTTTATTTATTCTTTTTTTTTTTTGCACACATTAATTCCGGGATGCAATGTGTCCGTATAAGAACTACGGTGCAAATAAAGCTGGTTAAACATGTAAATGGTAGTTTGTTTACAATTGAAAAGCTGAGAACTTTGGCTCCGGAGGTTTTTGCCCATTCCACCTACCACCTATTGGGAATTTGGGGCCTCGAGAAAGTGTCTAAAGGTGTGGCTTTGAGGGGTTGGGATTTTGAGTTGCTAGAATCATTTTTAGTCAATTTTTGTCTGATGGGTCTCGTTAGATTATTGAATGGTTCAGGGCTTTTCCTAGTGATACAAATTATTTTTCACGCATCTGCTTTCCTGAATCAGAGGGGAGCTAAGCTTGCTTTTCAGAAAAGTTTGAATTTGATTATGAAAACATTTGACATCCATCAATATGTTGAGTCAATGTTGGGTGGAGTGCACTGCTTTTTAGTGCAAGTATTAGGATTGGAATGAAACCAGTGGAGTCATTGTCTGATGTCCTTCCTATTCATGCCTGTTTCTGAGATTGAAGCTAAGCTTATTCATCTCCTCTTACTGTTGCACAGGTCTTCATTGTGTTAACATAAATGATTGCAGCTCAAGGCTGCTAACTTTGAGTTCTATAAAAAAATAACAAAACATGATAATTGATAGACATGTGAATGGCTTTGTTTCTAGGAAAGCGCTTGTTGTCCCTGGTAAAGTGAATTAACTGATATGTATGTAAAAGTGATAATCCTCATAATCCCAACTTTGTTCTCTTCAGATGCAAGTGCTAGCATTTTGGTTTTCTGTATTATATTGAGTTTACACGCTAGACCTAATAGTTTGTAACTCAAAATTGTCTCCGCAGATGCCGAATGCTGGGGTTTCTTGTTTGGATTTGTTATTGTACTGGAAAAATAGATTTATATTCCTATCCTTCCTTCTTTGTAATATTCATTTTCCATATGTTATCTTCAGAGGCTTGTGAGTAGCAAAATTCCATAGGCTTGACTGGAAGATGGAGGTTAGCTTGGAAAATGTAGATCCACTTTTTCTTTCTCTGTCTCAAAATAAAAGGAGAAAAATATCTCTGGATGGAGAAGATGCTTCTTTGTCATGTCAAAATTGCAGTTGGGCTGAAGCCTTATTGCCAACCCTGCAATCGCCCGAATATTTCACAGATCCTTGCTTGAGTGAACTGGCTACTCGGGAGTTCTTGAATCCAGGTTATTGCAGCAGAGTTTTGAGCTTTACTGTAGGAAGGTATGGTTATGGACATGTTAAATTTACTGGGAAGACTGATGTTAGATGGTTGAATTTGGATGAAATTGTCAAGTTCAGGAAACATGAGGTAGTTGTGTATGAAGATGACAGTACTAAGCCTGCCATTGGTGAGGGCCTTAATAAAGCTGCTGAAGTAACTTTAGTAATGCAGGCAAGAACTTCAAGAGATTGCCGTCATAATGAATCAGGCAGAATTGCAGAGAAACTGAAGCTCATTACTGAAAGACAAGGAGCCAATTTTTTGTCCTTTAACCCATCAAATGGTGAATGGAAATTCCTTGTTCAACATTTCAGCAGATTTGGTTTGAATGAAGATGATGAAGAAGAAGATATAAACATGGATGATGCATCTCCCGAAGTTCGAAATCCTTTGGAAGTGCACAGTGGAGAAATCTCAGACATGGAAGAAGAAGCTGCCATTTTGGAGCCAACTTTACTTTCACATTCTCTTCCTGCTCATCTTGGGCTTGATCCTATCGAAATGAAACAGATGAAAATGTTGATGTTCCCTGCAGAGGATGAGGAAGAGGAGTCCAATGGTGTGCTATCGCTTCAGATGCAACCCTTCTCTAAAGAATCTACAAAATCTCATTTACAACAGTCTTCTGAGCTCACTGTCCGCAAAGAGAGTCCCCCTTTTATTCGGAAGACTCCCCTAGCTTTGATTGAGTATAACCCTGGAAGTTTTTGCGGTAACTCCCCTGGGTCAATCTTAATGGCCAAACAAAACAAAGGTGCGCTTCTTAGGACAACAAAAGCCGAGGGTTTCAGGCTTGATCTCAAGCAGCACACACCAGTAACTGATAGCCAGTCTAGGAACATAGTTGATGCTGCATTATTCATGGGAAGATCTTTTCGAGTAGGATGGGGTCCCAATGGAGTCCTTGTTCATTCTGGTATGCCTGTTGGTAGTAGTGGGGGGCATAGTATATTATCTTCTGTAGTTAACTTAGAGAGGGCTGCGATGGACAAAGTAGCAAGAGATGAAAGCAACAAAGTCAGAGATGAGCTTGTTGATTTTGGTTTTGATTCTCCCCTTAATTTTCACAAGGAAATGAGTCATGAGGTAAGAGATACTGAAGTTGGAGCCTTCAAACTGAAGCTTCAAAAAGTTGTCTGTGATCGTTTATCGCTTTCAGATATTTGTCGGAGCTACATAGGGATTATTGAGAGGCAACTGGAAGTATCAGGGGTCTCTTCTGCTTCTCGAGTGTTATTAATGCACCAAGTAATGGTCTGGGAATTGATAAGAGTTCTATTTTCCTCAGGACAAATGAACAGACAATTAAAGTCTGTGGAAGTTGATCATGAGGAAGACATGATGGCTGATGTAAGGGAAAGTTCTCCTGATGTTGAAGTGGAGGCACGTTCATTGATTCAGAGAGCTGAGTTCAGTTATTGGCTGCAAGAGAGTGTTTGCCACCGGGTACAGGAGGACATAAGTTCCTTGATTGAGTCAGACGATCTAGAACACATATTCTTACTTTTGACTGGTCGGCAGTTGGATGCTGCTGTGGAGTTGGCTGCATCTAGAGGAGATGTAAGACTAGCTTGTCTTTTGAGCCAGGCTGGTGGGTCCACTGTCAATCGGTCAGATATTTTTCGACAGCTGGATACATGGAGGATCAATGGAATGGACTTCAGTTTTATTGAGGAAAACAGGATTCGGCTTCTCGAATTGCTTGCTGGTAATATTCAAGGTGCCTTACGGGGTGTTAAAATTGACTGGAAGAGATTCCTGGGTTTGTTGATGTGGTATCAGCTTCCACCTGATACTTCTTTACCTGTAATTTTCCGCACATATCAACAGCTCCTCGAGAAGGGAAGGGCTCCAAATCCAGTTCCTGTTTATGTTGATGAGGGGCTGGTGGAAGAGTCTGGTATCCAGGGAACAAGGGAACGATTTGATATTGGTTATTACCTTATGCTTCTTCATTCTTCTCAAGAGAATAAATTCAGTGATTTAAAGACCATGTTTAGTGCATTTGCTTTAACGAATGACCCACTTGACTACCATATGATTTGGCATCAGCGTGCAGTTTTAGAAGCTGTTGGTGCATTTAGTTCAGATGATCTTCATGTTGTCGATATGGGACTCATTTCTCAGTTGCTTTGTCTAGGGCAGTGTCACTGGGCAATCTATGTGGTGCTTCACATCCCCTATCGCGATGATTATCCTTACTTACAAGCTATGCTTATAAGAGAAATCCTTTTCCAATACTGTGAATACTGGAGTACTGAGGACTCACAGCGACAATTCATAGAGGAACTAGGGATTCCTTCTGCATGGTTGCATGAGGCTCTGGTAAGTCATTGCTGTTGCTTCTTTTCATGGTTGAGTTCTTTCATTTCTAAAGTTTATTATGATTTGGGAGCCTGCAGAACTTTTAGTTAGCCACAATTTTAAAGCTTTTTTCAGATTTTAGTCTTCCTGTCTTGTGCTTTTTGGTGTAGGAATGTAACAATTTAGTCAGAAAGGTTGATCATTCTAAACTTCCTTTTGTGATTTGAATGGTTTCCATTAGAGTCTTTAAGTTCACAATTTGAAATCTTTGGGAGGAGATTAAGAGCAATTATTGCCAACGATTTCAATTTTTTTGACTATTCTTTCTTTTGAATCCAAAAACGAATGCAGGCTACATATTTGAATTACTATGGAGACTTTGCAAAGGCTCTAGAGCACTTCCTTGAGTGTGGGAACTGGCAAAAAGCACACTCCATTTTCATGACTTCAGTTGCTCATTCTCTGTTTTTGTCAGGTATGCACCTAATTCAGGTGACCACATAATATTTTCTTTTTCATTGCATGCAAGAAAATAGTTCAAATTCCATATTAGATACATGCAATCAAGAAATCTTGATGGGGAGTTTGATGATTTTTGTTTATATTAAACATCATGATCTTGTAGCCAAGCACGCAGAAATCTGGCAGCTAGCTACTTCTATGGAAGACCACAAGTCAGAAATTGAAGATTGGGATTTAGGTGCTGGCATGTATATTTCATTCTATACATTAAGAAGTTCTTTGCAGGAAGAGAGCAGTACTATGAATGATCTGGTATGGCAATCATTTACAGAAGCTACTAAGTTTAATTGGGTTTTGGTGTATCTTAACATAATGCAATGTCTGCTTAATGAAATAATTTATGTATTGAAACTCAAATGAGAGCATGTCTTTCGAAAAAACAAAACAATGTAATTCTGTTTGGCATCTTGGCTTATATATTTTGTCCAGAAGCTGTTTCATTGAAAGAATCCTTGCTGCTTTTCATATGATAAGAAATCTTTATTATATAATTAAATAGAGGCATTAACAGCTGTGTATGGTAGAAGGGTTAGAAAATGATATCTTGTTTTGTTGCTCTGAAGTTGCATTAATGAGCATGCACACGGTTGCAGGATACTCTTGAGAAGAAAAATGATGCTTGTACAGATTTCATTAGTCGATTGAAAAAGTCTCTGGCAGTGTGGGGCAGTAAATTTCCTATTGATGCAAGGTATTGATAGTATCTTTATTTTTGTTTTATCTTTTCAGATGGGTAATGGTATGTAACAAAGAGGTGATAGTTTCTATCATTCTTATTTTGCATTAGGAACGAATATCTATTGTTACAACTTACAATTGTTTACTCTTCAGAGATGAAACAAAGCATACTCGTTAATATACTTGCATTAGTTCATTAGGTGCTCCTTCATGTTTTTATTTTTTCAGTCCTTCAGGGGGAATTGAGTTGGCATATGAAAATATGGAACTTAGTTATATGATATCACAAGATCTATTCAGCTATAGTGCTTATCTTTTTGGAATAATCATATTCACTTTTTTCTGCTGATTTCTGTTTAAGTTGATGCAATTTCCATTTGGGGCATTATATGAGACAAATTTTTGTTCATGCTTTTCCATGAATGCTACTTTTCACTTTCTCGTATGTTGGTTCATTGCCATACAGTAACTGACCAATCTTCGTATATTGTTTTTTTTCCAAAGGGTGGTGTATTCAAAGATGGCCGAGGAGATCTGCAATCTGCTTGTATCTGACAGCGGCGAGAATTCATCACTTGAAGTTCAACTAAGCTGCTTCACCAACACATTCAGGGCACCCATCCCGGAAGACCTTCGGTCATGCCATTTGCAAGATGCTGTATCACTCTTTACGAGTTACATCTCAGAGGCTGCCTCCTGATTATTTGGTTTTCCTTTTCCTTCCGCCCTTTGGTCCACCACCCACCTTGCATACCTCCCTTGTATGTTGTAGGGATGCTAACTATTCTTGTTTTCCTTGTAACAAGATTTTAAGGTCCCTGAAGTTTTAGGTTGGCTTTGTAGAGAAAAACTGTGTCCTTTCATTAAACAAACTCCATTATTCGCAGGTAAACGTCCTTCTGATTCGTTGACAGCATGCCTAGAAATTACTACATACATATGCATCACCTGATGACTTGACTGGTGGAGGTTGTGCGTTGTCCTGAAATTTGTAAGGCCAATAATGCAGATCATAGGAGACTGCGAATCCATGGCTGGACCACAGGGATTCGCAGTCCTATAATATCCAACGAACCCACCCTTGTGTTATGGTTTGTGCTGCATGTTTATAATTTTTTAGTCTATTGAACCCAGATTCTAGTTATGAGTACATATGAAAAAAGGAAGAATGCGAAGTACTTTGTCAAGGGATTAGCGTAATCTTGAAATATTGAAATTTAGTCCTATGAATATGATCCACAACACCCACATCCGAGTAATCAAAAATTGCTTAATTTGAATATTGGTACTGCCAATCGTTGGATTTGCTCCATTAATCACTCAATATGTCTTAGTGGAGAGCCATCATCCTTTCTCCCTCACAGTTAACATAAGAGTCCTCCCTCTTAGTTAATATGGTGGCCATAACAGGACTACATCCCAATACAATATGATGGTAAAAATAAAAAATACTGGTACTGATGCCATCGATTTATTTAGTTTTTTTTAATTGTCAAATTTCTTTGTCAGTCTCTCTATAAGATGCGCGCGTACGCATTTGCTACCGTACGCCGCCCTCTCTGCACACTAATAATAATAATAATAATAATATCATCATCACCATCATAATACAAATATATATCGGATTTCGCATTCGTAATATAATCCCCTCTCTCTCTCTCTCTCTCTTCCTCTTAAATTCTTTCTTCCTTCTTTTTCGAGCGGCGACTCACTGCATCGTTCGCTCGGAAGGGTATAATCGTCATCATCCGGCGCCGAATTCTCTCGATTCTTCCGCTCCAGATTACCAATTCGCCGACGAGATGCCTCGCACGTCGTCCAGAAAACTCCCTGCTAATTCAGCCACCTCCACCAATTCGTCCTCGCCGGTGGATCTCTTTCGCTCCGGTAACCGATCGTTTCTGTTTTTGTTTTGTTGTAGCTGCGATCAAGAGTTCAATTTTACGGAATTCAGTCATTTCTGCAATTTTTATTTTTTATTTTTGGCTATGGTGATGGATTTGAGTTGCCTCTGTGGCTGATGTGCATATTTGATGGTTAATTCAGCTGAAAGTTGGAATTTTTATGCGAAAGTATTTTAATTCACCGTGTTCTGTTTTCCTGTATTGATAGGTTTGGTGAATTGCGAGTTGAATTTGATACGTGAAAGAGATTTTTTTGATTAGGAATTTTGTGTTCATTTTCCATTCTGTTTTGGAAGTTGAGCTGGTGGGGATTGGTTACAGTTCAATTTTAATTAAATCCGTGTTTGTTAGCTTTAAATTGTGTAATTCAGATTTTATTTCACCTTTCTGATAGTATAAAAGATGAAACTTGAAGAGTTTGTCGGTTCATGCTGATACCATCTTGTGTGGTGATTTAAACTGTTTTATGCAATCCATTGTGTTCACTTTGTATTTTTAAACCCTTCAGCTACAGGCAAAGCTGCCAATAAAGAGCTGGAGCGAATCGATCAACTCTTTTATTCATATGCAGATAATTCATCTGGAATGATTGAGTAAGTGCCCAGTTAGTATTATATATGTATGCTCCATGTCCTGTTTTAACGTCTTTTAATTGTCTTTTTAGATACATGACTCTACCAATTGTCGTTGGATTGTCATGCTCTTGCTTTTTTTATCATTAATTAAATACGTAAACTATATATGTGGTGGCATTTAATGGTTAAAAGAAATTCATTATCGTTTCAACCCATATCGGGAGTCTTCTCTACTTGAGGGGATGAATTGTTGCTGATGCCTGACATTTCTAATATTTGGTGTCTCCTCAGCCCTGAAGGAATAGAATCTCTGTGTTCTGATATGGAGGTGGATCACACTGATGTCCGGATCTTGATGCTTGCTTGGTAATTTTGCTCTTCTGTTTTCTATAATTTTGAGCACATGTGATAATTTTTAACATACTGATGAATCTAATTTGTAGGAAAATGCAAGCTGAGAAACAGGGATACTTCACTTTGGTAAGTTACAGAAGCAATAGCTAAGTAATAACTATTTCTGATTATTAGTGAATGGATCACATATTTATTAATAGTCTCATTTACGTGTTTACCCTTTTTTAAGTCGTGTTTAGATCCTTAATAATTGGAATCATGGTTTTACTTCTCAATCATTTAGTATTTGTATGTTTTTGAGATTTCTGAGTTAATGAACTCTTCTTTAGGATGAATGGAGAAGAGGTCTCAAAGCATTGCGAGCTGATACAGTAGTTAAACTAAAAAAAGCACTTCCGGATCTAGAGAAAGAGGTAAATCAGCTCAACTCTTCAACTTCTTTAAGTGGTTCAGGTCTTGATGCTCTGTTGCAAGAGAAAGACCATAGTAGTTGGTTTTTTTGGGGTCAGTAACAAGGACCTTTTCTCATATATTAAAAGGTCAGGAGGCCGTCAAATTTTGTTGATTTCTATACATATGCCTTCAGATATTGTCTAACAGGTAAAATTCAGTCTGATCGTATGTATTTGTGTTGTTGAACTTGGCAATCCCCCTTTCTACAGCTGACTTTTGTATTTTGGTTTCTTTTAGAGGAAAAGCAAAAGAGCATTGATATTGAGAGCATTTGTATGCTTCTGGATCTTGTTCTGGGAGATCAATTTAGACTACAAGTTGACTGCTTGGTTCTGTTTCTAAGGGTGAGTATCTGTTTGTTTCTAATGATATTTTGATGGAATGGAGCTGTTCATATTGCTAGACATTCAAATAGCACTCAACAGTTTATTTGTTGTGGAAACTGTATATTATATGTCAACTGAAGTGTGTATGTTTTATATATTATGTGGTTCTGATTCCAGTGTAAAAAATTTATTCTTAGTTACAATGGAAGTACTGTAAAACTTACATGATCTCCTTGTAATTTCTCTTTATTATTCTTTGTGATTTGAATATGATGATTTATTGGAACTTCTGTGTTTTGATTTGGTTTTTCACAAGACATGAACAGATACTACCATTCATCTACTAACAACAAAATGGCAGGATTGTGTTGTGAGGTCTGTTCTGAGGTCTACTAATATTCTTCTGGTCCCTTTTTTTTTGACGCAGACACAAACTGATTTCAAAGTTATAAACTTAGATCAATGGATGGGGTTCTATCGTTTTTGCACAGAAGTAAGTATATAGTATTTGTTCTGATTTGTTCATCCTTTCTTTTTGTCTTGGATTGTCATGGAATTTTTCTAATATACAAGACACACAGTGGAAATTCCGGTTAAATATTGTGAAACTGGTTTAGCTTTTGGTTGTGGCCCTTCTGGGCTTGTGTTGTAGTTATAATCTGCAATTCTTGATCTGTTTATGATCATTGTAAACTTTCAAATGGCACTGCCATACTGATTTAATCATTTTTCACTCCAGATAAGCTTCCCAGACCTTAGCAATTATGACCCCGACATGGCTTGGCCCTGGATCCTGGATAATTTTGTTGAGTGGATGAGATCAAAGCAGGGTTAAGAGTAAGTTCATCTGCTAACTAAATTTTCCTCAACATATAATGAAACTAGGTAGTGATGTTCCCTGCTCTATAGATGGGATGCTCAGCAGTCTAGACTGTGATGAGAGGCTTCATGGCAAAATCTATTGGTTAGGTTACTTCTACATGTGTGGGCCCACAGACCTCTCAATTCTCAAGCAACAAGCATATATTCTCGTCACAGCAACGCTTAGCATGCTTCTTAGATGACACCCGAATCCTTGTAGGGAATGATGTACTGTTTAACATTATATGTGCTTGCAGGACTGCAGCTTCAACAGTACGCATTAAAGCTGGGTTGTGTATCTTGTTCTATTTATTAGCCTTTTTTTTAAAAAAATCTTGATTGATATTAGTCTTCCCCATCCCATCCCTCCATTTTTTGTAAGGATCAAATATAAAGTGAAGGTACCATATTCTTCAAGAACTGTATATCCAGAACTGCTTGTGTGTATTATGAAATTTTGTTTTGAGTTCCAATAAAGTTCCCTGGTTTCCTGTTGAACATTCTGTTCTTTATTGCCAGTCATTGCTGCTTTATGCGATACCTTAAGGTCCTTAACCAGGTTTAGACTGTTTGGTAGTGGATGGTGGCATGATGGAACGGTAAGCTTGTGGGGGCAGTTTCAAGTATTGTGGGGACAGGGGTTGGTAAGTCAAGAAAAAACTTCAAAAAAGCCTCCATTATTTCAAAAAGCAGTCGACACAATTTGCTCATGTCCGTATCCTCAAGAACCTGGTCTAACTTTATCAGCCAAGTCCATGACCTGAGATTTGAATACCAGAAGAGATTAGGAGTTTGGGACTTGTGGGCCCTGTCTTGTATTCTCAGTTTGGTTAACTGCTTGAGCTGCATTATCCAACCCAAATAAGACTTGCTTCCTAGCTAATTTGGTTAATCATTGTACGTCAAAATGAAAACACAAGGAAATGTGAACATGCGTACTAGGTTAGATTAGCTCATTGAATCAATAGAAGAAAGCGTGCTTTTGAAAACACATTATTATCACATGGTAGAGATTGGGCCATGTTAGATTAGCTAGCTCATTGAATCAAATAGAAAAGCGTGCTTGTGAACGTACATTATTATCGCATGGAGGAGATTGTGTCAAGTTTTTGAGCTGCATTTTCATGTCCTTTTCCACGGGAGGACTGTGAATATACAAATATCTCAATACTCAATGAGCGGAGGCTTTGATGATACATCATTGAAGAAAAAAAAAATGGGGTAAATAGACACAGATGAAAACATTTAGGACGAACTGGATCCTAAGTTCACAGGGGACGATGGAGGATGAGAGATTTTACTTCTACTCCGACTATTACAATCTGGTAGAGATGAAGAGGATGAAGATGATGATGAATTTGAAGATGAATTTAATCTTTTTGAACGGCTTCTGAGTTTCATTTTCTCTCCTTCACAGGCTTTGTCTTCAATAGTGTGGTGACGAACTTTTGTTGTGTTTAAGCTCACTGGAATTATACACTTGCAGAACAAACCTAACAGAACAAAGATAAGTTACAGTGCTCTATTCCAAAGTTCATATTCATAAGTAATAACTTTGTTGCCAAGAATTAAGAAATTCGAGAGAGCTTCGAGATTCACAGAAGTATAGATTAAAAAAACAAAAGGGACTTCGAGACTCGAAACCATTTTAAAGGAAAATGCTAGATTTTCAACTTTTAAACAAAAGAAGAAAGTTAGGCAACAGAACAGAGATGGAGACGGGAAGCCTGTACCTATCCTGGCGAGACGATTAACCCAGCTTGGAATGGGTGTACCAGCGAGCTTAATACAAGCATCATTGCAGAAATGGTTACAATTCTTGGTGATCAGATTATAAGCATTTCCTCTGTATTTTTCAGCTAGCTCCTCCATAACTCCCCTGATCTGCCCAGGTGTCATTTCTGTCCATCCGATCATAATCGATTTCCTAAAAGTGAACCCATCACACTGCTTTGGTTCCCCTTCAAATATTCCAGTTGTTGGATATTCATGAGCTCCAAATGCATACTCAACCCCATGAACTGCCAAACCACACAATTAAAATCAAATTCAATGTATGAAAAACAACAGCTCTTTACCTTTTTAAATCTCAATCTAATCACATTTTATCTGGGATTTTGTTCATCGTCTATAAAACCATGCAGATCTATTTACAAATGTTTTCAAATCATGACTAATCTTCCAAGGCAAGAAAAGTTGAAGGGACATGATTCAAAGAAGAGAAAGATTGAATTTTTACCTTGAACACCGGAATGGTAGACCCCAAGGCCTAGCCAATAAGCATAACCGTTAATCGGTGTGAGGTCATACACATTAAGATACACTGGGACAGTTCCCCGGCCACTTTTGACTGAACTTTTTCTGCATAACATGTTGATTCTCGAACTTAAAATGCTATGCAGAACAACAAATTGGCAACTTTTCCCAATGCAAGAACCAATTCTTTGGACAGATTGAAACAAAATAAAAAAGGGTTGAATTTTTGTTCTTTTGGTGATGACAGATGAAGAATGAGAATAATTCTGGATGATTATCTGTGACCGCAGACCGGCGGCATGTTGGTGCCGCAATGTATACTTTTGGCGGACCAAGTAGTTATATAAAATCTTGGAGAAGAAGGGAAATGGCCTTGAGCTTTCGAGGGAATTACGAGACGGGCCCTTGGATTGGTTGGAATCCGAGCTGTGTGATCTAATTGTTTAAAATTTTGAAACTATTTTGGGAGAAAGTAACGCACACTCATTATGAGACGCAGTGGAACTGTGTATATTTTAGTGTGGAAGCATCATTGTTTATGAGAGGATAAAGCAATTAATTATGGGGTTAAGAGAATGATGATCTGTTCCTTATGATTGAATTGAACTTAATTTATTTGTAAAGAACAGAAGGAATGTAATGGTGGATGGTGCAGAGGAACTTGGTGGGATTGGGGCCATTGAAGATTGATTATCGTTCTCCTTTTGCTGTAATTTTCAGCCTAAGGAAGCCTCAGCTAAGCTGCTAACGGTTCACTGTTTTGAACTTCAAAATTACGGAAAAATGTGAAAATTTTAACCTGGTTTCTTCTCAAGGTAAAAACTACGACTTGATTGTGTGTGTGTGTGTGTTTTTTTTTAGCATTTTAATATTCTAATATAGATAATTACAAAAGAATACTTAAATTTAGCATGATTTTTTTGAACTCTTCCAAAAAGTATAGAAATTATTTTCTCGAGTTAAATAATTATAAAAGAATAAATAAATATAACATGGTTTTTCTCATGATAAAATGTAGTCATGAATGATTTTATTATGTTGTGTTTTCTCTATATCACATTCTCATATTTTGACATGGATTATTTAATTGTACCATTACAAGATTGTGAAATTGTACAATTATTTTGCTCTTTGTTTTGGAACTTTTGCTCAACTTCATCAACATGATGAACCGCCGAGCCACCAGACGCTACCACTTCAAGCCTCTAGCAGCTGTCAAACCAGACATCACTTTTACACTGCTACTATTCACAGCCTTTTGGCCTCATATTTTCCATGTCCCGTGAATTTTGCTGATAACTGTCACCAACGTAGCTTTCCCACAATCACTAATGTACCTGTCAACATGGGTGCCACCGCCATCACCTACTACAAGTTACTCATCGCAGAAATAAACTATTGTAGTACCAAGTCAGCTGGCTATAGTTAGATATGTATATTGTAGCGCTGATTAATCTAATGAAAATAGGTTTTAGTACTAATAATGTTGCCAGTTATTGTGTGTGAGATACTCGTGGCAGAGGCATATATAATGGATAGATCAAATGGATCAATCATAGAGTATCATCAGACATCTAGTGAAGAAGTAACAACTAAGAATTAGGAATAGTTTGCAGTATTTTGGCATGCAATGAATGCAAATAGAATCATTGATTATGCTACAATCATAATGTTTTGGACTATATCTCATTATTTGGTAAACAATTAGTAGCAATCATATGCAAATCCTAGTACAAGAAATGCTGAGCCCACAGATCTTATTTGCATATCTAAAGACTGAGGAAATGACTT
Organism: Gynochthodes officinalis; assembly: GCA_020080225.1. Lineage (NCBI taxonomy): Eukaryota > Viridiplantae > Streptophyta > Magnoliopsida > Gentianales > Rubiaceae > Gynochthodes > Gynochthodes officinalis. The sequence goes on along the minus strand of CM034625.1, from coordinate 10,061,019 downwards.
CAACATTTGATCATCTTTCATTAGAAAATAGTCAGGAGTAGCATATGTATTTAGTTTTCTGAGGAGGGATTTTATTAGATCTCTATTATGTTTTGAGCCATGATACTCTTTAGGAAGCCAAAACTCAAATAAACTAATCAACACAATAATCAAGGTCTTCATGGTAAATTACTTAGGCCTTTTGAAGATTGCACCTCAGTTCTCGGTGCTATCTTTCTCATGCAGATTGTGCATTCTAAACAAAATTTGATCCCCAATAACAAACTAAAACATTCTTCACTTCTTTACAGTTTACACCAGGAAAGGGCAGCTCGTACTAACTGGACACGGGATCTTGCTGGGAAGTATCATTTAGTGCTTAGATCATGTCCTATGCTTCTTTGCCCGGACTGTCCTGAGTAGTGGAATGTGTAGCATCTGTACCACCGGCACTGTTTGGCTTCACAGTTGTAGGTTGCTTTGGCTCACCTTTATCAGCCTTACTCTTTTCTATGGAATCACTTGACCTTTTCTTTGATTCAACCACAATTTCTTTTACTGCCTCTTCCAACTTATCTAGTCTCTCCTTTACCTCCAAGAGTTGCGGATCAGATGTCTCTATTTGTTCTTCAGCAGCCTTCAGTTCCATCTCTTTTGCTTTCGCCTCTTCTTCAGCTTTCTTCTTAATCTCCAGTTCCTAACATTACACAATGACAGCATAATCAATAAAGACGCCTACTTAACCTACTTAACAGTGCAAAACTTCAAAAAAATTGTGGCAATAAACAAATTGACTTCTAACTACACGCAAGTGCTAGTAAAAGATATCAAGTTCTTGGAAAAAGAAAATTGTCCATTGTCCATATCACTTATTTCCCAATATCTAGATTCTTCAGTGATATCAGGACTCTGAACAACCTACATTTTACGGTGGGTTTTAAATTTTAAGAAATAGTATATAATCTCAATGAAGTATGTGTCTTGTTAACTGCTTCAAACTGCAAGTAGAATGTGATCTGGCGTGGGAAATCACTAGACATTCAGCAAACATCTGAATTAATTAGTTAGGCACTAGATAGTCAGTAGTACAATGAGGATATGATGGAAAAGCAAAAATATCAAAGAAATGCATCATAAAGAGAAAAAAAGTTAGTTAACATACCGCCTCCATTCTTCTCATTTCTGAGCGAGCATATTGAGCCACCAAATATACAGCTGTCAGAAAAAAAACAGCAACATTGTTACACCTTCTTCAAAATGGAAAACCAAAACTAGAACTAAGTTTGTGACTAGAGATACCAAATGAAGGTAGGCAGGCAAAGAAGAGCTGTACCAGATGGAAATCAATCCTGCCCATCAATAAGAAATTCTTGTAAGAAAATGCTACAGAAATCATAATAAGAATGCAATTTCCTGTATGATCTGCAATGATAATGCTTTGAAGAGTCACGTTAAAACATACTATCACTAGTTTCATGGCAGAAAAGCTTAAGAAAACATGCACTGATGCACAGACACCGCAGCATCATATAATGAAGCAAGGAGCCATGATTTCCCATAGCTCAAATTCATTTGGCAAAATATAATCACCAAGATGATCCAAATTTCGCCAAATTTAAGTACTGCAATCAAATAAGACGAAAAAAGCATTGAACCTTCCCTTTCAGGTTTCAACGGCCCATAAATGCACCGTGAAAGAAACGAAAAAAACTCAAACTTTAGTCTTCAGCTAAGATTATAATAACCAAAACTAGTAGAAACAACCATTGGTTAAAATGTCAAAATCATCATTCCCCAACCTCACCAACTAAAATACCAAAAATTGAACTTGCCACGATCCAAAAATCAAGTTCATAAATAAAAGATCACAGTCCATAAAGTATTCGATGAAATGCCTAAGGGAAATCACCAGCAAACAATATTGAACATATCACATACATCATTACTAGCTATAAAGATGCTTTCTTTACTCGATTAACAGTTGAAAGTACCCAAATTTCTTCCTCTTTGGGGGAGTGGTGAAGAGAATCTTAGTGGCGGTCATGAAGTCGAGGTTATCAAGCTTTTTGTATGCTTCTTCTCGGCTTATTGATGAAGAAACCTCATCACCATTGAACTCCCTGCTGATATCATTCCCAGTGCTGGTAACACTGGTGGGTTTGTCGGGTTTGTTGTTGCTGCAAAAGGGCCTGGTTTGGGAGGGTCTGAATCGCTTTGAAAATTGCTCCCATATTCTTCTACTGCTGCTCATTCTTCATTCATCAGCATTTCACAAATGGACGTCTGCTCAATCTTTGAAGGAAAATGCGGCTACAGTGCCAATTACGCTTAATTTTTTTCTTTTAAAAAAAAAGCAAAAAATTTAAGTTCTTGATTGAATCAATGACCTTGATTCTGGAATCTGACATGAACCTTGATTTTGGATTCTTTTATCTAGAAAATGTTTGGGCTAGTTAGGGGCTAAAACATGATGTTGCTCGAGTTTTATTGTGCTGATTAGTTTAGTTGAGTATTGGCTTCCTAAAATCAATTGAAAGCCAATATATATAATAAAGATAATAAAATCATGAGTAATAATATTGATAATGATTTTTTAGAATGAATTTTTAGATTAACTGATTCGTCAAATATGAAAATATAAAATTATATTTTATTATTTTATATTTTTTATAAAGAATAATTAGTGAATTTTGTTATTTTATTTTTGTCACCTCAATCACTATGAAAAGTCATTAAAAGTATCATTGTTCTAAATCTAAAATCATTTTGATACCTTCGCGTCAAAGTGAAATACATCATTATCTTCTTTTTTATTTCATTTTATAGTTATTTATGTTCCAAAAGTATTTTTTTCAAAAATCTTTTTAACTCGCTTTGCTTCTATGAATTTTAGTAGAAAAGATTGTAAATAAAAATGTGACTTCTCCTTTAATGAATAAAAATGAAAAAAAAAAATATACATAGTGTATTAAATTATATGAGAGAGTAACATTTTATTTTTTTCTCCTAAATTTGGATAATTTTTTTTTCCCAAATTTAAGAAGACTTGCATCCTCCAATGAACTGAATATTTTCTTCTTGCCACCATAATTGTAGGAGGATTAAGAAAACCAGGCCTACGTAGCAAAAGGTCCAATGGGCCAGTTGAGTTGAACCCATCTAACCAAAAACAAAACCCAAAACACGAGATGTAATAAAATGGGATCAAAATTAGTTAACAGTGTTCTTCTGTTCGGTCTATCAAAGGAAGAACAAAAACCTTCCTTAAACCCCTTAACTCATCATCGCCAGAGAGACATACACAGTGAGGCAAGCAAGAATGGCTCATCGTTTACTCAGACCTTTCCGAGGAGTAATGACGGGGCTACTTCAACAACCAAAACCCACCATTTCACTGACCCCAAATTCTTGCAGAAATTACATTTCAGAGATGCGCAAAGAAGCTTTTGAAGGCAACATTCTCAGACTTCTCCGTAATGAAATCCAATACGAGCTCGATCAATCTCCTCCCTCCAAGGTATCACCCAATATTGCCTTATGGAACCCTCTATTAATCATCAATTTCACTTGGCAATAGGTGAACTGGTGCTTTTTATGGCTGAGTGATTCTGGGTTCAATGAAATTTAGTGCAAGCTTGAAACTTTGAACTTAAATAAGTCAAATTGCATTAGTTATGGAACTACTGGACTCGAATTTTAGTTCTGGAGCTTGGGATTTTGGGGGGTTTGGAATTTTTTTTTGGTGCTTATACGTTTGTATCTGCGGTATGTATTTGTTGTGTAAAGCATGTGTTGAGAACTTATATTCAAGATTTGAGTGAGTATTATTATGGTTTGAGAAGTGCGTTTGTTGAATTAAGTCAAAGTGTTAAGACTTGGGGCATGGAAAATGAATAATGTTGAAGACTATGGATAGAAAGCACATCGCCTACATGATACTATGGTGATTTTTAGAAAGACAGAGCGAAGAAGCATGAACAATAACCTGAATCAAGCAGAAGCTGAAATGATGTTGAAGATGAGAGACATAATCATTAGAGTGATTTTGCAGAATGCCCAAAATAATTTATTTCTTATGAATAGACATGGCCAAGTATGTTCTTGGAATTTATTTTTGATAGGATGATGTTCACAAGTTTAATGACTCAGAATGACTCCTTCTCTCTTTCCATTTTGGATTGTGTGAAAAGAACAAGTGGAATACATGCTTGTTCCTAGGAGAGTGAGCATTAGCAGTGTAGATATTGCTATTGCCTCCAAGGCAGGAACTCTTTTTTATGGAACCTGTCCTGGTATAGAGATCATGTATATTTTTTTCCCTTTGTTTCCTTTTTCATTTTTTGGAAATGAACAATAGTTTAGAAATAGATTGGTGATGAAACTGGACCAAATTGGACTTCTTCTGCCTGCCTCAGGGGAACAGATGTTCACGCAGTCCTTCAGAACTGCTTTTAAGTTAAAATATAAGACAAGGTTGAAATAATTGAACTCTCTACAATCAAATTCTGCTGGGAGATTTTCTAGAAAATTATTCCCCAATTTGTTATTGTGGATAGGTTTTTTTTACTGTTTTGACAACAAAAGTGGCTCATCCAAGTACCCTGTGCTACTGCCTTGTCAAGCACATGCCACATATGGTGACAAGAACTGAGTTGAATATATTTGGGTAGTCTTCATTCCATTAGCCTCTTTTCTTATTTATTTATTTATTTTGGTTGGTTCTGATTGGAGAGTGTTTCAGGTGATCTATCACTTGACATGGATTTGACTGTTACTTAGATCTTCAAAAAAAATGTGGATAAGAGGACCAGAAATGAACCTCTGGTTTACATTCAGGAAAATATTTAGTTGATGAGTCAAATTAAGAATAAAGAAACAGCAACCCAAGTTTCAACTAATGATCTCTTTTCTTGTAGCCTATTCCAGAATTTAATTTGTTTATAGTTGATGAAAGGCCTGGAGAACAGTGGATCAGATTGAATAAAAAATATGGAGAAAATGAAGAGATCAAAGTTGATGTAACAATGTTTGATGCGTCTGTCCCAGCCGAAAAACCAGGTGGTGTTGTCACTGAGGATGATGTGCAGCTTCATATGACTATGGTTGTCAATGTCTTCAAGGAAGGCAGTGACGTTTTGGAGCTTGTTTGCTCTGCCTGGCCTGATACTATTGACATTCGCCGTGTTTTCACACGTGGACATGATACCAATCACCCTTATATGGGCCCTAAATTTAAGTATGTCTCTTATTTTGCCTCTTGTAGCCATTATAATTTCAAGTTGTTTTGGTGCTTGCTAAGAAATTTTATTTTTTAATACTTGAGAGGAAAGGTTTAATGCTGTCATTTTTTGGTATAAAGGATTATGAGATGTAACAATTGGAGCATATGTTATTTGCTATGTACAGCTAAGGTCTTCTTGCTTTGCACAGAATGGAACAAGGAAATGGAAGTCAAAATTAAAAGGCATAAAAATAAACCATATCAATTTATAGTTATGAGTTGGATTAACCTTCTGTGTACATATATCTCAATATTTTCTGGTATGAGAGTAGCATGATACAAAAAAATGTTGTTTTGTTTCCTTTGTTTCTCTGCAATTGGATGTGGAGCTTGTAGTTCTTCATTTTATGGTGTTTTATGGTTTTGCCAATATGCAGGGAATTGGATGACCAGTTGCAAGATGCACTTTACGATTTCTTGGAGATACGGGGTATAAATGATGAACTTGCTGTATTCCTGCATAAATATATGAGGAACAAGGATAAAACTGAATTTATCCGTTGGATGGATACAGTGAAATCTTTCATAGAGAAGAAACAGAAGAGATAGTTATGCTATAGTTTCTGTTTCTGTTTACTGTGATGTCCTGATTGGTATTACTTGCTTTGAGCATTTGACTATGAAATAGCTAGCATAAGACTTTACCTTTTTTTTTCTGGGGGTCATATTCAAGATGTGATTTGTCACCTCAATCGTAACTCAAAACTGGAAAAAGCCTCCTTCAAGAATTCTTGTGGTGGTTTAGTTATCTGGGATGCTATGTGTTTTCATCCTTCTAATGTATAGTTGACATCAAAAGCAGTTTATGGGCTAAAGAAAATCAATGAGTTTTCCAGCATGTTTCACTGAGACTGAGCAAAAAAGTTCTAGATACTGGAGTTATAAAGACATTTTATCAGAACAGGAGTTTCCACTAAAAGTGGATGCATTTGCTCAGTCCTTTTTTCATGTGGACAGCAATGTCCAACTTTTGATGATATCGTGAAATTATTTGGAGTTTATTTTTGATCTGTAATACTTGAAAAGAGTTCAATCTCATCCTAAAAAACAGTTTTTGGAGGGTAAGACATTGCAGCTTATTGGTCCTTTGTTCAACAATATTGGCCCCTCAGCAACATGCTTTTTTTAAGTCGAAAGAGCCAACATCAGTTTCCCAACATTGTAAACTCGATTTGCTTTGTATCTGAATCAATGGCAGACAGTAGTCAAACCTGTGCTATAAAACTATGCATTACAGTGTTGCACTGTTTGCAGCACTAAGTCAAACTTTAGTCCCAATCTGATAAAAAAAAAAATGTAGATGGGTTTTCATCATGAGGTTGGAATTGGTTTTGTCAAGGGTCATATTCATTGCCAAAAACGCACGAAAGAAAACCAACGAGGCAACCACTGAGTCAGATACAACATGAATAGTGTCTTCGCTTTCTTCCATTTTGCGACTATCTTTAGCAAACTTTAAAGTCTAATTTCTAGTTCATGCACCACACCTGCGCGTTACATGTTCATTGTGATTGACCTTTTCATTTGGTACTTCTCCCGAAACGTTTGAGTTTGGACAGCTTAAATGCTGGAAAGATGCAGAGAACGCACATTGCATGCATAAGCACGCCATTTATTTACTTTCGATTGATGCCTGTTTGAGCTCAAAATCTTCGTATCCTAACTCTATTGTCTTAACACAGCCCATATCTTGACAAAAGGAGCAAAAATCCTGTATCATGGCTGTTCATAGTGAAATACAATTTGGGAATTCAGCCTGAAAATATTTTAAATGGGACATTCACTTAATCTAACCAAGTTATTAAGAAGATGTTCAACATTCTCATAATAGTTTTTTATTTTGACCCATAAATGGTTATAATAATAATGAAATTGAAGAAAATACAATTATGATAGAGTTAATATCATTTATCTTTCTCGACATTTCGATTTTTATCGAATCGAACTCCGTGATTTAAAAAATAACAATAGGCCGCCTTGACTAACAGTCAACTCAAGTTACTTAACTGAAATTGGCAAAAAGACAAAAAAATTCTCAAAAAATCTGAGTTTAAAAAACAAAGTAAAGTAGAAAACAAAGTTCTTCAAAAGTGCAATACAAGTTTTACACAAGTTCTCAAAATCATGCTATTTTTTCGTCTTTTTTGCATAAGTTTTGAGGGGTTTTTTCATCTTTTTACTAATTTCAATTAAGTAACTTGGGTTGATTGTTAGTCAAAAGGGACGATTGTTATTTTTCAAATTACGGGATTTGATTTGATAAAAATCAAAACTTCGAAAGAAGCAAAAGATATTAATTCATTAAAATATGCATATTTTTAATCTCTTCTAATTGTCTCTCAATGTGATACAAATCATACGTGAAAGAAACTTAAATGATCTCTTTCTAATCAACTACTCAAACACGGTTTTATTAAGGTAGCATATCCTCTACATTAAATAGGTCAAAATTTGGTCACATGCATAATTTTGAAACTACTTATGGTTTAAGATTTTATCCCATATGAACTTGAGATTTTGTTGTAGAAAATATGTTTCATATCCCTTAAAAGCTTTTAATATATGCAGACTATACATGCAGTTTATGAGATTAAACACAATGATCTTTAATTATTACATAACTTGGAGGCCTGTTTGTGTTAATCTAACTCGTCAAACATTTGTTTACTGTCTTTTCTACTAAGACATTTATGGTGGGAGATTCATGATTAGACTTTGATCCTAAACCTCATTTTGCAAGATATTTTGCAATCATCTTGTACCATATCTAAAGATTTAATTTTACGTAGTGGCTCAACCTACATAATAATGCTCCTTATCTTTGCAATCTTAATGTTTTCAAACAACATAAGTCACATACTATGAAGCTTCTTTTAATTGAAAATCAATGTGTGGATCCTCCAAAGTGCGAGGCAAAACACTACAACTACACAATAGTATCGTCATCATTTATCATTAAAGATGTGATTCATAAATGGGGGGATTTATGTTACATATACTGTAGGTGTTGGATAATGACATGATTAGATTAACATTTGACGTGCATCATGAGGGGTGATGAGAATTGAGATGTGGCTCCACCATTTTTATAGAGGGTTTCTTTAGGTAAGAAATCAAAGCAATGAAGATTACAACATCTTTTAATACGGGATTAAAAAAAAAAATTTGATGTGATAGCATAGGCTCAAAGGATCATTATAGAACTCACTTTCCACATGACTTCACCAACCTAGTGAGCTAGACCTCTCAATAGATAGTCTATTTCATCAACTGCGGGTGGGTCAAAATTTCTGTCGTTCAGTCCAATAACATTAGCAGCCCCCTCTAAACAAGTAGTACCCCTACACATTTAGTGAACCAATGTCACTTCAAAAGGGATTTTTTTTAGTTAATCATTCATCTAATTGTACGGAATGGTTTGTTTGTAAAACATTGAAAACCATGCACACGGGTTTAAGAAATTGACAAAGAAAGTGAAGATGAAAATCCAATCTTATTGAATAATGTATGAGGCTCAGAGAGCTAGTGTAATTGCCATTAGTTTTGAAGATGGTTTTCAAAGTGAAGATGAAAATTCAGTCTTATTGAATAATGTATGAGGTTCAGAGAGCTAGCGTAATTGCCATTAGTTTTGAAGATGGTTTACCTTCATTTTATGGATCTTGAACTCTTCACAGGTGTTTGTTTGCCGTCGAGTTTGAATCATTAAATATTCCACTAAAAAAACTTCAATATCAGACTTTTACTTCAACAACAGGTTGATTAGTTATTTTTCCTGTCTAAACGAGTTTCTTGTAAAAACTAGTTTTGTCTGTCCAAATGTAAATTAATAATGTAAGAGTGACCTAGCTATGAGGTTAAAAATGTGGACCCTAAAAGAGATGCGTAGATGACTCAATTTGATCAGCAATAATGAAGCAAAAACAAAAATCATCATTAAAGCCTAAGACAAGAATCTGACAACCAAGATTATGAAAATTTGTTCAGCATTCAAAAATTAAGAAACAATTATATCATAAAGTCCTAAATATTAAAAATTGTCAACCTGATGAACCCTCCAAGAAAAAAAAATCGGAGCAGCAAGTCCAAGAAATTAAACTATCATAAAAAAAGAATAAATTCTAAACAGCTAATACTACTAATAATTAAGAAGACACTACTGCTACCGCTACCTAGAGTTTGAGGGTCAAGTCAATCAACTGATCATCTTTCTTAAGTGGTGGTGGTGGTGGTGGTGGTGGAGGAGGAGGAGGAGGAGGAGCACCACCATTATCCCATTTGTATGATCCTCCACCACCAATTCCGACTTGATCAACCGCCGGAGAAAACTTCTGAATACTATCAAACCTAGGCGCCCAACCACTTGTGGATGATGATCCTAAACTTGAGCCCATTTGATAACTTTCCGGTGCAAGCCTCCCAATTGCCGGTTGTTGATCAAGAGGCTTCCTAGTCCATCCAGTGCGCCCATACGCAGACGACAAACCAACGTTGGATCCAAAGTAAGACGGCTTATGAATCATGGAATGTGCCTGAATTCCCAAAGACCTGTTATTGTAGGACCCATGCAAAGGTAAGGAAGCCATGCTAGAGTAACGCTGAACAAATGGGTCGTGCCCGAAAAGTCCTGCCGTGCTTGAACTCGAGCCAATTCTTTGCCCTCTTTTTGCAATGTTTCTTTCCCTCTTGTGTGCGTTTTGATGGCCTCCAAGTGCCTGGGAACTATAGAATTTCCTTTGGCAATAGTTGCATGAGAAAACTCGTGGCTCGGATTCTTGACTGCTAGTAGTATTGTTGTGGTTTGTAGGGGTAGCACTAATGAAGGGATTTTTGGATGATGGGGTGGTAGTGGTGGTACTCATGTGATGAAGACAATCTAAGAGATTGAGTTCGGGTTTCAAACCTTGATTTTTTGTGTCCTTGCTAGAGAGGCTGAGATCCAAAGCAAGATCAGGGCTTTTATCATGATCATCTTGATTTGGATTGGGATTTTGTACTACTTTTTCCAACTTGATTTGATCCATGGAGTTGCTATTGAATCTGGGAGAGATCATGCTTTTGATATGGCTCTTTTCTTCTTGTCCTTGCTACTGTCGTTGTTGCTTTTACCTTCATATGGAAGAATATAAGGGACTTTCCACCTTGTGAGGGAAAGATTATTGGGATAAACACAAAGAAAGTTGTAATGTTTATTGATTGAGAGAAATTAATGCAATGGTGCTATGTATAGAAGGAAATATGCAGTTACAAGATCTTATTATGGTAAGAGAAGTATTGAGAGAAAGAGAGATGTGAATGTATAGGAGCAAGCAAGCCTTTTTCTTGTTTGAAAACTCATGAAGAACACCATCTCAACATCATCTTCCCGTGTCATATATATCTCCATTTATTACTGTTTTTTCTCTAACTTTTGTTAATTTGTCTTACCATTATTGTCTTACCTTAGTTTGAATTTTTATATACTAATATTTTTCTCCTTCATAATTTTTACCCTTTTATGTCTCGCCCATTTTGGGAAATGCGGTGGTTGTTCCATGAAAGAAGGCCTAAAGTACAGTTCATCTCCCTTTTATGGTTGCTTAAGTGTATAAGAGCTATCATCTTGGAATAATGGACCTATCCTTCAAAAATATGTAAATATATTTGTGGTTTTGAACAATTTCTAAAGCTAATTTGGTATGAAAAAGATAGCATATACTAATGCTTCTATTATTACTACCATCCAAATTCTAATAATAGGTATTTGAATTAACAATGACTTCCAATTCATTTATTCCTTATCCTCTCTTTCAAGTGTGTAATGTCACGAAAGTGCCAAAAGCATTGCATGGCCTAGCTGTTCTCTTCATACATATATCTTTCCAAAGCTATTTTCATTTCCTTCTTTAAGCTCAATATATAGATGGGATTCATCTTTATATTTTACATACTTCTTGGAACTATCCTTTCTTGACCCCATGACCAAAATTCAATCCATGGTGTTTCTGAACGAATTAATGTGACTGAAAATCACATTTGTCAAGAAGTAATATATGCATTATCAAAGATGGAAAGCTTTGAATAATCGGCGTCAATTATGCAAAAGATTGGCACTTACTATGCCTATATCAAGAGAAAATAATTTTTCCCTGGTTCGAAAATCAAATGTTGTGGAGAAAAATTGTTTTGGAAAGTTAATAATTGCATAGTCGTTACTGGGTAATTTTAAGGTTTGACTTACCACTTCCATAGGTTTGAATATTATAGTGTAATTTATATCTCTTCAAGTTTTTGGCTTACTTCCTTAGCTAACATAAAGTCAATCCCTTCAATATAGGCAAAAAGAGCTCTACAAATTTAATTATACAGCTATGTTATTTAGAGCTGTACCAAATTTTTGCTCACACCGTATTTTTCATAGAAGTATATATATAGCCAAAATTAATCACCGTTTATTTTATGAACTAAGTTTGACAACACTAACCCTTATTAGAAAATTTTGGTATCATATCATACGAAGTTGAATAAAGAAAATATCTCTTTAAATCCAAAAGGAAAATCTTAACTAGTATGTCAAACGAATTCCAATTAATTCCTTGATTTTAATTTCATATATAGGAAGGACCTATGCCAACGCTAATTATATAGTGCTTTAACATGGAACAAAGTTGATGAACATGATATTTTGTGCTTTTATATCACTTACTATGTCATTTAGTATCTTGTTCCAAGAAATAATGCCTTAATTTTTCCTAGGAGAGAAATCATGTGATTTTATTGTTTTATGCACGAAAAACTTAGATTAAGTGAAATAAACATTTAGTGCAACAAGAAGAAAATCACACATGAGTGCATCCTAACATAGCTTTCCATATGCTTAATTAGACAATAAACATGTTTTTCCCCCTTGAGAAAGAAGAAAATATCTCTGTCTCTTTATCCCTAGTAAAAATTTCATTTAATTAATCATTGTGCACTAAAGTGGAGGATGATCAACATCAATATTTCACCATTTATTACTCCAAAACAAAGCCATGCAACTACAATAAGAGTGGATTGCCCCTTTTTTGGGGGGAAAAAAAAGAACAAAAGATTTTAATGTAATGGGGCATTTTTTTTGTAGTTGAATTTGTGACAAGAAATTGTTAGGTACCTCACCACGTAGAAAAGAAAAAGGCCGCGTACAATGAAGCGTCATCTCGGAATTTGAAATCTCTGAAGTTGAATCATAGCAAGTGGCCGGGGAATCTGATTGCAGTGTTGTCAAAATCTCATCATAAATATGCTGAGAACTACTATTAGATATGATAGTTTTACATATAACTTCTAGGTAGGGGTGACAATGTCCGATACAACACAAATCTAACCCGAAATTAATACGACGCGAAAATACTAAATTAACAAATTCGAGTTGAAATCAAGTTAGATACAATTAACTAGAAAAATAAACGGGTCGAGTTCGGATTGACTTGACGAGTTGACTGGTCGACCTACTTAATCCATTTAAAGAGTAATTTATAACCCGTTAACCCGAAATTACCACCCCTACATCTAGGCATAACTCGCTGCCACACCTTAATTCCTTGGACAATAATACATTTTTAATATCACTGATTTCATGGTAGAAAATTTCTCTCCCTTCAAATAAATTAATTAATGTACATGACCATGTCTATGTCTTTTGTTTGTGTTCATAATGGCACTAAATAGTATTTGTATAAAGAAAAAAGTTAGTCCATATAATACATGGATGAAGTGACGAAAAGAGAAACTATTTAATTGGAGTTGAATTCACTACAACTATTGCAAGCCACCATGAAATCTAATCCAAGTTTGATTAACTGGGTTTTGATCAGGGTCACAGACCAAATTCTTATAGAGAAACTCGTTGGTACAGTAAGAATTGTATTCTCTTTTTGTCTCATTTTAGGTATAATAATAAATCGGTATTGTAGTTAACTTAATTTTGTTATTTTTTTAATTAAATTGAGATAAAGATGAATTATTTTTTGTTAAATCGATAAAATTGCATCACACTAAACTTTCGATAAATAATGTCACTAAAATTAATAAATTTGACTAAGAAATCTGACAAAAAGAATGTTTCAATGGGATGGATTTAGAGGGTAATAAATTAAATGGAACCCAAAACCCTTTACTATCTAACTGTTCATCCATCAAATCAAAACTTCATTGGCTGTCTTCTCCTGTACTTTCCTGTTGGAAGGAAGCGTGTTAAACATCAGCAAATGGGATAATGCTCAGATCCTTGTCACTCAAAAAGAAAAATGAAAAACAAACAGCACTACTCTCCCGTGCACAAAAACAGGAGATATATTTTGTTTCAAAGAAGAAAATTAACTTTGAAACATTGAGGAGGGAGGGGGGCCTCATCAAACTTGGCATTAAAATTGTACACTTTGGCTTAATAAAATGATTTTTGTCTTGATGCAATTGGAAATGCGACAAATGGCCGACAGGCAGATGGTGAATAAGGGCCATAATATGCTACCTTAGTGCCATCCTACACTGAAATCGTCGGATATCAATCTCTTTATTTGAATTATATCATCCACATAATATAATCATTCCACTTCTTGGTTGCGGGATTCAGGTAAACATCATTTTTATTCATGTTCTACTACATCATCATTAAGCACCCAAAAGGGATTGCCATATCTTTATTGTCAAAGGATATCAAAGGACTTTTGCTATGATTTACTTTCTGGGATCACTTTTGTTAATTAGACGGACAAGAGGAGGGATTTGTACGCCATTTTAGCTGTAAATTCTGGGATATGATGCAGTTTATCTATTCCTGGTAGTGTTGTATGGTGGAAAAGGTTGTCATTAGTAGCCACCATATGAGTAGTTGTTCTTTACTAATATTATTTGAATGGGGAAAAAAATCATTTGAGAGAAACTCAAAGCTGTGCCTCGTTTGTTGTATTTTTTTTTCTTACTCAAGAAAAGAAAAGCTAATTCAACCTTTTCTGTATCTGATGAGTTTCGAGTTCTTTAACCTCGGATGTGGCCATACCATTTCTGCTTTCTCAAATGACCTGAACATATTTGGATCCCCACATATCTGCCAATACTGCTCATTCATATATATCCTATAATATTTGGCATGTATAAAGGTACAAGTATTAATCAAGAAAATGAAAAGAAGACTAACAAAGAGCAAATGCACATGCATGCAGTGTCGTCGGGCCAGGATGACATTATAAAGCATTGTGGGGGACGTGGAAGTATGAACATACAAAAGACTTAACATGGTTCCTCGCTTGATTGAGTTTGCTCAGTCTAATCAGCAAACAGCAAGTCATTGCATAATATATGTATGTATCTTGCTGGATTTCTTTGTCTGAGGATCACTGCTGCAATCAACATCCCGGAAAGAAATTTTTGAATTGAAAGCTTTTTAAGCTTTTCCAAGGGATCACACTCTGCATGTCCATCTCAGATAAAAAGGAACATCATAAAGGAATACACACTCTTGTACATATGTATATTTCAAAGTCCAAACATTCATGCATATACCCCTCAAAGTTTATTTGTGTGTGTATGAACACCATCTCTCTTGCTTCTTTTAAATGTCACTCTCAAACTCCCAACTTCTGTCGTTTTCGACCCATATACAAAGTGCACACGTGAATTATCTTAACCTGATTTGTGAAGAAGCAATGTGAATCACAATAAACTACAGTTTTACAATTCCCCTTTTGCTAACAATACCTGGCCCTTTTTCAATCGTGTGTGTTTGGTTTATTACCATTGAAATTATGTTCATTTTCATAAAAGCGAGTGCTAATTAAGGCAAGGCGTCGGCAGGCTTATTCCTCCTCAGCGTGGATATATAAGTCATTTGTTACCATTGAACATTTCACATTCACTGGATTTGGAAGAAATCTCCCACCTTTGTCTTCTTGACACTTTGACCCAAATGGAATACAAGACAAAGAAACTTTTTTTTTTTTTTCTGAAAAAAGGACCCACAAAGGAAAACCTAAAGTATCCACATTTAAAAAAAAAAAAAAAAAACAAAGGATAAAGATGAAAAGCAAAATGCTGAAAAGAGAAGAACAAATTTTATACAGAAAAGTGAAAATATTACTATATATATTAGTTTATATAAAATGTGATATCAAATCTCTTATCCAATTATCGTATATTAATGATGTTCTATTCTATAAAAATAACATTATTTTATTAAACAATTAATAAAATAGGTCATTTTATGAGATACGACACCATTATTATACGCTAATGGAATAAATAACACATATTGATAAGATGTAATGCTGATTTCTTGATTGAAATTGCTCTAGGGACCATATTAAAGTTGACAAGAGTTGAAAAGCGTCGGTGATATACACTAAAAGCCATGTTATAACTTATAACTTCCCATGTTGGACCAATATTATTATGCAATGTCTTTCTCCCTGACAGCTAATATAGGTTCAATAATCACAGAAACTGCCAAACAAAACTAATGGATTATTTCTAATTTCAATCTTAGTACAGTTAGTATCCCATTATTATATTATTGCTTGATTTATAGTAATTTATGAGACAAACAAGAGTTGATAGGCTTGACAAAGATGTTTTTCACCTTGCCGGATGAAATGTGGCTTACCTTTGTCCATATGTAAGTTCCTTCATGTAGATTAGACATATGCATAATGAATAATGATGATTAAAATTATGTAAAATTTGATTTATCTTTTTTTGTAATGTTTCACTAGGATTTTGTCTATTTTTGAAATATTTAAAATGATAATAACGAAAATGAATAGGGAGCGCAATTGTTAAAATTTCACGATAAGTTTTAAAAAGTCAAAAATTCAAATCCCCCAAACTCGTTTTGGCAAGTTATTTCCCCTTGTGTTTGTCTAATATATCTATGGAATTATTCATAACAGAGGAGGTTTTTTTTTAATTAAAAAAAATTAAATTAAAAAAAAAAAAAGAGTAATGGCCCCAATGGGTAACTATCGAGGCCACAGAACCCCAAATAACCTTCTCAAAATGTTCCTTGGGCCCAAAATGAGAAAATTGACCAGGTTTAAGCCCAAACCTTACACATAAAATGGGCCAATATTTCACATGCCGAAATTGGTCCAAAAGAAAATTGAAGTAATTTTAAATGAAAAAAATATATATTGTCAAAGCCTCCAGGCCATCCCCGCTCCCCTTCACTAGGGTTTAAGTTTTAGCAAAATCAGCGTGTCGTCCCCCATTTTCTCCTCCGCGAGCCGGGTGAAGCTCTCCGTCGAAAATCTCACCGTCTTATATATCCGGTGGGTATTCTTATTCTTTTCCATAGGCGCGAAATATGATTATTTTTGCGCATTGGTGATGGGATGACACTTTTTATTTCTGTTGGATTAAAAATAAAATTCAAAATTAGTGTTATCCAATAAAAATTAAAACTTGCTTTGTTTAATGTTTTCGTTTTTCTGGATTAGAGAGGAGTTAGCAAAAGAGAGTAAAGATGGCGGAAGAGGAGCCGAAGCAATTGAATTACATACCAGAGGTGGTATTGAAGAAGAGGAAGAACAATGAGGAGTGGGCTATTCGGAGGAAGCAGCAGCTGGAGCAGAGAGTGAAGAGGGTCAAGGCTAATAATTTTGTTATCAAGAAGCCTGACCAGTTCATTAGAGAGTACCGGGACAGGGTAATTTCCCTTAATCTGTGGGTGTTTTTTTTTCGTGATTTTTATTTCCTAACTGGATTGTTTATGGACCATGTTCGGTCAGGATTAATTGTTTTTGCTGAATGTTTTGATGAAATAGTTCGTTCTTTAATGGTTGTTTGTTACTTAGCTTAGCTTAGCCGGAGATCAGTGTTCATATTCAGTTCAAGATTTTCAAATGCTATTTCTCGTATGTTCATTATCATGATTTTATGTTTGGTTATAATTAAAATCCTTTCTTGCTTTTTTCGTCAAATGTTTCTTCTACCTCAACATGAGATATATGGGATGTGATTTTGTTTGCCAAACTTGAGATAGAAAGAGAAGTGGATAGAGAAACAAAAATGCCAATTAGCAGAGCAAGTGCATCGAATTACAAATGATGAATCGCTTGCATTGAAGGTTGGCTACAATAAATGCTAGTGATTCTCCGTGCCGATCAGATTGATTCTGTTTTGATTTTGGCCTCGAACAAGTCACTACATTTTTCACAATCTCTCTGTGTATCTATGGATGCATGCATATGTTCTCAGTTGGTGGGTGCGGGAGTGGGTGTATCCTGGTGTTTATGCATGCATGTGTTACTGTCAAGAGTACTTAGTTATTCATCTTTCTATATTGTACTTTGTATTTTTGCCTGAAACTGGTAACAATTAGAGACACACTTGGCCATCATGTAGAGTTCCTTTCTAGATCTTTAAGTGATTTGAATGGTTACACTAGCTTCTTGATGAGACGATTTTCATTTTTTTTTGGCATTTCTATGTCTTTTATTTTTGTGCAGGAGATGGACCTTATCCAAATGAAAAACAGGAAGAAGCAACTTAGAAGGAGCATGGTTATACCAGAATCCAAGCTTTTATTTATCATACGCATAGGAGGGTGAGTATTTCAAAAAAATTTAATTTAATTCTTTTGCTTCTAATGCTCGATACATGGATCTATCAGTTATTGTTTCTAGACATTCTGATACATCCATATCATGTCTGAATTGGGAATTTATATTTCTAGTTTGCACATTATTGGTTAACATTAGTTAGTTAGCACGTCCTCAAGATTTTGATTGAGTTTTAAATTAACCGTATTGTTTGTTATTGCCTTTTAGAAAGAATGATATCCATCCAAACACGCGAAAGATTTTGTACTCTTTGCGACTGAGGAGAATCTTTAATGGTGTCTTTGTCAAGGCAAGCAGAAGCATAATGGAGATTTTGAAAAAAGTGGAGCCTTACATCACTTATGGGTATGGCAAGTTAAACTTCACACCTGTTGTTTGATCATTGATGTGAAATTTATATGCTGAATAGGAAAGTATGCTTTTGTATTCATTTGAGTTGTCAGTGATTTGTTGTATTTCGCTTGAAGTGTCTTGCTCACTTGAGACAATTAGTTGACTTTGCTTCCTTATCTGCATCATCGCTTTTTTTTAAAAAAATTTTAGAGGGTATACTTCTGTGGTTTCCTCCGTCATTTGGTCTTGGTACCTATTCTTTCTTTAGTGAGATGCAGGCTTGAATTGCATGGATATCAAACTAATCTAGAGAACTATGAATCTGTTGCATACTGCTATCAATATCAATATTTTTTTTAACAATACTGTGTTGATATTTGTATGATGATGGTTTGATGGCGAGTGCATGCTAGTTTTCAACTAATTGAATAGTTATTGTTCAAATATCTATGTATTTGTCTTTTCATTTTTGTTGGTTTTTCTCCTCTAAAGTATGTCTTTGCTTATAGATATCCTAATCTCAAGAGTGTGAAGGATTTGATTTACAAAAAGGGTGTGGGTAAATTTGAGAAGCAGAGGGTTCCTTTAACTGACAACAACATTATTGAGCAGGTATTGGAGAGAGATCACTTATTCTGCTACCTGTTTCCTCTATATATGCTGAAACTTTCAATAACATTATTTTGGCAGGCATTGGGCGAGCATAACATAATATGCATTGAAGATATCGTGAATGAGATTGCAACTGTCGGCCCACACTATGAGGAGGTCTCTAGATTTCTGTGTCCTTTTACGCTCGACAAGCCGGAAAAGGCACTGCAGGGTAAGAAGAGAAGATACAAGGATGGAGGGGACTCTGGAGATCGTGGGGATGAAATCAATGATTTGCTTAGTAAGATGAATTAACACATTGAAGAGAGGTCCCTGTTATAGAAATTTAGAAACTGAGTTATGTACTTGAAACCGAATTCAAAATGTTGCTGTAATTTTTGTCTGATTTGTAAGGCATGCTGATATGTTGCAGCAACAACATTAATCTCAGTAGCTGAAGTGATCACTTGCCCTCTTTTTGTTAAATTTACATTTAATATCATATTTCTCATTGTGATAGTGCTTTGTAAATTCTATTAGTAGAATATTGCAAAAAAATTACGTTCGCCTGAGCCTATGGCAAAGGCGTGATAATACCTTCCATTCTTTTGAACGATTCAAGAATATCTTTGCCAGGCCTTCTCAAGCGCCAGAAGGCGTGATTTTTTTTGGCTCGATGCATATGTTACGCTTAACTCAAAGGCGTGTTTAGCACTGAATGTCTTCTACAACGTCTTCAGAATTTTACGGTTCCGGTATAAATATGCAATTTTCCTTTTCTTCTTCCAATGGGAAACGGCGACGACTGGTTGGCCTTAGATAAAATCTACCACGTTATTTTTGGCTTCTGCACCACCATCATCTTCACTTTGCTCGCTTCCAGAGCCCGCTATGCTTTCATCCGGAACCGTTCCATCTGGGTTGGATCCATATTGTCCCTCCTCGCTGGCGCCGCCAAGGAGGCTGCCGACGAGATGGGCTATTTCAAATCCGCCGGCGCATCCGGGAAAGATGCTGTGTCTGATCTCCTTGGTACTTCAATAGCCGCTTTGGCTCTTTCTCTTTCTAAATCATACTATTTCCCTGTCGGATTCGGACCTGATTACGAGGGTCAGGTTAAGAGTGCGATCGAGATGGTTTGATTGATGACTTCCATCGATGCAAAAAGCCATATGTCAGGTGGGTTAATTCAAGCAATTGGTCTTTGTGATTGCTTTGAAAATGCAAGAAGTGTTAGGGAAAGTTTGGTACTTTGCTTTTTAACTCTGAGGCTTAAACTGTTGTGCATTGAGGTTTACAGATTCAATGGCATTTCAAATTTTTGTTGGTCGTTTTGGTTGCTGAAGCATATTTTAAAAGTCTTGGTTGCATTTAAGCTGACTATAAAGTTTGTCTATTTCTGTTGTTCTTTAGTGGACTCTTTGTCATTTGATATTTATTGTTCATTGTTAGATGGTGACATTGTCTGATCTTGTTCTCTCAATATGCATTTCAGTTCATTTGGAGTTATAGAGAGGTTAATTATGTGATAAAGTTTACATCTTTATAATTTCTCTTTTTGACAACAGTTCTTTTAGTGGCGTTAATTTCGTGTTAGTAAAGTGGAAAAGTCGACTAAAGTTTAAGGCTTTATGGATTTTGCTACAAGTCGAGATGTTGGTTTACACACTAAAGAGTGATGACACTGCTGTGATCTATTTTCTTCGCTCTGATTTTCAGTTTTGATCATGTCCGGTATAATGTTTGATGTCATTCATTTCTTGTAGGTCGGGAGATATCTACATTCTTTTTTATTGACATGAATTGACACAGACAATTTCATGGCTCAACTGCTTGGTTATTTATTGTTTGAATCGATAATAAATAGATGAAAGGATGTCTAAAATGAAAGCAGCCTTGCTGTCCTGTTTTGGTTCCTTGACATCACCCTTGAGGCCTTGACTTTAACGATTCCTACTGATCCTTCTCCTTTGTGGGATGTAAATGCACTGTGCACATGATCTGATACTAGTGTGCTGCATTTTGGAAAATTCCATTTTGTTGATTTAGCATTTTGTCTAATCTGCATAATGTTGCCTTCTCTTCCGTTAATATATTTTGTATGCCAACATATTTGTGTGCACTCCTGCTGCCGTTTGAGCCCATTCCAATGGAAATTTATTGTCAATGTAAATGAGATATTTTATAATCACTGAAAGACCCTGGAGATGGAAATAAGAATGACATTGAGATATTGAAACAGCATTTTACAGAAGCTTATATTCCAGAACCTCTATAATTGTGGTTCCAGTAAGCTAGAATGAGCAAAAGGAATTGATATTTGGTGAGATTTGTTACTATTTCTTGTCAAAGCAGTAGTCTGTGTCTTCCATATCATAAGAAGTAGAAAATCTACATGAAGTAGGAGTATCAAGATTTTCCCAGGAATAAGCTAAACTAAGGTACAACCGTACATGTCTTGCCATGTCAAACCTTTCACTGTGTATTCAGCAATAACATTGCTTGTGTCATTGTAGTGCAGTTGAATTACATGGGAACATTACTGAATTACCATGCTGGTCTTACTGCAGGTGTTCTTAAACCATAATGGCAGAGGTGAGAATTGTTTGTAGATTTTCTCAAATTCTGAAAGTTTACCTTCAATGTGGGCGGCTGGAGCAGGGTAACAGTCTACGGAAGTCTGTTTTCATTGTTGAGACTTGAGACTCAGCCACGAGATTTCGAAGAAAAGTGTACATCATAAGTATATGTGGCATTTACCTGCGATTTCCGGATGAGAATTTGGGATTGTCATTTGGCTCAGGCATCTGCTTTTGTTATGTTTCTTGTACTTCTATCCGGCATTGAGATAAGGATGGGACCTCGTTTTGGAAGGACTGTGATTGATGTTTGTAAGAAATGTTGGTTGAATTTGTACTATAATCGTTCTGCAATATATGTAGTTTGCAAAGGATGAGATATATATTTTTTTAAAAAAGTTTATTGTCAAAAATGGTTGGAATGAAAATCAGACAAAATTTCGCCATTTCAGATGTTAGTGATTTGGTTCGCATGGTGATTCTACCATATAAAACTGATGATGATCAACGTGGACTTTAGGCGTTGTATTGCTCTACTTGTGCATTTTGAAGTAAAATTCTTGAAAATAAAGGTTTTGTATGGATATGATTTTAAAATACATTTTTATACTTTTGAAAATATTTTTAAAAATTTTAATACATCTCATTTTTTATAATTATTATTTTAAAAATATAAAAATACATTTTAAAATATTATTCCTACGTAAGCTTTTTATAATTAGGTTGAAATTAAAAATTTATTCATAGAAAAACCATTTTTTGGGATAAAGATGGGCTTTTTGTGCCATGTATTTTTTTTTTTTTTGTGAAAAATTATTTGTGATTTTAGAAGAATGATATTTTTTTAAAACTACCGATTTTGGGCAATATTCTTGTTGAAATGGACCCGGGTAGGGTTTCCGAAAATTTCTCGAAGAGATATAAGACTCTACAACATTTTCGTTCTTCTGTCAGTTCTGTGTTCTACTGTTCTCCCTCAGCGTACCAGAAGAAACCGGATGACAACAGTCTCCATAAGTCTTGCTTTTTTAATATAATCCTAGTGTAGGATTCTACGTATGAGATGTGTA
Organism: Gynochthodes officinalis; assembly: GCA_020080225.1. Taxonomy (NCBI): domain Eukaryota; kingdom Viridiplantae; phylum Streptophyta; class Magnoliopsida; order Gentianales; family Rubiaceae; genus Gynochthodes; species Gynochthodes officinalis. The sequence continues at coordinate 10,038,611 of CM034625.1, read as the reverse complement.
ATTTTGTTAATAAATAGTTAAATACATATTATTAACAGTTTAGGGAAAACAAAAATTAAAAAATATTAAATAGAAATTCTCAAACAATCATATAGATAAAGTGAATGATTAATATTTAAAAATAAAAATATTAAATAATTAAAAAAATTATAAAACAAAAGTACAATTCATATTATTCAAAATTCAAAACATAAGCAGACGTGTCAAATTAGGGTAGGGGAGTAGATAAGGTTATAAAAAAAACGATAGTAATATTTTAATTAATGTTATAGATATTACTGTTAATTTTTTTCTATAATTATTGCTAAAATGGTACAATAATTAATTAATTATGAAAAACATACTAATGAAAATTAAATTATTAAAAGCAATCAAAATTTTAATCATTTTCAAATTACTAACAATTAATTAATAGTAAATAGATAATTTTTTTTAAAGTTTGTAAAATATTATAGAACTTTAATCGTCTCTTAATTATTAAATATTAATATTAGAAAATAATAAAAATTTAATTTAATCTTTAATATTAAACTTTTTCACAATCTTCTTTCATTTGACTTTGTAACCTAGATGAAAAATAAACAACTTGTCTAAAGTCACCGCCTTTATTTTTAATATGATAGATTGTTCTTTCATTTGAGTTTGTAATCTACACATGGTACAAATCTCTCATCTTTACTATGATAGTTTGTAATTTAGGCCCAACCAAATTTGTATCTAAAATTAAAAAAAAAGTCAAAAATAAACCATCAGCTAAAGCCCAACCAATTTGTATCTATTCGAGTTTGTAACTTAGGCCCAATTAAATTTGTATCTAAAAATAAACAGCCCAATTAGATAAAATTATATAAATCTTTTGTTAAATTAAATTAAAAGTGAAGTAAATTTTATAATAATATTATTGATTGAAATAGTAAATTTTTTTACCATATAAAATGAAAACAAATTATAGATAATGAACATTTTCCAAAAAAATGACTTATTTCTAAATAAATAAGTTTCATGCAATAGGTTTAAGAATTTTAACAATTTGATATTCATGTTAGTTATTATTTTATATATAAGCTTAAATTAATTTTGACCATACATATTTAATTATCTCTTATAGTTTACTATAAAAAATTATATCATTGTCACCCATTTACCCCTAACTAAACTTGTTAAACTTTTAAAAATGTTTTTGTGTGTACGTTTCAAATATGTTTTTAGTATTTTTTTTAAACTATTTTTATTTCACTTTATAAACTATATAACTTTTAAAAAATAATTTAAAAGTACAATAAGTTATATACTAATTTTTCAAAAAAAAAAATCTTGTAAATTATACTAAATGATGACTTTTAAATTTAAGATCACCATTATAAGAAAATTATCACTTTTTATTTCATAAATAATTAAGTTCATTACAGTATTACTATATATTATAATAATTAAGTATCTATGTGATGTATTAGTTATGCATCTCACATCTAAATTTTTTTTAATAACACACCTTTTGATATTAAGATAATTAAAGGAAAAATACATCTTACAATCAATAACATTTCAAAATAAAAGTATACTAGTTTTAGAACTACTCCTTCTATCCAAAAAAAATAGTTCAATTTTAAAAAATTTATGTCTAAAAAAAAAAGGGGTCAAATTTTAGTGTAAAATTATTGTATTATTATTACTAATAATAATAATATACAAATCAAACAAAAAAGTAAGAATAAAATTGTAAAAATATATACTTAATTATGCATTAAATGTGTTGTAAATTTTAACTTAAAAAACATTGTACTGAATAAAAAATGGACTATTTATTAAGATAGAGATAGTATAACTTTTGACACAAGCTTATGGTGTTTAATTGTATGAGAAATAACTCATATAGTCGAACATAGTAAAATAAGAAATTGAAAATTTTCGTTAAAATTATTCATTAGGAAATTTTTGAAAAAATAATTTCTTCTCTCCATGGCAACAATAGGGCTAGTATAAATTATTAAAGTATTAAAGAAATAGTATTAAAATTTTACAAAATTACCATTAAATCTCCTTTCTAATATAATAAATTGTTTAATCTAGGCCCAACCCAATTACATACAATGAACCAGCCCACTAGCAATAAAAGCCAGTAGGGTTGATGTATTAACAATACTGTCTAGGGTTTGTGAAGAATTCTCAGAGGTATAAGAGTCGCTCTGTATTCTCCCTCTACCTCCAGCGAACTCTCAGTGTAATAGCTCCCGGCGGCTTCCTTTGCTTCCCCAAATCAAGAGCGAAGAAGAGTGAGCGACAATGGCGACTACTACCGCACCGAGGCAGCTTTCCACGAAGGAGGCCGACATCCAGATGATGTTGGCCGCCGAGGTCCACCTTGGCACCAAGAACTGCGATTTTCAAATGGAGCGTTACGTCTTCAAACGCCGCAACGACGGTCTGCCTCTTTCTATCTCGATGTTTTCCTTTTCTTAGCCTGGTGTTTCGATTATTGAGGATCTGTACGGTTAGTGTTTGAGATGCTTGATTCGGTTGATAGATATCTGATTTTGATTACTTATGGCGGCTTTTGTGAAATCTAATGTCAAAGCACTGAAAAGTTTTGATTTTTAAGCGGGAGAGGTTTGTCTTCATCTAGACAGGATATTGGGATTGCTGTTCCAAAGATTTCCCGTGGAATTTTGTCTTTGATTTCATGAGTTTAGAAGATTATATATTTACTTACGTGGCTTCTAAGTTCTAATGTAGTTGGTCTTCATGTATTTCCATTAGTTCTTTGGCCACTAGGAATGAGTTCAAAATAATGTGAAGTGACGAATTCTGGTTCTCTCTATGTAAAAAGAAAGCACCTTTACTCACAGATAGCTGTGTATTTCCCTCTGGGATATATTATTACCGTCTAGGATGCCTAAAAAGCCTATTTAAAGGGCTTGTGATGGCTGTAGGAAGCCTCCTTGTGTGTCGTAGTCAGGTCTGCTTCTTGGTTTCTTTTACTATTATTTTGTGCTGGTGTTTTGGTTGATTCTCGTTTCATGGCACAGGAATTCACATCATTAACCTTGCTAAAACATGGGAAAAGCTTCAAATGGCTGCAAGGGCTATTGTTGCTATTGAGAACCCTCAGGACATTATTGTCCAATCTGCCAGGCCATATGGTCAGAGAGCTGTGTTGAAATTCGCACAGTACACACATACTCATGCAATTGCTGGGCGACATACCCCTGGTACCTTCACTAACCAGCTTCAAACCTCATTCAGTGAGCCTCGCCTCCTTATTCTTACTGACCCAAGAACTGATCACCAGGTTGGTCCTCATCCCTTGTAGAGCTGTACCATCCTGAATTCTAAAGGGAAAAAGAAAAGGCTGAGATGTCTGATTCTGAAACTTGTTTTTGACTGCCTGCAGCCTATTAAGGAAGCAGCTCTGTCAAACATCCCCACCATTGCTTTTTGTGACACTGATTCCCCTATGCGTTATGTTGATATTGGTATCCCTGCCAATAACAAAGGGAAGCACAGTATTGGTTGTCTCTTCTGGCTCTTAGGAAGGATGGTTCTGCAGATGCGTGGTGTTATTCCACAGGGTCACAAGTGGGATGTTATGGTAAATGCTAGTACTATGAAGTTTTTGTTTGCAATACTTAGCTCAATTATGTTCTATTCAGTTGAAAGCATTATTGTTTTTTATTTTGATAATTTGTTAATTTTGGCATGATATGCTTTGACATTGGTGAACAAGAATTTTTTCTCAATATCATTATAATTTAACTTATCTTTGGTCTTTGTCTTGTATGATGAGGACTTATTTGTCTGTTTTGCAGGTTGATCTATTTTTCTACAGAGAGCCTGAGGAGGCAAAAGAACCCCAAGAAGAGGAGGCACCTCCTATTCCGGATTATGGAGACTTTAGTGCTCTTGGAGCTACAGACAATTGGGGTACTTCTGGAGCTATCCCTGAAGCAGAGTGGTCAATGGCTGCTCCACCAGCCATTCCTGCAGTTGCCGCAACTGGTTGGGCTGCAGACACAGGTTAGTTTTTCCCTTGATACACAGAATATTTTCACTTTTTCCCGTTATGAAATCTCAAATTATTTTATGATATGTTGCCTCATGATAGATTATAGTAAATTGTCTTTTTTTGTTTGTAAGTTCTAGGCATGCTCTTTATATTATGTTCAACTGCTGTCTTGTTTTGGTGTTAAGCTATTGTTTGTTTGGTTTGTCCATGCTATCCGTGCACATTGTGTTGCCATTCATCGCTGCGCATGTTTATGATACCTAATAAGGCATGCTTCTACACAATAGTGATGATAAAAGCTACTTAAATTGCGTACTTATGCCTTGAAATAGTGTTCTGATTTATTTTCTTTTCTTCAGCTGCAGTCCCAGTATCAAGTGAAGGATGGGAGCCAACTGCAGCTCCACCAATGGTAGCTCCTGCAATTGATCCCGTTCCTGCTGCTACTGGATGGGATTAGAATTTTTTGTTAGAGAAACATCTGTCAGTACTTTGTGTTTTTGACCTTGCGGATAGTTTGAATATCTATAGTTTGTCTTGAACTTGGCTCTCAGTTATTTTTGTAGCAGTGTCTAGTTTAAAGAATTTCCTCTGATACGGTTTCTAAAATGGTGTTATGATTTTGTCTGGAAAGTTTAGCTGTTTTTCTTATAATGTCCAAATCTTTCTGCTGTGTAGAACTTTGCTTTGGGCTCATTGGAAGCAATTTGGTTACAGATTCCTCGTGAACTATTTTCGTCTGGTTTCCAGACTTGATTCACTAAAGCCTTCCGCTTGTCCTCTCTTTGGACAAGCAACGCAATGAGTCAATTTTTGCATTTGAATAACTCGATATGAATTGGCTACCTGCCTGATGGGGTTTTGATTGGTTATTCCGGTTGCCTTTTGGAGCACTTGTTGGTTAAGATAAATCAACGCCCTTAATATTCGATTTGTCGATGGCTTTATTTTACTGGTGTCTCTGAGGCAGGCGCTATATTGGACCTACTCGTACAATAAACGAGACTTCGTAGATGTCCTTTAAGCAGAAGGTTTGAATAAATTTCAAGTTGCCTCAAGCTTTAAATACGCCATATTGACTGAATTTGTATTCGAAAATTAGCAGTTTAACCTGTTAGTCTTACGTAATTTTTTCCCATGAACACTGAACTTTCTCCCATGTGTCAACGAATTAAGGGGGATGGTTGGTTCGCTTCAAAACTTTAGTGCAAGTTACCAATCCTGTTGGCACACTTGCATTTTGCAAGTGATGTAGCATGATAATGTAAAATGAAACATCATGTTAATTTTTTTAATTGATCACGAATGAGGAATCCGGGAGATGCGGGCTCTTTGAGTTTGCTTTGAGAACAAAATTTGTACCTGTATAATCTGTCCGTTGAGATGTGTGATGAACGAGACTCGAGCTCTTTACAAAGTTGCAAAAGCAAAGTTTGATTAATTGTAAGGCAGAAAGTGAAGTTGCAATCGACTAGCCACAAGTCCATAATTACCATTAAGCGAAAAGAGAGAACAATCAAAAGCTTAGACTCATTCACTCAACCTGCACATTCTGACTAAAAGAAAGAACACATTACAGGATTTACATATTGGTATTACATTCCCTCTTTTCCATGCATTCCTGAATTTTTATTTAACCTCCTTCGCTGACTGATCAAAGTGGTTCATGCTTTGCAGGAATCATGGATGTTTCACCTTCTGAAGCTGGGTGCAGCTGAGGGCTTTTGGGCGTTGCCGCCATCATCATCAGCCAACTTTACAGCAGAGTATACACCGGCCCCAGCTAAAGCCCCCAGTATTGGCGCGGTTAAGTAAATCCATATGCCTTTGTAGTTGTTTGCTGCTATGGCTGGCCCAAGAGTTCTGACTGGATTCATTGAGGCTCCTGTTGATTCCCTGTACAACAATACCAAGGAAACAAAAGCTTTCAATTCATAGTCAAATTTGGTTTCTTGATTCATAGGTCCCATTGAAGCTAATAATGCTGAGAATGAGAACAGACAATGGTTGACTTACTGTTCATTGTAAATCACTCATAGTGTTATGGCATTTATTTCGTTTTTCTTTTGATCACTCAACTTTTGCGTTGTCAAATTATTTCTTTTTTCCTCTTCAAGAAAAAGGCAAGCTCTATAATCACATTCATTTTGGCAATGATGGTTAGGGGAATTTTTTGCTCACTTGTTTGGTTAAAGTGCAATTATTTTTTATTGCATGATTCCAGCTGTTGACACGTATAGATTCTTTCTTCTTTACCTCCAAATGACAACAAAAAAGAAGTATATTGTTCTTGAGTCTTGCTCATTCTTTCTATTTTTTCCTGGATTCTAGTTGAAAAACTTTTTCATTTTGCATCCGCATAAAGAGAAAGTCATGCAGCCTATTGTAGTCTCTTTTATTGCGTGAATTTTCCAAACCAGAACGTATCACAACCACCCAAACCGGTCGTAAAATGTCAGTAACTTTATGCAATTTCCACTACAATTGCCATAAACGATTTATTCACATGTTTTATGTTTTATGAGCTTCAGATTCAAGAATCTACACTGTGACATGAATTTTTTACCACTTAAGCTCACTCCTTCTCCTTAAGGTACTAAATTTCAGTACGACAAAATACTGAGTAAAGGAAGAGAAATTGATTAAAGAAAAGTGCTTGATCTGATGATGAAGAGGATGAAGATTACCCTGCTATGAGTATGTTGAGCATGACAGTAGCTCCAACAGCTATTCCGGCAAGCTCTCCCACCTGTACAGTGACAGAAACACACACATCATACATATCACAGTTAGCCATCATGTTACAACGTTCCACATGTGCTCTATATTTTTCCTTTTTCGATGGCAGATGTTCTAAATTTTAGTCATTGAAGTGAAACCATTGTAAAATTTTCATATCTTGTTATCTGGATCATACTTTAAATCAATTGTATAAAGTGAAACAAGAAAAAAAGATTACAGCAAGTAGCCACGAGTTTTCCGCTCGTGTTAATATAATTGCTGCCATTTTCAGATCAGTGACAGAAGGTCCTGAACAATTACTGCGATTACAATAGTGGCAAAATTTTTGTTATAATAAAATATTCACGGAAATCTTGAACTTGCAGCTGCCACTGTTTATTGATCGAAGCAATAAATCAAAAACTAAGATAGTGTTATATTGTACTGACATCTGAGTGAGTGCTGAACCTACAGCTCTTGTGTCAGTAGCTACTGCAGTCACGACAAACATGAGGTTGAAGCTAATGATGAACTCTAAAGCAAAAGCTTGTCCATATGCGCCTGAAGGAATGGTTACTCCCCCACCCATTATGGGATGGAATATTGCCTTGAGTAGGAATGCAGCAGATAATGACGCCGAGACCTGTGCTGCTATGTATGCTGGAACCTAAAAAACCAAAGAATGAACCATAGATGTTAATTAAATGGTGTGCTCAATGTTGAAATTACATTTTAGGTGTTTACAGTTGATTGAATTACATGTTTCCAAGGAAAGTGCTTGAGAGCAGCAAAGGCAATGGTGATTCCTGGATTGAGATGGGCTCCTGATATATGACCTGTGGCCAAAATTACAATCATAACTGCAAGACCAGCGGAACCAGCCAATCCTATGAGGGTCTCTGATCCTTGAGTCTTTTGGTTCACAATGGCCGTGGCTGTCCCTGAAAATATTAATATCAGAGTGCCTATAAACTCTGCTCCAACCTGAATTCAAGAGCCGAAAGAATCCACAACGTCAGTTCAAGCAAGGATGAAAACAAGTTTGATTATATACGTTAGCATTCGTAGGGTCTCACTGGATTTTACTTCAAACTGAAACACACCTTTCTTGTGAGTGAGACTGGAGGAGGAGGCAATGAGCATGAGACAGGGGGTAAGCTCCCTTCTTCCAAAGCCCATGCTTCAACATTGAAACATTTGCAGCTTTTTAGAAGTGATGATCTCCTGCCATTGCCACTCCTTTCTGACTTGAACCCACCGAAAAGAGGAGCACCAGGAGTCCCTGGAGTTGCTGGTGTTGAAGGGGCTGATGGAACATCTTCAGAATCCATATTACTGGCTAAAAAAGGGTAATGCAATGACAACAAAATAGAGCAGCAAAATAAGGTTGTGGGATGGTGCTAACTCTCTTTTTTTTCTTGCTCTATGGTGCTGAGACTGAAATTTCATTTATGAATTTATAGAGGTCTCAAGATAGTTGACTTTGGAATCCCAAGAGATGAAGAAAGCCCCAAAAGAAGTTAGTGGAGGAAGGTCAAGTGATGAAGAATTAAAGTGGCTTTGGAAGTGGGCGGTGGGACAAAATTAAGATATCATTTGGAACTGAAAGGAAAACAAAGCATGGACATTTGTCATGGTTTTCCTGTCCCTTCCACACGATTCTGTATTCTCACTCTATAACTGCACTCAATTATTATTAAGACCATTGTGTGCAGTTCCCTTTGTTGTCAAAGGTAATCTCTTGGATATCAAAGCTTAGAAATTAAAGGAGATAGACAGAGAGGGAGAGAATCATATGGTAGGTGCATGAATTGCTTTAGCACTATTAACCGCTTCTTTATGAGGTCATGCATGTTACAAAGTAATCGCGTTTGCTTCTTCTCACTACTGACGCAGGCAAAAAGAAAGGAGAAGGTGAGTCAGTTGCTAGGATGACTTTGGAGCTGTTTAGTTATTTACAGTGGCCGCAGTTGATTTTAACCAACTAAATAGCATATGGCTGTCAAATTCTTCCTTCAATTCTAAAGTCTAGTAGTTAAGTTACTTGAAGGGTCATTTCCTCTTAACTTAATTACTAAAAAGACAAACTGAAACACTAGCTTTATGCAGCTGATTGAATCACCATAACGGGTTGTAGTTTGTCTTATTCCAGTGCAGAATCCTCCATATGAAACTTGAAGCCTGACTTTACTGATGACAGAGATTCCAGTTTTGCATGAAACAAGACTAAATGCCAGTTTGGAACACTAACAAAGAATGAAATTCACATTGTTTGGCAATGCACATTTCTTAAGCTAATTATGCTGATGGAAAAGGAAATGCCTGAAACCCCATGACCTGAGTACACTCATTGGATGAGTGCACGTGAACATCCGCTTCACTAACAGTACACATTAGCCCTTATAGGTTCAAGCAATCCTAACATGACCTATCATTCAATAGGAATATGACATTATTTGAGGGATCTTTATTTGATCAACATCTTCTGATCGCTAACCTTATGGTCAATATTTGGCATGAATACATTGCTCTGAATAAGTATTCATGCATGTCAATTCACAAACCTGTTCAAAAAAGGAGAATCATATGCCTCCATTAAAGACTAATAGGTCTGGAACAGTCTCTTTTCGGTGTCATTAAGTTCCAAACCTTCTTCCTTAGTGGAACTTTTTGGACTGTTTTTAGCATAACAAATTAACGTTGCACACACAAAAGGACAGTACAGAATCGAAAAGAAAGACAGATATCTATCTTTATCTTGGCAAATTAAACTATTATAGATAGGGGTATTTCATTCTTTACTCTGACCGATGGTTGGCAGGGAAACATTGTTCTCGAGTCATCTCAAAGACAAACATTTCATGTCTCTTTCTCTATCAACAATATCAAAACGGGCTGTGATGCATTGCATTATTCTCATTTGATGTGTAACTAATTTTGCAAATAGGCAAAGGACAATTCCACCTTTTGTCTTGTCAAATCGTCAACTTGGTTTCCATCCCATGTTCAATTTGATGCAAAACCATTTTTTTGATGCTTAAATAACTCGTTACACTTGAAGATGATTAATTTGTAGAGAAGTTCATTATGGATCCAACATAAGGTAAGAAAAATGCAAGGAATATTGGCCTTTACCAGTGAATACGAGCAAGAAATGTGAATTGAGAAACATTAGAAAGAACGAACTTGAGCGCACTTAACAATGATTTGAGTTTAGCTTAACGCATTGCTTTAAAATTTAAAACCGACAGAAAAGCATGCTGGATGGATATCCTGTAAAGTGAGCAATCCTGCTGAAATATGGGCTGTAGTGAGTGGATTTGTGATTGGGCTTTAAGATCAAGCTTGAAAACTAGAGTTTAAGGGTGTCTATGATTTGGTATTTCTAAACAAGATTTTGTAATTTTTTACTGACTTCCAATTAGGATATGTTGTGTCAAAAGCGAGAGAAATCTCATCTTTCTACTTTTCTTTACTGCTTCCATGTCGCCACTCAGAAAGACACAGGGCGTAAAAAAATTTATATTAACTTATTTTGTTTCGACATAAGATGATAAATCATAAATTTGATCTTACTTCACAATCAATAAAAGAAAAAAAGACTGGTATTTCCAAGTTTAATTTAGGCTTAGCTATCTTTTTCGATATATATTTTATCTATAGAGAATTTTATTATTTCATTAAGTGATTTCCAGCCAAATATTACAATAATTAATTATGTACCTTGGGCTTGGGCCCCCAAGGTCCACAGCCCCATATAAATCTTCATTTACCAAGGCTTTCTTTGTAAATCCCAGAGCTCATCCCACCATTAATCATCTGACTCACCCAGCCAACGGTCCTGATATGATCTCAGAAATAATCTCTCTCACTATTGGTAATTAGCATGTGCCCGCAGGCACTAGATTTCTATCACCAGTCCTCCCCGGATTCATCGCACAGTCCACCCCAAATAAAGTGTGAATGTGAACTGACCCGACTGAGACACTGAGATGCAGACGAAAACGTACGTCTTGCTTTTCTTTCATTTTGCAGAAACTTTGATTACGACTCGTCCGATTCACCGAGTCCAAGACGGGTTTGAGGTTCGATTTTAGCTCTGGGCGGCGGTTTCCGGCGGTGGTGCAACTTGCATTCGTGATTGTTGAGAGCTTTTTGGCGTTTTTTCCCCCTCCCTCTCCTCTGTTCTCCTTCATAGTTTGAGGTTTTTTTTTAAAAATTTATTTTAAACTTCCTTTGATTTTTATATTTCTGCGGGAGGAAGTGTTTTGTGTTTTGTAGCATTGTGGACATGCAAATTACTGATCAGATTCTGAAATGATTGTAAACTTGGGAGAAGCGAGGGTTTTACTTACATTAGTAAGGTTTAGCTGGAAGGATTTTGTAATGTTGCCTTTGAGTTTATTCGGTGGTATATGGTCAAAAGAAGATGTTTATTTCATTTTTTTTTTCTTGAGAAATTTTGTTAAACCAGTTTTGTATGTAATGGTTGACATTTCGATTATTATCGTTCGTTTTGTCTTCCTGTTTTGGTGAGGGAAACAAAGAGAAGAACAAGAACAAGAATAAATGGTTGAGCCTTTTTGTTAAAAAATATATATCACTTTTAAGTAAATAAGTTGCTACGTAATTTGGATAATTTATAGTGTCCGAGGCTTTCTACATACAGCTTATGTGAGAGTAATCTTGGCCATTTTTAACTCTTAATGAGATAATTTGTCTACTACAGAGTACACTCACTTTCTAGCCCAATGCATGAATCCCCTTGTTTTTCTTTGTTGTATATCTGGTTTTTGGATTGTGAATTTGTATAATCCCAATCTATATTAAATGGTCTTACAAAAAAACTCCAGCATATGTGTAAGCTTCTTGGTTATTCTTTGTTGTTGCTTATTGCTAGTCATACAGGCCGAGTCAATGCCATTTTATGTTTTGAGAAATAATTTGTTTTTATTTATTGGTGTTCCTTAATGGAAAAGTTATTATCAGAAGATGGGAAGTAGCAGCTCGGATGAAGAGTCTGACATAAGTGACTCTGAGATTAATGACTATAAAGAGAAGCCATTTGAGGAACTGAAGTCTGGGAAATACAAAGTAAAGGGATCCAACGGAACCCTTCGTTGCCCTTTTTGTGCTGGAAAGAAGAAACAAGATTACAAGTATAAGGACCTCCTTCAACATGCTACTGGAGTGAGCAAAGGTTCTGCCAACAGAAGTGGAAAACAAAAGGCAAACCATCTGGCGTTAGCAGAATATTTGGAGACTGAACTGGTGAATGAGGCTGAGCCACAGCCCCAGCGTGTGTCTGCACCGGTGGCTACTGATAAATCTGAGCAGAATAATTTGTATTGTTGGCCATGGATGGGAATTGTTGTGAACATCCTCAGCGAGCCAGACAGTGAAAAGGCTGTGGATAGCAGTGCATATTGGTTGAAGAGACTCTCCAAATATAAGCCTCTTGAGGTAAAAATTTTCTGGGACGACCAGCATCAGACTGCACAAGCTGTCGTAAAATTTGACCATGATTGGATTGGTTTCAAAAAGGCTATGGAGTTTGAGAAGTTCTTTGAAGCTGATCACCATAGCAGGAAGGAATGGAGTGCTCTGAGAACGTCTGCAGGTCCAGATGTTTATGGCTGGCTTGCACGGGATGTTGATTATAGGTCAGAAGGACCCATTGGAGAGTATCTTCGTGCAGCTGGGGAGCTGAAAACTATTGGTGACCTGGTTGAGGAGGCCACAAAAGGCAGAAATGAAAGGGTGGCTTATTTGTCCAATGAGATTGATCTGAGAAATGAAAATTTGAACCAGCTAAGGATGAAGTATAATGAGAAGACCATGTCTGTTAGTAGAATGCTGCAGGAAAAGGACGAACTGCATCGTGCTTTTTGTGACGGTCTTACATTCCCTCTCTTTCTTGTCTACTATTCTTTTTCCTCAGTAAATAACTGCAGTTGACTAGGAATTTTTGCATTTTTGTGCACATTGTTTTCACTTCTTTCTGTAATATTGGGCACACATATTTGGTCACTGAATTCAAATTTCAATCTTTTCAGAAACAAGAAAGATGCAACGGATTGCTCGAGAGCATGTTCAGAGGGTTCTAGATGAACAAGAGAAGTTGAGTTCTGAACTGGAGAGCAAGAAACGAAAGCTTGAATCTTGGAGCAAAGAGTTGAACAAACGCGAGGCCTTGACTGAGCGTGAGAGGCATAAGCTTGCTGAGGATAAAAAAAAGGTGATATATTCCCCATAGCATATTATGTTAGTCACTTCATAACAACAACTAAGCCCATTATCACACTATGTGGGTTTGGCTATATGTTAATCACTTTATAAATTCTGAGGAAAATTTGTTCATTAGTTACATAATGGTTTCAGAATGACTTGAGAAACAATGCACTCCAAATGGCATCTGAGGAGCAGAGAAAATCTGATGAGAATGTGTTGAGGCTTGTTGAACAACAAAAGGTGAATCACTTACAAACATGCTTATTCTGTCTCTTTTCGAGGGAGTTATACCTGTTCTTGGACTATGTATGGTAATTGTATAACTAGACCCTGTCCTGGAAATATTCTTCATTATATCTTTTCAAAATTGGGATATGAAATATGCAGAGAGAGAAGGAGGAGGCTTTAAAGAAGATACTGGAATTGGAAAGAGATCTAAACGCCAAACAGAAATTGGAAATGGAGATTGAAGAACTAAAAGGAAAAGTGAAGGTGATGGAGCACATGGGAGATGACGCTGCTGTGCAGAAGCAAATCCAAGAAATGAATGAGGAGCTGAATGAGAAAATTGACGAAATGAAGTGTACGGAGTCCTTATATCAAGTTTTGGTAACCAAAGAGCGCCAAAGCAATGATGAGCTTCAAGAAGCTCGGAAAGAGCTGATAGTGGTATGAAATTTTATTTGGTTCTTTTAAACAGAATTTGGTTTGCTTTCTATTGGAAGAAGTATGCATTCAGGTAGCTAATATTGGGATCATTTTTTTGCTCTAAATTTTGTTCAAATAAATTACTGCTATGGTTATGGTTAAACAGCCTTAAAAAATGTTGTTGGTTAGCCAATAAGGAATATAGGTTGATATGTCTCTAGAGGGGAGGGGGAACCATTCTGTTTTTCTGCTAAAAGACAAAATCATTGTAGGATGTGTAATTGTTGGGACATATTATTATTCTTATAAGTCCATTAATAGATTGTCAGAAACCATTCTGTCTACATATTATTGAAATATGCTCTATTTTTTTTCTTCCAGGGCTTTAGTGAAATGCTGACAAGTGCTCGTGCTCATATTGGGATTAAAAGAATGGGTGAAATTGATCCAAAAACTTTTGAAGAAGAGTGCAAGGTGAAATTCCCCGATGAGTATGACGTCAAGGCCTTAGAGTTATGCTCCCTTTGGGAAGAAAAGTTGAAGAATCCTGGTTGGCATCCATTTAAGGTTGTCAATACCAGTGAAGATAATCCTGATGTAGGTCCTTCACTGATATTCTGTCTGTTTCTGTTTTTCACGTCTTCCTTGTTGGTTCCTTGTGTGCTATTTTTATTTTAGTGGACAGCAAGACTTTTAACATCTCTCTCTTCAAAATTTATGGTTTAGTTTTGCTCAAAGTTAATATTAGCAATCGTTTGTTGGGCTTCAGTATGTTGTAATTTTTGTTTCTTATTTCAGAAAATTTTAGATGACGATGATCCAGCCCTTAGAGAGCTTAAACTAGAATGGGGGGATAAAATCTATACAGCTGTGACAACAGCCCTGGAAGAGATTGAAGACTACAACCCAAGTGGCAGATATGTGGTTTCAGAACTGTGGAACTTTAAAGAAAATCGGAAGGCAACTTTAAAGGAGGTCATCAGTTACATTTTCAAGCAATTGAAGACTCTCAAACGCAAGAGATAAGTAGGTTCTGTTGCGCATAGTTACTTCTGGGTGCACTGTTTGGTTATATAACTTCTTTCAACTGAATGCGGATATGTACATTAAATTTGTTGTGAATATCTGGAATATTTGAATAACCAGTTATTTTGTCTGACAATATTTAACAGCTTTGAGTGCGTAGTTATTTCTGCCCTAGAAATGTTACTTACACAGCATATTTGGGAATGTTTTGAGGTTATTCATCAATGACATTAATTGCTCCTTTTTTATTTTATTTTTTTGGTGGGGCAGCTGCAGAGCATGGAAGATGATACGAGAGTGCTCAGAAAACAAGATGGATTGACTATGATTTGTTAGCATTCTCCTCTCGTGTAAATTTCTTAGTCACCAGTCAGATCATTTTCATTCTCGTTAGTGCTACGTCAAGGAATTGAAAACTAGATGGTTCCTGAATCAAAATGGAAGTTATTTCCAGTTTATTGTAATTAAGCCTTTGAACATCAAATTGGACGATGCTCAATGGAACTCCATTTTATGCTGACATCCTATTGTTGCATTTTAGAGGCGATTAAATTCTGTTTATTTTGTTACTCTGAATCAACACAAAGTTCAGATCGTGTGTCATTACATTTTTAAGCATTTAAGAAGAATAAGTGGGTCTAATTTTAAGGTGAAAAGATGAACTTCATCCGCAGTAGATTCGACTCCAGAATCCAGATGCAGGAAGAATGAATGAAAAAATGCGGGGTGAGATCATTTTAAGCCAATTCATCTTATTTATATTTGTGACAGTGAGCAGAAAAACACGAGATCACCATTAGCCAATGCTTGTTTACCGCCTTGTTCTTGAGTTAATGTTAGACAATGATATGTATCCATAAATATGTGGAAACAAAAACTGCGACAAGGTGCAGAGATAAGGAGGCCACCCTTGGCGATCGCAAGAAGCAAAAGTTCCATAATAATTGCACAATAGAAAATGACGACAGAAAGACAGAACTTACATATCAAGGAAACGCCATCTTCAGCAACCCAACAAAACTCGATGAATTTGAAGAGTTGCATGACTAAATCAAATAGTGCAGTTAAAGACAAAGAAGATGCAATCAATACCTTTTGCATTCAGTAAGGGCCAAATTTCAACCAGGTATAACATATTAAATCAAAATATAGTTCACCAACACATTTCACTGCACTTGATTACCAATGACCAAATCCAAAAATAGATAGATTCTAGCAATCAAGCTGAAGTTGCTCCATATCTGCTGATCAAAATATCTAAGCTAAGTTAATAAGATAACTAAGGAATGAAAGGAAGAGATGAACCAACAGGCAAAATAAAATGAAGTTTAGTTTGAGTTCTGGTTATGCAGAAAAGAGCTCTCTTCTTATTCAAACTTGAGACTAAAAAATCTCATGCCGAATCCATAGTCTACATTCAACTAGTAAAGGATTAGTGAATTAATCATCTCTCAGGGATCAGCAAAAAACAGCTCACAATTAACCCACCAAATAATCCACTGTTGCAGATTAAAAAGTTACAATAAATATGAACTCATGGGCACTCAAGGGAAGGAAAAGGGTAGATGCAATAATTATTATTTCAAACTGAATCAAGAAGAAGAAAGTTGAAATAAACCAAAACTGATTCTAGAAACAATAAACGAAGAATAAGTCAGTAAAATTTAGCAAAAAATAAAACCACGACCTTCTAAATCCAAAGCACAACCTAATAGAACAATTCTGCAAAAAGAACACCAAAGAACGAGCTCTAGCACAATGATTCACAGGAAATATCATACCAAAAGTAAAATATGCGTTTTAGTACTTGGCCAACAAACTACACAAAAGAAGTTGTGAATCAAATCTTTCTCCCAGTTGTAGTAATCACAATGTCAATTACTGTACTCAAGTACTACAACTTACTTACCAGCACAAACCAAAAAGGGGCTGGGACCGAACAACAAAAAGACAAGCCAATCTGTATAACCAACTCTGGAAAGCTTCATGATGCAAAAACATGTTATTCATCCACACCTATTCACTCACAAAAATGTAGAGTGCATGATTTGAATGCTTCAGAACTATACTACTAACGCAGTCCTATCCTGATACAAACAACCACTGATGAGAATCAGACAAAAAGAAAGATTATCAAAATTACAAAAAGAAGATGACACATGCAGCTTAAGCGAAAAGAAGAGATAATTCATCAATTTAACACCTTTATCTGAAAAGAAGTTTTACAGAGAAGTACATGCCGTGAATTAACATCTACTATCATTCCTATCTTTTCACACATTTTTTTTTATTTTTATCAATTTTTTTTTCCTTTCTCACTGAACATTCTGTCCATTCTCAACACCTAGACCATACAAGACGCCAGTATACTTCTCCATTGAGCCACTAAAGAAGTTCTCTTTCAACTTCCTGAATGTACAAGCTGTGAGCAAGCTATCTGAACCGGCTTGGTGGCAAACACCAACTCTCTCAACTTCCAAGAGCTCTGCCAGCTTATTTAATCCACCATGGAGGCTGTTGCAGAACTTCATCAAATGCTTGATATCATAAATCACCGGAAAATAGATATTAATCAAAGTGAAAAAATCTGCCTGGGTCTCAGGCAAGTCCTGGCATGTCAAGAGCTTAAGCAAATAGCCAAAATCATATCCACTATGAAAAGTAACCCAATACACATTATCATTCAAGACAATCCCTGATGACATCAAGAGCTCTCCAAATCGCTTGGCATCAATACCCTTTTCATTATTCTTTGTAAAGTCAATGCCACTTTGCCGCAACAATTCAATTGAATCATTCGCAAAAACATCTTCATTCGGATTGAATTCCCTAAAATTGAACTGCCATATGCAGTATTTATCCGTTCCACATTTAGGCAAATTCCCTTTCTCATCGGAAAATGTTAGGCCTAATTGGATTAACTTCAACAAGTCTACATTGTCCTTCAAAGTCTGAAAATGGAAATCCGTATTGCTCTTGAAATTGCCCACAGGCCTAAGAACAATGCCAGGAAACTCCGTATCCATAGCTACATACGGATAATCATCCACAATTTCCCGGATCAAAGCAAATTCTTCTTCAAGATTATCATTCCATACCTCTCGAATTTGAACCGAATCGCTTTTACGCAAAAGCGACATTTCTTGAAAAAGAATACAGCTTTAACACTCTTTCAACAAAAAACTACCCAAAAAAGCAAAAAACCTGACCAGAAAACGGATACTTGTGAATTAACGAACCTAAACCCGATCTATTGAACCAGCCTACAACTTCAACAGATCTGCAACAAAGTCAACCCACAAAGAATCAGAAACAAAAACAACAAAAAATCAAAACCTTGATGATAAAACCACATCACAAGAGAAAATCGCATCTAATCTTACCGTCCAATCAATAAAGATCCAAACTTTGAATCAAAAGGATCTGGTATTGAAGGCCAAATCAGTAGAACAAATGAAAACGTTGAATTTAATCTGTTTCTTATTCTGCATATGCATCTTAATAATGCCTATATAAAAATATCAATATCCGAAGAGAGATAGTAGAGCTATGCTAAGGTTTGGAGATGGGAGATGTATGGCGGCTAAGAGCGATAAAAAGATGAAGTGATTTAGGGCTAGTAAACAACGATTTTTTTTTTTCCTTTTCCCTTCTTTCTCCCTTTTGGATTTTAGATTTTTTATTTTATTATTTTTTGCCAGAAACAGGGATGTTTCCAGAGAGAGAGAGGGGGGGGCTTTGGGGTGAACGCGGATAGAGGGCCCTTCCTCGTTCAAACCTTCTGCAAGGAAAGTGGAAAGTTTCTGTAAATTTCTTTTTGTAAGTGCAGCTCCATAAAATTTTGTTTTTTTTTATTTTATTTTTTTATTGAATTTTCTTAGGCATTAGTATTATTTTTATTTGTTTGTTTCCCTTTTTTTATTTGTGAGGATGGAGGTGACACGCAGATGGGATGTGGAGGGGAAATATTTGAATTATGGTTGACGAATGAAAAAGTTTTGGTATGGGATCTTTTTTGGTTTGATGGAGAAAAATGAACAAGTCAAGGGTTTTTGAAGGGTCTAATCACAAATCCCATTTGCCTTAAACACCATAATTAACATGCAATGAGTACTTACATTTGGATGGAAACCTTAATCCTTAATATGGGATTTTTCAACGTGAAAGAAACCAATTGAAGATGAGACAATTGAGGGAATTAGAAATTTAATTTTGGCAATAATGATGTGTAATTGTAGTTTTTTCTCTGTTTTTTGTGGGCACAGGACCAGGAGGACCCAATCCAATTCTATGGGTGGCAGGGACCAATTAGGCCAGTTAGGGTAGTTCAATAATTTGTCATGACATAATTGTGTTCTGTGGTGAAATTAGACATTCAAGGCTTTGCTGGCTTTTTCAAAATCACATTTTTACCAGGCAAGTTTTGCTTTGACTCCAAGGCCCACTTGTTTTACCGTCATGGTTTGAGGCCTGCATCACTATATCTGGAAACCAAGGATTGAAGGAGTCAAACATAGGCTATGGTGAATCCGAAAACAACACCTGGCCATTGAACAATTTGTTGACCTTCATCTTTATGCATCTCTATTCGTTGATTGATATATATAAAATACCTGAATTTCGGATCTCTGCACATCCTACGTTGGAGACTTCCACGCTGATTTCTTCAAATGCGAAATCTCGGTATTATAATCTTAATTTTGATATGTCATATTTTTGGATATCGACAAGTGATACATTTGCTAAATCTCAGCCTTCAGATTTGAGGAACAATACATAGAAATCACGCTAATTACAAAGAATCTCGAATCACGTTAATAAATGTAAGAATTTGACAAGTTTAAACTTATTTATTAATAAATAACGACATGTAATATTTATGAATTCTAAATCTATTTATGAATAAATAATGACATGTGATATTTATAAAAAACTGTAATAACGTGTGATCCGTTATTACCATCATATTTCATGAATCTTGAAAATAAGATATATATACTCAATTGAATTGTTAGATAAAAAGGGAGAAAAATTTTCAATTAAGAGAATTAAGATCAAAATTTTAATTTAAGCATCAGAGTATTCTCTAATTATTTTAGGATTTGTTTTGCAGGCTAATGATTAATCAAGAAGTCAAAAGTTTTTGAATCACAGTTATTGAATCTGATTACCGAGTAGGCCTTCATCATTGATTATATGGCAAAATGTACAACCTAAACCTGGAATTACGCAGGACAATACGTTTGAGTTAAACCATTTTTGACACAAACTGGATTAGGACACATTTACAATCTAAACAGGTTCTGCGCATTCCATGTTTCATCTTGATATAGATTGAAGACACCAATAGGACGAGGAGAGATCCATCTCATAATTGTTTGACAATAACTGGAATGTTCCGGAATGTGCCAGAGGAGATGAACCCACAACATGTAAAGGCTTACCTACCCATCAGAACGGGGCAAAGGAGATGAACCCACAGCATGTATAGGCTTACCTACCCATCATTATTGTTTTCTTTTGTTGAAGAGGAATCTGCAATCGCTATTTAAGTATGCGCAAAGGGTAAACTTTATTTCTGTAGTGTAGAATAATTCGCAAACCTTACAAGAAATTATTATTGTTTTCTTAGGATTAGAATTGTATAATACATCAAACACTTGATTGGCTTCCCATTATTCACTGGTTTTTCTTTTCGCAAAAGGTTTTACTAACATAGACGAGGAGACATTTGCAGCATAGTTGTTTTGCATCATTCTGACTCGTTAATTGGGAAAAAAACATTTAGTTAGGAATTAGCAATTTATTTCTTATGATTTACTACTTATATAAGTTTATTTCCTATTCTATATAGTACAAAGAAAAACAAAACCGTTTTTTAGGTTGTAACACAAAATTTTAATTGATATTTGACATGATAATCAATATTGTAATTGACCATCAATCCTTGAAAATCAAGAGTACATATATAATATACGCCATAAACGTTCCTTAATTTTTGCCTGCATATTATGTGTCGCAAAATACACTTTGCAATGATTATCTCCAATACACATAATCATTTGCATTATTTAAAATATTTCGATTGAAAATTAACTTAAACATCAAAGTATTTATAGCGTTGTAGGTATTTATATGGTAGGTATTATATTATATACACCCGGAGAAGCAAATAGTTGCATTAATACCTTATTTAATGTACTATAT
This sequence comes from Gynochthodes officinalis, assembly GCA_020080225.1. Classification (NCBI taxonomy): domain Eukaryota; kingdom Viridiplantae; phylum Streptophyta; class Magnoliopsida; order Gentianales; family Rubiaceae; genus Gynochthodes; species Gynochthodes officinalis. The sequence continues at coordinate 10,017,775 of CM034625.1, read as the reverse complement.
CTATTAACAAACAGTGACTAATTATAGATTCAATTGTTAAAATCCTTCTTCTACCTCTTCCTAATGAATTGACCTCAATGGTTGAATCCAGCTTTTGTAAAATTGTAATAGATCAAATGAAATGTGTCCCATTTTAATACTAAACTGCTCCCCATTTTTGGCTATGTTTGGACTTCATTTGTATTTTAAAAAAAAATAATTTTTCTTAAATAAAAATAAAAAATTTAAACATATTTTTATTTCAAAATTTAAAATTCAAACTTTTCCACTTAATCAAGAGTACATATATAATTATGTGAAAATTTTCCTCACATAATTTTAAAAAAAAATTCTCTTATTTTCCCTCCAAAATACTTTTTTCACTAAAAAATAACTATCAAAATTTTCATACATTTTAATACAAAATTTCTCAAATAAATCACAATCCAAACATAGCCCTAGAGTTTTGCTTGCTTTTCTGTCATTCCAATCGTAGCAACTGCCATAATGATTTCTTCCAATCCAAGATTCATATAGCATTAATATATTCTTTAGTTTGTGGCTTCATTATGGTTACATTAATTTCTTTCTCCTCATGGTACAATTATTACAACCATTACTATTCTGAGTAAAATATTGGCATTTTCTTCACTTCGGAGAAGACACGAAGTTACCCTATTTTACTCTGATTTCTGCATGGTGCAACGTACGTATGAATTTTGGATTTGGCAGTGTTAAATTAGTTTTGTATTCATACACTTCTTACAATGAGTCAATGACCACTCTTTTTTTTTCTTCTTCTTTTCTTTTCTCCCTCATTTTGAATATTATATATGGTTATGAGTTTTAATTTTTGAACAAATTGTTAAGGAACAAAAATTGCCATGAAACATTGAAAATCATAAAAACACTTACTCTTCATTAAATAAAATTTCATGCCGTTCTTTCCCATAAGTATAGAAACGATAGTTTGCTTCAATTTTTGCAACCTTGCTTGCTAATGCATACACTTCAAAGCTTACTGGGATGTCTGGTTGGCGAAGAAATCCTTAAAGTTCTCTAAAAAAGAAAAAAAAACTTCTAATTTAGGAACATAATCTTATGACACAAGATGTCCCCTGGAATCAATGTTTGTTGTAGGAAATATTCAGTTTGAGGGATAAGCAAGGACATCTACTGCTTTTATATTTACATCATGACTTGGTTATTTGTATTTTCTTGGTTTCCGATTTTTACTTAGATCCTATATATTCAGTGTTATTTAAAATGATCGGCTATTTCATACTATACAACATGCTAGCTTTTAATACCCAAAATATATGTATATATATATAACACCTAAATTTTCATATTCTTAATTCCTATAACTTGGTCATTTGGTTTGATCAGTGTGACCCCCTTTGCAAAGAGGCACCCTTTCTTATTTTCTAAATGAACCAAATCTGTCCAAATTGATAACTAACTCCAACTTTAATTTACTAGTTAATTATTCTTAATTCCAACTTTAATTTATCAATTAATTATTTAAGGTTTAATCGAGGTTTAAATCAGAACCCTTATTCCATAAACATAATATCTATCTAGTATAATGTATAAAATATATGATAATCGAAACAACAATAGGTTTTTTGTTTGCGATGATGGAGTGACAGAAGTTTTCAATTTAATTAAAATTTTAAAAAATATAAAAAAGAGGGGTTAGTGACTCTTATATCACTAGCACGGCCGTGCATGGCATGGCCAACCACAAGCACTGCTGTATTACACTATTACAGTTTACATTTCTAAAATCTGTCGAATTTGTGAAAGAATTGGGTCAATCCACAACTCTTCTACAAGAAAACCCAAACTTTTTGGGCCTACAATTATCGGTTGCGAACTCAAAGACTATAGTGGGCTAGCTACCCAAAAAAACGAGGACAACATAGTAAATTCGAACCATCATTAGGGTTTTTAGACTTTCGTATAAGACGCAAAATCTTGGTCGCCTTTGTCTTAACTCTCCACGACTGCGTGTGCTCTCTCAGTCCCTCTCGCCACCCACCATCTTCATCCAGGTTAGTCGTCTCCGTCACCTTATCTGAAAATGGGTTCTAATTATTTGGGTTTTTTTTTTCTGGGTTGGGATTTTATTTTGCTGGGCTAGGATGAGGAAGACAAATTTATTTGGAATCTAAGTAATTACATTTTTTGTATTTTTGAAGTTGCATATATTTAGACACTAATTGATTAGTGCAATTGTTGGAATCCTACCGCCTGTTGAATAAAGGCAAAGTCTTTTTGAGCTATGTATTGAATTTCTGAATTCGTTTGTGGAAATGCTCCTTTTGTTGACTGAACATAATTTTTTTGGGAAAATTTTGGGATGGGTTTGTTTTTGAAGAGTTTATGCCGTCATGCAATCTCACTTTTGCTGTCAATTGTATTTTTTCAGGTCCTTTCAGAACTTTAAAAGCAAAAGGCAAAAATGTCGGGGTATGTATATATTTGGCTGGTTTGGTTTTATTTTCAGTTTGCTTCCGCTGTTTTTCGTCATGATTGAGCTACTAATTTAGCTCTAAATGCCGTTTGGATTATCTTTGTTTAGTACTTCTGAAGTTTGTTACCGTTCTTAATGCATGCCTTTTTATCTACCATGTCTGCATGGATTATTCAATTGCTTTTAAATTAATATTGCAACTTTTGGGTTCTGCTGCATGTATTTTTGAACAACCATATTGGCAAAATGAAGTCCGTTCAGGGCTTGAAGCATGGCTTTTTGTTCTTTATGTTGAATGAACTTAGGAATCTGGTTGCTTTTCGAGTGGCTGGATGGTTTTGCAACTCTGTCATAATGACAGAAAAGTCAGCTAATTTATGCATTTTCTTCTTTGCTTTGCCTCTCTTTCCACCTTATTGTCAGTCTTGTTCTTTTGAAAATATATGCTAATCCTGTTATTTGTATCATTGTTATCTATCTTTTCTACTGCAGTGAAGAACCTGTTGCTGCCGAGGCCCCTGCCCCTGCCCCTGCTCCTGCTCTTGGAGAGCCCATGGACATAATGACCGCTTTGCAATTGGTATTGAGAAAATCATTGGCTCATGGTGGTCTTGCCAGAGGCCTTCATGAAGGGGCAAAGGTGATTGAGAAGCATGCAGCTGTGCTCTGTGTATTGGCAGAGGACTGCAACCAGCCTGATTATGTTAAATTAGTTAAAGCGCTTTGTGCAGATCACAATGTGAACTTAATTACTGTTCAGAGTGCTAAGACTCTTGGTGAATGGGCTGGGGTAAGTAAACTTAATTTTCATAAATTATTAGGTTTATGTCTTCAGGTTATTGACTATCTCTAGCGCTCTGAAATTCTGTCTTTGTATAGATGTGTCCAAGCATCTCTTGCAGTTTACTGATAATGATATGTCTTATAGATGTTATTCACAGACCTTCTTCCTCTCTCTCCCTCTCTTTTTATCTGCAGTGTAAAAGTATGAGTGAAAAATGCATTTTTCATTTGGAAATGCTGGCTTCTGTATTTCTTAGGCACTCTAGATTCTGTCACTAATTGCATTTTTGTTCATCCATATCTAAAGTAGTTGTCATGTCACCTGAACCTCTTGTTGAGGAATATGTTTATTTACATGAAAGGAAATTTTTTTTTCCGGCTTTCCCTGGTACAAAACAAGTGTGATTTTTTCATTGATGACAATCATAAGCTTGTTCACCTATGCAGTTGTGCAAGATTGATTCCGAGGGGAAGGCAAGGAAGGTCGTGGGTTGCTCCTGTGTTGTTGTAAAGGTAACAAAAAGGCCCAACTCATTACATTTTTATGCTCTGATGATATTATACTCAATATAAAACAATAACGTTATGCTTTGGTTTCCAGGATTTTGGCGAGGAAACTGAAGGTCTTCACATTGTCCAAGAGTATGTGAAATCTCACTAAAGACCATTAGAGATGTGATTTGGAGTTATATGAAACAGAGAAGTGTTTCAGTTTGTTGTTCGAGAACCTTTATTTAGAAAATTTTTGATATGGAACGAGGAGAGTTCAAACTTTCATGTGTGTTTTCACATTGATACTCATTTTGGCTCTTTTTAAACTAGGATGTCTTTTTCAAAATGATAGGCTTAAGCTGTTTGTGATGAATTGTTCAGAGATTGGTTTTTTTATTTTCATAAAACGAAATGGGTTAATGGGTCAGTACTCAGTATTCTGTTAAACTTACAAAACTAGAAATTTTGAAGCACTTATATTGCAGAGGTATGCATTAGCAATCTAGTACGGGCACTCAATGACTCAAGATTCGTATTTACATTTTGTAAAATCTCGGAACTGCTGCTGTTACATGCAAATTTTCTTTCTGCCGTTCATGGGAATGTATTCTAACAACACTAACAAGACATCAAGACAAAATACGAAGGACTTGAAGAACCATTTTTAGAGAACAATTATCGTTAATGGCATAGGGGTGATTGACTATGGAGGAGTCAACAGCCATCAGCCATGAGGCAAAGGTTACCAATGGCACGAGCTTAGCAATATGCATTGCTATGTCAAGCCACAAATTCTCTTCTGTCGTGGTCATTGTCGGATTCCTGATCATATAAAGTTAAGATCTTTACCACTGATTTTTGTGGTAAAAAGATCTTTACCACAAATCCTTTTCCTGATTTTAAAGGTCTCCACAATGCATAGCACCTTATGTCTTCTCACACATTAGAAACTGAGTGTTTTCCAATTTTGTTACAATTTTCTAAAAAAGGGAATTTGTGGGTAACTGGATAGGATCTGGCAACTAAATCCTTCCCTCAACTTAAATGGATTGGCATTTGAACAAAGTCCAAAGTTCATGAACTTAAATTAATCAACAAAATTCATAATGCATTGCACATGTTGTTTTCTCGTTGCCATTTATGAAGCATTTTAAGTTATGCATCATAAGCAGTAAAACTTATCCCAATCCAAAGATCCCGGCTTTATGGATTCAGTTCAGAAGCCCTGGGAAATCCTTGATTCAATTAAGAGATACTCCGGCACACATTTATCCCAGATTACGAATGTTGTCCATGCACTCTAAACCTAAGTTAAATAAATAATTTGAATATATCAGTGATATTGAGGTTAAGAAGATAAACATAATTTGTCTGTTTGTCTGTTACATACGGCAAACTGAGCCAGAGCTAACAGTCGCGCCGAACAAGCAATTGATATAACTCCAGATCGTTACCACTCTACATAATGCTTCAAAATCTTCTCACTACACTAGGAAAAAGACATTCTGTTACAGCTACATTTCCCAACTTCATTTGGAACAAAGCAGCACGTGAAGGAAATACCAACGGAAAAAAAGATTCGACGGGCTGGGGTGGGCGGAAAGTTACAACAAAACCAGGCATATTAGCATCAGAGTTATAAAATCATGAAGAAGCATGTTTGCCATCAGATGTAGGGAGGTAAACACCCTCTGCTGCCAGCCAAACATTATCAGGTCGCTTCTCCCGAACTCCACAAACCTGCAGATTAGGCAAACAACTTGTTAAAAGAAAAAATCTTGTGGAAAGGAGCATTAAGAAAGAAAGGGCATTCATCCTTCTAATATTCACCAAAAGAAAGTGAAACAAAGAAGAAAATGACAATGTAGCTCTTACCTCCTGCTGTCCCCCTGCTATGCGGGTGTATTTCTTATCATGACTATGAAGGTATCCACCAGTATCCACATGTTGAAGCCTCACCCTTTGGTCTTGCCTCCAAGTTTTCCCACTTCCTTCAATATGAAGCCTATAGATATAGCAAAATGAGAAACACTCAATCAAGTTAATAAGAAAAATATAAAAAGTCCAAAGCGCTCATGTATCACCTCCAAAAGTCTCCAGTATCTGATTCACCGTCACCACCAAAACAACTAACCTGAAAAATCCAGTAAATAGATAAGATTGAGTCTTTGGAGAGTCAAATGCAACATTGATCAAACACAGATACAACAATTATAACTATTTTCCAGGGTCAGTATGCACTTTACACAGATTACATTGGCAACCAGCCTATTTTTCAACTCTCTTCATTATTATCCCTATAACAGTATAGAAGCTTGGACGAGGCATGCAAGTGACACTATCAAACTAAGAACACTTGAAATGGCAATTTCAAAAGTGAAGGACAGATCCAGCTTCAGAAAGGCTATTACCAATGACTCATGGTTACATAACAATGGATAGAAATCTAAGGCCTCATTTGGACAGGGAGTTTGTATTTGCAAATAAGAAAATTTTCAAACAAAAACAAACTATACAAATATGTTCTTATTTCAACATTAAAAATTCAAATTTTCCCACTCAAATTCCTCTCACATAATTTTTAAAAAATTTTCCTCTTATTTTTTCCTCCAAAATACTTTTTCTATCAAAAAGCACCAATCAAAATTTTCACACATTCTAATACAACTTTTCTCAAATAAGAACAATCCAAACGAAGCCTAAGCAATTGAAGAAAGAAAAAGAACATGCAAATAAAGAGAAAGATTGTGGTTTCCAAGAAAGACTATCATTTATAATGAGAGATTCTGTTACAAACATCTTCAAGTGACAATTATTCAAAAACTTAATGACTAAAATATTTCATTCGTCAATTTCAGTACATCATCTAAGCAAAGGAAGCACCATTACACCAACAGCTGAAAATCATCAAACAATATTCACAAGGAGTAGAAGAGAAGAATCTGAGACAATGTCAGCTTACACACCTCCATATTCCCAGAGATTGGAGATGCATGCAAGTGGCTGTGTAGCCATCTTCGAGTCCTCATATGTTGCAGCCTAATAATGCTTCCACCTTTGATTGTGTCCCCTTGTTTGGCAGTTGAATCTAGCACAGGTCTTACAATCTACAATTCAAAATGTAACCAAATCAACCTTTATCTTACTGAAGAAAAATGACAATGCAAAAGCAAAACTTATTAGAAAGAGAAACATACCCAGTAGCTGTTCGCGTCATCAACATTTGGAAAACCAGTAACTGACTGCTGCCCACTACCAGAGCCATAGGGCACATCGTGCGAGTGCAGTCTAAATTTTGTTCTTTCATGCATCAACTTAATTGTTGACCCATACGTAATCTAGAAACCAGAAACCCAAAACCCAAAACACTAAGAACAATTTTGCGGTAAATGCCATTTTTTACAATTATTAAAATTCAAAGCATTAATAGCAAATTTCACCACTCAGTTGAACATAAATCAGGAATCATAATCAACTACACTGCAGAAGCTAGCTCATTCCAGTATCAAGTTCCAATTTCAAACTCAGGACCAAGCTATAGCCAAATTATAACAATCACCTAGCACTAAATCGAGCCCCTCAATGAGGAACCTTAAACATAAGGATGGATACACATCCTATTAAAACACAGTAATAAAGTAACCCAGTATGGAACTATAAAACAAACTGATAACAAAAATAATACAACGGATACCACATCTCTTCATGAATTCAACCCAAAGAATAAAACCTTCTTCTTTTTTTTTTTTCTGTCTCTCGCTATTCCTTTCGCAAATAACATTCAATTCTATTCCGACATCCAACGTAGTATAAACCGCAACAAATGTTCAGAGATAGTAAACCATAGTTCAAAACTATTAGCACCATTTTTAATCAGGATCAAATTCTCCAAAAAAAGAAAAAGAAAGAAAGAAACATAATTTAACCAAAATAAACTATTATATAAAAACCCACGAGAAATCACAACACAAAAACCCATCCAATTAATCCAGACTAACGGTAAACAGCTTCTGGGAGGTGTTAGAATCACCTGGACGCCTTCAGAAGCGGCGGAGACGGGAGATGAGGAGAAATCAGAGTCAAGGGTCAGAAATAGAAAAATCGCAAGACCAAAGAACGAGATAGCCATTACTAAAAGCAATCCTATAAACCAAGTGCTTTGCCAAAAGGGAAAATTCAGATCAGGCTTCCGCGATTCCCTGTACACTATTCGAGTCGGGGCGGCGGCGGAAACTTGAGGGGTTGTTGGATTCGATGACGCAGGTTTTCTGCGGGAAAGGCTTTGCTGATGCTGTTGGCTTTGGCCGCCTGAGGGAGCCACGATTGAAGCTTTACGAAACTCGGAGCTCCGATCACAAAACAAGCTCCAACTGTAAGGTGTTAATCTTAGGACGAAGACGACGATGATGGCTTGTTTCTGGTCGTTTGTTTCTTCGTATGTTTGCGAGACTTTGATTCTGTTTTTTCGTGCGACTAACGTGTTTGTGTTATGCCACGAGCGCAGGAGAAGTTGGAGCCAATGGATGATTGCCAAGTGGAATTCTGCTGAGGTGGAATTTTCGCATTGGATGAGCGGGACGTTCTCCTACGTGTTCCTTAAACAGGTTAACAATAAGCATGTGGATTTTTTTTTTTTACTTAAAAATTTACAATCTCTTTTTTCTTTTTTAACCTTTGTTTTTAGTTTATTTTTTGTCTACCTATATAATAAATAAATTAAACATAAATATATTTCAATTGCGACAATAATTAAAATATTGAGAAAATTATATAAAATATTATTAAATAAAATAAAATAAAATAAATTAATTATAAACTATACATTAATTTTTTATATAATTCTCATTTGATTTCTCGTAAACGACGACGACGATGATGGATCGTCAATTGTGCTTTCTGCCTGCGAGCACTCTGCTTTGCGTATTCTGAGCAAACATGAAATATGAATGGAATCGATGTTATAGTTTTCAGAATTTGGTTTTGATCCGATCTAATTGATTCTACGATTTTATGATCCAAATTTATTAAAATGATTCTGATTCTAATTACGATTCTGAATTTATTATGTAAATAAAATATAGTTAAATTTACTCTAAAAAAACTTTCCTATCTAAATAAAATTAAGATTTATCATTATATAAATAACTTAATTAGTTTAATTATATTTTTATTAGTTTTTAACAACAAATAAATAAATTGAACATAAATACCTTTCGATTGTGATAGTAACTGAAATATTGAGAAAATCATATAAAATATTATAAGAAATAAAAATTAAAATAAAATCAATTAATTATAAATTATACATAAATTTTTTACATATCTATTCATATATTAATTAATAATTTCTTTAAAAATAATTTATAAATTATATTTTATTAATTTTTTTAAGATCTTACGATCCCATCAATCTGATTCTACTATTATAAATTTATTAGGTGTAGAATTCCAATTCTATAAACTACGTTTCATGCCCACATCTCGTGTGAGGATCCAATGCCAAACAGCTCTTTGGTCTGCATTATAATTTATATGATTCAACAGGATAAGATATGAGTACAAATTGCACTCCAACAATGATAGTATTTAAGTATCGGTTGTTAGCAAAAACTAATAAAATAAAAGGAATTCTAATTTTCACGCGACATTGAGATGAATCGTCATTTGATAAATTCATGGTTGATGAAGATGACGGAAAATTCCAAAAATATATTAATATTCCATTCTACGATGATTGAGAGTGGATGGATCATTATTGATTCTTAATAATAGACTACCACCAAAAAAAAAAAAAAACTCTAATGCAGTGAATCAAAATATGCAACAACCAAAAATCATGATAAAATATTCCCGTCTCTTAAGAGACGTAACACCCTGCGGAATTCGTAGAGATGTATATTATTAATTTTGTACGAACCGTAATTCTCATATTACATCATGATTGTAAATTCTCTAAAAAAGTGTTTATGTAAAAATGTGGATTGAATAATTTTCAAGAAAAAATAGGCATTTTCAATCAGATAATCAAGAAAAACCCAAGTCATTGTTAGAATAAATTTCAATAAAAACCAAGTTTAACTTTATACGTCATAAGCCAACCAAGGCTATCGAATTGCCTTTCGAGACGCTTTTACACTTGGTTCATAGGCAATGAAATTAGAGGAAACAAAGGCTATGAACAATGAAGAAAAATAAAATAAAAAATAAAGGTAACAGGTGAAAACATTGGTAGTGGCATTATTTTGTATTTTTTCGAACATAATATTTTATATGCATTTTTTTTGTTTAACGAGATTGAAAAAAAAACAGTAATCAAAAACGGTTTGCACAATGTGCAATGCAAAAAATTAATTTTCCTCATCAAACAAATAAAAACATTCAAACATATTTTTTTTTCAAAATTTAAAATTCTAAATTTTTCCCATATAATTTAAAATTTTTTTCTCCTAATACAAATTTTATTCTCTCTTTAAAATATTTTTTCTTATGTGAAAAATTTATATTAAAATTTTTATATATTTTAATACAAAACTGTCGCCATTTGCGTTTTATAACTCTGGCACGCATATCAATGTGTGACTTCGCTTGATGCTGCATAATGGCCAGGTCTACCATCATCTCATACTATATATGTTGAACCTTGGAGAAACAAATATTCAGAAGCCTTTTTCGGGTCTGAAATCCCAGTAAATCATGGCTCAGGTTTCTACTAATGTTCCGGCAGAAATACTATTGGCAAGGAGAGTCCAAGAAATTGCCCTGAATGATGAGGAGCCACCGGCACAGTACAAGAATAGAGAAGACGAAGACGATGCTGAAGATGATCCCATGTCCGAATCTCCGATCCCGACCATTGATCTAAGCTTTATGTCATCGTCAAAAGTAGCTGAAGCAGAAAGTGAGCAAGAACTAGAGAAACTCAAAGCAGCTCTCTCTTCATGGGGATGCTTTCAGGTTCAGTAAGATAGAGCTAGCTAGCTCCTTTTCTTAGTGACTGATCATGAACTTGAACATTAATTCAAGTGGCTTAAATCACTTTTTCCTGCTTTCGTAATTTAGATCTTGTCCATATTTAATCATCCCGTATTGACAAATTGTTCAGGCTATAGGTCATGGCATTTCAAGTTCTTTCCTGGATAAGGTGCGACAGGTTGCTAGAGAATTCTTCGCGCAGCCAATGGAAGAAAAGCAAAAATAAGGGAAAACAGTAGTGGATTTTGAAGGTTATGGTGCTGACCCTGTCCCGGAAGAAGGTCAATCCCTGGATTGGTTTGACCGTCTCTTTCTTAATCTACGACCTGAAGATCAAAGAAATTACCAACTTTGGCCAGCAAATCCCAAATCTTTCAGGCTAGATTAGTGCTTCTTCAGTCTTATTTCTCGTTTCTACCTAGAAGTTCTTAGTATGATATTGGTCTAACCTGATTTCAATGGACAGAAACGTTCTGGAGGAATATACTGAGGAGATGAAAAGGGTAACAGAGCTCGTCTCCAGAGCCATGGCAAAATCACTGAATCTGGATGAGAATTGCTTTCTGAAACAATTCGGAGAGCGATCACAGTTGGGTGCCACGTTTAACTACTACCCACCTTGCAAGAGGCCTGATCTTGTCCTTGGATTAAAACCTCATGCAGATGGATCAGGATATACCATTATCATACAAGATGAAGTTGGCCTTCAAGTCCTCAAGGATGACAAATGGTTCACAGTTCCAAAAAATCCTCACGCCATCTTCGTTCTTATGGCCGACCAAATGGAGGTAAAATGCTAATACCTATGTTGGAGAATCCCCTCTTCAGATGCGAGAGAATTTTGCTAATCATTATTGCCGATTTCCTTTTTCACGATTGACAGATAATGAGCAATGGAATATTCAAGAGCCTAGTACACAGGGTACTTAGTAACTCAGAGAGGGACAGGATTTCAGTGGGTGTGTTGTATTCACCTGAGGTAGGAAAAGAGATTGGACCTGAAGATGGCTTAGTAACTGAGAACTTCCCTAAATTATTCAAAATGGTTAAGGATTATCTTGATGTTTATTGGGCATATTACCAACGTGGGCTCAGAGCACTACACACTGCACAAGCTTGAAGCTTTCTCTTCTGATGGATAAGGCTCGTATGATGGATCGATCTCCTTTGATGGGGTCTTGTATAATGTTTTACGTCCTTCGTAAGCTATTTCCTCATCTTTTCCTTTATCTTCTTCCCTCTGCTTATCAATAATCTGGGATGGTGTATGAGGTACACCTCAGTGTGTGGGCTTGTAACTTCTATAACCATGTATACATCTACTATTTTCCTACTCAAATTATTCTTAGACTACGTTTGGTGACTTGGAATTAGAATTGTAATGACGTAAAATTGAATTTGTTACATTAGAATTCCAAATTTGTTGAATTTTTCTGTTTGGTAAATCACTTGAATCAATTTGGAATTTATTTATAATTCCAAATTCTTTGTTTGGATATTAAAAAGTTACATGTAAATTTAAATTTCAAATACAATTAAAATTTACTAATTATGCAAGAATATATCAGACTATGTTCTTCCCATCATTGCATCTAATAAGACATCTATTCAATCCATAAATAAAATTTTAACATCATAGCAAATTAAGAATAATATAAACATCCCAAGTAAGGATATTTCCATTATCCTTTTTTGCACTGTTAACCATTATCTAAAGATCAATTGCAAAAGACACTAGGCAATTAAGAAATGAAATTGGCTTTGGTGTCCAAGGAATATAAAATTAGAGTCTCTCAAACTGCATCTAGATTGAGTTCACACTTTTCCAGATGCTATGTTTGCTTGTTAGCAATGAGATTGTCCGTGAAATCTTTCAAGGAGAAGAATTCTCATACTCGTCATCCAGTATGTGAAACTTCCATTGACATGGGTAGAACAACTCTTATTTCCAGTCGAAGCAACTCTTTAAATGAAGTACGCTTGTTGTGTCATCATGAGTAGCTTTTGATTGAAAAAATCTATTCTAAAGGCAACATTAACTAGAAAAAAAATAGCAGAAATTGAAAGATCAATAGTTTATGATTGAGTGTAAGAAGGAGCATACAATAGTCATGACTAACAGTTTTACAAGTAAATCTCAGAGAGACAATGGACTATAAACACAATTATTTTGGTGATGTAAATTATTTTGTCCACAGAGGATAAGATAGAGTTGCAGAACAAACACCCAACCACAGAACTCACCATTTTGTCAATGCCTTTAAATTAATCACATGCAAAGCACTTTCCCTTCATCACTCGTAGTATTCAGTTGTCCTACCCACAAAATGGGAACATGCAAATGCAAATATCCATGACAAACCAGAACAATAAAACTCCTGGATAAATAACTAGGATTGATAAATAGTGACAATTGCCCTATCAATACTCGCTTTTGCTATAATAACCTTACACAAACCTAGCTCACGCGGGAAAAGAAAAAATTAAGAGAAGCACTATATATATACATATGGCTTTAGAATGTCAAAATGCATTTTTCTAGTAAGTAAATAAACAAAATTTGGAATCACGGAAAATCATTATTTCTTAAAATGTTGATTATCTCAAGAGTGGTTGCCTCTTTCTCTGCATTTGTCCGCTGATGATCTCAACAGACAGCCATTTTTTCCGTTGATTTTTTAGAACCTTCTAGTAAATTGCAAAAATATTCCCTTTGTTTTCTAGATTGATTTCCTTGAAAAAGGTCCATTACATCCACACCCTGTTGATATATATCTCTCTATTTCTTTTTGGGTGTAGACGAGGCTGTAATGAATTTTGTAACAATCGCATAAAAAAGAAGGATTTTTCGTACTTTCAAAAAAGCCTTTAGCAAATAACACGCTTAAGGAACGTGTTTTGAGTTTTAACAAAGTTTGATACAAGTTGATGAAATGACCAAAATAGATTAAATGTATGAAAGTGCCAGTCGGTTCTTTTTTTTTATGTGAGGGGCCAAAAAGTTCTTTTCCATATATGTGAGGGATTAAAATATATATATGTAAAGGACTGATTAGTTCCTTTTTTTGTAAGGAACTAAAAAGTTCTTTTCCATATATATAAGGGATTTATTGGTTTTTTTTTTGTGAGGGACTAAAAAGTTTTTTTCCATATATGTGAGAGACTATTTTGTAGATTATCTCAACTCAGAATGCAAACATAATGCAAATGCCACCTGATCAGAATCTCCTAATACGAATGCTGCAAATTCAGAAACTCTGTAAATTACAAATGCATGCTGCTTTCTGCCTCACATCAACTACACATATTAAGTGCAGGCTTTGTTTTTTGATTGAACTCCCAAATGCATCTACGTTTTCGAATAATAAAAAAAATCACCAGAAAAGCATCATTTTTTCACAGGGATCACTATATCCAAATTTATAAAAAACCAAAATAAGCTAAAAACTGGATTAATAAGTTAAAACCAAATTCATAACCAAAATGAGCAAGTGAACGAACTCACTATAGCTTGAAGTGTTTGAATAGGGAGCACTAAATAAGATCAAAGTACAAATTAACTTTAGGCCTTTTGAACAGAAAGAAAAGTGTTAAGTGTTCAATTGACTAGAATGTCAATGAAAACTACTAACACAATGAAGCTTAAATGAAGATGGAAACCACTGCTCAGTTTAGAGTAGCGACTACTAATGCCAATTATTATGCTACCAGTATTAACTAAAAGGTGCTCAAAAAAAAAAAAAAAAAAAAACAGCAAACAACGAGTATTTATTTCACATGAAATGAACCTTGATTATGTTCCAAAAGGGACAGGGATATTAACTGTGACCTCCTGGAGTGACTGAACCCACGAGTATTTATCCAGATCATTGAGAGCTACTCAAATATGCAACAGCAAACAAAAGGACATCAATAGTGCACAATAAAGTTCATGAGTAACAGTACAATAGTCCTTTTGCAGCCTTTCACACCACACACAATAAATTTACTTCAAGAAGAACAGAGGGGAACTCCTCTTGAAAAACACAACCAATGATGTTCTGAGCCTACACTTAAAGAAAATAGAATCCAATACTATTGTAAACAAACAACCTATAAAAATATGGTCTGCAATTGAGCTGTTTTGGAAATTCTAGCCTTGTTGAATTAAGGCTTAATTACCATCCATATTATTGAGTTGGTACAGTTTGCACTCAAGATGAATATCTGGTCTCCACCATTGGTGAATTCCATGATCTTGCCTGAAATCCTGACGAGGGCTGACATTAGTTGTGAGGTATGCAAAAGGTAGGAGATGAAATGCATCTCAATCATTCCCTCTAGCATTCATTAGAATACTTGCAATCGAATTTTGTGCTGCAATCCTTCCAATTTTGCCTCCACCGATTGTCATCATCTTCTCCACGTGTGCAAAATATCCGATGTATTTCGCACAAATACGATCGGATGGATTCATGAACAAGTATGGATTCCATGCCGATAAAGCAAGAAATTCTTCATCTTGCTTTGGCTTAAGGGTGTTGAGCTTTACTGCAGCAACTAGTCCAACGGTAATGATACTAGTTGCAATTCTGGTTGCATGTTTCAACTTCTCATTCTTAATCTTTTCAAATGGGAGCGAAGGGAATGACGGATTGAAGAGATATGTTTCAAGATGAAAGCCCATCTTGGCAATGCTCCTGCCGACAAGCAAAGCTATTACAAAGCCCAAGAGTGTCCAGCTAACCAGATGCTGCCTGCTAGAGCTGTATGAACAATATTCTGAATAGATTGCAAGCCTACCCGAAAGCGGGCGCTGTGTTGAAGGCTGTTGAGGATAATCTGGATATCCAACTTGACGTCCTGTAACCAATTGTCTGGTTTATTTATGGTGCCTCTGAACGGATCTTCTTTATGGGAAATAATAAGTTGGGAATTAATGTTAGGGGAATTAGGAAGGAGAAGAAGAAGAAGTAGGCGTCGACGGGGTTGGATTCACATTTCCATCATCAGACTGGGAAGATGATATGACGACGGCTGAGATAAAAAAAGGAGAATAGGGCAAATTGGCCAATTTTGGGCTAATTTGACCCATTTTGCTATAATCGAAATTATTGCATTTTAACCAAAATAAGATTCGTGTGTTTGAATATTGGATTTGGAAATTTTAGGTGTCGAGAAATAATTGAGATGGTACAAAGGCATAGGAAGAAAGTTAGGAACGTTGGCGTACAGTTTTTTTCACCGGTGTTCATTGAAAACAACACTTTAGTTTGATAGTCTGTTGTACTTTTGATTAATTTTAGGTCTTCTAGATTTCAACATATGTGCCGCTAGTTGGCCTTCTTCCCGCTAGTTGGGTTTTCGCCCTTTGTGGGCCTTTTTGTCCCTTTGAGGGCTTTTTAGACTTTAGCGGTCCATTTTTTTCGTGGATTATAGCGCTGTATCCAATTGCAACACCACGAAGCGCAATTAGCCTTTATGGCTATGTACTTTGGCCATTCTGCCATTTTGTTAATATACTATAGTTTTTGGAGGGAAAAAAAAAAGAAATAATTGAGATGGTAGAATTGAGAGATAATAGAATTGGTACAAAATTTTAAATTTTAAATTTTTTTATCAAAATAAATAGTTGAATTGAAATGGGGACATTCAATTTCAATTCTAAGACTCTAATTCTATAGAAATAAATAAAGTCTAATTAATACGAGAATTGTGATTTGATTAGATATTTTGGATCTATATTATATTTTAAAATTATTATGCATATTATTACTCATTTCATTTTTATTTATATAAAATGCACGAGAATATATTGTCATAATTGATTATTAGAAAATTCAATATTTTTGTATGAAATTGACCATACATGCTTCATCTATTTAAAAAATAATAATCTACTTTTAAAATTTTATTATTATAAAAAAATTTAACTTTTAAACAAATTTTATAAATATTTTTCTTAATAATAAATATGTATAACTTCGAATTAAAAACTAAAAATAAAAATAGAAAATCATCTTTTATGAAATTCATGAAATGATGGCCCATAAATCTAAGCCTTCAATTGTTTAGCCCATCCTTTGCACCAACTAAATGTCTCTTGGGATGGTGGACCTCATAAATTAGTTGGTAAGAAAATGCTTGAAAGGCCCAATTAGACACATCACAGTTTTAGAGTTGTAGTTGGAATCAACACAAAAGATGTAAATTCAGCAGGCCCATAATGAACACTTCTTTTTTTTTTTTTTTTCCCGTGAATGTTCATTTTTCGATATCTTGATATTTCAAAATTAGAGCTAAATAATGGGATTCTTATATTGATATCACTGTATAATTAAAATTCATAATCACCTAATAATAGTATAATATATGACCCCTGAATAAAAAATAAGAATAAGTAAAATTTTACATACTACTGCTATATTCTTTTCGTTTCAAAATAAAAGTATATAATTTTTTTATTTAAATTATAAAATACAATATATTTAGTATATTATTAAATGAATAATTTTTAACAAAAATAATATTTTAAAAGTGTAATTTTTTTGTGACAAAAATATTTGATTCTGAAATTTTTCTTTTTTGAACAAAGGAAGTAATTAAATTGATACTTCTAAATGCAAAATGAGAGAAATTAGTACTAATTTGGAGTGGTAAATTGAAATTAAGACTGAAATTAATCATGAGAAGTCAAACCTTGAAGCGTCCAATTCAAAGTCGTTCAACTTCAAGTCAATGTCTACTTTTCCACTGACAAAGAAAACTGCCACGGCTCCCCCAGCACACGGTCCACAGAACTAGTAAAATGAGCTTTCGGTTTCAGTTTGAGACTTTGGAAACACAAACCCGGGAATTATCGAAAGTGCATGACCCTAGTAAGAATCCAAGAGAGATTCCAATTCATTCCTGTGAAAAAAACAGGGGATGTGCTTCCAAATTTATGCTGTGCTGCATTACATGGTTGGTGAGTGCGTAATTGGTTGTGTCTGATGAATGAAATTGCACGTTCAGTGCTGGCCATTTTGTCGTTAAGCTGGTTTTGGGTCTCTATAAGTAGAAGTTATCTGTATCAAGATGAGCTCAAATGTTAACATCTCATAAAGGGGTTCAAGATTTCGCTCAAGCAAATACATCACAATGCTGATGCACGTACATTTTCCCAAATGCACCGTCCCCAAATTCCTCGCATTAATCCCTTTATATAACTCGTACTGTTTTGCCTTGCCCTGACCTGACCTGCCCTCAGTTTCTTCTCACTCCATTTTCTCAGTTTTTTTCCTATCCTCCCGTACCATCATCTCCTCAACTCCGTTTAAGACTTTTCGTTGAGTTTTGGTGGAAATTCGTTGCAAGAAAAAAAATTGCACGGCGAATTTTGGGTTTGGGAGTGTCAAATCAGCTGATTTTAGTTGTTGATTTTGGGTTGGTTGGAGAAGCATTTTCTGGGCTATCGAGAGATGGAGCAGGAACCAGTTGAGGTCTCGGAATCCCAGCTTCATTCTCTGCTCATCGATACAGGGGTGAAGCTTCTAGCTCCGCCGTCTACTGTTGATGAAATTCTTGCTGTCCTCGATGTCAAGTTCTAATTTTTACAGCATATTTTTGTATGATTTAGATATCAGCTTGTTGTTTCATGATTATGTGTTGCATGCATGTGCAAAATTTCGCATCAAAACACAACTTCGTTAAATTGAGGTTTTTAATTTTGTGATTAAAGATTATTTATGGGTTGATTTTGTTGGTTTAACTCTGTGTTTGTTCGTTAATGGAACATTGATGTGCCTCTCGCTTCTGATTTTTGTTGTCATGATGAATATAGAACTATTTTTTTTTAATGGAGTAATTTCTCTGGTTAACTTGTGAAGAGCCCTAAAATCGCACTAAGTTCATGAACGGTAGCTCCTGACCTAAGTCAGGCCACAGCCACGCTATGAGTACCACATCAGCTCATAGCCAAGTCAGTACTATTCATGCAACCATTATAAAAAATAACCCACGCTAGTTGGCCTAACCTGCACTATTTACGCAGTCATTATTAACTTTTTTTACATTAATAATACAATTTTAATAATTTTTTTGGGCCATTATTAAATACTCTAAATTAAATATTTTAATATACTTAAAAAAATGAAAATAAATACTTTAAATTAAGTATAAAATACGTAAAACAATTAATGAAAAATAAATTTACATTATATTAAAACTAAAAATTAATAATATACTTAAAACATAAAAATAAATACTCTAAATTAAATATGAAATACTTAAAACAATTAATGAAAAATAAATTTACATTACATTAAAACTAAAAATTAATAATATACTTAAAACAAAAAAATAAATACTCTAAATTAAATATGAAATATTTAAAACAATTAATGAAAAATAAATTTACATTACATTAAAACTAAAAATTAATAATACATTGAAAACATAATAATAAATACTCTAAATTAAATATGAAATATCTAAAACAATGAATGGAAAATAAAAATATCATATTTTGCTCTAAAAATAAGCAAAGTGCATGTCAATTTGTAAAGAAAAATACTTCATATTTTTTGGTAAATTTTGTTATTTTTTTTTTAAAAAAAATTAACATTTTGACCTTTGCAAACTAATGGGTGGTTTGCCGATCACGTGACGCGCGCCTCACGTCTAACAAGCTAACCCAAGCGGTCAGTGTGTCAGCACTGAAATACTGACACACAGGCCAAAATGACGCGATTTTGCGTCGTTTTGACGCAAAACGGTGTCATTTTTTCGTTTTAAAAAAGAAAAAAGAAGGGGCCTGGCGGGGAGCCAGGTTGGCTCAGGGCTTGGCTCTCCAACCATTTGAGCCCTATAGCAATGCTAAGTCAGCGTTTTTGCTGACTGGCTTTCTTCCAACCAAGCCGCGGCCCGCCCCAAAGGGGCTACCGTTGCTGCTCGAAAACAGATTTGAATGCGCACGCACAATGAGCGCTACTTGACGGTAGCACGCACAAGGCCCAAAGATTTTTTTTTCTTTAATAATATTTTTTATAAGACTTTGTTGATCTTGTTTTAAGTTTATGCTTCCATGTGGATCATGAATGTGCTGTATGAATGTATTCCGTTTGTATATTGATCAGGTAAATATTATTGAAGGTATTAGTCTCTTTACTTACAATTAATTCAAATTAATAATTGGTGATTCTGTCACTTGGATTACTTCTCTGCATTCTTTGATTCCAGAGAATTCTTTTTCATTTGGTTGTAATTTAGCTCCTGTTTTCTGTTTCATCCTGTTTCTTAGAGCGTTGAGGATCTTCTCGGCTTGCTGGGGCAAGATCCTTCTTGTTCTCTACAAGATGCACTTCTGCCTGCTGTAAAGGGGCTGGTCT
This sequence comes from Gynochthodes officinalis, assembly GCA_020080225.1. Classification (NCBI taxonomy): domain Eukaryota; kingdom Viridiplantae; phylum Streptophyta; class Magnoliopsida; order Gentianales; family Rubiaceae; genus Gynochthodes; species Gynochthodes officinalis. The sequence goes on along the minus strand of CM034625.1, from coordinate 9,997,723 downwards.
CTGACAAGCTCTTTAGACATCCTGACATGGATGTCAAAGTTTCATTACTTTCTTGCATTCATGAGCTTATAAGAATTACTGCGCCTGAAGCACCTTATGAAGGTGACAGGATGAAGGTCAGCACAACACCTGATCTCTATTTCAATTCTGTCTGTTTAACACTTCCCATGGAATTTCAGTATAAATTTTTTTTGAATATTGTCATTTGAATGGCGTGCAGGAAATCTTTCAGCAAACATTGAATGTATTCGAGAAGTTGTCTCTTTTTTCGGGTCGCTGTTATACTAAGGCTTTGCACGTTCTTGAAATTGTTGCAAAGGTCCGATCATGCTTGATTTTGCTGGACCTAGGATGTGATGCATTAATCATTCAGATGTTCCAGCTTCTGCTTGAGGCCATTCAGTAAGTCTGGAATGTGGTGTTTAATTGTTCAAATGTCTTTTAGGCTTAAAAACATTTGCTGAACCACTTATGTACTTGTGGACACTTAAAAAATTGTTTTACTCTTTTAAAATATTGAAATCATAAGCTTATGGAATTAACGCTATGATTAATAAGTTAAAACTGACTGGAGTTTGAAGTGAAGAAAGAGTTCTTGTTTCAGCTTTCTTTATTATAACTATGATCTTCTTTATATTTCTTAAACTGCTTGTTAACTGTTTACAAATTTTGTATTTGAGTAACTCTCTCTATTTATATTTCCAGTGTCCAGCTCTTTATATACATCTGTGGATAAGCCTTTTCTGAGCACTTGGGCCATGCTAATTAATTTTGGAGATGTTTTGATTGCTTTTCATCATTACTTCTATCCCATGATCATGTGCTGATAGTTCTGTTTGAATAAGGTCAAACCATCCAGATGCTGTATTCTCAAACATGGAAGAGATTATGACTTGCCTGATTGAGGGAAGTGATGAAATCGCATTGGATCTTCTAAAGCCTCTTTTGCGAGACTTTGATTCTGTTTTTTCGTGCGACTAACGTGTTTGTGTTATGCCACGAGCGAGGAGAAGTTGGAGCCAATGGGTGATTGCCAAGTGGAATTCTGCTGAGGTGGAATTTTCGCATTTGATGAGCGGGACGTTCTCCTACGTGTTCCTTAAACTGGTTAAAAGTCAGCACGTGGATTTTTTTTTTTTACTTAAAAATTTACAATCTCTTTTTTCTTTTTCAACCTTTGTTTTTAGTTTATTTTTTATCTACCTATATAATAAATAAATAATAAATTGGATATAAATACCTTTAGATTGCGATAACAATTGAAATATTAAAAAAATCATATAAAATGTTATAAAAAAAAATTAAAATAATATTAGTTAATTATAAACTATACATTAATTTTTTACATATCTATTTATATATTAATTGATAATTTTTTTAAAAACAATTTATAAATTATATTTTCTTATTTTTTTTAAAATTTTACGATCCTACCAATCTGATCCTACTACTCTAAATTAATTATGTGTAGAATTTTATTCGATGCCCACAATCTCGTGTGCGGATCCAATGCCAAACATCTCTTTGGTCTGCATTATAATTTATTTGATTCAAAATGATAAAATATGAGTACAAATTGCACTACTACAATGATAGTACAACGATAGTATTTAAATATAGGTTAAAATAAAAGGAATTCTAATTTTCACAATCATACAGTTGACGAAGCCTAAATAGATCATATAGTCGATCTATGATCCATTTGTGTGTAAAATGACGCAATCAGAAAACATGAGAAATCTGCTGAAGAAGTCTGGGCAGTACACCGTGCCCAGAGGAAGATGCCAAAGACACAGCCCGTCTCAACGCATGCAATGCCGCCAATGCCGCTGAATAACTCAATGAAGTTTGACATTTCATGCAACAGCGACGAGGACAGCGATAGAAAGGACATTGAGATGGATCGTCATTTGATTTAGAGTGGATCATTATTGATTCCTAATAATAGACTACGACCAAAAAAATCTCTAATGCACTGAATCGAAATATGCCACAACCGAAAATCATGCCCCACTGGTTGATTTAGTGGTAAAGAGTGTGAGTAGCGATAGGCTGTAGCTGCGATGAGAGTTTGAATTTTGGGAGAGGTGTCCCTGTCTTGAGATTGAACAAGTAATTGTAGTTTGAACAAGTAATCTACTGTTTATGAACGTTTTTCTTTTTTTTTTCTTTTTTTTTCCCAGGTATTACACTCTCTCCAACCGGTAGTAGTCGCATCGTCTCGCTATTTAACGCTTTGCGACAGTAGTTCGACGGTGGTGCTATTCAACGTCTGCAGTTTGGCTTTCACGCAACGGCATGCGGTGAGAGATAGTTATTAAGTTAAAATTTCTTTCACCATTGGCCATTTGTAGTGGGTCACTTGAGTGTAGTGTAGTATCATTTTTGTATATTATCAGTGTCCCGATATAACCAGGCTTTTGTATTGTTGGTTAAGCCTAGGTCGTCTAGGTTTTCAACTTGTGCCGCTTTGCGGCTTTTGTCCCGCTATGCGGGTGCTTTGTATCTCTTGAGGGCTTCTTGTCTTTGTTTTCGTGGGTTATTGCGCTGTTTTCAATAGCAACACCACGAAACTCTTTAAGCCTCACGGCTTTGTATCCTGGCCATTGTGCCTGTTATCAATATAATATCGTTTCAGAGAAAAAAAAAGAAGAAGGGTTTAGACCTGTTGTAATTTATAGTACTTTGTAATTTACATGTTACTGTAGTGTGAGGACTAGTTACAGTGATTCAAAAGTTAGTGTCTGGCCAAACAGTCCAAAAGGTTATAAAAAAAAAAATCATGATAAAACATTTTCGTCTCCAAAGAGACGAAAACACTCTGCGGAATTCATTTGTACGAAACGTAATCCTCATATTACATAATGATTGTAAATCTTATAATGATTGTGAATCTTCTAAAAAATGTCCGCGTAAAAGTGTTGATTGAATAATTTTTGAGAAAAAATAAACATCTTCAATCAGATAATCAAGAAAAACCCAAGTCTGTTGTTAAAATAAATTTCAATAAAACCAAGTTTAACTTTATACGTCATAAGCGAACCAAGGCCACGGAATTGCCTTTCGAGCCGCTTTTATAGTTGGTTCATAAGAAATGAAATTAAAGGAAACAAAGCTATGAGCAATGAAGAAAAATAAACATATATATATTTTTTAAAATTTTAAAATTCGAAATAGTAGAAGAAGTGATTGACAAAATAGTAGATGTATACATGGTTATAGAAGAAGTGATTATAGAAGAAGTGATTGACCAATATTTTGTGGTTCTAGAAGACTCAATTGCTTTTCTTCTGTCTTAACCATATTGTAAATACGATTAAGTGAAGGAAGAGGCTCAGTTGCTAATATTTGGGACCGAATGGTTTTGAATTTTTCATCCAAACCCATGAGAAACTGGTGTGCACGCTCTTTGTCTCTTTCAGCAAGCCATTCTTTCATCCTATCACATGTGCAACTTGGGATATTCGAATAGGCACTCAACTCATCCCATAAGGTTTTGAGTTTAGAATAGAAAGCAGCCACTGAAATCATTCCTTGACTACATAGAGCAATATTTTTCCGCAGTTCATATATTCTTGGTTCATTGGTCTGCCCAAAGCGTTCTTCTAAGTCCACCCACAGAGTTCTAGCCGAATCATGATAAGTGATAGAATCATGAAGATCTGGACTGATCGAGTTAATAAGCCAAGATAGCACCAACCCATCACACTTACTCCAAGCCAAGGCTTCTCGGCTACCAGCTTCTGGTGACGGCAATTCTCCGTTGACAAACAATACTTTGTTTTTGCTTCTTAAAGAATTCAAAATATTTCGTTTCCATCGTTGATAATTGTCACCGTCCAGCAACGTTGGGACTAATGACGCATTGGTATAATCTGCAGAAGTTAGGAAATATGGAGAGCTTGGATCACGAAACAAATCTGAAGTTGACAAATTTCCTCTGCTTGTTGAGGAACTCTCTGTGTTTTGAGAGACGATTTGTTCCGCCATTGTTCCAAAAACTCAATTTAATGTATAAAGAAACAAGAAGTGATGGATCATTTCTCTGATACCATGAAAAAATGAATATTGGTTTTCTATATTACTCTCGTAAAACACATACAGTCAATATATAATAGTCTACTACATTCTACGTATGGTATACAACAATCTTATACATAGAAAATGGAGAGATATGAGGGATTGTGGATAATGATGAATTTGAGTGATTGGAGAAATATGAGGGATTGTGATGGAGTGATATTCTGCTGGAGAGATATGGAGTGATATTCGCCAACAATCCTTAACCATTTTGAATAATTTAGGGGAGTTCTCAGTTACTAAGCCATCTTCGGGTCCAATCTCTTTTCCTACCTCAGGTGAATACAACACACCCACTGAAATCCTGTCCCTCTCTGAGTTACTAAGTACCCTGTGTACTAGGCTCTTGAATATTCCATTGCTCATTATCTGTCAATCGTGAAAAAGGAAATCGGCAATAATGATTAGTAAATTGTCTCGCATCTGAAGAGGGGATTCTCCAACATAGGTATTAGCATTTTACCTCCATTTGGTCGGCCATAAGAACGAAGATGGCGTGAGGATTTTTTGGAACTGTGAACCATTTGTCATCCTTGAGGACTTGAAGGCCAACTTCATCTTGTATGATAATGGTATATCCTGATCCATCTGCATGAGGTTTTAATCCAAGGACAAGATCAGGCCTCTTGCAAGGTGGGTAGTAGTTAAACGTGGCACCCAACTGTGATCGCTCTCCGAATTGTTTCAGAAAGCAATTCTCATCCAGATTCAGTGATTTTGCCATGGCTCTGGAGACGAGCTCTGTTACCCTTTTCATCTCCTCAGTATATTCCTCCAGAACGTTTCTGTCCATTGAAATCAGGTTAGACCAATATCATACTAAGAACTTCTAGGTAGAAACGAGAAATAAGACTGAAGAAGCGCTAATCTAGCCTGAAAGATTTGGGATTTGCTGGCCAAAGTTGGTAATTTCTTTGATCTTCAGGTCGTAGATTAAGAAAGAGACGGTCAAACCAATCCAGGGATTGACCTTCTTCCGGGACAGGGTCAGCACCATAACCTTCAAAATCCACTACTGTTTTCCCTTATTTTTGCTTTTCTTCCATTGGCTGCGCGAAGAATTCTCTAGCAACCTGTCGCACCTTATCCAGGAAAGAACTTGAAATGCCATGACCTATAGCCTGAACAATTTGTCAATACGGGATGATTAAATATGGACAAGATCTAAATTACGAAAGCAGGAAAAAGTGATTTAAGCCACTTGAATTAATGTTCAAGTTCATGATCAGTCACTAAGAAAAGGAGCTAGCTAGCTCTATCTTACTGAACCTGAAAGCATCCCCATGAAGAGAGAGCTGCTTTGAGTTTCTCTAGTTCTTGCTCACTTTCTGCTTCAGCTACTTTTGACGATGACATAAAGCTTAGATCAATGGTCGGGATCGGAGATTCGGACATGGGATCATCTTCAGCATCGTCTTCGTCTTCTCTATTCTTGTACTGTGCCGGTGGCTCCTCATCATTCAGGGCAATTTCTTGGACTCTCCTTGCCAATAGTATTTCTGCCGGAACATCAGTAGAAACCTGAGCCATGATTTACTGGGATTTCAGACCCGAAAAAGGCTTCTGAATATTTGTTTCTCCAAGGTTCCACATATATAGTATGAGATGATGCTAGACCTGACCATTATGCAGCATCAAGCGAAGCACACATTGATATGCGTGCCAGAGTTATAAAACGCAAATGGCGACAATTTTGTATTAAAATATATAAAAATTTTAATATAAAATTTTCACATAAGAAAAAATATTTTAAAGAGAGAATAAAATTTGTATTAGGAGAAAAAAAAATTTAATTATATGAGAAAAATTTAGTAGAAAAATTTTGAATTTTAAATTTTGAAAAAAAAGTATATTTGAATGTTTTATTTGTTTGACGAGGAAAATTAAATTTTTGCATTGCATATTGTGCAAACCGTTTTTTATTACTGTTTTTTTTTTCAATCTCGTTGAACAAAAAAAAATGCATATAAAATATTATGTTCGAAAAAATACAAAATAATGCCACTACCCATGTTTTCACCTGTTACCTTTATTTTTTATTTTATTTTTCTTCATTGTTCATAGCCTTTGTTTCCTCTAATTTCATTGCCTATGAACCAAGTGTAAAAGCGTCTCGAAAGGCAATTCCATAGCCTTGGTTGGCTTATGACGTATAAAGTTAAACTTGGTTTTTATTGAAATTTATTCTAACAATGACTTGGGTTTTTCTTGATTATCTGATTGAAAATGCCTATTTTTTCTTGAAAATTATTCAATCGACATTTTTACGTAAACACTTTTTTAGAGAATTTACAATCATGATGTAATATGAGAATTACGGTTCGTACAAAATTAATAATATACTATCTCTACGAATTCCGCAGGTGTTACGTCTCTTAAGAGACGGGAATATTTTATCATGATTTTTGGTTGTTGCATATTTTGATTCACTGCATTAGAGTTTTTTTTTTTTGGGTGGTAGTCTATTATTAGGAATCAATAATGATCCACTCTCAATCATCGTAGAATGGAATATGTAAGAAAATAAAAAAAATCAGAGTTTGGAAATAATTGTTTTATATTGATGTGAATTCTGTACAAGGTCTTGTGTCCATACTTATAAGTTACAACCTATGCTAATTAAAGTATAGAGATAATTACAAATTACAAAAAATAATTACAAAAGATATTCATGAAATATTCTATCTAATATACTTTCCTAAAGATGATTGATCCTTACCAAGATGATTGATTCTTAACACTCCCCTCAAGTTGGAGATTTGTATAAATCAAATACTCCAAGTTTGGAAAGAAGATACCAATGCTGTCCACTGCTTAACGCTTTACTCAAAAGATTGGCTAGTTGCTCCTTGGTAGATATGTGGCGTGTCCCGATAATTCCTTGCTGAATTTTCTCTCTGACATAATGACACTCCTAAAACTGTATATAAAGAGCTGGACACGGGAAATATAAATAGAGAGAGTTACTCAAATACAAAATTTGTAAACAGTTAACAAGCAGTTTAAGAAATATAAAGAAGATCATAGTTATAATAAAGAAAGCTGAAACAAGAACTCTTTCTTCACTTCAAACTCCAGTCAGTTTTAACTTATTAATCATAGCGTTAATTCCATAAGCTTATGATTTCAATATTTTAAAAGAGTAAAACAATTTTTTAAGTGTCCACAAGTACATAAGTGGATCAGCAAATGTTTTTAAGCCTAAAAGACATTTGAACAATTAAACACCACATTCCAGACTTACTGAATGGCCTCAAGCAGAAGCTGGAACATCTGAATGATTAATGCATCACATCCTAGGTCCAGCAAAATCAAGCATGATCGGACCTTTGCAAAGCCTTAGTATAACAGCGACCCGAAAAAAGAGACAACTTCTCGAATACATTCAATGTTTGCTGAAAGATTTCCTGCACGCCATTCAAATGACAATATTCAAAAAAAATTTATAGTGAAATTCCAGGGGAAGTGTTAAACAGACAGAATTGAAATAGAGATCAGTTGTTGTGCTGACCTTCATCCTGTCACCTTCATAAGTGCTTCAGGCGCAGTAATTCTTATAAGCTCATGAATGCAAGAAAGTAATGAAACTTTGACATCCATGTCAGGATGTCTAAAGAGCTTGTCAGAGACCAGCCCCTTTACAGCAGGCAGAAGTGCATCTTGTAGTGAACAAGAAGGATCTTGCCCCAGCAAGCAGAAGGTCCTCAACGCCCTAAGAAACAGGATGAAACAGAAAACAGGAGCTAAATTACAACCAAATGAAAAAGAATTCTCTGGAATCAAAGAACGCAGAGAAGTAATCCAAGTGACAGAATCACCAATTATTAATTTGAATTAATTGTAAGTAAAGAGACTAATACCTTCAATAATATTTACCTGATCAATATACAAACGGAATACATTCATACAGCACATTCATCATCCACATGGAAGCATAAACTTAAAACAAGATCATCAAAGCCTTATAAAAAATATTATTGAAAAAAAAATAATCTTTGGGCCTCGTGCGTGCTACCGTCAAGCCTTGTAGCGCTCCTCTTGCGTGCGCATTCAAATCTGTTTTAGTGCGATTTTAGAGCTCTTCACAAGTTAATCAGAGAAATAACTCCATTAAAAAAAAAAATAGTTCTATATTCATCATGACAACAAAAATCAGAAGCGAGAGACACATCAATGTTTCATTAACGAACAAACACATAGTTAAACCAACAAAATCAACCAGTAAATAATCTTTAATCACAAAATTAAAAACCTCAATTTAACGAAGTTGTGTTTTGATGCGAAATTTTGCACATGCATGCAACACATAATCATGAAACAACAAGCTGATATCTAAATCATACAAAAATATGCTGTAAAAATTAGAACTTTACATCGAGGACAGCAAGAATTTCATCAACAGTAGACGGCGGAGCTAGAAGCTTCACCCCTTTATCGATGAGCAGAGAATGAAGCTGGGATTCCGAGACCTCAACTGGTTCCTGCTCCATCTCTCGATAGCCCAGAGAATGCTTCTCCAATCAACCCTAAATCAACAACTAAAATCAGCTGATTTGACACTCCCAAACCCAAAATTCGCCGTGTAATTTTTTTTCTTGCAACGAATTTCCACCAAAACTCAACGAAAAGTCTTAAACGGAGTTGAGGAGATGATGGTACGGGAGGATAGGAAAAAAACTGAGAAAATGTCTTGATATTTCTTACCAGCCGAAGAACTTGAGGTCAAGTCGCAATCATAAATCTGTATGAAGGTCGCAGACACCGTACTGGGATTACAAAAAAATTCTGGCCCAGCATTAATAATCTTCAAGAGGTTAGCAACATTTTCAACATCAAATCATTCCAGGAGTCTATAGGCTGTAAACATAAGTCACAAAAACAGTATACGAACATATTCTGCAAACACATGCTACCAACATAGCCTACAAACACAAGCTGCAAATTCAGGCTACAAACCCTGTAAACTCAGAATGCAAACATAATGCAAATGCCACCTGATCAGAATCTCCTAATACGAATGCTGCAAACTCAGAAACTCTGTAAATTACAAATGCAGGCTGCTTTCTGCCTCACATCAACTACACATATTAAGTGCAGACTTTGTTTTTTGAATGAACTCCCAAATGCACCCAAATCTTTGAATAATAAAAAAAATCACCAGAAAAGCATCATTTTTGCACATTGATCACCATATCCAAATTCATAAAAAACCAAAATAAGCTAAAAACCGGATTAACAAACTAAAACCAAATTCATAACCAAAATGAGCAAGTGAACGAACTCACTACAGCTTGAAGTGTTTGAATAGGGAGCACTAAATAAGATCAAAGTACAAATCAGCTTTAGGCCTGTTGAACAGAAAGAAAAATATAATTGTTCAATTGACTAGAATGCCAATGAAAATTACTGACATATTGAAGCTTAAATGAAGATGGGAACCACTGCTCAGCTTGGAGTAGCGACTACTAATGCCGATTATTATGAAATCACTCACAAATACACTACTAAGACCACTAGTGATGACGGGTGAAAATAGTTAAATTAGAATTAGAGCCTTTAATTCTAATTTTAAAGTCTCAATTCTATAAAAACAAATATAGCCTAATTAAAATATAGTACAAGAATTGTGATCGATTAGATATTTTGGATCAATATTATATTTTAAAATTATTATGCATACTATTAATCATTTTATTTTTATTTATATAAAATGCATGAGAATATATTGTCATAATTGATTATTAGAAAATTCAGTATTTTTGTATGAAACTGACCATACATGCTTCATCTATTTAAACAATAATAATCTAATTTTAAAAATATTTTTCTTAATGATAAATATGTATAACTTAGAATTAAAAACTAAAAATACAAATACAAAATCATCTTTTATGAAATCCATGAAATGATGGCCCATAAATCTAAGCCTTCAATTTCTTAGCCCATTGGAAAAAAAAAATTGCTTAGCCCAAACTTTGCACTAACTAAATGTCTCTTGGGATGGTGGACCTCATAAATTAGTTGATGATTGATAAGAAACTGCTTGAAAGGCCCAATTAGACATATCACAGTTTTAGGAGGCGCTTAGTATAAACGGTGTATTTAGAAATAAATAGACTTAATCAATGGAAATGTTTGGAATAGAATGGAATGATAATAATTATGTTGTTTAGTATTATTTTGTAATGGAATGGAATAGATTTTATATTAAAATTAAAATTTAATATTAATATTAATAAATTTATTAATAAATTTTATATTAAAATTATAATAAAAATATTATTATTTTACATTATATGATATTTAAAAAATTATATCTTGTCCAAAAAATAGTCAAAGTGCACGTCAATTTGTATAGAAAAATATTTTATACAATTTAGTGAAATTTATTTTTTAAAAAAAGGTAAAATGTGAGTTGCAAACCATTAGGAGGGTTTGCAACCCCCATGACATGTGGCGCGCACCCAACATCAGCGCTGACAGCGCCCAAAATATTTATTTATTTTTTTTGTTCCAAAACAACGTCGTTTTTGAGTCTGTTTGAAACCCCTCCTGATGGGTTTACCCAAACCCGGTTTCATTTCGAAAAGCAATGAAAAAAGCTATTGAATTAACTGAACAAGCAAATAAAAAAGGAATTCAAGTTCAAATTGCGGGTCGTATCAACGGAAAAGAAATTACACGGGTCGAATGGATTAGAGAGGGAGGGTTCCCTACAAACCATTCAAGCTAAAATTGATTATTGTTCCTATACAGTTCGAACTATCTATGGTATATTGAGCATCAAAATTTGGACCACCCCTAAAGGGTTATGTAAACCCATGACTGTGTACCAAACATTTAATTTGAGTCCATTCTATTTCAACCCTCTCCCAAATTCATGTACCAAACAGCACCTTAGAGTTGTAGTTGGAATAAACACAAAAGATGTAAATTCAGCAGGCCCATAATGAACACTTTTTTTTTTTCCGTCAATGTTCATTTTTCAATATCTTGATATTTCAAAATTAGAGCTAAATAATGGGATTCTTATATTGATATCACTGTATAATTAAAATTAATAATCACCTAATAATAAAAAATAAGAATAAGTAAAATTTTACGTACTACTGCTATATTCTTTTCGTTTCAAAATAGTATATAATTTTTTAATTTAAATTATAAAATACAATATATTTAGTATATTATTAAATGAATAATTTTTAACAAAAATAATATTTTAAAAGTGTAATTTTTTTGTGACAAAAAAAATTTGATTCTGAAATTTTTTTTTTTTAACAAAGGAAGTAATTAAATTGATACTTCTAAATGTAACATGAGAGAAATTAGTACTAATTTGGAGTGGTAAATTGAAATTAAGACTGAAATTAATCATGAGAAGTCAAACCTTGAAGAGTTCAATTCAAAGTCGTTCAACTTCAAGTCAATGTCTACTTTTCCACTGACAAAGAAAACTGCCACGGCTCCCCCAGCACACGGTCCACAGAACTAGTAAAATGAGCTTTCGGTTTCAGTTTGAAACTTTGGAAACACAAACCCGGGAATTATCGAAAGTGCATGACCCTAGTAAGAATCCAAGAGAGATTCCAATTCATTCCTGTGGAAAAAACAGGGGATGTGCTTGCAAATTTATGCTGTGCTGCATTACATGGTTGGTGAGTGCGTAATTGGTTGTGTCTGATGAATGAAATTGCACGTTCAGTGTTGGCCATTTTGTCGTTAAGCTGGTTTTGGGTCTCTATAAGTAGAGGTTATCTGTATCAGGATGAGCTCAAATGTTAACATCTCATAAAGGGGTTCAAGATTTAGCTCAAGCAAATACATCACAATGCTGATGCACGTACATTTTCCCAAATGCACCGTCCCCAAATTCCTCGCATTAATCCCTTTATATAACTCGTACTGTTTTGCCTTGCCCTGACCTGACCTGACCTTCCCTCAGTTTCTTCTCACTCCATTTTCTCAGTTTTTTTCCTATCCTCCCGTACCATCATCTCCTCAACTCCGTTTAAGACTTTTCGTTGAGTTTTGGTGGAAATTCGTTGCAAGAAAAAAAATTGCACGGCGAATTTTGGGTTTGGGAGTGTCAAATCAGCTGATTTTAGTTGTTGATTTTGGGTTGATTGGAGAAGCATTTTCTGGGCTATCGAGAGATGGAGCAGGAACCAGTTGAGGTCTCGGAATCCCAGCTTCATTCTCTGCTCATCGATACAGGGGTGAAGCTTCTAGCTCCGCCGTCTACTGTTGATGAAATTCTTGCTGTCCTCGATGTAAAGTTCTAATTTTTACAGCATATTTTTGTATGATTTAGATATCAGCTTGTTGTTTCATGATTATGTGTTGCATGCATGTGCAAAATTTCGCATCAAAACACAACTTCGTTAAATTGAGGTTTTTAATTTTGTGATTAAAGATTATTTATTGGTTGATTTTGTTGGTTTAACTATGTGTTTGTTCGTTAATGAAACATTGATGTGTCTCTCGCTTCTGATTTTTGTTGTCATGATGAATATAGAACTATTTTTTTTTTTAATGGAGTTATTTCTCTGATTAACTTGTGAAGAGCTCTAAAATCGCACTAAAACAGATTTGAATGCGCACGCAAGAGGAGCGCTACAAGGCTTGACGGTAGCACGCACGAGGCCCAAATATTTTTTTTTTTTAATAATATTTTTTATAAGACTTTGATGATCTTGTTTTAAGTTTATGCTTCCATGTGGATGATGAATGTGCTGTATGAATGTATTCCGTTTGTATATTGATCAGGTAAATATTATTGAAGGTATTAGTCTCTTTACTTACAATTAATTCAAATTAATAATTGGTGATTCTGTCACTTGGATTACTTCTCTGCGTTCTTTGATTCCAGAGAATTCTTTTTCATTTGGTTGTAATTTAGCTCCTGTTTCTGTTTCATTCTGTTTCTTAGAGCGTTGAGGACCTTCTCGGCTTGCTGGGGCAAGATCCTTCTTGTTCACTACAAGATGCACTTCTGCCTGCTGTAAAGGGGCTGGTCTCTGACAAGCTCTTTAGACATCCTGACATGGATGTCAAAGTTTCAGTACTTTCTTGCATTCATGAGCTTATAAGAATTACTGCGCCTGAAGCACCTTATGAAGGTGACAGGATGAAGGTCAGCACAACACCTGATCTCTATTTCAATTCTGTCTGTTTAACACTTCCCATGGAATTTCAGTATAAATTTTTTTTGAATATTGTCATTTGAATGGCGTGCAGGAAATCTTTCAGCAAACATTGATTGTATTCGAGAAGTTGTCTCTTTTTTCGGGTCGCTGTTATACTAAGGCTTTGCACGTTCTTGAAACTGTTGCAAAGGTCCGATCATGCTTGATTTTGCTGGACCTAGGATGTGATGCATTAATCATTCAGATGTTCCAGCTTCTGCTTGAGGCCATTCAGTAAGTCTGGAATGTGGTGATTAATTGTTCAAATGTCTTTTAGGCTTAAAAACATTTGCTGATCCACTTCTGTACTTGTGGACACTTAAAAAATTGTTTTACTCTCTTAAAATATTGAAATCATAAGCTTATGGAATTAACGTTATGATTAATAAGTTAAAACTGACTGGAGTTTGAAGTTAAAAAAGAGTTCTTGTTTGAGCTTTCTTTATTATAACTATGATCTTCTTTATATTTCCTAAACTGCTTGTTAACTGCTTACAAATTTTGTATTTGATTAACTCACGAATAACCTAGTTTGTCACTGACTGGCTGAGTAACACTCTCTATTTATATTTCCGGTGTCCAGCTCTTTAGATACATCTGTGGATAAGCCTTTTCTGAGCACTTGGGTCATGCTAATTAATTTTGGAGATGTTTTGATTGCTTTTCATCATTACTTCTATCCCATGATCATGTGCTGATAGTTCTGTTTGAATAAGGCCAAACCATCCAGATGCTGTATTCTCAAACATGGAAGAGATTATGACTTGGCTGATTGAGGAAAGTGATGAAATCTCATTGGATCTTCTAAAGCCTCTTTTAACTAGTGTAAAAAAGGAAAATCAGGTACTCTACCTTGTATACAACTTTAACCTTTATTTTTCTTCTTATTTTATGTTTGGATGAACAACCTGTTTGCTTGCCTCAGAATATTTCACCACTTTCCTGGAGATTAGGAATGAAGGTACTGAAGCACTGCTCTGCCAAAGTCAAACCTTATCTCATGAAAACAGTAGAAAAAATGAGGCTAGATATTGAAGATTATACTGATACAGTTGCTTCAATTTGGCCTGATGTGCCTGCTGAGGACAATGTAATGTGGTTATTTTTTGAGCCTCATTCAAATATTTCTTCATTGCTTCATTGTTATTTCTTTCTTTAATTGGCATGTTTGTACTGAAGAAACAAGATTGTCTTTGTTTTGGTTATGTTGACATAATCAGGTGATGAAGGAGGCAGAGACAGATGCCTCTGATCTTGTGCGAATTCTGGGTGATGGTGCAGCTCAGCAGAGGGACAATCATGAAGGCACATTAGTGAATGGAAACTCTTCAAAGACATTTGTGCACTGTGAACAGATTGAGCCGCTACAAATCATTGCTGAAGAATCTGTTCAACCTGAAGCTTTAGAACGTGGAGAAGGATTGCGAATAAAAGCAAGTGTTGAAGCACTTCCAAGGAGAAGGTGGGGAAAACCTAATTCTATGATAAAACTTGATGAAGGTTCTAAAAATTTTGGGGTCAGTGGAGGCAAAACTTCTTCTGAAGTACCTAGGAAGAGGAAGAATTATGGGACGCTTGGAAGCTTACCAAAGAAGTTATCACTAGAAAAGTCCCCTTTATTGTCTAAACCTGTCTCCCTGGATCAAACTTCAGTGAGGAGAGGTCGGCCAAAGAAGAAAGAGAGTATGAAGAATGTATCTGTAAAGAAAGAAGAAGACTTCCTGAGTGATTCTGAAATGAAAGACAAAACAACTGCTCGGGATTGTGATGCTGAAGGATCTCTTCTTACGGTATGAAACCAATGACAGTTAATATTTGGCTCATTATGTTCCTCTAATGGTTTGATATAATATGAAAATATTCAGACTAAAAGTTTCCATCTGTAATACTTGGTATTGGGTAAATTTTCTTTGGTAGCAAATGTATCCTTTTTTGGTTATTTTTGAGTCATTCCCATAAATTTCTGACTTTTCTGTTTATCTGATTTCTGGTGCCCCCCTCACCTCTCTTCTTTCTTCTTCTTCTTCTTTTTTTTTTTTTTTTCCCTTAATGTGCAAATTCAGAGTAATAAAAAATCCAGAGGTTTTAAAGAGTATCGTGAAGAGTTGATAGGTTCAAGGGTAAAGGTCTGGTGGCCCATTGATCGTCGGTAAGTACCTTATGTTTCCTATAATTGTAGGAAGTGATGATTATTCTGATTTGCTATACAGTTTCTATTAATTTTTGTTTTCAGTATTAGCATCACGGGTCGGTTGGTCCTGTTTCTGCACAGTTTCGCACCTTATCAGAAACAATTTCTCATTGTTGTTGTGGCTGTTTAAAATTCAAAGCTATTTTCTTTCTGATTTTGTTCTGGATCATTTTAGTTTGTTAATCTGCTCCATGAGAAGCGTGCATATTAATTGAAGTTATCAAGCTTTGTGTTATGTTTCTCTTGAAGGTTCCGTAGTACCCAGGTTCCCCTTTTAATCATGCCTTTAATATAGTGTTTGATCAAGTAAGGTGCGGTTAATTTAGGTGGACCTCCTTGGTTTCATGAATTCATTATTGGCATTAATTTCTGGAATGTTAGTGTTTCTTATTCATTCTCTTTAACTTTGTGAAATTCTTTTGACAGAAATCTGATACTCTCTCTAATTATTGCGTAACATCAACTTAATTTTAGCCATATATTTTACTTTGAAAAATTGATGTGTAATATTCAAACAGATTCATTATTTTTTTTGCAGATTCTATGAGGGTGTGGTTGAATCTTATGATCCTTTTAAGCAGAAGCATAAGGTGATAATATAGGCGATGATATTCCATTCCTGATATTGTGCGCAGAGATTCATTTAGTTGTTTTATCCTTCAACTCTCAAATACCCCATTGGCGTTGGCTTACTTCATGATTTCTTATTCTTTATCCAATTAGTACTGCATAATTGTCTGTCATATGCATCAGTTATCTTAAGTACTTCAAAAAGTTTAATTAATTGTTTAGGTTCCTTTTATGAGTTTTTATATGCTCAGGTGCTGGACTGTATCTTGAAACTTCAAACTTTTGATGCTAACTGGTTCATAAGTTCATTTTCTGCGTCATCATATTCTCATTGACTCTGCTATGTGTTCAGATTGTTTATGCTGATGGTGATATAGAGATTTTGACACTAAAAAAGGAGCGCTGGCTACTGCTTGACGAAATATCTACTCAACGAGTGAGTTTTTCTCCTGGTTTTGCACCCTTTTCTAGTATGCTTTCCAGTGTTAATTGGTGATTTACTTCCCTTCAAGACCACCCCCCTTCTCTCTCTGTGTCTTTCTGATGAAATTCCTGGGCTGTGATGTTACTAGGATCAAGAGGCCAACCTTCCAAGTTCTTCTGTTGCATCTGCTAAGTAAGTTTTATTTCCGAGGGCTACTCTTGTTTTTTTTTTTTTTTGAACATGTATTGCACATATTTCTCTTGAAAATTCTCCTTTATTGAACTTTCACCAAGTATATTTAATGCTGTGAAGGAGCAAAATTTAAGGTGGTTGTCTGCATTCCTCATATCTGAAAAATTAATAACTTTAAGTGGCATGGTTAATGTATAACCCAAAATGTAGTGGACACGTGTAGTGCACAGTCGTGCCTTATGTTCAGATATATTTGTGGAGTGCTTTAGAGCAACAGGCATCAGGAAAATAATTCCTTTAGTTGAATTTTTAATGAAATTCTTTTTCATCTGTATATGCTATTATTTTAGTTCTCGCTGACGCAGTTATTTGTTTGTGCACTTGATTAGGTCGGAGAAGGAGGAAGCAAGCCTGAGGGAGGAGCATAACGCAGCACAAGAGAATTCTGGTTTGCATTCAAAAAAGAAAGATAATGCTAGTTCTTCAAGGAGAAGGTTTGATAGTTGATAGATAATTCAATAATCACTGGAATTTTGCATTGAATTTATAGTAGATTTCCAACTGAGTTTATTGTTGTAGTCACATACGAATATTGCTAGAGCTTTATAACAGTTGAAGAAAATTTGCTTTCAGGTTGCCTCCTCAAGCCAGAAAACATGGAAATGAGGCAGAAGCAAACGCTACTCAAGGCATCCTCAACATTAAAAATGAGTTGGACACACCAGAGGATGATGACAATAAGCCTCTGATAAACGAAATACTCAGGTATGTTCGTAGATCTAACAAGTAGAAGCTCAGCTGCACAACAAAAAAGAGTATCTCTGGAAGTACTCAGTGGAGCTGCATGGCAAAACGATTACTCTCGCATCGTAGAAGTCACAATCTGAATGGCTGGCAAATAGAAAAAGTGGCAAAAATCTGAAAAGCTGGCACTTGCTAGATGCCTGATCTTAAAAACCTTTGCCAGACCTACATATGTTGTTTTCTATTATCGGTTTTATGTTACTGAGTACAATATCATGAACTTTTATAAATTATGTGAATTGTAGTTGGGTTGTAGTTATAGGATTGTCTGGTTCTTGCATTACATGAAAAAATTTGGTATGACTTTTGGTTCTTTGCTTTCTTATGGGTTCAGTCTCGGTGAATACAATGTCTGTTGTTGGAAGCAAATCAGGGACTTGATATGGAATTCCTTTCTTGAAATAGAGTTACTAGAAAAAGGCAAAGATAGGATCAATTCAGAAGGATTCAGTTTACTTTTCCCTCAGATCTTCTAGTGGTGCATTATTGGAAGCCAAAAATTCTAACAATTAGGTAGTTGTAGAATTATGGTCATTCCTTCTTCAGGTTCAAGTGTTTACTCAATGTTTTACCTAGAAGAAAATTAACGTTACACATTACCTAAACATATCTTATGTCTGGGGATTTAGTGAGGGTAATCTAATCTACATTTGGTCTTAACTGCAATCTCATTTAGATTATATTACTTACAAAACTAACAATGCATCCAATCAATTGCACTTGCACACATTTTTTTATTTTTGAAAAAATTTCCACAGAATGGAGTCCACTATCATTGCACAAGTTTGCCACCGACTCCCCTCCCACCAACCCAAAAAAAAAACATATGGAGGTAAAAGAAGTGCACACGTTTTGCACAGGAAAAAAAAGGGGAAATGAAAAAATTATTGCACAATGCTTAGCTCATGGTGGGCACTTAGCTAGCGTCTACTGTAAGCCAAGAATGAATAAATCAATAAATAAAATTTTGTCCGTTTTCTAAGCAATTTCGTTATTACCTATACATAAGAATTTTCAAAAATGTAAATTGTCAATTTCGTTATTACCTATTACACTTTTAATAATACATAGTTAAATGTATAATTTTTTAAAATTTTAATTATAATCATACATAATTATTATTAATAAGAATATTAAAAGAATTTTATTGTAAAAACAATTTTTTTTAGAATAAAAAATATTTTAAAAGTAAATTCTTTTCTGGGACAAAAAGATTATTAAAGCTATGTTTGGATTGCGTTTTTATTTACAAAAAGTTAATTTTTTTTAACTACAAAAATAAAACATTAAAACAACTTTTTATATCAAAATTTAAATTTTTTCTAAATTCTTGTCACGTTATTTCAAAAACATTTTCCTTCCAATTTAATTTTTATATCACTTTTTCTTACAAAAAAAATTCTTACCAAAATTTTCACGTATCCCAATACAAAATATTCTAATACAACACAATCCAAACATAGCAAGAATCTCTTATAAAAATTATTCAATTAAAATATATCTTAATGGCAAGAAATCAGACAAATATAACCCTTAGGCAAGAATTATGTTCCGAGGAAAAGTGACCTTAAAGTGGAGAACCAGCAGATATGCTGCATCCTTTTTTCACCTATAGTCATCGATTATATAGTTTTCAATTCAACTAAAAGTTGTTTTTTCCCCCTTTTTTCACTAAACTGAGAAGACAATTCCGAGTAATTTCTCGCAATGATTTTTTCTCCTTTCCTTCTTGCTTGTCTGTGATAGCTGAGTTCTAGTGGTTGCAAAAGTAGTCATTAATCAATTGCTTTTTGCTTTAGCCAAGAGAATACTACTACTTCATCTAGAAACTCTTTGTTTCCTCAAGCATGGAAAAGCTTTTCATCCAACATGTAGAACACTTAGCCACTAAATTAATAAATTAATCTTGTTGCTGTTTGTTTTCTGCGTTATGACTTTGGGAAAAGGTAAGGTTTATGTCCTTCTTTCTTTTTTTTTTTTTTATGTATTTTACTTTCGAATATTAATAAAAGTATAACCAAACTCACCACCGTAAACTTTATGATAACAAAAAAGAGTCTTTGGCTTTGTATTGATAGCGTTCAAAAAGATTTTTTTTATTTTTTAAAGTAGTTGTTGTGAAATAAAAAAATATATTGTAAAGCGCAAAAAAATATTTTGAAATGTCTGTTCATGTAAACTCTTTTATCACCTATTAAGTATAATTGTTAGCGAGATATTTGTACATAAAATTCTCCAAAAAAAAAAAACACAACGAATAATGGGTACTGTGAAAAGAAAACAATTAAAGTTTGATTGATTGTAAAAATTAATCATTAAAAATCTTTAGAATGATTGTCACCATGCATCAACTGTTGCAATGTTCAACTGATCATGACAAGAATTCATGACGTACCCACAATCCCACTTAGAAGCCAGGTAACATAAGAGTCGAATCGTTTCACATACGTACCTTCATGCAAATCATCACATTTTGCTTTGCATACAATTAGCAATCCAGACATCACACATGAGATCAATCATCATTTATGCTCAAGGAATATATTTGGGCATTCCAATATTGTTAACGTCGACCATGCAATACAACCACAATTGATTGATTTTATATATCTTTTCTTAAGGATTGTCGTGTTTGTTTCTATTCATTTTCGTGAAAATGGGGGAACAGCTCATTGGCGAAAAGGAAATGCCCAAGTAATGGGATCATTTCCATTGGATCATGGGATTAGGTTAAATCTATGACTCCAACATGATGAAGATCAAGTCCATTAATGATGGGGGGCAAAGCAACAACAATTAGAAACTTCCCAGGAAAAAAAAAAAATCACCTAACCATATTATAAACTTGCAACTGAACTGACTTTGTTTCTGGGAAGAGTTTGCCTTCCTTGTTAGTCTCGACATTTGACGTAGAAAAATGAATGTTCAAAGGAAATGGCCCAAGGAATGGGATCATTTCCATTGTACCATGGGATTAGGTTAAATCTACGACTCCAACATGATGAAGATCAAGTCCAATAATGATGGGGACAAAGCAACAACAATTAGAAACTTCCCAGAAAATAAAAATTCACCTAACCATATTATAAACTTGCAACTGACTTTTGTTTCTGGGAAGAGTTTGCCTTCATTGTTAGTCTCGACATTTGACGTAGAAAAATGAATGTTCAAATTAGGTGATTGCCGTAGGTCAAAGAAAGCAGACATTGGATTGGGATGTGTGATTTCTTGTCCTCTATTCTTTGTTAATGGCTAATTTTAATTACCACAAAAAAAAAAAAGGTCTACAACAACCACAATCTGACCTTGTAGGACTGGTATCAAAATTGGAGAACTAATGCAGGGATTGGACACGTGCTTGAAGAATGCAACTGGCTGTGTTAGTTTGTACCCAATGAAGTTTTTCTTTTGAACTTGGTGATGACGAATTTGACAGTTGTTGTAGCATTGATTAAGTCATACGTTGAACTGCTACGAACCAAGCAAACTAGTCATACGTTGATCTTGGGAAATTAATGAGTTGGTGAATTGGTTTGCTCAATCAAGACTTGCTGTTTTCAACTTTATTATTTAAAGAAAAAAAAAACATTTTGATGTAAAATTTTTATATTATTTTTGTTAAAAATAATAATTTATAATTCAAATTAAAATATAAAATTATACATTTAATTTTATATTAAATAAATTGTACTTTATCATTTGAAAAACTCACCTGCTTTAAAATTAGCTTTTGAACTAGCCATTACTTAGTGGTTTCAATATGTTGTACCAAATTAAAATTTTTTCTAAGGGTGCCCACAAGAACTTGAATAATAATAAATATGATTTTTTTTTTTAGAAAGATGCATATGATTAAAGGAAAGATCCTATTGTGTTAGGTAAGAACCAAACTCTTAATTTGAGAAGACATTATAGAATTTAATCAAAATGCTCATAATCATTCTCATTTTCATTTTTAAACAATAATATGATTGATTTTATTGCAAAGATCTCCTGAATTTTAATGTGAAACCCGAATGTCCAATATAGAATATATAAGAGTTCTACAATTGTTGAAAGCATAATTCCTTTTTGTTTTTTTTGGGTTCTTTGTTATGTATATATTTGTCTCCAGATTGTTCTAATATTTCATCATCTTCGAATTTCCAAGACTAGGTATTTATTTTTTAATTTTTTTATCTTCCTTCTCATTATTATTATTATTATTATTATTTTGCTGCACATGGGATTTTGTTGTTGTTTGTTTGTTTGTTTTTTTAAAGAATATATAAAAAGCAAAGAATAAAATTCTACTGTGAAAAATAAATATGTTTAAATATAAAAAAATATAAAATGTCGATTAATCTGACTAACTCTGAATTTGATAAAATCAAATAATCAAATAATATTGAGATTACATATTGAATTTCAAGTTTCTCATCTCATCTTTTTTTTCAAATCATTCTCTCACGGGATGCAATCTAAGATGAATATAGCATTTTTCATTAGTTGACTATACATAAGGCCGGTCATAATTTTCAAATGCATGATCCCAGTTCATTTCTTAGAGTTCAGAAAATGGCTATGTATGGCTTGCATTGGGGCTTAGACTTTGTAATTCTTGGTTGTTGATTGCTAAAAAGACAGCAATTTTTATTGACCTACTACTTGAGAAAATGATGAAAGAGCAACACATTGTTCTTCCCATATTGCAAATCGGCCATTCATAACACAAAAATATCTCACAAACACTGTTAATTGACTTTATTGCGAGAGTTAAAGTTTTAATAGACAGTTAACAAAATTGTATGTGTTAATTTTAGTAATAAATGTAACTATCGTTTTATTAAAAAAAATATGTCAATTGGCAGCATGAAATTTGCCAATTATTTTCTTCTTTGCAATTATTGCATGCCCTAGAGCCCATATAATCATGCGCCTATCTTGGATGTTGTAATGCTTCGATTATCAAATGATTAGAGAAACTTTCTAGTTATAAATGAAGTATAGAATCCATCAATGATAACTTTGTAATTATGAATGGAATATAGGATTAACTGACCATATTTCGTTCTAATTTAGTATTCGTTATTAAATATTTAGTTTAATTTTTGTTATTTTTTATGTTGAAATCATTTTAGAATTTAAAATAAAAAATAGAAAAAATACTTGATGTTAATCACGGATGTCTTTAGTAGCAGGTGTAGGAGTTCGATCACGAGATTTTAAAGTTACAATTTAGAGTACAAGATTTACAGCAGCACGCTCTTATCATAGGGGACGGAAATGCAATCAATTGTTAATTTGAATGTTGAAAATCGGAACGCATCCGCTCCGCGGTTTTGTATGCTCTTATCAACTGTCCCATATTGAGTAATACAAATTTAACACCAAATCTTATTTTATCGGTTACATCAAATTTTACATTAAACATTAAACAATATGGGACACTTGTAAATTATTAAGTACATATTAATTAATATGGGAAAACTTGTTAACTTTACAAGAGTGTTACATTTGTCTAAGTTTCCCATAAGTTTACACAAGTGTTAAATTTGTACGGTTCGCCCAAAGTGTTACACATAATTTAAAACATCTTTGGCTCCACTTGATTAATTAATTAGTGGCATCATTTGCTATGAAAATTTTTGTTTAAGCGAATTATACTCTTATTTATTTTATAGAATAATAACAATAATAGTAAAGATTTTAATGAAGTTTCACAATAACTAAATTGATATTCACGAAGTAAAAAAAATTAATTAATGAGTAGATTAATTATTACTTAATAATTCATGTGTAAGATAACTATATATCCAAGAGGTTGAGAATTTGATGGTATCTTAACTCACTTTATGCTTTCTACAAAACAAGGGCGAGCCTAAACAAAATAAATAAATAAATTGGATTAATTATTTGACATAATTTAACATACTTTGGTACTCTATTCTATGAGGTGAAGGTTGGGACCAACTTAATTATATAAATGATTTAGAATCGAATTATCATGCCAAAAGAGATTATGAATCCAATCTCCACATTCACCCAAATAGAAAATCTGTTATCAACTTTGTCTTGGTCATTTGTTTAATGGAAAGCAATTTAAATACCTTTATTTCCTTAATTAATTTGTTCCACACAAATTAAACTTGGAACTGTTATATTTAATATTTAATTCTAAATAAAAATAAAAATATATATAAAGTAATCTTCCCTCTTCTCAATCAAGACACAAATGAATCCATTCATTTGTCCCATTATGGATTCTCTCATTATCCAATAATTTCAATATCGTATCCTTTCTTCTTTTCTTAGAAAAATAGAGAATTGTATTAACTTTGCAAAAGTTAATGATTATATTCAATATCACAAAAGTCTAAAACTAACTGACTACATGTCAATCACCTGAATTTATTTTCACAAACATACAAAATAGAAATATAGTGGATATGCTAACCAGATTAAACAACAAAAAGACAGTTAAGATTACCACTAGCTTTCCTGCCATGCTCTACTTTCTATACTAGACGGCCATTAACCTCATTTTTTTATCCTAACAATCTAATATGCCAGATTTTTTTTGCTAATTTTTCATCCAATTCTTCTCCACCAATTCGATAACTTTCATCTCCTTCATCCTTTTATCTTGAAAAACCCAAAGATTCCAATTCTTTCATATCATCCATAGAATGTGAACTGTGAGTTGTATTCTCTCTTTTCACAAAGCTTAAAACTTAAAACGGCTCCCAATAGAAAAATAAAAAATAAAAATCCCAACATGTATTTTTTTTTGTCCACAAAAAAATATTTTTAATAAAAATTAAATAAAATTTCTATATTATCTTATTAAAGAATTTTAAATTAGAAGTGATATATTAAATATATTATATTTTATAACTAATAAAAAATAATTTTTTTAGACGGAAAGGTATTATATTTAATTAATGGAAGTGTTTTTTTTTTACTCAATAAGGTAATATATTTATTTATTCCGATTTATTTATTATTTTTACAACTTAAAATGGGGGTAGGTGAGCTGGTGAACTTTATTTTTTCCCTATAAAAATCCACATCCATTCCCAACTTTCCTCACTCCAAGTCATTCCTTGTTGAAAAAAATTTCTTCTCCTAGAATCAACGCATTCACCAACCACCACCGCCTCCGAATCAAGTCAGCATGCCGCCAGCTTCCGGCCAAGGCCAAGTCGTCTGTGTCACCGGCGCCGGTGGATACATTGCTTCATGGCTCGTGAAACTTCTCCTCGAAAGAGGCTACACTGTCCGAGGAACCGTCAGAAATCCTGGTACGTATCAACACTGGTTTTAAATTTTGAAAAAACTCTTGACAAACGTTCGAACTTTCCCAGAATTTTTTTCCCATTTTGAATATGAAATTCCTTGTTCTTTTCTTTGTGCGTGCGTGAATGATTTTATTTTATTTTTTTGATGGGATGTTATTATTGTTGTAGATGATGCGAAGAATAATCACTTGAGGGAGCTTGAAGGAGCAAAGGAGAGATTGACACTGTGCAGAGCTGATCTTCTTGATTATCAGAGCTTATGTGAAGCAATCAAAGGCTGTGATGGCGTTTTCCACACTGCTTCCCCAGTCACAGATGATCCAGTACGTTTCTGAATCATGATCAACTCAAACACGCAATGATATAATGCCATTTTTTTTAACTTGTCAAATCAACACCTAATTTAGCTCACTTATCTCTTCTAATCGCCAGTTCATTCACCATTATGGCTTCTGCTTGTCTTGTCAATATTGGTGAGAAAAAATGAATGAAAAGGACACCAATTAGCATTTGCCTAAAAACCAAGAAGTTTCTCTAGAGCTTGTTACATCAAAAAACGACATAAATGAAATACAAAATTTTTTATCACAAAGTCCCATAAAAAAAGACAAAAAGGAAACAAACAAATGAAGGTTTGGTAAAGCGTCCTACTCTTTTTTGTTGATTTTTAGTACATATCATAGTTGGTGGCCTGGTGAGAAATGAGCGTCATGGTGATGTATTGCACTCGTGATTCCCACCGAGCGCCATCATGTGATAATATGTAATCCACCTGTCAAATAATCATTTTTTGTCTGGGCAAATTACGTACACCCCCTTGAGGTATCTCTTTATTACCAATTGGACTTTGTGATTTGTCAAAACTACTAATATTTTTTTAAAATTTTAAAATATTTAATATTTATCCCCTAACCCCTATTTCCGTTATGAACAGCAAGTAATAGTAAAAAATTTAAATATTTAGACAAAATTACCTCTAATATTCCAGTTATTAATTTGTATAAAAAAATGCTTATAATTGATATTTACTCTATAAAAAAAGTAAAAATTATACATATTCATTTATTTCAAATGCAGAGTACACAAAAAGAAAACAAAAGTAGAAGATTGGTATGTATGAAAAAATATGTAAACAAAGTAAAAAGCAAATCTATCAACGAAAAAAAAATATATGGTAGATATGAAAAAAAATATATGTATTTTTATTTTGTTGATTTGGTGGATTTGACTATGAATTTTAAAAAATTTTATACCATACTTTTTTTTCTTCGTTGATAATTTTGTTTTTTACTCTTTAATTAATTCGAATTTTTCGATACAAGTCAACTTTTTACTTCTATTTTCTTCCTACGTATTCTGTTTTTGATATAAATGAATATGTATAGTTTTTATTTTTATTTCTAGAGTAAATATTAGTTATAAATATTTTTTTATACAAATTGATAACTAAAGTATTAGGGTAATTTTTTTCAAATATTAAATTTTTTTATTGTTACTTTACTGTACATTACTGTTCATGACGGAAAAGTTACTATTCATAATGGAAACAAGGGTAAGGGGTAAATGTTAAACTTTTTTAAATTTTGAAAAATATTGGTAATTTTGACAAATCATAGGATTCAATTGATAATAAATAAAAACGTCACCTCTATGTAATTTGCCCTAATACGTAATCCACCGGTCAAACAATCATTTGTTGTCTTGACGGATAGAAATAGCATGCAAATGTTGACAAGGGATCATTGCACATTTTTTTGGCTTTTTTAACCTGGAAAACAACGTTTTCACGTGGTTTATCGATTATCACTTACTAATAGAGCCATGTTTTAAGAGTAATGATACATGCATTTTTAGTCAAAATTCCCTTTGACTTGGTTATAAAAGTTGTGAAGTAATAACTCATTGATTAGAAACTATTTGTATTTACTTTTCAATATACATATTATTACAACGTGAATAGCTAGATAGTTGTAAGGGGTTTGATGATTTGAATGGGTTTGTTGTTTGTTTTTTATTGGATTAACGTTGCAGGAACAAATGGTGGAGCCAGCGGTGGTAGGAACCAAGAATGTGATCAACGCAGCTGCCAAGGCCAATGCGCGTAGAGTGGTGTTCACATCATCAATTGGTGCAGTTTACATGGACCCAAACAGGGATCCTGAACAAGTTGTGGATGAGAGTTGCTGGAGTGATCTTGAGTTCTGCAAGAACACCAAGGTCCCTTTCTCTAGCCCCTTCATAATTATGTGGCATAATAGCCCTTTTAAGAAGAGAATTTGAAGAACCTCCTTCCCCGTTTATATCTCATTCATAGCATTAGTTTTACTTTCCCTTAATGTACTCGAGAATTGTATAAAGGGATAGAGATTAGCTTCTAGACTAATAATTTAAGTGCACCGACACATGTTGAATTTGATCCAAATTCAATCCCAGACCAAACATATAATGGCTAGTGGTGACATAAAATTATCGACTTTGTGACAAACATGTAATCTAACAAAAGCCTGAAAAAATTATGCTGAATAGTATTGATTAGCGCATGGAATGATATTGCAGAATTGGTATTGCTATGGGAAGACAGTGGCAGAACGAGCAGCAGTTGAAGAAGCCAAGCAGAAAGGGGTGGACTTAGTGGTGATTAACCCAGTCTTAGTATTGGGTCCATTGCTGCAATCCACCGTGAATGCAAGTGTGCTTCACATCGTCAAGTATTTGACTGGCTCTGCAAAGACTTATGCCAATTCTATCCAGGCTTATGTACACGTTAAGGATGTGGCGTTGGCTCACATTCTTCTCTATGAGGCTCCCTCTGCATCCGGGAGATACCTCTGTGCTGAAAGCGTGCTTCATCGTGGAGAAGTTGTGGAAATCTTGACCAAATTCTTTCCCGAGTATCCAATCCCCACAAAGTAAGTTCATTTGCACTGCCACTTATTTTTTCGTTCTGGTATACTTCTAATTACTATAATTAAAGTACATTTAGTGCGTACTGCATATTTTCAAACCAAAAAAGGGAGAGTTTTGCACTTTTGGAAAAGGAAAATGGTTGAGTACTTTCCAGAGTCGGTCCCTACTCCAACTTCATTCTTTAACAACACATTCTAGTAGCTCCCAGTCTTTTCTTTTCGATAGCTAAAGTCCCCATCTTGAACATTAAGTGATTGGTAAGTTGAGGAACTGAAATTCTGGTCATTCTAAATGCATTGACTATTTAAATAAGGAATGAAGCCCTTTGGCCATCCTCAGAGCTTAACTTGTACATTGCGTCTCTTGCCAAAACAGAATGTTTTGACTACTTTCCCACATTTTGCGGTTGATAATAATTAACAAAGCAGCACTGCCTTTTGTCAAATTCCATCAGCGTTTGATTGCCCTTCCCTCAATAATACCAACATTTTCCAGTGCTTTAGGTGGCCTACCTTGCCACTCAACATCTGTTCCATATATTATAAGTTTAGAAAAGATATTGACCATTTATCCCCACAAAGAAAAAAATACCATCCAATGTGCCTACATCCATGAATATTCCTGCACCTAAACAGCGCTTACCTAACCCCGACTTCTTTGTCTTAGTTGAACCCAGATAACATTATCCAAATTTCTACCTACCAAGGCTAGGCCGCTTTGAAGGTCTTTTTTTTTTTTTTTGTTGGTGTTTGTGATTGCTTCTTTTATTCAATCCAGCACCAAAATATGAGAAGTATTTCACTTGAGGCATAATTTCTTAATGCTAATTTAATGGATGAACAGGTGTTCGGATGAAACGAGGCCAAGAGCAAAACCATACAATTTCTCGAACCAAAAGCTGAAGGATTTGGGTCTTGAATTTACACCAGTGAAGCAATGCCTATACGAAACAGTTAAAAGTCTTCAGGAGAAGGGTCATCTTCCAGTCCCTGCACAGAATGATGAGCCCGTTAAAATTCAGTAGTAGTGTCTTTGTGCTGCTATTCGTGTGGAACGACCTTGACTCCACATCAATGGTAGCTTTAACTACTAGAAAGCCTATAGAATTGAAGATTCAGGAGACAAGCTTTTTCTTTTCCTGTTCTGGGATAGGACTGAGGAGTTGCGGGGAGAGATATTTTTACTGGCGTGATCCCATTTGTCTCTTAATATCTGTAATGCTTAAGCTTTACTTCCCATTGTGAAACTTCCAAGCGTTTATGATCCTAATGTTCTAATGAATCTAAAACTTTCTCGATACTTTGGCTTCTTGCTTCTTTTTAGGCTTTATTTTGCCTTCTGCACTCTTGATCCTGTCGAGTTTCTGATACGTAACTACGTTACAATTTCCAAATTGGGATTTGGAACTCAGAATTAATTACGAGGATCTAAAACAACGCCAAATTTTCAAAAGAATTCTTGTCCCACGTTGAAAGTGTATAAGCCTTGAATGACACTTTAGTAATTAACGTGTTTCTAGAATTAATTACAATGGCAATCGTAGCATTCATCAAGCGGTAGGTAAAAACAAAGGGAAAACCGTACAACAATACTGAAAACTTTGGAAGAACAACATTTTATAATGAAGAATCTGAATGGATTCTGTTTTAACAAGACTAACGCACAAATTTTCTCTACTTCTCCTCTGTAGGAAAGGTAGGCTACTTTTTCAGTCAACCTCTCAAGTAGACCTCCTTTGAGGCAATTGCATGCTTACTATGTCCTCCCTGGTTAGACTAACAAGTGATGCATTGCCCGAGTCAGTTGCCATGTGTCTACTTTGATGTTCAGTTAGAACCAAAAGATGGTCAACAGGAATAGTCTTCCGCAAAATCAAGTATATAACACCAGCCAAATAAACTAACATGGCTGCAAATCCTAGAATTCCACAAAATACAGTACCAACAACTCCTAAATGCCCATCACGAAGTGATGTTACCAACTTTTCTGCTAAGTAATAGATATTTATGCCCATTATCAGAGAGCTAATAACCCAAGTTATTGCTGAGATCTGTTCACGAAGAGAAGATGTCACCACACAGAAACATTGGTAAAAGCAAACTCATTCCAAAACAGAGATATAGTTCTTACAAATCTGGTGTTTGCGTATGGTCCCATCTTAGTTTTGCTGCTTGTGAACTTGAGAAGTGGAACAAGTGCAAAAGGGAGTTCAAAAGATAAGATCATCTGCAACAAAACCAAAACAAGGGAATCTGATAGAGCATACAAAATGAACAACTGATGCAAGTAGTTAGACAGGACAACTAATTGACAAGGATATATCAACAGAAAACTGATATAGCCTCCAGAAACTGCGTTTGTAAGAGATCACAAAAGAGATATACAGAAACCAAAAGCTAAAAACCAAAAATAGTGTACCGATGCAATAATGATCAAATTTCCAGCACCAGCTGAACCTCCAATGATGGATACAATTAGACTAGGGACAATGGCTAGGCATCGAGTCAATAAGTTTCGAATCCATGGTTTCATTCGCAAGTCAAGAAATCCCTAAGAATAAGGAGAAGAAATATTCACTAAAAGGTACTTAAAAACACTCGTGTGTCATTGAGTTTAGAGTCATCATTTTATAGTAACAGAGAATCAATCACAAAAAGAAAATCCCACCTGCATAACATATTGCCCAGCATATGTTCCAGTAATTGTAGAACTTTGTCCTGATGCAAGCAAAGCAATTGCAAAAATCTTGGAGCTCCAACTTCCCAAAGCATGCTATAGGCCAAATATTGGGGAAAAAAAGATGATGTATCCATTAGGCATGCATCAGGCAGAAAATCAAAATTACACAATGATAAAGGAATTGAAAAGGGTATAATTAACACTTGCATTTTGCACAATTATGTTGCATGAAAAAACAAGACATACTTTAAGTAAGAATGATGCTTTGTTCAAGTCCAAGTCTTCACAATTCTGTTTATCATCTGGATCCAAATCTGAAGAATTGCAAACTGCGCCAGTCACTGAAATGACCGACACATTAATGAGGAAAGCCACAGAGAGGGCAAGCCCACTTTCTAATAGATAAAATCTGCAAGCCTCCTAGGAAAAAAATGGAAGTGAGAGAAAGAACTATTAAGAAATGAAAAGTGAGTGCAATTTAGAATCTTAAAAGGACTGCTTTTCAAACAAGTGCATGTAAGAATACAGCAATGGCATTAGTAAAAGTTGTAAAACTATTCAAATTCATCTATCTTGTTAATGCACCAAATTATTCTAAAAGCAACTAGATATGTGCAAAAGCTAGTATCTCTTAAGCTAGTGTTCACAGAACCAAACAATTTATGCATGCTTGTGCTACAAGAAATGCCACAAAACTACTATGTACAAAATATAGTCTTGCAGATGAACTTACTTTGATACCAGTAACTGATCGTGGGATTTTCCTAGATAAGACCAATGCAGAATGGAGGAAGAGATTGTGCCTGCATCGAAAGAAGAAACCTTTTTATTGTAATAAGGTGTTGTAAAGCAGGTCATTCTCATTTTCACATTTGTAAACCTTTTTAAACACTTACGGCATAACCATAGCACCAAGCAATGAAATGGCCAACTTAGTTGCACCACTTCCCTTGAGTTGGGGAACAAAGAGGCCATAAAGAACCTCTGAAGATTTTGGTTTTGCATAGCCAAGCTCCACAAAATAGCACATAGCAATTGTAAACACCAGGAAAGCAATAAAGATTTCCAATTTCCTCACCTGTATAATGAACGGAATTTATTAACACAATAAAGGATCACAAGCTCATGCGAAAATAATGATCAAAACACACAATTTTCTTAACTCTAACTCAAATCCATTTGTTCTGATATGTCAAAAGAGATTAAATGACAGTGACAATGAAAAGGTTTAGTACCCCATATTGCTGCAGCAATAGCAAAATCAATGTACTGAGTCCCGTGATTAGCACACCACACCATAATGGAATCTTGAAGAGCATGTTCAGAGCAAATGCTGTTCCTAGAACTAATGTGAGGAAAAAGAAGAAAACAATGATAAGAAACCACTAGAAGAACACAAAAGTGAGAGAGAATGAAATCTCACTTTAGTGAAACAATGAAATATTCACATGAGAAAGATGACACACGAGAATGAAATTACCAATTCTCCAATACAATAGCTAAGATTATGTGTTTTTGCAGTTCACGAAACCATTCTTTGATATAAACTACATTTTTAATTGCCTGGATGCAAGTGCTCCATGGTATAATCACTTTGACAATACAGACCAATGATTTTAAGGCGACAAAACGTGACTTTTCATCAATGAGTCATTTACACCACCCCCCCTCCCCTTTACTTTTATTGACCCACATTTTTTAAGGATTGAGCAAATGAAATTTTGACTTAGAGACAATCTGAATTGTTTCTCTTAATGCCTATATCTAACCTCGTCATTAGTCAATCAATAGTTCTTACAACCCAATGTAACTTATAAAAACCAAAAATCTCACGAAAGGTAGTTAATCATTCAGATGAAGTACCAGTGAGTACAATTGGAGTCAGTTAAATGGATACCCTAGAAAACCATCCCAATTTTAATAATGAGAACAAATGAAAAGTGAATTCTTGCCTTCAGGAATATCACACGCAACAACTGCAACTTCAGCAAGAACCCATAAGATGAGATTGGGCACCTTTGGATACTCCTTTCTACAGTGCTCTGCTAAATGCTTCCCTACATAGGCATAAAGTAACATAAGCTAGTTCAGCCCATAAAAGCACTTGCAATAATGGTAGATGTAGAAGGCTACATGCTATATAGAATTAATATACCAGTAACAACGCCCAAATTTGCGGCCAGAGATTGGATAATAAGAGCTGCAATTGACGCCAATAATATGATCCACAACAACTGATAAACAACAAAAGGTCTTAGAAAAGCTCAGAAACTCCTTAAATGCCGCTTAAGAAGTCATGCCACATGGTTTTGCAATATAGTGCAAGTTGTATAGACTGACAAAAGACAATAACACGCACCCCATACTTGTATTGAGCTCCTGCCTGCAGATCAGTTTGGACTGCAATCGAGTCATGAAATAAGGGTCATGAACTGCGCAAAAATCTCCACTACAAAGAAAGAAATCAAATAATAAGGCCTTACAGTTTCCTGGATCAATATAGGCAATGGAAACCAGAAAGCCTGGACCCAAGTATGAAAAAAAATTCTTCCAGCTTTTCTTCTGCAGATTTTAAATTGTAAAAGCCATCAGTCAAGTTTTCTATAACATGTACATGTCACGAGACAAATGAAGTCAAATTAGGCTAACTGAATAAATTAGTGTGCTGTATTACATTCAATATTTTAAATTTAATTGGCAATTATTTTTATTCATCAACAGTACAGACAAAAACAATCAAGGGATATTTTCTGGCGATTACAAAAGCGAAAGACCAAGAAAAAAAAAAGTCCACCCCGAGATTTCAACGCGAAACAGAAACCTCCATATGTCTTTTCTCATCAATAGGAAATATTAGTTATGTTCAATCAATTACTTCTGCAAAGAATAGAAAACTCAATTACGCAACAAAAATTTGCAGGACACACCACTCCATTGTTCAATCTTGAGGTTATCTATGACAAGAAACACACGAAAAAAGAAAAATCAAAATCCTGAAAATGGGAAAAAGAAATACTGACATCTGGTACGATAATTTGGTTATAATCAATATTGTCGATAAGTGGCTCACTGGGAAGGCTCTGATTTCCATTAACGCTGGCCATGAACTGAGGTGCCGCAGGGTTAGTCCCCGCCATTTCTTGAGAACTCCGTTTCAAAATCGAAATCAAACAGCTCTGAAACGTTATCAAAGCACCAATCTTTTCAATACCAATACAATCAATAAAAGTCCCAGAAGTAACGCATGCAGACAATCATGCATGGATAGCGGGACAGGGATGAAAACAGAGGAATCCCAGATCCATAAAATGAAAACCCGAATTTACTGCGGGAAAAATTGACGGGATTTCAAGAAACCTGAGATGGGTTTTTGGCAGAGATGCTAATCCACTGTGAGGAAAAAAATGGGTTGGATTAAGAGGTATATATAGAGCATAGCAGGAAACGACTACTCCTCAGTTTCAGTACCGACTACCGAGCTTAAGTCCAACTTGCTGCCAACCGAATCGAGCAGCCTGGGTGGGACATTCCGTCATTCACTTGTACTTTCTGTTTCTTTATTTACTACCGCCACGACAACTCTTTGCATAAATACAATTTTACCCTTCAATTTTTTTTTTTAATTTTTTGCATCCATATAAATTGTCATTTTATTTCGTATTTTTATATTTTGTTGCAACTTTATTTCACATATAAAAGTAAAATAGAAATTCATATAAATCTATAGATAAAAAGTATAATTTTATTAGTCAAAAGTACACATAATAAGAAGGACTAGAGAATTTTTCTATTGATTTCCGGTTGATTTATTGCGCATAAAATTTGCATCCAAAGTGAACTTGTTTAGCACTCCCCATTATATGAGCGGAAAATATTAATGTGATCACATATTAATAGATTCTTTGATTGGTGAAATAAAGAAAGTAAATATTTGAAATTTCTTCTTATTTTATTTAAGAAAAAAAAATTCACTTTCAAAATTTTTCCTTCTCAAATAATAAAATTTAAAAATATATTCTTACTCATACATTAAATATACTTCATCTGTCTCAAAAAAATGAATCTATTTTTTAATTTAGTATAATTTTTTATAATCTATAACACATTTAATGTACCATTAAATATATTATTTTACATTATTATCCTTATTTTTTAATTTAGATTTTATATTGTTATTCTTAATACGGTAATTTTATTTCAAAAATGAATTCTTTTTGTAGGATAAAAAAAAATTCAAACTGAACTCTATTTTTTAGACGGGAGGAGTATTATATTTTATAAATAATAAAAAAAGATATGCAAATGCATATTCAACTAATTCTGAATTATTTTTTTATCTTTCGATGAAGGAAGTATAATAACTTCCTTTAGCTTTTGTTGTTTCTTGATTTTCTTACCAATTATTTGGGATAAGAAAGAAGAAGAGGAACAATTCTGTTACCATTTGTGAAGGGTAGATTCTATCCGCACCAAATAATATGCTGAGGAGGGGCAGCAGTGAAAACCAATGGTCGATCTCTGCCCTTGTCCCTGTCTTTAACATTGACGGCAACTATGTTATTTCGTTGGTCCCATGAAGGATGTTCATTTTTATGTTTTTTTAAGTTTGCATGTAACGTTAGAAAACAGTTTGGTATATTGTGCACATACTTATTTTTGAGTGCTGAAAATATTTTCCAATGCTTGAGTTGGAGTATAATTAATTGAAGACAAAAAAAAACTATACACATATATACATATAATCGTGGAAGAAGAATGCATCTTGGGCCCTCCACCGACAAACAAAAAATTCCAACTCCATTGCAATCTTTGCACGTAATGACAAACAACGTAATATAAGCGTGGCAGGATTGTTTGCTTTGCATAAATTTTGCATGTAAGCAACCTAAAAATGTCAAAATGACACCCCTCTTTGCAAGACTTTACCTAATCTATTTTAATACTGAATGATGATTTTTTTTTGGGTCGACTTTTCATAACAAAAATTATAGCGAAGACGAACGTGACATGTTACGTGATAAATAATATTATCTTTTTATATTAGTTACGTTCATACTTTTGTTGTTTTTAACTTTTGACCAAAATAATGTTCTAAAATCAAAGCGGAAAAGAAAGACAAATATTGCTCCCATATATTTCAAAAATAAAGATAAGGTAGAACTATTTACCATACTTTTTTTCTTAGGTGGTTTACAAAGAGTGTTTGGAATTTGATTTCTTGATTGCTTGGCATTTAAATAGGAAAAGAATTCTAAAAGTAAAAACAATTGATACTGTCCATTATAACGACAATTAGCATATATACTTTTGGAACCATCAAAAGAAAGGGGAAAAAACAAAACAAATTATCCCTTCCAAAGTTGGAAGATGCAATGCAATTACCATAGGTGGTAGAGAACAGAGGATCGGCCGAGGTTACGCTTAAGTCGCACGCTACTGTTCTTATATTGGAAAATTCCACACTCACGGGACCGGGACCCCCCGTCCAACCCCACTGAACCAAACGAGATTTTGTACCATCTGATCATAACAAAACAAAACCAAACGTTGTCTTATTTAACCTCCGTGGCTCTTTCTCAACAACATCCTGCCAGGCCCAGTGCCCACCAAAGCTAAGGGTGTAAACGAACCCAACCCGAACATAAACCAATGAAAAACATTCGTGAACTGTTTATTTATTTTTAAAATTATTTAAGATTGATTTGTGTTTGTTTAAATTTTTATATTTGTGTTTAAATTTATTTATATTCATTTATTAGTATTTATGAACAGTTTGTGAGTATGTTTATTAATACATTAAACGAACATAAACAACTCGTTAATATATTCGTGAACGATTAAACGAATATGTTCGTGAACGATTAAATGAACATGTTCATGAATGATTACAATGTTATTATATATATTGTTATTATTTTAATATAAACGAGTTTTAAACGAATAATAAACGAACTTTTATATAAATATTAAACGATTTTGTTTATAAACACTAAACGAGTTTATTCGTGAACATAAATGAACCAAACACATATCTGTTCATATTCAATTTGTTTATTAATCGAACAATAAAATTTGTTCGTTTATTGTCCATCTAACTTAACAAATGAATATAAACGAACATAATCGAACTTATTCACAAACTGCTTATCAAACGTGCTAGTTCATTTACACTTCTAACCAAAGCCAACAATTGGACACTAAAATTAGAATTATTTTAAAATTTTAAAATTATTAAATTTAACTGAATTTTATGATTCTTTTAATACTAATTTATTTAAAATTTCTTTTTTTAAAAATAATATTTTCAAAATTTTGAAATTCTTTTATACAATTTAAATTAAAATTTATGTGAAATATTTTAAGTTTGAAGTTAATTATAATTTTAATTAAGAACCCAACGGATTTAAATTAATTGCATTAATATTAAGGTCAATCTGTTATATACGTTGCAATGCATGAGACAAACATTAAAGTCACAAAGTCAAACTTTGTTATTACCAAACACATATTATTATATTGCCATCAATTGGTTTTTCTTTAAATGATATTTAAAATAAAAATTAATAAATTTTTAAAATAATTAACGTGTCATTTATATTACAAAATGATATTCAATAATAAGAGTGAATATTTCTTTTATGACTCATAAACATCATGCAATTATTCAATATCTACCTTATATCGAATGGTGAGGATGGGTCGTGGTGACGACAATATCGAGGCCCATAACGATATATCTAGAACTTTAACTTAATGGACCTGGACACCATTATGAATTATTTGGGTCGACGATTTTGGAAGTCAGCAAACTGGAGGATCACGAAAGTTCTGGGCCGTAGGGCACAAAAGGTGGATTCACGGACCAATCATACCAAACCTCCTTTATTTTCTGGACCAAGGAGCATTTCTGCAATATTTTGGCCCACATAAAAGACGCGGTATAAGAAACATACAATGGGCTAATTTTGCTCATGTCTTTCCACTAACTTTAAAAATTAGTTTGAGTCTTGGTGATTTATTGGGCTAGTGACATATCCTATCCAGTTATACCCTCGAAATTGGGGCCTTTTTTTTTGTTTTTTTCTTCAGGGGGTTGGGTAGGAGGATTTAAACCACTCCCCTCTAGCGTGGTGAATGTCACTACTGACATTGGAACAAGGACAGTAGCTATCAAATTTAGTTTAGTGTATTAGGATAAAAAAAATAATGATATTGACTAAATTTAATTTCAATGAAGTATCTCATGACAATTGACAAGCTCACATTAGTGTAAAATTACTTTTTCCGTTTCAAAAAAAAAGTTTACTTTAGTTAAAATATAACTTTTTATTAGTTATTAAATATAATTCATTCAATGTACTACTAAATGCATAATTTTCTATTTTTATTCTTATTTTTTAATTTTGAATGTACATGATTATTATTAGAAAGAATATTTTAGAAATTTGGTTTAAAAGTGAATTTTTTTTTTAGAACAAGAAATTTTTTTAAAAAAATAAACTCTTTTTTTGGGACTGAAGAAGTATGATAAATTATGAGGAGTTAGTTATTAAATGATAGACCTATTTCATTCTATTCATGGTTTGATGATACAAGCTAGAGTTAGGTAAGTTCATAAAACTATTCATGGATTGATAGAGGAAGTTCGAGCTTGAGAAGAAACCATTATAAAGAATTTGAATTCGCGTCAAAGAGTCCAAATGAATCTGTGAAGGACCATTGAAACTTGGTTGTAAAATTATAAAGAAACTAGGGTTTTATTTTGAATAGGGCCGCAAGGCAAGGAAGTCAGCACTTTATTTGAAGGATTATTTGTTCTCGTTTTAAAAGTAGAGTATTTGTTCTCGTTTTAAAAGTAGAGGATGAAAAAGATTATTCGGTTAAATATGGAAGACGATTTTGGGTGTTTTCTCAAGATCATTGGTCAATATGTAAGGGATCATTTTGAAAGTTATTTTTAAATAGATACAAAAAAGAAATTATATGATTAATTTGTTACACTCAAAATAAGAATAAAACGAACATTCGTAATATTTTTTCCACATTATTAATAAACAACCAACCAAAACGAAACATGCACACACACATAGCTTTTCTGGTAGGCCTACGTCGCATGATGAGTTGATGACCATTCCCCATCGCAGCATGGAGCACTCATTTGGGGCGCAAAACAGAACAAAACAAACCCGCGAGCGTAGTTGTCCTGCCAGTTAAACGAAAACAAGTTTAATTCTTTCAATTGGCGAATTATTCTGAGAAACGACAAAAAACAAAAAAAACCTATCACCGTCAAAATCACTACCTCGCAGCTGGCATATCCAGATAGAGTCACATTGTCGCAAGCAACCAACCCAGTTTCTCTACCGATTAAGACTCGCCATGTCTGGATTCTGGAGAAGTCCCTGAAATGAGCTTCTTCTTGCTTCTTTTATCAGCCTTGTTTCCTGCATTCCCACGGTGGAATGTCGTGGATTCTTGACTTTGTGTAGCACGCTAAGGTAATACAGTAGTAAACGAGTTGGGAGACTGTGTATGGAAGTTTAAGGACAAAGGAGTCACTATATTGAAAACAGAGAAATGGACAGTGTTGTTCTGACTCATCGATACTTTTATGATGTTAGATCATGGAATATTTATCTTGACAAGAAATTAGTTACGTGACGAAATATGTATCACAAACAATAAAAGTTATAGTTTAGTTAGTAAAGTATCTCGTTTATACGTGCACCAATGTTTTTCAAATAAATAATTATACATTGAAATAAAAAAAATCGATAATTTTAATTGAAAAGTTAATGTCTTTTATCCCATAGGTTTAAAAAAAAAACAACAGCCTAAATGGGTTTAGTTCAATTAGAGTGTCCGTATGAGACATTGAATAGTAATAGTAAAAATGTTATTAGTTGTTATTTATACACTCTTATTTAGTCTTTAAAAGTATAATTAGAAACATAATTTTATACTATTAGAACTGCTAATATAAAAAAAAACATTAATGCCAATATCTATTAGTCTTGGCAAAATTAACTTAGACCATCCATTTATATAGTTAAAGAGAAATGAATAATGAAAAAAAAATGTATTTAAGAACATGTTGTTTACCAACATTAATACCCATTTATCACATCATTTATGCTAGTGCATCATTCATAATCAAATGGAAAATTACTTGATAACTATAAGTGGGTGTGCCAAACCACCTAAAACCTTTTTGATTTTCCGAAAGCGATTGGTTTCGTGAGAAAGTTGCATAGCTCGCACTCTCTCCTTCTATTAAGTCAATTGGTAAGGATCAATAATTGATCCAAAAACATGCTTCTATGATTTGTATTTCAAAATGCATTTTTACGTTTTTCAATATACTTTTAAAGGTGTTTGAAGTGTTCCATTCAAAATCTGTCGCAACGAGTATTTCTTGTTGATGAAATTTATGTTTTAATTATCATAAAAATATGTTTTACTTATAAGAGTCAATATTTTCTATGTATCATTCACAATTTTTCACACATATTAACTTTGAAGCAATGATATTTACAGTTAATTAGTTGACTTCCACGTAATAAGAGAGTATTGAATATTAAATAATTAAAATAACTGTTATTTAGTAGTTTAAGTATCAAATCAATTTCATATCATTATTCTCAACTTTGATCCCGAAGGAAAAAAAAAATAAATTATCATATCGAACCCTAATTTGTCCACTAACGGATAATGATTTGGCTTGTATGAAAAAAAATAAATAAACAGAAAATAAACGTATCCATGCCTTTTTGTTATCTTTGTTTTTGAACTAGTTTATGAAATATAATTGGGATAAGTCGACTAAAAAATCCAGAGTAAGAAATAATGATGTAAATGCATCTTTTCTGCCTCCACAAGTGGATCTAAAGTGTATTTATTTATGCGTAAATGATAAGGATTAATCACATTTTCACGAAAATGATATATTAGATGCAGTTGCAATATGGATGTCTAAATAATTTATGAATAAAAAGTAAAGTTTATAGATAATACTAGTACATGATTCCCATGCAAGGCCTGAGATATTCAGTAATTTTGTTGATAATTTGTTAAATATATATTATT
This sequence comes from Gynochthodes officinalis, assembly GCA_020080225.1. NCBI lineage: Eukaryota > Viridiplantae > Streptophyta > Magnoliopsida > Gentianales > Rubiaceae > Gynochthodes > Gynochthodes officinalis. The sequence continues at coordinate 9,957,325 of CM034625.1, read as the reverse complement.
AAAAATTTAGGGGAAATAGAAATTAAAAAATGTTAAAAAGAAATTATCAAACAATTAAAATTAATAAAAGTATGAAATAATATTTGTTGAATAAAAGTTTATGAATTCATAGACTGTGGTAAGAAAAGTATTTTAAAATAAAACTACTAGATAATGATTATAATTTAAAACATAGTATAAAATGTAAAAAAACTAAATCATAAACTCTTTGCATGTAAATCATAAAACTAATTGTAAATTTGACTTTTAACATAATTTTTATATTGTATATTTCACTACCATATTTTGAAATTCTATATATAGATAAAGTGAATGATTAATGCTTATAAATAAAAATATCAAGCAATTAAAAACTCATAAAACAAATTATTAAAACTTTTATAAATAAATGTAAAATAATCTTACAAAAGTATAATTCATAGTGTCCAAAACTCAAAACACAAAAGAACATGTCCACTTTGGGGGGTGGGGGGAGGGGGAAGGGAGCAGATAAGGTCATAAAAGAAACAAGAAAGAGTAAATAATAATATTATTATTATTATAATTAATGATATAGATATTACTACTAAAATTCTTCTATAATTACTACTAAAAGAGTAAAATAATTAATTAATTATAAAAACATACAAATAAGAATTAAATTATTAAAAAGAATAAGAATTTTAATCATTTTTAAATTGCTAAAAATTAATGGATAGTAAATAGATAATCTTTTCAAGAGTCGGTAAGATTTAGAACTTTAACCATTTTCTAATTACTAAATATTGATATTAATAATATTATTATATAACATTAAAAAGACAATTTAATTATTAATATTTATAATAATTATATTGAAAATGATTGACAAACTTTTCCCTTTTATATAGTAGTGATATGTATATTTTATGAATCCAATTTTATCTATTCTTATTTTAATTAACTTATTATACACAAATTAAAAATGCAACGATTTGTATACAATATTTAGTCCCACTCAAAGATGTCTTGTTACATTAATTTTTTATTATCATCATAAAAAAAAATTTTGTCTCTTACAAACCAATTCTAATTAGCTTAGTTATTTTATAGGATATGTCAATTTCATTACACAAAACATCTACCTATGGGACAAACAAAGAGCAATCTTTACTAGATTCTTACATTATTTTAACCAAGTCACAGTGCCCTCTTCAAATTCTTTGTTCTTATCCAAATTTTGACAAAAACGTGCTTAAGAATAGCCATAATTTAACTAGTGAATACGACACTATAATGTTGTGTACTAAACCATCTAATTCTTGGAGATGTATTTCCTCCAAAATACTAGATACTCTTTAAGTCTTAAAAAATAAGTCCACTTTGAGTAAAGTAATTTTTTTGTGTGTTTTAATTTATATATAAGGTACAATGTAATTAACACACTGTTAAATTGTCAATTTTACATTGTTAACTTTATTTTTTTAATGTAAACAATATATACTCATTATTAATAAGAATAATAAAAGAATTTTATCTAAAAGTATATACTTTTTTTTTCTTAAAAGGACAAAGGAGAGGTTTTAAAAGTGAATTTTTTCTTAAGGGACAAAGGAGAGGTTTTAAATTGTCAATTTTACATTGTTAGAGAAAAGTTGAATTTTTTTTTTCTCAAAACGTTAGCGTCGTTGGAACAAGCTACTTATTTACAAAAAGTTAACTTTTCTCACATAAAAATAAAATATCCAAACACATTCTTATTTCAAAATTTAAAATTTAAATTTTCCTACCCAAATTCCTCTCATATCATTTTGAAAAAAATTTCTTCTTATTTTTCCTTCCAAAACAATTTTTATATTAAAAATACCTACTAAAATTTTTACATATTCTAACAAAACTTTTCTCAAATAAATCATTCTCAAATAAATCATTGTCCAAACGAAACGAAGTCTAAAATTTTATTAGCAAACTGTACATGAGTTGAATTGGAAGAGCCAATTTTTGTTTTACAAGTTATATTGGATTCAAATCACTATCTTGGTATTTAATGGGAGTTTCTATCAAGACTTATGGGACCACAATGCCGTGTTTCTGGGGTTTGTACTGGGTCTTACTCACTTCAACTCTGAATATTAATTTGGACCGACTAATGCGTCACAGCCTACAAAATAAGAAAAGTAGGAAGCTATAGAAGGTGACTAAGCCGCCCTTTTGACTTAGTCCTTTACCCCATTTCTCTTCAAGATTTTCACCTGTACTCACGCCCAAAGCCAGCTCTGAACATCTTGATTTAAGGATCTGGTTTCCTACAATGCATGGATTATTAGAATGACCATGGCCTACTTAATTCTATGCATACCTTATATTTTGATTTTTCGTATAGCAAACCTATAAAAAATGATAAGTTCTAGTGAATTTTTGCAGAAGTTGACGCGACCAAAATGATGGTTAGTGGTTTCCGTCCTACAGTGATGGTTTTTTACCGGTTACATTAATCATTGTCATTTTCTAATAAAATACTAACTATGTGTCTTATCAACAACACCTAAATGTGCACACTGTACAAAGTACAAACTAACAACTGAATGATGATGGAAGAAGAATGAGTGTTGCGTTGAAAAAACAACACTTCAGGTAGCCTTTTTTATTCAATTTGACTTGGCAGGTTCCAGCCTTCCGGGTTCCCCATCCTGTTTTTGGCTCAACAGGGCGGTTCCACTTCTTATCCTGGGCCCTGAGAATTATTTTGGTTTCCACACATGGCGCTCCCTCAAAGTTGATGGTGACTCTTCTTGGGAGTGAACCATGATTGGTACCCCTTCGCCAACTGCCCCTGCTCAACTCCACAGCGGCCACCAATTCTGATGAGAAAGTTAAACAACCAAACAAATTTTGGTCGACCAAAACAAATTTCTCTGAAACTTCATGGAGTGTGCTTTGAGGATGGTATGTTAATTCAATGTTCAATCACGCGTATTCCCCCAGTTGGAATTTTGTGTCGCGGTAATCCAAACTTTTGAGAGTTTTTTGAGTTCGAGTTTCATTTCGAGTTTGAGCTTGAGTTGCTCTGGCCTCTAGTTCCAGAGCTAAACATTACAGCAAACAAAATTTACATAGTGACATTAGTTGATACTATACAAAGACAAGCCACTCATAATGCCTCGCACAACAAACAAAATTGGCCAAGACTGGAATACAAAAAGGGTGGCCAGGGTGAGTCTTGCCGACTACTAGTTGAGTAAACTAGCATTAGTGTTAGTCTTGGCAACAATTGCTCTCTCCCTGCCAACTCCACACAATGTCTTTGAGGGCCGGCCGCACATCCTCATCACAGAATTTCCTATACTCCAGCGTATCACCGGCTGACTTGGAAAACTCAACCACGGCCACCTCTGGCGCCGCCTCGAACACCTCGGCTTTCACTGATAACTTCCCTTTCCGGCCCTCGGAAGCCCCTTGCATCTTCAAGGTGAATTCCTCAGCACATACAATCTTGAAATTAAGCTTCTTGGCCAGTGCTTCAAGCTTTCCCATGATAACTGAAGCTGAGCACTTTGATGTGAAAAGTGAGCCTGATTTTCTAGTATCCTCAAATAAACTGGACAAATCAAACCCTGATGACATTGATGATATAAAATCAAACGCATTATAAAAAGGTGGGTTTGATTTGGATTTTACCAAATTCACTTCCTTGACCTCATCAGCCATGTTGTTTTCTTGCATTGAAAAACAAATTGGCCTAGTGAATCCTTTGAGGAACCAAGGGACTCTCATGATTGCGGGAATTGAAATCCTTTTCTTAGGATCAACAACCAGGAGCTTAGAAATCAATCTCCTCGCATCAGATGAAAACCAAGGTGGGAACTCAAACTCCGCCTTGAAAACCTTCCTATACATATTCACAACATTTTCACCTTGAAAAGGGAGGAACCCTGCTAACAACGCATACAAAATCACCCCACAGGACCAAATGTCAGCCTTTGCTCCATCGTACCCTTTTTTCCTCAATACCTCAGGGGCTACATAAGCTGGGGTTCCACACTGAGTATGCAACAACCCGTCATTCCTCAAATGTTCAGGCAAAGCGGAGAGCCCAAAATCGGAAATTTTCAAGTTGCCATCCTCATCAAGAAGTAAATTTTCCGGCTTTAAATCTCTGTGAGCAACCCCACGAGAATGGCAAAAATCCACAGCGCTGATCAACTGCTGGAAATACTTCCTGGCAACGTCTTCTTTCAGCTTCCCCTTGGCAATCTTCGCGAATAGCTCTCCGCCCTTGACGTATTCCATAACGAAAAATATCTTTTGCTTCGTGGCCATCACTTCCTTGATTTCCACAACGTTGGGATGTCGAACGAGGCGCATTACAGAGATTTCCCTCTTGATCTGCTCCATCGTCCCTTCTTTCTTGACATGGTCCTTGTTAATAACCTTAATCGCCACGCACTCGTTACTACTAAGGTTCCTGCCGTAATAAACCTTAGCAAATGTGCCTTGGCCCAACAGCCTGCCCATCTCGTACTTCCCGAAGATGACGTGTCGGTTACCGTTGACGAGATTGTAAGTCTCCCCGAGAGACTTCCCCGTTTGGTCCTCCATTAATGGGTCCCACTATAGTGGTCGATGATTTCAAGATGACAAAGGGTTAGCAGTGGTGGTGGGGGTTGAGAAGTGTGCGGCTGAGGAAGGGGTAGTGGTGGTGGATTCAGTGTCTCAGTAGTAAACAGGAGGACATGGTTTCATTTAAAGGGATTGAGGGGTGGGTTGGAAGCCCAGATGGATAGCCCATAGGTGGAAGAAAGTATCTGTGGGTTTTGTTTTGAGGAGTGGGGAAATATTTAAAGCACAATTGGAAAGGGACAGGTGGAAGTCGCTTGGAGGTTTGTTTTGATTGGGGAAATGGGGGAATTATTGCCGCCTGATTTTACGAACCGCCATTTTTTATTCATGGTTTGGGCTTAGTGGTGGACCATCATTTTAACTTTACCCGATTCTTCTGTAATGATTATTGATTTCGTGTTTCTTTTATACGTGTTCTATTTATAGCCAAAGTGATACCGGGTAGCTAACGCTGCGTTTAGATAGGCATTTTTTATTTGTAAATAAGAAAATTTTTAAATAAAAATAAATTATTTAAATATATTTTTATTTTAAAATTTAAAATTAAAATTTTTTCACTTAAATTTTTTTTACATAATTTTAAAAAATTTTCTTTCCCTCTAAAATATTTTTTCTATAAAAAAATATCCATCAAAATTTTCACACATTCCAATATAACTTTTTCCATTTACAAATAGAAATGCCTTGTCCAAACGCATCCTAAGCTTTATTGGGAAGAAAAATTAATGGTGGTTTTATGAATTAATCAATATTGAATCGACTTAATTTAGTACACTGTACAAGCACGAGTTGAATCCATCATCAAAATGAAAAATTAGACCAAAAATTCGGATATATTCTTCTAAGAAAATCAAAATGTTATTAAAGAAAAGAAAATAAAAGGGTTTCTAGTAAAATTGAAAATAAAGTTTTTATTCTGTACATGCTAAATTATGAATTAGTAATTACATTTAAAAAAATTCAATTATGTCAAAAAAATACTCTATATGCCTATATAAGATTGTAGTAAGAGATAATTTAAAAAGATAATTTATAATTTAGAAAAAAAATATAATAATTTTACCTCGTACGATAAGATTATTGTAATAAAAAATAGAGATACAATTTGTTAATGCGAGATTTAAAAATATATCCATCTATGGTACCAAACTAAGTACACTTTGATTCGACATTTAACACCCCTAATGATAGGGATTAATAGTTTTGAATGTAAAAGAGATCTTTGATTGTACACTTGGTTTTAAACAAATATCCTTATTACAGGATGGATGGAACGATTTGTGGTGGAGGGACCCTTTTTTGAGAATGTGCAATTGACTGACTTGTTGGCAATTGGATCCAAGATTAGCGAGCACAGTGTCACACGTAATTGAGGTTTAGCTACAAAACGTTAGTTTTAAGGTTCTAAGAAAAATCATCAACAGCTCATAATCCCACGTTCTGCTTTGTTCCACTTTGCACAACTTTGTTGGAGGTCTTCCTCTTTTGTACTGATACCAATAAAGATAACCATTTAGTGACTACAGAAATGGGTGTTGTGTTGTATATCATCATCAAATTATTGCCAATATTTTATTATTTTATCACTTTTCTTCCATCATTGTTCCTTATCTTGTAAAATTGTCACCCAATAACTTGGCATTATCACATTGGGTTTGCTTAAAACGACAAAAAATTGTGTTCAATGATTGCATTTAATGCTCTTAAATATTCTTTTTGTTTATTATTAGGCATGGCGTAACAAGTCACAAGCAATAATATGCCCTAATCACACTGTTTCAGTTAAAAAAAACCAATAAAACAAATACTATCAATTATGTTATAACCATTTTACAAATATTATCTGAGTTTAGTTGAAAGTTATATTATCTGAGTTTAGTTGAATTTCTGAATCCACAAAGTTGTTCTTCAGAAGTACTAAGATATAATGGATGCCCATTCCAGTGAAGAACAAAACCCCGTGCAGCAGTATTTGGTACAATAATGAATCCATGAAGGCTAAGGTTTAACTGATGAAACATGTTGGGTTCAATGCACTGAAAGTTGGAAGATGTTGAAAGAAGATGAAAAGGAAAGCATGGTATCGGAAGGAAGGGAAGGCAATGCTACAGCAAATGAGGCGTTCTCAGAAGGAAGCTATCTATGTAGTATACAATACTGCATTAAAATTTTCATTCCACTTCCCAGCAAAATCATTGGACAAATAATACGAACCTCAGAATGCGTGTTGGTACTTAGGATATCAATCCTAAGCTGTGGCTGTGGTGTGATGGTATCGTAAGGTATCCTAAGCCGCTCTGCGTGCATATGATTGAAAACAATGATAACGAAGCCAACCCTTCTCTAAATTGTAAATTCAATGGTCCAAGAAGGCGGACGTGACTGCTTACAAAGTCGGCAAAAAATGGATTGAGGATGTTCACGTGTCATCCACAGCAGCCCAAAAAAGGCAAGTTTAAGATCACGCTACATCAGCGTCACATTAGCTTTGAACGGTCTCTATTATTTAGAAAACCATCATCAAAAAAAATGTTCACGCTCATGAACGACCTTTACTATTCACGCAACAAATTTCTCTCTCCTCTACCTTCTGTTACACCATTTATTTAATATATTTAATACTTTTTATTTAAATTAATAATTTTAAAATATTATCTATTTTTCATTTATAAAATTCAATATATATTAATAATACAACTTATAATTTTAATTCTTTAATACAATTAATACTTAAACAATTAATGAAAAATAATTTTCATTACATTAAAATTATATTGTAATAATACATTTAAAATATAAAAATAAATATTCTAAATTAAATATAAAATACGTAAAACAGTTAATGAAAAATAAATTTACATTACATTAAAATTGAAATTTAATAATATACTTGAAACATTCGGATAAATACGATAAATTAAATATTAAATTTTTATTATCGTGAGTAATTTTTTTAATAATAGCTGTGTAAATTTTTTTGATTAATGAAAAATATTTTCTTATTACATTAAAATTAAAATTTAATAATACACATAAAACATTAAAATAAATGCTTCTATATAAACATAAAATACTTAAAAATTAAACATTCAACAATAAAACATAATCAACATAACTTAAATTAATACACTTTAAACATAACTTAAATTAATACACTTTAAACATAAAACAAGGATAAAACATCCCAATAAGAAAGACTTAGATCATCCAAGCTCGCGAAAATCGCCCAACAACGATCCATGATTGTCAATTATCGGTAGATAACACCCAGAATTCATCATCCCCATTGACACCAAGTGAAATTGTCCGTTAGAATATATCCCATTTGTCAATGGCAGAATATCTTCGTTCTTTGGATGTTCAGGGGCAGAGTTTTCTTCAATCTTTGCCATAATCTTTTTCTTCTTTGAAAGAAAAACCTTCAAGATGGCAATAGCGGTGGACTTAGACTTAGTGCGAGTCTTCCTAATGACTTTAGATATGAAACTTGATCTTGTCTTTGAAGAACCCATTGGAAGGGAAAAGAGATTTTTGGGGAAGAGAAGAGAGATTTTTGGAGAGAAAAAGAGAGAATTTTTAGAGACTTTGGCATATGATGCAAAAACAATGAAAACTATATGGTTTATATAGAAATTTTCATATTTGGTGATACATGCATTCGTGATTTGACAACACATGAATTATTTGTACTGATTTTTTCGATTATGGAGCTTGATTAGACAACACGTGAATTATTTTTTCCGATTTCTCGATAATTGAGCATGATGTTGAAAACACATGAATTATTTGTACAGATTTCTTGAAAATCGAGCATGATGTTGAAAACACATGAATTATTTGTACTGATTTCTAGAAAATCGAGCATGATTTCTCGATAATCGAGCATGATTTTTGATTTGAACTCAAATTTTACTATATTTAATAATTAACGTAATAAAAAATTAATTGTTTCTTTAATTCTTATATAAAATTCAAAATTATAAATTTAGCATATTTATCAATTAATTACAAAAAAATTCTTTTTCATTTAGACAAATCTTATTATTTCTTTAATTTTGTAATTATTTATGTTGTTTAACTATGAATACATATAATTTTTAATAATCACATTCAATAATTTTATACAATATTATAGTTAAATTAATTGTTTTAAAATTTTTGTAATTATTAAATATGTATAAATAATTTTACATAATATTAAAATAAAAATTTAATAGAAATATTAATAATTTTATATTAAAATTTATAAAATATTAATAAGTATATTATAATTTAATATTATATTATATTTAAGATAATCATACATTGCACCAAAAATAATCAAAGTGCATGTCATTTTGTAGAGAAAAATATTTTCTACACGTTGGTAATTTAAAAAAAAAAAAAGAGGCCAAAAGGGGGTTGCAAACCAGGGGAGGTTTGCAACCCCCTTTGACGTGGCATGCGCCCATTGGGCTCGCGTCACGTCAGTTGGCTGACTGACGCCTATTTTTTTTTTAAAAACCAAGGCCCCAAACTACGTTGTTTGGCGTCAAATGAACACCAAACGACGTCGTTTTTGTAAGCCAATTTGGCCAAAAAAAAAAAACCATGGTCGTCCCCGGATTTCTCGGAACAAACGGTCAGAAGACCGTTTGTTCTGAGAAGGCCTCCAGATCAGCAATTTTTGCTGATCTGGAGGCCTTTCCTGCAACAACCAGCCCCAAAACGGGGCTGGTGTGCTTGCTCTTATGGTAAGAGCCCAAAGAGGATTAATGCAATATTTGACCATGCTTTTTTGTGGGGATGGAAACTCTTCTTGGTTTGATTGAGTTGTGCTTCTGTAAATACAACCGGCTTTCCAAAATCAGCAGCAGAATGGGCAACTTCCAACTGTGCTTTACGTGGCCTCAGAAACATTAGGTTTGATTAAATTGGGCTTCTACCAGTACATAGCCAGCAATTGTTTGTCACCCAAAATCAGCAGAATGGCGCATGCCCATGATGATAAAGTTTGAAGGGCCTTTCTTCGTTTGTCTTTTTATATAGTAAAGCTATATTATCCAAGTCTAGAAAGTCGAAAAACACTTTCCTGGGCCTTGTGGCCTTCTGGATTGGGTTTTGTACTCGTGAAGCAGATGATAATCGATCATGCTATGTGGGGCTTCTAATGCACAAACTGCAGGCCACACTAATGGTTCTTAAGTAATGTCTTTGAAATTCAATCAATTTCAGTTAATATATATGGACTTTTATAGCATAAACTGGCCCTGTTTACTTAATTAACTGTCAGGCTTGAGCATTTTGTTGATAACAATAAGTAGAAAGAAGTTTCAATTTTTTGTTCTTAGGAGGAAACGGAAAGGGTTGCTGTATTTTCTGCAGTTTAACGGGAGTTAAGTATTTAATGTCTTATTAGCACGCCATTTAACTAGAAAAATAATCATTTAAGAGTCACTGTGCAACGTTATGATTAAAGCCAAACCCTTAAGCATGTTTAATACTCATTTAGGTACTACCAATAAAGCCAAGCTTCAACGACAAAGAAGTTTTCTGCTCCATTGCTTCATTCAAGCCCCTGTTGTGAAGACAAGAACCGTCAATTTTTCTCAATTCAAGAAATGAGTAATATGAACCCAAATAGCATTTCATTTCATTTTGTAATCTTTGATAATTAAGCTGAAACATGAGTCCAACATGCATGCACCATATAGATTCGAATCATTTGATGGCTCACCAATAATGACACTATATTATAAGTTCATAACCGCGTTTTTCTTTCAAAAGGACCACAGCAGCCCTCAAAAGTTCATTGGAATCTTTCTTCCGACTTTTATATTCTAACTAACAGACTTGTCTTAACGGCCACCCAACGATGCTAAATAAGAGTTGGGGTCTATTCCTAGTTTGTTATCATTCTCCTCTTCACTCTTTTTATCTTTTGGTGGGGATCTCACCTTTAAGTATATATAAGGACACATGTGTAATAAATTAGAAATACCCTTGTAACAGAAAGAATTATAATAATGTAGGGATTTCAAAAAAAACTTTTATATTATGGGTTTCTGAATTTTGTTTCGAGAGAGAGCCCGTCAAATAATACATAAATAGAAACACTCGTATAATAGATTAAAAATATTTTTATAATAGAAATAATTATAATAACATAATGATTTAAAAAAACCTTTTATATTATGAGTTTCTAGATTTTGTTTCAAATCTAAAATTGCTGATGTCCTGGGGATTCAAAAAAGACCAAACAAATTTTGCATGTGGCCAACTGCCCAACTCTTCTTTGCACAGTTCTATACTACCTAAACATATTGTGACAAACGTGTATCCCACGTCCAAGAAGCGTGCGCCAATCTATTAGAATCTTTTACTAATTTTGTTCGTCAACTCTTCACTTGGTAGACTATCTATCCCAATTTAATGATCACTTTGGATAAGAGTGAGTAAGACTGACACCAATTCACTGTTCAAAATTCGGCTTTTGTTTTGTTTTGTTTACTTAAATCATGAATTATGAATAGTGGTTCCCACAACATTATATTCAACACGTTGTGATCAATTTACACGCTTGCACTAAATTCATGATCAGTATATTTTCTCCTTTTTTCTTTTTCTTTTTTAAGAAAACTAATCACGTAGAATGAAAGATCATAAAATTGGCATAAAAAGCAACAAAACATGTCACTAAATTGACGTTTTTTTTTTTGGAGGGGAGGGAGGAAATTTAGGTTTGGTCAAGAAATGATCTAAAAGAAAGTAAACTAAACGTATATGAATCACGACCTTAGAAACTTTCAAGAAAGCTTGAAATTTTGCCTACCCAATTAATAATAAAATTGTATATGACTGTGTTAATTATGGTTGGAAAAAAATGAAGCAATCGAATTAATTAACATGAACTTTTAGAGTTTTCGTTGAGCGTTGAGTTTGAAATCAAATTTCATAATCAATATAAAAATCTAAAAAATATACATACCTACGTTATTTTCTTTGAGCTAATGTTTAAGTTTCTAAGCGTTGGACTTTTTCTTTGCCCATAAATGATACTAAGATTTAGAAAATTAATAAAAAAATATTATTTTAAGTCTTAAAAAAAAAGTTAATTGAATCTTATTTACGCCTTCGTGTTCCCGTCACCTTGTGTGGCGATCCGAAGACGAACAAAAATGTTTTATTCTAGTATATTTAGATTTATAATCATAATTTCGAATGTACGATATCTTATAATATTTATCAATAAGTTACTATCCATAAGCATTCTACAAATCAAGTTGTGCAATACTAATTAATAAACTTAACGTGGGATCACTAAATAACTTGTGTGTCTCAAAGGGTGCATGTCAATTTGTTATTACATTTGGTTGATTAGTGATTTGGGAGGAGAGGAGAATCATCATATGATTAATGATAGTGATGAGATCATCCGTGGCATCACAGGGCAAGCCTTCCACGCATGTGGTTTTCTTTTTTTCTCGTTCCCTGTCTTGTCTGGGCATGGAGAATGGACCAATTACCTTTAATTCGTCTCTGTGCAGGAATGGGGAAAGTCATCTTGTCCGGCGGGAATAGAAGCTTCTATGCGAAGTGGAAGATTTGTGGTTATTATTATTTGTTTTTAGTTAAAATTTCTTTGTCATGGAATCAATAATTCAATACAGACAAAATATACACATAAATTGCAAAACGTGTTTTGATGTGATAATTAACTAATTTTAAATAACTAACTGAAAATAATTTATTAAGTAATAATATTTTTAATAATTTTTTATAATGATTAATGTGACAAGTATAAAAAGAAAAAATTAAATTATTATAATTTTTAAAAAATATAAAATATAAAATAATAAATTTATTTTTTTTTATACTTGTTACATCAGTTATTATAATTTTTTATTATAAAAAAATTACTAAGAATACCATTTTCATTCATTATTTATTGGTGTATAAATTGATTCACTACATATTCTATAATTAATACATTAATGCAAGGTTGCCCCCATGATATTTCACGATGTTTTGCTTTAGATTTGAATGGACAACATTCATTTGAGGCTTATAATTGATGCAAAATACCCCGAAATCACCTTTGTTTCTTAAATTAACTCCCTTCCGTTCGAGGAATGAAGATAGTTCATGAAATTTTTTGCCCTTAAATTCATTCATAAGTTACCATACACTTTTCCCTTGAATGAGAAAAAAAGGAAGAGAAAACCCTTTTCAAGAAAAATACTACTCCTATGGTTGCCATTCGTTTCAAAAAGTCTAGGATTTGACCAATCTAATTCACCTGCCTCAAGAAAAATCAAGGGGGAAAAAAAAAAAAAAACAATCGTGCACACAAGACTGAGCTTAGTTGGGTTGGTGGTTGGTGTTTTTTAGGTTATGATCTATCGACAGAACAAACAAACCACACAAGACGCCACTTTGCACTTGCGCACAAAAACATACATCAACGTTGGAGCTATGGTCGGCGAAGCGTGTCAAATTTGTGTTTCCCAGATAAGATTTTTTTATTACACAACAAAGGTACGGTAGGTTTAACAGTACTTCTACGTTTCCGTTTCATGAGGAGAACGACTAAGGAGCCCAATTGACTAGTACACTGAGAAGAAGAGAGGAAGGAGAAAGAAGAAAATGTATTCAACTGGGCAGCCAATTGAATCCACGAAGACTTTTTCTTCATTCATGGTGCATGGAATTGATAATTTTCTGCATCTTCCGGTGACTATTTTTGAATCTTTTGATGTCTTATCCGGATAGAATATGACCAAGAACAGTACGAGTTTACCAAATGAAATGGCAATTTGGCTCCTTTAGAAAAACAAATGATCGTGCATTAATCCGTTCAAAATCGAGAAAACCAAACTCATTAAGAGTGTCATTTCAATGGGCCTCCCTCCTTCTAGATTGCCATATTTGGTTCACAATCAATGGATTTTTATTTTTTATTTTTTTAAGTAAGGAGTTCACCACAATCATTTATTCAACGTGTTGGTTATGGGTTTGGAGCAAAAACGGAAAAGGGATAGAGATGCAATAATATACGACTTGATTTATTCACATAAATCATTCAAACATTTTATTAAAAAATTTCACTGTTTGTATGTTGTTGCACACTCTGTCCATATATATATATATATATATATATATATATATATATATATATATATATATATATATATATATATATATTTCAATTGGTGAGAAAAGCATGAGTGGTCCAAGATTCCACACTTTTTTCTATGTTCACAACTTCACATATTTTTAGTCAAATTGTTTTCATCTCATCTACATTAATTTGCAAAATTTCCTCATTTAATGGAGGTTGTTAGGATTTGTCATTAAGGGAAAAAAAAGGTACGGCTTTTTATTTAATAGATTAGTAACCGAAGTCAATGGTAGATTAATGATGATGAACTATCCCACGATTTGCATGCATTGATTCTTATTGTAGAACAAAAAAAAATTCAGAATTTTAACTAATCCAATCAAAAGGAAGGTTATTTTGAATTATTTACCAATTAAGTTTCTGAATTTGTTTAATAATACGCTTTGAATTTTACATATGTAATTGGAATAAACAATTCTTCATAATTTCAAACTTGCGTGGAATGAGGAGGATTTATGGTCCAATTTGGTGAAAATTTAGTTTGCCCCTTGATTAATTCTGGAAACCGTGGATTAGTTAAATCCAGGCTATATAGTGGCTGGTTTGAAGTTTTGGTAGATAGCTGTGGTTCTCTTGGGGGTCAACAGAATGCGGCTGTAGGATATGTTTGGCCAATGTAAAGATAGAAAAGATAAGCATTCAAAGATGCTCTGTTTTTTTTAATAAATTTATTTAATTGAACAATACAGTAAATACCTAAAAGTTACTAACTTATGTTTAATATTGAAGCATCAAATAAATAAATGAGATAGATATGCATAACCTTATCAAACAAATAAAATATTTAAAACTTTCTTTTTAATTTTTCCCAACTGGAAGGTCTTGAACTCTTCACTTCCTGGTTATAGTTCTTTTTATTTTATCAGTTAACTTAATCTTTTCTTCCCAAAATGAAGATAAGTGAGTTATATATTACTAATTTAGTTTTGATGGTGCGATAAAAATTATTGTTATGTGATTGTAAAATTATTGATAGCAGAAAAACCTAATTATATATCGAATCCCACATATGTAAAAGTTTTTATACATCAAATGTGTCAACTAATCTGATCATACTGATCATATAATAATTTATATAATCTAGAATGACACATAAGAGATGACATAATAATCCATTTGAAGAATGTTCTAATATGCAGCCATCTGAATAGTGCCTCAAATAGTATATATTCCACTAATACCCCACAAGAAGAAGAAATAAATAAATAAAAAAAGGTGCTGAAATGAAATTTGTAGTAAAGATTTAAAGTACAGAATGGGTTTTCTTTGCCAAAAATCTTAAAAAAGACAAACATGTGCTTCCCAAGTAAAACCACGCTTTTTTGAATTCAACGCAAAAGTTGGTTAAAAATTCTAGGGCATAGTGGTCTTGCAAATTGCAATTAACCGGACGTGGACAACACTGCCCAGCTACGGATCCAGTTCATGAATGTGGACAAAGGAAGAAAAATCCATTCTGGGTTTTTCTCGTTTTTTGATGGTTCAATGAACACACACACACCACACACACGTAGAATGAATTATTAGTGGGGGGTCATGGTCTATGGTCTATGGTCCATGGTGAAGTCTTTGAGTTGGTTTAATCTGACTTTTATCATCATCCTCTTCATCATCAACTTTAGTTTTAAATTGCTGTGTTGCCTTTGGATAAACAATCTGGAAAACATGGCGGGCTTTGGTGGTGGATCCATCCTTATGACCTCAGGATTATGACGTACTACTGGTGTTGCCGACCAAGACTATTTACTTAGTCTAAGGTACCATGTTTTAATATACAAGTTAGAAGTTGACATTTGAAAATGTGGGAAGAAATTTTGCGTCGTCTTCCTTGGTTTACAAGTCAACTGTGGGCAAATTAATAAATTTTCTGTCCATGAACAATCTTTGATTTTGGTGTGAATTAATCGTTCAAGTTTGAGTTCTTGAGATGGTAAAACTTGTGGGAATTAGTGAAAAGTTTTCATTAACCCTTGTGATATGTTAGATCGTCTAAGCCTCTTATCCATATCCATTTTTATAATTTTCCTTTCCTTGTCATATACAAAAAAATAATGACAAAATTATTACTCATTTTGTTCCAAATAAAAAGTTTAGTTTTCAAAATTTTTTATTTAAAATAAAAATTCACGTTATAATTATTATTTAAAAAGTATGAGTAATATATTTAATAGTATGTTAAGTATATTATATGTTATACTTATTTTTTTAAAAACATAAAGTTAAACTCAATGAAAGTTAAATTTTCTTTTTTGGGTAGGAGAGAATGTAAGATATAGAACCCTTAAACCGACTATTCCATCTTCCTCGCGAATAAGAAATAGGGAAAGGAAAAATAAAAGTTTGTCAATTTGTCAAACTTAGATTTCTCTTTCTATATCAAGTCTCTTGACCAACTTGATTTCGTTTTGATTGTTAATTATATAAGCCCTTTACTTTAATCTCAATGATCAAATCTCTAATCCTCTTAATAGAATTCTCCAATTTTGTGGGAAAAAAAAACTAAAATTAGGTTAAATATATGTACAACGTTCGAGATCAATAAACTAAAATTTGAATTTTATCATCACTAACTCAAAATATTTAAATTAAATTATTAATAATTCATTAAATAAAATTTTATACATGTTTCTTCATTTTTTAAACTTTTCGACATGGGATTAAAGTGTCGTAGAATGTAAAACATGTAATTGGCCGGTACCTTCTTTGCTGTAGGAGAGTCAAAATGTGGGTACCTTCATCCCCAACATTGCTTACCAAGAAAGTAATAAGAAATAAAGAAGACAGCTGATCATGGTCGGTAGCTGGCTTGGAGTCTGTCCAATCTAGCATGCGGTGGGAAGTCATGGAAATTTTCAAAGTCGGTTGTAATATTGACGATCCTCCCAACCACCCTTTCGAAGTCCACACTGTTCCAAACTTGCCTTGAACTAATTAACCTCAGCGATGCTAAATCCAACCATACTTGTTCAATAGGTCAAGAAGAACACACGTATGAAACGCGATACTAACAACGTTATACCAGGTGCTGACAACAGTGCATATATGCATGATTCAAGGCTAATTAAACTAAGCTAGCACGCATGAAACACCAAGTTTAAATTCTAAGCTTTGAGCCAAGTTTGACACGTAGTTTTGGAGTTCATTGTATTTGATCATCCCATTATTGTTTTCTTCTCTTAATTAATTCATATGGCGAATTTCACTTGCAATTTTCTAGCCAACATGATAAACTGATTTGCAGATGTTGGTAGCTAGGCGCAAGAATCTTTGTATGGTATTATGCCAAATCAAATGTGGAAGAATACATCCCATGTTTCAACCCTCGAAAGACGTGAATTGTGGCAGATTACATGAATGCGAATTTTTGTTTCCTTTAATGGATTCCATTTTGGTAAAGACTAAGGATGACAAGTTGCGTCTAGTTTGAAGTTTGATCAAAGATGGAAATTGGAATTCTTAGTTGGATAATCTTTGGAAGATGATTATATTCACGAGTATCTCATCAACCATATATATCCAATTTCCCGAAATTTTATACCAAAACGTTTCAAACTCCTCACGAATTAATGTCAAATCTGAAGTCAGAAGAACAAGAAAATATCAAACAGAATTGGCAGCTATTCTCCAATAGTAGTTACCCACATTGTTTATTGTTTGTCAAAAATGATGAATTTTTTAATATAGCATGTCTTTAAAAGAAAAAACAAAAAACAAAAAGCAAGGATAGGAATCGAATTCTTGTTTCATTATTGAACCTCAACTCAAAATATAGGATCCAGAATATATATTAGACTCGTGAAAGATTTTGTAAGTAATAATAATAATATTAAAAGATGTATGAGACTTGGTAATTTAAATTTTTTTTTTTAGAAATATGTTCATACAATTTTGGACTCCAAAAAAACATATTTCTACAATTTTGAATTTCAGAAAAATATATTTTTATAATTTCGAATTTCAAATATAAATACGTTAATTCTTGTATTTTAAACTTTCAACTACTTTTGAAATCCTAACATTAATTTATATATAACTCAAAAACAATCCGGATATCTATTTATAACGAGTAACATATATTTGTTTCATCAAGTTGTAATTTGACTCTTGATAATATGTCATACTATATTACTATCTCAAATTCTTAAGTTGTCATCATGTTTTGATATATTATATGAACTAAATGACGCCATTATGTATGAATTTTCTTCTACCTTAACAGGTCAGAATAAGTTGTAATCCAAGAAAAATAGTGAATTGTAAAATGTTGCTTAAAATAATGATTGACCAAGGAAGCTACTGATAAATTAACTCGTACGGCTTATAATTCTAAATCGGATTTATCCCAGAAAACAATTGATTGGTCTAATTGGTCAACATGTTCAAGCTACGCATATGAACTGTACTCAAATTTTCAAACATCTTCCAACTTTATTTACAGCCATTCCACGTCTACATGCATTAAAATAGCGCACAAAACCGCGTGGAAATCGCGGCTTTTTATGCATTGATTTTTTTTTTCATTACATAAATATGCTTTTTTTTTTTTTGTCCTCATATGTGAGGTAAAGAGGATATATTTTAAAATGTAATTCATATTTTTTTAATATATAGTTAGAGTTGAATTGTGTTTTTTTTTTTTGGGGTTTTGGAGGGAGGGGGAAAAGGGATGGCAAATTACAACTTATATTACAACTTTAAGATAATTGGTGACATGTATTTTAACTTATATTACTAAAAAAGGAGAGCCAATTGAGCCATTATAAAAGATTAAGAAATAAATTATTCTCAAAAATAGAAATAAGTAAAGTTTAGTTGTAAGATGACAAATGAAAAATTTAGATAAAGTTATCATTCACATTGCCAAAAATAGTACACTTACACATCTTATTCCACCGAAAATTTTGGAGAAACTTACAATTTAGGTTGCATCTACACGTTTTCATAGATATTAGATTACTTTAGTTTAAAATTGGAAATTAGAATCAATTATCTTAGAGAAAAATAAAAGACCTTTTAATACTTCCTACATTATATTCAATATACTTAATTCGCTTGTCTTTTGAAAACTTATTGTATTAGAATCCAAACCGAAATGATCTTGCAAGTTTTTATCCCGCGGGAGAAGTAGTAAACTCCAAATTTCACATAATTCTTCAAAAAAATGCGAATAAAATAAAGAAAAAAATAGAGGAGTTCAAACAATTTTAAAAATTCGTGTGAAAATTCTGATGAGAATTTTTGGTAGAAATTAACATTTGTTTGAATATTTAATTTTGTATGAAAACAAAGCTAACTTTTCTTGAAAAGGGTTCAACATAAATCTTCAATGCAGGATGAACTGCGTAACGTGAAAAATGTTTCCAAAACCAAAACTTGAAGGCAAGAAGATAGACCCATCCCCACCACAGCCGTCCTCAGTAGAAGCCAAGCAAGGCAGCCGACTTCTAAGTATAATAACAATTGTTGGATAGACTTTTCAGAGATCAGGTCAAACTGGACTTCAAATATCAATGGCTTTCTGGTGGATTTTTCATAATTTATTGCTCCACCTCCCTAGTCCCTACCAAATAAATAAATAAATTTTAATAATAAAAAAGTTACTTTGGGTTAATACAACTCATACATAATTAGGAGAGCCTTTCTTCTTTAATGACACTAGTGCGATCAAAACAACTGTCAAAGGAAGAGAGAGATTCAAGATACGTACGAATAGATATCTGGTAACGTATTTTTATTATTTAATATTTTTAATATATTTAATATTTTATTATTGTTATGCCAAAAAAATTATGAAAACGCACAAGATCTCAAACTTTCAATAGTCTTTTTTTTCAGAACTAATAAAAAACAAATATATTCACGGATCAAAATGAGAGAGGAAGGAATTCCAACTTTTGATATTTTTTCATTTCAATTGTATTAATTTTTAATGTCGAAACTATTAACTACTCAATTACCTCTTAAAAATATAATTTTTATTTTATTCCTCCAAATAAAATAAAGTTAGATCCAAGAAAAATTTCATTTGAAAAGTAAATTATTTTGAAAAAATTAAAAAAAAAAATTTTAAGGCAGGAGGAGTTAAAAAATATATATATACAATGATATATATATGGTGGCAACCGGGCAAGGCATGTACTTGCTCCTTTTTCTTTTTCCAAAGGTGGGCGCTTGACTTTGACGAATGCAGAGAATTTCAAGATCTCACATTTAGCTTTCAACGTCACGACCGACAAAACATTGATTTATTTTTTCTAGTTAATCTTTATAAATAATATACGTACGACCCAACTCACACAGTAGAACAATAACCACAACTGTACAATTTCAATCCTTTCTTTCGTTCTCTCTCCCATTATTATTTTTGGTATTATTTTGTTTATAGTTTTTTCCCCTTTACCCATCTTCCCTCCTACCTTCCTCATCCTGCAAGTTGTGGGGCTTTCTTTGGAAGTTTTACTAGTATATATCCTCCATCTCCCTTCTTCAAACATTCAAGAAAGAGAAGAATACTTCTACACACAAAGTTTGAAATCATCCCATTCAATATTACGGCTGCAGCCTTAGAGCTTAGAAGCCTTGTTCGGACAAGAAGCAGCTTCAAGAGGTTCAGGAATTTGTGGGGTTTGGCAATTTTGATCGTTTGAGCTATGGAATATTCAAGTTTGATTGACACTTCATTGGATCTCAATATTAAACCTCTTCGGCTTCTTGAAGATGGCCTGGTATGTCCAAGTTAAAGATTTGTCTCTTTTATGGATTATATTTGTAATTTGCAAAGACTTGATCTTGATATTGTTTTACTGCTGCTGAATTGGGTTTTCAGAAACAAGAAGCACAGAGCAATTTCATCGAGTTGGGACAAAGAATCCCGGTCAAAGAAGAGGTGAGTTCATCAAGATGATGACTTTTCTAAGTTTGGTCACTGCCCACATAAGTTTCTGATATTTTATGTCGTAAGAACCAAGAATTAATGTTCATTTGGGGAGTTGTAAAGTTTTGACCTCTTTGTTAATCTATATCTTTCAGACTGGTGCTTTGGTGGAAGAACTGAACCGAGTCAGTGCTGAAAACAAGAAGTTGACAGAAATGTTGACTTCTCTGTGTGAGAACTACAATGCTTTGAGAAGCCATGTAATGGCATATATGAGCAAGAATCCTGAGATTGATAGTAGTACCGGATCGAGGAAGAGAAAAGCCGAGAGCACCTCGAACAACATCGAGAATACCAACAATATCACTGATACGAATAATGGGCCTTCTGAAAGTAGCTCAAGTGACGAAGCAGGCTCCTGCAAGAAACCAAGGGAAGAGCATGTCAAGTCCAAGATTTCCAAAGTCTATTATCGAACTGAAGCATCCGATACAAGCCTCGTAAGTGAATTCTACATGGATTGAACTTATGAAGAAACTTAAGATTTCATGTGGGAATTTTACCCAATTCATAAGTAGCTGATTTTATGTTTGATGTCCTGAAAATCTGAAAAGGCATGATTTTTCCATGTTATAGATTGTGAAGGATGGATATCAATGGAGGAAATATGGACAGAAGGTCACAAGAGACAACCCTTCTCCTAGAGCTTACTTCAAATGCTCCTTTGCTCCAAGTTGCCCCGTCAAGAAGAAAGTAAGCAAAAACTACAACCCTTAAAAAAGAAACTTGAAGTGAAAAAGCAAAACTAATATTCGGATCCAATTTTTTTTTAACCAAGTTACACTAGCTAGAGAGTGCAAGCTTGAATGCTGAATTAATGGCATTTGATCAATTAACAGGTGCAAAGAAGTGTGGAAGATCAGTCAATCCTAGTAGCAACATATGATGGGGAACACAATCATCCACACCCTTCAAAGATGGAAAATGCATCAACACCGTCTAACAGATGTGTCACACTTGGTTCAGTCCCATGTTCCACCTCAGTCAGTTCATCTGGACCAACAATTACTCTGGACCTTACAAAGCCCAGTACTAAAAAACCCCAAGAAGAAGCAAGAAATTCAAATCCCACCATCACCACCACCACCACCACCACTGCCACCCCTCGGAGGGTGGATTCACCGGAATTTCAACAATTTCTCATAGAACAGATGGCTACATCCTTGACCAAGGATCCCAGCTTCAAAGCAGCCCTTGCAGCCGCCATTTCAGGAAAATTTCTGCAGAATAATCTGTCAGACAAGTGGTAACCTTTGGTCCATTTCATTCCAGAGGGCTTGTCAATCAAATCAAATGTCTGTATTTGACTAGTTTGGACATTGAAAGGAACCCATTGGTGTATATTCGTGCGTCCATTTAGAAAATCTACAGAGAGAGTAATAGGCTAAGCGACCGGCCAAAAAATGTGGGCTTCTTCAACCAAGCCCAAGAGGCAGGCAACGGAGTCCATCCATCCAGCCAGCCTGCCAGCCATCGAATTGTAGCCATTAGATTGTAGAGCAGAAAGAGTTGTTTAGTTGGAGATTCCAATGAAAATCTTCTCAAAAAACTTTGCCTTGAATTTTCAATATTTTAGTCAACAAATGAATTTACATTTGATGCTTTTTGACTTGTCAAAAGGATTCTTTGGCAGATGATTCCAAGAACGACCTTCATGGTGAAAAGACTTGAGAGTCCTAATTTTGGATTGTGGTTGTCTTGTATTTGAGAATTTTGTATTGAGATGTGTGAAAATTTTGGTAATAATTTTTTATAAGAAAAAGTGATAAAAATAGTAAAATAGAGGGAAAAAAATTTTAAAATAATATAAGAGGAATTTTGAAGAAAAGTTAAATTTTAAATTTTAAAATAAAAAATTATTTGAATATTTTATTTTTATAATTAAAAAAATTAATTTTTTATAAATAAAAATAATAACCAAACGAAGCCTTAGTTAATGATGAATTCTTTCCCTCCGCTAGGGTTTGTATGCTAAGTCTAATGGCCACTCGATAAGCAAATCACGATGAGATTTGGCTGACTTTAAAAACCTGAAGCAACCCCAAGATTTGTGTTAAATCCCTGATTTTAGGACAATTTATACCATTTGAGAAAGAAGAAGAAGCAGAAGAAGAAGAAGAAGTGGCCATATCAAAGCCATAAACTCTGAAACTTGCGGTCTTTGCCGAGACTGCAATTAAGGGAACATGGCGGCAGCGGCAACACCCCACCCATCTACACCCTCCTATGAATTGGAACACTGCAATTGCCATTTAAAAGGGGTCAAAATGACAGATGTTCAGGAACGCGTGCTGATGATTATACGTCCACATTCTTTTGCAGCGTTGTTTAATAAAAACTGGTTTGACTATACAGGAGGCGGCTGCAATACTTATGAGCACCTAACACACCAATGATACCTGCAGCAGAATTCTAATTTGCCCTTTACATTGCAACGAGATAAGAAGTCATAACCATTTTATACATAAACCGGTGTTGCATCAACTCATGCATACGAGCATGGAATACACTAGACAACAATAATTTATCAACTTCAGCTCCGACTGAACTTCGCTATATGGATAAACTCAACCCATCAATTCTTCTTTCTAATCCCAGATCAATTGCATCCTCGAGCTGTTTTCCTTCAATCGTGGAGATGGGGTTGACATCTTTATCTCTTTCATCAACCACAGCCATACAGTCCTGAAATCTGAAGCAACTTATAAGATGGTCGTTTGTGATTCCAGACACCTGCATGAATGAGTAGACAACTGTTGGTCCAATTCCTCGAAATCCTCTTCTAATAAGGTCTTTGCTGATGGCATCAGCTTTTGACGCCCTAATTGGAACCTGTCGTGGATAGCGAAAATGACTAACTATAGGCTTGTAGTTTACAAAACCCCATATATACTTCTCAAAAGAGCCAAATTCCTCAATTATCTGCAACATAACCAAGACCACAAACACATAAGATTCATATGAATTATCATATAACCAACTTTTGCATATTTTCCATCCTTTTACATTCTGATTGCTTTCGGATTGAGGCATAAAAAATTCCTCATTATAGATAACAAGTTATTGATAACAAGGATTTTTTCCCACCTACCATTTCTTCCCTCATCAAAAACAAAAATATGTAAAATGTTTCTTAATGGGTGCTAAAGAAATGAAAAATTATATTCATGTTTCCAGAATCTGCCTTCAAATGGAATATGGCAAGCTGATCTCCTCCTGATAAAAGGCTATAGGTTTCAATATATGCATATTTCAGAAGTTCACATTCACGAAACACAAATTTAATACTAATGTTACATCCTATTCTGGCTCTGGTTTCAACCACCCCACACCTCCTCCCTCTCTTTTCTGAAAGCATAGATTACTTATGAGCTCCTTTTGGAAACAATTGAATATTAGAATTCAAATGTGATCACATTCAGAATTCAAGTCCTATGGTTTGCATAATAGCTGCAAGGAAAGACATCATTCTACAAGAGTGACAACAATAAAAATTGGACTTACCTTACAGGTTTGGCGGGCATTTTCTACTATTGCACGTAGCTTTAGCTCTGACAGAAGAGAACTAGCAAGGCTTCCTGGAGCTGCCATCTTCTTCTCATTCAATTTTGAGACCACAACAGGATCAAAGTTCTGAAAGACTTCTCTGCATCCAGCATGTTCAATTGCATCAATCCCTTATCCCATTATAGCGGTGGCTTGTTCTTAATCTTTTTCAAATAAATTAAGTTAGCTTCCTTCTAATCATTTTTAAATATTATTTTGTGAACAAAAAAGGTTTTTCCCCAAAAAATTTCCTGGGTTGTTGGTTTGTGTACAAGAGATAACATGTTAAATTTTCTAAATAGTTTTTCATCTCAACTTTTAGAGAAGCTAAAGAAATTATCAGGGCCTCAGTATAACTTCCAACACTTATATACCAGTATCATAGGAGAACCATTTTGAATGTACCTAAATATTTGCCTTTTGTTGAGAATGATGGGCCAGGCAAGTTCAGCCAAGGCAGTGGATAAGCTGAGCAATTCAAAAAGTTTCCTGCAAATTGTCAAAAACAACCAAACTCATTCGACAAACCAGCAACTTAGGCCCGTTCTTAGGTTTTTAATTGGCAAAATGAACAAAAAAGTTCTCTGAAGTTACTTACTTGTCCTCGTGAACTGGAACTCCCCATTCCTCATCATGAAAAGTAACATAAGACGGATCTTTCCAGAATAGAAACCAATTAGTAGACAGAAAGTATAGGTACAACTTAGTGAACAGTATATACACACACCAGAGGACTGAGAATGGCACCAAAAAGATAGATGCACAAATAGACATGAGAATGGACAAATTCACAGCAACAGGCGATTATTTTTCTGGCACAATCTGCCTGTTTCTTTAAACATGATTTCATAATCCTAAAGAGCAGTAGAATAGGTAGCTACCAATTTTATTCAAACTGCACTTTGTTACGCCATGGATGATTGAACATCCAAAACAGTATAATGAAAGTACAACCGTATTAAGCCCTCAATTTCCAGTTTTATTGATAAACATGAACTAACTATGACACAAGACCATCATTTTAACTTCTAATACTAACACTAGATAGACCTCAAGCTGCCAATTGGCTTTTCCTAACTAAGAACTCTTTCTGTAGCAAAGGTCTATCTCTCAAACAACACATATTAAGATACCTAGTCACAAATCAACTAACAATTAAAGAAGCATCTCTTTTCCCCAGTAAATAGGCATCCGATTCTTGAACTACCAAATTCGGAATTTCCATGTATATCACCCAAACAAACTTAACCTTCAATCCGAAAAAAAAAAAGGAAAAAGTTTAAGCTCAGAAGACATTTGAATTAGATTAAATGTTTGGATGAAAATCGGACACTGCATGAATACAACTGGGAAACATTAAGGAAGGAGACATGCTTCAAAGACCAATAACTGTACGTTGATAAGTAAATTTAAGTTCCTTTAAAGGTAATATATGAACAAATTTGGATTACTATGATCTTCTGCTTCATATCCACTAGTTTAATGGTCAAATCCTGAAATCGCATTAGTTACCAAACTGATAAAACCATTATAACAAACGCACAACAATAGTATGTAACAATCAAACCATAATAAGCACCAAAATTTCCAACTTTGAAATGGCAAAAAAGTAGCCCTGTCCCCGCGCCCCACCAAAAAAAATCCCAACTTTGAAATTGGAACCCAAAAAAAAAAAAGAAGAGCAAGCTTACCAGTATTGGGTGTCACCCAAGCACACCTTTTCTTCGCCACAGCAAAATCATCACTTAATCCTCCAGCTGCCACGGTCTCAAGTTCACAACCAATTTTCTCAAATTTCTCGACTTTCTCAATTTTCGGCCCGCATTGTTGCTTCCGCCTAGTCGCCGTTGGAGTCACGCTTCGGCGACTGACCCTCCCCCTTCCCGTCCCCGTCGATGCCCGGCTCTGCGACGAATCCGTGGAAGCATCCGAGGAGCACGAAGCATTCATCGACAAATTTGAAAACAACTTCACCTCCTGCCTCTGCTGCTGCCTCAGAACCGTCGCAGCAACACTCCCAATCTTCTTCTTCTGCGACGGCGACGAATCCTTCTCCGGCGTCACCGTCACCGGAGATTTCTTCTCCTCAGTTTCCTTCATTTTGTTCACACCAAGCACCTTCGACTTACTCAGAGGCTTACGCGGCGTCTCGAATGCCGATTTGGACTTATTATTTCCTGCAGGTCCGAGCACCGGCCGCACCTCCGGCTCAGCTTGGTTCATCGATCTCACTCTCGGCGGTCCAGACATTGACTACAATTCACCGTCTTTTCACTTCAAATCACCTAAAAACTTTCCTAATTACTCCAAACTCGAGCTGAATTACCCGTCGATTTTAGAAGCGGCTAGGTAGGGCTAGAGAGTGAAGGCGCATTGCGACAGTGTGTGGAGGAAAGCAGCGAATAAAAACCTAGCGAGAGGAGAAGAGATGATGGTCTGCATTTGCATCAGTGACGATGATGATGAGGACGAATGTGGATTAAACTAAGGAAAGTAGAGGAGGAGAGACTGTAAATCAAAATCAGCGGTTTCGATCGGGGGAAATTAAAAAACCAACGGCTGGTGATCGGGGAGTGGCGAGGATGTTCCTAGATGGAAACACACTGGATCACATTGAGGGTGGGAGTGTGGGAGTGGGTAAGGGGATGACTCCCTTGTCCCTTATGATTGCTGAAAGAGATTTTGAGCAAAAAGACACAAAAGCTCATCACTTAAAGCTTTGCCAGTTGCCACCTCAGAAATGGCAGCCTGGATTGGGGACATTTTTCCCTTTTTTCCTTATTTTTTTATTGATTTTTTTTTAAAAAAGATTTATTTTAATATTCTTGTTGATGCATTTCAAATTCTATTTGTAGTATTAAGTTGGAACCAAAAAGAAAGATTTTTAAATTTCAATTTGTGTTTTCTAATATGTAACTGGTGGGGGTGGGGTTGGGGGTGGGGGTGGATTGGTGGTAGTGGTAGTAGTTGTAATATATAATCTTTGGTTTTATATGGGGTATGTGGTTGGCAATATTGGAATCATTGATTAATGGGGTCAAAATTTAATGCATAGAGTGCTTTTGTCTTTTGTCTTGTTTTAGTGTTTTTTTTTTTTTTGGCTAAATTTGTTTCAACAATTCAATTTCATATATTGCTCAAGAACTTGGTGTTTTAGTTCATTTTTGGTAAGGTAACAAGTGTTTTCATAGACCCATTTTTGTTGTATGGGTAAAACTCGTTTTGAGAAAATATATATACATTTATATTGCATTTTAAAACGCATTTCGCAAAATAATTTATACGCACTTATAATTGAACTTTCAATATTTTTAATTTTTTTTTATCAAATGATCTGTTTTTTTTTTATTATTATTATTGAAATAAGTAGGTTAACTTTTTGTGCTGTTTTAATCTATTTAATCTATTTTACCTAATAAATGAGATTTACGTGTAATGATTTCAACTTTGTCCTCCAATTTATTAGAGAAGAAAAACGAGCCAACAAGGTCATTTATATAAACAATCACCTAGAAAAGTTTTAAAATGAGAAAGAAATGCTCTTTAAAAAGACAGAAATATTCTAAAATCAGATTATGGGTTTGAACTAGATAATCATCAACTTATACTTGGTCAACAAATGTATACATCTTCCGAGCATTAAAGAAACTACAAAAGAGTGGTTAGAACCCAATTCAAAGCTTGAAATGTAAGTAATGACAACAAAAGTACTAGAAATTAGAGAAAGCCAATCCAACACTTGCTGGCAATGAGAGAGTTTCTTACTACTTCGTAGTGAAGAATGGAATAATAAAAAATGGAGATGAACCTATGCTGTGTTGAAATCAGTGTTTGATTGGACTTTGACTTGAGATTTGTTGAGAGTTTGGTTAAGTTTAACCAAGTTGTTTTAGTCTTGTGGACGGCTATTTAGTATTAACAATTCTCTAAACAACTGGATTATCCACAAAGATCAAAGACTTCAAGCTAATATTGCCTGCTGATTTTCCTTTTTTTTTTCGTGGAATTGGGGTGGGGGCCTACTTATCCAACCATCTTCACACGATTCAAATCCAACGTCCACTGAGGTAAAAGTGCAAGGCTCGCAAGTCCTAATAGTAGCAATGGCAACGGATTGAAATTATCAAGAAGAACAGTGCTGCGTGGATTGGATATTCAGAAATGGCTGCAACTTCTCTAAGTCCAAACTCAATCTCCCAATTTCTGTGTGGTCCACCTTCTTCAGTTCCTTTAACAAACTCCATCAATGCTTCCTTCCAAAATCAATCTCACAGTTTCTCATCGGACCAACAACCTTCTTGTACAAGAAAATTAAACAAAATTAGGACCAATGCCAAGAAGAAAAATCGTTGGCTTGACCCTTTTGACGATGGGAAAGACCCTGATATGGAGTTTGACCCTCGGTTTGCTGAAGGAAAGCAAGATGAAGATCCAAGGCCACCTGACAATCCCAATAATACAAGAGGGTTCTTGAAATTCCCAGCGGGATACAGTGTGGAAATTGCTTCATTGGGTTCGAAAATTAGAGGTGATGTTCGAAGATGCTGTTGTATGATTTCTGGTGGTGTGTATGAAAACTTGCTTTTTTTCCCAGCAATTCAGTTGATGAAGGATAGATACCCTGGTGTTCAGATTGACATTCTGACTACGGAAAGAGGGAAACAGACTTATGAAATGAATAAGAATGTTAGGTGGGCTGATGTTCATGATCCTGATGATTACTTCCCTGAGCCTGCAGAATATACTGAGATGATAGGAGTTCTTAAGGTTGGTCCCTCTAGCCAGAGGTTTCCTAAATGAATAAGCAACCACGATTAAATCATCTGAACAAGTAAATTCATTTGTTCTGTGATCAAGAATCAATCACGTATAGAGCTAGAACTAAAGAGAATTCGAAGCAAAATTGGAACATAATCGTATTGTTTCCTCCCACTATTATCAGTAAATTAAAACAGCTTTTTCGAAGGATGATGAAAGACTTTCATTTTGTTACTTCAGTACTTCTATAATTCAATATAGGTTTATTTTCTTATTCTATTGATTGCAGAATAGGTACTATGATATGATCCTGTCAACCAAACTTGCAGGGCTTGGCCATGCAGCATTCATGTTCATGGCATCAGCCCGAGAGAAGGTCAGTTACATATACCCAAACGTCAATGCAGCAGGAGCAGGCCTACTCCTTACAGAAATGTTTACAGCAGAGAGTACGAATCTCTCTGAGGGTGGATATCATATGTAAGTATGATGAAAGGATAAGCAAAAACTTGAAAACGACCGATTTGCGTGTTGAAGAATGTATCTGGGATAAAGCTAATACACTTTGATTGCCAGTACGATGTGATTTTATCACTCAAAGAGATATTTAAGTACGATATGTATGACTCTATTGGAGTTTCTCTCATTTTAGGTATCATCAAATGGAAGATTGGTTGGGGAGACCACGCAATAAGGTACCGAGGCACCCTGTACCTCCACTAAGAGTATCTATCTCAAGGAAGCTTAAGGAGGTTGTCGAGGAAAAGTATAGGAATGCAGGCGTACGGAAAGGGAAATTTATTGTAATTCATGGAATAAAATGTGATTCAAAAGCTTCTATGCAGTCCAAAGGCGACACAGATAGCTTGCTACCCATTGAAATATGGGCAGAGATAACCAAGGCAGTGAAGTATGACACATGTCCACTTCTATCTGTACCTGTCTGATTGTAACTCAAAATCTAAAATGCAATAGGTGACTTTCAGTAAATCATATGATTGGACAAAATACCGAGATCAGATTGTTTCTTGATTTTCTATTTGACAGTGGAATTACGCCACTTTTTGTTATCCCACATGAGAGAGAAAGGGAGAATGTAGAAGATGTTGCTGGATATCATGCAAATATAGTGTTCATTACCACGCCAGGACAGGTATGTTTGTTTCCCGCCTCACATTATTTTTCTTGAATATTGTGTGTCAGTACTCAGTACCTGACCGAAGTAAGGAGCATGAAGCACTAACCTTTCCCATCTTCGTTTCTTGTCATAGTTGGCTGCACTTATCAATGATTCAGCAGGGGTAATAGCAAGTAACACAGCAGCAATCCAGCTTGCACATGCTCGTGAAAAGCCAAGGTACATGCTCCTATTGTTCTTCTGCAAGAGAAGCAGCAGATTCGATTCAATACCAAATTTCCCATCTTCTTTTCTTTTGTTTTATAGACCTTCCGCTGATAGAATTAGCTTCAGCTTCGTGTCTGAGATTAGCAAATAAGCTCCAGATTTTATACTACTTCATTGATCTGTTTTCTTGTCCATTTTTGCAGCATTGGATTGTTTAGTTCTGAAGAAAAGGGAAAAGTATTTGTACCAAATGCAGAAGAGAAGAAATGTGCAGTTATTTCATCTAAAACTGGAAGATTAATTGATATTGATGTTGAAGCTGTCAAGAATGCTGTCCAGATATTTACAATGCCTCTTGCTCTGGCTGCTGTCTAGCAGATTTCCCTCCTAACTACAGTCAATTTTTTCAATGCATTTCTTTTCTTCTCTGAGCCCATACTTGAATTGGCCATTATACCAATTGAATGTCATCTACATCACATTTCGGGGCAACATACTATTCACCAATTCTGGCCATTAAACCCTTGGAGGTGCACTATATCTCTCCCTCATGTGTCATGATCATTAAAAAAATAAAAAAAAAAACAGAAGGAGAAGAAAAGAGAAATGTGAGTTCAGCCCACAAAATTTTAAGGGACTATTGCAAAGAATCAAAGAAATATGAAACTGGAGTGGTCAGATGAGAGCTTGAAGGCGTGATTCATCCCCCAGTATAAAATTTGCGCTTCTTTAGGAGGAAGGATATATAATACTTCCTCAGTCCTACAAATTTTTCTCCTTTTTGGAAGAACCTACCATTTATGTGTAGTTATATTAATTGGAAGGAGAATTTTTACCTTTTTATTATTATTATTTTTAATATCTTTAATAGCGGGTCACTTTTTATATGATATTGATAATTGTGATTATAATTGTAAGGAGTAGGTTATGAAGGGTTAAAATAAAATTTTATTCAAAAAAAAAGTTGACCTTTTAAACATATTTTAATTTGGGACCAGAAAAAGTAACAAACTAACACTTTTTATGGGTCAGAGGGAATGTCATCAATTGCAGTTTCATCATACCACGCTTTCAATAACTTGTGGTCAAAGACGTGAAAGTGAAACATAAAGGTTTGTACGCCTTTGATTACTTCGATCCAAGTGCCCTACAAGGCTACAACTTACGGACGTGAGTATAATTTCTCAAACCATTGTGGCAAATATTGTGATAATGGCATAACTTCAGGGATAAAATCGCAAATATCCTTTTCAAAAGCGGCTAAGCTTCTTTTTGGTTCTGGTGACATCGCCAGCATCATCATCACTGCGGCACTGCCTCTAGGCCCTCTACATCTTCCTCTGCTGCTAATAACTGCGTCGTTTCAAAGCAGAACCAGCCTCCTTACGGCAACAAAAGCCTAAGCAATACAACTCTATCTCATCGAAGGTGAACCCCCTTTTTGTTATAATTTTCTTTTTTGTTTGAATATGCTTTGGTGACATATTTTGGAGGATTCTTAGGAACCAGGTTGGGATAAAGTTTGAGTCTTTAAGCTGCTATTGATCTTATTTTACATTGGAATTGAAATTATTGAGCTTATGTTGGTTAATTGCATGGTAAATTCTGCGCGTCCAAAAGGGTTTTGAAATTGTTGCATTTTTAGACATTCAATTGTAGAGAAGTTCTCTCATTGTCGCTCTTTTCCTTGGTTTCCCCTGTATTTGTGTATAGTTTCGTAATGGGATATTCTCCCGTAAAATCTTAACTTATCGGTGTAGCATGCAATAAAGTTTTAATCTTCTGTATTTTGTGGTTGAAGTAAATTTGGCTTAAGGGGTGATGTTAGAAAATTATGCGATTTTATTATTTTTTTCCCAAAGATTCCTCAAAGTTTTCTTTGCCATTCATCGGGTGTGAATGAAAAATCGTCAGAATTTCATCTTTGAACAACTTTTTAAATTTTTTTTCAATACTGTGGAGATCCTCATATCTGTTTTCTGAACAGTTGTAGCCATTATGGTGAAACTTCGAGGTGCTCGAGCATGATGTGGCTTACCAAGTGATACACCAGTGTTTTGGGATGGGCAGTCTTAAGATCACTATGCCGCAGCAATGCTGCAATTTCATGAGTGTTTGTCATTTTGGTTCTGACTCCTCAGCGCTGGGTGTTGTGCCAGCACAGGCTTTTCAACCTCCCAAGACCTTAACAACTTTGAGAGCCTGCTCATCAAATTACTTGAGTGCGGCACTTCCTGGTATTAGCTTCAAACTAACTCATGCTTCTGGATATCATAAACGTACACCAGTGTGCTCATTTGGTGGTGAAGGGAAATCCCAGAATGATGATCAGGTAAAGATTTTCTTAAAGTGCTCACAATTTTTTTGCAGATCCATTGGATGCTGTAATTGGATGAAAATAAGTGAAGAAAGAAAGTGGAATTAAGAGCGTAAAACCAAGTATGTAGGCCAATAAGTTTACTGTCATTATTTTCAAAATACTTATCTTGGGAACTCCTATGATGCAGGACAGTCTTATCTAGCTTATACTAAAGTTCCTGCAAGATTTCTTTGCCTCACTTGCGTGGTTGTAATTTTGCTTATCAGACCAAATATTCCTATCTCCTGTTTCTTTGAACCATGAGGTTATCTGATTTAAAGTACAAAAATAACTCTTGGAATCAATTTTATTGTGTGTTTCTTCTCCTCCTCCCAACTTGCACTAGGTTTATCATGTAAAACCCTTACTGTTCTTGGAAATCTGAGTTTCTCGTGAGCAGAAATGTTTATCTTCTCCTTCTTCTTTTTATTTTTCATTTTTTAAATTTTTTTCTCTCCTTTTTGTTTTTTGTTTTTTTTTGGCAATAGGTAAAGAAATGAAAATGAGAGAAAAGAATGTTCCTTTACTTTACACCAGTGGGGAGAGTCCTCCTGGTATCACCTTCTTCTTTCTACAACCACGTCTATCCCTTTGTTGTACCTCCACAATGCCATAGGTGTTAGTGACAAAGCTAATATGATGGATATTTGGGTGTAAACTCATATTATCAAAGAAGAAGCTTTGAATGGATTGTTCAAAATTAAGAATTGTCTTTGTTTACAAACATTTCACAGTTTGGAGTTAGAAAACTTAGATGCTCATCTGGTGTGATATACCTGCCAGTTGCACTTGCTTTACAGCTTTTAAGTCCCTCTTTTTATACATGTGTCTCTGCTTGCTTCTCTCTCTCTCTGCAGAGTATTGTATTTTTTGCTTCAGGTTCCCTATATCTGCGACAAACAATTCTTACTTAAGCCACTTGTCTTTATTTTTTATTATTTATCTGTTTTCATTTAGATTTGAAATAGTATTGAAACCAGGAGAAAATAAATCAATTGTTTATAGCCTCAATATCTACAAACTGAAGCAGGGTTCTCCATTTAAAGTTTTTGAGAAAGGCATTGGATTCTTGAGAAAGGAGTCAGTAGAGGATGCATTGCGGAAGCAGATGCAAAAACAAGAATATTATGAAGATGGAGGAAGTGGCGGAAGTGGTCCTGGTGGCGGTGGAGGTGGTGGTGGTGGTGGTGGTGGTGGCAGTGGCGGATCAGAGGATGAAAGTCTTTGGGAAGAAGTAGCCCAAGTGATCTTGGCAACCATTGGTTTTGTATTTCTGGTAATCTTCCGCCCCCTTCTTTCTCTCAATAAGGGAAAAACAAGCACCTGTCTACATCTTTAAAGCCGTACATGATATTGGCTCCAAGTAAATTGAGAACTCAACCCATAGAATTGCAAAATATTAGATTTTCAATAATGCTTAAAGTTTCTAAATTTGCCTTGTCTGATGTGCCCGTTATTATCCATGCAGCACCACAAGTGAATGTTACAGTAAAGTTGTGCATATCGTAGAACCCTTTCACTTACATGGCTTTTATTTGATTTTTAGGAAGCTGCATGGAATGAGTTACTTCCAATTTTCATGTTGTAAAGGAGAACAAAGTAAGAATGGTACCCATGTGAGCTATAAAATTGACACTAGTTAGGAGGATTAAGTTTTAGAATGAAAAATCTGGTATACATTAAGCGTGTGAAAATTTCAGATTAATAATTTTAATAGGGATGCTCTGCAGAAGGCTGAATGATGTTCTTTTATTATGGAGATAGGATGTCACATATTCGATTGTTTGAACGTGTGATGAACATGCTCTTCAAATAAGTGAAAGATCTTTTGAAAATGGTTTTTATCCGGACCATGTGACCGTTGATTATATTGCCCTTTTTTTCCCAGTATATGTTGATTATTGAAGGTGAGGAGATTACTACCTTTGCAAAAGACATCATCAAGTTTCTTTTCACTGGCCGGAAGAGTATTCGTCTCGGACGGTTGATAGATGACTGGGTGAAGTTCTTCCAGAGCATGATGGAGACGAAAGAGGAGGATGCTTACTGGTTGGAAAAGGCAATTATTACTACCCCGACATGGTGGGACAGTCCGGCTAAGTATAAGCTCTTATACAGGCGTTATTTGGCGTCAAAATCTGACCAGTGATATCAGATTCTTGGGTTTCGTTGTTTGTTTTGGTTGCAGTTCTTTGCACTTTTTAGTGTTGTAGAAACATTTTCACTAGACTGACAGCATGTTGTAGCGACAGTATATAACAAAACATTTGATCTGCAATTGCTGAATTCCTGAGAAATTTTGGGCATGCATTTGTTTGCTTCACTTGTGTTCAAAGTGCATTACTTGCAGGGTGCTATTTGAGAAATTAATTTGATTCTTCCCGCTGGTTGTAAACGCGAAAGCTAGTCACCGTTTGGTTTCCATTTTCAAACTACAAAAACAAACATAGATTGGCTTTCATTTGCAGGACTAATTATATCGACAATAAGAATGTCGTTTGATTGGGTTGGGTTCGGATTTTTTAGTGCTATTTGCCACAACAAAATTGTCTGATGGATAAACTGTGGTACTATAAGGTACCGAAATGGATTCGATTTATTTGAAAGCCCTCATCAAGTCATTGCAGTAGATTGTGGCATCCCCATGGAAAACAAAGGATGCATTCCGAGTGAGTGAGATCAGTAAAACAAGGCATATAGCAATTGACCCACAAGAAATCTAGAGACCATACATCATGATTAGAGACCATACATGTCTTATGCAGTAGGGATCAGCTTCATCACTTGTTTCTTCAACCAGCTGCTTAGCGATTTCTTTCAGATTCATGAAAGAGGTTTTGCACGAGTAGTCGGGTCTTCCTTTGATTCCAAATGTATCATGAACACATAGCCCAGGACCCATAGAAGAATGTACAAGAAAGGAACCCAAGACAGACAAGCAAGTAGACTCAAAATACTGCCAACATATTGAGGATCCCTTATGACTCCGAATGGGAATTGTGTCGCCCATGGTATAGACTTTCCAAATCGTACCCCATAATAAGTTCCTGATTCTCCCAGCAATTGATATACCCTGCAGTTAACAGTTTAAGGGTAAACTTACGGCCTGCTAAAATCAATGCTCGCATACAATACCAAATGAATCAAATATATCAATTTAGTGGTGCATTTGATAACATGCTTAACTAATTTCAAGAACCTCTAGTTCTGGTCCTTCAACAAGAGGAAGTTACAAGTTTGTGGAGATTTGGGAAGCTTAATATGTTTCATGTTGCAAGCGTCCAAAACTAGATATAGTTTACACAGGTGGTCATATTTTGCATTACATATTAGCCATGATAGATACCCAATTTTGCATTATTTCATGGGGATTTGGTTGTTAAAAATTATTTTTTTATTTTGTCCGACTGCATTCAGAGCAAAGCCAATTCCAACAATACAAATTAAAAAATCTATCAATTCTTTGAAAATTGAGGTATTAAACCCTGTTAATTAGGTGTTTATGCTATTGGGTCTGTGTTAAGGCCCATTAGGGTTACTAGGGTTCCAGACTTATTTAGGGTTATGAAGGTTCTAAACTCTCCTTGTAACCTAGTATATAAACCTATCTAGGTCTCTAATAAAAATTAATTGAGACACCAAAAATTCTGCATCGTTTAACATGGTATCAGAGCGTAATCCACCAGAAACCCTAATCCCTTATCTCGTTCTATGTTTAGAAATGCCACACTTTCCAAAAGCGCCTTGTCCTCGCCCTCTGTAAAATAGCCACAAAAGAGCGGTCTTTCTCTCTCTTTCTCTATCTCACGACTTGGTGACCACTCTTGGCTATTATACCAGTGGAGGCCCTCTTAGAATTCTTAAACAAACATGGTGTTTCCGGATTTTTCCGTCCTTTCTATGATGTATTAAGTAAGGATGATACTTGATTAGATTACTTGAAGTAGAGCCTCTTTAGTGGAACATGGCGACCGATGGGAACAAAGATGAGGTTGGGCTAACCCCATAACGGCGAGATCTCGAGTGAGAGTTCACGAGGTTCTTTCGCTCTCCATCACTAAGTTGACGGATCAAAAGTTGGATGGTTCCAACTATTATTTGTGGAAGAAGATAGTGACGATTGCTTTGGTGAGATGACCAACCGATCCACGCGACTTTAGTTACGTGATGATGCACGTTTGTTCATGCAATTGCTGAATTCAATGGATTCAAAGGTAACTTCCTTAGTAACTCACACTAGTACAGTCAAGGACTTGTGGTCATACTTGGCAACTTTATATTCTGGACAGCATGATCTTTCTAGAGTTTATGATCTTTCTCAAGCATTCTTTAGGGCTGATTAGAAGGATAAGAGTCTTACTGATTATTTTGCTAATTTTAAGAAATGTTATGAAGAGTTGAATGTTTTACTTCCTATTTCTATGGATGTGATTGCAATGAGAAAACAACGCGAGGATCTTGCAGTCATGAGTTTCTTAACTGGTTTTCAGGAGGAGTATGAGGTTGTTTGCTCTCAGGTTTTGACTAATGACAGTATTACATTGTTGAAAGATGTATTTTCTCGTGTCCTACGTATTGAGAGACGTAACCACGGGGATAGTGCGCCAAAATGTTCAAGGGTGGAATGGTGGCCGTAGTTATAAACGTGGTAGTCGTAATGGTGGGAGTGATGGCGGTGGCCGTGATACTCGTTCTTGTTATCATTGTGGTGTGAAGGGCTATATACAGTAGAATTGTTGGAAGTTGCATGAAAAACCTTCACCACAAGGCGGGTATCCTCATCCACCTGGTGTTACAGCACAAACAGATAGAACCACGTCATCAATTAAGCCAAGTTGAACAGCCTTATTTGCGGCCTCCTAGCTGGCCATCGCAGCTTGTGGATGTGGGTATTCCACCACCGGATCCTGAAGCCCAACTTAGTGATAAGTTCTCGTTGGATTATTGATTCTGGCGCCACAGATCACATGACAGGAAATATCGATAATTTTAAATGCTTTCAACCTGTTACAAACCTTCCTCCTGTGAAGGTTGCTGATGGTTCATTCGTGTCCGTGCCTGGCTGAAGGTCGGTGAACCTAACCACTTCTATCAATCTACCTTCTGTTTTATATTTACCTAAGCTTCCATTTAATCTATTATTTGTGAGCAAATTCACCCGTGCTTTTAACCGTTGTGCTATATTTCGTCCCGACAATTGTGAATTTCAGGGTCTTTCGACGAGACGGATTATTGGTAGGGGGCGTGAGGTAGACGGACTTTATTAGGTTGAGATGGGGTCTTCGGAAGCATACATGAGTCTTGGTTCTGGTTCTCATATGGAGTTAGGTCATCCATTTTTTTTGAAATCATTATATCCTAGTTTTGCTTGTTAATTCAATAAATAGTCTTGCAAATTACATAGAACTATTTATCCTTCACGAGTTAATAAAAGATTAGATTTTCCCTTTCAACTTGTGCATTCTGATATCTGGGGACCGTGCTCTACAACTTCTGTCCTTGGCTTCTGCTATTTTGTGATTTTTGTAGATGATTTTTCGCGTATGAATTGGTTATATTTGCTTAAGTCCCGTACTGAGTTAATGCGTGTTTACTCTGATTTTTGTGCTGAAATTTGTACCCAATTCTCCGCTACGGTTAAAGTGCTCCGTACGGATAATGCCAAAGAATATGTTTCCACCCAATTCACGGATCTCCTTCGATCCAATGGGACTATTCATCAAACCTCATGTCCATATACTCCGCAACAGAACGGCGTTACTGAGAGGAAGAATCGTCATCTACTTGAAGTAACACGCACTCTTTTGTTTCATATGAAAGTTCCCAAGGTCTTCTATCTTATTAATCTTGATTCTTAAGGGGGAGATTCCCGCTCACCTTTTGTTTCCTAAGCAATCCTTGCATTCCTTGCCCTTGAGGACATTTGGTTGTCTTTGCTATGTGAGAGACTCGCGTCCTGGTCTCTCCATGCTTGATGCCCGTGCACTTCAGTGTGTGTTTGTGGGCTATTGTCGAACTCAGAAGGGTTATTATTCGTCGTTATCTTGTCTCAGCTGATGTCACCTTCTTTGAGAATGAGTCTTACGTTCCCCAGTCTTCCCCATTGTCATCTATATCACCTTTGGCGAATGACAATTTCCTTGTGTATGAGACTCGTGCTACCTTACCGGACTTGCCACCAGTGGTTTGAGATCAGATCACTCAGACTTATTCTCGTCATCTGCCTCCCCCTGTCTATCGCCCCCTACCTCGCCTACCTCGCCTACTCCTATCTCTTCGGAAGATCCCGTTACAGCACCCCAGTTTGATCTCGATCTTCCTATTGCTCAACGAAAGGGTACTCGTTCGTGTGTGAACCATCCTATTGATCGTTATGTCTCTTATCTTGGCTTGTCCTCTGCCACGTGTGGATTGGTTTCGACACTTGATTCTATCTCTATTCCTCGCGATGCTCTTGCTCATCCGGTGGCGTCTTTGCGATGCTTGATGAGTTGTCGACTCTAGATGCCAATGGGGCGTGGGATCTTGTGCATCTTCCTCGTGGTAAGTCCTATTGGATGTAAATGGGTCTTCACAATCAAGGTCAATCCCGATGGATCCCTTGCCCAAAGGCTATGCCTAAACATATGGTGTGGATTACTTCGACACATTCTCACCCGTCGCTAAAATGGCGTCTATTCGTCTTCTTATCTCTCTTGCCGTGAACTTTACTTGATGTGAAGAACGCTTTTCTCCATGGTCATTTGGCGGAAGAGGTTTATGTTGAGCAACCCCCTAGGTTTGTTGCTCAGGGGGAGTCTCGTCATCTTGTTTGTCGTCTCAAGAAATCTCTATATGGTTTGAAGCAATCTCCTTGGGTTTGGTTTGGTCGTTTCAGTGAGGTGGTTATGAAATTTAGACTTAAGCGATGCTCAAGTGATCATTCCGTATTCTACTGTAGATCCCCAGCAGGTTTGATTCTATTAGCATTCTATGTTGATGATATTGTGCTAACCGGGAGTGATGCTAATGGTATCTCTCACTTAAAGCAATGTTTGCATAAGTACTTTCAGACTAAGGATCTTGGGGAGCTTCATTATTTTCTAGGCATAGAAGTGGCAAGATGTAGAAAAGGCATCTTCCTCTCGCAAAGAAAGTATGTTCTTGATCTTCTCACAGAGACGGGTATGTTAGGTGCTCGACCTTTGGACACTCCTATGGATCCGAATGTTCGTTTGTCACTGGAGGATGGAGACTTGCTTACAGATCCCGAGAGGTATCGTCGCTTAGTTGGGAAATTTAATTATTTGGCAGTAACACGTCCAGACATTGCTTTCTCAGTCAGTATAGTGAATCAGTTTATGTCCTCTCCTCGGACTACACACTGGGATGCTGTGTGTCGGATTCTTCACCATTTGAAGGGTTCTCCAGGACGTGGTCTGTGGTACCGTAACCATGGACATACTAGAGTGGAGGGATTCTCTGATGCTGATTGGGCTGGATCTCCCAGTGATAGGAGATCTACGACAGGTTACTGTGTTTTTGTTGGTGGCAATCTTGTATCTTGAAAGAGCAAGAAACAAAATGTTGTGGCTCAATCAGTATAGAGCTATGTCACAAACGACAAGTGAGTTAGTTTGGCTCTATCATATGCTGAGTGAGCTTGGTTTCCCAACTACCAATCCCATGAAGTTGTGGTGTGACAACCAAGCTGCTATTCACATTGCAACGAATCTAATGTTTCATGAGCGAACCAAACACATTGAAATCGACTGCCACTTTATCCGCGAGAAGATACAGCAAAAGTTGATATCAACAGAGCATATACGGACGGGAGATCAACTTGCTGATGTCTTCACCAAGCCTCTAAATGTAGGCCGTTTGAATGCTGTTTGTAACAAGCTGGACATGCATAATATTTATGCTCCAGCTTGAGGGGGAGTGTTAATTATGTGTTTATGCTATTGGGTCTGTGTTAAGGCCCATTAGGGTTACTAGGGTTTCAGACTTATTTAGGGTCATGAAGGTTCTAAACTCTCCTTGTAACCTAGTATATAAATCTATCTAGGTCTCTAATAAGAATTAATTGAGACACCAAAAATTCTGCATCGTTTAACAAACCCAACAACACAAACAGGTACAACCTACCTTGATCAGCCACCTCTATGATTTTGTCCAGACTAATTCCAGACAATGTTTAGAGACCACTTCTTATGACTTGACCTCGATTGACTGGAATAAAGGCATTTTCCAAGGCTAAAGGTCAAGGGCCAATAAATGCTCAACTTTGTAACTGGGAAATAACATGTAAACCTCTTCATCCCGCTTCTTGTTGAACTCTTTTGACTGGAGAATCCAAGGGCTAACCTCTTTTGAAAGGAAGTTTCATTGTGTACAGGAAATCTAGTTGGAAGCCATATAATATTCTTCTTCTCTAGCTAGCAATGAAAATAAACAACCTATCACCATGGCTACAACACAAAACTGGGCAACCATTCAGTTCATCCAATTTACAAGAAATTCAAAATCTAAACACCATGAAATCACAATGTAGACAAGTATACGATTGCGATGAAAATACAATTATTGAGCTAGTCCACAGGTGATTTGGTTATTCAGGAAGCACAAAAGACACTATACAAAATTTCTGTTTTGTTCCATCTAAGTGAATCTCAATTAGATTTCTATATTTAACTTAAAAATAATTAACAAAAAACAAAGTAAAATCACCTTTCTCACCCCCCTCCCCCTTAGAAATTATCAATAGAATAGACTGATAGAGTGAAAAACAGAGCATTACAGCAATAGGACAAAAGTCAAAAACCAGAGGTCCCGCCAAAAATACTTCATGAAGTCTATTTCCACTTCCAATCACAGAACATAAAAGAATTTTTTCAGGACAGCAGAATACAATCCTTGAGTTAAAGATTCAGTTCAGAGGGGAAAGTATTCACCTAAACACAAGAACTAACCATCCGGGAATAAAATGATTTCTCAATATTCAAAATTTTGGGATCATTCCAATATCAAATACACACGCAATAGCCATAAAAATCAAAACTCTCAATCTGGAATCCCAAGAAATCCTCCAAAAATTCAACCTTTACCAGCATCAAACACATAAACGAATCCACCCCCCAAACCTTAAAAAAGAGGAAAGAATATGAACAGAGGTGGAGTATTAATCTACCTTAAGTTGAGGAACTGGCCGAAGATGAAGAGGGGCCAGAAGTAAAGAGGCGGCGGCCAAGAAAGCGTTGAGACTGAAAATAGAGATATGAACTGAACCAGCTTAAGAAAATGAGCCACCATTGCCATAACTTTACAAGGGTCCCGCTCTTTTCCACATAAATTCACCCATGTCTGCGGCTGTGTCCATAACCAATAGTAAAATGGGAAGGGAGATATCACTCCTATGCATGCTAACAAACCCATTTCTTCTTCGGTCACAGACATGGAACTCCTTTGCCATCTTTCAGCATATTTCTCGACTTGCTTCCTGGTATTTCGGCAGTCATCTTGGGCCAATGGGGGAATATGCCGAGAAATTTAATTTTTTAGATGAAGAGCAGGCCCATGGTAATTGGGCTGGTGCGATTTGGGTGAATTACAAACATGTCAAAAACCTGGGCTAGTTATTAATTGAGTTTGTTTTGAATGGACCTGGAAAGGTTTTTGTGTGGCCCATTAAATTTTGTTTCCTGGGAAATCAACAAAAGAGAGAAATTCTTGAATAGATATATTGCCATCTCACTTTTACATTTGAAAAATGTAAACATGCAAAAATGAAATAATAATTCATACTCATTGGATACCACCCTTTTTATTTTTATTTTTTTGTCAATTTTGTCAAATATATGATATCTCTCTTCTTAATTTTATTAAAAATTACTAAATCCTACTCTATAATGGCTTATCGCTTTTGTTTCCTACATATATAGCACCTCACAATAACTATCCATGTTATAAATAATCATATGAGTAAAAAAACCATGGTGTTTTAGTGCTTCAAAAAATGAATTTCTGCTTGTTGGCAAAATTTATACGTATGACCTTTGACAGGCAAATATTAGTTGACGAACCATTGTTAAATCTCGTTTTGAATGATTCAAGTGTATTTGGAATTGTAATAATAACTAAAAAAAAAAAAGTTACCCTTTATGTAAATTAGATTAGTTACAGAGAAAAGTTTTGACACTATTTTTTTTTTTTTGTTTTGGGGGGGATTGAAGGAGTAGAATATGATCCAAGGAAACGTCCCAAATTGTGTAACTTAACTTGAATGTTGTTTGTACGGGGAGAATTTGTTGTTTCATGCGTCATCTCCACCTTTTTGTGGATAAAGCAATTCAAGGGGGAGGGAAAAAAAAATACAGAGAAATTTACGTAAACAAAAAACAATATTTCTTTAGAGCAAAAAACAAGAATGGCGTATTATCAGTGATCAAACATCTGTCCTGGTTCAGTGTCAGCACCATTCTTTAAGAAATGCGATTAAGCATGATAATTGGGATATTATAAACAGATAGTGTGATCATTAGGCATGTTCCTTGGAACCATCCACATGTCCACCATTCAACCTAAGCGTACGTTTAGGAATTTTATCCAATCCAATAATGGTCCTAACCTTGTAATTTAATGGTACAACATTAATATCTTAGTCATGCATATAATATTATAACTAAAGAAGACTAAAGGCCATGCATGTCATCCTTTGCTTCTTTCCACCCCACAACCACCCCTCAATTAGCCCAAATAACAAAAACAGAAAAATTTATATGCTTTCTGTACTTTCATTTTTATTTTCCCCTCCTAATTGGCAACTTTTACTATGGATTTAGAAGGCATTTTTATCATTAGTGTAACTCGAGTTTTTCCCACTTCGTTCACTTTCACGGTAATGTGAAAATAATAAAAGGAATATAAAATTACCGAATCTTCAAAACATAATTCATTAGAGCATTTGTTGCGGTGTAAAATGATACAAATATTGAATGTCACTTTCACAAATGTAAATAAGACTAATTGGAACCTAAAAAAAAAAACGTGCTTCACGCTTAGACAAGTCAATTAGAATTCCTCAAGCCTTAGAAGGCACTTTTGTTTTTAGCGTAACACAGAGTTCTTCTCACTTTGCACACTTCCACTTTCAAATGATGTTTAGGGCAAAAAGGACATAAGATTGTTCACAAGAGCGTTTTTTTTTTGGTTTTCTTTTGACCAAATCAAATGATGTTCAAGCACTAAAAGTCGCATTCACAAATGAATCTACTTATAGTATGCA
The DNA here is from genome assembly GCA_020080225.1 of Gynochthodes officinalis. Taxonomy (NCBI): domain Eukaryota; kingdom Viridiplantae; phylum Streptophyta; class Magnoliopsida; order Gentianales; family Rubiaceae; genus Gynochthodes; species Gynochthodes officinalis. The sequence continues at coordinate 9,913,382 of CM034625.1, read as the reverse complement.
TGACCAAATACTTGTGGGTTCAATTTCAACCAGGAGAGGAACTAATGGGGCGCCTAACAAATAAAGTACAAGTGCTAGTCAAAAGTGCGTAATAAAGTACAAGTGCTAAGAACGTAGTTTACAAATATCCCACTTCCACACCAAGGCCAAAGATCATGGGGCACAACAAAATTGGACCAATAATTGGATACATTCCCAAGCAAAAATAATCACCATTGGCCAATCACCCTTCTCCAATAAAAAGTACATGCAAATATATGTATGTCATATGCGAATATGGATAGACATAACTCATTCATATAATATGATAATAATTAGTACGCTTCATCTTCCAAAATAAGGTGCATGCCTTCTCATTGGCCACCGGTTACATATATATCATGCAAGAGTGATCATTTGCCCTTGGCAGCCTTGGCCTATGATCACTTAATAAGATTAACTTTGAACAAGAAAAATATTGTCCCTATTTCCTTCCTATTCTTTGTAGCTAGCCTACCTATGTCAATGTCACTTAAAGTAGCTGCGGAGAGTGCTCCTAATCCGACCCCAACCGGGAAACCAGTGGTGGTGGTGAGGATATATGACAAGATAAGAGATAAGGCGGCGGTGGAGGAGTTGGATAAGCAGAGCGAGGGTGGCAAACAAGGGAAGCCATCGGTTGTGACTGACCTTATGGCTGATCCTACTGCCCGCATCCGCCACTTCCCATCCCATGTCATGCTGGTACGTATATGTAACTTCTCAACACTGAGATCGAATTTTGCATCATATTGGAGGCAAAAAATGTTTGTGATCTTACGTTTGCATGTTTAATGTTTTCTTTTACATAGTTGCATCCTTTGATTTGAGGAGTTTCATACGTTAATTCTTGAAGAAGTGAGGTGGAACTACATAATAGAGTGTCATGCATGCCCCTTTATTAGCAAGCTTCAACGTCTCACTGGACAACCCGTTGTTCATCATGTTGTGATCAAACAGGTGGCTGAATATGGAAATGAAAGAGAAATTGTTGGTGTTATAAGGGGTTGCATAAAATCTGTGACAACAGGCAATAAATCCAATGAGTTTCCTGCCTTTGTACGATTGGCTTGTATTCTTGGATTGAGGGTTTCACCTGCACACAGGTATTTATATTAATTTGTTTTCCTTTTTCCTTATCAGAACATTGAACACCACCCACCTGCCATTGATAGCAATTTGCGGGCTTATAAGTGTCGTACTGCAGGCTTTATGAGTGCTGTACTTTGCAATATTTCATAATACCTATGAAATTCATAACAAGTGAAATAAATAGCTTTTTGTATTTTCCATATAGAAAGAAAGTGCACTTGTGATTCTGTAGTATGTTTCAAGATTCAACGATGAACCATAAACTGACTCAAACTTGTAAGGTTGGAGTAGCAAGCATTCTTAATTTTTCAGAGAGGAAGATACCATATATGAAGTGTTTTCCTTAATTTCTGAATCCTTCCCCTTAGGGAACGGTTAAGGTTCCACTCTAAAGAATACTTTTCATAATTATTTCTTGAATAATCCTTGGTGGCCAAGAATATAAGATCACATTATTTAGTTGTTAAGTCCATCTCAACCAATTTACAACTGCACCAAATCATACTTTCTTGATTTCATTACCTGCATTAACCAGTGGTCCTGGTACAAGTGCAACTCGTCCCTTAAAGAGATGCCCTTTTTACCACAATGCATCAATGGGAATAGATTTTTTCTTTTTTTGAATTCTAGAATGTGCACAAAACACAATTCATATACGTTATGTCATTCTTATCTTTCTTCAGGAACACATTCACATTTTCCTATTGGAACTTGGGAGCTTCCTCAAGATGACACGATTCCTTCCATGACTGTAAAGGGAGCACAAAAATGTTTTCATTATGTCATCTATTAGACTCTAGACTGCAATTAGCTCTGATTTATTACAAAGAGAATAATGTTCTTGGAACATATTCCTTACGCCATCTCCCTCAAAAAGCAGCCATTGATCACCCCACTAGTGATTATTTTGTGAAAATGTGACCTACTTTATGTGCTGAAATCACATTCATCACTTTTTAAAGTAGAAAGCGAGTACAAGTGGAAGATTATACTATTTACTAATCCTACTTTGTTTCCTTTGAAATCTTTAATGTTCTTATTTGGACATTGTTTATCACTAATGATGTACTGTTTTATTGATTTCACAAAAATGTGTTTTTGTAGGCGGCTTGGTATTGGTACAAAACTGGTTCAGCAACTGGAATTGTGGTGCACAAAACATGGTGCAGATTATGCATACATGGCCACTGACTGTAGCAATCAGCCTTCTCTAAATTTGTTCATAATGAAGTGCAACTATATCAAGTTTAGGAGCCCCACAGTTTTGGTGCAACCTGTTCATGTTCACCGCAAGCCAATGGGCTCAGGAACAGCGTTGGTTCAAGTTCCTCCAGATCTTGCTCGGTTGATGTATCGTCGTATTTTCACTAATTCAGAGTTCTTTCCTAAGGACATCGACCTAATCCTCAATAACAAACTTAACCTTGGAACTTTCATGGCCTTGCCAAAAAAGTTTCTTCCATATTGGGATCCCAAATGTGGCACTTTTCCACCTAGCTTTGCCATTCTAAGCATCTGGAATGCCAAAGAAGTGTTTAAGTTAAAGGTCAAGGGTGTGTCGTCGCTAAAATATGCATGCAGTGTAGGGAGCAGGGTGTTGGACGCTTTGCTTCCATGTCTAAGACTACCCTCTATACCCAATGTTTTTAGACAATTTGGATTTTACTTCTTATATGGACTTCATATGGAAGGCCATAATGCTTCTTGTCTGATGAAGTCACTTTGTGCATATGCCCATAATCTGGCAAGGGATGATAGGGGCTGTAAAATCTTGGTGGCTGAGGTGAGCCAGAATGACCCTGTTAGAGAGGCAATCCCACACTGGAGAAGGTTTTCATGGGATGATGTTTGGTGCATAAAGAAACTCACTACAGAAACTGAAGGAGACAACAGAAGCTCTAAACCAGAAGCATGGATTAAATCTCAAGCTTCAGTTATTTTTGTTGATCCACGCGACCTGTAAGTCGAAGGTTTCAGCATTTTATTGTGAATTCCTAAGATTGCTTGGAAGAATACAGCACGAATGTTGTACGGTATTAAATTTATACAACGATGTGCTTTATGTAATGTTTTCCAAGAATTAGTCCCTTTGTCGTGAAGGCTCCAATGTGTACAAGAGTACAAACATGTACAAATGTTGGTTTACCTGGAATAAACCAAACAGGAAATCAGAAAACAAACATCATGGATGATGGATCATGTTAGCCTTCCAGGAAACAATCCTCATATCCTATGCATAGAGACAGACGAAACATGAACATTAGTGAAATCCACTACCAATCCCCGTCATATTCGAATTGGACAATGTTGATGGTCCCCGTACATATGCATGGGAAAATTTTATTCACAATAATGGCCTCATTCAACGCTTTCGGCTAAAGAATTCTTCCAACCATAATAATGGAATAATTTAAAAGCATGCACGCAATGACTCCTAGAATCCAGGCAGCTTTAAGAGAGTTTAGATAAATATAAACCGTGGCATATGAAGGTTGGGAGCCTCACCTTTATTTCACCAAGGATTAGGACCACATCTGCAACAAGTCTATACATTAAGCACTTTGCGAAGAATGCTCATGAAAGATGTATTCAATATCTTTAGAGCCCAGGGGCATAAGTAAAATAAGGAATGAAAGGCACATAAATCATGGAATAGATTGACCAGACTCTATTCCATCTTCCCAAAAAGCTGTCCAGCTCCATCTTCAAGATCATTTCAACATTCATGCGAATCAATTTCTGGCATATAATAAAACTGCAGGACAAAAATTTATTCAACTTAACCAAGGAAATTAACTTGTTACTACGGAACTTCTTCAAATGACGAAAGAGGAAACACCCAAAATCGTCCTCCACATTTCATCGAATAATCTTTTTCATCCTCCACTTTTAAAATGGGAACAAATAGTCCTTCAAATTTCAAGGACCAAAATTTGAAGGAAAATTTCAGGACTAAACGTTCCCGTTTATGAAATCTGAAGGACTAAAAGTTCCCGTTTATTTCACAAATAGTACCAAAATTTCAATTTATGAAATTTGAAGGACTATTTGTTCCCGTTTTAAAAGTGGAGGATGAAAAAGATTATTTGCTAAAATGTGGAGGACGATTTTGGGTGTTTCCTCATGACGAAAATATGAATAATTGAAAGTGTTGACTAAGGGAGCACCACTAAATGGTTTGAGCATGTATTGAAAAACTTGCACTTACAAGAGTATCAAGCTTTACCTAATTACTTTGACAAAGTTTTGGTGATCTGGAAGTACCAAATGTACCTCCCAATCCACAACTGTAGGAGACAAGGATAAGACTGACAAAATTTCTCATGAAGTGACACAATTCTGATAAACACTGATATAACTTGATGGATACTTTAGAAGGTAAAAAACCACTAATTTAGCAAATCAAACTACTACAATGTATCAACAGGTAAGTTTTCTCAGCACCCTACAGAAGTTGGGGTGCTTAAAATTTCTGAAGGACTGCCTTAATACACCATGCATTAGAAATTTCGAATGTCACAGGTACATTTAATAACTGGCATGAAGTCAGCTCTATGTAACGAAGCAATAATCTCATTAGTAAAAATGAAGTTTGCATGGAAGCAAGATCCTAACAGTTATACAGAGTTAGATCAAAGCTGTGTGCAGCATGGTCCTGCAGGCAGTTACATATTTGAAGCTTTTGCAAAACTTGAAAATATGGAAGACTGGTCCTGTAACAGAACACTAGGATTTCCTTGCTCAACCTATAGAAAACAGAGAAAGACAAGATCATAAATACTGGGTTCCATACTCAAACCATTCATGATTTATTCAAAATGATATAATGCACATCTACAGCCTAATTCTCCCCAGTACATGCTCTCCAGTTTCCAAGAGTAACCTAAAAATGATATGAAGTTTTTCTGTACCAGGATCCCCTGATCTAAGATCAGGATGTTATCCATATTAAGAACTGTTGAAATGCGGTGGGCAATTGTGATTACTGTTATTCCTTGGCATTCACTAGCTATTGCATCCTGTAGTTTCGCAGCAGTTTGAGTGTCTACATTGGCCGTGCATTCATCCAAACATAATACCTGAAACTTCAATATCATAAGCATACAGACAATGCCATTTCATAATTCAAAAACATACAAACACACATGCTCATGCACGCGTGCACTCATTCTACCCGAGAAGACTTCAGAAGTGCACGTGCTAGGCAAAGAAGCTGCTGTTGGCCCACAGAGAATGATACTCCAGACTCTTTTACTTGAATGTCCAGCCCTCCACTTGCTACTACTTCATGCTTCATATGACATTTCTCAAGGATGTTCCAGATCCTTGTATCATTATTCATCTGTAGTGGGTCTAGATTAGACCTGCAAATTAATAAGAAAAGCAACAGCATCGCTAAATATAGTGCCACTACAGTGTAAACATCAATGTACGATAATGACCACTGCACCTGAGTGATCCTTCAAACAAAAATGGACTTTGGGGGACAACAGCCAACTTTGAACGAAGATCTCTAAGAGAAATCCCAGCTATATCAATTCCATCTATTAAAATGCAGCCCCTGCATATCAGGTTGAGGCGAAATAAGGCATTCAAAATGCTTGATTTTCCAGCACCTGTTCTTCCAATGACTCCAACCTGAACAAGCCAATGTCTCTTTTGTTAATATGAAATTATAATGAGATTCAACCAAAAAAGGCTGTATAAAATTACACTTCCACAGCAGATATTTAAGAAGCATGAATATATCAATTACAGTCCTGCAATTACTATCAAACTTTCAGTCAAGTTTCTTAACAAAGTTTGGGGCCATTTTCATGTCTAAAACTTGAAATCTTCACATCAGCCATATTTAAATTTTCACTTCAATTTCAAAATAAGAATCCATCTGTGCTTTGACTTCTGAAGGGACATTTTGGAAGGTAGAGGAAGTGAAGGTGCAGTTAGAAGTTAATAGTGCACTGACCTGAGTTCCTCCTGCAATCACAAAAGATACACCATGTAATGCTGGAGGCAAAGATGGCATATATTGAAGTGTCACATTCTGGAATTGGATCTCCCCTTGAGATGGCCAATTACTATCTAACTCTTTGGCTACAACAATTTCTTGTGGAATGTCCATATACTAGAATTAGAAGAACAAATCATTACACCAGGAAGAAAATACATATGTGGTTACTCTAGTTCAAACTAATTACCTGAAGAACCCTTTCCACAGAAACCATCTCCTTCTCAGTTTCAGTAAAACTTGTCAAAAAGCTACCCAGCAAAGACACGATTGGGGCTGCATAAGAAAGAGCTAACCCGACCTAATAACAGAAGGGCCTTTATCATTTATTGCTGTGCAGATGTTTCATGTATTGTATCTTCATCTCCATGAATAAGTACAAAAAGAAGACTTTAGTGCACAACCAAAGGAAAGAAAAGAACTGAACTCACCAGTCCTGGTGTACCCAAACTGATCGGGAGATGTCTGTGAGACCCAATAACAGCCATTACAGCAACAAATGACACAATAAAAGCTGCCAACAACTAATACATTCTCATCTGTTAGTATTGACTGTAACAGGATGGTGTAAACATAAAAATTGTAGAAAGGTTTTTAAGCTTCTAAGTTCTGCAGCATATTTTACAAAATCAATTAAAATCAAGCAGAATTACTGAAATCCCTTCTTCTTTAATATTTTAAAAATATTCACTGAAATATATCAAAGCTTTCATGGTACTGTGATTTTAATAAATCTGGTGCAAATACCTGAAGGCGCAAGGAAAGCCACAAACTTGCTGTCACCTCAGAGTAAGAAGTTCTCTGATATAATCTTATGTGCTGAATGAATCTGCAGAGGAAAAAGTCCTGAAAAATGAAAAAGGAAAAAGAAAAAAGTGACGGCTGTTATTTCTCCTACTTGTGTTGAATAATCGAAATGAAAGACAATTAATACAGAATAAGCACACTCTGAAACCATATACCAAATGGTAATGCCACAACCAGAATTATAAACTCTTGGTATTGCATAGAAGATCAAATATATTATTAAAATAAGAGGATTTAAGCAGCACATAGCACAAGTTCTGATTATTAAAAAAAAAAAAGGAAGCATTTTACCTCAGAGTTGAATGCCCTAATAGTTGATGCTCCATCTAGCGTTTCTGTGAATGATGCATAAATTGGTGAGCGAGAAACACTGTCTAGCCTTCGCAACTCTCGTGATGTTGACCTGTAGTAAAACTGAAGGCTTATGTTTAATAGCTTCGAATCAGGATCTCCATAAGAAAATGATATACCAACAAGCAAAGTCTCAATTGGAATATTTAGTTTTATTTCAGATCATTTAGGTTGAAAATTCTGATTTTTCCTTTTTCATCTTTGCAGTTGCACTTTGCTTGAAATAGAACAGGACAAGGTGCAAAGAATTACCAACAGTAGATTAAACTTTTTCTCAGAAAGAAACAGATGATACATATTGGGTACCTGTAATTTGCTGTAAATGTACCAGAATGGCAGCAACAAAAGTAAAAATATGACCTGAAAAAGAAATCAAGCATCATGAACACCCACTCTTCACTTAAATATGGAGAAAATGCCCATTACAGAGAGAATACATTAAAGTCAATCTACAATTCAAAATGTCAATACCTGAACGTATGATAGAACTATAGTGATTCCGAAGAGGCCGACCAAATTGGCCAGGAGAATATTGAGAATGAATGGAAGAGCATCATCAATAGTATAAAGATCCGAAGAAAATCTGCATGGACCAAATTAGTGTGGTTAAACCAAAGAAAATAAAAGTCCGGCACGTTAATTTTCCTTGAGAAAATGATGCCACCTGTTCAGTATTCTCCCACTTGGTGTCTGATCAAAGAAACTAACACCTGCATTTATAAGCCGATTCAGCAATTGATCATGGACATGAATGGCAGCACTTATGCCCCCAAATGCAAATGAAAATGCCCTCACTAAAGTCAGGGTAGAATTCACCAAACAGAACAAACAGAGGATCCCCTGCAAAACTAGTTAGAGGTTAATAACTTAGCTAAACTGAAAAACTATGGCAAATGCTTAAAACAAGCAACCAAGGAAAGAACAGAAGGCCTAAGATCTCCTCCATGTTCCACCTTTGTCACTCTATGGGCATTTCTGTTTCCAACCATTTTAAAAATGTCAAATGACAGATTTGAGGTTTTTCTACATGATGATACAGTTGGAAACAGCTGATTTATGCCCTCATTCAAAATCAAAGACATGGTTCTCAACTTTAGGACCAGTAATCTGAGATTTCACCATAATCAATTTTGCTTTCAAACCAAACATCATCATTAATATGCATGCAATATTCATAATGATCAAGTGAAAAGTTAGTACTTTGAAATTCTTCTACTGTGAACAATAAAACACCAATATCATACATTATAGGAACATTCATTCCTAGTTGAAGGCTCTGATATAAATAAGCTAAACTAATTTGATATTAAGAAATCAACTTATCACCAGATAAAAGGTTGTAGAGTAGTCTTTCTGATTGTCTCCTGTTGTATCAACCCAGTATGAAAGCCACAGATCATTCCCATTACGAGAAAATTGCATCAGAATTGCAGAGAAGCATGTTAAAGTCGCAATAAACCCACCAGCAAATTCTGCATATTTTCTGGAGAAGACGGAATTAGTAAATCATCAAATTCATTACAGATCTCTAACTCTTAGCATTTTAAGTTTGTTATTTCAGTATAAAGTCATGAGAGCAGTCACTCACTTGTATACCATCAGTTCCACTTTTCCTTCTTTCCTTGTCTCAGCTTCAATAGAATCTTTTTCTCCTCCCAGAGTGCAAACAGAACCATCCTCCTCCACTTCCTCTTGGACTTCATTGACAACAGATGATCTTTCTTCGGCTTGAACTTCAGAAGTAACATTACAGTTGTCTATTGATGGAATTGCTAAGTAAGAAGAAAGAGTTAATTCAGATGGAGTTCCCACCCACTTCACTCTTCCCTTATCCATTTCAACCACCATATCAGCAGCATATATTGCCTGTGATTTCAAAAGATGAGATATTTGCTCATTAAATAATGTTAGCAATGAGATGAAATTCATTGCAGTCTAACTAGCAGAAGTTAAAAAGGAAGGAAATGGAAAAGCTACAAAGAGAGAGGGAATAGAAACAGCCAGAACCTGGACATTATGGGTGCAAAGAATACGCGTCTGCTGATTCATTAAAGGGCCAAGAATGGCATTATGTAAGATCGAGGATGCAACATGAGCATCTACTGCACTCAAAACATCATCAAGCATGTATATGTTGGAGCCATAGTAAAGAGCCCTGATAGTCAAATAAAACATGAGAAAATAAGATGATAAATCTCTCTTTGTTTGGTGATTAAGTTGACACACTTGTACCTGGCAAGTGCAAGACGTGCTCTCTGGCCTCCAGACAAGTTGGTTCCTTTCTCTCCTATATAAGCCATATCACCTCCCATCATCAAGGAAACATCAAGATCAAGTGCACATGCCTTTAATACATCTGAGTATCTGATTCAAGAAACATTGTAACACAATATGATAGTACAACAAGCCCACCATAAGAACAATGTGAAAAAGAAGATTTGGCTCTTAACTTTGTATAGGGTAAGAGGGACAATGACAGACAAACTCTTATCAAGGAGAACATGAAACAAATGAGTTTGTGGAATCCAGAACACACAAAATATGCTGCAAACCTACAGAAATTACAATACATTCTATCTTGTGCTTTTAAACATATGAGTTTACCTTGTCAAGTTGTAATCCCTACCAAACAAGATATTATCACGGATAGTTCCAGAGAGAATCCAAGGAATCTGTTGCAAGAAGATAATAAGTCTTCCCAGAGATATAGTTAAAAGTCAAGCCCTTGCAGGAAAAGTTTTCAACAACCTGTGGTACATAAGTTGTGGATCCACTCAGATATATTGATCCATTGATGAGTCTCATTTCTCCTAAAATCAAATTTAGCAAGGATGATTTACCCGATCCTACCTGCAAAACCAACTTTTCCTTCTATCAATGCATTCCATGTCAAAACAATAGAATTTTGGATTTCAACACAACCACCATATTGTTCCAGAGAATGCGCCCCCCCCCCCCCCCCTCCTCTTCCCAGAAAAAAGAAAATGAAAATAAGGATCTTACACTGTTGTGGTCATCTTCATATATATATATATATATATATATATATATATTTTCTTGAAATGATCATAAGAACAAAACTGAAGGAGACAGGTAAAAACAAACTAGTTTTACTTGTTGCAGAAAATGTCACCTCTCCAATTACAGCAACCAGGTAGCCATTGGGAAAGCGGAGAGTAATATTGTCCAACACCAAAATCAATTCTTTTTCATCACTGCTTAACCAAGTTGAACGTGCATCAGAAATTACAATAGCCATATTATCAGGATTACACTGGTCATTGGAGAGTGCTGAAAAATTCTCTCTCTTTTCCACCTCAGGTTTAGACTCAGAACTTGACAAATACTTGCTTAACCTCCCAGAAGATATAAAGGCCTGGAGTATAAGATGAGAAAGTAAAAGTCTAAGAGACTGCCATTTAGCAACCTTACATGAAAGCATATACAAACGGAAAAACTCACGTCAATTAGCCCATTAATGACCCAAGGAAATGAGTTTAGTGGAGAAATTAAGTTGTTAAATAGAGCAAGGCAAGTAAAGACCTGCAAAATAATACTGAAGTATCAGGAAGATCAAATTGTAACATAATAAAGCTTCATTATGTACACCATGAATGTGATAATACCGTTGCTGCATCAAGCTGATTCCCCATCAAAGTATAAAGTCCAAATGTGAACAAAGAGAAAAGAGTTGGTGTTGTTGCCCAAAAGAAAACACACCATGCATCCAAGTATTTCCGGGTCTAGGGAGGAAACAAGCATTAAGATGCAAACCACAAGGCCTCCAAATCATTATACAACTTCAATTGTTAGGTTTCTTACTGATAAATATTTCACTTCCAATGATCTTGTCTTCATCAACCAACTAGCAAAAAGAAGCTCCCAGCTATACATTTTTAGAGGTCGAATATATGTCAAGAGTTCAGCTGTTCTCCTGATCCTGAAAAAGACGCATATATCCATGATTTTATGACTAAATATGATATCAACAAACTAGGTGACTTTAATTTCCAAAGTGATATCTGTAAGACGACAATCACTAGCAGCCAAGTGTATACGGGCATGCAGATAATATTTCTCACCCCATTATAATTCCCCTTACAGCTAAAAATATGTAAACAGGAAAATATATATAAAGACAACATGGAATTTCAGCATTATTCAAGAAACCAAACGTGGATTTTGTTTTACAAGTTTCTTGAAACATTAAGAAGAATAATAAAATATTGTGCACACACCTTTCATCCTTTTGTTCCATCATATTTCTGGTAGCCTTTGCAATTAATTCAGCAATCCATTTGTTGACTGCGCATAAGTTGATATAAGGAAATCTTATAAATCTGCAATATTAGAATAAATCCTCCAAGAAATGGACATGAATAGAATAACTGTCTTGCAGTTTGAGGATATGTAATTCAACTTAAACATTATCAGTATAAAATCATTCTCCTAGCAAAAAAATTTATCCACACTAATGATCATGCCGCATAAATGCGTGAGTATGGTTTGTGTTATCTTGATTAGTTTCATCGAAGCAGCGAGACGTATACTTAATGCATGTACAAGCATTTGCAAGCCAAAAAAATACAAAAATTAAGGTCACATATCTGAATCAGAGCCAAGAAAAAAGATCTGCTCGTACCAAATTTATCCAAGTCAAAATATTGAATTAGAGAATCACTGGAAATTATCTCACCTGGTATTAGAAGAATGATTATAGCAATTCCAGAAAGAAATGCAAACTTGACTTGTATGTAAAGTAGATACAGAGCGACTCCAATTTGCAGTGGCAAGCTGATAGATTACATGATAATTGTAACATTCAATACCCAACCCAAAAAAAGCATAGAAATTTAACAGCTATTTGACTATTAAATATGCTCAACTGACTGAATCTATCTAATGGAAGTCTTGAACCATTCATGATAAGAGTGAGAAGAAACAAGTACTACGGTTACATCTACTATTGTATAAAGGAAGTATGCAACGGAAAAACTGTGACCTCCACATATCATGGAAACTGTTGCACAGGTTGACAGTTCTATCAGCATCTACAGACATGAATGTCTGAATCTCTCCTTCAGAAAATCTTGACCTCTCTGCTAGTCTGACATGAAGGCACTGGAAAATGTACCAACAGAATTACTATTTGGATCCTGTGCATATAATTTTGCTCCAAAAATCACTTAATGAAGCTAGAAACAAGACTGAAAATAGTGTATATGCATATATCTAAAAAGAAAAGAACTAAAGATTAGTTGTCACTTGTTCAGTGAGATTCTCCATGCATTAATTAGATAAAAGTGGTTGGACCACTCCTTTCCTTCACACACCTTAACTCCACGGGTGACACACAATCATCAATGTACATTCAAGCCAGTACAAGAGAATAAACAAAAAACAAGTAAAAGATATTCACCTTGTGGTAAATAATACTCATGATACTGGCTCGGAGCTTCAGCTTAAGTTTGGCGAGATGAAAAGAATATTGTGTATCAAGGAAGGATCTGCAGTATTAGAAGAGAGATTATAAATATTATCCATCATTAACCCCCACATTCAGCTGTTAGGATTAGTTAAGATACAGAATGCCACAGAAATACAAATTATGTAGCTCAAGAAGAAATTCAAAATCAGCCAAGATAATATTGCCCAAATCTCAAGAGTGAGAGTTACTTTAAAATAGATGCTAGTCCCAAGAATATAGCAAAGATGTAACCCTCATACTGATTGGAGCCTGCTAACAAAAAATAGGAAGCTTGTGAGTTTGAATATGCGGCAAAAACGAAAATGGCTCTTAATTAAATCAACAGCTCATGAGAATGAACTGGCAAATATCTGAATTAAGTTCCTATCAAAACAATGAGGCATTTGAAATATAAACCTTGCTGAAGAAACCGAATCAACTTATTGAGAAGCACTGGTCCCACAAAACCCAGACAATCATTAATTACCTGCAAATTACATTTTCACTAAGTCACACAAATAATAAATCTAAGCAGCCTATAATAAAACTTTGAGATTGGGCTATCTTAGATTATGACCATGAAAATGCCTTCGAATTTCCTCCAAACAAGTAGCAGTATGTCAAAACAAATATGGCTTACAAAAGTTTTAGTTGCATGCAACAAATCTTGCTATGCTAAGCACAAGAAGCCAGTACAATGAACCATAACATCAACTTGTATTATGTTCCTTGTATTAAAATTATATGTGAAGGAGAAATTAATTTAAATTTATGCATTACAGAACACGTCTACATTCAGCACGTCATAATTGTTTCACTCAAATCCAAAGCACTTTAATTGCAGTTAGTATTTGTTTAGGAAAAATAAACATTCTTTTTCCTCTTGAATTCTTTGTGCACAAATACGAAGGTAGCGTGATCAATAAATTAAGCACCTTTAAGAGACCTAGACGAAAATATGGCCATCCATATATATAACAAATGGCTTTGATCAAAGAAGGGTTAGCAGAGTCATGTCTTTGTTGATCTTCCATGGACTGCTGCATTAAATTATGGCAATATAAAGGATCCAAATCTTCTGGCAATTGAAGCAAATCATTCGAGTTAAGCTGCCTCTTTACACCACATTCCATTACAGAGTCAATAGATTTGAACGTAATAAGATGCCAAAATTTGTACAGAAGTCCCTACAACAATTGTACAATACAGAAATAGTTACTATATCTGTCATCATTTCTATATAAGAAGAGAAATGAACTAAAGAGTACTAGCAGAGGAAAAGTTAGCCCATTACCATAAATTTTCATATATCACAATTAAAAGCAAAAAAGCTTTTAAATATATCACAATTACAAAAACCAGTAAGCAAATTAATATAAGGATATGTTGAACCAAATATGGAGAAAACTACTACATACAGGCATTCTTGTGTGTCCTTTGGCATCAGTTGTGCAAGGAAGAAGTGGCTCTTCCATGGGATTACTTCTGCACCAGGTAAAGTTTATTGTCAGTTGGGAAAATACAAGAGCCATGATATAATCATAGGATGCACAAATTGAAGTATAAAACAAACCAGAAAGTAGCAAATATGGACAAGTATAGAAAACGCTGCAAATTTAAAAAGTTCTATATAGAGAAAGTAAGAGGCAAAAATAGAAGAAGAGACTTCAAAGAAATTCAATATTCAACAGTTATCAATGTCACATGCATATGGCACTGAGGAGATGACAGATCATTCAATCCGCCCCTCCAGAAAGGGAACAAGACACAGTTTATGTTTGGTTATTATCCAGATAATTATAGATAACCAGGATTTAAGAGCAATTGAGATTACCTGGCTAAGTTGGACGCCCACTTCATTCTCATAATGTTAATCAACATTGCAAACATGACTTCGAGCAAAGCAAGGAAGATCTCCCTAACATACCTAAAACCCTGTCACACTTGAGTAAGAGTAGATTTCAAAGAGATCAAAACAAGTCATCCGTGGAAGTTATGTTTCGATTACATAGCACATTCTCAGCCATCTACACTTGCTCTTTTTTCCTTAACCAAATTGCTATATTTACCACATAGTCTATTATTACTTTGTTTCAGTGCATTTCAATCATTTCACTGACAGTAACATTTGTCTGCATCTTATTCAAAAATACAAGAGTGGATACAACGTCAAAGACTTCGTGGTTAGTTGGTTACAGCGAGTATGCGTTCATTCTACAATATTACCTAAGGATCTCCTAGTATCTTGGACACATATGCAAGCAAGAGCTCCAAAGTACACTTGAGAGTATGATCTTTCAACAGGCAATCAAAACTTCAAACACGTTTTATCTGAAATGTAGTAAATAGTAAAAATGCAAACAACATCCAAAGCTCTTATACAGCCAGTAGAACAGTACATAGAAGAAATGCTCAATAGTTTCTAATAAGCAGGATTGCATTTGTTTGACATGTTGGTCCATCAAAGTAAAGGTTGAGTTTGTACCCCTGGAGAAGAGAAAACTGTTAGCAGGTGAGGAATCAAGAGAAATGGTTTCACGATCCACCAAAAACGCAAGATTTGGTTGCAGTAAACAACAAACCAACAGTCACAACTTGAAGCAAGTAAAATTGTAACCTATAATTTCCAGCAGAATAAAAGAGAAACAATGTAATATCAGAACACAAATAGAAAGATATTATTAGCAAGTCTAACTTAGAAAAATCCAAGGCTTACCCAGACAGCAAACTGAGAACCGCTAAAGAGCCATTCGTGAAATACAACAGAATAGCCATCCAAGATTTTTCTCAGAAGCAAAACCACGTCGAAGAATGATGTACATGCTCCAAGAGCGGGTAAAATATATGATAAAACTTTCTCCAGGGGGTATATCTGTTCAGTTATGGAGAAAAATTTAGTGCATAAACTAGGAATAAGTGACCACTATCAAAAGAATTACCCTGCTTGCCATCTCAGTGACTACTGGCAACCATGTTATTATGGTAATGCAGAATTAGGTCATCAGACACCAAATTCAAGGTCCAAGAAACTACAGAAATCTGCAAGGAATAAGAAGTGGGAAAAAAAAAAAGAAGGACAAGAACAAGAAAAGGGCATAGAAGCAATTTTTTTAAGCACAAAACAAATTTCTGATCACATCAGTTCTGCGTTGCAATAAATATTATTATAAAACAGTAGAATACATATTCAACAGTTCCTTTGAGATCTCCTATACTGCCATCCTGAAAACAAACAGGCTGAGTACAATGATGAACATAAGCAACCCATAACTAGCAGTTATCAGTTTTTATCCCATTATGTACCAATAATTGTATATATATATCATATACTGCATCAAATGCAGCAACATTGGATATGCTGTTTTGGTATTATGCCTTCTTGATATTACCTACAACATTTGCTGTTAAGAATCCATTGAGAATTCTGAAAGGTCATTGAATGAGAACCTACCCTTGTATTTTCCTTGGCACTTCTTTTAGCAATTCCTAACGTGATCATAAGGGCCAACGTTACCAAATTACCTCCAAAACCTAGCACTGTAACTATTGCTAAGGAAAAAAAAATGTGAATCATTCAAAAGAAGTTACACACATTTTGCACTTGTGTGCTAAACAATATAACTAAAAAAAATGGGACAATGTTCAGGATATATGTTGCTAAAACATTCTGAGATACGATTGCCATCCCACACCTGATAAAAAAAATAACAAGAACAGAGAGTCTACCAATTAGGTTAAGAACAAAACAGAAAAAGAAAATGTTGGAAGAAGTAAACAGTTTTTATGTTTGGCCTGTAGTTTACAATTACATCCATAATTTTTTCTTTTTTTAATACGAAAAATCACTCTACTTGTTGTGTCATTTTCTTTGTACATTTCCTTCAGAACTTGTTACTGCTACATCATTTCTCAATAAAATTATAAGGGCAGAAGATAAAAAGAAATATTTAGGTTTTTATAGTTGAATCAATGAAAATTCTGAGAGAAAACAAGAAACAGAATTTTTTAAAGATGAAATATGTTTTTCCTATACAGTACAAGAAAACGAAGAACTAGCATACATATGGTGAGTCGGGGCAAATGCGCTTCATCAAGTCCATAATAGCAAGATTTCAAAGCAAGAAGCCAAGAACAGCCAACAGCAGCCTGCACTAGTTCAGTCTATAGCAAAAACTATTTTCTGGGCCTAAATCCTAATGGAGCGAGGCATGACTTTTGCCCAAGGAAAAGTCAGGAATCAGACGAACCATTCGTCACAAATGGGATTGAAACTGCAAAAGGACAGTGGGTTTATTCTGTTTCAGGGTTTGTATAGTTTTGCCATATGGGATGTGTTCTATGGTTTCTGGTCACAATCGAAAGATACTAATTAGAACCCAGAACAGAATCCCACGAGCTGTCAGAGGGAATATGTCAAAGGATCCCGCATGCATGTCTGTGTTTATGCTTTACACGTGGAACCTCAGTGCAACTGAAAAGGCAGTAACTAAGCCTCATCTCCATGTACATCCCACAGAATCCACTTTGTGTCTTTATTTCTTTTCCCCTTTGATGCTTTGTTTACTTCACTTTTTTCTCTTTTCTTATCTGATCCACTAGGAAATTCATCAGAATCCACTCTCTTGAACAGAGTGCCTTAGTATTGGTGCTGTTTAACCCTTGAGAAAAACAAAAACCACATCAATCATCATCCATATTTCCCAAATGGCACGATCTAAAATAGGAACTGAAGTTGCACACAAAATGAATGATAATTAACCCTTATGGCCTTAAGTTCAAGCAAAAGATTTAGGTTATGGTTGGACAGGAAGATTTTATTTTTAAATAAGTAAATTTTTAAATAAAAATAAATTATTTAAATATATTTTTATTTTAAATTTTAAATTTTTTTACGCAAATTCTTCTTATATAATTTTTTTAAAAAATTTCTCTTATTTTTTTCTCTAAAATATTTTTTATATCAAAAAAATATCTATTAAAATTTTCACACATTCTAATATAACTTTTTTCCAAATACATTACACTCCAAACAAACCCTAATTTTACCACCAAAATAAAAAAATTGCACATTATTTATCTGCTACAATACTACTAGAGACAAACTTTGTACAGTTGAAAATGGACAGGATGTTTGTACATTTTGAGAATTGTACATAATAGCTGATCCCTAACAATTCACTTACTGCATGTTTGGTTCAATGGAATTATAAATTCATTATAACCTTATTTTTATTCAACTCTAATTCTTTTGTTTGATTCAAAGGAATTGAAACTCCCATTAATTCTAATTCCTTCCAAAGCCTGAATTGAAATTCAACTATATTAGTCAAAAATTGCAATTTCTTGCATCAAGGAATTAGCAAAAAAACATTCCTTCCAATTTTACCCGCTCTCCCTAGCCTATTCTCTCACTTTTATTTCTTTCTCGTAATTTTTCCCACTCTTCTTTCTCTCTCATAATTTTTCTCACTCTTCTTTCTCGCCCATCGTTTTTCTCGCTCTTCTTTCTCTCTCATCATGTTTCTCACTCCTCTTTCTCTCTCATCAATTTCTCACTTATCTTTCTTTCTCATCATTTTTTCACTATATTTTTTCTCTCATCATTTTCTCACTCTACTTTATCTCTTATCATTTTTCTCACTCTTCTTTCTCTTTCATCATTTTTCTCACTTTACTTTCTTTTTCATTATTTTTCTCACTCTACTTTATCTCTTATCATTTTTCTCACTCTTTTTTCTCTCTTATCATTTTCTCACTCTCTTTTCTCTCTCATCATTTTCTCACTTTACTTTATTTTTTATCATTTTTCTCACTCTTTTTTCTCTTTTATCATTTTCTCACTATTCTTTGTCTCTCTCATTATTTTCTCACTCTTCTTTCTCTCTCATCATTTTCTCATTCAGTAATAAAATGCTTAAGATAAAGATATTTTGGTCATTTTAACATTATTCATTAGTTATATTCACCCCAACCAAATACAAGAATAATAATTGCACCCTATATAATTCTTTTGAATCAAACCCATTCAATTCAATTTTAGTCCAATTCAATTCCCACCGCATTTATATTCAATTCCAATCTTATTCATTATAGGGAATCAAACGTGCCATAACTACTTCATTCTTGGATAATGTCTACCAATGATAATTATATAAACAGAGCAGATTGAATGCGGCCCAAATGAGTCCCTCCATACCCAAAAGCCAAATAAGTCAAGAACCTAAATTTTACAAAATGAAAAAATTTTGATTAGTAATAAAGTTTTGGTCTTTCATATTTTGGATAAGTTTCTTTTTCAGCCTAAGCAAATTTTTATTTTATTTTTCATACATTTCATTTCTCTCTCTCACTCACTTATACATGCCTTTGTGTTTCTTTTCATTTTTCTTTAGTAGTAAAGATATCTTGATCTTAAAATCCTTTTTTTTTCATTATATTTTTTATTTCTGTAATTTTCTCCTTTTCTATTCTCATAACTACCTAGATGCCATCCAACCGTTATCTTTCCCTCCACAGCTCTCCCCAGCTGCCACGCACCACCCACAGTCACACATTATCATGGCCGTCGCGACGGCCTTCTCACCACCGCGTCCACTCCTTCCTACTTCCCTTGGCCCTGTCTTTCATCCTTGCATACTCACTTCATCTCTATCTCTCTTCCCCACTTTTTCATGTCCCCCAAAAAGGTTATCTTTATCAATCAGCTCCCCTCAATGTACCACCATCAAAGCAGCAAGTGCATCTGCAGCCGATGAGCTTGATCCAAAGCTAGGCGTCTCAGTGTACAAGCCTAAATCTTATGAAGTTCTAGTTATTGATGCTGCCAATGCTCTGTTGTATGCTCTCAACAATGGAAAGACCCGGCTTGAAATTGAGTTCCCGTAATTCTCTCGAGTTATAGCCCCCTTTTATGTCTCAAGTTCTCATTTTTTATTTCTATGATATTGTTGCTTTTAATTTTTTTGGTTATGGTTTGGGATGCCCTTCTGTTGTTTTAGCTTATAGTTCTAGTTGAGGAAATACCCCATTTGAAATCTCTCACTTTCACCGTGATTATATGGGTTTACATATCTTTTGTATGCAGGTCAATTGATGTACTATGGCAATTTTGCATTATATTGTGCTAAAGTATTGTTAAGTGTTTGTTTAAGGTTCTTATCTAATTTAAAGTTTATCAAATTCTTTAGTTCTGTTGTATTATGCTCTTGATTTCTGATTTTATCTGACATCACCTTTTGATGTGTTACTCTTCACTGGATTTCATCACCAGTCCTTTGCCTGCCAGCATTTCTACTTACAAGGTAACTTTTTGCTTCATATCTTGTTAGTCCGCCCGCTGTCATATCAAGTTCTCATTTTTAGTTCACTGTTTTTGTTGTTCTTCTAAGTATTGATGAAATCTGGAGGTGCCCAAGTTGTTATTTTAGCTTACAATGTGTAGGGATCATCAGATGAGTTCAGTGATGCCAATATTCAGCTGTCCTTGGCTGTTGTAAAGAAACTGCAGGAGAAAATGGAAACAAGAGCTTGCATTGTAAGAAGAGATTTGTTTTCTTGTGTATATAGAATTGTACCTCCCCAACCGGTGTGGAATGAACAATCATAAATCATATTCAAACTCTAGGTATTTCCGGACAAGCCAGAAAAGCGTAGGGCAACAGAACTTTTCAAAGCTGCTCTTGACTCGGTAAGACAGTATTTCCGTGTAAATTTTGAAGTTTGTTTTCTCATGTCTGAGTTAGCTGCCTGACACACATAAACCCTCCGCAGTGGAGTTGCTTATAATTATCTTTATCTTTGTCTTTATGTATAGGAGCGCTGAATGTATTTGTGATGTTAACTTCATCTCAAATATTTTTGAGATTGAGTTTTATGTTGGTTCTCTTTTGAGCTGCATTTGCTTACATTTCTATGCCATTTTTAAATGAAAATGTTTATGGAGTTTTGGATGCTGTAGTAGAGCAGGTAGTTCTCTTCATTGTACAGAAAACAATATTACATGCTATTGATGCTAGAAAATTACCAGACTGAATGGTCGTTATATCATCATGTTTAGAAACTTCCTTGTTTCCTTACCATGCACCACTTAGGTGCCGCTTGGTATAAATGGTGGGTTTAGGAATGGAATGGATTTGTGGAATGGAAAGGTTTGGAATAGAATGGAATGATAATAATTATGTTGTTTGGTATTATTTTGTAATGGAATGGAATAGATTTTATATTAAAATTAAAATTTAATATTAATAATAATAAATTTATAAATAAATTTTATATTAAAATTTTATATTAAAATTATAATAAAAATATTAGTATTTTACATTATATGATATTTAATAAATTATATCTTGTTCAAAAAATAGTCAAAGTGCATATCATTTTGTAGAGAAACATATTTTCTATAATTTAGTGAAATTTATTTTTTTTTTTTTTTAAAAAAAGGGGTAAAATGGGGGTTGCAAACCTTTGGGGGGTTTGCAACCCCCTTGACATGTGGCGCGCGCCCAAAAAAATTATTATTATTATTATTTTTGTTTTGCTTCAAAACGACGTCGTTTTGAAGCCTTTTTAAAACCCTTCTGTAAGGGTTTTGTCAAAAGGAAGAGGGGGGGCTGGGTTTAACGTAAACCCAGCCCCAAAGGATTACACAAAGCCAAACCCATGTACCAAACATCAACAAATTACCAAAACCAATCCAAACCAATCCAAACCAATCCAAACCCATCATACCAAACACCCTTGTTTCCTTAATATAATGAGTTGAATTGATGCCCTTCTGGAAAATATGAGAGTATCTTTACCTATGTGTAAGTGATTTATTTGATCCTTTTAATGGCTTATTTCCTTTCTTATTCAGATTGAAGGTGTAACTGTTTCATCTTTGGATGATATTCCCGTTGGTCCAGTTACCACATTTTTCAGATCCATAAGTAACACCTTGGATTTTGATTATTATGATGAGAATGAAGGTTTGAATTGACTTTCTGGCTAAGTATACTTACACTTTCAGGAATGAATAAATAAATGTTTACCATTTGAACCATTAACTTAAAATGCAGGTCGTTGGAAGTCAGACATACCACCTTCAATTTACATATTTATCAATTCCAGCACACGTGATCTCTCTGTGATAGAGAAGTATGTGGTATGCTATCTTGTGTCTAAAAGTTCCTACCTTCTATGTATCAAAAATTTTCTGGGCTCTCGCAGTATTTTTTGAGTACTTTAAAGAAATGTATTTGATGCATATGTACAGGCTATTAATGAGTCTTTTATTCCTTATGAAATCATGCAGGAAAAATTTGCCACATCCACTCCTACCCTTCTTTTTAATCTGGAACTTGACACATTGAGGTGCATTTTCATAATCTGTCTTTAAGTTGGTTTGATGCCATCTTTGATTTCTCTCAATGTGAACAAACCAACAAAATCTGCAGGGGGGACCTAGGCCTTTTTGGTTTTCCAACAAAAGACATACATTACAGATTCCTCTCCCAATTTATTCCCGTGTTTTACATTCGAACAAGAGAATACTCAAAGGTAAATTTGCTATTGTAGTTGTGATTCCTGCATATTTCCTTCTAATATGTTTTACAAATTTTTGTTTTCTGGTATGGAAGACAGTTGCAGTGGCACCTTATGTTGTGAACTATAGTGGAGCATTGTTCCGTCAATACCCTGGTGAGATATGCTTTTATTTCTTTCTTAGAATACGCTACCTGCTGTTTTTCTTTCTTTCTCACTCTCTCTCTCTCTCTCTCTCTCTCTCTCTTTCTCTTTTAAGCTTCTTTTGCATCGTTTTTCTTATTTTTGGTTTGCTTTTCACTGCTGTCGATTCCCTTTCCTTCTCTACCGGCATCCTTAAAGGATTCCTTGTATGGTTGACTCCGTGAGAATTCCAATTTTTGTGAATGTATAATCTCACCTTATTCCTAAGTGCTCATTTTATCATGCATCACTAATCCAGGTACAATCTTGGAAAAAGAATTTGAGAAGGAAAGAAATTGCTGAACATTTAACACAATGTAGTCACACTCTTATGTTGCCTGAACCTTGCAGGGCCTTGGCAGGTGATGTTGAAACAGACAGATGGTTCTTTTGCTTGTGTTGCTGAGAGCACAACTCGCTTTACCCTGGGTGAAGTAAGAATCCTTATCTCCACTTTCCTCCTGTCCTTGGCAACTACAAAATTATGTAGATTCATTTGTGAATTTATGGTGTTTGTGGTTTGCCAGACCAAGGAAGAACTACTGAGGGTCCTTGGACTACAGGAGGAAGAAGGGAGCTCACTTGAATTTCTTCGAAGAGGCTACAAAGTTGTGCCTGATAGTGTTTTTCTTTGTTTAAGAATTTTAAATCCAAGCTCCTTTCCTACTTCTCTGTGTCCATTCGGTTTGTGCACCTTTTGCCATGTGTTTATATTGTATGATTCTCACTACAAACACGTAAATGCAGAATGCCACTTGGTGGGAAGAAAATGTTGACCTGGAGCAATCACCTGCTTGGCGGAGTTGAAATGCCACAGTTGAAGAAATAGCACTTTAAGAGTTGAGGGGAAATTGTAAACGAAACACCTTGAAGAATGAAAGAAGGCATGCAGTTCTGGATAGTGTGTTTAGATTGAGAATTCCTGCATGTGTATGGTGGAGGGAGTACCAAAATCTGAGAACATTCTCTTTGACATGGAAAAGTTTCACATTTCTTAGTTGACTAACAGCAACAGAAGAAACAGAAGGATCTTCTGGAGTGAAGGAGAGAAAGGCCTTGATCCCTGAGGCTAAACTGTTCAGGATTCCCTATACTACAATCTCCAGAGAACATTCGAAATGATAGATGAGATTGTGAAAAAGCGAAAATTTACAATTAATAAGTGAATCTTGTGATGTGTTCATCCTATTTTCTGACCCTTTACTACCTTGATACCCCGTAAATGATATGTAATATGGTCTTAATAAACCACCTATTGGGCAAACTTCCCTTGGCTTTCCTACATTGTAATGTGTTTAAAGCATGCTGTTTTAAATGCTTAGAAAACTCTTGCTCTATACGTTCTGCTATGCATATTACCATGACAAAAAGAAGAAACAATTCACTTTGTACAACAGGAGCATTGACAGATTTTACATTAAACTTGACCAGATCATCTATGGTGTTAGTTAACACTTTTGTCTTTGTCAGCATCAAAGTTGGAATCATAAGCTTTTTCCAGCACGATCCATCAAATCTGCTTCAAAGTCAGGTTCAGATGGTTTTTGTGGCTTGATCAACCTGGTGCTGCGATTTCTATGAACACCACGTAAAGCATTGGCAGCAAATCTTGAGGCGTACATTGTTGCCCCAAAAGTGTACGAGGGGACATTATAAGTTTCATCTTCATCTTCAAGTCGACGAATTTCTGCGTGCTTCCTCCTTAAATAGCGACGCCATGCAGCCTGGATAAATGTGGCAGCCCAAGTTCTCCATTGCTGTGAATAAAAACGGAATGTATGCTGAACTTGTCGGCTATGAATACGTCTGAACTGACTGGTGATGAATTTCACTTCGTCAGCTATCAAAGCAAATGCCTCTACTTCTGTTAAGGCCTTGACAGTACGAGTAGATGGTGGTAAGTTAGAACCAGCTTTAGGATCCAATGCCCAAGTCAGGAGCTCCTCTCCACAAAAGTCACCTTCTTTCAGATAACCTCGGTTGAAAAAACCACTTCTTCCACCATCTGTGGTTACGCTCTCCAGGCGGCCACGGATGATAAACAGCATCTCATCCACGGGATCTCCTTCACGGACAATGTAAGTATTTTCTGTGCACAAACTTGGTTTAAGTCTCTCACAGATAGCATCAAGCAGTCTTTCATCCATATTGTCAAACAAAGGAACCTGAAAGCTCAAAATTAAAAACATGGTATTCAATTGGCAGATCTCATCTTTTGCTTTGATTTACAAACCCAGGCAGCTAAGTTCTGATGGAAGCAATTCAAAACTGAAGTGTGGCTTTAACTGTTCCATGCTCATAAGGTAAAAGCTAATGAAGATAATCCAGAATTATCGCGAGTATACGCTTTTATACTCAGAAAACCCGATTGGTATGTTTATCCCATAATCCCAATGCATATAGGAAAGAAAGATAATAAAGAATAAACAGAAAAAGTTGGCAGACACTCACTCTTCTGACCAAATTTAAACATAGGTGTCGCTTGATATCTCTCCTGAGGTCTTTCGGCAGACTCTGAACCAAGTTCTCTTCGTCTACTCCCCTTGTTTCCATCCATTTGTATTGATCATAGCGCCGAACTCTTTCCCTGAGCTCTGGTGGAAGCACTCTATGATGCATCCATTGCTCAGAGTCTCGTCTTTTAATTCTCATCTCCTCGAGTCGAACAGTCATAGATTGAAGGTAGGTCTGTTGCAAAAGCCACAAGATTCGGTACGTTTGGACAAGAGGTTTCTATTTGCAAATAGAAAAAGTAACTCCTTTTTTCAAATAAAAATATCACATTCAAACACACTTTTATTTCAAAATTTAAAATTTAAACTTTTCCACTTAAATTTTTCTCACATAATTTGAAAAATAATTTCCCTCTTATTTTTCCCTTTAAAATACTTTTTTTATAAAAAAAATACCTATCAAAATTTTCGCACAAATCAATACAATTTTTTTCAAATACATCACACCCCAAACATACGCTAAAACTTCTTCATCTTTAGTTAGAATAAACTTTTGTAATTCAAAAAAGAAAATAAAAATGAACGAGCATTGACAGACTAGTTCCGTTGACAGTGTGTGCTAACTATGTACAAAGCCTTCAACTAAAGTTCACCCTTACCTGCATGTTACCAATGAGAAGAGCAAACAGGATGAGCCCAAAGATAGCAATGGCTATGGAGAATAAAACCTCTCCAGGATAAGTACTGGTCACAAGCCCCTGGCCAAGAGTACTGTTCAAAATGAAAGATCAAATGAGACTTCAAACCCTTATACATTGCTCATTCATTGCTTTGTTTACCAATACTTGGAATCTAAATGAAAAATAGTACGCTATCTCTCATGTCACCTTAAATTTTGCAAGCCCCACCACAAACAGTAGAAGTATTTGGAGACAAAACGCTCAGATTCAACAATTTCAGATGTCAAGGCTTGTGCGTATATCCCATAATTAAATGGTGAATACGTATCGTTAACAGCACATCTTGGTTCAAGCACGGTTTGAGTGATGTTTCTCCATTCTGCAGTGTCTAATTGTACATCACCATCACGAGTACAATACAGAAAATTTGGATTACAAACACTACTACTCTCTGTACAAGCACTATCCCAGCATGTATTTCTTCTCTCCACAGCTAGCAGGTACCAGAAAGCCCCAACTATCTGTAATATATCAAACAAGAAAAATGAACACCATTGACTAAAATTGTTAAAAATGCAAGTGAATTTTCTCCTCAAAGGCAGACGATTTTCACACAATCTCATTAGCAGCTGCAAAGCTACTCACATGACTAGATAGCAAGAACCACAACAAATAGTAAACAGCACCAGCCCAAGCAGTTTCTGCAAAGACACCCGCTGTTTTTTTCAACTCTGACATCAGTGGTAAAATCCGAAAAAATCTAGGGATATATTGAAGGAATACAATGATCACTAATGCTTGTTTTGTAGCCAAGACATCTGAACCCTTTGATCGGTGAAGAAATCTCCATACAACAATCTGCAGATGATAAAATGTCTCTACAATAGTAAGAAATATAGACGAATTTCATCATGCATTCATAATATTTTGAATGTACTACAACAGTAGACCTGTTGTATTCGTTAGGTATTGAAATGCAAGTAAAAACAATGCATCATTCAACCTGCGGTAAAGGCAGCACAGATAGAAGATCCACCCCAAAATACCGGTGTATATATCTACTTGCGATTTCTTTGGGATCAATTACAAGTTCACCTCGGCCAAAAACTCGAGATGATGGTGCAATATAAGCTGTCCGGAATTGGAGAACCATCCGTATAACGTAAAATGCATCAACGAATGTCCGAAAACTTGTAGTTGTGTATGCTAAACTTTCATCTATGTGAAGGCACATTGGATCACTGCGAAAAACAGGAAGATACAGGAACAAGGGATCTATTGATACAGCGACGATACATGAACAAACCAAAAGTCTATTCCAGAACAAGAGAGACTTGTCTTGTGGATCAAATATTTTTTTGTCAGAAACTTTAAGATCTTCTGGAAACATTGCACGCGTAACTCCAGATCTTAATGATCTGCCAAGAGTCATGATACCTTCCGATCCTTTTATTACGCCTAGTCTAAATGATTTTGATGAATTCTTGTAGCTGGACCGACCCCCAGAAGTCAATCCCTCTAGGCTAAACCCAAATCTAACATTTTTTCCAGGCATATCTGATTTAAATGATAAATTAGAGTCCAAATCTTCCAATCTGTAAGAAAGATCAGTGAAAATGTTATCAAAAGAACATTTTTCTTCCACAATACTTCAAAGATAATTATGCATTATCTTACCTCACAAACTTCTCCTTCTTACCGCCCATAAACTGAGACTTTTGCTTGTTGAACATTGTTGGGAACTAACATTACCGTGGAGGGTTGAAGATCAACTCATTCAATCCATCTCCTTCTTGTGAAGAAATTTCCACTGCACGCAGAAGAATGGACATCACAGTCCTGTACATTTTAAAAGTATTTTACATTGTTTAAGGTTTTTGCTGATTTCCATTCAAGAATTCGAAATAACACTTTCTGAGAACTCAAAATCCAAATCCCACCAAGAAAGACACATAAAATGTACCAACAAACCAAAAAGAATATTCTGGGTAGACTGAAGAAAGGATATACATACAATTCAATCGCAGAATCTGCAATCTACCAACAAACAAGGGATCAATTTCTAAATTCTCCCAGGATAAAATGTTCAGTTATGATCAACATTTTCCAATTGGCCACATCGCAAATTAAGGAAAGGTAAATTAATATCCCCACTTCATGATCTGGGAGGAGATGTTTAATGCCATTGATCATGCAAAAAAAAAAATGCAATTCACCTTATTGCAACAATATCGTGTAGATTGAATTCGAAATGGGGTATGAAATAAAATAGCAACGCATGTCATACATGTCTTATGTCATCTGAAAGAAATAATAAAGAGGGACTTACATATAAATTGATAAATTTGGTTCTCCACCATGCTCCTGTACAGATATTTCTGAGATTTGGTATATTTTGTGCGAGAGAGAGGAGAAGAAGATGGCATTGTAGTCTGGGAAGAAATGCGCGCGAACGCTGGAAATATTGCCCATGCAGTTCGATCTCTAACCGATTCTGGAAATACTGACCGTTAAAAACAGTTAAGAAATTGCCAGAATTATTTTACACTAATCTCAAACAAACGCAACCCTTTTTCATCCAAAAATAATAATAACAATAATCTTGTAAAATATGCAACCACGTCGTTTTAGTGAAAATGTGAGATTTACTTATAAATTTGCGTTCATTTCTTTGGTTTTTTTTTTTTTGGTAAGGGTGTTGAAAATCAATTATCCAATCCAAACCTAATTTGATCCACATTTGAACAGATCGTAATCTGATCCAATCTGAATTTTTCAGATCAGATTAGTTTTTTATCCAATTTGATTTTTTTTTTTTACTATTGCTTTTCTTTTTATATATAATGTTAAGTGATTTAACTTAGATTTGAAATTAATAGTTTAATGTTAAAAAATTATCTATTTTTATATAAAGATAATAAATAAATTTCATATAAATATTTTAATTTGTGTATTTTTCATATAAATTAATTTTGTATTTTCATATAAATATTTTAATTTATTTTGTCATAAATTGACTAATTTTAATTAAGCAATTATTTAAATTATCAAAGAATATTAATTTATATTTTATAATTAATTTTAACTATTTTTTTTTAAAAAAATTCCTTGTGGGATCAAAACAAATTGAATCGGATCAATTCATCCCAATTTGAAAAATGCATTAATATGATTTGATTCGATCCGTTTTTATCCTATCCAATCCAAAATTTTGAATCGGCCAATTAATTCAATTCGCGAATTAAAATGAACACCCCTAATATTTTGAATGTAAGAAACTAGCAGTAACATTTTTCATTTTTGGACAAAACAATTATAGGCATTTGCTACATGCTACATTTGTTCCGTCAAGCAAATCAGGAGGAGAATTATACGTAATTTTTAGCATTGAGGCACAGTCTGTGAATGTAAGTTCAAAAAATGCAAAATGCGTATGTTTTCAATTAAAGTTTTTCAAATCCGACGTAAATTTTTTTTGCATTGTTTGCATTAAGAAAAATCATTCAAACTTGTCACAGTTAATATCATCAATTTCATTAAAAAAAAAATGCTTAGTTTAACAACGTTGATCCTCTGCAATTCTGCAATATTATTCTGCAACATTAAGGAAAAGGCACAACAGCACTGTTTATTTGCATTCGTGCATGGACTACAACGTCAAATAAAGCTGCATGGTAATGATGTTGTGCTTCTTTTAATAAAGATAACTTTTTTTTTTTGTTTGAGCACAAACTTTTGGCTTACAAATATCGTTACTAGAGAATGATTTAACACCTAAAGTTGAAATCAAAAGGAAAAACTTTTGAAAAAAAAAAAAACAAAGTTAAAAGACAAGCAAGAAATCATGTTTCCATATCTTTACACAGAGATAATGATTTCCATTTTTTATGATATCTTTTCAACATGAAATGTGGCATCTTTTCAGCCAATGTCAATTATTAAAAGATGTATGTCATGATGTCTGTAAACACATTCCTAAAAATGTCAAAAAACAATCATTGTTGGCATAGTAGATGGAAAAACACTGTTGTGAAATTAAAATCCCAGAATTTCCTCTGTTCTTGTCAGATCGCAATCCACAATATCTGAGTAAGCTGATGAGTAATGACCTCTTACCATCTTGTTGGTGAAATGGTCCTACAATGGCCTGCGCTAGCAGGCACCACCAATGGCCATTGACCATGATCTTTTGCACGGTAGCTCTATGAACTATCAACATGCTAAGCTCAAGAAAATTTGGGTTTCATTCCCAACTTCTTTCAAGAGGAAGAAATCTTTAATATTTTTGAACCTTTGTGTGTGCCAAAGTGACAACAAAAACTTTGAAACATGTCCATTAATGATGTGATTCTAATCTAAATCAAGAATAGAGTAGTTGGAAGTGTGATTTTTGCTTAATGCAATTAAAGTCTACATCATACAAAGAGGAAGATCACTTGTTGGTGTGTCCATTAATGATGTGGTTCTAATCTAAATCAAGAATAGAGTAGTTGGAAGTGTGATTTTTGGTTAATGCAATTAAAGTCTAGATCATACAAAGAGGAAGATCGCTTGTTGTGCCAAAGGGCATTTCTATCAAAATCACAAACATCAATTGCATGGTTCAATCATGCTTAAAAAAAAAAAAAAAGCATTTCAAATTTAAAAATTTCTTTGCTTGTAGGGTCCATTGGTAGATCCAACATATTAATTTGGATTTTGTAGATACCAATATAGAGAATTAAATGTTTATATAGATTATAATTTCAAAAAATATATATTTTTTTACTTTTTAATATATTTTTATATTTTTTAATTTATTTTCTCTCTCATAATTATTATATCAAAAATATAATTCATATGCACTCTAAAAAAATATTTGCATTGTTACTTAACAAATTTCTTCATCCAAAATTCAATTAACCTTGAACTTGAGATGAAAGAAGCCAAAATATTCCATCTTTGGTACTAGAAGGCATGTGGGGTCTGGCTGATGGTCAAATTCTTGAAATGAATTGAGTATATTTTGGAACATGCGTTTGTGGCATTGGATTGGAATATGATCTAACCACCATAGATTAATCAGGTTAAAAACAGTATACCATACCACACTATCAAATGCACATGAATGCAATCATGAAAACCAATATTGTGCTGCAGCTTTCAATTCACAATGGAAGAAAACATGCAAACACTGTAAAATCTTTTTTTAAAAAATACTTTGGTGATTGTTATAATCATTAGGCAAAGTCAAATTTTGACAATAAATAAAGTATTGGGAAGATAATTTTAACTAATATAATTTGAATAAGTTCTGCTATCAACCCTTTCAATAGCTCAGACTCCGATCGATAGCTTAAGATTTGAGTTTGTACCTCAACCTATCCATTCTCATTATTATCCATCAAGTTAGAGGTTATATTCGAAATTAAAATGCAGCCTTCCATGCAAAGTCAAAACATTTTTTTCCCTTAAGCTAAAGATAGAGGTTCACTGACATGGACTTAACAACTTCTTGGCAGAGACACTGGAAAACTTAAATTATAGGATAATAACAAGAGTTTTCGAAGATAACTAAAGTATGATATGGCAAAAGAGATTATCACAGGATCAGGTCAGGATCAAATTTTCTTTCCCAAAAAAAAAAAAAGAGATTAAAATCAGATGTATCTATGCATAGTACAAGCCTGGTAACCACCTGGCAAAGTGGCCAAGACCAGAATGCAAATAAAATAC
Organism: Gynochthodes officinalis; assembly: GCA_020080225.1. Classification (NCBI taxonomy): domain Eukaryota; kingdom Viridiplantae; phylum Streptophyta; class Magnoliopsida; order Gentianales; family Rubiaceae; genus Gynochthodes; species Gynochthodes officinalis. Next base: position 9,882,086 of record CM034625.1, on the reverse strand, counting down.
ATCCCACATTCCCACCAAACACAGAGGCCTAAAAAGTGATGTATTATTATATAGTAAAAAGAAAACTCAAAACTGTAATCCATCTTCATTCACCACCGATCCTCCTCCAAGTCCACCACCACCACCACCACCCCCACCTTGGGTTTCCCTCCAAATTTCTTCCCCATTCGGCTCTCCTCTCGGCCTGCAATAACACTTTCTCTTAGTCAAAACTCAAAAGCTTAAATTGGGTCCCCCGCCACCACAAATCCCTCTCCTTTCTTTAATGTTCTTCCTGGCCTAACTTCAACTCAACTTACATAAAAATGACAAAACAAACCAACCAACTCAGAATGTGTATGACTGACATTCATAGTACTACTGTGTAGACTCTAACCATATAATCTCCCAACAAAACATATATTAATACCACCAAAAGTCCATCTATCATAAACTAATCAACACTTGAGTATCCAACTGTAAAGCAGACTAATGTATATTGCATAACAAGCCAAATAGAACTACTCCCTTCATTGCAGAAACCGTCTGCCATTCCCATAACCCCAACCCCTCTTCTGAAAAACCCATGAACCATTCTCATCAAGACCCTTAAAGCAACACCACAATGACTTCAAGACAGCCACTTTCGTCAAATTCAGGGCCTAAACCAAGTGTTGCTTTTCTTACAATCACAATAGCTGCTTCTCTAATAATCTTTTTAGCCATTCTCTATTTTCTTTACTATTTATGGTACTCTTTAGTTCGCCGTTCCCGGACTAGCCCATTTGATTCCACCTACCCACTTGTAAAGCTTCAAAGGTTTACATACAAAGAGCTCAAGTCAGCTACCAATGGGTTCAGCGAATCAAATTCCATCGGAAAAGGAGGGTCAGGGACAGTCTACAGAGGAATTCTTAAAGATGGAAAGCTAGTTGCTGTAAAGCTTCTTGATTCAGTTTCACTGCAGAGTGAAAGAGAGTTCCAGAATGAACTGCAAATTCTTGGTGGGTTAAGATCACCTCTTATTGTTAGTCTTTTGGGTTATTGTGTAGAGAAAAGCAAAAGACTTGTTGTTTATGAATACATGCCTAATCGTAGTTTACAAGAATCTCTATTTTCTGATTCTAATTTGAGTTTGAACTGGGCTAGAAGGTTCGATATTATCTTTGATGTTGCTAAGGCTTTGGCCTTTCTGCATCTTGAATGTGATCCACCTGTGATTCATGGGGATGTGAAGCCTAGTAATGTATTGCTTGATTCAGAAAACGGGGCTAAACTTTCTGATTTTGGGTTGTCAAGATTGAAGCTTGAGGTGGAATTTGGGGTTGATTTGTTTAGTCAGGACTTGGGGAAGAGCCAGGATTTGTGGAAAAGTCAGGAACTTTCTGGGAATTTAGGTACCGGGGGAGGTGGAACTGAGACTCCTGTAATTGGGACTCCAGGTGAGAGTCATGATGAAGTTGATTTTGCTTTGGCTTTGCAGGCTTCTTCTTCAACAAACAGCAAAGTATCCCATCGCTTCAAAAGTTTAGGGGTAGCTTCTTTGAATTATAACTCTATTTTTCTAAATGAAAATGATACTAAGGCAGTGAATGGTAAGGGCAAGGAACTGTCAACTATTGAACATGGCGGAGAGAACTGGAACAAGTTTTTAAATCCAGAGGATGATCCTAGTAGTGCGGAACATAGTAAGAAGTTGAACTCCAATGTCTTGGCTGGGGATGATAACGCCACCAGCATAAAACAATGGGGAAAAGACTGGTGGTGGAGGCAGGATGGAAGTGGTGAATTATGTAGCAAAGATTATGTGATGGAGTGGATTGGGAGCCAAATCTGCGAGTCAACAACTCCGGATTGGGATGAGGAAAAGAGATGCTCTCCTGAAGAAAATGTCATGGACAATGAAACGCAGCACAATAAGATAGAAGGAAAATTTGAAAATAAGTCACAAGAAGCTGTTTTTGACTGCCCTGACAAGGGGGTTGACAGAGAAGGATCTAGCCGGTGGAGAAAGCAGAAGAAGAAACATAAAAAGATGCAGGATTGGTGGAAAGAAGAGCATCTTGATGAACTTAGCAAAAAGAATGGTAACGCAAACAAGATTGGTATTAAGGGGAAAAATCTCTTTAAAGCACTACATTTCAGTTTGGGCAAGCGCCTTTGCTACAAGACGAGAGTCAGGCAACAGATAAACGATGTAGACAATCAGGAAGGGGAGTTCAGCTTTAGAAAAGGCTGGAAGAAGGAGAATGCCCGTTCAGTTAACAGTGAGATGTGGAGTGGTGATCTTTTAAGCCGAGAGTTGAGCAGCACAACTAGCATGAGAGGGACTCTCTGCTATGTTGCACCAGAATATGGTGGTTGTGGTTATCTAATGGAGAATTCTGACATTTACAGCCTTGGAGTTCTAATCCTTGTGATAGTCTCTGGTAGAAGGCCATTACATGTTCTTTCTTCTCCAATGAAGCTTGAGAAAGCTAACTTAATAAGCTGGTGTAGGCATTTAGCTCATGCAGGCAATGTATTAGAGGTCATAGATGAAAAACTAAGAGGTGATTACAACAAGGAACAAGCAATCTTGTGTATTCACTTAGCACTTGCTTGCCTGCAAAAAGTTCCCGAGCTGCGGCCACATATTGGGGACATTGTTAAGATCTTAAAAGGGGAGATGGAGCTCCCACCACTGCCATTTGAGTTTTCTCCCTCTCCACCTTTATACAGCAGGTCAAGAAGAAGACAGAAGAGCAATCCTGAACAAGTTTTCGTAACTGGTTCTTAATCTTATTTGTCTTTGTTGTCTTAACACAAAAGGGGGGAGGGAACTGATGATGGTTTTTCACAAAGGCTAGATTATTTGTTTGGACTTCGTATTATCTATTCTGAGCTTTAAATTGTTCTATGTAAATAGATGAATTCCTGTTTAATCAAACTCACCAGCAGCCCTTTATTCTGCAACCATTCTTGATTCTTGTTGAGTTTAGGAGGACGTTGTAATTTCTGGAGACAGTCAAATTTGTCATGAACAGAATCTCTTGTTTAGCATTGACATCATATGGAAACAACATATGTTAGATATTAATTTCTATTATATCCCTCCTACCTCACTTGTCTTATGGAAATGATCCTTGCCCACTCTTTACCCTACTCCCAATCCTTGTATTTTTTTTTTCCAAGTATGACTGGAGTTGTACTAGTACATATTTATAAGGAGCATTACCTTTCCACCTTCCTTCCAATCTACAAAATAGTCGATTCTTGATTTTAAGCATCCAACAGAGAGTAGAAAACAAAAGTAGTAAAAAATGATGTAACCCTTCACTTAAATATGGAGAAATTTTCTCGCTTAGACTAAAACCAAAACCATCTTGGTTGGGTTGAGTTGAGTTGAGTTGAGTTGAGTTAGTGAGAAAAAAAAAAATGTCCATCTTCTTGGCTTTCTGATGCTTGGAAGTACATAGCATTTTATTACTTTTTCATGAACTTTGTCCCCTTCGTATTAGAATCCTAAGTGTCCTTTTCCCTGTTTTCATTACGCATGTTCATAGGATTCTAGTCCTGGCATCATTCTCGATCCGCTTTTCCTGATGTACAAAAACAACAGTTTGGTCCACCTCATGAATACCATCACGCTTTGGCAGTTTTTGTTTTCTACTGTTCATTTTTTGCTTAATCAACAACATCGTCCGGAAAAGGGGAGAAATTTCCCCATTCTGGCTTGGAGCCTGGTGTGGTCCAAATCTATAAAAACACAAGTCTCTATAATGGCCTGCAGGCTGCAGCAAACCAACCATCGCCACTTTCAAGCACACGCACAACAAGATGCCTATTCAAAATGGGCAACATTTTTTTGGTTGAGTACAAGCATAAAATGATCAAAAAACCAAAACAATATTACCACTCCCTGCTGGTTATTGGTTTTGAAGTCCGATATATCACTTTTTATTAAAACACATATTTTCTTCATTTAAGAGCGATGATGTTTGAATTTTTTTTTTAATAACAATAGAAGTTTATAATTTAACAAAGAATGTGAAATTTTTATTAATTTGTAATAAAATAAAGTAATACATGTCTTTTCTTATGAGTTCAATATATTTTGTTTACTAGAAAACCGAATCTTTCTTATTTATTCATTATCAAGCAACCACCTATTCAAAGATTTTGTGTCGGGATAATAGTTTTCATTTCACATCTCATTGAAAAACTGTTTTCACTCTAGTTGCTAACAATAGAGTTAGAGTAATATGATAGAGTGTATAATTGCATATTTATTGGATCAATTCTCTTGTGTTTTAATTGATTAAAATGCTTGTTTATAAGGATATTAATTATTTTTGTGATTAATGGTTAGATGAAGCATTTTAAATTCCACAACAAAATGAATTAAAGAAAAGCAAAGCCTTGAATTAAGGAAAAGAAAAGCCTTGAATTAAGGAAAAGCAAAACCTTGAATTAAGGAAAAGGAAAGCCTTGAATTAAGGAAAAGAAAAGCCTTGAATTAAGGAAAAGAAAAGCCTTGAATTAAGGAAAAGAGAAAAACAAGGTTTGGAGATGAGAATGGAGAAGAATGAATGAATTTATTTGATTTTCTTTGTATTTTCTTTTAATTATGTTTAGCTAAATTTTTATTTTCCAATCAAGTTTAATTGAGGTTTGATTCCAACAATTGTGATAATTTTATTGTTTCTTTTATTCTTGAGTATTTATATATTTTCTATGCTTCATTATATTATTGAATTGAATTGTATTGTTTGATAGTTGAATTCAATATATAGTCATTAGAATAATTAATCTTTTGTTGATTGTTCTAATTCAAGTGACAAATAACAATTGTATGTTATGAAAATATATAATCTAGCTTAAATAAGAACCTTAATGCAATTAATAGACATAACTCAGTTGTGTTTGTTAATTAGAGAAATAACTCAGTTATCGAAAAAGTAAGAAAAGATTGGTTGTTGATCTTCAACAACTATAACCAATTTATTCAAGATAAAAGAACCTATCTTTTGAATCAATGATCAATTTGAGGAATCAAAAATTAATTCTTGATATTAATTTTCCTCATATTTTTAGTTGGTTATTTAATTTGTTTAGTTGTCTTAATTGATTCTTGCTTAGTTTCATAATACAAAATCCCCTTCTTTATTTTATTTTGTTCAAGGAATAAATCTAAAGAAGGATTATTTTATCAAATTTTAGTTTTAGAATTTATTCCTTTTATTTATTTATTTACATTTTTATTTTTATTTCTATTTCTATTTTTATTTTTATTTTTATAATTGTTTGGTTCTTTAAAGAAACCAAACAACGATCTCGAGTATCATCTTCTTCATCTTTTGAATATAATTTGTGAATTATTTAATAGTGAAGAAGAAAACATAGAAATAATGAGCGAACTTTAAAGGAATTAGCTATGCTCGATTTAAACCAACAATTGATTATCCTACTTTAGAAGTACATTTTGAATTAAAATCGGATTGATTCACTTATCCCACTTTTCATGGCCTGAAGATCCTCATAAGCACTTAAAGGGATTCCATATGGTGTGTTAACAAATTAAAATTGCTAAAGATTGGCTATACTACGTTCAATAAACACATGGATCGAGATGAAGAGGCAATTTTGGAAAAATTCTACAATTAGAAAAGATATATGTGGTAAACATGGAGAAACTATGCATGAATATTGGGAAAGGTTTAAGCAATTATGTGCTAGTTGTCCTCAACATCAAATTCTGATCAAATCCAATATTTTTATGAGGACTATGATGGATAGGAATATGATTGAGTGCATTAGTACACAAAACTCCAGGACTTTAATCTCAACACGGCCGCCAATACACAACAATTTGGCATCGACGTGAGGATACATCTAGGAAGGTAAGTGAGGTATTGATCAACGTTTAGACAATTTGACTACTTTAGTGGAAAAGTTGGTTGTAAAGGCTTGTGGTAGTTGCTCCAATTCAAATCATCGAAGGTCAATTTGAACATGCTAATGCCGTTGGTGGATTTAAGTATGACCCTTACTCAAATACCTATAATCCGGGATGGAGGATCATCCGAACTTAAGTTATGGGCCACTACCTAATGGATTTCAAAAACCCACCATATCCGAAGAGTTAGTTGAATCACTTGCTAATAGTTCCATTCAAAACTTGGAAAATCAAGTGAGCCAATTAGCATCTGAGCAAATTGGAATCTCAAGGTAAGTTACCTTCTCAGTTAACCCAAGGCAAAATGTTAGTGCAATGACTTTGAGAAGCGGAAAGGTGTTGAAAGAGGCCAAAACACGTGATCATGAAGAGGTGGAAAATCGAGACAACCCTCCTTTCCTACAAGATTGAAAGTAGAGGTAAATATTCCTTTAATTGATGCAATTAAACAAATACCTCGATATGCTAAATTAAAGAATTATGCACCAACAAAAGAAAATTGAAAGGCAATGAAATTTTAAGTGTGGGAGAATGTCGAAGTTGCCTTCAAAATGCAAGGATCGGTATGTTTATCATCCCTTGTAAAATAGGCAATATGAAAGTTGAAAAAGCCATGTGTGATTTGGTGCTTCCATAAATGTCATGCCGTTATCTATTTATAATTCTTTGAATTTGGGACCTTTGATAATTCAACGATAGATCTAATGTTTATCCCGAGGGAGTATTAGAAGATGTTTTGGTGCAAGTAAATGGATTAGTGTTTCCTGCAGATTTTTATGTACTTGATATGGAGGAAGATCACTCTCCTAACTCAAAGTTAATTTTATTTGGGAGACCTTTCTTGAAAACATCTAGAGCAAAAATTGATGTGCATGAAGGAACATTAACTATGGAATTTGATGGTGAGATTATTAAGTTTAACATTTATGCTGCCATGAAATATCCTAATGATGTATGTGCTGTTTATGCATTTGATGTTGTTGACACTTTAGCTCAGAATACTTTTGATTTTTCTCATGAGGATAAGCTTAAAGTTGTAATTGCTCATAGCTTGACCTATAGAGAAGTCCAAGTTGCCCATCCAGAACTTGAGATTGATAATGAATTGCAGGAATTTGTTTTTGAACTAGAGAGACTTAAATCGACGAAGTATGATGTTCCTATTCGATACAACATTTTTACCTTCTAGTCAAGTTGAATTGAATGCACAATTAGAAGTGAATGAGAAGGTAATGGTGAGAAAATGCAAGTGTGGTCCAAACAATTAGTGAAAATTTAATAACTTAAAGAGAAGTGGAGATGTCTAGCCAAAGGCGTTAAATGAAAACCCAAAATTTTTATTTATTTTCTTGTCATTTAAGTTTAATTTAATTAGGTATCTTATTATGTTCTTTGTTTTATAAAAAAAAGAGAGATTTGAAATTCTATTTTGGTTTTTCTTTTCATTTTCATTATCCTTCATGCCTTCTTCACCCATATAGGATGTCAAGTGTCTTGTTCCTTGTGTTTGTTTTATTTTCTTTCTTGTATATTTTCCATACATTGAGGACAACGTATGATTTAGGTGTGTCTTGTGCTTCATAGATTATTTCTGAATTTTTCAAGTAGGTTTGACATTCTGATATCTTCTTTGAAATTTCTCACTCTTTTAATGCTCATTTAGAATAATTTTGAGTTATATGCATTAGTGATTTGGATTGGAATGTATGAATGAGATGAGTATGATTAGCTTTGTTTGGAAATTTTTAAAGCATCTTGTTAATTTTAATGATTGATTGAATGAGAATGTGCAATATTTGATACATTGAAACCATTGTGAGTATTTGAGCCTAAGAGCATTTTCTTTTTCATGCTCACATATTTCTTTGTTGAGATTGACAAATATGGTATAATCATTCTAGAACTTGCTTTGTTATGCATGTTGAGATCACATTGTGAATTCATGTTGAAAAATGATAAGGGCATTTAGGATTACCAATCTTAAACTTTCTAAAAAAAAAAAAAAAAAAAGAGTTTAACCTTATATTACATATACCCCTAGTTACCCAATTTTAAGCCTTAGCCTTTCTTTGTTATACCACCACATTGTTTAGCCTTAAATCCTTGTCTTTGTTTACCATCGTTGAACCATTGATCAAGAGTATGTGGGAATGAATTGCATGATAAAATTTAGAAAAAGAAAAAGAAAAAAAAGAGAAGAAGTGAAAAGTATTCCCTACAAGTATTGGACAAAGTAAATTCATTGCGTAGAAATTGGTCCAATTGTATGGTGAAGTTGTAAAAAAAAAAAAAAAAAAAAGAAAAAGGAATGCATGTTATGTGGAATAAAGAAAGTGGTTCTACTATGCTATTTTTTACTTTTGAGTCATGTAAGGAAATTCCTATATATCTTGATATCTGTAGCCTATATTTTTCTTTCTTTTTAAAGCCCCATTACAACCATTTTCAAGACCCTTTGATTATGGATTTATATTATTAGTGGTGGAGATGTGATATATAATGGTAATGACATGCTATATTTGATTTGAGTGTTGAATGAACCCTAAACACTTTGAGTGATTAGAGTGCAACTGTGAGAGGTTATCAAATTTTGATGCATTTGATTTCGATGAAATTATTAGGGTTGATGAGATGCATATGTTTTGTTTTGAAAATATGAATACTTATTCTTTGATTTGTTATTCCAATTTAGATCTTTAATGTGTAATGACTTTGAGTTATTTGTGGATGGGTTGAAAAAGGTATGGAATTGAGAGGAAGATATTGATCAAATACAAGCTTGAGGACAAGCTTTGATTTAAGTGTGGGAATTTGATAGAGTGTATAATTGCATATTTATTGGATCAATTCTCTTGTGTTTTAATTGATTAAAATGCTTGTTTATAAGGATATTAATTATTTTGTGATTAATGGTTAGATGAAGCATTTGAAAGACACAATTGAGGCCACCAAATTCCACAACAAAATGTGTTGAATTAAGGAAAAGCAAAGCCTTGAATTAAGGAAAAGAAAAGCCTTGAATTAAGGAAAAGCAAAACCTTGAATTAAGGAAAAGGAAAGCCTTGAATTAAGGAAAAGAAAAGCCTTGAATTAAGGAAAAGAAAAGCCTTGAATTAAGGAAAGAAAAACAAGGTTTGGAGATGAGAATGGAGAAGAATGAATGAATTTACAATTCATCCTTTATTTGATTTTCTTTGTATTTTCTTTTAATTATGTTTAGCTAAATTTTTATTTTCCAATCAAGTTTAATTGAGGTTTGATTCCAACAATTGTGATAATTTTATTGTTTTTATTCTTGAGTATTTATATATTATTATATTATTGAATTGAATTGTTGTTTGATAGTTGAATTCAATATATAGTCATTTAGAATAATTAATCTTTTGTTGATTGTTCTAATTCAAGTGACAAATAACAACATCGAAAGGTAATCAAGCCTTAGATTGTATGTTATGAAAATATATAATCGGTTGTGTTTGTTAATTAGAGAAATAACGTTATCGAAAAAGTAAGAAAAGATGATCTTTATAACCAATTTATTCAAGATAAATCTTTTGAATCAATGATCAATTTGAGAAATTAATTCTTGATTGGAAGCATTAATTTTCCTCATATTTTTAGTTGGTTATTTAATTTGTTTAGTTGTCTTAATTGATTCAGTTTCATAATACAAAATCCCCTTCTTTATTTTATTTTGTGATTATTTTATCATAATACATCCAATTAATTTAAAAGAACAAGTAATGATATACATAGAAAAAAAAATATCTTCACTCAAACTTTTTAACTCTATACCATGAAACAATATTCCTCATTGACAAATAGATTTCTCCTTCTAATTCTTTATTAGACAAGAAGGACATTCTGATCCCATTTATAATACAAATAAAAAAATAAAATAAAAGAAAAGTGAAGTGCATTGACATTCTGAATGATTTCATCATCCAAATTTTCGTAATTTTAGTTGTAAGGTAATGGCGATTTGTTTGACCTCTCAATTATGCAATATTCATGGTACATTATTGGGAACCAAATCTTGTACTCAATTGTAAAAAATCTTCAATGGAATATTTTAAAACCCAAATTTTGTTTATTGACGTCTTTTTTGCATGCTTTGTTTAAAACCCAATATATGTATCATTTAAGCCCAAAAGAAGGCCCTCGATCTTCCAGTTTCTAACCAATCAAATTAAAAAGGAAAGCAATAAGATATCTCAATACAACACCCACTCCAAAAGTCGAAAACAAACCACTCGAGTTCAAGCCCACAAATATAGTGAAAGGGAATGTTAAAAAATAAAAGGCTACGAGGTCCACAAAAGAATATCAGGACCAAGTCCACCCAAAAGCAATCCCAATCCATATGGAGTAAAAAAGGCCGATGACCCCTACCAAAGATTGAACATGCGCCACTGCAGGTGCGGCTGAGTGGGTTGCCGCATGGGCGGAGGCAACGGCGGACATGGGCGGAGACGGAAGAGGATGGACAAGTACTGAAACCTTCATCCCACTGAAGCATCCGCCAGTCCCACATATGAAATAGTACCTCTGAGCTTTGTTAAGTGGGATGAAGTCTTTTCCGCTGCTCCAATTCCCCACCGCTCCCTCTGTCGTACAGTTATCATAACCAGTACTGTTCACTTCAAACACATTGTACTGCGTCTTCTGGTACCTAAATGCTGCCATATTATTCAAAAACATGAGAAAAAGAAAAAAAAACATGCGCACACACACAGATCTATTAAAAACCCAACAGAGCAAAATGGGTTTTTTTTTTTTGGGGGGGGGGGGCAAGTTGCTAGTGCAGAATACTACGTACAAATGAGATCTCCAACGTAGAAAGTTTGGTTATTGGCCCAGAGAGTGTAGTTCATGCCTTGGTTCCAGCCTTTGTTGGCACCAACAATGTGGTCGGTGGCGGAGACGGTGGTGATGGTGACTAAGAAGAGGAGGAGGAGGGTGGTGGTGGAGTTGATAAGGCGAAGTGAAGAAGGTGAGCTGCACATTTTTGGGTGATGATTGGTAGGACTGGATTGGTGATGTAATGACACATTGCACATGCTGCTATGACTGTGGCTGACAACGTATATACCTGTAAAGCAAGAGAAATGTCATGGTAGTGTTGCTATTTAGGGGCGTTTGGAATAAATTTTAGGTTTAAAAATAGAATTGATTTGATGAAATTTTTTTTTTTGAAATAGAATGGAATAATAGTAATTAGGCATTTGAATTTATTTTTGGATTGAAATTAAATTTTATTAATAAAATTTAATATTAATATTATAATAAGTATATTATTATTTTATATTATATTTATATTTAATAAAATCAAATCTTGTACCAAAATTAAGTAAAATATATGTCAATTTATAAAGAAAAATATTTTTTATTCGTTATTAAAATTTATTTTAAAAAAAATAAAAACAAAATAGGTAAAATGTTTGTTGCAAACTAGGGGTGGGTTTACCCTAGGCATTACATTTGGCGCATGCTCATTGAACGCATGTCACATCTACAGCTGACAGATGTGTTAACTGAATTTTTGTTTTTAAATGATCAAAATGACGTTGTTTGGCACTTTTTTAATGCCAAACGATGTTGTTTTTTAACCATTTAAAAAAAAACAAATTTTGTAGTCACATGTTTGAAACAATGTCGTTTTGAACAAACATTTTCCAACAAAACCCAATCTCCCTAGGTTTCATCAAAATACACCCCCATGAGTTTCAATTTATTCTCATTTATTTCAAACTCACACACCAAACAATAGTTTTCTTTCACATTCTAATCTATTCTCTCCTAAACCTACCAACCAAACACCACCTTAATGTTGATTAAGCCATATATATTCATTTATTTTCATAAGTTGTAAGAAATATTGCACAAATTAGACTGAAGTTTAAACTCCTAAAAAAGAAAAAGCCAAAAGGAAACAAACGAGGGACCCAAAGAAGCATTGATCAAAAGAGATCTTAGAGTAGCAACAAGGACAACCTCTTCCCAATTTCTTTGCCTTCTTGTTTAGTAAGTATATTGTTTAGATGATCTTATAATTCATCATGTTAATGACGTTAAGCAAAGCATCCCATTTTGCTGATTCTCAAGTAGTTTTAATCCATAAAAGTAAGATAATACTAGGATATACGGCTACTATTGGGATTAATAACCGATTTGTCAAACCATTTTTTTTTCCTTTTTGCAGAGAATGTACGAGTAAAAATATTGTCATCTTTTTTATCAATAAATAGTTGAACCTACCATCAAATCAAAACTTATATTTATGCTGCCATGGTAGTTGGGTTAATTAATGTGGAAGAATGAAATACAATAGTGATAGGTGGGAACGATATTCTACATATTTGTTGCGTCTGGTGAACGGTATAGAGAACAATAATTAGTAAAACAATTTTACTTTTATATATATAGGGTAAAAAATATAAAAAATTATGTAAATAATTTACTACACTAAAAATCAAAATAGAATAAATATATGAAATATTTTCCCCATGAGTGAAAAACAATGTTCGATACCTCTTCTAAATCACATGACAAAAATTCTGAATTCTGACTACTTCACATAGCATATTCTTATTGGTAGCAGTGAACTAGTAGTAATACACTAATACTCAATTGAATTGAATGCATGAGAGTGAGATTTGCAGTTTGCTGTTTGCTGCACAAACAACAACTAATTCTTGGGATATGATTTGAGTGAATAATGCATGAAAAGTCACGCCTGAATCTCCGGAGGCCATTTCTTTTAGCTTCAGTTATTATTCTAAGCCACTTGAACTGATGAGCGTCCACATTTGGGCCCTCAATATGATACCATCCTCACCTCACTCCCCCAATCCACGACATTTTTCATTCAGCTTGTAGCCTTAAAGTATATCAACGTCGTGCCAAAGGCAGTTTAATATAGCAAAATTCCTTTTGAGCATTTGTTTTTAAGCATATGAATGCACAATTCATCTATGCCATCTAATCCTAAGACAGCCAAAGATTATGTTTAAAACAACACATAACTTCATATCTTCAAGCGCAATTTTTTCCTTTTTCAAACATCTAATAAGCTATTGGCAACAACATGGAGAATAAAGCCAGCCAAATCGAGCCAAATTATTCAGGAGTTAGCTACTCCTAGCTTTAAGTTGCTTAGGAATATATTCGTGAGATTGGTTGGAAAAGGGCGGGCTAAAATAGTCCGGGATCTTTTATTTATGTTCGTGTGAGCACAGATTAGAACCATGAAAGAATAAACTATCCTGAACGTTGGTATCATATTCTTATGAACATGGATAACAGCACAATGCGGGTGTAAGCATCTAATTTCTACAACAAATGTATATCTTCCACAGGGAAGGCTTTACACTCAACATTTCTATCCGTTGAGGTTTTATCATGAATATCAATCAGCAGAGGCCTCTAATATTACTAAGATAATTCCAGTCAACAGGCAGAAATTCCCACCTCTGCATTGTTGATGAGATGGTGCTTTCTACGGGTTAAAATTGGGCTAAAGGGTAAAGGTATCATCTATCGTTTGCTCACAGTAGCAAATACTGAATTCAAACCTCCAGTTTTTTGCTCCTAGCTTGATGTCCTTTGTTTTGAACCAGAGTCCTTTTTTCTTGGCTCAGCAAGTTGCGTTCCTCAATGTGCTTATGGTCTCCGTCAAGACGCCTACTGTTGACTGGTGCTTTCAATAGTTTCTCCAGTTTAGGATCACTACCAAATCCTTTAGATCTCATTTCATTGTAAAACTCTCTAGCCTTGAAAAGCAATCCACATTTTACTAACCCTTCCACCAAAAGGGTATAATGTGCTATATCAGGAACTATCTCATACTGTTTCATTTCCAACCATACCTTTAAAGCACTTTCAGGCTGCTTCAGTTCAAAGAACTTTGCCAGAATCTGAATAAATGTATTCTTGCTTGGACCAAGACCAGCTTTTCTCATATGTTGAAAAACTTCTAAAGTTCCTTGTAAACTGGCACCGGTTAAAAATGCATGGTACGTATCAATAGTAGGATTGACATTATCCTCCAACATCATAGCCAATACCATCCTTGCCTCGTCTAATTTTGTTGCTTCACAAAGTGGACAGATGATGTTGTTGTAAGTAGTAGAATCAGGAGTTAACCCTGCTTCTTTCATCTTATTTAGTACAGTAAGAGATTCCTTCGAGCAGTTTTGAGAAGCCAAAACATATGTCAAAGAATTATATACCTCAATGCCTGGTACAAAACCCCTTTTCTTCATTTCATCATACAGTCTGAGCGAGTCAAATAGATTTCCAACTTTTGAGAGACAGGATATCAAGTATGTATAAGATGTCCCATTTGGCAAAATACAGCACTTTGACATCTCTCTCCAAACCCTCTTGGCTTCAAATATATCAACAGCAACATTACACCATCCACTGAGAATTATGTTAAAGCCCTCTGTTTCCAGTGGGAAGAACTTTTTGTTGAGGAACATGAACTCTTCAGCCTCTTCAATGTTTCCATGCTCACAGAGAATATTCAAAAATGTAAAGAATGCTTCCTGATCAGGAGACAAGCGAACCCTCTCCATAATTTTGAATATTCTCATAGCCTTGTCAACAGCATTCGCTGCTACATATCTGATAATTTGTAATACAAGAAGAAAAAAGAATGAGAAACTGCTGAAATAGCCTAAACCACATGCGCATGGAGTGACAAGGAGCTGTGCCCTCCACTCAACTTCATTTACTGTCTGTTACTCTTAAGATTATAATCATTTATCATGTTAAACAAACAAATTTCAGTAAATAACAAGCAGCTATCCTACATTTTATCTTCACACACTTACTAGAAAGTAAAGTCCATTAAAATCTAACTACCATAAGCCAACAATTGTTGAGAAGGCAGCCAGCACGTCACAAAAATTTTCTTTTCAGTGTTAATCAAGTAACAAAATAAATTCTTTGAATTAGAAACTAAACAATGTACTGACATAAGAAGAACGAAAGCATCAACCTTCAGCCATTAATGAACTCCTATTACTATCCTATACAAGAACAAGCCAAAAAGATACAAATTTCAAAAATCATGAGAAGGCTTGCTAGGTACCTATCAATGA
This sequence comes from Gynochthodes officinalis, assembly GCA_020080225.1. Classification (NCBI taxonomy): domain Eukaryota; kingdom Viridiplantae; phylum Streptophyta; class Magnoliopsida; order Gentianales; family Rubiaceae; genus Gynochthodes; species Gynochthodes officinalis. Next base: position 9,867,062 of record CM034625.1, on the reverse strand, counting down.
TGACGAGTATTGCTTGTTTAGAATCCACTGAACTTTTATGCAGGTCATGGATCAAGGACCAGGCAGTACCAAACTTTCTATGATTGCCAAGCACCCATATCATCAAACACCAAGATTTTTCATCAATACGTTCCCATCTCTCACCCCATTTAAATACCAAAAATGCCAACTTCCATTCTCCTCTCAGAGCCAAAATCGCTGAAAATATCAAATCTTTATTTGGTTTGACACCGCCCTTATCGAGAAGGTCCAAGGCTTCATCCCCAGAGTTCAAGTTCGCAGCTTTTCGCGATAATTCAGTCAATTCTTCGACACCCAGTTCGACGTCTTCAGTGGTTTGTTTCACGTACTCAAAGAAATTGATAATTTCATAGCGGTTTTGAATGAACGAGTTTCCAAGTGTGGAGAAACGGAGGTATGGTAAACTAGTGCTGCAGCAGGTTTTGCTGAGTGTTTGACGAAATGCCTTACTGAAATGATGTGGCGGAGAAGTAGATACGCACGAAGATGAAAAGGTGAAATGGGCAAGTGGGTTCAGGAGTTGGGAGAAGAAGCATGCGGGATTTTGTGCTCTATGGAGTCTTCTAAGGTGGATGAGTAGTAATGCCATCATTTTTCATCCATCCTTGAAGTTGAACTGACAGTAGTTCTGCCTAGGAGAAAATGGCCATGCCAGTCCTGTAAAGCTGCTCAGTTGGCGTTTCCTCGAGTTTCAAATCTACTTGACTTTGCCAATAATTAAAATTAAAACTGAAAAAAAAAAAAAACATTTAGGAGGTGAATTGGGATTTTAATACAATATATCTTTTAATGTAATATGTATTATATAATAATTTTAAATTATTAATTTTTTTATAAAGTTAAACTAAAATTTATATAAATTATATTTAATAAATTAATTCTAATTCTAACTAAAAAGCAAACCAAAATAAAAGAATAATTAAAAAGAGTAAAAGGTAATAATATTATATAATAATTACATTGAAATTTTTTTTATTACATAATAGTGATGATGCGTGCCCACAGTTTTATTTTTAAATTATGTTTTTATATATTTAAGAGGAGTTATGGATGAAAAATAAAATATCCTCCTCCATAGAATTAGGATCCCCTCAAATAGAATTCTTGATTTTTATGTAATTGTAAAATGTCACGTGACCAGATCCCATGGAACACGTGCCGCTGCCACCCGCACCGCCATTTCGTCCTGGGAGTCGTAGCTGTAGGGTTTAAGCTCAAAATCCAGAAGCCAAACTGCAAAGTCCCTTGAAGGGTTTAAAGGGCTTTCCTTTGACGAATAGGAGAAGGAAAAATATCAGAAGAAAATGGCGAGTGATACTAACAAAACCAATGGAAGCAAGAATGGAGGAAGTGGGAGTGGTGGGTTCAGGGCCAAATTAGATCACTACTTGTACAGTGGGGACAAGAAGCATGTCATCGCAGGCATAGCCATAATCAGTGTTATCTTTGGTGTTCCATGGTATTTCATGAACAAAGGTGTGCACTTTCTTATATTTTTGGATCTAAAATTCTTTACAATCTTTTTGGTCTTTAGAAAGATTATGTTTTTGTTATTTAATAGAGAAATTATTGTGTCATGTTGCTGGGTTGTGAATGTCTTTGTCCTTAGATTTCTGTTTGACGACTGCTGGTTTATGCATATCTACCCTTGGATTATTTAGTTAATCGGGTTCTATTGCGAAATTGCAAAAGGGCATGTTTGCCTTTGCTCGTTTCTGTGGAAGATCGCTCAATTATTTTGATGGTTTGACGAAAGAAGTTTGCATTTCATGTTGGGTTGTTCTCAGAAGTTTGTTAATTGAGGAAAGTAAAGAGCTCTTGGGTGGAACTAAACTTTTGCCTTGGGCACGTTGCAAAATCTCTGTTGACATTATTTTAGAGTAAATCTTTTGAATTGTTGTGGAGTCTAATCTTTTTCTTTGTCACACATGGTGTTGCAAAGGTGACTCCTTCCTCTTTGCATTGAATGATGTTAAAAAGGATAAGGAGGGAGGGTCAGACAGGGTGTGTGAGTTTCATTATTCATCAATTGTTAGTTAACAATAAATTGGTTTTAGCAAGTATAATTGATAAGAACACAGTATAGGGGAAGAAAAAATGAACAACAATTAAATCTTTGAGCTCCGACAAGTTTTTGACCATGTGAGGATGGGTTTATTTCGTTGTGAGAGAATGACGTCTCCAGTGAACCTTAGTCCTGTTCACAAAATTAAAAAATAGCATTTCAGAGCTTGTGAGTTTTTCTGCTGTGAGCTTGTGACAACTTGTGCTTTACACATCAAAGTTTGATTATCACTTGTCTGGTCTTGTTATTTCAACTTGTGTAAATTCATGACAAGATCCTTCTTTGGACTTCTTGAAGAATTATCTGCATTTAGTATAGCCTCGGAAGGACTTCTCAAGTGGGAATGTGTTTTCCTAAATGCTACCTTTGCAGTCATTCTTTTGTTCCTTCTTTTGGTACGAAAGTGTCAAGATTCATTAAAGATATAGGATGCAAGTCTTACAATTGCTGCAAGCCACAAATTACAGATTACACTTTCAACATAACTACTTCCTAAAGCATGGAGTCTCCCATGCAGTTAGTCTTGCTTGAAAGGTCTTGGTAACAAATGATTTGATGTTGTAGATTGTTTTTACTTGATTTTGCCGCTGTTTTAATTGTGTTAGCACCTCCTAGACTTTCTTTGCCTATGAGTGCAGGAGTCTAGCCTCCCGCTCTCTGCCCCACTTGGAAATCAACAGATGAAGCTGCAATTTTTCTTCTGTGCTATAACGTATGTTATAACATTTCAATTTCTGTGTGATCTCTTTGTATCATCTGAAATATAATGCTAGACTAGAGGAAAGATGTTTGGAATTGTCTATAAACGTGGCAATGTGTCTGAAAGTTTTAAATAATTTTGCTCTGGATCGTGATGTCGTACATCAAATAACATGGCATGGATGTTAAGAAAATAGCATGAAGAGGTTGTTTTCGCTGTTGTTAGGGAGTTTTTTCACAGTTGTTTGTTTAAAACATAGAAGTTAAATCCTTCACTGTTCCAATCCTAAACAATTCCTTGTATCTCAGGCTCAAAACATCAATCTCATCAGGACTACACGGAAAGAGCTGATAAAGCACGAAGGGAAGGACTTTCAAAAGGTTCATCGACATCTTCCACAATTTAACATGGGAAAGAGCTATCAATATAATTTTCCCATTCAGTCTGATAGGACATTATGAAGTATCCCTTTTGCCTTTTGATGTTGTAGTTCGTTTCCATTTTCATGTTATCACAAGAAAGCTAGGGAATCTCCAATCATTTAAAAATTTTGGTCTCCTAGATGTTAATGGGCAGCTGAACCGTTATTGTTCTGTTAAACAATGATGGCCATAAGATCCCTCCGACATTTAATGACCAGGGTTGTGAATTTTGATTTAAATTTGAAGAAAGTTGTAGAATATATGGTCCTATGTTGTTCTCATTTGTGCGGTGATGTGGCAACGAGGCATGAGAAGAGGAAGAGGAAGAAGAAGTGCCTTAATTTTCTATTGCGAACTTAATGGCATAGGGGGAGGTCTGAAAGTACGTTCTTAAAGTGAGGGATTACATTCATGATGGCGCAAATGGGATTTACTTAGTGACAAGTCTGTTCAGAAATGCAAAGATCTGCATTCAATAACGTATGAGTTGTGGTTTTTAGAGATAGAGGTTAATATTTCTATAGTTCCCATGAAAGAGAGTTATAGGGCTTTTCATACGATTGGGAGAGATATTATTGGAATAGAAATTTATTGAGAAAATTATGAGATACACATGAGTTCTATTGAAAATAGTTAAATAAATAATTATTACATAATGTTAAGTAATTATTATTATTATTTTAATTATTTTTTATTCTAAAATTATGTCATTCATCAGTGATCAGATCGCTTTCGAACTATCAGTCGACAATGACCGTATCACCATTAGCTATCATTTAATTTCTAACTATCATTTAATTTTTGATAGAAAATTTTAAAGAAATTCTAACAAGAATTAAAAAATTGTAATCCCATTAAATTTCATTCTCTCCTAATTTCAAAATTTTGATGAGAATCATAGTTCTCATTCACAATAATTTTCTCACCCATTTCCTTCTCATTCCCTCCCAATTGCCACCCTACTAAGAGCTTTGCAGGGCTTTCTGGATAACTAAGTGTGAGAAAAGCAGCACATCCCACCGCATAAACAGTCATGGTGCCTCTCGCATTTCTTGCCGAAGCGCACATCAGCCAGGTGGGAAATCACAGGTAGAGACGCATTTTATGCCAATTTTAAACTAAGGACTTTGGACAGAATGGCTAGAAGCTAGTTTCATAAGATGCTCACTATCATGATTGAAAGGTTAACAGCAGGAACAATGAAAGACTTGACCCAGCGGTCTTTTTCGCTATATTTCTCTGTTTTATGACATGAATTAGAATCTCTGTTAATAACTAATACCACAAAGCTTGCATAAATACCATCGCCTCGAAGGTTTTTACAGTATTACAGCGGCATCAGCCTTCTGTGCTTGAAAAACCACAAAAACGAGCAGAATAAAATTATTCCACATATGCCTGTGATTATTAGAACCCACTTAAAAGCATTGGGATCATCAAACAATGGTATTACAAAATTCATACCAAATATACCAGCTACCACACCAAAGATGGCAACAACAAATGTTGCAGTTGTGAGTAACAACTCAAATTGTATAAGCTGGTTTCGAACGTTGTCCTGCAGAAAGAGATACCAATTTGTGATATATCTGTTCATGCTTATCAGAGCACAATGGTTATAGAAAATTTAGAACAAAGGAAGAATCAGGTTCATAAGGAGTACATTCTTTCAGCTGAGCTCCTAAAGCCAAAGCAGTCTTGTTTCTCCCAAGCCATATTTTTATTTCATAAACAGACAAATCAGAAGTGGAATTAGACAGTGGTCACCTGAGACTTAGCAACCTGACCGAACTAGAGCGTAAGACATACATCAGCAGTAATAATTTTGCTTGCCAAGTGTAATCTTACTGCATAAACTCTAAGACTCTTTGTAACAAGATGTGGCTGACGAAGCTGAAGGGCATGCCTTCAGATGGATTAAAGAGTATATAAACAATACAGCTCATGGATGAAAGCAAAAGAAGGTCATTGTTGACATTTTTCTTTCCTTCTTCTACTCTTATCTTTTAGCATTTAAAGCAACAACTCACCAAACACACGCTATACTGATCTCTAAACATTTTTTAAAAAGATGACAACAAGAGCAATTGAGCTAGACCGGTGATGACATTTCTTTTACATCCTTGTATTATTCTTGTTACCGAGGAAGCAAAATCTCACCAATAACTTCTATAATTGTTTCTGAAGATTTTAAGAGAAAGATCATTTTTCCACATGATGCATTTATAAATCAAGGATGAGTTTTGGTGCATTACTGGGATCACATAGAACAAACTGACATCTTTCAACGTTTACAACTAAGATTAACGAACTTGTGCCCTCCAATAAGATCCTCCACAATTTGTCCCATATAAGAAAAGGTCATAAAATGCAGATGAGGAGTTATGAAGAGTTCATTTATTCATCTTCCACCTAAATGAAAGTTCATGTGGGGTCCACATCCATCCATTATACTAGCTGTGTGTAGATAAGATGCCATTGACCGAATAAAAATTGCTTCCATATGTTTGCTAAAGGGGTAAAGACATACCAGCTGAATGTTAATAAAATCTTCAGTATCATCAATATACTCCTTGAGCTGAAAGCAGAGAAAGAAAGAGGTTAAATTAACTGTTCTTGCAATAAATGAAGAAATATTTAGAAACCTGCATAAATATATATTATTGATGATATACCGATGTCAACTTGTTCAAAGTGCTGTCAATTACAACAAAGTAAGCTTCCAGTAACATTTCCAGCTCTTCTATGTTCTCAGTTTGACTTTCTGAACTCCTGACACTCTCATGTCTGCTCCTAGCAATGCTTAAACTCTTTTCCAGCTTTCTAGAGTCAGGAGGAGAAGCAACAGGGGAGACAGGAGCAGAAATAGATAGTGCACCATCAATTGACCTATATCCTACCAGAGATTGATCTCCATAAAATGATGATTCCATTCTTTTTTTTTTCTCAGTAAGGTACATTTCAGCCATATCTCCATCATCATCCATTAGCTGTTCTATCTCATCTCGAACCTATATTAGTTAGGGTAGGAAAGCAAGATAGAGAAACCATCAAAAAAGGGAAGTATGTGGTAAGACAAGATAGCAAGACTAAAAAAGAACAATACCTTCTGAACCCTCCTGGTTAAAGCAACAAGTCGGCTTTTCAATCGACGTACACGTTCCAAGTTTAAGGTGCTTATCTTTGATGTAAGTTCATCCAAAAGTGGGTATGCTTCAATCTCCAGTTCTGCTGCCTGATTACAATAAAGGATATCCCCACCATAGATTTATATCAAAGACTTACAAAAGGAACAGGAATGAGGAAAAAAATAATTAAATACTATGAGTCAAGCCAAATTTTTAGATAACATTAGTTTGTGTCTTAAACAACAGGACAATAAGGTAAAAACCAAGCCTCTTTATTCTCATGTCCTTTTCAAATTTAGTCTAAACTTAATGCCATTGGTTTCTTTTATGCACCTGAGAATCCAAAAAGGTACAAGCAGCTTCCAGAGCAACTTCAAGAGCCCGAAACTCAAAGGGCAAATAATCTGGGGATTGATTTCCAAACATATTGTCAAAATTCCTGCTTCCCCTTCTGCTCAAGTCACCACCTTCTGACTGCCAGACATCACCAACACCAGCAGCATGCAGCCGCCGTTGGAGCTCCACCACATACTGTAGTACATAGCTATCAAGAGAATTCAAAAGCAGCACCTCGTCTGCAGTTATAATACATCGAATTTGCTCTAGATTTACAACTATGGCCTTCTCTCTTCCAAGAATGGTAGATGGGTAAACAAACAAAGGATCTAAAAGGCGCAAATCACGGGCAGGAAGGTCACAACGGCGCATCATGCTGAACTTGTCAACCTCAATAATTTGTGAGTTCCCAGATGTATCAACACGAATCCATGATCGAAGACCTTGGCCACGCTTTTTGAGGCCTAGAACATCAACACCTTGAAACGGTTGACGACCAGAAGCAGACGGCCTATAAGATTGATCTCTAAGATTCACCGCCGATGCAGGTTTTGGAGGCAATAGGCGTTCTTTGAGGTCAGCCATTAAATGCTTCTAATTCTGAAATGCTAAAGCAGAAAACAAGAAGTAAGAAACATGACTCTTCAAAACAAACATTGATCGCAACTAGAGACGCATCACATTGTACAAACTGTCAAAACATCCCATAAGTTCAGTAGAACACATCCGTTCATTATCCACCTCACGCATCACCCAGGGATTAAGGACATCTGTGTCCATTTAGAAATGTATGATGTTCCATTTAAAAAATGGTTTGACTCTAAATAAACACAAAAGAGAACCCATAATCTTCGAGATTCAATTTTCCTCTTCCATCAATATTCTACTCATGTCCACCAATCATCCGGGCCATTCAATCACATACCTATATTGTTTTATACACAGATGTAAATCATACAAGAAAAAACATACATATCATCTGATTGAACTGTGAAAGAGTGATACAAATAATGCAAATCAAATCCCAATTCTTTTTTTGAATTTCGAGACTTTATCTTACAGTGCCGACTTTTTCTTAATTCCAAATCAATCAACCTCAATTCAAATTCTAAATTGAGTCATGACCCAATTTGACATACCTCCGGAAAAAAGGAAGAAGCTAGGGTTTCCCGTTGAATTGCCGCCGCGGCCGGCTTCTCCACCTCAATTGCCGGATGCTACTGCTAACAAAAAACTTTTGGCTGAACATAAATTAAAATTCCAACGCAGAAAGTATTCAGAAAAATCATCGTGCAGAAATTACAGTCAATACTGCTACAGAATGGGGACAAAAAAGGAATCATAATCGATTTGGAATACGTTGGACTCCAACGGTTGGAGAGAAATAAAGCGGAAAAACGAAACGAAACGACCTCGTTCCTTGGTCTGTCGACGTCACCCACTTTCGAAAACTTTTATGTATCATTTGATTTGTTGCTTGATTATTACTCGAAATTTATTTTCACTGTTTTTAATGTCCGTATAATTATTTTTTGGATTAATTGGTGGTTAATAGTTATCATAATAGTACTGAAAAAAAAAATTGTTTGTATGGGAATAGCAACTTAGCAAGGCAATAATTGACTCAACCTCCTTCCGTTTAAGAAAATGTGTTGCGTATGGCTTCGATTCAAAATGTATTTTTATAGTTTTATATGTATATTAGTCTTAAGATAAAAAATATATTAATAAATACAAAAGTGTATTAGAAACGCCATTTGAAACTACTAGCCATACACATATGCTTTAGATTAGACTCTACTAGTATTGGCCGGAATGATTGAAACACAAGTAATTAGAACTATGAAATTTTATATTTGGGAATTCATTTATTTCTTTTTAAAAGGGGTTTGTTTTGGTTTTTAGTGCATTTTATGTAATGGACTCGTATGATCTTGGAATACGGCTGTTTAATCTCTATGGGTTAACGAGAAAAGTACGACATGTTTTGATCATTTTGTTTTGGGAGGAATAGCCTCTCATCGATGTAGTATGATGAGAGAGACACTATTATTTAATAAGTATAAAATAATAAGGATAATTTTATTTTTTTAACATGTAGCATTAATACTTTTTATTAATAATATAATTAATTGTTTATGAAAATAATAAAATCAAAATATAAGTATTAAAAATATTTTTATAATAACTGATGTGACATGTTAAAAAAAACAAAATTATTTATTAAGGTATAAAATGATAAGAGATATTGTTTTATTTTATTTTCAATATTCCACATCAATGCTTTTCAATATGAATTTTCCTCAAAAAAAAATATCATTACTCGCTTTATAAGAGTAATAAATTTTTTTATTGAATTATGACAGTGAATAATGTAGTATTCACAGAGTAAAATAATATTAAATAGTTATAATAATTATTATTTATTAACTTTTGTCACATGAAAGCCACATCAATTGCTATGTGATTTGCGGAGATTTTTCTAATTTTTTTTTATAATCTTAATTCATATCCATTTAAACGAGTTTTATAATTAATAAAGTGTATTATAATATTCAAGCTAAAATATACGCAAAATCCATTCAATTCCAATCCAATTTCAATTTTAACAAGCAACGAAACAGAAACATATATAATCAAATTACTCAAGATTGAATTCGTATGATATTTGATCTACTTAACAATTAAAAATATTATTTTTGTGCTCATATCCTTAAAAAACTATATACTTTGAAATTCTGCTTGCAAATTTGAATTCATGACTACTATTTCTTTTTTATATATATAAAATTTTTTGAGGATCTAACCTATCTTATTATTTTATTTTTTTCCCCCCCGTTTTGTGTATTAACTGGAATCATCAAATAATGTCTTAGCTTTTCTCTATATAATTTACTAATTTTAGATATAATTCTCATCAAATTGAACTTTTTGATGTTGTTGAGAAGGCGTGATCATTCCCGCTAACCAATAGTCACGCCTTCGAGTTGGCTCAGATAAATCCCATACTAGCTTAAAGGCAAAACTTTGGCATACACAAATGACTTCAAAGTGCCCCAACCCTCAACTATTGGACCTAAGGTTTTGAAAGAAATAAATCTGGTAACTAATGCAGCCAATGATCAAGCGCGGTTTGGCCAAAGAAAGAAGAGGTAAGACGTACTTTTTCGAGCTAAGCAAGGAAGCGAAGGAAAAAATCCGGGTAAAATGCAAAAAGGTATTGATTTGAATGGATGTTGTAGAGCTCAAATCTCTATACTTTAAATAGATATGAGATCCAGAGATTTCCGTTCATCGTTTTAAAAGTAATTTTTTTGTTGGAATTCTTTATTATTTTAAAGAAATATGTGGCCTCGAAGGGCGATCTCTTGCTTCTACAACGTCGCCGTTACACCTACCCTATAATGAGGAGGACGACAGACCCATCACGATTGACTAAGAGGAAAAATGAAGACAGGCAAGCGAATAAAATTTTCTATGTTTAAAGCGTGTTAACTGATGAAAAACGTAAAGGTAGACTTCCGGTACTGGTAGGCGTCAGCCCCCATATATGGTCTTACAACTTTGCGAAAACTTGTGTTTTTGGTAAATAGTCGCACCTCTAAAGGCAATTAAGTTAAGGCTCAGTATTCAAATTCCATGCTATGGCCAAGCGACTCTCATTTCTAACTTAGAGCGAGACTACTTGCTCAAATAGACACCCAACATATATTGGGATCAAAAGATTAGGAGTTCAAATTCCGCATCTGTCATTTTCTTTCCATCATCCTCGTTCTACTTTACATGTTGGATTAATTCGAGACATTTCCTGGAACCATTACTCTTTCTTCTTGGAACCATTGCTCTTTCTTCATCCTCCCTTACGCATTAGATTTGTTCGAGACATTTTCCCATTAACTAATTTATCAGAATCATTACTATTTCTAACAAAATTATCGGAATTATTACTCTTTTTTTTTTTGTGGAGTTTCTCAAATAGTTCCTTTTTAAAAAATAAAAAATAAAAAATAAAAAATATTTAAGCACAATAACCGATTCAAGTGTGCTCTTGGAATCATTACTCTTTCTAAGCAATTTATCGAAATCATTACTCTTTATTTCGTTGAGTTTCTCAAATAGTTCTTTAAAAAACACACACACACACACACACACACAATAACCGGTTCAAGTGTGCTCTCCACATTGTTTGAGGTACTTATCTTCAAAAAACAAAACAAAAATGCCCCAACACTCAAGAGGCGTGGAATGTAACTCCCTCAAAATCACGCCTTCACACTGCCGCCACTTCTTGATCTGATCTACTCCTTTCATCCCTAATCGTTGTTCACGTTTCAGAAATATGTACTCATCATGATGGCTGAAAATGAAACTACAATTTTAAATTTTTTAATTTAAAATATTTATTAATTGAAAGTTTACTGGTATTTGAGATACATTCCTATTTGAAATGGCCAGAAAAAAAATATTATGAAAAAGTATTTTTGAGGGGGAAAACATTAATAAAAGATATTTTTAGAGAGATGGAGTAATATACAACTAGTATCATCATCATCATCCCTGCACATAATCAATGAAAACTATTCCATGTCTAATCTTCTGATTTCCCCTGTAAATGAAATAGTTGAAATGTTTCATGGGAGCAAATCTTCATTTCATTTTTTCACAGGATACAACTAGGAAAGGTCCATGGTCTTTTTAAATAGCAGCAGAAATATGTACAAAGAACTGACCATATATACATCAACCTCAACCATCTTTTCTTAAACTGATGATGAGGTCTTTTTCGCAGCCACTATGGACTGCATAATATAACATAAACAGAATTTATATGTAAGGGTTGATGTGGGATGTGTAATCCCGAATTCCAGCTCCTTCCCATCCCATCCATTCTTCCCACATGTCCCAGTCAGGATCATTCATCCCTCTCAATGAATCATCCAATCCTTCATCATATGCCTCCATTTCTGCTGCACTTGATTCACCCCTCAAATTACTCAACACAATCTGCAAACAAATCATTGACAAACACTTCCTCATCACATGACTCGATACAAGCAAATGATTTATAAATCAAGATGATCTTCACAAGGGGGGTATCAAAAAAGGCTGCATCTTTCTTTGCTTTTCTAAATTAGCGGATTTGGTAGTCTTTCAATGATGTGTCACACAAGGGTTCATACAAGACAAAGCTCATTCACAAAATTTTCAATAGTGCACGCTCCATTTTGCGTGATGTAACTGGCATCGTTTGATTGGGAGTGAAAAAGACTTGTTCTCTATTATTGCCACCGGTCCATGTATTAAATAATCAGATTAGAGATAGCTAAAGTGACTGGCATCTCCACTTTGATGCTAATATAATAAGATTTAAGTAAACCAGACATCAAAGGGTCCACTTAGATCATATCATTGATATACAATGAATTAATATGCCTCAAAAGAGTCCTACAAGATGATGTCTGAGGTATCACTTGCACTTTAAAATGTCTGTCATCCATATCAGACCAAATCAAGCCACCAACATAAATCTTTGAAATGAAAACAGAGAACCGGAAACTGAAAAATTATGTTGATAACGTACATCATATGCTTCGTTAATTTGGTGAAATTCGACGCTGCAATTACTTCCTCTGCATACATCCGGATGATACTGCAGTCAGATCAAAGGAGACACGTCAGGAAACCATTTTTAAGGATAAGGACCAAACAATTTTTTTTTAGCTCATAAAAAGGAATAAACCAACAGGGAACAGCAGCAGGAACAAGAAAATTTAATTCCAGATTCAACACGGAACAAGAAAAGAAACAAGGGAAAAAGGAGAAACTTTCCAAATAAAGACCCAATCCAAAAGGATAGATTTTTACTCAAAATAAAGGAAAATTTTGTAAATATCATATTTTTATTCATTATGAGGGACCAAAAATTTGATAACTTTCACGAAAAAGCACCTGAAGAGCAAGCTGTCGGAAAGCTTTCTTGACGTCCGATTCAGAAGCCCCACGATGGATTCTCAGCGTCTTGTATGGATCTGACACGGCGGAAGAGTAAACGCAAGAGACCTTGAATTTGTTATTCCTGGCATTATTCTTCCCGTTCTTCTTTGATGAATCCTTCAATTGAATCCAGGAAGAAGCCTTGGCAGACCCACAAACCACAGCAGCTGCCATTATCTCAGACGGCCAAAACTTAGATATGCAAAAATTTAATCTTTTTCACCCTTAGATCAACAAAACGAAACCTTGTCTTTCAATAGCTACGAGCCCGGATTATATATAAAGATTATGGGATGAGTTGAGGAACAAAAAGATAAAATCTGAAGCAACGATCAAAAGGGTCCAAACAGGATAATGGGAATAATATGAAAACGGAACTGATACGTCAAGGAGGTCAGTAAATGGGAATGGTATTTTCTGATGCGAATAAATAATTTACAAGACCAAAAAGAAAAGTTCAAAAACCAAGTCAATCCAACGAGAATTCAAGGCTTATACTACGGTGCAAAACTGGATTAGGAAGGATAAAGTAATGGATGAGAGACTGTTCAACGCTGGTGAATTGGGTTGACGTATATAAAAGGATGGATGTTCTTGGTATGCGTCAATGTCACGTAGGATGGCGGGTCCTTATCCATTGTGGTCAGCTTTTGTGTGACGCGTCACTCTGCAATTATTGAATAATTTGAATTTTCTTTCGAGTAGGGAGCGATTTCGTGGTCTTTGCAGAGAGAGCTTATCCGACCTTAGGCTTTGGGTTTTGGTCCTCGTGTTTTATTGGGAGTCTCTCAATCTTTTGGGTATATGCCTCATCTTTCTCCTAATTCATTTTGTACCCCAAATGTGGTTTACTTTTGGGAAGCTTACAACCTTAATTTTTGAATTTCTGGTAAGGTATCTTGTTTGGAATTAAAGGGTCCGTTTAGACAAGGTAATTTTATTTGTGAATGGAAAAAGTTATATTAGAATGTGTGAAAATTTTGATAGGTATTTGTTGATAGAAATAGTATTTTGAAAGGAAAAAAATAAGAGAAATTTTTTTAAAAAATTATGTGGAAAGAATTTGAGTGAAAAAATTTAAATTCTAAATTTTAAAAAAAAATGTGTTTAGATAGTTTGTTTTTATTTGAAAATTTTCTTATTTACAAATGAGAATTCTTTGTCCAAACGTAGCCAAAGTTTTCAAGAATGGATCATATTGAATGTAATTTGGATTTATCATTGCATGAGTGAAAATAAATGAAGTTACATATTAAATCAATATTGATATGTAAAGGGATCATGATTATAACAATTCATAATGAATAGAATGCGCATGCTTAATTAAGTTAAAAAAATAAATAATGCAGATGACTTTATCAAAAGCAATCTATTTATATGTCCTTGGAATTTAAGTGTGACAAGACTTTGTGTGATAGGTTGACAAAGGTCGGGTTGGATGATGTTCAAGTGATAAGTGAGAGAGAGCAAAAGAGGAAGCAAAAGTTAGAGTTGAAAAAAAGGGACACATGTTACTATGAGGTTCTAATACCATCAAAAAACAATTATTGATATGGAAAAGTTCTTACACCCTTGTGCCAATGAGAATTTATAATTATCACATAACATAAGATGATATAATTGTGGGCCACCAATTAGGATATAAGATGATACAAAATGAGTAATTAATAAATAAAACATAAAAAAGAAAATTCGTTAGACAAAGTATAAAATATTTAATCGCCTTTCTTTCTTTCTTTCTTTCATTTCCCATCCTTGTGTCTGTAGCTTTTCGTTTTCTTATGTTTACTCTTCCTACCCCACTAGGGATAGCCTTGTCTTCTCTCATGTCTCCTACTTTTTATCTGCATCCATGGATGCCTACCTAATGCAAAGTATTATTGTTATAATCAAATTACAAAATTATGTTTTTCAATTTCCTAGTCTACTTTCTATTTTAAGACTGGATGAATTTTAATATGATATTTAACTAATATTTATTACATGACCTTAATTAATATAAATAGTCGATAGTTTTAAATTCTTTCAATTACAATGTAAAAATTTATATATACTCACAATTTTTATTTAAAATTTCAAATGTTTTACTCTCTAATTATCTTATTTCTCAATTCTTTTTCTCATTACACGATATAGTTATCAAACTTCATATACAACTAATTCTCAACTTTATTGTCTTCTCTATTCCACTTACAGTTTACAAATAATGTTAAGAAAAAAAACTTATTTTCACATACGGTGGAAAATCATCCATTCCAGAACTACGGGGGGCTATGTTAGAAATTACAAAACTATAGGGCAGAATCAAAATCTGGTGAAAGGAAGCAGCATATCTGCATGTGGCGTGAGACCATGACGCGTGTCCTTGTCATCCCGTGAAATGAAGAAGTGTTTATCCACAGAATCAGCAAGGAGCACGTGCCTCGACTGCCCTTTTTATTTCTTACAAACACTAGTTATCCGCGCTTGTGACGGTGGTGGTAATTCCGTTGTAGACGTCATCACACCGATTTTTCTGCAGACGTTGATAAAAAAATAAAGGGCATAAAAAAAGAAGAGAAGGATAAGGTACGGAGTTTGCTTGTTGCGTTAACGTGTCACCCATGCGTCCGCTGGATCCGGCTAAAGTGTTTAAAGCTCCGTTATCAGCAAAATTATAAATATTTCTCCGTGTTTGGATAAGAATAATTAATGTAAATAATGTGGTAATGAACATTAATTCACTGCTTTGTCAAAAGGGAAGAAAAAAAAAAAACAAAAGATTGTGAATTTGTGATGAGACAGCATTAGCCTTAATCCCATGCAGCCAATGTCCTGGGATATTTTCGATCTACCAACTGCTAAAGATATTTACTGTAAATAGAAAGTTATTCACAAAGATCAATAATTTGCATCATAGTATTAGGATTAATAGTATTAGTGTTAATTTTTTATCCCTATGCATTAGGGTGATATTCCTATATGCATGGGTGCATTACTCTCCCTTCAAGAGGTGCATTGTCCTCCTCTAGAGATGCCAAGTATTATTATATTAGTTTATTTTGTTATCTTTTTTAAATTAGTCAGGCGTTTTCCTCCTTAACGAAAATGATCGTCTTTATGAATTTAATTTTATCCAGCACTATAAAATTTATTTAACCTTCTTAGTTATGCATATTTTATTATTCGATTTGTTAATATAACTATCGTTTGGAAAAAAAAGATAGAGAATGAAGGAAGAAAATGATACGTGGTCAATTTAGAATCTTAGATGCTTCCTTTGGATATGATGATATACACAAAACAGAGCCTCAAAATATAGAAAATAAAAAATTTTTATAGGACAAAAGTCCAAGTTGTACACGGAACAAAGGCATGTCAGATTCCTAGATTATACATCCATCCCCACAAGAAGCTGTTCATAAAATAACAGAGAGAAGTGAGACGACTAGCCAAAGCATGTGTAATACATGTCTACTCGAAATGCCTCTAGGGGACAATTTTGACATTCCATTTGACAGACAGATATTAACAGATCAAAACTACAAAATTTACTGCCCCCAAAAAAAAAAAAAAAAACACAAAAGGCCAACGAATTGGTATCTCGTTCTTCATATTATAAAGCAAGCGTCTCAACATAGCTTCCTAGGAAGACTATTTTTAATAGAACCGGAAACATTTACAAAAAGGAGTAAAGATGAACTATAATTTCATAGAATCCGGTACGAGAAGTCAGACATCAGGTTAGATTCAACGTTTACTTGTTAAGATTAGATTCGATATTTGCCTGTTCATTTGATGAAGTGTTGGCTTGCTGTTGATCACATTCAGCTTGATCATTGGAAGGACAGAGACAATCCTCAGACGATGTACCACGATCAGAATTTTTCTTCAACTGCACCACGATCATCGTCATGTTGTCGCAACCTTCTCCACCAGCTGTTGGTGCCAAACACTTGTCAAACACCCTTTCACACACTGTTGAAAGCTTTGTTTCCTACAAATTTATGAAAACAAACACCAAATTGATTTCAACACCTACTACACAATTGGAGAATTTGTCCGCAACACTATTAAAGATCAACAGAACACTTACAGTTCTAAGCTGCTCCCTAACAAAATCCACCACTTGTTGACTGGACATGCAATCCCTAGCACAAAAATGTGTAGTAAATTTAAATGCAGTTATCATGTCACAACATGGATAAACCAATCAATTAAGCAGCCAATGTTCACTTGGAATGAACAACAATGCCCTCATCCAAAGCTGAAGAGTAAAAAGAGTTACCTAGTTGATTAAATGAACTTGACCATTTTTCTAGGAGAGAATCTCATACCGGCGGTCAATGCACTTTTATTTCGTAAATATATAACATGAAGAAAAATGTAATATACATGGATAATAGAAGAGTAAATAAAGATATGTGCAGAAATGCACGTGCATGGTAGCCTAAGGGGCCATGGGCCCTAAAAGAAAAGGGCATGCTTTTGCTGCCGTGAAATGTTTAGGTTTTAGATGTAATGTTTCTAAATGCAGTATCACTATAACCTAATCAAAACCAATAGTGTTTTAGAAGACCATACAAGAAGTCTAATGTTTCCAAATGTACTGTCACTATAACGGTCAGTAAAGTAGCATGTTTTAACTAAAAAAGACAACGTTTTCTGAGCATTTGGCACTAACCATAGTCAATATAGGAACTTCTCAAATCAGCACTATCTAGTCTTCTTCTACAAGACTAAAGTAAGATATTGTTATGTCCCAAAAAACTTGGACAATAGTGAATCTGCCTCCGGTTGTAAGCACAACACAAGCCATCAAGATAATAACGTTCGTAGGTCATTCTACTGACAATTGCCACTCATACTATAACTCAAAATATTAGTTGAAAATCTAGAACAGTTATAAGTCAAATTAGCTACCAAGGAGAAAAGATTAAGAAATAAGAACAGAAAACTATGAAGACCAGAAAAAAAAAAAAGGGCTTACCATATCCCATCACAAGCTAGAACAACAAACTCATCCTCATCAAGGAGCTCAACCTAGACCAATATAAAAAGGACATCTTATGTGCAAGCAATATCTGTTGAAAGCCTGGACTATGCATGGGAAAGATACGTATTTTACAAATGAATTAACAACCCTTTAAAACGTTTATCACTTATAAAACATTAATATAGTAGGCACAGAACAAATAAACATTTACCACAGAGGGTAATTGGTTATACATACGGTGGTAATATCAGGATGAGCTGTAACAATTTGCCTCTCTGCAGGTAGTGATTTATTTTGTTTTAACTCCATGTCACCTGAACAGATTAAATCAACAAAAAGATCAAAAATTGACGTGAACCATGAAATAAAGCAATCTGACTCCCACAAATTAAATTCACGGGTAAATTGGACATAAATCACCTATTGCTCTTGCCAGGTTTAAGCTCCCATTGACACGCCCAAATTGGACATAACCTCCAGCTTTTAATATCCTTTCTTTTTCAAATTCATGATCAGGCTTATGATCTTTAGACATAGCATATGCCTGAAATAAAAAAGGTTTTGCCAATATCTGAGAGAAATAAAAAGTACCACAACCTTAGGGCTATAATCTAAAAAGTTCCTTAACTCTCCAGCATAAAACAGCAAGTGAAATGCAAATAGAAAGCCAGATTTCCTTCTTTTTTTTTTTCCCCTTTTAGTTTACATAGGTCGAGACATCCATAAATGGTATTATATACATAGGTCGAGACAACTTGCAATTCTATCAAAGAAAACAGAGTACGACCACTATCACCCACAGATGAGAGAGGAACCAAAATCTTCACCTGACCTCCCCGAGACAACACGCATCGAGAATCACCAGCATTTGCAACAAGAAGTTGACTGCCTCGGATAATTGCAACACAAGCTGTGCAACCAGAAGTTGGTCCAATATAGTCTGAGTCTGGTCCCTTCCCTCAAGGTCAAGTTTGACACGCGTTAGTTTCAATATGCTGTAGATAGAACTCCAATAACTTTTAAAAATTGTTTTCAAGTCGACATGAAAGAGGACAACAAATCATCTTGGGCATGTTACTCATACACATGTAATGAGTCAACCATAAAGAACTAGCATCACATTATTGTACTGAGAATATGGGAATTCATTTGAACTAAGGTGGTAACGACAACAAATTAACCGTAAAGGTACGAAGAAACTAATACATTAAATTAATTACCAAAAAACACCTATAATTGATTTAATAAACGTTAACAGCTTATAAAATGTAGAAGATGAAAACTATAAATTCCCATGATTTGCGTACTAGGTAGGGGTCAAAAATGTTATAAGTAGAATTAATTTTTCTTGCACAATTAAAAGAGTCAGGAAACCTCTCCTTCGAAGTAATAAATATTTTATCATCACTTCCATAAAACAGATATATAAGCTTCAAACTAATAAGAATAAAAGGGGGAGGGATGTATAAAGAATATACTAGAAGTTACATGGAAATGCAATAGCTGAAAATTATATGGCACGTAATATGATAAAAATACAAGATCACATGCATACCTGGTCGGAAGACCATTCATCAATCTGTCCATTAGCTTCAGCATTCTTTGGGGACCATATCAAACCCTCTATCATGCTTGAGACCCTTTGCATTTTATCCCCAAGTGCTGCTAATTCTCTAGAACCTCTCTGCCCACACATCATCTCATCCATTCTGCACGAAAATTTAATGAAAATCAAGAACCAAAATGGATTAGACTGAGTGTAAGAATTAGATGATTGACAGAAATTACACATTGTATCACGCCTAAAATTTCATGCAGTTTCTCCTAAGCAACATTTTGCCGATAAGACAAGTTGCAACCAAGCTGAGTGGCAAGGTTGTTATCATGTCAAGGAACAAAATTTCACTACGTAGAATGTAATGCAAGACATCCTTATAAACAAAAGATATTATATAGAAACAACTCGTGGTAGTACAATTCTCAGGGGCCATTGTTGCTTATGAAGGTGTTACACCATCCTGTTTCCTTATGTGCACTGCTATGATTACATTATGAGACCAACCTGAATGCTGATCAGCTAATAAAAAGATAAGGAATGAAGTAACCTTAGAAAAGACATCTGCAATGAAGCCCCCAAATCTCCAGCTACATAAGCTTCGCTTTTGAGCACTTGTTCATGAAGATACTTGGCACAGAATTTAGCTACTGCTTTTCCTGTAAAGGATAATAAGACAATATCAGCAATCGCAAAAACCTGACAATGAAAATTCAAACATTAATATTTTGTTGAAAACCACTGTCGACCTCCCATCCCAACCCCCTATATAAAAGGAAGATATCTCCCCATAAGCTAAAAAGTGCTGGGGGTTAGAAGTTTTGTTCAAGGCAATAGAATCCTGTCACAGACATTTGATTATTTGAAAATGAATGACTTCGGTTTTTGTATGCTACTAAATGGAATCATAATATCCAGTAGAGTGGCTGTCCTAACTACAAATGGATTCATGCTAATCAACTATTAAAAACTACCTTTTTTCTCAAAAATAAACACAGGGACACACATATCTTACGTGTCCTGGAGTTCCTATCTCCCAGCTATCAGCCGGCAGAAATTGCAGGTAAAATTTTGCATAGGATTACTATACTGACATTAATTTAAATCATACATCTTGTCAAAGTTCCTTGCGCAGAAAAAACAATGTTCACGTGCATTTATATCAATAATAGGACAAATTCCTCTTTCATAAAGTGCATCCGTTTAATTAAACAAACTGGTTTGTTTTCCTTCTCAAATTCATCACTAAGCCTTTGAAGGGCTTTTTTATATGTTTAATCTTACTCTTCACTATCTGGTGTCCATACATTAATTAATATGAGCCATTAAATGCAGAACAAACGCAACCTTTGAGAGGCTGTGTGATCGAGCTTACAAGCATAAGATTCAAAGTTAAATGAAAAACTTTAAGGCTTCCCTACAAAAGGAAACAAAATAACCAACAGCAAGTTTGAAAAAATGCATTCAAGTTAACAAAAGAGGCATAATCCAAGATGGATTAATATGTTCTTCCTAGAAAGTCTAGCCCTATACTATACTTACCCAAAGCAGAACCTTGTTACAAGAAAATTGAAATTAACTTTCACACAAGTTCATTTAAAGTTACAATAAAATATTCAGCTTAAGTTATTACCTCCATGGCCATCATAAACTCCAAAGAAAGAGGTTGCCTCGTCCAAGGTGGGATAAGCTGCATGCTACAAAACATCTCTTATAAGCACAATCCAAAAATCAAAAAGAGGTAATTAGCTTTTCGTTAAGCTACATAAAAACCAAATTTGAGACTGCAAAAGAGTGCCAAATAAAAATTAACCTAGAAAATTTGAACTCTCAAATGGAATCCACCTCTAATAGCTCAGTAGCACTAGTCACTCTAGAATTACTTATCGGATCCACCTACAAAGCTCTTGATTGACTATATTAAAGACATCGCATACCATAAATATAAAGTACTTGTTAAGTGTTTGCTCTTATCTTTCAACCAAAGAAGGTTAAAAAGTGAAAAAATAAAAATAAAAAAAATCACCTAAAGCATGTTGTCCTCAGATAAGTTTAGCTAGTATCTACCTTTCATCTGTTAACCATGCTAACTCATTGACCGAGTGATACATCATTTAATTTTAAAATAATATAGAAAGGAAATGAGCCTAAACCATTCAAATGCCAAGCAAGGACATGCAATGGGCTGCATTTATCATTTATTTGCTCTTGACTTGTATTAGATTCCTATGCAGAATTGAACTGAAAGGTCGACACTTACAGCATCTTCCATTGTAGAGCGCCATCCTTGCATCGATGACACTCCATATCTAAGTCTATGATTCTCACCATCCTCGGACGACTTCTCGGTTTTTGGATGGCTTAGATATACCCCCATACTTAACTGCAACTACTCTCCAAAATCAATCGTGAGCATTAAAAAAATAAATAAATAAACAATAAACAATAAACAGGAAAAGAAGCACAATAAACAGGGAAAAAAAAACGAACGCCGAAGAATTCAATATGTTTCTAATATTAATTTCATACTTAATATTATGTCGATCTAAAGACAGAAGCTAACAACACATTACAGACTAACTACCGAACATACAATTATACTTTCTAAATCGCAGCCAAGAAGCCTGAACAAATATTTGAAGCTACAACACCGATCATACTATAACTAATATCCAAGGAAACAATATCAACACGACTAATGTAACAGAAACCAAATCATGAAAGAGTGGAATAGCAATGTTTATCACGAAAGATACAGAAATTCAAATTCTCCGACATGAATATCCACACACTAGAAATATAAATAGAAATGATGCTCAAAAGTCGCAAATGCGAATGAAACTAACCAGAATGACAAAACGGCCTTCAAATCAAAGTCGGAGTGTGGTGAAGCTGCTCAGATTTCCAAAATTGGAGTACACTTGCCAGTTTTGATTGATGATCGAGTCCGGAAGCGCTCAAGTGTGTGACTGTGTGAGAGAGAAATGCGCGGTGAGAGATCAATGATGATGAATCGGAGGATCGTTTCTGTGACGGTCAGTTCAGTGATGACTCAGCAATGAGTAGCATCCTTTCAGTTGTGGCTTATTTTTTTTTTAATTTCTTTGGGATTATTATACTAGTATCATTTTTTTTTCTTTTGACATTGTGGGCTTTTGGAGGATTTTCTGTGTGCTCGTTTGAGTGGGCCCGACGATCTTAATTTTCTATCTTTTTGGGCTTCGGAACTTTTATCTTAAAACGAAGTTTCGGGTATAGTTGGACAAGAGGTTTCTATTTGCAAATAAAAAAAGTAACTCTTTTTCTCAAATAAAAATATTATATTTTAAATATATTTTTATTTCAAAATTTAAAATTTAAACTTTCCCACTCAAATTCTTTTCACATAATTTGAAAAAAAATTTCCTCTCATTTTTTCCTTTTAAAATACTTTTTCTATAAAAAAATACTCGTCAAAATTTTTACACAAACCAATACAACTTTTCTCAAATACATCACACTCCAAACATACCCTTTGTTTTTGGGAATACTTTTGTAAAAGAAAATGAAAGGGAATGGATAAGGGGAAGATTATCGATTTATACTTGTTGCTCATAAATTTGATAAGGTTTCAAATAATGATGTTTAATGTGTAAGAATATCATGCTAGCATTTTTTTTTTCATAATTAAAAGGTTTTGAATCAAATACCTGTTAATTACTTCTTTTGTTTTAAAAAATAGTATAGTTTTAAAAAAATTCACTTTTAGTGTAAAAATTTAATATTACTTTTATTAATAATAACAATACATAATATAACGTAAAAAGTAATGATAAAAATATATATTTAATATTATATTAATAATATTTTATCTTGTAATTTAAAAATAGTTATACTAAATTAAAATTATACTCTTTGTTTTTTTATAACCAACGTGGTATATTTTTTTGCCTTATAGCCCAATTCAACATTCTTCCCTCACACTCGCATTGTCATTTATACACATTCCAATATGGTAAAAGAACATTATAAAAAAAAATTAAAAAAAATTTCCAACGAAGAAGATAGAAAATGTCATCTTAAATTATACTCGAATATAATATCTAAAAAAATCCAAGGATGTAGTAATTAGTATCTGAAAATCTAGTGCACAATTATGAACAAAAATATTTCCTTTAATGATGGACATTAAAAGGGAAGCAGAAAAGATTTTTGTATAAACAATAAAAAAAAAATTGTTATTTTATTGACTATGTATGAAGAAAATTTATTGATAATCAAAGAAATTTGGAACTTAGCACATTTCATGAATTGGGACCTTTTTTAAAAACTATTATTACTAGAAAACTTAAAAGGAGGAATTTGGGGGTATGAAAACAACTAGACCCATCTTGGGACTGGCCCAAAAAGGAGCTATGTGGTCTGTCTGGGGGGGTTGGGCCGGAGTAGTTCTTAATTCTAATGTAGTTGATTGGGTTGAATATCCAGTATGGCATGCCTTTCCAAAACTAATTTTTGGAGATTTCTAATACACTTTTTTTAAATTTTTAATATATTTTATATTTTATAATCATTATATCAAAAATAAAAAAAGTATTTTAAAACCTGTCTATACAGGCCCTTAATTTTTAAAACCTGTCCTTCCAAAATTTTCCTTTATATAGCTTAGAGTCCTTTTAGAAAAAGAAAGTTGGGCCAAATTGTTTTCAATGCGATTTGTTTTAATTTTGACAAGTCGTCAAATTTTATACTTTTGAAAATTATTGGCTGAAAATTGCCAATAATAAAAAGTGAAATGTTAACATTATTAATTTTAAACACACATATATCCACATCGAGAAAAAAAATAACCACATATTAATATTTAAAATCGTTCATGAATTAGTTAATGGTTCAAATTAATTAGACTTTCGCAAATGAATATCAAGTATCAATTTTGAATAGAAAGTGGGAAAAATTGGTTATTTTAGAATATTGTATCAAATCCAATCGAAATCAAAAGAGACAAGATTAAACAAAAGAAAATATCAGGTCATAAAAAGAAGAAGTTGAGAGTGGAAATTTGCAAAGAAGTTAAGCCAATTGTATTAAATAAACCCAATTTTAAGGCCAGCATTTTGAATGGACTGATTTTTTTTTTCTCTTTTCAATTCCCAACATTTATTATACCCTTATCCAATTCTATTATGAATGAAAACCTGTTGGACCATATTAAAGCATTGAATATTTAACCACCAAACTAATGCAATGCATGATACCAACTTTCAATTAAAACAACAATATTAATAAATTTAGGTAGGTTGATCATTCTTAACAATCCTATCTTAATTATCTAATTTTCTGCCAACTTAATTAATTATATAAAAATTGGGCTGCTTAGATTGGAGGTATAATTAATAGGAAAAAGAAAAATAAGGATAATGTGGCAATCCCCAATTGTCGAATCATTTTGTTTTTATATTTTGGGGGGGAAAAAAACGAAAAATACAAACCTTCGCAGCAATAACTTTCCCGAATTGCATAGCAAAGGTTAGTTAAATTTTGCCACTTTTGTCATGAACCGATGAAAGGGTGGCGTCAGCGTGAGGTACGGTTCAACTTCAAGCTCAACAACTGCACGTGGCCCCAAACACCGCATCTAAACCAATTGAATGGGCTGCACGTTGCCCCAAACACCGCATCTAAACGAATTGAATGGGCTGCACGTTGCCACTACCCCCCGTGTCTCGCGGGCCTATAGGCTATAGCCCACCAGAGGGACGTCTCCATCGGCGTTGCCGCCTCCGAACCCCGATTCGTTTTGTCATGTCCCATTTTCCGATGGAAATCTAAGCGTCAATATCAACGGTGGTTGATTGATGACTTGATTTTAACAAATTGGAGTGACTTTATAACTAGTATGATTGAATTAATGATTTATTAAAGCTACAGAATGAACCTTATTATTATTTTAGAAAATTATAAATACCCATATTTAGTTAGAAGTTAACCATTAAAAAGTAAGGGAAAAAAACTAAAATACATATCCATTTATTTAACTAAAAATATAAATAAACAATTATATGATATTATGGTTTCAAATTTTAATTAAAGTTGTAAATTTTTTCTTAAATCATATTTTTATTTTTTATTTTTGTTATTTATCAATTTTTTAACCCCTCAAACTTAGATATATATATATAATACATCTATTTACTCAATTATATATGTAAAATATTTTGCGTATTTTTATAATAAAAATTATAAGTGTAATGCTCCCTCCGTCTGAAAATGTAAAATTATACATTTAATTTATACATTAAGTGTGTTATATCTAATAACTAATAAAGAGTTATATCTAAATCAAAATAAACTCTCTTTTTTTTGTGAAGGAATCAGCACTAAATTTTTTTATAAAATTACTAAATTACTGAAAATAAAAATTTATTGAAAAAAAATTAAGTAAAATACTGAAAGAACAACTTAAGTCACATTAATAAATATAACTATATTGAAATTGACTAATAAAATTTTCTTCTTCTGTATAATAGTGAGAGTGACGTACGGAATGTGGCATGTCATTATTCCATTTATGAATGGTTGCACAAAATAAGGCACGTCTTTTATTATTTTTAATCTAAAATCTTCATAACCCGGCAAGTTATTAGTGTTTCACTATTTCGGGTCTACAAAAAGTAGCTAAAAATTAATTATACTTTAAGTCAGGCAGCGTTATTACTATTTAAAGTCAACAAAAAGTAGCTAAAAATTAAATCTATCCTTAAAAAAAAAATTACTTTAAAATATTTTCTCTATCCTCATAAAAAAAAAGTTTACTTCTGAATGAAATTTCGAAAGTATTATCATTAATAGTAATATGTATGGCCATCATTAAAAAATAAAAAATAAAAAAAATACTTTATAATTAATAAAAAGTCATAATTAATCAAAATTTGATTTTTTTTTTTTAGCAAATGAAGTATATCATTAAGAAAAATACACTATGGGCAAAATGTATTAGTAGCACATACAAGCACCATTAATAGAAATTTCAAAAGTTTTAACATATATTTTATTAATTTTTATTTTTAACAAGGCATTTTGAGAAATTTCCCATTAAACTTTTATGCCTATGGGTAAATCTTGGAACCTAAAAAGCTAATTTTCGTTTCGAGTAATGATATTCATATTGACTTTTTATAATGATTTTTTAAAGTGAATGATATTGCAAATATGAAAAAACAAAATCATTCATTATTATTCTATATTTTTTAAAAAATGTGATAAGTAAATTTTATCATTTTATACCTACAACATCAATCATTATCAAAATTCACTAAAATTATTATTACTCTTTCATTAGCAATTGGGATAAGACAATACATGCAACGAACCTAGAATTACACATTTTGGTCAAAATTTGCAGAGTCTATATTTCTTTAAGCTTGAGATTCAACTTTTGAATTGGTTAAGGTGTTTTGGTCACCATCCTACCAACTCCCAGTCTCCCATCTCACCAAACTTTATCCTACTCCCAAACTCTTGCATTTAGGTTCCAAGTCAAATTACAGGTGTGTATGGATTATAGGGCTCGGAAGTATAATTTAGTGTAAATTATGGGTGTGTATAGATTCAATTTTAAAATATATGTTTATATTTTTTAAAATTATAATTGTAAAATAAAAAATATATTAGATAAAGTAAAAATGCATTTTGAAAGTATTATTTATACACAAAAAACAGAGTATTATTACTAATTTGATATTACTAGTAATTATTTCTGAAGTTTGTAATATTATGTATTCTCTTTCGACCATTTAAAAGTCAATTAAATGACTAAAAACATTACATAAAAACATAGTTTAATTTTTTCTTTTTTTTTTTTGGATTAAAGTTGTATCATAATACTACTTGTGGTAAACGATGAATACAAGTATATCCTTTCAATTCATTTTTTATTTATTTTAAAAACACTTTTTGCTTATGTTTTCACATAATTTTTTTTCTTAATTCATTTCGTGCATTATAAAATGAAAAGACTAATTTTTAAATGAAAAAAAACGCAAATGGTATTATTTTCAATTTTCATAGGCAATTAATAATAAAATAAAATCTCTAGATAGCCAAATATAACTTAGCCTATAATTTACTTAAAGTTTAATCAATGCAACCTTTATTTTTCCCTATTTTCCCAATAATTATTTCTTCAAATTTAATTAAAGCAGCTCTTTTTGTCCTTTTATCTCCATGTCTTTTTGGACCCTTTTAATATGACCTTTTGTCTGGTCATGACTCAGTAGTGCTGTAGTGCTGTAGTGGTCATCTGCGTTAGGCGCGGTAGGTAAGGCCCCAAAAAAAAAAAAAAAAATTTATTTATATAATGCATGTTGGCAAACTTATGGTTTATGTTAAATTAACATCCACTCCACTCAAAAAGACAACAACGCCACACCTACAACTTCAACAAACCCATTCCACAGCACACCGGGAACCTCTTGTTTCCCTTCTTGAATTCTTCCATACCCCGATCATCATCCACCTTGATCGATTATTCCTCTTCTGGTAAGTTCTCATAATAAGCCATCCTTTTTTTCCATATTTTTTTGGTGATATGATCTTCATACGTTGTTGTTGTTGTTGTTGTGTTTTTGCAATTGAAGTTTGGGACCATGAAAATCGACATTAGAGAATCGAGCATGGTGAAACCAGCCCAGGAAACTCCGAGGAGGAGCCTGTGGAACTCGAACGTGGATCTGGTGGTGCCGAATTTTCACACCCCGAGTGTCTATTTCTACAGGTCCAACGGGGCACAAAATTTCTTCGATGCGAAGGTGTTAAAGGACGCATTGAGCAGAGCCCTGGTGCCGTTCTACCCGATGGCCGGCAGGCTAAAGAGGGACGAGGATGGACGGGTGGAGATCGATTGCAATGGTGAAGGCGTGCTTCTTGTGGAGGCTGAGTCAAATGGATCGGTTGATGATTTTGGCGATTTTGCACCGACCTTGGAGCTTCGTAGGCTCATTCCTGCAGTTGATTATTCCTTGGGAATATCGTCTAACGCTCTCCTAGTACTGCAGGTACTTTTTGCTTTTATTTGCATACAGTAGATAAGATTAAGGTGCCTACTGTTTCCACTTTGTTTTGTTGTCACGTTGACATTAAGTAAACCAAGCAGAAAAAAATTAAACCTAACCGATAAAATAGATTATTACAAATTAATAAATAAATTTTTTATTTTTTACTTTTAAAATGATAATTTTTTTAAAAAATATTTTATCAGTATACTTCTTTTTTAGTCATTTGTCATAATTCTATTTAATTTTCCTTCAAAATAACAAAGTAACTATAACTAAAATTTGACGAAATTGTGACGGAAAATTAAAAAAATACATTAATAAAATGATAAGAATATTTTTTATCATTTTAAATGTGAGAGATAAAAAAAGATTATTAATTAATTGGTTAAGAATCATTTTGTCGATTACCTCAAAAAATTACTATTTTTAACTAAGTAAACATGGTTGAGGAATTCACTACTTATCCATTTGGTAACTTTATCATTAAAACAGGCATTTAATTGGATAAATTCAATAATAGACTCCTATATAAGCCTTTTAATTCCCTCTCATCCTATCTAAGTTGTTTCTTTTATTGGTGAATGTTTGGTTTTTTTAGCTTAGCGTAACATTACATGCATCTTTCATTGTGTATCAATAATATTTTATTAATAAAATAATATAAATTTATTAAAATTAAACTAATTTAAATATATATATATATATTTACGGCAATTTTTTTTGTGGGTAGCTAAATTTATATATATAATTATTTTATCACACTTTTTAAGAAAAATGTAAAATTGATCGGGTGACAAATTTTTATAATTATTTATTACAGTTTTTTAAAAAAGTGTAAAATTAATAAGAGGATAGGAGGAAAAAAAATTTTCTAATATAAATGAGTATTCAATCATGTGGGAGATATTGAGCTTAAGAATGGGAAGGATTTTACTTGGTAAGTTTTGGAATATACATGGTCGTTAAATAAGTAATTATTTAGCAATTTTAAGTAATTAATGAGTAATGAAAAATTAGTTTTTTAAAAATTTTAATACATTTATATATTAGAATAGATAATTTTTTTTTATTTCAAAATCATGATCACTAGACCACCGTTGGCCCAACTAGTGCTTTGACCACGGGAGACCATCATTTAAATTTTAATTGGATATCAATTGGAGTCAAAATTTCAATTAGAGGAAAATTACCGGTTAAACTCATTTGTCGTGGTACCACCAACAAATCATTATGTTTGGTATTACTTTGTTTTCTGGTCAAATCACTACCTAACGCAAGAATGTTTGTTTGTTCAAACTTCACTAATGTGAAATAAAAGTGCCATCATTTTGCATATTCATAATAAACATATAGAAATTATTGTTAGTCAAATAACATCAAAAGCGTTGATTTCAAAGGTGAAATGATCGAACTGGCTCAATTGCTGAAATGTGTCAATGGACCTTTTTGTGGACAACTATTCAAACAGTTACATTTTTTTATCTTGAATAAAACTTTGGGCAGGTCACATATTTCAAATGTGGTGGAGTCTCTCTCGGTGTTGGAATGCAGCATCATGCTGCCGATGGATTTTCTGGGCTTCATTTCATCAATACATGGTCTGACATGGCTCGTGGTCTTGACCTGACCCTCCCACCATTCATAGACCGCACCCTCCTCCGTGCTCGTGATCCGCCACGGCCTCAATTCCACCACATCGAGTATCAGCCTCCTCCAGCTCTCACTGTTGATCCTTGCAAAGATGAAAAATCTGATGCAGTTCCTGACACTACAGTATCCATTTTCAAGTTATCCCGCGAACAAATCAGTGCCCTTAAAGCTAAATCTAAGGAAGATGGCAATACCATTAGCTATAGCTCATATGAAATGTTGGCAGGCCATGTTTGGCGCTGCACTTGTAAGGCCAGGGGACTGGTGCCTGATCAAGGTACAAAGTTATATATTGCGACTGATGGACGGTCAAGGCTGAGCCCCCCACTCCCCCCCGGCTATTTCGGGAATGTGATCTTCACTGCTACTCCGATGGCGATAGCCGGTGATCTCCAATCAAAGCCAGTGTGGTATGGAGCTAGTAAAATCCATGATGCATTAGCAAGGATGGACAATGACTACTTAAGGTCTGCTCTTGATTACTTGGAACTGCAGCCTGATTTGAAGGCCCTTGTTCGTGGGGCACATACTTTCAAGTGCCCAAATCTTGGCATTACGAGTTGGGTGAGGCTGCCTATTCATGATGCAGATTTTGGATGGGGTCGCCCTATTTTCATGGGCCCTGGTGGTATTGCATATGAAGGTTTAAGCTTTATCTTGCCTAGTCCTACTAATGATGGAAGCTTATCAGTTGCTATTTCACTCCAAATGGAGCACATGAAACTTTTCCAGCTTTTCTTGTATGATATTTGAAAGTAACAGATCATTTGTCGCACAAGCTTATCAAGAACCGTGCATTGTGCATAAGGGGATAGTGACTTAATTTGAGTTCCATGTGGTGACTGTATTTAAGGACAAGTATGTTTCATTTTTATTCTGTCATTTTTAATTTCCCAAATACACAGTTGATTTGCTTCAAGGATTACGGGATTTCACAATCCTTTCCAACTTGATGTGAATTCGAATATTAAAAATTGAGTACTTAAGAATAGTGACCATTCATTCGAAGAAAGAATTAGATGTGAACCAAAATTAATGAACGACTCATAATAGTACTGCCTGCTTAAGGAAGCAACTAAATCATACAAAGCTTCATCCTTGATGGAGAAAACAGAGGGAACTCAAAACTGACAATAGAGCATTTAGAGAATGAGACGGGGCAGAACAAGGAGCAAAGATAAGCTAATACAGAGATTTGTAGTTGAAATACAGCCAAAAGGGCTTTCCAGGACTGATGCTGCGGACTTGGAATTTGACCTTCGATGTACTACATTTGCACCACCATAGGATCCCTTTCCTTTCTGTGCCTTCTTGCCAAAAACATGATAATTTTCTTGCAAGTTTTCACCTTGATCTCTTTCTTGCATGTTGCCATTATCTGTGCTATATTTTCCTGCATAGACCAACCCATTAGGATGAATGCACCTCCTGTTCATCCCCAAAAAGCAGAACAAGACAAGAAAATTAAAAAGAAAAATACTTACCCCGTTGCTTGTAGGCTACCAATTGATATGGTGAGACCTTGGGGTCCTTATATTCCTGTTCGTGACGGTCACCAAGAGCCAAGCCAAGCAGGACTTGAACACATATAAAGGTGAAGAACCATAAGAGAATAGCTTTCGTCATGTTCGTTTTGTGCTAAATATCGTGGGCCTTCCTTTCCAGACTGAGTGTAAAGCCCTTCTATGTGTTTTCAGTATGGGATTACTTTATGCTGGCTGAGGGAGAGGGGTGGAGGAACAGAGGGCACTAAAGAATGGAGGTGTTTATTTGGAAGAAATTCTTCCTCACTTTTCTCTTGATGGATGGGATGTACCAGTTAAATTAAATTAATGAACGAAGGGCTCTCTTTATAGAGGAAAATGTTCCCGACACCAAACAACTTTTTCATATTTCAATTCTACTTTCAAGCTTTTTGCAGACTTTCACTGAAAGTGCAAGGATGCTATCAAGTTCAGTGGCCTGAAGTAGGGGCGGCAATGCCGACATCTAAAACGAAATTGACACTACACGAAAATACTAAATTAACAAGTTTAAGTTGAAATTAGGTTAAATATAATTAACTCGAAAAATAAACGGGTCGACCTGACGGGTTGACAGGTCGACCTATTTAACCCATTTAAAGGGTAATTTGTAACCCGCGAATCCGAAATTGCCACCCCTAACCTGAAGTTTCCAGCATGTGCCAGTAAATTAAAGAGATAATATAATTTACCTCTTTTGATGTTTTGTAATATATTAATTAGGCTTTCGTAATTTTGAAAAATATCAACTAACCTTCTTGATTAATAGTCAACTTAACTGTAATTGGCAAAAAGATGAAAAAGCTCTCAGGAGTCTAGCTGTTATTTTTCAAAATCACGAAAGGCTGGTTATTATATTACAAAATCTTAAGGGAGGTAAATGATATTAACTCTAAAAATATAAAAAATACGAAATTTAAAAACGAAAATTTAATAAAATTATGTAAAATTTTGTTAAAAATTTTAATGCAAAAAGATAAAATTACATTCTTGCTAGAGTAGGAACCAATTTTTTTGCTTTTTAAATAAGCTTTCCTCTGCTTGATAGATAACAGTTTGTGACCAATGAAAAATGGCTTCTCATTTTGATTTGAGTGGATTTGGCTGGGTAAAACCATAAAATTCATCCATGACTACATTCACTTTTTTAAAAAATAATAAAATCTATACTATCCCTCGGTATTCTTTAAATTTTATTAAATTTTTATTTTTAAATTTCATCTTTTTAGTTTTAAAAAAATTATTATATAATTTAAATAATTTTATTAAATTTTTGTCTTTAAATTTCATCTTTTTTGTCTTTTTAAAAATTTAATAAAAATTTTAAACTATATCAAATTTTTTGAGGGCTAGGTCATCTTTTTGCCAACTTCAATTAAGTTGACTATTAGTCTAAAAATTTAATTAGGGTAAAGAAAATCTCAAAAAATTTGATATAATTTAAAATTTTTTATTAAATTTTTAAAAAGACAAAAAAAGATGAAATTTAAAGACAAAAATTTAATAAAATGATTTAAACTATATAATAAATTTTTTAAACTAAAAAGACGAAATTTAGAGAAAAAAATTTAATAAAATTTAAGGATGAAAAGATCTCAAAAAAATTGAACTTAAAAAACAAAGAAATTATATAATAATTTTTTGTCTTTTGCATTAAAATTTTTAACAAATTTTTATTAAATTTTCTTCTTTTTATTTTTGGTATTTTTTGTCTTTTTAAAAATTTAATAAAAAAATTTAGATTTAATATAATTTACTTCTCTCTAAATTTTGTAATATAACAACCAGCTTCTCGTAGTTTTGAAAAATAACAACTAGCTCTTGAGGGCTTTTTTGTCTTTTTATCAATTACAGTTAAATTAACTATTAGTTAAGGGAGTTGGTTGATATTTTTTAAAATTACGAGCGAATGGTTAATATATTACAAAATATCGAGAGAGGTAAATAATATTATTTCTAAATTAAAATACAGGTAGTAACATTTTCCTGCTTCAGAAAAATAGAACTATACATTCTGTGCCCACTTCAATAGATTGTCTCAAGTGCTTATAGTATAGAAAGGAGTGCAAATCTGTTGGACATGACTGCCACTTGTTGAATCATGCGAACTTAGCGTTTAGGAATTTTTTGTATATCAACTGGGGAAGGATCCTACTTGTGCTCATTGCATATGAGAGCCTGATCTTAGTTGTTGGTGACAAGCAGGCAAGAATATTTCTTCTTTTTGCTACGTGGAGCTGTAAAGTGATCTCAAAACGAATATTTAATTTATTAGAACAATACCCAAGATTTCCTTTCATTAGGCGGTGGGAGATTTCACTAAGTAAATTACTCAAAGAAAGAATGTGATTCCAATCTTTTAATCTTAAGCTTTAGAACCAGCTAGAAGATGCTATTTTTTATGCTACTCAAGGAGGACCTTGGAAGATATGCCAGTAATCGTTTGATTGATGTCATCTTGATATCATCCCCTTAAGACTATTGTAAGATGGAATAGATTAGTTCCACGAAACAAATGTGCAATACCCTCTCAAAAGAGAAATCAACTTCCATTCCCGTGCATTCATTTGATAATCTTTGAGCTATCTAAAGACTGACGAGCCAACATCTTACTAGTCTAGGCCTAAATGAACTTGGAAGCAAATGAATGTAATTCTAAAAACAACGAATGTGCAAACTAGAAGAGGTAATTTAGCTATGTTGGTTGATTATTTGGATTTTCCATTTTAGATGATTCTTGTATCACTGAAATTAGGCACAACATTGCCCAAAATTTTTCTTATGCTTGATGTTCAAGAAGAATGAGGCAGAAGTTCAAGGGGGAAAAAAAGATGAATTTGCTCATAACCGATTGAGGGAACTGGTAAGGAGTGAAATTTTATTAACAAGAACTAAACTATACATGTTCAAGTTTGCTCTATTACAGTTCACTAACAGCTATGCATTATTTTGTAACTCTCGCAAAACAAGAAGAAGATAGAACAGGTCGCACGGCTTGAAACTGAACAATTTGTGTAGAAACTATTCATTCTTCAATCAACTTTCTCAATCTTAGGGCCAGGGCCAGCTTTAATGGATCCGGCAATGCCATAACCAGCTCCGGACATGTCTGCACCACCGCCCATCGGCACATCTACCCCGGCACTCTTGGCAACAATGGGATTGCACAACCCTTCCAGCTCCTTCTGTTTATCTTCAAATTCATCCACTTCAGCCAGCTGGTTCCTATCCAACCACTCAATAGCACCATCAATTGCCTTCTCTGTTTTCTTCTTATCCGCCGGATCCAATTTTCCAGCAACTTTCTCATCCTTGATAGTATTCCTCATGTTGTATGCGTAGTTCTCCAACGAATTCTTTGCCTCTACCTTCTTCTTCACCGCCTCATCTTCAGCCTTGTACCTTTCTGCTTCCCGAACCATCCTTTCAATATCATCCTTGCTCAATCTTCCTTTATCATTTGTGATTGTAATCTCGTTCTTCACACCAATAATCTTGTCTTCAGCGGACACATTCAAGATCCCATCAGCATCAATGTCGAAGCGTACATTGATCTGCGGTACACCTCTAGGAGCCAGTGGAATACCTTTGAGCTCGAATTTCCCAAGAAGATTGTTGTCCTCGGTCATAGGCCTTTCTCCTTCATACACCTGGATTAGCACTCCGGGCTGATCATCGGCGTAAGTAGAGAAAATCTGTTCTCTCTTAGTTGGAATTGTAGTGTTTCCCGGAATCAATGTTGTCATCACTCCACCAGCAGTTTCAATTCCAAGGCTCAGAGCGGCGACATCAAGAAGCAACAAATCTTGAACCTTCTTATCACTTTCTCCGCCCAAAATCGCAGCTTGAACTGCTGCACCGTAAGCCACAGCCTCATCGGGATTGATGCTCTTGCAAAGCTCTTTACCATGAAAGAAATCTTGCAAGAGTTGCTGAACTTTTGGAATCCTTGTGGAGCCACCAACAAGAACCGCATCGTGGACATGGCTTTTATCAATTTTGGCATCCCTCAAGCATTTCTCCACGGGCTCCATACACTTCCTGAACAAGTCCATATTCAACTCCTCAAATCTAGCCCTCGTAATGGTGGCATAGAAATCAATACATTCATACAAAGATTCCATCTCAATCGTAGTATGAGTCGTCGATGAAAGCGTCCTCTTTGCCCTTTCACAAGCAGTCTTCAACCGCCTCAAAGCTTTTGCATATCCACTGATATCCTTCTTATGCTTCCTCTTAAACTCCTGAACGAAGTGGTTCACGAGCCTATTATCAAAGTCTTCCCCACCCAAATGGGTATCCCCTGCCGTGGCCTTGACTTCGAAAATCCCCTCCTCGATCGACAAAATTGAAGCATCAGAAGTCCCACCGCCAAGATCAAAAATCAGGACTTTCTTTTCCCCGCTTCTCGAACCCTTCTTGTCCAGCCCATATGCTAAAGCAGCGGCAGTGGGTTCATTGATAATCCTCAAGACATTAAGCCCGGCAATCGATCCGGCATCCTTGGTAGCCTGCCTCTGAGAATCATTGAAGTAAGCAGGCACGGTGATCACAGCATTCTTCACAGTTTGTCCCAAGAAAGACTCCGCAACTTCCTTTAACTTAGTAAGTACCATCGAAGAAATCTCCTCAGGAGCAAACTGTTTCTCTTCACCCTTATACTGAACCACTATCATGGGCTTGTTCCCCGGGCCAGAAATGACTTTAAACGGCCAGTGCCTCATATCAGACTGAACAAAAGGGTCAGAGAATCGACGACCAATCAGCCTTTTGGCGTCAAAAACCGTGTTATGAGGGTTCATGGCAACCTGATTCTTTGCTGCATCACCGATCAATCTTTCAGTATCGGTGAATGCAACATAAGAAGGTGTTATCCTGTTACCCTGATCATTGGGAATGATCTCCACCCTGTCGTTCTGCCATACCCCAACACAACTATATGTTGTGCCAAGATCAATGCCAATAGCTTTGCCTTCGCCCTCCGCTGCCATCAGAATCCAAAAACAGAGGAACTAACTAGCATATTTTTCTCTCTTGATG
Organism: Gynochthodes officinalis; assembly: GCA_020080225.1. Taxonomy (NCBI): domain Eukaryota; kingdom Viridiplantae; phylum Streptophyta; class Magnoliopsida; order Gentianales; family Rubiaceae; genus Gynochthodes; species Gynochthodes officinalis. The sequence continues at coordinate 9,830,618 of CM034625.1, read as the reverse complement.
GATGAATGTCGCTGTGAAATTTATGAACAAAGGGCTCTCTCTGTAGCGGAAAATGTTCCCAACACCAAGCAGCTTTTTCATGTTTCAGCTTTTTCCAAGCTTTCATTAAAAGTGCAAGGATCAGGAACTCGGGTGCGCAAAGCGCTTTATGACTTTAAACAATAATAGTGCCCTCATACTAGCACTTTTGACGTCAAAAACCGTGATATGAGGCTTGGCCCTTTATCATTGTGAGGTCTTGAATTTAATTCTTTTTCCTTGCTTTTGAATCTTGTTTTTTTTTTCTATGAATGAATTGTATTGGTCTGGCAATTTGATTTAACACTCCTCATTCTATTGATATCCGTGAGTCAAGTAATTTGTGGTTGTCATAAATGAATGGACCAAGTAGCAATTAAATTGATTATGATGTACATAATTAGTCTAAAAAAATCAACAAGACAATATTGCATAATTGCATCTATCTAAATTATACAATATTGGTTTAATTATTTTCACCGACTTTAAAGCTATCATTAATTTGCTATAAAATACTATCGTGTCCAATCAATTATTTTAGGAAAACTGAAAATTTATTATGACTATCCTAATAAATTTTCATTTTAAATACTTAAATTTGTAAAACGATTATTAATGACCCTTGATCAATAATACAATTGAATGCAATGATTGATATTTCTTTCTCTAATTTTTCTGCCTAAACATTTATTATTATTTTAGTCTAGTAGTAATATTTCCAAAACTCCCAATTATTTTATTTATTTTTAATTTATTATTCAAAATTTAGAACTATACGTTGATTCCCTTGAGATTCAACCCGATCCATTTTTACTACAAATTTATCTTATAATCACTCAAAAACAAGTGATGAATCTGTCAAGATTTATCTATGGGTTTTGACAAACCTGTCAAAATTTTGACGCTGTTGCTAAAGATCTAATTAGTTCCTAGTTTTGAACTTTTAATGTTACTAATATTTTATTTTTTGTATGACCCGTGCTTTGTAAATTATAGTAAAATTCTAAAATTAAGAAGATTGCTAGCCAACTAAAAAAAAGAGGCTACAGAAAGAAAAGGTGATTTGTTTTCAAGATGAACATTGAAAAAAAATCAACTGAATTTGAGATTACCGAATTTCAAGAAATGAGAGATAGAACATTAAATGAATTGGCTGCCCCTACTTCAAACCAATAATCTCTTTACATTCAATTTCCTACTTTAGATATTAATTTTAATTTAAATCTAGTTTAAATCTAATTTAATTCATTTATTACCTATTTTACGTAATCTTACAAGTGAAGACCCTTACAAGCATCTAAAGAAATTGCATATCATTTGTTCTAATATGACACCACAAGAAGTGTCAAAGGAACATCAACTTGAGAGCTTTCTTTTGTTTTCTTAAGAGTTAAGGCCAATAATTGGTTATCCTACCTTCTGTCCAATTCAATCACCTCTTGAGACAAGATGAAAAGACTATTCTTAAAGAAATTCTTCTCTATATCCTACATCTTGGGCTACAAATACTAAAAAAGAGATGTGAAATGCTGCAAATCCTAAAAAAGAGAGATGTAAAATACGACAATTTAATGAGGAAAAACACTATATAAGTATTGAAAAAAATTTAAACAACTATGTACCAACTATCCCACCATCAAATTTCCAAAAACTCCTTATCTAATAGTTCTATAAAGAATTATTATCAATAAATGAAAATATAATAGACGCAACCAGCTGATGAGCATTAGCGACCAAAAGAAAAATCATCCGCTTAGACTATTGCAAGATGGAATAGATTAGTTCCCCGAAACAAATGTGCAATTCCCTCTTAAAAAAAAATAAAAAAATATCAACTTCCATTCCCGCATTAATTTGATAATCTTGGAGCTATCTAAAAACCGACGAGCCAACATCTTACTAGTCTAGGCCTAAATGAACTTGGAAGCAAATGTTTGTAATTCCCAAAACAACGAATGTGCAAACTAGAAGAGGTAGTTTAGCTATGTTGGTTGATTAGGATTTTCAATTTTAGATGATTCTTGTATCACTGCAATTATGCACAACATTACCCAAAAATTTTCTTAGAAGAATGAGGCAGAAGTTCAGGAGTAAGAAAAGATGAAGTAGCTCATAACCAATTGAGGGAACTGGTAAGGAGTGAAATTTTATTAACAAGATCTAACGATACATGTCCACTAACAACTATGTATTATTTTGAAACTCTGGAAAAACAAGAAGAAGATAAAGCAGGGTCACACAGGGCATGAAACTGAACAATTTGTGTTCAAGCTATTCATTCTTCAATCAACTTCCTCAATCTTAGGGCCAGGGCCACTGTTACCCGATCCGGCATTGCCAGAACCAGCTCCGGACATGTCTGCACCACCGCCCATCGGCACATCTCCCCCGACACCCTGATATATCTTGGCAATAATGGGATTGCACAACCCTTCCAGCTCCTTCTGTTTATCTTCAAATTCATCCACTTCAGCCAGCTGGTTCCCATCCAACCACTCAATAGCATCATCAATTGCCTTCTCTATTTTTTCCTTGTCTGCCGGAGCCAATTTTCCAGCAATTTTCTCATCCTTGATAGTATTCCTCATGTTGTAAGCGTAGTTCTCCAACGAATTCTTTGCCTCTACCTTCTTCTTCACTGCCTCATCTTCAGCCTTGTAATTTTCTGCTTCCCGAACCATCCTGTCAATATCATCCTTGCTCAATCTTCCTTTATCATTTGTTATTGTAATCTTGTTCTTCACACCCGCAGTCTTGTCTTCAGCAGACACATTCAAGATCCCATTAGCGTCAATGTCGAAGCATACATTGATCTGCGGTACACCCCTCGGAGCCGGTGGAATACCCTGGAGCTCGAATTTCCCAAGAAGATTGTTGTCCTTGGTCATAGGCCTTTCTCCTTCATACACCTGGATTAGCACTCCGGGCTGATTATCGGAGTAAGTAGAGAAAATCTGTTCTCTCTTAGTTGGAATTGTAGTGTTTCTCGGAATCAATGTTGTCATCACTCCACCAGCAGTTTCAATTCCAAGACTCAGAGGGGTGACATCAAGAAGCAACAAATCTTGAACCTTCTGATCACTTTCTCCACCCAAAATCGCAGCTTGAACTGCTGCACCGTAAGCCACAGCCTCATCGGGATTGATGCTCTTGCAAAGCTCTTTACCATTAAAGAAATCTTGCAAGAGTTGCTGAACTTTTGGAATCCTTGTGGAGCCACCAACAAGAACCACATCGTGGACATGGCTTTTATCAATTTTGGCATCCCTCAAGCATTTCTCCACGGGCTCCATACACTTCCTGAACAAGTCCATATTCAACTCCTCAAATCTAGCCCTGGTGATGGTGGCGTAGAAATCAATACCTTCATACAAAGAATCAATCTCAACAGTGGTCTGGGTCGCCGATGAAAGCGTCCTCTTTGCCCTTTCACAGGCAGTCCTCAACCGCCTCAAAGCTCTTGCGTTTCCAGTGATATCCTTCTTATGCTTCCTCTTAAACTCCTGCACGAAGTGGTTCACGAGCCTATTATCGAAGTCTTCCCCACCCAAATGGGTATCCCCTGCCGTGGCCTTGACTTCGAAAATCCCCTCCTCGATCGACAAAATTGAAACATCAAAAGTCCCACCGCCAAGATCAAAAATCAGGACATTCTTTTCCCCACTTCTCGAACCCTTCTTGTCCAGCCCATATGCTATAGCAGCGGCAGTGGGTTCATTGATAATCCTCAAAACATTAAGCGCGGCAATCGATCCTGCATCCTTGGTAGCCTGCCTCTGAGAATCATTGAAGTAAGCAGGCACGGTGATCACAGCATTCTTCACAGTTTGTCCCAAGAAAGATTCCGCAACTTCCTTCATCTTAGTAAGTACCATCGAAGAAATCTCCTCAGGAGCAAACTGTTTCTCTTCACCCTTATACTGAACCACGATCATGGGCTTGTCTCCCGGGCCAGAAATGACTTTAAACGGCCAGTGCCTCATATCAGACTGAACAGAAGGATCAGAGAATCGACGACCAATCAGCCTTTTGGCATCAAAAACCGTGTTATGAGGGTTCATGGCAACCTGATTCTTTGCTGCATCACCGATCAATCTCTCAGTATCGGTGAATGCAACATAAGAAGGGGTTGTCCTGTTACCCTGATCATTGGGAATAATCTCCACCCTGTCGTTCTGCCATACCCCAACACAACTATATGTTGTGCCAAGATCAATGCCAATTGCTTTGCCCTCGCCCTTCGCAGCCATCAGAAGCCAAAAGCAGAGGAACTAACCAGTATATTTTTCTGGGAATTTAACTATGAAGAGTGTGGGATTTTTTTCTTTGAACGCTTTGGCTGGAATTCTTCTTTGTGGTAAAGGTATGGCACATCTGGGCTATTTATAGAGGCGTCGTAGTGGGGTCGAGCCAGTTCGAGAGATGACTGGAGAGGATAACACGCAGAGGGATCGGGAAAGAACGAGGCTGAACGGGAAAGAATTTCATTGACGTGAAAAAAACCAGAGACTTCTGGATCTCGCGGGAAAAGAAGTTGGCGCCTACGCGACTATGACGTACTAATTTGGGTTCATAATTGAGCCCATGTTTGTGATGGTCGAGACTACAATTGGATCAATCCACTCGCCAGAATTTTTCAGCCTCTTCTTCTTTTGCGTGGAGGATTGTGTTTGGTTATAATGAATTTGGGCTGTTGAGTTTCCTACATAGCGCTCAGATTCTGGCCTCTGGGTTGCCCTGTTTTCTTCCACCAAGCTAAACGGATATTTTACAATCTCAATCGCGAAAGAATATTTGGGTATTCTTAATATTGTGCGTGATGTGCAGCATAAATAATTTATCATACCCACTTGAAATTCTCTATTTCATTTATTATGTATCGATCATGTTTTATTAATAAACCGACATGATATTATTACAACTAAGCAAAATGAGGTTTATACATTTAATGTTAATATTTAGTATTTATTAACGAAAAGGCATTTTTTTTATTAATAGAACACAATACACAAGACGTGGAATAGATATATAAACTTTTATTATACTCATTAAAAAGTACAAAATAACAAGTGACGATTTTGTTTTTTTCTAACATACGATTGTGACTTTTCACTATAAAAAAAACTATTAAAAGTATCATTACTTCTAATGTTTTTAGTACTTACTAAACCATCATCATAGTATAATATTACAATCCAATAAGTTACTTCCTAATATCATGGCAATGGCAACTTGCAAAATCCTTTCATTAGTTAGTGCAAGCAAGAGGATATAGTGGTCAAGTAATTTCTACTAACTAAAGGGGCCAAAAAAGAGAAAAAATAGCAAGGGTTAAAATTTCCAAAATAAGTCGTAAATCTATAACTGTCGTGATGTTTCAATTTTCTAAAAGATTGTGGGTTCTAGTGTAATATTGAAATAAGTGAAGTACTGGGTAACTGGGGAGATAGTAAAGTTTTTTTAAGTATAAATAAATTTTCTCCCGCGAAGGCGCAGCATAACCAACCATCAACAGCTGCTGTCTGACTGTCTCTATGGCTTCAAAATCGATGGGATTATTCTACCAAAGTGAGAAAAGACCTGAATTTTATGTTGTCAGAGTTGCTTCACAATATTATGTTGTTGCGACTTCGTTGTTTGTCCGAGGGTTGATTGGTTGAATGTTTTACTTGTTGATATACTGCTGGCATTCACCGGCTGTTTGATTAATTACCTCAATCATGAAAATTATAGCTCAACATAGCTTCATGGGTTGCTTTGCTGCTACTGAAAACAATTAAAAAGAGCTAAAATGCTTCATGGGTTGTTTTGCTGGTTAAGAAAAACGATTAAAAAAAGCTAAAATGAAGTACTAAAGCTGTCCCTTACTAAGCTACAACGCCTAGATTTGTTGCTGGCACTGCTAATGGCTATCAAATCAGGTACAAAGTGTTTGGTTTTGGTTCTGTTTTCATTGGCTTGAGCCGTTCTATTGGTTACTTTCATGATCCCATTGACATTGCTGGGAGTCCCTTTTGATGGGACACTTTTGACTTTTTTCAAGCAGGAAGCCCATTTGTTCCATGCTAAACAGAATCGTTCAGGGAAGAAGCAATATGCCAGAAGAAATTGTGGAGTTGTTTATCAGTGTTGACTTTCTAATGGGGTTCTGTTTTTCATATGTTATGATCATATGATTCAGCAGTCATTTCAAATTGTCTGCTGGAGACAACATGTGCTCAGAATAACCTTCAAATATTATAAGTTTCTACATTACTGTGGATATCATGATATTGATCATCTGTTACGTAAAACTGCGTATTTTGATTTAGAGATTTTATTTTTTTTCCCCAACTTTGTCTCTTCTTCGTACGAGGGCCTCAGCAACTTATTAGTCATTCCCCACCCACCAACAGGATTGACATTGAGATATTTACATGATACAACTGCTTAAACTGATCAGGGTCAAAAGTAAGAAGTGGTGATAATATAACTGATGTTTTCTTTATGACGATCGTAGTTTTATCGAAGAACTATAGTCTTCAAATAAATTAGATTCAGATTGATGAGGAAGATTTAACGTCGGTAAAGTCATCTTATACTTTCTAGTAGTTTTGTCTTCTACTCTTCCAAATTTGCTTCAGATGCTTTATTGTTTAGTTTGTGTGGGCGCAAAAACTGGAAAGAAAAAGTGACGAGGTTGTAAGAAGTTCAATAGAATTAAATTTGCATAAACATTAATCACTACTGATAGTGGATGATGATATTCCGAGAGAGGAGGCAAATGTTACAGTAGTGTCCCCACTTAAGTAGCTCTTGAGGCGGTCCAAATCATCTGCAGCATCAAGCATTGTAGGCCTCATGGAGGGCGATTCCTGAGTGCAAAGAATGCCCAGTTCAATGAGTTCTCCCATTGCGATCTCCCACGTTCTCTTCACTTCAGGGTCCTCAACTTTTAGAGCTCTCATCAATGAAGGGTCTACTATTTTCTCAATCTGTCTATGGTAGTGATTTTTAACATACTTGCTCAGGTTGAGCTCTCCGGTAAACATTTCATTTGTCGGTCTCTTTCCAGTCACCATCTCAAGAACCAAAACACCAAAGCTGTACACATCTCCCTTTGTAGATGTGTTTGCTCCAAAGCCATACTCTGACAAGTAAAAGATGACAATAAGCTGCCAATGCTTTGTATTGTAATTTGCAGTTATGAATTTGGCCAGCAAAAATGTTGGTATCATTAATATGATCAAGGACTGTTGATGGAAATGAATCTGAGCTAAAGAGTTAGACAGTAGATGACTATTATGTGGATTGACTTTTTGCTACAAGCCTACAGTCTGGCTTTTGACGAGATAATACAAAATAAGAATGAAAAAATGACCTTTTTCATCACTGGAAGAGTGAACTTTTGTAACATTTCTGCAGATTCCTAAATTAAACTCATATGAAGTATACAAAAGTATTCTTTTATTATTTTTTGTTTTCTTTTACCTACGTTGCTTTTGGTATAAATGTGATGTTCAGTTTCTCCATTGATTTTTAACTCTTTTTTTGCCCTTTTCAAAGTTTTTTTTTCAGAAGCACAAGTCAGGGAAATTGTACCTGGTGCGATGTATCCAATAGATCCGCATAACATGTTAGCGGTAATAGAATTACCCATATTCTCAATCACCCCACCATTTCCTGCTCCACCTGTCATAACTAATCTTGCTAACCCAAAGTCTGAGACTAAAGCTGTCATGTCATCATTGAGAAGAACATTGCTTGGCTTTAGATCACAGTGTATGACTTTTACTGGAGAATGGTGGTGAAGGTAAGCCATCCCTTCTGCAATATCACTGCAGATGTTTACCCTCTGGATGAGACTCAGGTCTGAGGAGCCCGAGCTTTGACTTGTTCCTGTCTGTGGGTACAGACGACTATCCAAACTCCCATTGGCCATATAAGGTAGAACAAGTGCCTTGAAATCAGGCAAACTGCAAGCTGTTATAATCCTCATTAGGTTCCTGTGGCGAATTCTTTTCAATACTTGGCATTCTCTGTTGAAACTCTTTGTTGAGTTGCCAGTTTGCAAATGCAGAACTTTGACCGCTATTGCTGTGCCATCTCTTAGAACTCCCTTGTAGACGCGTCCATAGCTGCCTGAGCCAAGCAGACTCTGGTCCTCAAATCCTCCAGTTGCCTCTGCCAGTTCTTTATAGGTAATTCTTGGAAAATTATGCGTCAATTCTGAGGGCAGTTTTGATTGATTATAGCCAGACTGGCTGGTGGCTTGGATCATATTTCTGAGACGCCGACAGCCAATTACACAGCACAGTGTTGAACAGAAGGCTGACACAGAAATGACAATGCACAGAATGATCAGGAATAGAGGTGAGTGGAGATATTTCTGTTTCTTGTGGCAAGTTCGAACACCTGGAATAATTCCACAGAGATGTGGGTTGCACTTGAATGATAAATTGGTGAAATTATCAAGTATGCCACCAGTGGGAATCATTCCATTGAAGTTGTTGAATGAGAGATTAAGAAAAATGAGAGTTTGGATTTTGTTCAAGCTTGTTGGAATCGCCCCTGACAACTTGTTTTGTGAGACATCTAGAACTTCAAGGGTCCAAAGGTCACCCAGGGACTGGGGAAGTGGACCTTCTAGATAATTATTTGAGAAATTTATTGTCCGCAAAGCAACGCAGCTGGAAATCTGAAAGAATATAGTTCCATTGAGGTCATTAGCTGAAAAATCAATCTCTTGGACATTATCAAGCTTGCTTAATTCAATTGGCAAGGGGCCTTCTAGCTGATTATGGGAAAGATTCAGGAATCCTCGCATGTCGCTCATTCCTAGGATCTCTCGCGGGATGCTTCCTGTCAATTTGTTATATGAGAGGTCTAGCGTGTACAGACTTCTGCATTTCCCTAAACTTTGAGGTATGTGTCCCGACAGAAGGTTGTTATTGAGGAGTAAAGACTTTAACTGTTCTAGATTTCCTAAAGTTTCGGGTATCTTACCTGATAATTGGTTATTTGACAGATCAAGCAGACCCAGATGAGCCAACTGTCCTAGTGCTTCTGGAATTTCCCCAAAGAAAGAGTTAAATGATACAGAAAGCTGTTCCAAGTTTGATAACTGATTAATTTCATCTGGAATAGTAGCATTAAACTGATTGAGTGTCAAGTTCAGCAGTTCGAGAGAAGATAGATGAGATATTTCAGGGGGAATTGAGCCATATATCTGATTTTCTTGCAATAACATAACTCTGAGATTTGCAGAAATTTCCCCAATGGAATGAGGCAAGCTCCCTCCAAGGCCCATGCCGGCTAATTCAAGCTCCTCAAGGCTGCTGCAGTTTGACAGGGCAGTAAGGAATGGTTCTAGATTAGTGTTCCCATTGTGACTGGTCATGTTATTGTATGATAAATGAAGATAAATGATTTTTGGTAGCCTTGACATTATGTCCACGGGCAGTTCACCTGAAAGTTGGTTGTATTCAACATCCAAGTTTAAAAGCTGGGTTGCATTGATTAACGAGAAAGGGATTTCTCCTTGGAGTTGGTTATTGTACAAGTTGAGATTCCACAAACTAGGACACCTTCCAATTTCTGTCGGGATTGTTCCTCTGAGATAATTCTGAGAAAGATCCACATTGTGTAACGATGTGCAATTGGAAAAGAGAGAAGGTGGAAGTGTGCCATTTAAGTTATTTCTACTCATACTGAGCAATACAAGCTTTGAAAGATAAGAGAATGATTCCGGGATTGGACCACTCAAGTTATTCCCATCAAGCTTGAGATCACGAAGGTGCCGAAGGGATGAAAATTCAGATGGAACGAGGCCAGAAAAATGGTTATTGACAAGCTCTAATTTTCTTAGCTGTGTTAGATTGGAAAGGAGGGGTGAAAGGATACCAACAAGACCAGAATCGTTGAGATTAAGTACCACTACCCGCCGGAGATGGTGCTTGTCGCATCTGACACCAGTGAAGTGGCATACATAAGTACTCTCATTCCAGTTTGCAAGTCTGGAATTTGGATCAGATATAGCCCTTTTGAATGAAAGGAGTGTCGCTTTATCTGTTTCCAGAGAATGGCGGAAAGGGTAATGGTGGTTTTGACCGGTAAGGCCTCTTCCAGAGATCATCATCAAAAGTTGTAGCAGGTATAGGATGATGGTTTCCTTGAATACTACGTTGGAGAAAATTGCCTTCATTGTGTGATTCACTTTAGGTTCTAGATGTTAAATATCACATTAATAGTAGAAGAATTTCATGCTTTAGTGGGTTTTCATTTCTTTTTTGGTGGTTGTATTCGTGAAATGTGTGTCACAGAAAGCACAGCTTCTGTGTCTGAGGATGTCTGCATGAAATGTGGGTGGAGATTTTTCTATTTCCCCCCTCTGGTGATGAACAGTTCAATCGAGCTATAATTTGTGGAGGGACTAAACAATAGTTTCCACTTTCCCATGTAGGATTTGCTGCTGCTATGAGTAGATCCTCAACTCGAAGAAACGCCCACTTGGGAGGCCACTAGAAGAATGATGTGCTGCAAGTGATTGGTTGACTATATATACATGCTTGTATTGTCTGTCATTCATCTACCTAAGTTGTGCTGATGTTGATGTAACATTATCTGAGTGAGTGCGCTGCAGAGTTTGACAATGTGTGGTATTCTGTGGTGATAAAGATTGATACATATGAGTTAAGGCAGATCGATGAGGTTGTTTAGACGAAGATAATGTTTTGCCTGCTTTTGAAGTACATCTTAATTTACAACATGACTGCTCTTTTGTAATTGAAGTGGGATATAACCAAGGCAGCTGGAGAGAGTTCAGAACGACACGACATGAATGGTGTGGAAAATTTTCTACATTAAGGTTTTAGGTCAATTTTGAGCTCCATAGTCTGCATGCCAAGGCTAAACGATGAGAGATTTTGTTCATAGTAAGCATTTTAAACAATCTGGGAAATTTTCAATAAACTTCTATACAACTTGGGGAAGCTTCCAATCAAAATGTATTAGATACTTTAGGACAAAACATGGGAAGGAATATTTCCATTACACATCTTGAGAGGAAAACTTTCGTAGTTATTAGACTTGAATTGTTCATAAGTAAAATCATAGTGGTTGATTTGAGCTTTTTCCCAAAAGAAAAGAAAAGAAATCTAAGCAGAAATGATGTAAATTATGGAAGAATCAAAGATGGTTTATTTTATAAAACGAACATATCAATGTTCAAGATCGTATATAATGAATTTTATATTTGTTTAATGAGTAAACAAAGAATTTTTGTTCTATGCTTGTTCTAACCCTAAATTCTTCCTGTCTCTCTTTTAAAATTCATCAATGTTGAATCAACAAACAAACTTTTAATATCTGTTCCACTTTTAGAAAATCATATGTTATATCACAATCCCCTAAAGTATCAACTACCATGAAGTATCAACTAATGGATTACTATATTGAACAACTCGTTGCTCTTCTTTCTTTTTTTCATAATTATAAATAGTAAGTTTCAGATCTAATTTATATATTAAATTTGTATATTAATATATTATAAGGCTTACTATATATAACACAAAATTTCTCCGCCTATTCTTTTGAAATGAACCTTCTAATTTATCATTATGTATCGAAATGTAAAAATAATTACAATTCCTATATCGTCTAAAATATAACTAATAATTATAACACATATCATCATATTTTAATTTTTCATAAAGAATAGCTAATCTTTCATAAAGAATCAGTATTGAGAATTGTATATAATATGAGCAACATCTATTTATTGACACTCCTCTCATATAGGGGTGGTCATCGATTCGGTTTTCGGTTTATTCGGTTCGACATTTTGGAATCCGCTAACCGAAAACCAAATAAAACCAAATAAATCAAACCGAATTTCTTATTCGGTTTTTGATTCGGTTCGGTTTGAACCGAATCAAAAACCGAATAAGAATTCGATTCGGTTTATTTGGTTTCACAAACCGAATAAGGAATTTGGTTAACCAAATAAACCGAATTTCTTTTTTTTCTTCAAAACTTCACAAATAAATTTTGAATAAATAACCGTTAGTAAATATTATATAGTTATAATTGATTACTCAAAAACTCAACACTCAGTCATTTAATAGTTAATACTTGGTAATCACTTAGTTAACAACAATAAGTTATTAATTATTGACTATTATGTTGAATAATTGATGATATTATGAATATATGATATTGATTCTAATTAAATATATAAAACATAATAATCGTATGCTATATAGTTACACGCTAGTACGTTATACTGACCTCTTACAAATTTCTATATGCTTAACATTTTAACAACTTTGTCAACTTATGCATTATTTTATTTTTCTTTATTTGTAATTTGATATTTCATATTTGTTTAACTTTTAAATAAATTGATAAATTAAAATTACAGTATAAACTATACTAGTATATAGTTTAGTATATAGTTTAGTATATAGTATATAGTATATAGTTTAGTATATAGTAAAATTATTTAGTATATAGTTTAATATATAATATATAGTAAAATTGTTTAGTATATAGTATATAGTTATATACTATATTAATATTACTATATATTCATTATATTGTCCATATCATTATTCATTAATGATAACAATAAATATAGTTCTGTACATGATAAATTTTATAATAACAATATAGTATATTAATGAAAACAATATTAATGATAGTATATTAATGATAACAATATAGTATATAGTTCTATACATGATAAATTTTATAATAACAATAAATTAATTATACAAAAATATATATACATAACTACAAAGTCTACAATAGTTTTATAAACTATAAACCATAACTATTCTATAAAATAACATATATTTATATTTATACTTATATATATAAAATATATTTATAAATTTTAAAATTCGGTTTTATTTGGTTTATTCGGTTTCTTCGATTCAGTTTCCTTATTCGGTTCGGTTTCCATATTCGGTTAAAACCGAATCGAATAAACCGAATTCATTTTCGGTTTGATTTTTTTTATTTTTCGACTCGGTTTTTTCGATCGGTTTATTAGGTTTAACCAAACCATGACCACCCCTACTCCTCTAAGGACTTTAGTTCACATCCTAGAACTAGAGAGAGTCACTTGATTACAATTACATATCAAAAAGGTCAATTCAAAATATAGTTTAATACCAAAAAGAGAAGGACAAATGTAAACTAAAGGCTGTAAAGGTTAGGCTATCCGCCCGCATAATTAATCATGCTTAGTACCTAACCTGGGTACAAATGATTATTACCACAAGATGTGGGATGGAAAAGATAGATGACAAGCATCACGACATGTGCCATTTTATACACAAAATAATAATTATTACTACCCCTTCAAAGCTTGGAAAAGAAACATAAATCATTTTGTTGGAAGAATCTATGCCCAATTGTTGACAATTTTCTTTCCCAAAAAAAAAAAAAGAGTTTAAATCTGACGATACTGATAATAATCGTATTAGTTTCGATATATCGAATATTTTCTTTTGATATTCCAATCATATTTTAAAATTCAATAATTCATTTAGTGAAATTATCCTCGTACCTTGTATTTTAAAATTGGATAATTTCTTTAGTGGGGAAAAAAAACAGTAATAAATTATAAATAGAGGATAAGCAAGTGGGTTAAAAGGCACAATTAAATTAACAATAGTGCGGCATGATAGAATCTAAAAGTGGCGGTCAAAAGATTCGGATAATGTCAAGGTTAATTTTTTAATTGCAATTATTACTATATTGGGATATGACTAATGACGGTCTGTTTATGACGTCCTCTTCGATAATCACGTGTTTTCAATGTTATTAATCATCATACTATTTTTTTTTATTTTATTTTCAGAGTGGAGCATTATTTTCTTTCTTTATCAATTTTCAAGGTGAAATTTGTTTAAGTACAATGCTAAGATTTTTTTTTTTTAATTTAATAAAAAGAATTTTGGGGAACAAACTTTCATGGGCTGTAGACTGGAGAGGCATTGTTTAGCAGGCTAGCTCATAATTGAGGACCAGATATTAATTCAGAAGCCCAAACATATAGTCGAGGGCTTCCCAGCCCAAATTCATGCGGCAAAACAATCCACCGCGGTCTAAATGAAAACCCATTCAAGGCCCCTCAGCCCGAAGGCCATCAATGTTTTGGCACGATCACGTTGATGCTACGTCTGAGTTTGCTGAAGGCGCATGATGATGAAGTAGTTGTATGTTAGGAGACGAGAAGTCTTTCCAAGAATTCGAGCTGGAATGCTTCCAGATGAAAATGGTTATGGATGGTTATGGAGATGGGATGTTTTGTTAGTAATTCAAGATGGGATAGATTTGCAATTTCAGGAGAAACTGAACGTGCATGTTAGATTTCCAGCTCTGCAACTAAGACGGGGCAAACTTCCTGCCTATCCCATACTGGACAGTTCCAGCTCCTCCAATGCAATGCCCTGCAGATTGAAAGCGCCGTAAACAATGGTTCTACAAGAGGGATGAAGGTATCCTGTGTTGTGCTGTTGTACTTTTACTTTGAGATGCTATATAAGTAGAATGTTGAAGCTACTCTAGGCATCCTTGATTTAGAAATGCTACGTGTCTTTGCTTCTCATGCAATGCGTCTTTGTCCGATAAAGGGAAGGGAATTACTCCTCTAAGTGATAGAGATAAAAGAGCTTTAAGGCGGTAGAAGATATGAACAACTACACAACAAGAAACAAGTGCACCTTCTCTATATTGAACAATCTGAAAACTACAGTACATAACCGAGGAAACAAGTTATTAAATAACAAAACTTAGAGAAACTAATCTCCTAAAAATCAGAAAAGAACATGATCATATGGGATCATGATTCTACTAAATATGGATCACTAATAACAGCTCCTTTATTCACGGAAATCTCTAAAATCATCAAGACTATTTCCTACTAGCCGTTAGTGGGTTGAATCACATTCCTAACACCCCCTCTTGATTCAAATTCTCCCATTCCAAGCTTGCTTCTCAAGTAACAGAATCTGGAGTATGACAGTGCGTTTGTGAAGATGTCAGCAACCTAGTCATCTGAACTGCAAAACTTAAGGCAAATTTCATCCTTAGCAACCAGCTCCCTTATAAAATGATGCTTAATTTCTATATGCTTAGCTCGACCATGAAAAACCGGGTTTTTGGTCATAGCTATAGTAGAACTACTGTCACTTTGAATCTCAGTTGCCCCTTTTGCTTCATACCCAGGTCAAGTAAGAGTTTCCTCATCCAGATTGCCTCGCATGCTGCAGCTCCTCCAGCTACATATTCTGCCTCACACGATGATAAGGCAATTGTAGATTGCTTCTTGGATCTCCAAGTGACCACTCCTGATCCAAGGGTAAAACAAAACCCTGTTGTACTTTTTCTATCAACATATGAGCCTGCCCAATCACTGTCACAATAACCTTCTAGTTTCAGAGATTTAGTTTGACAGTACCAAATCCCTAATTCTAGAGTTCCTGCAACATACTTTAACACTCTCTTAGCTGCTCCATAATGGTGTTTTGTTGGTTTGTGCATAAATCTTGATATCAAACTCACTGCAACATAATATCCGGCCTGGTATGTGTGAGATAAATCAAACCTCCAACCAAACTTCTGAATTTGTGCACATCAGCAACTCCGGAACCATCATTTTCCTGAAGCTTCTCGTTCACATTCATGGGGGTCTCTACTGCTTTGCAACCATTCAGTTTAAATTTTTCTAGAAGATCCGTTGCATTTTTCTTTTGAGAAATGAAGATCCTCTCCCCACATTGCTTTACCTCCATTCCCAAAAAATAATGAAGCTTGCCCATATCTGTCATGTCAAACTTTTTCATAATTTGACTTTTGAATTCTGCAACCAAAGAGCTATTAGTCCCCACATATATCATATCATCAACATACAAACATACTAATAAAAAGTCATACTCCCCACAGCTCTTAATGTATACAGTTGGCTCATTTTCACTTCTTTTAAAGCCAACTTGCAGAAAATATGTATCTATTTTCATGTACCATGCCCTGGGAGCTTGTTTAAGCCCAATAAGGCTTTCTTGAGTCTATAGACCTTATCGGGACTCTCTTGACTAACAAATCCATCAGGCTGAGTTACATAGACTTCTTCACTTAGTTCTCCATTAAGAAAGGCAGACTTCACATCAAATTGATATACACAAAGCTTGAGAAATGCTGCTATTGATAGCACTACTCTTATTGTTTCAAACCTTGCCATAGGAGAAAAGGTTTCTTCAAAATCTATCCGTTTCCTTTGTGAGTAGCCCTTCACCACTAGCCTTGCCTTATGCTTCAGCAGGTCCCATCCAGATTGTATTTAGTTTTGAAAACCCATTTTAGACCAATAGTTTTCTTATCCTTTGGTAGATCAACCAAGCTCCAGGTTTCATTCTTCTCAATTGCTGACATTTCCTTCTCCATTGCTAGTCTCCATTTTGACTTCTCTGCTGCTTCTTCATAGGAGGAAGGTTTAAATACATAGAGAGCAAATGTGCATGACTCATAGATCTCACTAAATGACCTGAACTTCGTAGGTGATGTCTTGCTATCATCATCATCATTGTCTGTATTTCCATCCATGGAACTTCTACCATTGTTAGATGAATTTGAGCTGCTGCCTTGATATGTTGAGGTTGTGCTATTTGATCTGTTTATTGAGTTTGAGCTGTGTAACTCTTCACCATCTTCTATTTGAACTGCAGGAACCTTTCCCTTGTCTTCCCAGTGCCAACATTCTTCCTCATTGAATACTGTGTTCCTGCTTATAATCACTTTACCAGTTGCTGGATTATATACCCTATAAGCCTTAGATTGTGAGCAATAACCAATGAAAATGCACCTGATTGATTTTCCTTCTAGCTTGTGTCTTTCATGTGCATTAATCAGTACATACACAATACTACCAAAAACTTTAAGATGCTCAACAGAAGGTTTTTTACCTGACCAGACCTCATAGGGAGTTTTGTTAGGAACAGCTTTTGTTGGTGAGATATTGATCAAGTAAATTGCAGTAATCACTGCCTCCGCCCAAAATCTATCAGGTAGTCCCTTACTCTTTAACATACTTCTTGCCATCTCAACAATTGTTCTGTTCTTCCTCTCCGCCACTCCATTTTGCTCTGGAGTGTAAGGTGCAATTAGCTCTTTGTGTATTCCATGCTTCTCACCGTACTGATTGAATTCTTCAGAAGTGAACTCTCCTCCTTTGTCAGTGCGCAATGTCTTCAGACTGCTACTGTTCTGTTTTTCCACAAGAGCCTGGAACTTGACAAATTGTTCAAAGGCTTCTGACTTAAATTTGAGAAAGTACACCTAGCTCATTCTACCATAATCATCAACAAACAATAAAAAATATTTACTGCCACCTAATGACTCAGTCTTCATGGGACCACACAAATCCGCATGTACAAGCTCCAACGGCTCAGTTGCTCTCCAGGATTGACCAATAGGGAAAGACCTCTTGCTATGCTTCCCATACATGCATCCCTCACACACTACCTCAGGGATTTCAATTTGTGGAAGGCCACTCACCATTTTCTTTGATTCAGCAACTTTAAACCAGCTATATTTAGGTGACCATATCTATGATGCCATGATTGTGAAGCATTCTTAGACATAGTGACCAATGCATGACCTTCCAATTTGTTGAAAACTAAGGGAAACATGTGATTGTCGGCCATGTTTACTTTGGCCAAAACTTGGCCAGTAGTTTTTTCAGTAATGGTGCAACATGTTCCATCAAACAAAATAGTAAAACCACTAAGTAAAAGTTGTCCCACACTTAAGAGATTGTGAGCCAACTCTGGAGCATATAAAACATTTGAAATAAGTTTACTTTTTGCAGAAATAGACTTTACCTCAACTATTCCTTTTCCCTCTACTTGGATCTGCTTGTTGTTCCCCAACCGGATCACTCTTCTTTGAGTTTCATCAAGCTCTCTAAACATCTCTTTCATTCCAGTCATGTGGTTAGAGCAACCAACATCTGTGAACCATACGGTCTTTTCTTCCTTTTCATGCTCCATTAATGCCATGAACAAAAAATCTTCTTCTGTTGCTTCAGTTTCCTCAGCAAACTCAGCTTGATTGCTTCTGCAATCTCTTGCAAGATGTCCTTGTTTACCACAAGGGTAACATTTTCTTTGCTCCACCCAACCTCTGCTTCTGCCTCTTCCTCTTGAGCCTCCACGTGCCCTTCCTCTGCTGCTGCTGTTGTTTCTTCCTTCATCCTGGGTAGAGTCCTTCACTGCAGCTTTTTCTTCACTCTTCTCTTGTGATCTGTTCAATCTATCCTCATGAGCCTGCAGTGACCCCATTAGTTCATCCACAGTGAAGACTGACAGATCTTTTGACTCCTCAATTGCTGCAACCACATGATCAAATCTTGGAGTGAGACTTCTCAGTATCTTTGCAACCACAGTCTCTTCCGTGATGTCTTCTCCATATGACTTCATGTGGTTTACAATTGCTTTTGTCCTTGATAGAAAGTCCTGAACCGATTCATTTGTCTGCATTGACAGTGTCTTAAACTCCCTTCTCAGTGATTAGAGTTTGACAGTAATGACCTTGGATGATCCCTAGAATTCAGTCTTCAGAATCTCCCAAGCCTCTTTTGCATTTTCTGCTGCTGAAATTCTTGAGAAAATGCTTTCATGAAGTCCTTGCTGAATGAGAAAGAGTGCTTTTGCATCTTTCTTTCTATTCTCCCTCAACTTTGCTTCATCATCAATCACGCTATAGCCATCTTCAACCACCTCCCAAAGCTCCTGAGACTTGAAAAGTGTCCTCATCTTGATTCTCCAAAAATTGAAACTCTCACCCTTGAAGATTGGAATCATAGACTGCATTGAGTTGGCTCCTAATGAAGCCATTGTTTTTTTTTTTTTCAAGTCTGAAAGAAAAACCAAGCTCTGATACCAAAATGATAGAGATAAAAGAGCTTTAAGGCAATAGAAGATATGAACCACTACACAACAAGAAACAAGTGCACCTTCTCTATATTGAACAATCTGAAAACTGCAGTACATAACCGAGGAAACAAGTTATTAAATAACAAAACTTAGAGAAACTAATCTCCTAAAAATCAGAAAAGAACATGATCATATGGGATCATGATTCCACTAAATATGGATCACTAATAACAGCTCCTTTATTCACGGAAATCTCTGAAACCACCAAGACTATTTCCTACTAGCCGTTAGTGGGTTGAATCACATTCCTAACACTAAGTTGGTTACTATTTTCTTTGTGATTCCATGGTTATCGAACCAGCAGTTTCTGCATTTATTATTCCAGCGAGATCAGATGCCATTTGAACCAAACAGAATGCTGAAATGATGTCACCGAGCTTCTTTTGTCTTCTCAGTGGTCAGGATTCATGACCTTTCGTTTGCTGGTTCACGGAAGATTGCTTATTGACTGAAGGGGTCTCTCAAACTGAGGAGTTAGGTGGAAAGAGATGTTTTTTTTTTCACAGGTAGATTTCATTAATTTCTGGTATCCTACCAGATAATCGATTATTTGATAGATCCAGACGACTCAGAAAAGGCGGCTGTCCTAGTGCTGCTGGAATCTCCCCAGATAATAGGTTATTTGACAAATCAAGCACACTAAGAAAAAACAACCGTCCTAATGCTGCTGGAATCTCCCCAGAAAAAGAGTTAGATGATGCAGAAAACTCTTCCAGGTATTTTAACTGACCAATTTCACGTGGAATAATGCCATCAAACTGATTGAATGTCAAGTTCAACCATACTAGATCGGATAATTGAGAAATCTCAGGGGGAATTGATCCGCATATCTGATTTTCTTGCAAGAATATAACTCCAAGTCCAGAAAGTCCTACAATGGAAAAAGGCAAGCTCCCTCCAAGGTCCATGCCAGCTAATTGGAGCTCCACAAGTTTGCTGCAGTTTGACAGGGCAGTAAAAAATGGTTCTAGATTTGTGTTCCCATCGTGACTGGTCATATTATTGTATGATAAATGAAGATAAGTGATATGTGGTAGCCTTGATATTATGTCCACGGGCAGTTCACCTGAAAGTTGGTTGTACTCAACGTCCAAGTTGAAAAGCCTCGATGCATTGATTAAAGAGAAAGGGATTTCTCCTGTGAGTTGGTTATCGTACAGGTCGAGACTCCATAAATTAGAACAGCTTCCAATTTCTGTTGGGATTTTTCCACTGAGATAATTCCGCGAGAGGTCCACCTTGCATAAAAATGTGCAGTTGGAAAAGAAAGAAGGTGGAAGTGTGCCATTCAAATTATTTCTGCTCATGCTGACCAACCTAAGCTTGGCAAGATAAGAGAGCGACTCCGGGATCGGACCGCTCAAGTTATTCCCATCAAGCTTGAGAAACCAAAGGTTCCAAAGGAATGAAATTTCAAAAGGAATGAGGCCATAAAAATGGTTATTGTTTAGCTGTAATTTTCTTAGCTTTGTTAGATTGGAAATTAGGGGCGAAAGCGTACCAACAAGACCCCAATCAACGAGAATAAGTCCCACTACACGGTGAATTAGATGACGCTTGTCGCATCTGACGCCAGTGAACTGGCATACATTAGTACTCTCGTTCCAGTTTGCAAGTGTCGACTGCGGATCAGATGATATAGCCCTTTTGAATGCCAGGAGTGCCGCTTTATCTGTTTCCAGAGAATGGAGGAAAGGATAATGGTGGTTATGACCTGGAAGATCTTTTCCATAGATCATTAACCAGTGTTGCAGAAAATAGAGGATTATGGTTTTCTTGAATACTACGTTGGAGAAATTTGTCTTCATTTTGTGATTCACTTCAGGCTCTAGATGCTAAATGTCAGATTAATAATAGAAGAATTGCCTACTGTGGTAAGTTTGCATTTCTTTTCTGGTGCTTGTCATTGTGAAAAGTGTGACAGAGAAGGCACAGCTTCTGTGGTCTTGAGGATGTCTGCATAAAAGGTTTATTTTTCACTTGTTGACGAACTGTTCAACGGAGCTATGATTTGTGAAGGGACTAAACAATAGCTTCCCATGTAGGATCTGGTGCTGCTTTGGCCGATGAGTAGATCCTCAACTCAGAAAATTGCCCACTTGGGAGGCCACTGGAAGAAACATGTGCTGCAAGTGATTGGTTGACCTATGCATATATACTGTCAGCCACTCTTCTGCAAATATTTTGCTCAGGTGACATTATTTGAGTGAGTGCGCTGCAGAGTTTGACTATGAATGGTATTCCCTGGTTATATGGATTCATACATCGGAGGAGTTAAGGCAGACTGATGAGGTTGTTTGGACAAGATCATACAATCCCCTGCCTTTGAAGTACATATTATTTCGGTTACATTCTGATTAATAGGTGAAATTCAACTTTCATTGTAAGAAAATTGCGGCTCTTAAGCTTTTGGGTTAATTTTGATCTCCATAGTCATTGGACTATCGTACGAAGGCTACTCATATCACCAACAAAAATAAATTTTTGCAGGATTGTTCATGTCATTATTTCAAATTTTAGTTAACACAACGAGAGGTTTGAACGGGCATATCCAAGGCCCCTTAGCCCGAAGGCCATCAATGTTTCGGCACGAAAACGTTGCTGCTACATCCGAGTTTGCTGATGGCGAATGATGATGAAGCAGTTGTATGTTAGGAGAAGTCTTTCCAAAAATTCGAGCTGGAATGCTTCCAGATGAAAATGGTTACGGAGATGGGATGTTTTGTTAGTAATTCAAGATGGGATAGATTTGCAATTTCGGGAGAAACAGAACGTGCATGTTAGATTTGCAGCTCTGCCACTAAGACAGGGCAAACTTCCTGCCAATCCCATACTGGACAGTTCCAGCTTCTCCCATGCAATGCCCTGCAGATTGACAGCGCCGTAAACAATGGTTCTGCAAGAGGGATGAAGGTATCTTGTGTTGCGCTGTTGTACTTTTACTTTGAGATGCTATATAGGTAGAATATTGAAGCTACTCTAGGCATCCTTGATTTAGAAATGCTACGTGTTTTTGCTTCTCATGCAATGCGTCTTTGTCCGAAATAGGAAGGGCTTGGATCACTAGAATATTACGTGATATATTATTAATTTCAAACTTTGTTCACAAAACCAGAGGTTTGTAATTGTGTCCAATTTGATATGTTTGAGGGATCCTTTAAAGGGAAGGGAATTACTCCCCTAAGTTGGTTACTATCTGCTTTGTGATTCCATAGGTTATTGAACCAACAGTTTCTGCATTTATTATTCCAGCCAGATCAGATTCAATTTGAACCAAACAGAATCTGAAATGATGTCACCGAAGCTTCTTTGTCCTCTCAGTGGTCAGGATTCATGACCTTTCTTTTGCTGGTTCACGGAAGATTGCTTATTGACTGAAGGGCTCTCTCAAACTTAGGAGTTAGGTCGAAAGAGATGTTTTCTTTTCACAAGGGTTCTAGATTTCATTGATTTCTTGTATGCTACCAGATAATCGGTTATTTAATAGAACCAGATGACTCAGAAAATGCAGCTGTCTTAGTGCTGCTGGAATCCTCCCAGATAATCGGTTATTTGACAAATCAAGCAGACTCAGATGAGACAACTGTCCTAACTGCTGGAATTTTTCCAAAGAAAGAGTTACATAATGCAGAAAGGCATTCCAATTCTGATAACTGACCAATTTCATCCGGAATAGTAGCATTAAACTGATTCAGTGTCAAGTTCACCACTCCGAGAGAGGATAGATGAGCCATCTCAGCGGGAATTGAACCATATATCTTATTTTCTTGCAATAACATAACTCTGAGATTTGCAGAAATTTCCCCAGTGGAATGAGGCAAGCTCCCTACAAGGCCCATGCCGGCTAATTCGAGCTCCTCAAGGTGGCTGCAATTTGACAGGGCAGTAAAGAATGGTTCTAGATTAGTGTTCCCATTATGACTGGTCATGTTATTGTATGATAAATGAAGATAAGTGATATTTGGTAGCCTTGATATTACGTCCACGGGCAGTTCTCCTGAAAGTTGGTTGTATTCAACATCCAAGTTTAAAAGCTGGGATGCATTGATTAAAGAGAAAGGGATTTCTCCTTTGAGTTGGTTAATGAACAAGTTGAGATTCCACAAGCTTGGACAACTCCCAACCTCTGTTGGGATTTTTCCACTGTGATCATTCTGAGAGAGGTCCACATTGCATAGCAATGTGCAGTTGGAAAAGAAAGAAGGTGGAAGTATGCCGTTCAAATTATTTCCACTCATGCTGACGAACCTAAGCTCGGCAAGATAAGAGAATGAGTCCGGGATTGGACCACTCAAGTTATTCCCATCAAGCTTGAGATCACGAAGGTGCCGAAGGGATGAAAATTCAGATGGAATGAGGCCAGAATAATAGTTATTGACAAGCTCTAATTTTCTTAGTTGTGTTAGATTGGAAATGAGGGGTGAAAGTATACCAACAAGATCAGAATCGTTGGGATTAAGTACCACTACCCGCTGAAGATGGCGCTTGTCGCATCTGACACCAGTGAAGTGGCATACATAAGTGCTCTCATTCCAGTTTGCAAGTGTGGAGTATGGATCACATGATATGGCCCTTTTGAATGCCAGGAGTGCCGCTTTATCTGTTTCCAGTGAAGGGAGGAACGGATAATGGTGATTATGACCTGGAAGATCTTTTCCAGAGATCATTAACCACTATTGTAGAAGGTAGAGGATTATGGTCTTCTTGAATACTACGTTGGAGAAATTTGTCTTCATTTGTGATTCACTTCAGGCACTAGATGCTAAATGTCTGATTAATAATGGAAGAATTGCATACTTTGGTATGTTTGCATTTCTTTTCTGGTGCTTGTGATTGTGAGAAGTGTGTCAGAGAAAGCACAGCTTCTGTGGTCTTGAGGATGTCTGCATAAGAGGTGACTGGAGATTTATTTTTTCCCTTGTTGACGAACAGTATGATTTGTGGAGGGACTAAACAATAGCTTCCCATGTAGGATCTGGTGCTGCTTTGGCCGATGAGGAGATCCTCAACTCAGAAAATTGCCCACTTAGAAGAAAAAATGTGCTGCAAGTGATTGGTTGACCTATGCATATATAGTGTCAGCCGCTCTTCTGCTAAATTTTTGTTCAGGTGACATTATTTGAGTGAGTGCGTTGCAGAGTTTGACTGTGATGGTATTCCCTGGTTATATGGATTCATACATAAGAGGAGTTAAGGCAGATTGATGAGGTGGTTTGGACAAGATCACATTTTCCCCCTGCCTTTGAAGTACACATTATTTTGGTTACGTTCTGATCAATAGGTGAAATTCAACTTTCATTGTCCTCTTCAAGTGTTGAGGATGCAACGCTAACTTACTGATACATGGTGAGGAAAGTTGTAAGAAAATTGCGGCTCTTAAGCTTTTGGGTTAATTTTGATCTCCATAGTCATTGGACCATCGTACGAAGGCTACTCATATCTCCAACAAAAATAATTTTTTGCAGGATTGTTCATGTCATTATTTCAAATTTTAGGTAACACAACGAGAGGTTTGTAATTTTATACAATTTGATATATTTGAGGAACTCTTGAATTACTGCTGAGTTGGTTTACTCATTGATAATCTATAATTATTGATAAGTTAAGAATATTGTTCCATTGAAGTTATTAGATGAAAGATCAATCTCTTGGACATATTCAAGCCTGGATAATTCCATTGGCAAGTGGCCTTCTGGCTGATTATGGAAAAGATTCAGGAATCCACGCATCTCGCTCAATCCTATGACCTCTCTTGGGATGCTTCCTGTCAATTTATTATATGACAGGTCTAGCAAGTACAGACCTCTGCAATTCCTTAAACTTTGAGGCATTTGTCCTAACAGAAGATTGTTGTTGAGGAATAAAGAACTTAGCTCTAGATTTCCTAAAGTTTTGGGTATCTTTTCTTACCTGATAATTGACAGATCAGGCAAGCCCAGATGAGATAACTTTCCTAGTGCTGCTGGAATCTCCCCAGATAAAGAGCTGTATGCTGCAAAAGCTGTTCCATGTCTGATAACTGGCAGATTTCAGCAGCATTAAACTGATTCGGTGTCAAGTTCAGAATATGATTACATGATTAATGAAGGTAACTGATATTTGGTAGCCTTAATAGTATGGACCTGATTGATGGTTGAATTCAGCATCCAAGTTTATAATCTGGGATGCATTGATTATCGAGAAAGGATTTCTCCTTTTGAGTTGGTTATTGGACAAGTTTGAGATTCTTCAAACCAGGACAACTTTCAACTTCCTTTGGGATTGTTCCACTGAGATAATTCAGAGAGAGATTAATGCTGTAGCAGGTAAAGGATAATGCCTTTCGTGAATACTACGCTGTACAGAATTTTCTTCATGGTGATTCACTTTGTTTGTAATGGGTAAAAATGTTACATCCTTATGTAACAGTAGAAGGATTGTTTGGTCAAAAGTTATTGGAATGAATGGATCAAAGTATCATAATATAATTTTAGAAATAATACCACCCTTCTCACGGGATGCAAACTCTAATTACATTCCTTTATCATTATATCACAAAAAGCGGGTAGCAGGAATTGAACCCGCGACATTAGCTTGGAAGGTTAGGTGTTATAGTTAACGTCGATTTAATATTTTGAACGGAATATCTCTAATTCAAAATCGAACTCGAAACTTTAGTTTCATTAGGCTTTTTTATAGATGTGAATAATATTACAAAAAATAAAATAAAATAAAAATTAATACATAACATCTATGTCAGTTTTTTGTCTGAATAAAGAAAAAATAACTCATTTTCTAAATGATCCCTCTAGAAGAAAGTGATTATACCAATATTTCTAATTACTTCGTTCTCTATTTTTACTTATTATTACTTTTATATTCAAATTTAAAGCAAATATTTTAGGAATAAAAATTATCTCAAAAATGTATAAATTGCGTTTTAAAATGTATTTTTGTATTTTTATAAATCAAAATTATATCTAAATTATAAAAAATATTTTAAATAGTATTTTATAAAAACATAATACGTGACTTTTGATACATGATAAAAAAAAAAGTCAATAATAATTAATAGTCTCTCTTGTTATTCAGTAATTCTTTACCTTATAAATATCAAATCAAAGAAAAAATTATTGAAAAATATCATTAGTTCTAAAAAATTCAACAAACTAATAATAACCCATTATAAGTATTTGTTTGAGTATATTTAGTGGATGAACAAGTTGCTAAAGGCACAATAATAATTGTATGTAAGAACGCATATACTTGAAGGGTAAGACTGTCATTTTGCCACTGTCATTTTGAGTAGTATATCTGGAAATGCTTTCGATATCTTATTAGTAATTAATAACGCTTTTTCAAACATAATTGTTATTTAGTGCATTACTTCAAAAATGTCTCAAAATTACTTCACCAAATTATAGTATTCTCTTCGTGCTAAAAAAAAAAACATACTTTGAATTGAGAATAATTGTTAATTACAGTATTTTAAATACATTATTAAATATATAAAATTTTTTATTTTTACTTTTTAATTATAATATATAATTCTTATTTTTTTAGAACGAAGCAAGTAATTTTTTTTTATATTAATGCCACTACTTTGGAATATGACTGCTGTTATTCAATTTATAGCATCACTGTTCACATCACTTGTTTCAAATGTTGTCACCTTTTTGAGAGTGGTGAATCATTTTCAATTTGTTAATATTTGCATATGGGCAATGCTCTCCCATTTTCTCCACAAAGGGGAAAAAAAAGAAAAAAAAAAAAAGAGATGAAGGTGTCAATTTATCCTACATTTATGTGATATGGGGTATTATAAAAATTGGCCAAAAAAAGAAAAACATAATGATTCATAAAACATTCATTGTTGATTATGCGACTCTTTGTAACACTTACAATCAAGTGCAACATTTTGCTCATAGTAGTACTGTTTCTGTATAGAAAAGGAGGCCTCCTATTATAGATTCTGTAATATCAGCGTGTCAGCCATACCTGATACCAAATGAAGATTGCTATCCCACACAGACACAAGATTCCTCAGCTTCTGGGAATCTCATGGAGGACAAGTTTCTTCAACCATGCAAGATATACGTTGCATGGTTGGACTGGATAACTTTCCTAGTGCTGCTGGAATTTCCCTCCCCTGGGAACTTCTTGTATGATATGAAGATAGGCTCATAGGCCTTTCATCCAATTTGAGTTGGCAGCAAGAGATGGCTTATGGGTAGCTTGTGAAGGTTCGGATTGTTGAAAGGTTTGAGCTGCTTCAGTTCTGATTATCAGTTTTTGAGACCTATGTGTTGTAGGTCTCTGAGGACTTGGGGGTCTGGTTGATGTCCTATAAGATTAGGAGAAAACGGTCCATTAAGCTGATCATCTTGCAGGACATATATGTTGGATTTGCTTCTCTGCAAATGCCATCATCAGCCAATTTCAGCTGCTCCAATGCATGGCACAGTTTGGCATGCCTGTGAAATATAAATATCTAGATTGCAGCTTGATAAAAATTTGTACTGCAAATTATAAAAGTCTCCTCTATTGCATTGGCATATTAGATTAAAGATATCTTCTTCGTTCTGTGAGATCTTGAGGAAGTAGAACACCATTGCCAACAAGTATTTAGTACTACCTTCTTTGAGGATCTCAACATCTCCAGAATCTGGATGCTTGCAGACCTACAGTGAAGCACAATATGACGTGAAAATGAGAAGCGAAACAGTACAAACTATCAACTCATTAACTATCACTATCTGAGAGAAGAAGACCTGAAGGCTAAAAACAAGAACTTTATTGCAAATTACTTGGCATAGAATTGGAAATTCTTGTCCCTGTACGTACAATAAAACATATGCATGAAAGAGTTATCATTAGCAAACAAATAATACAAGGTACAGCCAAATTTAGAAAAGCTAAAAATGAATAAAAGAAAACCAAGATGATGAAATAAACCAACACCTTCACTTAATGATACTCATCAAGAATCTCAGAGGCAAGAACCATGTTTGAAGCCAGGCTCCATGTTCTCAGAGAGCACAATGATTACAAAGCATTTACTAACAGTTACCCATATCAATCCTCACCATGTCAGCAGAACCAATACGTAGCCTCCTGTTCCTTTTGAAAATGGGGTCAGATAGTTATTAGTTGGGCCCTTTTGAATTCCAGGAAGGCTTTTTTATCTGTCCCAAGAGTGAAAGTAGGATGAAAGAAGAACTATGGGGATAACTCTCTTTTGGCCTCTTACTAAATACAAGACGTTGATTTCTATATACCTGTGCTTTCTTTTGCTTGTGCAGAGGAGTTTGCTGTTTGACGGAAGAGTTCTTGCAAAGTAAGGAGGAAAGTCGAAAGAGATGTTTACTTTTCTTTTTCCCAGGAATGAGCAGCTCGATTGATTGGATAACGAAGTCTCTGCACTGACATTGAAAGCACTATGCTTAGATTTTCAACTGTCATGGAAAAATGCTAGCCAATAGGACCAAGATACTGATCTGGTTGAATCACCAATTTCATGTTCCAGTTTATAATTTCGCCTGTGTCCAATCATCTGCTGCAGTGAATTTGTTGCTTCAAATATAAGAAAGTGAAACTTGAACAGGGTTCAATAGAGGTTCATGGTAATACCAAGTATTTCGCTTGTCTTCTGATAGCAAATTTTTTGTCAAACCGGTACTGTAGTCAATCTATGAGGATCCTTAATTCTTTATATTCAAGTTCTCATTCAACAGGACCTGGTAATGACATTCGCAATTTATGAAGCAAACTTCAAAATGTTAACCAGTAAACACCATAACAAAATTTCCTAACAGAAGTGTGGGAAGCTTTAAAGCCAACATCTGATTGCATCTTCAAATCTGAGCGCTTTGATAGCAAAATTTCTTCTTATATTGATTCGCATAAAACACATTAGAGAATGAATAACAATTTGTCATATTTCCAACAGCCTGGAAATGGAACAAATAATAAATGCATGATATATATATATGAATCTGTTGTCATACATACATCAAGTATGTCCTACAAAGAATCGATCAAGAAGACTAACTAATGAAATTTGATCCTATATTCTAACCATTATGTCGCTAAACTCCAGCAGGAATTCTAAAACTAACTGCATATTGTTGTGTTGTCTTTGGGGGAATTGGTGATGGAACTTGAAGTGGAGTTTGAATAGCATGATCAAAGCCAGCCTCTGCATTGGCGCTCATTATGCCTCCATTCTCTTCTACTTTAAGTTTCTTCTCTTGCCTAAAATGAGATACAAC
Source organism: Gynochthodes officinalis (assembly GCA_020080225.1). NCBI lineage: Eukaryota > Viridiplantae > Streptophyta > Magnoliopsida > Gentianales > Rubiaceae > Gynochthodes > Gynochthodes officinalis. The sequence continues at coordinate 9,801,370 of CM034625.1, read as the reverse complement.
TTCATCCTCCATGTCCTCTTCATCTTCGTCAGACCAATAAGAATTCGAATAATCTTCCGATGCAAAGCCATAATCATCAGAAAGAGATCCACAACTCATCTCATCATCAGTTTCAGACACTATCAGTATAGATTCAATTCCAGATATATCTTCAATCACCGCTGTTTCTGCAAAAGAATCATCCTCAATCAGCCCTTCTAAGAATGAATGATTCAGTAGCATCTCAGCTGTCAGTCTAAACATGGCCTTCTTCACAAAACATCCCTTCAGAAACTCTTTTGCCTCCTTTGATATCCCACTCGGAATTTGAGGCAATTCCTTCCCAATCTTTTTGATAATTTCCTCCGAATTCATCTCCTCTTTCGAACCCCACGGACGCTTCCCTGTTAACATCTCTAACACAATGCATCCAAGAGCCCAGATATCACTAGGAAGTTCTTGCACACCATCCCCTACAACCTCAGGAGACAAATACATAGGGGTACCCCTCCAATAAGGCTCCAATTTTCGCTTCTTATTACACTGTTTTGTAACTCTCTTAGCCAAACCAAAATCACCAATCTTGGCCCTAAACTCAGCGCAACCATCAGTAGCATTCTTAGGTACAAGCAAAATATTATCGGGCTTTAAATCGCAATGAACATAACCTATCTCGTGAATATATCTCAACCCTTTAAGAATCGACCTAGTATAAGATTTTACCTCCAATTCAGGCAATCCCTTGTTCCCTGAATTCCTGATCTTTTCCGCTAGGGTTCCACCTGAGCCATACTCCAGCAACAAATTATAAACCATCACACCATTTTCCCCCGTAGTGGTCTCCTCACCAAAGCATTGAATTATATTATGACAGCCCTTAACATTGCTCAACACTTCCCCTTCTTTCTGAATTGAACCTGAAACAGAAACCTCTGCTGATTTGACAGCCATAACTGATGGAAGCCATCCATATCTTGATCTGGGCTTCTTCAAAGTCGCCAAATAAACCGACCCGAAGCTTCCTTTCCCTAGCATTGCACCCCGGTTCCATGCAACCCCATCTCCATATTTCTTATCAACCATGTTGATCCTCTGCTCAGAATTATTTTCTTCAGTCCCACCTCCTTTATTTCTCTCCATCCCTTCCTTCACTCCACAATATTCTCTCCTTTTCTTCTATGTTTCTGACTGCTTTTGTTTTCCTTGCACGGAATTCTTTATATATTGTAGTAACTCAAACAAAGAAAGAAAGGGCTACTGCGAATTTTCGAACCTTTGCAGAAAGTTTCCGTAGCAAAATGCAAATTCTTGTGGCGTCAGAATTAGGATTTCCAGGGGAGGAGGTATTTCATCAAGAAAAGTAACAAAAACCCACCAAACCAAACAAAAGAGTTTTTATTAAAGTGGGTAGCTTCCCAATTCCCCTTTGCTTGAATTGGTAATGTACAATAACAAGAAAATGGAATCAAAAGAGAATTTAGGGTTTACCACACAAGAACCAACACGCGAAGGGGAGGAAAGGGATGAAAATTTAGGGTGCTTTGCCAAATTGAGTTGGTCTTATATTTCTTTAAGAATAAAACAGCCGCGTTTCGTCGAAGGCAGGCATATGCAAAAGCTGTAGCCTGTAGTAGTAGTAATGTTAGGGAGTAACATGTTTAACTGGAATAACGGTCAAGTGTTTATTTTTTAACGCAGCGGGTTTAGAATTGGTCGGGACTCAGGGGGGTCCTATAAATTCTATTGTCATCTTGCTTGACGAGTTGGTCTTTGCGGACTCCAATCAAACACAACGCGTTCGGTCTTACAAATACGGCTTTACAGGTCAAACACACATTGGCAAATTGAAAACCATGTGCTTACATCGCTAGGGGAGAATTTGTTATATATCCCAATGGATCTAAGGAATCTTTTCGATGCAATTATTTAGTTTATTCTTCTGGGATTTCTGGGATGTGATCATATGATTGTTTGGTCATGTGATGAGCAACCTAAGCTGAATAATAATTCATGTGTTTTCTGGTTTTACTTCTAATTGATTTGCAATTGAACTTGTCAAAGCATAAAATGGGCACTAACTAACCAGTTTTGGGTAAAATTTATGCATAAATTGATTAAGAAATGGGAGGTAAACATTTGGTTATTTTGAGGGATTGTTGTGGTATGATTTCTTACAAAATAAAAAAAACAAAACAGAAAGCTAAAGTAGATGATGCATGTTAATCTAATCCAAAGTGTAAAGTGTGTCAATGGGTGATAATTGATAAGCATTGCCTCCACCCATATGCCAAATTTTGGAAGGTTTCTGTCAAGTCTTTAAGCTGAATATTTGGGGAAAAGAAAATTGAAGTAATCAAACAAAAGTTTCTGCCACACATCATTATATCATCATCTACAAGCTAGACAATTTCAAGCATATAATGATTGTATTCAATGCATTTTTTTGGCCTAATTTTTCTTTTCCTTTTTTTTTTTTACATCATGTCTTAATCATTTGTAGCTCGAGTCTTGTTGGGTGGAACATGATTTCAAATTTATGGCTAATATTAAGAATGTAGTAATACTGTCGCCTTTTACCTGTTTCCTTGGGTTTTTAAAGTATATTGACTGTTTCAAGATTGCATCCAAGGAGATAAAGGAAACCCTTCAAGGGCAACTTGTGCATCCTCCCTCAAGTATAAGTATTTTTTGAGGATTGAGTACACCTCAATCATTGAGAATTTGTATTCCTCATTATAGTAGATCAAAGGCAAATTCTCTTCATCCACTGTTTTTCTCTTTCTGCCAACTCTTTCCTCACAATAAATTATGCTGCTGCACTTTGTTGTGAAAAGAGATGCATCTCATGAGTTCCAAAGAAATTGGAAGGAAAAATAAAGACAAAAAAATAATTTTAAGTCATAACAAGAATCAAAATTATAAAGGCAATCTGTAATATGTTTCAAGATAACTGCGCAGACACATAAAATAAGTCATAATATCATATGAACTGTGTACACATGATATTGTCTAAATCAACCAATAATATACAAGAATACGATACCGTAGTTAGATGGCATTACAGCTAAATGGTACTAACTAAACCATAAACTAACATCAATTAGAACATCACCCTATATAGTGTATAAATAGACCCTCAAAAATCCACTTCATTTACTAATTTAAAAATTGGGATGCTTCTTACTTTTTAACTTTTTCTACATTCCACATTAACTTAAACATTTTAGAGTCTTGCGTAAAATATTTTTCTAAACATTCTCTCACTATTTTTTTTTTTTAATAAGATCTAACTTGTCAAAAGTCAGACTCATATTGATTGCCTAATTCAATCATAGTTACAATAAAATTCGTCAACCTATAAATTTATCAAACATTTTTTTAGATATTAGTAGGATAGCTCTAGTTGGTAATATCTCTTCAAGTTTAGTCAAAACTTTTTTTTTGACTGGTCCATGGTCCATCAAGATTGATCAGATCAATGTTAATCCTTTGAGTCCAATATGGGCCTAAATTTGTTGTATACATAATAAGCTCCAATTCTGTAACCATCATTTCCAACCATCCGTGACAGCAGCCCAACCATTGGTGAAAATGATTTTTGATTATCGCTTTGCACATTCATTTGGGCTTATTCAGCGGATAAATTCACTTGATCTTGACATAATAGACTATTAGTTGATATTCGAAATTATGAATATTCAAAATAGTAATAATATATGTCATATAAATATTATAATAATTATTAAAAAAAATTTATAATTCTTCACTAAGCCTATCATTATTGTTTAAGTGCGATTATCAATTCCAATAGATATATTAAAAACGCAAAAATGCATTTTAAGAGTGTTATTGCTATTCATTTCACTCCCAACAGTGATTGAGAATTGTGATCATTCCCCACAAATGAACAAAAATGAAAACTTTGACATCACTCTGCTCTCAAACAATTCCACTGGCACCTGAGAAAGGTAAGATATCCATAGTCTAGGATTATTTAGGAGATTCATCCTCTTTATCATGTGATCAAGTAATGCATTTGTTTGTAATTTTGTTGAAACAGCACATAAATTACATACCAAAACACGTTTTTATAATTTTTAATATAATGATTGAGAGACAAAAAGTATATTAAAAATTATAAAAATACATTTTAAAATGTAATCTAAATACAACTTTACATAAGAATGTTGATTTAGAATTTAACATGATTATTTAAGTTTTGATCATTTTCTTTCCCTATAATAGAGGCAATGTAACTCAACTTTTGCCACTATTGGAAAGACAACATATATATTTTTTTGTGTTGTTGATTTACAAAGAGATGGTAGATAGCCCTACATGGCTAATAATTGCATCAAATGAAATGATGTTCAAGAAGGAAAATAATAAAAAGATTTGCCCCAAGTATTGAAGAAAAAGACTCTTCAAAAGTACATTTGCCTGCTATTGAAACTGATAGCAAATCGAATGGTTTGTCTCCCAATCATGCAGTACCGTCTGATTTTCCAAACAATCCAACCAAAAGATTGGCTGGTTTGTCATATACCCCTTTTTTGTAAAGTAATAACATGTGTAATGATCTTGTCAAAGTAACTTTACACATTAGCATTAATATGACATTTATTTATAGTCTAAATAAATTAACGAGTGAATATTTTTTCACTAACATCAGTCACTGAGGAAATTAGTGTTTTTATTATTATATATTTTGACATAAAACCTTATTCTTTCGTTACTTATCATAACTTATATAATACATTTTGAGTTAAATCATGTGCTATTTGCACATTTTTCCTATGAACTTTAACAAACTTGCACGGTCCTAAATTACTTAATTGCAATACTATGAATGTTAGAAGCAAATCTCTTAACAAGATTGGTCAAGTGATGAAAAAATTAGTAATGAATCTGTTTTAACAATGATATGGTTCTACCCTTTTATCCATGCTTTCTTTAGAGCTTCATAAATTGCTCGATTCCCAGATTACAACGGGTTACGAGCACTGATCTTCTTGGCATCTGTCAAGAGAACTTGCCCATCGAAAAATTATTCTATATTTTTAAATAGAAGGAAAATTCAGCAAAAAAGGGGTATGAATGAAAGGATACACAATCTAAGGTTATAAACCGCTATCACACTCAATGTATATTTTTAATGAAAATATATAGGTACTATGATTAGCATAAGTATTAACCAAAGCAGTGATTAAAACCTTAATTATTGAGGTATACTGTTTAATTTGTAGCATCCATCCATCCTCTGCTCTTATATTTTCTAAGTCTAGAAATACATTCAAACTCCAACTAAGTTGCTAAACTCTCGTGTATACCTAGTCAAAACATGATGATGATTGCCTTGATGAGAGCTCTCATTCTCATTTCTCTCTTTTTCCCTTCGGGAATTCAGGCAAGAACTTTGCTAGGTAATATTGATCCTGTCTCAAACCCATCATTATATGCTATAGCTTATTTGGTGTTTTTTTTACATTATTTTGGCACCATGGTTGTTTGCATCAAGATACTCAAATCAATATTCCGCCATTCTTAGCAGCCTGAAATACAAAACCATCATAATATAATAACTTTCTCTTTGTTGGTCATGGTTATAAGATGGTTACCTGTAGTGTTTTTTATGCTGGACTAGATTTTCATATATACCATTTTCTATTTGTCCTTAAATATATAACACTAACATGGATCAATGTTTAATAACCTTTTTTTACCTCTCATGGTAGCTGCAGAAAATGGTTACAACTCTATGGCCAAGTCAAATTATGGAAGAACCCCAAGACCACTGCCTCCACCTCCCAAACCATCCATCCAAATCCCAGAAGCATCATCAACTGTTAATGCATTGGAGAACCCAGAAAGACTTCTTTTCTCGATGGCAGTTTATCGGAGGCTTGCACCTCCTCCTCCTCCACATCCAGCATCACCAACACACAATGAAGCTGCAAGCAGTGGACTTTATTACCAATCTCCCACCGCTCCCTTCCTATCCTCAGGCTAAACCCTGTTATGAATTTTCTCAGCTGTAAAAATGCACCATGCATGATCATCTTTTACCCTTTTACTATCTGTGTCTGTTGTAATAAAACGATGTATAAACGGCTTCTTATTAGTTTCATGAATTGTTTTCGTCCCTTTTAGAATCTTTTGTAATTGTGTGGTTTGTCCCTTCATTATATTTTGATTGAAATATATACTTTGTTTGTCATAATTTGAGATTCTATTACTCCATCATGCATCATTGAGAATGTATATATCCCACAGCTCAACTCAAGCTTAATTTGGCTTGGAAAATGTCTCTTGATCTCCTCCTCAAGTAGATTTTCTTTAGCTTCTAAGAGAATTTTATTATGTTGCTTTAAAAATTACACTAATTTCCGGTATTATTTTTTTTAAAGTTATATATTCTTTCACGTCTTTCAACCAATTGATACGCTCCAAAAAGTAATACTTTTCAGTTTTCCATTTATCAATTTAATTAAAAGCTCAATCTCTTTTTAGTATGGTAAGCAAAAGCATGATGCCAAATATGGCACATAAATATTAGAAGATGCATAACATTGCTATAAAAATATAACATTAAAATCAAGATTTCATTTGATTTATCTCTTTGTATGAGAATTATGAACTATAATAGTATTTTTAACATGATGAAAAGTCTATATCTATGTGTATTTTTTATTTTCTTTTCTTCCATGTAAAGATTAGTTAAAAGTAGATGGACGAAACTTTTATTTGGCCAAAATTTGGGGTTTATCTTGTACTTTGTTAAACCTCGGGGGAAGTAAATGTAATTACCCTACAATTATTTCGTCTAAATAAACAACGCCTTCTGAGGGGGCGTTCAAAAAGCGCTGAAGTAGGGAAGTCTGGCCGGGAAACAATGGCGAAGATGACGACAGCAGAAACTTCCGATGCCCAAAACGACACCGTATCAACTTCAAATGTAACACCGGTGAAGGCCCTACTAACCCATTTAATCTGCGGACTAGGGTTAGTATCAGCATTTTATGCTGCCCACAATGTATACTCTATCAATCTCATTGAAAATCCAGCACAAACCCTCAGACTGATTTGGGTACTAGCAATTCCCGTCTCGCTTGATTTGTAAAAAAAATAATTTAACTTTTGGGTTAAGATTGAATTTTTATTTCGAAAATATTTTTGAATTCGATTTTGTATTTTAAGGTTATTGAAGCTCCAGTGGTGATCCTGCTTTACAGTTTCTTTAGACATGGTCCAAATCAATGCTCTGTAATTTCACTTCTTACCATCTCCTTCTGTTTGCTTTCTTTGTTATTTTTTTGGGTGTATTAAATTTTGTTCTTTTAATTTATTTGAATGGGATTTTTATATGTGGCTGGACAGTACTTGAAAGCTGTAGTACGAGGTTTATTGGGACTTCCTGCTGGTATGTCCTTTACTTGCTTAAATTTGTGGTTTTTTTAAATTTTTTTTTAAGATTATCAGATTAATTACATTTTTTTTATATGGGATTTTCTTAAATTGCAAACTTGAGTAGCTCTCTTGATGTCCTAGTAATAAAATGAGTTGAGCTATGCCTATCATTGTCTGCTGAACTCTTTTTTTCTGCGTCTAAGTTCTACATATGATACGAAATTTGTTGGTTTTTATTCGTGAATTTGTAGGGGCTGTAATGAATGCACTTGGAGCTATAGCTTTGGGGGCACCTATGATTCAGTATGTTACTTCTATAAGTATTTCTAGTCTTTTTATCATGTCATAAAGGTACCAGTACCTGGAATACCTTGTGACCTAAGTGAGTTGTAATTGTCCGTCGTGATGGTTGAGTACAGGTGCAGATAACAATGGGGAATTAATTGATCAGCCATTATAGAATTAAGTTGTTTTTGGATATCATGTTGCAGTAGTCATGTTTCTCAGTTCATAAGTGATTTCATGCTAGAGATGGAAAATACTTTAGGAATAAAAATCGTGTCTTGATTTAGACTTTTGATTCTATTGTCTTATTAAACACAGGAATTTCGAGAGGACCATTCACTGGTCTCTTTTGATGTCAGTGCTTACTGTAAGTACATCATTCTGATGCTTTCTACTGTGAAAATTTTCTCCTCTATTTAAACATTTTGTTAGGTGGTATTATCTCCAATCATTTTATGATGTGATGTAGTTTATAACTTATTAATGTTATGCTAATTTCTTTCTTAACTGTATGGTTTTCTTTTGCTTCCATGGTTTCTCTGTGCCATTAAGATTATAATCATTTCCAAAAATCTCTTATCATTTGTTCGCAGTGTGTCCCAATGGCGTCCCTTTTTGGCTCCTCTTGGGCTGACTGGCACCGGATATTTGCTCACACCAAGTATGCTGAATTGTTTTCCTTGTTCCTATAATCTGCAGTTTGCAATGTCCTTTTTCTCCTATGAAACAAAAATTTTCATTTTTTTAGTTGTTAAGGATCTGTAACAAGTTATGTTTACGGTTTCTTAACTGGTATGATTTGTCACATTTTGTTATGGTAGGCCAAGTAAACCACTAGAATATATGATCTGTCTACCAGCACATGGAGCTGTTATTGGAGCCTGGTTTGGTGCTTGGCCAATGCCACTTGACTGGGAAAGGCCATGGCAGGTAATGTTGCCGTCCTATCCGTCTCCATCATCTAAGAATTCACACTATTTTGGACACATGTTTATCTGATCACTCTGTTCCTCTTGTTCTCACTATAAATCTTTTATGGGTTGTTACCACTAGAGGGTCCAACTTGGAACTTTAGAACTGGGAACCAGTTTTAATTTAGCGAAGTTTTTTTTTTTGAGTAATTCATACTTAATGCTCAAACATTTGTTACAGAGCAACTCTTGAAAGTACTGATATTCTGGGCATGAATTGTTTTGTTAAAAATTGTGGGATAGGAAGTGACAAGGTGCAATACATTTCTTCTCTCATTCCGGTGATGAACTCTACACTGGTGCTAATTGGAAAGAGGAGAACCCACTTCTCCAGAATGTTTTGTCGCCTGTCATCTTTAACTGGTATTCTGTTGTCATGTTCCTCAACAAAATAAAATGCAGGACTGAACTGCAAACACAAGTTGTGGATAATGGTACTTAGTTTCTGATTTAAACAGTAGTTGCATAGGGTGTGATTTTACTCCCATATTCACATGTATTTTTTGTGGCCTTTCCATGTTATTGAGTCTTAGTTGCATTTTCCAATATGAATTTCAAACCAAGAAAAGAAACTTCATGGATCTTAGATTTATTGTAGAAAAGTATTCTAAGAATAATCTCATACTGCAATGAGTGAGTTGGTGGTGTCATTTATCACCCAAATTGACCTTCCATTGTTGGCTACCAAGTTCTATTTTGTAGACCCCATGTTTGCAGCATGTTCTTCACTAGACAACCACTCAAGCTTAGTAACTTAAATTGATATGCAAATGATTTTAACTTGTTTGTAGGAGTGGCCTATATGCGTAACGTATGGAGCTTTGGCTGGATACGTTGTTGGAATGGTGGCTTCTTTTGGTTTTGTAGTGTTCCACAATCGCAGGGTACGTGTAAAAGCAGACTAACGATGGAGAATTCAAGATGAACCCTTTAGTGCAGACTCGCTACTGCTGCTGATCATGACACACTCTAAAGATGCATCTAATTAACCGTGGTCCTCACTCTGCCTTAGACACTTCAAGTTAGCGACTAGCCTCTACTCCTTTATGAGAAAGTATTGGAAGTAACCCCATCCAAAGGTTAACCTGAGATACACAGCTTCGCAGACAGCCAGGATGTTGTTGCTATAATTCAGTGAATAGCATCCCACACATTTTGTAAAGTTGTAGTTAGTCTATGCCATCCCAGAATGAGCTTCATTTAGTGGTTGAGGTATTACCTCACCGTTGAAGATATCAACTGTTTGTTTGTCATTTACATGGATGTTGCTATCATTCAGTGATTAGCATCCCATACATTTTGTAAAGTTGGAAGTTAGTGTATGCCATCCCAGAAAAAGCTTCATTTAGTGGTTCAGGTATTCCCTTACCTTTGAAGATATCTAGTGTATGTTTGTAAGTTACATGGATAGGATGCCTAAAATCCCTTTAACCCACAATTGGAGTTCACATTTACAAAGGACTTTTTGAAAAGTATAAAGCAGAAACAGATGAGGCCCTAAGTCGTTTACAAAAAGCATTCTTGTTTGTTCTTCTGAATTCTAACCAAATTCATCATCTTCACCCTCAAATCAAAATAATTTCCTTGTACCTTTCAGCAACGAATTTTGAAAGTGGGACATGATTCTGAACGCACAACCAAATCTCAGTATGCCACCGGAGCTGGTGGAAAAAGGCGGGAAAATTGGTAATTACCCGCTGTTCGAGCGCCATTCCCGACCCGATTATCACTCCGCGTCCTCACCACGCCATGTTATGCTGCGATCCCAAAACCAATTTCCGAAAGAGCCCCTTGGCGTTTCAGTGAAATGACCATAACACCACGACCTCGTCCACATGTTCTTGTCTTACTGGGTTGTCACCCATCGAAAGTGTAACGTACGGTGAGCGTACCAGAATTGCCACGTCAGCGGGGAGTCGAAGGAACTAGTGCGCCAAATGAGAGTTACGTCACACGTGTCACGTAGAAAAAGCCCCCAGGTGTGGGCCCTGGAACCGAACCCTTTAAAACTCTCGCAGCGCCCTAAGCGCCAAAAACACCACCCCCAACCCCACCGCACCTCCCCCCACCTCGCCTTCCAATTTCCAGATCATCCCCCAACCCCTTTAAACTCTCTCTAACACTAAAACCTCTCTTACTTTCTCTCTCTAGAAAAATTCGAACCATTTTTGAAATCTTTGTCCGATCATCGAATATATCACTACTGGTACTTCCTCTTCAAAAACCCACTAAACCCCTTGTACCTTTTTGTTTTTTTCAAAATCTTTTTTTAAAGAAATAATTTTGGTGATCCCTTTATTTATGGTACAGTTTATCTGTGGATTAGTGTAAAGGATCTGACTTTGTGCTGCCGTTGGTGTTGGTGTTGGTGTTGTTCTTATTCTTTCTTTTTTTTTTTAATTGAGTAATACATTTTTTATCGTGGTTCTGTATTAAATGTGTTGGATTCCGTGTTCTTTTTTTTATTTAAGAAAAGAGAAAAAAAAGATAACTTGGATGATTCAAGTTTTAGTTTTTTGGGATCTTTTTGAATGCTTTGTGTCTTGGTTTGTTGGATTTTTTTAGTCTCTATCTATGGCTGATTCTGGGTTCTTGAAATTTTATAGTTTCTTGGTTGGGATGATGTGAATTGAACCAGGGTTTGGAGCTTCTTTGGAAGTGAAAAAAAATCTGTCATTTTGGTTTACTCATCTTGGGCATAGGTGATGGGTTTAATTTATTTATTTTTAATGGTCATTTTGTTATTCATTTTGCTATAACATGTCTATTTGATACTCAGAGGCAGAATAATTTATGGGTTTTGTATGTTGAATTGTTGATCAATTCTCGTACTTGCAGTTGGCAGATTGCCAATGGGTTTTGCGTATGTTGAATTGTTGATCAGTTCTTGTAGCTGCAGTTGATTTTTTGTCACTTTCATTTTATTTTCTCTTTTACCCTCTGTTTTCAGGGTGGAATTTTAGCGTTGAGCAAAGCCAGGAAGTTTAGGATTTTCATTTATCTCAGAAATTAGGGCTTCGTGTTCTTTTACAAAATATTAAGTATTCACTTACAAGTGTGTTTGGTCTGTTGATGCAGACCTGAAATGCGGGCATGCTTAATTTCGCAGAAGTAATTTTACTTGTCTAAAATTGTTGATTTCACATAATCTTGCAAGTTGATGACTTTGGCTGACAATTTTTTTCATTTCTTTTTTAACCTATGTTAGTGTCAACTTTGTTTTGATACATTTTATTGCTTCTTGGCTATCTACAATCTGCATTGACATTGTATTATGTCTTACTTTGGAGTTACTCACTCTTTTGGCTCGTCTTTCTAGGCTGAAATTGATCAATGGGGTTTGGCAACCAAAATGATGAGCAGAATCCACCTGTGCCATTGCAGGGCCATGGCCAAGGTGCTTTCCCTACTAGGGAAGGTGGAACTGTTGATGGTGGTCAGGTTTCTCCTGCTGAACATAATAGTTCTGGGCCTTACTTTACACCCTTGCCATACATGTGGCCCCCAATTTCTTCTGGTCAGAATATGCATGGAACACATCAGTACTATCCATCTGATCCCAGATTTGGTAACAATTTGATGACTGGTGTGATAAGGCAGAACCATTTGCAAAGTCCACAGATTAGCACTAGTTTCAGTACTCTTGGAGGTAATGCACCCAGGCTTCTCAGAGCATAAGAAATGTCATATTATGAGGGGAAGATTGGAGAAGTGTGCTGGTGAATTGATAAAAATGATATGTTTATTGCAGGTGGTTTGGGAAAAGTAGATGCTTGTTCCAGTGGCTTGCAGAACAAACAAGTTAATGAAAATGTTATGCCAATACAAAGTAGTACTGCTGGAGGTTATCCAAAGAATGTTCAGATCAGAGAAGCAGAAGGTAGTAACATAAACTGGTCACAGGTCACACAGAGTTCTTTAAATTTAGGATGTGGTGCCTATATGTCACACCAGAACACAGTCAGTCTACAAAATGGAGTCAACAATAATATCAAAGTTGGTGCCTTCCATGCAGGAAAAGTCGATGGAAGTTTTTTAACCCTTGGCATTGGAAGTAATTCAGAGGCAAGAGCCAAACTGAAGTTTGATCCCCGAGAAATTGGCAGTAAACTGGGGGAATCTGTTGGCCCCAAAAGTAGCAGCTCCTATGTCCAACACGCGACAAGTGTATATCCCAACTTGACTAGTGACTTTTCTAGGTTCAACAGTAATACAGAGGCAAGAGCTAAACTGAAGTTCGATCCCCGAGAAATTGCCATTAAACTGGAGGAAGCTGCTGGCCCCAAAAGCAGCAGCTCCCATTTCCAACCTGCTTCAAGTGTATATCCCAACTTGACTAATGACTTTGCTAGTTTTAACAGTAATCCAGTTGGACTCGTAGACCCTGTGAGTAATTTAGGTGGTTGGACCTCATCTCACAGTGATGATGGACTTATGCAGGCTGCCACTGTTGGGATGATTTCTGATCCATATATTAGTCCTCACCTTCCAGGAGCCTTTAAGCAACGCAATTTCTTTGAGAATACTCATAATAATACAGGTTTTCTGGCTACATCTATTGGAGGACATTCAACTCCACTATGTTATACAAACTTTCAGTGTGGTCCTTCTCCAACCTCATTTCCATTGAACGACACTTACTCTTGCCTTCCTCAGTCTGGATATACAAGACCATCAGAGTTGGCATCACAGCATATGTGGATCACTACTCAGCCAACCAGAGACCTACTGGGGATTTCACATTCTAGAAATATTGGGGATGTCTCCTCTTCCTTTGGTTGCGATTCAAGCAAAGTTAGCGGAAGCTCTGTCACAAAGGACTATTTAGGTGAGTTCTGAAATTGGTTTCCTACCTCCAGTCGGCTTTATTATTAATAACTCTATGATTGTTTTTGGAGATATAGTCATAAAAGATTAGCTTTCATATAACTGTAGTTTTTCTGCCTTAAGAGCTGCCTTGATTACTTTCTGTCTTGGATGAAAATCACAAAGTCATGGTTGAATAAAGATTCAACCTATTATGACATTGTTGGTTTTAAGAAAAATAGAAAAAGAGAATAACATATCCTTTTATTACAAACCTGAAGCTAGTGTTTCCTGAAGGTTGCTTCTAAGCTTTCATTTCAATCTTGCATGCCTATGTATATAAAAGTATTATATATTTGAGTTTCCACATTGAAATCCATTCTTAATATTTTTGCATATTGGAATTTTATATCATTTTCCTGTATTAGCCTAACTAGCAGCAAGACACTACTCATTATTCCCCATTGCTAGATATGCTTAGTAACTGTAAAGTTGATATGCACACCCAGAGAGTATGTGTTCTATCAGTTCATACTGATGAGTACTTTTTCCACCTTAATCTCAGGAATTTCGATGTTTCCATTAAAGGGTAATGCAACTCAAGCTGCTGATAGTGGGACTCAGTCAACAAGTATTCGATCAGATGGTAAGGCAGCTACTTTATGTAGACGTGCTACACATGCAAATGAAAAAATTTATATGTCCCATAGAACAAAAAGCATCAAATTATTATCTTCTAATCCTCAAATTTTCTGCTGAAAGTTTTCTGACATCATGCCTTTCTGTTTGGGACTTTTTTCTGTGCAGGTCAGTTATCTTCTGCTGACAGGGTTCATTCTGCGCCTGATTTTCGAAATAGCGTGCTTCCTGAGAAACCATTTCTTCAAATGGCGGAAGGCAGTGCTAATAAACCTGCAACAGGCACTCCATTTCCTAGGAGACTGGGGGTACAATTTGATGATTATGCTGCACCTACCCAATCTTCTAGTCAGAGTTTATTGTCCATGAATGTGGGAATGCAGACCAGAAGTAAGATATTGTCAAGTACAACCGAGCTCTTTACCTTTTTTATTGTATGCTTTGGGAAGGAGTGATTGTTTATCCACTAAGATTGAAAAGTTTTGCTATAAAAACAGTGTCATGTGCTGTTAATTATCCTAAGACGAGCTAAATATTATGGGACCTGATTAAGTGTCAAGGTATGAGAATTTGCTTAAATTTGAAGGGAAGAGGAGCAGGTAGCTAGAAGGAAAATAAAATGAAGAAAAAGTTTTTATACTTGCCATGAACCACCATTTGCATCATCTTGTAACACTCCTTGATTAACATGTAAATCATCTTTGCTGATTGTTGAATACATTCAGGTAATGTGCATCAGCTTCAAAATTCTAAACCTCCTCAGCATGCAAAATATCTTCTTGGTCCCATTTCCGGTACTAATCTACACCTGTTCGACATTTATTATGCAATTTAGCTTGTATTTAACAGTCAACTCTGATATTTCAATTTTGCTGAATCTGCATGTTCTGATATTTCTAGGTCATCATCAAGCCCATTTGCCAGCTCAACCCAACTTACAGAAACCCTCTCTCTCAACTGGTATGTATGAACAGATTATCCATTACAACAGCAACAACTAAACCTTTATCCCACTATGTGGGGTCGATTCATGTCATCTTGTTCTGTCAAAACACATATTTTCATTTAAGTTCAGATTTCCGTTAGGAGAGAAATTTTAAGGGTTTTTTGAGATTTCTACTGCATTATATAAAATCATGTTTCTCTTGTGTAAACTAGGCCAGCCCCAGCAAGCACTGCTTGCTCAGATTTGTTATGATCATCCACGAGCATACATACTCTTGGCTATTGTTGTATATTTAGTTGATTGTGCGTCAACTGAGATATAAGGCCAGCTTGAGATGATAATGATTGTTTTACTCTGGACTTCCAGATCAGGTACTTCCAAACACAAAAGCTGGTGTGCCATCTCAAGTTTACGATCGACCTCCTCTTAAAAGAAGAGCCAATCAACCCTCACCACTAGTTCCCTGGGGTGAGAAGAGGAGGCTTGTTACCATTCCCCGCCATTCTAAGATGAGCATTCCACCTGCTCCATCTACTTCTGCTCATATAAGATGGAAAGGTATTCCTTGACACCCTTTAACATGCACTTTGATCCTTCGTATATCATATAGTATCTCGCGTGGTATGGTGAGGGCTGTAATTGCCATTTGTTGATGCTGATCAAATGTGGACCTCAATCATGAACCTTGACCCTCTGTATGTTTTGCCTGTTTGGGCTAGTTAATACTATTCTTCAGACACCTACCTGGTCAACATTTTTCTTTTATTCCTTTTTTCTTTTTGCCCCAAAGGTTATTCTAGTCTCGTGCAGCTTTGGATATCCTTTCACCATAAGCATAGAATAAATTATTATGCCTGTGGCTTGCTTTGACTTAAGCTTTTGTCTGGAGTGATATATTTTCTTCAAGTGTAATGGTTGCAAAGAATCATGTTGTGCAAAAATTGCCTCATTAACTTAACAGTTCTGAAGTGCTGCAATCATTTTTGTTGATAATAGAAGTGACTTTGAGACATACTTGCAGGTTTTGACAGCCCTCCTCCTCCCGAACCTAGCGGACACAGGTGCCGGATATGCAAGAGGGATCTCTCGTTTGCTCCAGAAGGCCTGGTATTGCAGCCTGGCAATCTCCCTGGTGTGGCTGTTCTTCCCTGTGGCCATACGTTTCATGAACATTGTTTGCAAAATATCACCCCGGAAGATCAGGCACATGATCCTCCCTGTATTCCTTGTGCAATTGGCGAAACATAAAGAGTCAGAACATTTTCCTTTGAAGTTTGTTTTTCGTCTAGCAGAGATGGGAAGCTGTATCTACATTGGAAATACAGTAGGATTTAGGAAATGAAGTGAGTATGAAAAGATAGAAGAGGAAGTAAATTTTTTGCCTTTTTTTGTGGAAATTAGGTATGGTTCTTGCAACTGTACATAGAGGAGGAGGAGGAGGAGGGATTGGGGGTATCATATTCTGGATAGGTTAGGATGTTTACCAATATGTCTATTAAACCCTCCCCTATTTTGAATATATACAAAGTCAACATCTCCTACAGGCTACATTGATGAGAATCTCACTTTTAAGTTCCTTTTGATTATGGAACATTTTCAAAACGTTTCTGACCTCTTTTTTTTTCCTTTAGAATTCATTGTATTATCGTTCCGACGATAGATTCTTTATTTGGACTAATGTAGCATAAAATGGCATAAAAGTATTTTATTAGTACAGGAGAAAGTGGGTGGAGAATCCACAAATATCAATCAAAATGGCATGAATATTATTTATTTATGAAAATATGTGGTAATTATTATATATCACACGAATACATTAGATTAGATTTCCGCACGTGACGTGGACTTTTAGCACTCTATCGGACAAACATCGGCGGCATACGCAGGCATATCCTCGTACTTGATCCGTTTTGTTTGTCATGGGCAACTTTCGTGGGCGTCTCGAAAATTCATTAAAAATGTAGGCGTATTTTAGTAAATCCGACAAATGGGGCCCACGAGACGCAAACAATATTGATGATGGCAAGACAACACCAACCGACCTCGGGATCGCCTACAATACCGATCAAAAAGAAAACGACAAATCTTGGCCGTCCGATTCCTTGATCATACCGTCACGATTGCCTCCTTGGATGATGGGGAATTGGTGATGGATGCCTTGGAAAATATGTTTCAGTGTTAAGTAAAATAATCCTTTTTTTCTATCTGATTTTCCCAATGTCTCTCATTCGGTGATTTCTTCTCTTTTTTCTCTCTCTTTCTCTCTCTCTGCCTTTTACCTCGGGCTCTGCAATATTACACCAGCAACGAACAGTCTTAGCCGTACTAAACAAATCATCTTAGCTAAGCTCTGATAAAAGTGCCTAAAAAAAGACTCTTTTTCTGCGATCTTTACCTTTGTTTGTGGGTTATGTTTCGTGGGATGGTCGTCAATTCTTGAGTAAGTTGAAAGTTGAGAGGGTACTTTCTGCCATGGAGGAACCGAAGAACCAAGTGGAGGACAATGTTCTGAATGGATTTTCTCATGTCTCTTCTACTCCTGTCTTTTGGAAATCTAGAAAAAGGGCAGGTACTCTTTTGTTTTTCTGCTCTGATCTGTGCCTATTTTTTTATGGGGTTCGGTTTTTTGTACTGGATTAAAATTTTCTTTCCTTTGATTAGTGTATAATTCTGGTTGAATTAGTTTGTGAATTGAGGGAGGAATTTGGTGGGGGATGCACGAGGCAAGTGAGGTTAGATCTCTGCATGCGGGTCTGGAAATTAAACCCGGGAAATTTTTCTTTGCTTCACAGTTTCGTAGAAAGTTGTTTTCTTGGCATTTAAAGATTACAACTTCATATTATTGTTTTTGTTCTTGGAAGAAAGAGCGAGTAATTGGTCAACTGGCACCGCAGTTGCTAGATTAAAGCGGGCTATTTAAGTTACCTTAAAAATTGTCCATTATGCGTCTTCTGGATATGTATGTATGTTCATGGGTAGGTGATGATTACCACTTGGGATCTTGGTGGTTGTTCTTTCCACTGTTCTCTCATTACTGATTAATGTCAACATGTGGATGTCGTGGTTAGGAAGGGGAGGGAAGGGGGAGGGTACAACCGCACCCAGGACTTGGTCTGACTTTGCTCACACGTCACTTCACTGCTCATGATTAGCTTGTTTTGGTTGGAATTATGTTTAAAACTCAATTTCAACAGGAGGGGAGGAAAATTTTAAAAATGGCTTGCCGTTCTATAATCCTTCCCTTTTTAATGGTTTCTAGATCCAGCTAAATTTTTTTCACCATAGGGTTGTAGGCTTGTAGCACAATGAAAATGTCTTTCTATATATGATGAGTTGGATTACTGAAGACGAATTTGTTTTTTTCAATAATGTAAGACAGAAATTTGCAGTTACACTGGCATCTTTCGACTATACAACCACTGAATTATAAGCCTGTAATTTTTCTGCTAATAGATATTTATATTTACAGTTAGCTCCAAGAATTTAGAGAAGTCAACAGAAAATAGCACCGACAAATCCAAAGAAAAACAGGAAGAACCCACCGCCGAGGCTATGGAGGAGGACTCAACCTCCCCTGTTGTTCTTTCAGAGAAAAGGAAGGCGCTCTTTGAACCATTGGAACCTATGACAAATATCAATGGCAAGCGAACCTCTGCTGAATTGTTACTGCCCCCACCAGATTTTGATGCAGTAAGTTATCCAAAAGGCTGGCTGATTGGAAAGAAAAGGAAGCTAGTCAATGTTGATGTTGTGGAAAGCATGCGAAGGATTGCTGTTCAGGAAATGAACAGAAAGGTGATTTTTGGATAGCCTCTTTGCGGGCAATCTAATGCATCGTGCATTTGTTTGTCGCAGTATTTACACCTGAAAGGCAGTATATCAATTTGGTCACTTGACTTGATATATTATGTTTGCAGGATAGGGAGATTGATGGCCTAAATGAGCAATTGGAAGAGGATGCTCGGTGCTTGGAGCGTTTGCAACTTCAGCTACTTGAGGAACGGAGCAAGCGCGCTGATGTTGAGCGTCAAAATGCTATGTTGCAAAACCAAATAAATATGCTTATGGATATGTTTCAGGAGGACGACAATGTAGATGATGACCAAGGTGCAGAGGAGCCTTGATTTGTTCCTTCCTTCTGAATAGTAGCAGATATGAGTTAATTTGCAAATGCTCTTTCCGCAAGATTTATCTGTAATGTTGTGTAATTTGATCTTGCAGGGTGTATGTGTATATCTTATTATCTTTATACCTTTGACATTGTCCAGCATATTCAATATTATTTCATCCGTTGTATACTGTAAATTTTGCTTTGATAAAAGTGTGATGCTTATAGAAAATAAAACCTACCTGAAATTTGCATTAGAATGGGCTTTGTCCTCCAATAACTATTCTGATTAAGATGATTTTACACACACTCTCTCTCTATTTATTTATTATTATTATTTTTTTTTTTTTGCTTGATAGTATTAACAGAAGTACCACGATGGCCAAAACACATTGTGTACAGTATTCTTTGATTTGCAGCCAGAATGCACCGCAGAGAGATCAGCCAGCATGGCTATTAATATAGAGGATCTCATTCCATGTGCACCCTTCCAAACATCCCCATTAAGACAGATTTGGTCTCTCGCACTAGTGATAAGAGATCATAACCATGATCTCTGGGGGAAGTGAAGGGAGGTTCCCCTGAATCCCATAAACCAAGTTCTCAACGATATCCCAATAAACAGAAAAGAAAGATCAATCTTTTCTATGGTTACCCTGTAAATCCTGAGTCATCAAGGAATGATGAATTCAAGATGCGATAAGTGGTAAATAACGAGGAAGATGTATTTTCTAAGAACATGAAACGAAATTACGGGTTTAATATGAATTCAAGATACATTCTACACTGAAGAACTAGACATTTTACATTTCCTGCACTGTAGAATTTGCAATACCTATGTATGTCAAAAACAATTTCCAACCACCATAAAAGTAAAACATGCATATCAGGATTCTTCATCAATAAGAATTTCCGAATCCAACAAGGTGAACAAAGTACAACCAAAAGAACCTAGACCTAGAGTACATACAGGTTACCGAGCAATGCACTTGTCCTCCCACCTGTTCACTGCCACTCGATGGAGATAAGCTACCGAGCTTGACTGTCAATATCTTCAGAGATATTGAATAAGAACTGAGGAAGCGATGCTATCCTTGGAAGATTTAGAAGCAATTCCCCAACAGAGTCCTTTCTTGACATGGAAGGTGCCTGCTTGCAACCAGAGACATCTTCCACTTCCACATCAGCCGTGCCAGACTTGTCTTCAACCTTGCTTTCACGGGCAAATACAGATGGAGAGTTTGACTCCTCTATTTTCTTATCCATTACTGACAGATCAGTAAAGCTGTCGCCTTTCTGCAGAAGGCAGCACAGAGAATTGACCCTAGACATTAGAGATTTTTCATCAGAAGCCGGAACATATTGAGACTCGCTAAACAAACATCGGCTGATTTCATCTAGAATCTCCAACCCTTGTCGGTCCTCACTTGATAGGATGACATTGTTTGATGTCCTCTGCTCTGATATCCTATTTTCCAGATGGCTCACTAGATCACTCATCGACATAGAACCGTGCAGGCCTGGCACTTTAATCTGATCCCAGTTGCTAAGTTCCTTCCATTCCGCTCCACTGTTTTTTATCTCTTCAATTACATGCGCATCCATGACTGAGCATATTAAAAAACCATAATCAAAAACTTACTAGAGGAAAATGTATCTCTATCCACAGCTCCTCAAAAGAAAAAGCATACAATCAACAAATGAAATCTAACAGATTAGAGAATCAACAGACCAGACTTCCCATGGAAAAAACATTTTACTAGGTTAGAAACTCCCAAGTCAAGATAACATTTTTGTATAAGAGGATTAATGTACACTCATCCACAGTATAAAAGTGTTGGGAGATTAACACTAGTCAGACCCCTAAAGATGTAAACCATTGAGGGTGTGTCAGGGATTGAAACAGGAGTAAAAGCTCTCTAAATACAAGAGGGAAAACTACTCAATGATGACCCAGTAACATATGGACAAATTTCAGCAATCTAGCTTTGGAAACACAATAGATGGAGCTTCAGTTAGATAATAACTGAAAACTGCGCGAAAAAGGTCATTCATACTAACCACACAAATTACCATGAACTTATCTAGCCCATAACTATATATCATTCTCCAAAGCAACTGCCAAATAATAATCTGAGGAGATGCTATTAGTTCCTTGTCACCTTCATCTAGCAAGACATTTGGCAATATGATTTCAACCTTGTCTATTTGTGCATTTTCAACCATTATATCCACACTCCATCAAGCGATTAAAACTTGCTGATTATTTTTTTTTTCCTTATTTTTTTTCCCCTCACATTTTCTTCTCTGTAGAAAAAGCCATTTTTCAGTGGCACGTAACATCCCCATCTCCGTAGTATAGATTTTAGTTAAGCTTTGACCCTTGCATACCTTCATGTAGCCATCACCTCCATGCTGTAG
Source organism: Gynochthodes officinalis (assembly GCA_020080225.1). Lineage (NCBI taxonomy): Eukaryota > Viridiplantae > Streptophyta > Magnoliopsida > Gentianales > Rubiaceae > Gynochthodes > Gynochthodes officinalis. Next base: position 9,779,808 of record CM034625.1, on the reverse strand, counting down.
AACTTAGTCTTTAACCCTTTCAGATCAGCAAATGAATTACCCGTTCTTGAGTAACACAAACCACAGAGTTAACTTTATCATCCCGGAAATAACAATATATAATCACCATTCCATGCTTATCTTTCCCTATTCTCAAGATAAAGTTGTATTGTCGTCCAATAAATAAGCATCCACTTCAGAACTTGTTCATTTCTCTTATCCACCGAATGCAATTCTAAGTAACAGGATAGGAAGGTAAGAGAAAAGTAAGAATAAAACCCACCCCCTAACACCCCACAATGAACAAACTCTGCCAAAAATGCCCATTAAACAACAAATACATTGCATTATAAACACAAGGAGCATAATCCATATGTAAAATTTCATTCTTTACAATGGTTAGTAAGTTACCTGAACTGGGTGATGGTGTTTCATGTCTAATAGATTCTCGCGCTCTACCAATCTCATGCTCATTCCTCGAAGAAGATGATTGACCACCCGATGGTGATGCTGCATCCCTTAGGTTGAAGAAAGTGGGACTTTCCTCATTGTTCAAATCATATGCAGATTTGTTTTCATTGGGGTCATCGAAGAGAGAAATTCTAGGTTCAAAATATGGAGAATCCAAAGTTATTTCTCCTTGTTGGCTCAAGAAGTTAAGACGAGGATCACATTGAATTAGCTTCTCAAAATGCTTCCCCAACAAACCCAGTGGACATTGCAGAAAATGACGCCTGCCATAATATTTAGGAGAAATGTCAACGCCACGCAGTAAAATAGAGTTCAAACTTCAATCCATTCTATTCCACCACTCAGTAAATGAGAGAGACGAGACTTGTACAGAGTTAAAGATACTTGTGCAGTCAAAGATGTGTAGCGTTAGCAATATCTAAACAAATAACATACATATAGCATGTAACTACTTCCTCAACTCCACTAATGTCGAAAACAGAAGAACACACTTACATACGAGGGAATGTCATACCTATGTATGCTAGCCTGACCACCTGTAAAGTCTGACGTCGCCTGCCATAGGGTATGCTTCCTAGGCTGCGGATTAGTCTCCCTAAAGAAAAGAGGTTGCCTCGCAAGCTGGAGGAGAAAAGGACAAGTCTGATTATCGGCAATTCAAAATAACAATCACTAGGCAAAAAGAGCTGGATAAAACAAGTAATGTGAATACCACTACATCCAGAGTTCCTGGTCCATCATCTGGGTAATTGGCCTTCAAACCCATTATGTCAGACCACTGAATTTCAATCTTATTCTTCAGACCCACATCGAGAACCTCCCAAACAAGCTTATGCTTCGCAAAATAACATTTTGCCACCAAATCCCCCTCATATCTCGACTTATACTACAAACCCAATACAAAGATCAAATCACAATCAATTTTAGTTAAAAAGCATTTCTCAACCTCCAAATCACTACGAATATACATACCTCCCACGTCCCAATTCTTAAAACCGTTGCGGGAAAATTCGAAGCTTTGAGCTTCTCAGTAGCAGAGCCAGAAGAAGCCGCCCCTTTCTGTTCTCTTCTACTAGGAATTGCAGCCTTGGGCGAATTCCCCTGAGAAAGCCTCATTTGAATCAACTCCAAGAGGGAAGGACTTTTCCTCAGTCGCAGTCCCAACGGACTAGGCTCATCCAATGGGTTGTATTGAGCCACTGGCGCCGTTAAACTACCCATAGCCGCACCTTCTTGCTGCAACAATTAAAACTCCCCAATATTACACTAAATCTACAAAAGTCCCGACCCGTACGAACAAAACCAGAAAAGAAAAGGCAACAAATATACCAAAATTGACATGTCAACAGCATAAATTCAAAACCCATTTAAAAATACGAAACAGCCTACAAAACCCCCAAAATCAAAGTTAGAGGAGATAAAGAAAAGTTACAAACTTTAGCAGAAAAGGAGTATCTGGATCGCTTATTAAGAGGTCCCTCTTCTTCTTCCAAGGGGTCTTCAATTTCCGTTTTCACCGCCGCCGCCATTTTCCCACTCTGAAACTCACAGCTTTTCATGGACTGGACCATCAAAATCGAAGAAAAGTTACCCAACCCAACACGCAACTCACTGAGTCTAACCAAATCAGAGTGCCTATCCACTTGAACCTACAAGGAAAGCAGAGATCTCTTTCTCTGAACTCAAAGCTTTGAATGGCAGAAAATCGTTTCTTAAATACAAAGAACAATTATTAAAAGACTTATAAAAAAATAATAATAATAAATTTACTCCGGGGACTGACTCCCACGTGTTAGCCCCACGGGCTTCAGACTCCACCCACGTGAAATATCCCTAATTTTCCCACAATCGCCCTTACCTGTCTGGGGTGTAACACCCTTAGTCAGCCCTGTTAGGCGCCGACGACCGAGGGCAAAATCGTCATTGAGGGAAGTAGAATACTCGTGGCAAGTGTGGATTGAGTGGATAAAATGTGGGGCCCGCAGTCGGGAAGGTTCTGGTTGGCCTCCAGCGCAGTGGTGGGTTTTACAGTTCCAAGGAGGGTGGCGGTGGTGGTGGTGGCCGGACGGCTAAGATTTGGGGATCTTTGGACACGTGGAGGAATCTGATGGGAGGTATTGACAGGTAAGCAATCGAAATGGATAATGTCCAAATAATTATTAATGATTGTTATGTTGTCGTGGCGTTAAAATTACGTAGTTAACACGCGTTCCATTCTCATATTCCGGCGGCTGAAAAAAAAAAAACATCACGCCATCACGGTCGTGAATTGGGGGCGATTGTAAGATTTTTTTTTTGTTCAGAGTGCGCTTTCACACTCATGAAAGTTAGGGCGATTGTGAGATGGCGTATGTATGGGGTTCAAGATGCGTTTACGTATTTTTTTGATATAAAAATTAGGATGTTTGGAATATTTTTTTAGTGTATTAAGATTTAAGTCACGTTTTTTTATAATTTTTTTAATGTAAAAGTTGGAGTAATTGTTCAATTTTTTTAGTGTAATGAGGTTTAAATTGAATTTTTATACTTTTTGATGTGAAAGTTATGGTATAAAATTATTTTAAAAAGATCTAAAAAGTGTTTTTAGATGATCTATGTTTTTCAATAGAGTTAAATATTATTTATTTCTCTTGAAATTTTGACTTTTTTATTTTTTTTTATCAATTTCAGTTAAGTAATTTGGGTTGTTTGAGAGTTTTTTTAGTCTTTTTGTCAATTTCAATTAGATAACTTGAGTTGACTATAAGTTAAAAGAGTCGATTATTATTTTTTAAATTACGAAATTTGATTTGATAAAAGTCGAAATCTCGAGATAAGTAAATAATATTAACTCTTTTTAATATATTTTTATATCTCATAATTATTATTTTAAAATACACAAAAAACTCATTTTAAAACGTAATTCATACAAATCGTAAGTATAAAATTTATGAAACAATGTTTTGGGAGGTAGATAGCTCTAGGTTGTGAACTTTATTTTCTTTATTTTTTGGATTTGACAATTCAATATATAATTTTTCATTCATAAGCATTGATAAGGTAATGTTTCACGATTTAATGAATTTTTACCTACTAATTAAGATATTATTTATTATTAAACTCTTCAGAATTTGATGTAATTAGAAATAATATTAAAATTCTTTTTTTTTTGGTTGCAAAAAAATAGAATTAGTAATTAAAATTTATGTACTTAGCAACAAATAAAAAAATGTCAAAATTTGGCATGTTTACACTATGTATATGGTTATAAAATATCAAAATTGGGTGATGTGGAGTTAGGGACTAGTATTCTTGACCGTAACGAAACATTATTAATATGATTATTATCATGATTAGGGATTTTGTAAGTATTTTTCATTGATTAGGGAATATTGTTAATTAAATATTACTTGACTACGATGGTATCGCTTCCTTCCACTTGACGTAGTTTTTCTCTAAATCGGAGACTGCGTTTGGACAAAGATTTTTGTTTACAAATTTTTTTTTAATTCTTAAATAAAATATTTAAACATATTTTTTTATTTCAAAATTTAAATTTAAAATTTTTCTACTCAAATTCATTTCACATAATTTTTAAAAAATTTCCTTCCTTATATTTTTTTTATAAAAAAAAAATACTTACTAAAATTTTTACACATTTTAATATAATTTTTTCTCAAATAAAATACAATCGAAACGAAGCCAAGCTATGTATTCCCATAACACATATTTTATTTTATTTATTATGGTGGGGGTACGAAGACAATACGTTAAAATTCTAATAAGGTTGCAAGAATGTCGGTACTTGGTACTTTCCCCAAAAAAAAATGAAAATTTCAATGTAGAATTTTCTCATTTTCTGATAACGCTGCATTAATGGTTTTTGTTCAGATGCAACGCACCCGACAAAGGATGTCGTGGTGTTGTCCCGACGCAATTACACATTTATTTATTTCGTGTATTTATCCCTCCCGAAATTTAGTAAAATTATAAAATAATTTTTTATTGAATCCTCGAAAGAGGCACACGCACGCTTTGTTTAAAATAATTGATTATTAATTATGTTTTATTAATAAAATATTATATATTTATATATTTTAATGTTAAAAATGAATATTTATTAATTATATTATATTATATTATTTAATTTAATTAATAGAACATAGTTAATCATACGATTCAATGGGTTTCATTTCCAATTATTCAAAGTGAGATGACCCATTCAAATATCAATGGGTTTCATTTCCAAGAAACTAGAGACCATTTCTACAAGTCTATGCAAGGTTATCGTATAAGTGGGATGACCATTTTTCTGGTCAGCAAAGCCAAAAGTCCAAAGGGCATTCAATTCATCATTCTGAATTAGTCCCCTCTGCAAATGTTGGATCCAGTTAAAATTAGTGGTCGATTGATTAGCTTTTCACAAAAGAGGAATCTCTTTTGGGCTATGATTGGCTTCTCAATGTCAGAAGAAAATAGCTGAAACCAAAACGATGTCGCTTGAAGAAATTTAATGCAACGACGTCGCGTTGAAGGCAGGTGAACAATTAGAGTTAATTGGGAGATTTTAACCTAACTGTCATCTGTAATTAGAGGCGGTAATTTCTGACACGATACTAAAATTCGACACAAAATTGTGAGATAAAATGTGATCTAAACCTAACACGAAAATTCGACACAAAAACAATCGTATTGGTTCAACTTTTATTGCCATCTATTATTTTTTTATAATCTTGTTACTTTTTTAAAACACAATACGCGAACTCAAAAACTGACATATTACCACCCCTAACTGTAACCGTCAGTCAGTTAGTGATGTTTAGCTATAAGGAAGTAGGCATGGCAGAAGGAACGCGACTGAAATCTCTAGAGGCGCATTTTTTTTTTTTTTTTTGACACTAGAGCTATCCCACGTTCACTAAACTTATGTGGCCCGCGCACGCTCTTGTTAAAAGGCTATAGAACTTGCACACACACCCTTCACAAGCCCAAGCCTGGGAGTCTGGGACTAATCCTTCTGGAGGAGCAGCTGAGAAAGCAAGAAGTTAGAATATCAGAATTTGGGGAGTTGTTGCAGAAGCAGATTACGGAGGTGCAAGCCAAGAATTCGGACTTCCAAGCGCAAATGTTGGCAAACAGAGAAAAGATGGATATGGTGAATGGAAGTGTGGCGAGTTTGGAGGCTAAATTTGATGCCTTAATCTACTCAGGAAGGACGAGTAGACAGCGGAGGAAGGAGTGATCGCGGTAAACAAGACACCCATTTTACCCACACCAGACTCCAGTCTATGGTTATAGGGAGATACCTCCATGCAATGTGACAAATGTGGTAGATTCGTGGTAAATTCTCTTCACTATTGTTCTTATCAATTCGAAGATAGAGCTGCCTTTCTTTGAAAGGGATAATCCGCTGGAATGGATAAGAAAATGTGAGAAGTATTTCCTGATTTACAATATTGAACAGAGTCAAAAGATTGATGTTGTGGAGATGTATTTTGAGGGAAAGGTTGACGCATGGTATCAAGAGAGAGGCTGTCCTGGTCTGAATTGAGTGAATTGATTGTCAAAAGGTTCCGTGAAAAGGGGATATCAGACGAAGTGAAGGAGTTTAACAAACTCCAACAAGAAGGGACAGTTAAAGAATACCAAGAACAATTTGAGAATCTGAGAATTTTAATGCTGACAGGAGACCCTAGGCTGTCAGAAGGGTATCTCATTTCAAGCTTTATTAGCAGCTTGGAAGAGGAGTTAAAGCCCACAGTAAGAATGATGAAACCAATCACATTGATGGAAACTGTGGTAGTGGCTATGTTGCAGGAATAGTCTCCTGAATTGAATTCCAAGAGGTTCAGACCACATGTCAAATGGTATAATGAGACAGCAAGAAGCTCGGCAAAACTAGGCAATGAAAAAAGCAACATCAAAACCAGTGAGAAGAGCTAACAGGAAGCCAAAAAAATATCAGCACAAGAAATCCAGAGAATGAGGAACTTGGGACTGTGCTTTAAATGTGGTGAGAAATTCAGACTGGGCCATCAGTGTGCACTAAAAGGCTTCACATTCATGATAATGGATGAAGATGATAGAGTTTGAAAATGCTATGGAGGAAGCACATGAAGATCCGGGAGGACCAGGCACAACCTTGGATGTACATCTAAATGCACTTTTAGATCAGCTGCAAAGAAATACCCTAATCCTTTTTGGGGTCATCAAGAACACCCCTGTACAACTGTTGATTGACACCGGAAGCACTCACAGTTACATCCACAACACATTGGTGGAACAGCTGCAAATTGAACATCAACCAAGCGAACCATTAATGGTTACAATGGCAGATGGAAGGAGGGTCTCCAGTGAAGCTCAATGTCCTAAAGTGGAGTGGACAATTCAGAACTATAAATTTGACTTCAGCCTGAGGGTCATGAACATTGGAAGATGGAGAATTATTTTGGGAGTATATTGGATGAAACATTAAAGGTCCGATCACATTCGACTTCAAAACATTCAATATACACATGATACAAGAAAGGAAAGAGATGATTGTGCAGTTGGTCAGGGGAGCTGAGGAACTGGGGTTTCTAAAGGATAGACAAAGGGGCCTTTCCACCATCTCAGTAAATTCAGTGACTACAGCCAAATCATCAAGTGAGGTAAACACTCCTTATGCTATTTCTCAGTTATTAGATGAATTCTCTGATGTGTTTTCAATTCCAAAAACCCTGCCCCCACAAAGAACATTAGACCATCAAATGCCCCTAAAACCTAAAGCTAAACCCTTCAAACTTAAGTCCTACAGGTACCCACGCTCACAGAAAACAGAAATAGAGGCCCAAGTGTCTGATATGTTGCAACAAGGCATAATCCAATCCAGTAATAGTTCTTTTACTTCACCAGTTCTATTGGTCAAGAAAAAGGACAACACCTAGAGATTTTGTGTGAATTATTGCCACTTGAATAACCTCACCATTAAAGATAAATTTCCAATACGAAATATAGATAAACTGTTAGGTAAGTTGTATGGAGCAAAAATTTTAGTTGTATGGAGCAAAATCTTATTCAAAAACCGACTTACATTCTGGATATCACGAAATCCGAGTGAACCTTCAAGACATTCCCAAAACCGCATTCCAAACTCGCCAAGAACATTACGAATTTCTTGTAATGCCCTTTGGCCTCACAAATGCTCCAGCAACTTTTCAAGCACTTATGAACCAAATATTCCAACCTTACCTTAGAAAATTTGTGCTTGTGTTTTTTGATGATATTTTGATATATAGTCCTACTTTAGAAATGCATATATGACTTTGAAAAAACATAAGTTGTTTGCCAAACAGTCCAAGTGCTCTTTTGCTCAAACGAGAATAGACTGTCTTGGCCATATCATTGATGGAGATGGTTTGCACATGGATCCAGCCAAGGTAGAAAGCATGATGAATTGGCCATTGCCTAAGACCCTTAAAGATCTTAGGGGTTTCCTTGGATTAACGGGTTACTATAGACGTTTCATAAAAAATTATGGAGTCATTAGTAGACCTTTAACGCTCATGCTTAAGAAAGACAGTGTTTCATGGAATAAGGAGGCAGAAGCAGTTTTTGAAGAGTTGAAGAGAGCTATCTGCAGTGCTTCAGTACTAAGGCTTCCGAATTTCTCTATGCCCTTTGTAATAGAGACGGATGCATCCAGCAAAGGTATGGAGCAGTCCTTGTGCAAGACAAGCAGTCGATAGCTTTTCTTAGTAGGTCATTTAGCCCTCAAAACATGGGGTTATCTATCTATGGGAAAGAGCTGTTGGCACTAGTCATGGCAGTCACAAAATGGCGGCATTATCTTGTGGGACATCACTTCATCATTCGGACTGATCACTAGTCTCTGAAATTTTTGCTGGAACAGAAACTTAATTAACATACCATTGCAGCATAAATGGTTGACTAAGCTACTTGGACTGGATTATGAAGTCCAGTATAAAAAAGGGGCAGAAAATGTGGTAGCTGATCCATTATCACACCGGCTTCAAGATAATGAGGAACCTCACCTGAGTGCACTTATAATTTGGACCAACAAACCAGAATAGATGGCTCAAGTTGAAGCATCCTATGTAGGAGACCTGGTGCGTCGAGAGCTTATTGCTAAGTGCCTCATGGAACCAGCTTCAAGTTCTATATATCAATATGATGGAGGAGTTCTTAGGAGCAAAGGAAAAATTTGCATTGGCAGTTCTACTTCTCTCAGGGCTCAGCTTATACAGAATCTGCACATTTCACGCTTGGGGGGCCATTCGGGGCAGCAAGCGTGCCTACACAGACAATTAAGGGTCTTTTCTACTGGCCAAGCACGAAACAAGATGTTTGTTAACAGCTGTGATGTTTGCCAAAGAAATAAAGCTGAGTTGGCTATTCCCCAACATTCTTGGAGTCATATTTCCATGGACTTCATTGAAAGGCTACCCCTTTCAGATGGAAAGGATATAATCATAGTAGTTATAGACCGTTTGATGAAGTTTACTCACTTTATAGCTCTTTCACATCCGCTTTCAGCTCCAGCAGTGTCTAAGATGTTCCTGGATCAGATTTTTAAACTACATGAGTTGCCAGCCATAATAGTCACTGATCGAGACACACCTTTTTTACAAGCTACTTCTGGCAAAACCTTTTCAAACTCATTGGTGTATCACTGCACTATAGTATGGCATACCATTCGCAAACGGATGGACAAACGGAGAGGGTGAATCAATGTTTGGAAACATTTCTGAGGTGCTTCACTTCAGAAAAACCCAGCAGCTAGTCAAGATGGCTTACAATGGCAAAATATTAGTATAATACCAATTATCACTCGTGTCTCTCAATGACCAGTTTGAGGCTTTATATGGTCAAAAACCAGTGCCACTTCCTTTAGGACCATATATGGACACTATAGTCCCCGCAGCGGAGGATATGGTGCAACAGCGGGCAGCAGTGATGCAATCTCTTAAGGAACACTTGTTCAAAGCACAGAATCACATCAAACAGTTTGGGGACAGAAAGAGGACCGACACAGAGTTTCAGGTTGGTGATTTAGTCTTCCTTAAGCTTCAGTCATATTGCCAACAATCTGCAGCTCGCTCAAGTCTTAAGCTCAGTTCCAAGTTCTATGGCCTTTATGAATTATGAAGTACTTGAACGAATAGGAAAGGTTGCATACAAACTCAAACTTACACCCGGCTCTCGGCTACACCCAGTGTTCCATGTTTTTCTCTCCTTAAAAAGAAGATAGGTTCGGAACAAGTAGCTACAACACCACTATCAAAATTTAATGACCAAGATTACTGCCCCTTGCTACCTGCCAAAGTCCACCAATGCCATAGCATAACAAGTTCCCCAGTGGCTCATCCAGTGGCAAGGATTGGATCCGGCAGAGGCTTCATGGGAGGATTCAAGCTTCATCCGCCAACAAGTTCCAGCCTTGAGGACAAGGCTGGTGTTAAAGGGGAGGAATATTTTCAGAAGAAAATGGTTGAAACCAAAACTATGTCGCTTGAAGAAGTTAAATGCAACGACGTCGCGTTGAAGGCAGATAAACCATTAGAGTTAATTGGGAGATTTTAACCTAACTGTCTACTGTAACCGTCAGTTAATTATAAATGGAGATGTTTGCTGGCTGATTGCTTGACTGGGAAGCTAAGTTGGTTGTTAACTGTAATCTCCTTTTGAATATTTTAATAAAATCTCCCCTGCCTTCTTTTTTGCATTTTCCTCTTCCTCTCTTAATTCTGCTCTTTCCATTTTTCTGTTAATTGACAATTCTTCAGTGAGGATTTCAACTCAAACCCTGACACCCAAGCATGCACCATGGGTTCGTCCCCATGTCGCCATAATACACAGGCTGAGCTGGTCCAAGAAAATTTGCATGGCCAATTATTATTATTATTATTATTTTTTTGGGGGTTAACAATACGAAATATTTCCAAGAGAATGTGTAATTTCCAAAGGAGAAGTTTGGTTGAAAAATGTTTTAGTCAGAGCCATGAAATTAGGGAAGTTCTAATTCTATATTTTTTTTTCCAATAACGTTAGATATATTAATTGGTCAATTTGCAAAAAGTACAGAGTCAAAAAAAAAGAATGGAACCAAATCTCTAAAGTATTTTCTTGTTACTGATTGGGTCTCTTTCATCTACCAAATCTCTAAAGTATTTTCTTGTTACTGATTGGGTCTCTTTCATCTTCTTAGGTTTATGCTCTACTCTGGGTAAAGATTTGCCCTAATTTTATTTGTACATATAGGACAAAGGCCTCTATTACTATTTCTTTTTATTATCACTTTCTGCCCCCTTGTTAATGTATTTCCTACCTTCTTACCAAATATTTGTTAACACTAACTGGCTTGACAAATAAGCCAAATCTTTCTGCCCCTTGTTAATGTATTTCCTACCTTCTTGCCAAATATTTATTAACACTAACTGGCTTGACAAATATGCCAAATAGGAATCATAACTAGAAATCGTAGATATATTATCAATTAATTGATTTTTTCTAAACAGAGCCTGGATACATATCATTTTTTAGTGTTAGTTGAGACCTAACTCACGAAGACAAATCTTTTAAGGAAGAAAAAACCCGCTTAAAGTGAGAAAACAACACAAAACGCCCGCCTAAGATAGGACAAAACAACCAGTCTCAAGAGTTTACAAAAGCAATCGCTAGTCTAACTAGAATCGGCCAAATTACAACAACTTATGACTAAGACGCGGTCTAATTCTATATTGGAAATAAAGAAAGAAATAGAAATTCAAATTGGTTGATTACCATTGTTTCTTAAAGAAATGGGCTATGGACCAAAGGGTCTTGTCTCATTGATGCAGTTTCAGGCTTGCTGTTTTTTGTGGACCAAGAACTTGGTCAGAGAGATCTCCCCCACATTTTCCTTTTGTTTTTTCTAAAGTCTAAGGGATTAATAATTTAATATTAGTTTGCTTGGGCATTAGCTCATTGCTTTATCTTTTGACCCGTGATCTAGTCTCAGCCATACTTTTTTGTTGATGTAACAAGAGAATTTAATATAGTAGTCAGCGAAATTCCAACTGTCAATTTTTTTACCTGATAAGATAATTTAATATTATAGTTAGTAAATTCGAACTCTCAATTTTTAAAGTAAATCATAATTTTTAGATAATCTAATATAATTGTTAGTAACTTGGAATTTTTAACTTTTAAAATAAGTCGTGCATACTTTTTTTTTTTGTTTATAACAAGATAAGTGCATATTATAAAATAAGTCATTGGATGATCAACTATTAAACTATTGTTCGATCTTTGGTTTGTGTTGTGTTGATTGCAACATGATTTAAACTCTTGAATTGTGAAATACTATAGCTCACTTGAACATCTATCATTATATCACTGGCTGACCTTAAAGAGCTTACGATCAAAGCATAATCTCCAAGAAATTCCAAAAGTTAGCATAAGTTTTTATTTAATTGGCCAAATTTTCAGAAAACAAGAGTTTCTACAAGGAGACAATGTGTTATTAACATTTCTTCTTCTTCTTCTTCTTCTTTTTCCTTTTTCTTTCTTCTTTTCTTCTTCTTTTGGGTTCACAATCTTAGAAGTTTCATGTAAATATCTCACCCCCGCAATTAAAGCCTCAATTGAGTGAAGTTGTAGAAAGTTGCCAGGAAAAATAGTTGTATACTGATTGGTGGTCCTAAGGCTTGATATATTTATTCTTATGTATGGATAAAGACAATTTATTATATTTTAAATAATTTATATCTCACAAATTTTATCCAAAAAATATAAAAACAAAATACAAAGTCCAAAACTTTGAAGGGTCATACAAATTTTTTTTTTTATTTTAATTATTGTAAAGAATTAGATTTTCTGTTTTTCCTCACTATGATCCAAGGTTGAAATAGGTCCAAATGCCTGAAGTGGTGTTGTTTCCCAATACACACAAGGAAAAACTAACAAAGAATCGAGTTTGCTGAGGGACAGTGGAGGACATAAAATTAGAGGAAAAGACAAGCAGTAGGTGCATCTCTCCCTTTCTGTCCATGTCCATAAGCCATGAGCCATCCATCTCTTTCTTTCTTTGTTACAGTACTGATTGTTTGTAAGTTTCCACAGTTGAATCCGTGAAGGAATGAGTCCTTATCCGTGGAACATAAGCTCAACAAACCCAATAAAATCTTATCACCAAAATCACAGCCTAATCACAGATTAAAGCCTAGAAATCCCACCCCAGAAAACAGAGAAACCAGAGGAGATCACTACTACATGTTTTCTTTTGGTTTCCAGGTTTCTACACGTGAATTCCCAATAATTTCTCATGCAAACGTGGGTCCTCAAGCCAGCCTCACCTTTTGTTCGTAACACAAATTACAACTCCCTAGAATCTCTCCACTTTACTTGTCATTAAAATCTCTTTTAAGTTTTTCCCATTGTGTGTTTCTCCTTCAACAATCGTACATTCCCACATCCAATTTTAGCGTACTCTTGTATTTTACTGTGAAAAATAGCAAAATGTTAATGGCTTCCCGGAAGACATTACTGACGCTTAGTACTATTCTGGTTGTACTTCTTAGTATTAGTAATGGGGTGTTCAGCTATGGCGAGAAGGAAGTCCTCTCACTGAAGAAACTGCAATGGTCACTGAGGAGTAGTAAACCAAGTTCATCACTTCAAAAATCAAGTATGTATATGTATGTAGATTGATCAATGCGCGCTTGTCGAGTTTTCTTATTGAGGATTTTACTGTATTAGCCAGTTTATGAACTCCTTTGGGATCCGTTTTCATGCACAGTAGATTATGTGATGAAAAGCCATTAGATTCTTCTCTCTCTGCGGTACAACTGAACGAGTGGAGTTCAGCTGTACAAGACTAAAGAAAACATTTATCTTTACATTGTGGCATAACAGTAGTCTATGTTACATACATGCCGAAGTTAGTTATAATTGCTTAGATTGAGGCCTTCTTTAGCATATATAATTGCTTAGATTGAGGCCTTCTTTAGCATGAATTGTGTCCAGTTCTTAGCAAATGTTTAGATTATGATGTGCAAAGAAAGGCATATAAACTGTAGTGTTTTATTGTTCTTTCTTTAATCAGGGGCATCCATATCTTTGGATTACAATAACTGAGTAGGTCCAATGAAGCACTATAATTGTATATCCGTTTTTTTTTTCCAGGAACAGAGAATGGGGCAACTATATTGGAAATGAGGCACAAAGATTACTACTCTGGACTCATACTGGACAGGAATCAGAGGCTCGAGAAACAGCTACAGTCTGATAAAATTCGAGTTCTGTCAATTCAGGATCGAATTAAGAACTTGGTTTCTGGCCCAATTGAGGCCAAATCCCAAGCTCAAATTCCCATTACATCTGGGGTGAATCTGCATACTCTAAATTACGTTGTGCCAGCAACATTAGGTGGCCGAAATATGACTGTGATCGTTGACACTGGAAGTGATCTGACATGGATTCAATGCCAACCTTGCAAATTGTGTTATAATCAACCTGAACCTCTTTTTGATCCCAAAATTTCATCTTCTTACCATTCGATTCCGTGCAAGTCATCAGCTTGCCAATCCTTACAGTTTGCCACAGGAAATTTAGGATTATGTGGAGGTGGTGCTGCAATATGCAACTATGCCGTTAGCTATGGTGATGGATCATACACTAAGGGGGAGCTTGGTAGTGAAAGACTAATTCTTGGAACTGTCGCTGTTGAAAATTTTGTTTTTGGTTGCGGTAGGAACAATAAAGGCTTATTTGGAGCTGCTTCAGGACTCATGGGGCTTGGAAGAAGCAATCTTTCGCTGATTTCTCAAACTTCTGACATATTTGGAGGGGCTTTCTCCTATTGTCTGCCTACTACTGATGTTGATTCTTCTGGTTCACTAATACTGGGAGGTGATGGGTCATCTTACAAGAATTCTACGCCATTTTCATACACTAAAATGGTCTCAAATCCACAGCTTGCTACTTTTTACTTTCTTAACCTTACTGGGATTAGCATTGGTGGGGTTGCTACACAAGCTCCAAGTTTTGGCAAACCTGGTATTCTTATCGACTCAGGGACAGTAATCACAAGGCTTCCTCCATCAATTTATAAGGCTGTGAGGGCTGAGTTCTTGAAGCAATTTTCAGGGTACCCTTCAGCACCAAGCTTTTCAATCTTGGACACTTGCTTTAATCTTTCTGCATATGACGAAGTGGATGTTCCCACTATCAAAATGCAGTTTGAAGGTGGTGCTGAGCTTATTGTGGATGCTGTTGGAACCGTTTACATTGCAAAGAATGATGCATCTCAGGTTTGCTTGGCTTTTGCAAGCCTCACATTTGAAGATCAAATTGGAATTATAGGGAATTTTCAGCAGAGAAATACGAGGGTCATATATGACACCAAAGGCTCCAAATTGGGGTTTGCAAAAGAAACTTGCAGTTTCTCCTAGCTGGCATAAAATGCAATGCAAATTGTATTTGATATATTTCAGGATATTAAAAATACAGCTAGGAAACTGGAGACATATGGATATTTAATTCCTATAAACATTATCTTCTGCTATCCTCAAGCATTATCCAGAGGAGCCACTGTACTGGTTGTCTCTGGTCAAATGCTACATTGATGTAAAGGCCACCGACCTCCTCCCCAAAGACAAAATGGCTTGCCTGCAAATTGGGGTAACGGGGCATTTTTACATTACTAAACTTTTAGGAATTTCCAATGGTTATAGCTAGAGTGAGCTGGTAGATGTTGCAAAGTTCCAAAGTTTGGAATTTATTTCTTCCACCAAATTCCAAACCTAGCAAAACTTTAAGGCCCCAAATCCAAGAAGAATATTGTACGAAATATAAATCGGTGCTAACAAAGCCAACATCATTTGGACTTTTTCCCTTTCCATAGTTCAGAACAGGAATGGTGCCAAAATGATCTTGGAGCAATCAAAGCTTTTGCAGTAGCAAAAGAAATGGGAACCTATAAAGTATAACCATAGATTCTCGACACGAATGATTACACACAAGGCTCATCTTTACAATGCCTATGCATCCATGAAGCTAACGCTAATGATTTCCTATTCATGAAATGGGAGGGAAAAGAAAAACCATAATGACTATAAAATATAACTTAAAAGAGTTGAACTATGGATTATCTTTTCACATAAAACTAAACTATGTATTGTTTAAGGACACAACAAATGATAACATTAAAGGTCGAAGTGTTGAACATTAGGTTTTGACAACGAGTTGCTTAAGTGGTTGAAACTCCAGCTCTTTCCCTATGTATGTTTATTTTGAGATGATACATGTGGAGAAAATTTTTAGTGAAATCTTTGTATGCGGGACATAATGTCTAAATATCAATTGAGCAAAAATCACATTCATCATCTAATACTTTGTTAAATAAATATTACATCAATCACTATAAAAATCTATTAAAATTTTTAATATATCATTACTCATATTATTGCTCGTGAAGTTGATATTTGCACCCAAAAAAAAAACCGAAAATCGGGCTGAAATGCTAGAAAACCCTTTATAAGAAGACCCACGACTCACGTATTCGTTTCAGAATTCAGAGTCTTATGATCCAATCTGGAACCCAAAATTAGTTTCAAAAGGCCCACAGGTGGCTGCGGATGTGAGAATGTCTGCCTCTGGTTCTCTGGACCAGTAAAGAATTTGGGACAAAGAATTAACAATTTGGAGGAAGAAGAAAGAATTCAGAGAGAATTCCAGGGAGGGAGAAAGTTGGAGAGAAAGAGAATTCACTTTCCAATACTCAAACTTGCTCATTCAAGAAGCTGCATAGCTATTTATACAATCAATTCCAGCATCCGTTTGTTAACTGAATTGCTGAATAATCAAGCTAACTAAGTGAGGCTGAAAGTCAAGAAATTGGTGCTTGATGAAAGTCATGAAGCTTCCTCCAATTTGAGCTAGTTCCATTTGATTAAGCCATTGAGTTATAAGTGTGTTGCTGCACATGATCACCCTTCTCTGCAACACTTTCTTAAGTTCTAAGGGTAAATATCAGCTTCATTAAACTCAGGTAAGGAAGTGCTTTGTACTGGTTCAAAGCCAACCTTTTGCTTGAGGAGAGAAATATGAAGAACCGGGTGATAGTTAGCTTCTAGTGGCAGTTGGAGCTTATTGGCAACTTGGTCAACTTTCTCTAAAATCTGATAAGGACCAAAATATTTGGTTGCGAGGTTGAGTTTATGTCCGGTTGCTGCCTTTTGCGGTTTGTATGGTTGGAGTTGGGGGAGAACCCAACATCCTACTTGCAACTTTCTTTCATTACTTTTTGTATTTGGAAGGAATTTCACTTTGCGAAGATGTCCTTTCGAACTACTTAGAATCTGAATTTTCTGCTCCAAAAGGTTCTTGGCAGTTGGAATGAATGAGTCTTGCATTCGTCCAGGTTTTTGAGTCTCAAAGATAAGATTAGAAGCAGTAGCCACATGTAACTCATCATCTTCATCAATGATCATAAAGTTGAATTGCTTCATTTTGCATTGGTGACCACATCCATACTTTTCACCACATTTGACACCAAGTCATTGATTTCTCCTCTGCCGTACTTCCTGAGCTAGTATTCTTTTAATATCTCCATTCTTAGGTTGATGGCCTGCCTCTCCCTCAATTCTTTCTCTATTTATCAGTTTTCTGGGACAGTTAATTGAGCTCTAACTAACCAATTGAATTCAACCGACTTCCATTTGCAACTTTTGTAAACCAGCCCCTGCTTTTATTTGCTTCTTCTATTTTAGACCCCTGACCATGACACGGAGAGCCCACTATGAATTGATGAGCCCTGGCAATGAGTCCTTTGGGCCCGGTTCCAATCATGAAAACCGGTTCCTAAAACATTTGGAAATGACGTTATAGTCTAACCATATATTATGTGGAATTTGTAATAGTTTTTGTGGAAAAAAAAATACTTCCTTTGTTAAAAAAAAATGATTAGATATAATTTATTTTTAATTTTAAAATATAATTTATTTAATGTAAATTTTAAATAAATAATTTTTTTTAATGATAACCTATACATATTATTATTAATGTGATACTTTTGAAATTTTATTCGAAATTATTTTTTTTTTAAAATGAAGAATTTTTTTGAAATCAAACTCTTTTTTTAATACAAAAAAATAATAAAGTTAAAATACCTCCTTGATTCTTGTGCATTTCGGTTGCATTCCATAATTATTTTTTACACTTTCGAATATAATATTTTTATATTTTGAATATATTTTTTATCTTACAAGTCACGATCACTCTATTAAAATGTGTAAAAATATATTTTAAAATGTAATATATACGCATATGTATCTTTCAAAATAATAAAAATTAATAAAACTAAAGGCAAAATCTCACTAGAAATTCTCATATGTGCAGACAATCTTGCTAATTGCCGATGAGGGAGACCTTTCGGCTTTCGGACAAATCATAAGATGTTCCAAAACTTTCAACTTACCCTTTTTTTTAAAAAAAAAAATTAGAAGTCTTTTATGATAATTATTATAAAAAAGAGGTTCAGTTTTTTTTTTTTAAATTTCCCTTTTCAAATAATTAAAGAATTCGAAAGTTGACATATAATGTCACTCCTTTTGTTCCATTAATTGAACAAATTAAAAAAAAAAATTGATTGAGATCACAAAATTGTCATATTTTGTGTTAGTTTATAAATTGAAAGTATTACACTAGAACCACCTTAATTTTTTGTCTCATCTATTGACAAAACAAATTAATCAAAAATATCTGCCCCCACCATAATTTTTTATTGAAAAATATAAATTCATGGCTACATTTTAGATACTAGTCCCATTTGGAAGAGGCAATATTCCATAATACTTTTTCAAAAATGATACTTTTAGGACAAACTAAATTTAGAAATCCCATTAAAAAAAAAAAAGTTTGAAAGATTGATCAATTGAATGCGTGCCCTATGGCAGAAAAGATAGAATGGACCAAGATTTTAAAAAATAAAATATAAGTAATAATATTTATAGTGATTGATGTAATATTTCATTGATAAAATAATATTAAATTTATATATAGACCATTTTTTGGTAATATCAAATTTATTATAAGGTACATGAGTTTGTTTCACTTTATGTACTACATAAGAAATCTATATACTCATATTATTATAGCAAAACACTATTTTCTAATATGAATTTTAAAATACTTACATGTCATTATCAATCATTTAATCGTACATTATCTTTTTTAGCATGAAGTAAATTAAAAAATTCGATTCAACGAAAAGATTTAACTAAAGTGTAATTTTATCCCCTCGCAACCATTCCTTTAATTTAATAAGTGAGAAATTAAGCTTTTTATTCAATAATTGATTCCCTTTAATATATTTTCATCCATTACTGCTTCAATCAAGGGTTTGTGGACTATTTCACAAAAACAGGGTTTATCCAATGCGCACCATTGAATAGTAGCTGCGAGTTTCCTTATCAACAAAGAAAAGAGTTTCCTCCTCCTTCTTCTCCTTCTTATTATATAATTCAAATTTTTTTGAAGTTTAAACATTTTTTCTTCTTAAAATTAAGCATATAAAGATTCAAAACAAAATGAGTTCGATCAGCGCAATTTGCAAAAGTCAAGTTCAAGCTACTCAATTCGCATAACAACCAAAGGCATAAAATTTAAAATAGAAATCAAATAATGCACATTTAAATTTCATTTCACGTTATCTTGATTTCCTCACATACAAGGATATGCCACGTGTAAAATACCTTTTCGTAAATGTAGGTATCTAGAAAGTTATATATATATATATATGAGTAATGATATTCATAATAACTTTTTATGGTGAAAAATAATAGTTATTGAAGTGGCAAGTATGAAAAATCAGTTATTATACCCTTGAAAAACATGCAAAATAATAATGGAGGGTTTTGTCTTTTAGTGATTGTCATGAACCTACTCCTATTTCGAGTCAATAAATAGATAAATAGACACGTCCATTTGCACTAATGGGAGCATTCATAGTGACTGAGGGGTTGAAAATCAAGAAGTGGTTTATTTATACAAAATATTTTTCTTATGGCTAAATCCAATATCTCGATCCCTTAGTTGTTAAGCAAGTTATTATAAATATTATTATTCTATATATTATATCTTTATTTTTAATAAAACAAATTAATAGTATAAATTTTTAATTTTTTTGGCCTTTAAATTTATGTTGTTACTTTAAATTAGGTGTATAGTATCCTAGGTGAGTAGTGTAAATAAGGAAGACATGAAAACAAAAGAAAGAGTGGTTAGGGAATTAAGTAAGGGGGAGAAAATCAGAAAAGGGCGATTGGCTAGATGCCATACAAATGTAGGCAAGAAAATCGCAAGCTTTAGCATTTCAGTCAAAATCAGAAGCTGCAAAACCAAATCAACAAAATTCAGCATATATATGACTTCATTCTAACCGAAGAAGACAGGCTACAAACAAACTGCTTCTCAGTCCTCCCACCAAAAAGGAAAGGCAAGGCAAGGCCGCTCACAGACGGCCGTATTCTCCCTCTTGTACTGCACTGCCCCTCTCGGCCGGCCGTGGACTTGGAGGGCTTTCTTCTCCAATTCGCCACCTCACTTTCTGCCAAAAACAACCTTCCTATTCTCTCCATTTTCCCATTATCCCCACTTCTCTATTGGCCCATCTCTCCTTAACTATTATTAATACACTACCCTTCTTCTTCTTCTTTTTCTTCCTCGTCTCTCTAATTCTCTCTTTCATTTTATTTTTTTTTTGTTTCCTCCTGTATAATCAATCTCTCTGCAACCGTCAAAGGCCCTTTTTCCCGTGGGGTGAAAACTGAAAAGCAAAGCAGTAGAGCTGTAGAGGTTTTGATGGCGAAAACATCAAAACAAAACCAGCAAAACAGCACCAGTTCCAGCACCACCAGCATTGACGACAATAGCAGTAACAGCAGCAACACCAGCACCAAGCCCATTACCATCACCAAAACCACCAAAACAAAGCGAACCCGCAAGAGCGTTCCCCGCGATTCCCCGCAGCGACGCAGCTCCATTTATCGCGGCGTCACCAGGTATACAGTTAACAAATACTTGAGTCGAGTTTGAATTCGTTTGATGGATATGTCATGGGTTAATTTTTTTTTTTTTTTTTGTCTTTTTCGATCATTGTAATTGTTCCAGACACCGGTGGACCGGTAGATACGAAGCTCATTTATGGGATAAGAACTGTTGGAACGAGTCGCAGAACAAGAAAGGAAGACAAGGTCAGCAGCCTCTCGTAATTAATTTCGTCATTTAATTTTATACGTATAATTCCCTTTTAATTAAGTACGCATTTTTTTACTAAATAATTATTTTCCGGCGGGGTTAACGTCAATTTTGTTTTGGGGTTTATGTGACCGGCGATTGCGGCGGCGGACTGCTAACGGATATATAAATCATATTGCAGTGTATCTTGGTAAGTAAAATTTGCTGATTTAGTTTTCCATTTTTATAATTTTTCTAATATTACTATTGCCATGGTCATAAATCCTTTCATTTTCAGCTAAACAAAAGTTTAGTTTTTTTAAACAATTTGAAATTCTAAAAAGTTAATATAGGATTCGAAATGGTTCATTTTTTTTTTTGGTGCTGACAAAAAACTCAGGTCTTACGTGTAAAAATACAATGTTACGAGTGGATGATGACCCAATAAAAGTTTATAGCAATAATTATTGTCCAAATTTCTGAAATGGGTTTTGGTTTTGGTTTAAAATTTTTTTGGTGTTTGGATAAATATACAGGGGCCTATGATGATGAAGAAGCAGCTGCACATGCATATGACTTGGCTGCATTGAAGTATTGGGGAGGAGACACCATTCTCAATTTCCCTGTAAAAATTCATTCCTCATCATATATATTCTTTTTGTTTGGACAATTTTTTTAATGGGATTTTTTGTATTTGTTTGGTAATTTAAGATTTTTGATTGATTAATTTATGCAGCTATCCACGTACGAAAATGAGCTTAAGGAAATGGAAGGCCAGTCCAAAGAAGAATATGTTGGATCCCTAAGAAGGTTCGAGTTGCTAATTATTTATCTCTAATATATATTAATTTGGATTTTTTATTTTTATTTGGTTTATTGATTAAACTTGGTAACTTTGAGAATATTGATTTTGAATTATTTTTTTTTCAAATTTTTCGAGTTTTTGAAATTTTCAAGTGTTAATTATATTCTATCGTTAATTTTGGAAATTATTAATTAATATGTTTGATTTGGCAGAAAAAGCAGCGGGTTTTCTAGGGGTGTCTCTAAATATAGAGGTGTAGCAAGGTAAACTTACTGTATATATTTCTGGAATTAAATCATTATTGCTTTTATGTTAGATAAACAATATTCTCCTATGAATTCAAAGAAATAAAGAGATATCTCCAGTGAAATTGAATTAATTATAATAAAAAAAAGTTATTGTGCTTGATGTGACGTGTTAAAAAAAAGATAAAATTATTTATTATTATTTTATACTTTTTAATGAGTGAAATAAATGAGTTTGTCTTTTTTATACTCGACACATTAGTCCCTATGACTTTTTACTATAAAAAAATCACTCAAAATATTATTGTTCTTGAATTAATATGCATTAAAATGTCAGCTTTCTTAAAGTCCTAATTAATGTTCCTTTTGAAAAAAAAAATAGAGAAATTTGTCGACAGAGCACGATGTCTGCATCTAACAGCCAACATGGTCTGTTAGGAGGAAAGAAATTAATGGTCATAAGTTTTAAATGTGGCACTATTGAAGTATCCATCAAACATTATGTGAAATTGACATGAAATGATGCCTGATTTTGTTCTTATAATATACAATAATTTTTTCCACGAAACATTATTAGTTGAGCAACTGGATTTGGTATGACTGAGATGGAACTTTCGATTTCTTTAGTAACCTCTTTGACGTTGAATCCTGGCGGCGATTACTTGCGCAGGCATCATCACAATGGAAGATGGGAGGCTCGAATTGGAAGAGTTTTTGGCAACAAATATCTCTACCTTGGCACGTACGGTAGGGAACTCTTTCATTAATTTCATCATTTTGGTTGAGTATGAAATATTTCAATAATAGTAATAATGATCATGATGATTGGCATTTTTTTTTAATTATAAATAATATATATAATTAGCGATACAATTTTATAATTCTGATCCCGAAAATTATATAAAGTTGCTAATGACAGAAATGAAACGTTAATATTTTCATTTCATGTGTTTGAATATTGAATATACCAAGAAATTATTGTCTTTCATTCAAATGGCAAGTTTTTAAACTAGAGCCGACTAATACTGTTGCATCAAATTGATGAATCCCAAGTGGTTGAGGGATGCCAAAAGAATGAAAAATTTGAAGATGTTTACATTTGAAGGTGTTAATAGTGTTAGAAAATAGTAGTATTACAATTATAGAAAGGGAATCATTATCTTGGTCGCCCACCCAACCAACCCCCTCGAAACTTGCCTTTCATATGACAATTGGCATCTTCCAAATTAAATTGAAATAGGTCAAGAACCATGCACCGTCGATGTTAGTACTTATTAGATATTATCTCTTTAAATACGTAACTATTATTAATAGCATTTGATTGGATAAATGCAGCTCCCCTTTGCCACATGTCACTAAGATTTCTACAGTTGACAAGTAATTCCAAAGTGCTAACAAACATTTTTGTTGTTTGTCAACTTTCCCTTTTCTGATTACTATTATTGATTTTTATTTTTTTAACAGTGTTATTCTTCGAGAAGAAAACTAGTTGAATGATTTTAAAAGAGTGAGAGTGAACAATCCAATTGAATTATTCCTTTCGTTTAAAAAAAAAAATTACTTTCAATTCAGTACAGTTTTTTTCTCATATTATTAGATACAATACATTTAATATATTATCAAATGTATAATTTTATATTTTTATCTTTATTTTTTAATGTAAGTTATATAATATTTTCATTATTAATAAGGGTAATATAAAAATTTTACACACAGTAGAAGTGAACTGTTTTTTTTGAAAAAAAAAATAAGAAGTTTAAAACTAAAAACTTTTTTTAGGCAAAAAGAATAGTAAATAATTGTCAACTTGTCATGTGTGATTATTTAATGAAACCATTTATTCTATGTTGAAATTGAATGGAATCCTTGAGAAGAAAATGGAGGTGCATTTGCATATTGTTAGTATTGGTAGAGAATGGAGAAATAGTAAGTGAAAAGGGCTACCAAATATGGTTGGTGGTTGTGAATAGATTACCAAACTCCCAACTAATAAGCTCTGCCATTTAAGATTTTCTACTTCCATGATGTGAATTTTCAACCCTTTCTACCAAATTTATCATGCAAATTCAATTCTTTAATTTATTGTAGGTTGGTACAGTACTACTACTGCCATGCATGCATGTAAATATTTTTTTACCGATATTACACCTGAACTATTCTGATCATCATCATCATCATCATCATCATCATCATCGATCATACATGCATGCAGCTACCCAAGAAGAAGCAGCAACTGCGTACGACATGGCAGCCATAGAGTACAGGGGACTTAACGCCGTTACCAACTTTGACCTAAGCCGTTACATCAATTGGCCAAAGCCAAATCAAACCGGTAACGGTTCAACTAGCGACTTTGAAAGCCCTTCTCAAGAAAACCCTCATGGCCTTAACGATGTTGAAGTCAATGATCCCATGCCAAATCCCAGTCAAGATGGGGGCTTAAATTTCCTTCAACGACCCCAACAAAGCTCGAGCTCGGCTGAAACCACCAGCACCAGCACCGGAACCGCCGAGCTACCGCCACCCCCGGATAGCAGCCGCACCGCTTCATCTGCGCTAGGGCTCCTACTGCAGTCGTCCAAGTTTAAGGAAATGCTAGAGAGTACCTCAGCTGTGAACAGCCCATTAACACCTCCGGAGCAGCCGGAACCGCCGCGGAGGAGCTTCCCGGATGATATTCAGACGTACTTTGATTGCCAAGACGCCGGCAGTTTCCCGGACGAGCATGACAATATTTTTGGGGACTATAATTCATTTGCATCAACTATGTTTCCCTGTGAGCTTGATGCTTAGTTGAACAAGAAACTGAACGTCCTCTGCAAGCAACATGCACGCATGAACATAGGAAAAAAATCTATATATATATATATACAGCTCTTCTCAACAAGAAGAAGAGTTTCTTAGCATCGTTCTTCTCCTCTTTCTGGATTATCAAGGGAGAAGGGTTTTCCTTTTTTCCCTTTTTTTTTTGAAAAAAACTCTTTTTTGTTTGCTTTTGTCTATGTTTGATAATTAATGTAGATATAGTTGGATATAGACATTCATTTTTTTGCCTCAATAAAACTTTTGTTACAGATTAAGGGCATTGATTTTTATTTTATTTTCAATATACATGTAATCTCTTGAGCATTATTGGATTAATCAAATTTGGAGTTTTTCCTTAGCAGCCACTGTCAAATATATACATCTATATACATACACAAGTTTGATCAAATTATATTGGATTGTGTTTCGTCGCAAATGTAACAAGCTCATTAATTTAAGTTTTAATGTTTAATCAGGGGATGTGCGATCCATTCATAAACTCCAAAGAACTCAAGTTTGGTTCTGTCTGTGGGACATTTTGCTGCTTAGAAATGGGGCCTTAATTAAACTGTAAGAATCAAATCAATCTGTTTTGTCTTTGGTCTCATTCCAGTGGCCTAATTTCCCAACAAGTAGGGCAATAATGATGAGTGAACCGAGATGCCTTTCCCTATTAATTGGTTGAGTGTGATTAGATTTCCCTTCTTCACTAAATAAACAAATAACTCATTAGTTGATAGTGACATTAATTGGATATAGAAATTAATGAGACATATAGGTAAGACAATGGAGTGACCGAATGAGTGTTATGTTTTATCGTAATGACATTTGCAATGAAAAATTTGAAATTTCTTAACACAGCTTACGTTAAATTTCTATTGTAAAATGATATTGCATGATCATAATTATTATTATTTAATATTTTTTATCGCATAAATATTATGTCAGTCATTGAAAATTTTATTAAAAATTGTCACTATTTCTATAATCACTTTATATTGTTATTATTATTTGCTCATTTGAAGGAACTTTTAAGGAAATTGAGTGAGTATTTAAGAGAGAGAAATGAGGTTCGAACTCGGCAATATATTAGATTCCCTTTATCTTAAAAGGAATTCTGATTCTAAAACTTTTCGAACGAAAATTCTGTATTATTCACTTTTGAATAAAAGAGTCTACGGTTTTCTAGTTTTTTTTTTGTTTTTTTTTTGGTTGGGAGCCAAATTAAGCTTATGTTTTTCGATTCCCAAAAAAATAAAATCATTTGAATTTTCTCGAGATAGAAAAAAAAATTCTTAAAAAAAAAAATAGGACACAACAGTCGATGTTTTACTTGATCCTTTGAACTTTTGCAGTCATATGTTCCACAGGATTAATCCAATCTTTAATTTTACTTTAACTCCCATTTTCTTATGCCCAATGACTTCTTGAATCGTTCTCTCTCATTGGATTTTATTTTTGTCATTCTGGACAGATCGTTTTCTAAGATAAGATAAATTTGGCTAGAATTAAAAAATAATAATAATTTCATCTTCATATCTGCATCCATCATCTCCCAAATGTCAGCTTATAATTAATAAGCATAGAAGGCTCAGTCAAAATCATTTGTTGGCCGTTAACAGCCAATGTCTTAAATAAAGATCCATTCTCAGCTTTTTCCGAGTTCCCAGTGAAAAGAAACAATTGGATGGCAAGCAACCAAGTGGCAAAATGTTTGCTTCTCTTTTGTTAAATTTTGCTGGGTTTCAATGCCATATTGCTTCCGACAAAATTACATCTATAATGGGCATATATACCCAAGAAGATAGTTCTCTGATGATTCTCACGTTTGTATTGTTAGCAAACAAGAATATGCAGAGATCAGAATATGGGTACAGCCAAAAAGATGAGAAAATTCTCTTTTTTTCCAGTATTTTCATTTCATTATATGCGCTAATCAGCCGGGGACCATGCCAGAGTAAGAATGTTCAGGATGGATTTGGGAACTTAGAATCAGCCAATGAGATCCCACAGCCGTTCTGGACATAGTCAAGAAATCATCGAGTGGATGTTTCTTGTTCATACATTTCATAAATGGAAAATGGCAATGCTAAAAACAACTGAGAAATGTAAATACTACTACTGGGAAATGTAATGCTGCTGCTGTCGATACTTGTTTGTCAATAACAAACACCGGACAGTTTGGAATGTATTCTTCTTGTCCCTTTGCTTGATACCTTCCACGCAAAACTTCTGCTTTGGTCAGAAGACATGCCACTAATTTACAAAGCTTTGCAGCTCGAGCATTTGTACTTGATATTCCATCTTTGAGAGGCAATTATAACTACAACGTGCAACATGGCTTTGAATCGATAGATGCCAAACAGATGCAGAAGGCTTGAAAACCAGTCATTGGATATCTGCATGACAAATTACATTGCTTATATTAGTATTTTTGGTGAAAGCAAGCTTTAATCTTTTTTGAAGTGTTACACTTAGTAGATATTTAATTATATACCTGAAATCCATCACATAGTTGGAGTTCCCCACCCTTCCAAGCTGGAGGATTGTCTGCCTTCCATTCTTCTAATGGCGTCCAAAAATGAACAATTAGAAACCCCAACAATATTTTCAAGCACTAGATGTGAAGAATGCTGAGAAGCTTACAAATAGTGAAAGCACATTATTATCCTTAAGCTGTTCGATTAAGTTCATTTAGCAAGCCAGGTGTTCTGTAAAACGAGACAGAATGTTTTCTGTTGTTTCTTGCTTTTCTAGATTAAGAAACTTGTAAGTTTCTATTGATCATGGAAAGTCATGTTTACCTCCAGTGTTAATTGGAAATTCTTTACAGACCTCTGGATTTTAAGTCCTGTTCGTCCTCTGTCTCTAAAATCCAATTCGTACTGTTTTGACATCTATAGCACAAACAATCAGTGAATCAGGTCCACAATTATACAGTAAAATTTTGATGATTTGAGACATGAGGATAACACTCCAACCTAAAGCACCACTATAATGAATTAACCTTGTTGTAATGTGGAACCCTGGAGAAAAGTTGATGTGCTTTATGCATCTTCTCCTTCCAGTCCAGAGGTAGGCCATTAATATGCTGCAAGTTGAGAAGGAACACTGTGTTCATGTTACAAGGAGAGAGATGGTACATGTAACTGAAAATGAAGGTTTAGCTTATTTTACTGAATGTGCCACAAGATGGAAATGAATTTGTTAGAGCTAACCTGTGATGAACTCCTTAACTGCATTGATTGATGCTTTGGTATCCAAGCCTTGATGCTTCTGTGACTCCCAGTCCAGGTAGCTATCGTAGGCATAAATCTGGTCAGAGACAAGGGTAAAAGATCAACATTAGTGCATTTGCAAGTAAACTGAAACACAAAAACACCGATTCAAAATACTTAGAATCTGAGAAGTAGTGTATGGTACTTACGAAACAACAGCAAGTAACTTTGAAATTTTAGTCATGGAATTAAGATGATTTCCCTGCAATATATCGGTGACAAATCACCTTAGCCCTGTACAAGAGAGAGATTATCATTTACTTGATGATCTTTTAGTTTGTACCTGGCCCCGTATCTGGTATTTTGAGCCCATAATGTTTGCAGTCATGTGTCCAATTAGACTGTCATCCTGACTACTCAGTAATCCCTTGACGTTTGATGCTACAATGAACTCTGACCTCCCATTGCATCTCCGGTGAAGCGCCGTGGCAAGTTTCCTGTTTTGTCTACCGTGACCCTCCTATGACATATAGAAGACAGTGTGTGATCAGTGATCAAATTAATTCTTTCCATTTCTAACGGTGGAGTCTACTGGGGATTTTTTCCGTTAGTAACTTTATTCCTGCTGCAAGATTGTGGTACAAAATATGCATCACTGCTGTGCCGAATTACATTTTCATTGGTATGTTTTTGTGTTTGCCCACAAACATTAGCATCATAACCATCAAAGTGACTGTTATTGAGTACCAAACTGTAAAAGAGAAATGCACACTAATGTCTAGATGCTAACAGCTCAATCATCAATACAATCATCAAATTAAAGTTCGGGCCATTTAATTTGAGCAGAGTCTCTTGGCATGGACTGGTCCCAAATGCATCACTATGTAACCAAATTTAAGTTTTTTCTTTTTGAAGGTTTTATATGGTTCTTAGATTAAGAGCATCCATAAATCAGATACCACTGCAAAAATCTCTACGAAAAGCCTATCCACGAATGTCGCCAGTAATTCATGAAGCGGAAAAATGCAACGGCGGTGCCAATTAAAGTTGCAAAAAGAGACTTACATTAGTATAAAGAGAATAAAGAGTGCCCCTTTGCAATCCTTTAGGAGATTCTTCTTTCACTATAAGGCAAGTACACTTTCCGATATCCACAGGCAAAGGCCTGCACAACAATGACCTGAAAAGCACCGCCAATAATCCAGCATTTGCTCAGTATATACTTCAGTAGCAAATTTTCAAAAGAAAAAAAATGAAAATTTATTATTGACCTGTTAGGCAGAGTGGACCATGAAGAAGCTGGTGCAGATTCAGAATCTGAGTAATCCCAAATGTTCCCTGAAAAATTCTTTTTAGAGTCAACAGGCTCCCAAATTCTCGTCCCAATCTTCGAATCTGGTTCATGCTTTTGCATACATAACTGAAGTGAAGATGGCTTCAAAGGCCCGTCTTTGGAATGAGATTTACTCCTATTAAAAACAAAATCCTTGGGATCAAGACGAATCCCTTTACCAGAAACTGCATTTTCCTTATCATCCCAATTTCCAGTGTAAGATATATTAGGAGTGGCATTTTCTTTATCATCATTAACATGAGCAAGATTTCGTCGAATATGAACTGCAAGTGGGACAACAATATTGTCGCTGGAGTTGCCACCTTCGCTGCAGCTGCGGTTATGCTTGAGCTCACTAAGAGGATTAGCATATAGTGAGCTGTACGAAGACTGCCGCGGAAATGAAGTTTTCTTGTCTGCCGCTGCCATATCTTCTTCTTTCTCTTTCCTGGACTGAATTGAACTATGCTGATCTGGGGTTCATGTAAGATTTTCTTGGGTGCTTTTGAAGTGGGGCAGTTTGAAATGATGTTGTTTTTTTATCTAGTGTTTGGTGACATTGAAGGAACCAAGACTAATGAGTGTATCAAACACTAGTGGCAATTCGAATTTGAAAATGTTACATGGGAAAATGTGTGAGTTGTGGATTTTCGTTTTTGTAGGTTTATTTCTGGAATAGTCAATCCAACGGTAACTAAGTTGCAGAGAAACATTTGTGGGGTTTGACTCTGGGGAAGAAAATGCCAGAACCAAAGCGGCAGCTGTAGTTTTGAAAGATTATTTTTATAAATGCTGAGAGTCTGAGCTTTGCTGGATTTGAGAATGGAGGCGGGAGAGAGGTTTGAATCTTTGCCAATCATCATTAAAGAACTGTCATTGTTTGCCGTACAGATCTGGTAAGTAATAATGACGAATCACGGGAATAAACATCAGTTCCAGCACTGTTGTGGGTTGGTTCTTGATCTTCCCAAAATCTTTTTTTTTGTAATGGCAGTGGGACTGCATTTTGTCCTCGTTTGAAGGAGATGTTACGACTTTTAATGGAAGAGCCCACAAGAAGGGCTTAAAGTTTGAAATCACAACCATTGACTTTCGCAGTGTTTTATGGTTTTCACTTTTCAGATTATATTCAGTAGAAAGATTGCAATATAATCCTGGCTTAAACAACTTTGATGGTAAGCTCTAATCAAACTTCAATGATTGATACTTCTACGTTTTATGTTGAGTATGAATATGTATGAATTGTATTTTAAAGTATATTTTTGTTTTTGAAAAGCAATTTGTACAAACTTATCAAATTTTATTGCTAACTTCATAAATTCAAGTGGGCAACAAGTAAGTGATAAAAAGGTAATAGTCTGCCTGGTCCGTCAGGCGTTGAAAACTTGAAATTTTTGTTTCACTGGGGGATATTGACGGCTATTGACGCGGGATTACGGTGTAATTTCGCACCTTCTTTTTTTTAGGTACTGTATTACAAATTTAGTTGTCTACTCTTCATTAACGGTAGTAATTTATTACATTATTCAACGTTACTAATGGTAGTGGTTTGTCACACTATTCAACGTATACAATAATCGCCATAAATAGTATGAGAAAAGAGTTAGAGACTTCGCTTTTAGTTTCTTTCATTGTATGTCATTTTTCAGTGGGCTATCAGGACAATATCTTTGTTCTTGTTTGTTGTAGTTTAGTTGCCACTATTCAGCTAGTGGTCGCTTTAGTATGTCTTTGTGGCTGCTTTAGTATTTTCTAGTCAGCCTTTAATGGTCGTTTGTCTTCTTTGTGGTGCCAATCAGATTCGATCAACTACCACGAATATCATTACGTCTTTGTGATTCTGTACATTTTGCCATTGACAATCCAATATATAAAGCGTTTTTAGAGAAGAAAAAAAAACAAGTAAGTGATAAGTGTCTAACTATCTTTACCATTTTTTATTATTAATATAATATAAAGTACCCTTGTTACAAGATCGGAAAATTTTGATTGTTTACTAAATCTTGAAAATTATGTGAATGTATGCTATTCTAAATTCAAACATTAATAAAAAAATGTAAATAAAAAATCACATCGAATTAAATTAAGTTTATAAATCTAAAAAATAGTAAGAATTCTTAATTTCTCCTCATGTATTTCTCAATTTGAGAAATCAGAATTTGAACAAGAGTTACTTTATGAAAATATTCAACGTACACATCCTTTTTATTGAAAGGAGCTCCCAAATTAGTGGAGTAAATAGTTTATGCATGGAAGTAATTTCTTTATTTTTTGTGTTGTAAACTAATTTTAAAACATAAAATAAAATTTTGATTTCTGAACATGTTTTAACCAACAAAAGTATAATAATGCTTTTCCTTATAAATTACTCAAATTGTATCATTTCCTATTTATATGCTTTGTACTACTAAATTTGATACTCTATTTGTCAGAAGAAAAGAATCCAGTTTGGTTGAAATACAATTTTCTATTAGTTATTAAATACAACTCATTTAATGCATCACTAAATGTATATTTTTATATTTTAATAATTACTTTTAAATTTTGAGTAGACATAATTATTTTAGCAATGATATTTTAGAAATTTGGTGGAAAAGTGAACTCTTTTTTTTTTTTTTAAAGATAGAAGAAGTATAAGGCTACATTAAAACTTTATATATATATATATATATATATATTTATTTATTTATTTATTTATTTGGGTCAAGAGCGAGTGGTAATATTAAATTACAAAAAAAGAAAAAAAATCCCTATGGTAAGTGACACATATAAAATCAGTTCTAAAATAAGGGTATACTATGTCAAAAAGATTTCAAAATATAATGGTATTTAATGGTGAAAATTTCATCATCTATTTAATGAAAAAATTCCTCAAAAACATTTTTTATTTTCTCCTCAAAACACTTCTTCTTTTTTTTTTTACAAACAATTCTCACCAATATTTCCATATTTTCTAATAAAAAATTTATCAAATAAACTGCTATTCAAACATGGCCTTCATCCAGCCCAGCCCAACTGTACTACAGTATTGAACCAACAAAACCCATATATACCAAGACTAATGACCCGCGGGCCGAAGATAATATTATACTCTACCCAACCAGATATGCCTTGAAAGAAACGAGTGGCTCTCTTCATTACCCGAATCATCTGAAAAACCGGCTCACCCTTCAACCATGGCCCCAATACCAGCAACCCAACGTCACCATGGCCGCCACTACCACCACAAGAATTGCTCTATCCACTGGCTCCTCCGCTCTTTGGCACCAATACGCAAAACCCCCTTCCGGGAATAATCTGAGAAAAGTGTTTATCAATATAAAAGCGTCGTCATCAGCTGCAATGGCTGCAATTACGACTAAAGTTGTCCCTGCAATTATAGTAGGAGGTGGACGTGTAGGAAAAGCCTTACAAGATATGGGCAATGGCGATGATTTTCTTGTTAAGAGAGGTGAACCTGTGCCCCTTGATTTTCCTGGACCCATATTGGTTTGTACTAGAAATGATGATCTTGAGGCTGTGCTTGAGGCTACTCCTAAGTCTCGCTGGAGCAGTACGGTTTCTTGCTTCCCTCACCTGTTTGTTAGCCTTTCTGGAAATTTCAATTTACAAGCACAGTAGTTCGTTGAATTGATTTTGTATTTCATAAAGGTGATTACTTTGATATATGGTATTTTCCTTGCGGGTCATTGCATGACGCATTTTATATGGACTGGACATTGAACTTCGTTTTACCCCAATCATTTTCCTACCATAGATACTAGAAGTTTTGAGTTGAGAATTGTGGTAATGGTCCCAAGTTTGCATTTTTGGTTTATTGGGCATTCATCCTTAAGAAGTGTTATGCGTTTCTAACTTTATTTTAGAATGTACAGCTGACTGGTTCTGTAGACCAAATCACGATTTATGTCGTACTAGGTATGTGATTGATGTTGAAAATCTAGCAGATTTGGTTTTTTTCCAGAATGGGATGTTGGAGCCTTGGTTCCAAAGTAAAGGTCTTGGTGATGCCGACCAAGTTCTAGCATATTTTGCCGTTTCAAAGCTAGGTGAACCTCCTACTGATGGGAAAACAGATACAAATCCTGAGGGGTTGACAGCAGCTTATGGGAAATGGGCGTCTGCAGTTGCTGGCAGATTGCTTGCTGGAGGTCTTTCTTGCAAGGTAAAGGAATGAGTTTTCTGTCGAGTTAGATTGTATATTGTGGAAGCTCTCCAGATGACTCAACTGTCCAGAATTTAACTCAATTATTGTGTGTTTGGTTTTTGCATGTCAACCACGTTTGGCATTAGTTTAATTTTTCTTGGTGGGAAGCCTCAGGCAGAGATCAAAGTTTCATTTTTCCTGATTAGAATTGCTGATTTTTCTTTCTGATGTTGATGATATTGCGGCTTCCCTCATATATTGTATAGTTGTTTCCTTTATGCAGTCTAGGTCCTCTAGGAATCATTTCAATAATATTAGCCTATTTGAAATAGCCTCCAGTTGAACAAAATCAAAGAGCATTTCAGAGTTCAAAACTGTAATCAATGTATATGCAACATAACATTTTACAACATTTCTGGTCTGAGTTTTAGGTTCTTGAAAAGGATGCATTTCAGAAGCAAATGTTGGAGAAACTTATATGGATATGCGCATTTATGCTTGTTGGAGCCCGTCATCCTGGGGCAACCGTAGGTGTTGTTGAAAAGGAATTCCGATCGGAGGTAAATTTATTTTTGCTGTTAATCAAGTATATTTGATGGGGATCAACTTCTTGTTTAATTGTTATTTGCTAATTTTATTTATGTTGCTTGTTTTAATAAAGCCCAATAATTACTGGGCTTAGTTTCATTAGAGTTTAAGGATTAGGGTTTCTTATTTCTCTATAAATATGGATGTAGTCCTTCATGCCAGAGGCAGACTTTGATTATCAATATTGAGAATTCCTTTTGGTTGCGACCATCTCTTACTCTTCTGCGGTTGAGAATCCTCTTACTCTTCTGCGGTTGAGAATCCTAGGGGTAGTGAATTTTCTGCAGTTAATTCACCCTAGTTTATTTTCTTGTTATTGTTCTTCATCAATTACTTGTCCTACATCAATATTGAATCACAGACTGTTTTCACTAATTTTCTGGGTAGTATCAAGTGTACATTAACTTGTAGCATCATCATTCCAGGTATTGGTTTAGTGGATGTTAATGGATGGGGTATGGGAAACACAGATAGGAGGGAATAAAATAGTAAGGGTAATAAAAAGCTTTTAGGGAGAAGATCGTAAATGCATCAATGTGGAGACAGCTGTTCATTTGGTGTCTGTGTAGAATAGACCAACCAAACTTGGTTATTTAGTTGGGAAGCAACTTTCTTTGCCCTTCTCATCTACAGTTTGGTCAGAGTCTTGCTTATTTATTCCTTATGTTTGTAAAGTGGCTCACATTGTATGCATTGATTCTAGCTATGACTTATGGTGTTTGAACTTTTAGGATAGTTGGTCTGTCAGTCCCAGTGGATGCAACAAGACATAAATATAGGTTTCAGATTCCAAACTAATTACATGTTGAAGTTGCTCCACCTTGAAAGTCTGGTTAAATGTAAAAATGTGGAATGTCCTGAAATTTTCCCGCTTCAAATGGTTCTATCCTTTTTTTTTTTGGGTGAAATTTTTGTTATGATCAAGAAGTGACATATTACTCTCCCCAAAAAAAGAATGTCTCGCATTGCCCCTAAATGTTTTTCTTACTGCAACTTGAAAAGCATTTTACTCTCACAGGTCTCTAGCCTCATTTCTGAACTAGCAGCTGCAGCTGCTGCAGAGAAGGGTATTGTTTTCGAATCAGCTATGGAGGATAGTTTGTGTGCTTACTCTCGGGCAGTTGCTCACTTCCCAACAGCAGTTAAGGAGGTGCGGAGATGATTTTTTTTTTCCCAGGTATTATGTGGTTACTGTTGTTACTCAACCTTGACCATGATTCTCACTCGTTTAATGCTTCAGTTCAAATGGAGGAATGGTTGGTTTTATTCACTTTCAGAAAAGGCAATTGCGGAAGGAAAGCCAGATCCTTGCCCATTACATACAGCATGGCTCAAAGAACTAAAAGTAGTGTAGAGTTGGTGTTTTCTTCCACTGGATTTCTTTGTTGCACAAAACAGTTGAAGATGCCAAGTAGTATCCAGATTCCTAGAAATTGGTTGTTGCTATTGGGACGATGCACTCTAATTTTGGCCTCTTGAGACATGATGATGTAGTAAAGTTCAAAATTTGTATTTTACATTCTTACATGTTTGCAGAATGGTATTTTCACAAGTATACTGTATATAGTTCTTTAGTGGTAAACAAGTATCCCTGATTTTTTTATTTTTTATAAATTTAAATTCTTTCAACCTGTGAAGCATCCTATTGAACCTAATAATATTTAGAAAAACCAG
Organism: Gynochthodes officinalis; assembly: GCA_020080225.1. Taxonomy (NCBI): domain Eukaryota; kingdom Viridiplantae; phylum Streptophyta; class Magnoliopsida; order Gentianales; family Rubiaceae; genus Gynochthodes; species Gynochthodes officinalis. Next base: position 9,744,347 of record CM034625.1, on the reverse strand, counting down.
CACTTGGATTCGCGGGCAGATAAGAGCCTTATGTGGGGGGGAGGTTTAGGAAAGGGTGAGAATCTATATAGCTATACGGGTACCATATATTGCAGTTGGATTTAATGTTATGAAAACTCGAGGAGCAACCCAGTACTGAGGAAAGCTCGCGAGGAACTTTCAGATGGAAGGGGGCTTAGGACACAAGCAAACATACTAAGGTGTTCATACAGCAGATAAGGAAAAGTCCATGAAATTCACAAACCATTTCTCCTCGTACTTGCAGAAATACAACTACAAAAATTTCCCATCATTCCTATCCAGAAATTTTTGAAAAGGTGGCCCGGATGTGATCAATCATCTATGCCTATTTCAAGTGTGATATTTTGTTTTCTACCTTGAAAGATATCATGTTTCCTACCTCTTGACTTTGGTGTTCAAAAAACCTTAACAATGGTACAGTTCTTTCCCTGGTGTACGTGACATTTAAGTGGTACTAGCCAGCTTGAACAGAAGATGCGTGAAAAGGCCTCAGAGCAAAAATCAGATAATCACAAACAAGGCCTCCCTGGTTAGAAGCTATGGTATTCACTCTTTTCATCTAATCAACATCAGAGACATCTTCCATTCGACCAAAGAAACAATTTTAAATCCTTACCATTGATCCCGCCTTGTAAATTCACCACTCAAAGAACGTTCCAACTTCCAATCTCTGCTTTAAATCCAAGATCTGGAAGAATAGAGTAACTGGAATCATTACAGCAGCATATCATCAAAGAGCTAGGTTTGCCTTCTCAAGAATCATAATCTGTATCATTGCTGTTCTGTGACCTTGAGGGTCTGACCAAATGTCCCACCTCATCATATATATCAAGATTCTCACATGGGGCAGGGAAAATTTTTCCAATTACACGGCCTTGAACATAAGAACACTGGAAGATGTGCTTCTTCTTGTAAGTGATGCCAACCAACATGTCCCTGAAAGTGAGATTTTGCACAGGAATCTCTTGGCTGCCATATATGCGAACTGGAATGCGAATTCCATGCCCGCGTATAGAGGTGAAACTTATGTCTTCAATAACTGGAAGTGCATTTGGATCATAACCTTCATCTGGATGCTCATTGTAATCTGTTTTTATTACGATACCCACTCGAACATTCTCAAACGTCAGGTTCTGGTAAGTTATATGTCGAACATATCCTCCCCTACCAGCACTTGTCTTGATCCTGATACCCCTTTTAGAGTTCCATACCAGGAGATTCTCCACTGTTATGTTTGAGACTCCTCCAGACATCTCACTACCAATTGATACCCCTGCACTGCAAGAAATGAACAGAGTTAACTATAAAGGAGAAATGCTATGGTCCTCAGCAATTCACATCTATTCATATGATAATGTATCAGAAATAATCATTAACAAGATGCCACTAATTCTGCTTAAGCCAACAGATTGAGCAACATAATGCTGCGACACCAATCATGTACAATGAGAAAGACTAGTCTTTCCTTATGAATAATTCGGTTATCCCTCAAGAATGAAATCAACTGGAGAAATGCATACACATGCAGGAATAACAAATTTTAATCTAGTGATGAGCGAGAAAATGAGAAAGCTATCGATTTCATGACACAACATGTTTGTGCCTCATTTCAAGAAATCTGCGAGTAGATATAAAGGTAAAAATTGAAATAAAGGGGAAAAAGGGAACAGCACTGAGTAGTGGAGATGGATTCATAACATAACTTCAGGGGTATGGAGTATACTGAACAAGCTGCAAATTTGTTGCAATGGCATATGTTGCATGTAGCATACATCCATACAACTCTACTTCAATGGAAAAGTGAAAGCCCAGAGAAAGTGTAATTTATTCCTGGAAATTGCTTCAAACCAATTATCACCTTATCATGGAACGCACAATGAGATTACGAATGACAATATTGGTGGAAGGTCGTCCATAAGCAATTCCATACTGATCCCAGCCACTCTTTATTGCAACTCCATCATCTCCAACACTTATATAACTGTCTTCAATGATCATATTTTCACATGAATCTGCATAAAGCAGGGTACCAAAATAACTCCATAGGGCCCAGATATTCACACCTTAATGTGGAAATGAATTTTCGAACAATAGTGGGAGAGACAAGACGAAATCAAATAGAACAAATTTTTTTGGCTTAATAATTGTATACTACTACACCCAACCCAATGGATTGCCATGTTAAAGACGGTATCATAATCTGCAGACCAAAGGGGTCTAAAAATCTTCTTGCGGTAACAGGCTTCCAACAAATGTACCACATAAAACTACACTGAAGTACAATAAAGTTTCCCCTAAACATTCTACGGCTTGAATTGACTATTTTCCTTTAAAGACTACATTTATGTCACAAATTTAATTGATCTATTCCAGTTTGTAAACAAAAGACCACATACAACAAACTGAAAAGGTTGAGAGCCATTTTTTTTTAAAATGTAGCTACATGAAGCTGAAGCTGCTGATATGTAACAGAAAATTCTACAAAGAAGTACTTATATAAACTAGTATGCCAGCGTTATCATGAATATGAAAGTCAAGCAAGAAAGTTGAGATAAAAGGATCAAACTGTACCCGGATCAATTCCATCAGTATTAGGGGCATCAGAGGATGGAGCCAAAATAGTCACATTTCTAACTGTGACATTTTGGCAATCATAAGGATGAAGCGTCCAAAACGGAGAATCTCGCAAAGTAATGTGAGAAATCACAATGTCTCTAGACCACATAATCTGCACAAGGGGACCCCTGGTGTGGTTCAACATATTCTTCTTATACTTCTCCCACCATGTCTTCCCTTGTCCATTGATGGTGCCATTATGCCCTGTTCTTCATCATATTAATGCCCAACAATCAGAACATGCATGCTTACCCAATCAAAATTCAAAAGCACATGCATTCCCCCAACAACTGCTTTAATTTCACACGATCATTTGTAGGGAAATTAATTTATGTAATTACCTGTGATAACAACATCCCTCAAGTTTTGACCATGAATTAAACTTCCATAACGCGGCCCGGGACGCTCCCTCCCGTATCCATAAGATGGCAAAGGAGGCATCAAAGGCCAGAAATTCTCATCCTATTTCATCATCCAATTCATCCAAAATCACAAACACAAAAATTTTTAAATTATTTAAAAAAGCTAAAAAGCTAAAAGAGAAGTGGCGCATACGTCAATCCCGAGAATAACAGCACCCTGGGCGAGGAATAACGTGAAGTGGCTGGTGAGATTAAAGGGAGCAGTAAGCCAATAACCAGGGCCGACATTGAGCTGGCCACCACCTCGCTTGCGAATCTCAGAGATCGCCCTGTCGAACGCCATTGTATTCAAGGTAACGCCATCCCCAACAGCTCCGAAATCAGTAAGGTTGAAAGCGAGATTGCGGAGCTTGGGAATAGACCGGGGAGGAGTGGTCCAGTTATGGCGGTGATAATAGAGTAGACGGTCGACGGCGTTTTTCTGCCAAAGGGCGACGAAGATAAAAGCGGCCGCCCAAATGAGAGCGAGGAGTGTTCGGTGAGAAGTGAGGAAGGAGGTAAGCAAGTGCTTGTAATCGAGTCTCCGGTTAAAGCTTAAGCGGAGAGAATCCGCCATGGCTGAATAAAATCTATGAATGAGGATATTTACAGGAAGAATCTTGGAGTGGAAGAGGGATGAATGACGGGAATGAAGTGGTATCAGTCGATCAGTGGAACTACCTAGTGCCTCCCCTGAATGGGAATGGGAATGAGCGCTATTTCCAAATTATGCTATGTCTTTTGGACAAGTTTTCATTTACAAAAATTTAATATTTTTTAAATAAAAATAAAATATTTAAATATATTTTAATTTTAAATTTTTAAATTTTTTTATTCAAACATTTCTCATATAATTTTTAAAAAAAAATTTCTCTTATTTTTTTTTAAATATTTTTTTATTAAAAAAATACTTATCAAAATTTTCAAATTCTAAGTATGAATAAAGATATCACGCTTTCTTCTTCACCAAAAATGAAGTACTTTGGGCTATCAATAATTTGCTTAATGATTGTGAGTGACTCTGGTAGTAAATTTACATCATTTAATGTTTCTTTTTTCCATAAAATATTGTACTTCTGTATTAAAAAATTATTAAATTTCATAATTATAACTATCTGATACCCCGTTATTCATGAAAAGCGTCCCCTGCGTCAATTATCCGCTATCGATTACCCACTATTGAGGATTTTTTTTTTTTTTTTTGGGAATTATACTAAAGATTTTATTTAAAGCCAAGAAACAGTACAACTTGCTTCCTTAGCTAACCTAGCGTAAGCCAAGTTGTGAACTTTACTAACAACTGATCTTGGAGCTTTGATGAACACACAATATTGAACTTTAATTTTTTAAAATGTTTTTTTCAAATAACATTAAAACACCAACTTCAGAGCGAAGCAAAGAAGCAAAGAAGCAAATCAGCAAATCTTACAGATTGTAAAAGTGAATCAAAAGCTAAACAAAAATAGTTCATAAAATTAACATTATGAAGTATTAACACAAAAAATGCTTCCGCCCATACACTTTCTCCTTTCAACTGATTCATCATCAACACTAGCATCATTTCCAAGCCTACCTGGGATGAAAGTAACATCTCTATTCAACAAAATATAGCCACTGCATAAAATGCCATTTCCACATAGAAGGACTAAATTATCGTCTACATTTATCATTCCGGTTTCGAAAAATTTCATATTCTTCGACTTGTATATGCATTCATAACCAACTAGCTATGACTAGCCAACTTGTAATCCAAATACCATGCTTCAGGTTTCCCGCTCAAGATTCAAAGAATAATATAAACCCCGTAAAATTAACTTCCAATCATTCATGACGTGCTAGAAGAATTTCAGTTTCCCCTTGCCTACTGCAGCTTTTGCAAGCTTCAGATGACACGCTGCTTTTTGAGCGCTTGACAATCCAGAGCACGACTCACTGCTGCCCAATGTGACTGCAAAGTAGAGGTAAACAGTGCATAGAAAAGCTAGGAGAACCAGAGCTGTAAGGAGGAAGCGGTGCCGCTCGATGACAGTTGAACAACTTCCTAATTCATCCCCGCGCAACAGCTGTTTCTTCAATGTCGGTGACGAGAATGCAGTCTGTGCTTGAGACCTTCTATGAGGTGAAGTTATGTTACTGTCAATAGCCATAATTTAGCCTATGGACGTTAGCCACCACTGTAGAATATCTGGACCTGCTTCAATCCATCATTGAATAAGTAAAAGCACTGAATTTGAGGCAACTTCAATAGCAAAAGGTAGTACACATTATAAATGGATTGGAACATCGTTAAACAGGCTCAACAGCAGAATTATAGTCTTGTAGTAGGTTACAGCGTAGCATACAAACAGAATCCCTATGCACTGTGAAGTAAATTGGCGTGCTATTGAAGACAAAACAGCAGTAATGCTCCTAAATTTCATTATGTATAAATCATGGAGCAACAGCAGATTAAAAGCTTATCTCTGATCTCCTTGACAACCCCTGGCATAAATCAAAACAAGAACAGGCTTTGGTGGGAAGAATCTTAGTTCACTCCTCCATCTGGATGTCCCAACATTATCAGTCACTCAAAAGAACATGGGCTATCAAAAAAATTCTCATTGTACTATAAAATTACCCAAATGGAGACGAAAGAAATACATATCATATCTGGTTATTTCAATGGATATATAATGTGATAAACAATGCTCATGGAAGATCCATATTAATATATCCCCCTGTTTGCTTCTAGGTGAGCAACGGTGTTCAAGTATCATGCTCAGCTAACTTGCAATGGAGCCTTTAAACATTCATGATTACGATCCCTTGACACAATATTTTTGTATTGCCACCAAGACAAGAAAAGCATCGATGGAATGGTTGAAGATATTCACATAAGTCTCCTGTACTTAATTACTTTATCTAGGCACTTACAGCCAGCCTCTTACACCAAAACTGATTATGGGAACAAAGCCTTATCATGAACTAAAGAAGCACTCCAGAAAACATCTCCGGCGAAGATGAGTAAAAGTTTCATTGCTCTGAGGTGTCTCTTAGCAGGCATTCTTACTCTGCCAAGAACGGAACCGTAACACCACCGTGTGGCATGAGAGCAAATAAAGCATGCACACGATCTAACATGCTAATTAAACCCCTAAAGACAGTGAACTGCAGAAATTACAGTTGTGAGATTCGATTAGACTTATGCATCTTGTTCCAACCGACCGGGCAAAAATGCTCAATGCTAAAAAGTGGTAAATTCAAGTGTCCTAACTCAAGAAAATGCCATATCATACTGGAAATCAACTATCATCATACCGCTTACTAGACATTACTACATCCTAATTTGCCTCTAAATTTAAGAATCCACAAATTCACCAAATTCATAATATATATACTCATTATCCCCCAAAGAAACGAACTTTAATTGCATCAGAATAACAAACTTGGAAGATCTCCTACAACTGGCTTGGAATAAAACAAAATTGATCCCAATTTGACTCCATAAACAACCCCAGCAATTCAATCTCATAATTAATCAGATAAATCCCACGGAATCAAAACACAACATAAAATGGGAAAAAAGAAATCCCAGAGCAAAGCAACATCAAATATATAACAACAAAAGAGGTTTGATATCGCTTCGCGTCGTCCAAAGTTCGAAATCTTAAAGCCCGTCTCATCGCGAAGCTCAAACTAAGCAGATCTACCGCGGGTCACACACACACCCACATATACATATATATGAGAACATAAATCGCAAGCTGAGTTTTCATGCAATTCGATATGCACACAATACAATCACCAGTAAACCAGAAAAAAAAAAAAAAGGAAGAAAAAAAAAGAGAAGGAAAAGAAAGACTTACAATTGAAGGGAACGGAGAGAAAGTGATCGTTGAAGCGACCCGAGCTGAAAAAATCTCTCCTTTGAAGGAATCTAACAGGTAAAAATATTCCCTTTCAATAATAAATTAATAAATTAACTAAAAATCTCCACCATTACCGATGGATCATATATAGGTATATATATATAGTTAGAACTATAAGATAAAAATGTTTTGTCGCTTACGACTGAACGAAACCGTGTCCGTGGCGCTGGTTTCGGGGTGGACGAAAAGAAAATAAAAGAAAATAAAATAAAAGGAAAGGAAGGGAATTAGGGAAAGGAGCTGCCCGTCCTCCTCGCAGACGCGCACTTTTTCAGTTCTATATAAAAGGATTGAAGTGAAGGGCCGAGGAAGCACACACAGTCACACAGTAAGAAAGAGAAAAGGGCTTAGTCCGAACTCCGAAGAAGGGCCGATAATGCACACACAGTCACACATTCAGAAAGAGAAAAGGGCTGGGGAATTTGAGTAAAGGGATGGCTTCCTAATTTGGGACTTGGGATATAAGTAATGGGCAAAATGGGGTGGCATTGGGATATGGGGGAACTGGGGGAGGTTTGATTGTGGCTTTTGGGAAGATTGTAGGGCCATCCAAAGGAAAATGGTGCTCTCCATGTCCGTGGCATTTTGACTTTATTGTTTAATGTTGGCCCTGGTAGGCAAGATGTAAGTCTTGTAAGAGATATCTATGCATGTATCATGGTGGATTTTTTCATTTATTATCTCTTCTTATAAGTAGTCATTAACATTAATTAATTCAATGATTATATACATATCATTGTAGGCAAAATCTAGGCCTAATCATACCCTATTTTATTTTGAATAATGATTTTTTATCGTAAATTTACTCCCTTCTTCACAGAAAAAAAAAATCTAGTTTGAAAATTTTCTTTATTAAATTTTTTTTCACTTTTGGGATGAAATTTTTGTACTATTCTTGTTAATGATAAAAATGTATAAGTCAAATTAAAAAGTAAAGATAAAAATATAAAATTATACATTTAATTATGTATTAAATATGTTATATGTTGTAATTTAAAAAAAAAATTGTATCAAATTAAAAATAAAGTAGTCTTTTTAAAATAATAGTGAACTATTTAGTGTAAATATTATTGTAATCATTTTGAGAAATTTATTGTATTTTTTTTATTTCGTGTATCATTATTAGTTTTCTATTTTTTATAGTATGGCGTGAAGAAATGTTCCAATGGGAGAACCTAAACATACAAAAAGGAGAAGAGAAATCAACATTCTAGATTCCCAATCTATGGTACAATGCATTACACGAAAAAGTCAATTTCTTTTTAAATAGTACTCCCTTCATTAAAAAAAAAAAAGAAACACCAAAAAATCGTATTCCATATTTTACCGAATAATCTTTTTTATCATTCACTTTTAAAACGGAAACAAATAGCTTTTCAAATTTCAAGGACCAAAATTTAAAAAAAAATTGCAGGACTAAACATTTCCGTTAATGAAATTTGAAAGACTAAAAGTTCCCATTTATTTCACAAATAGTACCAAAAGTTCCAGTTTATGAATTGTGAAGGATATTTTATTTTTTTTTTAAAAGTGAATGACAAAAAAAATCATTTGCTATAATGTGAATGATATTTTTGGGTGCTTTCTCTTAAAAAAATAAAAATTTTATTTATTTATAAAAAAATGTCCATTTTTAAAATAAAAATTATATAATATCGTATAAACAATGATTATGTCTGACTAAAATTTTTTTATATTAAATTTAAATGTAAACTCTTTTTTTAGAACACAATGATTACAATTGATTAAAAGTTGTAAACTTTAACATGGGCCAAATTATTGCCCTCTATACCTAATGTGTGCTTACATTAAATTAGAAACAACATGAAAATAAATTGTAAAGTGAAAAAGACTTGACATTTGTAGGAGGGTCCAAACATGTGACATTTAAACATATGTTCTAACCACATAACCAAACATTTGATGTTTAACTATATATTCTAACCGGGTTTTTGTATTCGGGTAGTTCCTAGGTTGTCCAAATCCTCCCGCCTGGGTTAGTTTTCCCTCCGCCTCCGTTTTATTTTTTTTTATTTTCCTTTTGCTTTTTTACTTTTTTTTTTTTTCGCTTTTATAAGTTTTTTTTGCTTTCGTGCTCCGCGCGCTTAACTCTCTACGCCTTGTGGCTGACATTAATCTCTATGCTTTATTAATCTACTATCGTTTCGAAAAAAAAAAACCATATATTCTAACCACATAATAAATTGTTATTTTCGAGATTATGGGTGGGAAATGGTCAAATGGAGAAGGAGTGGAATGGGTTGTTTTTCTTATTGTTGGGACTAGATACATCAATTGGGCTACTAGTCTTCGGACAAATCAGAAACTTTTCTTTTAGCCTATTAGAGTAGAAATATTTGTCGGCCAAGCCCATCAAATTCTCAGCCCAAATTATTAGCCTGGTTCCCAATACCAATATGACCAGGCAAGCATTCCCCAACTTCCTTTGTCGTGGTCTTCATCAAGCGTTCGATTCTTCTCGTCGGAACGAGACTTTCCCAATTCCTTCCTTTCTTCGTAATTCCACACGCCTTTTGATCATCTCTCTTTGACCCCGAAAAGATAATTTTTCTCAAAATTCAAGCTTTATCGATTTTTGTTTCAATTGGGTTCCTTGGTTAAAAGTAAGGTCTTGATTGATTAGCGTTTTTGGACTCTGTTGAACTGATTTTGTTGGGTTGCAGAAAGAAGCAAAGATGTGGGCCGCTTCATGTCTCGCTTCTTGTTGTGCCGGCTGCGCCTGCGAAGCCTGCCGGACGGTGGTCTCCGGGATCAGCCGAAAATCAGCTCGGATTGCTTACTGTGGTCTCTTTGCGCTCTCCCTGATCGTTTCCTGGATTCTTAGAGATTTTGCTGCACCTCTCTTGGAAAAAATCCCTTGTACGTTGCCGTTGCCGATTTTATATTTCCCTTTATAAAATTGTTATACTGTGTATTTTTTAAGATTCTTTTACTGTATTGTTATCTTATCTTATTTTTTACGTTTGAGTGGGAGCTAATCATGGGCTGATTTTGTTCGAGATATGTGGAAGCAAGAAATCCATTACACTCTTTGTTCAGTAGTTGGCAGGATACTTGAGATATGTTCAATCACGAAACTTTGGGGTTGGGGGAAATATATATTTATTTAATAGGTAAAGGGTAAATAAGAACACTGATCAGATTAAGGATAAAGAAGAAAACTTTATGAAAATATGTTGACAACGGATTATAGCCTATGGTCTCGAGAATTAGATTTTCCTTGCACCTATTCCCCTTCCCTTGTAACCCATCCCATTCTAAATGAAAATTTGTGGGATTATGTAAATTTCATTCATTGCAAATTCATCATTGTTTGAGAGCAAAACTTCTTCGTCAATTGGAGGAGAATACATCTCTAGACTATTATTGTTTCATAAGCTTCTTGGCAATTTTGTGCTTGGGAGAGCTAGAAAAGGATAAAGTGTTTTGTATCTCAAAGTTGTACTTCGTTGAGCAAATTTAGATTTGCATTAATTTTGGTTGGGAAAGCATGTGAATAGCTGGGCTCAATGGCTTCCACTATTGATAATTAACTTGGCCTGGCTTAGTGTTATCCTTTAGGTTCTAAATGCAATACATTGGTATAGAGAGGCATGAAGCGGAAATTTTACACTCAAATAGTTGTTACTTCATTACAGGATCAGTCTTGACTATGCTGATGCCTTTTTGGTTATTTTTCAGGGATCAATCACTTTCAGCACACACCAGATAGAGAATGGTTTGAAACAGATGCTGTGCTGCGAGTTAGCTTAGGGAACTTCTTATTTTTCACAATTCTATCTGTCATTATGATTGGTGTAAAAAGCCAGAGGGATCCTCGTGATAGTGTGCATCATGGGGGTTGGATGATGAAGGTCATATCCTGGTTTGTTCTTGTAATATTGATGTTTTTCCTTCCCAATGGAGTCATCAGCTTCTATGGTAAGCCATACCTTTGAAAGTTTCTGCGTGAATTATTATTGTCTTCTTTTCCTACATTTCATTTTGCATGCAAGAGTTGCATAATTCATGCATTGAATTATCCAATCCGTGTAGAATGATAAATGTTGTAAAATTTCTTAAGAATGGCCAATTGGTCCTCATCTACAGACTTAAGTTTTTGTCTCTTTCTGCCACTCTTTTCTTTGGAAGGATCCTTTGTTTGGTTTCTTTGGAATGAAGCTCATGATTGTTTTCTAATGCAGAGACAACATCAAAGTTTGGTTCAGGATTGTTCCTACTCGTTCAAGTTGTGCTTTTGTTGGATTTTGTTCACGGATGGAACGACAAGTGGGTTGGCTATGATGAGCAGTTTTGGTTAGTGTACTTCTTGTTTCTCTTTTGTGGCTCTTTTTCTACTTCTACTCTACCTTTCTATTTACAATGAATGTTTTTACCACTCGTTTAATCATATTACACCATTTAGCAATATATTGTTCTGTATTGCAGGTATATGGCTTTGCTTATTGTTTCTCTTGTATGTTACGTAGCAACACTTGCCTTTTCTGGGCTTCTCTTCTATTTGTTTACTGCATCTGGACAAGACTGTGGACTCAACACTTTCTTCATCGTCATGACTTTGATCTTTGTCTTTGCATTTGCTGTGGCCACACTACATCCAACTGTAAGTTTCTTAGATTTCATTCTCCTTCGCAAACTTATTAAAACATCAGTTAGGCTCTATCTGATCATTTCACATTTAATAAACAGGTAAATGGAAGCATTTTGCCTGCTTCTGTTATATCATTCTACTGCATGTACCTCTGCTATAGTGGACTTGCAAGTGAACCCAGGGATTATGAATGCAATGGTCTTCACAAGCATTCAAAAGCTGTTTCCACTGGCACACTCACTATTGGGCTGCTTACAACTGTGCTTTCTGTGGTATACTCTGCTGTGCGTGCCGGATCATCGACAAGCTTGCTGTCCCCTCCAGACTCACCCAGGGCAGGTCCGCATTCATCTTCTTTACCCCTCCAGTATAGTCTCCTTGTTACTTCTGGATTATTTGAATTATATTCAAGAGTGATGTATTGAATTGCTGGGTGTTCACTTTAAAAGTGATTGGGGTTGCAAATCAGTTGAAGACTTTTTGACTTGAAGAGAATTGAACATGAATTTTATGATGTTGATTCTCAAGTCTATTGTTATGGTTATTGCTTCTATATTTTTCTAGTGGACTGTTTAGTCAGTGTCTAATGGGTTTGTCTTTGGAGTTTCTTTGGCACTATTCTGTGAATATGTAGATAGATTTAGAAAGAAAAAAAATATTGAGACATTAGATGTTGTGTGGGAAAAAAAAAGGAAATCAAATTTTATCATCTGACCTTGGCTTCCCCTTCTCTTTGGTGGATTTTGAACTCATTAACACTGCAGAAGGCCAATAGCTGTTATTTGTACTTTATGATGTTTCAGGAGTGAGAAGTGTTTCTCTTTGGTAATACCAAAAATTTATAGAGATTCTGTCATTAGATAGTAGCCTTTTTTTTTTTTTTGTACCACAAGTTCTGCTACACTCTATCCATTAGTAGTTTACGACTTCCTTGATTTTTACCCATTAGTAGTATCTAACTTCCTCGAATTTTACCCATGAAGGTGCTGGGAAGCCACTGTTACCATTGGACAAGGCAGACCATGAGGAAGAGAAAGAACAGGAAAAGCCAGTCTCTTATTCCTATTCCTTCTTCCACTTGATTTTTTCACTTGCTAGCATGTATTCTGCAATGCTTCTTACTGGATGGTCAACTTCAGTGGGAGAGAGCGGGAAGTTGGTGGATGTGGGGTGGCCATCTGTTTGGGTCAGAATCGTAACTGGTTGGGCAACTGCTGCTCTGTTCATCTGGTCGCTGCTTGCACCCATTATCTTCCCAGATCGCGAATTTTAGGAGCAAAAGTTGATTAACATGATCTGTTACATAAATGTCAATCTGTAAATGTGTTGCCACTGTGTTGGGTGACTTGTGAAGACTCGAATATGTATTTACTTACATATGTCAGCTGAAATTACAGTACGATGCTTCCCGGACATATTAATGTCTGGAAATTTCCAGGTGGTTTTGCGATCTCCCAATAAAGATTGTTTAAGACTTCGGTTGAATTGTTCTATTCTATGTCCTTTAACATCAGAGCCTCAAGCGGAATTTGGATGTTCAGTGCTGGTCTTCTTCCGTAGGCCATTGGTGGGATATCCACATGACAAAATGGTACCATTGCTATTAACCCAGCATAAATCTTAACAATGCAAAACCAGCAGCATTTCATCGTATTTGATCCCATTAAGCTTATTGAAACTTGCAAGGTTCTAATTGATTTTTACCTGTATTTTATGGAGAGATTGAATTTCAAGAATTTAGTGATTTTTGCTCGTGTTCTATTAGGGCATGCAAGCACTGCCTGCGCCATTACTTTTCTCATATCACCTCACGCCTTACGCCAACTTTATACTATTTACACAGCCATCATCAAAAAAAATACCCATATCAGTCCCTGGCCTTTTCTGCCACGTCACTAATTCTCTCTCCTTCACCATATTCCAAACTATTATCAAATTCCTTTTATATTAATAATGTAACTTATAATTAAATTAAAATTATCATACATTAAATACTAAAAAATATTTAATCGAAAATTTTTCATTACATTAAAATTAAAATTTACTAATACACTTAAAACCTGAAAATAAATACAATCAATTAAATATGAAATACTTAAAAAATTAAAATTTTTTAATTGTTCATTACACTAAAATTTTTTCATATTAATAATACAACTTATAATGTTATTTATCAGACATTAAATACTTAAAACAATTAATAGAAATTTTTTCATTACATTAAAATTAAAATTTAATAATAGACTTAAAACATAAAAATAAATACGATAAATTAAATATGAAATACTTAAAACAATTAATAAAAAATAAATTTTTCATTACACAAAAATTTAAATAAAAAATATACTCTAAATTAATAAAAATAGTAATAAAATTTTAATAATAAATTTAATAAATAAAAATAAATACTTTATGTAATGCTTATTACAATTAATGAAAAATAAAAATATCAGATTTAACTTCAAAAATAGTCAAAGTGCATGTCAATTTGTAGAGAAAAATATTTCCTATTAATTGGTGATTTTTATTTATTTTTTTTGAAAAAAAAAAAGTAGAAATGGCTGTTGCAAATTAATGGCTGATTTGCAACAGCCTTAATACGTGGCGCGCGTCACCTCGGGCGCTGACAAACTGTCAGCGCCCTTTATTTTTTTTAAAAAAAAAAGAAAAATGGCGTCGTTTGGCGCCTTTAGGGCGCCAAACAACGCCGTTTTTGGCTAGTCTCAACGAAAAAAAATTCGCCTGCCTCACTGACAGGCGCGTGTGGCAAGCCCTGGTGTCAACTTGACCGCTGACACCAGGTGCAAAACGGCGTCGTTTTTATGCTGATGTGACGAAAAAAAAAATTAAGTCACGACCTTCGTCCGATTTTACCGAACGAAAAAAAAAAAAGCATGCCAAGCAAACGGCCACGCCAAATCAGCACTTGCTGATTTGGCGTGGCCTAGGCCACCCACGGCCAGCCCCAAAAGGGGCTGTTGTGGGTGCCCTTAGGGGTTTGAATTTCAGCACTAATTTCTGACAAAAACCTGAAAGTCTGAAAAGCAAAAAAAAACACACCAGGATCAATGTCTAAAAGAACGGGTTAAAAAAACACGCCAGGATCAATGTCTGAAACACAGCAGGATCACTGTCTGGAAGAAAATTTCTGAGTTTACAATACGCTAAAATAGAATTAACAGTAAAATATGAACGGTTCAATATAGTTTTGAACTTTTCTTTGGGTAAAGACGGGATAAATTCAAACTTTTGATTGGACCTTGTTGGCCAAACTATGATTAAAATGGCACGACATTGTTATCTAAATTGGAAGAGGTAGTTCAGTTGTCCTCTGCTATTTTTATTGTGTAATCTTTAGATTACTGCTTAGGTTGCCAAATAGGAGTATATTGACCCCGTGAATATTCCTTTCCTCTTGAATTACATTCAAATACGTTTCGCTGGTTGTTTGGATTGACTTGGGAGTGAGTGTTGAGTCGGTCATGATATTTGATGCCAATTCTTCCATGGAGAATTTGACGTGTCTCCAGGCTCAGTCTTTACTAGTAAAATATTGTATCACCATCAATCTTTTTATTTTATGACGCCAGATCGTTTCTTACTCCTCTTATATAAGGAGAAGCACCATTACCAATTTTGCTTGCCCATGCAACAATACATTTCCATTCCATTCCAGATAATAAAGAGTTGAGAGCTGGTTTTATCTTCAAAATCTCTCATTGTTTACCCCTGTGGTCAAAATACAGCCTTCAATGGCATCAATGCTGGCATTTCTTGGTTTGTTTCTGTTTATTCTCAAAATACCAAACGTTGGGGCACAAATAGGGGTGTGCTATGGATTAAATGGCAACAATCTACCACCAGAACAAGATGTTGTAAATCTTTACAACGAAAACGGCATTAGGAGAATGAGAATTTATGCCCCGGTTCCAGAAGTCCTGAATGCTCTGCGAGGAAGCAACATAGAACTTATTGTAGATGTAGATGGTGAAGACCTTCAACCCGTTGCTTCAGATCCTTCAGTAGCTGCCATTTGGGTTCAGAACAATATAAGAGAATACTTACCAGACGTCAATTTCAAATACATAGCTGTTGGAAATGAAGTGCTCCCTGAATTTGCAAATGCTCAGTACATTATCCCTGCCATGGAAAACTTGCAAAATGCTATTCTAGAAGCAGGGCTTGGGGACAGAATCAAGGTCTCAACGGCAACTTTCACAGCTCTCGTGAATGTTTCGTATCCTCCATCCCAGGGCTCCTTCCGGAACGATGCTAAATCATTCATGAAGCCCATAATTGATTTCCTAGTCCGCAACAATGCACCATTGCTGGTTAACATTTATCCATACTTCAGCTACATTGGTGACCAAGTCAATATTCAGCTTGATTATGCACTGTTCAGTTCACCAGGTATTGTCGTGAAAGATGGTTTATTGGGATATCAGAACCTTTTCGATTCAATGCTGGATGCTCATTACTCTGCTCTGGAGAAAGAAGGTGGTAGTAACGTGGAGATAGTGGTATCAGAAACTGGTTGGCCATCTAATGGAAATCCTCCGGTTGCGTCGTTGCAAAATGCAGGAACTTACTATGGCAATCTAATTCGACATGTCAAGTCTGGAGTGGGAACTCCGAGGAGGCCTGGAAGGGTCATTGAAACTTATCTGTTTGCTATGTTTGATGAAAATGAGAAGCCAGGAGCAGAGACTGAAAAACATTTTGGCCTCTTCAGTCCCTCTAAAAACCTCAAGTATTCAATTAGATTCAACTAATTAACACCTTACTGCAACTTCATAATCCTTGGTGTCAACTATCTAGTCTGCTTCTCATGAAGCAGGTTTATGATTTATCGCAGAAAGATTAGAGTTCAAATGTATAATAAAGTTCATAGATATATTTTCCAATTTATGATTATTACCTGAGGTTTTTTGTAGTTTATTTTTCTGATTTAAAGTCGTACAGAGTTCCTTGGAAGTGATGGACATGAACATTTTCTCATGCCATTTAATTCTTCGTGGAGGCACACCTTAAAGATTGTAACAGCCCTTCATTGGCAAAAATATTGATCTCACAACGTGCACAAGGTTTTAGCTTGCACTTCTTTCATGCTTGTGGCCAATCTTCCTATTGCTTTGTTTAGGAACACAATGGTACCCACGAATCTGACAAAGAAAGATCGAAGTAGCGAACCTTCTTTGAAATCTTGAAGACAACACAAACATAAAATTGGGATCTGATATCCAACCTGGTTGTGTTTTTAAAACGGTAGCCTTTCAGAGGAAAGCACAAATGGCTAACTAAGAAGGCTGAAATGGTATTCTAAGACAGATATGAGAAAAAGAAATTACGAGAGAGAGCTCATCGCACATCTTTTTAAACACAATTCATGCTCCAAATTCGTACTCATTAAAAAAAGTTACGCATTGTGCATACATTCCAAACCCTAATGAACATTTCTATGCCATTTTTTCTAACACCATGAGTGAGGACAATGAGGGAAAGAAGAAAACAGAAGAAAGTTAGGGGCAGCTCGAGGGAGGAAAACAAAAACCAACATCTTAACTATTCTCCATAAAATCAGCCATTACATCACAAATAAGCTTTTACAAACTCAGGAAAACCCAAAACCTTAAAAAAGTCTCAATTATAACTATAGGTGCTAAAAAATCTTCATTTAAAATTTACTCCTTCAATCTTCATAATCTCCAGCATTCTCCAATAGATAGTTGATAGCCAATTCCTCATTGCGGTCGCATGCTAGGAAGGCCTCAATAACTAGGGCTCTATCAAAGCCCATTGCCTCAAGCTATAATGAAGAAGAGTAAGTAATTAGAATACATCATAGATTGCACAAATCAAATTATGTAAAGCGTCAAAACTTGTCAACAAAGGAAGGACTAAGAAAAGCGCTAAAATTCTTTTCCTTTTTGCCTCTGAGCCAAGAAAGAGTGAAGGAGGGAGAGGTATTAACATACCCGCTCAATGATCTCCTGTTCAGCTGGGGTGACACTAACAGCATGAGGCATATCCTGCTCAGCCTGATCAAATAAATCCCTAAAGCAAGGACGCTATGTCAAAATCAAAAGGTACAAGCAGCTTGTTAT
This sequence comes from Gynochthodes officinalis, assembly GCA_020080225.1. Classification (NCBI taxonomy): domain Eukaryota; kingdom Viridiplantae; phylum Streptophyta; class Magnoliopsida; order Gentianales; family Rubiaceae; genus Gynochthodes; species Gynochthodes officinalis. Next base: position 9,726,685 of record CM034625.1, on the reverse strand, counting down.
GAAATGAGAACAGCAGATCACAGCTAACAAGTTTTCAGTTTAAAACTAGATTAAGACCTTTTAACTGTAAAAGCAACAAACAGCAGCAATTTCCCAAGAGTCAAAAGATAGAAGTGTCTAGAGTTGAGATATGAAACTCAGGATTTGTATATAGTTAGAATAAGGAACGGTTACTAACAAACAAGTATATATGGTAATGCCACTTATCAACCCTCTGAAATCAAATTTCAAAACACAGCTAGAATGAATTACCAAAGATATCCAGTTTAAGATGAAAATAACATTGTTGGAGAGCCTTGCAAGTTCTTTAGAAAACTCAGCAAATGAAATGTTAAATTTGTCTTCCTGTTCAGTAAACTTGCTGCTTACCCTTCAGAACCGTCCACTGGTTCACTGATTAATTGAAGAAACTCTTGATGGTGCTCCTCTATTAGTCTTAAAAGTTGAGGGTTTTGCTTTCCTAGCTCCTGAAGCATGGCCTGAAGGAGATGACCGGATTAGAACTTTCAAAAGAGTGAGATCAATCTATTGATCCTTTAAAAAATTAAAAACAAAAAATGCACCTGTAAAATCTGTGGATTAGCTTGAACCATTGACCGCAAAGCTTGGAACTGGAATGCAACAAAAATATAAAAACTAATCAAAATTCAAAAGAAGATAGTCCTCAAGTAAAAAATGCACATCTATATCAGGAAGAAAACAACCAATTAATTGCTTCTCAAGAAATACTCAGCAGGAAAAGAATTTATTTAGTCAAACCATTTGGTAGAGAGGTTGTGTGAACTTTATGACCTGAAATAAAATGATGGAAAATGTTTTACTACCTGTTGGTTGTTCCTAAGAAAATCAAGAGAACCGGCACCAGCACCTGCATCACCAGAAAGGTTCTCCTGGAATACATAAATGTCTTACATTATAAGACAAATGGAAACTTCAGGAAACACAACCATCCATAGAAACAGTAAGACCAACCTGAGGAAATAAATTGAGCGGAGATGTATTGGGTGGCCCAGAAGCAGTCACAACAGGAGCTGAACCAGTTTGGGTTGCTGAGTTAGTTCCAGTCTGCCCCACTGGAACAGCAACTTCTGCCATTTCTGGAATGCCCTGATATGAAAAGCAGGGTCAGGGGTTGCAACTATCAAAAAAGATGTTTAAGGAATGAGCAACAGAGCTTACTGAATACAAATAATCTACAGCTCGCTCTGGATTGTTATAAGCAGCTCGAAGGGCACGAGTGACTGTTTCCTTGTCCCATGTGCCACCACCCATGTCCATTATTTGCTGAATAGTTTGTTCAAGATTATTTCCAGAAACTACATTAGAAGCAGCTTCACCATATGCATTTGAAGATGCCCTGTAAAAAGACAACAATCAAAGTCAACTGCATCAAAGTACATTTAATAAATAAATTTGGCATTTTGTGAGACTCCTAGTTTGGGTCAATATCAAAAGCAGCTGCAGTATTCATGAGAGATCTATGAGCAAATATTCACATGACAAAACAAAGCTAGTTTTGCATAAGACTAACGGTAACGGGACTGGAGGAGGAGCTTGCGGTGCAGGCTCAGGAATTGAACTTGGTGCAGGTTCAGGAATTGAGCTTGGTGCAGCAATAGATGTTGGCTGTTCAGGAAAAACATAAATCAAAGGAATTTCATTAACGTTTATAAGCCTGAAGTTCCATGTAGGAGAAAAAAACATAAATGTGTCCACAGAGAACTACCTGGGAGGATGATGTCCCACTAGAGCTCGATGCTTTGCTCTGTACATGTAAAGCAAACCAAAACAAAATGAAAAGACGAAAAACCATCCATGGCATATAAAGTTCTCACAGTGAACTATCTGATAATTATATTATAGCTGTACATCAGTGGTTGAGAGAAAAACTTGACTTGAAGGGCTTCAGCAAACATAAAATAACCATTGTCAAATCAATACAGAAAAGCACGAAACTTTACCTTACTAAGCATGACAACAAGAAACCCATCTTCAGACACTTTATTTTCCGCCAAGGTACTTTCATCTTTCAATACCTTCCCATTATGAATCAATAACTGCTGACCACATGGATAATTGTCTTTTCCTTGGACATCTTCAATGTTTTTCTTAACTGCCATAATCTAAGACCACATAAGGTAACATCAGAATCATTCAAAGAAGCATCTGATAACCCAAAAAAAAAAAAAAAAGGAACTCTCTCATTTCTCAACCAATTTTGTCCTGAATCTCAAGCAACCAAATACAACTACCATTATTGAGCTGAAAGCCATTTGCAAAACATAAATGTTTCCCAACAAACTAATCAAAAAGCCACCAAAATTTAAGAACTTGGAAGGACACAACTTTACATATCCTTACAAAATCCCAACAGTAAAATCACATCCTTTTTTTGAAGGTAAAATAAACACCAAATAAACTAACACTCCCCGTGCCAACCTCACCCCCCCCCCCCTCCCAAAAAAAAAAATCACATTGTGATGCTAAAATCACATCAATGCCATAAAACTACAGCCAAAGGGATAGTTAGGAACTAACAGTGTCAGAGGGCTGAACCCTAATTTCAAAGTGGCTTCCTTTGAGAGTCTTCACAGTGAGCTTCATATCGGCAAATTGATTCAATTGAAGCTCTTTTATTCAATTTAAACCCTTTTCCTTCAATCAAATTTGTGTGTTCATGAAAGATTAAAACCCTTTTTCAAAGGGGCAAGGAAAAGAAAACCCTAGAACAGCAATGCTGGGTTGGAATAGTCGGGAGAAAGCGCGAGAGCGCCACAAAGAATCAAAATGTGAATTTTGTTTGCGTGAGAAATGAGGAATTGCCTGCGAATGGGGGCTTCGCAAATTGCTAGTTTAGTCCTCTAACTTTTTATTAAGACTTATTTAGTCCTTTAAACTTTTTTTTCCCGGAATAGTTTTATCAAATATTCATGGTGAACATTTTTAATTAATTATAATGTGAAAGAGTAATAAACAATTAAAGTTCGAATATATTAAATTAGTCATTTTATTAATGCGTCTATTATTACTTTCATTAATTCGGTGATTAAGAAGAAATATGGTTTAGTGGTCCTTAAAAAAACAACTTGTAGTAATAATTACTTGTTTTTTTTTAATGACTCAAAAACTCCTGCACTTCGGATTCCTGGTTAAGCACCAATTCAGAAATTTCTGTAAGTAGGCCCCACCTCATACGAATCCACTAGATTAGAAGCTTCTCAAGCGCAAGCATTCGGACTTTTGTAAGTAGGCCCCACCCCATATGAACCCACTAGACCAGAAGCTTATCAAGCGCAAGCATTTACTTTTTTAGATAAAGACCAACGTCTTGGGGCAATGTGGGATGCACGTAAAGGCGTACTGATTAGGTAAATATCTAATGCGTTCTCCAACCAGAAAAGTCATTTGCGGGTACTATAAGGTTATACGACAGACTTAATACGTATTGAGAGATTCATACATTGTTCTTTCCTATTAAGCAACATTGGCTTACCGCTCAATTACCTTCGTGGAGGCCATAATTACTTGTTTTTGAAATTATGATAAGTGTGGATAGTGTTATAAATTATTCTAAACATGTGGATATCAATTGTTTAAATTTAGTTTAATAGTTTTAACAAGATTAAGAAGGGATATTTAATTATAGTTTAGTTACTCATTGAACCACTCAAATGAGCTTTTATTAAGAGAAATATCTTTCAACGAACCAAAATTCTTATTTGATAGTCCCTTTGTCTCATAAAAAGGATTCGGTTTGATTTTATTTTTTCTGTTTAAAAAAAGTTCACGTTTTGTATAAAAATAAAATCGTATTATCATTATTAATAATGATAATTTATAAACTAAATTAAAAAGTAAAAATAAAAATTATACATTTAATAAATAAAGTAAATATGCTATATTTTGTAACTTTAAAACATTACCTAATAAATTTTTAAAGAGTTGAGTGAGGATAAAACTATAAAATAATTTGTTTGATATGACAATTCTATTCCCATTTATAGAAACATTGATGAGAAAAGGAGTTAAAAACGTGGAAACAATGCCCAAAATAGTTTAGATTAGTTATTTATTTACTATTTTTAATTCAATTTTATGGTACTATTTATCAAAAGATAATTATCATTCCCGTATGTTATGCCATGAATATGTTAAGGCAATTGAAAATCATTCTTTATTTATTAAGAGTTGATTCAATTTTGGAAAGTTACTCACAAGCAGAGATATTATGTAAGAACATGGGACACTAACAATTGATCACTTCGGATCCTTTTCCTGTATCTTATTCTGTCCAATCATATATACGACATTGTCTCATTTCAAAAAAATTATAATGCTTCAGTATTTTTGTATAACCCAAACCTACTTCAAAAAATATTTTCCTGCAAACCAAAGTCACTGCCGATAACCTCAAAATATTTTTATAAATCTTTCACTCCATATTTTTCTACAAACCAAGCGAACCTCAAAAAATATTACCTTCGCAAGTGACTCACTATGTACCGGTATGGAGTTTTCTTGGTTTACATTTGAAATTATTTCTCATCCCTTTAACAAGATATTTGAAGAAATCAAATCATGAAGTACAAAGGAGTTTGAACTTACCCACGAATCTCAATTAAAGTTGGAAACATATTTTTTGGAGAATGGTACACTTGTAGAATTTTTTTATTTTTTTAACAAGTTGGCAGCGGCGACTTTGGTTTGTAAGAAAATATTTTTTTTAAGATTAACTTGACTTGTAAAAAAATAATAAAACAAAAAATTTATAATTTTTTTAAAGTGACTACGGTGTAAATATGATTGGACAGAGTAGGATACGGAAAGATTAGACAGAGGATCCAAAGTGCTAATTAAAATAAGACAAAGATGGAATATTGTTTGGTGCAAACAGAAAAGAAAAACACGCATAAATTTAGGAAATAATACAGAGAAAGAAATAAAATTGGATTTAGAATCAATGTTACGAGGATGAATATCTTTCTGTTTTTAGAACTATAATTATATTGAATTTGAACTAATATCAAGTGGATTACCTCCCAGATATTCTATGTATATGTTTTATCACGCCAAGAATAACTAGGGGGATAACTTGATAACTTAGGAATATGGCATGTTTATATAATAGGGAAAAAAATTAAAATTATGCGATAAGTTTGTTGTACTAAAAACAATAATACTGGATACATGTAATAAATTTTTCCTAATTTATATATATTGCTCTCTTGGTTACTTTTTAATTTGTCTTTATTTGAAAATAAAAATTCAAAATTTTTATATTATCTTTATTAATAATAATTAATATGTAGTATAAAAATAAAAACAGAAAATTATGTTTTAATAATGCTTTATATGTTTTTTATCTTATAATTAGAAAAAATTGTACCAAATCGAAAGTGAAATTTTTTTTACTATATAAAAAATTGCCTTTTATTTTTAAGACATAAAGAGTATCATACTACCCAATTTTCAGTAATAAAGTCCTTTATGTCTTCTAAGATTATAATTGTAATTTATTGATTAGGTAAACGTCTCATGACTCACGAATATATAAAATTTTAAGTACTATGGTTATTAATTAATTTTTTTCCTAAAAAAAATAGATGTATTAAATCAGGAATATCTAGAAAATAAGTTGTGAATATCAATTTAGAAAAAAAAAAAGACGAAGAATTAAAGAAGGCGGGCACCACCGTTATGGGATTGGACAAAATCATCTCCATAAATGGATAGTGGGAGTTTGTCCCAAATATGCTTCTTACCATTTTGCAAGAGTCGTATCCTGATTAGGAGTAGTACTGGTTCAATCCTATATATGCAGAATGTCATGACCTAATATGGATAGTTTTTCTCTGAAAAAAATTCTAGTTTGAGAAGGACTTAAGATCAACAGCCTCCTCACGGATCGAAGTTATACCCAGCAATTTCAGTATAAATAGTTCTACTTAATCTTCATCATATTCATAACCTCAAACCATACGTTACTTCATCAGGTCTGGGAAATTCCAACCAAGAACCCCTTTTTAAACATTGATCGATAAGCCCACATTAGTATCCTATCTTGGGTAGGAAAAGAAGGGATTTATAATCGGCCAAGGTTTGATTTCTTGATTGTTTCTTCCTGGAATGGTGTTCTTGATGGAGGAAGGTAGTTATCATGGTGAGAAATCGATGGAGTCGTCAAGAATAATGACCCCGGAAGAAAATGAATGGAAGAAGTACAAGTCGTTGAGCACGAAGGAATTGAGGAAATTGGGGAAGCAAATGTCTGTAAGTGCTGCTGAGTTACAGTGGAAGATGTCAATCAGGACGAAAGAGTTGTTGCAGTGGAAGAAATATATGCCCATTGGTTATAGATTTGATCCCAGTGATTGTCAGCTTCTCAAATATTATTTGCTTCCAAGGGTCAATGGGGCATTTTTTCTGCCTGGAATTATAGAAGATGTTGATGTTTACCGATGTCACCCTGCTAAACTTCCAGGTAATTGGCCGCCTGAAATCTTTCTGATATCTTTGTTTAATTTATGATTTATAACGTCTAGTCCTGCATTCGCTTCTGTCAACCGATTCTTGGTAAATTGATAATTAATGCATACTCGAAATGTTTATTGAGCCAAAACTTGTAACGTGGTTCATTATACGTGGATTCTAAATCATACCAAAGAGAAATCATGATTCGCATTGTTACTCTTCTTGATTTTTTTGTGAGTTGTTCATGTTTTGGTAAGTTCTTGATCTTGTCCAAATAGTTGACCCCTACTACCGAGTTAAAAACTTAGCAGGGAGCTGACCATGGCAAAAGCTTGAAAATATTAACAACAGGAAAGAAAGGCTGCAGATTGCACCCAGGCTAACTTCTGTATGAAACTATTTCCACCTGGCTTAGGCCATAAACTTGATTGGAAAAAATCATGGCAGAATATCTGTTGTTCAGAATTTCAAATTGATGGGGTTCATCGTCTTAATTTTTTCAATTCATTTTTTACCTCATCCTCTGTTGTATCTTGCAAAAGTTATTCATATCTTTCTAACGATCTGCTGCATTTTTTATTCTTAAACCTGAACCAAAAACATGAAGAATTGAACAAAGAAGAAGAGTTTTCTTACTTTTTCACCCCAAGAGATCGAAGGCATCAAAGTGGTACGAGGCTGTCGAGGATTACAAAGGATGGGAATGGCCATTGGAAGATGACCAGCAAGTTAACTCCATTTCGTGATGTTGACAATTCAGACTTGGGTAGGAGGAATACCCTGGTTTACTATGAAAAAGGTCCCTCTGACAAGGATATCAAGACTAACTGGATAATGCATGAATATGTTCTTGATGAAAGTCTATGCACTCCCATTGAAATTCCATCAACATCAAATACTAACACGGTATGACTTGATTGTTCAACTTATTAGCAATTTTTCATGGTTGCGTAATCAAATGGTAGAAACTCAGATTTAGCGTTTTCTAAATGATAATCCTTGGGTACTTTTGGACACTAAAATGGCTCCAGAGGGGACTAATATTGGCTTTAGCCTCCTTATATTTTGTAAAAACTCTTGACCATGTGTATGTAATTTAATGTAAAGATTCTTACACTGCTCTTTGCCCTCTACATGGAATTCCTCACTCCGTTACTATCTCGATCTTAATTTGCTGAAGTTCGTGTAAGTTCTTCTTTTGTTTGTGCAGCCGAAAGATATTGTGTTGTGTAGAATTTATCAGCGAAAGCAAAATCAGGAAGAAAGGAGGAGCCAGAGTTTACAAATAAGAGATATTACTGATGCTGAAACTTCTGTTGACTTTAGTAAAGATGGAAATCAACCCAGGAGGAAGCTACCAATCATCCCAGACCTGAATGTCCAGTGCAGTTGCAGCAACAACCATGTCTCTGAACCAGAGTCTCATCAAGAGGCAAGCAACAGCATTATTTATGGCCAAGAACTGCCGTTTAGCCAAAGAAAACGCTCAAGGACTTCCGGGCCTGATGACATGCCTTGCGATGAAACTTCTCAATCCCAGCTGATGGTGATCAGTCGAGCAAAACCTATAGCTTGGAAGAAAGCTGGTGGTTTCTTAGAACAAAAAAATTCTATGACGATGACTCACAGCAATGGAGAAAAATTGTCGATCAAGTACCCTGGGAGTCCACCTGAGAAAGTTGAGCATTATTTTGTTTGTCCAAATTGTAAGGGTGAAGGTGGACAGCTGACAGACACCCAGGAAAAGAAGCGCAAGTCCCCTGTTATTCGTGCATGTGAGAGTGAAGGTGAAGCAAAGCAGAATTCCCTGATTGGTCGCCCCATAACCAATGATGACAAGAAAAGTCGAGAGTTCCAAATTTTTGGTCGTGTACAGAGCATCACAGTAAGAGGTGCTCCATTATCTGGATATGGATCATCATCCTCATCATCATCATCATAGACAATCCTGGCTGCGACAGATCATAAAAGTGACATTGTACATGCAAAAGATCTAGAAGGGTCGAAAGGCCATGAAAGTGATAAGATTCTTTTGGGATTTTTCTCTTTTTCTTTCTTGGTTAGCAGAGTCAGTGGCGATGAGGTTCTCACCAATTACGAAAATTCCTGGGTTGAAGATGGAATCGATTAAGACATGAGCACATGTAAAAAGTTTTAGATTCATCCCCTTCTATACCCTTATCAATTCAGTCACTATAAAAATTTATCCAAAATTTCATTGGTAAATGGTAATGTCATTATTCCAAAATTAGCCGCCATTTTTTTAAAAGTAACTTCCACCAATTTTATGGGAGGGTCGCCACTCGCCTGCCCGGTCAAGTTTTGTGGGACTAGCTATGCACTTCCCCGACAAAGACTTTTTCTGTCTTTCCGTGGCCTTTCAATTCGCATCCGGCCATGTTCGTCTTTTACAAAATTATAAAAGATTATTTTATAATTTTGTAAATTTACAATGCTCATACCCATGCCTACTCTCTGGTACATCTCCCATATATATATATATATATATATATATATATATGGGAGATGTACAAGTATATATATATAATTTTTTAATTTTTTTAATTTATAAAAAATAATATACTTAATATACAATTAAATTTTATATTTTATATTTTTAATTTATATAGTATTATTATTGATAAAGACAGTGTAATAATTTAATGTTAAAAATAATTCTTTTTTTAGAACAAAGAAAGACTTTAAAATTTAACACTTTTTTTTTTTTTATCCAGGAAATATTTTCATCATAAGTTTGGGTCAATAGTAAATGCATGTGGCATCAATTGTGAAGGTTTAAAATTTACGGTGTAGTAAAATATTTAATGTTCTATTAACGTTTAAAATTAAAAGAAATATTATATACTTAGATTAAATATTTTACTCCATCTTGGCTTTTTTTTTCTTTTTTTTTTTGGTAAAGCAAATCAATCAAAACAACAAACAGAAATTGAACCTCTTATTTTGTATAATTACACTTTTCCATGCTACGTATAGACTAATTACACATAGTGGATGTTATAAGAAATTTATTTTAAAAAATCTAAAAGCTTGAATCCAATTTGTAGACTTTTTTTTTTTCCTGAAATGGTAGATATTTTCTTACAATTTATAAATTTGTACATAGCCAGAACAAGACTAATCGTTCCTTATGAAAGTAACCACTAAGGAAGAACAAGACTAATGGTTCCTTACGAAAGTAACTACTAAAAAAAGTGCGATTAAAAAAGACTAAAAAGTCGCCCAAAATACCTCCAACAAATGTGCGGACCAGAGAGTACTATTTAAAAATGCACTGGTTGGGTTATTTTTGAAAAAACGTGTACCGGTGGATAAAGTAGAGATTGGGGTCCCTAACAGAATAATCATATGTTCATACTTCATAGTATCCTTGTCTTTTAAAAATTGTTCCTCATAAATATTCTACATAATATTGATAACATGACTAATTCCTATGCAGCGAACAAAAAATATACTATGTTTGAACTTTGATTTCATTTACAAAAAAGTAATTTTTTAAAAATAAAAATAAAAATTTCAATTTTATTTTTATTTTAAACTTTAAAATTTTCACTTAAATTTCTCTCGTATAATTTTTAAAAAATTTATCTTTTATTTTTCCTTCCAAAATATTTTTTTTACTAAAAAATACTTACCAATTTTTTTTTTTACATTTCAATATAAAATTTCTCAAATAAATCACAATCTAAACATAGCCCAACCTCAAAATAATAGGGGTAATAGTCGACTTGCCGACGATGAAGACAAACGTCGTCAACAGTTTGAATGGTTGAGAGAGAAATGAATTAGATTACCTTTTAAGATTTTTAAATGATTAATTACAATAAGAACGACAAAGAAGGTGAATTAAATCACTTATAAATTAAGTTATTTATAAATTGTAATTTTAAGAATCATAATTTAACCTAATTCATAAAATTACAAGTATAAAATCTAAGACATCTATCAAAATTACTAATTTTAAAAAATTAAAACTAATGACCAATAGACAATTATTGTCACTAGATCCTGATGGAGTTATCAAAAGTTAGTGGAAATCTGATCAGCCAGTCCAGACAATGGCAATTGTCGACTAATAGTCAGTTTAATTTTTTTAATTTATAAATTTAAATCACAAGTCATATTTAAATTAAATTAAAAATAATTTAATTTGTAAAATTACAAGTCATTAGTCAATATAATGAGATGAAATCATTGGTGCGGTGAGTGGGATTGATTTTGCTTTCCCGAGCCTAGACGCAGTGGTAAAGGTTCATATACAATTAAATTGTGATAAATATATATATATATATATATATATATATATATATATATATATTTATATATATATAAAGATAATTATATAATATTGTAATTAAAAAAATAAATAGTAAAAAATATTAGATGATATTCATGATATGTAACTAGAACCACGAAAAAAAACTACTACAAAAAGTATATAAAAGCGATTACAAGAGTATGTAAAAATTCGAATAAATTAAAAATTAACTATATATATATATTTTAACGAAAGTTCAATAATATATTAACTTTTGCAAGTTAAACTATACAAGACAATGTTCTCAAAAAAGACTTTTCTTAACTCTAAACACGACTAAAACAGAACGGACGCCTAGCGTTCGAGCAAACCCATTCACCGATTGTGGACAGCCTAACATTTCCTAGTTAAAAAGTTAAGAAACGCAAAACCCAACCGTATAGAAGTTTCGTCAAGAACATCATGAATTCACCACTTGCTCCGAAGTTTAGCAAATAGGTGGCCATGGGACGTCTTAGCGCTTCCTCCCATACTAGGAGACATCATCTTTTAATGGGAAAATCAAAACCCAAAGACTTAGAACCAGATACCCTAATCTAAAGAGTCCACTGAAAATCCGTTAATAACTCTGAAAAAAAAAATAATAATTTATGAACAGTAAAATACTATTTATGAACATTAAATTGTTGAATTTTTTACTATTTATAAACGGTAAATGTACTGTCATGAATAGTAAAAAAATTCGTACCGTTTTCGCACGTCTACACGCACATTAATTGGGGAAAAAACCAACCTGCTGCCATTATAAGCATTTTCAACTTCAAAATTAACTATATTAAATAGGGACAAAAAAAATATACGGGAACACTACCTATAAATAGGGACAAAAGGAAATTGTGATATAATCATATGAAGGTGTGAAAGTCAGACTACCTATAAATAGGGACAAAAGGAAATTGTGATATAATCATATGAAGGTGTGAAAGTCAGAAAACCCGGTATTCAAATCCAAATCCGACTCGTATATCAGCCCACAATCCACACACGTGGCAAACCCACTAATTTGGGGAGACAGAATCAGAAGATTCATCGTCGTCAACGTCAAAAAAAAAATTAATTTAATCGGTGGAGACATAGGTGCGTTGACTTGTCAAACTTGTACACCTCGTATCAATTGTTGTACCTTCCGGAGGAATTGCGGAAATCCAACTGGGCGAAGGCTAATATGAACACAACAAGTGGCGGGATTTTTGCATGCAAAAGAACCCAAAGCCAAAAGCAAAACTCCTCTCATCCTCTTCTTCTGCGTTTAATATTCATCCCCTTCCTCTTCATCATGCGGCTTCCCGATATCCCCGCTTTCTCTCTCTAAACATACTTTCTCTCTCTGTACACTTTCATCACGAGAAAGCGGCATCATCACCATTGCCCCCACCCTCTTTACTTTACTTTTTTTTTTTTTTTTTTTTTTTTTGGGTTGTGGGTTCTCTCTCTCCATATAATAATACACAATTACTAAGTTGCTTATAGTGCAAAACAAGTTTCTTGAATTGTTTTTGCTAGATATTCGGATCGCTGCTTAATTTCGGTGCGCGGTTAATTTTTTTTTTTATTATTATTAATTGGGATCACTGGATTTGACTTTGACCCTTTGTAATTCTATTCCAATTTTGATGGTTTGAGGTGTGGAATTTTGTTTAGAATTCTGATCCGTTGGATCATCGCCGCCGCCACCTCCTGCATTATATGCGTAATTGTTATTCTGGGTGAAGGGATTTGCAGGGGGAGGAGATGGAGAAAAAGAAGTATCCAATTGGTGTGGAGCATTATACTCTGTATGAGGAGGTTGGGACAGGAGTGAGCGCTTCCGTTCATCGGGCCCTCTGTATTCCTCACAATGAGATCGTTGCCATCAAAATTCTTGATTTTGAACGCGATAATTGTGACCTGGTAATTGGTTTTTTTATTTTTTATTTTAACGTTGTTAATTATGCAATCCAATATATATGATTTTCATGTTAATGTTGTACTTAGTACTCTGTTTTTGTGTTGTTTTTTCTGAAGTTCTAACTTTTTTTTTGCATGAGGGTTGATTCATCCTCAGCTCTTCGCCGCGCGTACATTTTATGTTTCTTTTAAATTTTTTTTCCTGTTGGGAGTTTTTAAAACAAATTCCTTTGGCTTTAAATGTTAATTACCCGCGTAAGCTATAGTTAAAAGACAGAATTTATGCTGTTAGATGATTTTTGGCCATATATATATGGGGCCGCACAATTTTTTGAGTTCGAATTCTGGAGCAATTTGGGTTGTGATATACAGAGTTTTCTTGTACAGATGCGAAGCTGAAGTATGTAAATTTGTACGTGAATGGTGTGCATGAGTAAAACCAATTTGAAATAGATTCAAATAGTGAACAATTAATGTAAAGATTCTACTGAAAAGACAAATTTTGTCGCTTCAAAATCAGTAGAGTGGATAAAATATAAAAAGGGTCCTTGTCGTTTAGCTTTTTATGATTTTAGGCGCGTTTTATCGTATTATGCAGTATTCTTTAGTCAGCATGTCGAATTTCCCGAATGCACACAATCTAGGATTTTAAGATTTTTAGTCTTTGAGGTTCCATAGCGTTTCCGGGCTAAGGATTGACGATATCCTTTCTAATATTTGTTTGATTTGACAAAGGATTGGTATTTGGCTGCTCTTTTTGTACTGGAAAGCTAGGTAAGCTAGCTCACTTGAATCTTTTTTCCTTATTGTTTCCCCAGAATAACATATCTCGAGAAGCCCAAACAATGGTCTTAGTTGACCACCCAAATGTTCTTAAATCACACTGCTCCTTTGTTAGCGATCATACTTTATGGGTTGTTATGCCTTTTATGGCCGGGGGTTCTTGTCTACACATACTGAAGGCTGCACATCCTGATGGGTTTGAGGAGGTGGTTATTGCAACTGTATTACGTGAAGTACTGAAGGGCTTGGATTATCTTCACAGTCATGGGCACATTCATCGGGATGTTAAGGTCATTTGCTTTTCTTTTGACTTGCAGAATGCGAGTTTAATTTTGTTTCCCTCCTGCTGCTTGAGATCAGTGTTTTATCTTACTTAAAATGATTGGGAATAACAAATTTGTTAAATGTTAGAATTGAGTATATAAATACATCACTTTTGCCTTTCTTTTGATTCTTTCAGGCTGGAAATATTCTCATTGATACCCGTGGGGGAATCAAACTGGGAGATTTTGGGGTCTCTGCTTGCTTGTTTGATTCAGGTGATAGGCAACGCGTGAGGAATACATTTGTTGGAACTCCTTGTTGGTATGCGAATATATAAGGATACTGCTACTTCAGCTTTTACTACTTCATCAGTGTCATCACTATTTGTTTAGATTGATAATCTGGGTACTTGGGAGCTTGCCCAAGACACGTGCATAGTTTATTCAGTTGTGGTTTATGGTTTGCTTTCTTGTCACTTTTTATTCTCTTCCAGTTTAAGTGGAGATCTAATTGTTTTCCTATAGGATGGCGCCCGAGGTTATGGAGCAATTGCATGGTTACGATTTCAAGTCTGTGTATATCTTCTCTGCAGTGTTTTAGTTTATTTTTATCTCCTGAGACTGACTTAATTTATTTGTCTTGAAGAGCTGATATTTGGTCATTTGGTATAACTGCTTTGGAGCTTGCTCATGGCCATGCACCTTTTTCAAAGTATCCTCCAATGAAGGTACACACTCATATGACCAAATAATTGCTTTCCAACATCAACTCCATGCATTAATGGTGTTCTCAATTTGCAGGTTTTGCTTATGACCTTGCAAAATGCTCCCCCTGGTCTTGACTATGAGAGGGACAAAAAGTTCTCAAAGGTATGCTATTTACAAACATTTTATTGTGTTTTTAGCTGGTGAGTTGCTCTCATGTGTACTAGTTTTTTTTTTTCTGTTGATAGTCCTTTAAGCAGATGATTGCTAGTTGTTTGGTAAAAGATCCAACAAAACGGCCCTCAGCTAAAAAGTTGTTGAAGCATTCTTTTTTCAAACAAGCTAGGTCAAATGATTATATAGCAAGGACTCTCCTGGAGGGTCTTCCTGCCCTTGGTGATCGGCTGCAGGCACTGAAGGTAAATGGATTACGAATTTATGATTATACAGTTATAAGCTCTCATTTCCATTTTCGTGGTGCTCTTTGCTGACAAGTTTTTCTTGTCAATGCAGAGAAAGGAAGCAGATATGCTAGCACAAAAGAAAATACCAGATGGGCAGAAAGAAGAAATGTCACAGGTTTGATTTTTGACATGATTAAGCTAAAGCAAAAGCTTCTTGGCCACTAATGGTTGCACTTAATGTTGGAAAACTGATAAATATGGCATTATGCATCATACTTCTTAGTATGTTTTTCTGTAATGGTAAATTTCTCTCCCACATGAGGCTCGATCAAAAGCAAGATAACAGCTTAAACGATATAGTTGCTTTGGCACTAATGCTGATAATTAGGCATATAGATCTTCTTTTGCTTCACTATAGGAATGTTAAGTTTCTTGACAGTCATTATATGTAATTCTCAGTGTGATTTTGATTATTTTAGGATTTTGGTTGAGCTTGGACTTAAAGATGGTTTCATAATGTCGTTTTGTTACCTGGATTCATTTTAAATGGAACTTCCATCTATCTCTATTAATTACAAGATTTTATGTTATTTAAAATCATGTACAGAATGAATACAAACGAGGTATTAGTGGTTGGAATTTTGACCTTGAAGACATGAAGGCTCAGGCTGCCCTGGTATACTAAAGAGTTTTATATTCTGCATATCCAATTCTGGAATTTTTCTTTTCTATATAATGGAATAAACAGTCAGTTTTTGTCTTTTTATTCTTCATTTCAGATCCAAGATGAAGAAATAATCTCTGAGAAAGAACAAAAAGGAAACTCAAATGCAATCTCAGGTCTTGATACGCATGGAAAACAACAACTACAACATCAGTTGTCTTCAGCCAATCAAATTCCACAATTTCAGCATCAGTCGTCCTTTGCAAGCCAATATTCAGACCTTGCTGATCTAGTAGGCCTCTCCTGGATTTTCTTATTTTCAACTACTGTATAATATAGATGTGCTCTTCTGCTGTCCTAGTTCTTGTAACAGGAATGACCTAATGCTTTGCAGGATGAAAATAATCACGCTGCTCATGCTTTCGTTGATTATGCACTGGCTAATAACATGTACGTCTTCCTATGTACCTTTGTAATGTTTTGCAGTGTGTTTCTGATATTGTTCTATGCATTTTACATGGCTGTACATATCCAATAAGCATGTTATCCCCCTTTGACTAGTTTATAAGCTCACTACTTGCTTTTCCATGGTTTACATCTTTTGTGATTCTGAATTTTGATCTTGTACATTTAGTTTTCTGGACTGATCAATTTTGAATTTTTTTTCCCCTAGAGCTAGAAGTGAGAAATCTGATGATGATGTAAGCATTTCCAGTTCGTTACATGAGCACCAGAATGATTATCGTATAGAAGTGAATTCATCAGGGAAACCAGAGGCAGAGGCTAATGGAAAGTTGTTAGAAAACTTGGCAACATATTCTCATCAGAGGTATATTTGCTTCTGAACAATGATTGAACCTTTGCTAAACAGCTTATTTTTGTGGCTAAATTTTTCTCAACTGAGGCATGCTTGTGATGTATAGCAGTCACCATATCCTTCTAGCTGTCATTAGTTGTGAGGCAGTTTCTTGAGGAATTGAGTACTTGTAGAAGTAGTGTTTGTTAAAACACTACATGTGCTTGCACACTTTTATTTTTGCCTTCTAGTTAACCGTTTCATTATCTGTTAAAGTTTGCTTTCCTTGGGTCTTTTGTGGAGAATATCATGATTTGTTAATTTTCAGTGATAAATTACAAACAAGCACACCAAGCTACAATATTGATCATGTTCATCAAGTTAATGATGTGCCTTCTGAGACCAGTTCTAGAGCTTCCAAAACATCAGGCAAGTTTTAATTACAGCTTTTCAATTTTTTTTTCCTTCTCTAAACATTTTTTCACTTTGATTCAAGTAACCTGTTAAATTATGACTACATCTTTTATATCACACGTTTTAAGCAGTTGCTAGTGATGAACTAGAAGAGAAGAAGTGTCCTGTTGTTCAGCAAAAGGGACGTTTCAAGGTTACTTCAGAGAATGTTGACTTCGAAAAGGTGATTTTAGGTTTTGATTTCAAACACTTGTAGTGTGAGTTTAGACATGCTCTTAAATTGCCCTTGTTTACTTTCAGGTTGCTCCCCCAATTCTACAAAAAAGCCATAGCATGCAGGTTGGTTTTTCGGTTGAGGTGCCAAAGAATTTGCCATGATTTAGATGTTTTAAGCATACATATCATACAAATTACCTGAGTTTCTTATAATGACATTACCAATTGTGTAGGTGATTTCGCAATCACAACACCCACCTCTATCAGCACCAGTTATACCAAC
This sequence comes from Gynochthodes officinalis, assembly GCA_020080225.1. Classification (NCBI taxonomy): domain Eukaryota; kingdom Viridiplantae; phylum Streptophyta; class Magnoliopsida; order Gentianales; family Rubiaceae; genus Gynochthodes; species Gynochthodes officinalis. Next base: position 9,709,460 of record CM034625.1, on the reverse strand, counting down.
TGAGGTTACAGCTGCTACACCCCCACAGCTGGTAAACCACAATGTTTATCCAATGTTGCAAGCTGTTTTGCAAACGAATATTCTCCAAAGGGTATGAATTGACTTTAAATATATCACCAGTTATAATTTAGAGCTTGTGACACTTAAATTGATCTCAACAGGAGAGTATTTTGTGTCTAATGAGGCAACTCTGCGGTGGAGAGACTACAGGTAGGTGAACTTTATGCAAATTAAATTAGTTTCACCTTTAGATGATTTAATGATTTATTCACAATAATGCAGTAGATGGAGGGTCTACATCGACAAATCCAACCGAGAAATCTTTGGTATGTAAAAAAAACAAATGCTGAAATATACAAACTCAACTTTGCACTTCATGTGTCACATTTAAACTATTTGTGTCTAAGCAATTGGTCCCTTTTGAACGTATTTTGAACATAGTTGGAGGCAGCTCACGATCGGGAAAAGGAATTACTACGCGAAGTAACTGATCTGCAGTGGAGGTACCTATTATCAGAAACCTATGGTTCTTGATGGATTTGGTTGAAATCAAACACTAATTGCAACTTTACCTTATATACAGGCTTATATGTGCCCAAGAAGAGCTTCAAAAATACAAAACAGAAAATGCACAGGCTGAATTTTGAACTGGAGGACTTGTCTTAGAATATCGTTTTTGTTCACGCAATGAGATTGAGAATAATTGTCTCAGCTTGGTTATGGTTGTTTCAAGCATTTAGCCATACCTATGCAAACTTGTAAACTTTAGCTCAAATGTACTAGTAGAAAAACAATGGAACAGGCATATATTTGACAGAGAAGTAGATAGAATATCAAAGTTGGTCTATCTTTGTAAAGTAGTTTATTGAGTAGGTTATCAAAGTTATGGATTATATGTAAATTGACTGCAATTGGCTTTGTGCATTTTCTTTAAAAATCCAACACTTGTTAATGTGGGATGAACATTGACTATTATCAATGCAAATTGCGTGACAAACTTTGGTTGATAATGATGGTTAGAAATTGAGTAGAAATGGTCAGGTTCACAGTATAAACTCAAACACGGACTGGCTGCTGTGTTCATGAAGATGCAGACTGCCGACATGCATGGTTTATGAAATAGGTGATCCATACTGCACGCAAATTGATGAAATGGTGATGCACTCTTCACGAAACAGGGTTGTCACCAAAACCCAAAAACAAATCTTCAAAAGCCAGTAAAAGACTTTGCCCTTTCCAAATGGCGTGTTTCGTGTTTATAATATATTTCCATTTAAAGTAATAAGGGTCCTCCCATGGCGGCATGGCCATGGCTGTGGAACTTTTCACACATTTCTTCTTGCCATGTTAATAGATTGATTGGATTTGACAAATCATCAATGGTACCCTTCAAGTGGGAAAATTGGAAACTCTGCCTATTCTCTGCCTCCTGCAGCAGGGGCAGCATGACATGTTGAACCAACTTTGAAAAGTAGTGCACAGCTTTTTGTGTTTGATTTGGCATACACGTATCCATGCTAAAATACAGGCACGTCAAAGAATTCAGGATATTTTGAGCAATTAATAACGTCTAATCATATACTTAAAAGAGATTTTCAATCATTTTAGACTGTCGGGATTTTCTTTATTTCGTCTGGTCATTTAAATAAATACAATATCAAACACTAAACTACATGTGCTGTCAAGACCAAGACCAAGACCATTACTATTACCATTACCATTACCATACGCCATTATTAGAGTAAAAGTTTTGAATATTGTTTTTTTTTAAAATTAAATAAATATTGATGATTCAATTGGAGTTCCGGAAATGCTAGAGTTGATATTCGTGATATCGACTTCAGTGTATCTGGAATAGTAACCTAGTTTTTTTATACAAATATTGACTTATTTATTTCAACTTAAATACATAATGATGTTTTAATTTTTCTTTTAAAAATAATTCAGTTGATTTTTAGGAAATCGACTTTAAAGCAGATAATTCGATCGATTTAAAATTTTAAAGTAAATTTTGAAAAAATAACACACACAATAAATTGTACTTAGATTATACATTTTTTAAACAATTCGAAAGATATTTAAATTTATCCTACATTTTACACCTTAATTTTAGGGAAATTTGGATTTATCCCAACTTTTACAACTTATCAACAAGGTCAAATATATTAATTTGATACATGAATTAAATGCCATTATATTTGTATCATGTATATCAAAGTGGTATATGAATAAAATTACATTTATTTTTAAAAAAAAGATACGTGAATTCTTATATATCATTTTGAGATGAAATTGTTTAATTCCAAGTATTGTGAGAATTAATGCTTACTTTTGAATTAAACTCTACAAACTAGATTTCTTTTTAAGAACCTCTATGCTTGAGATGGATAGATAATGAAAAGTATGGAAATGAAGAGAAAAAACAAAATGATATAAAAAGGTTGGGGAGGGGCAGGAATGGGGTTGGGGAGGTGGGGGAAGGGAGGGAAAGGGTGGGAGAGGGACAGGATTAGGGTGGGGGAGTAGCTGGGGGAGGGGGGATTGTGGGGGAAATTGCAAAAAATTTTGGGGGTGAGGGAGGGCCGGCTACTGCTGACTTGCTGAGGGAGAAAGAAGGAAACGGAAGTAGGACAAATGGGAGGACTTGGATGCGGAAGAAAAGAAAAAAAAAATTATTTTTTTTAAAATTAGAATGCTGAAGTCGACATCGTCAGTACAATTGGAGGAAAAAAATTTTTTAAATAATTTTTATTTTTTTAAAAAAATTTAAACAATATTTTTTGGAAAAAAAACTCCCATTATTATATAGAAGTCTATTTGGTATGTTTTTCCAATATAGGTTAACAAAAATAAACTCAATTTAAAAATTCAATCCAACTCATTCACTAAGGGATAAAATATGTTAAGGGTTAAATTGGATTTAATTTATTTAATTCATAGATTAAAATTATTAATTTTAAAATGACGGTCCCTCAACAATCACATCGTTAATTCAAATTTTAAAATTTTTTAAAATTAATAATTTTAATAGAATCAAATCCAAATCTAACTCGTAGTTATATGAGTTAAATTGAATCATAGGACGCATAAAATTACAATTTATGAACAACTCAACTCATAAATAATTCAATCTACTACTAATATAGTCAATTTTTAAGTTATTACATCGACTTGTTTACAATCCCATGAATTGTTATCGAGTAGTACAAGTTCAGAGTACAGGTTATTCCCTATCCAACACCTGATGAGCGATCACGAAAAACCCACTTTTGGAGTTTTTGGTTTTTGGTGTATGGTTGGAACAGAAAGAAAGAGATTAATGAATACAGACATTCATGCATGTTTTCTCCTCGACCATTGAAAACTAATGGTGCATATTTGGGTCTGAATACATTAATTAGGCAGGTAAAAACAATTTAAAGCATAAAGCGACCCAATTCCAAACTAATTTACGAACACTTTCGGCCATTCTATTTTAATAGTACCCACAAGAAAGGACCAGTGACCCTTAATTCTCCCTTAAAATGTGAATACATGGAAAATCTTGCTCAAAATCAATGACTAAATTACAACGTTTGAGCCGCCCTGGGCTGAACTGAACCCATCTGTATACTACAATTAATGTCGATTTTGATCTGCGTTGACAATTTGAGTGACCCATCACCCATGCAGTGCATTTCTACGTACTTACCACATGTTTTTTAGGTTATCATGTATGAACTAAAAATCTCTGAACATCCGTAAAAATAGATGAATCGATTCTAGAAGTTGAAAATAAATATAGATTTGGACATTTATGAATGCGGCAACCTTTTGAACTACCGTTGAGTATAGATTCAAACTTTTTTTGAATAGTCGTAATCTTTTGAACAACTGCTGAATTTGTAGGTCAGTAAAATAACCTTAATAACGACACTATTAAAAGAACCTTAATAATTTATTACGAAATATTTGAAATACAAGAAAAAAAAATACCATTTCGAAAATATTTCCAAACTCATATTTGCTCAATTGGGTTTTATTCAATGATTTATTCACACTAGAAAAGAAAAGAAAAGAAAAGAAAAAACATTTTGTTCGTTGGTTTATGGAGTTTTGGTGATGCGATTAATTGTTTGGTCATGTCTTAGTTGTAGTTTCTCATGTATTGTGATTTTGTAAGTACTTATATGTATCCAATTTTGGATTAATAACCTTTCAAATTGTGTTCTTGTGAGTCTTTTTATCTCTAATATATTAGTCATTATAAGTTTTTAGTATAAATTTTCACTAAAAGTGTAATTACTTTACATGTTAATATCAAAAATAGAGAAAAAAAAAACGTTACTACTTTTGCTAAGATGTTAACAGTTCTTGGGCTTAGAAAAAAGAATAAAAAAACTAAGGGTTATTGTGTTCAACCAAAAATTACGTTTACAATTTAAATTATTTGGGTTTCCAAACATGCCAGTTCCATGATTAGCTTTAGGTATACTAGCGTGATAAATATATATTTGGACCAGAAAGAGATGTGTGCCGCTAACTATATATTTGAATTCAGCATGCAACAAATAAGGTTGTGTATGAATTGTATTTCAAAATGTATTTTTGTGTTTTTTGAGACAATGGTTGTAAGATAATAGGTATACTAAAATATGAAAAATTATCTTAAAAAATATATAAAATATATTTTTTGAAATGCAATTCAAATAGAATCTTACTAGAGGTATGAAATATCAAATATGTTATATATTTTTTCTTTGGTTTGGGAAGAAAATTCACTTTTTTCATAATTTTTTTTTCCAAAAAAAAAAGGTTTATTTTAACAATCACTATGTAGAACTCAAAATGGTCATAACTCATAACTATAAAGTAAAGATATATATATATAGACAATAAAATAAAAAAATAATAAAATCATTTTGTTACGTTTCCACATCAAAACGAAATACAGTACTTAGTTCTTTTTTTTTTTTTTTTTTTTCATTTAATGCCTATTGGTGTTCCAAAAGTACTTTTTTCGCGACAAGCTTTTGGGGGGGCCCATTCAAGACTTATTCGAGTTATTACTCAATAGAAAATAAGAGCTTTAGTTTCGGCTCAGCGAGATCGGGATAGTAAAAAAAGAAAATCTTTTTTGTCAATAACCTCAGTCCAATCAATCAAATATTGATTAATGCGTAATCGATCAAACATTACTTGAAAACAGCTCTTTTGCTCATAAACGAAATGTTCCAGATGTTCCTGGAAATTCTTGTATATATGTATATACTTTTAAAGATGCAACTCTAATACTATAAATGTAACTCATTTTTAAAATAACTATTCGGAATACCTAAAAGGTTTGTGTAAGTTTATAAATTGTAGGTTTGCATAAGTTTATAAAAATCCTTTTATGAAACGAAAAGAGTATATCTTTACTCTATAGGAGATCAAGAACGTAAAGAAAATTCAATTTCACCAATATACATTACCCCAAAAAAAATACAAATTTTATTAATAATATCTAAGGTTTATATGTTTTGCAAATTTTAAGTTGAAACTCTTCAAAAGCGGTTTTCATAAGTTAAAATGTACCCCTTTTGTCAAGAAAAACAAAATCAGTTTAAAAAATAAAAATTATATATTTAAAGGTATATTAAGTGTATTTTAATTTAAAAAAAAAAGTTATACCAAATCAAAGTGTTTTTTTTTTTTTGGGATTGATGGAGTTAAAAAAGTAGTAAATAGGAGGAACAATCCCAGTAACAATTTACCAATTGACAAATTTGTTTAATCAGGATGGCAAAAAATCAACATCAGTTCATTTATTTACAAACAACTGAATATCAATCATTGAGTGTTGATTACCCAAATTATATATCCACCAAAACACACTATTATATTTTTCCTTTACCAATACACCTTCAAACTGAGTCATTAAGAAGTAGTAAAATAAATAAATAAATAAAATTGAAGAAGGCAAATTTTAGGTACTACAAGCTTAGAAGAAACGGAGTGCCTAATCTGATATGGCAATTAGCTAGGAAAGTGTTACAGTGAAGCGCAACTCCTTTTCTGGGTTGGGGTCCCCTGCCACTTTTCCAAAGCTCAGGCATCCACACAAAATCTTTGACGATTTTTTGTTTTTGGTTGTGATTTGGAATTGAGTCGAGAGTGTTGTGATCTGGGATTGTGTCAGAGAACCCACAAATTAAATTAATAAAAAAAGAGAAGAAAAGTGAAGAAGCAGGAAGAACATGTGATTTGGTTTGAGTAAACTTGCAAGTGAAATGTTCATGTGCGTTTAGAATCAAACAATTCCATGTCAATTGTGATCCACTTGTTTTTCTTCCTGAAAAGACTCGCGATTCACTGTCCACTGTCCACCATCCATCTCTAATTAATATTTCGGATGCGTATGTGATGGCACAACTAACAACTGTCAATTATTAAGGTTTATTTTCTTTTTTTTAAGAGGAATGGTGAGATTTTGAAAAACCGGTGATTTTCTTGTCGTGATTGGATAGGTTGTCAATTTTTAGCAGGTGTGGTATTGAAACTGCAAATGGTATGCACATTGAAAAGGTTTTGATGATTGATCAGCAGCAAAAGCGACTGTAGAATGAGGAGTTCTCTGTTTTCTGGGAAGTGGGAACTATAAATGCATCTAGAAGGAAGATTGAACCAAAAAGAAAGAGTGAGAGATCCAAATCCAATACTATAAAGGGTTCCCTTTACTTTTCTTTTTTGGCTTCATAGTACTGTCCTCCTACTTCCTACACTTTTTTCAGTGTATCAAAATCTGATTTTTTTTTTGTCGTCCTTTATATAGTTTCCTTCTTTCAGTCATTTTGGTTGTTTTGTTTTATAGCTCTCATTGAGCTCATTCTGAATTCTGTAGTGAATTTGAGTCTAGCAATAGATTATGGAGGTAACTCAAGAAAACAAAATATTGCAAGACAAAAGAACTGCTTCTCCAAGAAAAAGGGATGCTCCCCTGTTTGCCTGGCCATGGGAGAACTTTGGTAATTACAAGGTATGCATTTTGCAATCATGCATTTGGTGTTCTTTGCCTGTGTTTTAGTTTCATTGCATTTCTTTAAATGCTTACTTTGGTTCTTGATTATTGATTAATTGTTAATTTTATGCATTCATGCCTTGGATTTCAGTACTTGTTTTACGGTGCAATTCTTGCAAAATACTTCTACTGGACAACTGAGGAGGACACTAGGGATAATAATTGGTGCTTTCATATCCTACTCTTCTGTACCCTGAGAGGCCTTCTTCATCAGCTCTGGAGCACTCACAATAACCTGCTTTTTCTTAATGGCAATCGCCGGATTTCTCAAGAAGGCATAGATTACAGGCAAATTGATGCAGAATGGCATTGGTATAAAGATTCTGTCTTTCTATCCTTTCTACGTACACTCTCGCTTATCTTTTTTCTTCCTGTAACAAAGATATTGAACCTGGCCTTATTTGTACGTGTGGACAGGGATAATTTCCTAATTCTTCAAGCTATTGTGGCCATAGTTGCGTACGGGAGCATCCCATCTATATCTAATCTTCCCATCTGGGATGGAAGGGGTATTATATGTTGTCTGGCACTCCATATTGGGGTCTCAGAGCCCTTATACTACTGGGTGCATAGGTTGCTGCACAGCCCTAACATATTTGCTAATTTCCATTGGCTACACCACAGCTCCAAAGTTTTGCATCCTTATACAGGTAGAAGAAAACCAACTGAAATATCTGCTACCAATAGTCAGTTATAAGACTTTTTGGCTAATGATTTGCTGTTCATTTTTCACTGGTGCAGCTGGGCATGCAACATTTCTAGAACATTTGATACTCTGTGTAGTTATAGGAGTACCAACCTTGGGCACTGCCCTCATGGGTTATGGATCAATAAGCATGATGTACAGTTATGTTTTGGTTTTTGATTTCCTAAGATGCTTGGGACACAGCAATGTTGAAGTTATCCCGCATAGTCTTTTTGAGATTATTCCACGTGTTAAATATCTCATTTACACTCCCACGTAAGAATAACCTATTACTGTTTCTTGATATTGTTTTTTCCTATGTTAATTGGATGAGCAAATTTTCCTTTGTAACCTGTGAGTTGTGTGTGTACACGTCTGTCTAATGATCTGGTTTTCCTTGGTACCAGGGGAAAGAACATGTGCAACTATACAGGTCTCACTTTTTTTTTAAAAAAAACCAGAGATTTTGGAATGTGAAACTTAGGAATGTGTCTATCAGTTTGGTGCTGTTTGTGCAAATGAGATTTAATTGCTGATAAAGGTCATGAAGCATCATATTAATTTGTGGCTGTGTGGGGATATTCCATTTAGACGTGTTTAAGCTGATTTTGTCTTGTATTCCTCATTCAATATCAACTGGAGTTCAAGTCCTAGTTCCTTAAGAGCTCTCCTATATAATCATAGTCATCACCCTTGAAAAACACCAAGAAAGCTGTTCATATCCTGCTAGGTTGATAGCATGATTGGGAACACCTTACCACAATTTTCCTTTATCCATTTACTTCACTATTCAATGTCTTGGATTGTTGCCAAAAGATTAAATTTGCCAAACATTTCATGTTCCCGTCCACCATGCTTCTACAACTGAAGTCACTCCACATTTACATGCATACTTCCATTTGGCTCTGCAGATACCACAATATACATCACATGGACATGAGAACAAATTTCTGCCTCTTCATGCCCATTTATGACATACTTGGGAAGACGATAAACTCTCGTTATTGGGATCTCCACAAAGAAATAACTACGAGGACAGGTGAGTCTTTATATACAATCCCTGAAAATATTCAACTATTTGTTAATATCAAAACATCTAAGGCAATATTTTCTAGATTTCATTGCTTTCTTAGTTTCAAAATTTGGCTTCATTTCCAAACATCAGTCTAGAGAACATCTTCTGAGCACTTATGTACGACTGCGAAATTTGGACACATAATTTGAAATAAAATTTTTGAAGATGTTAAGGAGAAGTGTATCCTCATTGTAGATTATTTTTTGCTTCTTCAGTCATTCAAAATGTCTTAAGCGATGGAACGGTAAGGTTACCTTATTCTGCAACTGGCGCGTTGGAGTCAGTTGTCCATTAAGTATCTCAGTGATTAAGTGCTAATTACATCACTTCCAAAATTTTGAGACCTACTCCTCATTTTACCCTGATGTTTCTTATTGAATGAACAGATGAAAAAGTGCCAGATTTCGTGTTTCTTGCCCATGCTGTCGATATAATGTCTGCAATGCATGCTTCATATCTTTTCCGATCATTCAATTCCATACCCTTCAGCACGAAGCTCTTCCTGTTTCCCATTTGGCCTGGCACCTTTTTAGTAATGCTTGCCATGTGGGCCAAGGGGAAAACATTCTTGTACACTTTTTACACTCTCAGGGGTAGATTGCATGCGACATGGGCTGTCCCAAGGTTTGGTTTCCAGGTAGCTGCTCTCCTCCTTTATTTGCTTTACTTTCTGTGAGATGCACTGACTTCCCATGAAACTAAAGTCAGGCCACGGCAATCTGAGACAAGTAGGAACTCCGTAATTTAAATTGAGAATTATTCATATTTTTTCCATAATTCATATTCGGCTTCTAAATAATTCTGTTGATTGACATTTAGCTCGAAAAGTCTGCGTTATATCCTTGGCAAGGTTAACACTCACATTTGACTTTGTGATTGTTCATTTGCGGAAGAGCACTGCAATAGGTTACGTGAAAACGAAAACCAGTGCATAGGTCAAAGATGCATTCGTTCGTTTTTCTAATAAAATTTTTGATATCATGGAACATTTTGCTAATCCACTGACCTCCATAATACAGTTTATTTTAGGAGTACCTCTAACCATTTTATTTTGGTATCTGAAGCTTCTATGGTGTTACATTTGCAGTATTTCTTACCTTTTGCCGCAGACGGCATAAACAAACACATTGAAGAAGCCATCCTTAGAGCTGATAGACTTGGTGTTAAGGTCATAAGTCTTGCTGCATTAAATAAGGTAGGCCTTACTCATTGATCCTTCTTCCTGCATTTTTTTTTTTAATTTCCTGTTTTATTTTGAATTATAGAAAAATGAGGTTAGATGTTGCTAGGAGTATCTGGCCACTACTTAATTTAAGTAATAATTGTTCTAACTGGTTTGACCATGAAAATCTTAAGTCATACAATAATGAATACATTCTTCAACAGTAAAATCTTGTATGAAATTGCTGGAGTTAAGAATTTTGCAATAGTAACACTTAGTGCCTTCCTAACAAGATTCTGACTCATTAAAAAGTTGATTTTATTGAAGCTTTAATTGCTGACAGTTTTCATGTTTAATTTTTTTCCCCCTCTTTTTTTTTTTTTAACAGAATGAAGGTCTGAATGGAGGTGGAACTCTCTTTGTCAACAAGCATCCTGACCTTGAAGTTTCTGTCGTCCATGGAAACACCTTAACAGCTGCTGTGATCCTTAATGAGATCCCTAAGGATGTTGATGAGGTTTTCTTGACAGGTGCAACTTCTAAGCTAGGAAGGGCCATTGCCCTCTATCTGGCTCGTCGGGGGGTCAGGGTTCTCGTAAGAGCTACTTAACAATTTCAGCTTACTGGAAGTTTTTGTTTTGTTTCCTGTTTCTGTTGAAAATGCTTTTGTTTTGAAATCATGTGGCTTGTGCTACCTACAGAAACTTGTGCAGCTGGCTGTCAAAAGAATGACTTTCAGACAACACTATTGGGACAAATGTTCTTGCCAATATGAACATATTGTTCAATGACCTATAATGATAATAGTGCCATGCTATTATGATTATGTTTGATGGTAATGATCTGTATTCTGAGTTTGACAAGGACCCTCAATTTATGTAGATGCTTACACAATCCACAGAGAGATTTGTTAAAATCCAGAAGGAAGCCCCAGAGGAATTCCAGAAATTCTTAGTTCAAGTAACCAATTATAATTCCGCTAAACATTGCAAGGTAATGCAGGGTTGCAATCGTATCTTGAATGGACAGACTTTGAGATAAAGTTTATATAAAGTAATAAGAAAGTAAATCCCTGAAAAGTTTATCTAATATATTCATGGTGAACACAGTTTGATTAGCTTTCTTACGATGCTGCTTGAATGGAAGTGGAACGCAATAAAATTTATCCATAAGTGAGAAGTTGAGGGTGGAAAATCAAAGAACATATCAAACTTGTTAACTCACATATTTATAGATATTTATAGTTTTATCTATTTCTGAAATGCCTTGCATTTTGTCTGATTAGTTTGTTTGCTATGTATGAAATCACTAGAGTTGGATTATTGGAAAGTGGTCTACCCCTCGACAACAGAGTTGGGCTCCATCAGGAACTCATTTTCACCAGTTTGTGGTTCCACCAATCATTCCCTTCCGTAGAGATTGTACCTATGGAAAGTTAGCTGCAATGAAACTACCAAAAGATGTTGAGGGCCTGGGATCATGCGAGGTAAGGTCAAATCTAACATCTTTCTGTTTCATTGGTTTAAAAAACAGAGTGTTTACACCAGCCTTAAACAACCTAGCTCAAAGTAAAAGTTTACTGAAGTTTTAATGCCAAGTTGAATATACTTCACTGTCGCATATTATTCATTCATTATTACCTGAATAGACCTTGACCTTGTTACTAGCCAATTCCTTATGTAAAAGATTATCATTTACCCTTTGAATCAGCCTTCCTTCCATGATTTAAGAGTGATTGTTTCAAATCTATACTAGTCTGCGTAGGAAAAAATCTAATGGTACAGGTTTGGAAGAGCATTCACAGGCAGTGAATTGTGCTTAACTTTGACAAGTTCTTAAATTGCTTCTCTCTCATCCTCACTCCCTCTAAACTGCTTCAGTACACAATGGGAAGGGGGGTAGTTCATGCTTGCCATGCTGGCGGGGTGGTTCATTTCCTTGAAGGTTGGAGACATCACGAGGTGGGAGCTATCAATGTAGATCAGATTGATGTAGTCTGGGAAGCTGCCTTAAGACAAGGCCTCAAGCCCCTGTAGCTAAACAAGTCACAGAAATGCATCCATGTGCCACTCACTTCTTTCACACGTTGATGACTCGAAATGTATCCATTTGTAGCTAGTTGATTAATAGTACTTTCTTTTTCTTTTTATGTCAATAATTCTTTTGCAGTAACAACACTGCAGTATCCACCATTTTTTTTTAAAAAAGCCTAGAAAAGGCAGTGCTACACTGTAGAAAATTGTGTCAATGGTCAGTTTGAACCTCATCAACTGCACTCCAAGAAGTGCAAAGGTTTCTCTCCCGGACACAATGTCAAGGAAAACAAACTAAAAGCTTTTTTTGTACTCTCTCGTTCATATGTTTATGTGCACATTCTGCATTTCGTGCAATGTATTAAATCCAAATGTAAAATGAATATCTTCCGGGAGTAGAAATAGAAGAGCAAATACGGGAATGGTCCATTGACATTTATACATCAGCTTGGTTCCCAATATCATTTGATATGAGCACATAAATCTCTATCAAATTTGTAGTAAAATTAAACTAAATTTCCTATTGAATTTTGATTTTTGTAGTTGTTGAAATATAAGTCCTACTTGTGTAGTTTCATGGCCTCGTTTGTAAATGTATTTTTGTGGGTCTCTCAATTCGAAATGTGCACATAGGAAAAAAAAAACAGAACGTATGTTTTAGTGTTAAAAGGAGGCATTACAGGTGCATCTGATCTGAAACAATGAAGGGTGAGTACCTTTGGGATATATTTTCACTTACAAATTACTACAAATTACTAATATGGGTTTATAAAAATCTAAGTTCGAAAAATGTAAAAATATATTTTAAAATACTGCCTATATAAGTAAATTTAGAATTTTAATATTAACGTTTGAATGGCTCTATTTGAAGTATAGTTTTCTAGTATATTAGGACACAATTACGATTTCCGAATCCTATGGGATTTTAATGTTTGAACGACTCTATTTGGAATATGGTTTTCTGACATCTTCGGACACAATTACCTGTTTTAGACTGTGCTTGCTGCTTTTACCATATTTCACTTGTTCTACTCTCAATTTTGAGATCACCAAGTAACATAGTAAACTGCCAATCTAGTAGAATTCTGGCACATGGCACTAAAATTAGAGGCAAGGCCATTCGACCACAATTTATTCTCCTTGCGAATTAACCAAACATTTCACCACATAATTAGGCGGAGAGTAGTTCCTTCGAACTGTTTCTTAATTTTAGGCCATCCATTTAGTATATAAAGAAGTCTCATGCAGGTATCAAATCTAATGCTTTCTCTTATTCTCAATTTCCAATCTACAGATTGAAGTGTAGTCGACAGACAAAGTGACAATGAATTTCAAGAACCATTTTTTGTTCCTTTTCTTCTTTCTCTTCTGCATTGCTGATGCGTTCGACATTACCCAATTCCTGAGCCAGTATCCTGATTTCAGCACATTCAACAACTATCTCACCCAAACTCAGGTGGCAGCACAGATAAATTCTCGCCGAACCATCACTGTCTTAGTAGTTGATAATGGAAACATGGCCACTGTATCAGGACAAACTCTAAGTGTACTCAAGAATATCATGAGTGTCCATGTAATTCTTGATTATTATGACGTTAAAAAGCTTCAGAATCTGCCGAAGAAAACTACAATTCTTACCACTCTTTTTCAAACAACTGGTAAGGCCATCGGCCAACAGGGCTTTCTAAATGTGACGGACTTGAACACTGGAAGTGTTGTCTTTGGTTCTGCTGTGAAAGGTGCTACTCTTGATGCCAATTTGGTCAAACCCATCGCTGCACAGCCTTACAACGTTTCAATCTTGCAGATTAGCACTGTGATATTACCTCTGGGGATCGACAATTCTACCTCAACTCCATCACCTCCAAATAAGTCTCCTCCTCCAGCACCATCTCCCGCACCTGAAATGACACCATCCACATCCCCACCTTCTCCTCCCCCGAAAAAATCTCCTGTTGTCTCCCCACCAAAGCCAAGTAAGGCTCCAGTGCCTTCTCCTCCAGAGCCGGATGCAGATGCTCCAGATGCAGATGCAGATGCACCTGCAGCAGATAACCCCCCCAGTTTAAGCAGCAACCTGAAGCTCAGCATTGGGGCCATTTTCATGATTGTTTCATCTGCGGTTTGGACTGTTGCCATGACTTGATAGAAGCAGCATGAATAGTTCAGACCAATGCATTTGTTATTTCAGTCCTGCTATTGAGTTTTTGGCAGGATGAGCATGTTTCAATAATGAATTTGCAGTGGATTGTTTGAATCTCATTTTGAACTTCGAAACATTGATGTCTCAATCTGACCCAAGAATCTACATTTAACTGATTAACCATATCATGATTAGAGACTTTAGAGTTACACATGATTTACTACCATTGGTTCTTAATTATATGCAATTTTCACAGGAATCATAATTGAGCTATAAACATAACACTTTATGGGAAAAAGTGGCTTGCTGAGGGGGCTAGCCTGCTAGGTGATAAACTTGGCTTCCATATCTGCAGTAAATCTTGCCTCAGTGACGAATAGTTTCAAATCCCATTCGTGTTTAGGCAAACAAAGAAACGCATATGACAAAAGGAAAAATACAAGCAAAGACCGTCGCACTCAGATTAATTCTAAAAGCACCATGAACCTTATTAGTCGACGGATGTCCAATCTGCATCTTCAGCGGGCTGAAGAGGCATTTCATGAACAAATGGTTTCCGGTTTCTTGGTGGATGATTCTCTAACCAGTTTACACAATCAGGTTGCCACACAACTCAAACAACTTCAGGATTCAGTTTATGAACTTACAATGCTCGGAAATGGGAATTAGATCAACCACCTATACAAGTTTAACTAACGTAAAGTGCACTAGCAAATGCGATGAAATTATTGCATGCACATGGTTCTGCCAATATCACCATCCCTGCGTTGATCAAACTGAATTTATAACATTGCAGAAGCTAATTGCTGACTTGAAGAAACCGTATTGCCATAGGATGGTTAGCTTCAGAAAGTTGATCAGGTTTCAAGATTTCAATAATTTCACCATTGACAAGAAGGCAAACTACATCAGCAATCCTCCGGATTTGTTGGATACTGTGGGATACCAACACAATAGTCATTCCTTTTTCCTTCTTCAGCTTTACCAGAAGGTCTTCAATGTTCTGTGTTGATACTGGATCCAAGGCACTAGTCGGCTCATCAAGGAGTAAAACCTTGTTTACAAAGGGAACAAAAGATCCAAAAAGAATTGTTGAGATTCTACCAACTCTGGTAAAAAATTTTCATGGAAAAGAAAATGCTAGATTTTGCGGTCGAATTAGCAATCTTACCTCTGGTTCATTTGCCAAGGTACGAGCAAGCGCAACTCTTTGCGCTTGACCAGTAGATAATTCTCCACCAGGTTTACCGAAGAAAGAGGGATCCAGGTCTGCAAGAGGAAGCAACTCACGAACCTCATCGTCACTTAGCTTCTTCCCTTTTAGTAGTGGTCCATATCTGATGTTATCAGCAACAGTACCTATACAAAGCAAATTCCAGGTTGGTCAACCAAATGAATAACTTAAGAGATGATCACAAAGTTAAAGAATCAAAGATTTATTTCTTACAAAAACACACAATTTATATTGCTTGTTCTCTAACAACTCAGGAAGTAGAAGATTTACAAACATCTATTTTAAAGATGTCTGGCAGATGAGTTGAGTATATCATCATTCACATGCAGGTGGAAGATACTATTAGACTATCAAACCACATAAACCAAAAGAACAACATCCCTCGATAGATGAACTTCAATCCAAAGGATTCTCACAGTTCATATCCTTAGTGTGCCAAAGAAAGGGTAAAAGATGTTGCAATCTAGGGCAATTCTATACAGGGTTGATCTCATTTCCTGCAACAAAGTGATCCATCTAAAAATTCCATTCATAAATTACTCAGGTCACTACATATTAGCCTCTGTTCTCAAATATTACAAATAAAACAGTGCCTATCAATCATGTTCAGATAAATTTCTTTGGTCAACCCATTTTAGTATCAGTTCTCAAAAGCCAGAAATCAAAGAGTGCCTGTCAACCTCTAGTTACCTGATATTACCTTCAAACATAACAGGAAGCTGGAATAGCATGCCAACTCTCCGACGAAGTCCAAGTATATCCATAGCACAAATATCTTTACCATCCAAAAACACAGTGTTGGATGAAGGTTCCCATAGTCTATTAAGAGCCCTTAAAAAGGTGGACTTTCCACTGCCACTAGGCCCTATGATTCCCATGATCACACCTCTAGGTATGTCCACGTTGACTTTACTCAGTATTGGAATGTTCTTGTCTGAAGTTTTAGTCAAGTCCCTTATCTCAAATTTAACCACTGATGATTCATTTCCATTCTGATCATTCACCTCCACCACTAGCAAGCGCTCCTCCGCCTCGTCCAGACCTGTACAACAAAAAATGTCACCACAGAAATGCACCAATACATATCACCGAAAGCAGAATTCTATAAATTGGTAATAAATTAAATTCTGTGGTCATAGCAAAGGAAAAAAAAAAAAAAGAGTTGGCCATTGTGTTCTGACCTTGGTTAGACCCCATGGAAGTATACCAAGTTGAAGAAAGAAGAATGGTTGAGGGACGTAGTGGTCATTTTTTTATAGGAGGGAAGTACTGCCGTCCCAGTTCAGCTTCTTGCATCACAAGAGCAAAGCTGCAAACTTCCAATGAAGAGGAAAGGTTTTTTTTTTGGGGAAACAGGATTGTCAACTTCTTGTATTATATTGGGATGGGTCATTGTTTGTAGGTTTTTATTGTTAAATGAATCTTGCTATACTTTTTTACATAAACAAAGTCATTGATATTCGTCTCTTTGTGATCTGTAGTTTGTCCAATTTGCTGTTTGAGTTTGAACGTCATATTTCAGTTGCATCATCTTAATTCAGACTCTTGGCATGTTTTCACTCGTCTTCAAGTCTTGAAAAACGAACACCATTGGTGGGAGTGCTGATCATTTTATAAAATTCTCAGAACTAAGCGCAGCATTTCATCAGGCGTGGTAGTTTGTTCCATGTCTGTTATGCTGATACACAATATATTATTGCTACGACTTGGATTGCAAATGTATAGTATTTGGGAGCATTCCTCATGCCTGGTGGTGTCTTCTGGCATGGTACTTTGGCACATAGAAATTCGAATTGGTTATTGGATGAGAACAACGCATACTTTCATAAGCAATTTTCTCCTTTCTTCCAAAACTTCTTTTGGCAATCATTTTCTCAGTACACAACCACGAGTGAATTATATATGAACTAGTGAAGCTCTGAAATGGCAAAACAGATAAACTATTACTATGAATTTAACTCATTTAAAACACTCATATAATTAATATGACAAATATCAGTACATTATAGCATTATGTTTTTGCCTCTATTTTACCATCCCTGCATAAGCAAAAATGAATATACAGCACGGCAGAAGCTAATTGCTGAGTTCAAGAAACTTTAGTGCCATGGGATGCCTAGCTTCTGACAATCGATCAGGTTTCAAGATTTCAACAATCTCACCACCAACAAGAAGGCAAACTACATCAGCAATCCTCTGGATTTGTTTGATACTATGAGACACCATCACTATTGTCATTCCCTTTTCCTTCTTCAACTTCACAAGCACATCTTCAATATTCTGTGTTGATATTGGATCCAAGGCACTAGTGGGTTCATCCAGTAATAAAACCTAGATTGCAAAAGGAGCACAAAGTTAGAGACTGCCTTCCTTCCGACAAGTAAATGATAATTCCTGGGAGGAGAAAACTTAAATGCCAGAAGTTCATAATAACAGTCTTACCTCTGGTTCATTTGCCAAAGTACGAGCAAGTGCAACTCTTTGAGCTTGACCAACAGATAACTCTGATCCCAATTTACTGAAGAAAGTGGAATCCAAGTCCGCAAGAGTAAGCAGCTTATAAACCTCATTGTCAGTAAGCTTCTTCCCTCTTAGCTGAGGTCCATATCTGATATTGTCAGCAACTGTGCCTGTACAATTCCGGGGTGGGTAAAAGGTAACCAACTTAGCAACTGAAGCACTCCACTTTAACTCACACAAACTTATAAGACCAAAGCTAATCTCACATAGTACAAGCTAAAAGCATTTTTTGGTTCTCTTTAGACATCTTTTAATACATCATGATATCTCTAAGATAAAGATGAGGGACAAGAAACTCAGTGGAAGAAATAACGGCATTCAAATCCAATCACATCAAACTAAAGAGCTTTATGCCCTTGACAGATATAAACTTCGATCCAAACTAACACATTTAGGATTTAGCCTTCAATGTGGCAAAAAGTTAATTATCATAGCATTAGGAGAACTATCCCACTTCACATTCTACAGCGAGAAATGTTGTGGAAGAAATTGCAATCTATGAGAATTGAATAAAGGACTGATGTCAATTCTTTGAAAAATCGTATAGTTAGCAAAAACACAAGTTTATTCTATCAGCATTAAATTGCTCTCAGTTCTCAAATTTCACAAATTATGAAATCTGCAATGATTTTACAATGACTTTTTATAGTGAAAAATAATAGTGACTATGGTGGCAAGTATGATAGAACAAAATTATCTCTTATTATTTTGCATGTTAAAAGTCATTATGTATATTGTTACTCTTATGAAATATAACACTACCTATCAATCATTGGTCCAAAATTTATATGATCGTTAGTTAATTGCTTCAGTTCTCAAATTTCAGCAATCAAAACTGCCAAAAACAAATTGCCACTAAATCTGTCAGTAACTAATTAACCTGCCAAATAATAATAAAAACACTGATATGAAATTACCTTCAAACAATGCAGGAAGCTGGAACAGCATGCCAACCCTTCTGCGAAGTGCAAGAACATCAAGATCGCAGATATCTTTACCATCCAAAAACACAGCCTTGGACGGAGGTTCCCACAATCTGTTCAGAGCCCTTAAAAATGTGGACTTTCCGCTACCACTTGGCCCTATGACACCCATGATCACCCCTTTTGGTATGTCAACGTTCAGTTTGCTCAGTATAGGCACACTCTTGTCTGAAACTTTAGTCAAGTCCCTGATTTCAAATTTAACCGCTGATGATTCATTTCCATTTTGATCATTCCCATCCCCAGGTAACAAACGCTGCTCTGCCTCATCTAGCCCTGTACCCAACCCAGAAAGAAACAATAAAAATGATCAATAAAGTAAGACTCTTGCGAAGAGTACAAACACACCCAAAAAACAAATCAGGAATCATGATGGAAATGTAAATGGAGTTAAGCTTGGTGCTCTGACCTGAATAAGAACCCATTGGAATAGAGGAAGGGGAAGAAGAAACAGGAATGGTAGGGGAGGGAAGAAAGTCATGATGGGTTTTATAGGCATGAGGAACTGCCTGTCCCAGTTCAACTTCTTGCATCATCACCAGGCTGACCTCTCGGGATTCTGACGAATTAAGAAAATGAATTTTTTTAGGGGAAAGAAGACAGAGAAATTGTTTTCCTATTCAGGACGGGAAAAGAGATCCGACTGGGCAAGTGACTCTTAGAACCACAATAGATTTACTTTTTGTATTATTGTAGTGATGCCCAAGTTTAGCAGCTGCCTGGTAATTATTGAGTCACCTCTTTCACCTAAAAACAAAATCAAATATAGCAATAATTAGAGCTAATAAATACAAGTAATGAAGATTACCATGAAAAAATAAATACATAGAACATATATTACCATAGTATATGGTACCTATGTTTGGATCATTTTAGTCTCAAAATTTACATGTACTAACAACCATCCACGTAAATAATATAATGTTTTAAATTGAATACTGTATAAACAATATTTTAAAATATATTTTTATAATTTATCGAAATAGTGATAATGAGATAGAAAATATATTTAAAATTGTAAACGTGTTTTAAAAATAATATAAAAATGTGTCTTGAAAAGATTGTTCATATAAACCCTTAAAATATTCATTATCAGTATATTTACTATCGTTACTTCAATTTATAGGGAGGGAATAATAAAGTGTTTTTGTTGGGTTTTTCTGGTAAGATAAATGAAGTGTATTTAACGTTAGTTGCTTGAAAAGCATTGTACTGACAAGGACATAATTGCACGACACCAAGTACGGATTGTTCAAAAGTTGGGGTGTTGCCTACTTTATTTTATGACCAATTGAAGTGCAGAAGATAGACACCGGTCCAGATGGAAGATTCTTGAAATTGTTTGTTCTTCAGGGGAAGGTTGTATCTGGTGATTCATCCCCTGTTTTTTCTTTACATCTAGTGGAGGAACTATGTACTGTGTGTGGACTAAACATAAACAATGGTTCAAACTTCAAATGCCAAATGGGATGCCAGAAATTTCATTCAGAATGTGACAGATTGCAAAGGTGGCATCTGAATTTTAATCTCTTGCTTGGCTTTGAAGTGGGAATAAAATTGTGCAAAAAGTGGACTTCAAAAAGTTCTGTGAAACATTGCTACATGTGAGGCAATAAAAAAGACATGATGATTCATGAGATGCTGACAAAACAAATTTTTTTTTGCAGAGATTTTCTCTTTTTCTTTTCACCCTTTTGGTCCTAGTAATTTCCTAACAACTTTTTTTAAGAGTTATGTATGAATTACGTTTCAAAATGTATTTTTATATTTTTTTAAATAATAATTATGATACGAAACATATATTAAAAAGCGTACAAATATTTTAAAAAACATAAAAATATATTTTGACAGTACAATTTATACACATTCTAAAGTTATTCATCAAGTAGCAAAGAATGAGATGGAGTAATCAAATTTCAATTGAATATACATACACAAGCAATAAAAAGGAATCCCATTTTTTTTACATGCCAATATTCACTTGTTCCTTTTTATTTACCAAATACTCAAACTTCATAAGTGCATAAAATGGATTTTTTTTAATTAAAAAAAAAAAAAGAAAGAGAGAAAGAGAGAAAGGGGTTACTTTTCTTGACACTCTCTGGCTTCTTACTTAGTTTAGGCCCAATAGTGCAGGACAAATAAGAATCCACCAACTACCAACTGACGTGGAATCACTTAGCCCAATAAGTGCAGATGTCAGATAAAAAGTGGTTAACATTAAATACCTTCTATCGGCCCAAGATAATCAGCCCAAATAAAAAATAAAATGTACCCCACAGGGCCCACATTTTATCCTGTCCTTTAATTCACTGGCCCCATCCCAGTTGTTAGATTAGATCTTTAGTCCAATACGATTCGGCGGTATCTGATTTTTTCCAGTCATGAATGATCCACTTGTAAAACTGGCCAACAGAAATTTGGAAACTGGCCCACATAAAAATAATCAGCTATGAAATTGACCCCGGCCCGATACCATTTCCCAAAAAATATCTTCTTCTTTTTTTTTTTCAATAAATGGCGCAGAATTATTTTATTTGCCATACTCTATAAATTTATCAATTAACTATTAAAGCAGAAATTTTGCTATTATTACTTTGAGGGGGAAAAGCCCTCTATTAAAAAAACTTAGTTTCAAAACTTTTTTTTTTTTTTAAAAAAGGTCACTTTTGAATAAAAATCTTATATTACAAAATTAAAAACTAGAAATAAAAATAAAAATTTATATACAATAATGTATTAAATGTGTTATAATTTAAAACTAAAAAATATATATTAAATCAGAAGGTCAACTCATTTTTTGGATCAATGTTTCTACTCTCCTTCCACGTAACTCATAAAATATTTAGGAGTATATTCATAACCTGCAAGCTTTCTATACCAAAAAATGCTGCCTAATTTCACACAAGCATCAAACAGCTAAGACAAAAGAACCAAGGCACCAATTATTCTAAGGGAGTCACAAATCTATGCATAAAATGGATTACCTTAAACTAGTCCACCAAGGCTTTCCTCATTTCAAGTTTCTGCCGTTTATGATGAAGCCTTGAACCCTTTTAGCATAACTCAATCTAGCACAAATTATATATGAATCCCTGTTTCAATTGCAAAGGCAAGATAAATAATAGCAATCACATATAGGGATTACTTTATTACACAAACATAACAGCATATATTAGCAAGAAAGAAGTTTACAGCATACAACAAGATATTGTTGGCAGCAAAAGGTATATTCCCATGTTGACTTGATAACAACATATATTAGCAAGAAAGAAATTTACAGCATACAACAAGATATTGTTGGCAGCAAAAGGTATATTCCCATGTTGCCTTGACAACCTTAGCTTAAGTTGTCAGATTCTATTCTTGTATCAACTTTGGAAGAGATGAACCACTTCAGAGTGGGGAGTTTTTTGCACAGAGTTGGGATTGGAAAGGCTGCGCTGTTTTTCTTTCTTTTCTTTTCTTTTCCTTTCCTCTGAATGAGTGTCATATGGTTATGTATGCACAGTACCTACTATGGTCAGTGCATGCTTAAGCTGGCTTATTCGGAAGAATTTGTCCTTTGAACGGCTGGATGGGTTCCATTGCCATTCCTTTGCCGGTAATTGGTTGGAAATTTCTTCTCTCAGATAAGGTTCTTCCCCTTTATTGTCTTGTTTTTCTTCCCTTTCTTTTCCATCTTTAGTATCTGTCCATTTCTTTTTTTTCAAACCAAATTACCTCGTGAATGTTGCAATATTGACATTTTCGTGCCAGTGTTCCCAAATGAATGCAACCAACCATTAAGTCTAAGCCAAGTTGGCCACCATCCAGAGCTAAGTCTCTGAGTTCGGGTTGGTTTAGGTTCACATCAACTTAACACAAAAAATCCAAGTTGGGATTATCATCTCAGGTAAAAAAAAAAAAAAAACCATTAAGTTTAACAACTAACTTGTACTGTCTATTCAACAATCACTTTGTCATTGTTGGACTCAGTAATACTCTGCCACTTGCCATGCATATAACCCTATGCATAGAGGAGTTTTGGTCCGGAGAACGGTCAGGCCGTGCATGTATAATTAGTCAAAAACGACAATCTCGCCTCTTGAAATTTTCATGAAATAACTTCAACTGAAAAAAGTTGAAATACCCTCGGAGCAACCAACACAGATAAAAGTTTTAAAATTTCAAAACCATATTAATGGAAAACATTAATCTACTTGCACTAAAATAAGCCCGACATAGTTCGTGGCTGGAAATTCAAGCACAAAAATTGTATCATAAGATAGTCCGTGACAAGGTCTTTCAGAAAACTCTATCAATTCTAGCAAGGATGGCAGGCTTATGCTAGGGAGTAATTTAATTCCTATCCACAACCATATGTATTAAGAGCACTCTAAACTAATGACAAGAAGTTGAATTTAATTTGTGAAAATGGTTTGTGTCATACCATTGTTCTGCAAGTACTAACATCAAGCCTTCCAAAACAAATGAAAAGGTCTGAGTTACACATCACTGAAAATTAAAGAAAACACAGAGAAATTGTACCTTTGATTACTGATCTCCTTGCACCAATGAAGAGCTGCATAAACTAGCTTTGTTAATCCCAGAAATTTAAAGGGCTTCCTGAAATATGAATGGAGATGAGAGAGCTGTGGAGTTCCGGGTTAGACAAGACAGAAGAAAGCTCACATCAGACGGAGTGGTGCTTTGCTTAGTCAAGAAAGCTGTCTGGACAAGTGTTTTGAGCCCAAAGAAGGGAAACCCCACTTTTATAAGCCGCCCCCGGAAAAAACGTGTCACTCCTTGTCTTCACGGGTAGTATTTGATTTAGATTTTTGCGTAGTGGTTGTCGCATCTCTTTTAAGTTTTAGTGTCATTAAATCCTATGATTATTGTTTTTTTGATTGAGGGGAAACAGTACGATTCCATTGCCGAGCTGAAGTGCTCCTTGCACTGCCGCCTTTCCTTGCCAACTTGACAAATATTTGTGCCGTATGCTTCAGCGTTGCACTATCGTTTATCTCCATTTGTTCATAAATAAAAAGATGGCTTAAAACTAAGTTGGCATCTCTTCATTTCCCACCCATGAAAAGTTACATAAGAAAGTAACCATCGCAAAATTATAATATCCGAAATATTTAAAATTGGTATCACCGTCATTTTAGTTTAAAAATAAATCAAATCGAATATTCGATTAGTCCATTATTTTACAAATATTTAAAATTGAACCAAATCAAACCTATTCAAAATATACGGAATTGGTGTTGAAATGCCACTCTGTAAAGTACGGATCAATTTGAATCATATAAGATCAAATTTGGATTCTTCATTTGAGCAATTCTAAAAATTTTAAGAAAAATATGTCTCTGTCTAAAATCGTTAACTAATATTGACTCAATTTTTTGACACTAAAATCTCAAAACAATATGTTACTGTCATTTCTGTTATGGCAATTCTGAAGTAAAAGTCATACTTGTATTTTTTTTCCGCCACTCCAAAAGGGTAAATAGTAAAATTTTATAACTTTCCATAATTAGCGGACCCACAACTGACCGAAAAAAATTTCTCCTCAAAATTCCCTTCACATCATTTTTTTTTTAAAAAATTATTTTCTTTTCAAAATATTTTTTTCTATTAAAAAATTTCTACCAAATCTTTCACACTCTCCAATATAAAATTTCTCAAATAAACCACAAACCAATCATAGTCCAAAAATATACTTCCATTCGGTCCCTTTGTTTCTTTGGCCAATCCTAACATTTTAAGTCAATTTTTTGGAATCTAGAAACTCTGTTAAGTGTAGTTAGGTTCTTATTTCATTGTAAATTAGGCAATAATAGATGTTGGGGAAAAAGAAATAAAAACAGAAAAAACTTTCAATTCCAACATAGTTGCCAGAAAACAAAAAAAAAAAGTTCTTAAGTCTATAACATTTGTTTTATCATTGTTTATTTTCTAACGATAACAAGAAAATAAGTTGGGAGTTAAAAGTTGGTCAACACAAATGCAACGTAAACATAAGTTGGGAGTAGCAGAAATGAAGATGTTAAGTTGGATGTGTAGTAAAACAATGATGGATAAGATAAAAAATAAGAATATGAAACGAAAATTTGAAATAGTATTGGTAGAAGAAAATATGAGAGAACATAGATGAGATGGTTTGGCATATTTTTTGAAAACCCCTAAATGCTCTAATAAGAACAGAAATTTATTATAAAAAGCGTGACAGGAAGAAATGGAAAGGTAGGCCGAAACTGACATGCAGGGAATAGAGTGGAGAAAAGCTATTAATGTGGTGGAAGAACAAAATTCTTATATTCTCAACTGCCAATTCTAATCCTAGCTCTTTTACTTTTATTTTTTATTTTTATTTTATAATTATTTATTCTCCTCACTTTTTTTCTTTGAGTTTTTTTTTGAGTTAATCGATCATCGACCTTAATTAATTTGGAGTAAAAGTGATGTTGATACTGATATTTTCTCACACAAATATGAGGAATATTCATGATTGATTGAAATGAACCAGCAGAAAAAGCCGCATCATATTTAATTTATACGGTTAAAGAAGCAAATTTTGAGACGAGTTTGAATTATATTTTAAAATATATTTTTATATTTTTTTAATATATATTTTTATTTTATAACTATTATTATGTGGCGCGCAATTTTGGCCGTTGGATAGAAATAAGGATAAATGACATGGGACCAAATTGTCATACTTCGAAACTTCATGAACTTGAAAACATTTTCACAAACCATTGAGGTTCTGACTGCAAATTTCTCTATTTCCCAACCACAACCCTCGCCGGTGACCGGCGTTGTTGTCCTCTGGCGACAGTTTTTTCTTTCCCGAAACTGCACTGTCACTTTTCCGTTTCTTCAGCAACCCCGACCCCTAGACCGACGTCGTCTCTGAAGCAGAAGAAACGCGCTCAATAGCTAGAGAAAGCTAACAAGCATGGCCATCACAATTATCTCTTTTCGCGCCAGAAGTACTCGTACTCTGCTCAAACTATCATTACTTTACTCGCATTTCAGACCCTTTTCATCATTCTCTGAAACCGACCCTCCATCTCCGGAAGTCGTCAATGAGCTTTCTCGTATTCTCAGCGATTATAGAAGCCCCCACCACGACGTCCAATCAGCCCTTCATCCATTTTCCTCCAAAATTTCAACTAACTTAGTCGAACAAGTTCTTAAAAGGTGTAAATATCTGGGCTTTTCTGCTCACAGGTTCTTTCTCTGGGCTCGGGATTTGCCGGGTTTTCAACCTAGTAAAGATAGTCACCATATTTTAGTTGATATTTTAGGAAGTAGTAAACAGTTCCCTTTAATATGGGATTTCCTTGTTGAGATGAGGGACAATGGAAAAATTGATATTAGCCCAGAAATATTTTGGATTATATTCCGGGCTTACAGTAGAGCTAATTTGCCGGCTGATGCTATCAGGGCTTTTAACAAGATGACTGATTTTGGCATTGTGCCTAGCGTTAATGATCTTGATCAGCTTTTATTTGTGCTTTGTAAGAGAAAGCACGTTAGACATGCTCAGGAATTTTTTGATATGGTTAAGAAGGATTTCAATGTGACTGCTAAAGCTTACAGCATTTTAGTTAGAGGTTGGGGTGATATTGGGGAGTCGGGGCAGGCAAGGAAGCTTTTTGATGAATTGCTTGTAAGAGGGTGTTTGGTTGATTTGCCTGCTTATAACAGCATTTTGGAATCTTTGTGCAAGGGAGGGAATGTAGACGAGGCGAATAAGTTGTTTAGCGAGCTGAGATCTATGGGATTTGAGCCAGATGCATTTAGCTATTCTATTTTCGTTCATGCTTTTTGTGAAGCAAATGATTTACATTCAGCTTTGAGGGTTCTAGATAGCATGAAAAGGTACAATCTTCTGCCAAATGTGTTTACGTATAACCGTATTATTAAGAAACTTTGTAAGAGTGATAAAGTAGATGAGGCTTATCAAGTTCTAGTTGAAATGGTAAAGAATGGGATAATGCCAGATATTTGGAGCTATAATGCTATTTTATTTTCCCATTGTGATAATAATGAAGTCAACAGAGCGCTTAGGCTGATTTCAAGTATGGATCATCATGGTTGCCAGCTGGATCGGCATAGCTACAACATGGTGCTTAAAATGCTTATTAGAGTGGGAAGATTTGATAGGGCTGAAAAGATTTGGGAGAGTATGGATGAGAGGGGATTTTATCCTCCAGTATCAACTTATGCTGTTATGGTCCATGGTCTATGCAAGAAGAAAGGTAAACTTGAGGAAGCATGCAAATATTTTGAAATGATGATTGATGAAGGATTACCTCCTTATCTTGTGACATGTGAATTGTTGAGGAACAAACTTATTGGGTTAGGATTTGCAGAGCAGACGGAGATTCTTGCGGATAAGATGGAGAGAAGTACTTCTTGTTCAATACAAGAGCTATCAAGCATAATGCGAGGTAACAAGTCTCGTGTAAAAGTGAAATGTGAAGATGAATATTCAGATGAAAGTGATGACTGGAGGAGAACGGATGTTCCTGATTAGTAGAATGCTTGCTTTTTTCTCTGAAAAAAGTGTATCTCCTTTTTTACGTTCTACAATGTAAGTGGTGTTTTCATATTCCATTTTCTTCATGTGGACAATAATAAGGTGAACTTGAAAAGGATACACAGAATATGATTCAAATTATTTATTTTCAAGTTGTTATGTTGTATACGAACTTGTTGAAAACATGAACCACTCAAATAGATACATTAGAGGTGGTGAAAGGCAGAATACCTCTCTGATGATAGATCTTAACTTTGGTAAAATCCTAAGTCCCAATTCTTGTTGATACGATTCTCCCTCTTAATACTGCTTGATTTGCTGCTTTATTTTTTTCCTCATGAAGATCAAAATGTTGAGATAGGTTATGCTGTTCATGCGTGAAACTTCTTTCAGTTGCAGTGTTTGTCCTTTCATCTGCAACTGGTTTTCTTTCGTCTACTTCACTGTTCCATGTGGAGGATGTGCAGAAACAAAGTAGCTGGCTTTCCAGGTGTTTCACCGTCTAGGTCATGTTAGGGTCCGTGATTGTATTCCATCAATCTGATTTCATCACTTTTTGTGGACAGGAACAAAACTAGGGAACTGCTATAATGAGTTGGTTGGCAACTACTGTTTTATTCAAGTGTTTTACAGTTTGGCACGACAGAGGTCTGGAATATTTACACCTTTATAGTCCAAACTTCAAGTCATTCACTGTCTATACTAACCTTACTCTACCATTTTGCTGCGTTGAATTTATAAGCAAGTATGTTTGGAGGTAACTACTCATCCTAGACTTATGTCAAGTTTGGCGAATTACTTATGCAAGTATGTTTTCCTTTCGCTTGATGATGATTACAAATCTGATGAGCAATCCTTCAAATCTTAACCATCCATATTTTAATTAATGTGATTTAGAAAGTTGAACGTTTTCAATTGGATTTTCATTCACTCTTCTGATAGGTTTGCTTTAAAAGTTTGTTGATTGTTTTTCAATTTGGTTTGTATAAGTTGAAGGTTTGCCTGTTGATTGAAGCTTGAAAGTTTGATATTCTCTCAAAACTGAATAGTGAGCAATGTTTCTTGAAAATAGTTTTGCTTGAAGCTTGAATTCTTGTGATAGATAATTTCTACACCAGAGGAATGTTGCATGGCTTTATCATGATAAAATTGTATAGAATTGCTTCTTCAGGAAGTGGGACTTGAAAACTATAATCTTGGTTTACCATCTCTAATTCTATCATTCCAATGTTAGTATTCCATCTTTCGCAACCCATGGCTTGCTTTTGCCTTGTGGAACAGGGTAGTTTCATTCCTTTAAAGACCTGAAAAGATGATCTTATCTGTTTGCCTTTGTCATCAACCAGAAAGTGAGGGACGGTGATTCGGACAACATAGATATGCTTGTGTTTTAAATGTTGTCAAAGTTGTTAACATCAAATTTGCAACAGAACACATCAGTGACCACATATATGACTAAACAAAAATCAACGGGCCTGGTTGAAACTAATGTTTGACAAATGCAATTACGGGTTCTATATATGCTTATTTATTATGTTTTGTGCTACCCCAAAAAGTTTAAAAAGGAAGACAACTTTCCTTTTTTCTATTTAAGATTCTTTATTCTTCCTGTTTTGTTTCTAAAAATCCATTGACATTGTTGGGTCTATGATGCTATATTTTAAAATAAATTAATAAATTATACTCTTTTAAAGAAGGAATAGCCAATAACTTGTGTGGTGGGCGATGTGATTGTGTTGTTCACAGCATAGGAAGACCAATCCAAATCCAAAACCAAAACAAGATTCAGCTCAAGTTTTATTGCTCAAATTTGGCCTAAGTCAAGATTCAATGACATGCTCATAATTGGCTAGTCAAAAATAGTCAAAACTATTCCAAATCGGCAGAATACTTTAATTTGTCTCTTTTTCCCTTTGATGCTCTATTGTAAATGAACCAAAAATTTTAAAGTGAACCTTGTTTAGTACTATTAATTTGGAATTTCTGGCTACCTTCAAAAGAATAAATAACTAAAAATGAAGTGCTTTTAGATAGTAATTTTTTTTCCCCTTTTGGTAGAAACTAATGCTCATCCCTTTACAATTTCAGAAAGAATTTGTACACTTTTTTTTTTTCCTTTTTCTTTCCCCAAATATATACTGAAATTTGAGCCAGTCTGTGTTTTTTTACATCAGTGTTCATATTTTGTTGAACTGAGATACAAATCGTTTATAAAAAATTAATCTTTTTGATACACACAGGCAGTCTACAACCCAGTTTGTGAAGCACTAGGCCTTCCCAACCATCAACAATTTTTTTTTCGATCTTTTTTCCTGAGAGCTAGAACACTTTTCAATTCCTCAGATTTCTCAGTAAACAGCTCCTCGCACTTGGCCAATACTCTTTCCTCCTCTTCGAGTAAGCTTAGCATCTCATGAGCATTTGCTACTTTCTCTGCACTAGAGGCTTTTCTGCAGGTGTCCGATCAAAAGCTTCCAAGCCCTTGGATAATTTGACAAGATCTTGTAGCATGTTATAGCTATAATACACAGAAATCATGACCTTGCATAGTTGCCAGGGAACTGAACAGAATTCATAGCCAATTTTCCTCATCCAAAATTCGTGCTTCTTTCACGCCGTGGTCCATATCTAGCGCATAAATCAACTGCTTGTATGTACCCTTCGTGGTTCCTTTTCCCTTGCTTAGCATCCATTTAATAACCTGGATAATCTTGTGCCACTGTTGCTCTTTCTCAAGGGTAAGCAGCACCATCTTCAAAGGCCCTATGGGGAAGTTCTTTTCCCCACAATCCAGGCGTCAAGAACACAATATATAGCTTCTTTGCTATCATTGAGATCATGGAGTGTGCTGACAAGAAAACTAATCTTATCCTTCCTTGAGATGTTTTCCCCTATTTCGGACCTGGGCAAATCTCCAAAATCTTGCTCAGGTTAGTGATGCTGTCTGCGATTACCAAATTGGCTGTCCAAAGATTCTACCGCATCTGCATTGCGCGAGTCCCATATAATCGTACAACTGTTTTGTGATGGGAAAGGGCTCGAGTCCCATATAATCTGACTGCATTGCCTAGCCAGCTTTCTTACCCTTCCTACTTCTACAACTGCTGTCTTCGCAAGACCAATATAGAAATACTCTTCTTCAATCTCAATCTAGTACTAACATTACCACTAAAATCAGCTACAACCTTGAGAGAAGCAAAATGTTAAGGTTAAGACGACAAATTAAATATCATCAGTGGTGCTATAATTTAGTCATTATCTAATGCAAATTTTTCACTAAGGTATATAATTCAGTTGTAACTCTTGTTTTTAATGTCATTATCCGCAAAGCTATATAATCATAGTTATGGTTGCACTTATACTAGGATTTAAACTACATCAAAATGAGTTGAATTATATACATTTGCAAGTCAGCACATGATCATGCTCAGATTACAGCTTGAAGGCATCATGCATAAAGCCATAAACATTTATCAAATCAAAATGGCAAAAACTTATTCTCAGTATCACTAAGTTGAAGTTCATGGCCCTGTTCCCTTGTTTCTCTGTCCCTCAAATTGTGCCATTAAAATGGAGTGTGTGTATAAAGGATGGTTTCATCAGCTTTGGGAGGACTCCCATTTCCCTGTAGGGTGCATATAATGGTCGAGGGGAGTTATTGACAAGTACCCTAATCCATTTCTGTTTCCAGACTACAATCACACACAAACAATGGAGCAATCACCACACTCATACGCATTTACAGCACTAATACAGGCAACTAAGCATTAAACATTGAACAAGTTAAAACACAACTTTGCAATAAAAAAGTTATCAGATCAGACAAACAAAATGATAAACAGAAACCGAGAAGAAAAAAATTACCAGCATTTGATGATGGCTGAAGAAGAGGCGCCGGTTTCAGAGTGACGAGCGGTGGAGGAAGAAGAGAAAGAGGCTCAGCTTCGATTTGTAAAACCAAAAAAACAAATATCGTATTTTGTAGAGGTTTTTTTTTTTTTTTTTTTTTTTTATAAAAGTGCGGATTAAGGGTACCCGACCGGCCACCCGAACCCATATTTATTTGGGGCAGGGTCTGTGGTCTTAAGTTGGCCCAAAAAATTGAGTCCGACCATTACTTTTTTTTATCTTTGATGATCAAGAATAACCAAAAGGAATGTATTTTGCCTGGAGCTTTACTAATGTTGCCAATGAAATGCTATATTATTGGAGTTTTTTCTATTGTGTTTATTTTTCTCAAGTTACATTATTTAGTTTAGTTTTATTTATTTAACTAGAAATGGGAGCTCAATTAGACTAAACCAATATAACAATTCAATCACTAAAATGCTCTATACATATTTTAAATTTTGAAATTAAAGACTTTGGAGGTTTGATTTTAATACCAATTCAAACAAAGAACTCAATCTCTTCTTAGTGACAAGTGTTTAGTTATTGTTAGTGTATTACATTATTTCATAGGAATCAATTCAATTAGATAAAAGGGAAAATTTTTTGTTCTCAAATTGTTCATGTCAACCAACTTTAAACAACAAAGATATAAACATGACAAGCTTTGAACTTGCTAAGTTAGCTCTAAACATTGTTGAGCTTGAACTTTGGAAACCTTCTACCCCTAATTGCTTTTAGAATAATTGAACTAATTGTAAGTGATTAACTGATTTTATTTTACGTAATAATACATATTGTTTTTATTAGACCAACGAACAAAAGTTTACATGTGTGTGTGGGAGTTTAGATAGCACATGTATTACTTTTTATTACTTATAATTGTGTTACTTTAATTCAATGTACGATATAATGTTCTATAATATATACTTATAAAGTATTTATAGTGTATAATTATAAATTATATGTATAAATCTATGTATTAAATGCGTATATTACATCTAATACTATTCAAGATATATCAATACAACTATAAACCATGTTGTCATTAAATAATGATATATATAGTATATTCGCTTAAAATCCGACAACTGAATAACATATCAATTACTAAACAAAGTTATCATAACAAAATCTATGCGCGTAAATACCAATCATTATTCATATTCATATATAAATATATGAAATAAATTCAGGTTTCAATTAATCAATTAGTCATGCTAAATCATTACAATTTTGGATTTTAAGTTGATAAAGTCATTATGACAAAATCATATATTAGTTACTAAGTAAAATCATTACGACAAAATCTTTTTGTGTTAATGTCAATCATTATTCATATTCATACAAATCTACAAAATAAATTCGAATTTTCATTCACCGATTAGTCATGTTAAACCATTCAAGTTTTGGGTTTTAAGTTAATTAACTTAAATTGTAAAATTTGGGTTTCAGTTAGCCATTCTAAACCAATCACATCTAGAAATGTAAAAAATCCATCCTATTTAGCTACTAATTAAGGAGGCAATTTTAGTTCAGAACTCAATTGAACCATTCGAATCAAACTGTTAAACCAAAATGGGTTGAATTATATATGGTTCATCGGGCTGACCCGATTTATACCCGCCTTCCCAAGTCCCAGCCTTATAAATTTAGACAATTCCCTCTGGTACCCAACTCAAAAAAAAAAAAAAATAATAATATATATGCAGAAACAACATATTTCCTGACACCAACTGAGGCTTGCGGATCGAACACAGCCAACCAAAACCAAACACCTCACTTTAAACTACCAGTGTTAGCGCGAGTACTATTCACGTACGGAAAAAAGGCGTGGAGATCGAGTTAAATTGCGAGAAAATACATGAGAAAAAATGATTAAGAAAAAAAATATCAGACACAAAAACGAAAAATAAGAGAAAGAAAGTAGTAAGAAAGAAAAGAAAGAACGAAGAGAGAGAAAGAGAGTATCGAAGAGAAGAGCGATCAGAGAGAGAGACGCAGGGGAGAAGGGTCTTCGATTTCTAATTCCTAAAAAAAAAAGAAAAAAAGAAAAATTTGTGCAGAGATTCTAGAGGGAGAATTGAAATGCAAAACAATTTTTAGAGAGAGGAAGAAGAGGAAATAAGAAGGAAGGGAGCAATGGAAGAAGCAGTAACCCGGGTTCCAACGAACAAGTAATACTCAGAAGTATCTTATTTTTTCATTTTTTTGGGGGGCCCAATTCCCAAATCAGTATTTGGAGTTCAAATAAGGTGAGCCCATAAATTTTTTTGTCTCTACATAGTCGAATTTTTGTGAGTTTGGAAGCTTGAATCTGTGTTCGTCTATTGGAATCGTGTTGGAAAGATTTGAACTTGAAGTGGGAAGCTTCAAGCTTCAATCTTTTAATAAAAGGTGGTATTTTGAGTTTGTTTGGCGGTTTTGTGAAATTTTTTTGGTATTTTTAGCTGATTGGAATTGTGAATAAAATTGGTGGGTTTACTTGGACTTTTAGAGAGGTAACTTTGGTGGGTTTTGACTGAATAATATTGCCCTTCTGGGTTTGTAGTTTTTGGTTGGCATTGCATTTTGAAAATTTGTGGAATTGGGTTTTTGGAGGGAGAGTTAGTTGGGGGAATTGGGATCTCAGATGTCAACTCAGTCCCTCGAATCCTTATACTGTTTAAAGTTTGGAAATTGGAGATGGGTCCTTGTATGGCAATGTTGGGCGTGCTAGTAGCAGGATTGAATCTTGTCAGTAAGATGGGTTTTTGGTATTGGTGCAAAACCCTAATTTAGTAGTGTAATTGGGGTTTCTGATTAGGTGTCAAGTGGAAATTGTCATACATACTGTTTTGTACGTGTTGTTTATGGAGTTTATGTATTAAGAGAAATGCAGCCGCCACAGCAGCATTTACGGATCAATCTTGCCGAATTGAAAGCTGAGATAGTGAGGAAACTTGGGCCAGAGGGATCCAAGCAGTATTTTTATCATTTGAATAGGTTATTGAGCTTGAAGATTAGCAAGGTTGAGTTCAACAAGATTTGTATTAGGATTTTAGGCAGAGATAACATTCCCCTGCATAATCAGTTCATTCGATCAATATTGAAAAATGCTTGTAGCGCAAAAGGTCCACCACCGAGTCATGACAATGATATTTTGAAGTCTATTACCACAGTTGGGAGCAAAGAGACTCCTAGTGATGGCTACCAGCAAAATGGGTCCCACTCTACTGCAGTGCAGAGTCAACAAGGCTTGGCAAATGGGGACATACTGTCTTTATCTCCCCGAAAGACCAGGACAATGTCTCGTGATCGGAGAGCGGGGGATCATCGCAGTGTACTTGGGCCCAATGGGAAGACAAAATTTTCTTCTCAACAGCTCGCCACAAAAGATTCAAGTGATTTTAATGTTATTTTGGAGAACGGACTTTCTAATCCACCTGAAGTGCAAGGATTGCTGCAGCATCATCAAGGACTTTTGCAGCAGGTGGAGAATCTACAGGAGGCTTCAGTTCACCAACCTGTTAAATCTGCAGCAGTAAATGGGCCACAAGATGGTCCAGTTTCTGTACATAGCAAGGACTGCATTGAAGTATCAGGTAGAGGAGATGGGAAAGATGTGCCTCCTAGGAGTCAGTTACAAGCCCCACTCGGAGTTCCATACTGCCCTGTTAGTGTGGGTGGGGCACGCCGAGCATTGTCCATAGCTAGTAGCAGTAAATGTGTTAGTGCTCTCAGTTCTGGTGTCCTGTTAGACAGTGTGACTGTGAAAGAACGCATGGAACAGATTGCTGCTGCTCATGGCCTTGAAGGGGTGTCGGTGGATTGTGCTAATCTGTTGAGTAATGGTTTGGATGTTTACTTGAAGGGTTTAATTAGCTCTTGTATTGCCCTTGTGGCAGCAAGATCGGGACATGATCCAGTAAGGAACAAGAAGCACCAGGCCCCTATGAAGCTTGTTAATGGTGTAAGGCCTGGTCATCTGTATCAGATGCAAAATAGCAGTAGACCTTTAGAAGTCATGCCTGAGCATAGACCCCATTGTCCAATTTCATTGCAAGATTTTAGGGTTGCCATGGAGCTGAACCCGCACCAACTTGGTGAAGACTGGCCCGTACTGCTGGAGAAAATTTGTACCCAATCATTTGAAGAATAGGTCCTGTGCTGGTACTTTGATATCACCCAGCTGGGCAGGTATTTGTCTGAAACGGAACAGAGGGCAAGTTGTTTTTCTTGGCTTTATGGTACATCAGCACTGTGATGGTTTCTCCTCTGTGGCCTTCTGCTTCAGTCTACTGCTCGAGGTAAAAATTGTCTCTCACTAAATGATAGGGAACAAAGCAGGGATTCCTTGTCTCATCCTGCCACTGGCAGGCTTACCACTGGGCAGGAAGACCCTACTTGTCAGCAACCATTGGAAGGGATTGATGAAAAAGTGCCCACGTTTGGTTGCACTGTTGTATGACTAGCATAAATCTCACTTGATATTTTTTCTGCTTTTTCCTGTAATTTACAGTCGAGGAGGAAATTTAGAACAGTTTTGCAGGAATAATGTGTGTAGTGTAGTTACATTAGCAGAAAGGTGAAAGTGCATCTTGCAAGAGTTAATGTGTATGTATCTTCAACATCAAGATTGATTGGAATCTAATTAACCACACGTTTTTACTTTTCATTGGGAGTATTTGTTACGAGAAGAATGTTTTATTATTATTGATGATACATGAAGTAATCTCCCTCTGTTTTGATTTGTCCATAAGAACTACTTTCTGTTGACTCTCAGTTGTGATTTGTCTATGAAAACTGCTTTCTATGTAAGTTTATCCAGCAGAATGTTTGCATCATGGGCTGATTTTACTACCATCTGAATTTTCTGGACTAGTAATTATGTGATTGGAGATTTTTAAGAGAGAGTTAAATTGGTGTTAAATGGTTGGGATGGTTTGTCTCATTCGCTTGATTCACCATTGTTGAAAATTCATACATCTTCTATTTTAGATCTCTGTAGTGGTGTGCCAATTAGATTTGAAGGAAGTAATGAGGAAAGTCTACAGATATTGACTTACTGGTCGTACTTGACATAGTTTTGTGTCATTAATCTATTTAATAATGCGAAAAACAATTACTTAGCTTCCGTTTTGGCTAAGATTATTTAGAGGTTATCTTTTTCAATATTTTTCAATTTCAATTGAAAATGAAATAAAAATTAATTATTTGAATCCATCATACTATGTGGGATCACCTTCCAGTTTCAGTGTTTTCTCAGCAGTAGCATTACTGTTAATTGCATACTTGACATATTGTGGAGTCTGCACCTTAACTCCTATTCTGTCCATTACCATTCTCTCAATTTGTATTGAATGTTTGAAATGTGATATAATTTGCAGTATTGAGCTGGAGAGTCATAAAATATATAGCATCCTGGACTATGTTGATACTACTGTAATCTGTGAAACTTTTGTAACAAGCAAATGCCTAACTTAGTCCCGTATGGAGTTAAACATTACTTGTATGCTTGCATCTTTGGAGCAATTCTTCCTGTTGATAATTACTTAAAGTACAATGTTTTTTCAAAATTTTGCTCCTTCTGCTTTTGCCTTAAAATTCATATAACTTACTCTCTTCTAACAGACAATAATATCCCCTCAAAGAAGGTATCAGGCCATTAAGAGTTTCCTAATAGCAAAATTTGTATTATATATCACTCTTGCTCTATGTATTTTATAATTATTGGCCATGTCATGCTAATCATTTCCTAAGTCATGCTTAATGCATTCTCGTAATTACCTAATGCATGTTTGTTCTTTCAAAATCATGCCTCTTTCTTCTGCTCTTGCCTTAAAATCTTTTTGACTTTATTTTTCTCTTGTAACAGATGTTAATATGCTCTCAAAGAAGATATGAGGCTATTTAAGAGATTCCTAGCAGCAAAGATTATAGTTATCCTGTGCTCACACTCTCATGTATCATAATTCTTGGCTTTGCCATGCTAATCATTTCTGAATTTTTTTTAGGTTCTTTTTTTTTCCCAGTGTTTTCTATCAACTTCTTGGAAGAACAAAAGTTGAGTTTGAACATGGCATCAGAGATTGATTCCACTACAACTAACATGTGTACTACAAGACTTCTATTTTTAACCATGTCAGATCAAGATGTTGCAGAATGCATGAGAACCTTGCTGAGTAACTAGTGGATTCACAAGCGCACACCACCCCTCCCCACCTTTTCTTTGTTTTGGGGGACCTCCCTTTGAATGATGAATTTATCCTAAGATCATGCTGATGGCATTCATACATATATTTGAGTATCTTATGGATTGTCAAAAAACTTTGATTAGAATACGAAGCACACTCTAGCTTTAAAGAAACAGAATTTGGGGTGGGGTGCTGATGTAGTGTACTGGAAATTTCTTTTGAGTTTAATGTTTTGTCATTTTTCACTATTTTGGTTGTGAGATGAACATTATATGTGCAGGAAGGATGAAGAAATCCATCTTGTTAAAAATCTCAATTTTGTCAGCTCTGTTATTTCATCCATTCTTAAGGACAAGAAACTAAACATTCTTCATTGAATAGTTATTTTGTATTTTAGGTATGTACCCTTTTGTCAAGTAAATTTAGTGTGGAGTTTAGTTCCACATGACTCTATTTATGGTAAACACAGCTTTGCAGGTTACTTTTGTAGGGCTGTTCTTGATAATTATTTGAAAAGAAGGCTTTGTAAGTCAAGTCTGTTGGACTAGCCTCTGGATGAGGACATGCTATTGGTGTTGTTGCTGTCTTTTGCAGCATAGAGATAATGGCCAGGTCTGGAAAGTATGTTGGTTGCATTAAGTATTTTGTTCTGCACATTTTGAGGTAACCTGCAATAACCATTGTAGTGATTTCAATGTTGCGATTGTTATTCTTTTGTGCCAACAGAAGAAGGTAGATCACTGATTGTGTGTTGAAGGTCTATTGGTGATTCTCCTGACCATGTGAGATTGCATTGCTGATTGGTTCATGTTTTCTCTAATGATGGTTGTGTTCTATGTTGCATTTTAATTATTTTTAAGAATAAAATTTCAGATAGATGGTCATCTCAGTGTCTGTGGCAATTGCTGGCTAAGGTTTTGATTGATTGTTGCAGATATGAACTTGTGGTTTTAGTGATGGTGACTGTGGCTTGGTTATGCATACATAGAAGGTGGATTGTGGCTATGATGGTTGCAGTAGTTGTCTCTAGCCATAGCAGTGGGGGAATTGGAGGGGCTGTAGTTCCAGTTGTCTCATTGCCATGGTGGCAACTGGGAAATTGTGCCTTTTTGCTGGATGGGAGATGGACTAGATTTGAGGGAGATGGTACATCAGAGGAAGACAGGGGAGGGTAAGTCTCTGGTAATTTTGTCTTTATTTGTTGGAGATGGGGTTGCTTGTGAAACTTTGTTCTATTACTTGATGTGCATTAGATCTTGTAGTAGCCCAGATGGTGAGAGAAATGGAAATGGGGTGATATGCTGTGGTAGGAGGACTGAGGGCTATGAAATTGAGTTCTTTGGATCGGGTTGAATGTGCTGTCTATGGTACTGTTAGATTTCATTGTTGGTCCAAAAAAGTTATGGAAGAACAATGCCACAAATTTCCTGTGTATAACTGCACAATGTTTCAAGTGATCAACCATGTCGACCATGACACACTTAGAATCCTTGTTGCAGGCGATAATTAATCCTAGAATTGTCCACATCCGGTGGCTGTCTAAGGAAGTACACCCTTAACACATGCGGACCTTTCAGGAGGTTTTAGCTTCTTTGGAGATTTTCTACTCCCATGGTTGAGGGAGGAAAATTTTGAATGCATACCTCAAATGATGAAGCTATAAATGCAAGCGCTGCTCTTAATGGGTTCCTGTCAGATCAACTGCAAATCCAGTTTTCTTACCAAGCGACCCGTACTGTATATCCTCTTTTATTTTATACAAACTGCTTAGATCTTGTTTTACTGTTTCTGTCGATTGCTGTATGCAAGAGACTGTTATAATCCTACAAACCAACCGTCAAAAAAACAGAAAAGAGTCGTTGAAATTATTTTTTTGCTGCAAGATGTTTATCATGACAAAACCCAATATTTACATCTGATATTTGTCATTGTAGCAGTTCTCTGTCATCATATGTTCACTCGAGGAGTGAAGCACTTACATGTTTTATATTATAATATGGACAGACTATAACCAGTGTGTTCCGAACCAAATGATGTGAAAAGCTGCAGGCTCGAGCAATGACGATTCCATCCATGTCTTGTTCCGGAGTATCATCAAGAGATCTAACTTATCAAAGTAAACTGGGTTTCTGTTCACTGAGTAGGATTTGAGGCGAAGGACGAGGCAGGATTATGGTTGGTCCATACAAAACCTCTCCAGAATGGCCGATGCTTACGCTTAGCGTGGCGATACATCAACTCTGACTCTGTTCTTCTAAGCATTTCCCACATCACTTGTACATCCTCATATCCGCAAGTTTGGATATCATCACGTAGCTTCAAAAGTCCACCACCTTAAGGTAACAAAAGAGTTGAGATCAGCAAGTTTATTGAGTAATCCAAGACACATAGTAAACTTGACGTGAAATTTCACCATCAAAATTGGAATTGCATGAACCTAAAGACTTTTCTTGCCAGAGGTTCATCAGTGTATCTCTAAAATCTTGTCGGACCACTGATGTTGACTGTTTGTTCTGGATAATGCTAAAAATGTTCTTGGAGATTTTTTTTTTTGCGGTTCAGAATTTAGAAAAGGTAACTGAGGAATGAGAGGCCAAGATTGAGGTGTTTGACTATATGAGAGACCATATCACAAAACCAAAAGGAAAATTCTTCGGTCCAGAAACTTTTCTTCTTGTCCTAAGCAGTCCTGCATAAAATTCACAGCCAGCCACACCTGATGCAAATTCTGGTGGGATCTCAAATCTTTTGACCATCATTTGCCACTTGGGAAGTTGGATTGAAAATTGATTTAGTTTAGTCCTAGGAGGAAACCCACTAAAACCCTGATGGGGCAAGGTTTGCTAGTGGAACTAACCTAAGTACCTACCTAACCAGTGGCCATAATCAACCGTTGGTGGAACCTTAAAAAAGCATCCTTGGAGAAATAAATACTATCAGAAACTGTGTTTTGTACCAAAAGATGGGGCGCTTTACCTCACCACTAAGGCTCTCACTTGTTCAAAGAAGCATCAAGGCAGTCTGAAATATTATAATCCCCCATATGCACACTATTGTACATGCTAGAATTACAGTATTATTTTGACTCCCAAATGTCTTGATTAGTACATTAAAACAAACATTTAAAAAACTCAATTGTGTGTGCACTCATCATCAGCCAATGATGGGGTCATATTCCAATATCTTGCAGTCTCTTTCTTCTAGAAAATCTGGTCCGGTGCTTGTTGCCATCAACAACAGAATCTTCTTAGTTCGATGTTCAGAACCCTTCAAGGGCATTGATTCAGAAGAACTTTTGATGGTAAAATGGACCAAAATTTTAAGATGATATCACCCCACAGTTGGGCGATCATCCCCACACCCTTGTGTCTTTGGGTCTTAAATTTACTGTTACTCTGACGTCTTTAGCACATGAAAAAATCTACTCCAAAGCTGATACAATCAAGACTGACCCTGGTAAAACCTTCCCCTAAGAATATTCTCCCATTCCTAGAAGAATCGCTTCCAAAAACACAATAAGCTGGAACTAAATCACAACTAGAATTCAGAGTAAAAGGCCCTTTATTCTAATGGTGAATCTATCATAAAATCCGCTCAGAAAAGCATCAATTTCGATGGTTAGAGGTCAACTTAGGACAAGGTTATAAAAAAGAAAGAAATCTGTTCAGAAAAGCATTCAGAATATTTTGTTGCTAATTTTTATCAGGAAGGGAAAAAGAGAAAAACATCTATGCTTTGCCTGAACGCCATCAAGATGCTTTATTCTTCTGTAGTTGCCATCATCAAGAAATCACATTTAACTCTTTCACACACCCAGCTTTTTCCTCTCCAAAAATTTCAGAAAATACATTTTCCACAATACAAAACAAAATTCGCTCTTCTATGACGCTTACCAGTAGGGAAAATCAGGTACAAAGCTACAATCAAACAAATCCCAGCAATAATATTAAGACCAAAATATGTACAAAAAACTCGAACAAATGCAGAAGTTCGTTGCTCTTATCTTTCCCTTGAGTAACAATCACCACCTTGCATAATCCTAAATACTTTCACGTACACATAAACAGTAAGAACAACAAATAGACAAAGAGACAAACTTTTTGCTATGCACAGAGACTGATTCAAATTTAACAGTAACATTTGCCAAAAACAGAAGAGACTTAAGAAAGAGAGACTAGGAAAAAGATCAAAAAAAAAAAAAAAAAAAAAGACAAACCATTCTTTCGAGCCTTGACACGAGCAGAAACAGCAAACCAAACTCTCCTAACAGGAAACACCATCTTTTGCCACCAATCCATCATCTTTATCCTGACTTTTTTCCTCCGATTCCCTCCTCCGAGTCGGCTGAACAACACCCTTAACCCGGCCAGACCTATAAACTCTCTAGTCTCCTCACACTTGGCATCAAATAACATAAAAACACAGAGTCACGCACCGAGAAGAGGCCAGAGAAAAAAAGAAGTGAATTTGAAGAAGAAGTGCTCTGCTTCTTAACTTTCTTGAAGAAATAAAAGAGAGTACCAAAAAAAAAAATTAATTAAATATTACTTTTATTTTTTTTATTCCTTGTCTATAGAAATCGGTTTTTCAAAAACCGACTTTAAAGTCGGTTTTTGAAAAACCGATTTAAATAAATTTTTAATTAATTTTAATTTAAAATTAATTAATTAGTTTTTTAACTATATTTTATTTAAAAAAATTTGAAAATAATATAATATCCAGAGTAATTTTTTGATTAAAATTAAGTTAATTAGTTTTATCATATATATTAGTAATTTTTTTTGAAAACAATGTAACTTTGAGCAATAATTTTGTAATAATTTGTTGTGCATTATTACGAGTTTTTTTTCAAAAAATTGTATAAAAAAATATAAATTAAATAAATACTAATTTTTGAAAATTTCTTTTATTTTTAAAGAAATTGATATCTAAAATATCGACTTTAAAATCGATATTAGGGATATTAACTTTAAAATCACTATTCCAGATAACCACTTTGAAGTCGAAATCTCATATATTAGGGCCAAGTTTTCTTTTTCATAAATTGCCTGAAGTCGATATCTGGGATGGCCAAGTTTTCTTTTTCATAAATTGCCTGAAGTCGATATCTGGGATTTCGACTTCAAAGTGGTTATCTGGAATAGCGATTTTAAAGTTGATATCCCTAATATCGATTTTAAAGTCGATATTTTAGATATCGATTTTTTTAAAAATAAAAGAAATTTTCAAGAATTAGTATTTATTTAATTTATATTTTTTTATACAATTTTTTGAAAAAAAAAACTCGTAATAATGCACAACAAATTATTGCAAAATTATTGCTCAAAGTTACATTATTTTCAAAAAAAATTACTAATATATGGTACAAAAACTAATTAACTTAATTTTAATCAAAAAATTACTCTGGATATTATATTATTTTCGAATTTTTTAAAATAAAATATAGTTAAAAAACTAATTAATTAATTTTAAATTAAAATTAATTAAAAAGAAATTCTACTTAAAATCGGTTTTTCAAAAACCGACTTTAAAGTCGGTTTTTGAAAAACCGATTTCTATAGACAAGGAATAAAAAAAATAAAAGTAATATTTAATTAATTTTTTTTTTTGGTACCAATATTTAGGGAATTGCCTCTCCTTTTAAGTATGGCTCTTAGTCCAGACTCCAGAGTGTGAGTGTGTGCGGGTTTTTTTATTTTTTAAAAGCTAAAACCGTTACGTTAGTGACGCCCAACGTTGATCAGTAGATACGTGGACTGTATTTTTACTTTATGTTTTAATTGGATCAGAGTCACCGACATGTGACTCTAGCGGTGGGCTTTTAGTTTTATTTTAACCTTTTTTTAGTTATAAAAAATAAATAATAAGTAAATATAAAATTTTAAATTCTAAAATATAATACACTAAAATTCACTATTAAATAAATAATTTTTAGTTTTAAATTATAAATTAATATAGGAAAAAAAAATTAAATGATAACGATGTTTTTTTTTCAAGAAACAAAATAAAATTTAAAAAATGACCAAAAAAAAAGTACTAAAAAAAGGAAATAGTTATATTCGGACACGTGGTTTAATGTGAGTGCAATTATGTTTGCGGGGCTTTTTTGGGGTACGGGGCCTATGGGTTTGACCTCGACGGATTAGGTCACGTGTCGGTGAATGAGTGGACAAAAGAAGGATGAAAAGTCAGTCGGTGGACACCTTCGATCTTGTCACAGGGGCGGTTTGATTGTTTGAATTTTTTTTTTTTAAACATAAAAAATTGAGACAATTTGGAAAAGAAATAGTATGCTAAATATTAAAGAAAATTTCAATTAATCATGGTTTTTTTTTAATGTTTTAGTGATAATTTTAGAGATATTGTATTTCTGTTCTCATTTCGTTTTGAAAAAAAGAATACTTTTTTGCCTATCAAATAACTTTTTACGTTGCATGTATAGTAATTATATTTTAAGTATGAAATGTCATATTATTTTGTATTTTTATATTTTTGACGGTACAAATTTAAAAATTATATTTCACAATTTTTATCTTGATAGTATAAAAAAATTAAATGAATTTCATACACATCTTTTGATTCAAAATTACGCCCCTTATCCCATGAAAATTAAGTTTAGTATGAGTTTTTTAGCCTAACTTTATAAATTTTAAAGGGTTCGTTATTTGCATATATTTGAGTTTTTTTTTCTTGAAAATTTTTAAATATCTATAATATAATTTTTCCCCCTTAATTAAGTTAAAAATAAATTCAGGTTATTAACAAACCATTTGGCCATAATATATATATTTTTTTAAGGAGGAAAGAAGTATGAAATTTAACTCCATATATAAATGGGAATATCGATCATTGCATTATCTTTGTTTGCATCTAAAAGTTCTCTTACCTATTCTAATGATCATTCATCCATTCTCATATTGCGTGTTTTGTGCACTTCCTCACAATACTTACTTTAATGATCAAAGATATTTGTTACTACTATTTCTTTAACAAAAGTTTTGAGTCTTATCTTTTCCTACATTCTTAACCCCTTTCAATTTGTTTATTTATTTCTTTTTAACTCATCGTCTCGTAATTTCTAGTTCTCTTGCTAATTAATTATTAAATATTGAGTTGGAAAATATTTCTTGACAATTTATTCACTCCTTTTTTTTCTTCAAAATTTATGATGATTTGGAACAAATCTCACTTTGATAAGCCTTCAATTCATTCACATTTACATTTTTGTCAAAATGTTGGTACAGATAAAACATTTCATTCACAGCTTTCCCCATCTAGAATGTCCTTAAAAAGTGATTACTTCTATAATTGAAACATGTGTAAATTTTGTCCCATAAAACCACCTTTAAAGTTGTTCAAACACCAAAAACATCTAGAAAAGCCACCAAGCACCCAAAATTACTCTTGTAGGAAAGTTGGACAACGACAACCTGTAGGGGTGGCTCCATTTTGACTCAAAACAGCCAAAATTAGAAGAGCAAA
Source organism: Gynochthodes officinalis (assembly GCA_020080225.1). Classification (NCBI taxonomy): domain Eukaryota; kingdom Viridiplantae; phylum Streptophyta; class Magnoliopsida; order Gentianales; family Rubiaceae; genus Gynochthodes; species Gynochthodes officinalis. The sequence goes on along the minus strand of CM034625.1, from coordinate 9,664,507 downwards.
AGAATAGGAACAAAGGACATTATTGATTATAATCATGCAAAAACATTAACAAAACTTTCTTTATGGAGAAATGGATTCAGGGCCCTCGTTTGATTAACAAACAAAGGTTCCAAATTGCCAATCTCCAATCCCAACTAACGTTAAAGGGGTCAAATTTGGTTGTTAACAAATGAGTATGTGTGTGTGTGTGTGCAAGAATGTGCATGCATGGGCAAAGTGTCGGCAGCCCTTTGGTCTAAGTGGTTAACGTTAATAATTATCGATCTAAAAAACTCAAAGGGACATCATAATTAGTTTAGTTTTGATTGCTATAGAAACAAATTATGAAAAGGATTGCTCATCTTACTTGATTGACGGTCACTCCTAAATGCAAAAATTCGTTTGGTTTTGACGACTTTGATGACGTGATGGTTTGTTTGAGGGTTTGAGCCAATTAGACTGGGACAAATTTTTGCAAAGGGTTTTGGATATTTTATGCTCGTCTTTTCACCAAATCTTCCTCTTTTTTTTTTCCTTGATGATCTTTGGATATCGTTCTTACAAGTGGTCACTTAGAATTGAGTCAATGTTAATGTTCAAATTTGTGAATGAAGATTAATGAGTAAACAAGATGTACGTATGACCTAACTCCAGGATATGTAATATATGGTAGCTAAACCCTTAAACTAAACTGTGTAATGCCATGTCTGTGTTGGTGATCTTTTGATGTGAATTTATCAGAACAATGTTGATGTCATGAACTGGTGGCTTGTCATTTTCATTCATTTTTCTACATGGGACTCAAGCATGCTTTGAAAAGTCTAGACTCTGGTTGAAGGGTTCATGTTATGGGCTGACAAATGACTAAGGATTGATGATTTAGCCAAGACCAAGAGGACTTCAATGGCTTGCAGAGGTTGATGCCCTACCATTTTTTTAGGGGGGGAAGGGGGTTGGTGATAGTCTTTGAAATTTTACTACTATTATGCATGTATTTAATTTTAGGTTCTCATGAAAATTCTAATTATTTCTCCTTTGGTTTGAATGAGTTTCCATTAGAATTTGATGTGAAATTCTAAAATTTTCTTTTCATATTAAAACATTAGAATTCAGGCTTCTATTTTCATTTCTGATATCCAAACCCCAAAACCAAAATTGTTCTAAATGAATGAATCTTATCAAAGTCATAAAACAGAAATCATAGATTGAATTTTGAATTGAAAAAATAAAGTACTATTATATAATATTATATCAACTAAATTCATGAGGTAGAAGTAAACATAGATGGAATTGAAAAAATAAAGTACTATTATATAATATTATATTAACTAAATTCATGAGGTAGAAGTAAACGAATTTGAATTATCATAAAATAAATCACCATTACTTAAATTCTTGACTCATTTTATCATAGTGTATTTATAACTATACATTAGTTTATAACTTTCTTATTAATTTATTATACTATGTTTATTGTCTCACTCAGTGTAAAATAAGATTCTCACCATATAATTTTATTTCTAATATAATATGTTCGTATCACGATTGTCTTGATTATTTCATCCTTGGGGGCTATACTCTTACACACAAATGTAAACATACAGTAGTATTTTTCTAAAACTCTACAGGAACTTCAAATGATTAACTAGATATTCCTTTGAAAATTAATTTTCAGTTTCCATCTTTTACCACATTACATAAACGAGAACTGAAAAACTAAGAACAAAAGTCTTCGCCATTGAGAATATGGCTTCATTGGGGGTTCCAAATTCCAATGATTTGGGATACATCTCTTTAATTCAGTGAGCCCCATTAAGTGGACTAAATTGCTCATGCAAACACATCCCATATCATTTTTCATCGTCCTGAATTTCTTAAATCATTGACAATTGCAGGCATAAAATTAGGATAAAATCAAAACTAGGCCAACCCCAGATCATCAACTATATACATATATTATATAGATTATGTTACATATTATTTGGGGTGGGGTTTCTTTCTTCTCCTTTTTTTTTTTTTTTCCCAAAATGATAGTTATATTGCAAAGTCAAATTGGCAAAATGTATATAGCCGAAAAGGCTAAAAAAGCTTTATGGCGTTAGTGAAAATCGAATCCATAAAGACAAGCACCTCCGGGAAGGAGGAGGACGTCCGACGAAATTAGAAAAAACAACAATACTAACTAAAATGAAAAATAACACCTCCAAAAGAGGACAAAAGCTTCCAAAGAGAATATTGCACCCTACAACGTAGAGACAATACTAATCTAATCTAATGCTATCGACATTTGGGGTGAGGTTTCTGTGGTGTAAATGTGTGGACTGTGAACAGTTCATGGGCTTTCAACTTTAACTAGCAACAGTTTTAGTGCTAGACAAGTCACCTTTTTTGTGGAACCTACTTTGTTTGGATTGTGATTTATTTGAGAAAAATTGTATTGAAATATGTGAAAATTTTAGTGAGTATTTTTTGATAGAAAAAGTTTTTTTGAAGGAAAAAATAAAAAGAATTTTTTAAAAAAATTATATGAGATGAACTTGAGTGGGAAAATTTAAATTTTAAATTTTAAAATAAAAATATGTTTGAATTTTTTTTTTATTTAAGAAAATTTAACTTTTTGTAAATGAAAATAAAATCCAAATGAAGTCAAGATTTTTTGGCCTCGATGGCTCAGGGCATGGCACCTAACTTCACTTCTTCATCGTCCTCCATTGATTCTCCTTGTTCACTTTATGCACAAAGGTGTTTCATGGATGTTCTAGCAGCCCCCATGTCATGTGACTATTATGTGATCTCTTTAGCAATTGCGTGTTGCTTGTGATCAAATGTAATATCCAAGTGCCTGAACAACTTGATCCAGTGCAATATTGCACTAATTGTGAGAAATTTTTGGCAAATGTCATGAACTTTGAACACTTTGTTAAAGTAACTCATGTTATACTTTAAAAAAAAAATTTAAAACTATAAATAAAAAAATATTTATATTCGAAATCGACACATATGGGTAGATAAAAAATATTTAAGAGTTCGAAATAACTCTTTCTAAAGATTTCGACAAAATAGTTTTGTAACTTCGGGAGAGTATTACATCAATATTTAATTAAATAATTTGTAAGTTAGTATGATTTTAGAAGCTTCAATTAGGAAGTTGATCTTCCTATGTGCAGCGAGATAAATGCAGTTTCACATATTCTATGGTGATTCAAGCGCCCTCAAAAACATAGTTTTAGTCAATAGTTTCTTTTAAGTGTTTAATACTCATAAGAGGATAGGCATTTCAGGTACAAACACAACCCTTAAATAATAAATAGAAAAGTTGTCAAAATCAAAGAATTAGACCCCATAACTAAAATTCCATGAAAGAGCCCATTAAACTAAAATAAGGATGCTTCACATCATTCTTTAAATGAATGTTTATCTTTACTCAGTTTGAAAAAGTTTAGTCCACTGCATTTAGTTATTCAATTTTGTTGACTTTTTAGCATAAACAAATATAAGTCGTTAAGACAGAATTATTATGGTGAAATCGATAGATATACTACTTTTACGAAATAATGTTAGAGCATCTCGATTTAAATGTTTTAAATTCATTACGCCTTCATGTACTTATTGAGACAATTATAGTGATGTATAAAATTTATGCTTCTTTAAGGGTGGTTTTTTTTTGTCTTTTTTTTTCCCCCACATTTTGAACTTCTTGGCATTCAACTCAATCTACCATATTCGAGTGGATTTCAACTAGCCTCAAATATGGACTCTGCATCAATATATTATAAGTATGGTTTTTCAGTTATGAAACAAGAAATCGCATCTTAATGGTGAAGAAACTGAAAAGTTCAGTACAGTGCTCTGATACCAATCCATTAAGATGGATTTCCAAGTCTCGTATTGGGAAAGTTCCAATTAGGAATCCCATCTCTTTTTGAATTGATGAAAGTGCACTTGAAACTTTAACTGATTTGATTCTGAGTTTGTTTATCCAGTCTGCCACTCAGTTCTGTCGTGTGCCGGTTTCTAAAGAGAATTAAAGGAATTATGCCATTTATAAAAAGATCAAGATATGCCCAGAAAATATATCGGTTGCCTTTTCTTTCAATCCAAAAAAATTATACTACAACTTTATCTGCTCGATCGATCCATTGTTGGATTTGATTGGGAAAGACAAACAAAAGATTATTATTAGTGGAGAGAGGAAGAGAAAAGAGAAACTTGAGTCCATGTCCATGAAATGAGAAGAAAGAGTGGCTTGCGCGCAGCTTCTTTTGTAGAGAACTTCCCACCAGTCACTTGGAAAGAACTAACCTATCAACATCAGTAAGAACCACATTAATAAATTTGGGACCTACGGCTTTTGTTTAGCTTTGATGCTGATATAGAATTTCATTCTTTCTATGATGACCACAACTGAAGAATCTGAGTGGCATTAATTCTTCTAGAGATAAATCTAAATTGGTTATGATTATCATTTCCCAGGATATGGATAGGCTACCCTCTTTTCTTAAGACTAGGAGACAAGAAAATTCTCCAGACTTCATTTTTCTGCACTTGACAATGTTTCTTGACTTCAATTCCACACAGGTTGACTAACCCCCAAGAATCTATATCAGTTTTGTTTAGGTTGTGCAATACATATACTTGCAGCCCACCAAATAGAAAGTGACACTTAAAGAAATTGTTGACAATCAAAATTCTTTGGACCCACCCTCTTTCTGTTAAATCTAGCACAAGGAAATTAAAGTTTCACTGTGTCTGGATTTTATCCTCATCACATACAGTAAATAATGGGATATGAACTAGGTGTAAAGTTACGTTAAAAAGATGCTATCCCATGCATGAGCTTGAAAATTTAGAACATACATTTGACAAAATGAACCATATCCACTTTAACATCAGAAAGCATGCCTATGTGCCAAAATATGAGAGGGAAAGGAAAAAGTGCTGCATGCATCAGAATTCTATGTTCTCTAAAGAGAAAGAAGAAAAAACCTTTGTGGAATTCGCCAAGATATGTTTCACTACATAGGAAAAGCGTATGCATAAGGCTTTTGCCATCATGGTTTATGGGAACAACTTGCTGTGCAAAATCATATTGTGGTATCATAATCTAGGACCTTCTTGGAAAGTATTATACTTACTGTCCACAAAATGTGGTAAATGACCTGGCCATGAGTAAACCAAAAAGCTTCCTCCTAACAGCTAGTCATCAATATTTTTCATGTATTCCTTCGAAAGTTTTGTCTCCATGATCAACTTTTGTTCTTTAACAAGAGAATATCCTGATTCCAGTTGGGCTTCCAGAGTTTGCTGTTTAAGCAGAAACCGGAGTTAGAATGTGCAAATCTTTCTTGGAATGAGATCAAAATTATGAAACAAAATTATGCAATCAACAGAAATACACGTGACCATGAGTTTCAGAGAACAATTTTCTGACTGTCATGATTGCTATAGGTGGTTCGAACTAAAATCTTTGGGGATGGAGAAATGGATGGGTAGAATAAGTTTTGAATTATGAAATTTTCTCGTGGAAAAAATGAGTGAAAAGAAAAAGGAAAGTTTGCCACATAATATGGCTAAGAACTTTCCTTTGTATGATCAAATTCATCACTCAGCTAAAAAGAAGCAGAGAAGTGCGAATCTAGTACTCTGGAACCTGATGAACAAGCACTGGTTTCATATTCTTTTTTAACAAACTTTTCTTCAGAAAAGGAGAAAAAGATATAAGATTCAATGTATTTGCTACAGTTCATAATACACTCAAAACAAGACCTGAAAGAAGACAAATTTGATACACCCATCCTCAAACTTAAGTTCACTTTGGCTTCATGGACATGAAGGACCTGACCTACCTCTGGCGGGGTAAAAACTGGAAGTTTTCCATCCTTTTTTTGCTTCAGAAGTCTCTTGCCCAAGTTGTCAACCCCTCCACTATCCTCCACCCACTAAATAAAAGAAAATAGAAGAAAATATTCATTAGGAAATCCAGAATGTGAAAGATTTGCAAAGTTGAACAAGACAGTTTTCTAGAAGCAATTTATATGATTGTTTGTAAGTCCAAATGAAGTTGAGATTCTCCAATTGATGCAGGATTTAAGACCTATACCACTTTATCTCTTCATGCAGACTCAACATTACTTTTCCTTTTAAGTGGTTGAGGAATGCTAGGTTAAGAAGGTCCTACTTAATATGATATGTAGAACATAATTCTCACATTATGTACCTTTCATTTTTCATTCTTCTGTTCTTTTTTTTTTTTTTTTTTTTTTGAATTTATGCTGATTTGTGCTCCTGCTCACTGCCATTTAAAGTGCAAAGATTGGCAATAAATTATTGAACGCAACTCACAAATTTTGTTTTCTATAGTTATCTTATGCAAATTCTAGCAATGCAGATAAATTACTTTCTAAATGAGGAAAGCTGTGGAGATTATTGTCTGTCACTTATGATTTCAGTAAGTGGGAAATGTTAGATTGAGCTTATTTGCTAAATGTGGTGGCATGTACATGTCTGAAGGGGCAGTTTCCAGCATGACATAATTGGTAAGCAGAAATAGTTGAGATAAATAGTGTGTACCTTGAGGATGGACCTGTCATATGTTCGAGATCTTAGAGCTCCATAAAAATCCAAGGCTGCCGGTAGAATTATAAAAATAAATGAAAAAAAAAGGGAGAAATTGCTAAATCACAATGAAAAGAGATTGTGCCCAAATCCACCTTAGGTTCTCATGCATAATAGTACAATTTTCAGTCGCCATATCAAGAACAGAGGTACCTTGATTAGGAAATGTCTTGACAATCTTTCCAACATCATCCCTTGATATGCCGTCTTTCTCGTACATTCTGTGAACAATATTCAAAATATCTTCCTGGGTTGGCTGCCTGTTCAGGAAAATTGAATCTGAGAAAAGGTTGACGGAAATGGATCCAAGAATTTAAATAAAAAAAGCAACTATTTTATATTTGTCATCAACTAATCACCCCATGGGTAGCAACATTGCTCTTACAGGAGTGGACAGAAAGTCAGAAACTTCTAAAGCAAGTACAGTACAGGAAATCAAAAAATAATGTTCAAGTAATGCCATATTGCTCTGCTACTGAGCTATTTCTGCAACCTAGACCAGTGGTGAGGCACCACTGAGCAATTGATGTAGGTAATTATGAGAGTCATCTAACTAGTAAGCTACCTGAATTTCTGTGTTCAAGTTATTCAAGTCTCAATGGTTCCCATCATTTAGCGCTGGTGCTTTTTTTTTAATGAAAATTTAAAGGAGGTTGGCTAAAATCTGAACAAGATATTAATATCTAAACTCCATTCTATATGAGAGACTTAACAACGGCATCCAAGTTCAAAGTTCCGATAATCAAGTCAGACGTGATGATATATGTTTTCTGGTAAAGTTCAGGAATTAGAGACTAAGATTTGACCAGATAATGAGTATCATGTTATGGTTTTCAGATAACTCATCTTATTCCATCAAAAGTTATTTCCTCAAATATTTCCTGCTGAAGTGTCAGATCGTGATACTACAATAAGGCATGAACCATTAGTTATATGAGATGCAAAAAATGTAAGAAGATTGCGTCTTTTTGGTAGGATGTCGACATGCCAAATTAAATACCTCAACAACCATTGTTAAAAAACACTTAATAAAATATAGCACCAAGAGCACTGATACATCTGATAATATATAAAGACAAAATTTAAGATCATAAACACTGTCCTTACCAGTAAAATTTTTCCATCCTTCCATCTCGAATTAAGGGTGCATAGATTGTTGAAAGATCATTTCCGGTAACAATGATTGGGATCCTGTGTGTTATGTCTGTTTCTCTCCATACTTGCCCAATACTTACATTTGTAGGATTGTCAGACAAATTCATTAGGGTCCCAACAACAATTTGATTGTTGACTGTCACTTGGGTATTACCTTCAAAAGAAAAGAAGATAGCATGACTTAAGCCAGAGGTCAATCCCACAAACTTTGTAAATGGAGAGAGGTGCAGAACAATATAAAAGCTCAATGAACATTAGAAACACATTATGTAAGATGAGTGGAAACACAAATAGCGCTGCTGATCTAACAGATAGATTGGCTCACCGAATCTTCCCAGGCCAGCATCAATGTCATTGATCATCAAGCAACTCATTTTACCCTGCATTTGTTGAATAAAACCAGAATTAGCAAACTTTTATAAACAAAGTAGGCAAATAAAACAAACAATCCTTTAAAATAAAAAATCATGGTGATTTTATAACCCTCATTGGCAGCTGATAAAGTTTTCAAAATGCCAAGAGCATGTATGCTTTTTGTCATTTTTTCTATTTTGGAGGCACTAAACAAGTAACTTGAAACACGATTGAAGGAGATCAGCTACATGGACATCATCATGCTTTCTTCCTTCAATACTTTCTATTGCATTTTGAATATGGACAAGTAGCTTCAAAAAAGGTGAAATATTTCATTTTTAATATGTCTATTTTTACTTCTCTACAAAATCAGAGTAATACTTGTTCAATTTCAGGAACTTAAATAATCTCAAATATGAAGCACCACGCTTGAAAAAGGCTTGGCCAATATTCTGGCAGTCACTTCAGTAGCATAAAATGTAGTAAGGTAACAATAAAAAATTCACAACCCTAGGCATGCATATACCAGTAGTGAAAGTAATAAAGCTTCTAACTTGGTTCTGAACCACTTGGGAAGCAGCCCTGTACCGTTCACGGATCAATTTTCCTGGTTCTCCTGTTCAAAAAGAATGACCTATTTAAAAACTCTTTTGGACAGCAGCAGAAGCAGAACTGCCAAGAATTCTGAGGAAATATCATCTTAAATTTTTATCCAAAATGCCATCATACCAGCTCTTTCTGATTCCAGTTCACCAGCAGACATTATAACAGGTTCAATTCCCATTGTCTGGAAAATGAGTTCAGTTTGAAATGACTTGCCTTGTCCTTTTCCACCCCAAATTCCTATCAGGCCATACACTAACAGTTACATGTCTTTGCGCAGAAAAAGCATTTAAAAAAGCAACATGTTGCCATTACAAAAACTTGTGACACTCCATAAGAAGCAAATCTAGTTGGTAAGTACTTATCACTGTTCTAATGCACATTAAATTCTTAAACTTAAAGAGTAACAAAACATTGCATACTTGCCTAGGATCAGAGGAACTTTGGTATTGATTAGATGGGCTAAGTAGTTCTTGGCGATGTGGCACACTGTGTTAGATTTGGATAAGAAACCATGAGTTAAACACAGTAAAAGCTAAGGAACAACGGTGACCTAATAAAGAACAAGCACTAAAAGATCTTCCCATCCCACAATTTTATTTTTCCTAAACCAAGGAAATGAACTATTAGAAGCCACCTAGATCACCATATAATGTAGTAGAACTGTAACATCTGGGGAGATTGGCTGAACTTACCCACTTTATCCTGCCACACAGAGAACCCATCAAGAAAATGGAAGAACAATTAACAAGAAATCCCAAACGGTAATCAAATTTTCTTTTTTGGGTTGTTGTAATTAAGTGCGAACCATAAAGGCAGGTGCAATATAGTAATCGCCTTGAAGATACTGAAACGACCTCGTCACTTTCTGTCTATAATCAAACACAATATCCGCTGCAAATAATTGAACAACAGAGACATCATCACCAACAAAAACAACAAAAGTCTCAACTAAAATTTTGTTGTATAGATTAATATAAAAAAACAAAAAAAGTTACAATCTTTTCCGAGGAAGTTGCCGGTGAAGAGGTCGTCAATAACTCCAGCCTTGGCGCCAACAGCAATGTTCATATTTGCAGACTCTTTACCAAGCACGTACAGATAATCTTTGCCTTCATCGTCCTTAGCTTCCCACGAGGACTGTTTGGATAATTTTCTTTTGTTGGGTTTTCCCTTCTCTTCATTATTATTATTAGCATCGGTGGTTTCTCCAGGTGAAGCAAATGTTATAGTGGAGGGTTTCTTGCTGGAAATTTTGCTAGTTGGGAAGAAAAGCGAAGGAAAAGATCGGAAGGCAAAGGGCTCGGATTTGAAGAAGAGAGCCATGGCAGGCTGAGCTGATTGAAATTGTGGGGTACTTTGAAGATTGCCCTTAGGCAAATTTTGGCCTTCCATAAATCACTATTTATATGCGTGACATTTTAACGTTCTTTGGCGCCACATAAAAGAAACCCACTTTTTTTCCTTTTAACCCTTCACTTTTAATTTTTTACTATTTAGTTTTGATTTTTTTTTAAAAAAAAACACTTTCTATTTTTTTTGTCAAAAAAACCTATATTTGAATTAAAAAATTTTAAATATCATTACTAATAATAACTATGTCAAATAAATAATAAAAAGTAAAAAGTAAAAACAATAAATAATACACTTATAGCAACAAAAAAAAATTAGACTCAAATTTAAATTTGAAATTTATCAATTATAATCACAAGTAAAAGTGCTTATCAAAGCATTCTCATTATATTAAAACCGTTCAATTAGTAAGGAATAGTGAATATTTCTGGATAATAATTATTTAGAGTATAATATTTTTTTTCCCCAAATGAATGTGGTACAATTACAAAAGTTGAGCTAAAGAGCAAGCATTCCTTGCAAAAATGTCACACTCGCACATAGAACTATAATTTCATAAATACCATCTCCATTAACCAGTACTGAACTGTATGCAAAAACTTCATTTCAAGGTAATGATAAATTCTATACCAGTTTAACATGGAATTCGTATCCAACTTAGTTTGTCTTCAAGTTGTTTGTTTGTGTGTGTGTGTGTGTTTCTTTTTTGGTGTGTTACATGACTCCAGCAAAGTTAACTACATTCCAAATTTGTGTCATGCCTGGCAGCTCCAGTGACGCTTACTCCAAGCCAATCCACATTTGTAGCAAAATTCAAACCCACACCTGCAATCATACATCAAAACTCAGATTAATCATAAAACCATAATGTTTAGCATGAGTTCTTCACGGGCAGATTGGCTAAATCCTTCCTGAATCTCCAGTGTTCAAAGTCTAAACATACGTGTGATCTTGAGTTATGATCAGATCAATGGAAAATACTGACAATATAGGCCTAAACAAAAATCAACTCGCCTGCAAGTCATATGTATGCATCCCTCAATCTTGTCAACAAGAGACTTGCAATTCGAGCACTTGGTCCATTTCTTCTCCTTTGCAAGGGCATGCAGCATGAGATCTTCAGGCCCTCTTTCATCCGCTTTCAACTTCTGGAATTCTTCACAATCTATGCTCCAATGCCAGGGGACATGACATTTTGCACAGAACAATCGTTGACAAACAGGACATGCCGACTCCCTAATGATCTCTCCTTCCTCTGTATCATTCACCAACATGGCTGAGCAGTCCTCGAAAGGACAGTAAAATTTCTGAGACTCAAGAATGCTTGCCTTATTCCGGGCCTCCTCCCATCGAGCAAACACATTTTCGGGGATGATATCCCGGCAAGATGAAGGTTCAATGATGTAATCACAGTACAAAGTGGGGCAAGTTACAGTATAATTGTTCTCTTCAATCTTAGCCTGAACGTGCTTGGCTACACAATTACAACAAAAACAATGACAGCAGCCCTCAATCTTGAACATATCGTTTATTTCTTTTTGCTCCATACAAATCTCACAGTATTTTCTTGACGATTCACCAGCTTCTTCTTTGTCTCCAATTCCAAATGATGATGGAACATCGATTTCGTGATGGGATATTTGAACATCCGCCATAGAAGCCTCCAGGACCTCTTGGATCTGTAATTCCTCAGCATATTCAGAATCTGAAATTGTTTGAACACCACTTTCGTCTTCATGATATGTGCTAAAAACTTCCACTAAGCCTTGAATGAATTCCCTAATTTCCTGTGCCATTGAGGATCTTTTGCCTCGATTCCAAATGCATTATATGTTGTTATTTATGAATCCCCTTTCTTGGATTAAAAAACTCTACCATTACTGAACCAATGGGTCAAGAATTTGACTAACGGAGGAGATTATGGAACCAATGGGTCTTTTTTAAAGAGGTAAAATGCTCATTCTTCCTTATCCGGACAAGTAAATTTCCTTTGATTTTCCTGATAAACCTTAACAAATAAGCCACTAACAACTCCCTTATTTATTTAGATTGAAGCCAAAACTTTACGATCATATACGTAAATTGTAGTACGTAATAACTGATCTCATCTCTTTTCCGCATGTTATAAAAGACACGTAATAACTGATCTCATCTCTTTTTCGCATGCTATAAAAAGACTTCAGAACTATGACAAGGTCCAAGTCAATCTCAAAAAAAACAACTGTTCCCATCGCTTTTGTTAAATCACTGATTCAAAAGAAAATTTGAATTTGCAAGCCCTAGCAGTGAGCCCGTAAGCAAACTAAGGTCTACAGAATCCATTAAGGGTCGAAAATTGCATTCCGAACAGAGCAATGGTGGGTCGTATGTGGTTCCAGAGGAACTTTATAGGACCCAACAAAATTCTAGTTTAAAAGGAAGGCGAAAAAGAATACGAGCTTAAAGCCCGGAAGGGAATTTGCGTAGAAGAAGGGAGGAAACATCAGGGGAATGTTAATGAACTAGAAAAGCACCAAAATACAAAAGCATGAACTTTTACTTTCCTCCCACCACGAGATCATCATCAAAACTTTTCTCCTAGTGCGTTCATACTTCATAAATCAGTCCAAGAAAAAGTATAAAAACACAGTACATTGAAACAACTTTAATCAAACATAATCCTTCCTACGCAAGTATGCACATGTTGTCGTTTTCCATTTGCTTGCCCAAGAGGTAAGGAATAAATCTCAGGGGGTAATCTGAACAACTAAGGACTGGAATAGTGAAAAACTAACATGAAAAACAAAGGATTTTCTTGAGTGCAAGTCTCAACAGCTCGAACTTGTCTCCCTCCCATTTTGGAGTTGTTAAAAATACGAAGATTGAATGTGATTATATTAAGGATAGAAATCGAACAAATTCACCTCTACATGATTTCTTCTTCATATAGATAGATAAAGAATCTATATGGGGCAAGTACTCAAGTACATTTTGTGCTCCAACCTTTCCTATCTGATAGAAAAGGTTCCCATGATCTTGAACCGATCTTACCTAGAATGGAATCGAAATTGCAACTCCCAAGTTTGTCTATAAAGAGTGGATCTAATTGTATTAGTGTATAAGTGATTTGGGATTACCAACAGGAGACGATAACCAAAAAAAATAAAAAATAAAAACAACCATGAGAAGTGCAATAGTATTGAAGTTGGAAACGTCCGTCCATACCAGGCTTGGCCGACAGAGGCCTCATTAAATTTGAGGGCCAAAGTCACCTTACGGTAACTTTACATATACTAATATTAATTCACTGATGCCATGACAGTCCTCCCTCAAAGTCACCTTACGATAACTTTACATATAATATTAATTCATTGATGCTAACATAGTCCCATAATAAATAGTAGTACGAACATGCATTACCGTATTACACCCGAAAATAAACCATAAATTTTTTATTCTCATGAGTTCTACAGTAATGGTTGCCGAGGCTGACAACCATTACTATGCTCCGCCCAATTATCTCCACAAGTGTAGCAAAACTGGAATCCGCACCTGCAAAGATAAGCAGTCAGATGATCTATTCTGCAGCATCCTCTTAAGGCATCAGTTCATACCAGTCTTATAAGCTATGACATTTTATGTACTCTAGATTTTATCAATTCAGATTCAACATGATTCAAGTTACATCCACTGGCTCGACAAATTAAGGGCTCCACCAGCATGATTTCAACATTATTCTATTTCTATCTATAAATGCATACAATGCATTCTTTGAATTGCATTTGTATGTTTGGTCAGATCTGATAAGAAAAGGGAAAAGGGAGTCTTTTTTTTTTTCCCAGAATATAACGAGTTTAAGATCATCCAGACTATAGCATGCACAAATAATATTATCTCAATATAGAAGAAATTTAGAGCTAGAACTAACCTGCAAGTAATATGAACGCATCCCTCTGTTTTTTCGACATAGTATCTGCAACGAGGGCATCTATTCCATTTTTCCTCCATTGCAAGCTCCCTCAGCATGAGATCCGCAGTCCCCCTTTCATCCACATTCATTGTCTGAAACTCTTCACAGTCAACCGAAGGATGCCATGGCACAGAACATTGCGCGCAGAACAACCTGAAACAAGAAGGGCACTCTGCTTCCGTAATAACTTCATCGGTATCTCTCAACAGCATTGCTGAACAATCCTTGAAAGGACAGTAAAATTTCTGGGATGCTTGAATTGATGACTCACAGAGCAATGCATCCCACTTTTCTAGCAAATTTTTGGGCACGATCTTCTGACATGAATGAATCTCAATCAACCCTTCACAATACCCTGCCGGGCACACAATGGTGTGTCTACTATCCTGGAGCTTTACTTCCACATGCTTGCTAATGCAATCATTGCAGAAAACATGGCTGCAATTCTGAACTGTATAAATTTGATCATTCTCTTTCCTTTCGGCACAAATTTCACAAAAACTCTTAGACGCCTCGCCAACTTCTGCTTTGACCTCTTCTTGCACTAAAACGGAATTCTGGGGCTCTTCTTGCACTAATACGGAATTCTGGGGCTTGTTGATCATCATCATTGAAGCCATCACAGCCTCTTGAAATTGCAACTCTTGCGCATAATCAACATCTGATGTGGGAACGTTTGAAATTTGATCATCATCTTCAAGTGATGACAAATTGAAATCATCACATGAGAGATCGAAGGCATTCTCTTGATGAGCAGCCATACTGAACACTGGAGTTGTATCGTTTAAGCCTTTTAAGTTTTTGAGATTTTATCGATGGAGGAAACGACCCAATGGATTCCTTCGCGTGGCTTAATTTCGAAGAACTCTTGTTTCATTGGAAGTTTGGTACTTTCCGTACAAAGACTTTCGGTTTCTAAACTTTTTGACCTCAAGTCAATCTTCCAATCAAATTTTTTTTATTATGATACTTACTGTATTAAAATATAATAATTTAACACCCAAACAAAGATTAAAATTGTGAAGGACATATTTCTTAAGGTTTGGATTTCAGTAGACAAGCAAAATTTCAAAATATTTCAGGGTTTAAGTCTTTTCAGGTTCCATTTATTTTAATACTCATTTTTAACATTTTTTTTTTTTTGCATTTTTCATTAAACTTGGTTAATTTATATATATTTTTTTATGTTTTTCTAAATTTTGTCCCCCACTAAGTTACTGTTCTAGCACCACCACTGGACACCACTACACATGGGATTGCCCAACCTAAACTAATATAGGGAGAATGTTTGTATTTTGTTGCATAAATTATTCAACATAAAGAGTTAAAAAAGTGTATAATTACATGTTGATTGTGACTGTGGTTATTCCATAATTCATAAGAAAATATTTTATACATTTGTTACAAGACATGAAATGATACATCAATAAATAATTAAATGGACAATTTATAATTTTGAAAGAACAGTATATCTACATGTAAATAGAAAAAAAAAACAATTTATATGAATAATTTATTACATTAAAATAAAAATAGGATGAATACATGAAATATACACTAGAATCAAGATGTAACCTTTGCAAATTTGGTAAAAAAAAAAAAGCAGACTATATTTTCTACATAAAACTTTTGTAATTCTTTCTTATACCATTGTCTATCACACATTTTAATATCCACAAAAAGTATAATGCGAAAATATTAAAATGTGTTACAATAAATAGTATAAGGAAAGGTTGTAAAAGATATTACATGTAGTTTTTTTTTTCCTTAACTAAGGAACCCACAGCAACGATGCGCACTGGGTAAATTCCGTTTTTGTATAATAGTCCCTCTTGTATAATAGTCCGCAAACTATACAAGAAATATAAATCATACTGACATGTTATTGTTGGGATTAAAAAATAATAAATCCCCAAAGACACTCCAAAACCCGTGACCACAAAAGAAAACAATTTGGTTGAATTTGAATTTGTTGAATTGACTTTCGGCCAACGAAAAAACAAGCAAAGCAATTTGCTTGAATGGTACAGAAAACAAAGGCCAACAAGCAAGCAAGAAAGACTGGCTGCATAAACAAACAAAGAAATTGATTGAATGGCCCACGGTCAAAACCAAATCTTGACACAATTGAGCAATCGACTGCAATAATCAAAATTTGCTTGCTCAAAGCTTACAAACAACCGTGCAGCCAATTTCTTGAAAAATTGTCGGCGAAATTTTTATATGTTTCTCTCTATATTTTCTTTTGTGTTAAAATCATGAATAACATGTCCTATTTATAAGACTTGACTAAACCCTATACCTATTAGATTTGGTAACTACTAAACCAAAACTCAATATGATTAATAATTCTAAATCTAATAGAATTATTAAATTACAAATTATAAACCCAATTGAATATTAGGATATTTAGTTTAATTCAACTACAGTTTTGTATAGTTTTTAACTGTGAACATTGTTCATCATTCATCCTGCATTAGTAATTACTATCAAGTATTTTGCAAGTTGCTCAAGATTTTATTGTTCCACTTAAAACCTTGGCAACTCGATGGAGACAATTTGAGAAGTAATCAAGCTTTTTCAAAAATTTTATTTCATTAAATTCTAATAAAACAATACTAGTATAATTTAATCAAGAATCATTTAAGTTGGGCCTTCTCTTAATTAACTAGTCTTCAAGAAAATTGAAATCAATGTTAGGGCTGTTTATTTTATTTTATTTTATCAGCACAAAAAATGGAAGAAAAGAAAATTCCTTTTTCCCTCCATTTGGTTTAATTTGGAGTAAATCTTGAGAAATAAAAAGAATCACCACATAGTTGGGAAAAAAGAGCATCTCATACAATTAATTATACAAATAAATGATTGCAATTTACAACAATTTCTTTTCTTTGTAGATTACAAACTGAAATGATAATCACAGATTCACAGCCCCTTTTGACTTGTTTTGTATTTTAGGCCTTTACTTACTTTGGAAGGCCAATATCAGAAGCTAATCTTGCTCTCAAATCTTTTCTCAATATTTTGCCTGATGGTGACTTGGGAATAGCATCCACAAAGAACACACGATTTATTCTCTTGTAGAATATCACCTACTCATTATACCACCAAAAATAAATAAATAAATAATAAATTATTAGCCTTTAAAACTGAAAAATCTAAGAATTTCATTAAAAAAAATTACCTGTTTTGAAATAAATTGTTTGATTTCATCCTCGGTGATGGTGGATCCGTTCGATTTCACAACAAATGCAACTGGAACTTCACCTGCTGCCTCATCCTTCATTCTGAAACAATCCAACAGCAAATGTAAGAAATCCCAATTCAAATTGTGTTCGATTATTAAGGGATTGAAAAATTAACCACTAAATCAGACTAGAAGTTGAAAATCATACAATGTAATATATATATATACACACAGTCACACTTACAAAACAAAATTTCTTTGTCAGTCGCTAATATCCAATCTATTCTAGCATCTTCTAAAGAAAACTAGATTGGTAATGAAAGGGATTGGAAAAATGAAGCATCAAACGAATGGTGACAAATAATTAGGGGCATTATCTATATCCAGTGCTTGAATATTTTAAATTTTTCTGCAGGGACCTTTTCCTTGCGAAGAAGAAAAAAGGACAGGGAAACTTTAATCAAAAGTGGACGAAGAATATATAATGAGATAAAATGCAGAGAGTACTTACGGGACAACGGCAGCATCTGAGATGCTGGGGTTGGTAATGAGCAAAGCTTCAAGTTCAGCAGGAGCAACCTGGAAGCCTTTGTATTTGATGATCTCCTTGAGGCGATCAACAATGAAAAGCTCATCGTCGTCGTCAATGTAGCCTATGTCCCCTGTGTGTAGCCACCCTTCTTTGTCTATGGTTATTTCCGTGGCTTCCGGGTCATTGAGATACCCTGAATCATTCACAAGCAGAGACAAATGATTTAAATTCAAGAACTGTCGTCAAAAGTTGAGTCTTACAATATATCAAATTTTCAAACTTGAAATATAACCATACAATCAATCAAAGCATTTTTTGAGGTCTTTGCTTGTGAAAAATGACACCTACAGAAGTCTATGAACCACCAACAAGAAGGAAAAAACAACAATAATTGCGCAGGAATTTTTTTTTTTTTTTCACTTGGAAATATGGCAATTTCGGATTTGCGGGTTACAAATTACTTTTTATATGGGTTAAGTAGGTTAACCTGTCAACCCGTCAGGTCGACCCGAATTCGACCCGTTTATTTTTCGAGTTAATTATATCTTATCTGACTTCAACCCGAATTTGTTAATTTAATATTTTCGTGTCGTGTTAATTTCGAGTTAGGGTATCGTGTCGGCCATTACCACCCCTAAAATATTCTCACTCGGTTAGGAGCTATTATCCTCTATTCCGGTGACTCATCATCATCATATTCCAAATATGTGACTAATTCTTCAAAATTAAGCAGACCTTACCCTTATACCTACCCAACCAACCACGGTAGTCGCGAGAATAGATCCTGTATCTCACACTTAGGGGCTGTTTGGTATGTGGGTTTAGAGTGGGTTTGGAATACTTTGGCTTCAATTGTGCTGTTTGGTACATGGTTTTGGGTTTTTGTAACCCTTTGGGGGTGGGTTTACATAAAACCCACCTCTCCCCCTCCTTTTGTCTAAACCCATCCAAATGGGTTTAGAAACAAGCCAAAAACGACGTAGTTTTGAGCCAAAATGGCTCAAAACTACGTAGTTTTGAGTGAAACAAAAAAAACAAAAAAAAAAAAAATTCCAGCGCAGCGCTGCCAGTGGCGATGTGTGCGCGCCCCAATGGCGCGCGCACATGGCAAGGGGTTGCAACCCCTATTTTGCTTATTTTTTTATTTTTAAAAACAAAATTTTATTAACTTATAGAAAATATTTTTCTCTACAAATTAACATACACTTTGACTATTTTTGGTACAAGATATAATTTTTTTAATATAATATAATATAAAATAGTAATATCTTTATTATAATATTAATATTAAATTTTAATATAAATTTTATTTATAAATTTATTATTATTAATATTAAATTTTAATTTTAATATAAAATATATTCCATTCCATTACAAAATAATACCAAACAACATAATTATTATCATTCCATTCTATTCCAAACCTTTCCATTCTACAAATCCATTCCATTCCTAAACCCACCATTTATACCAAGCGCCCCCTTAATATCGATTGTTATTGGGTTTTCTAGACCTTGAAATTCCGACCATAAACTTTTGCCAAAATTAAGCCATCCCACTCTTCTTTTTTCTAAGTCAAATTTTAACTGCACATTCAAAAATAGGACTCAGTTCCCCGTCCACGTATTTATGTTCGGCACCGTTCTTAAAAGAATCTTCACTTTCAAAACTTTTAAAAAAATTACCATTAAACTAAAAATAAACTTTTTTTTTTGACACAAAAAGGAATATTGTAATTGTCATCCTATTATATGTTGTTCCCCCCTCTCTCCGAAAATGGATCTTTCAGTCCAAAAAGTAGGCTACCAACCACAAACAAATTAGACGGGAAGAAAGTGATAAAATTTGGCTTAACAAAGCTTGTGCCACCTAATCCAACGTATTTAAAACTCCTCTACTTTCCCTAAAAAAATAGAAATGGTGGAAGATAGCTACTAATGGTGCGAATAAATTATGTTATCAAAATATA
Source organism: Gynochthodes officinalis (assembly GCA_020080225.1). Taxonomy (NCBI): domain Eukaryota; kingdom Viridiplantae; phylum Streptophyta; class Magnoliopsida; order Gentianales; family Rubiaceae; genus Gynochthodes; species Gynochthodes officinalis. The sequence continues at coordinate 9,644,811 of CM034625.1, read as the reverse complement.
TTTTTGCATTTTTTAATATACTATTACACTTTTTAAATTATCTTTCTGTTTTAGTACTATTATTTCAAAATATGTGAAAATACGTACCCACAAACTATTATATTACCTTTCATGATTTGGTCTCCTCTAATGCAAATTTCTCCAGGTTTGTTTCGAGGCAAAGAGGAACCAGTTTCAGGGTCGACAATCTTCATCTCTGCATTTCTAACCACTGAACCACACCCCCCTGATTTTACCTCAAATGGTTCCTTAGCAAAAGCAGAGCACATTGCCAGCACAGGCCCTGCCTCTGTCATCCCATATCCCTGCATGCATTCATATGAAAAATCATGAATTCCTATACATTCGTTGACGATCACAGTCATCTATTTCCTTCCTTTAATGCCTGCCTACTTGCCTAGTTACGCCATCAATGTGGCAGTACAATTTGCAAAGTAAAAAGAAATTGCAACTATTAAAGAATGCAGGGATAGATTACACCTACCACTGTTTAATTTGCTGATGGGCTACAATAATTACGATGTTGTACCACTAGCTCATTATAATTAAAAAAAAATGGTATTAAATCAAAAGTTTTCTCTTTTTCCCAGTCACGGGAGTATTTGATATGTCAATAATTAGGCGAACAAACGTTCCTTTGAATTAAATGAAATGATTATGGTTCACATCATATTCTCTGTAGGATCCTATGACAACTAAATAAATAAAATTTCTATATTCCTTGCATATAAACCTTGAACAAGGAGTGTTAATTAATTCTTTATTATTTATCCGCTAAATAAAGTAAAAGATAAAATTAAAAATTGACTTCTTATCCTCAAAATGACAAAAAAGAAAAAAAAAGGGTCCTTGGAAGAATACCCAACGACAAGGAGGGACAGCAAGATTATACTAAGGGTGTATATGATTGGTATTTTAAAATATTTTTTAAATATATTTCTTGTTTTATTATTACTATTTTAAAAAATATAAAAATACAATTTATATTTACCATCGATTAAACTATCAATTTCAAAGAAGTTAGGAAAGAGCATATCATTATACCAAACTGAAACCATTCTAAGCAATACAAAATTGTAAAATAACAAAATGGTAGCATTTTAGAATTTGTCAATTCAAGATTTTGCTTTCAAAGAAATGGAATGCTTACCTGACCAAGTTTGGCGTTAGGAAATTTAGCTCTTACAGCATCTTCAAGCTCCTTTCCAAGCGGCGCAGCTCCAGACATCACAGTCTTCATCGAGCTAAGGTCATAGTTATCAACAATAGGACTTTTTGCTATGGCCAAAACAATCGGTGGCACAAATGCCCCAACCGTCACCTTATACTTCTGAATCAGTTCCAAAAATTGCACAATCTCAAATTTTTGCATAATCAGAAGCGTCGTGCCGGCCCTCAACCCACAAAGCAAGATCGAATTTAGAGAATAAATATGGAACAAAGGCAGTACACAGATCATGACTTGATCATGTATGTAGAAATTTGGATTCTCCCCATCAACCTGTTGTGCCACGCTGGTGACGAGTCCCTTGTGCGTCAACATCACTCCTTTCGGCAGCCCTGTCGTCCCGGAGGAGTACGGCAGCGCCACCACGTCATCCGGGAGAATGTTAACTTCCGGCATTTCGTTCTCGTCCGCCGAAGTTAGCTCCGAGAAGTGCAAACACCCTTCCGGAGCCGTGTCGACGCATATGACCTTGATCCCATTCTCACATGCAAAATCCTTAACTTTCTCGACGTAGACGGCTTGCGTTATTATGATTTTCGCAGTCGATGCCTTGGTTTGCTTTATAACCTCGGCGGGTGTGAAAAATGGATTGGCCATGCTGGATATGGCGCCCCGGAAAGACGCTCCGAGGAAGGCGAACACGAATTCGGGGGAATTCGGGAGGAGGATCATGATCACATCCCCTTGTTGAATCCCGAGTTTGTTAAGCCCGGATGCCACTTTTCTTGAAATGAGGTCAACATCGGCAAAAGTATACACCTGATCTGTGGCTCCATTTATCAAACAAGGCCTCGAGCTGAACTTAGGGAGTTCCTGGAAACAGTAAGTATGAAGAGGGAGATGTTTTGGGATGTAAATATCAGGGAGTCTTGATCGGAAAATGATGTCTTCTTGACTGGTTTTGATTATAGCCATTGATGACAGTTAGGAAATAAATGCAAGGATGGATGAAATTGAGCCTTAGTGATAGTATTAAAAAGAGGCACAATTTCATGGAAGAGTGTTTGGTTGGGTGGGTTTTATAAATGCCAAACAAGCGTTGTTGGTGGGAAGGGTTGGTGAAAAGGAGTTCATGGGGTTATCGGGTAAATTTGAAAGAAATTTATTTAATTTTACATATTCCCTTAGTGTCCCTAAAAGAGGACTCCTTTCAAAATCTTCTTTTGTCCAAAAAAAAATATATATTTATTTCAATTTTTTTCTAATATTATTATTATTAATAGTGATAATATATGATTTAAAATTAAAAAATGAAAATAAAACTATGTAAAAAAAAGAGTTATTTTTTATTTGATATATTTTTTTAATTTTAAAATATAAAACACTTCATGTATCATTAAATAAATAATTTTTTATTCTTACCTTTATTTCTCAATTTGGGTCATTGAAAAAAATAAAATTATTTTAAAAAACTAAACTCAATCAAAAATATATATTTTTTTTTAATACGCAGGAATAATAATTTGTTATTGATGGAGGCTACAGGTTGGCGAGAAAATGATCGATTTCAGAGGGAAGTGTTGGAGGGGGTTAGGTACGGGTGGTGTGGTGAACATAACAAGTTGACCAATGTAAGTGGGACTGTCCACGTTGGCTGTTACCAACCACGACTTGACTGTGTGCCTATGCGGGGGTTGGTGTAGCCGGTGGCGTCCCGCCGGCCGGTGGTGACTCCATTGCTATGTAGGACCCTCCATCCGCCATGCATATATGGTACATATGTACGCCTAAAGTTGTTGACAAGTGTCATGACGTGCTACAGAATCACCCACTCCGAAGTACCATGTGATCTTTTGTTGACAAGGAAACTCATAATCGCTATTTAAAAATACGTATTAAGTAAATTTCATCACAAAAAAAAAAATTATACTAGATAAGTTCTGTACGATAGGCTTAACTGAGAAAGTGCCAGTAGAAAAATTTAAAACTCTTAATTTTATAATTATATGCTCACCCGCCACACCAACTCTTTGTGATTTTTCTTATGTTTATGCTTCTGTCGTGTTTTGGTAGTAAAACTAACGTTGTAATTGTAAGCATCTATCCTTAGAGCCTTGTCTCTTTATTCCTTTGTCCCTTCTTGGGATGTCCGTTTCCTAAAGTTCAAAATTTTCTTGTTGGCAAATTAAACACGCACACACAAACTACCATGGAAATCTAACCTTGGGTCGTGCAAGGAAGGTAATGTAATTTATCGTGATGAAATTTTTACTCAGTGAGTTGATTTTACAATGAAAATATCACTTAAAGGTATTAAATGAGCGAGTTGAATCAATTTATTAGTTATTTATAAAGTATAATTTAATGGGTCATAATTTAATTTGACCTATCTACTAATGAGTTATATTTGAATTAAATTGAATTCATGTGATTGGTGCCTTAAATTTTAATTGTTAATCTTAAAAAAAATAATATGTGATCGGTTAGCAACTAACAACCCTATGTTGTCACTTGCTACTCGATTAAATTCTAGTCAAATTATTATTTCATAACTCATTTGACCTAATCCAATAAAGTAAAATAGTAGACGAGTTCGGTTGAATGATTGAGTTTACTTGCTTTTGCTAGCTTAGTATTATATTACGAGGAAAAGAAATAACATTTAATAATTATGCCAGCCATAATTTTAAATATTTTTTAGTGTTTATTTTAGATGGTAGAGCTTGAATCTTATTAATTGCAAAATGTAATAATTTTGTAATGGTGTAGAAAATTCAGGAAAAGAGGATTATATGAATTGATCCCGAGACAGAGAAAAGAAAACGCATCACTCATTGCCAAATGCAATAATTTGGGAAAGGGAAAAAAAACAAAACAAAGGTACAACTATGTTGTGCTTTTTGTATCTAGCGACTAACCATATACGAAAACATTGATTCTAGAAAATCTTGTATACTCTAAAAGTATATATTATAACATTTTAAAATATATTTTTATATTTTTAAAAATAAAAATTATAAAATAAAAAATATATTAAAAAATATCAAATTTGATTTTTGAGAGGACATCCATTCTGCCAAAATTATACCGGCAGAATGATTTCCAATTGTACTACAAATTACGTAATTCTACACGTAAGAACTGATAGCCACACATTGATTCCAATAATTGATATATCCTCGTCATAGTTGATGTGATAATTTGAGCCGACGTTCCTTTTGTCGTATTTGTCCATGTTTTCACCGTACCGTACGCCTGCATTCCAATTTCCACGGAAACTCATGACAGGAGAATAAGGGCATCACAGCAGCCCAAAAAAGGCCAGTTTAAGATCACGTCATATCAACGTCATATCAGCGTCACATCAATTTTGAACGGTCTCTATTATTCAGACAATCATCATTAAAAAAAGTGTCCACGCTCATGAACGGCCTTTACTATTCACGCAATAAATTTCTCTCTCATCTACCTTCTTTTACACTATTTATTTAATATATTTAATACTTCTTATTTATATTAATAATTCTAAAATATTATCTATTTTTTATTTATAAAATTCAATATATATTAATAATACAACTTATAATTTTAATTCGTTAATACAATTAATACTTAAACAATTAATGAAAAATAATTTTCATTACATTAAAATTATATTGTAATAATACATTTAAAATATGAAAACAAATATTCTAAATTAAATATGAAATAAGTAAAACAATTAATGAAAAATAAATTTACATTACATTAAAATTGAAATTTAATAATAAACTTGAAACATTCGGATAAATACGATAAATTAAATATTAAATTTTTATTATCGTGAGTAATTTTTTTAATAATAGCTGTGTAAATTTTTTTGATTAATGAAAAATATTTTCTTATTACATTAAAATTAAAATTGAATAATACACATAAAACATTAAAATGAATACTTCTAATTAAACATAAAATACTTAAAAATTAAACATTCAACACTAAAACATAATCAACATAACTTAAATTAATACACTTTAAACATAACTTAAATTAATACACTTTAAACATAAAACAAGGATCAAACATCCCAATCAGAAAGACTTAGATCATCCAAGCTCGTGAAATCGCCCAACAACGATCAATGATTGTCAATTATCGGTAGATAACACCCAGAATTCATCATCCCCATTGACACCAAGTGAAATTGTCTGTTAGAATATATCCCATTTGTCCATGGCAGAATATCTTCGTTCTTTGGATGTTCAGGGGCAGAGTTTTCTTGAATCTTTGCCATAATCTTTTTCTTTTTTAAAAGAAAAACCTTCAAGATGGCAATAGCGGTGGACTTAGACTTAGTGTGAGTCTTCCTAATGACTTTAGACATGAAACTTGATCTTGTTTTTGAAAAACCCATTGGAAGAGAAGAGAGATTTTTGGGGAGAAAAAGAGAGAATTTTGGGGAGAAAAAGAGAGAATTTTTAGAGACTTTGGGATATGATGCAAAAACAATGAAAACTATATGGTTTATATAGAAATTTTCATATTTGGTGATACATGCATTCGTGATTTGACAACACATGAATTATTTGTACTAATTTTTTCGATAATGGAGTATGATTTGACAACACATGAATTATTTGTACTAATTTTTTCGATTATGGAGCTTGATTAGACAACACGTGAATTATTTGTACCGATTTCTCGATAATTGAGCATGATGTTGAAAACATATGAATTATTTGTACAGATTTCTTGAAAATTGAGCATGATGTTGAAAACACATGAATTATTTGTACTGATTTCTCAAAAATCGAGCATGATTCCTCCAAAATCGAGCATTATTTTTAATTTGAACTCAAATTTTACTATATTTAATAATTAACATAATAAAAAATAAATTGTTTCTTTAATTCTTATATAAAATTCAAAATTATAAATTTAGCATTATTTATCAATTAATTACAAAAAATTCTTTTTCATTTAAACAAACCTGATTATTTCTTTAATTTTGTAATTATTTATGTTGTTTAACTATGAATACATATAATTTTTAATAATCACATTCAATAATTTTATACAATATTATAGTCAAATTAATTGTTTTAAAATTTTTGTAATTATTAAATATGTATAAATAATTTTACATAATATTAAAATAAAAATTTAATATTATTAGACTTAAACTTAAAATTAATAGAAATATTAATAATTTTATATTAAAATTTATAAAATATTAATAAGTATATTATAATTTAATATTATATTATATTTAAGAAAATCATATATTGCACCAAAAATAGTCAAAGTGCATGTCATTTTGTAGAGAAAATTTTTTTCTACTCGTTGGTAATTTAAAAAAAAAAAAAGAGGCCAAAAGGGGGTTGCAAACCAGGAGGGAGGTTTGCAACCCCCTTTGACGTGGCGCGCGCCCAATCACGTCAGTCAGCGGACAGGCGTGTCAGCGCCTATCCGCTAACTCTTTTTTTTTAAAAAAAACTTAGCCCTCAAACGACGTCGTTTGCCGTTAATTGGACGCCAAACGACGTCGTTTTATTATGCCACTTTGGCAAAAAAAAAAAAAACGTCCACGGTTGTGGCCGTAATTCAAGAAACGAACGGTCAGACGACCGTTCGTTCCTTCACAACCTCCACATCAGCATAAAATGCTGATGTGGAGGTTGTTTTTGCAACGATCAGCCCCATTTTGGGGTTGGTGTGGTTGCTCTAACGTGGTTTCGATTTGAGGGTTTTTTTTTTTTCCAAAAATAGCGATTATATTAACGTGACAAATCCCAAATTAATATAGTACAAGGAGAGTGCATCACTAGGACGGACAGGTTCTAACTTAATTAACCTAACCCAGTAAGAGTTGGTTAAAACAGTTTCCCGATTTAAACAGGACCGGCAAAACCCACTCAATACATAGTGGTATCGGAAACAAAAGAACAAAGAACACCCTAACTTGGCGGCCTCTGCCTACACAGTTCCCCTAGGCAGAATAGAAGAAACAGATCACAAAAATTCGTGTAGTGCGGTTCTGCGTTTCGATTTGAGTGTTCTATTTAGATATAAATATTATAAATTTGATATGAATTTAAATATAATTTATTTAATTATAAGTGTCAAATAATATAATTTAAATATTTATTTATTTTACGAATAACATAATACGATATAATACGAAAATATTTATATATATGTGAAATTTATAAAAATTTATTTATTTATTTTATAGGTAATACAATAAAAAAATATTTATATATTTATAAAAAATTAAAACACCAAAAATATCTAAAAGTATCAATTGTGTCACGACCGAGTCTGGATTTGTGATATAAAGATTTTCATGAAATCTAAAGTTCTTATTTCAAAATTTTTTTTTTAAACTTGGTAAAGGGAACTGTATGCGCCAATTTTTTCAATATCAAATAATATAAAAAGATGTTATATATATTTATTATATCACGTATGATTGTGTAGCATTCCTAACTCACGTGAGATGTCGCACAACTTATGATGGTGCGTCGAATGAAGAATTTGTAGGTAAAAAGAATAAATTTTTGTATAAAATATGCACAAGTTAAAGGCAAGTATGTCTATTTATTTTAATTTTATTTGGCTTGAGAATTAAGTATACAGATGTACTCAATATTTAGGGTATGTATAGGTTGTGTTAAAATGTGTTTTGACATTTTTTCGTATTTAGAATATATATAAATTGTTTTCTAAAATGTATTTTGATATTTTTCAAAATAATAAAAAATATATTTAAAAACGCAAAAATACATTATGAAACGAACAATCTATGCACACGTTTGTTCAAAATATTATTGTTTAGCTCCTTTCTAGTTGTGATTTTTCAAATGTTAAAAATATAAAATTATATCCCTAATTATATCTTTACCAATAAAAAAAAATTGTGTTAATAACAAGGAATTGAATGTCAATATCATCATCACTCCACCAAGAAGTGGACAATTAAAGGTTGCCAGATAATTAATACTAATGAGTACTGATTTAAGGAAAGACGTAAGTTAATAATCAAATTTAACAGGATTTTATATATTAATACAGAATACAAATGACCAAGTCTCATTTGTAATTAAAACTAATATCATTATTAAGTAATTATATATATATAAAATGTCGTGTACTAATGCAGAATATATATGACCAAGTCCCAGTTGTAATTAAAACTAATATCACTATTACGTAATTATAAAAAAAAAAGTCCTTTTTTTTACCTTGAACTATGTTGTAGGGCATTTCATTATCCAATGTTAATGTATTGTAAGAGAATACGAATTCAAAGCAATATGAGAAGAACTTTGAAAACAATAACATGAAACATAGATAAAAAAAAAAATAAAATAACCAAACATTGATTTTGTTTCAATTCCAAGAGATACAATGTTTTCTGGCATTGACCAGTTCTTTTTTCTTTTTTTTTAAGGAACTGAAACCAACCACATTTTACCAAATCTCCCACTATTACATTATGCGCATCAATTGGAGAAAACAAATAATTAAAAAAAAACCAAATTCGATATCTTGTGTCAGAATTGAGAATTTTTATGAATGAATTTTTTTTATATTCTCGTATTTATTACTTATATCTACTATTTAGAAACAACACTGGTCATGTTCTATTTTTACTAAGAAATTAAAAGAAATAGATAAAAATAGATAAAAAGTGAGGAAGAGGGAAGTGTATAAAATTTATTGGAATCAAAACAAATAAATGGTGCTTGCTCATCACAAATCATGATTAGTGGAACCAATTAATAGTTTCAACATCTTTTGCCGCTCCTGCTGGGACATTTTCCATCACTTTTTCCTGCCCTTTTGGACAAAAAATTCCAGTGCGATCATCAGGAACCCACCAACCACTGTCTTGATGATAACAATTTGTCATCACAACACTGTTGCTGCTCCTACTACTCCTACTGTTCATTACCTCCTCCCCATTGAACTTGGCTGTGTCGCTGATCATATCTGGAGAACTACTTTTTCTGTGGAAGGCTTGCCTCAGCATTGACCTGAGATCAGTCATAAGCATGACCAAAAACATCATTACAAACTTGTTCTGCTCAACAATGATTATTGATGCACAAAAGGGTTGCCAATTCTTCTTTCCTTTTCCCTTGCTAGTCCATGGGGTGTTTGACTTATGTACAAAAGATGCACCATGAGAGGGTAAACTATACTAGAGTGAGATATTGATGGGTGAAAAACTCCCATTTTCGTTCACCAGAATGATATGGTACAAATCTTTCTGGTGATGTAAATGATAGTGCCAACCAGCGTTGAATGGCCCAAGTTGGTGTTGGTTTTAGTTAAAATATAAATGTATGTAGACATGATGAAAAAAAATAGATTAGGCTACGTTACATTACAGAAAATTTAAATCTTCAAAGGTACTATTTGATTTTTTTTTTAATAATATCCTATACTATTACAAATTACAAAATGTTATTATTCTGTATATGTCTCACTCGAATGATCTATTAGACTATTACTATATTATATATATCTCACTCGAGAATTGAGACTCCACCAAGAAGTCACTGAACATATATATTTATATATGCCTTTCCGCCCCAACATGAGTTGGGGCAGTTGGATGGTACTAATTGTGATATATTTCTTTACTTACTACTAATGATTTAGCAGGAGCTATATTCACTCGGTTTTACAGAAATTGGGCTTGATATTGCAATAGAATAGGGACTAAATCTTGTAAATAATTGGGCTATATAAAATTGTTAAGGCAATAATTTTGGACGTGGGAAAGAGGTTAGGCTTACTTACTTGAAATACGTGAAGTTGATTGTCTGGGCTCCTCTACCTGTGAAAGCAGCCATAGCAAGAGAGCTTTTCGGTATCACTACCACCCCAAGATTTGGCTCTGGTCTGTTATTGCTTGTTTTTGCTAGCCATTATCCTTCTTATACTAGGATGGAGAATGATGAGTTCCTATTAGAATTATTTAAAAGCAATTTAGTTTCCCAAGAAAAAAAGGAAAATATGACCACTGGTGACCATAATTTTGTTGTGTCATACTGTCATCTGTTTGTTGGAATTTATGGGGCGTATGGAAGATAATGCAATCAAAATAAAGGTCTTGACTGCACAAGTAAGGATTCCTTGTTCGACCACATGGATAACATTTTAATTCTCATTTATTTCTTTGTAGATAGTGCCTAAGATGATTCTGGCAACAAATCCTAATTCATTGATTCCTAATAGTACTTACTAACATTTAGCACCAAAAAAATGATGAACAGTTCAATAAAAAACATCACTTCAAATTGGATGGATATACAGCAATTGGCAACAATATTATAATGTCAAAGATCATGGTTTCATACTTCTCCTTTCTTAATTAGGTCTACCCTCACGCTGCACATGTTAAAACTACTTCAAGATTTCAATAAGACAATGTTTAGGAATTGCTTTGATTTAGTAGGATTTGTAAATTGTAACTAGTGTGATGGTTGTGCACACGATAGACAACCCCAATTTAACCATTGAATGAGAACTGGGGCAATGTATTTCCCATGTCAAAACTTTTTATTTCTTATCGATTCCTATTTTTAGTTCTAATTATTGCTATTTTAAACATCTATTTGGTTTTGCTTGCTAAGCTCGAATATAATGATGAGACCGACAGCTGGCTGGAATAAATTCAATCTGCGCATTCAATCTCAACTGTGTAATGATGAGAGCTACCCCATCCTTGCTTTCTCAGCCCCAAGAGTTTAGTGGGCCTTGTACAGCTCCTCGTTATGGGCGTCTTATCCTGTATGATGTTGATGTGAGCGCATAGCACTCCACGCACTTTCTGTCTGTTGAGCCTAATTTTTAAAATCGAAATTCTATACAAAATCGATTTAAGGTAATAAAATTAGATCGTGGAATTGAATCGTAAAATCGTAAAATTTTATAAAAAATAAGAAAATATAATTTATAAATTATTTTTAAAATAATTATTAATCAATATATAAATAAATATGTAAAAAATTCATATATAATTTATAATTAAATGATTTTATGTTAATTTTTATTTCTTATAACATTTTATATGATTTTTTTTAATATTTTAATTATTGTCGCAGTCAACGAGTATTTATTTCTAATTTATTTATTTATTGTTAAAATCTAATAAAAGTATGATTAAACTAATTGAATTATTTATATAAGTATAAATCTTAATTTTACTTAGATATAGAAAGTTTTTTTGAGTAAATTTAATTATATTTTATTTATATAATAAGGTAGAATCGTAATTAGGATTGAGATCGTTTTAATAAATTAAGATCGTCGGTGAAATCGGATCGGGATTATGACCACTATACTGTTGAGTAAAGTCCACAAGAAATGTTCATATGACGAGAGCCTTGAACACATCCCAACCGAAGGAAACATAAAAGAGAGATTATAATAGGATAGGAAAGTGCCTAATCCACTTTTCAACCACCAAGATGGGAAGCACCAAACAGCCTTATCATTTGTTCTGTCAAAGTGCGTTGTTGACGCTGCAAGCAACCTGGAGGTTGAAGATATGACCTTGAACTTTGCTTGGCGAAGGGCAAACTATAGACATCACAAAGTTAAAAACACTTGCAACTGTTGATTAAGGCAGAAGTAGATACTATTTGGTTTCCATAACATTGACATTCTGAATATGGTATGAAATGGGATTTTCGTGCTTAAAAATGTAACTGCAGTATAAACTTAATTCCATTTTGTGAGGCCCTCATGAGTTTGCATAGGCTGTGATAGTTTTCCCATTTTTTCATGCTAATCCGAGTAACTGTAAGTCATAAAACAATGGTGTCACAACATTTAGACCACCAATGAGTTGTTAGGTGTACACTTAAACTTGCTCGACTGACTGAAATTTCTGGTTTGATATTGTTTCAGCAAAACGGGCCAGAATAATTTTATTGATCATGTAAAGTTCATAATTCTAATCTCCTCTTCCCTGTATCAAAAACTGGCCTCTTCAGTTGTTGGTCTTCGCAAATAATATCGTAAGCTATTGGCAAGGACCTGCAATGATGCATAAGTTGAAGATTGATCAAGTGTTAAGTGGGAGCTAAAACTAAATCGTTTAATCTTAATCATTACATGTGCCAATGGTAACCTCATGTACCTGTTGAAGAGGCTTGATGATGGCTTTACCATTGTAGCTGACATGAAACTTAGCCTTCGCCAGCAATCCCTGAAAGGCCAAAAATCCAAGCTTCAAGGTGATGCAATGCCGCTATGACATTAGCACCGGCCAACACGACTAATTTCTAAATAATCTTTACCTCGGTATCAAATTCTCCCGATTCAACAGCAATGTTTATGTCAGTGATAACCTTGACAAGATCCACAAGTAATCCTGGGCGATCGGCTGTTTCGACACATAGCAAACTGCAATGAAGCAAGCATTATATGTCATGCCCTTCCCCAAACAATTTACCCAATAACTGCATGGTGACATGCATGAACTCTGTAGCTGTTTTTTTTTCACTTCTGGTGCTGTACCAGTGGGGAACTTAAGCTTTTACAATCCTTCATGCATAACAACATATTCAAACATGTAGAACCCTGACTCACATGCAACATACTCAAACATGCTTTACCTTCGCTCAGGACCATCATCGTGAACACGGATGCGTGTTGCTATGTCCACGTCAACCTGGGAATTTAGCTTAAGTGTGATAAATACAAGATCACCAAAGTTTACAGGGAGTTAAAAAACCATTGGGCACTTAGTCATGCATGGAAGTAGGGAAGCCATTTCACTATTGTATTGATAAAAATTGCATCTGGTAGTGCCATCAAGCAAGGGTGCACCATCAGATGGATGACTTACTTGGGGGAAGTAGGAATGCCACTAATCCACTTTTATTCATTCTATAACTGGTTGACATTACTCTCATGATTTAAATTTTGAGGCTAGGCAACATCTAAAGCCTATATATGAGAGAGAGATTGTGTGCCAGATGGTTGCAAGATATGGAGGAAGATGAAATCACAAAGCAGGGATATTGGGGAACCTGCTGATTTGGTTGCATGACACCAAAGGCTGCCCCCATAGCTAACTGTGAGCTTGATTCCTGGTCCATCAATTCAACATGTTTAAGACATTAGAGTCACAAATAATCGTTGAAAAGTTGCTCTAGTAGATAACATGAGTATGCCATTGAAGAACTACCGGGTGATACTCAAGCAAATTGTTGATAATTGTCAAACGAATCGTCTCAAGTAATTCAGGATCCTCAATTTTTCTACCTGTAGAGCTGGAACATGTAGAATATCAGATCCAAAAACTGATCCTAAGGAACAATTTTTTCAGGAGTGTTTAACACATTGGTTATCTTATGCCATGTCCACTACTCGAAATGTCTGTAGCCAGTAATTTTTAAATAGTAAAAAACTCTGCTCGTACATGATTTTATGTCCAACTATTATCATATGAAAGGACTTGAACAAAAAACCACAACCTTTTAAACTAGCGTCACGCAATTTCCAGCCAGGCTAATGTGAGGCTTTACTTGGGAGTTTTTAGAAAAAGACACACGATCTAGGTAGTGAAGATCCAACTCAGTGCAACATATAGAGTGAGTTGAGGATACAGATAGCTTAAGAGATCACATGAAAGTATAATCCAGCACATGGAAAATTTCCTAATGTACCTCATAATCATTTGTTAGAAAAGCCTAAACTCAGGAGCCAATTGAAGCAGGATGATAAGAAAATACAAGAATCTGCTGCTGAATTCAGAAATGAAGACAATAGGAACACAATCTATGAAAGGATCAAATGGCTGACATCTCACATACGACATCTTACACTTTAGTGATGGAAAACTTGTTATGTTTCCCAGATGAATCAAGGAAGACATTTGCCTTGACGACATTGAGTCCAAGATTTTTCAGTGCATTCATCTGAAACAAAGAAAGTATATTAACAGTTAATTAATTGAAGCAAAAGCTGAATTTTAGCCATAAAGATTGTCTATGTCAGTAACCGTGTCAAGAAGAGCCCCAAGCCGATCCCCAAAGGTGATTTCCACCAAAGTTGCATCAGGATCAGAGTCTTGATCAATTATAACTTTGGGTATTGGAACTGACTCCTGTGAATTTTCACCCTGCTTGTCCAAGTTCAACATGCCATCAATTAATACAGCACCAGTAAATAGCTGAGAAAATCAGTCAGGTCTATAAACAATGTAAAATGATTAAATTAACCGACTATACTCAGCACCTCCACAGCAGTGGCCGAAGAGGCTTGCAGAACTATTCTACTCTCTGAAGACAACAATCTGGCACAAAACCACCATAAATTGAGGGCAAAAAGAAAGAGAAAAAAAAACATAAGAAGTCAAGAAGAAAAAATTGACTGCTAACACATCAAAGGGACAAAACTTTTGCTAAAAATGGGAGGGGCTTTCATAGTTCAATCTTAAGTCTTTCTTGTACACAGCCAAAACATGGAACTGAAACAACTAAAGTAGCTAGCCCAGCAGGACACTGACATACGATGGACTTGGCAGGAAGGCCGGTGGGCAAGCTTTTAGCTTACAGTGAGCCATGTGCAATTCAGCAATGATTATATTTACACACCATTAAAAACGTCAAAAACGAAGTGACAGTGAGAAATACACAAGCTGCTCAGATACAGATACACAGGAAATGTTAACTATCAGAAAACTAACCAATGTAATCAGTTCGTGGAAGATATTCAAAAACAATGCTCAATTCCAAGTCAAGATGGGTCAAACTAAAATCAAATCCAGCAGAAGAAATTACATGAAAATTATAGAATAATAAGCCCAAAATGGTGAATATACCATAGAATATAGAATCATAGAATGAGATAGCTGCACTGATCAGTTAACTCAAATACGGCCAACACCAATCAAAGAACCGCAAAATCTTAATCACAGCTAGTGAATTTGATAAAATGAGCAAACACCTTTTCTTGGAGAAAAAGAAGAACCCCTGCACTGGATCCGAACCAAAAGAACAAGTGAAGAACGAAGCTTTCACAGTGGGTTGCTTCTCAACTGCCTTCAAACTAGGGTAGAGCCCAAGAGTGCTCCCAGAAGAAGCCATTGCCACAGCCATTTCAGCAGAAAGAAGCCCGGTAAAGGACTGCTCTTAGCTTTGCAAAAAGAAAATATATAAAGATAAGATTTTTGTGTATCCCTTATCTGGGATTCTTTAATTTCAATACTAGAGGAAGGAATTGAATCACATTAACATTTCGATGAAATTGAAGAGGTGAAAATGGGATGAGATATTGTGGGGACTAGAATGCAACCATTTGGCTGCACCAGAATTTAGTAGTTTCACTTCTTGTTCTAGCTTCTAGTACCATCCGCCATACTCATGACTTACCTTTCATCTTGTCTTTACGAGAAAGTATAAAAAAAGAAAATATATTCTAGTATTATTACAATAAAATTTTGAGCTTTAGC
Organism: Gynochthodes officinalis; assembly: GCA_020080225.1. NCBI lineage: Eukaryota > Viridiplantae > Streptophyta > Magnoliopsida > Gentianales > Rubiaceae > Gynochthodes > Gynochthodes officinalis. The sequence goes on along the minus strand of CM034625.1, from coordinate 9,629,185 downwards.
AAGTTAAAAAAAATAAAAAATTCAAAGCTCAATTACTACTCTGTACATTTTGTCTTTTTTCAAAAAAGCCAAGCCCCTCAAGAATGAACTTGTATTCCTCTTCAGCACCTTCTGGCGTTTTTCATTTCTTTTCCTTGTATCATCAGTTCATTTATCTAGAGTTTTGTTTAACGGTGACATGACTGGCTAACATTTTGTCTCGTGTCCCTCACCCCCATGTCCAACTTTTTGTGTAGTTAGTTATACATCTTCAGATAAGAAAGGACGTGGGATTTTCACAAAAAAAAGAAAAAAAAATTACATGCTTGGTCTTTAAAACAGTGCGGATGGTTTTACCTAACTTAGGTGTGAAATAGGCACGAGCACTAAAATCTTTGTACTATTTTTCGTTTTTAGGTGTTGAAATTGGCTTTGTGGTAATGGAGGAGATATATATAGCTTTCTTTGAAGATTGCATTAACATCTAGAATCAACAAAACCAAGGCCCCTTGTATTTCCCTTTCCGTGTTGTGATCATCCTATATTTGTGCGAGGCGTGATTTTCATTGTCATTATCATCTAGTGATGATTCATGCATTCCAACCAACACCATTGAAATAATGCATGCTTAGCTCTAGATAAGGATTTTCTTTTTCTTGTTCAATATTCATCATAATTTAATTTTCGCTCCAAAAAAAAAAAATGTAGAAAGGAAACTACATAGTCTACATGTAACCTCAAAGGCCCAAAGAAGCCGAAACATATTTTCTTTACTTAAAAGCCCAAGTATATATTTTTCTAATACTAGCCTACTGAAATTTAGGCCCAACAACGAAGACCCAAGTCTGTCTCATGAACGCAAAGAGCTGCGAGAAGGGGGAGAAGCAGGGGCAGGGGCAGAGGAAGAAGCTCGAGAATCAGGCAAGTAGATGTCGAAGTCTTGTAAGGGTCTTGCCATGGAGCTGGTCAAGTGCCTCAGTGAATCTGACTGTGTTAAGGTACTTTTTTCGGTTCTCACTGGAGATATGATTCGGTTCATCTAATCTTTGTTGTGAAATTGTACCCTATAGCTAGTTGAAACTTTGGGTAAAAATGACACACCATGAATCCATGATGCTATATTTGTATATCAAGTTGGTTGGCCTGTTTATTTTATTTATTTTTCTTAAGATTTTCTTCTGTCAAAATGGGTTTTACCATTAGTTGCTTGTTATTGATTAAGGGATGGGAAGAATTTGTATGTTGTCTGAATAGGATGGATTGTTCTGGACAAGGTGAATGGATATTAGTAGTTATCTGATCTGGGATAAGTTTTTTGAGGGTGCGGAAATGTAAAAGTTTCAGTTTTCGGGTTGTTTATGTTCTAGTGCAATTGAAGTGTTCTTGCTATTTGATGCGACAAAGTGAAATTTTGGTAGGTTCAGAACAGGCCTTACAGGGAATGCGCCAAAGAGAAGAGCCCTTTAATATCTAGCGAGTGTGTGGGATTAAGAGAAACATACTTCAATTGCAAGAGAGGCCAGGTACACTTGCTCCAATTTTTTTTTTTTTCAATAGCTTTCAAGAAAAGTTATTTTCTTTTTTGCTCTGGAGGTTCAACTTTCATGTGTGTTAGAGATTCATGGCAAGTGAAGAATAGTGTATAATATCAGTGTCTGATATGTATGGAGAGGTTTAGGGTTCTAGAAGAATGTCATCTAGAAAGGCACTGTCACGTCCCTGTTTTCTGTGTGCTCATCGAGTGTCTGTTTAGCATTTGTTTGAGTCGGGTTTCTAGCTATTCCTTGTGATTGTTAGATTTTGGGCACCTAAAAAGCTTCAGGCATTAGCTCAGCACTTGGATCTTGTACTACATGGAATTCGCTTGAGTTCTCCTTGATGTTTTATCTTACAGGAATAGGCAGGAATAGGTCATTCCAGGTATTTGTCTGGTTCCTTAAGGGGTAGATTTTCACAAATGTAATGGTTTTAAGATTGGTTCTTTAGCCTCCGATTTTGGAAACAAAGTCTTTGTAATTCAATGGACAGTTACTTTTAGAACTAAGTGCTTGTCAGGGGTTTATGCAGCGGGCAGTGTCATCATCGTGATTATTGGAACTTTTATATATTTTGAGCTCAGAGATAATATGATTGACTATTCTGTGACTGTGATCCATCTTTCATCCTCTGCCATGTGCTTTTTATATCTATGCTGTAAAATCTGAAGTGACATGCACAAGTTGTTCAGGGCGCAGCAGAAATTGAATATCTTTGTGCATGGTTGCTCTTTATAGATTTGAATGAATGAACATTGCATGCTTGTATATCCCAGAAAAACAGAGCTAGACCAAGCCCTTGAGTCTATCAAGAAAGTTCTTGGTGGTTAGATCCTGAACACTATAGATCGCCCAATTGTTCTAAGATATCAATTGTAGACATTTCTCAATTACAAACGTAGAGATATACTAGAACCTACCTAGTCTTGGTTGCAATGGAAATGAAATGATTGATGCCTCATTCTGACTGCTCAGCATTCTTTGACCAAATTGTAGGATATGTTTTAGTTAAGAAGGGAAAGCCTTTACAAAGATCCTTAGGAGTCCAAGCTGTGTGCGTCATTCAAATGATAGAAACATTACTTGTGGGAACCAACTGATTTTACTTCATCCTGGAGACTTGAGTTTTCTTCACTAGCTTAATTACTTGACTAATACATGTATACCTATGAAACTTACCAAAATTTCCCTGATTTCAGGTTGACATGAGAGCTCGAATTCGAGGCAATAAGGGCTACTGATCAGTGGGGTTGAACGGCAACAAATTAACTAACTTTGTTGTGCAATGAAGTTGAAGAGTATATTCATTGACAATATTTTTCCGAGACTAAGGATTGAACTTTTACAAGCTTGTTTCACACGAAAGAAATATTTCTTCATCTTCTTGTGGAGTCACTTTGTGTTATGATCTTTGGGTGACATAATCTTATTTTTCCTTGTTCACTTGAATTTCAGTCAACAAGCAATAGCATCTCCATTGTACAGCTTCCGTAGAGATTTTACCCAATCTTGCTCCCTATTTTAGTTCAATTGGCAGTTATAGCACGATTTTCTCAGGCACCGATGTAATAGAACAGTAGCATATTTCATCAGTTGACAATTGTTTAGATTGATCTATAATCAGTGATAATGTGCGACATTTTGAAGACATAATGGCCTTTTCCAAGGCACACGTTTTCTTTGTTTTCTGGTGGAACTTGGTGAATGCTTATATATGTAACAAACTACAATCAAACTATCAAACTTAGAATCATACATCTATATAAAGATATTCTTTCAAGATTATAATATCTGAAGATCTTTTTTCGTTAAAATATAGGAAAAAATTGATGAAAAAAAACAAAAGATGAAAAACAAGATCGAATTTACGGAAGAAGGTTAAAAAGCTAACGCTAAATCAATCGAGACTTTTGGAGGAGTTAAACAAGCAGACGACTCCCCTCCAATCCAGTCTCAATAAATAGGCTTGTGATATTCTCCCTCTTTAGTATCATTAGCCCTCGTACAAATTCCCATGGCACAACCGACCGTGACAGCCCCTGCTCCTCTGCCTATCAAGGTTGAAGCCGGCCTCACGCCACCACCTCCAAAGGCATTGACCACCAAAATTAAACAAGAGGAAGAAACCCAACACCTTGCCGTTATCACTGCCAATTCACTCTCATCCGAACAAGTACAATCTCAACCACCACAAGCCGCGCCACCTTCCCCGGCCATTCCATTTTTCATCAATTCAATCAATGAACTACGCCACCTCTCCGCTGCCCTCTCCGCCTTCCACAGTTGCTATGACGACCTCCAAGCCCACATTAGTTCCTTAGAATCGGCCATTGACTCCCAATTGAATTCACAAACGCCCAAAAATACTTCCCCACCCCACGAAATTCTGCCCATTGTTCCTGTCAATGAGCCCACCTCGACCCCTCGGTTAATCCCTTCTGAAGAAAAGGAAAAACAAAAAGAGGAAGAATCTACAAAACCAGTCCAATCAGAGCTTGAAGGGCTTTGTCTAACGATGTCTAGCCGTGGTCTTCGAAAGTATATGGTAACAAACCTTGGTGTAGCGAACAAACTTCGTGAGGAAGTACCAAAGGCACTGAAACTTGCACATAATCCTGCAAAATTGGTGCTTGATTGTGTTGGGAGGTTCTTTTTACAGGGTAGTAAGGCTTACACTAAGGATTCGCCCATGATTACAGCTAGGGAGGCTTCCGTTTTGATTTTGGAATGCTTTCTGTTGGCCCAATGTGATGTTGGAGCTGGTAGGATTGATAAGGAGGTTAAAGAAGAGTCGGGCAAGGCAGCTATAGCATGGAGGAAGAGGTTGATTAATGAGGGAGGTTTAGCAAAGGCTAGCGAGATTGATGCCAGAGGATTGTTGATGTTTATCGGTTGTTTTGGGGTTCCTCAGGCGTTTAAGATTGAGGATTTTAGGGATTTGATTAACGCTGGGAATGTGAAGGAGATGTCAAGTGTTTTGAAGAGGTCAAGTGCTCTTATGACAAAGATTTCAGGTCTCTTTTTACGCGCTAAATATTGTGAATCTACATACACAGAGTCATTTGTTATTTATGTTTCAAGTGAATTTTGTTTGGTTTTCATGTTTATAGTCAGCTTTTTCATTTCATTCGTGTAGCATGTTCTTTTGTTTAATAGTAAAAGTTGAATTTTTTTTTATGGTGATACAAAATGTGGAACCACATATCGCAGAGAATGTGTGTTACGAAAGAAATGACCCGTAAAACAGTTTTTATGAGAAATTCATATGCTTTTGGAGACAGAATTAGGTTAGTGATTTGGTTTGTTGTAACTTTTATCATGAATTTTTTAAGGTATCATGTTCTTTTTTGCTAGCCTGAAGCTCCCAAATGTGTAGTTTCATACGGTCTGTAGTGTATGTGCCTCGTGGACAATTCTGGTAGGGAATACTGGAAGGGATACTGGAGCTAATCCACTAAGGATTCTGAACTCATTATTGACTTTATATAGACCAGGCTCTTGTAGATGTTGACATGCATTCATTGTTTAAGCTTTAGCCTCTTCACTTTAACTGGTTCCCATGAATGGTGGTTTATGGGATGCATAACTACATTTCTGGGTTTAGTCTGTTGCATTTGGTGTAAAGTCTTTTTTGCATTTCCACTTGAACTTGTTTGTTTTATTCTTTTGTTTACAGCTTTTGACATCTTGTAATTGCAATACTAGATGGCTTTCTATTAGAGAATGTATTAGTTTCCTCCTGCACCAACCAGTTCTCCTATTTGCAAGAGCAGTTTTTTTTTTGTCTTTTTTTTGGGTGTGCGTGTCAATTGTAGACGTTTCTTTAAAATTTTGTTTATTGTGATTTGATATTAGTATTATGTATGTCATTTCCCCCTTGTCATACTTCTGCGAAAGATGGCTTCTGCTTTATTTTTTTTGAAGGATAATTTAAGCAAGACGAGCATACTAACAGTAGATAAGATCCTATTTCACCTGTGTCCTATTTGCCCTTTTCTTTTTATCCTTTCTTTCTGTATTTGTACACTTTTTCGCTTGAATTAAGTAGTTGCATTTCCAGTATGCTTTGGTTTGCTCTACTAAAGTTACTTGGTTTGTGATTCTGGCAGTTTAGCACTTACACATTAATTGTTTTTATCTGTTTCAGACATAATAGGGTCAATGGTAAAGATGAAGATGGCTGTTGATGCTGTTGATGCTGCTTATACTTTTGGTTTTGAAGACAAGTTATCTCCTCAAACAATTTTGACTTCATTCTTGCGAGAAGCTAAGGAATCCTGGAAAAGAAATAAAAAATCATCTCAAGGCTCATTAGCTGCCATGGTAGGTTGTGTTTTGAGCTGAGAATTGTTTGGATCCTTCTTGTATTCTTCTGCTTTTTATCTGATAATTGTAAGTTTCCTACTTTTGCAGAATGAAGCAAACAAGAAGCATTTGACTGCTTTGCATTCTGTTGTCAAGTGCTTGGAGAGCCACAAGATTGATTCCTCAAAGCTTCTACCAGGATGGCAAATCAACGAGAAGATCATAGGCTTAGAGAAAGACATTGCTGATTTAGATAAGAAAATAAGAGAGCAGACAGCTAATAAAAGAAAAGCTGATGAAACTGTGTCACCAACGTTGATAAGCCAAGAAGTTAAACGCCCTCGTTATGTTGAACAAGGACTGCCACAGCATCAAGGAACTGTCTATCTTGATACCCAGAGGAGATTATTGGACAGCGCCCATGGTCACACAATTAGACCTTTAGCTTCACCTCCTCTAATGCGTGGAGCTGGAGTAAGCGGTCGTATACCCACTGGTGCTACCTACGCCGGAATCTATGGTGAAGCACTTGTTGACACAACCGGGCAAACAGGAAACTTTGGTGGTCAGCTATATGGCTTATATGGTGATGCAGCCTATAATGAACGAGTTGCAGCTCATCCTTATGCCAGACATTCTCCGGCCTATGGGCTTGCCAGTGTGTACAGGTCATCGGCATCCTTGGAAGAATTTCCAGGCTTGCCTTCCAGCTCAAATGTAGGTCTAGCAAGCAGGAACAATGCTTCTGATCTCTATCAGTTTGCTGATGCAGTTGTTGATGGTGAATCATATCCCCGGGCAGCTGCTGATTCTGCTGCTGTCCCTTCTGTGGTGCCTGCTCACCATTCATCCTACTTGTATTAAATTAAAATTAGCCTTTGCCTTGTAGCTGAAAACTTTGTCTTGGTGTTTTTTTTCCCTTTGGCACTTGTTAGTGCGCAATCAAAGTGAAGGCAACTATCAATACTGTAGTTTATAGCAAATAATTAGGCTCAGCAGATATATAATTTTAGAGTAACAATATTATCAGTAAATTTTCATGGTCAAAAGTTGTAGTAACGGATATAACATGTCGTGAAATAATATAAAAAAAAAAGTCTATTTTAATTTAGATATAACTTTTTATTAGTTATTAAATATAGTATATTTAATATAATAATTGAATATATAATTTTATTTTTATATTTATATTTTTTAATTATCAATATGTCCTATTATTATTATTAAAAATATTTTAATAATTTAGATTTGAAAGTAAATTTTATATATATATATATATATTTGTTTTTAGAATAGAGAAAGTATATGTAATTTTAGAATTATATTTGTTATTATAAAAAATTATTAAAAGTATTATTATTCAATATTTTTGAGATAATTTTTGTTTCATAATTATTATTTCTGAAAAACGGAAAGAAGAAAAAGAAGAGAAAAAAAGGTAAAAAATAATTTCGATGACAAACAAAATAGGAAAAAGGGAAAAGGAAAAAGGAAGGGAAACTGGAGGGTAAAAGGGTAATTTCAGGACACCACCAAGCTCAACCGAGTGAGTTTATCAGCTTAAAAACCCATACGGAGGAACGGTGGGGTTTTAGTTTTGTTCTTCGTTCTTCCGAAGCGGCAAACAACACGGTAGTGAAATCATACAGAAAAATAAACACAGAGGAAGGAAGGGAAAATGGTGAGATTAACAGCGGACCTCATCTGGAAAAGCCCTCATTTTTTCAATGCTCTTCGCGAGCGCGAGCTAGATCTTCGAGGTTCGATCCTTTCTAAATCTTTTTTTTTTCCCCTTTTCTTTTGGCCTTTTTCTCACTATATGTAATACCGCTAAGTTGTATGTGTTGTAATTAATTCTTTTACCGTGATATGTGAATATATTCAGGCAATATCCGTAAATTTTTGAAATGGGTTTTGAATTCCTTTTCTTTATTGTATTGGTTTTGTTTATTTGCGTGTTAATTTGTGCTTCTGTACAGGGAACAAGATTGCTGTTATTGAGAACTTGGGTGCCACTGAGGTTAGCTTTTCCTTTCTCAGGAATTTTAGTTGTCAATGGCAGCTAAATTCATGGAAAGTTTGAATTTTGTTTTGTGGGGTGTTTGTCTTTTGGTTAAATTTATTCAATTTTTGAAAGTTGTCTTTGTCTACAGGATCAATTTGACACAATTGACTTGTCTGACAATGAGATAGTCAAGCTTGAAAATTTTCCGTATCTTAATCGGCTTGGAACTGTATTATTGAACAACAATAGGATTACTCGAATCAATCCCAACATTGGAGGTGAGACCATCAAGAGAATTTAGTATTGCTTCCATATTATGACTTGAATCTTAGGATTTGAAATTAGTGTTTTTTTTCCTTCTTCTCGTTTTTATTTTTACTCTGAAAATGTTGCAGAGCTTTTGCCAAAATTGCATTCATTGGTTCTCACAAACAACAGGCTTACTAATTTGGTTGAGATCGATCCGCTGGCATCACTTCCCAAACTTCAGTTCCTTAGCTTGCTAGACAACAATATTACAAAGAAACCCAATTATCGGTTGTATGTCATCTACAAACTAAAGTCGTTGCGTGTGCTGGATTTCAAGAAAGTCAAACAAAAGGTCAGTGCCGCTAGCTGCTGTACTTATTTCTGTTTGCTAGAAATATTCGAAAGTCTAGTTATGAGTTTAGCCTTGAATCTACAAAGTCTAGTTTCTGAGGAGGTAGTCAATTTGCAAGCTCTGATTTGGACGAATGGAGGAACCTGCTTTCCAGAGTTAGAGAGCTGCCAAATGTATTGTAGCACCAGCATCAGGACAAAGGGGGGTAAAAGGCCTAATGCTTGTAATCCTAATTATCAAACCAATAACAAACACTCCTAGCATTTGCCATCTGCACTCCCACTACTTCCATTTTGAGAATATTTTCCTTCTTTATAAGTATTATCATTTTTCTGCCCTTTATTATATTAACTTTTCCTGCTTTACAAGTATTTTCCTGCTTCTTCCATTATTATATCCTCACTTATGCCAGCTTTTGCTGTCTTACCATTTCGTGGGTGCATCATCACTTTTGGTGCTCTCTCTCTCTCTCACACACAGAGATAAGATTGGCAGTATTTGGTTTTTTGTATTGAAATAACTTAACATGCAGTTTGATGGATTTGACCATCCATTGCTTCCCCTAGTTAAAGTACCCCATGCCCACTCCCCACCCCAACCCCAAACCCCACTCCAGCCCAAAGATTTTCTGAGGCCTTATCTTGGGGGCCTACTTGTTCTGGCTATTACTTGTTCAACATTTTAGTACATTATTTCACTTTTCATCTCTTTGGCCTCATTTCATTACATCTTTTATAGAGCTGCTTGTTGAACTTAACTTTTTTCCTTTTGGTTGGAATAGGAGCGACTTGAAGCAAATAATTTGTTTGCATCTCAAGAAGCTGAAGATGAAGCTAAAATGGTATCTCCAAAGACATTTGTACCTGGTGAAATTCCAAGTCCACCAGAGGCTCCAAAGGAGGAGCAAGCACCTAAACCAGTTGCTCCTACACCAGAACAGATTTTAGCTATTAAGGTTACTTTGTGATTTTAATTTTATTTCCTCAGACTTTTTTGTGCCCCTATAATGTGAGGTGAACACAAATGCTACTGAATGTTCATTAAAAAATAAATAAAATTATTCTAAGTAGATTACATGATGCTGTTCTGACTGCTGCAACAACTTATTCTCCTTGATCATCTTGTTTCCTGTGCAATGCTCCAGAATACCATATATTGGATCTCTTTTTGGTTTGATTTAATAAAATCTCTGCTACAAATCTGCAGGCTGCAATCGTGAATTCCCAAACTCTGGAAGAAGTGGCAAGGCTTGAACAGGTGAAGTGCCTTCCTACCCTATATATAGCAATAATATTTTAGCATGTGGAACAACTTGTTTTTCCCATTATTATTGCCCCCCTTTACTGTTTTTGGGATTAGAATTTTGTTGGGAAAGTGAGGAGCAATATAATGTGGCTGATCTAATACGAATGGGGAACAACACAGATTTTAACAGATCTTGTGAATGGGGAACAAATTTTGTTTTTTCCTTTTTTTTTTTTGGGGGTGTGAAAACTGTTCTCACTTCTGATTTTCCTCCTTTTTTATAATGTTCACATCTGATTTATTTGTCAATGATCTAAATTTATGCAGGCATTAAAGTCTGGCCAGATTCCTGCTGATTTGAACATCGGCGACAATCATGATGCAGCTAAAACAGATAGTGCAAAAGAGGACAAAATGATTACAGATGATGAAGAGGAAACAACCAAGGCTGAGGCAGGAAATACTGAATCTGAACAAAATAATGATGCTCCTGAAGCAATGGAACAGGTCTTGCTATCTTACTCAAACAACATTTAGTTGTTAACTAGTCATTTTGGCTAAGCTGGTTCAGGTTATAATGACTTTAGTAATAGAATGTTTGCTGGACGTAAAGGAAGAGCTTTCCTGGGGAACCATAGGGTTTGAGCAATGAATTAGTTAAAAATACTCAAGTGATCATAATGCTTTTGGCAGTATTTGAGATCATTCTTCCTGCCCATCAACTATCTATGTCATTCCCAAGTTTATGTTTTTCTGAACAATACATAGGATAAATGGTGAGCCAGTTACCTTCTCCACTCCCTTTGTGTTCCTTTTCAGCTTCTTTTATCGAACATCAAATGTGGACTCTATTATCACATAAGTTCAAAATGACAGCTTATTGTTGTAGCTCTCAAGATACTAACATTCTGTAGCATTGCTGTCCTATTGGACGATCCCGTGTCCTTTTCGTCTTTCTTCGTTTTCTCCTCCTGTTTCTTTGTGTTTTTATTTAATGGTTCTGACTACTGCATGCAGAATGGTAGTTATCCAAATGTCTTGCTTTCCCTTCTGCAAGCCAACCACTCAAACCCCTTCTCACTAAGTGTGTCCTCACATGAAAGCAGTAGTGTTTTCCTCTTTGATTATTTTTTTAGACTGTACTTCTTTAGAAAGTACTGTATTCTTCATAGGGTCAAATAGAATAAAGTAGGAGAGTAGTGCCAGTTGCTTAATTTTCCTTCTTCTGGTCTTGTATTTGCCCACAAAACTTTTTGTTCTTAACAACAACAATCCCCCCTCCTCTTCTTTCTTTCTTTTTGGGGGCATTGTGCCACCAATTTTCGTGCCTAATAGAATAAAGTACTGTCTTTTTGTGCCACTAATTTATTTTAATAAATTAACACTTCTTATTCTAAATTTTCAGGAGTAGAGTGGTTATGGTTCATTCTCTAGTTTGCTGGACGTCGGAGAAGTAATTGACTATTTGAGCATCATTGCCCTTTGTTCATTGCAGATGTTGGTTTCCCGTGTAGAAGAAAGATCTTCTGTAGCCCTAACTGAGATTTACTTAATCTTTGTAGCAAATATACTGTTGTCAGTATAATCATCAAGATCTGTACTTTAGGCAATTCTATTTTTTTTTCCTGCAAAAATGCAAAAGTGAAACTGGGGATTTTTGCGTTCTGTTGGCAGTGTTAATCTTAAATTAGTTTAGGTAAGAAATGACAAAGCTCAGATAGCATTGCTAAGCTATAGGCTCGAGTTTGGTTTCAATTTCATTTGTGGTATGGTAACGCTTGAAACCGCAATACTACTGCAAGAATTGAGGTAGCTGCCTGTGCCTTTTATTTGTTATTTTTGAGTCAAAGAATCACTACAAAGCTTGGAACTGCGCCTATACGAGACTATATAAATTATATACAGTTAGAAATGACACATTTAGCTGGGTATATACTAAATTCGTATTGGTGTCATTCCATATTCATTTACAAGACTGAGGAAGACGTATCAGACAAGTGGATACTTCGACTTGATTTGTTGGTAACCACCGGATTTCCCGAGTCATCCAGATGAATTATTGCAACATCTCCAAGCTTGTATTCTCCAAAAAGTACAGATTCACTCAAGGGATCTTCAATTATGCGAGTGACTGCCCTCCTAAGGGGCCGAGCGCCATAACTTCTGTCAAAACCTTCTTGACATATAAGGTCCATAACAGCCTCTGACACCTCCAAACCAATTCCTAAAGAGGTGATCCTCTTTTTCACTTCGTCAAGCATCAGATTTAAGATCTCTAGCATCTAAAGAAAAAAGAAGAAGATGGGATTAGTCAATGAATGTTGTTAAAAAATTAACCCCAGAGAATTCCCTAAAAAAAGATCAGTGTGGAGATGACTGGATGGTGAAAAAGTCTTCTCAAGTAGAGAAGCATACGATTAAAGATTCTCTCTTTTCTTCCTCCCAACCCCACAATCAACCACATGTAGATGTCAGGTATCAAATTCCTCCCAGCCAACCCATCTAACATAGGTCATAAACTGAAAAAATTACTCAATTAAATACGAACCTGAGGCTTTTCAAGAGGACGGAACACCACTACTTCATCTATCCTGTTCAGTAACTCCGGACGAAAATAAGCCTTCAACTCTTCCATTACCAATGCTTTCATTCCAGCATATGAGGCATTTACATCATCATTACTTAAAAAACCGACAAAGCTTTGTCTTCCTTTTGCAATGGCAGTTGAACCCACATTTGAAGTCATCACTACCACTGAATTCTTGAAAGAAACCCTTCGACCCTAATGAAATAAATTCCATTAATTAGAGATACAACAGCTACAGAAAACCATAGCTAAGACAAATTTCCAAACATGCTAGGATTAAGCAAGAATTGGTGTCCAATCCTAATTTATTTATCATTATTATTATTTTCGTGTGCAGCAGTTATAGCAGACAGAAACCTGAGAATCTGTAAGGTGACCATCTTCAAATAATTGGAGTAGAATATTGAAAATATCTGGATGCGCTTTTTCGATCTCATCAAGCAGGACAACAGTGAATGGCCTTCTTCTGATAGCTTCTGTAAGAGTGCCTCCATCACCGTAGCCTACATAACCAGGTGGTGATCCAATCAACTTACTCACTGTATGCCTTTCCATGTATTCACTCATGTCCAATCTTAGCATGGCCGTCTCCTGCAACCCATGGCCATGAAGAATACTCAAAAATGGGCACTACCATATCAGCAGAAACTAGAAGAAAATTTGATAACTTTGCAAAGACACAACCATGGTAGTGAGTTGTATGAACTGACAAAATAAATTCTAGTTGAACAAAATTAAAGCAATCCAAATTACTGAATGTCAGAGTGATTCTTCCTTCCCCATATGGACAATTATATTTCACAGCAAGCTGTGGAATTGATGTTTGCCAATAAATTAACTCACTAGAAACATAATCATGATTGTCCCAAGGAAATCTTAACCTCTGCCATGGCAGTTGGTTTAACTTTTTTAAAACATTTGTTTCTGCCAAAGCTTTCATTAATTGGTCAAGTAACAAAATGGACAAGAAAATCATGAAGTGACCTGGCCTTGCTACACATCTAGTGGTACCAAGAGAAACTGAAAGTAGCTACCATGAAAGTCTTCCATCAAATGAGCAATCTCTTGCAGTTACATTTACTATATTCAGGAATATAGCAGATATAAAATAGTACATCAAGAAGATTCTAGCCAGTTGAAAAATAGACAGGCTTTTGACTTAATGAATTCCATAAGCAATTAAAATAAACCTTCCCATATTATCTCTCATTAAATTATTCTTCAACCATGTCATTCATCTTTTGCAGCAAATTACTTCAACCATATTATACTCAAAAAAATTTCAAGTCAATGAAAAGTTAAATACTGTAAAATTTGACTCATTTATCTTAAGGAGGGGGGGGGGGGAAGAGGGAGGGGTTGGGGAGGAGGGGAAAGCAACCAGTCCGCTTCAATGGAGTTAGAGAGACCATATTTAAGCTAAAGTCGCAACAGGCATCACATAAAGTATAAAGATCTTACTGAACCAAAATAGCATGCCGCTAAAGCTTTTGCTAGTTCAGTTTTGCCAACACCAGTGGGGCCACAGAAAAGTATTGCAGCAATTGGCCTATTTGGGTCCTTCAGGCCAACCCGGGATCTCTTTACAGCACGAGAAATGGTAACAACAGCCTCATCTTGACCAACTACCCTTTTCTTAAGCTGTTCATCAAGACCAATAAGAAGCATCCGGTCATCAGCAGTGAGCTTCTGAACCGGAATGCCTGACCAGAGAGAAGCAACTGCAGCTATTTCCTCGGGTCCAACCACAGTAGCTCTGAAGAAGTAAGGGAAACTATATGATGCAATGAAGTTGATAAAATAGGTTTTAAAAAAATAATAAATTGCAAAGTCATACTCATCATCTCTGTGATTGGATGGCAATGTAGATTCTGGAATGAAATTGTTGTCTAGTTCGCTGGTGGATGTATCATCGTTTTCTTTGAATGGACTATCCAGGACCTGCTGTTATAGAAAAGAGATTGATGCAGACTTGCAGTTAGATTTTCTAATAGAGTCAGTTCCAGAAAAACCCTATAGAGTCAATTCAGAGTCATGCTATTAGCACCTCGTGCATGGTTTGAACAGCTCTGATTTCCTGCCAATAATCAATAGGTGATTTTGAAAGAATAGAAGTCTGTTGTTCCTTTCTTCTTTTATGGGCTTCCATACGTGCTCTACTTCCTGCCTCATCCATAAGATCAATGGCTTTGTCAGGGAGATACCTATCAGGAATATATCTAGCTGACAGATTCACAGCAGCATCTATGGCCTCTGATGTGTATCTACATTTGTGATGGGACTCATATTTTTCACGCAAGCCCAACAAAATCTGAACTGCATACTCCTAAAGGAAGTGGCATTTCCATCATCAGCAGGCAGGCACCAAATTGTTAATGGAAACAGTATGTAACTGCATAAGAGGTATTAACACAGTTACAAAGTCAACACCTGGCTTGGTTCAGTAATTAAGACAGGCTGGAACCTTCTGGCTAACGCTTTATCATTCTCAAAATGTAATCTGAATTCATCCATGGTTGTGGAAGCAATACACTGTAACAGGTCAATATGTTAGTGCAGAGCCTACAAATTACTACATTTATTGAAATGCTTCAAAACAGTTCAAGCACCATACTGTTTATTCTCAAGCTAAGATAACAGCTCTATAAAGCATGAGTTCTAGCAGATATGGGAGAGACTTTTCAAACCTCAAATTTCATGCTTTAGCAATGTAAATTTTCAAATTCAAATTGTAACCTTCATAAAGAATATCTGATTTCTTCCACCAATTCAAGCAAGATTATCTGATGCTGAGGTTGAAATTACATCACTATTGTGTTTAAACCTACCCCTAGAAAATTATACCGTTCTCTGATTTTTTATTTTTTATTTTTTCACATGACACTTGCCTATCAGGCATCATCACCATCAAAATTTATGTCCACAAGCAGCATCTGATGACATTTCCTTCTTTTAACTACTAGTCACACACTGATCTTAATCAACAATTTTATGTCATAAATCATATTATCATCTCACAGAAATCCATAAACCACATATACAACTATCCTGTACAATAGCACATTATAAAGGATGCGGTAAGATGAATGACCTACCTGCAACTCGCCCCGACCAAGTGGTGGTTTCAATAAATTGGCGATGTCAAGTCCAGATCCCTTATTTCCCCGCCCTACTGTCCCAGAACCAATAAGTGTGTGGGCCTCATCAATAAAAACAATGACATTGCCTGCAATGCTGTCACCAGAAGTTAAGCCATGATATATATCTTATTTCATGTACAAATGGCAAAATCGTCTCACCTGACTTTTTTATCTCCTTAATTAATGTTGTGACGCGGTCTTCCAATTCACCTCTCTCCTTTGCGCCTGCAATTAATAGACCTATATCCAGGGACATTATGCGCTTTGTCTGTGCAAAATGAAGAGCATTAGGAGAAAAAGATTTGACTGACAGTTTTCAATCAGAACACAGTAAGAAAACCCACCAACAGACTAAATGGAACATTTCCTTCTGCAATTTTTATCGCCAGCCCTTCAGCAATTGCTGTTTTTCCAACCCCAGCTTCGCCAAGAAGAATAGCATTATTTTTTGTTCTTCTGCAGAGTATCTGGACAACTCTCTGAACTTCAGTTTCTCGGCCAATGACTGGATCAATACGGCCTTCACTGGCCCGGGCTGTAAGATCCACACAAAACTGATCCAGTGCAGTTTTTTCTGTTCAAAAGGGTAAACTTCTAATCATATCTTTTTGTTTGGCAATATCAAGAAACCAGAAGGTAAGAGCAAGAGAATGCTCACTCTTATCACCAGCTCTTGGGGAGGATTTTGCAAGTTGGGTTTTCCCAGCAGAGGAATTTTCACGAGATCGCTTGAGTGCAGCAGGTGGAACTCTGCCATCCTTGAAAAGCTCTCCTTCTAATCTGGTGATGGCAACTGCCCCCAAGAGATTCACATTTGCTCCTAACCTGAAATAAAAAAATATATACATAGGCATAAACAGAAACTTATAATTGAAGCAAACATATTGCTCTAAATGCTGTCACTATTGGCCACACATGAACATTTAAGGCCACTATGACAACTAAGAGATCATAATTTTCTATCCAAAACAAAATTGAGAACAAGAGCAATAAAAAGAGAATAAAAAATCATTTGTCTAAAGGCATATGAAATATTCATCGATCCAGAACTCAGAACTCTTTTAACCTACAAAGAATCACAACAGTACTTAACAACTTGATCCAGAAAATTTTCATATCAGACAAGTTCGAAATCAGAGACTTCAGTATTCTCCACAATGTCAATCAACTGGTAGATAAAAATGAGTTAAGGCATGGTATTACAAGCCAAAAACAAAGACAATACTCATTTACACAAAAGTTTCTTCCTTCTGTCTAGCATTTAAATTCAGTATGAAACCTGAAACTTAAATGCTATTATATGATTCTTCTTATTTTTACTCCTCCTTACACTTTTTCTTATTTATCTCTTGAAATTCGCTTCCACTATTTCCCACGAATTTCCAGAGTCGGTATTGATACAATCCCACATAATGTACCAACAAAAGAATAATCAAAATATAAAATTGATATAATATTGACGCATAAATATTCATAACAATAATGTACCTCTTAAGAACCCGGCCAGCACTTCCATCATCGACAGTAAACAACCCAATGGCAATATGTTCGGGTGCAATAAAATTGTACCCCATTGTCCGCGAATACTCCACAGCTGCCTCAAAAACCCGCTTCGTACTGGGAGAAAAAGGCACATCAGTGGCTGATGCCACCTCAGCACCTTGAGCATTCTCATTAGTATCAGAATCACCATGATCACTATCACTACTACTATGCCAAATACTCTTGACAACTTGGCGAGCTTCATCAACCGTAATTCCAGAGCCCAAAAATCCATCGGAATCACGATCCTCTGCCACGAGCCCAAGCAAAAGATGCTGTGTAAACACCATTTCGGCACCTAAAGCTTTGGCCTCTCTTTGCGAAAACATCACAGCTTTTACAGCTCTCTCAGTAAATTTCTCGAACACCCCACATGTAACATAAAAAGATCTGTTTGACTTTGACAACTTAGGCAATTTCGAAATCCGGGCTTTGCTCAAAATCGAAATTCCAAAATAGGACGACGAAGAAGAAGAGCTGGTGGAGGCGGTGTTTGAGCCCACAGAAGAAGAAGAGTAGCAGTTCGGCCACAAAGACGAAACATTTCGACGGTGATTATGGAGATAAACGCGGCGGTGTGGTTGAGGACGGAGATTGATCGGAGAGTGAATTGAGAGTGGTGATGAGGGACATGAAAGTTCCATTAAAAAATGCAAAGAATAGCCGAGAGACCAAAAAAGAAATATTAAAGAAAGCTCCGAACTTGGAAAGGTCTTTATAGATGTGTACAGAGAAGGGAACTTTTTGCTAGGAAAAGCAAAGCAGAAGAGGATAATTGACTACAAGACGTTAAAGTTTGGCACATTTTTCTACCCTTTTTGGTGTATGTTTTTTCTTTCCTTCCTTCCCCACTTCTAGAATGATCCTCAAGAAGCCCATATCATTACAAATATTAAATTTCTTTTGTTTTCAAATCATTTCTATTTTCACAAATTTGCTGCGAGATTCGAGGAGGAACGCTTCAAATCTTAACCCTATACGTTTTATTTTGATAATTATACTCTTTATATTTTTCGTTTAAGAGATTATACCATTCGGTTTTAACTATATATGTTTTACACTTGGTTCAGTGATTATATTATGCAATTATAAATAAACTATATATTCTTGTGTAAAATTTTTTTATCCTTGAAAATATGGGATTTGAATCACTGTCAACTTGGACTTGTTTACTCTGTTATGATTATCTAAGTAAATATCTGTTACCATAGGTAAGATAACCTTAAATAGGCGACTACGATAGTCTAAACGTGTGAGTTTTGGTCAAAGCTCTGTAATTGGATTCAATTTTAATGTGCAAAACTGAAAGCTCCAGGGTAGATAGATATTTTTGTGGCATCCGTGTGGCCACATGCCACGATTGAGAAAATGTGGTGGGGGGCGGGGGGCAAGGAAAAGGTCTTCAGTCTGATCTGTAAGACTATGTCAAGAGAATCCAAACACGCAAGCTAATTGTCAAAACTCAAACGGAGACGCTTACGTAAAGAATGCCTTGGTTGGAAGCTTCTTGTTTTTTCACCTTCCTTGCCTTCTGGGAATGATGACCCTTATTCTGTTGTCTTCAGTTTTTTCTTACTTTTGAGCCTGTTAAGCATTATTCTATGGTATTTTTGGAGTTCTATGACTGATTATAGAGTGAACCCAAGTCAGAATAGCAAATACTTGACTTACGAGATGAATCATCTCAAAGGGTTCTTGTGTGCTTGACGTTTTTATTATGGGACAAGAGTGGGACTGTTTTGGAAATGGACTTGAATTTCTTTATATGTGTCTAGATTAAGTTTTAAAATGTATTTTTACACTTGATTTTGGATTTAGATATTTGAGATTTAGTTTGTAATTCTTGATATTTTATTTGATGCTAGTGCTTGGATTGTAATTTAGAAAATATTTTTATGACTTTTTGGCTTATAATATTTTGAATTTTAGTGAGAAATATTTTTCAAATGTAATTAGAGGTATTTTTAGATTTTTTTTGTGTGTTAATTTTTCACAAGCAAGTATTTTCATACTAAATAGGTCATCAATTTCATGTTCAATAGGTCGTGTTAAATAGGTTATTGCCTTGTTAAATAAATTATTTAGATTTTTTCGTATTAAATAGGTCTTTTTGTGTCATGTTGTATTATTTAAAAAATAAATAAGTCAAGTTTATATTACGTTTTTTGACACGAATAATTAAACAGTTTATATTCGAGTTCGCGTAAAACTTGTAATACCTATGTCAAAACATGATCTGCAAATACCTAATTGCCACCCTAGGTGAATGCTTATATATGTAACAAACTACAATCAAACAATTAAACTTAAAATCATACATCTTTATAAAGATATTCTTTCAGGATTACAATATCTGAAGATTTGTTCTCGCTAAAAAAAATAGGAAGAAATTGATGAAAAAATCAAAAGATGAAAAACAAGATCGAATTTGTATAAGAAGGTAAAAAAGGTAAAGCTAAATCAATCGAGACATTTGGAGGAGTTAAACAAGCAGACGCCTCCCCTCTAATCCACTCTCAATAAATTGACTTTGATATTCTCACTTCTTTAGTATCATTAGCCCTCGTACAAATTCCCATGGCACCACCGACCGTGACAGCCCCTGCTCCTCCGCCTATCAAGGTTGACCCCGGCCTCACGCCACCACCTCCACAGCCATTGACCACCAAAATTAAACAAGAGGAAGAAATGAATTTTGAAATGCATCAATGTTGTCATAATTCCCGCATCATTCCAAACTTACCAACTCGCCTATACCCTGAGGGCGCACGTGAACATTCCTTGTCACAATAATTTGCAAGTCGAGGTTGGATGCATGGTGGCATGTTGCCAATTTGCGAGATCTTTTTAGTCAATGCCTTGAAGTCGAATTTTTCCCTGGCGTGCGGGACTGATTGTGAATCACATCCTTCAGCAGCAGAAAAGGGGAACCAGTTGAACAGTAATCTTTTAAAGGACTACGTTTCTGTTGTGTGCAACACAAGAAGTGGCTGCTTTCTTGTTCTTTTTCTCAGCTGTGTACTTAGTCAGGCCTAAGATACGCTGATTGGATCATTTCTTGAGTAGAACAATTTGCAAGACAAAGTTCACATTCAGATCTGACTCGAGGAAAGGAATAGCACATACAGACATATAAGCCACTCAAAAGTGAATTCTTTTATTTTTCATCTTTAGTGTATGATCAATAATTTGGTACATCGTTTTCTCTTTTCTATTGTACTCCTATGACAATGCTGTTTACAATGATACAAAGCATCCTCAAATGGTAATATCAACACCATGTCATCCGTTACCTGACTTAACAATCCCTACACAAGTCTGAAACTCAACACGTAAGCCTGTTTTAGTCATCAACATTCAGAACAATGTTGGAAAGTTAATAAAAAAACTGTACATAATCTCCATCCCCAATTTGCAGGATTCATCGTACACCCATCATTGCATCATTCTTGAGGCAACTCTTTTGTATCTTAGCTTGAGGGCGAAAATGGTCACCTAACAACCCCCGGCTGTTAGTTCTCCATCCCTATATCTCCAAGGTTCAACAAATCCTTGTCAGACTTAAACACCTGCTTCATCCTCCGCAACTTTCAAGAACTCTTGGAGGAATCAACTTGACTCCAAAGTTTCTCAGCGTAAGCCTTTTCCTCTTCCTTCTCCTCTGTGATAAAATCAGCAGTCTCCAGTATTTCCTCTTCCTCATCTGGACACTCACTAGACATTGAAGCAGCTTCATCAATCTCTCTCTCCAGTTCAGTGAGCTCAGTCAATACCTCCCTCATTGCCTGTGCTGTTGCTGCCTTATCTCCAGGCCTATATTTTGGGGCAGGTGTAACAAAGGGCAATACAATATCATCCAAGCTTCTCAACTTTTCATCCCCACAGCCCTTACTATTAGGTGGGGGAACAGTGAAAATGATGCCTAGTTCATAGTTACAAATATGAAGCCTTGAGCCTAAAACAGAACTATTTTTCACATTGATACCAGTCTTCCCATCAAGTGTATTTGGAAGCGGACGGCCCCAAGCAGCAGCACTGAAGTTGTGTGACCCACAATAAACCCAACCAAAGGATGTAGCATTACTGTTAGACTGGAACCGTCGTTGGGCTACCTGCTTTCAACAGAATTTAATATTCTACATCTTTAACATAAAAAAGAAGCATAGTAAAACATGTGCCCAAGAGCAATGTTTATAGAATCCAGTTGAATGCATCATTGTCAAATGTAAAAGGCTTAAAAAGAATTATTAATATCAGTCAAATCTATCAGATCACTGGTCAACAGTTCATACTGCAAACGAATATCTTGTTCAAAAAATGAACATGAGTAATGCGAAGAAACTGCAAATGAACCACACTTTGAATGAACTTTATGATAGATAATAAACCACCTTTAGAAGGATTAACTTCAAATAACTGGGATGATAACTTTTTACCTTCACATGCATAGGAAACCCAACTCTGTCCCTGAGATAAGGAATAGCATCATGGAGTATGCCTTTGCTTTTCAATCTTTGCCATGTTTTCTGTAAACAACAAAATAAAAATTAATCAGATTGCTCTTTGCCCAGGAAATAGGATATCTTTCATATTCAGTAACCAGTCCAATTGAAAATTTGTTTGTTTTAATATGTGAGCATTTAACCCTTACTCATTTCAAAACTAGAATATCTTTTTACAGCAAAGTGAAAACAATTGCATAGACAATCACTTCCAGAAAAATTGTATTCCCCCTCTGACATTAGGGATGCACTATTAAACATGTATTACAATTAGAGTTCAAATGAGACAGACATGTCAATGTACCTCGGAGAAGCACAATATGTACTTAGATGCCAATATTCCACAGCTTGCACCCTTCACTCTTTCAATGGTAGGGAAAATAATTTTAATAGATGGTCTTTTCATCTCTTGACTTGCACTCCAGCAGCCCCACTGTCAGATCAATATTAACATCTAAATAAAAATGGAATCACTGAACTTACAGATTAATAATTCAAAATGTTACTTACATATGGATCTGACTCCTCAGATTCAGATACTTCCACTGCTCGCTTTCCAGCTGCAGCCGAAAAAGCAGCGAGAAATTTGGCATTCACAGATCCAACAGAGGAGGAACCTTAGCAATAAGAAAATCAAAACTAAATTAAAAGATAGTCTATCTTTAACAGATCACAGCCAATTATTTTGCTAGGAACACTCACCAAAGCAAAAATCGGTCTCCAAGTACTCAGGCCATTTGTAGGTACCCAAAACCTGCAAGAAAAGGAAGAAGTTAGGCTTCAGGTATGTTATATGATATAGTAGTAATGCAACATAAATAGCAATACAAAATAGCTATGTAGCAACTACTACTTTCAATATTCTTAAATTCAATACCGCATTGATCATACCTTCAGAAACTACCAACCTAGCTAACAATTATCTTTTGCAGTAAATTATGAGGAGCCAAGAGTCCAATAATTGACAAACACTTGAAAAGAAAAACTTTTTAAATACTAGAAACTTGCCTGCAGGTGTACATTGTCCACAGATTTGTGTTGAGTTAGAATGTTCAGAGAACGAAGCAAAAACTCAATAAAACTCAATAAAAGGTACCAAAAAACCAGTTTAAGAGCCTGCATATTGTACCAGAAAACATAAAGAGTTTATTCAACTTTTGCAAACTTCCTGCAACTGCTTATTAATATAAAGTTAATCATCGATTCATGATTACTAAAACTTCTGCGAAAAGAACAGTAAAAAAACATCTGTTTTATGAGTAAGGCTACCTAATAGAACAATAATAGAGAGAAACTACCTCCTGAAGACGCCATAGGCCTACACACCTCTGAATTGATGCAACAAGTGAACATAAAGCAGAAGCATGCCAACATGTCATGCCCTCAGAAATTTCTGAAAAGCATGGGCCCTATTAAGACAACATATCCACAATCAGACTTCACCCCGTCCATCTTTAACATGCTTAACTCAACTAACTAAAAGGTGGCTTCAAGACTTACTTGTGATACATAAAGTATCAACTGTACTTTGTTGCCCCTTCCCTCTAAGGCAGCTTTGAGGACCTCTTTTGGGTAGATATAGGCAGAAAATGCAAAAAAGCCAACATCTGAAAGTGGAGCTACCCATTTTGCAACATCTTTGGGTACAAAGCCAATTTGAACGCAATCTAGCCAATGTAGTGAAGCAAATTAGTCTTAGAAGAAGTCAGATTTAACCTATCCAGCTAAATAAATCTTGTTACTTATTTCATGTCTCTTATGAATGTCGAAAGAATTGACTGGATAAAGTGCGGATAATGGTTATAGAGATACACTGAGATTTATATGTTGTGTGATCAAAGAAGATACTTATTCAATATGGATTAGGGTCTCAGTTGTAGTCAGTTCAGCCTTCACCCTATCAAATTATATTACCACAGAGGCGATTGCCTTGACAAGATCCATATGTAGTGAGTCAAAATAAGTATGTAAAATATGTGTAAATAAATGGAAAAGGAAAATTTTACCTTCTAAAGAGAACTCTTCTGGGTTTGGAACAAGAACACTTATGGCATTTAAATCGGCAGCTATATTTGTTTCTCGCCTTAAAAGAATCTCCGTTAATCCATATGAATTCTCACAGCACTTTCCAAGAAAGGCAGCCAATTTCTTCAGCTTTAAGCCATTTGAGTCAGCTGAAGTATGAAATAGGTGGCTTAAACCAACCACAGATGTTTCAACAGAACCAAGTAAATTAACACAAGAGGACTTCAGCACTTTTTGGTTGCCCTAAAATGAAGAATCACAAAGCACTTGAGCATTACCTACTAATTTCCTACAGATAGATGAGAAGCACAAGAAATGAAGTATGGAAAAGAAGACCAAATAAACAGAAAAAGTTTTCATCATAAAAATTATCAAAAAACTCTAATAAATTCTCAGTTATCTTCAAATCAAAAAGTTTCATCACATTATATTTACTAAATGATCACATTCATAAACTGGAAAGGAAAAGAACAAAAGTGCACAGCTGGGTTGGTCACATTTCTTTTCTGAAATCCTACAAAGGAAAGATGTCATAATAGACAGTTGCCAATAAAAGATTTTAGTAATAAAGATGCAGAAAACTTCAGGTCTTAGAATAGTTGTACAAGATAATGAAATTGAAGGATACACCAGAAGGTAATTCTGTCAAGCACAAAGTTAACATGAGTAAAAGCAAGTTACTTACAGACAAATAATATTTTGAGTGTGAAATATTAGGACTTATAGGTGAGTAGATTCCTGGTACAGAGGCAACTAGATGTACAAGAGCCCCTTCGAAACAATACTTGGCCAGTTCCAGAACCCAATGGGCCTGACCTGGTACATCAACTATTAAAGAAGCCATAAATCCAGCAAGCTGAGCACCAAAATCAGATTTTGATTCTCGGTTATGTTCTCCAAGAGATGATTGAATGAAAAGTGACAAATAATCAGGTGCAGTAGAACGAGGAAAATCTTGCCACCAGACTGTGTTAGTGACACTATGCCACTGCAGAAACATAACAGCAAAAAGTGTCAGAATTATTCAAGTCATAATAGCAAGTGCAGAAATCAACAAAAAATGGGATGAAGAATAGATTTGCCCAATGTAGTAAGAACAAAGATGAAATGCAATAGCATTAGAATCATCAGAAAATTCCACACGATTCTGTTTTTTCATTTTATTTTATTTTATTTTTTCAGGAAGACAAGAAATATCTGGTTCAAATTTCCAAAAAGTCAGATGCCAAAATGAAGTAATAGAGTCTCAAAAGCTTCAATAGCTACACTTTTCACTCATTATCTATTAAAGACAAAAAAAGAAAAAGGCAAAAAAAAAAAGAGTTCCATTAAAACTGACCAGACTATGGAATATTTGTTCCTCACTAGGACTTAAAACAGGCCAGAATCAAGCAAAACAAGCCAGATAAGACCAGAAATAGTTTCACATCATCATTATGATACAGTGAGTGGAAGCCTCTAATCCAACATGTAGTTGGCTTAGATTTGGTTCAGCAGCTGGACATCCTTGAAAGCTCTTCCCAGGCAGAAAGGAGACCACAAGGACATAAATTGTCCAAAAAAAAAAAGTAAAAATAAGTGATCATCTATAATCTGAAACTCTTGTTTGCTATGTAAATTATCAATCAGAAATTGACAGATATTTTTATACATTAGTTTTATAATTGTAACAAATATTAATTTAAAACAGGGAAAGAAAAAAGAAAAAAAAACCTAACAAATCCATATAACAAAAATCAGCTTCTTTGTCTTCAAGTAAATATCAATATGGAAAAAAAAAAATCATTTTCTGCCAGTTAAATGAAAAAAGCCAATACTTTATATAAGAAAAACACACCAACCTGTCGTGCAACCAGATTAGCAGAAGTAATCACAACCCGAAGGCTGTCTTCTCTTTGCAAAACAAACAATTTTGGATGGTGGCAAGCAATGCCTGACTTTTACGGTCCTTACCAAAAGCTATGACCTCAGGGAAAGGAGGATACCTATTATAACAAATCAAACTAGCTAAAAAGTGATACTTACTTCTGCAGCTGCTGGAAATAATCTATATCATGTCATAAATCATTTTCACTTAAAGCAAGTTCAAAACATGCAACTTACACTACAACCAATTGTGGGAATTCTGAATAAGGACTTGAAGTTCTTTTATCAGGGCTTGAACTCCAACATCTTTCAGCACTGTGGCAAGCAACTGTTATGGGCAGATGAGCAGGTAGAGCAGTAGGACAGGAACCTACAAGCAGGAGACTCTCAATTATAACAACAAATGAAGGAATGTAAATGTGTGCATGTGTGGTATATATGTATGTGCATAACGCATTCAAATTTATGCTAAAAAAAGTAGTCAATTCCCACCCTGTAAATGCAGTATTAATCAGTCAGCTTTTATACATGTGATAAGAAGATTGGAGAACAGTTCTTTTTGTTATCTTGCTTCCTGTAGCATGTACACAGGATATCAACTTTGCAACAAAACAATAAAGCCAGCATAATTTATGACCTTACCATGGAATGTCGCTAGTAAATGTTGCTATGAATATCCGCTGAAGACTTTGAACCGGATAAAAGAGCTCTGGCAGTGAAACAACATCATGAGTTTCTGATGAGCAATGTCCCATGTACTGGAGCCGGTTCAAATAAAATTTTCTTCCTGGTGGTGGCACATAAGCACCTATATTGTTATCCTTATATCCTTCTTGGCATAAAGCATTGTCCTCCTTTCTTGGACATTCTGAACGAAGTACCTTCGGCTTGGCATTTGAATTAACACCATTCTCATGTTGTAAACAACTGTTATCAACTTGTTCTTCAGCATTACCATTAATATTACAGAATCCAGACTTGGCAATTGTTTCAGAAGCCACTGTAGCTTCTTTGTGGGAAGCAACTGCCAAATTCCTACAATTAACTAAGTCATCACAAAGTGAGGTCTCTAGCCTACTTAAGTTATCATTACCATTCGTACTTACAACATTACCTCTTAAAAAACTGAATAACCCTTGCTTCCATCTTCTAACGCGTTTACCACCCTTATCAAACACAGCATATTTCTTTATAAAAGAAATGGGATCATTACTACATAATATATCTCTGCACATGCTTAACAAGAAGCCTGCTTTCGCATCAAATTGATGACTTCCAAGTCTTAAACTACCATAATCTAAGGACAACCCACTTGCACTCGATTTAGAGTCATTCCCATCGACAATCTCCTCCGAAAAACAATTCTTTCTACCAAGAATCCAACTTGCTTTTGCACATTACACAAAATCATCTCCACCAGCAAGTAAAACCTCATCCCCAACACATAACCCAACAATTTCCCCTTTTCCGATTCTAACCCCATTAACAAAAACCCCATTCAATGAAGCCCTAACTCTAGAAGAGCATTCAAACTGAATAAAACAAAAAAATCCACCATCACATAAACATACCTTTTTATTAAACCAATCGAATAAAATTTGACAATGGGCTTTACTCACTTTCTTGTCGTTAAACCAAAAATCACAACAAGAATGGCTCCGCCCAATAGTGTAGGGTTTATTGGGCTCCAAATGCAACGATTTACAAGGCAAATGGGTAGTTTTTGAAATTAAAGGAAGTCCAAGGAATTTTATGCAAACCGAAGCAGAACAAGCAGTGCCTATTCTGGGTTTTTTCTGAGGATTCAAAGGACGATTCAGTGGAAGGCGTTTCCGGGCATGATGAGAAGAATCTGAATGTTCGATCATGTTAATCTCGAACCAATTGGGTGAAAAAGAATAATTTTGTTGAATTAAAAAATGGGAAAAAATGATGTAGAAAATTGATCTTTTTATTTCTATAATAGCAAGTGCAGAAATCAACAAAAAATGGGATGAAGAATAGATTTGCCCAATGTAGTAAGAACAAAGATGAAATGCAATAGCATTAGAATCATCAGAAAATTCCACACGATTCTGTTTTTTCATTTTATTTTATTTTATTTTTTCAGGAAGACAAGAAATATCTGGTTCAAATTTCCAAAAAGTCAGATGCCAAAATGAAGTAATAGAGTCTCAAAAGCTTCAATAGCTACACTTTTCACTCATTATCTATTAAAGACAAAAAAAGAAAAAGGCAAAAAAAAAAAAAAAAGAGTTCCATTAAAACTGACCAGACTATGGAATATTTGTTCCTCACTAGGACTTAAAAACAGGCCAGAATCAAGCAAAACAAGCCAGATAAGACCAGAAATAGTTTCACATCATCATTATGATACAGTGAGTGGAAGCCTCTAATCCAACATGTAGTTGGCTTAGATTTGGTTCAGCAGCTGGACATCCTTGAAAGCTCTTCCCAGGCAGAAAGGAGACCACAAGGACATAAATTGTCCAAAAAAAAAAAGTAAAAATAAGTGATCATCTATAATCTGAAACTCTTGTTTGCTATGTAAATTATCAATCAGAAATTGACAGATATTTTTATACATTAGTTTTATAATTGTAACAAATATTAATTTAAAACAGGGAAAGAAAAAAGAAAAAAAAAAAAAAAAAAACCTAACAAATCCATATAACAAAAATCAGCTTCTTTGTCTTCAAGTAAATATCAATATGGAAAAAAAAAAATCATTTTCTGCCAGTTAAATGAAAAAAGCCAATACTTTATATAAGAAAAACACACCAACCTGTCGTGCAACCAGATTAGCAGAAGTAATCACAACCCGAAGGCTGTCTTCTCTTTGCAAAACAAACAATTTTGGATGGTGGCAAGCAATGCCTGACTTTTTACGGTCCTTACCAAAAGCTATGACCTCAGGGAAAGGAGGATACCTATTATAACAAATCAAACTAGCTAAAAAGTGATACTTACTTCTGCAGCTGCTGGAAATAATCTATATCATGTCATAAATCATTTTCACTTAAAGCAAGTTCAAAACATGCAACTTACACTACAACCAATTGTGGGAATTCTGAATAAGGACTTGAAGTTCTTTTATCAGGGCTTGAACTCCAACATCTTTCAGCACTGTGGCAAGCAACTGTTATGGGCAGATGAGCAGGTAGAGCGCAGTAGGACAGGAACCTACAAGCAGGAGACTCTCAATTATAACAACAAATGAAGGAATGTAAATGTGTGCATGTGTGGTATATATGTATGTGCATAACGCATTCAAATTTATGCTAAAAAAAGTAGTCAATTCCCACCCTGTAAATGCAGTATTAATCAGTCAGCTTTTATACATGTGATAAGAAGATTGGAGAACAGTTCTTTTTGTTATCTTGCTTCCTGTAGCATGTACACAGGATATCAACTTTGCAACAAAACAATAAAGCCAGCATAATTTATGACCTTACCATGGAATGTCGCTAGTAAATGTTGCTATGAATATCCGCTGAAGACTTTGAACCGGATAAAAGAGCTCTGGCAGTGAAACAACATCATGAGTTTCTGATGAGCAATGTCCCATGTACTGGAGCCGGTTCAAATAAAATTTTCTTCCTGGTGGTGGCACATAAGCACCTATATTGTTATCCTTATATCCTTCTTGGCATAAAGCATTGTCCTCCTTTCTTGGACATTCTGAACGAAGTACCTTCGCTTGGCATTTGAATTAACACCATTCTCATGTTGTAAACAACTGTTATCAACTTGTTCTTCAGCATTACCATTAATATTACAGAATCCAGACTTGGCAATTGTTTCAGAAGCCACTGTAGCTTCTTTGTGGGAAGCAACTGCCAAATTCCTACAATTAACTAAGTCATCACAAAGTGAGGTCTCTAGCCTACTTAAGTTATCATTACCATTCGTACTTACAACATTACCTCTTAAAAAACTGAATAACCCTTGCTTCCATCTTCTAACGCGTTTACCACCCTTATCAAACACAGCATATTTCTTTATAAAAGAAATGGGATCATTACTACATAATATATCTCTGCACATGCTTAACAAGAAGCCTGCTTTCGCATCAAATTGATGACTTCCAAGTCTTAAACTACCATAATCTAAGGACAACCCACTTGCACTCGATTTAGAGTCATTCCCATCGACAATCTCCTCCGAAAAAACAATTCTTTCTACCAAGAATCCAACTTGCTTTTGCACATTACACACAAAATCATCTCCACCAGCAAGTAAAACCTCATCCCCAACACATAACCCAACAATTTCCCCTTTTCCGATTCTAACCCCATTAACAAAAACCCCATTCAATGAAGCCCTAACTCTAGAAGAGCATTCAAACTGAATAAAACAAAAAAATCCACCATCACATAAACATACCTTTTTATTAAACCAATCGAATAAAATTTGACAATGGGCTTTACTCACTTTCTTGTCGTTAAACCAAAAATCACAACAAGAATGGCTCCGCCCAATAGTGTAGGGTTTATTGGGCTCCAAATGCAACGATTTACAAGGCAAATGGGTAGTTTTTGAAATTAAAGGAAGTCCAAGGAATTTTATGCAAACCGAAGCAGAACAAGCAGTGCCTATTCTGGGTTTTTTCTGAGGATTCAAAGGACGATTCAGTGGAAGGCGTTTCCGGGCATGATGAGAAGAATCTGAATGTTCGATCATGTTAATCTCGAACCAATTGGGTGAAAAAGAATAATTTTGTTGAATTAAAAAATGGGAAAAAATGATGTAGAAAATTGATCTTTTTATTTCTATAAAGCAAAAATTAAAAAAAAAAAATGGAAGAATGAAGAGAAAGACCGAAGCCTGTGAAGTAAAGAGCACAGGAGAGGAATGATTGAGTGAGGGAAGGAACTCCCGCTTCAACTGAATTTTCCCTCCTATTTTGATGAGGGGATTATGGGCTTTTTACCCTGGGCTTCAATTGCGATATCTGGTCCCACTTTAATAGTCTCAGGCCTTTCTTTAATGGTACTTGGGCTTTGCCACGCCTTAGCCGAAGAAGAACTTAATAAAAATATAAAACCAGAAATTAATTTACTGCAACTTCAGTAGCCAAACCAGTACAATGTAGCTGAAGGAAAAAGGAGAAGAAAGGTACAGCAATGGGGGTGAAGGAAGCACAGTTAGTGGGAGAGGAAGATTAAGAAAGAATCAGGGAAGGAGGAGCCGGGAAGGACAAGGAAATAAGGGTGTAATTCGTGACACGATACGAAAATACGACACGAATTTAATACGTGTTTAGCATATATAGGTATACATTTTTGCAAGTTTGAGTCAAAATCAAGTCAAATCAGTATAATATGAAAAAT
Organism: Gynochthodes officinalis; assembly: GCA_020080225.1. Taxonomy (NCBI): domain Eukaryota; kingdom Viridiplantae; phylum Streptophyta; class Magnoliopsida; order Gentianales; family Rubiaceae; genus Gynochthodes; species Gynochthodes officinalis. The sequence goes on along the minus strand of CM034625.1, from coordinate 9,598,520 downwards.
AAATGAATCCAATCATGTCAACTCGCGGTTCAACCCATTTAAAATAATTTTAAAAATTATTTCATAATACTTTTATAAAACTAAAAGGTATTGTATAAAATATACTTTTAAATATTTTTAGTGTTTTAAAATCTTTTATAAGTATATAAATATGTTTTTTTGGTATTGTGTTACTCATGAAATAAATAAATAATTAAGTTTTCATAAATTTCATATGTATATAAATATTTTTGTGTCGTTTTCTTGTCGTGTTGTGTTATTTAGCAAAATAAATAAATCGTGTTCAACTTATATTAACTGACATGTATAATTAAACTGGTTGTGTTTGAGTTCGTGTAAAATTTATAATACTTACGTCTAAACACGACACGCGAACTCAAAATACGATTAAATTGCCACCCCTATAATGAAATGAGGGAGGAAAGAACCAAGAAACAACATTACAACAAAAGCCTCCTAATCCAAGACATAAGCTGGCTTTTTATAGCCATTAAGCTAACTGTAATTACCTAAATTAACAGAGAGAGGAAACGGTGGCGTTTTTGAGGCGAGGAAGTAACTCACTAACTCCCACAGCCGCACGACGTCGTTCCACTTATTCCCAAATCCCAAATGCAGCACAAATTAGGGCATGGCTTAGTGGAACGACGGCGTTGATCCCTTCCCTAAACGCATCCGTTTTGACTTGGACGTTCCTGACAGGCCTGGACTCCTCACTTTTTTCGTTTCTTGGGCTGTGGGGGTGGACCCAAGTGGGAGAGGGTGGACAATGGGCTTCGACTAGGGCCTATAACAACTTAAGGATAATGTTTGTCCGTGGAATGCATTTTACAAACATATTTTTGTATTTTTTAAAATAATTTTTATTTCATAAATATTAATTCAAAAAATATAAAAATATATTTCGAAATACAAATTATACAATCCAAATACACCTCAGACCTTTATTCCACTATATAGAATTATTTTCTGATCAATCAAAACCTCTATTAGAATTCCCAACGTTGAAAATAAAAATGTGTGTGTGTATTTGATAAGAAACATACATAATTTAAATAATAATATTTGCAGTAAATTTTTTTTACGAATTCTCACAATGAATGAGTTAGCATTCATATACCAAAATATACTGAATAATTAAAGTAACTATTATTTAACGGCTTTTACCATATAGAGCCGACATCAACATTTCATTGAAATTTTTTACTCCTTTTTATCTCGAAAAAAAAATTTACTTTGAATTTGGTATTATTATTTTTTTTAAAAGATAAGGTACACCACATTTAATACACAATTAAATATATAATTTTACATTTTTATATTTACTTTTTAATTTGGATTATAAATGGTTTCACCACAAAAGTAAACTCTTTTTTTTTAAAACGAATAAAAATTTTTAAATTGAATTTTTTTTTCACGCCAGAAGGAGTAGTATGTATATTATCATTATTGTAAATTTGAGTTCTAACTTTAATAATTGCCAGGAAATGCAAAAGTAGTTGATCAGTAATCACTATCTTCATAAATGGCAAAAGGAATATCAACAGAAGACTATAAATAAAGCATAGAAGAGAAGACATTATTCAAGGTTCAAGCTTCAAACATTGCGGCTGTGTTTGGCTTATATTCTAAATGCAAAAAGTTATTTTTCTCACAAAATAAATAAAATATTCAAACACATTTTTATTTTAAAATTTTAAAATTTCCCTTCCAAATACTCCTGATATAATTTTAAATTTTTTTCTTCCAATACAAATTTTATTCTCCCCTCCAAAATACTTGTTCTTACAAAAAAAATTTACTAAAATTTTCACACATCCTAATACAAAATTTCTCGAATAAACCTCAATCCAAATATAGCGGCATTCTTCAATTAATGCAAACAATAAATGTTGGTACAAGAGAAAAAGAAAGCACATTAACTTCCATGGGGTTCAACATCTCATTAAAGGAGACCGAAAGAAAGTTGAAAGTGAATGATATTCATTATTCAATGAATTCGAGAAAGCGAGGGCTTAGACAGCCTACAATCTCGCACTTTGTATAGGCTAAACTAAATGGAAACTATCCATTATTATTTTAAAAAAAAATCTATTAAAAATATATATAAAATATTTAATTCACTAGTAAATATATTATTTTTAAATTTTATCTTTATTTTTAAATTTTAATTCATACATTAATATAAATAAAAGTTTTAAAAGTGAAATTTTTTTATGTATAAAAAATTAAAAGTAAACTATATTTTTTGAAGGAAGGGAATACTATTTAAACAAATAACAAAACGGAAATGATAGTAAATTAATTTTAAGTTAAGTTACCATTAGAGGAGATGCCAACTTTCTTTCCCCCCCCCCAAAAAAAAAACTACATTTAATATCTCTTAAACATTCACATAGTATTTGCAATATTACAATTAATATTGGAAATAATATACAAATTCAAAAGAATAAGTAATTAATGTTTAATTAATTTGTTGGGAAATTTATTCGAATCACCTTCCAAACAAAAAGGGATTTCTAGCCTAATTACATCATTTGAACATCATTAAAAATATTGGTTGCATGCATCAATAATTAAGTACTAATATAAGCATGGAATATTAAATGTTTCCTTGCAAGTCTTTAATTTGCTTTGATTAATTCCTACGAAGCTCAACTTTCCTAAAATTCAGACATTCTAGAATTCATGATGTAAAAGGAATATAGAAGTAATAACCGATTTTGAAGATTGTGCCCATGATTAGCTGCTTATTTCCTAAGAAAAGAAGCAACATTCATTTTCAATGACTTTTATCAATATCAATGTCTAAGGATTTTCTTCTTAGAATTAAAATTATTTTTTTATTATATTTAATTAAAATTTGTTATAAAATATATTTGATTATGATTTTAACTAAAAACCAAACCGACCCTGAACAAAATTCATGTGAATATATAATATGTCATTTAGTAAGACAATGCACAAATCATACCACAAAATTACCTCACCACTCACTATGAGTTGTTGGGTCATTACACAAATGTTGAAGAAACCTATGAATGCAAAGTGCTTATGATCTGGATACAACTTCTACAAGAATGATTAATGATGCATGCATTGCAATAATCCCACGTAACCTTAATTGAAGCAACTTTGGTCTAATACAAACAAATTGATTACAAAGAAAAACCACCCATCATTTTCAAGACAACTTTTACTCTATCCTTAATTTTCTTCTTCTAAAGATTCGATAAGATATTTTTTTTTTTTCCTCTTTTGGGTTTTGAATACGAGGGAAAAAAATTGAAGAAGAAACTTGTAATTATGTGGCCTTTAATTGACTTATATGAGTAGAATGCACAAGGTTGGCCAGTTCTCAAAGTTCTCACCAACCAACCAAAGATTGATAATGGTAGACTTTCTTACTACGCGTTTTAGCGACCACCGTCCCCACCCTTTTTTCGACAGTGAATTGTTGATGGGAGACTTTGTTATTGGTTTTACCCATGAATGACTTGCATGGGGATCACAGCTAAGGTCACCAGTCAAAATAATCTTTCATGGTTGATTTCGATTGTGGTCATCATCACTCGTGCTTCTTCACGTTCAAATATGAACGGCTGAGTTGCTTCAACGAGCACCCACATTGAGGTTAAAAAAATATGAATTCAAATTTTCATTTCTTTTTTCTTATCTTTTAGTTGATAAGACATATAAAATAGAGACACTCTCTTAATAAAGTAATAAAGATAAGACACCCTTTTATCTTTCGTTTTTCTTATCTTTTAATTGATAAGACATATAGAATAAAGACATTTTCCTAATAAAGTAAAAAATTTAATAATATTATTTCGTTTTTCTTTTCTCTTGATGAATAAAATATATAGAATAAATACTCTTCCAATAGAGTAAATATACAATTATAATAATATAAAATTATCAAAAAAAATATGATAAGATCATTAATAAATATCAAAATAGTAAATATATGTGATCATGGGTTTCCTTTCAAAAATTCATTTTACAGTTTTTCATAATAAAAGTTACATAAAATTTGTCTTACATACATGAAAAAATCATTGGAAAAAGTGCAAAAATAATTTTTGAAATATAATTTACACGCAACGAAATTTACATGGTAGTACATACGTATATGCCAAAGCTACAAGACATGACATGATCCATCCGCAACTTCCTCTTCCTAGAAAAAGAAACATTAGACTACATTCGAATTGTATTTTAAAACCAATTTTTTTTTTTACGATTTTTATGATAATATCATTAATAAATATCAAAATAGTACATATATATGATCATGGGTTACCTTTCAAAAATTCATTTTACAATTTTTCATAATAAAAGTTACATAAAATTTGTCTTACACATGAAAAAATCATTGTAAAACGTGCAAAAATAATTTTTGAAATATAATTTACACGCAACGTAATTTACATGGTAGCACATACGTATATGCCAAGCTACAAGACATGGCAAGATCCATCTGCAACTTCCTCTTCCTAGAAAAAGAAACATTAGACTACATTTGAATTGTATTCTAAAATGATTATTTTTTTTTTACGATTTTTATGATAAGATCATTAATAAATATCAAAATAGTACATATATATGATCATGGGTTGCCTTTCAAAAATTCATTTTACAATTTTTCATAATAAAAGTTACATAAAATTTGTCTTAAATATATGAAAAAATTGTTGTAAAAATGCAAAAATGATTTTTGAAATATAATTTACATGGGAGTACGTACGTATACGCCAAGGTACAAGACATGCGTGATCCATCTACAACTTCCTCTTCCTAGAAAAAGAAACATTAGACTACATTTGAATTGTATTCTAAAATGATTTTTTTTTCTTTTTAAAACAATTTTTTATATTTTTAATATATTTTTTATTTCATAAGTACTACTCCCTCCATTTTTTTTAAAAAAAAATCTATTTTAATTAAGATATAACTTTTTATTAGTTATTTGTTATTAAGTATAACTCATTTAATGCACCACTAAATTTTTAATTTTACATTTTTATCCATACTTTTTAATTTTGAGTATATATAATTATTATTAGTAAAACTATTCTAAAAAATTAGTTTAAAATGCTTTCATGTACCATGCACTGTGAATGCACGGGCTTGATTACTGCCTAGGCGAAGTGGGATGTACATGAAAAAGGCATCATTGCTTGTTCCATCTTCAGTTAACGTTTCTTGAATTGAAATTGGAATTCTGCTGCAAATTCACCAACCTAAAACCACTGACATTTTCTGAAATTGACCTCAAGAAGAGAACCTTATCTGTGCCTTGGATTACGTTCAAACAAAGCAAATTTTCTTGGAGGCCTAGGTTTGAATATATGTGTTGCCTTGTTCCCTATGATGTTCTTGCCGTCGCGTCATTCACTAGGATGTTATGACGACTGGATTGTTTCTCATCCTGTGGCCGAAGAACCACAAATATAAAATGAGCCCTTCTGTGCTATAAGAAGAATTTTCTTGTTTAGCACAGTAGAATTAATTAACAAATAGGTAAAAGAAAATTAATGGTATGAATAGTGTTCAAACTCACTATGATTAGTACTCTAAAAAGACAGGATTTGGTGAGTGCATATTTACTAAATATATATTCAATGTGATGTAAAAGTTAGGTGTGATTCATGTAATTGTCGGGGATTTTTCTTTAAAACAGAATACTTATTTATCTACCGATATTTTTTTATATTTTACCGTTTTGACAAATTATTTAACCCCAATCATTTTCGACACAAGAGTGTTCCGGAAAAATATATTTCAATTCAAACTCATTAAGGAAAAGTATCCCTTCCACACACATATATATACATAGTTAAGACCTAAAAACACTAATCAATAGAAATAACTATGAGTAATTATTTTTGGCTAGTTTTAAGTTTGAAGTACTATTTATACAAATAAAAATTCTTCTCCTTTCATAATTTCTTTTTCATATAACTGATAATGGATATAACACTACATTTTAGAGCTAGCTATAAACCTTCCCATATGATGAAAAGAACAATTTTATAAATAAACATCGACGACATTGTATTAGTATTTATAATTAATTTTCAGAAAATATTCGGGACTAATGTCATTATCAGTTCCAGAAATAAGTGATAACGGATTCAACAAAATTTAGAGAAGAGTGCAAAATGGAAGAAAAATATTTTCAACTTGCTTGAATTCGGAAAACCAGATGAACACGGACAACAGATTAGAAATGAAACCAAAACCAGCAGCAAACTCAAGTGGAAAAAGTTCAACGGCCGAGTACAATTTTTTTGACAATCTGCACACTGGCAGTTTTTCATGTTTTTTGGGTTTCCAGAAGAAAACCAGAAAATTTTTCGTATGTACAGTTGGAAGCTGAAAAATCAGAAGAATTAGGTAGTATTACATATGTTTAGGGACTAAAGAAGAATGATGTTGCCTGTCTTTGTTCTTCCGTTGTTGAGAGTTTGACTTTAGAAACGATTCATTTTCATTTTATTTACATGTCAAACTTACTTCTTACATTTGCCCACCTTTTCAACCCATCCTTAATTTAGAATTTGTTGGATTGCTATTCGAGTCCAACGATGAAAAATTATGATGTTCCACCCCTTCGAGATAAATAGATAATAATTTATTTATCCTAATAACAAAAAAAATCCGACTTCAATGGCCATGTATTAAGGATTAAATTGATTAAGGTAATGGGTTATAATTATTATGGAGAGCTCGCATAACCCATTAATCTTTTATATATTTTTTTAATAGTAATTCTAGGTACTATTGCATATAAGTAGGTTTAACAGTTTTCGAATCTATCAATGATTGATAAACTGGCATATTCATTTGCAATTCCTTTGGTCTCACTTAGTGTGTACTAACCGTATTATACGTATTATACTAATAAAAAAAATATAATTTTATATACATTTTTTGTTGGGGTTTAATATTTACTAAGGACACGATGTTGTTTCATTAACAGATATGATTGATACGCAAGAACTAGAATAGAAGATGAATGAAACTTATACATATTCTTGAAAACAAAATTCATTAATCAACAATTCTTCTGAATAGAATATTTAGTATAATTGATTTCTATTTTATTTGATGTCATTTGATGAAAGAAAAAAATGTATGAGAAAGATGTAGACTAAAAAGTTATTGAAATCCCATTTGTTTTTCAGGATTTTTCAAGTGAAAAAAACAAAAAAAACAAAATTTCCGTGTTTTTCCTCCACTTTTGCATGATTTGACATGAAAATATATCCTATAATAATCAATAAATGAGTCAAAAATGGATTTTGCAAATAAGGCAATAATATTAAACGTTGACATATCTTCAATGACGAGAGCACAAAATCTAAACACATTAAAGGATCCCAAAAATTATGGTCTGAAAATTCTCAGTTTCATTCAAGTCAAACAAAGTGGTTCAACGCATATTAAACGATTACTTTAAGAATCTTTCCCCGCGTCCAATCTGAATGAATTTATACACGTGCTAAAAGCTGTTTAACTACGAATCCTAGTCCAACTTTTGTTTCAACATTATTGTCACACGTTATGAACTAATTATCCGAATTGGGTTGTAAATATTTATGTTGAAAAATACAATAGTGAGAAAATTATATATCTTTAATTTTTCGTTTGTGGGTTTTTGAGGTTTCTTTACTGCGGAATTTACATAAGTTGATTTACGAGTTTGTAGGTAACTCATAGAAATTGTGCATATCATCGATTTGTATATATTTTTGTTATTACAAAATTTTGAATTTTTATCTTGTATATTTTGTGATTTTTTTCTTGGTAGTTTAGTAATCAAAATGTATTCATAAATCATAACAAAAGAGTAACTATACATATAATAAAAAAGTTTCAGTGAAACGGTTCAATTGCCGATGTAACAAAAACTATTAAGTAATGGTTACTCTAATCATATTTATATTCTTTTGCTGCATGAATATCAATTCAATTGCTGTAAAAATTCAATGAGAATTTTCATTGCAAATATTATTAATAATAAAAACAATACTTAATGCCCCTTTAGGGATAGCCAAGTTGATATGGCGGGCGAGCGTGTAACCGTAAAGTCACGAGTTCAAATCCTTCTGACACCTTTTTGGTTGAGCCCATCGCATGCGACTTGTTTACAGTGCGGTTTGTCTCATGTGTGTAGTGCGGTTGTTTAGTGCGGTTTACATCTCCCGTGGTAGTGGTATTTACATCTCTGTGGTTTGAGTGGCTGCAGACTTGTCTAGTGCGGTTTACATCTCTTGTGTCGTAGTGCGGTTTACATCTCCTGTGTGGTTTGCGAGCTATTACGCAGGGGCGAAGTTTACCCAATGTCTTGCTTTTTTGTGTATGATTCGGGTTAGTAGTCGAAAAAAAAAAAAATTACTTTATATATATTAATTTTATTAGGTCATAGCGAATCCAATAGAAGTGTTACTTAACATTCGGGCAAGTATTTGTCCAAATCAACAGAAAAACCTTGCACATCATACATAATTCAACTTAATATATATTAAACACATTCTAGTATTTTATAAATTGCTAACCCCATGCAATTAGGGACAAAGGACCCTTTGCAATATTTAAAACACAATTCCATAATTAGTTATGGGTTCAATATTTTATATATTTTCACAACTTCCTAACATATGCTTTTGACAAAATATTAGTCAATTGTTGAACCCATGTCTGTTTTCAAAAGTTATATTAGTACTAGATTCGTTGTTTACTTGGTGTTTTTTTTATTTTGTTTTGGAAAAAGTAAAGTGAAAGAAATTTCTTTAAGTCAGAAATTCTATTTAATTTAGTTGGTCATTGTCTTAATTTATATAAATGGACTAGGTCTATGAGAATGTCATTCCTATAAACACTTATTTGTTTTTTGGGGAAAAAAAAGGATGATAGCGTGTCTTAAATTTTGTAAGGATTGATCATATTGTCAATAAAACATACCTTTAACGACATTTTCTCGATTCCTTTCTTCTACAATAAAATATGAGCAATCAAGATTTTACTCAAGTTATTAAACTCTAAGGAAATCTTACATAAAATATTATACCAATACTCTACATTAAAAGTCTAAAAATATATAATCAAATTCATATTATTATAATTTCTTCAATAAATATGTCAACTACAGTGAGTTTTTTCCCCCAATTAATGGGCCAACAAAGAAAGGAAAATCACTCAATTTGGGGAAAAGCTAACAAATTCAAAGAGGAAAAAAAAATTGTATTAAAATAATAGTGTTTCCTAACAATGGCATTAATTCATCTAATATTATTTAAGTCCATTTTGCTTTCTTTTAAAGCTTTAATCATAATGTGGAATTTTAATACATTGAAATTATTCATGACTCTTGACTAAGTAAAAAATAATGAAGCCTTTGCATCATCAAAAATTTAGTGCGTTAAATAAGTCAACTATAGTAATGTTTTTTTTCCCCAATTAAGGGGCCAACAAAAAAAGGGAAATCCACTAAATTTGGGGAAAAGCTAACAAATTCAACAAGGAAAAAATAAAAAATATATAAATATTGTATTAAAATAATAGTGTTTCCTGACAATGGCATTAATTTGTCTAATATTATTTAAGTCCATTTTGCTTTCATTTAAAGCTTTAATCATAATGTGGAATCCCTAAATTTAATACATTGAAATTATTCATGACTATTGACTAAGTAAAAAATAATGAAGCCTTTGCATCATCGAAAATTTAGTGCGTTAATGACCAAAAGTGTAATGTCGGAGGATAGATGCTGTGGTATTTGTCAAAACACATAATATTTATTAAATTTTTGATTGAAAATTTTCAATATTTGGAAAGTAGGTCGACAATCTTTTATATATACATACCAAAGGAAAAAAAAGGGATTCATCATCATTCATCTTTATTGGAAACGGTAAAATGAGTACAAACTACAAAGTCTGTGTATATTTTTCTAAAGTATCATGACATGATCCATCTTTTTCAACCACTCAATATTCACCCCACATATTAAATAATGGATACCTAAATATTGAAAAAGAAAAAAGAAAAAAAAGAAAATACATCAAGAAGCAACCATTCCTTGGTCAAATCAGAAGAGCCATCCTGTGTGCTTCCAAAAAAAAAAAGAAAAAAAGAAAAAAAAATCCAAGACCGCAAGATCAACTATTCTCTTGCAACAAATATATAAGTGGGAGCCCCCTTTCTTCAAGAAAACTAAACAGAAAACTAAACAGAAGTTGGTGAAAACTTGCGTCATAGAAAAATTGGAGGGACTTGAATAGAAAAAACTATAGGAAGATAGAATATACTCCTCCATAACTGATTGCCCTCCATATGTATGTTCATCATTCTCATACTAATTCTGGCCTAAATCCATTCTTTCACCAACTCTTCCAAATATAAAATCTTCCCAGATTATTTACTCCTCCATAACATAAATTATTCCTTCACCAGGGGCTTAGTTTTTTTGCCAAATTTATAAACTATCCAAATATATTCTTTATATATATATAGACTGACCCAAATGCAAAGCATGGAAACTCAACACCAGCATCACCATTCGGATGGTGAGATTCTTGAAAGAAGTACGAATTATAGCGGACAATTGAACAAAAGGGGTAGCAAAAAAAGTGCAAGATTCAACATCCCTCCAGACGCCACTAGCACTTCCAGCAATTCCAACGACATGGGAGACGATGCCTACGTCGAAATCACGCTGGAAGTCTGCGATGATTCGGTAGCAGTTCAGAGCGTGAAAACTGCCGGTGGAGGTGATATAGAGGACCCCGAGTTGGCATTGTTAGCGAGAGGGCTAGAGAAGAAATCATCCTTGGTTAGAAATGCTTCGTCCAAAATTAGGCAATTCTCGCAAGAGCTTAAGCGTTTGGCTTCCTTTTCCAAAAGGCCTCAAATCGGCAAATATGATCGAACTAAGTCAGCTGCTGCTCATGCTTTGAAAGGGCTCAAATTCATTAGTAAAACTGATGGTGCAGCTGGATGGGCCGCCGTGGAGAAGCGGTTTGATGAGATCACTGCCACCACCAATGGCTTGCTTCCTCGTGCACGGTTTTGCGAATGCATAGGTAATTTAACTTAAGCAACAAAACACAAAGTCATAACCACCATGGACCTTCTTGTGTAAGTTTTTGAGATGATCAGTTTCTTGTAGGCTTAATTGTGTTCTAATTTATAATGGGGGTAGGTATGAATAAGGAGTCTAAAGATTTTGCTGGGGAGCTTTTTGATGCTCTTGGTAGGAGGAGGAATATCACCGGAGATTCTATCGATAAAGTACAGCTCAAAGAGTTCTGGGACCAAATGTCAGATCAGAGCTTTGATTCTCGACTGCAAACTTTCTTTGACATGTAGGTCATTAATCACCGCACAACAAGGCATCATTCCGTGACATGCTTTTCTCTTATATTTCTGGTTAACATTTGTGTTTAGCATGATTTATTTGGTTAAATAATTGTTAATGTCATACCATGATTTAATAATGAGCAGGGTTGATAAAGATGCAGATGGCAGAATTACTGAAGAAGAAGTGAGAGAGGTAAAAAAAAAAAAATTTGACCATGTCTTTTTAGACGTGTAAAAGTTTTGAAAAATCATTCATAGTGAATGTACAAAGTTAAAGTAGGAAAATCACCAGCCTTTTTTCCCCTTTCTTGGTTATAACGTTATTTATTAACTTTTTTTAACCCTCCTGGGGTGAAAATTTATTTGCAGATTATTAGCCTCAGTGCATCAGCCAATAAACTTTCCAACATTCAGGAGCAGGCTGATGAATATGCAGCACTAATTATGGAAGAGTTGGACCCCAACAATAAAGGATTTATTCTGGTAATTAATTTACTAAGTGGGTAATTATTGATTGCTTATCATTATTATTTTTTAATTGTTTTGTCATGTTTTTGAATGAGCAGTTAGAAAACTTGGAGATGCTTTTGTTACAAGTGCCAAGTAAATCAGTAAGAGGTGAAAGCAAGGTTTTAAGTCAAATGTTAAGCCAGAAACTTAAGCCAACGTTGCAGCATAATTTTTTAAGGAGATGGTGTCGAGATTTCAAGTACTTTTTACAAGACAACTGGCAAAGAGTTTGGGTGTTGGCATTGTGGATTGGGATCATGGCTGGTCTATTTGCATACAAATATGTACAATACAAAAACAGAGCTGCATATGATGTGATGGGTGTATGTGTTTGCCTAGCCAAAGGGGGTGCTGAGACATTGAAGTTAAACATGGCATTGATTTTACTTCCAGTGTGTAGAAACACCATTACTTGGCTTAGAAACAAGACTAGATTTGGTGCTGCCGTCCCATTTGATGACAACCTTAATTTTCACAAAGTAAGTTTAACTGAGCTTTTTTTTTTTTTTTTGGTTAACATTAATTTATTTATCTTGGTAATAAATTTATTTTTGTGGTTTTTTAGGTGATAGCAGTGGCAATTGCAATTGGGGTTGGAATACATGTAATTGCTCATGTAACATGTGATTTCCCTAGACTTCTTCATGCAAGCGCTGAAAAATACAAGCCAATGGAGCCATACTTTGGGGAACAGCCGACGAGCTACTGGCATTTTGTGAAGGGAGTGGAAGGAATTACAGGGATTATAATGGTGGTTTTGATGGCCATAGCCTTCACTCTAGCCACCCCTTGGTTTAGGCGTAACAAGCTCAATCTACCAAAACCCCTCAAGAAGCTCACTGGCTTCAATGCTTTCTGGTATTCCCACCATCTCTTCGTCATCGTCTACGCTCTCCTCATTGTTCATGGCATCAAGCTCTATTTGACCCACGAATGGTACAAGAAAACGGTTAGTTCCCAATTTCTTATTCCACATAATTTTCTACGGTTTTGGACTTTATTCAATTTTAAAAACCTCAAATTCAAAACTGTATGTAAAATATATTTGCTAAAAAAAATTATTAGAATTTTCATACTTCTATTCATGGAATTATCCTTTTTTTTTTGTTATTGTGAATATTATTATCTTTAATTAAGGAGACGTTAAATTAATTTGTCAACGTTGACAGACATGGATGTACTTGGCTATTCCAATCGCACTATATGCGGGGGAGAGATTGATCAGGGCATTGAGGTCAAGCGTTAAGCCAGTTAAAATACTAAAGGTAATTAATGATGATCAATGCTGAATTAATGATTAATGAGTACTAGTTTATTTACTGGGGGAAGGAAATGGAGCACAAACTTTCATACTGATATGACAAATGAGTAGTGCGTTGGGTTGAAATTGGCAGGTGGCGGTTTATCCAGGAAACGTGTTGGCACTTCACATGTCAAAACCTCAAGGATTCAAATACAAAAGTGGGCAGTATGCGTTCGTCAACTGTGCAGCTGTTTCCCCATTTGAGTGGTGGGTGAGCATGCTTTAAAGTTTGATTTCTTACTGACCCTTGATCAACAATTTCTTTTTGAAAAGAAATCAATTGGTAATTTGACAGTTGTGCTGCAAGTGTTCATTTCAAAAGTCGGAAATTCAAAATTCATGGCAACAATTTTCCTCACCCATCACCTAATAGGTTGTTAGAAAAAAAAAATCTTTTACTTTATTAGTCACTAGTGAAGTAATTGGTCAAACTACAATATTAAGGTACGTATGAATTCTATTTTAAATTCTATTCTTATATTTTTTTAAAATAATAATAATGAAAAAAAATTTATTAAAAAAATAAAAATACGTTTTAAAATCACTAATGAATATACACCTCAATTTATTTTCATTAGTATAGTGTTAACTCTTTTTTCCACATTTTCCTACTTACATGGAATTGAATCATCTAAAAAAAAGAAAATTTTTGGAGCATATTGATTATTGATCCTTTTATTTTGTTAAGAATTTTGTCTTGGTGAGTTTTGTCCTCTATGAAATATTGCATTTATATCTAACTTTTTGATGGTCCAAAATGACAGGCATCCCTTCTCCATAACTTCAGCACCTAGAGATGACTACTTGAGCGTACACATTCGAACCCTTGGTGACTGGACTAGACAACTCAGAACCGTTTTCTCAGAGGTGTGCTCACTATGAAAATTATTTACTGACCTTATTTTCTTCCCTTTAAATTTTAACTGAGAGTCTTGGTTTAGTAGTATTCCTTGAATCACGAATGCGATGGGACGGGGAAATATAAATTAATTTTTTGATGTTGAAATGGATATCTTTGCCTCCGAGATATCTCAATCCAGATCTTTAGTTTGGCAACTTGCAATAATTATAGAATCCCAACAAACTACCGTAATAAAAAAAAATTGAAAATGTCCATCTCGTGTTGAAACTATCCGGGTTCGTGGAATCACACGCTGTATTCCACAATTATTGACGTAGGATATGCTCTTGTCAAAACTAAAAATTGTAAAAATTAAAGATATTTACAGTAAAAAGATTATAATAAATTCTCTCAATAATTTGAGCACATAGATTATGTCTTGTTCCATCTCACTAAAACAAGATGGAATTAAATTATAATCGTTTCATATAAAATTTTATAGAACATTTTCAGGAGATGAGTCACTTATGAAATGTACCATTAGTATCTTTATATGTAAGCATTAATTTTTTTTTTTTTTGGTCATACATTTCTTACACTATGTTACATTAAGGGAGGGGTTCCAACTAAACTATTAAGGACTAGAGAGAGAATCCACTATTAGATTTGCAATGGTACCTGTTAAATTTTATAGGTATTAATACCCTCACAATACTACAGTTAGGGTTTGATTTATGGCATAATACGTTGTAGAATCTAATAGTAAAATTTTAGAAAAAAAAATGTAAGTATTAATTGAACATATAAATTAAAGAAATAAAACAAGAATTACTTTATGATGAGTGACCTAGTCTAGCATTGATTTCATATGATTTATTAAAATTTGACTAATGTTTTTAATTATGTGCATTTGTTTGATGTATGGAATTGGTTAGGTTTGTCAGCCACCGCCAACAGGTAAAAGCGGACTCCTGAGGTTTGAGTCGGACGAGTGTTTGCAAGAAAGCGTAGAGAACAATCCCAAGTAAGTCGTTTTACAATTTTCAAACCTATCCCGTTAAGTAAGGGGACAATGATAGTACCACAAAACTATAAAAATATGGATTCATTCAGACAACCTTTTCCTACTTGCTCTTAACTCATCACTATTCATATGAGTGAACTTTGACATTCTTATTCCATTGTCTACTTGCAACTTTTTCCCTCATCTAACCATGTTACTTCAGCATCTAGAATGACTGAAAGAGAAAGACAAAACTCAATTATTCAAATCTGGTTGGTCATGTACTATAGTGAATTGTCTTATTGCATGGCAGATAAGTTCCTTCTGACAATGCATCCCTCAGTTCAGTTGTGAACATTAACTCATGAAATCCTATGGAATCCTGATTATTACATATAATTTTTGATTGGGTCATGAATGACGGAAAATTCATGGTACCACAATGATGTCGTATCTAAATCAACGAGGGAAAAAAATAATTGAACAAAACTCTCACTTAAATGGTCAGCTCAACGCACATATTACATTTTAGGTAAAAATGAGGGGGCGCTTGGTATAAATGGTGGGTTTAGGAATGGAATGGATTTGTGTAATGGAAAGGTTTGGAATAGAATGGAATGATAATAATTATGTTGTTTGGTATTATTTTATAATGGAATGGAATAAATTTTATATTAAAATTATAATAAAAATAGTATTTTACATTATATGATATTTAACAAATTATATCTTGTTCAAAAAATAAAGTCGTATCGATTTGTAGAGAAAAATATTTCCTATAAATTAGTGAAATTTATTTTTAAAAACAAATTAAAAAAAAAGGTAAAATGGGGGTTGCAAACCATGGGGGGTTTGCAACCCCCATGACAAGTGGCGCGCTCCCATTAGGCGCGCGTCACATCAAAATTGAGGGCCATGGAAAACTAAACCCATCAATGTGGGTTTTGAGAAAAGGAGGGGAGGGGGGTGGTTTTTGATTAAAGCTTTCTTGGAGGGTTTTGCTGAATCCATTCCCACAAAACAAACACTCCTTTTGATAGTAAACCTATCCAAACCCATCCTAAACCCCCAAAACAAACACCCCCTGAATCTTCAATACGCAATTTTTCTTGCATTTGGAATATCATGCATGCATGTTTCGCATGTTTAGCTAGTAGGTACAAAGAGTACTAGAAAGATTCTAAGATGTGCATCATTGATGTTAATAATTTTCCTACACAGTAATACCTCAATTCGCGTTACATTCATCAGTGTAGGCAACAAAAGTCAAATTTCTAACTAATTTTGTCTATTAAACATGATAATGATGATGAACAGTTTCCCGAGGGTGTTGATTGATGGGCCATATGGAGCACCAGCACAAGACTACAAGAAATACGACGTGGTACTGTTGGTTGGGTTGGGAATAGGAGCAACTCCAATGATCAGCATTGTGAAAGACATCGTGAACAACATGAAAGCCATTGAACAAGAAGAGCTTGCTTTGGAAAATGGCAGTAGAACACCCGGGACTAGCAGTCCGGTCCCTCCAAATTGTAGTCCCTTACCCCAGAAGAGAAAAGTGTCCGGTTCAGGAAGCGGAGGGAACTTTAAAACAAAAAGGGCATACTTCTATTGGGTTACTAGGGAACAAGGTTCATTCGATTGGTTCAAAGGGATAATGAATGAAGTTGCTGAAATGGATAAAAAGGGAGTCATAGAGATGCATAATTACTGTACTAGTGTTTATGAAGAAGGTGATGCTAGGTCTGCTCTTATTACTATGCTTCAGTCACTCAACCATGCCAAAAATGGAGTGGATATTGTTTCTGGAACCCGCGTCAAATCTCATTTCGCCAAGCCAAATTGGCGCAATGTTTACAAACGTATTGCTCTCAATCATACAAACTCACGAGTTGGTAAGTTTCTCAACCAATGTTTTTAATATTTCAGAAACAATAGTAGCATGCTTCATTATGTGTTAGTTTAGATGTTTTTATCTACTTTCTATGTTGCCTTAAAACTATTAAAGAAATGGGGAAAAAAATAAAACAATTGAATCTCCTAAGGTATTTGGACCAAAATGCAGGCCTTATCTTGTACACAACTTTCTGTCTTCGTTTTCTTAAATAATCTAGACAAAAAATACTCATCCAACATGTGCAGAAACAGCTTTCTAGGATAGAGATGATTCTCAATTATGCACATGGATGGTTCTTTGAAAAGAATCTCAAGGTCCCCTACTTTTGTAAAAGGCTACATGTGTTATCTTATTATGGCTGTAAACCTTGGTTGTTGGATAAGTTTGGATTAAGATGAAGACTTCCACTTAATATGGAGCAATAAACTTCGCATCCTGTCTCACATCATTTCAAAGGCAAAGAGGATGTAAAATACTAACAAAGCATATACCTTACCACTTTAACCTTGAAAAATAAAAGCAATCCCTTCGTCTCCCCTAGTGGGTTTGCTTTTGTTTGATGATGATAACTTGCATTCATGCTCACATACATTCCCACGAAACACACTACTCTTTTGCTTTACATTTATCTTCCTAATTGTACTTACCTTACTTTTTTAACATATTAAGTAAGTTTCTGTTTCCTCAAATTTCCAGGGGTATTTTATTGTGGGGCACCAGCACTCACCAAAGAACTCAGACAGCTAGCCTCTGATTTTTCTCATAAGACCTCTACCAAGTTTGATTTCCACAAAGAAAACTTCTGATGGAGATGTATAATATGAATATTTCAAGACCTAATACAATCAAAACAAAGCCGTTCCTCCTGGACTCCACTGTCACAATATAGCCATTGTACAGAGAATAGCTGAATAATTTGAAATTATGTGCTCTACATGTCACCCAACAAGAAGATTATAGGATATGAAAGAGTGGTGGAAGATCACTACCTCAGAAAAGTTAGTGGAGGCCGAAGATCGTGGAATTGGTCCTGTTTAATGGTGGACCACCCACGAATATGATTGTGGTGGGTGACAAAGTATTAGTATTGACTGGTGTAATTATGGTATGGATGCTTCATTTTTGGGTCGAGTATAGTGTTTCTTTTTTCTAAGGTTCAAATTTAATTACAATTTTGTTTAGAGATATACGTGTATGGGAGGCTGAAGGATGTGGTATGGTATTGTAATGGATGGTGCGTAATGGGAGAATACCAACCACCAACCAATATTATTGACTCTTGTAATTGATTGTATATCTTTTACGTCTACTATTAAGGACTTTTTTGTGTAAAGAGTTTCATTCGTTTTTTCAGCCATGAAAACAAAATTTATGATCCTCTCACAGAAGGAACCAAGAATTTGCTATATCCCACTTCCAGTATCTTCCAAAAACTCTTGTCTTTACTTATGCATCTTATGAAATGATAGAGTGTACCTGTTTCGATGAAACTGTGCAACGCCAAAAGGTGCTGTGGTTGAATTCCCCAAGTTTTTATGCTCCGACTTAGAAAATTACAACACACTTGTACCTGCGTATGCAAAAGTCACTAATTCATCGAGATTGCTAAAATGACATGCAATTAAGCCAAACATAGCATGTAAAAAAAAGAAAAACGTGCACTACTAGCATACGACAAGATTCAACCAATGAAGAAAATGACAGCGATTTGGTGATCTTTTCATACCTGCCCACGCCCCCGTAGACTCTGAAGGGTTAAAGCTAAGGGAAGGAAAATTGACCTGATCATAAGCTCCAAACGGCATAATAGACCTACAATTTTATAATGGATACAAAAATCCACAATTGCCAAGTGCCAACAGAAAACCAAAATATAAAACTTGCAAGCACGCCAATTCTAATTACACGATCTAGCACGTTAGTAGGTCAGTTAGCTCAAATTAATTTACTAGATCAAAGGCTGCAAAATTGCAAGACGGTAAATCCAGCAAACTCCGCCAATATCTAACCTGCCAGTAATTTAATGCCTATGTGAAAAAAATTAGGCCACAAGATTCAAATCTCAATTCAAAAGAATTAAAACCCAACCTCATAGTGCATCCCAAAGAAAAAAGTCTCTTATTTTGGCCTCAAAAAATAAAAAAAAAGAAGTTCTCAATTGACACACACTAATCTTTTGTGGATCCCCAACTCAATTGACACGCCTCAATTTATCAAATACGAATAGCTTCAACTTAATGTGTATTAGTCAAGCAAGTTTATCTTGAAAATTCCTTTATTTTCAACCACAATGGACAAATTAGCTCAATCAAGATGCAACAGTTTAACTCATTCCCATTGCTGAAACTGTAAGCTTGAAGTCTATTTCATGCAAATATAACTGCATTCACATCCTTCTAAGCAAATATCTAAACCTTTTCCCTAAATCCACATGATGAGGCGATTAGGTTTTGGATGTATAGATTGACAGGCTGTTTGTTTTGAGGGTTTGGGAGGGGAATGGAATGGTATAGGTTGAAATTGAGTGTTTGTTTTGGGGGGATGGGTTTATCAAAACGCTTTAGGCAAAACCCACCCCCCTCCTTTTCTCAAAACCCATCAAGGTGGGTTTTGTCTTGACGTGTAATTCACTTTGATGTGACGCGCCAATGAGCCACATGTCTGAGGTTCTGGCATAGTTAACCCCATTTTACTTTTTTTTAAATTTTTTTTTAAAAACAAATTTCACTAATTTATAGAAAATATTTTTCTCTACAAATTGACATGCACTTTGACTATTTTTTGAACAATATATAATTTGTTAAATATCATATAATGTAAAATACTATTTTTATTATAATTTTAATATAAAATCTATTCCATTCCATTACAAAATAATACCAAATAATATAATTATTATCATTCCATTCTATTCCAAACCTTTCCATTCCACAAATCCATTCTATTTCTAAACCCACCATTTATACCAAGCGTCTCCTGAAATTCTAAAGTTCTAACAGATGGAAAAACTTCATTTGAATTTATCCAAAATACGTGTAAGTCATTATGTACGTGGATATAAAAAATGTACACAGTGAGAAACATAAGCCCATGAATATTTCGATACCACATCAATAGAGCCCACCAGAAATGAAATGTATAATTCCATCAGAACGTTACAGTAAAGCATAAACCATCATTGTACATCCAGATAGCGACAAAAGGTTATAGTAAAACATAAGCCATCAATGTTCATGCAAATAGAGACAGAACGTTATGGTAAAACATAAACCAACATTGTACATCCAGATAGCGACATGCTAAGGATGACAAAACCATCATCATGGATGAATAGGTGAGAAGACACTAGGTGTTAAAATCAATGATTGATCCAAACTCGATTTGATCCAAATAATTAATAGGTGAGAAGATACTGGGTGTTAAAATCAATGATCTGATCCGAACTCGATCCGATCCAAATAATTAATAGGTGAGAAGAGAAGACTAACCTCATGCACTGTGGTGAAGGAATGCTCTGGGCTTGACGTAGGAACATCTCCTAATTATCTTTTCCTTTTAAGCTTCTGAAAATTGGGCTTTATTGGCTGACTTGCTGTTGTACCCTGGTCATCAGCTTGAGTAGGCCCAAATGGGATAAGCGGCTTTTTCGCAAACATACATGATTCAGCCGAACCAGGGGTTTTGGGGGAGGATGCCTTCTTTTTTAACTGCCGGGGAACCTCCAGCCTCTCCAAGATTTTTGAAGTTTTTTCATCTACTTGCCTATTGCTCTGCAATTGAGATGGAACCGGATAGTCCAATTTCGGCAGGCAGATTGGCGTGGGAGAATGCATGTTAGGAAGTTCAGTGACAATCAATTGTTCCCATTCTTCTGCAATGCATGAACTGTTTTTGTTTTCATTGTCTTCATTTAATTGTAGCATTTTGTCTTCTTTGAAACACAAAGCAGCTGCAGGGGCTTGTCCAACAACCTCTTCTGAATCTTGCGGGGTTGAACTTGACTCTACCGGCGCTTCTCTAATTTTTGGCGGTATTGCCCTGAAGTCATCAAATTGCAAGTCACGACCTGATAGATGAGTCAATAAAATTATTACAGCATACTTATTCAACTGATATCAGTAATCAGTTAAACAGAACAGAATTTGATCACCAAGGAGAAACTACCAGTAGTTCTCTTAAAAGAGGAAAAAGGAAGAAAATAACAAAACATCGATAAAACTCAACTGGCACAAGTATGGTCTTGCGAAAGTTAAAATTTTGTTCATAGTACCAACTTCAAAGGCACATAACAATAAGCCTAAGGGCTTCCTCAGAAACAAATACATCTACAAAAAAGAAGCTCTGATAGTAACATGAAATTATCAAATCAAAGGTAAAAAGTTTCCCCAACATTGTACTAATGTTTTCTGTGGCAATGCAGCTAGTAGCCTTACATTCTCAGGAATGGAAATTGCAATAATACAATGCAATGTCCAAAAAGCTTAGTAATTAGTAATACAACACTAGGCCTATATTATCAGATTCCTACATAAATCTTAGTCAAAGGCTTCTGTTGTTTTATACATAGTGATTGAATATCTAAGTACTCATCATTAATAATCAAGAATTCAAATCATTGTAATGCAACAGCAAATACGTAGGAAAATTTTGTGTTAAAATACTTCAAATTGCATGCCGTTTTACTTCTGATCCGAAAAGCTAAGGCCAATATTGTTGGAACTGGTTAGTCACATGAAGACTGAAACTGACAGCGCCATGACAGATAATAATTGTCGAGCATTATAAAATGATTCTACACTGTTTCCCATGAATGCAAACACCATAAATTCAAGTAGTTGACCGATTGAACTTTTGAAATTCTGAGTTCTGCATGAAAACAATAATTTCTTTTCTTCAGTCATCTCTAATCCATTTAAGGAGAAAGTGACAATGGTTACCCAAATTGCAGACTCTCTTTCACAAGCAAGTTTAGCTTTTGATGGAAGCCCCTTTCGTGCTCAAGTGGATGATAGGTTCTCGCTTCCATCTGGGTACAATAATAAAAGTGAGACTCTAGTCTCATAATGTATAAAAACCACATTTTCCAAACAAGAGCAGTTTTTTTCTTTTTTTCCTTCTTTTAATACACAACTTTAAGCATGCATGTTAACGTGTTTACATGTTCTCCATAACTGTGTGAAATAATTATATTTCAAGAAGCTTAAAGAGAGACGGATATTTTATTTCATATCTTTGAAGCCCAGTGCTAGGTACTGCAAGCTTCTCTTTCCACCAAAAGAGTAAATTCTATTCAAGTGATTATGATTTGACTTTGTGAGATGTAACCTATAAATTGTTGGCATTAATCAATAGTGAAGAAAATAATTTTTCTAAACTAACTTGTAACAATATGCATATATAATTTTTCTGTATGCATATATGAGAAATAGTAACAGTAGAGAGAGAACCTTAAGCAAGGAGGACTGAACCGAGCTCTCCATTCCCTTGGCCACTGTAGAGTTAGTAAATTGACTTCCAACAAATACAGGAAGTATTTCTTCTGATGCTGCAAGCCGCTGGCATTTCATAGTACAAGAAAACTTAAAATAACCACAAGGCAAGAGAGAGAAGTGAAGATAATCAAACATGCCTCATGAAATAAGAATTCAGAAGCCTTAAAAGAACATGTACACGAGTATTAGCACTCTCCAGGGGTAATAATATACCTTAAGAAAACCAAATCTACAAATATTTGGAGAAGAGAGACTAAAGTTATTTACGGGTAACCCAAACATATTTGCTTTTCACCATCACCTCTCTCTACATTTGCTTTCATAATCAAGGTCACTCTTATTCTGCTTTATCAAATTACTTAAGATGGGAAGGAAAGAGCTCAATTGAAAATTTCAAAACTACACCAGTAGGAACAAAGTATGGATCCAATGGAATGGCCTAAAAGGGAGAATAGAGAAAGAAATTGTTAAACAGAAGAACAAAAAATCTACAGCCACAAATAGTGAGAAAAATTACCCGCAGAAGCATCATTCCTTTATCCGAAGGCAGTAAGACATAATAGCAGAGAAATGAAGTCTCCCTCATGGTTTGAACATTGCAGTAAGAAGAGCAAACCAAACCATGGTCAAGGGAACTTAACAGATGAGAGACCACTTGAAAAACTGCCAAGGCACAGGCAAAAAATTGCCTCAGCTGATAAAACAAAAACTTGTTTAAAGTATCCAATCATCTATCAAAATTACTTCTATTTATCCCACTATGGCATGAAAGATGATAGGCATATTTTAGTGAAAGAAAGATCCGTGTCCATACGTTGATTGTTTTGCTCCGACTTCTCTGTATCATCATACTCATCGTAAGTTGATGGAGCAACAACATATGAAGCACCAAAAATAACCCCTGTTCAATAGATCGTCAAATTTGGGTAGATCCCTCGTTGACATCCACTTTAAATAAGGCTATCATTAGCCAGAAACTATTCTAAGATGACATAAAGAAGAAATTAAAAAAAGAAAAAGAAAATCCAATGCCAGAATTTTATGCAACTCTGTATCAGTCACAAGCTTATAGCTCATTATGGTGAAAAATGGGAGGTCTATGGAAAGATCTATAAAGACAAATTGAGGATCAGAATGTTTGAAATAACCAGAAGACCCTTCCTTCGAACTCACAACAACCCCAGAAACTGGTTTCCATTCTTGTTCAAAAGATGAAACTGAGATTTGTTCCACCAGCATAACTACCTTCAGTTAGTGACCCTAAAGGCGTTCTTTCAACAACAGTGAAATCAATTGGCGAAGATATTTGTGATAGCTTCTGACAGCACTGAAAAGAAGGCATTAACAAGATTGTACTTCGTCCAATTTTCACAGAATTCTCAATCAAATCCATCTCTCCAAGTTCACGCGCATTTACTGGACAAGAAGAAGTCTTTTTCATATCCTCATTTGATTTATCCATTGCAATACCATGGCACCTGCAAGTCTGCTAGCCAAGATGCAATAAACATATAAAGTATAGGTGAATATTTGCTAAGAAATACTGAAAGCAAATAAGCAGAGTTATGTTTACACAGAGATCAAGCTGTGTACATAAAGACGAACATTACAAAACACTGTCTACTATGTTCCCAATTGCATAGCATTCCTCACTCCATCATTCCCGGAGGTTAAAACAATACAGAGATGAAAAATTAACTGGAAAAATAACCAACCGAAAAAAAAGAAAAAGAAAAAGAAGATGAATCGTAATGATTATCATTTTATGAACAAAACAATTGGCAATACCTGACAGGATATGAACCCATCAATTATGGGATAGAAACATCTGTACAAGTTGCAGGACAACTGGTTCACATCATTTGTCAGGTTAGACTTGAAGATAAATCGCGTCTGTAAGAATTCTTCCATGTCATCTTTCAATTCCTGAAACCATTGTTTTACCATACCAGAAAATACATGTGGATCTGCAAAATCACTCTATGTCAATGGCTAAAACAAAAATATTCACATTCAACCACATGCAGTGATTCATTCATCCTAATAACATGCAAATTCAAATTTCATTAGCTCCCATCAAGCATAAAGAAGCATGAATATAAGTTAAGGTTTGTAGAAATTCCATACTGATTTTCTAAGCCCTAAATGCAGTTGAATTTGACCAAACTTCTGTCCAGGTACACATTAAAGCTCCACATTTTTCTCATTCTCCTAACTCTTCCTTCTTTCACCCACTTCAGGTTCTTCGTCAATATTTGGCAATGACAAGTAATAAGAAAAAGTCATCTGTACTTAATGTATCATCAGGGCATCTTTGTTATACTGATTTGCCTATGGCACATAGTCTCTATGTTAATCTTATTGAGGGTGCAAATTAACAAGATGAGAACTGGGAAAAAATGATGTTCTGGCTATAAGGGGAGTGCTTAACATGAAAGATAGGAGTTGAAGGCAGCACAAGATCATGTTGTTAGGTGCATGGGTCTAAACAAGGAGGGGGGGTGTTTAGGAGTGAAGCATGGTGTGGGGGGTGAGATGAGGGGTTGTCAAAACCAGTCAACAATCAAAGCTCAGTTCCTCACCCCAAGTTTAACAAGATGAGAACTGGGAAAAAATGAAGTGCTGCCAATAAGGGGAGTGCTTAACCTGAAAGATAGGAGCGAAATGAGCAATTTTCTAGATCACCTATTTGCTTCACAAAGTTGTTGATATTATCAGCACTATCACCAAGTTGGTTTGAATTGTGTTCCATGAAAATGAACTCCACAGAAACACACTTATCTGCCGCATCCTAGTAAGAAAGACACAAAATTGGAGTAAGAGCTTAAGAAACAGCATCATTAAAAGAACAAATCAATGAAATTGATTGACTTTAGCTCACCATTAAAATCTTTTTGGTGTCGCAGTCCAGATTCTGAACTATACAAGAACTTATTAGAAACATTTTTTTTGTAACACCTTTATCACGTTCCCCCCACGAGTATAGAATTTTATCACTAAGAACACTTGAAATTTTGATATCTGTCAGAAAAATCAAATAATCCATCAAAAAAATAACAATCTCAAAGGATGAATTACACAGTAGGCATTCATTAATGAAGTACAAACTATAATGAATCTTACCAGTGCAAGACAGAGCTCCAGAACTACTAAACTCAGGAGAGAAAGCATCAGTAGGCAAGTTATTCACAGCATGGTGAAAATCACGAAGATTGAAATTTCCTCTTGGACTGTAGGCAACCTTGAGCTGGTCATCATACAAACTATCACTATCTACTAACATTTTTTTAAAAAAAATCCTTCTTCACATTCTTCACTTTCTTGGATTAAAAAAAAATGTAAACACAAATTTTTCTTAGTCAATTTAATTTGAAAACACCAATCAGCGAATAACACTTGCGACAAACAACAAATTTTAGGCTTCTCAATAGCCAATTTCAAAACCAAAGAAAAAGTCCAATTACAACGAATTTAAGGTTTGTTTGGAGTGTGATGTACTTGGAAAAAATTGTATTGAAATGTGTGAAAATTTTTAGTGGGTATTTTTTTTATAGAAAAAATATTTTGATAGGAAAAATAGGAGGAATTTTTTTTAAAAATTATGTGAGATGAATTTGGGTGGGAAAATTTGAATTTTAAATTTTGAAATAAAAATATTTTTGGATAGTTTGTTTTTGTTTGAGAATTTACTTATTTGTAAATGAAAAATCTCTGTCCGACCCTTAGTTATCTTCGACCAAAAGCATCAAAACTGAGGCAAATTATCCAGTGACAAATCGACATATTTTAAAGTTATACAGGCAAAATAGGCATGTGTATATAACAACTTTACAAATTCATGTAAAAAAATAACGAATTTCCGAAAAGTACCTCGGCGGAACATGATATGCGATTTGTGAAGACGTAGCAGAGTCCGATTCGATCAGGCAACGGTTTCGATTGAGTTTTCAAACTGCTGCTATTACCGCTCGGAGTGTAGATTGCGTAGTAATTCGCGAGTTGCAACAATGACTGCCAAATAATGTAAAAACTGAACAATTTGAGACTGAAACTTAAGAGTTAAACCGTTCACAATCTTGCGATCAAGCCAAAATTGATGAGAAATAAATATGATAAAATTACGAGGAAAGAAAAAAATTTATTGTTAATGAAGAAATAACCTGCTTCAGTTCTCGAAGCAGCGAAGGCGAAAGGCTTCGCAAATCCAGTACGAAGCAGAGCACCCCCATTTTCGCCTCGCTCTCTCTCTTCTTCTCTCGCTGAATCTCCCTCGAATTCCAGAAAAAATGCGAATGAGCCGTTTGCAAACTGTATTATTTGTAAGCGAGTTTTGGCGCGTCAATCCTAGGCAACTAGACTGGCCTTGAGGCTAAAAGCCCAATACTCATGTTGGGTGGGCTTGAGTTTTAGCCCATATCCGTTCTTGATTATAGCCAGGTTTCTATATGTTGGATATAACCAGAATTATTTAATGAAATATTGTAAATTTTGCAAAAAACTAAAAAATATTAATATTTTAAAAAGGCTTCCCAAACTATTGAAGTCAATTTATGAGGAATTGACTCCAAAGTTGATCTTTCAAAAATCGACCCACCATCTCTCAAAAATCAACGCGTTTGTTATTTATTTTTCTTCTCTATAAATAAAACAATGGAATAAGTACATAAGGAAACTAAATATTCTGTAATTATGATAAAGTATTGTCTAACATATTTACAAAAGAATATTCTACATATATTCTAACATCCTCTCAAGGTGGTGAAGCAAGTTTGAGTTTGCAAACAATATCAACAAAGTAATTAAGAGCATGAGATTTGGTGAAAATATTTGTAATTTGATTAGAAGATGAAATTTAAATAAGTTGAACTGTGCCTTGAAATACATGATAATGTACAAAATGATAGTCAATTTCAATATACTTGGCGCATTCATGGAAAACATCATTATGCGCAATTTGCATACTAGTACGACTATCAAAGTAAGGTGGAATAACTGAATAATGAGGAACACCCAAGTCTTGAAGTAACCATCAACCACAAAAGCTTAGGTACAGTGTAAACAAGAGTACGATATTCAATCTCAATACTAGAACGAGAGATAACTATTTATCTTTTTACTATGCCAACAAACAAAAGAGTCACCCAAGAAAAGGCAATAACCAGTGGTAAAATATAAATCTGTGGGGTCGCCGGCCCAATCAGCATTGGAATAAACGCATAAGGCAAGATTAGAAGTATTTGAAAAATAAAACCCATGGAACAAGGAGCTTTTAACATAACGAAAAATGTGAAGAATAGATGAAAAGTGTGCAGTGCGAGGTGCAGCCATAAATTGACTAACAACATGAACAGTATACGCAATATCAGAACGAGTAATAGTCAGATATATAAGGCTTCTAACTAAATAACAATAAAGAGTAGTATAAAAAATAAGAGTTCTATCAGTGGGTGAAATATGAACATTAGAATCCATGGACGTAGTAGTAGTTTTGGAGTCTGTAAGCAAAACCCGAGAAATAAGTTTAGAGGCATATTTGACATGACATAAATAATAACCAGAAGAATCAGATGACTTCTCAAGACCCAAAAAGAAACTGAGAGAGCCAAAACCCTTCATTTTAAACTAATGACTAAGGAATGACTAAAGATTATCAATGTCTAGTTAATCATCACCAGTAAGGATTATGTCATCCATGTAGAGAAGGAGAAGTGAATATCTCTGAGAAAATTTCCTTATAAACAAGGCATGATCATAAGGTTCAGAAAGAAAATCAAGTTGAATTATAGTAGAGCTGAATTTGAAAAACCATGCTCTATGCACTTGTTTCAAACCATAAAGGGTTTTGCGCAATCGACAAACTTTATAAGGTGGATGATTATATCTAAGAGGAGGATGCATATACACTGCTTCCGATAAGTCTCCATTGAGAAAGGCATTATTAACATCTATTTGAAAAAGTTGCCAATGCCTCACAGCCGTAATAACAATAAGACTACGAACAAAGGTGAGATGAGCTATCGGAGTAAAGGTTTCCTCCTAAACAATGCCATATTCTTGGTAATAAATCTAGCATTGTCTTTTTCAATGGAGCCATCCGCACAAGTTTTGATTTCGTACACCCATTTGTAGCCAATTAATGATTTTCCTAAGGTGAAACAATAAGATTTCAAGTGTAAGTTTGTGTAAGAGTCTGAAGTTCTTCTGTTATAGCTTGCTGCCATAAAGAATGAGAACAAGTCTCGTGATAGGTGCGAGGTTTATAAAAAACAATAGTACAATTACAGATATAGGCACGAAGACGGGTGGAATGCTGACTTACACGACTAGACTTACGAATAGGAGGAGTTGAAATGGCAATGGATGAGGAGGCAGTTGGATCCACAAACAAAGAAAACCCATTGGGAGGGACAAAAGGTTGATCGTGAGAGGAAAAATGAGCACTTGCAGGCTACAACATCATTATTAAGAAAGAGGGAAAGATTAGTATTAGTGAAAAAGGTGAGAGAAATATTAGCAATGCGAAACGGAGAAAAAGAAAAAATATATTGTGCTCTCAAAAAATAGCAAGGCAAGAAATGTGGAGTTACTAAGATATAGGATCCGAACAACAATACCTCTAATATTCAATTCCATACCCTAGGAAGTGGCATAATCGAGTTATGAATTCCAATTTGGTGTACTTGTGGGGCTACAAAAAATATAAAACAAGTACTTCAAAAAAAATTTGAGCATATGATAATCAGGTGAATGTTTGTATCAATGTTCAACCTAGAAATTTTCAGGACAAAATAAGAAAATCAAAAAAGCTTTGACACAATCTAAAACGTGCTAATGTTTCCGTTCTGCTCTCCTATTTTGAGGGGATGTGCTTGGACAAGATTTTTAAACAAGAGTACTATTTTTGGACAAAAATTGTGTAATAGTAGAATCTTTATATTCTATGGCATTATCAGTGTCAAGAATTTTAATTTTGGAGAAAATTACGTAGCAATCATAGTAAGAAATTGAATGTAAATTGATGATAATTCAAATCTATTTTTGAGTAGACAAAGCCAAGTATAATGAGAATAGTCATCAACAAAAATAAAAAAATAATGATTGCCCCCATAGTAGTAGTAGGAGTAGGACCCCATATATCAGAATAAATCAAATCAAATGGAACAGAAGACATAAATTTATTGGAAGGAAAAGGTAAAGTATGATGTTTAGAAAGTTGACAAGAAATACAATTAATCTATTCTAATTTTACAAGACCCAAAATCTCATATGAAATTAAAAAAACTAATGTAGAGTTAAATACAAGCCCTAAACGAGCATGCCAAAATGAAGATGTAACAACTATAGCAATGTCTGATGATGGAAAATGAAATGAAGTGAGTTCAAATAAACGGCCAGCTTTACTCCATGTCTCAAGAATCTTGCCAGTCTGTAAATCCTACGAAAGCAACCACAACTCGAAAGCAAAACATTAATACCAAGTTCACACAATTGGCCAATGGATAAAATATTTAAAGAAATTTGTAGTACGCGAAAAACATTAGAAATCGACAAAGATGTAGTATGAATAGAGCCAATATGTTGAACATGCATTATATAATTATTAGCTAATAATAGGAGAATTGATTGGACGTATTTTGGTAGTAAAAATGAAAGAATTTAATGTCATATGATTACAACATGTAGAATTCAAATACCATTCAGATGATGTACTTAGTTAACAGAGGAGACAAGAGAGATACCACAAATAGACGAAGACAATGTTTGTAACCAATATTATAATTGATTGATAATAGTTTGAATATCCTTCAGAGAAAATTTTGGCAAGTTAAACTTAAAGGATTCATTTGTTATGGCAATTGTAGAAGAATGAGCAAGCTGTGAGAAATATGGCAGATCTTGGGATTCTTTAAATTGAAGAGTAAGACATTCTGAAATGAAATGATCCACCTTTTTTGCAATAATAGCAAGTTGGCTGAGATTTCAGAAGCGAGAGCTAGAGTGAGAATGAGAATTATCATAATCGGAAGATCCTTTTGAAGAGATTGGAAGATGAAGGGTTTTCGCTGCAGACCTAGTAACAGAAGTGATAGATTTGGAGCAGTAGTAGTTGGTATAGCAAGGACTAACTCTTAAACAGAAGGAGTACGTTTTTCCTAAAGGGTTTTTAATCGAATTTCTTTTACAAGTAATTTTTTAATAACTGTATTTAGGGTAGTAGAGAGTTTCGGTGTAAGAGAAAACTATAAATAGACTCAAACTTATCTCGAAAAGTTATAAGGAGTTGCCAAACACACTGACGGTCACAAAAATCAACATAAATAATGGCAGCTTTAGAAGTGGGTCATGTTGGATCACACAGATAACTGATCGCAGAGAATTTGTAACTTAGAAACATAAGAATGAGTAGACTGTCTAGGTTGTCGTTGCAGACGATGGAGTTGGAGATATAATTAAAACTGGTGAATATCATTTACAAAAGAATACTGGATGCTAAAAAAATCGAACACAACTTTAAATATATCAAATTTGTGAAAATATGATTTGATACTAGTGGTATATGTATTATGAAACCAAGTTAAGATTTGACAAATTTTAACATCCTATTTTTCAAGCCTATCAATGAAGTTAATTTCATCCTAATTATTTTGCCAAATGGGTTTTGGAAATTCATCCATTACAATTTGCCATAAAAGTCTGCTCTATTTTTTTTTTTTTTGATTGAAGGAAAGCTGTTGTAGAGGAGAAATAGAGAGGAAAAAAATATTAATATCAATATTATGATATCAACTTCAAAAGTCGATTTTTTAGATATTGACTTATTTCAAATATACATTTACTATTATAAGAATTTTTTTTTATAAATATCAATATTTATTTAATTTTTATTAAAAATTATAATAGTTATGTAAAAAATAAATAAAATTATAAATATATGTCGTTGTAATTTTGGTTTCGGTCACTATTTAAAAAAAATTTGACTCCTTATAATATTATTATAATTCTTATTAAATTATAGAGTTATTTAACTAAGAAAAACCTTTTTTTTTTTTGGAAAAACAACCCATTCTAATCGAATTTTGTACTTTGTCAAAACTACCAATGCCCCCCTAAGATTTAAAAACGGTTAACCTTTACCCCCCCTAACCCCTATTTCCGTTATGAATAACAACTTTTCCTTCATGAATAGTAATATACAGTAAAGTAATAGTAAAAAATTTTAATATTTGAACAAAATTACCCATAATACTCTAATTATTAATTTGTATAAAAAATACTTATAATTGACATTTACCTTATAACTAAAATAAAAAATTATATATATTCATTTATATCAAATGCAAAGTACACAAAAATGAAATAAAAGTAGAAGATTGGTATGCATGAAAAAATATGTAAACAGAGTAAAAAATAAATCTATCAACGAAGAAAAAATATTTAGTATGTATGAAAAAAATGTATTTTTATTTTATTGGTTTGGTGAATTTGACTATAAAATAAAATTTAAAAATTTTTATACCATACTTTTTTTCTTTGTTGATAGATTTGCTTTTCTTTTCAATTAATTCAAATTTTTTGATACAAGTCAAATTTTTACTTCTATTTTCTTCCTATGTACTTTGTCTTTGATATAAATGAATATGTATAATTTTTGTTTTTATTTTTAGCGTAAATGTCAATTATAAGTATTTTTTTATACAAATTAATAACTAGAATATTAGGGGTAATTTTGTCCAAATATTAAAAAATTTTACTGTTACTATACTATACTGTTCATGACGGAAAAGTTACTGTTTATAACGAAAATAGGGATTAGGGCGTAAATGTCAAACGTTTTTAAATTTCAGAGAGGTATTGGTAGTTTTGACAAATCACATGATCCAATTGGTAATAAACATAAACCTTAGGGGGTATATGTAATTTGTCCAAAAAAAAATCCAGGATGGCAAGATCAATATATATGTGGGAGCCCTCTTTCTTCGAGAAAACGAAACAAAAGTTGGTGAAAACTTAACTCCAAGAAAAATTGGAGGGACTTGAAGAGAAAACAACAGGAAGATAGGACATAAGTGATTGTGCCATCCGTATATGTGTTCATCATTCTCATACTAAAATATTCCCAGATTATCAACTGCTCCATATATAACATAAATAATTCCTTCACTAGGTGCTTAGTTGTTTTACTAGATTTATAAACTATCCAAATATATTCTTGATACATACAGTACTGACCTAAATGCAAAGCATGGAGACTCAGCACCAGCATCACCATTCGGATACTGAAATTCTTGAAAGAAGTACGAATGATAGCGGACGATTGAACAAAAAAGGTAGCGAAAAATGTGCAAGACTCAACGTGAGTCCAGACGCCACTAGCAGTTCCAGCAATTCCAACAACATGAGAGACGATGCATGCGTGGAAATCACGCTGGAAATCTGCGATGATTCGGTCGCAGTTCAGAGCGTGAAAACTGCCGGTGGAGGTGATGTAGAGGATCCCGAATTGGCATCGTTAGCGAGAGGGCTAGAGAAGAAATCATCCATGGTTAGAAATGCTTCGTCCAGAATTAGGCAATTCTCGCAAGAGGTTAAGCGTTTGGCTTCCATATCCAGAAGGCCTCAAATGGGCAAATATGATAGAACCAAGTCAGCTTCTGCTCATGCTTTGAAAGGCCTCAAATTCATTAGTAAAACTGATGGTGCAGCCGGATGGGCCGCCGTGGAGAAGCGGTTTGATGAGCTCACTGCCACCACCAATGGCTTGCTTTGTCGTAGACAGTTTTGGGAATGCATAGGTAATTTAGTTTAAGTAAACAAGATACAAAGTCATAACTACAATGGACCTTCTTGTGTAAGATTTTATGATGATCTGTTTGTTGTAGGCTTAATTGTGGTCTAATTTACAATGCGGGTAGGTATGAATAAGGAGTCTAAAGATTTTGCTGGGAAGCTTTTTGATGCTCTTGCTAGGAGGAGGAATATCACCGGAGATTCTATCGATAAAGCACAGCTCAAGGAGTTCTGGGACCAAATGTCAGATGAGAGCTTTGATTCTCGACTTCAAACTTTCTTTGACATGTAAGTCATTAATCACCTTACAAAAATGCATCATTCCGTGACATGCTTTTCTCTTATATTTCTGGTTAACACTTGTGTTTAGCATGATTTATTTGGTTAAATAATTGTTAATGTTATACCAATTTAATAATGAGCAGGGTTGATAAAGATGCAGATGGCAGAATTACTGAAGAAGAAGTGAGAGAGGTAAAAAAAAAAATTGACCGTGTCTTTTTAGACGTGTAAAAGTCATGAAAAATCATTCATTGTGGAATGTACAAAGTTAAAGTAGGAAAATCACCAGCCTTTTTTCCCCTTTCTTGGTTATAACGTTATTTATTTACTCTTTTCTTTCCCCTTCTGGGGTGAAAAATTATTTGCAGATTATTAGCTTCAGTGCTTCAGCCAATAACCTTTCCAACACTCGGGAGCAGGCTGATGAATATGCAGCACTAATTATGGAAGGGTTGGACCCCAACAATAAAGGAGTTATTCTGGTAATTATAATTATGGAAGGGTAGGACCCAACAATAAAGGATTTATTCTGATAATTAATTTACTAAGTGGGTAATTATTGATAGATTATCATTATTTTTTTTAAAATTGTTCTGTCATGTCTTTGAATGAGCAGTTAGAAAACTTGGAGATGCTTCTGTTACAAGCTCCAAGTAAATCAGTAGGAGGTGAAAGGAAGATTTTAAGTCAAATGTTAAGCCAGAAACTTAAGCCAACATCGGAGCATAATTTTTTAAGGAGATGGTGCCAAGATTTCAAGTACTTTTTACAAGGCAACTGGCAAAGGGTTTGGGTGTTGGCATTGTGGATTGGGATCATGGCTGGTCTATTTGCATACAAATATGTACAGTACAAAAACAGAGCTGCATATGATGTGATGGGTGCATGTGTTTGCCTAGCCAAAGGGGGTGCTGAGACATTGAAGTTAAACATGGCATTGATTTTACTTCCAGTGTGTAGAAACACCATTACTTGGCTTAGAAACAGGACTAGATTAGGTGCTGCTGTCCCATTTGATGACAACCTTAATTTTCACCAAGTAAGTTTAACTGGGCTTTTTTGTTTGTTTGTTAACATTAATTTATTTATCTTGGTAATAAATTAATCTTTGGGGTTTTTCAGGTGATAGCAGTGGCAATTTCAATTGGGGTTGGAATACATGTAATTGCTCATGTAACATGTGATTTCCCTAGACTTCTTCATGCTAGCGCGGAAAAATACAAGCCAATGGAGCCATACTTTGGGGAACAGCCGACGAGCTACTGGCATTTTGTGAAGGGAGTGGAAGGAATTACAGGGATTATAATGGTGGTTTTGATGGCCATAGCCTTCACTCTAGCCAACCCTTGGTTTAGGCGTAACATGCTCAATCTACCAAAACCCCTCAAGAAGCTCACTGGCTTCAATGCTTTCTGGTATTCCCACCATCTCTTCGTCATCGTCTACGCTCTCCTCATTGTTCATGGCATCAAGCTTTATTTGACCCACGAATGGTACAAGAAAACGGTTAGTTCCCAATTTCTTATTCCACATAATTTTCTTCGGTTTTGGACGTTATTCAATTTTAAAAACCTCAAATTCAAAACTGTACGTAGAATATATTTGCTAAAAAAAATTATTAGAATTTTCATACTTCTATTCATGGAATTATCTTTTTTTTTTTGTTATTGTGAATATTATTATATTTAATTAAAAAATAATATGATTGACAAGTTGACTAAGAGATGTTCAATTAATTTGGCAACATTGACAGACATGGATGTATTTATCTATTCCAATCGCGCTATATGCGGGGGAGAGATTGATCAGGGCATTAAGGTCAAGCGTTGAGCCAGTTAAAATACTAAAGGTAACGATCAGTGCTGACTTAATGATTAATGAGTACTACACCACTACTTTATTTAGTGGGGAAGGAAATGGAAGCACAAACTTTCACACTGATATGACAAATGAGTTGTAATTTGCAGGTGGCGGTTTATCCAGGAAACGTGTTGGCACTTCACATGTCAAAGCCTCAAGGATTTAAATACAAAAGTGGGCAGTATGTGTTCGTCAACTGTGCTGCTGTTTCCCCTTTTGAGTGGTAGGTGACCATGCTCACATTTTTATATTTTTAAAAATGGTAATAATAAAAAAATATATATATTAAAAAATATAAAAATACGTTTTAAAATCACTAATAGTATACACTTCAATTTATTTTCATTAGTATAGTGTTAACTCCTTTTTCCACATTTTCCTACTCACATGGAATTGAATCATCTAAAAAAGGAAAATTTTTGGAGCATATTGATTATTGATCGGATCCTTTTATTCTGTTAAGAATTTTGTCTTAATCAGTTTTGTCCTCTATGAAATATTGCATTTATATCTAACTTTTTGATGGTCCAAAACGACAGGCATCCCTTCTCCATAACTTCAGCACCTAGAGATGACTACTTGAGCGTACACATTCGAACCCTTGGTGACTGGACTAGACAACTCAGAACCGTTTTCTCAGAGGTGTGCTCACTATGAAAATTATTTACTGATCTTATTTTCTTCCCTTTAAATTTTAATTGAGTGTCTTCGTTTAGTACTATTCCTTGAATCACGAATGAGATGGGACGGGGAATATAAATTGATTTTTTGATGTTGAAATGGATATGTATGCCTCCAAGATATCTCAATCCTGATCTTTGGTTTGGCAACTTGCAATAATTATAGAATCCCAACAAAATATCATAATAAAAAAAAATTGAAAATGTCCATCTCGTGTTGAAAATAATTGTCTTCAACAATTATTGCCGTAGAATATGCTCTTGTCAAAACCAAAAATTGTAAAAAACAATGATATTTACAGTAAAAAGATTATAATAAATTCTCTCAATAATTTGAGCATACAGATTATGTCTCGTTCCATCTCACTAAAACAAGATGGGATTAAATTATAATTGTTTTATAGAACATTTTAAGGAGATGAGTCACTTATGAAATGTACTAGTACTATCTTTATATATAAGCATTATTATTTATTTATTTTTTGGTCATACATGTCTTACACTATGTTACTTTAAGGGAGGGAGTTCCAAGTAAACTATTAAGGAATAGAGAAAGAATCCACTATTAGATTTGCAATGGTACCTGTTAAATTTTATAGGCATTAAAAACCTCACAATAATACAGTCAGGGTTTGATTTATGGCATAATATGTTGTGGAATCTAATAGTAAAATTTTAGAAAAAAATATGTAAGTATTAATTGAACATATAAATTAAATAAATAAAACAAGAATTACTTTTTGATGAATGACCTAGTCTAGCATTGATTTCATATGATTTATTAAAATTTGACTAATGTTTTTAATTTATATGCATTTGTTTGATGTATGGAATTGGTTTGGTTTGTCAGCCACCCAAGAGGGGACTACCAATGTTCGAGTCGGTCGATTGTTTGCAAGAAAGCGTACAAAACAATCCCAAGTAAGTCGTCGTTTTATAATTTCAAACCTATCCCAATTAAGTGTGGGGACAATGATAGTACTACGAAACTATAAAAAATGGATTCATTCCGACAACCTTTTCCTACTCTCTCTTAACTCATCACTATTCATGTGAGTGAACTTTGACATTTTTATTCCATTGTCTCCTTGCAACTTTTTCCCTCATCTAACCATGTTAGTTCAGCATCTAGAATGACTGAAAGAGAAAGACAAAACTCAATTATTCAAATCTGGTTGGTCATGTACTATAGTGAATTGTCTTATTGCATGGCAGATAAGTTCCTTCTGACAATGCATCCCTCAGTTCAGTTGTGAACATTAACTCATGAAATCCTGATTATTACATATAATTTTTGATTGGGTCATGAATGACGGAAAATTCATGGTACCACAATGATGTCGTATCTAAATCAACGAGGGAAAAAAATAATTGAACAAAACTCTCACTTAAATGGTCAGCTCAACGCACATATTACATTTCAGGTAAAAATGAATCTTCAATACGTAATTTTTCTTGCATTTGGAAGATCATGCATGCATGTTTCGCATGTTTAGCTAGTAGGTGCTAAGAGTACTAGAAAGATTCTAAGATGTGCATCATTGATGTTAATAATTTTCCTACACAGTAATACCTCAATTCGCGTTACATTCATCAGTGTAGGCAACAAAAGTCAAATTTCTAACTAATTTTGTCTATTAAACATGATAATGATGATGAACAGTTTCCCGAGGGTGTTGATTGATGGGCCATATGGAGCACCAGCACAAGACTACAAGAAATACGACGTGGTACTGTTGGTTGGGTTGGGAATAGGAGCAACTCCAATGATCAGCATTGTGAAAGACATCGTGAACAACAGGAAAGCCATTGAACAAGAAGAGCTTGCTTTGGAAAATGGCAGTAGAACACCCGGGACTAGCAGTCCGGTCCCTCCAAATTGTAGTCCCTTACCCCAGAAGAGAAAAGTGTCCGGTTCAGGAAGCGGAGGGAACTTTAAAACAAAAAGGGCATACTTCTATTGGGTTACTAGGGAACAAGGTTCATTCGATTGGTTCAAAGGGATAATGAATGAAGTTGCTGAAATGGATAAAAAGGGAGTCATAGAGATGCATAATTACTGTACTAGTGTTTATGAAGAAGGTGATGCTAGGTCTGCTCTTATTACTATGCTTCAGTCACTCAACCATGCCAAAAATGGAGTGGATATTGTTTCTGGAACCCGGGTCAAGTCTCATTTCGCCAAGCCAAATTGGCGCGATGTCTACAAACTTATTGCTCTCAATCATACAAACTCACGAGTTGGTAAGTTTCTCAACCAATGTTTTTAATATTTCAGAAACAATATAGCAGCATGTTTCATTATGTGTTAGTTTAGATGTTTTTATCTACTTTCTCTGTTGCTTTTAAACTATTAAAGAAATGGGGAAAAAATTAAATAATTTAATCTTGCACACAACTTTCTGTCTTCGTTTTCTTAAATAATTTAGACACAAAGTACTCATCCACCATATCCCGAAACAGCTATCTAGATAGAGAGGATTATCAATTATTGTATTTGGATGATTCCTTGAAAAGAATCTCAAGGTCCCCCTACTTCTGTAAAAGGCTACACGTGTTATCTTGTTATGCCTGTAAACCTTGATTGTTAGATAAGTTTGGATTAAGATGAAGACTTCCACTTGATATGTTTAACCTTGAAAAAGAAAAACAATCCCTTCACCCCCCACCCACACCCCCCCCCCCCCCCCCCCCCGTGGGTACTTTTGTTTGATGATGACAACTTGCTTTCATGCTCACATACATTAGCATGAAGCACATCCCTCTTTTGCTTTACCTTTATCTCCATAATTGAACTTATCTTTCCATTTTAAGCTATTAAGTAAGTTTCTGTTTCCTCAAATTTCCAGGGGTATTTTATTGTGGGGCACCAGCACTCACCAAAGAACTCAGACAGCTAGCCTCTTATTTTTCTCATAAGACCTCTACCAAGTTTGATTTCCACAAAGAAAACTTCTGATGGAGATGTATAATAAGAATCTTTCAAGACCTAATACCATAAAAACAAAGCCGGTCCTCCTAGACTCCACAGTCACAATATAGCCATTGTACAGAGACTCTAGCTGAATAATTTGAAATTATGTACTCTACATGTCACCCAACAAGAAGATTATAGGATATGAAAGAGTGGTGGAAGATCACTACCTCAGAAAAGTTACTGGAGGCCGAAGATCGTGGAATTGTTTCTGTTTAATGGTGGACCACTCACGAATATGATTGTGGTGGGTGACAAAGTATTAGTATTGACTGGTGTAATTATGGTATGGATGCTTCATTTTTGGGTCGAGTATAGTGTTTCTTTTTTCCAAGGTTCAAATTTAATTACAATTTTGTTTAGAGATATACGTGTGTGGGAGACTGAAGGGTATGGTATGGTATTGTAATGGACGGTGCGTAATGGGAGAATACCAACCACCAACCAATATTATTGACTCTTGTAATTGATTGTGTATCTTTTACTTCTGATACAAGGACTTTTTGGTATAAAGAGTTTCATTTGTTTTCACAGCCATGAAAACAAATTTTACGATCCTTTCACATAAGGAACCAAGAATTTGCTGTATCCCACTTCCAGTATCTTCCAAAAACTCTTGTCTTTACTCACGCTTCTTATGAAATGATAGAGTGCACTTGTTTCGATCAAACTGTGCAACGCCAAAAACTGCCAAAAACTGCCGCGGTTGAATTCCCAAGCTCTTTGAGCATTCACACTCAAGTTAGGTCACATTAATGCTACATTAATTTAACATTAATGCTACATTAATTTAAGATTTCATTTTTATTATTTACACATTTATTATAAAAAATTATTTATGCTAATGTTTTGATCTTAAAATTTACCTCATTAATTTCTATCTCCCTTATTTACTTATTTACTATTTATTTAATATATTTAATACTTTTTATTTAAAATAATAATTATTAAAATTTTAACTATTTTTTATTTATTAAATTTTATGTAACTTAAGAATAATTTTAAAAGAATTTAAAAAATAAAAATATTAGATTTTACACTAAAAATAAACAAAATATATGTCAATTTATAAAGAAAAATATTTTCTATTAATTAGTAATTTTTATTTTTAAAAAAAATAAAAAATGACTGTTGCCAACCAGTATTTGATTTGCAACAGCTTTCACACTCTGTCATAGTTACGGTAGAAAAGAGAAAAAAAACACAAAGGCACGGACAATATTGTTTTGTGTTATTTTGACGTTAAACGACGTTGTTTTAAAGTGAAAAAAAAAAAAAAAAGAAGATAGTTCATGCCCACGTTTTATGAAAAGACCGTGTCAAATGGTCAAAACCTCTGCAATATTACACCATATCAGTATTATTGTTAATATGAAGTGACCTAAAACCTCTACAATGTCACACCATATCAATATTATCGTTAATGTGAAGTGACCTTATAGAAACGACGAGTGTGAGACTATTGTGGATGCTCTTATGTTCCGACTTAGAAAATTCCAACACGCTTGTACCTGCGTATGCAAAAGTCACTAAATCATCGAGATTGCTAAAATGACACGCGATTAAGCCATGTTAAAAAAAGAAAAACGTGCACTAATAGCATACAATATGATTCGACCCCAATGAAGAAAATGACACAGCGATTTGGTGATCTTTTTATGCCTGCCCGCGCCCCCGTAGATTCTGAAGGGTTACAGCTAAGGGAAGGAAAATTGACCTGATCATAAGCTCCAAACGGCATAATAGACCTATAATTTTATAACGGATACAAAAATCCACAATTGCCAAGTGCCAACAGAAAACCAAAATATAAAACTTGCAAGCACGCCAATTCTAATTACACGATCTAGCAAGTTATGTCAGTTGCTAGATCAAAGGCTGCAAAATTGCAAGACGGTAAATCCAGCAAACTCCACCAATATCTAAACTGCCAGTAATTTAATGCCTATGTGAAAAAAATTAGGCCACAAGATTCAAATCTCAATTCAAAAGAACTAAAACCCAACCTCATAATGCATCCCATGGAAAGGAGTCTCTTATTTTGGCCTTAAAAAATTTAAAAAAAAAAAAGTTCTCAATTGACACACACTGATCTTTTGTGGATCCCCAACTTATAAGAAGATAACACTGCTCAATTTGTCAAATACAAATAGCTTCAACTTAATGTGTATTAGTCAAGCAAGTTTATCTTGAAATTGCCTTTTCAACCACAATGGACAAATTAGCTCAATCAAGATGCAACAGTTTGACTCATTCCCATTGCTGAAACTGTTAGCTTGAAGTCTATTTCATGCAAATATAACTGCATTCACATCCTTCTATCCAAATATCTAAACCTTTTCCCTAAATCCACGTGATGAGGCGATTAGGTTTTGGATGTATAGATTGAAATTCTAAAGCTCTAACAGATGGAAAAACATCATTTGAATTTATCCAAAATACGTGTAAGTCATTATGTAGGTGGATATAAAAAATGGACACAGTAAGAAACATAAGGCCATGATTATTTCGATACTACATCAATAGAGCCCACCCAGAAATGAAATGTACAATTCCATCAGAACGTTATAGTAAAGTATAAACCATCATTGTACGTCCAGATAGCGACAAATGGTTACAGTAAAACATAGGCATCATTGTACGTGAAGATAGAGACAGAACGTTCTGGTAAAACATAAACTAACATTGTTGAATGTACATCCAGATAGCGACATGCTAAGGATGACAAAACCATCATCACGGATTAATAGGTGAGAAGACTGTGGGTGTTAAAAATTAATTATTTGATTTAAATGTGATCCGAATAATTAATAGGTGAAAAGATTAGGAGCGTTTAAAATTAATAATTTAAACCCAATCTGATTCACATTTGAACGAATCGTGATCCGATCAAATTAAAATTAGATCAGATCGATTTTGATCCAATTTGATCTTCTTCTTTCTTGTTGCTATTGTTTTCTTTTTAATATATAATGTTAGGTGATTGTACTTAAGTTTAAAATTAATAGTTTTATATTAAAAATTTATTTATTTTTATATAAAGATAATAAATAAATTTCATCTAAATATTTTAATTTATTTTGTCACAAATTAACTAATTTTAATTAAAAAATTATTTAAATTATCAAAGAATATTAGTTTATATTTTATAACTAATATTAGTTATTTTTTTAAAAAAAAAGTTATAATTTTTTTTCTTTCAAATCGGATTGAATCTATTCAAAAAATACATTAATTTGATTTGATCTAATCTATTTTTTAATTAGATGATTAGATCGACAGATCAATTCAATTCGAGAAAACTAACCTCATGCACTGTGGTGAAGGAATGCTCTGGGCTCGACATAGGAACATCTTCTAATTATCTTTTCCTTTTAAGCTTCTGAAAATTGGGCTTTATTGGCTGACTTGCTGTTGTACCCTGGTCATCAGCTTGAGTAGGCCCAAATGGGATAAGCGGCTTTTTCGCAAACATACACGATTCAGCAGAACCAGGGGTTTTGGGGGAGGATGCCTTCTTTTTAAACTGCCGGGGAACCTCCAGCCTCTCCAGGATTTTTGAAGTTTTTTCATCTACTTGCCTATTGCTCTGCAATTGAGATGGAACCGGATAATCCAATTTCGGCAGGCAGATTGGCGTGGGAGAATGCATGTTAGGAAGTTCAGTGACAATCAATTGTTCCCATTCTTCTGCAATGCATGAACTGTTTTTGTTTTCATTGTCCTCATTTAATTGTAGCATTTTATCTTCTTTGAAACACAAAGCAGCTGCAGGGGCTGGTCCAACAACCTCTTCTGAATCTTGCGGGGTTGAACTTGACTCTACCGGTGCTTCTCTAATTTTTGGCGGTATTGCCCTGAAGTCATCAAATAGCAAGTCACGACCTGATAGATAAGTCAATAAAATTATGACAGCATACTTATTCAACAGATATCAGTAATCAGTTAAACAGAACAGAATTTGATCACCAAGGAGAAACTACCAGTAGTTCTCTTAAAAGAGGAAAAAGGAAGAAAATAACAAAAAATCGATAAACTCAACTGGCACAAGTATGGTCTTGCCAAAGTTTAAATTTTGTTCATAGTACCAACTTCAAAGGCACGTAACAATAAGCCTAAGTGCTTCCTCAGAAACAAATACATCTACAAAAAAGAAGCTCTAAATTTACATACGCTTACGTCTAACAACCAATCTTTTCTTACTTTTTTCGATAACCTTCGGATCTGTCCTATGAGTTATTTCTCTAATTAACAAACACAATATTCGAATCTGTCTTATGAGTTATGTCTATTAATTGCATTAACATTCAAAAAGACCCAATTACTAACTAGTAAATCCGAAAACGCCATGTTTATTTAAGTTAGATTATATATTTTCATAACATACAATCTAAGGCGTTGATTACCTTTCGACGTTATTATTTGTCACTTGAATTAGAACAATCAACCAAAGATTAATTATTCTAAATAACTATCTATTGAATTCAACTATTAAACAATAGGCCTCTTGTCTAACAATTCAATCCAATAATATAATGAAGTACAGAAAATATATAAATACTCAAGAATAAAAGAAATAATAAAATTACTGAAATCTCACAATTATTGAAATCAAACCTCAATTAACCTTGATTGGAAAAATAAAATCCAGCTAAACATAGTAAAAAAAAAAATACAAACAAAATCAAAAGAACCCGGCTACCATTTGTCTTCTTCGGCCGTGCGGCTTTCTTTTCTTTTTGCCTGCTCTCTTCAAAGAAAAGGATTGCGGCTGCTTTCTCTGTTTTTCTCCAGGAAAGAATTTTCAGCCGTCTCCAAGAAAATCTCTAATAAAATAAAAAGTGGGCCACTCTTTTAAGTTTCTTTTTGTTTATTTGTCTTCTTCCTTTCTTTTCCTTGTGCAGCTACTGCAGCCTTTGTTCCTCTTTTGGACATTGCCTCTTGTTTCCTTTTCTTCTTTGTTTCTTTTTTCTTTGTTTGCTACTTGTGTCTTTGTTTGGCCGCACTTGTGAGGCTGCATTCTCTAAGAAGAATAAAAAATAAAAGTGGGCTCTTATTTAAGTATAAGAAAATAATATAAAATCTTAGAAAATTTAAGACACTTGTAGTATAAAAATTCCAACTATCTAAATACTCTCTTTATTTGTTCATTTTTTCCTAAAAATGTTCCGTCCTAATCATTAATCATAAAAATAATTAATAGCCATATAAATAAGCATTTTAATCAACTAAAATACAAGAAAATTGATCCAATAAATATGTAATTATACACTTTATCAACGAGCATGACACGCTCCATGGTTTGTGTTTAATCACGATATCTAGGGCAAATGGATTTAATCACACGATAATACCTATCACAAGAAATGTAATGACGAATTACTAATATTCTCATGATTAGGGAAGTATTGATGTGTTACTAGACACCGCTAATTACTTTTGGCATAAAATATATTGTATGTCAATGCCAATGTTATGAGAACCCATTGGGTCGGACACTTAGATCCTATCCAAAAGAAGTGCAAAATTCATGTGATGAACTTTTGGTTAATTTAAGAATCCTATTGAGAATAGGAATCTATTGGTTTTCCGTTTTAAAACGGTTTTGAATTTAAGGCCAAAAGATTTTGGTTCTATTAATATTAATAAATCCAAAATGATTTTTAGATTTATTAATTAAATAACAATTAAAATGGATATTATTATTGGAAAATGAAAAGGCAGCCGTGAGTGTATATGTAATACATTGCAATTCATTTTTATGAAAATGAAAA
Source organism: Gynochthodes officinalis (assembly GCA_020080225.1). NCBI lineage: Eukaryota > Viridiplantae > Streptophyta > Magnoliopsida > Gentianales > Rubiaceae > Gynochthodes > Gynochthodes officinalis. Next base: position 9,553,743 of record CM034625.1, on the reverse strand, counting down.
GGCAGCCGTTCATTGGAAAATGAAAAGGCAACCATGTGCAACATATTACAATTCAGTTTCTGGAATATGAAATGTTAAAGGCAGTCGATGAGAGCTTTCTATTTAAGCTTTCTTTGTTGGAGAAAAATTATGCTATTCTTTAGTTCATGAATTATTATTTCTTAGTCTTCTCTTGTTCAATATAGATGCCACACTTTATTTGAGAAATAAGAACAAAACAAAATTTAAACTGAGAGATTGAAAGAAAACCAATCCTTGAGTTGAGAACTTGAGGAAATACCCGAGTAACAAAATCTTAGCTAGCACTAAAAGATTTTGTTACTTCTTTCTTTAGTTAATTGTTTGATAATTAACTTGAGGTTTAGAGACGATCGTGTGGATACCATAGAGGCAAGGCTAGACTGGTTTTGCTTGTAATTCGACATTCGACAATCTACGATCTTTTACCGCTACTAGAAAAGGTATGAATTCCATCTACAGTTTGACTTCACTTCATATGGATCTTTAAAGAAAACCAACAAAATTTTAAAATTTTCGCTGCGTTCTTTGATTTGGTTTCCAACATGTCAAACCTGCGAAAACCTGGTTTGATACTAGTGGTACATGTATTAAAAAAGCATGTTAAGATTTGACGATTTTTAGCATTCTATTTTTCATGCCTATCAATGAATTTAACTTCATTCTCATAATTTTGCCAAATAGGTTTTGGAATTTCACCCGTTAAAATTCGCCATAAAAGTCTACTTTTAATAGGGATTTTTTTTTTTTTTGGTTGAAGGAGAGCCGATGTAGAGAATAAAGGGAAAGGAAAAGATATGAATATCAATATTATGATATTGACTTTAAAAGTCAATTTTTAAGATAAGTCGTTGAAGTTTGATTTTTAAAATATTGACCTATATCAAATATACATTTTACTATTATAAATTTTTTTTTTAGAAAATATCAATATTTATTTAATTTTTATTAAAAATTATAATATTTATGTAAAACACTAAATAAAATTGTAAATATAGGCCGTCGTAATTTTGGCTTCGGTCACTATTTTACGCCCAAAAAAAATAAAATTGACTGCTTATAATATTATTATAATTCTTATTAAATTACAGAGTTATTTAAATAAGAAAAACCCAAAAATAAAATTGGAAAAACAATCCCCAACCACGCGCCCACCACCTCCCCCCCCAACAAAAAAAAAAAATACATCAACAATCAACCATCAACGATTCCTTGGTCAAATCAGAAAGCCATCCTCTGTGCTTCAAAAAAAAAAAAATCCAAGACAGCAAGATCAATCCTCTTGCAACAAATATATAAGTGGGAGCCCTCTTTCTTCAAGAAAACGAGACAAAAGTTGGTGAAAACTTGACTCCGAGAAAAATTGGAGGGACTTGAAGAGAAAAACAACAGGGAGATAGGGCATAACTGATTGTGCCCTCCGTATAGATGTTCATCATTCTCATACTAAAATCTTCCCAGATTATCTACTGCTCCATAACATAAATAATTCCTTCACTAGGATCTTAGTTGTTTTACTAGATTTATAAACTATCCAAATATATTCTTGATACATACACTGTCCTAAATGCAAAGCATGGAGACTCAGCACCAGCATCACCATTCGGATACTGAGATTCTGGAAAGAAGTACGAATGATAGCGGACCATTGAACAAAAAGGGTAGCGAAAAATGCGCAAGACTCAACGTGCCTCCAGACGCCACTAGCAGTTCCAGCAATTCCAACAACATGGGAGACGATGCATACGTGGAAATCTGTGATGATTCGGTGGCAGTTCAGAGTGTGAAAACTGCCTGTGGAGGTGATCTGGAGGACCCCAAGTTGGCATTGTTCGCAAGAGGGCAAGAGAAAAAATCATCCATGGTTAGAAAATTCTGGCAAGGCCTCAAATGGACAAATATGATCCAGAAGAAATCATCCAGAAGGCCTCAAATGGGCAAATATGATAGAACTAATTCAGCTGCTGCTCATGCTTTGAAAGGCCTCAAATTCATTAGTAAAACTGATGGTGCAGCTGGATGGGCGGCCGTGGAGAAGCGATTTGATGAGCTCACTGAGACCACCAATGGCTTGCTTCATCGTAGACAGCTTTGGGATTGCATAGGTAATTTACTTTAAGTAACAAGACACAAAGTCATACTACCATGGACCTTCTTGTGTAAGATTTTATGATGATCTGTTTGTTGTAGGCTTAATTGTGGTCTAATTTATAATGCGGGTAGGTATGAATAAGGAGTCTCAAGACTTTGCTGGGAAGCTTTTTGATGCTCTTGCTAGGGGGAGGAATATCACCGGAGATTCTATCGATAAAGCACAGCTCAAAGAGTTCTGGGACCAAATGTCAGATGAGAGCTTTGATTCTCGACTTCAAACTTTCTTTGACATGTAAGTCATTAATCACCTTACAAAAATGCATCATTCCGTGGCATGCTTTTCTCTTATATTTCTGGTTAACATTTGTGTTTAGCATGATTTATTTGGTTAAATAATTGTTAATGTCATACCAATTTAATAATGAGCAGGGTTGATAAAGATGCAGATGGCACAATTACTGAAGAAGAAGTGAGAGAGGTAAAAAAAAAAATTGACCGTGTCTTTTTAGACGTGTAAAAGTCATGAAAAATCATTCATTGTGGAATGTACAAAGTTAAAGTAGGAAAATCACCAGCCTTTTTTTCCCCTTTCTTGGTTATAACGTTATTTATTTACTCTTTTCTTTCCTCTTCTGGGGTGAAAAATTATTTGCAGATTATTAGCTTCAGTGCTTCAGCCAATAAACTTTCCAACATTCAGGAGCAGGCTGATGAATATGCATCACTAATTATGAAAGGATTGGACCCCAACAATAAAGGATTTATTCTGGTAATTAATTTACTAAGTGGGTAATTATTGATTGATTATCATTAATTTTTTTAAAAATTGTTTTCTCATGTCTTTGAATGAGCAGTTAGAAAACTTGGAGTTACTTCTGTTACAAGCGCCAAGTAAATCAGTAAGAGGTGAAAGGAAGATTTTAAGTCAAATGTTAAGCCAGAAACTTAAGCCAACATTGGACCATAATTTTTTCAGGAGATGGTGCCAAGATTTCAAGTACTTTTTACAAGACAACTGGCAAAGGGTTTGGGTGTTGGCATTGTGGATTGGGATCATGGCTGGTCTATTTGCATACAAATATGTACAATACAAAAACAGAGCTGCATATGATGTGATGGGTGCATGTGTTTGCCTAGCCAAAGGGGGTGCTGAGACATTGAAGTTAAACATGGCATTGATTTTGCTTCCAGTGTGCAGAAACACCATTACTTGGCTTAGAAACAAGACTAGATTAGGTGCTGCTGTCCCATTTGATGACAACCTTAATTTTCACAAAGTAAGTTTAACTGGGCGCTTTTTTTTTGTTTTTTGGGGTTTGCTAGCATTAATTTATTTGTCTTGGTAATAAATTTGATTTTGGGGTTTTTTAGGTGATAGCAGTGGCAATTGCAATTGGGGTTGGAATACATGTAATTGCTCATGTAACATGTGATTTCCCTAGACTTCTTCATGCAAGCCCTGAAAAATACGAGCCAATGGGGCCATACTTTGGGGAACAGCCCACGAGCTACTGGCATTTTGTGAAGGGAGTGGAAGGAATTACAGGGATTATAATGGTGGTTTTGATGGCCATAGCCTTCACTCTAGCCACCCCTTGGTTTAGGCATAAGAAGCTCAGTCTACCAAAACCCCTCCAGCTTAATCTATCAAAACCATTCGAGAAGCTCACTGGCTTCAATGGTTTCTGGTATTCCCACCATCTCTTCGTCATTGTCTACACTCTCCTCATTGTTCATGGCATCAAGCTCTACTTGACCCACGATTGGTACAAGAAAACGGTTAGTATCCAATTTCTAATTCGAATTCCAAAAAATTAAGCAAAGATATACTCACAGTAACTTCAAACTCTGATCATGCGAGAGTTCTCATAACAGTTACTTTTAAAAAATAAGCTGATTGAAAAATTGACTTTAAGATGTTAAATTAATTTGGCAACATTGGCAGACATGGATGTACTTGGCAGTTCCAGTAGCACTTTACGCGGGGGAGAGATTGATCAGGGCATTCAGGTCAAGTGAGCCAGTTAAAATACTAAAGGTAATGATGATCAGTGCTGAATTAATGATTAAGGAGTAGTATTTTATTTACTGGGGATGGAAATGGAGCGCAAACGTTTATACTTTATATTTATATGTAGTAGTGCATTGCGTTGTCATTTGTAGGCGGTGGTTTACCATGATGGAGACCTGCTGGCACTTCACATGTCAAAGCCTCAAGGATTCAACTTCGAAAGTGGGCAATATATGTTCGTCAAATGTGCAGCTGTTTCCCCCTTCGAGTGGTGGGTGACTATTCTTAAGATTTATTACGACTTGTATCCACAGCTTTTTTTAGAATACATGTTTATATTTTTTAATATATTTTTTATCTTATAATTATTATATTAAAAAATACAAAAATATATTTTAACATACTGCCCATACAGTTGTGTCTTAAATGTTCATTTTAAAAGTCAAAAATTCGAAATTCATTGCAACAATTTTTCTTATCCATCACCTTATAGGTTGTTCCAAAAAAAACAAAAAAAACAAAAAAAACTTTTTTGTTTTACTTTATTGGTCATTAGTGGAGTGATTGTTCAAGCCACAATACAAATTTATTTTCAAGGAACATTTTCATTAGCATAGTGTTAACTCTTTTTCCTCTTATTTTGCATTTGATTTTGCTACGAATTATTGCATTTAGTCATTTATATCTAATTTTTTGATGGTCCAAAATGATAGGCATCCCTTCTCCTTGACTTCATCTCCTAGAGATGACTACTTGAGCGTCCACATTCGCAAGGCTGGTGACTGGACCGGAGAACTCATAACTGTTTTCTCAAAGGTTAATTTCCATTCAATTTTCTGACTTCGTTTTATTCCCTTTAATTTTAATTTTTTTGCCAATTTTTATGTAATGAAATAAGGGCTTGTATGGACAGTATGGGTGGCAATTGGGTGGGAATTGAATGAGAATTTACTGAGTGAAAATTTAATAAGTAGAAAATTAATGGAAATGAGTAATTAAATACCCATTAATTTTGAATATTAATTTGGTAGGATTGACCTATAATGGAAATAGATAATCCCATTATCTATTGGTATCCCAATTAGATGCTATTATTGGATTCTAATGGGATCCCACTTAATTACTTTATAAATTCTCAATAAAAATCTAATAAATGTTTCCAATTAAATCCCATTAAGTTAATTTTTTTATTAAATTATCACTAATAAATGATTATTTAACATTACTCAATGGCCAATAATTATCCATTTAACCATTCCCATTGGCATCTCATAACTCACCTAATAAATTCCCAATCCAATAACATCCTTTCCATTTATTCCCAATTGGTATTTTTAATGAGTATAAGAAATCCAATAATTCCCATCCTATTGGATTCCTATTGGTACTATATAAATATTGCCAGCTCTAATGGATAACATTTTAACTCGTATTTTTATGATTTTTCAAGTTAGTTATTATGAGATAAAAGATGTATTAAAAACTAAAAAAATATTTTACAAAACGTAAAAATTTATTTTAAAAAGCTGTGTATATAGATCCCAAATCTAGCAATAATGGAGCTATCAAGAACACGCTTTGAGAGTCTTCGTTTAATGTTGAAATGGATTCCTTTGTCTTTAAGATGTCTTAATCACGATCTTTAGTTTGGCCACTTGCAATAATTATAGAATCCCAATCAACCATCAAAATCACAAAATTGAAAATGTTCATCTCGGGAAGAAACTATTCGGGGTCTTCAAGTCACACGTTGTACTCAACAATTATTGCCATAGGATATGCCACTCCGAAGTTTAGTCAAACCTGAAAATTGCAAAGAGTAATCATATAATTACAATAAATTCTTTCAATAATTAACATTTTTATTTAAAATTTTATAGAAGAACACATTAAATAACTACGGAATGAAATGTACTAGTAAGCACTAATCGAACATATAATTTTTTAAAAATAATTTTAAAAAAATGAAACAAGAATTATTTTATAATGTAAACCTAGTCTATCATTGATTTCACATGACTTATTAACTAATGACTAGGGTTTTTAATTTCTCTGTGTTTGTTTGATGAATGGACTTTGTTAGGTTTGTCACCCTCCCTCAAGAGGTAAAAGTGGAATCCTAAGGTTCGAGTCAGACGAGTGTTTGCAAGAAGGCAAAGTGAACAATTCCAAGTAAGTTGTCACTTTTACAATTTCCAAACCCATCCCGTTAAGCATGGAGACAATTATTGTACCATAAAACTATAAAAAAAAAAAAAAATAGATACGTTCGGTCTAATTTTAATGAACAAAATCTTATGAAGGAGACCCAATTCATTAATATTACATAAAAATAAACTTGAGGGAACTTTGACTACATTCTTATTCCATTGTCTCATCTAACCATGTTACTTCCGCATCTAGACAAGACTCCATTATTCAAATCTGGTTGGCATGTGCTATAGCAAATTGTGTTATTGCATGCCAGACAAGTCCCTCGTGCCAATGCTTCCCCTAGTTGTGGACATTAACTCATGTAATCCTTTTGAATCTTGATTATTCCATATAATTTTTGATTGGGTCATGCATGACGAAAAATTCATGGTACCACAATGATGTCATATCTAAATCAACGAGTAAAAGAGAATTGCACAAACTCTCACTAAAATGGTAACCTCAAGCCTCAACGTCACATATTAGATTTCAAGTAAAAATGAATCTTCAAGACGTACTCTTCATTTAACATTTGAAAGATGTACATCAATGATGTTAATAATTTTCCTACACAGTAATACCTCAATTCGATTTACATTTACATTCATCAGTGTAGGCAACAAAAGTCAAATTTATAACTAATTTTTGTCTATTAAACATGATAATGATGATGAACAGTCTCCCGAGGGTGTCGATTGATGGGCCATATGGAGCACCAGCACAAGACTACAAGAAATACGAAGTGGTACTGTTGGTTGGGTTGGGAATAGGAGCAACTCCAATGATCAGCATTGTGAAAGACATCTTGAACAACATGAAAGCCATTGAACAAGAAGAGCTTGCTTTGGAAAATGGCAGTAGAACACCCGGGACTAGCAGTCCGATCCCTCCAGAAGAGAAAAGTCCCTTACCCCAGAAGAGAAAAGTGTCAGGTTCAGGAAGCGGAGGGAACTTTAAAACAAAAAGGGCATACTTCTATTGGGTTACTAGGGAACAAAGTTCATTCGATTGGTTCAAAGGGATAATGAATGAAGTTGCTGAAATGGATACAAAGGGAGTCATAGAGATGCATAATTACTGTACTAGTGTTTATGAAGAAGGTGATGCTAGGTCTGCTCTTATTACTATGCTTCAGTCACTCCATCATGCCAAAAATGGAGTGGATATTGTTTCTGGAACCCGGGTCAAGTCTCATTTCGCCAAGCCAAATTGGCGCAATGTCTACGAACGTATTGCTGTCAATCACACAAACTCACGAGTTGGTAAGTTTCTCAACTAATATTTTTTTAATATTTGAGAAACAAAAGTTGCATGTATGTTGTTTTCATTATGTATTAGTTTAGATGTTTTTATCTAGTTTCTCTATTTGCTTTTAACTTATTAAAAAAATGGGGACAAAAAATGAAATAATTTAATCTCCTAAGGTATTTGGACCAAAATGCAGGCCTTATCTTGTACACAACTTTCTGTCTTCGTTTTCGTAAATAATTTAGACATAAAGTAGTCATCCAACCCATCCCGAAACAGCTTTCTAGGATAGAGATGATTATCAATTATGCATATGGATGGTTGTTGGAAAAGAATCTCAAGGTCCCCTACTTTTGTAAAAGGATACATGTGTTATCTTATTATGCCTGCAAACCTTGGTTGTTAGACAAGTTTGGATTAAGATGAAGAGTTCCACTTAATATGGAGCAATAAACTTCACCATCCTGTCTTACATCATCTCAAAAGCAAAGAAGATGTAAGATACTAACAAAGCATATACCTTATCACTTTAACCTTAAAAAATAAAAACATTTCCTTCACCTCCCCAGTGGGTTTGCTTTTGTTTGATGATGATAACTTGCATTCATGCTCACATACATTCATGCTCACATACATTCACGCGAAACACATTCCTCTTTTGCTTTACATTTATCTTCCTAATTGTATTTACCTTTACTTTTTTAACATATTAAGTAAGTTTCTGTTTCCTCAAATTTGCAGGGGTATTTTATTGTGGGGCACCAGCACTCGCCCAAAAACTCAAACAGCTAGCCTCTGATTTTTCTCATAAGACCCCGCCCCCTACCAAGTTTGATTTCCACAAAGAAAACTTTTGATGGAGAGATGTATAATAAGAATCTTTCAAGACTTGCTGCTATCAAAACAAAGCTGTTCCTTCTAGACTCCACTATCACAATATCGCCATTGTACATAGACTCTAGATCAATAATTTGAAATTATGTGCTGTACATGTCACCCAAAAGAAGATTATTATAGGGTATGAAAAAGTGGTGGATGATCACTACTTTATAAAAGTTAATGGAGACCGAAGATCACAGTCCAGATTCTGAATTATACCAGAACTTATTAGAAACTTTTTTTTTGGTTACACGTTTATCATGTCCTCCCCACGAGTATAGAACTTTATCACTAAGAAAGAACACTTGAAATTTTGATATCTGTTATAGAAACCAAATAAATAAATCAATTTAAAAAAATAGCAATGTCAAAGGATGAATTACTCAGTAGGCATTCATGAATGAAGCACAAAACTGTCATGAATCTTACCAGTTCAAGACAGAGCTCCAGAACTACTATACTCAGGAGAGAACGCATCAGTGGGCAAGTTATTCATAGCATAGTGAAAATCACAAGGATTGAAATTTCCTCTTGGACTGTAGGTGACCTTCAGCTGGTCATCACACAAACTATCACTATCTACTACTCCCTCTGTCTAAAAAAAAATATATATATATAATTTAAATTTTTTTCTTTGTCCAAGGAAAAAAATCTATTTTTTAAAGTGAAATTTTTCGTATTACACTTATTAATGATAATAATATATAAGATAATAAAAATGTAAAATTATATATTTATTTGTGTGTTAAACGTGTTGTACATTTTAAGAAATGGAGAGCAAACGTTTATACTTTGTATTTATATGTAGTGGTGCATTGTGTTGTAATTTGTAGGTGGCGGTTTATCCAGGAAACGTGTTGGCACTTCACATGTCAAAGCCTCAAGTATTTAAATACAAAAGTGGGCAGTTTGTGTTCGTCAACGGTGCTGCTGTTTCCCCCTTTGAGTGGTAGGTGACCATGCTTAAAGTTTGATTTCTTATTGACCCTTGATCAACAAAAAAAAAAATTTAAATATTTTTGCCTCTTTCTTTACCAATTTGGCCGCCCACAACGCAAAAAGCTGCGACGGAGCTGCGCGGCGAGTGGCTTTAAAGCTGCGACAAAATCTCATCTTTCATGACAAATCTCATCTTGCATTCATGAATGCTGCAAGAAGAGCTGAATAGAATAGACCACTAGTAACAGTATCGGTTTTCTTGCGCTTGAGACCGCCAGAAAGAAAAGAAGATGATGACGTAAAACCTAAAAGCTAGCTTTAAATAGAAAATCAGATGAACTTTCAAGAAATGAGCAGTGAGCTGAACCCAATCAAAGATGCATAAAAGCTTCCAGAATGAATGAACAGTTTATGCAACACATCTGGGTCTGGCAAAGTCAAGTAGCCAGTATGACCTCTTCCCTCACTAGAAGGTCTCGCCAGGACTGTGGAAGAATTAGATCCTTTAACTCCATTGCTTGCTTCATCAGAGTGCCGCCTCCTCTTCCGAGACCCATGAGAACCACCTGGATAGTTTTCCCAACTCTCTAACCTTTCTTCTCGAACTTCGTATGACCGAAGCAGCACTTCAAATGTTCTAATGTCTGCACAAGCACAGAACATAAACATCAACCCTAGATTAACTAACAACAAAAAATAAACTATAACCAATAGGCAACTACCCAATAAAACCCAAAAAAAATTTGGCCGCCCAGAAAGCAAAAAAATTTCTTCTCATTCCTCTCCGTTGCAGCTCCATCGCAGCTTTAAAACCCAAAAAAATTTCTTCCCATTTCGCTCGCCGCGCAGCTCCGTCGCAGCTTTAAAAGCCGCTCGCCGGAGCCAAATTGGTACAAGAAGACCCAAAGCTGCGAGGGAGCTGAGATGCGACGGATAGGAATGAGAAGAAATATTTTCGCTGGGCGGCCAAATTGGTAAAAGAAACAGGCAAAAAAAATTTTAATTTTTTTGATGACTTGGCGCTGACTAGGGCGTGAATGTCGTCAACGTAAGCCACGCAATTTAACGAAGTTAATGTGTTTGAAATTATATATTCATTGAAATCAATCTTGTATTAAATTGAAGATTATAATTATTCTTACAAGAGAGTTTATTTCGATATATTAAGCCTTATATTTATATGTAGTGGTGCATTGTGTTGTAATTTGTAGGTGGCGGTTTATCCAGGAAACGTGTTGGCACTTCACATGTCAAAGCCTCAAGTATTTAAATACAAAAGTGGGCAGTTTGTGTTCGTCAACGGTGCTGCTGTTTCCCCCTTTGAGTGGTAGGTGACCATGCTTAAAGTTTGATTTCTTATTGACCCTTGATCAACAAAAAAAAAAAAAATTTAAAAAGAAATCAATTGGTAATTTAACAGTTGTGTTGCAAACGTTCATTTCAAAATTCATGGCAACAATTTTCCCTACCCATCACCTAATAGGTTGTTAAAAAAAAAAAATTCTTTTACTTTATTAGTCACCAGCAAAGTAATTGTTCAAACCACAATATCAAGGTACGCTATATTTTTGTACTTTCTAAAACGACTTTTTTTGAAGCATATTAATATAGCACTTTCTAAAACGACTTTTTTTTGGAGCATATTGATTATTGATCCTTTTATTTTGTTAAGAATTTTGTTTTGGTGAGTTTTGTCCTCTATGAAATATTGCATTTATATCTAACTTTTTAATGGTCCAAAATGACAGGCATCCCTTATCCATAACTTCAGCTCCTAGAGATGACTACTTGAGCGTACACATTCGAACCCTTGGTGACTGGACTAGACAACTCAGAACCGTTTTCTCAGAGGTGTGCTCACTATGAAAATTATTTACTGACCTTATTTTTTTCCCTTTAAATTTTAGAGTTTTGGGTTTTGGGTTTAGGGCTGGTTGGGATTTGCAAGGTTGGCGCGAGAAGCCGAGAAACAAAGAGGGAGCAGGAGGGCGGCCAACACAAATGGGAGAAACAAGGTTGAGATTGCGAAAAAATGCCTAAGTGTTTTTTTTAAATAAATTGTCTGAAGTCAATATCTGGACTTTAAAGTTGATATCCCTAATATCGATTTTAAAATCGATATCTCAGATATCAATTTCTTTAAAAATAAAAGAATTTTTCAAGAATTAATATTTATTTAATTTATATTTTTTATACAATTTTTTAAGGAAAAACTCGTAATAATACACAACAAATTATTGCAAAATTATTGTTCAAAGTTACATTATTTTCAAAAAAAATTACTAATATATGGTACAAAAACTAATTAATTAGTAGTTTTAATCAAAAACTTTTAAAAAATAATAATAAATTGAAGTGGATATTCAGAATATCGACTATTAGTGTACTATTAATACAGTGAATAAAAAGAAACTCTATCATCTTTATAGTTTTAACATTTTTATTTATTTCTTTATCTATTTATATATCTATTTATTTTATTATATTTTCTTTATTCTATTTAATTTGGGTTATCATCGAATTCAACTAATTTGAGATAAAAGTGATGATAATGATGATGAAATACATTGAAGTCGGTATTCGAAACACCGACTTTGATCCTAAGACTAACCTCATGCACTGTGGTGAAGGAATGCTCTGGGCTCGACGTAGGAACATCTCCTAATGTCATGCTTGAAGGAGGAACGACGTCGCACCATTAGTAGAAGAGTTAGTTAAATAAAAATAGAAGCAGCAGTTAGGAAGTTAGTAGAAGCAGCAGTTAGGAAGCAATGGTGGTGGGTATGATTTATAAATACTACTAGGATAACCAGAGAAGGGGTGTCGATGAATTTGTGTAATTTCTTGCTTTCCAAGTTTTTCTAATCCCAGAACTCTCTCAGTTTCCCCATTTTTTTCCCTCTCAACTCTCTGCACTTTTCTTTCCTTCTCTTATCTCTCTGCATTCTTCTTTTCTTTCTTTTCTGCACTTGTTTCAATCTAATAACGCTGCTTCAGTTGGGGCTTCAACTCAAGACCTGACATTTGGTATCAGAGCGGCAACGATACTCCCTGGGCAAAAGCAACCATGGCTCAAGGAACACGGTTGAAGTCGTTAGAAGAGCAATTCCGAAAGCAAGACAGTCGTTTCTCTGAATTCCAAGGGGCAATGCAGAGGCAAATTTCAGAGATTCAGACCCAAACTTCGGGATTTTCAAACTTTCAAGTGCAGATCTTGGCAAATAACAGCAGAATCGACAATAGTTTGGCCAATTTAGAAGCAAAATTTGACGCATTGGTCAAACTCATGAAGAAAGATCAACAACCAATGGAGGAGATGCAGATTACTGATGATCAAACTCCTATTCTTCCCACTCCTGACAGCAGTCTGCGATTGGGACCTGAGGTTGCCATGACCAGAGATAAATGGGGTAAGGTCTTCAATCATTCTCAGTACTATTTCCCAAAGATCGATTTGCCTTTCTTCGAAGGAGAGAACCCTAAGGAGTGGGTAAGAAAATGTGAGAAGTTTTTTGTGATAAATCAAGTTGAGGAATTGATGAAATCTGATGTGGCTGAAATGTATCTTGAGGGAAAAGCGGATGTATGGTATCAAAGTCTTAAATTGACAAAAGGAAGGGTAACATGGAGGGAATTGAGTGATCTGTTGATCAAAAGATTTTCTGGAAAAGGGATATTGGATGTAGTTGAAGAATTCAATAAACTTCAGCAGGTAGGCTTTGTAGTAGAATAACGGAGCAATTTGAGCAAATGCGAACCCTAATGTTAGCTAGAGATCCTAGATTGTCTGAGAACTATTTTATTTCTAACTTCATTAGCGGCCTGAAAGAAGAACTCAAGCCTATTGTAAAAATGCTGAAGCCTAGCACTCTACTGGAGACTTTTGAGATAGCAGAATTACAAGAGCAGTCACTAGAAATGAATACCAAGAAACTGAAGAATAATGTCAAATGGGGGCAAGAAAGTGGCATAACAGTAAGAAAGTATTCAGAAGTGGTTCAAAAGGAACCTACAAGCAGTAATGCGACATCAAAACCACTGGAATCCAACAGCATGGAAACTAGACGCATTTCAGCTCAAGAAGTTCTAAGGAGGCGCAGTCTTGGGTTGTGTTTCAAGTGTGGTGACAAGTTTGGCCTTGGACATGAATGTAAAATGAAGCAAGCTGTATTTGTACTGACTGAAGAAGATGACTATCAGGAGTTTCTTGATGCCAAGGAATCACAAGAGGAAGCAGGAAATTTGACAGAGAATGTAATGGATGCCTCACTGCATGTGCTATCTGAAAATTTGGAAAGAAAAACCATCACACTACGAGGGGAGCTACAAGGAAAGTTGGTTAATATTCTAGTGGATACTGGCAGTACTTGCAGTTTTATACAATGGAGACTAGCTGAAAGAATGTCGCTGGAACATGAAGCAACACCTCCTCTACATGTTACCATAGCCAATGGCACAAAGATCACAAGCTTTGGAGTCTGTCCTAGAGTAAAATGGAAGATTCAAGAACATCAATTCCAGCATGAATTAAGAGTAATGGAACTGGGTGGATGGGATATTATTCTTCGAATTGACTGGATGTATCGATACAGTCCTATCACATTTGATTTTAAAAGGCTGCACATTCAGATGATTCAAGAAGGAGAGGAATTAGTCCTGCATGGGAGGGCAAACAATCCTAAACTGAATTTGATCAGAGGGAATGATACCTCAGCTTTCTTGAAGGATCAGGAGCAGGGTCACGGCAAAGTGACATGGTCTGCTATCAATGAGTTTAGCTTGGAGAATGGGGAACTATATGAAGAACTGTAATGGAGGACCCAGCATTTGTTACACAATAGTTTCCTTACTTCCAGTCTTGAGGACAAGACTGAATTCATCCAGAGGCGTTTGTCATGCTTGAAGGAGGAACGACGTCGCACCATTAGTAGAAGAGTTAGTTAAATAAAAATAGAAGCAGCAGTTAGGAAGTTAGTAGAAGCAGCAGTTAGGAAGCAATGGCGGTGGGTATGATTTATAAATACTACTAGGATAACCAGAGAAGGGGTGTGGATGAATTTGTGTAATTTCTTGCTTTCCAAGTCTTTCTAATCCCAGAACTCTCTCAGTTTCCCCATTTCTTTTCCCTCTCAACTCTCGGCACTTTTCTTTCCTTCTCTTATCTCTCTGCGTTCTTCTTTTCTTTCTTTTCTGCACTTGTTTCAATCTAATAACGCTGCTTCAGTTGGGGCTTCAACTCAAGACCTGACACCTAATTATCTTTTCCTTTTAAGCTTCTGAAAATTGGGATTTGTTGGCTGACTTGCTGTTGTGCCCTGGTCATCAGCTTGAGTAGGCCCAAATGGGATAAGCGGCTTTTTCGCAAACATACATGATTCAGCCGAACTAGGGGTTTTGGGGGAGGATGCCTTCTTTTTTAACTGCCGGGGAACCTCCAGCCTCTCCAGGATTTTTGAAGTTTTTTCATCTACTTGCCTATTGCTCTGCAATTGAGATGGAACCGGATAATCCAATTTCGGCAGGCAGATTGGCGTGGGAGAATGCATGTTAGGAAGTTCAGTGACAATCAATTGTTCCCATTCTTCTGCAATGCATGAACTGTTTTTGTTTTCATTGTCTTCATTTAATTGTAGCATTGTATCTTCTTTGAAACACAAAGCAGCTGCAGGGGCTGGTCCAACAACCTCTTCTGAATCTTGCGGGGTTGAACTTGACTCTACTGGTGCTTCTCTAATTTTTGGTGGTATTGCCCTGAAGTCATCAAATTGCAAGTCACGACCTGATAGATGAGTCAATAAAATTATGACAGCATACTTATTCAACAGATATCAGTAATCAGTTAAACAGAACAGAATTTGATCACCAAGGAGAAACTACCAGTAGTTCTCTTAAAAGAGGAAAAAGGAAGAAAATAACAAAAAATCGATAAAACTCAACTGGCCCAAGTATGGTCTTGCCAAAGTTAAAATTTTGTTCATAGTACCAACTTCAAAGGCACGTAACAATAAGCCTAAGTGCTTCCTCAGAAACAAATACATCTACAAAAAAGAAGCTCTGATAGTAACATGAAATTATCAAATCAAAGGTAAAAAGTTTCCCCAACATTATACTAATGTTTTCTGTGGCAAATGCAGCTAGTTGCCTTACATTCTCAGTAATGGAAATTGTAATAACACAATGTAACGTCCAAAAAGCTTAGTAATTAGTAATACAACACTAGGCCTATATTATCAGATTCCTACATAAATCTTAGTCAAAGGCTTCTGTTGTTTTATACATAGTGATTGAATATTAAAGTTCTCATCATTAATAATCAAGAGTTCAAATCATTGTAATGCAACAGCAAATATGGGGGAAAATTTTGCGTCAAAATACTTCAAATTGCATGCCGTTTTACTTCTGACCCGAAAAGCTAAGGCCAATATTGTTGGAACTGGTTAGTCGCATGAAGAGACCGAAACTGACAACGCCATGACAGATAATAATTGTCGAGCATTATAACATGATTCTACACTGTTTCCCATGAATGCAAACACCATAAATTCAAGTAGTCGACCGATTGAACTTTTGAAATTCTGAGTTCTGCATGAAAACAATAATTTTCTTTTCTTCAGTCACCTCTAATCCATGTAAGGAGACAGCGACAATGCCTCACAGCAACACTACGAACAGAAGAGAGACGAGCTATTGAAGTAAAGGTTTCCTCGTAATCAATGCCATATTATTGGGAAAAACTCTTGGCAATAAACAGAGCATTCTCTTATTCAATAGAGCCATCATTTGCAACCAACTAATGATTTCCCCAAAGGTAAGTCAATAAGATTCCAAGTGTAAGTTTGTGTAAGAATTTGAAGTTTTTCTACCATAAAAAATGAGAACAAATATCACAATAGGTGCGAGGTTTATAAGAAACAATAATAGAATTACAAATATAGTCATGAAGACACGTGGAAAGCTGACTTACATGACTAGATTGATGAATAGGAGGAGTTGAAATGGCAATGGATGAGGAGGCAGTTGGATATACAAACATAGAAAATCTATTGGGAGAAACAAAAGGTTGATCGTGAGGGGAAGAATCAGCACCTACAACATCATTATTTGGAAAGGGGGGAAGATCAGTATTAACAAAAAAGGTGAGAAAAATATTAGCAATAGGAAACGGAGCAAAAGAAAAAAACATCTTGTGCTCCCAAAAAATAATATGGCGAGAAATGTAGAGTTGCTAAGATATAAGATCCAAACAACAATACCCCTAATATTCAATTCCATACCCTAGGAAGCAACATAATCGAGCTATGAGTTCTAATTTGGTGCACTTATGGGGCTGCAAAAAAACAAAACAAAAATTTCAAAAAAAATTGAGCATGTGATAATCAGATGAACGTTTGTATAAATGTTCATCCCAGAAAATTTTAAGATAGAATAAGGAAATCAAAAAAGCTCTGACAACATCTAGAATGTGCCAATGTTTCTGTTCTACTCTCCCATTTTGGGGGGATGTGTCTGGACAAGATTTGTAAACAAGAGTGCTATTTTTAGACAAAAATTGTGTAATAGTAGAATCTTTATATTCTATGGCATTATCAGTGCGAAAAATTTTAATTTTGGAGAAAAATTGGGTAGCAATCATAGTAGAAAATTGAATGTAAATGGATGATAATTTAGATCTATTTGTGAATGGACAAAACCAAGTATAATGAGAATAGTCATCAACAAAAATAAAAAAAAAATAATGATTGCCCCTCATAGTAGCAATAGGAGCAAGACCCCCATATATTAGAATGAATCAAATCAAATTGAGCAGAAGACATAAATTCATTGGAAGAAAAAGGTAAATTATGATGTTTAGAAAGTTGACAAGAAATATAATTAATTTGTCCTGATTTTATAGGACCCAAAGTCCCATATGAAATTAAAAAAACTAATGTAGAGTTAGATAAGTGCCCTAAACAAACATGTTAAAGTGAAGATGTAATAGCTACAATAATGTTTGATGATGGAAAATGAAATGAAGTAAGTTCAAACAAACAACCAACTTTACTCCCAGTCTTAAGAATCTTGCCAGTCTATAAATCCTGCAGAAAACAACCACAACTCGAAAGCAACACATTAATACCAAGTTCACACAATTGGCCAATGGATAAAAGATTTAAGGAAACTTGTAGTATATGAAAACATTAGGAGCAGATAAAAATGTAGTATGAATGGAGCCAATATGTTGAACATGCATTACAGAATTATCAGCTGTATAAACAATAGGAGAATTGATGAGACATATGTTGGTAGTAAAAATGAAAGAATTTAATGTCATATTGTTACAACATGTAGAATCCAAATACTATTTAGATGATGTACCTTAGTTAACAGAGGAGACAAGAGAGATACCGGAAGTAGAAAGAGATAGTGTTTGTAACCAATATTATAATTGATTAAAAATAATTTGAATATATTTCAGAGAAAATTTTGGCGAGTTAGAATTAAAGGATTCATTGGTTATAGCAGTTGTAGAAGAATGGGCAGGTTGGGAGAAATATGGAATACTCTGGGATTGTTTAAACTAAAGAGTAAGGCATTCAGAAATGATATAACCCACCTTTTTGCAATAATAACAGGTTGTTTGAAATTTCAGAAGCAAGAGTAAGAGCGAGAATGATAATTACCATCATCAGAAGATCCTTTTGAAGAGATTGTAAAAGGAAGGGTTGTCTATGTGGAGCTAGTAGCAAAAGTGACTGATGTAAGAATAGTAATAGCTAGTATAACAAGGACTAACTTTTGAACAGAAGGAATACATTCTTTCTAAAGGGTTTTTAGTCGAGTTTCCTCTACAAGTAATTCTTTAATAACTGTATCGAGTGTAGCTAGAGAGTTTTGATGTAAGAGAAAACTATTAATAGACTCAAATTCATCTCAAATAGTCATAAGGAGATGTCAAACACACTGATAGCATGAAGATAAGCATAAATAATGGTAGTTTTTGTTGGATTATGCCCTAAGAACCAATCATATAATGATGGTATATGCATATATTGTATCATAATGTTCATAATTAATGGCACTGATTATTATGTTTATCTTATATCTGCGTTTTATGAAATAAATATAATAATGTCCCAACAATTTAATTATTCTAAAATTATCCCTAGTTGAGTATTATCATTAAATGGGACAATGATAATGCATTAAGACTAGTATGTGTAGTGACTAATGAAATGGTTCATGATATGAGATATCAAGTCAACACATATGTATATGTTAGAAAATTATGTACTGGATCGACCCGCCATAAGAAATTCTACATGGATTATTATATAAAGTGTCATAATATTTCTCATAGTGATGATGGTGTAAATAATCGTTAGACTTGAGATATTCAAAAATTCCAACATGAGGAGTTATATGTTTTGATACTACTAAACGTTACCCGTAAAAGGATGAACTATAAAAGTAGTAATTGGATATGTAATAAATCATGTAGTAGGATGTTGAGTGATCAACAAAGGATTTGCCCCTCTTATATAATGGGAGTGATATCTTTGGGCCCCTTGGTTGAGTAAGACCATAAAATGCATAACCATGCTCAAAATGAGTCGATATGTGATATTGGGCTCATTTGCTTAGATATGTCTACTCGGGAATTAAGAAATACAAATATTGAACTATACAAGCATAACACGCTCCATGGCTCGTTTTCAATCACGATATCCAGGGCAAAGGGATTTAATTACACGGTAATACCTATTACAAGAAATGTAATGACGAATTACTAATATTCTCATGACTTGGGTAGTATTGATGCGTTGCTAGACACCGCTCATTACTTTTGGCATAAAATATATTTTATGTCAATGTCAACGTCAACGTTATGAGAACCCATTGGGTCGCACACTTAGATCGTATCCAAAAGAAGTGCAAAATTCATATGATGAAATTTTGGTTAATTTAAGAATCTTATTGAGAATAGGAATCTATCGGGTTTTCGTTTTAAAACGGTTTTGGATTTAAGGCCAAAAGATTTTGATTCTATTAATATTAATAAATCCGAAATGAGTTTTAGATTTATTAATTAAATAATAATCAAAATGGATATTTTTTTGGAAAATGAAAAGGCAATTGTGAGTGTATATGTAATACATTGCAATTCATTTTATGAAAATGAAAGGCAGCAGTTCATTGGAAAATGAAAAGGCAACCATGTGCTATATATTGCAATTCAGTTTCTGGATTATGAAATGTGAAAAGGTAGCTAGCTGTTCACATGGCTGAATAATTGAATGCAAATGGAGAATAGCTGATGGGACACTTTCTATTTGAGAGCTTTATATTTAAGCTTTCTTTGTTGGAGAAAAATCCTGCTATTCTTTAGTTCATGAATTGTTATTCCTTAATCTTCTCTTGTTCAATATAGACGCCACTCCTTATTCAAGAAATAAGAACAAAACAAATTTTAAACTAAGATATTGAAAGAAAACCAATCCTTGACTTGAGAATTTGAGGAAATACCCGAGTAACAAAATCTTAGCTAGCACTAAAGATTTTGTTACTTCTTTCTTTAGTTAATTGTTTGACAATTAACTTGAGGCTTGGAGACGAACGTGTGGAAACCATAGAGGCAAGGCTAGACTGGTTTTGCTTGTGATTCGACATTCAACAATCTACGATCTTCTTCCGATACTAGAAAAGGTATGAATTCCACCTACCGGTTTGACTTCACTTCGTATGGATCCTTGAAGGAAACCAACAAAATTTTAAAATTTTCGCTGCGTTCTTTGATTTGGTTTCCAACAGTTTTAGAGGTAAACCATATTAGATCACACAGATACCTGATCGCAGAGAATTTCTAACTCAGAAAATAAGAATGAATAGATTTGCTAGGTTGTTGTTGCAGACGATGGAGTTGGGGATATAACTGAAACTGGTGAATATCATTTACAGGAGAATACTAGATGCTCAAAAAATCTAACACACTTTAAATGTGTCAAACTTGTGAAAACCTGATTTGATACTAGTGGTACATATATTAAAAAAGCATGTTAAGATTCGACGATTTTTAGCATTCTATTTTTCAAGCCTATCAATGAATTTAATTTCATCCTCATTATTTTGCCAAATAGGTTTTGGAATTTCACCCATTAAAATTCATCATAAAAGTCTACTTTTAAGAAGGGTTTTTTTTTTTTTTTTTTTTTTGGTTGAAGGAGAGCCAATGTAGAGAAGAAAGGGAGAGGAAAAGGTATGAATATCAATATTATGATATCGACTTTAAAAGTCTATTTTTAAGATAAGTAGTTGAAGTTTGATTTTTAAAATATTGACTTATATCAATTATATATTTGACTATTATAAGAACTTTTTGAAAATATCAATATTTATTTAATTTTTATTAAAAATTATAATATTTATGTAAAACACTAAATAAAATTGTAAATATAGGTTGTCGTAATTTTGGCTTCGGTCACTATTTTACACAAAAAAAAATTGACTCATAATATTATTATAATTCTTATTAAATTATAGAGTTATTTAAATAAGAAAAACCAAAAATAAAATTGGAAAAACAAACCCCCCCCCCCCCCCCCCCACCCAAGAAATACATCAACAATCAACGATTCCTTGGTCAAATCAGAAGAGCCATCCTCTGTGCTTCAAAAAAAAAAAAAAAAAAATCCAAGACGGCAAGATCAATCCTCTTGCAACAAATATATAAGTGGGAGCCCTCTTTCTTCAAGAAAACGAGACAAAAGTTGGTGAAAACTTGACTCCGACAAAAATTGGAGGGACTTGAAGAGAAAAACTACAGGAAGATAGGGCATAACTGATTGTGCCCTCCGTATGTATGTTCATCATTCTCATACTAAAATCTTCCCAGATTATCTACTGCTCCATAACATAAATAATTCCTTCACTAGGCTCTTAGTTGTTTTACTAGATTTATAAACTATCCAAATATATTCTTGATACATACACTGTCCTAAATGCAAAGCATGGAGACTCAGCACCAGCATCACCATTCGGATACTGAGATTCTGGAAAGAAGTACGAATGATAGCGGACCATTGAACAAAAAGGGTAGCGAAAAATGCGCAAGACTGAACGTGCCTCCAGACGCCACTAGCAGTTCCAGCAATTCCAACAACATGGGAGACGATGCATACGTGGAAGTCACGCTGGAAATCTGTGATGATTCGGTGGCAGTTCAGAGTGTGAAAACTGCCTGTGGAGGTGATGTGGAGGACCCCAAGTTGGTATTGTTCGCTAGAGGGCCAGAGAAAAAATCATCCATGTTTAGAAAATTCTCGCAAGGCCTCAAATGGGCAAATATGATCCAGAAGAAATCATCCAGAAGGCCTCAAATGGGCCAATATGATAGAACTAATTCAGCTGCTGCTCATGCTTTGAAAGGCCTCAAATTCATTAGTAAAACTGATGATGCAGCTGGATGGGCGGCCGTGGAGAAGCGGTTTGATGAGCTCACTGAGACCACCAATGGCTTGCTTCATCGTAGACAGCTTTGGGATTGCATAGGTAATTTAGTTTAAGTAACAAGACACAAAGTCATTACCATGGACCTTCTAGCGTAAGATTTTATGATGATCTGTTTGTTGTAGGCTTAATTGTGGTCTAATTTATAATGCGGGTAGGTATGAATAAGGAGTCTAAAGATTTTGCTGGGAAGCTTTTTGATGCTCTTGCTAGGGGGAGGAATATCACCGGAGATTCTATCGATAAAGCACAGCTCAAAGAGTTCTGGGACCAAATGTCAGATGAGAGCTTTGATTCTCGACTTCAAACTTTCTTTGACATGTAAGTCATTAATCACCGTACAACAAGGCATCATTCCGTGACATGTTTTTCTCTTATATTTCTGGTTAACATTTGTTTAGCATGATTTATTTGGTTAAATAATTGTTAATGTCATGCCATGATTTAATATTGAGCAGGGTTGATAAAGATGCAGATGGCAGAATTACTGAAGAAGAAGTGAGAGAGGTAAAAAAGAAAGAAAAGAAAATTGATCCTGTCTTTTTAGACGTGTAAAAGTCATGAAAAATCATTCATTGTGGAATGTACAAAGTTAAAGTAGGAAAATCACCAGCCTTTTTTTCCCCTTTCTTGGTTATAACTTTATTTATTTACTCTTTTCTTTCCTCGTCTGGGGTGAAAAATTATTTGCAGATTATTAGCTTCAGTGCTTCAGCCAATAAACTTTCCAACATTCAGGAGCAGGCTGATGAATATGCATCACTAATTATGAAAGGATTGGACCCCAACAATAAAGGATTTATTCTGGTAATTAATTTACTAAGTGGGTAATTATTGATTGATTTTCATTAATTTTTTTAAAAATTGTTTTCTCATGTCTTTGAATGAGCAGTTAGAAAACTTGGAGTTACTTCTGTTACAAGCGCCAAGTGAATCAGTAAGAGGCGAAAGGAAGATTTTAAGTCAAATGTTAAGCCAGAAACTTAAGCCAACATTGGACCATAATTTTTTAAGGAGATGGTGTCAAGATTTCAAGTACTTTTTACAAGACAACTGGCAAAGGGTTTGGGTGTTGGCATTGTGGATTGGGATCATGGCTGGTCTATTTGCATACAGATATGTACAATACAAAAACAGATCTGCATACCATGTGATGGGTGCTTGTGTGTGCCTAGCCAAAGGGGGTGCTGAGACATTGAAGTTAAACATGGCATTGATTTTGCTTCCAGTGTGTAGAAACATGATTACTTGGCTTAGAAACAAGACTATATTAGGTGCTGCTGTCCCATTTGATGACAACCTTAATTTTCACGAAGTAAGTTTAACTGGGCGCTTTTTTTTTTTTTTTTTTGGGTTTGCTAGCATTAATTTATTTATCTTGGTAATAAATTTGATTTTGGGGGTTTTTAGGTGATAGCAGTGGCAATTGCAATTGGGGTTGGAATACATGCAATTGCTCATTTAACATGCGATTTCCCTAGACTCCTTCATGCAAGCCCTGAAAAATACGAGCCAATGGAGCAATACTTTGGGGAACAGCCCACGAGCTACTGGCATTTTGTGAAGGGAGTGGAAGGAATTACAGGGATTATAATGGTGGTTTTGATGGCCATACCCTTCACTCTAGCCACCCCTTGGGTTAGTCATAAGAAGCTCAGTCTACCAAAACCCCTCCAGCTTAATCTATCAAAACCATTCGAGAAGCTCACTGGCTTCAATGGTTTCTGGTATTCCCACCATCTCTTCGTCATTGTCTACATTCTCCTCATTGTTCATGGCATCAAGCTCTACTTGACCCACGATTGGTACAAGAAAACGGTTAGTCTCCAATTTCTAATTCGAATTCCAAAAAATTAAGCAAAGATATACTTACAGTAACTTCAGACTCTGATCATGCTAGAGTTCTCATAACAGTTACTTTTAAAAAATAAGCTGATAGAAAAATTGACTATAAGATGTTAAATTAATTTGGCAACATTGGCAGACATGGATGTACTTGGCAGTTCCAGTAGGACTTTACGCGGGGGAGAGATTGATTAGGGCATTCAGGTCAAGTGAGCCAGTTAAAATACTAAAGGTAATGATGATCAGTGCTGAATTAATGATTAAGGAGTACTATTTTATTTACTGGGGATGGAAATGGAGCGCAAACGTTTATACTTTATATTTATATGTAGTAGTGCATTGCGTTGTAATTTGTAGGCGGTAGTTTACCATGATGGTGACCTGCTGGCACTTCACATGTCAAAGCCTCAAGGATTCAACTTCGAAAGTGGGCAGTATATGTTCGTCAAATGTGCAGCTATTTCCCCCTTCGAGTGGTGGGTGAATATTCTTAAGATTTATTGACTTATATCCACAACTTTTCAGAACACATATATACACTTTTGTATATATTTTTTATCTTATAATTACTATATCAAAAAACACGAAAACGTATTTTAATATACTGTTCATATAGTTGTGTCTTAAATATTAATTTTAGAAGTCAAAAATTCAAAATTCATTGCAACAATTTTCCTTATCCATCACCTAATAGGTTGTTCCAAAAAAAAAAAAAAAAACTTTTTTGTTTTACTTTATTAGTCATTAGTGGAGTGATTGTTCAAGCCACAATACAAATTTATTTTCAAGGAACATTTTCATTAGCATAGTGTTAACTCTTTTTCCTCTTATTTTTCATTTGATTTTGTTATGAATTATTGCATTTAGTCATTTATATCTAATTTTTTGATGGTCCAA
This sequence comes from Gynochthodes officinalis, assembly GCA_020080225.1. Taxonomy (NCBI): domain Eukaryota; kingdom Viridiplantae; phylum Streptophyta; class Magnoliopsida; order Gentianales; family Rubiaceae; genus Gynochthodes; species Gynochthodes officinalis. The sequence continues at coordinate 9,529,133 of CM034625.1, read as the reverse complement.
AATGATAGGCATCCCTTCTCCATGACTTCATCTCCTAGAGATGACTACTTGAGCGTCCACATTCGCAAGGCTGGTGACTGGACTGGAGAACTCATAACTGTTTTCTCAAAGGTTAGTTTCCATCAATTTTCTGACTTCGTTATATTCCCTTTAATTTTAATTTTTTTTTACCAATTTTTATGTAATGAAATAAGGGTTTGTATGGACAGTATGGGTGGCAATTGGTGGGAATTGAATGAGAATTTAATGAGTGAAAGTTTAATAAGTAGAAAAATGGAAATGAGTAATTAAATACTCATTAATTTGGAATATTAATTTGGTAGGATTTATATATAATGGAAATAGATAATTCCATTATCTATTGGTATCCCAATTACTCAATAAATTCTCAATAAAAAGCTACTAAATGTTTCCAATTAAATCCTTTTAAGTTAATTTTTTTCTTAAATTATCACTAATAATTAATTATTCAACATTATTCAATGGCCAATAATTATCCATTTAACCATTCCCATCAGCATCCCATAACTCACCCAATAAATTCTCATTCCAATAACATCCTTTTCATTTATTTTTAATGGGTATGAAAAATCTAATAATTCCCATCCTATTGGATTCTTATTGGTACTATATAAATATTGTCAGCTCTAATGAACAGCATTTTAATTCGTATTTTAATACTTTTTCAAGTTAGTTATTATGAGATAAAAGATGTATTAAAACTAAAAAAAATATTTTAAAAAAAGTAAAAATTTATTTTAAAAAACTGTCTATATAGATCCCAAATCTAGCAATAATGGAGCTATCAAGAACGCCCTTTGAGAGTCTTCGTTTGATGTTGAAATGGATTCCTTTGTCTTTAAGATGTCTTAATCACGATCTTTAGTTTGGCCACTTGCAATAATTATAGAATCCCAATCAACCGATGATGTACCCGTCTCCAAATGGAGAGATAAGGTTTTTGAGATGATGGCATGATTAGGTGTTCAACAAACCAGACCTGTTATTTCCTTTCGAGTTCAGTATTGAATTCTTAGGGATGAAGTTTTCAGAAGGAAAGTATCAACTAGGACCCCACATTACACAGGAGTTAGCAAAGTTCCGAGAAGAAAATCTTACACAAAATTGAAAATGTTCCATCTCGGGAAGAAACTATTCGGTGTCTTCAAGTCACACGTTGTACTCAACAATTATTGCCATAGGATATGCCACTCCGAAGTTTAGTCAAACCTGAAAATTGCAAAGAGTAATCATATTTACATTAAATTCTTTCAATAATTAACATTTTAATTTAAAATTTTATAGAAGAACACATTAAATAACTCCGGAATGAAATGTACTAGTAAGCATTAATCGAACATATAATTTTTTAAAAATAATTTTAAAAAATGAAACAAGAATTATTTTATAATGTAAACCTAGTCTATCATTGATTTCACATGACTTATTAACTAATGACTAGTGCTTTTAATTTCTATGTGTTTGTTTGATGAATGGACTTTGTTTGGTTTGTCACCCTCCTCAAGAGGTAAAAGTGGAATCCTAAGGTTCGAGTCAGACGAGTGTTTGCAAGAAGGCAAAGACAACAATTCCAAGTAAGTTGTCACTTTTACAATTTCCAAACCCATCCCGTTAAGCATGGAGACAATTATTGTACCATAAAACTATAAAAATAAATAAATAAATAGATACATTCGGTCTAATTTTAATGAACAAAATCTTATGAAGGAGACCCAATTCATTAATATTACATAAAAATAAACTTGAGGGAACTTTGACTACATTCTTATTCCATTGTCTCCTTGCTACTTTTTCCCTCATCTAACCATGTTACTACCGCATCTAGAATGACTGAAAGAGAAAGACAAGACTCCATTATTCAAATCTGGTTGACATTTACTATAGCAAATTGTGTTACTGCATGCCAGACAAGTACCTCGTGCCAATGCCTCCCCTAGTTGTAGACATTAACTCATGTAATCCTTTTAAATCTTGATTATTCCATATAATTTTTGATTGGTTCATGCATGACGAAAAATTCATGTACCACAATGATGTCATATCTAAATTAACGAGGAAAAGAGAATTGCACAAACTCTCACTAAAATGGTTACCTCAAGCCTCAGCGTCACATATTAGATTTCAAGTAAAAATGAATCTTCAAGACGTAATCTTCATCTAACATTTGAAAGATGTACATCATTGATGTTAATAATTTTCCTATACAGTAATACCTCAATTCGAGTTACATTCATCACTGTAGGCAACAAAAGTCAAATTTCTAATTAATTTTTGTCTACTAAACATGATAATGATGATGAACAGTTTCCCGAGGGTGTCGATTGATGGGCCATATGGAGCACCAGCACGAGACTACAAGAAATACGAGGTGGTACTGTTGGTTGGGTTGGGAGTAGGAGCAACTCCGATGATCAGCATTGTGAAAGACATCTTGAACATCATGAAAGCCATTGAACAAGAAGAGCTTGCTTTGGAAAATGGCAGTAGAACACCCGGGACTAGCAGTCCGATCCCTCCAGCAGAGAAAAGTCCCTTACCCCAGAAGAGAAAAGTGTCAGGTTCAGGAAGCGGAGGGAACTTTAAAACAAAAAGGGCATACTTCTATTGGGTTACTAGGGAACAATGTTCATTCGAGTGGTTCAAAGGGATAATGAATGAAGTTGCTGAAATGGATAAAAAGGGAATCATAGAGATGCATAATTACTGTACTAGTGTTTATGAAGAAGGTGATGCTAGGTCTGCTCTTATTACTATGCTTCAGTCACTCAACCATGCCAAAAATGGAGTAGATATTGTTTCTGGAACCCGGGTCAAGTCTCATTTCGCCAAGCCAAATTGGCGTAATGTCTACAAACGTATTGCTGTCAATCACACAAACTCACGAATTGGTAAGTTTCTCAACTAATATTTTTTTAATATTTCAGAAACAAAAGTTGCATGTATGTTGTTTTCATTATGTATTAGTTTAGATGTTTTTATCTAGTTTCTCTATTTGCTTTTAACTTATTAAAAAGATGGGGACAAAAAATGAAATAATTTAGTTAATCTCCTAAGGTATTTGGATTTTGGACCAAAATGCAGGCCTTATCTTGTACACAACTTTCTGTCTTCGTTTTCTTAAATAATTTAGACATAAAGTAGTCATCCAACCCATCCCGAAACAGCTTTCTAGGATAGAGATGATTATCAATTATGCATATGGATGGTTGTTGGAAAAGAATCTCAAGGTCCCCTACTTTTGTAAAAGGCTACATGTGTTATCTTATTATGCCTGCAAACCTTGGTTGTTAGATAAGTTTGGATTAAGATGAAGACTTCCACTTAATATGGAGCAATAAACTTCACCATCCTGTCTTACATCATCTCAAAAGCAAAGAAGATGTAAGATACTAACAAAGCATATACCTTATCACTTTAACCTTGAAAAATTAAAACATTCCCTTCACCTCCCAGTGGGTTTGCTTTTGTTCGATGATGATAACTTGCATTCATGCTCACATACATTCACGTGAAAGTGTGAAACACATTCCTCTTTTGCTTTACATTTATCTTCCTAATTGTATTTTCCTTACTTTTTTGACATATTAAGTAAGTTTCTGTTTCCACAAATTTCCAGGGGTATTTTATTGTGGGGCACCAGCACTCATAAAAAACTCAAACAGCTAGCCTCTGATTTTTCTCATAAGACCCCTACCATGTTTGATTTCCACAAAGAAAACTTTTGATGGAGAGATGTATAACAAGAATCTTTCAAGACTTGCCGCTATCAAAACAAAGCTGTTCCTTCTAGACTCCACTATCAAAATATCGCCATTGTACATAGACTCTAGATCAATAATTTGAAATTACGTGCTGTATATGTCACCCACAAGAAGATTATTATAGGGTACGAAAAAGTGGATGATCACTACTTTATAAAAGTTAATGGAGACCGAAGATCACAGTCCAGATTCTGAACTATACCAGAACTTATTAGAAACTTTTTTTTTTGGTTACCTTTATCATGTCCTCCCCACGAGTATAGAACTTTATCACTAAGAAAGAACACTTGAAATTTTGATATCTGTTATAGAAACCAAATAAATAAATCAATTTAAAAAAATAACAATGTCAAAGGATGAATTACACAGTAGGCATTCATGAATGAAGCACAAAACTGTCAATCTTACCAGTGCAAGACAGAGCTCCAGAACTACTAAACTCAGGAGAGAACGCATCAGTAGGCAAGTTATTCACAGCATGGTGAAAATCACGAAGATTGAAATTCCCTTTTGGACTGTAGGCGGCCTTCAGCTGGTCATCACCCAAACTATCACTATCTAATACTCCCTCCATCTCCAAAAAAAAAAAAATTAATTTAAAGTTTTTTCTTTGTCCAAGGAAAAAAATCTATTTTTAAAGTGAAATTTTTGTATTACACTTATTAATGATAATAATATATAATTTAATAGAAATATAAAATTATATATTTATTTGTGCCAAACGTGTTGCACATTTTCAGCAAATAGACTGAAGGCAAAAGACCAAAATTCATGTTGGATGGGCCTGAATTTTAACCCAAATCCGTTCTTGATTGAGTCAGGGTTTCTACATTTTTCCTTTTTCTTCTTTTTAAGATAAATTTGCGCATATACTCGTTGTAATCTTGGCTTCGGTCACTATTTTATAGAAAAATAAAATAAAATTGACTCCTTGTCCAGGCGTTCTGCCTCCAATCTTGAAAAATGGTCACAAGTCCAGGATTTTGGCTATTCAGCACTGAGAAAATTGTAGCTTCCTCAAAGCCATTGTTTAAACAATATTGCAGAAGGCCTCTTGGGAAGACAAAAACACATCCCCTTCTCTAAGAATCTTTTGGAACACATTGTCATTGGCATCGACGAAACTATCAAACACAATGCCAGTGCTTACAAAGATCATCTCAGAAGGGCAGTTTTCAAGTCAAACTCTCGGGTTGGTAAGGCTGATGAGTATTGGAAGGTTGTAGAGCTGTTCTCCCAGTCGGGGTGCATGAATTCTGGTCTTTCGAAATAATATTCCAACTTTCTACTTCAGTTTTCTCTATTCATACTCAGCAAAATTCAATGAGTATGAGAAACGAGGACCTATTGTCAATGACCTGGATTCTTTATGAACATTGTTATTCCATCATAACTTCTCTGCCCTGAATTGGAACTTTTCAAATTGCTTGGTCGCTAGTTGTTCTTATGGACGATGAAGGTTCGGGAAAAATATGAAAAACGACTTTGCAAATGTAGAAAAAAGGAGCGTCAATCTTCGGCCAAGGATGGGCAAACCCAATGGGCCATGTATTATTATCAGCGGATTAAGTTGAGAGGACACAGGGCATAGGCTCCTTATTTCTCATTGTTCTGGGCTAAAGATTGAGGCCCATTAATTATTTCATTCCCTTTGTACCAGCCCAGGAGATGATTTTACAACTTTTTCAGGCCCTTAATAAATCGAATTATGTATGTGTGACGTTTGATTCAACGAAATATAATACTGATACAGAATTACTTTTTTGGAAAAATTATATATTCTCCCCAAGGTTTCTATTTATTATCAAGTAGGCTTTGTAATTTATCAAATTTAACATTTATCTTTTGAGATTTAAAACGTTTAACATTTACCATCCTAAACAGTAACTTTTTCATAACAGTACATGAACAGTAAAAAGATTTCATATTTAGACAAAATTACCCTTAATACTCTAGTTATTAATTTGTATAAAAAAATACTTATAAAAGACATTTATTTTAGAAATAAAAATAAAAATTATACATATTCATTTATATTAAGGACATAGTATGCAAAAAGAAAATAAAAATAGAAGATTGACTTATATAAAAAAAAATTGAATTAATAGAAGAGTAAAAAGCAAATCTATCAATGAAGATAAAGAGTATAATATAAAAATTTTTAAAATTCATTTTATAGTCAAATTTACCAAACTAATAAAATAAAAAATACATAATTTTTTTCATACATACCATACATTTTTTATTCGTTGATAAATTTGATTTTTACTTTTCAATTAATTCAAATTTTTTTATATAAGTCAATCTTCTATTTTTATTTCATTTTTGTGTGCTATGTATTTGATATAAATGAATATGAATAAATTTTGTTTATTTTATTCATTTTCGGTCAAAATTATTAAATATTGTTGCAAACCGAAAATGGGGCCAAAAAAGGCAATATCCAGGAAGCCTCCGCCAAGTCAACACGCACTGCTCGGTTAAACGAATGAGTTCAACTTTGGATTATAAAAACAACTCATCAAATGACATCTCATTCACATTCTGATCATTTCCTGCCAATCCAATTCACATTTTAATGTTTTTCGATGCAAGACATGAAGATTGATGATTTCGTAATTTGATTATAGGATATATGCAGACGTTCTACCGGGTTATGGTATTGTAACAGAAAGTACTACTTCCTGCTGTGTAGTTGACGGATCAAAGATGTCAGTAATTTATGGCAATTGGGAAAGGCTGGTCCGAGCCACCCTTCTTAGGGAGGAGCTCCGGAGCACTGCTCTAAGGACTTTCAGTGATCGTTCTTTAGCATCATCATCACTATCACCATCACCATCACTGTCAGTGTCAGCATCGCCCTATAATTTCATTCCTCCATCAAAAGGTTTCGTCGTTCAAATGGTATGATCTTGGGGTTTAATATTTACGAATGATATGATGCTGTTTAATTAATTGATACGCAATAAATAGATGAGCTCACTGGATGGTGAAGCTGGATGGGCCGCCTTGGAGAAGCGGTTTGATGAGCTCACTGCCACCACCAATGACTTGCTTCCTCGTGCACGGTTTTGGGAATGCATAGGTAATTTAATTTAAGCAACAAGACACAAAGTCATAACTACCGTGGACCTTCTTGTGTAAGATTTTATGATGATCTGTTTGTTGTAGGCTTAATTGTGGTCTAATTTATATTGCGGGTAGGTATGGATAAGGAGTCTAAAGATTTTGCTGGGAAGCTTTTGATGCTCTGGCTAGGAGGAGGAATATCACCGGAGATTCTATCGATAAAGCACAGCTCAAAGAGTTCTGGGACCAAATGTCAGATGAGAGCTTTGATTCTCGACTTCAAACTTTCTTTGACATGTAAGTCATTAATCACCGCACAACAAGGCATCGTTCCGTGACATGCTTTTCTCTTATATTTCTGGTTAACATTTGTGTTTAGCATGATTTATTTGGTTAAATAATTGTTAATGTCATACCAATTTAATAATGAGCAGGGTTGATAAAGATGCAGATGGCAGAATTACTGAAGAAGACGAGGTGAGAAAGGTAAAATATATATATATATATATATATATATATTTGACCATGTCTTTTTAGACATGTAAAAGTCATGAAAAATCATTCATTGTGGAATGTACAAGTAGGAAAATCACCAGCCTTTTTTCCCCTTTCTTGGTTATAACGTTATTTTTTTTTTTTTTTTTACCCTCCTGGGGTGAAAATTTATTTGCAGATTATTAGCCTCAGTGCATCAGCCAATAAACTTTCCAACATTCAGAAGCAGGCTGATGAATGTGCAGCACTAATTATGGAAGAGTTGGACCCCAACAATAAAGGATTTATTCTGGTAATTAATTTACTAAGTGGGTAATTATTGATTGATTATCATTAATTTTTAAATTGTTTTCTCATGTCTTTGAATGAGAAAACACCAGCATCACCATTCGGATAGTGAGATTCTTGAAAGAAGTACGAATTATAGAGGACAATTGAACAAAAGGGGTAGCAAAAAGTGCAAGATTCAACATCCCTCCAGACGCCACTAGCACTTCCAACAATTCCAACGACATGGGAGACGATGCATACGTCGAAATCACGCTGGAAGTCTGCGATGATTCGGTGGCAGTTCAGAGCGTGAAAACTGTCGGTGGAGGTGATATAGAGGACCCTGAGTTGCCATTGTTAGCGAGAGGGCTAGAGAAGAAATCATCCATGGTTAGAAATGCTTCGTCCAACATTAGGCAATTCTCCCAAGAGCTTAAGCGTTTGGCTTCCTTCTCCCAAAGGCCTCAAATGGGCAAATATGATCGAACTAAGTCAGCTGCTGCTCATGCTTTGAAAGGGCTCAAATTCATTAGTAAAACTGATGGTGCAGCTGGATGGGCCGCCGTGGAGAAGCGGTTTGACGAGATCACTGCCACCACCAATGGCTTGCTTCCTCGTGCACGGTTTTGCGAATGCATAGGTAATTTAATTTAAGCAACAAAACACAAAGTCATAACCACCATGGACCTTCTTGCGTAAGTTTTTGTGATGATCAGTTTCTTGTGGGCTTAATTGTGTTCTAATTGATAATGGGGGTAGGTATGAATAAGGAGTCTAAAGATTTTGCTGGGAAGCTTTTAGATGCTCTTGCTAGGAGGAGGTATATCACCGGAGATTCTATCGATAAAGCACAGTTCAAAGAGTTCTGGGACCAAATGTCAGATGAGAGCTTTGATTCTCGACTTCAAATTTTCTTTGACATGTAAGTACTAAGTCATTAATCACCGTACAAAAAGGCATCATTCCGTGACAAAGCTTTTCTCCTATATTTCTGGTTAACATTTGTGTTTAGCATGATTTATTTGGTTAAATAATTGTTAATGTCATACCATGATTTAATAATGAGCAGGGTTGATAAAGATGGAGATGGCCCAATTACAGAAGAAGAAATGAGAGAGGTAATAAAAAATTAAGCCTGTCTTTTTAGACGTGTAAAAGTCATGAAAAATCATTCATTGTGGAATGTACAAAGTTAAAGTTGGAGAATCACCAGCCTTTTTTTCCCCTTTCTTGGTTATAACGTTATTTATTTACTCTTTTCTCTCCCCTTCTGGGGTGAAAAATTATTTGCAGATTATTAGCGTCAGTGCTTCAGTCAATAAACTCTCCAACATTCAGGAGAAGGCAGATGAATATGCGGCACTAATTATGGAAGAGTTGGACCCCAACAATGAAGGATTTATTCTGGTAATTAATTGACTAAGTGGGTAATTATTGATTGCTTATCATTATTATTTTTTAATTGTTTTGTCATGTCTTTGAATGAGCAGTTAGAAAACTTGGAGATGCTCTTGTTACAAGCAGCAGGTGAATCAGTAAGAGGTGAAAGCAGGATTTTAAGTCAAATGTTAAGCCAGAAACTTAAGCCAACATTGGACCAAGATTGGTACAAGAAAACGGTTAGTATCCAATTTCTAATTCGAATTCCAAAATATTAATTAAAGATATACTTACCAGTAACTTCAGACTCTGATCATGCTAGAGTTCTCATAACAGTTACTTTTAAAAATAAGCTGATAGAAAAATTGACTATAAGATGTTAAATTAATTGGGCAACATTGGCAGACATGGATGTCCTCGGCAGTTCGAGTAGCACTTTACGCGGGGAGAGATTGATCAGGGCATTCAGGCCAAGTGAGCCAGTCAAAATACTAAAGGTAATGAATGATGATCAGTGCTGAATTAATGATTAAAGAGTACTATTTTATTTACTGGGGATGGAAATGGAGCGCAAACGTTTATACTTTATATTTATATGTAGTAGTGCATTGCGTTGTAATTTGTAGGTGGTAGTTTATCCATGATGGTGACGTGCTGGCACTTCACATGTCAAAGCCTCAAGGATTCAACTACGAAAGTGGGCAGTATATGTTCGTCAAATGTGCAGCTGTTTCCCTTCGAGTGGTGGGTGAATATTCTTAAGATTTATTGACTTATATCCACTGCTTTTCAGAACACATATACTTTTAATACACTTTTTTTTAATATATATTTTTATCTTATAATTACTATATTAAAAAACACAACGTATTTTAATATACTATTCATATAGTTGTGTCTTAAATATTAATTTTAGAAGTCAAAATTCAAAATTCATTGCAACAATTTTCCTTATCCATCACCTAATAGGTTGTTCCAAAAAAAAAAAAAACTTTTTGTTTTACTTTATTAGTCATTAGTGGAGTGATTGTTCAAGCCACAATACAAATTTATTTTCAAGGAACATTTTCATTAGCATAGTGTTAACTCTTTTTCCTCTTATTTTTCATTTGATTTTGTTATGAATTATTGCATTTAGTCATTTATATCTAATTTTTTGATGGTCCAAAATGATAGGCATCCCTTCTCCATGACTTCATCTCCTAGAGATGACTACTTGAGCGTCCACATTCAAAGGCTGGTGACTGGACTAGACAACTAAGAACTGTTTTCTCAAAGGTTAGTTTCCATCAATTTTCTGACTTCGTTATATTCCCTTTAATTTTAATTTTTTTTTACCAATTTTTATGTAATGAAATAAGGGTTTGTATGGACAGTATGGGTGGCAATTGGTGGGAATTGAATGAGAATTTAATGAGTGAAAGTTTAATAAGTAGAAAAATGGAAATGAGTAATTAAATACTCATTAATTTGGAATATTAATTTGGTAGGATTTATATATAATGGAAATAGATAATTCCATTATCTATTGGTATCCCAATTACTCAATAAATTCTCAATAAAAGCTACTAAATGTTTCCAATTAAATCCTTTTAAATTAATTTTTTCTTAAATTATCACTAATAATTAATTATTCAACATTATTCAATGGCCAATAATTATCCATTTAACCATTCATTGGGACCCATCAGCATCCCATAACTCACCCAATAAATTCTCATTCCAATAACATCCTTTTCATTTATTTTTAATGGGTATGAAAAATCTAATAATTCCCATCCTATTGGATTCTTATTGGTACTATATAAATATTGTCAACTCTAATGAATAATATTTTAATTTGTATTTTAATACTTTTTCAAGTTAGTTATTATGAGATAAAAGATGTATTAAAACTAAAAAAAATATTTTAAAAAAAGTAAAAATTTATTTTAAAAAACTGTCTATATAGATCCCAAATCTAGCAATAATGGAGCTATCAAGAACGCTTTTCAACCTTTGAGAGTCTTCGTTTGATGTTGAAATGGATTCCTTTGTCTTTAAGATGTCTTAATCACGATCTTTAGTTTGGCCACTTGCAATAATTATAGAATCCCAATCAACCGATGATGTACCCGTCTCCAGATGGAGAGATAAGGTTTTTGAGATGATGGCATGATTAACCAGTTCTGTTATATATTATTTTATTTCAGTTTAATTTTCATGCCAGGGAAGAAGTTTTTGAGAAGAAGAAAAATAGTACTCTACATATTCTGAGGAGAGTTAAGTTCCGAGAAGAAAATCTTACACAAAATTGAAAATGTTCCATCTCGGGAAGAAACTATTCGGTGTCTTCAAGTCACACGTTGTACTCAACAATTATTGCCATAGGATATGCCACTCCGAAGTTTAGTCAAACCTGAAAATTGCAAAGAGTAATCATATTTACATTAAATTCTTTCAATAATTAACATTTTAATTTAAAATTTTATAGAAGAACACATTAAATAACTCCGGAATGAAATGTACTAGTAAGCATTAATCGAACATATAATTTTTTAAAAATAATTTTAAAAAATGAAACAAGAATTATTTTATAATGTAAACCTAGTCTATCATTGATTTCACATGACTTATTAACTAATGACTAGTGCTTTTAATTTCTATGTGTTTGTTTGATGAATGGACTTTGTTAGGTTTGTCACCCTCCCTCAAGAGGTAAAAGTGGAATCCTAAGGTTCGAGTCAGACGAGTGTTTGCAAGAAGGCAAAGACAACAATTCCAAGTAAGTTGTCACTTTTACAATTTCCAAACCCATCCCGTTAAGCATGGAGACAATTATTGTACCATAAAACTATAAAAATAAATAAATAAATAGATACATTCGGTCTAATTTTAATGAACAAAATCTTATGAAGGAGACCCAATTCATTAATATTACATAAAAATAAACTTGAGGGAACTTTGACTACATTCTTATTCCATTGTCTCCTTGCTACTTTTTCCCTCATCTAACCATGTTACTACCGCATCTAGAATGACTGAAAGAGAAAGACAAGACTCCATTATTCAAATCTGGTTGACATTTACTATAGCAAATTGTGTTACTGCATGCCAGACAAGTACCTCGTGCCAATGCCTCCCCTAGTTGTAGACATTAACTCATGTAATCCTTTTAAATCTTGATTATTCCATATAATTTTTGATTGGTTCATGCATGACGAAAAATTCATGTACCACAATGATGTCATATCTAAATTAACGAGGAAAAGAGAATTGCACAAACTCTCACTAAAATGGTTACCTCAAGCCTCAGCGTCACATATTAGATTTCAAGTAAAAATGAATCTTCAAGACGTAATCTTCATCTAACATTTGAAAGATGTACATCATTGATGTTAATAATTTTCCTATACAGTAATACCTCAATTCGAGTTACATTCATCACTGTAGGCAACAAAAGTCAAATTTCTAATTAATTTTTGTCTACTAAACATGATAATGATGATGAACAGTTTCCCGAGGGTGTCGATTGATGGGCCATATGGAGCACCAGCACGAGACTACAAGAAATACGAGGTGGTACTGTTGGTTGGGTTGGGAGTAGGAGCAACTCCGATGATCAGCATTGTGAAAGACATCTTGAACATCATGAAAGCCATTGAACAAGAAGAGCTTGCTTTGGAAAATGGCAGTAGAACACCCGGGACTAGCAGTCCGATCCCTCCAGCAGAGAAAAGTCCCTTACCCCAGAAGAGAAAAGTGTCAGGTTCAGGAAGCGGAGGGAACTTTAAAACAAAAAGGGCATACTTCTATTGGGTTACTAGGGAACAATGTTCATTCGAGTGGTTCAAAGGGATAATGAATGAAGTTGCTGAAATGGATAAAAAGGGAATCATAGAGATGCATAATTACTGTACTAGTGTTTATGAAGAAGGTGATGCTAGGTCTGCTCTTATTACTATGCTTCAGTCACTCAACCATGCCAAAAATGGAGTAGATATTGTTTCTGGAACCCGGGTCAAGTCTCATTTCGCCAAGCCAAATTGGCGTAATGTCTACAAACGTATTGCTGTCAATCACACAAACTCACGAATTGGTAAGTTTCTCAACTAATATTTTTTTAATATTTCAGAAACAAAAGTTGCATGTATGTTGTTTTCATTATGTATTAGTTTAGATGTTTTTATCTAGTTTCTCTATTTGCTTTTAACTTATTAAAAAGATGGGGACAAAAAATGAAATAATTTAGTTAATCTCCTAAGGTATTTGGATTTTGGACCAAAATGCAGGCCTTATCTTGTACACAACTTTCTGTCTTCGTTTTCTTAAATAATTTAGACATAAAGTAGTCATCCAACCCATCCCGAAACAGCTTTCTAGGATAGAGATGATTATCAATTATGCATATGGATGGTTGTTGGAAAAGAATCTCAAGGTCCCCTACTTTTGTAAAAGGCTACATGTGTTATCTTATTATGCCTGCAAACCTTGGTTGTTAGATAAGTTTGGATTAAGATGAAGACTTCCACTTAATATGGAGCAATAAACTTCACCATCCTGTCTTACATCATCTCAAAAGCAAAGAAGATGTAAGATACTAACAAAGCATATACCTTATCACTTTAACCTTGAAAAATTAAAACATTCCCTTCACCTCCCCAGTGGGTTTGCTTTTGTTCGATGATGATAACTTGCATTCATGCTCACATACATTCACGTGAAAGTGTGAAACACATTCCTCTTTTGCTTTACATTTATCTTCCTAATTGTATTTTCCTTACTTTTTTGACATATTAAGTAAGTTTCTGTTTCCACAAATTTCCAGGGGTATTTTATTGTGGGGCACCAGCACTCGCCAAAAAACTCAAACAGCTAGCCTCTGATTTTTCTCATAAGACCCCTACCATGTTTGATTTCCACAAAGAAAACTTTTGATGGAGAGATGTATAACAAGAATCTTTCAAGACTTGCCGCTATCAAAACAAAGCTGTTCCTTCTAGACTCCACTATCAAAATATCGCCATTGTACATAGACTCTAGATCAATAATTTGAAATTACGTGCTGTATATGTCACCCACAAGAAGATTATTATAGGGTACGAAAAAGTGGATGATCACTACTTTATAAAAGTTAATGGAGACCGAAGATCACAGTCCAGATTCTGAACTATACCAGAACTTATTAGAAACTTTTTTTTTTGGTTACCTTTATCATGTCCTCCCCACGAGTATAGAACTTTATCACTAAGAAAGAACACTTGAAATTTTGATATCTGTTATAGAAACCAAATAAATAAATCAATTTAAAAAAATAACAATGTCAAAGGATGAATTACACAGTAGGCATTCATGAATGAAGCACAAAACTGTCAATCTTACCAGTGCAAGACAGAGCTCCAGAACTACTAAACTCAGGAGAGAACGCATCAGTAGGCAAGTTATTCACAGCATGGTGAAAATCACGAAGATTGAAATTCCCTTTTGGACTGTAGGCGGCCTTCAGCTGGTCATCACCCAAACTATCACTATCTAATACTCCCTCCATCTCCAAAAAAAAAAAATTAATTTAAATTTTTTTCTTTGTCCAAGGAAAAAAATCTATTTTTAAAGTGAAATTTTTTGTATTACACTTATTAATGATAATAATATATAATTTAATAGAAATATAAAATTATATATTTATTTGTGCCAAACGTGTTGCACATTTTCAGCAAATAGACTGAAGGCAAAAGACCAAAATTCATGTTGGATGGGCCTGAATTTTAACCCAAATCCGTTCTTGATTGAGTCAGGGTTTCTACATTTTTCCTTTTTCTTCTTTTTAAGATAAATTTGCGCATATACTCGTTGTAATCTTGGCTTCGGTCACTATTTTATAGAAAAATAAAATAAAATTGACTCCTTGTCCAGGCGTTCTGCCTCCAATCTTGAAAAATGGTCACAAGTCCAGGATTTTGGCTATTCAGCACTGAGAAAATTGTAGCTTCCTCAAAGCCATTGTTTAAACAATATTGCAGAAGGCCTCTTGGGAAGACAAAAACACATCCCCTTCTCTAAGAATCTTTTGGAACACATTGTCATTGGCATCGACGAAACTATCAAACACAATGCCAGTGCTTACAAAGATCATCTCAGAAGGGCAGTTTTCAAGTCAAACTCTCGGGTTGGTAAGGCTGATGAGTATTGGAAGGTTGTAGAGCTGTTCTCCCAGTCGGGGTGCATGAATTCTGGTCTTTCGAAATAATATTCCAACTTTCTACTTCAGTTTTCTCTATTCATACTCAGCAAAATTCAATGAGTATGAGAAACGAGGACCTATTGTCAATGACCTGGATTCTTTATGAACATTGTTATTCCATCATAACTTCTCTGCCCTGAATTGGAACTTTTCAAATTGCTTGGTCGCTAGTTGTTCTTATGGACGATGAAGGTTCGGGAAAAATATGAAAAACGACTTTGCAAATGTAGAAAAAAGGAGCGTCAATCTTCGGCCAAGGATGGGCAAACCCAATGGGCCATGTATTATTATCAGCGGATTAAGTTGAGAGGACACAGGGCATAGGCTCCTTATTTCTCATTGTTCTGGGCTAAAGATTGAGGCCCATTAATTATTTCATTCCCTTTTGTACCAGCCCAGGAGATGATTTTACAACTTTTTCAGGCCCTTAATAAATCGAATTATGTATGTGTGACGTTTGATTCAACGAAATATAATACTGATACAGAATTACTTTTTTGGAAAAATTATATATTCTCCCCAAGGTTTCTATTTATTATCAAGTAGGCTTTGTAATTTATCAAATTTAACATTTATCTTTTTGAGATTTAAAAACGTTTAACATTTACCATCCTAAACAGTAACTTTTTCATAACAGTACATGAACAGTAAAAAGATTTCATATTTAGACAAAATTACCCTTAATACTCTAGTTATTAATTTGTATAAAAAAATACTTATAAAAGACATTTATTTTAGAAATAAAAATAAAAATTATACATATTCATTTATATTAAGGACATAGTATGCAAAAAGAAAATAAAAATAGAAGATTGACTTATATAAAAAAAAATTGAATTAATAGAAGAGTAAAAAGCAAATCTATCAATGAAGATAAAGAGTATAATATAAAAATTTTTAAAATTCATTTTATAGTCAAATTTACCAAACTAATAAAATAAAAAATACATAATTTTTTTCATACATACCATACATTTTTTATTCGTTGATAAATTTGATTTTTACTTTTCAATTAATTCAAATTTTTTTATATAAGTCAATCTTCTATTTTTATTTCATTTTTGTGTGCTATGTATTTGATATAAATGAATATGAATAAATTTTGTTTATTTTATTCATTTTCGGTCAAAATTATTAAATATTGTTGCAAACCGAAAATGGGGCCAAAAAAGGCAATATCCAGGAAGCCTCCGCCAAGTCAACACGCACTGCTCGGTTAAACGAATGAGTTCAACTTTGGATTATAAAAACAACTCATCAAATGACATCTCATTCACATTCTGATCATTTCCTGCCAATCCAATTCACATTTTAATGTTTTTTCGATGCAAGACATGAAGATTGATGATTTCGTAATTTGATTATAGGATATATGCAGACGTTCTACCGGGTTATGGTATTGTAACAGAAAGTACTACTTCCTGCTGTGTAGTTGACGGATCAAAGATGTCAGTAATTTATGGCAATTGGGAAAGGCTGGTCCGAGCCACCCTTCTTAGGGAGGAGCTCCGGAGCACTGCTCTAAGGACTTTCAGTGATCGTTCTTTAGCATCATCATCACTATCACCATCACCATCACTGTCAGTGTCAGCATCGCCCTATAATTTCATTCCTCCATCAAAAGGTTTCGTCGTTCAAATGGTATGATCTTGGGGTTTAATATTTACGAATGATATGATGCTGTTTAATTAATTGATACGCAATAAATAGATGAGCTCACTGGATGGTGAAGCTGGATGGGCCGCCTTGGAGAAGCGGTTTGATGAGCTCACTGCCACCACCAATGACTTGCTTCCTCGTGCACGGTTTTGGGAATGCATAGGTAATTTAATTTAAGCAACAAGACACAAAGTCATAACTACCGTGGACCTTCTTGTGTAAGATTTTATGATGATCTGTTTGTTGTAGGCTTAATTGTGGTCTAATTTATATTGCGGGTAGGTATGGATAAGGAGTCTAAAGATTTTGCTGGGAAGCTTTTTGATGCTCTGGCTAGGAGGAGGAATATCACCGGAGATTCTATCGATAAAGCACAGCTCAAAGAGTTCTGGGACCAAATGTCAGATGAGAGCTTTGATTCTCGACTTCAAACTTTCTTTGACATGTAAGTCATTAATCACCGCACAACAAGGCATCGTTCCGTGACATGCTTTTCTCTTATATTTCTGGTTAACATTTGTGTTTAGCATGATTTATTTGGTTAAATAATTGTTAATGTCATACCAATTTAATAATGAGCAGGGTTGATAAAGATGCAGATGGCAGAATTACTGAAGAAGACGAGGTGAGAAAGGTAAAATATATATATATATATATATATATATATTTGACCATGTCTTTTTAGACATGTAAAAGTCATGAAAAATCATTCATTGTGGAATGTACAAGTAGGAAAATCACCAGCCTTTTTTCCCCTTTCTTGGTTATAACGTTATTTTTTTTTTTTTTTTTACCCTCCTGGGGTGAAAATTTATTTGCAGATTATTAGCCTCAGTGCATCAGCCAATAAACTTTCCAACATTCAGAAGCAGGCTGATGAATGTGCAGCACTAATTATGGAAGAGTTGGACCCCAACAATAAAGGATTTATTCTGGTAATTAATTTACTAAGTGGGTAATTATTGATTGATTATCATTAATTTTTTTTAAATTGTTTTCTCATGTCTTTGAATGAGAAAACACCAGCATCACCATTCGGATAGTGAGATTCTTGAAAGAAGTACGAATTATAGAGGACAATTGAACAAAAGGGGTAGCAAAAAAAGTGCAAGATTCAACATCCCTCCAGACGCCACTAGCACTTCCAACAATTCCAACGACATGGGAGACGATGCATACGTCGAAATCACGCTGGAAGTCTGCGATGATTCGGTGGCAGTTCAGAGCGTGAAAACTGTCGGTGGAGGTGATATAGAGGACCCCGAGTTGGCATTGTTAGCGAGAGGGCTAGAGAAGAAATCATCCATGGTTAGAAATGCTTCGTCCAACATTAGGCAATTCTCCCAAGAGCTTAAGCGTTTGGCTTCCTTCTCCCAAAGGCCTCAAATGGGCAAATATGATCGAACTAAGTCAGCTGCTGCTCATGCTTTGAAAGGGCTCAAATTCATTAGTAAAACTGATGGTGCAGCTGGATGGGCCGCCGTGGAGAAGCGGTTTGACGAGATCACTGCCACCACCAATGGCTTGCTTCCTCGTGCACGGTTTTGCGAATGCATAGGTAATTTAATTTAAGCAACAAAACACAAAGTCATAACCACCATGGACCTTCTTGCGTAAGTTTTTGTGATGATCAGTTTCTTGTGGGCTTAATTGTGTTCTAATTGATAATGGGGGTAGGTATGAATAAGGAGTCTAAAGATTTTGCTGGGAAGCTTTTAGATGCTCTTGCTAGGAGGAGGTATATCACCGGAGATTCTATCGATAAAGCACAGTTCAAAGAGTTCTGGGACCAAATGTCAGATGAGAGCTTTGATTCTCGACTTCAAATTTTCTTTGACATGTAAGTACTAAGTCATTAATCACCGTACAAAAAGGCATCATTCCGTGACAAAGCTTTTCTCCTATATTTCTGGTTAACATTTGTGTTTAGCATGATTTATTTGGTTAAATAATTGTTAATGTCATACCATGATTTAATAATGAGCAGGGTTGATAAAGATGGAGATGGCCCAATTACAGAAGAAGAAATGAGAGAGGTAATAAAAAATTAAGCCTGTCTTTTTAGACGTGTAAAAGTCATGAAAAATCATTCATTGTGGAATGTACAAAGTTAAAGTTGGAGAATCACCAGCCTTTTTTTCCCCTTTCTTGGTTATAACGTTATTTATTTACTCTTTTCTCTCCCCTTCTGGGGTGAAAAATTATTTGCAGATTATTAGCGTCAGTGCTTCAGTCAATAAACTCTCCAACATTCAGGAGAAGGCAGATGAATATGCGGCACTAATTATGGAAGAGTTGGACCCCAACAATGAAGGATTTATTCTGGTAATTAATTGACTAAGTGGGTAATTATTGATTGCTTATCATTATTATTTTTTAATTGTTTTGTCATGTCTTTGAATGAGCAGTTAGAAAACTTGGAGATGCTCTTGTTACAAGCAGCAGGTGAATCAGTAAGAGGTGAAAGCAGGATTTTAAGTCAAATGTTAAGCCAGAAACTTAAGCCAACATTGGACCAAGATTGGTACAAGAAAACGGTTAGTATCCAATTTCTAATTCGAACTTGAAAATATTAATTAAAGATATACTTACCAGTAATTTCAGACTCTGTAATAACAGTTACTTCTGAAAAATAATCTGATTGAAAAATTGACTATGAGATGTTAAATTAATTGGGCAACATTGGCAGACATGGATGTCCTCGGGAGTTCGAACAGCACTTTACGCGGGGGAGAGAGCGATCAGGGCATTCAGGCCAGGTGAGGCAGTCAAAATACTACAGGTAATGAATGATGATCAGTGCTGAATTAATGATTAAAGAGTAGTATTTTATTTACTGGGGATGGAAATGGAGCGCAAACGTTTATACTTTATATTTATATGTAGTAGTGCACTGCGTTGTAATTTGTAGGTGGCGGTTTATCCAGGAAACGTGTTGGCACTTCACATGTCAAAGCCTCAAGGATTCAACTACGAAAGTGGGCAGTATATGTTCGTCAAATGTGCAGCTGTTTCCCCCTCCGAGTGGTGGGTGTCTATCCTTAACATTTATTAAGACTTGTATCCACTGCTTTTTTGAATACATGTCTATACTTTTTAATACAATTTTTTTTTTTAATTTTAAATATATTTTTTATCTTATAATTACTATATTAAAAAAATACAAAAAAATTTACTATTCATACAGTTGTGTCTTAAATGTTCATTTTAGAAGTAAAAAATTTTAAATTCATTACAACAATTTTCCTTATCCATCATCTAATAGGTTGTTTCAAAAAAAAAAAAAATTTGTTTTACTTTATTAGTCATTGGTGGAGTGATTGTTCAAACCACAATACAAATTTATTTTCAAGGAACATTTTCATTAGCATAATGTTGACAATTTTTCCTCTTATTTTTCATTTGATTTTGTTATGAATTATTGCATTTAGCCATTTATATCTAATTTTCTGATGGTCCAAAATGACAGGCATCCCTTCTTCATTACTTCAGCCCCTGGAGATGACTACTTGAGCGTCCACATTCAAATCCTTGGTGACTGGACTAGACAACTAAGAACTGTTTTCTTAGAGGTTAGTTTCCATTCAATTTTCTGACTTCATTTTATTCCCTTCAATTGTAATTTTTTTTTTTTTTACCAATTTTTATGTAATGAAATAAGGGTCTGTATGGACAGTATGGGTGTCAATTGGATGGGAAAGGGTGAGAATTGAGTGAGAAATTAATGGGAATGAGTAATTAAATATTTATTATTTTTAAATATTAATTTGGTGGGATTGGTAGATAATGAGAATGGATAATCCCATTACCTATTGGCATCCTAATTAGATGTTAGAAATAACCCTTAAAATAGTCCCTCACATCTTGGCAAATGAGTTTTTTAGTAATTCATTTTTAAAACGAGAAAAATTAATCTCTCATGATTGTACTTTTTTGGTTCTCTCTTACTATTCTGTTTGTTTTTCTGTCACTATCCATTTGTTTTACAAAGGTTCATTTGACAGAAAAATAAATAGAATAGTAACGAAAGACCAAAAGAGTATATTCATGAAATGTGAGAAAAAGTACATTCATGAAATATGAAAGACTATTTTTTCTCGTTTTAAAAGTAAGGGGACTAAGAAATTCATTCTCCAAAATAACTAAGGGACTAAGAAATTCATTCTCTAAAATGTGAGGATTATTTTGGGGGTTATCTTTAGATATTATTAGGTCCCAATAAGATCCCACTTAATTATTCAATAAATTTCCAATAAAAGCTACTAAATGTTCCCAATTAAATCCTATTAAATTAATATTTTTTTATTTAATTATTACTAATAATTGATTATTCAACATTACCTAATATATTATCCATTTAACCATATCTATTGGGACCCATTGACATCCCATAACTCACCCAATAAATTGCTATTTCAATAACATCCCTCCCATTTATTTTCAATTGGTATTTTTAATAGGTATGAAAAATCAAATAATTCTCATCCTATTAGATTTCTATTGGCACTATAGAAATATTGCCAACTCTAATGAATAATATCTCAAACTTTGTTTTTATACTTTTTTAAATTAGTTATTATAAAATAAAAAATATATTAAAAACTAAAAATAATATTTTAAAATATGTAAAAATTTATTTTAAAAAACTATCTATACAAATCCCAAATCTAGCAATAATCCAGCTACCAAGAACCGTGCTTATTTTCAACCCTTTGAGATTCTTCGTTTAATATCATGATGATGGGATGGGGAGATATATATAAATTGATTTTTGATGTTGAAATGGATTCCTTTGTCTTTAAGATGTCTTAATCACGATCTCCCCACTTTGCAAGAATTATAGAATCCCAAGTTCCCAACCAACAAATTGCCAGAGGATATGCTGACTCCCAAGTTTAGTCAAACCTGAAAATTGCAAAGACTAATCATATATTTACAATAAATTCTTTCAATAATTAACATTTTTATTTAAAATTTTATAGAAAAAACACATTAAATAACTACGGAATGAAATATACTAGTTGTAAGCATTAATTGAACATACAATTTTTTTATAATAATAATAATAATAATAAATTTACTTTATAATGAAGACCTAGTCTATCATTGATTTCACACGGCTTATTAATGACTAGTGCTTTTAATTTCTTTGTGTTGGTTTGATGAATGGACTTTGTTAGGCTTGTCAGCCACCCCCAACAGGTGAAAGTGGACTCCTCCGGTCCGATGAGTATTTGCAAAAAGGCAAAAAGAACAATCCCATGTAAGTTGTCGTTTTTATAATTTCTAAACCCATCTCGTTAAGTATAGAGACAATTATAGTACCATAAAACTATAAAATATATATATAGTTTTAATTAATCGAGAAAACCTTATTCACTAATATTATATAAAAAAAAAATTAATTATAGATACTAATACAATTAAATTAAATTCGCTCCATATAGACAAACTTGGAGTCCCCTTTGACCGTCTTATCCCATTCTCTTTACAACCGTTTCTCTCATCAAACCATGTTACTGCAGCATCTAGAATGTCTGAGAGAGAGGCAAGACTCCATGCCAGACAAGTTCCTCGTGCCAACGTTTCCCCTAGTTGTGAACATGAACTCATGTAATCCTATTAAATTGTTCCATATAATTTTTGATTGTGTCATGCATAACGAAAAATTCATGGTACCACAGTGATGTCATATCTAAATCAACGAGGAAATGAGAATTGCACAAACTCTCACTAAAATAGTTAGCTCAAACCTCAACGTCACATATTAGATTTCAAGTAAAAATGAATCTTCAATACGAAATCTTCATCAAACATTTGAAACAAAGATCATGCCCCAAGTTTCGCATGTTTAGGCAGTAGGTATGCTGAGAGTACTAGAAAGATTCTGACTCTAAGATCTACATCATTGATATTAATAATTTTCCTACACAGTAATACCTCCATTCCAGTTACATTCATCAGTGTAGGCAACAACAGTTAAATTTCTAATTTTTTGTCTATTAAACATGATAATGATGATGAACAGTTTACCGAGAGTGTTGATTGATGGGCCATATGGATCACCAGCACAAGACTACAAGAAATACGACGTGGTACTGTTGGTTGGGCTGGGAATAGGTGCAACTCCAATGATCAGCATTGTGAAAGACATCATGAGCAACATGAAAGCCATTGAACCAGAAGAGCTTGCTTTGGAAAATGGCAGTAGAAAAGTGTCCGGTTCGGGAAGCGGAGGGAACTTTAAAACAAAGAGGGCATACTTCTATTGGGTTACTAAGGAACAGGGTTCATTCGAATGGTTCAAAGGGACAATGAATGAAGTTGCTGAAATGGATGAAAAGGGAGTCATAGAGATGCATAATTACTGTACTAGTGTTTATGAAGAAGGTGATGCTAGGTCTGCTCTTATTACTATGCTTCAGTCACTCAACCATGCCAAAAATGGAGTGGATATTGTTTCTGGAACCCGGGTCAAGTCTCATTTCGCCAAGCCAAATTGGCTCAGTGTCTACGAACGTATTGCTCTCAATCACACAAACTCACGAGTTGGTACGTTTCTCAACTAATTTTTTTTTTTAATATTTCAGAGACAAAAGTTGCATGTTTCATTATGTGTTAGTTTAGGTTTCGTTTGGACAGGTTTCTTATTTATAAAAAATTAATTTTTTAAAATAAAAATAAAATATTCAAAAATATTTTTATTTTAAAATTTAAAATTTAAAAATTTTTATTTAAATTTCTCTTATATAATTTTAAAAAAAAGTTTCTCTAATTTTTTTCTATAAAACATTTTTTTATTAAAAAATACTCACTAAAAATTTCACATATTTTAATATAATTTTTTCTCAATTACATTATTGTCCAAACAAAGCCTTCATGTTTTTGTCTACTTTCTCTATTCCTTTTAACTTATTAAAAAAAATGGGGAAAAATAAAATATTTTAATCTCCTAAGGCATTTGGACCAAAATGCAGGACTTGTCTTGTACGCAACTTTCTGTCTTCGTTTTATTAAATAATTTAGACATAAAGTACTCATCCAACCTAATGCAGAAACAGCTTTCTAGGATAGAGATGATTACCAACTATGCATTTGGATGGTTCTTTGAAAAGAAGCTCAAGGTCCCCTACTTTTGTAAAAGGCTACAAGTGTCATCCTATTATGTCTGTAAAACATAAAAACCTTGGTCGCTAGATAAGTTTGGATTAAGATGAAGACTTGCACATAAAATGGAACAATAAACTTCGCCATCCTGTCTTACATCATTTCTAAGGCTAAGGGGATGTAAAATACTAACAAAGCATATACCTTATGACTTTTAACCTTAAAAGAGAAAACAATCCCTTGATCTCCCCCGTGGGTTTGCTTATGTTTGATGATGATAACTTGCATTCATGCTCACATACATTCGCATGAAACACATTCCTCTTTTGCTTTACCTCTATCTTCCTAATTTAACTTATCTTACCTTTTTAAGCTATTAAATAAGTTTCTGTTCCCTCAAATTTGCAGGGGTATTTTATTGTGGGCCACGAGCACTCAACGAAGAACTCAGACGGCTAGCCTCTGATTTTTCTAATAAGACCCCTACCAAGTTTGATTTCCACAAAGAAAACTTCTGATGGAGAATTTTGGATTCGGTTTTATTTGAGAATTTTGTATCGAAATTTGTGAAAGTTTTGGTGAAATTTGGAAGGTTGTAGAGCTGTTCTCCCAGTCTGGGGTGCATGAATTCTGGTCTTTCGAAATAATATTCCATCGTTCTACTTCAGTTTCTCTCTTGATACTCAGCAAAATTATTAATAGATTTCTTATGTTACAATTATTATTTTAAAATACTGTATATACAGTTGTATTTTAAAGGTTTATTTTAGAAGTCAATTTTGAAATTCATTGCAACAATTTTCCTTATCCATTACCTAATAGGTTGTTCCAAAAAATAAAATAAAATAAAATAAAATTGTATTTCTTTATTAGTCATCAGTGGAGTGATTGTTCAAACCACAATACAAATTTATTTTCAAGGAACATTTTCATTAGCATAGTGTTAACTCTTTTTCCTCTTATTTTTCATTTAATTTTGTTATGAGTTATTGCATTGAGCCATTTATATCTAATTTTCTGATGGTTCAAAATGACAGGCATCCCTTCTTCATGACTTCAGCTCCTAGAGATGAGTACTTGACCGTCCACATTCGCAAAGCTGGTCACTGGACTGGAGAACTCATAACTGTTTTCTCAAAGGTTAGTTTCCATTCAATTTTCAAACTTCCTTTTATTCCCTTCAATTTTAATTTTTTTACCAATTTTTATGTAATGAAATAAGGGCTTGTATGGACAGTATGGGTGGCAATTGGGTGAGAATTGAATGAGTGGAGAACTCATAACTATTATTAGGTTCAATGGGATCCCACTTAATTATTTAATAAATTCCCAATAAAAAGTTACTAGATATTCCCAATTAAATCTCATTGAGTTAATATTTTTTTATTAAATTATCGCTAATAATTGATTATTCAACATTATTCAATGGCCAATAATTATCCATTTAACCATTCCCATCTAGACCTATTAGCATCCCATAACTCACCCAATAAATTCACATCCTAATAACATCCATTCCATTTATTTTCAATCGGTATTTTTAATGCGTATAAAAAAATATAATAATTCTCTCTTATTGGATTTCTATTGGCACTATAAAACTATTGCCAATTCTAATGGACAGTATCTCAAATCATATTTTTATACCTTTTCAAGTTAGTTGTTATGAGATTAGAGATAAATTAAAAACAAAAACAAAAATTAAAAAAAAAAAACTGTATATACGTACAGGTCCCAAATCTAGCAATAATGGAGCTATCAAGAACGCCCTTTGAGAGTCTTCGTTTGATGTTGAAATGGATTCCTTTGTCTTTAAGATGTCTTAATCACGATCTTTAGTTTGGCCACTTGCAAGAATTATAGAATCCCAAGCAACTATCATAATCCCAAAATTGAAAAATGTTCATCTCCGGAGGAAACTATTCGGGGTCTTCTGTACTCAACAATTATTGCCATAGGACATGCTACTCCGAAGTTTAGTCAAACCTGAAAATTGCAAAGAGTAATCGTATAATTACAATAAATTCTTTCAATAATTAACATTTTTATTTAAAATTTTATAGAAGAACACATTAAATAACTACGGAATGAAATGTACTAGTGCTATCTTAACATGTAAGCATTAATCGAACATATATATATTTTTTTAAATAATAAAAATAATAAAACAAGAATTTCTTTATAATGAAGACAGTCTATCATTGATTTCACATGACTTGTTAATGACTAGTGTTTTCAATTTCTATGTGAATGGACTTTGTTAGGTTTGTCGGTGTCTGCAAGAAGGCGAAGAGAACAATTCCGAGTAAGTTGTCGCTTTTACAATTTCCAAACCCATCCCGTTAAGTATGAATACAATTATAGTACCACAAAACTATAAAAAAAAATAAAAAAAATAGACACGTTCTGGTCTAGTTTTAATTTACAAAATCTTATTACACTTATTAAGGAGACCCTATTCATTAATATTACATAAAAATATTAATTATAAATATTAACCCGATTAAATTAAATTCACTTTTTATAGACAAACTTGAGAGTTAACTTTGACCGTCTTATTCCATTCTCTTTACAACCGTTTCTCTCAAAAACCATGCATGTTACTTCAGCATCTAGAATGACCGAAAGAGAAAGGCAAGACTCCATTATAGTGTTATTGCATGGCAGACAAGTTCCTCGTGCCAATGCTTCCCCTAGTTGTGGACATTAACCCATGTAATCCTATTAAATCTTGATTATTCCATATAATTAATTTTCGATTGGGTCATGCATGACGAAAAATCCATGGCACCACAATGATGTCATATCTAAATCAACGAGGAAAAGAGAATTGTACAAACTCTCAGTAAAATGGTTAGTTCAAACCTCAACGTCACATACTGGATTTCAAGTAAAAATGAATCTTCAATACGTAATCTTCATCTAGCATTTGAAAGATCATGTCCCAAGGTTCGCGTGTGTACGTAGGCAGTAGGTATGCTGAGAGTACTAGAAAGATTCTGGCTCTAAGATCTACATCATTGATGTTAATAATTTTCCTACACAGTAATACCTCCATTCCAGTTACATTGCAACAACTGCCAAATTTCTAACTAATTTTTTGTCTATTAAACATATGATGAACAGTTTACCGAGGGTGTTGATTGATGGGCCACATGGAGCACCAGCACAAGCCTACAAGAAATATGACGTGGTACTGTTGGTTGGGTTGGGAATTAGAAGCAACTCCATTGATCAGCATTGTGAAAGACATCGTGAACAACAGGAAAGCCATTGAACCAGAAGAGCTTGCTTTGGAATATGGCAGTAGAACACCCGGGACTAGCAGTCCGATCCTGTTGAGGAGGTTTTACACCATGAGGAGCCCCATTAGAGCGGTCCAATAAGTAATAGGAGCCCACCTGAACCCAAAAACTTAAACTAGTGAGTTCTGGGTCCTTGCCACTTATTAGGTGTTCTAGTTTTTCTTACTTTTTCAATGTGGGATAGTATCTATGAACACAACAAATCCCTCCACAAGAGAAAAGTCCCTTACCGCGGGAGAGAGAAGTGTCCGGTTCAGGAAGCGGAGGGAGCTTTAAAACAAAAAGGGCATACTTCTATTGGGTTACTAGGGAACAAGGTTCATTCGATTGGTTCAAAGGGACAATGAATGAAGTTGCTGAAATGGATGAAAAGGGAGTCATAGAGATGCATAATTACTGTACTAGTGTTTATGAAGAAGGTGATGCTAGGTCTGCTCTTATTACTATGCTTCAGTCACTCAACCATGCCAAAAATGTAGTGGATATTGTTTCTGGAACCCGGGTCCAGTCTCATTTCGCCAAGCCAAATTGGCGCAATGTCTACGAACGTATTGCTCTCAATCATACAAACTCACGAGTTGGTAAGTTTCTCAACCAATGTTTTTAATATTTCAGAAACAATACTAGCATGTTTCATTATGTGTTAGTTTAGATGTTTTTATCTACTTTTTCTGTTGCTTTTAAACTATTAAAGAAATGGGTAAAAAATAAAATAATTTAATCTCCTAAGGTATTTGGACCAAAATGCAGACCTTATCTTGTACGCAACTTTCTGTCTTCGTTTTCTTACATAATTTAGACACAAAGTACACATCCATCACATGCCGAAACAGCTTTTCACTAAAGAGATGATTATCAATTATGCATTTGGATGGTTCTTTGAAAAGAATCTCAAGGTCCCCTACTTTTGTAAAAGGCTACATGTGTTATCTTATAATGGCTGTAAACCTTGGTTGTTAGATAGGTTTGGATTAAGATGAAGACTTCCACTTAATATGGAGCAATAAACTTCACCATCCTGTCTTAAATCATCTCAAAAGCAGAGAAGCTGTAAGACACTAACAAATCATATACCTTATCACTTTAACCTTCAAAAAGAAAAACAATCCCTTCATCTCCCTCAGTGGGTTTGCTTTTGTTTGATGATGATAACTTGCATTCATGCTCACATACATTCGCGTGAAACACTTTCCTCTTTTGCTTTACCTTTATCTTCCTAATTGAACTTATCTTACCTTTTCAACCTATTAAATAAGTTTCTGTTTCCTCAAATTTCCAGGAGTATTTTATTGTGGGCCACCAGTACTCGCCAAAGAACTCAGACAGCTAGCCTCTCATTTTTCTCATTACACCTCTACCAAGTTTGATTTCCACAAAGAAATCCTAATTTAAAAAAATTTCTTACCAGTGCAAAACAGAGCATGAATCTCAAAGGATGAATTACACTTACACAGTAGGCATTCATAAATGAAGCACAAAACCATCATGAATCTTTACCAGTGCAAGACAGAGCTCCAGAAATACTAAACTCAGGAGAGAACGCATCAGTGGGCAAGTTATTCACAGCATGGTGAAAATCACGAAGATTGAAATTTCCTCTTGGACTGTAAGCGACCTTCAGCTGGTCATCACCCAAACTATCACTATCTATTACTCCCTCCGTCCAAAAAAAAAATCCTAATTTAAAAAAATTTCTTTGTGTGAGAAAAAAAGTCTATTTTTGAGAGTGAAATTTTTTATATCACTTTTATTAATGATAATAATGTATAATTTAAATAAAAATGTAAAAATATATTTTTATTTGCACAGTAAATGTATTGAATATTCTAAGCAAAAAGACTGAATGTTGGATGGGCCTGAATTTTAACCGAAATCCTTTCTTGATTAAAGCAGGGTTTCTACATTTTTTTTTTAAAGATAAAATTGCACATATACGTATTTGTAAACTTGGCTTCTGTCACTATTTTATAGAAAAATAAAATAAAATTGACTCCTTGTAATATTATTAATATTGTTATTAAATCACAGAGTTATTTAACTAAGAAAAAAAAAATCCCCTTGGAATAAGGCGACATTGTCCAGGCGTTCTGCCTCCAATCTTGAAAAATGGTCACAAGTCCAGGATTTTGGCTATTCAGCACTGAGAAAATTGTAGCTTCCTCAAAGCCATTGTTTAAACAATATTGCAGAAGGCCTCTTGGGAAGACAAACACATCCCCTTCTCTAAGAATCTTTTGGAACACATTGTTATTGCCATCGATGAAACCATCAAACACAATGCCAGTGCTTACAAAGAACATCGCAGAAGCCCTTGGATAAGCATGTGGTGTTAACCATGCCATCCACTTCTAAATCAGTCCTTGCAAAACTGATAAACTAAGAGTGTTGAGCCCTGGAAATTCAGAAGCTGTGACTATATTCGTGCTCGAACGAGAAATGTCATCTGTTTTGCCCTTGTCATTCAAAAGGGAGGTTTTGAAATCAAAAGCTGTGACATGGGCTGGATTCTTGCAAGGCAGGCCATTCGGGAAGATGTTCTGCTATGCTGTATCAGTTGGACAAGTATCCAGGAGATTATCAATTTCGATTGCCTGACATTGTTTAGGGAAGACCATGAAACATGCTGCCACAAAGGAACAGACGGTGAGAAGAAGAAACTTCATTACTTGGCAATATGATCAGATAGGTTAATGGTTATGGTTAATTTATTCTTCTGTTTTAAATGTGTGGATGGGATATCTTCGGGTTGCACATTGAAGAAGTGTAATGATCGGGGGATCGGAGTTCAGTTAACTACTCATTCAATGCTTAAAATGAAAGATGACTTGTCTTTAAGCTAACCAAAGTACTCCAGCCTGATCCTAGTTAAGGTTTCAGTTACAGAACTTCTAGGTGTCTCCTCCAAGTGCAATTTGAGGACATCATCACATGTTTTTTTTTTCAATGAATCATATAAATCTTCATATCAGTTCAAAATGCAATCTTAGAAACCTTCAATTCTGTTAAAAGATAAACCAACAACTGCTAATGCAGTTCCACATAATTAGTTTAAAAACTCAATAGTGCAACATAAAAGAAAAAACTTCTGGCTCCCAGCAAGCTTTTCCTATAGTTCATCATCCTTGATGTCCCTTTATTTTATACAAAGCATAACAGCAAGTCAATCATGTCAAAAGCAGTAACAATTTCACAATTTGGTCTAATCTTCACTTGGGGAAATCTGTAAACAGAGGGATTAAAAAATCTCCACTCCACCCTGCATATGATAACGCAAGTTTAGTTAAATGACTATAAAACTATAAGCAGACAAAAACACTTCACAAACTATAATATGAATGCTCATATACAGTATTTGCAAAATATGCCACTAATGAACTTCAAAACAAGGAAAGAATGAGAATTCAAGATGGCAAGGGGAAAATAGTGGTGATAAAGTGATTACCAGTAGCCAGTTAGTTTCATCAGTAGGTTCCATTCTCAAAAAGACCCTGGTTTCGCTGAGCATCTTTTGAAAGAGCATTTGTCTGGCAGTCATCACTAGCCTTAAGGATATCTGATATAAACTTTATTAAAGAGCATATACCTCCCAAGAAGTTGTGGTCAATAACACCCTTTCCTTCAACAACATGTGCAAAATCAATAAGCTTAATTTCTGCTCTAGGACTCTTCCCTTCTGAGGCAAGCTGCTTTTCATACATTATATGAACTGAACAAGAGTAGAAATGGTAAATGGGTTGATCCTCAAACCATGCTTTTAACTCCAGTAGTTGCGACAAAATCCCAGTGGAACCACCAAAAACAACTGATGCAAAAGCACAGTCAGGTTTCACTTCCAACTCTTTAGAAGTGTTAGAAGATACAAAATTTCTCAGAACAAATTTAACTTCCTCTGCAGAAAGACCCTGAACTGACTTCTTCTCAGGTTTCCAGAAGCCTGATTCATCGCTACTGAAAATCTGCAAACCTGATAACCTGAATCCAAGCAAGAGGCTTGACGTTTCTCTATCCTTCTTCAAACATTTCTCTATATAGTCCTCTTGTGCTTGTGGAGGCCAAGTTCTGGAGCCAATCTTGATGTCCATTATTGAAGGATTAACTCGACCAACAGTGAGATCTTCCAAAACCATGTGAGTCTTTAATCCTGACCCATCAGATGCCTCAACAAGTTTAGTTCCATAAAAGACAGGGAAGTATCTACGGATGTGGTCCGGGATCCTAATATCGAGAGAGAATGAAGTATAAAATGAAACTTCCTGAGACCCACGTTCATCCCCTTGTAAAGGCTTGTAGAAGTGTCCAGAATCATCAAGAAGTGGCCCAAGGTTCCCATTACCAGCTTGGTGACCTGCAACCTGGTTCTGGGGTATCTTAAGCATGCTTAAAGATAAATGAAGAACCTTTTGGTGAAGAGGATAAATAAGATCACAGACTCTTCAACGAGATACTGCAAAAGCCTTCCTGCATCATTACAGAACAAATTATCATCTCTTACAGAACTTCAAAATTGAAGTTGGATAAAAAGTAGTTTGATGTGAATCGTTCTCCAATTTTGTAGACTATCTAGACAAAGTAAGAAAGGCTTATCGAATTGACCCTGAAAAATTGTGGCAAGAGGAAACTTTCCGAGGAGAAGTAAAGCTTATTACATTGCCAACAAGTTGTCCCTACTTTTAATCAAATCCTCTCATTTAGATGACATGTGTAATTAAAGATGCTCACAGCAGACAAACAAAACCATTAAAGGAAGATCCTCCCCCAGCTCATATGCAATGCAAAGAATAATATAGACGAAATCAACCCACTTAAGAAGGTCATAGTTTACTTCTTCAACCAAACAAAGTAAAATTACCACCGTTTAGCTCGCCAAATCCAAAATTTTCCTTTTTCTCCTATGTGTGCAGCCCTCAAAACTTAAGTTTTTGTTGGGTAAAATAGATGAAATTTTTTATCCCACAGAATAAGGACTACAGAACCTTCTCTTCCATACTTAATGAAATCAAATTAACTTTTAAGATCATCATGTCCAATTTGATACAACTTTTCAATAGAATAATGAATCTATCACCAACAATCAACAAACGAGTGTTGCATGCTAGACTAATCTACATAGATATCAAAAAATCATTCAAACCCCCGCCATTCTTAAAACCCACATTTAAAACCCCCACCCCCACTCCCCTCCCAAAAATAGTTCAAACACACAGATATGGAAAGTTTGTTTCTTTACACTTCTCACTTTTCAGAGACTTTGAAGCAAATGTACTACTAAAGAACTAGAAAATGAACAATGGTAATACAGAGGTGAGGGAGGGAGGGAAAGCACATTACTGCAGATTGAATAAAGCTCAATCTTCCCGGAATTCAGTAGGAGCGGCTGCCTCCAACAGGGTGTATCAGAGAGGATTCGGAACTTTGGGATGGGGAGTTGGACCTTGGGAATTGGGAAGGAGATGGAGACCCAGGTTGAGGAGAATCTGATAGTAATTGGGCCCACATTTGTTCTCGCTCGACGCTGGCGTTCTGCTAAGGATGTTCCATCTTTCATTTTCTTTTATTGATATTTTATTTGAGTAATAATATTTTGAAAATTCGAAACTCATAATAAAATACTCGCTATAGTATTTTAGAAAAAATAAAATTATTTTTGAATCAATTGCGTTTGATTGTCTTCATAAAATAAAATTTATATTAAAAAGCGCCAAAATATGTTTTCCTCCCATAATTTTTTACAGAGTTTTGCCCAATTAACTCTTGCTCCAATTAGGGGTGACAATTTTAGATTTTCGAGATACAAATTACCTTTTAAATGGGTTAAGTAGGTCAATTTGTTAACCCGTTAATTTAAATTTAATTTGTTTATTTTTTAAATTAATTATATTCAACCTGATTTTAATTTAAATTTATTAATTTAATATTTTTGTATCGTGTTAATTTGGGGGGTTAAGTTCGTGTCGGCAAATTGCCGCCCTTAGCTCCAAAAATTAGCCAAATAAAGCAAAAATGAGCTCCGGCAACAAAACATGACTAGCTCAGCCGGAAAAGATTAATCGCGGATTGACTGCAGACGGCGCCGGAGGCCCGGCCCCGCCAGAAGGGACAACGTGGTGACTGAAGACCTTATCATCCCACCATGTGTCCGTCGTGCATGTCATCTTCTTTTGACACGTCAACTGTGCTTCTCTACAGTTGTCTTCTTACTCTTCTCTTCTTGAATCCCAGCACATCATCAGCCATTAAAACATGTACGGCTTCAGAGTTCCACAACAATCATCGAATTCTTGCTGCCAATTTTACCAATATGGTATAACCGCTACTTCTTGAATCCCAGTGTTTTTTTTTTTCTTTCTTTTTGGGATTCTCATTCTTGAATGGCTGCAAATGTGACTATTTGAATTGCTGAATAAGTAGAAGGACCCAAGGAGCTGCTTTAAGGTTACATTGATTTAGGAAAAAGTTGAGGCCTTTATGCTATTGTTTGCTGAAGTACGTTGTTACTTATTGCTCTAGATTTTTGGTTCAGTTTGGTTTTAGATGTTCCAGTGATTGCTTCTGCAGAGCTAGATAATTTTTTTATGTGTAAAAACGATTGACGAGCATTAAAAGATGAAAATTTTACGTCCTTTCCAATATTGTAATCTAGGATTCGCAGAGATGCTACCTCTGTCAATACGCTTCTTCCTTCTTCTCAAAAGGGTTACTCTTTTAGTCAAAGAATATCTTGGATTACGGTTTGAAATGAAGATCAACCGAAGCTGATTATCCAATGGTGTGATCTTTGAAGACATCCAAGAGCTTTAGATTGGGTCTTTACGCTCCTTGTTTCATGCATCAGTGGCTAACCAGACAGCACAGTTAGAAATGTTAAAGTAAATATCTTCATAGCGCCTCTGCATTCAGCAATACTTTCATGCTTATCAGCATGTATATGCATATCTTTTAGAGCATGGTTATAAAGGACCAGTCTTTTTCCAACTATAAGCAAAAGAGTTTATCGAAGTTTTAAATGGAATGGGTGAAAATTTTCAAGCCCATTTATCTTGCGTCCATTGCTTTGCGTTTAGTGTAAAATTTTAAACACTTAGGCAGGTCCCTTTCTTTTGATTTCATTTGATTACTGGGGATAGAAAATCCAACTGCAAAAGTCTAACATTTGCAAAACAGGTGAGTACATATAGGAAAATCTGGGAAACTTTGTATCAGAGAGTCCGGGATCATTCCCGGACCCTCATGTCCAGGTAATGCATTTGGAAGTCAGGATGAGTTGAAGTTGATTGGTTGAAGTTGTTGGACTGATGTTTTTGTAAATGCCTGATCAGGGCAGTGGGAAAGTGGATGATCAGATTCATGGTGAATGCTTGAAAAAGATTAAACATGACTCAAATCTTCGAAGTTTGTTTAAATTATTGGATGCAGGCTTCTTTAATGATTCAAAGGTACTTCTTGAAGTTCTATTTAAAGAAACTATTGATGTTTGATGTTCATCTGGTGGTTCTTTGATAGAAGTTGTGGATATTTTCAGGTGCTAGAGGTTGAAAAAGCAGCAGAAGAGTTCAACATTCCAATTATCAGAGCCAACAGAAAGTTGGTTGCTTCTGAAAATGGAGGATTACACAATCCATCTTATCTGACTTTTAATCCTGTATGGAGCAGGGATTGTGTACAGCATTCATCCAAGAAGTTCAGTTATCCTACTCTGTCGGGTGTAAAGAGACCAAAAAGTGATGAAGATATTGCCTTCATGAGTGTATGTCCACACAATAGCAGATGAATTCAAAATGATCAAGCATTCAATTTCCTATATCATATGTCTCAGTTTTTAAGTTTGAAATTGATTCATTGACGATGCAGATTCTTGAAATGGGGCAACTCATTAAGACACAACAAATTACATCTGAAGAACTAACTGGGATCTTTTTAAAGAGACTGAAAAGGTATGATTGCTCTTAGTGGTGATCCTTAGTCATCTAATTGTATTTGATAACTCTCTAGTGGTGCTATTGCCGCAGGTATGGACCTGTCCTTGAGTCTGTTGTCACCATTACTGAGGAATTAGCATACAGACAGGCAAAAGAGGCTGATAATCTACTTGCTAATGGCACTTATCTTGGTAAGTTCTATTTTCCTATTTCTACAGAAGAATTTGAGAAATTCATCTTTTCTTGGATTAACAATACCCCCCCTCCACAACAAAAAATGAATAAAAACATCTAGATGCCTATAGTGTACTTAATAAAATTCTTGAAGCATGAAGCAGGGGCTAATTCAGTTACATGGCATTAAAGAACTGGGAAATTTTTTGGTTATTCATTATCTTTTTCTTCTGTAACTTCCCTGATATTGTATTCTGGATTATGCCTCTGATAGGTGTGACATTCAATGTGTAGGCCCTCTCCATGGGATTCCCTATGGATTAAAGGACATCATAGCAGTTCCTCATTACAGGACAACTTGGGGTTCAAGGACATTTAAAGAACAAGTTCTTGATATTGAAGCCTGGGTTTACAAGAGGTACTGAGTATTGGAAACTCACATGCTCAATCTAGTATTTCATTTGTGTTATTTTATTGATGCATATTTCTATGTAATACAGGCTGAAGTCTGCTGGGGCAGTGCTTGTTGCAAAACTTGTTACCGGATCATTGGCATATGACGACATCTGGTTTGGAGGAAGGACTAGGAACCCCTGGAATATTGAGGAATATTCCACTGGCTCATCTGCAGGACCTGCAGCCTGCACCTCTGCAGGTACCTACTAGGCGAGCTTTCCTCTTTGTCAATGTATTCTTGTGATGCAGCACTTTTTCTTTTATCATCTATTTTTCAGAAAAGCAAAATTTATTTTCGTTTTCTTGTAATATAAAAACATATGAGATACATATATATTTTTGTCTGTTGAAGCCTCATTCAGTTAATTGGCCATTATTTCTTTGCATATAGGTTTGGTTCCATTTGCAATTGGATCAGAAACAGCCGGATCGATTACTTACCCTGCTGCTCGCTGTGGGGTGACTGCATTACGCCCAACTTTTGGAGCTGTCGGTCGAACTGGTGTTATGAGCATATCTGAGAGCTTGGTAGAAGTCATGTTTATCTACCGTGCATTTCCTTTTTCTTTTTGTTTACAATTTCACTAGTTGCAGAATTCTGGTTCTCCATTTATGGCAGGACAAATTAGGCCCTTTCTGCAGAAGTGCAGAAGACTGTACAATTGTTCTGGATACAATTCGAGGGAAGGATCCGGATGATATTTCATCCCGAGATATTTCCCTGACAGATCCATTTACAGTTGACATATCAAAGCTAACTGTTGGATATCTTGAGGATGCTGAGATTGAAGTATGTGAGCTAGTATCTCCTGCTTTAGTGATGTTTAGTAAAACTGTATAATAAACCATTTATGGGTGTCAATAACAGGTCGTCCATGCACTTAAATCAAAGGGAGTTAACATGATTCCTTTTAAGCTAAATTACACTGTCGAATCAGCTCAAGGCATCTTGAATTTCACAATGGATGTTGAAATGTTGGCCCATTTTGATGAATGGCAGCGCTCTAACCTGGATGATCAATATGAAGCTCAAGATCAGTGGCCACTAGAACTTCGACGGGCCCGTGTTATACCTGCAGTAGACTATGTGCAGGTACATAATATATTCTTTGGTGCATAAAAACCACAACTTTAAGGTTAGAATCTTTTAATTGTGTGTGTGTGTGTGTGTGTTTTTTTTTCCGGGTCTTGTTTTTAAGAGAGCCTAACTATCTATTTGCCTGAGTTTAATTAAAGGTTCCAGTTTGCCTCGTGTAGAATAAAAGGATCTTATATGTACACAAAAAGCTTTCTAGAGATAGTCATCTGGTCTTGAGATGATGGTATTTGACTGATAAACTTTCTTATCATTATCTGAATGCCGCAAATGCCATCTGAATAATTTATGGAGCAAAATAAGATGAACTGAGTTTAAACCACCTCAGATCTTGTTCTTTACTTCTTCTTAATCCCACTGGAGGAAAGTAGGATTTGAAAACTCTTTCCTTCAATGGAACTGTGCTCCTACCTTTTACTGAAGGGACAACCTTAAACAAGAGCAACTAAAATTTTTCTTCCATGTGCAAGATGGTTTTCAAAACCCTGCTATTGAATAAACATCATTAGATGCCACCAATCATTTTTAATCTGATTAATGAGACCGTTTCTTGACTCTTAGTCCCTTCCCGACATATTTTCACTGAAGCAGCTTAGTGAAACTGGCTAGTTTAATTATATCTAATCCTAGGCAGAGAATGTTGTGGAGGATAATTATATGCAACATCCTTTATGATTTAATCTGATTGTTCCGAGAACCTATGATCTTGGACAGGCACAAAGAGCACGGGGAAAACTCATACAGGAAGTCAAAGAGAATTTCAAGGTTGATGCATTTGTCGGAAATGCAACAGACTGGGAAAGAGTTTGTGTTGGCAACCTTGTGGGGATACCTGTTATTGTTGTTCCAACAGGATTCAAGAAGATCTCTGATCCACCAACAAATGACACTCGTAGGAGAACTACAATCACTACCGGTATTTATGCTCCACCAGAGCATGATCACATTGTAAGTTTTCTGAACCATCATGCATGCAGATGCCAAAATATTCCGCACGTTTTCATAGTATTGCCTTTAACAATTGTTCTACTCTGGTCATTATACTTGATGCTATGGAGTTGTCATTGCTATACGGACTCCACTGATTTCCCTCCTCTCCTGCTCTTTGGCTTTTCCTATAGCTCTACTAAACCTGAAGCATTCTTTACCTTATCTTTGTAGGCTTTGGCATTGGCAATGGCTTATCAGTCGGTCACTGATCATCACAAGCAACGCCCACCCATTGACGATCTTGGACCCAATGACTCAATCCCGAATCCACCTACTAAACATGTACCTCCCAGACAATTGGGCTGTCAAGGCGTTTAATGCAGTGCCTCACTGGGTGGAATTAACTTCGACAGGATTCTAACACTTTGGCATCTTGTAACGTCAATGTTTTCTTTTCACTTGTATACAAACATGGTCAGGCGAGATCGAATTTCTGAATTAATTGGTGTAGGGTTGGCCTGATCTTAATTAATGTGCTCTGAACTGGTCAAATATAATAAATGCACAGTCCAAAGTCCAAACAATCAAACCTGTGCTAGCCTGCCGGGTCAAAGTGCTGTATTTTTCTTTTATTTCCCTCCCTTTTACCAATCAAAGTGCCATAGTTTAACTTTGTTTTGGCATGTGCTATATTTTGTATCCACGAGAAAAAAAAAAAAGGGGATCCTATGCTCCTTGTAAATACTGAATGTTATTTTTCATGAAAAGTTATTTCTTGCAAAAGCAGCCTTTTTTGACATTGTCTTATACGTATTTTCACGTCCTTTTCTAGTTTAGAATGAACTCATTCGTTGTCACCGTTCTTGCATAAATCGCTTTTTACCTGTCTCTTTGACGTTGTCAGAAAAAAATCTGATGTGATTTATTAGATCTTCAACGTATCTTTATCATGTTTACTCCCTTGCCAACGATGTACTTCTATATTCTAAAAGGGAGATCCCTCCCTTGGCAATCACGTACTTTTATATTCTAAAAGGGAAATTTAGTGGTGATTATACTGTTAATAGATTTTTTTATTACACTTTAGTAAAAGTGTAATTTGTTAAAAGTTTTAAATTATTTTTGTAAATTTTTAGTATATTAATTTACTTTTAAATTTTTATTATTTTATTTTCTTTATTATCAATTTAAATTTTACTTTCAAGTATAATTAGCTATAATTTAAAATTAATCAAAATTTTTATTGTACATGGGATTTTTGTTTAATTTTTATTATCATATAAATTTTGTAACTCACGTACACTTATATATTTCTTTTTTATATATATATTCTTTAATGTTTTATTCTAATATTAAAAAAAATTAGTGAGTTGTAGAAATAAATGTTTAAAATTATTTAACTTGATCCCCATTTACTATTTTAAATACTTTGACTAAAAAAATATAAATACTAATTCAAAATATTATTTAAAATTAGTATAATATATAATTATTTAAATAAATTATGAACATTATGATTACAAATAAGTGACATGTTTATCTATAGGAAAAAATTCATACTCTACATTTACATACCTTTATTTAAATATTTTATAACTATTACCTTCAATTATTTCTACTTATTAAATTAACTAAATATACTTTTATATAAATTAATTTACATCGTAATAATAAATAAATAGTTATATATATTTAAAGTTGTAATATGTTTTAATTTCAATATGCTAGTGTTAATTAAATAATTAATTGAAATAACTTTATACTCCCTCCGTCCCAAAAAAAGTGTTCATTTTAAAAAAAAAAAAAAATCCACATTGTGCTATGTTTCAACACATTTGGAGACATTTAACATCATTAGATCAAGTCTTTCTCACAATGTGCTATGTTTCGACTCAAAGCATGCATTTTTATTGTACAATTGCACAACAAAGTTTCACTGAGTTATCTTGAACCAATGCCTTATATACATTTTTTAAAATAAATATCTTAAATTATAGCTAACGTTCACAAATTACTTGAACAAATTCAAATCAAGTTCATTTAAGTTTGGTCGAAACTTATCCAAATCTCCTTACAACCTTTAAAAATCATCAAAGTCCAACTAACACTTAAATGAGTGTTAGTTGACATAACCATACGATTTCATTCGAAAAACGGATCAGTATTTATTCATCTTAATTATCAGTATAATAAATAAGTATAAATAAAGGGTTCGATTTGTTTGACTTAACAATTTGATCAGTATTCATTCGACTTGAGGCGTGGAAGGTTTTGATCATTTTGTTCCGGGAGGAATAACCTCTTATCACATTGCAATAGGGACATTGGGCATATTAGCAAAATCTCCATTCAAGTTTTTAAAGTAACTTGCTACTCTTTCTTTTAACTTACACACTGGATTGATCTTTAGTTAAACCGAGTAAAAAAGTAGAAGGACCTAACTCAGATTCTCAACTTGGGCGTTTTATTGTTGAGTAAGAAACCTGTGGAGAGACAAGAATTCTTTTTCAAGATGCTCCAACCAAAGTAAATTGATATCAACAGTAAGCAAATGATATCAAATTGATAAAAACGGGTGAAGAGTTTAACAGTAAGTAAGGATGGTAAGAGAATAGGTTACTATTAAAAACCCAAACTGCAATTCAATTTTATAACTCATCCTTACATCCCAAAAAAGCAAAAAAAAAAAAACAGAATCAAGGTTTAGCAAAAGAATTCTTGGAAATATTTTTCGAATCAGACAGTACAACAAACAAACAAACATCCACGTTACTTTAAACCCTCGGACACAAAGAATCTCATTCTTTCCTTGCTGCTACTGCCAATTCCTGTAATTTCTGGTTCCATCCAAACAAGGTAAGAACATATGATTTCAGTAGAAAAGAAAAAAGCAACCATCCATGATCCATGAATCATGATTGAAGATTCATCCGTATTTCACAGTTTCCCTGTGGAAGAAACATAACAGATTAACAGCAGAGGTAAATTCAAACGTCATCTCAGAAACTCCCCGAATAGAAATCAACCAACGCGCCTCATCCATCGCGTGAGGCTGACATGGCAAAGTACCTAACAAATTCCACATGTCGTTTTCCTATTGGATCCTCCATCTGACCTGTCTCCACATTGTTGTCACTAAGTGGGCCCATATCCGAAAAAATAATCAAAATAAAAAGAATCAGATTATCTAAATTTAGATACAGTGATGACGAGTCCTGAACTTTCGACAGATTTTTATGCTTTATTATCAAAAGGGATGGCAATTTGAGTAAATAAAATAAAAAACGAGGTGAATCCTAAAACTGCCCTTCTCTCAGTATATTTCTCTTTCGTTCAGCCTCCATCGGTCCATCCCCTCTCTCTCTCTCTCTCTTTTTTCTCTCTTTCCTCTCCCCATATAAATACAATCTTTTATACGTATTTTCTCCGATCCGCCGTCCGAACACACCATCTCAATTCTCGCACTGTGTTTTCTCATCGGAGAAAATCTTCGTTCGCGAATTCGGAATTCGAAGGATTGTAATTCGAATCTCAATGAGTTTGTAGAGAAGGTTATTCACTCGGATCGGTTCAATCTGTTTTTCTTTCGCTCTTCTCCGCCTCCGATCGATTGATTTCGCTTTGATCATTTAGGTGAAGATATCAGATCTTAATCTGATTACGATTGTTTTTGTTAATGTGTGTATCATTTGTGGGAGGATGTTGAGCTGGTATTGTTTTTTTGGTTGTTTTTTGGGTATCTGGATTTGATTTGAATTCAGCTGATCGTTGATGTGTAAATCACGGATCCGTATTTGTTTGTGTGAAAAAGTGGGGTTGTTGACACATGCATGTATGGATATGAAGTAAAATTGTCTTGAATTTGGGGAATGTGTGTGTAGATACTGTTTATTGATGTCCTTTTGCAAAATCCAATCGGCAATTGGAGAGTGCAATTAGATTTTTTGCTTCTCCACTTGTCGGCACGGGCATGAATGTATCTTTGTTCTCTTTGAGCTTTGGGTGAAGTTTCAGATTTGATTCGAGGTTTTTTATTTTATTTTTTAATTTTTTGGTGCAGATCAGGGTAATGTTTTTGCAAAAAAGAAGTCTTTTTGATCACTTCAGTTTCTTGGATCAATGAGTCGTTTGCTTTGTGATTGAATCTCAAGGTTCTTTTTGCAGATGTCTTTTGTATGAGATGTTAATTTTGAGGTTATTTTGTCCTGTTCATATTCTTTCGATAGTTGCAAAAGTGTTTTTCTGTTGAAGATTCAATCTTTAACCTCATGATGGTATTGGATTTCGTTTTACTCTATAAATATTTGGAATTTTTGGCTTGGATAAAGGTGAATGCCTTTGAATTTTTCCTTCTTACAATGATTCCTGGTTTTGTCACTTGCCTGTTAAGCCCGTTTGGTTGGAAAGTAATGTGTTTTCTTATTTTTAAA
The DNA here is from genome assembly GCA_020080225.1 of Gynochthodes officinalis. NCBI lineage: Eukaryota > Viridiplantae > Streptophyta > Magnoliopsida > Gentianales > Rubiaceae > Gynochthodes > Gynochthodes officinalis. The sequence continues at coordinate 9,486,844 of CM034625.1, read as the reverse complement.
TTCCATTGGTTGGTCTGATTACTTTCCTGTGTTTGTTCTAGTTGTGAATTGTTTGGGAAAGTAATCAGATTCCTAAAAGCAGGGAAAATAAGTGCAACATTTTAAGATTCTGATTTCTTACTAAAAGTTGTTATTCTGATTGCTTTTCTTAGGATTTTAGTTCAATAAACTTAGTTTTGACTTTCAATCTTATTCATCTATTTTTTCTCTTTTAACTCTCATATATCTTTTATTTTTTAAGTAGTTGTTATGTGATCTTCTATTTTAATTGTTATTAGTTCTGCTTTCTTTAAAAAAAATTACTTCAAAACTTTTTCTATTCAATTCATAATTTATTAAAATAAAAAACTATGTAATTTTCTATTTTTTTCATTAATTTTTTTGACCTGTGGTTTGATTTCATCCTAAATCAGGATTTTTTTTTTGTTTCAATTTTGCTACGAAATTATTAACATCATCATTATTATTATTATTATTATTATTATTATGAAAATATAAGTTTATCTGTACATTTGTTGTTAGAATCACCTTTTTCACATTTTCCTTCCTATTTATGTTTCTTTATATTTTTTAACTTTTATTACACTAATTCTTTGTATTTTTTCATATTTTTATTTTTTTAATTTTTAAACATTCTTTTTAATTTTTATTATTTATTAGTATGGACACTAATTGTGATAGTACTAATACATAAACTCTTTATAAATTATAAAGATATGTCTGTGCCTAAAAATATTATACAAAAGTAATATTTTTTTTTGGTTTAAATATTGTTATATATTACAATTGACAAAATTAATACATCTCAAATTATATTTTGATTAAAAGACCAAAAAGATTTGTCTCTATCATTAATATAAAATAAAAGGAATAATATGATAGATATACGTGCCAATAAATTATATTTAAAATATATTTGTGATTCACTATTGTATTAACTTTCCATTAGATATTCTTATTCTATCCTAAGATAGATAAGTATTCAAAATACTCGGAATTAAATTCCTAAGATTCAAATTCCTTAGAAAAGTATTCATTTTCCTCAAAATTAAATTCCAAGAAATCATTTTCCCATCTAACTTTACTTTCCTGCCAACCAAATGAGCCCTTAGTGTTTTTGATTATATCACGTTCAAATGACAACTTGGCCATTGTTTTTGAACTGATTGTTAAGATTTAGTTGATTCTTCTGTGAAGGTTGAACTAGTCTTACTCGATTGCATTTATTTAGCATTTGTTGTGTAAAGATTTGAACTTTCTATATCTTATTGGATATAAATATTGCTTTTTCAACTACTTTGTCGAAATTTTGTTATTCTGTAAAGATTGAGACTTTGTCTCATTGCTGTTTGCTGTTTGCCCAAGTAGTTGATTTCTGTTGGGAAAGATTTGAACTTTAGCTTAACCTATGCATATGTAGATTCAATTTATTCTATCAAAGTCAGTCATCTGTAGTCGCATTTATTGTGAGAGTTGCTTCAATTATTACATCGCTACCTCCTTCTTTCCCTCCTATAAAGTACAAAGGAAAATGCATTCTGAATCTCTGATATATATTACCTTCAAAATGAAATTAATTTTAATGGGAGATTAATGACTGGAAGTTGAAAGTCAAAGCGGGTTCTTCCTGGTAATTGACTATGTAAATGTATATGTTTCTGTTGTGATCTGATAGACTTATGACAAAATATGTGTGATTTTGCAGCACTTTAGCTGTTGAGATGGCATCAACAGCTGGAGCAACTGGTTGGCTGAGAGGAAGAGTGAAAGCTGTTCCATCTGGTGACAGTCTGGTGATAGTTGGGAGTTCCAAGGCTGATATTCCCCCGGAGAAGACTATCACTTTGTCATCCTTAATTGCTCCAAAACTGGTGAGTTTTTTCTTCTTTTGTTTCTTTAGTTGGCTTTAAGCTCGTATTGCAATTCAACCGATATTTCTTATCACATGACCTCTTCATGGCTTTCGTCATTTTTCGACCTTTATGAGACTTCTTGAATATTAATAAGTCAATCTTATGTTTTCAAAGTATATTGGGAAGGTTTGAAGGTGAAAGTCTAATTAAGCCTTTTTTTTCCTTTTTTAAATGTTGTTTGAATTTTTTATGGGTTAAAAATCATTTACCCTTTTTTTTTAAAAAAATATTATTCTTTATTTGGCCGGTATTTCTTACCAAATCATGTGAACTTTTCATAACTTTTGTCATTTTTTTAGCCTTTACGAGCCTTCTCTGATCTTAATAAGCTTTTCACTGCTCTTAAATTTTTGAAAATGTTTTGGGAAGCTTTAAAGGCATATGTCTAAGTAAACATTTTTACAATGGTAGTTAGTTGAAGTATTGTGGTTAAAATCGTTACCTCTTTTTTCTTAAAAAATTTATTATTCGTTTCTATTTTGTCTTTTGGATAGACGTTTGGGTTCTTTCGTTCCTTGTATTGTGTGTCCTTTTCTATGAGCCTTTAGTTATCTTAATTTTCTTGATTTAATTTCAGTTGTGCTGTAAAATTGATAATTTGTGAGTCTTTTCAGATGGAAGAAACTCATAATTTTAATAAATTTTTACTAACGTGTTTTTTCTTGTAGGCCCGTAGAGGTAGTGTTGATGAGCCATTTGCATGGGCTAGCCGAGAATATTTGAGGAAGCTTTGTATTGGGAAGGTTATACTTTTCACAACTTTTGTGGTGCCCATTTTGAGATCTATATGTTAACACCATGCATTTGTTTCTCTGACAGGAAGTTACTTTTAGGGTGGATTATACAGTGCCTTCCATAGGCCGAGAATTTGGCTCCGTGTTCCTTGGTGATAAGAATGTTGCATTGCTGGTTGTGGCTGAAGGCTGGGCAAAGGTTGTGTCAGTTTTTGTTTCCTTCTGAATGTTTTGACAGAATTTCTATCTGTCTTTTCAGCTTCTAATTGTTAATTGCAATTGGTGGCTACAGGTTAGGGAGCAGGGGCAACAGAAAGCAGAAGTTAGTCCCTTCTTGGCAGATTTACAACGCCTTGAAGAGCAAGCCAAGCAACAAGGTCTTGGCCGTTGGAGCAAGGTGAGACTCAAGTTTCATTTCCACTGCCACGAGCGAGCTACACATCTAACTGCTTTTGACATAACTGCTTTCCGCTTACATCCATTACTTGGTGGAATACTCTCTTGTTGGGGCAAATTTTAGGATTCAGTTGATTGCAAAAGCTTTAGTAATGGATATCAGATAAAGATTTCTACAAGCATCTTGTGTTCCTAAGTTTTTCTAGCTGTATGAAATATTTTTGAGAATGGCTTTAGAGAACAATTTGCTAATACATTTTAATTCATTTATGGTTTCAGGTACCAGGTGCCTCTGAGGCATCCATCAGGAACTTGCCTCCCTCTGCTATTGGTGATCCTAGTAACCTGGATGCAATGGGACTTCTGTCCACAAATAAAGGGAAACCAATGGAAGCTATTGTGGAGCAGATTCGTGATGGAAGCACTGTTCGTGTTTATTTGCTTCCCGAGTTTCAGTTTGTCCAAGTGTTTGTTGCTGGGATTCAGGTACTGGCTAGGTTTCAATTTCTTCTCTTTTTTGCTTTCATGTACCAAATTTCTGACTTGATTTTAATTACCTTGTTTGGAACCAGGCCCCATCAATGGGTAGAAGAGCGACACAAGAAGTCATCGTTGAACCCGAAGTGGCCTCTGATGAACAAAATGGAGATTCTTCCACTGAGCCTCGAGCACCTTTAACATCAGCTCAAAGACTTGCAGCCTCTTCAGCATCTATTACTGAAGTTTCTCCTGATGCATTTGGCAGGGAAGCTAAACATTTTGCTGAGATGCGTATTCTGAATAGAGATGTGAGTATTATTTTGTCAGCAGTTATTGTTCTTGTATTTGGAGTTAATTATATTGATAATTATCATGTCATTACTTACAGGTGAGGATTGTGTTGGAGGGTGTTGACAAATTTAGCAATTTGATTGGGTCAGTATATTACCCAGATGGTGATTCTGCAAAGGACCTGGCATTAGAGCTTGTTGAAAATGTATGTCATAAATAAAACTTTATTTGATTTTTTGTAGGAATATTTGATTGCAAACTTACTCATGGTGTTTACTGTTTTGTCATGTTGACTATGTGCATTAGTTATCTTGCTGTCAGCTTTAAAGTTCATTTTTTTTAATATTAAAAGATCCAATATTTCCTAAATGATGCAGGGTCTAGCCAAATATGTTGAGTGGAGTGCAAGCTTATTGGAGGATGATGCCAAGCGGAAGTTGAAAAATGCAGAACTTCAGGCAAAGAAGACTCGATTGAGACTCTGGACAAATTATGTACCCCCAGCAACCAATTCAAAGGCAATTCATGACCAAAACTTCACCGGGAAAGTGAGTATTGTTTTATTGGTTAATTGTATAGAGTTATCTTTACTGCTTGTTTTAATGTAGAGTTTTTATTAATCTTGATGTTTGCTTTTCAGGTAGTGGAGGTGGTTAGCGGGGATTGCATTGTTGTAGCAGATGACTCTGTGCCGTATGGTGATCCATCAGCAGAGCGACGAGTCAATCTCTCAAGTATACGGTGTCCCAAAATGGGAAATCCTCGTAGGGATGAGAAACCTGCTCCCTATGCCCGGGAAGCCAAGGAATTCCTGAGGACACGCCTTCTTGGCCGTCAGGTACTGTAAGCACATTTAGTCACCACCATTTCTGAAGATAAGAAACAAGTGTTATATCGTCTTATACCTTCGCAGGTGCATGTTTCCATGGAGTATTCCAGGAAGGTGAGTATGGCGGATGGAGCTGTGGTTCCGGCTGCTGGGGCAGATTCAAGGGTGATGGATTTTGGATCTGTCTTCCTTGTTTCTCCAGTGAAGGATGGGGATGATGCTCCACCTGCTACAGCTGCTGCAGGTGGTCAGCAGGCAGGTGTGAATATTGCTGAGCTTTTAGTTGCCCGGGGCTTTGCATCTGTCATCAGACATCGAGATTTTGAGGAAAGGTCAAATTATTATGATGCCCTTCTGTCTGCTGAATCTCGTGCTATTGCTGGAAAGAAGGGTATCCATTCTGCGAAGGATCCTCCTGTCATGCACATAACAGACCTGCTAACAGTTAGTTTCTCAATTAAAATGGTTTTTTCTAATACACTCAACAGTGTTTTTTATTTCTGTTTTTCCCTTTTCTGGCATTTAGGCTTCAGCAAAGAAAGCCAGAGATTTCTTACCATTTTTGCAACGGAATAGGAGGATGCCTGCTGTAGTGGAGTATGTCCTCAGTGGTCATCGATTTAAACTTTTAATTCCTAAAGAAACATGCAGTATTGCTTTCTCTTTCTCTGGAGTTAGATGTCCTGGTCGTGATGAGCCTTATTCTGAGGAAGCAATTGCATTCATGAGGCGGAAGATAATGCAGAGGGATGTGGAGGTAATGTAGTTTTCCTTTCTTCATGGTATTTGGCAGCCTAGAATCTTTGTGTGTGTGTCTGTGTGGGGTTGGTTGTGGCTTTTTTTTTTTTTTTTTTTAACTTTTTATAAAAATTTTTAAAGGTTGCCTAGTGTCTTGCTGCTTATTATTTCTTTTTATCTCTTTGTACTCAGATTGAAGTCGAAACTGTTGATAGAACTGGTACCTTCCTGGGCTCTTTATGGGAATCAAAAACTAATATGGCTGTGGCACTTTTGGAAGCTGGCTTGGCAAGGCTTCAAACTTCCTTTGGGACTGAAAGGATCCCAGACGCTCATCTGCTTGCTCAGGCTGAGCAGTCTGCGAAAAGGCAGAAATTGAAGGTTAGTTGCAAGAAATGTCTGTAATTAGAATCTTTCCTACTATCCTATTTTTGATAAAATATTCTACACAACAGATATGGGAGAATTTTGTCGAAGGTGAAGAAATTCCTACCAATCAAACTTCTGAAAGGAGACAGAAGGAAGAGTTAAAGGTACTTGGGCAGATAGGAGTGTAATATTTTGATCATATGTTACTTATTTAACCTATTATTTTATTTAAGTTAATATTATATACAAAAATTATTTAAGTGTTGAATAATTTCTTTTTTGCTTTCCTATCTTTTATAGAGTCAAATTACTTAATTGCTTCATGTCATTAGGTGATCGTCACTGAAGTCCTTGGAGGTGGTAAATTTTATGTTCAGTCAGTTGCTGATCAGAAAGTGGCCTCTATTACGAGACAGCTTGCGGCTTTAAATTTACAAGAAGCTCCTGTAATTGGTGCCTTTAATCCGAAAAAGGGTGATCTTGTTCTTGCTCAGTTTACTGCAGATAATTCCTGGAACCGAGCCATGGTGAGACCATGATTATGATTGTTGGACTTGAATTTGTTCTGTTAGTTCTTTTGCAGTTATTTTTCTGCTTGTTAAATATATCTTTATATTTCTATGGTTTTTCCTGATCTTTTCTTATGTGACGTGCAAGATTGTTAATGCTCCACGAGGTGCTGTTGAATCTGCAAATGACAAGTTTGAAGTATTCTATATCGACTATGGAAACCAGGAAGTTGTTCCCTACAGTCAACTACGACCCCTGGATCCTTCGGTGTCCTCTGCAGCTGGTCTTGCCCAGCTTTGCTCTCTTGCATATTTGAAGGTCCCAAACCTGGAGGAAGATTATGGGCAAGAAGCAGCTGTGCACTTGAGTGAGTACTTGCTAAGTACTCCTAAAGAATTCAGGGCTGTGATTCAGGATCGAGACCTTTCTGGAGGAAAAGTTAAAGGACAAGGGACTGGAACTATCCTTATGGTAACCTTGTTTGTTACGGACAGTGATACCAGCATAAATGCAGCTATGCTACAGGTTTGACTAGCCAAACAATTAATCACTATTTTCCTTATTTGCTGTGAACACGCATAACGATAAAGGGGTAATAATTCCTTTGCAAAATTTTACAGGATGGACTTGCTAGGTTGGAGAAAAGGAGGAGATGGGAACCAAAAGATAGGCAACAGGCCTTGGATGAACTGGAAAAATTCCAGACCGAGGCACGGGACAAACGACTTGGGATGTGGGAGTATGGAGATATTCAGTCTGATGATGAGGACGCAGGTCCTCCGGTGAGGAAAGCCGCAGGAAAACGGTGAGGGAACAGTTTTGTAGCCTGAGTCACAATATAGAGGACTATTATGCCAGCTGGAGATGGCATGACTTGCAGGCTTGAGTTGCTGTTACAAAGATAGAAAAACAAATGTTAAAGTAGCACCAATTTTACAGTTTTGAATTTTTTTTTTTTTTTTTTTTTTTTTTTTTTTGTTTTAGGTTGGAAGAAGTTCTTGTTGTGTCCTAGGGAGTGGAGAGGGACAAATTTTGTTTTCTTTTTCCTTTTTTTTTTTCCAGCAATTTTTTAACTTATAGAACTCTTAATAAGGCAAACTTCATCAGGTCTGTCTTGTCTTGTCCTCTTATAGTGTAACAAAGATATTTGAGTGAATTTTAGACATAATGTTGCCATTCCCATTTTCCTCAGGTTTTCTTTGCCGTTTAATTTATGATTTCCTAGAGTTAGACGGTTAGCTTAAGATTATTTTTCCGAATGGGTAGGTGGGTTGTCTGAAATATATTGGTAACAGGAGGGGTGTTTGCTGCAGCTGGAGATGAATCTGTAATTTTTGCTATATTTTGGATTTTACCCTCGAAATGGTATGGTATTGTTCTTTTACACTGATTTTGTGACGGTTAATCCGAGAAATCAACAAAAATGATGGTAGTGCCAACGATGCCATAGAATAAAAAAGGCAAACAAAGCTCAAGAGGAAGTGTTAGAGTTTCAGTTTTCTCCTTTGCCATGTGTTGCATTTTTTTTGTTCACGATATTGGAAATGGGTGTCAAGCCATTGAATGATGGACCTCTTGCTTCTCGATTACTCCATTAACAAAATTAAACCGTTTGGATTGTGTTGTATTTGAAAATTTTGTATTGGAATGTGTGAATTTTGATAGGAATTTTTTGTAAGAAAAAATAATATGAAAAAGTAAATTAGTGGGAATTTTTATTTTAAAAATAATGTGAGAAGAGTTAAATTTTTAATTTTGAAATAAAAAGTTATTTAGATATTTTATTTTTGTAGTTAAAAAAAGTTAATTTTTTTTATAAATAGAAGTGGAAACCAAATGGAGCCTAAAGTTGTCATTTGTAGGTAGTATCTAGTTGACCACAAATAACACACGGGCACACAGAAAAAGCTCTTTATAGTGGTTGAATTTGATATTTTGGGCAGGAAGGCCAAATAAAAAATAAAAAAGAGGTTAACGAATCAACTCTACACAACTCTGGCAGGTTTGTGATGAAAATTTAAAACTAGCTAAAATTTTAGCAAGGTATCAAACGATCACTTGAAAATTCAGAGAATACCCACCATATATTTGCAATGGTAACTTCAAAATACAAAATGCACCCACCATCTATGTTAATATTGAGAAGAACGAACAAACAAACAAACATGCCACAATCTGTAAAGAATAACGAAGACTAATTCTCATCCATTGACTGAGACGACCCCTCAATCCTAAACTCGTATGATGTTTATGGCGAGTGCGCATTTCTTTTAATTTGCTTTCTGCGTTGGTACCAATTAGACACACTATACCCGAAACAGCATCGAATTCGTGTTCAACTAACAGAAACTATTATATCCAAATAGAATTCGATATAGCACATGCCCAAATGTAAAATGTAGCAAAACTGATGAAAACAAACTTGACAGTCACACATACACCCTCCAACAATTGCCTTAAACATCCGGGAGGGGGAAAATTCCGGCGACTTGGTAGGTAAAAATTTAATTCCGAGAAGCAACTAAACCCAAAATCTACCAAAAAATGTTATATTATGCCAATTAGTACGCTTGTCCTAGTTATCGCGTCTGGTTCTCCTTCGAGGGGGTGCAGTTGCATCCTCGTCCTGCTCTTCTTCCTTCTCCTCAGTGTTTCCCGTGTTTTCCTGGTTACTTGACGATTCGGCACCATCATTCTTCTTGGTTTCCTCTCTAACATTTCTAGCCTGCATACCAAATTAATAAGTCGTGAGGGCCAGCATATACCGAGCCAGATTAATACCCTTCAGGTAAAAGAGACACGGTAACACAGCAACTTAGAACATAGCTCAATACTTACAGGCTTCTTTCCGCCAAAGAGAATCTTGAATAGAATTGATAAGACAACAACTACGATGGAAATGATGACACCAATTGTAAGGTTTGGCTGTTGCTCCGCCTTTTCAATTAGATCCTGCATAACAATTATACATGCTTGAGCCACAAATACAAATTAACCACAGAAGAATTTCTAACCGACATAAACACAGACAGTGAACCCACCAGGACTTTGAGCTTGTGCTCACCCAAGAAGGGGAGGTCCGCAATCTTGTACAAAAGATCAAATATTGTTTTCTGCATATCATCCCAAAACAAATGACGTAAGAATGAAGCAACAAAGATGGTCAAAACAATAAATGATAAACTAGTGGTATGAGCAATTACCTTGAAGCCCTTAAGAGCACCTGTGTCAGAGGCTGCTTCCTCCTCCCTATGTTTCTCTTTCTCTACCTCAAATTTTGGCTTCCAAGCAGTGGCTCTGTATGATTCTGCAACCTTTTCATCTGTTGCTATTAAAATGTTGTCAAACAAGATACCATCTTGCATGGTCCAGATCTCAATGCCAATAGCCGCTATTGGCTCAAAGTTAGGCTTATCAAGCTCAAAGTAGTTTGGATTTGGAATCTCCTGAGGCTTCCAGATACCCTTGTAATTAGGGTTATCAATCATTGGTGCATGCCATTTCCCCTTATAAGCAGGATTCCTCTTCATTGGTCTCTTCCACTCACCACAACCAGGGGCCTCAGCGCACTTGGGGTTGTCAATTTTTGGAGCCTCCCACTCACCATCCTCTTCATCATCCCAATCTTCTGGTTTTGCTGCTTCAGGGTCATCCACCTCCTCAGGCTCATCATCCAACCACCCTTCAGGCTTTACAGCATCCTCATCTTCAATTTCCATTGGAGCATCCTCATCCCAGTCATCAGGCTTTGTTGCATCAGGGTCTGGAATCTTGGGCCTCTCATCCCAATCCTCAGGCTTTTTATCATCTGGATCAGGAATAGTCTTGGAAGGGATTAGAGGTGGCTCAAAATCTTCAGCAGAGAGGAAATTAGCCTTCTTTTTCTCCTCTCCATCAATCAGAATCTGTAACTCATTATCAGGTTTCAAAACAGCAGTATATACATGCGTTAACTTATCAGAAGGCACAGAGGGTGGAAACTTGAGATGGTGCTCAACAAACTCCTCAGTCTTGGGGTTCTTATGCTTCAAGATGAAGTGAACCTTGTTTGTGGCTCCACATTTATCAGGTCCAAACATTATTGTGTATGGGGATTCATTATCGAAATCCTTAGAAGTCCATCCAGCATCCTGGGGACGAAGGTATTTAATATACGCCCCACCACATTCAAGTCCCTCCTGAAGGCGGACTTCATACTGAAGGACAACTGTTCCATCTTTGAGATTGACAGGTATATTGAGCTCCTTAGCAATAGCATACTTCCTCGCCTTCTCACTCACAAGAAGCCCATAATCGTCATGTCCCTCACTCTTTGCATATTTCCACACACCTAAAAGAAAAGAACTCATGAATTCAGACCATATAACTATTTCGAAAAATAAAAGACAAAGAAAGAGAACCAAAAAGAAAGACAGCTGAAATCCATAAACTTAAAAGAGGAAGCTCATAGTAGGTGTAAAACAGCTATCTTCCATCAAGGCACAAACAGTAGCAAGTAGAGAAGAGGAAGGCAGAACCACAAAAATCATTCCTCGACCGTTCTTTCTAGCCATTACATACCACTGAGAACAGATTTGGAAGTAGAAGGCAATACGATTCATGCCTTCAAATTAAATAATAAGTCGTCATTCAGTTTTGCCATAGCCACGATACAAATATAAATATCTCAAAAAACACTACAGAAGACAGCTTTGAGGGAAATGATGATTGCCTAGAATAATCAACAAGGTTATTCAGGTCTTGAACATTGTAAAAATGAGTCTAAATGGTAGTGCCGCGGGCCTAAAGTACAGAGGAAGCGCATAAAAGTTAACTCACGTGCAGTAGAAACAAGAGAATAACTCGGTACAGATCAGTATGGTAGAGCCACACAAGTTGATTCGAGCAGTTGTGTGCATTAACTCTCTCCAATCATACAGTCTAGAATCCCCCGATGACACTAAAATCATTTTTCAAGAGCATGATTCTTCACAAAATATGAACTGAATCCTTTAAAATTTTATTAAACTCCAATGCACAACCATGTGGGCAACTCACCAGATGTGTACCTAATTTACATGCACATCAACCAACTAACATTCATACCATACCAAAACACGAAATATAATGAAATTACCAACAAATTCACTTAATATAAGCACCAGTCCTATCCTCCTAAACATATGCAAATTCTACCTCAAATAGCAAGTAATATGTGAACTTATATCGCTCATCACGTACTCCAATCTACCTCTCCTAAAAACCGTAAGCTCATATTAAACTGACCAGAAAAGAGCTCCTCAAAATACGACCGATCCGAACACAAAAACACATACCTTTATAATCCTCCTTATCAGAAGCAATCCATCTCCCCTCAAACGACTCATCAAACGACTCATAAAATTCCTGCAAAAAATCAAAACAAAAAATCAAAACAAAGGTCAAAAATACATCACCCACACACCTCGATCAGATCTCCCAAATCCAAAACCAACACAAACACGCAAAACACTTACAACAGAATCAGAGGAAGCGGTGAGCTGAGACACGAAGCATCCAACGAGTAGCGCCGCCAGTAGCGCAATCCGCAATCGATTCCTTTCCACCATCGTTAACCACCTAACACTCCTCCAAACTGAAATTACTCGAAAATCTTTTCCAGAAATGCAAAACGAAAACCTAATTCTCGTTGGAGATTCGAAATCAATGCGTTTAAGGATAGATCTACGGAGGAAGAGAGAGAAAGTTAGAGAGAGAAAGAGGAGAAGAATTCTCCAGAAGCTCTCTCAGAGTCTAGAGACTAGGGGAGTGATGCGGTGTAACTAGGATTTTTTTATATATAGATTGTGCAAATGATGGAGGCGAGTTGTCTCAGCCAATGAAATTTTGAGCCACGTGAGGTGGACCAATTACAAAGCGACACGTAATTATCCGTGACGAGAATTCGTAGGCTGAGTTGCCCAGAATAATTTAGATCAACGGTTGAGATAGGGTTGGTTGGACCATTATGTACTGCCAGGTCACCTTTTGTTTTAAGAAAATTAATTTTCTTTTTTGGGAAAAGAAAATTCCCCTTGCTTTTGCATTTCTTTATTTTGTTCTGTACAATTTTTATATTGCCACCATCGTGTTATTATTATCAAAATATCACACATTGTTAAAAAAAAATCATTTTAAATTTAGTACAATTGTTTTTTAATTATGAAGTACAATACGATTTAAGTTAAACTTGACCATTACTAGTGAAAACAATATAAGATTGCAAAAATTATATTTATCTCCTCTAAAGTTTGAGTTTATTACAAATTGTCTATTGTGGTTTTGAAATATTCCCTTCATCCAAATGAAAGAAAAAAATACTTTTTATTTGTTAATTTTTTTTAAATTACAAAATACAACATATTTAATATATAATTTTATATTTTTATCATTATTTTTTAATTTAAATTATACATTATTATTATTATTATTAAAAGTAATAAAAGAATTTTACACCAAACTTGGACTTTTTTTTTTGATAAAAAAAAATTGAAACTGGATTTTTTTTTAGAATGGAGGGAGTATTACAATTTCTCCTTTTGATAGTCTAAAAATTAGTTATTCATTACATAATTAATGAAATAACTAAAAAAATCAACTAAAAACAGAGTTTAATTTGTATTTTGCATATTGCATTATAGTACTATTTATAGTTATATTTATCATACAACCCTTTTAAATAAAATGTCTTTAATTTATTTTTTATATACTTTGAAAACACTTTATATTCACGTTTTTGTTTAATTTTTTAATCATTTCATGAATTACGTAATAAAAAATTAATTTTTACAAGATCAAAGGGGAAACCATAATATTCTCAAATTTTAGGAAATAATTAATAATAAAATCAAATTTCAAGAGAAATAAATGTAATTTATCATATAAGATTTTTGTTCGGTAGTGATTTTTTTAGACAAATAAAAATTTTGAAAGTAAACTTTTTCTTGAACACGAGAAAGTAACTTGTCCTTGTTCTTTAGGGTAAATTAATAAATTTTAAGGGGTAATTAATAATAAATTTGAAGGCGTTCACTCTCTGGTTTGCTTGTGTTTCTTACGTATTATCTTTGCCAGTTACTTTATTATTACACAAAATTGGAAAAAGATTTGATAGGTGACATTAAAGAAAGAAAAAAAATTTATTTGCTTTGTCCAAATTTGATTTTGAAATGTGAATATGTAAGATTTAAGCATTTAGATAACAAAAGAAACAAGCATTAAACTTGCTAAAAATAGTGTATATTTAACCCATAATTTCGAAACCGCATGCATTTCTTTTTGTGCATTCCATTTGTGAGCCATTCCTTAGCCAGACATTCGAAAGGCATATTATACTTGATCTAATTTTTTCAACCAAGCAAATGATGATAAAAGTTCTCAACTATTTTGTAAGCTTCGCCTATTCCCCAGTTATTTTTGTGATGCGCTGATAATATTATTGATAAATTATTTGGGCACTATTCATTATGCATCAAGTGAAAGAAAACTCAATACAATACAATAAAATAAAATAAAATTAGAAAGGAGGAGAAAAAAAAAGTAAAAGTTCTGAGTAAAGATGTATATTTTCAATAAGGGTAATGATACTCGTAATAAATTTTTATAGTGACTGATGTGACAAGTATGAAAAAATAAAATTATTCTTTATTATTTTACATTTTTAAAAAAGGATAATGAGTGAATTTTGTTTTTTCATACTTGTCACATCAATCACTATAAAAAGTCCTTGTAAAAAATCACTAAAAGTATCATTACTTTTTCAATAATAAAGGATATCTTGATATATTGAAATTTTCGTCTGTGTAAGTTTTATAAAATAGTTTATCGATTAAAGTTTTCGTATTTGTAACATTTGATCACAATCTTTTTTTTATATTTCTATGTACCTTTTGCATGTGTAGGGTTTAAAACAAAACAATATTACCTTATATCATGTATCGAGTTAATTAGGAGACAAGACGATTCGTTATAATCTCTTATACGTGCATAATTTGGAATTGAAAGATTATTTTCACAGTTCGACTTATAACCTTAAATCGCATGATAATAAGCTAATAATTTTTACCACTACACAAAAACTTCCCTTCGTGTACATTTGCAGGTTGAAGATTAAAAATAGATGCCTATTTTTCTCTCTTTCCCTTTACCTGAGGTTTTACAAGAAAGGTAGGAAGAAGGGAGGAAAATAGATACAAGGGGTATGAAATACTACTAATTCAAAAACAGTAAACAAAAACCTCGAATATGACGAGTTGGATTCATAATAATTGACGTACCACATCATTTGTCATACCAAACCAATCATCTCACATCGCATCAATATTATCGCAATCAAACGTTTGATGATCGTCCCCCTCGAACCATTTAATTACCTCCGGGACTTGATCAAGAAGAAAATCAGCTTCTGCTGAACTATCACCTCAACGTCTCGGGAGCTAGCATCCAACCCCGGCCATTTACATGGTTGGTAAGCTAGACACAGAGCCGTTGAGGGAGAGAGTTCAGAGAAAGCTGAATTTCAATGCATACATACACAGCCCTCATTGATAATCACCATAACAAGATGGAAGAAAAGCATGCAATATGGAAGCTGAGATGGGGAAGGAGAGGAGGGAAGTAATAGAACGGAGAGGTCCTTTTAAATACCATGTAAGTAGTGTCCATTTTGTGTCCATCTCATAGCGTCTCACATATTCTCATTTGTTTAGTAATTTTCAAGATAAGCTCTCGACGTCTTCGCTTCAGAAGGGGTACAAGAAAATCATCCTTGATTTTGCAGCTTCTCGAACCATCCCTGCAAGAGGGGGGGCGGGGAGTGTTCAATAATTATTCAGTGAAAAATACTCACAAAATCTCACTTGTTATTTCTTAGTGACATGTATTTATGCGCACTCTCTGTTTAGGCAATTCTCACTGTCTTTTATTTTGCCTCCTGGAAGAATATGCTTGTAACAGTCTTAAAATATGCCTCTAAAATTCGGACTTTGGCATGACCTGAAAGAGGGATTTCTTCTAGGAAAAGGAATTAAATAGCTAGCAGCCTAGCACAATGCTCTATGTGATGATCATTAACTTGCTTAGAAGGAAAATATATGTTTTATTATATCTATGATTAATGACTTGTCCATTTCTGATCTTTAGTCAAGGTTTAGAGAGGATTCTTTGGGACTCTTGGTTTAATCTTCAAAAGCCTACATATGACAAAGTTAGATAAGACTTGGTCAAAGATTGGGGTATTTGCTTCTCTCCACTCCTTTGTATCTCTTAGTTGTGTTAATCTTTAATTTAAACTACTTTTATCATGCCCATAATAGGTTAATGGTTGTGCACTTGGCATGAATAAACAATGATAAAAACCAATGGCTCCAAAACTTGTACCTATTTGCATAGAACTTTACTCAGTGCCAAGTCTGGCGTTAGTTTGTTACTATGGTTTACAGGCATGAAGACAATTAAACTTGAGAATCTGTGTTAGTTTTTCTCTTCACAAATTTTGTTCAAAAGTAATAATATTATTAGTGAATTTTCATAGTGAAATGTTATTAAAAAAAGTAAATACTCTTATTATTTTATATTTTTTAAAGAATACTAGAAATAATTTTATCTTTTTTAATGTATCAGATCAGCTAAAAGTATTATTACTTATTTTTTTAATCAATCAATGTTTAGTTGATGTTGAAAATATTCATTCATTTATTAGTTGATATTATTATCATTAATTGTAAATTTGATGCATGTCAATGGATCATTAGTGTCATTGATTGCATAAATATGATTGGTTCATTATTATTTTTTAAAATACCGCTCCCCTCTCTTCAATTTAAACTAAATGAAATATATAATTTCTCCCAACTTTTACTTGTTTCTATAGCATAATTGTCAAGGATCTTTGTTCCTAGTCATATGGGGAGACTTTGATTTGTCTTCTTGTTGTTCTTCGCCCTTTATTCTGAATTTAACTTTTCTTGCACCCAAAATTTGTTGCTAGAAATTAGCCATTCTTACATGACTAAATTTACAACAGGCTCAAGCTGCCGCCATTCAGCATCTTTCTTTTACAAAAATTTTCAATTTCTAAAGGATAAGAATTTTGTCATTGATGCATAATGTTGCTAGTGACCATACCCATAAAGCTCAATTCTAAACACCAGACAACAAATTCCAACACAATAATTCCCATTCTAAACTACAATCGATAAGCACAGGTTGACACTTGACAATGACAATTCAAACTTTTTAAGACAAGACGTCCTAGTCAATCAAATTTCAGGAACTGGTAGGTCGTCATCTGCAGGGGTTGCAGCAACCCAATCGCCATTCTCATCAAGGACCAATCCTTTATTCTTTTCAACCCACCAACACTCTGGGATCAGACATTCATCCTTGAGAAAACCACAGGATTTGTTCACCAAAGCCAAACTCCTCTTCACCTTCAATTCGAACTCTCTATGAGCTCCACTCCAACCAGCCACAACATGTAACATTGCCTGCAAATTATGCCAATCCCCAGGGTTCTTTGACTGCTTCAGGAATGGAGATTTTCTTGTGTCAATGACTAGCTCAATTCCTGTAGAGTGATAGCCCAGGAAATGGCTGGGATAATGTGGGATTAAGTCAATTTTATTCTTCACATGGAGAATTTTGAGGTTGGGAAATTCCTTCAATTTCATTTTGAATGCCTCGTTTCCCACTTGTGGACTACCAAACACTATGCAAGATACAGGGATATCACTGAGCCCATTTTCAACGAGATCAAAAGCAGCTAAAATCGATAAACTTGCTCCAAGACTGTGCCCTGTGAACGTTATGCTCAATTCCTCACCTTGATAGAGGTTTCTCAACTCTTCAATCTTGGCCAAAAGTTGATCTCTAGCACTTAAATTTGTGAATGGCGAGTTGGGATCGTTGGACAGATAAATCTTCAGCCATCCCTGCATAATTTTGGGCAAATTATCATCATCGCTGTCACTGGTACTAACACTTCCATCTTTATGTTTGTTCCACACTCTTGGGCGTAAAAGTGGTTCTGCAGACTTAAGCCCTGCCCCCATCACATCGATCCATTCATAATTCCTTGTTGTACCACGAAATGCAACATAAATTTCACGTCGGCCTGTAACTTGACTGTATTCATCTGTGGTAACAGCGACGTAGCCAATCCAATTGGTCTCACGGTCCCAAGATTCCCGGGACAACGAATGGAGAAAAATGGCCTTGTGGGCACCAACTCTGGCCGTGGCATAAAGGAAAGCATGGACTTGATAATTGGATCCCGATTCCAACATGACCTTTTCGAAAAATGACGCCTTGCCGTACCTGCTGCTGCCACAGAACTTGGAATTTTGATCATTATTGAATGCATCATAAGTGCCCTGACAAAGATCCCCACACTTGAGAATTAGGCCCCGAAGGTTATCATCCAATGGTTGAAGAAGGCCTTCCCAATCATTGCTCCCTAGAAGTTCCGACCATGTTGGATCTCCCATGCTCAGATAAAAGAGAGAACGATCGGGAATGGCAAAATTTTTGAGGGATTATTAAGGAATGGATTTCCTTTGATTGATGGGGATTGAAAACTTGAAATTGGATCCAAAGCTCAAAGTCAAAAGGTAAAGGATGGAAAGGTACTACAGGAGGATATTCCCTGGCCAGTGAAACTTTCAGAATTAATAATATATGCAATGATGATGGGGTTATCAAAGAACCATCCACTAAAACTGGATTACTTCACTTTATTAATGTTAGAGAGTCAAGGTGATCAAGTATTCAACACCACCACTTTCTATAATGAATTCTTTGGGCCCTTTTGGTACATTTACTCAATTTCAGGATTTTAAGTTTTAACAGAGGAAGTTGAGATAATAATTTAATTTGGTAGCATAAAAATACTTGAATTCTAAGATAAAAAAGAGACATGTAGAATTAATTTTGTACCAATTTCTTCTTGCCCCATCCAAAAGAATTCCAGAAAATGGAAAGGAATGGTAACAACTATTCAGTATCCTGGTTCAAGAGAACATTTGATGATGAAAGTAAAAAACCCTTTTGGGGCTGTTGGTAGACACATACACTGGCAAATCAAGCAGTGTTCTGTCTCCCTCCCTTTTAAGATTGGTTATATGCCAAACTGACACATAAGTGCAATTTAGTGAAATGGCACTGTTGATTCCCCTTTCGTGGCAAAAGAAATTACACTATTATTTAGCGTAAACAGTGCGGCAAACAAACATTGACAACCAATTTTGTCATTTTTTGCAAGCCTTATTATGAGTAATGATGGTTAATAGGTCAGTGTCACATAAATAAATTCGTCCCTCCTAAAAACTTTATTTCAGTCACTAATTTGATACATTAACTTTAACAACCAATTTTATTATTTTTTCACAAAAATTACTATGAATAATACTTAATAAACTGTGTAACATAATCATTTAAATGTTACGTCAATCATTAATACAATTGGCGAAAAATATTGCCAAAAAAAAGGCATTAGGCATAACTTGGTGGCGGTCGAGATCTGCTTGTCACATGAGCCGCCTTCTTGCAAACGAGAGGTGTTGATGAAGTGATCGGCTGGCTTCCTCCGCCGCTGGCTCCGGCTTCACTTCGCTGCTGCTGGAACGATTTCCCTCGCGATTTCTTCACCCCTGGCATTGGGAGCTAGCCCACTTGAGATGGTGCATTGCTGCGTGCATCCCAGAAAAAGAACGGAGGGACAAATCTGAGCTAGCCCATCAACCCAAGTGCCCACATGTACATACTTTCTTTAAGTCAGCTCAGGCTGGGCATAGAAATGGAGCTGCCCGCCCAGCATTACCGCCGCCAGAGCTGGCGGTAGAAGGCCACGTGTCATTATTCAGTGATTACACGTCATATCTTCAGTAATCACTATTGCTCTGGTAATGCCTCGGAAATTACACGTCACATCTTCAAGAATTCGGGCCCATTTTTGCACAAGAATGCAGAAAAGAATGAATAAAATAAATGAACAGAGCAGAACAGAATTTAGATACTTTTCCTAGTTTTCCTTTCCTTTTCTTTTTGTTTATTTTTTGTCTGAACCACGTTTCATAATTTATTTTATCAGTACTACTACTACTAATAATAATAATAATAATTTCCTTCACTTTCACTTACTTGGCTTCGTCGGGAAATTCGAAGGTAATTTGATTTCTTGCGGGACTCTTTCTGCCTCCTGAAATTTTGGCCACTGGTTTGCTGGTGGAGGCGGAGTTCCCATAGTTCCCCCGTTGGGTTTTATACTTTTTGTCTTATAAACCCCAACAGAACATGTAAAAGGGAAAAAAAAAAAAAAAATCAAGGAACCAGCTCTGCTCTGGTACAGAGGGGATTGGAGCTTGAAGATTGAAATGGTTCACAAAGTTTTTACATGGCGATATGGGGGCCAAAGAGTCTTTCTTTGTGGTTCTTTTAATGGGTACTTTCTTCTTCTTTTTTTTCCATACAGACATATCTAGTGGATTACTGTTTCAACTGGATAATGTTTAAGCAAAGTTGTGATCTTTAGGTGGACTGAGCGGATACTGATGATTTTGGTGGAGGGTTCTGGTACAGTTTTTC
Organism: Gynochthodes officinalis; assembly: GCA_020080225.1. Taxonomy (NCBI): domain Eukaryota; kingdom Viridiplantae; phylum Streptophyta; class Magnoliopsida; order Gentianales; family Rubiaceae; genus Gynochthodes; species Gynochthodes officinalis. The sequence goes on along the minus strand of CM034625.1, from coordinate 9,466,985 downwards.
ATAGGATTTTGGATCTTCCCCCTGGTTATTATCTGGTAAAGATTGCGATTCTATGCTCAAAAATTGTTACTGTGACATTTAGAGGTTCATGCAATGTGTTCTGCAAGGGTTGTAGTGGTGTAATCAAACTAGTGACTGAGGTTACAAAAGGAGTTGCTGAGAAATTATGAATCTGTTCACTGTATTTACTGTTTGCTGGTTAAAAATCTAGCATATATTATGAATGCTGTGCCTGATCATCATCCTCACTTGATATATTTGACATATTGATGGCATGCCAATTGTCTACTGCAAATGCCCCATTTTATATTGGAGTCTGTGCAATGCAAGTATCCTAGCTCATCAATGGACCTCTGAAGGCTTAGAGCATGCTTTAAAGAAAAGTTCTTGATTTGCTTTTGAATGGCGAGGCAAATGTGTGTGTGCGTGTGTGTGTGTGTGTGTGTGTTTTTAAATATTTAAATATCTAGTTGCTATCTTTTTGGCAATTTATCTTGTGACATATCTTTAGTTAAAACTTGGAGATTAGTATGCAAAAGTTAACTCATTTCCATTCTCAAATGCAGTATAGATTCTTGGTTGATGATGTTTGGCAAGTTGACAAGGAACGGCCATGTGTCCCGGATGCGTATGGAATGATTAACAACATGATTTTTGTGGACAAATCAGAGCCTGTAATTCCTTCCTACTTGTCAAGCTTGCTTGCAGAAAACACTAGTGGTCACAAACACGCACACACAAACACGCACTGGACGCATGTAAGCAATGCTTGAACATCCACACTGGTTATCCTCATTCAATAACTTAATTGGTCATTATACCAAGCAGGATGCATCTTCAGGTTGCTTGCTTCATAAGCCTATGTTGCCACTACCATCTAATGAGATTGATGTTTTGCGTCATCATCTATCAATGCATTTGACATCTTCTACGGCATATGATTTGATGCCAGATTCAGTCAAGGTTTGAGTGCCGTCCAGTTGTTTGTTTTTTGAAAAATTCTCTTACATTTAATAATGCTTTTGAGCATTCAGTTAGCTCATGATTACTAACTTTGATATTGCTTTAACTTTCAGGTTATTGCTCTGGATGTTGATGTGTCTGTGAGACAGGCATTCCATTTCATGTACGAAGAGGTGCAATTTTTTTTGGCTTTTTTGTCAAAGTGAATATCTATTTGTTTCATTGTGTCTTAAGTTAGGCAACAGTGATAGCCAACAGTGAAGGACTATGATGTGTGATGTGTCGGCCAGCATTTTGTGGTCTGACATACTTGAGAGCTCAGAAATTATTAAAGGGCTTTCTTGTGTTTGTAAAGGGAGGTCAAGATTAACTTTTGCTTCTTCTCTTTTTAACTACAATGTCCTTTTTTGGTGGTTTTTCATTTTCTTAGCATACTTTATTCCATGCAAATTTAGGGAATTGCAGTATTACCTCTCTGGGATGAGCAAAGCACGAGAATTTCAGGGATGCTGACTGCTTCTGATTTCATATTGATTCTGTTACAAGTACGTATAGGAATACCAAGTGATACCACAATTTTTGAGTTATTGAACCATCTGTTCGAGCTTTCGGAATCAAGGCAGAACTGGAAGGGATTTTCTTGAAGTGTCAAATTCATATTTATTGTCTAGAAGTATTTCTGTGTGTCCTCAATTCTCTAGTTGTTGCCAAGTGGATTTGGAGGGAAAAATCTTTTAAAAAGTCAATCTAAAGCATGGAAATTTAAGGATATTTGGTTCCATATGATACCCATGGATTTCCATAAATATTTTGATCCCTGCTGCAGATAAGTTCATAGTCTTCTTATGGCACGTTATACATGAGTCCCTGTTCAATCTTTGCTTCAATTGTTTTCTTTCCTTGATGGCTATAAATCAATCAAGATAAAGTTGATGCGAATCAGATTGATAACATATTTTGATGCAATTGTAGAGACATGATGATTGAAAGTTTTGTTCCAGCTACATTTGCAATTGTAGTCTATTTTGCTGTTTCTTTCTATCTTAAGGGATAGTTTTTATGGCACACTGTGCATATAATGTCCAACTTTCTGCAGCTTCACAGCAATCATGCCACCCTGACTGATGAAGAAATTGAAGAACACACTATTTCTGCTTGGAAAGATTTAAAGTCCCAACATCATGGAGAAGTGAGTGGGGCTCCACAGCGAAATAATGGGAGGGCACTAATCCAAGTAAATGCTCTTGGCGGAATATGTAGTTCTTTTATTATTTGTTCTCTGTTAGTGTTTTGTTCATAAATCTAGAAACATCATTGGGAAAGTTAACTTATTGATAGAAAAATTACAGAGAGTTTTTTTTTTTTTTGGTCTGGCTTTCCATTTTTGAGAAATTTGTTATCTTTCTCTACACAGAGGGAAGGTGAGAAAACTTTAGTGCTTCTTTGTGTTTTTGGTGCAATTCACAGGCTGGTCCAGATGAATCATTAAAAGAAGTCGCCATCAGGATTCTGCAGAATAATATTTCTGCTGTTCCAGTTATAAATACAACTCAAGATGGATCTTGTCCTCACTTGCTGTCCATAGCATGCCTTTCTGGAATATTGAAATGTGAGATCTTATTAACTTAAAAGACCTCTTTTCTCCTGATTTTTGTATCTGCACTTCTGATGGTTACTTTTTTCTATTCGTTTCCCCTTTTTACATATAGATATATGCAGGCAATTGAGAAGGCATCTTGAATTTCTACCTCTATTGCAGCAACCAGTTGGTAATCTCCTCTTAGGTACCTGGACAAAAGAATTTGGGAACAGCAATGGTCGTAGACTGCTGACATTACGTGCCAATGACCCTCTTAGTTCAGCTCTTAATTTATTAATACAAGGTGCAGAATGACTTCTACTTTCTACTTAGGATTAACTTGAAAAGTCTCTTGCCCTAGAATGAAATCGCACTCTGTAAATACCTACAACGAAAGGACCGAAAACATCAGCCTGATATCTGATGAGTAACTATAAATGTTTCAATATATTTTTAATCTCATTTGTAATTGTTGGCCCTTCCACTCCTACTCCCGCACTATTGATGTATAAAAGACTGAAAGCTATACATCTTATTCTACTCGTGTGTCTTACAAGCTCATTTTAACTTACAGTTTGTTTTTTTCCATTGTTTTGGTCTTCCTTCTGACAGCCAATGTAAGTTCAGTACCTATAGTTGATGAGCATGGAATTCTAATAGATGTATACTGCAGGAGGTAATAAACTGAACTTCTTTGGAATGTTAGTGAAATTAAAATTTATATATTTCATCTGTTTCATTTATATTTTCCTTTTTCAAGTTAATAAAATAAATGTTCTCATGTATAGCGATATTACCTCATTGGCAAACAACAATGTCTATGCTCACATTCAGCTTGACCGAACTAACATAGCTCAAGTAAGTTGTATCCTTTTGGGATTCGAATGCTACAAGCATATCTCAAGTGTCTATGATCACGTTCTACTTGAACTGTTTTAGGTATTGGAGATAGTAAATGTAACGGGTCAAAATCGATATCAAACCTGTACCCGTTTTGATTCCTTGTACAGGGTGATGGAGCTTCTCTCGGATCCAGGTTTTTCATCTTGCGCTGATTTATTTATTTTTTTTTGTTGTTCAAACCTTGCTAAATTTAGCTATACATTACGGATTACGGATTACTGATCCTCTCTGATGCTTATTCCAGCTGTTCGACGTATTATTGTCATTGATGCTAGAAGTCGACGAATAGAAGGCATAATCACCTTAACAGACATTTTTGGATATATTTTAGGTTAAGTTTTTGTGCAAATTGTCCTTCCTGGATAGAAAATTTATCTCTATGTTGGAGAGGAAAGGTATTTTGGAACATAAAATTAATGCCATATACCGACTCTTGCATTTGCTTGCAACAATTGGTAGTAGGTTCTTTTTTTTTTTTTTTTTTTTTTAGTGCCTTCTTACTCGTTATGAAGGAGAATGACATGGATTGTATCTGGAATGAGCTAACAGAGAGCTTCAAGTTTATGTTGATCTAGTACATTTAAAACCAAATATATTTCCTTAATGAGATGATGAAGATTATCGCCAGCAACAAATTCATGCGTTTCCCCATTCAATTGAATCAAACTACAACCGGCGCTTCTCTTAACTCGATCCCCTTCCCTCAATATCCTCATCTTCACCAAGTCATCCCATCGTTCTGCATTTGCATAAAGATTAGCTAAGACTGAATATACACCACCATCTTCAGGCTTTACAGCCATCAATTGCAAAGCTGCTTTCTCTGCAACCTCAATGTTGCCATGGATCCGACAACCTCCAAGCAAACCACCCCACACATAAACATCGCCCTGCATGGGCATTGTCTGTATCATCTCTACAGCTTCTTTAATCAAGCCTGCCCGACCAAGCAAATCTGCCATGCAGCCATAGTGCTTCAGTTCTTTGGGAACACCATAAACATTGTCCATCTCTGCAAAAAGTTTCCTAGCTTCATTTATAAGACCAGCATGGCTACATCCTACCAACACTCCCAGAAATGTCACCCTATCTGGTTTAACACCTCTACGTACCATCTTTGCGAAGTAATCAAGTAAGAGTTTGCCATGACCATGCATGGCCAATCCAACCAGCATTGCATTCCATATACACAAGTTCTTTTCACTTGACTCAAATATCTCGCTAGCAGTCTCAATGCAGCCACACTTACAATACAAATCCACCAAGCCAGTGATTAAATATTCACTGATTTTTCTCCTATTTTGCATGATATAGTCATGTATTCTTTTCCCCTTTTCCAACTCCCCGAGCTGTGAACAAGCTGACAGAGCTGCAACTAAGGCAGTATTATCAGGCTTAATATTCAAGACAAGCATCTGATCAAAAAGCTCAATAGCCTCTCTGCATTGGCTCATTTTTGCGTACCCTGCCAAAAGGGTAGCCCAAGAAATCCCATCTTTTTCAGGCATATGGTCAAATAATTCCCTCGCCTTTGCAGTCTCACCAGCCTTAACAAATCCATCGATCATGGCATTATAGGAAACCAAATCTCTGTAAGGATTTTCACCAAACACGTTATATGCACAGTACACATCACCACCTAAAGAATACGCATGAATAAGATTGTTACAGACAAACACGTCATATAAGAACCCAAATCTCAGGGCTTGACAATGGAGGGCTTTGGCAAGCGAAAGCGAGTTTATCTGGGCACAAGCTTTCAGAGCAAAAGGGAAGGTGTGGGTATCAGGTGGGATCGAGAGTTGGGCCATTCTGGTGAAGAAAATGAAGGCAGTTTGAGGGGAAGAAAGGAGGGTATGGGCTCTAATGATCGTGTTGAAACAGAATGTCGAAGGGTTTGGTATGAGATCAAAGACTCGGGCAACATAATGAATGCGATGGATGGGGTTGGAGGGTGAAGAGGCAGCGAGGAGGGAAGTGTAAGTTTGGAGGATTTGAGTGAGTAGGAGAGTGGAATGTAAAGAAAAGAGGCCTCTTGTGATGGCCTGAGCATGAACTTGGTAAACTGGTTCTATGGTTTTGCAATTTTGTCTGAGAGTTTTGATCAAATATGAGGATTGTTTGCACGTTATTACCATTTGCACTTGGTGGGATTCATTTCTTGTGGAGTATTGGAATTGTGGCTGGTAAATTGAACTTTGAAGGGAGCAATACGTTTCGTGAAGTTAGAAGTTACAACTCTACCATATTCTTAGAAAGCTTGGTCGGCCAGGCTGCCAAAATTAACGGGCAGGAATAATACACTAGGGCCGAGGTGCGATTTTTGCACTGTTTCTTTTTTTTTTACTGCAAATCTCTTCGTACGGTAGTAGCTAAGTTGTCAGACTATTCAATAGTTGGGTGATAACGCTATTTAACGCATGCAATTTAGATCTTCACGAAAGGCAAGAGCTGATAGTTAAAGACTTTAGTCTAATTTCTTTCATTTATTGCATTTAGTGGTAAGTCAATTGAGATGAGTAGCATAGTTTTCTTGTATAGTACTAGCGCATCGATTTATTCGGACGTTTGTAATTCTCGTCGTGTGCGGGTTTTTGCCCCTTGTAGGCCCTATTACCTCTTTGTGGACATTTTTGCCCCTTTGTGGGTTTTTTGGACTCTAGTGGTCCTTTTATCTTCATGAGTTCTAACATCAGATCCAATTCAGAACACTAAACGATTTAATTTATCATGGTATGTCTTTTAAGAATTGTGCCACTTTGTTAATATACTATTATTTTAAAATAAAAAAAAAAACTTTACCATATTCTTTGGTATATAACTCAAGAAAACTTCACCCCACAAAAAAAACTCAAGAAAAGATTAAACAAAAATAGGATTTGCAAGTTACAACTTTACCATATTCTTTGCTTGCGTACAAAAGAGAGAGAAACGGGAAAGGATCAATATTCATCGTGGACGGCAGGATTCGAACCTGCGCGGGCAGAGCCCACATGATTTCTAGTCATGCCCGATAACCACTCCGGCACGTCCACTTGATGCTGAGGGAGAGCATAGATATTAATTCTATCGCAAGAATACTTTATGTCCCTTTAAGACTGGAATTTTTAATCAACTTTTATCTCTTCTCTCTCTTCTACCCGGCTGTTGAGAACTTAGAAAAAAGGGGAAATCACCAAACACGATTCTTAGTTGGCATTTCACGATTGTTAGTTTGCTACTCTAGGGATAAAGCTGAAGTCAAATCAGTACATGAATAAAGTGGGTAGGAAATTAAAAATGGTGTTTCTAGTTTGTTCAAGAGGTTTCCATCCCAGGTTGATGACTTGTATCCATTAACCTTGTAACAAGTGTTCCCATGGCACTATAGGCTGATGTTGTCCCTGGCTCTCTCCCGAACAATCCTCTCAATAATTACTTTTCATCAACCAATCCCATAAATAATCCCAACCCATAATAGCCGCAGATCATAAAATAGTCATCAGCTATAGAGTTTTGATTCATTGGATAACGATAACATACTTTAGTAGTGTAATATTGGTCTTTCTTCACCAGCAGTGCATTGCTAAGTTGGATCACATATGGCTACAGCTCTGAGGTCATCAGTAAGTACCACTGAAGGTCGAATATTTGATCTTCCTGCAAATATATATGATCCTGAGTAACTTGCTTTTGATTGATGCTGCAGAACTTTGTCAAGTCTATGGTCGGTCGATTAAGAGGAGCCTCGCATTTTGCCACATCAACAACGCCTAAAATGAAGGCCTTTGCCCCTACTGCGGATCATTTTGCACAGCACAATGACATTAAACCAAGGTGAACTTTATTTATTTTAGGATTTTTTCACAATTTAAAGAAGACAGGATAAAATCCCTTTGTAGTATTGTGCATGAACAGTCATATTTTCACTACTTTGTGTGATTGAGTTTCATTCTATATATCCCTTTAGTTCATAGTTTCATAGTAGTAGAATTTGTCATTTAGAAAAACATTGTTAGGCTTACGAAATTGGAATTATCTTAAAACTCATTGGTTAAATTGAGATAATAATTTCTTTTACGTAATACTAATGGATAGAATTTCATCTGTAAGTGTTACAAGATTTTGTACGCTGGAATTCATAGTTATGCACATAGTTGCTTATTTAACTCGAACTGTGAACTAATAACAACAGGGCAAAGAAAGGAGATATTGTGCCAAAGGGCATGGCCATAGGGATGATTATGTTATCAACTAGTTTTGGAATATACACAGCAACGAAAGAGCTTAGTTACGGACCCAATGTATACGTGAAAAAATCAAGAAGGGAAACAATCCCTGAACTAGTAGAGCCTGAACACGTACTGGATGAATCTGAAAAGTTCGTCAAGAAATCTTTCTTCAGAAAAATTGCCCATCTCCGCAGCAAAACTCGTCATGATCAAGCTCCAACTGATCAACCAGCCCGAATGGACATCTTGTCCAGGTACTCCTAGCATATTTCAATAAAACCTTACTGTACTAGTGCATATTTCTGTGATTGATATAAACATTTATATATCAGTTTACAAGGAATAGCAGCAAAGCCACTGACCAAAAATTTTCTTCGTCCTGTATTAATTGCAGGCCACCAAGGGCTGAGACGTTGAAAGATATTGGAATTGACCCAATTAGTCATTGATGGGTCTACTAGTCATAATCAAACCATTATGTACTTAGCCATATGAGTAATATTTGCTGTAATGGGATTGATTTTGCACTTAGCTATGGCCCTCTAATGCCATGCAATGTATGTAAATTGTACTGTATTGTACCAGCTGGCTGTATATAGGAAATTGCAGTTTTACGTAATTTAATATGTTCATGGTATCTTGTCAGTGCTAATATATTAGAATTTAAACGTTTTTCCCCCCCTTCAAATTTAAAAAATTCTTGTTATTTATACAGAACACGATTCAACAATTTAGCATTAGATAAAAGGGTAAAATATTTCGTTTTATAATTATTTTGAATCATTTTTATAGAAAGAGATAATAAAATAAACTATTGAATGGCTTCCTAAATGTTGCATTGTAGTAAAACAAAGAATCTAATCCATTATCCATGGCATGAGAGTAGAACAAAGAATTGAATGATCTTTGTACGACTAAAAGACCATAATATATTCATAGAGGAGGGTTGCTTATAGTATTTTGATATATGAATTAAAATAAAGTTGCACAATTTGGGATGGCTATTCCACGTAAATTACGCCGTTGATTCCATAGGGTTAAATTTCCATAATATGCATTCTGAATTAAAATAAAACATTGAATTAGGATCCAATAATTAAAAGAGTGGTAGGAGAATGAATTGCTTTTTTTGGTTTGGAAAAGATGATATCACGGAAAACAAATTAGGAAACATATTGATATGATATAAGCTAGAATATTAGGTCAGTGTAAATTAGAAAAGATATTAAAATATTAATACGATTGAAAATTTTAGAAAAAAATATTATGTGAGTATTAGTTAAAATAGATAATTAAGGTAAACTTAGGGAGTTTAAGAATGGAGACAAATTTTGCAGTGATTAGGTTGCGGTAAATTTTACATTTTCAATACTAGTTTTGTTTTATTACGAAAATATAAATATTATATTAAAATCATAAAAATGCAAAATAAGATGGTAATTTTTACGGACCTTAAAAGTATAAAACTCTAGATATTTGTGCAGCAAGGAAGGAGAAGAATAGAGGAGAGAAGAGAATAAATAATGATATTTATAATGACTGATGTAATACGTATGAAAAGATAAAATTATTTTTTATTATTTCATATTTTTGAGAAAAAATTATGAGAAAATTTTATCTTTTTATACTTATCACATTAATCATATCATTACTTGTTGATCAAATAGCGCATTTGAAATGTCCAAGGATATTCCGGGTTGCATTGCAAATGGTTGTATTTGATTATTACTTCACTAGTAGCAATTGTCTTGGGTTTTGGAATTTGGTTACTGGTTAGCCACCTTTAAACTCTTCTGTGTTTTGTAATAATTTTGACTCCTTAAGGTAATAAATTCCCCTTATTAATGCTTTGTTTCTGATTTTGATTTATTATTATGTTCTTTAATATGTTTCAGAAAAAAATATTGGATGCAATCGCAACACTGAGTAAATGAATAGTTTTTAAGACGAAAGCATTAAGACTTATTAACACTTGTACCAAGATTTTCCTGTCTGAAATTGATTAATAATAACAAAGAGAGAAAGTTGAAATAGGTTGAAAGGCTTCCCATTCTCTTGTCCTCAAAAGATGGAGCTTGGAAATACATCAAAAGGAGCAATGGGGGATGCATATATTTGCTATAATAAGATCATCAGCCGACAAATGAATGCATCCCACTAAACCATAAAAATTGATTAGCACCTTTGTCAGATTCTAAGATCCAGTTAAATGAGGTGCAAAGAAGTGGATGGTGCAAAGAAATTGCACTATTCTACAGTAAAAGCATAAAGATACAAAAGGAAGAAACAAAGCATAAGTATGCAAGAATTCTTTTTTCTTTTTTCTATATGCTCCTCAATTTGGTATCCTATAACTACTTTATTCAACAGTATCCGATTTCTTAATACACGGTTTGATGGGCAAATGCCACCTAAGGCCAAACTTTCTCAAATCCCTATTCTGTTTTTAGCTTTACTATCCACTTAATTCCACCTTTTACACATGGAATGAACAGATTTTCCATCTTCTTGTGGTTACACACGTTATAAGGAATAAAAGCATTCTTTGCTAGTGGATCAGTATGAGTAACATGAAGAATAATGCTGGAGGAGGGGACCATGCAATTTTGTCAATATGCACATGATATAGAAAATGCTGGCAATTTCTTTCTTTAGCAGATATCGAGAAACTTTCTATGATATGCATCTATATAGTTGGACCATGAAGGCAAATGGGCAATCAAGAAGCAAGCAAGATCATCACTAACTTGTGTTCTGCATCTGAAAATTTGTGTCTTGTCTTGATTAGGAGTTATGTGGAGAAAGAAGAGAAAGAAGTTCATTAAAGATGATGAATATGGCTTTCTATCAATGATATAACTACCCTTTTGATCATCTGAAGGATGGCAAAGGGTACAAAGGCAAGTCATAGAGGCAAAGGGAAGGCTACGCCTTTCTTCCAGGTGTTTTTATGTTTTTTCTTTATTCATGTATCTTTTTTCTGTATGGGAGTTTGTTCGGAGCTTGAATTTCTGTAATGAACTTGATTGGGTTCAGCTATGCATAATCCGTTCAGCAGCGGATTTCCTTGTTAAGCTACTTTGTTAGTTTGATTGTCAGGTATTGTTTTTTTTTTTTCATGTTATCATCAGCCACCAACCCCAGAAAATGGCACCCCAAATGAATATTTGTTCCATATTAATATATCAGGACTTTGTGCAATCGAAACTGTGCTGTTGCCAGGAACTTGGCCCTCCTGCCTTCCGTTTCGCTTGTGAATTGTCTAACCAAATCTTGCACCATAAAGAAGTGCATACAATATCACTTCAAATTCTGGCTTGAATTTGGACTCTATTTGTCCCAGAAACCATCAATAAATTGTGATGTAAAATCTGTCACGAAGTTAATAAATAAAATAAGTTAACTGCAAACGCTTGATCAAGCACCATCGTAGAACTCGTTGGTTTCAACATAGAAATGATTCGAATAACGAAAGGACAAGGCAAAAGAAGAACGAGAGTTGATCATTGAATTTCAATTCAAAGGAGGGTGCCTGCATCAACTCAAGAATAATGTCCTTAGGATTGCAGTTTGCAAATATATATCAAGCAGGCCTGATATTGATGTCATGGTCACGTATGTGATCTGCACTACTGTCTAAAGGTCTCCAGAAAGGAAGTGTTTTGCTGGAAAATCTTGCCACCAGCCCTGAATTCAATATCTGAATAGCTTTATCAGATTTAATACACCTTGGTGTCTTGTATTGACTAACAGAAGATCCCTGTGAGAGATAGTAATCCATCAATTCTTCACATATCCCATTCTTCACCACTCTAATCTCTAAAGGGCCAATGTCTTTCGTTACATTCCTTGTCATTCTATATACAGAATCAAATGACTACTCCATTATGAAGCAGCACCGCTCCATTATCGCATGATCAAGTTTAGGTTGTTCAGCAGTTGCATTTTCTCTCATTTGAATTTCCCGGAAGAACACATAATGACCTGGAAATGAGGATGTATTGGCATAGCTAGTGCAATCCTTTAGAAAAAAACCATATGGTTCAATGATGCGCATTGCTCTTGTAATTGCCCTTGAGAGGTCTTCTTCACTTGTTTTTTCTTGATCAATACTCAAGGCTGCACCTACCCTTTGGACAAATTGAAATCGAGGAGCATTGTTGTAAAAACCAGTCACCTTTAGCATGTCTCCGATTCTGCATCTGTAGAAACCTGAATATACAAAAAATTAGACTTTTCAAATTGTGGAACTGATTATATTCAAATGTTGAAATCATATAAGTATTTTGATAGACCTTGCAAATTAATAAGTTGTGAAACTTGCTGTTGAATTTGGGAAATGAAAAGCTTTCCAGTGAAAGTAGTGATGAGAACTTGAGAAGTTCGTAACATTGACCAATTTTCACATTCACAAGATCTACAACCATGCAATTAGAATCAGGAAGACCATTGTGTGGATCCTTTTGTCTCTTCTTTCTGAATTTCATCAACTGGTAGGAATTCAAAATTTGTGGGAGAGTGTATGAAACTTCAGAAGGCTTACTCAATGGATTAAGATTTATTCCAAAATACCCCTCAGAAGAAACACACCTCATTGAAACTAGAGGTAATCTTCCAGTGTAGAATTCAAGAGCTGGGATATATTGGGCCATGGATCCTGTATATACAACTTCGACACACTTGACCAAAGCCTCTGAATTATCCCTTCCCATGATTTTCCACTACATTCTCAAATCAGCCAAATCTGGCATTTTCTTGCTAATAACTGAAGATAAAGCTTTCCTGCAGTTGGGATTGCTGATCCAATCACTAACCTGGCCTGTTCTTATATTTGAACACAGTTCTTGCCAATGATCCTCCAAGAATTTAATTGAGCGCAGGAAAGCTGAAGCAAAACTAGTACCGACCCTTAAAACCTCGTTCCTTTGAATCAAACCACAAAGTAATTGGCAATATATGCTCTGCTTGCTGTCCGGGCACAGTATGACTACATCAGGGCAAATGTGAGTATTGAATGAATTTTTAGGTCTGTTTTTGAAGTGGGGGTTCATATAGTAGCTGGTTATGGATGGCAGTCCCACTAAACCAGCAGAAGCATGGTTGTTAAAAACTCGAGTCTAACATTACGTTTTTACGCTTTTATAAAAAGAAATTTGATTTGCTGTCAACTCAAAAACATCCACTAAAAATATTGATTGTGTTGTACTATTGAACAAAATTTGCGCCTTTGTTAGACTTCTTTTTTAAATTTGAGTACTTTTTATAAGTTTGAACATGTTTATAATTTATAAATTTAATATATATTATATAATATATATATATATAATATTTATTAAATTATTTTTCATAATTGATAGAATTTTACGATTTTACGATTCGATTTTTTAAACTCTTTACCGATTTTACGTAAAAATTCGATTTTACCAACCATGACCAGAAGTCCTATATTCTGGTTTCATGAAGACCAAATACATTACTTTTCCCTGGTCCAGGCCCTTAAGATGCCTAAATCACAAGATTAAATTAGAATAAAAGTTCATATACAAGATTAAGTGAATTAATCAAAGGAAAAACAGTTATCCATATTGTGCATAAGAATAATTTTCTCACTTGTCCATCACAGCAACAATGAGATTGAGAAAGAATGTTCTTCTGCCTAGCTCTTCATCAGTCATTGGCATCATCTTTGTCGCCCTCCTGACGTTGCTGAGCTGCATAGTCAGTCCAGAAATGTCAAAAACAGAACTCAGAAAAAATAAATAAATAATGGAGATTGAAAGAATGAAAAAAAATATTGTTTACCTTCTGATTAGCAGAGCAATTGGTAGAGTTAATATAGCCTCTGATGGCTCCCCATCTGCAATTCTCTCAATGTAAGGATATATGCATTCATAATCCACAATGGGGACTTTCTTCTTGAAAAAGTTCCTTATCAGATTGGCCATTTAGACCTCCCTTTAGGTAATCTGTGTTTGCATTTTTCGTCAAGATTTCTTTAAGTACCTGCTACTGTATATGTTCAACATTAGTAGTAAGATCCTCCAAAAGCTTCAAACCTGCTTCAGGATCTGTAATATTAAATGGGCAATGCATTCTTGTTGGTTGCCTTGTTAGTTAGCCGCCACAAGCCAAAGACTCAAACTCGAAGCTATGCTTATTTCTTTTGGCCTCTTTGATTTTACATTAAACGTTAACAAAAGAATTCAACCACTTTGGGCCACAATCAGCCAAAGATTTGTTTATTTGTTAGTGACCTTTCCAGTCATTGAAAAGCCAAATACCAATTCTGAGCAATGATTGTTAGATTAGCTGGATCCCAACAAATCCACAAAATAAATTGCATCTCCATATCCAAACTTGTGCGTAATCATATATTGATCGATGATAGTTAACAATAGCTTTGATACGAAAATGAAAATTACAAACAATATCCCAAAACTGCAGCTCCAGTGATCAACCATGCAGTCTTCAAAATAGAAGAATTGCACCAAGTAGCGTTAGCCATGTCAACTTTCCACTTACTATAAGCACTAAATAAGTGGAAAAGAAATGCAAGAGTCAAACCGAAATGAAACATTTCATGCACATATGATGTTTATAACTTCCTGTAATCTTTACCACCCAATAAAAGTTCCATGGTTCCTATTCATATGGCCTTGCAGTAGCAAAATGAAAAAACGGGTAGTCCAATAAAAAAAAAATGAGATCAGATTGGACTTTTCAGACTATCTGGTATAACAAAAAATGGCAAGGTTTGCAACCTTCGTATTCATTTTGCGCATTATAATCTAGCTGAAGTATACAAGGCCATCCTAAACTCAACAAGCAGACGTATATTTTCATACTAATTCTCGCTTCCAGGCGTAATAAGTTAGTCAGTCAATCCTAGAGATAGTTCTTTACTGCAAATCTGTAACTATCTCCAGGGAAATCAATGTCTAATGCATCACACCACCAATTATAGCTTCAAGTGGGACTAAAAATCTTATTCATCTTCATCATCAACGCAAAATGGGTAACAAATGGCAGCACCTCGCATCACTTAATCCAAGTTTAGACTCTTTTTCATTGTTTCATAAACCAAGTATGTAATGCTTGCTGCAGGCACAACTTTGAGAAGATTTGGGAGAAGTCCTTTGTAGAAGCCCCTAAAACCTTCATGTTGAAGTGTTCTTCGAAATACATCAGACATTCCTTTGTAAGCAGTGTCAGAATCAGCTCGTTGTGCTTGCATTCTGAAAAGGAAGCATTTAAAAGCCTCAGCATGATAGGCCACGTTAAACCTTGAAGCTAAAAATTTCAACAGAAAAAAGCAAGCGAGAAAAATAGGACATAAAAAATGAAACGCTACCTTGTTCTGATAACCTGCAAAGGATAAACGCAGGTTGCTCCTAGGGCCCCTGAAATTGTACCGCAACTCAGTTGCACAAGAGCACCAGGTTCTGCAGTAATTTCAAAATTTCCAGGAAATGAGATTTTAAACGGAACATAAACTAAAAACATTAACTTATTCATATTTCTACAAATAATATCATTCTTGATTCTGTGTCTTCTAATTCAGCAAAAAAAGGTCTTCTCACAGATTACCCAAGGGACATTTGAATTCACATCAACAGGGATATTCAACTCAAACAGCACACATAGTAAAAGATGAAAAACATCTCACAACAGAGGAAAGGAAACAATAAGATGAGTAATTAAAAGATGGAAGCATAGAGCCCCTACCACCATCATGAAGATAGATCTTCGACATATCTTTCAAGGTCTCGTAGGCAGCCAAATCAATGCCTGCATAAGGAATAATACCTAGAAGAGATGGTATCAATCCTCTATAAAAAGCCCGAGGTCCCTCCTGAACCAATATATCTTTTGATAATTTTCCTAAATTTGGAATCTTCCCACTTTCACAAGCATAAGTTTGTAACCGAGTCTTCACAAGATCCATAGGATAAATAGCAGTTTGTGCAACAGCACCAGCAACGCCACCAGCAATGAGGCGACCTGAAGTCCCTATATCACCCCGATGCTCCCCTTTAGCACCTCCTATAACATTCTTCATCATCTCATAAGTGTAAAATTTGATGGCACTTTCAGGAGCAACCTTTAAAACATTTAATCCATTACCCCTAAAGAATCCCTTCAGCTGACTTTCATTCCATATGCTCTTAATGGCAGAAGCAATGGAGGCACGACCAGTCTGAACCTGCAAAATCACCTTAAGGCGATCAAGAGGAGCAGTTGCAGTACGTGAACTAGCTCCGGCAACTCCCCCAGCAATCAAATATTTTGAAGCATTAACATGCTTACTGATGCCTTCAGGAATAACTGCATGTTCACCAATATCAACAAGATACACCCTTTCCCAGTAGCGGTAGATGTTTTCAATAGTGGCCTCATGAGGATAGAGCAGAAAAAAATCTCTCCATTCTTCAAATGTTATTATTCCATTGTTATCCTTATCAACATGCTCCACAAAACTCGCTAGCTCGTCATCATCAATTTCTATACCTGAAGAAAGAAACTGCCATGGCTTATAAGAAGAATACAAGTCATGAAATGAAAGACAGAAGCAGTAATTGCTTCCAGGAAACATTTAAAATGTTTTGTAGAAAAAGAAAAATCATTAAATGCAAATACTTTATTTGTGAAGATTTAACATGCATAAGAATTTGGGGAAATTATCGAAAGTGGCTGCAATACAATGGTAAGAAGATACATAGAAGAATTTCAGAAAATGAGAGAGAATTTCCGGCGGTCACAATGGGAAAGAAAACAAATTAAACAATTACTGAAAAATATACCAGTTAGTCTTCACTCTCAAGATTATATGAACTAATATTGACATAGGAAAGCAAGTATATCTCTGTTTAATTCATAATTATAGAATTATCACTCAGTACGCAAAAAATATACCAAGAACACTAGAAGCAAAAGCCATTTCATCTGAATATAAAATTTGGGACAAGACGATAGAATACTAACAAGAAGCCATCAATCAATGAAATTCTAATTTGATCAGATGACTCCCATAACAACTTAAAAGAAATTAAAAGGTTCATATCAATAACTTAAGCAGCCCATGCAAGAAGATAACACTCATGGATATAAATGTACGGATCTATTCAATATCTCATACTGATAACCCCATGATCTTGAGTAACATAGTAGCTCTGCCAAGGTTTCTCCATTACGCATTTTGGGAATGAACATGAAGAAGCTCTAGAGAGGATAAATTGCCTGTGGTAGAACTATTTTCAAGACCGTATTAGTTTTAAAAATGACTAAAACACAGGCTCTCAGACTGCATTTGCGTTTGGAATCCTGGCATGAATCTTCCAAACAACATTCAGTACATGCTGGCATGCCAAAAGGTGTCTTACAAAACATAATATAAATGTAAAATCAAGTATCTTGGCCTTTTCCACTCTCCCATGTCCACTTAGCAAAGCAACAACTCTTTGAGGAATGACAAGCATCTAAATCTACACTGCGTCCTCCATAATATTGGAAAAAGATTAAAAGAAAGCTTTTAACTTCTATAGCAAGATTTTGAAAGAAAGGAAAGAATGGCTTTGAAACAAAATGTCCATTTGTGCACCAAATGAAGAAAGACATGCATGCTCAGACAAAGTTCCATGTAAGAGAAAATAAATCCTCAAGCAAGATAAAGGATTATTAAAATTCCAATAGCAAATAAAAAGTGCATAATGCTGCATTGGGAAATTATGCAAGAATGGAATGGTAGTTAGATTGCACAGTGAAACACTATATTTTTTCTCAATAGGTAGCATTGACCAAACTTCAATTAACTTTAAATCAAAGCATCTTATGTTGAGAAACATCCAATGATAATAATAAGACTGAAAGGCAACCCATCTTGATCTTCTGTCAGAACTTTACCGCAAGAAATGAACTACTCACCAACAAATTAAGAGAGTAGAGTACTTTGCAGTGAGACAATCTAAACCAGTATGGCAACATGTATATGAGATTTGAATATGGATTCACATAGAAACAAATTGAACTGGTTCAGAATTACTACAACAGCCATAAAATCTAGATTCTCCATTTCAGAAATAAATCTTTTCAATAAAGCATTGAATCAAATATTTAGGAAAAACATTAAATTGCCACACAGAAGTCCTCTACACAATTTACAAAGTGAAATGAGTTTTCCAAACATCAAGATGACCACCCTTGAATTTCACTATTAGACTAGTATAATGTAACAACTAAATGTTGGACTATTCAAATTATTTCCACTTTAAACTTGATAGATGTTAAAAGGCTAGCTGAACTCTTTTATTCACACAAGGATCATTCACCTGGTGAACTCAGTTGATTGACAGTAGCATAAAACAGAGAATACAACCCCAATTTGTTTATCAAATGCCCAGAAGTAAGAATCATTCAATTAAACATGGCAGTTAACTTTTTAGGAGCATAGATTCAGAATTCAATATCTTCTAATTTCCCAAAAGTAAACATAGTGTTATTCCCTCATGCAATGCTAACTTCCAAGTTTATGGCAACATTAACCCTGCAAGGCTGCAAACACTGCATATGACATGCTACAACAACATAATAAGGGAAAAACCTGCAACCCCATCAAAGACAAAAGTAAACCAGTCAGGACCACAATGTTCACTACTAATAAGAAACAAGACTAAAAGAAAAAAGCAAATGAAAAAAAAAAAAAAGAATATTCAGGAACCCTGAATAGCAATGCTGTTCAATAAGCCCAGCTCTGTATTAATACGCCCAACAAACTCCAACCAGAAGATGTAAAATATCAATTTTTTATATACAAACTTAAAAAATTAGGTTGTACAAGCATCAATACAAATCCAGGATGCTCATTTTAGTAAAGGAAAGTACTATTCAATCTAGATAAACACTATTTAGATATGGATCACACTATAACAAGTAAGAGGAACAAAACATTCAATGTCCTTCAAAGCTGCATTAATTTTTTAAGGATTTCACAAAGCAAACAACAGTTTTTCTCTTACAATCATCTACCAATATCAAACTACATGAATAGTCTAGACAAACCAATGGTTCAGAATCTCTCCAATATAGTCTATTTATTCCTGCATCTAAATAAACGAATTACAACAATATTCAGGAGCCCAAACACACTCCACTTATCCACACATAAAACGCATAAGATGAAGAACACAAAAACAGTTATAGCATAGAAAAAAATTAATTTTTTTTTTGGTTAAATGCATTGTCAAAAGACAACAAAGTACAAGTAAAGTACCAGCCTTAAGAAGGGCATCCAACAGTTCCTCAGGTAAAATGCAACCATTATGCTCTACATCAATAGCCTGAAAAATCCTATACAGTTCTAGCTCTTTATCATCCATATACTTTCTAAATTCCTGATAATCCACCCTCCCATCTTTGTTAGCATCACACACATTCAAAAGCTCCTTAGCAAACTTATACTCCGCTGGAATTTGCAACGCCGAAAGTCCCTTCTCAATCTGGGCATAGTCCAAGTACCCCTCAGCAGACGGGTCAAAAAAATTAAACATACTCTTTATTCTTGTATCCCTCTCCTCCTTAGTCTCCCTCAAAGCTGCCAACACATGATCCATAGAAACCGGGCCGGGTTTCTTCACCGGGTTGCAGCATTCCGACCGGTCTTTTGCTGCCATTGCCGGGAAATTCACATGCTCCACAGCCTCTCCAGCCCCAGACATATGCAAAAAAAAAAATCTGGGTTTTCAATTTTACCGCATGGGTCGCGCGATTTTCAATGGATTTCTAGATCTACGCATAGAACCTGCAAGACGAATTATTTGTACGATAAAATGAGAATTGCATTCGGTAACAATTTAGGGAGTGAAGAAAGAATATTCGTTGCTACAATAGTGAATTGGGGTTGGGGAAAAAGTAGAGTAAGAAGAGGTGAAAGAAGAGAATATCTGGCCAGGATCTCCTTCTAGGAAGATCCGTATGGTTGACCCGGTTTGATAAACAGGAATTCAAGTTCTAATCTCGGGTCAAAGAAAGGAGGAATGGCCAAGCCTTGGAAGAATATGCTCTTAAATGGTCGCAAGCGTGTTTACTACGAGGGATGTTTTGTTTTTATTTTTCTTTTAATGGTGATGACTTTATTCCTTTCGAAATTGGAATATCTTTGGTAAGGAAACGGTAAGAGAGGAGGGGTTGAAGAATGGGAAAATAATGAAATAGGTATGATGGGGCCTATTTATTTATTTTTGGGAAATTGAGAAATTGAGGCTAAGAAATGGAAGATAATGTTTTTGTCTGTGGACCTTTGTTCAATCATCATGAATCTTGTGATGAATGAAGGCAATAATATATCCCATTTCTGAAAAAAAATCAAACGCTAGTAGTTAGTATTTTAGTGTGTTGTTGGAGAACATCATATATTCTCTCACATGTTGATTTTCTCTGAGGATGGTGAAGTTATTTATGGTTGCGGGCCTTATGGGATGAAGATGGAAAAGGAAATGGAATTGTTGTGGGTAACTCGTTTTCTGCACATGTCAAATTGTCAATCCTTTGGGGTTGTGTGGTGGGAGAATGGGGAGAAATTGGAAAATGGTAAGTCTGGAAAGTTCCAATCTGTGTGGAAGCCTGGAAGAGTGGACAGAGTCGACAGACTACAGTGACTGAATTGCTAGAAAAAAATGAGGTGGGACTTGCTTGGGAGGAAGATTGGAGGGGTGACATTTTGGTAGGCCACCACCAGACTCCATAGTCATTTTGGATTTGGCCATGTTTGTTCCAACTTTGAATGACAATTTTTTAACTCCAATACAACTGAAAGCAGACCCGTAAAAAGAAAGAAGAAGAAAAATTGCATATTGCCTCGCAGATGCGCGAAATGAGTAAATCTGAAATGATGTGAGAATCTCTCCGCAACGCAGTTCAAACTCGCGTGGTAGATTTTTCAATTTGAAATATTGTGAAGTCTGTCGCGGATTTTGGTGCATTTACTTTCTCTCAAACTCACTGTCCAAGACATCCTTCGATTTACAACCCGCCCGCATGCTTCGCAGATAAGCGCGCGCCTGGCTGCGCTGGCATAGGTGAGTGAAGCCACTGTAAGAAGGAATTTCTCCAAATCAAAGAAAAATTGCATATTATGGTTCAGAAGGACCATTAAACTCTTTTATGCATCGACGTATAAAAAAAAAAACGGTTTCAGCTCAACAACATAATGGGCCTATTACATCCTCATTGTTGCCCAATCCTTGTTTGGATCTAGAAATGCCCTCACAAATGCAAACCTTACTTTCTTCTTATAGATAAATTTCTGGGATTCTTAGTTGTATTCTTCTCTTAAAGGATCTAAAAAGCCCACCGGGTGAAGTCGCGCCAGGCTTCATGCATCCGAAAACGCTATTTTGTGTAGATTAAGCCCAAGATATTGAAGATTGACGTGTTACCAGGAGGCATTTCAATGCCATGGTGTCTTCATAGTTTCAGGACGTGTGTCCTTTGACTGCCAGCCATGCCTTCGTTTTGGCAAACCTCAACCAAATGTAAAACTGGACTTCAGGAATGTATAAATGTAAAACTGGACTCAAATGGGCAACCTGGAGAATCAAATTCCTCAAGAAGTTCGCATTTCATCCCAGTGGATCAAAAACTTGCACTATATATCTCTTATATTGATATTAACCTACCAAATTGCAATCATGGCTTTGAGGTCTTGGGTAAGTGTTCTGTACTGTGACGATTCTTGTAAGAGAATCCTTCTTTGTTTTTGTAGCAAAAATGCACTTTTGTTTTAACCTGGATTGATTGAATATTCTTCAGAGTCAATTGAGATTTTTTGTAAGCCGCTTAAGAACTGGAAGTGGGAACTCTTCTTTTGCAACATCAACTATGCCAAAAATGAAGTCTTATGCCCCTGCTGCTGCTGATGATGTTCATGGCCATCATCCAAGCTTCAAAGTCGGGTACCACATACTTCCGTATATACAAGTCCCTTCTATGTTGTTGGCAATCGAGTTGCCAACTTGGGTTGAATTTGTCTGTTTTTGAACGTTGCAGGCCAGCAGGGGCAGATTTTGTTCCACTTTATGTTTCACTTGGGTTGATAACGCTGTCTATGAGTTTTGGGATGTACACGGCAGTGCACCACATCAAATGGTCTCCCAATGTGAG
This sequence comes from Gynochthodes officinalis, assembly GCA_020080225.1. Taxonomy (NCBI): domain Eukaryota; kingdom Viridiplantae; phylum Streptophyta; class Magnoliopsida; order Gentianales; family Rubiaceae; genus Gynochthodes; species Gynochthodes officinalis. Next base: position 9,445,175 of record CM034625.1, on the reverse strand, counting down.
GGTGAAAAAATCACGAAGGGAAACCATCCCAGAAGTGGTGGAGCCGGAGCTAGTGGCGGAGGAAGTCGACCACTTCATCAACAACTCTTTCTTCAGGAAGGTGGCTCATTTACAGGACTTTGATCGCCAACAAGTTATGCCTAATCCCATTTCTGGAGATGTCTACGCCTGGTATATCTTGTATATAGAGTTCTTTGTTTTTGAAGCAAACTTTATGAGACTAAATGTAATTGCTACCTACCATTTGTGGATTTGGCAGGAAGCACCGTATACGTGCTGAGACAATGAAAGATGTTGGAGTGGAACCACCCAAAGACCCTGCACCTTATTCTAAAGCTATCCGAGTAGATAGGCAGCGCCCTTAACTGCAAGCTGTTCATGGTGTTTGTTTCCTTTTCAATGAGTTCTTGTTTGATGCTCGCAAAATGTAAATGGTTTTGAATTATGAGTAGAAAAATATGCTTTTATGAGTTATAATATGATGTTCGTTATGATGCCAAGAATCCAAACCAGATAAGGAAAAGAAAAGAAAAAGAAAAGGTTGGTCATGTTGCTATAACTTCATATCCAGTCTTTCTGCACCTTCTTTGATAAGTGATGACAATGGCAAGAATCACTGCAGCTTGAAACACAATTGCAATCCAAACATAATAGGGTAGCGCTGTCTTCTTATGCTTCTGCATGACCAAATAATTTGCTTGAGATAATTATCCAAAGTTGCAAGATAGAAATTTCAAAAGATGGCAAAGATCTTACTTGGTCTGAAAAATGTGTAGCTGAGCTGGGCTTTGGTGAAGGTTCAGCAACCAAGAGGTAGAAGAGTCCCATGACCCCTGTATGCCTTTGGGCGTTGCTGTATTTGGATACAAGAGTAAGGGATTCTCCATTGAAAATTTTAACAGTGCCAGGTTGAGGATAACATGTAGACATCCCGACGATATAACCAGATTCATTTCCTGTTTCCCCTCCTTGTCCATAAATTGGAATAGATGAGCATATAACACGTCCATCCTTACAAATGAACAGGACAAGAAAATCAAAATCATCATTTCTTCAATCAAATTTCTGATTGAGATTATCTTGGGAGTAGCTACAAGTCTTTATAATATCGAATTATACAAAGGGAAGAACCCACTAAACAAATTATTTAAGGAATAAATTGACAAAAAAATGACAAGGAAAAACTTCAGAGAGTTCTAATACCTGTCCGAAAAGAGTTGAACCGAGACCTCCTGTGTGTTGGTGTCCAACACCATAGATGACCTCACCACCATTTGGCAAAGTTATGCTTGCATTCTTTGTGTGGATGCAATCATCTTGAGCCATAGTCGTAGGACAGGCATCGATTTGATACTCAATCTGCCAAGATTTTCATCGGAATATAAACAGGTTTTAGCAGGAGGGTTGCAGCAAAACAAATCATAAAAAGCTGTGGCTTTCATTTATTTAATATTGGGGACATAAAAAACACTGTTAGTGGGTACATTTCTTGAAGTTAGACCATTGAATATTTGCAGATGAACAAGAAAGTAGTAAATCACCTGGCAGTTGTGTCCATTTGGTTCTTTTGATCCATTATTTGATCTTTTCGATCTAGCGGTTACATCTAGTATATAGATTTTTGCAGGCACAAAGGAACTGTCCCAATCAACATACTTGATAGTGTATTTCATGAAGAGGCTTCTCTTCACATTCTTGAACCCTTCCACAAGCCTGCATTTTGTTTCATCACGACAGCATCTCATTCCACCAATGTAATTTGGTTCCAAAGCATTACCATCCTCATCCTTTGTAACATTATACAGATCACACCTGCACTCCGTGCATCCAAATTTATCTTCTGCACCCCTTGTATCAATAGCATGAAAATTGAGTATCCATCCCTCTTCATGTCCTGAAGGAATTTCAGCTGGATTACCAACTTCTATGCCATAGGGATCAGGCACAAGAGTGGCTGTTTTCCTCGTCTCAGATCCAAGGCCAAAATATTGAGGAAGATCATCATCACATATACCACTGTTCTTAATAACAGTATAATCTTCTTTGTCAGATCTTTGGTTGCTGGGGTTATTTGGATTTTCAACCGCTTTAGGTTGGTAATATCTCATAGCAATCCAGTGGTGGAGATAAGTTTCATGAAGTGATACAGGATTACCTGCGTTATCAACCACCTCAGCATCAAAACTCTTGATGGCAATGTGGCCTCTTGGAAAGTCAACATTGTGAAAAAGTTTCTCAGCAACCGATCCTGGTTCCATCTCAAACTTTGGAGACAAGAATACTGCAGTTTTTACTCCATTTTCGTCTTCTACACTCTCAACTGTTGCCATCAGTAGTATGATTATGAAAGGCAGCAAACAGCTATCTGAACAACATTCCATCGCTTCATGCAACTCCTACCACAAAACAGGTTGCCCTATGAGCACTTGTAATATACGGTTTATTTTCCCTTCTTCTCGTTACAAATTGTACTTCAAGCTTTGAATTTGAATTGAATTTGTTTCAAACTAAATGATTTAAAGTTCTAATCCTTCTAGCGAATTGAATTACGACTGAATCAACTTGGTTATTTCCCTAATAATCTTTTTATACCATGATTGGGGCTTTAGCATCTGAGGTCATTTCATGACTGAGATGCATATCATCCCAACATATAAGGTTGACACGCAGACATCAAACTGTTGAGCTGAGATGCATCTCAACGTTTCAGGCCCCTATACCTTTCAGCTATATATGCTGTATTTGGCTGCCCAGTTTCATAAATAGCAAAACGATCAATTGGATCAAGGAACTCAAGTCAACCAGCTAAATAATGAAAATAATAGACATTAGTCTATGAGATAAGCCATAAAAATGAGAGTCAGAATACAAAGGTGAATAGAATCGCATGCATGAAGTTCAGTTCAGAAGAAAGAATGCTGGGTTCTGATCAGCTTCAGAAGTAACCAAAAACCAAAAATTAGAACAAGCACATAAGAAATTCCACTGAATAAATCAGATGACAAGATGTTGGTTATTATATGTAAAAGGCATATCTACATCTCTTCTGTGCTATGGTTCATCCAAGTTGGACAGTGAGGTACTTACCACAATTTAATCTCCTCAGAAGGAAAATACTTACAAAACCAAGGACAAAAGAAGCAGCTTCAGGCCAAAATGATGTACTTACTACCAGGGTTGACAAAATGAGCTGAATCATGAATGGGTTATTACAAAGTAGTTGAAGTTTAATAAAATAATTAAACACTCATAGGTTTGAAAATATGCCAAATTGACATGTACTCTTAATTATTAAGAAATGAAAATGGGCTTATATTCGAGTCATCAGAGGAGGGTTGGGTAATGAAGAAGTCCACCACCACTTCTGACACAATCCCTGGAAATTTTTTAACGAGTCAAGTTGAATGGTCAGGGATAAACAGGTTTTTTTAAAGTAGATTCAATGTTTCCAAATTTATCAGTAAGCTTGGCGACAATCTCTTTTTTTTTCTTCCCTTCATGTCTGCTCATTGACTTTCTACCAATCTTAGCTGCAGTATCTTTGAAAAAATCTGAGGGAAAGTTCCGCAGCAATATATTATACTGCTTCATTCTTCCAAACAAGTAACACTTCTAACATTTGATCTGGGTGAAGGAGTTTTGTAGTCGAGGAAAGTTAACATTGTAGGGTGATGTGTATAGGACCTTGACTCATCAGGTAAGGCCTAAGAGGTTCATCCTACGAAGGGTTCTGCAGACAACACAGTATATTCGACCTCAAACTCTGACTAAATGCACGTTCCCGGATATCAGGTATATATAATTTAGGGTGACACTTGGTAAAGGGAAGAAAATCCTAACTCTTATATCCTATTACTTTCGACTATCCAGAAACCTTACAACTAATTTAGACATCAGCGTGGTTTCTATCTCCGGAACCATCTCAGAATTTGTTTTGTAGGCTTCTTTCTTGCCAAGAGAGTTACGAGAGCTGTTGGAGGACGGAGGAAACGTTTCCTTCATCATAGGGAAAGACAGAGGAAAAGTTTAAAAAATCAATAGTGCTGAGTTTCAATTATTTATATCACGGGTTCATGCTTCCAGTTTTGGTGGAAAACACGAAACCATCCTGTTTAGAGTTTTCCTATAAACCCCATTCTGGGATTACTGCAGCTTATGATGAGGGGTCATAACAAATAAACCTAGTACAGGTATTAAGGTCTAATCGCAGCATGGATACTTAATTTGCTTCGCTCTTCAGAAGTAGAATTCAGGATCAAGCCCTCATTTGCAAAAACCATAGAAAGTGATGTTTTGCATGTAATCAACAAGTTTTTTGATCATCCAAACTACAAGAACAAGTTCCATTTCCTTAGCATACAAATGCTGGTTGCAAGCTACAATCGTTTATTTTGGACCAGAAAGAGTTTTTTCCATAAATAATTACTATTTTAATATAAATTAAAAAAATATTATAATTTTTAAAAGAGTTCGAAAAATGTTATCCCCATTGTCATTTGTCTTGACTTCACTAATTTTTTTTTTTAAAAGAAATAATCCAAGTGCAGCAAAGCTTGATCTTGACATTCTGCCCCGCCCCCCCTTCGGCCTTCACAACCCCCGCAACCCAGCCCTCCCCGTAAGAAATTAATACAACAAAGCTTGATTCTTGCCAAAATTCACCAGCTCCATTCTCTCATCAGCTGCAACCTCAAGGTCCAAGTGCACCACGTACTGATTCAACAAAAATCGGAGCTTCATCTTTGATATTGGATCTTTGCTAAAAAGGGTTTGCAGTAAAAAGTGAAAAGACAATAATACAACATCCACCAACATGATACAGTAAGGGGAGGGCAGAATGGAAAGGGAAGAAGAAGGGGGCTGCGGCAGAGGGGCAGGGAGGGGGGCAAGCTGTAGGTGTATTAAACCAAGCTTATTTAGCAAATTATATTTTGATTAGGATTTACTAATTCTTAGTTGAATTAGATTTGGATTCTATCTAGAAAATAGATTTTGTGTGGGATTTAATTATCAAATCTTAATTGATTTTGATTAAATATGGGATCTATATAAAGGACCCATGGTTATTAGTTTTTGAGAGAAACTTAGAAAAACAAGAAAAGAGAGACTCCAAGAAAAATAGAATTGAGAGAAGTAAGAGTTTCTTCTTACCATTTGTATTTTGTAATGTAGGATTTTTGCCTACCTTATTGTTTGTCTCTAAATAAATATTTTGTTGTCTTTTCGCTGCGTGATTTTTGTACGTAGGATTTTTACATCCCACACAGGCTTTTTTTTTTTTTTGTCTAAAATCTACAACATCTACCAACATGATAACAAGGGGAGGGGAGAATGGGAGGGGAAGACGAAGGGGCTGCGGTAGAGGAGCGGGGAGGGAAGAATGGGAAAGGAAGAAGAAGGGAACTATTTTTTTTTCTTGAAATCGAGAATGGGTTTGGGAACTTTTTTTAAAAAAAATTAATATTTATTTAATTTTTTTGTTTAAAAAAAATAATATTATGTTATTTGACTCCAGAAAAGTCGACCAGCACTTGGGCTACTTGCCATCTTTGTCAACTTAATCACCGTATCTGAAAAAAAAAAAAATTGTTGAAGAAAGCTTAGCAATAAAGTCGTTGCCTTTGACTCAGAAATTTTCCAGCAAAAATCTCATCCAGCAAGCTTCAATGTTCGCAAACTTAGCTACTTTGATTCCGGTAGTTGTACCTAGTTTCTGCAAATGAAGGGATGTCAAAAATTTTATTCTATACTGTTGGTGTATTAAACCAAGTTTATTTAGCAAATTATATTTTGATTAGAATTTACTAATTCTTAGTTGAATTAGATTTGAATTCTTTTTATAAAACAGATTTTGTATGGGATTTGATTATCAAATCCTAATTGGTTTTAATTAAATATGGGATCTATATAAAGGACCCATGGTTATTAGTTTTTGTGAGAGACTTAGAAAAACAAGAAAAAGAGAGACTCCAAGAAAAATAGAATTGAGAGAAGTAGGAGTTTTTTCCTACCGTTTGTATTTTGAAGTGAAGGTTTTTTTTCCTACTATATTATTTATCTCCAAATAAATATTTTGTTGTCTTTCCGCTGCGTGATTTTTGTACGTAGGATTTTTACATCTAACATGTGGTATTAGAGCCAACAACGTTAATTGTTGATTTCTTGATCCTGGTGATTTTCCAACAAGGGAGGCTAAAAGTTGTTTGTTAGCCATGGATGATTGAAACATAAAATGTGTTGTTCCAAAACTCACGGGAAAGTAAAATTATAAATTTTGGAGGATTTAGATGGAAACACGATTTGCTACAATTCATTCAAAAAGAGGTACCAGATAATGCCGATGCCGAAACCAAAAGAAAGGTATATTTGACCTTATCTCAAATTCATCAAGGAATTGATATGTCAATTTTTCATAAAATTTGTACGGCTAAAACTGCCAAACAAGCGTGGATATTTTAGAAAGAGCTTATATTGGCATAGATCAAGTTAGAAAAAATAACGTGTTATTGTTGAAGAAAAAATTTGAGTTGTGTTCTATGGAGAAATTTGAAACGATTGAGAACTATTTTTCCCGTTTGTTGGATATCAAGAATGAGATGGAATTTAATGGGTTTATTCTTGATGATAAATTTTTTGTGAAAAAAGTTCTTTATTCATTATCTATGAGGTTTGATTATGTTGTTGCACTTATATTGGAGACTAAAGATTTATCAACTTTGAGTATTGAAGAACTACAAAGTTCATTAATTCTTCATGAACAAAGAATTGATGGAAAGCTTGTATTAGAAAACAAGCTGGTGGAACAAATAGTAAAACCTCAAGATACTACAATAATTGAGGAAAAAGATGGTCCCAATGTGGAGTCTAATGTTCACAGTCAAAATTTTGAAGAGATGGAATGTGAAAATTGCCAAGTTGATTTTGTAAAAGATGAAGAAGAGATACTTAGTTCGGTAGAGCAACAAGAAGAATTTTTTGATGTTTTGGTTGATGAAGAAATCGTTAATTTAGAAGAAAAATCGGAAACCATTGACATGGTTGAAGAAGATGAGAGAAAATTTGAATCTCTTTACCTAGAAGAGAAATTGGGTATCATAAAATATTTTGAATTGCATAACAATGGTGAAGATGATTGTTTTGACAAGTGGGTCAATGTGGTTGAGGTTATTGATCAAGAAGAAAAAGCAAATAGAAAATTTTTAAAGTATAAATTTTCACCAATGACAAGATTGAAGGTGATAATGAAGATCAAGAAGTTAATATTGTACGTGGTCTACACGGCAAAGGAGATTTCAAAAGAAATTCATACTCGAGATGGAGTTGGAGCTACTTTTATGGCAAGCTTGGTTTAAGGGAGGCTTTGTTGGTGTATTAAACCAAGCTTATTTAGCAAATTATATTTTGATTAGGATTTACTAATTCTTAGTTGAATTAGATTTGGATTCTTTTTAGAAAACAGATTTTGTGTGGGATTTGATTATCAAATCCTAATTTAAGTATCAGATCTATATAAAGGACCCATGGTTATTAGTTTTTGTGAGAGACTTAGAAAAATAAGAAAAAGAGAAACTCTAAGAAAAATAGAATTGAGAGAAGCAGGAGCCGTTTGTATTTTGAAGTGAAGGTTTTTTTTCCTACTTGTTTGTCTTCAAATAAATATTTTGTTGTCTTTCCACTGCGTGATTTTTGTACGTAAGATTTTTACATCCAACATATACTTCTTTTCTTCTTATTCTTTTTCTTATAAATCAACAGTGCAAAATGAGCGATGTATTTCAATCGTAAACGAAAAGAGGGAAAGAGGGAACAAATGATCTTAATGCTGTTATGCACTAATTACACAGACACAACAGAAAAAGTGTTGTATTCTATAAACAGAAATTTTTTTTTATCATACTACAGCAAGAAAATCTCACATAGACAGAGAGAATTGAAAACAGGATCCATCCAGTATCACCAAACATAACAATAATAGCTACAAACTGAAGCGTTCGTAGAACACACTTACACTTAATGCAGCTCACAGAAACTATAAAGGCTAAATCTTTCCAAAAATCCTAACATCCAAAATGGAACTTTAAAAACAGCAGAAAAAAAGCGCAAAAACAACTCAAGGGTTTTCCCTTTTATTTTTCCACATTAAAACTTGTCGCCAGTGCACTATGTACATGGCTACAAAATGCTTTCTTTAGCCGATCACTGAAAAGGGTTCTCAGCAAAATTTGCAAAAACTGTATTGACAGTTTCATCAAACTATGAAGCATTAAAAATATATATACATATATATACCAAATTTCACAGCATGCTCCAGGAGCAAAAACAGAATTCTTCAAGGTGTACTACAATGACTAAGGTAAAGAACGGGTGAATTTAAAGGGCCGTTGATTTAAAGGACAATGAACACACCACTTTATTTTAAAAAAAAAACTCAATAATATCCATCGGTGTCGTATGAAGCCCATCAAATCCGATGAGTTTTCCCCCTTGACAGGATATGATTAGCTAAGCGCTTAGCTCTTAGCTCATAGCCGGACAAGATGGGATTTAAATCAGAAACAACTTCTTCTTTTTTGCACCTTTGAAATTCATTAGGTCGAAATGGGGTTGATTTCTGTGTCATCGTTCGTGAATAATAGGCGAGAATTTGGCAAGTTTTTATGGTTGAGTATCAACCGACAATCTATTTCATGAACAGAAATTCATATGACTGTACTTACAAGCATGAATTTGGAATGAACAGAGTGACAACCCACGGCACAAAGTGCTACCCACAGAAACCACTTCTAGACACCCACGGGATAACTCACGGCTCAAAATGCTAGGCACAAAAGTCACAACTCACAGCACAAAGAGACTTGGTTCAAGAAACCACTTCTAGACACCCACGGGATAACTCATGGCTCAAAGTGCTAGGCACGAAAGTCACAACTCACAGCACAAAGAGACTTGGTTCAAGAAACCACTTCTAGACGCCCATGGGATAACTCACGGCTCAAAGTGCTAGGCACAAAAGTCACAACTCACAGCACAAAGAGACTTGGTTCAAGAAACCACTTCTAGACGCCCATGGGATAACTCACGGCTCAAAGTGCTAGGCACAAAAGTCACAACTCACAGCACAAAGAGACTTGGTTCAAGAAACCACTTCTAGACGCCCATGGGATAACTCACGGCACAATAGGCACAAAAGTCACAACTCACGGCACAAAGAGACCTGATTCAAGAGTTAAGTATTACGTGCGAGAGTTACGGCACAAAGTGCTACGGAAGCTGATGGGTGTCGAAACCACCAAAAATAATCCTTCTCTGGCTAAGCTTTGTAGATAGTAGTGAGAGGGTCGAATCCACAGAGATTGGTTAGATTTATTCCTTGAACAAAATAAAATAAAGAGGGGGGGTTTTGTATTATGAAACTAAGCAAGAATTAATTACGACAACTAAACAAATTAAATAACCAACTAAAAATATGAGGAAAAATTAATAAGAAGGAGTTTCCAATCAAGAATTAATTTCGGTATTGATTCCTCAAATTGATCATTGATTCAAAAGATAGGTTCTTTTATCTTAAATAAATTGGTTATAGTTGTTGAAGATCCGTCCTCTAACAACCAATCTTTTCTTACTTTTTCGATAACCTTCGGATCCGTCCTATGAGTTATTTCCCTAATTAACAAACACAACCTTCGGATCTGTCCTATGAGTTATGTCTATTAATTGCATTAAGATTCAAAAAGACCCAATTACTAACCAGTAAACCCGGAAACGCCTTGTTTATTTAAGCTAGATTATATATTTTCATAACATACAATCTAAGGCGTTGATTACCTTTCGATGTTGTTATTTGTCACTTGAATTAGAACAATCAACAAAAGATTAATTATTCTAAATGACTATATATTGAATTCAACTATCAAACAATAGGCCTCTTGTCTAACAATTCAATTCAATAATATAATGAAGCATAGAAAATATATAAATACTCAAGAATAAAAGAAATAATAAAATTACCGGAACCTCACAATTGTTGGAATCAAACCTTAATTAAACTTGATTGGAAAATAAAAATTTAGCTAAACATAATTAAAAGAAAATACAAAGAAAATACAATGATCGCCTTTTGTCGATCCCGCGCGGCTCTCGTCTTCTACCGTAGCTCACTCCATGAAAGGATGAATTGTGGCTTGAGAATTCCAAACCTTGTTTTTCTCTCTATTGAACTAGGAAAGCCTAAAAATGGGATGCCTTGATTGTCTCCAAGCCTTGCCTATTTATAGGCAAGGATTCAAGACATTTGGTTGTGCTTTTCCTTAATTCAAGGCTTTTCTTTTCCTTAATTCAAGGCTTTTCTTTTCCTTAATTCAAGGCTTTGCTTTTCCTTAATTCAATGCTTTTCTTTTCCTTAATTCAAGGCTTTGCTTTTCTTTAATGGCCAACATTTTGTTGTGGAATTTGGTGGCCTCAATTGTGTCTTTCTTGTGCCACTTGTCTTGTGAGGCTACATTCTTTAGGAAAAATGCTTAATCTAACCATTAATCACAAAAATAATTAATATCCTTATAAACAAGCATTTTAATCAATTAAAACACAAGAGAATTGATCCAATAAATATGCAATTATACACTCTATCAGAAGCCACAACCCACAGTACAAAAGCACAAAGTGCTATACACAAAAGCCACAAAGAGACTGGTTCGAAAGTTAATTGCTAGAGTCACGGCACAAAGTACTACGCACGGAAACCACAACCCAGTGTACAAAGTGCTCCGCATGGAAGCCACACACATCTAAAATGCTATGCACAAGAGCTACATCTAAAATCCTGTGAGAGATTGGATCAAAGAAGGTAATGGGTTGGACTTTGCAAGAACTCAAAACCCTAAAAGATTAATAGTCAGTCCGTTGGATTGGGGCGTTACAACAAATGCTGGTTGCAAGCTACAACCGTTTATTTTGGACCATATTATTGCTATAGAGGAAGCACATATGAAGCAAGGGGAACGCAGTCCAGTACAACGAGGAAAGCAGACTAAAACAGGGTTCTAAAACCATCTAAGAGATGAACACATAAAGTATCAATTTTCTCAAGACAATTTTAAACTAGCACTATTGGTTGACTGGCATTGAGGTTAAAGCAACCTCAGAATTGTAGACCAACTGGTTGATGATGCTGCGAGGAATTAAGTCTTGATGGAGTCAAAGTCTGCAACCAAAATGTAAAAGAGGCCCATGACTCCTGCATGCCCTGGGGCACTGCTATAGTTCGATACCACAGTTAACATTTCCCCATTAGATATCTTGACAGAGCCTGGTTGAGGATAACAAGTAGACATTCCTACAACGTAACCAGCCTCATTTCCTGGTTCCTTCCCTTTACCATAAATCGGAAATGATGAGCATAGAACTCTTCCACCCTGAAAATCACCAGAAAAACAGAAAAAAATCGACTTTACAAGATTTCCTATGCTTTCAGTGGCTAGCAAACTGCTACTATGATTTTTAACAATACCTCAAAGTGAACAAATGTCACAAAACATTTTCTTTTTGTGAAAAACACATTAAAGAGGAAAGTAATCAGGGTATTCCGTCATAAGAATAGAGGGACGTTAGAAGTTGAAATTACCTCTCCATAAAGAGTTGAACCCATTGCTCCAGTGTGCTGGTGTGCAACACCATAGATCAGATTACCACCAGTGGGCAAAATGATGCTTACTCCTTTAGTATCAACGCAACCGCCCCTCTTATGAGCATTAGAGCAAGGCTCAACAGTATACTCAATCTGTTTCAGGATAGAATAGAAGTTTAACATCCCAAAAAATTCAGTGCATTGAGGTCAAATAGTTGATCATCACTTTGTCTCATTATGTATTCATTTATCATCCTCATTCTTAACTCATGAATGTAGCAATCATAGGAAATGGCTCTAAATCAAAAGCAGAACAGTATGTGAAGTTTATAAACAATAACTCTGAAATCTTATGAGTTAAGCATCTTCAGGGTTGAGGAGATGAATATCTATAATACTTCAGATATATATCTCGGTATAGTAAATCGTGATTTGTGCAGAGATTAATCATAAATTTTAACAGCAACAACATGAAAATCTTACCTGGCAATCATGTTTTGAACTGTTTCCTTTAGAATTTCCAGACAACCTCCATTTATCGGTAACATCGAATATGTAGACTCTTGTAGGCACAATGGATCTATGCCAATGAACATACTTCACAGTGTACTTCAAGTAAAGAGTTCTTTTCACACTGTGGAAACCTTCCTTCACCCTGCATCTGCTGTTATCATAACAACATCTCAAGCCTCCAACATAACCTGGGTCCAATTTCCTGCCATTTTCATCCGCTGTAACATTATAGAGATCACACCTGCACTCTATGCATCCTAACCTATTATATGCACCTCTTGTATCAATTGCATGCACATTGAGAAGCCATTTCTCCTCATAGCCAGTGGGTATCTTTGCAGGATTACCAACTTCTATAGCATAAGGATCTGGAATGTGTGTGTTTGTTCTTCGTGTCTCAGATCCAAGGCCAAAATATTGTGAAAGTGAATCTGGACACAAGCCATTATTCCCTGCCATAATGTAATCCGGCTCCACAAAGTTGCTAAGATTTTTTGGTCCTTGAATGCCTTTACGTTGATAGTAGTTTACAGCAACCCAGTGATGGAGATAAGTTTCATAAAGCGGAACACTATTCCCTGCCTCATCGATTACTTCGGCATCGAAACTCTTAATAGCAATATGGCCTCTTGGAAAGTCAATATCAAAGTAATACTTGTTAGACACTAATCCTGGTTCCAGCTTGAACTTAGGTGATAGAAAGACAGCAGTTTTCACCCCTTTTTCATCGGTTCCATCAGTTAGTGAGCTTTGAACAGTTCCGACCAACAACACAATAGCCAGAAAACTCAAGCAGCACTTTGAGCTATTTGTCATCTTTATTCTCTATCACCTTGTTCACTATATCTGAAAAAAAAAATCAATAAAGAAGGCTTAATAAAAAGGTTGCCTTTGACTCAGATAATTTGTCATCCAAAAATCTCATCCATACAGCGTTTATTTTCAAAAACTTTGCTACTTTGGCTCTCCTAATTCATCTTATTTTTGCAAAATTGTATATCTTGTGTTCTGTACTTCTTTCTTTCTTTTTATTTTCCTTCTGAATCAACTGTGTAAAATGATGGATTTTAATCATAAACAAGAAGGAAAAAAATGGAATATCCTCGTAAGGGAAGTAAAGATCTCATTCCAACCATACAAGATGCTGTCAAGCACGGTCCCAAATGGTTGATAAGAGAGACAAAAAGGCAAAATCGTAGTATTAGTCCGCAAACATAGAAGAGATTCTCCTGTAACAGCAAGAGGAGTATTAATAAAGTACAGGCATTTCAAACTCAAAGATCAATTGAAAGCCAGGATCCCTCCCAGCACCAACAAAGAAAACACTGATAGCCATAAACTCAAAGAAATTTCCGGTGTGCACTGCACATACATTAATGAGATGGTTCTAGCACAGTTGAACACATTAAGCAAAATTTTCTTGTATGGTGCCCACCATTCTGACAAAGTGACAGTGGTGCTTGGTCAACATTGGATGTAATCACCATGAAACACAAATGAGACATAGTGCTTATGTGCGCATGCATTATGCTGCATGGTAGAAGAAACGTGCAGCTTAAAGAGACTATAAAGGCTAAATCTTGATAAAAAATAATAATAACATACAAAAAGGAACTCTAAATACAACAGAAAAGGCCAAAAAAAAAAAAAAAGCTTCATTCAGGGGATCACCGAAAAGGGACTTGAGCGGAAGTTGCAAAAACTGCATTGAGAGTATTATGAAACTATGCAGAACAAAAAATCTTACCAAATCTCAAAGCACGCTCCAAGAAGTGAGAGAAATAATTTGTTGAAGACTTGAAGTGAAGGCACAGAACGTCTGAATTTAAAGGGCTGTTGATTTGAACATTCAACGATTGAACCAAATTTTTAACACATCTAGTAAAGAAAGGTGGCGGATAAAGGCCCGGAAATTCAATGGTATATACATGTCTCGGGATGTGCTGAGGAAAGTGCTTAGCACATAGCACAAAAGTTGAAATTCAATCCAGAAATGGCGATAAGAGAGGACACTTTCTGTGACTGGATATGATTTTCAACCTTGCCCATTCTTAGCATACAAGTATTGGTTGCAAGCTACAGTCAAACATATATAGGACCATATTATTGCTACAGAGGAAGTACATACGTTACGAGCAGAACACAATTCGGTACAAACAGGAAAACAGAATACAACGGGGTTCTAAAACCATCAAAGAGGAGATACATCAAAAAGCTCATGGGTTTTCCCTTTTTTTTTTTTTTTTGGGTGAGTGATGTTACACCTTCGAATTCATTAGGTCGGAATGGGATTGATTTCGGTGTCATCGTTCATGAATAATAGGTGAGAATTTGGCAAGATTGTATGGTTGAGTATCAACCGACAATCTATTTCATAAACAGAAATTCATATGACTAAATTTGGAATGAACAGTGTTGCGTCGGAAATCAAAAGGCAAAGCCAGCATGAATATCATACAGTAAAGCCTTACAGTCACAAAACCAAAATGGGCCGAATCTTCAAACTCGTACTGCCAGATATTTTGTTGTGTGCTACTAAAACCCAAACTAATTCTTTGATTTTTCCATGTTTGTTCAAATGGCTGTGTATGGTTTTCTTTCCTTTTTTTTCCCACCTTTTTCTATAATAAAAGAATACTCCCTTAAAAAAAATTTCATTTTAGAAATTGTTTTTGTCATGAAAAGAAAAATCAAAATTTTACTATCTTTAAAAATAATAACAATAATGATTATATTAATAATAATATAAAAATATAAATTTAATGATATACTAAATATGTTATAAAAAATGATATCAAGTCAAAAGAATTTTTTTTTTTAATTTTTGAAACGAAGAAAGTAATGTTTTATTCATAAAAGATGCGGTCATTACAGTTAAGTACTCTCTCCATTCTTTCTTTAAATATATATCATTAAACACAAAATTTTATATTTTTACTTTCACTTTTTAATTATAGTTATACATAATCATTATTATCAAGAATATTATAAAAATTTTGATTTTAGAAATGAATTTTTTTAATAGAGAAATATTTTGAAAATGATTTTTTTTTCTTTTTGGATTGCTAGGGAGTATATAATTTACTTTCCCAAAACCAGATGAGAATAATCCTGATTAGCTTCAATTTTTTTACAATTGCCAAAATTATTACGATGGTGGAAGAATAGTGACAATCCCATTTTCAAAGCAGGTTCGTGACAAATTATAACCAAGAACAGTGACAATCTGTCGGCCCCAATGAGTTTCTACGTACCCATCTTAAACGCACAATCTTTGAAAGAACTTTCTTTGACAGAAGTTTCATGGCAATATAATGTATAACACTTTTGCATGTAATTTACAACTCCATTGATCATCAAACTACTGAAACAAAGGTGTTGGTTTTATGTTCTAATCACAATTAAAAATTGGGATTATAATTTATATCTATTACCAACGCGAATGTGATTAGGAAATTTATGGATCATAGAAAATTTATTGGTTAAAATTATATTATAATTTTGGACCACATTATTGCCAATCGGAAGATATATGTTACAAGCACAATCCAATTTGGTACAAGGAGAAAAACAGACAAACAGAATCATCTAAGAGATGGAGATGCAACGAGTATCAAATTTTCTTTAAGCCAATTTCATCACATTGTTATTGGCCCCTAATAATCTCTTCTTGCTTCTTTCTCTGATAAGCAAAAATAGCCACTGCAAGTGCTGTAACTCCAAATAAGGCAATACCCCAGAAAAATTTTGGTTACAGAATCAGGATCAAGACCTCATTTGCAGATGGCATCGACAGTGAACTGTTTTGCATGTAATTGACAAGTTTATTCATCATCCAAACTACAAGAACAAGTTCCATTTCCTTAGCTTACAAATGTGATACCCTAGTCCCACGTAGAAAAATTAAGAAATAAAAGAAATGTAGGTAAGACACTACCTAATAAATTAATAATAACTTAGTTTAAACATTTTGAGTTAATGAAAACAAAACCCAAAAGTTATTGGGTCAATCCGTTAGACTGGAACGTTATAGTTGGTATCAAAGTTGACCTGGTCTGAAAGCTAAATGCCATGTGCGAGAGTCACTTCTTGAACTCATGACACAAAATGCTAAGTTAGGGATGGCAAAAACCCCGACCCGACGGGTTTCCCGAACCCGAACCTGAACCCGGTCAAAACCCGATTGACCAGATTTTTTTTTTTTGGTTCGGGGTCGAGTTTGGGGTTACCGAACCCGCCTCGACCTTAACCCCGAATGGTCGGGTTCGGGTAAAACCCGACCCCAACCCCTATGTGTTTTTTAATAATTTTTTATATTTTAATTTTTATATTTAGAATTTCATTTGTTGAACTATACAATTAATTAAATTGTTGAACTCTTTAAATTTCACTTTTAATAATTTGAAATGGATTTTTTTTTAAAAAAAAAATTGTTGTTATGTTTTTGTATTTAAAAGAATAGAAGATTCATCATCAATTGTGGAGATTTAATCTTGAAATGTCACATCTTAATTTGTCATGGAAAAATATATTTTGCAATACAATCCTAATATGTGAATTTATGTTCCTTCAAAAACTTAATACCATTGCTAATAGTTTAGGCCCAAGTTTTCCTGTGTTAGTAGCATTCATTTGATTCGATGCTTTATTATTATTATTGCACCATATTATTTGCAAATTTGAAGCAAAGGTTATTCTAAGTAATTAGAAACTTTTAGAATTATTTTTTAGCGATCTCAAAAGGATAACATTTAACTGTATTTTGTCGCCATTATGTTTTCTTTAAAATAATCAATAATTTACCACCAACTTTAATTATATCATCTCAAACGTTATAGCTTCACGAAAGTTTAGTCAATGAAACGATTTGAAATAACTGTCAGTTTAAAAATATAAATCAATACCAACAAGTCAAATTAATCGATCTATTTTGAACTGTGTGAATCAGTTTCGAATTATGATTTACCTAATATCTATTAATTCTAATCTAATCATTTCAAATCGAATTTGAACATTAAAACATCCATATTTTTCACTCAACTCTAATGTTTGTGATTGTGGATATTCCATTAGTAGCTCCTTCTCTTACATTTGATGAACAATAAAATAATTTTATTAATTTTTTCATTAAATTATTGCTTTTTTTTCATTAAATTATTGCTTCATATCTTGTTTATATGTACTTTATCAAAATATATATAAGATTATGGAACTAATTAACTAAATGCTAGTGTTTTGAGCATTTGACTAATTGATTTGTATTACTATTACATATGACATGTATTTATATTAATTTTACTCATATATTAAAATTGATTAAATATAATATAAGCATTGAAGAAATGAACATATTTATCATTTTGAATGCAATTAATAATCTTTGTGACATTGTATATGGTCCTAGTGTTTCATATACACTAAGTCACTAATCTTAAAAATTTTATTAATTTTTTCATTAAATTGTGTAATATGAGAGTGCAAACTGTGCAATTATCTTCTTTAATAACTCATCCCTATTTCATTTGAGTGTGTAACTTTATAATTAATCGCCACAAAGTGATTAGTGAATATTTAGTAGATATTTACTATTATTAACTTACGAGAGACTAAGAGAGTATTAAATTGAATGACAATATTAACTTAATAACTTTAATTTAACAGTAATTTAAATTTGGAAATTTGAGTTTGTACATTTTTGAGGAAAAAATTAATAAGAAAAATTTGATCATGACAAATTAATAATTATTCAATGTGCATTTAGAAATTCTAATTGATTATACTAATCTAAAATGTTATATTAACTAGTTAAATTTTGTATTAACATATTAACTTATTTAGGGTGTAATTGAAAGAAAGAAATATATTTTAAGGATATGATTAAATAAAGTTAGGTTTATTAAGAGTTTAAAATAAAAATAGAAAAAAAATATGAGTATTATTATAATAATAACTATTTTAATTGGATCAAATTGAGAATAAAATTACTTTAAATTAGACCATTTTTGAAATTTTACAAAATCAGAACCTAGGGCTTCTAATTCGATAATTCGGTAATCTGAAGATTCAGAACCAAACTTTCTTCTTTCTTCATTCTTTCTTTTTCCTTCGTCGCCGCCGCCGCCTTCCTTCTGCTTTTTCTTTGCTGAGTTGCTAAACCATTCGCCGCCGCCCCTTGTTCGCGTTTCGCTTTCTTGCTCGCCGCTTGCCGCCGCTTTCTTCATACATTTCGCCGCTCGTCCGCTCGCTTTCTAGAGCGCTTCTGCAGCTCTACCGCTTACTTTCCACCGCTATGCTACCGCTCGCTTTCTCTGCTTGGTAATCTCTCTTTATCCGCTCAAATTTAGGCTCATCCGTTGCCTTAGTAGCCATTATTGATTAATTGTTCCCAAAGCCAAATCTCAAAACTCAGAAAGCAAAACACAGTCAACCTTGAGTTAATCAATCTTGACTTGTATTTGCTGCTAAACTTTTCTTCTTCAGTGATAGTGCTTTCTAAAATTGAGGAAATGTGCTAGAAGGAGTGTTGACTGCTCTTAGCTCACTTGCAGAGAGCTTGAAGTATCCAAATTACGTTCTAGATAGTGTTTGCATATTTCTGCAAAACTGTACCTCATGCTATTTATTGGCTGGGAAAAAATAATATACTCCAAATGGATTCTTTTTATTGTTGTGATGTATATTATCATACTGAATGTGAAGTTTTTAATTTTACTTGTGTCGGGATTTAATATGTAAATAAATGGTCAGTACAGTGAGTGAAGCTCCTCTCTAAATGGATTCTCTTTATTGTTGTGATGTATATTGTCACACTGAATGTGAAGTTTTTTGGTCTGGGCTGTTTCTGGAGATCATTGAAGTTTGTGGAGATCATTATGTTTCTATTTCTGAGCAGCATGATCGGGTTCGGGGAACCCGAAACCCGATCGAAGCCGGGGATGGGGATAACCCCTAAAACCCGATCAGGTTCGGGGGCGGGGATAATTTTTGGGGTCGGCTATGGGATTGCAACCCCCGACCCCGAACTTGGAAATTGCCATCCCTATGCTAAGCACAGAAACTACTTCTAAACACCCACAGGATAACCCATGGCACAAAGTGCTACGCACAAATGCCACAACCCATGACACAAAGAGACATAGTCCAAGAGTTAAATGCTACATGCGAACATCCACAGGACAACCCACGAGAGTTAAATGTTATGTGTGGGGAACAACTCAAAGCACAAAGTGCTACGTACAAAAGCCACAACCCACGGCACAAAGAGATTTCGTTCGAGAGTTAAATGTTATATGCGGAAGCCACGGCACAAAGTGCTATGTACAGAAGCCACAACTCACGGTACAAAGTGCTACATAGGGAAGCCACAAGCTACGGAACAAAATGCTATGCCACATTTACAATCCCGATTTAGGAGAGATTGGGCCAAAGAAAGTAATGAATTAAGCGTTACGAGTTACGAGAACACAAATCCCTTAAAAAGAAAAAGCCTAAAAATTATTGGGCTAATCCATTGAATTGGGACGTTACAAGTGACTTACAACAAATGCTGGTTGCAAGCTACAGCCGTTTATTTTGGACCATATTATTGCTATAGGGGAAGCACATATGAAGCGAGCAGAACGCAGTCCAATACAACGAGGAAAGCAGACTAAAACATCTAAGAGATGAACACATAAAGTATCAAATTTTCTCAAGACAATTTTAAACTAGCACTATTGGTTGACTGGCATTGAGGTTAAAGCAACGTTAGAATTGTAGACCAACTGGTTGATGATGCTGCGAGAAATTAAGTCTTGATGGAGTCTGAATCTGCAACCAAAATGTAAAAGAGGCCCATGACTCCTGCATGCCCCGGGGCACTGCTATAGTTCGATACCACAGTTAACATTTCCCCATTAGATATCTTCACAGAGCCTGGTTGAGGATAACAAGTAGACATTCCTACAACGTAACCAGCCTCATTTCCTGGTTCCTTGCCTTTTCCATAAATCGGAAATGATGAGCATAGAACTCTTCCACCCTGAAAATCACCAGAAAAATAGAAAAAAACTCGACTTTTTAAGATTTCCTATACTTTCAGCGACCAGCAAACTGCTACTATGATGTTTAACAATACCTCAAAGTGAACAAATGTCACAAAACATTTTCTTTTCGTAAAAAACACATTAAAGAGGAAATTAATCAGGGTATTCCATCATAAGAATAGAGGGACGTTAGAACTTGAAATTACCTCTCCATAAAGAGTTGAACCAATTGCTCCAGTGTGCTGGTGTCCAACACCATAGATCAGATTACCTCCAGTGGGCAAAATGACGCTTACTCCTTTAGTATCAACGCAACCGCCCCTCTTATGAGCATTAGAGCAAGACTCAACCGTATACTCAATCTGTTTCAGGATAGTATAGACGTTTAACATACCAAAAAATTCAGTGCATTGAGGTCGAATAGTTGATAAGACACATAGTATAATGGCCCAATTAGTTAATCATCACTTCGTTTCATTATGTATTCATTCATCATCCTCATTCTTAACTAATGAATGTAGCAATCATATGAAATGGCTCTAAATCAAAAGCAGAACAGTATGCGAATTTTATAGACAATAACTCTGAAATCTTATAAGTTAAGCATCTTCAGGGTTGAGGAGATGAATATCTATAATACTTCAGATATATATCTCGGTATAGTAAAATCGTGATTTGTGCAGAGATTAATCATAAATTTTAACAACTTCAACAACAACATGAAAATCTTACCTGGCAATCATGTTTTGAACTGCTTCCTGTAGAATTTCCAGACAACCTCCATTTATCGGTAACATCGAATATGTAGACTCTTGTAGGCACAATGGATCTATGCCAATGAACATACTTCACAGTGTACTTCAAGTAAAGAGTTCTTTTCACACTGTGGAAACCTTCCTTCACCCTGCATCTGCTGTTATCATAACAACATCTCAAGCCTCCAACATAATCGGGGTCCAATTTTCTGCCATTTTCATCCACTGTAACATTATAGAGATCACACCAGCACTCTATGCATCCTAACTTATCATATGCACCTCTTGTATCAATTGCATGCACATTGAGAAGCCATTTCTCCTCATAGCCAGTGGGTATCTTTGCAGGATTACCAACTTCTATAGCATAAGGATCTGGAATGTGTGTGTTTGTTCTTCGTGTCTCAGATCCTAAGCCAAAATATTGTGAAAGTACTTGACACAAGCCATTATTCCCTGCTATAATGTAATCCGGCTCCACAAAGTTGCTAAGATTTTTTGGTCCTTGAATGCCTTTACGTTGATAGTAGTTTATAGCAACCCAGTGATGGAGATAAGTTTCATAAAGCGGAACACTATTCCCTGCCTCATCGATTACTTCGGCATCGAAACTCTTAATAGCAATATGGCCTCTTGGAAAGTCAATATCAAAGTAATACTTGTTAGACACTGATCCTGGTTCCAGCTTGAACTTAGGTGATAGAAAGACAGCAGTTTTCACCGCTTTTTCATCAGTTCCATCAGTTGGTGAACTTTGAACAGTTCCGACCAACAACACAATAGCCAGAAAACTCAAGCAGCACTTTGAGCTATTTGTCATCTTTATTCTTTATCACCTTGTTCACTATATCTGAAAAAAAAAATCAATAAAGAAGGCTTAATAAAAAGGTTGCCTTTGGCTCAGATAATTTGTCATGCAAAAATCTCATCCGTATAGCGTTTATTTTCAAAAACTTTGCTACTTTGGTTCTCCTATTTCATCTTATTTTTGCAAATTTGTATATCTTGTGTTCTCTACTTCTTTCCTTCTTTTTATTTTCCTTCTGAATCAACTGTGTAAAATGATGGATTTTAATCATAAACAAGGGGTAAAAAATGGAATATCCTCTTAAGGGAAGTAAAGATCTCATTCCAACCATACAAGATGCTGTCATGCACTGTCCCAAATGGTTGATTACAGAGACAAAAAAGGAAAATCGTAGTATTAGTCCGTAAACATAGGAGAGACTCCTGTAACAGTAAGAGGAGCATTAATAAAGTACAGGCAATTGAAACTCAGAGACCAATTGAAAGACAGGATCCCTCCCAGTACCAACAAAGAAAACACTGATAGCCATAAACTCAAAAAAATTTCTGGTGTGCACTGCACATACATTAATGAGATGGTTCTAGCACAGTTGAACACATTAAGCAAAATTTTCTTGTATGGTGCCCAGCATTCTGACAAAGTGACAATGGTGCTTGTTCAACATTGGATGTACTCACCATGAAACACAAATGAGACATAGTGCTTATGTGCACATGCATTATAACGCATGGTAGAAGAAACGTGCAGCTTAAAGAGACTAAAAGCTAAATCTTGATAAAAATAATAATAACATACAAAAAGGAACTTTAAAAACAACAGAAAAGGCAACAACAACAACAAAAAAAAAAAAAAGCTTCATTCAGGGGATCGCCGAAAAGGGACTTGAGCGGAAGTTGCAAAAACTGCATTGAGAGTATTATGAAACAATGCAGAACAAAAAATCTTACCAAATCTCAAAGCATGCTCCAAGAAGTGAGAGAAATAATTTGTTGACGACTTGAGGTGAAGGCAGAGAACATCTGAATTTTAAGGGCCGCTGATTTCAACATTCAACGATTGCACCCATTTTTTAACACATCTAGTATCTTATCTAATCTCAACGCATGCTCCAAGAAAGAGAATAATTTGTTGAAGACTTGGAGGTGAAGGCAGAGAGCGTCTGAATTTAAAGGGCCGTTGACTTCAAGATTCAAAAATTGTACCAATTTTTTAACACATCTAGTAAAGATAGGTGGCGCATAAAATTCAATGGAATATACGTATGGGCATATGCTGAGGAAAGTGCTTAGCTCAGAGTAGAAAAGTTAAAATTAAATCTAGAAATGGCGACTAGAGAGGACATTTTCTGTGACTGGATATGATTTTAAACCGTGCCCATTCTTAGCATACAAGTATTGGTTGCAAGCTACAGCCAAACGTATATAGGACCATATTATTGCTACAGAGGAAGAGCATAAGCTACGAGCAGAATACAATTCAGTACAAAGCGGAAAACAGAATACAACGGGGTTCTAAAACCATCAAAGAGGAGATACATCAAGTATCAGATTTTCTAAAAACGACTTCACATTGGCATTGGTTCATAGTTATCTCCCCTTTGGTTTCTTCTCTGATAAACAATGATCAGAACAGCAAGTGCTGCAACTCCTAATAATGCCATAACCCAGATAAAACTGGGTATCGAAATCTTGCTGTTATCTGCATAAACAAAGCAAGACAAGATTAAGTTTCACTATAGACAGATTTAAGTTCCTGACCTTTTTTCATTCAAGTTTTTACGCTACGATTGTGAATTCTCATATATTGTGTTCAAGAGCATAAAAAATTAGTAAAGAGCCACTAAATGGATATTCAAATCCATTTATGTAATAGACTTCTTTCTGAATAATAGCATTTTTCACCATTAAGCCAAAAAGGAAATAATTTTATTATGTTGCCCAAAAGAAAAAAATTATTGGGTTGACTGATATTGAGGTCACAGCAAACCTAGAATCTTACCCCAACTGGTTGATGCTGCTGTGAATAATTAAGTTTTGATGATGAGTCCGAATCTGCAACCAAAATGTAAAAGAGCCCCATGACTCCTGTGTGACCTTGGGCACTGCTATAGTTAGATACCACAGTTAACGTTTCCCCATCGGATATCTTGACAGAGCCCTGTTGAGGATAACAGCTTGACATTCCTACAATGTAGCCAGTCTCATTTCCTGGTTCCCTCCCTTTTCCATAAATCGGAACTGATGAGCATAGAAGTCTTCCATCCTGAAAATCGTCAGAATTGAAGAACACAATGAAAGTGGCTTTTCAGATCTTCTTTACTTTTGGCTGCTCGCAAACTGCTACTAAAAACATTTCCTTTACATGAGAAAACAACAAAACTGGAAATTAAAGTAGGTATTCGATCATAAGGATACAGTGACAATTAACTCAAGTTTGTAGTGTAACTAGTATGAGATTTAGAATTTGGAACTACCTCTCCATAAAGAGCAGAACCAATTCCTCCAGTGTGCTGGTATGCAGCACCATAGATCAGATTACCTCCAGTGGGCAAAATGATGCTTACACTTTTCCTATGAATGCAGCCACCATTCTCATCAGCTTTAGAGCAAGACTCAACATTATACACGATCTGTATCAGGATAGCATAGACGTATTTAAAATCCCCCAGAAATTCAATGTGCTGAGGTTAAATAATTGATAAACCACATGGTACATTGTCCCAATTAGATTTAACACCTCACATGTACATTCATTCCCTGATTTTCTAAACCTGACAGAATATTAAAAATAACATGCAGTGCCACAGTCACATAGTCTACCAGTACGATTACTAAGAACATCATGACAAGGATTTCCCAAGTTAATCATCACTTGATCTCATTTATGTGTTTGTTTGCCATCCTGATTCTTTACCCATGATTGAGGCAATCAATCATCAAAAGTGGCTCTAAATCAAAAGCAGAATGAAATGTGAAGTTTGTAAATAATAACTCTGAAATCTTATAAGTTAAGCGTTTTTAGATTTGACGAGATGCATATCTGTAATTCTTCAGGCATATATATAGTATGCCAAAATCGTGTTATATCCATCAAAAAAACTTCTGCAGACGTTAATCATACACTTTAACAAGAAGAAGAACATGAAAAATCTTACCTGGCAATCATGTCTTGAACTGATTCCTGTAGAATCTTTAGACCTTGTCCATTTGTCAGTAACATCCAATATATAGACTCTTACAGGCACAATGGAACTGTGCCAATCAACATACTTCACAGTGTACTTCAAGTAAAGGCCTCTTTTCACGCTTTGGAAACCTTCCTTCACCCTGCATCTGGTATTATCATAACAACATCTAAAACCTCCAACATAATCTGGTACCAAAACCCTGCCATATTCATCCAATGTAACATTGTAGAGATCTTGCATTCTGTGCAACCTAACCTATCATATGCACCTTGCGTCTCAATTGCATGCAAATTCATAAGCCATTTCTCCTCATAGCCAATGGGTATCTTTGCAGGATTACCAACTTCTATACCATAAGGATCTGGAACGTGAGCGTCTGTTCTTTGTGTCTCTGATCCAAGGCCAAAATATTGTGGAAGTCCATATGAACAAATGCCATCATTCCCTGCTATAATATAATCCGGCCTGTCAAAACCAAGGTTGCTGGGGTACTTTGGTACTTGAATGCCTTTACGTTGATAATAGTTTATCACAACCCAGCGATGGAGATAAGTTTCATAAAGTGGGACACTATTCCCGGCCCCATATTACTTCAGCTTTGAAATTCTTGACGGCAATATGGCCTCTTGGAAAGTCAATATCATGGTAATATTTATTAGACACCGATCCGGGTTCCAGCTCAAACTTCGGTGACAGAAAGACGGCAGTTTTCACGCCATTTTCATCTGTTTCCGCAATTAGTGAACTTCGAACCTTTTCATCATCATCATCATCAGCACCTTTATCCCAAAGTAGTTGGGTTCGACCAGCACTTTGAGCTACTTGCCATCATTGTCAAATTGGTCACCATATCTGAAAAAAAACATAAATAGAAGAAAGCTTAGCAATAAAGTCGTTGCCTTTGACTCAGAAATTTTCCTGCTAAAATCTCATCCGCCAAGCTTCAATTTTCGCAAACTTAGCTACTTGGATTCCTGTAGTTGTACCTAGTTTCTGCAAATGAAGGGATGTCAAAAAATTTATTCTATACTTCTTTTCTTCTTATTCTTTTTCTTATAAATCAACAGTGCAAAATGAGCGATGTATTTCAATCATAAACGAAAAGAGGGAAAGAGGGAACATCCTTGTAAGGAAAGGTAATGATCTTAATGCTGTTATGCACTGTCCCAGATGGCTAATTACACAGACACAAAAGAAAAAGTGTTGTATTCTATAAACAGAATTTTTTTTATCATACTACAGCAGGAAAATCTCACATAGACAGATAATTGAAAACAGGATCCACCAAGTATCACCAAACATAACAATAATAGCTACAAACTGAAGCGTTCGTAGAACACACTTACACTTAATGCAGCTCACAGAAACTATAAAGGCTAAATCTTTCCAAAAATCCCAACATCCAAAATGAAACTTTAAAAACAGCAGAAAAAGGCAAAAAAACAAGCTCAAGGGTTTTCCCTTTTATTTTTCCGTATTAAAACTTGTTGCCAGTACACTATGTACAAGGCTTCAAAATGCTTCCTTTAGGCGATCACTGAGAAGGGTTCTCAGCAAAATTTGCAGAAACTGTATTGACAAAACTATGAAGCATTAAAAATATATATATGCATATATATACCAAATTTCACAGCATGCTCCAGGAGCAAAAACAGAATTCTTCAAGGTGTACTACAATGGCTAAGGTAAAGAACGTGTGAATCTAAAGGGCCGTTGATTTTAAGGACAACGAACACACCACTTTATTAAAGAAAAAAAGAAAAAAACCAATAATATCTATCGGCGTCGTATGAAGCCCATCAAATCCGATGAGTTTTCCCACTTGACGGGATATGATTAGCTAAGCGCTTAGCTCATAGCCGGACAAGATGGGATTTAAATCAGAAAAAACTTCTTTTTTATTTGGTGAGCGATTTTACACCTTCAAATTCATAGGGTCGGAATGGGATTGATTTCGGTGTCATCGTTCATGAATAATAGGTGAGAATTTGGCAAGATTGTATGGTTGAGTATCAACCGACAATCTATTTCACAAACAGAAGTTCATATGACTAAAATTGGAATGAACAGTGTTGTGTCCGAAATCAAACGGCAAAGCCAGCATGAATATCAAACAGTAAAGCCTTACAGTCACAACACCAAAATGGGCAGAATCTTCGAACTCGTACTGCCAGATATTTTGTAGTGTGCTACTAAAACCCAAACTAATTCCTTGATTTTTCCATGGGGGAAGAATAGTGACAATCCCATTTTCTAAGCAGGTTCGTGACAAACTATAACCAAGAACAGTAACAATCTGTCGGCCCCCATGAGTTTCTACCCATCTTAAATGCAGAATCTTTGAAAGAACTTTCTTTGACAGAAGTTTCATGGCAATATAATGTATACCACTTTTGCATGTATATTACAACTCCATTGATCATCAAACTACTGGAACAATTAAAATTTGGAATTATAATCTATATCCGTTACCAACGTGAATGTGATTAGGAAACTTATGGATCACAGATAATTTATTGGTTAAAATTATATTATAATTTTGGACCACATTATTGCCAAGAGGAAGATATTACAAGCACAATCCAATGCGGTACAAGGAGGAAAACAGACTAAAACAGAACCATCTAAGAGATGGAGATGCAACGAGTATCAAATTTCTTTAAGCCAATTTCATCACATTGTTACTGGCCCATCAGAATCTCTTCTTGCTTCTCTCTCTGATAAAGCAACAATAGCCGGTGCCAGTGCTGCACCTCCTCATAAGGCAATACCCCAGATAAATTTTGGTTACAGAATCAGGATCAAGCCCTCATTTGCAGATGACATCAACAGTGAACTGTTTTGCATGTAATTGACAAGTTTATTCATCATCCAAACTACAAGGACAAGTTCCATTTCCTTAGCATACAAATGTAATACCCCAATCCCACATAAAAAAGTTAAAAAATGAAAGAAATGTATATAAGGCTCTATCTAATAAATTACTAATAACTTGGTTTAAACATTTTGGATTAGTAAAAACAAAGTTCAAAAGTTATTGAATCAGTCCGTTAGACTGGAGCGTGATAGTTGGTATCAGAGTCGACTTGGTCTGAAAGCCGGCAGTCACCTCTTGATTTCATGACACAAAATGCTAAGCGCAGAAACACCCACAGGATAAATTAAAAATATTGATTAAGTTACCTCTTGAATGACCAAACCACATATTTCCATTCTTACCAATCAAATCCATTCTCTTGGAAAGATTATAACTCAACAAAAAAGTAAGTGGATCTAATTCATTGAAATTCCATCCAATAAAACGGAAGAATTATAAATCTCTAAAATAATAGATAGAAATATCGCAAATAGAGCCATTGCCACACCCATTAAAGGAGTTGTTCCCCACCCCGGAGCTACTTTACCATATTCCGAATTCAATGGTTTTAATAAACTACCTACAGTAGTTCGTCTTGGACCAGATCTAGAACTGTTCTCAACAGTTTGTGTAGCCATAAATCCTATTGTATTCATTTTTCTTAAGATTGGTTGACTTTGTACACTATTCCGTTGTAAATGTAAATGAAAGTATCTTATGCTAGATTATGCTCCGGGGTGGTGAGAGACCGAGGTGTAGCGCAGTCTGGTCAGCGCATCTGTTTTGGGCACAGGGATGCGAGAACCAATCTGAGTAATCAACCGCTTTTTTTATAAAATCTGCCTCCAGCAAGATAGGGCGGCGCCAAAAAGCCGTATAGTGTAAGAGCGCTCCCATTTTGTGGCTTAGTCTTTCACTTGAATTTCCAAATCCGGCTCGCTCCCGGCTACGTGTCCTTTGGACCCTGAGCCCGCTTAGAAGTGGATTCGAACCACTGACACAAGGATTTTCAGTCCGCATGCAGTTATTGATAGGCAGAAGAATCATGGTATGCACTTCCGTGTACTAGCTAAAGCATTACGTATGTCTGGCGGAGATCATATTCACGCCGGTACTGTCGTCGGGAAACTTGAAGGCGAAAGAGATATCACTTTGGGCTTTGTTGATTTACTGCGCGATGATTATATTGAAAAAGATCGAGCCCGCGGTATTTATTTCACTCAAGATTGGGTCTCTTTACCGGGTTAATTTGGCCACGGAAACGCTCAGGTGTGATCAGCTTTTCGTAGGGATATTGAATAGTTATAGGTAAACGATTCGCATGAGATAAGGTGATCATGAAACCTTGACCAATGTACCTCGCAGCTCGTACTGTTTGTTGACCATAATTTATGAACTTAGTTACCATATTTATGAACTTAGTTACCATGGAAAACATGTCGTGAATATATAAATAAAATAAAAAAAATTTATGCTTGTTTTTTTCTCTTGTTTGAGACAAGTCGTGAATACAGAATATTGTAGTATTTTACATCGAAAGAAGTTGGAGAAACATCTACAAAAACTTCGTATAGGAATCCAAAAAGAAATGATTCAATTAATCAAGATACACAATGAGGATCGGATCATATGATTTTGCACTTCTCAACAAATATAATCTGTTTTTTTATTCGAAGCGGTTATTCTATTTTGGGTAATGAAGAACTTGTTATTCTTAACTCTTGGGCCTAGAAATTCCTATATAACTTAAGCGACACAGTCAAAGCTTTTTCTATTCTTTTATTAACGGATTTATGTATCGGATTCCACTCACCCCACGGTTGGGAACTAATGGTTGGCTCCGTCTACAAGCATTTTGGATTTGTTCATAATGATGAAATTATATCTGGGCTGGTTTTGCGCTTTTCCAGTCATTCTTGATACAATTTTTAAATATTGGATTTTTCGTTATTTAAATCGCGTATGAGTTCGAGTCTCAATAAGAATGCTAGTTCTTACTGTTCATATATTATGATATGAATATACTACATTAATTCGTTATGTATGGATGATGAGATTCCATTGATACAGAGCCAATTCTAATAAACTTATTGGAAGGTCCCATTGGCGTGCATCCAGCAGGAATTGAACCTACGAATTCGCCAATTATGAGTTGGGTCGAAATATGGCTTTCAAATTAAGTTCCGAATTAGTGGATGCTGCCAAGGGGGTGGCGATGCCATACGCAAAAAGGAAGAGACTCGTAGAATGGCAGAGGCAAATTGAGCTTTTGCACATTTTCGTTAATCCATGAACAAGATCTATACATCTCGATCGGAAAAGAATCAAGAGAAAAAGAAAGAATCGGGATTGATCGATAGATTTCTGGAAACAAACAAAAAGGAAACGAAAGATGAAACATACATCATGGATCAACGAAGCCCTCTCGGGGACTATCTTAAAGAGGAACCTCATGTGAATACCATGGAATAAAATAGGATCTCTATAAATATATAAATAAATAGGAAGGAATTGTTCGATTCCTCAATACTAATAGTATAGTAGAATCAATGGTGCAGAGTCAAAAAAAGGATTCGGATCGAACACTATTGATAGCCCAATCTAATAAATCAACTCATTGAATAAAAAATTCCTAGATGATTTCGAAACAAAACATTAACATTCAAAAAAAGGAAAGACGAATCCGAATACGTAGTAACATCTTGCGGAAATGTTACTAATAGAACATGTAGGAATAATAAGGCCTTTTTGGTTGTTGATCCTCATAAGTAAAAAGCATAAACAGATAAATCCATATCTAATTTTCTATTTGATCGAATGCGTACCCCTTTTCAACTATCTTTGTGAATCCGTTACTTGACCGAAACTAGATTTTGTGGAATCATATTGAATATTTGACAATACATTCTGTACCTTGCTAAAAAACCGGTCATTGTTTACCAACCACACATTGTCTAACCAAATCAAATTCTCTCTCGATACGTTCCTCAAAAAATCCGATTCTTGTGGATTCTTCCCCCAACTAATGAAGAGATCTTGGCGGAATTGCCACATATGATAATAGAAGAGACATTTGGCGATAAGCTTGCGCTTGTTTGGAGGGATCATCATAAATGATTAAAGTATGTTGTTTACGGTACATAAAAAATTCAGCTAGAGCTGCTCCTGTATAAGGAGCGAGATATTGTAATGTAGCAGGGGAATCCGCCGTTTCGGCTACCACAATGGTATATTCCATCGCACCACTTTCCTGGAAAGTGGTTACTACCTGAGCTACCGAAGATGCTTTTTGACCAATAGCTACATAAACACACATTACATTTTGACCTTGTTGATTGAGAACCAGAATGGATGGTTTTGTGTCTATTACCAGTTCTTCCTCCTGAATTGAGACCAATCATTCAGATAGATGGGGGGAAACTAATGAGTTCGGATATTAATGAACTATATAGAAGAGTTATCTATCGGAACAACACTCTTACCGATCTATTAACAACAAATAGATCTACGCTAGGAGAATTGGTAATGTGCCAGGAGAAATTAGTACAAGAAGCCATCGATACACTTCTTGATATTGGAATTCACCGCGGTCAACCAACGAAGGACGGTCATAATAAAGTTTACAAGTCATTTTCCGATGTAATTGAAGGTAAAGAAGGAAGATTTCGAGAGACTCTGCTTGGCAAACGAGTCGATTATTCAGGACGTTCCGTTATTGTTGTGGGAGGAACAATGGTAGATTATATCTCATAGAGTTCAATTCCTGTTCTCGACCCATGAACAATATGAGCTAGAAGCTTCCTTCGTAACCCCCGGAACTTCTTCGTAGTGGCTCCCTTCCGTACCTCATTTTAGAGGGAACCTCAAAGTGGCTCTATTTCATTATATTCTACCCATATCCCAATTCCATTCATTTAATATCCCGTTGGTGTCATTGACATAACAGATGTCGTTTCTAGTCTATATTTCTTTTCTATATATGTATATGGAAAGTTAAAAAATCATCATATAATAATCCAAAAATTGCAATAGAAAAGAAATAAGGGAGGTTTGTGATGATTTTTCAATCTTTTCTACTAGGTAATTTAGTATCCTTAGGCATGAAGATAATCAATTCGGTCGTTGTGATCGGACTCTATTATGGATTTCTGACCACATTCTCCACTCGGACTCAAACCGAGATGCTCTAGCACTGCTTCCTAAGAGCAACGTGTCTACCAATTTCACCATAGCGGCTTGTCTTTTGAACTTATATTATAATATTCGATGACTAAAAAATCGTCGAGATTGAAGAACTAAATCTAAATGCAGTGTACTATTTTTTCAGAAAAGTTTTACATTGCTGAATAGAAATAAAAATTCATTCAAAGATCGATTTGAAGCTTCGTTCTTTTAGTTTATCTAAGTAGAGAAGATTTGAAATACAAAATAGACGAATTAAACAAACCTTTCTAGTGCTATCTTAGATCCACAATGAATCCTATGGATTCTTAGGATTGGTATATTTTTTTATATTCTTGAGTTTCCCTGAAGCAAGGCTTTTCTACCCATCCTGTATATTGTCCTTTTAAAATGAAAAGAATTTTGGATCGAACCCTCGGTAAACAAAAGCCTACATAGCAGTTCCAATGCTACGCCTTGAACCACTCGGCCATCTCTCCTATATAATGATTATTACCCCACAATTGAATAAATTGCGAGTCATTCCTATTCATAATCGATTAGTGGAATAGTCCCTTTCGTTGGCAGGTTATACTACTACATTCGGTGAAATTGAATCGGGTTCAAAGATTTCTTATCGATTCCTGTCAAAAAGGAGGAATTGGAAGAAAGGGTGCATATCTTTTTTGTGTAACCGAGTGTATAGTCATATCTCAATTAAAAGTTTTTAGATTGAGCTCTTTTACCTTTTCCTTTTGATGAGATTAATTATTCTATTTCAAATCACAAACCAAACCGCGCCAGCAGCCATTACTAAGACATATTCCGCTATATAGATTTAGTCATTCGAAAGTTACGTTTCTTTGATTCGTTTTTAATTTAAAATATTTAAAATTAACTAAATTAAATTAACTAAAATTCTATTCTATTCTAAAATTATAAAAATTATATTATATATTATATAAATTCTATTAATAAAAAGAATCTATTTAATTTCACCAATCGAGTCACAGGTATCTAACGTATTCATACCTAACGATTTTCCACAAAGTGGTGATGAAACGTATAACTTGTACAAATCTTTTGATTTTCTAAGTTGATCCGATCCATTCGTTCGTAGAGCTGTTTTCTCGATCTCAGACATTTCTGGAACACCTCTAACAGAGGGACAAATAGTCAATTTTGAAAGAACTTTAAGTTTAACTCATTAGATTCAGATTTAGTAATAGGTTCATTCAGATAATATCTTGAACAACTGAGAAGAAATAAAGTTATTAGACAATCATGCAAAAAAAAAATTTGGTTCAACTCAGTTCTAAAACTAGTAATTTACATTCTCTTTTATAGGTTTCCCATTTTCTCTTTTCATTTCCTATTCTAAAGAACTATGCTTGTAGCTAGATCCTCGGACCTCCATCGAATACAAGAATGCATCATACCCCACGGCACAAAGTGCTACGCACAAAAGCTATAACCCATGGCACAAAGAGACATAATCCAAGAGTTAAATACTACTTGCGTACATCCATGGGACAACCCACAAGACTTAAGTGTTGCGTGTGGGGAACAACCCATAGCACAAAGTACTACGTTCAAAAGTCGCAACCCACGGCACAAAGAGATCTTGTTCGAGAGTTAAGTGCTACATGTGGGAACCACGGCACAAAGTGCTATGCACGGAAGCCACAACCCACAGTACAAAGTGCTACATAGGGAAACCACAAGCCACGAGACAAAATGCTATATACGGGAGCCACATTTAGAATCCTGTTTTAGAAAAGATTGGGTCAAAGAAAACAATGGGTTAAATGTTGTGAGAACGCAAATCCCATAAAAAGTTATTAGATCAGTCCGTTAGACTGGAACGTTATAATTGGTATCAGAGTTGACCTAGTCTGAAACCTAAATGCTATGTGCAGGAGTCGGCTCTTGAACTCACGATACAAAATGCTAAGCACAGAAACTACTTTTTAACACCCACGAGATAACCCATGGCACAAAGTGCTACACACAAAAGCCCCAACCCATGACACAAAGAGACATAGTCCAAGAGTTAAATGCTACATGCAAACATCCACGGGACAACCCACGAGAGTTAAGTGTTATGTGCGAGGAACAACTCCCAGCACAAAGTGCTACATACAAAAGCCACAACCCACGGCACAAAGAGATCTTGTTTGAGAGTTGAGTGTTACATGCGGGAGCCAAGGCACAAAGTGCTATGCACAGAAGCCACAACCCACAGTACAAAGTGCTACATAGGGAAGCCACAAGCTATGGGACAAAATGCTATGCCACGTTTACAATCTTGATTTAGGAGAGATTGAACCAAAGAAAGTAATGAATTAGGTGTTACGAGAACACAAATCCTTTAAAAAGAAAAAGTCTAAAAATTATTGGGCTAATCCATTGAATTGGAACGTTACAAGTGACTTACAACAAATGCTGGTTGCAAGCTACAACCGTTTATTTTGGACCATATTATTGCCATAGAGGAAGCACATATGAAGCAAGCAGAACGCAATCCAATACAACGAGGAAAGCAGACTAAAACATCTAAGAGATGAACACATAAAGTATCAAATTTTCTCAAGACAATTTTAAACTAGCACTATTGGTTGACGGGCATTGAGGTTAAAGCAACCTTAGAATTGTAGACCAACTGGTTGATGATGCTGCGAGAAATTAAGTCTTGATGGAGTCTGAATCTGCAACCAAAATGTAAAAGAGGCCCATGACTCCTGCATGCCCCGGGGCACTGCTATAGTTCATTACCACAGTTAACATTTCCCCATTAGATATCTTGACAGAGCCTGGTTTAGGATAACAAGTAGACATTCCTACAACGTAACCAGCCTCATTTCCTGGTTCCTTGCCTTTTCCATAAATCGGATATGATGAGCATAGAACTCTTCCACCCTGAAAATCACCAGAAAAATAGAAAAAACTCGACTTTACAAGATTTCCTATACTTTCAGTGACCAGCAAACTGCTACTATGATGTTTAACAATACCTCAAAGTGAACAAATGTCACAAAACATTTTCTTTTCGTAAAAACCACATTAAAGAGGAAATTAATCAGGGTATTCCATCATAAGAATAGAGGGGTGTTTGAAGTTGAAATTACCTCTCCATAAAGAGTTGAACCAATTGCTCCAGTGTGCTGGTGTCCAACACCATAGATCAGATTACCTCCAGTGGGCAAAATGATGCTTACTTCTTTAGTATCAACGCAACCGCCCCTCTTATGAGCATTAGAGCAAGGCTCAACAGTATACTCAATCTGTTTCAGGATATTATAGACGTTTAACATCCCAAAAAATTCAGTGCATTGAGGTCGGATAGTTGATAAGACACATAGTATAATGGCCCAATTATTTAATCATCACTTCGTCTCATTATGTATTCATTTATCATCCTCATTCTTAACTCATGAATGTAGCAATCATATGAAATGGCTCTAAATCAAAAGCAGAACAGTATGCGAAGTTTATAAACAATAACTCTGAAATCTTATAAGTTAAGCATCTTCAGGGTTGAGGAGATGAATATCTATAATACTTCAGATATATATCTCGGTATAGCAAAATCGTGATTTGTGCAGAGATTAATCATAAACTTTAACAACAACAACATGAAAATCTTACCTGGCAATCATGTTCTGAACTGCTTCCTGTAGAATTTCCAGACAACCTCCATTTATCGGTAACATCGAATATGTAGACTCTTGTAGGCACAATGGATCTATGCCAATGAACATACTTCACAGTGTACTTCAAGTAAAGAGTTCTTTTCACACTGTGGAAACCTTCCTTCACCCTGCATCTGCTGTTATCATAACAACATCTCAAGCCTCCAACATAACCATCCACTGTAACATTATAGAGATCACACCTGCACTCTATGCATCCTAACTTATTATATGCACCTCTTGTATCAATTGCATGCACATTGAGAAGCCATTTCTCCTCATAGCCAGCGGGTATCTTTGCAGGATTACCAACTTCTATAGCATAAGGATCTGGAATGTGTGTGTTTGTTCTTCGTGTCTCAGATCCTAAGCCAAAATATTGTGAAAGTACTTGACACAAGCCATTATTCCCTGCCATAATGTAATCCGGCTCCACAAAGTAGCTAAAATTTTTGGGTGCTTGAATGCCTTTACGTTGATAGTAGTTTGCAGCAGTCCAGTGATGGAGATAAGTTTCATAAAGCGGAACACTATTCCCTGCCTCATCGATTACTTCGGCATCGAAACTCTTAATAGCAATATGGCCTCTTGGAAAGTCAATATCAAAGTAATACTTGTTAGACACTGATCCTGGTTCCAGCTTGAACTTAGGTGATAGAAAGACAGCAGTTTTCACCCCTTTTTCATCAGTTCCATCAGTTAGTGAACTTTGAACTGTTCCGACCAACAACACAATAGCCAGAAAACTCAAGCAGCACTTTGAGCTATTTGTCATCTTTATTCTCTATTACCTTGTTCACTATATCTGAAAAAAAAATCAATAAAGAAGGCTTAATAAAAAGGTTGCCTTTGACTCAGATAATTTGTCATCCAAAAATCTCATCCATATAGCGTTTATTTTCAAAAACTTTGCTACTTTGGCTCTCCTAATTCATCTTATTTTTGCAAAATTGTATATCTTGTGTTCTGTAGTTCTTTCTTTCTTTTTATTTTCCTTCTGAATCAACTGTGTAAAATGATGGATTTTAATCATAAACAAGAAGGAAAAAAAATGGAATATCCTCGTAAGGGAAGTAAAGATTTCATTCCAACCATACAAGATGCTGTCATGCACGGTCCCAAATGGTTGATAACAGAGACAAAAAGGCAAAATCGTAGTATTAGTCCGCAAACATAGAAGAGATTCTCCTGTAACAGCAAGGGGAGTATTAATAAAGTACAGGCATTTCAAACTCAAAGATCAATTGAAAGCCAGGATCCCTCCCAGTACCAACAAAGAAAACACTGATAGCCATAAACACAAAGAAATTTCCGGTGTGCACTGCACATACATTAATGAGATGGTTCTAGCACAGTTGAACACATTAAGCAAAATTTCCTTGTATGGTGCCCACCATTCTGACAAAGTGACAGTGGTGCTTGGTCAACGTTGGATGTAATCACCATGAAACACGAATGAGACATAGTGCTTATGTGCGCATGCATTATACTGCATGGTAGAAGAAACGTGCAGCTTAAAGAGACTATAAAGGCTAAATCCTCATAAAAATAATAATAACATACAAAAAGGAACTCTAAATACAACAGAAAAGGCCAAAAAAAAAAAAAAAAAGTTTATTCATGGGATCACCGAAAAGGGACTTGAGCGGAAGTTGCAAAAACTGCATTGAGAGTATTATGAAACTATGCAGAACAAAAAATCTTACCAAATCTCAAAGCACGCTCCAAGAAGTGAGAGAAATAATTTGTTGAAGACTTGAAGTGAAGGCACAGAACGTCTGAATTTAAAGGGCTGTTGATTTGAACATTCAACGATTGAACCAAATTTTTAACACATCTAGTAAAGAAAGGTGGCGGATAAAATTCAATGGAACATACGCGTCGGCATTCGCTGAGGAAAGTGCTTAGCTCCTGGCAGAAAAGTTAAAATTCAATCCAGAAATAGCGATAAGAGAGGACATTTTCTGTGACTGGATATGATTTTAAACCGTGCCCATTCTTAGCATACAAGTATTGGTTGCAAGCTACAGCCAAACGTATATAGGACCATATTATTGCTACAGAGGAAGAGCATACGTTACGAGCAGAATACAATTCAGTACAAAGAGGAAAACAGAATACAAAGGGGTTCTAAAACCATCAAAGAGGAGATACATCAAGTATCAGATTTTCTCAAGCCGACTTCACATTGGCATTGGTTCATAGTTATCTCCCCTTTGGTTTCTTCTCTGATAAACAATGATCAGAACAGCAAGTGCTGCAACTCCTAATAATGCCATAACCCAGATAAAATTGGGCATCGAAATCTGCATAAACAAAGCAAGACAAGATTTAGTTTCACTAATAGACAGATTTAAGTTCCTGACCTTTTTTCATTCAAGTTTTTACGCTACGATTGTGAATTCTCATATATTGTGTTCAAGAGCATAAAAAATTAGTAAAGAGCCGCTAGATGGATATTCAAATCCATTTATGTAATAGACTTCTTTCTGAATAATAGCATTTTTCACCATTAAGCCAAACAGGAAAATAATTTTATTATGTTGCCCAAAAGAAAAAAATTATTGGGTTGACTGATATTGAGGTCACAGCAAACCTAGAATCTTACCCCATCTAGTTGATGCTGCTGTGAATAATTAAGTTTTGATGATGAGTCCGAATCTGCAACCAAAATGTAAAAGAGGCCCATGACCCCTGTATGACCTTGGGCACTGCTATAGTTAGATACCACAGTTAACGTTTCCCCATCAAATATCTGGACAGAGCCCTGTTGAGGATAACAGCTTGACATTCCTACAATGTAGCCAGCCTCATTTCCTG
The DNA here is from genome assembly GCA_020080225.1 of Gynochthodes officinalis. Taxonomy (NCBI): domain Eukaryota; kingdom Viridiplantae; phylum Streptophyta; class Magnoliopsida; order Gentianales; family Rubiaceae; genus Gynochthodes; species Gynochthodes officinalis. The sequence goes on along the minus strand of CM034625.1, from coordinate 9,406,735 downwards.
GTTCCTTCCCTTTTCCATAAATCGGAACTGATGAGCATAGAACTCTTCCATCCTGAAAATCATCAGAAGAACACAATGAAAGTGACTTTTCAGATCTTCTTTACCTTCAGCTGCTCCCAAACTGCTACTAAAAACATTTGCTTTACATAGGAAAACAACAAAACTGGAAATTAAAGTAGGTATTCGATCATAAGGATACAGTGACAATTAACTCAAGTTTGTAATGTAACTAGTATGAGATTTAGAATTTGGAACTACCTCTCCATAAAGAGCAGAACCAATTCCTCCAGTGTGCTGGTGTGCGACACCATAGATCATATTACCTCCAGTGGGCAAAACGATGCTTGCACTTTTCCTATGAATGCAGCCACCATTCTCATCAGCTTTAGAGCAAGACTCGACATTATACTCAATCTGTATCAGGATAGCATAGACGTGTTTAAAATCCCCAAGAAATTCAATGTGCTGAGGTCAAATAATTCATAAACCACATGGTACATTGTCCTAATTAGATTTAAAACCTCACACGTAGAAATTATTAATTCCCTGATTTTCTGAACCTGACAGAATATTAAAAATAACATGCAGTGCTACAGTCAACAAGTCTACCAGTACGATTACTAAGAACATCATGACAAGGATTTCCCAAGTTAATCATCACTTGATCTCATTTATGTGTTTGTTTGCCATCCTGATTCTTTACTCATGATTGAGGCAATCAATCATCAAAAGTGGCTCTAAATCAAAAGCAGAATGAAATGTGAAGTTTGTAAATAATAACTCTGAAATCTTATAAGTTAAGCATTTTTAGATTTGACGAGATGCATATCTGTAATTCTTCAGGCATATATATAGTACGCCAAAATCGTGTTATATCCATCAAAAAAACTTCTGCAGACGTTAATCATACACTTTAACAAAAAAAGAACATGAAAAATCTTACCTGGCAATCATGTCTTGAGCTGATTCCTGTAGAATCTTTAGATCTTGTCCATTTGTCAGTAACATCGAATATATAGACTCTGACAGGCACAATGGAACTATGCCAATCAACATATTTCACAGTGTACTTCAAGTAAAGGCCTCTTTTCACGCTTTGGAAGCCTTCCTTCACCCTGCATCTGGTCTTATCATAACAACATCTCAAGCCTCCAACATAATCTGGGTCCAAAACCCTGCCATATTCATCCAATGTGACATTATAGAGATCACACTTGCATTCTGTGCAACCTAACCTATTATATACACCTCGTGTGTCAATTGCATGCACATTCAGAAGCCATTTCTCCTCATAGCCAGTTGGTATCTTTGCAGGATTACCAACTTCTATTCCGTAAGGATCTGGAATGTGAGTGTCTGTTCTTCGTGTCTCAGATCCAAGGCCAAAATATTGTGAAAGTCCATGTGGACACAAGCCATCATTCCCTGCTATGATGTAATCCGGCTTGTCGAAACCAAGGTTGCTGGGGTACTTGGGTGCTTGAATGCCTTTACGTTGATAGTAGTTTACAACAATCCAGTGATGGATATAAGTTTCAAAAAGTGGGACACTATTCCCGGCCTCGTCAATTACTTCAGCATCGAAACTCTTGACAGCAATATGGCCTCTAGGAAAGTCAATATCATGGTAAATTTTATCACACACTGATCCGGGTTCCAGTTCAAACTTAGGTGATAGAAAGACGGCAGTTTTCACCCCATTTTCATCTGTTCCGTCGATTAGTGAACTTCGAACTGTTTCTACGAACAAAAAAGTAGCCAGAAAAGTCAACCAGCACTTTGAGCTATTTGCCATCTTCATCAACTTGGTCGCTATATCTGAAAAAACATAAACAGAAGAAAGCTTAGAGATCAGGTTGCCTTTGACTCGGAGAAATTTTCCTGCAAAAATCTCATCCACCTAGCTTCGATTTTCACAAACTTAACTACTTTGAATCCGGTAATTGTACCTAGTTTGTGCAAATGAAGGAATGTCAAACTTTTATTCTATACTTCTTTTCTTCTTATTCTTTTTCTTGTAAATCAACAGTGTAAAATGAAAGGTGTAAGTCAATCATAGACGAAAAGAGGGAAAGAGGGAAGGGAACATCCTTGTAAGGACAAGTAATGATCTTCGGTCCAACTATACAATCAAAAAAATGCTCTTATGCACTGCCCCAGATGGCTAATTACACAGACAAAAAAGGAAAAGAGTAGTAGTCTATAAACAGAATTTTTTTTTTTATCATACTACGTCAAGAAAATCTCACATAGACACCGACAATTAAAAACAGGATCCTGCCAGTATGAACAAACATAACAATAATAGCTACAAACTGAAGCGTTCCTAGAACACGCTTACACTTAATGCAGCTCACAAAAACTACAAAGGCTAAATCTTTCCAAAAAACCTAACATCCAAAAAAGAACTTCAGAAACAGAAAAAAAGGGCTCAAGGGTTTCCCCTTTTATTGTTCCATATTAAACTTATGACCAGTAGACCATATAGAGGGCTTCAAAATCCTTCCTTTAGGCGATCAGTGAAAATGGTTCTCAGCAAAAGTCGCAAAAACTGTATTGAGTGTTTCATCAAACTATGAAACATTAAAAAAAAAAAAATCATACCAAATTCACAGCATGGTCCAACAGCAAAAACAGAATTATTCTCAAGGTGTACAACAATGGCTAAGGTAGGGAACGTGTGAATTTAAAGGGCCATTGATTTTAAGGACGATGAATCTACCATTTTTCCAAAAAATTAAAAAATCGATGGCGTATGAAGCCCGTCAACTCCGAAGGGTTTTCCCATTTGTCGGGATATGCTGAGCAAAGTGCTTAGCTCATAGCCGGAAAAGATAGGATTCAATACAAAAATGGTGATTTAAATCAGAAACGACCTTGTTTCCTTTTACTTTGTTTGGTTATTCTACACCTTCAGATCATCTGAGTCGTGATGGGATTGATTTCTACGTTGTCGTTAGTGAATAATCGGTGAGAATTGACAAGTTCTTCCTAAAAAGAAAAATCCATGGGACCCTAGTTATGAGCATTGGTGTCAAAATCAAACAGTGAAGCCGTGCAGTGGCAAAATCCAAATGGGCCAAATTTTCAAATTTTTGTACTGCCACAGACATTTTTGCTTTTGTGTGCTATTAAAATCCAAACAAATTCCTAGATTTTTCCGTACTTCTTCACACCGCCACTTGTGGTGCTTGTTGATGAATACTTCTCCTCTCCTTAAAAAAAATCTTAAATATAAGTTAATAAGTACGATTTAATGTATCATTAAAAACAATATTTTTATTTTTATTTTTTTAATTATAATCATATATATTCATTATCATTAAGAATATTGTAAAAATTTAATTTGAAAGTGGGTATTTTTTGGGATAAAGAAATATTTTGAAAAAAAACAAATTTTTCGAAACGTATGGAGGTATATAATTTACTTTTTCAAAATCAGAAGAGAACAATTTTGATTAAAAAAATGTTATTTTCAATTTTTTTTACAATAACTTGTTCTGAGTTATTAGACAATAAGGCATATTTACTTTGTCAAAATTGCCAAAATTACTAAGATGGAGGAAGAATAGTAACAATCCCATGGGTTTCAAGTAAAAAGCACGGAAATATGTTATGTATTATGCATACGAGGCACATATGATTTTTCCAAACATTAATTCTTTCTATTTACCAACAACTGATGATTGGTTATGTTAACAACTACTGTTTTTAGTGAATTTACTGCTACAAAGATGTCTTTCAAATACTATACATAGGTTATGTAGCTAATCCTTATATTTATTACTTACACAAGGTTCATTTCCTTAGATACAACCATACAAATATTGGTTGCAAGCTACAACCAAACATATTTTGGACCACATTATTGCTACAGAGTACAGAGGAAGCACATATGTTACAAGTACCATAGAATAGGGTACAAGAAGGAAAACAGACTAACAGAACCATCTAAGAGATGGAGATGCAACAAGTATCAGAATTTTCTTTAAGCCAATTTCATCACATTGGCATTGGTTCGTAATTATCTCTTCCTTGCTGCTCTCTCTGATAAGCAACAATAGCCACTGCAAGTGCTGCAACTCCAAATAATGCAATACCCCAAATGAACTTGGGTGTCAGAATCTTGCTGTGTATCTGCATAAACCAACATAAACCAAGAGTCACTAGAGTTCCTGATCTTTTCTGATTTAAGTTTGTCATAATACTCAATCCATTTATGTAGCAGAGTTCTTTCTGAATAACAACATTTTAACCCTTTATATGTACATCAAAATGAAGCCAAAACAGAAAACAACTTCCTTCAGTTGAATGGTCTTGAGGCTAAAGCAAATTCAGAATCTTACTCCAACTGGTTGATGCTGCTGTAGCGAATTAAGTTCTGATGATGAGTCTGAATCTGCAACCAAAATGTAAAAGAGCCCCATGACTCCCGCATGCATTTGGGCACTGCTATAGTTGGATACCACAGTCAACATTTCCCCATCGGATATCTTGACAGAGCCCGGATGCGGATAACAGGTAGACATTCCTACTATGTAACCAGCCTCATTTCCTGGTTCCTCCCCTTCTCCATAAATTGGAAATGATGAGCATAGAACTCTTCCATCCTGAAAATCACCAGAAAAACATAGTGAGTGACTCCCTGAGATTTCCTTCACTTTCAGTTTCTAGCAAACATTTTATTCATCTGGAAAAACGTTAACGAGGAAATTAAAGGAATCTAGGTGTTCGTTCATGACGATCAACACAAGTTTGTAATGCAACAAGTAAGAGAATTAGAAGTTGAAAAATTACCTCTCCATAAAGTGTTGAACCAATGCCTCCAGTGTGCTGGTGTGCGACCCCATAGATCACATTGCCTCCAGTGGGCAAAATGATGCTTACACTTTTAGTATGAATGCAACCACCATTATCATCAGCATTAGAGCAAGACTGAACCGTGTACTCTATCTGTTTCAGGATAGTATAGAAGTATTTAACATCCCAAAATATTCAGTGTGCTAAGGGGAAGTAATTGATAAAACACATAGCACAATGGCCCAATTAGATTTTGCACCATACAGTTAGAAATGATTCATTCTTTAATTCTCTGAACCTATCTGATAGAAAAAGAAAAACGACATCAAGCATAGTCCCATAGTCCCTCAAGTCAACCAGTAGGATTACTAAGAATGACATGGCAAGGATTTCCCAAGTTAATCATCACTTTATCTCATTTATGTGTTTGTTTACCATCCTCATTCTCATGAATGCAGCAAAAAACTAAAATCACTTTAAATCAAAAACAGAAAATAATAACTCTGAAATTTTATCAGTTAATCATCTTCAGATTAGAGGAGCATATCTATAATAATACTTCAGATGTATGTGATGGTATAGCAAAATCGTGTTATATCCATCAACGAGTACAGACATTAATCATACACATTAACAAAAAGAAGAACACGAAGATGTTACCTGGCAGTCATGTATTGAGCTGAATCCTGTAGAATCATCCGACCTTGTCCATTTATCAGTAACATCGAATATATAGACTCTTACAGGCACAATGGAACTGTGCCAATCAACATACTTCACAATGTACTTCAAGTAAAGGCTTTTTTTTATGCTTTGGAAACCTTCCTTCACCTTGCATCTGGTCTTATCATAACAACATCTCAAGCCTCCAACATAATCTGGTTCCAAAACCCTGCCATATTCATCCAGTGTAACATTGTAAAGATCACACTTGCACTCTGTGCATGCTAACCTGTTATATACACCTCTTGTATCAATTGCATGTACATTGAGAAGCCATTTCTCCTCATAGCCAGTGGGTATCTTTGCAGGATTGCCAACTTCTATACCATAAGGATCTGGAATGTGTGTGTCTGTTCTTCGTGTCTCAGATCCAAGGCCAAAATATTGTGAAAGTACATGTGGACACAAGCCATCGTTCCCTGCTATGATGTAATCCGGCTTGTCAAAACCAAGGTTGCTGGGAGACTTTGGTGCTTGAATGCCTTTAGGTTGATAATAGTTTACCACAACCCAGTGATGGATATAAGTTTCATAAAGTGGGATACTATTCCCGGCCTCATCAATTACTTCAGCATGGAAGCTCTTGATAGCAATATGGCCTCTTGGAAAGTCAATATCATGGTAATATTTATTAGACACTGATCCTGGTTCCAGCTCAAACTTAGGAGATAAAAAGACAGCAGTTTTCACCCCATTTTCATCCCTTTCTTCAATTAGTGAACTTCGAACGGTTTCTACCAACAACAAAATAGCCAGAAAACCTATCCAGTAGTTTGAGCTGTTTCCCATCTTTATTACCTTGATCACTATATCTGAAAAAACATCAATAAGATAAAGCTTAATAACAAGGTTGCCTTTGACTTAGAGAAATTGTCCTGCAAAAATTTCATTGGCCTAGCTTCAATTTTCGCAAACTTAACTACTTCAATTCCCCGATTTTTACCCAGTTTCTGCAAATTAAGGGATCTTAAAATAGTGTTCTCTGCTTCTTTACTTTTTTTTCTTCTGTGTAAACTGTGTAAAATGATGTTCTGTGCCAAATCTAAATGGCTAATTACACAGGCAAAGTAAGGAAAAGTTGTGATAGTCTATAAACAAAAAAATTCTCCTGTGTTGAAACAGTAATAGGAGTACTAAATAAAGCTCACATAGACAAGGGCTGGACGACTGGATCCTCCTAGTAGAAACAAATAAAACAGTGATAGGTATAAACTGAAATGAGCAGAGGATACACTCCATGCAGCTTACTGAGATTAAATAAAAATTTTAAAAAAAAACCCTACTAATATACAGAAAGGAACTTCAAAAACAACAGAAGAAACAGAAAAGATCAAGGGTTTTTGCTTTTATTGTTCCATTTTAAAACTTATTGCCAGTAGACCATGTTTAAAGGCCTTCAAAATGCTTCCTTTCAGGCGATCACTGAAAAGGGACTTCAGCTGAAGTTGGAAAAAAGAGTACAGAAAGAAGAAATTTCAAAAATGAGAAGACAACTTACCAGATTTCACAGCATGCTCCAAACAGCAAGAAAATAATCTCTTGATAGTGCCTTAAAATTGGTATGCAGATATTGTGTGAATTTTTTAAAAGCCCGTTGGTTTTAAGGACGATGACTAAAACGGGAAATTTGCAAAAATAGCAGCTTTTCACGTGTGTTTTGAAAATAGAGCAGCCCCATTTCTTTGTCAAACTAACGTGTCAAGAAAATTGATTATTAGAAAAGATTTAAATTATATATTTTTTTATTTCATTGTTTTATTTTATTTTATTATTATTGTTTAAATTTTTTTTATTTATTTTTTATTAATTCAACATTTTACTTTCTGGGTTTCTACTTCAAAATGAGTTGATCATGCACTTTTTGTTGAGTTTCTATTTTAAAATGGTGTTTGACAAACAAAATTCATTTGTCACGAATTTATAATTAGGTGTTTTATTTTACATGATCTACTTTACTCAGTTTATATTTTTTATTAGTAAAAAATTAATAAATAACAATTCAAGTTGACATGTATTTAACAAAAAAAAAGTTTTTGACATGCATTCGTCAAAAAAATCGCTCGACAAAAAATCGACATGTATGTCGACATTAGTGGACATAAATTTGACAAAGAGTATGTTGACACGTATGTGGACCTTATTTGACAAAAATTCTTGCATGCTTTCAGATTTTTCAGAGGCAAATCCTCAAGCACCTTGCGTGCGTTCGGATTGCTCATGTTGCTTTAAGCTTCCTTGGTTTTCTTCTTTGCCCCATCAGTACAATCAGCAAAATTAAACCCATTAGAAGATAAAGCATCAGAGGAATCAGAAGAATTTCAATCTAATTTACAATCAATAACAGGTTTAATTTCAATCTAATTCCATCGCAACTCGCGACTTGGTCAAGCGTCGGGTATTATGTTCTTCAACCACCTCAAGTTTTTTCATGAATTTTTGCCCAGATTTCTAGATTTATTCTTTTTACCCATTGTTCGAAGGGTTTAAAGATTCATAATGCCATGGTTGCAGAGAGCTTGAGTTTCAAAAACCCATGCCGGCGCTGCTGCAGTTGGCTTTGCTAGCTGCAAAGTGCATGAGGGATATGTTTAATTTTTGTCAAATAATGTGGACATACACATCGACATATTTTTTGTCGAATTTATGTTGAATTTTTTGGACAAAAACTTTTTTTTGTCAAATACATGTAAGCTGGAATTGTTACTTGTCAGTTTTTTAATAAAATATCGGTTATAAAAAATATAGACTAAGCGAGTCATGTGAAATAAAAAACCCAATTATAAATTTGCGATAAGTAAATTTTATTCGTCGAATACCATTTTAAAGTAGAAATTCAAAAAAAAAGTGCATGACCCAGTTATTTTGAAATAGAAACTCAAAAAATAAGATGTTGAATCGATGAAAAATAATAAATAGAGAAATTTAAATAATAATAATAAAGTAAAATAAAATGATGAAGTAAAAAATAAGGTCATTTAAATGTCAAACTCTACCTATTAATTTGACAAAGAAATTATGAGAGAAATTTTACAGAAGACTGCTATTTTTGCAAATTTCCCTGACTAAAACCATTTTTTAATACCCCTGATAGAATTGGGTGGCGTATCCAAACAATGATATCCAATGGTTTCCTACGTGTCGGATTTGCTGAGGAAAGTGCTTAGCTCATAGCCGGAAAAGTTACAGAATCCAATCCATTATCGGTGAAATAAGAGATGACTGGTTCTATGATTTCGGGTATTATTTTAAACCTTTCCCTTTCCCTTGGTTCTTGAAATATCAGTAGGATACTGACAGCTTTCATCGGTTACGCTACGCAGGAGGAGGAAGCATTGTCAAAAAATGATAATTTAAATATGACTAATTATGGGATGCGTTTGGCAGGACTCTCGGTCATGTCGAAATCCAATGATGAAGATCAAAATGGGCCAAAAATTGTATCTTGACACATTTGTGTGCTACTAAAAATCCAAACTAATCATACTATGACTTATTCCCAAATGTTCTCCTGATTGTAAAGGGCGGCAATTCACTCACACGACACGACACGAAATATAATACAAATTTAATATATAATTATCACATAAAATGCGATACGAATCTAGTATAACATGATATGATCTTAACATGAAAATATAATATGAACTTAGCATAAGTAGGATTCGCGAGTTGTGTTCGGATTTATGTAAAATTTGTAATAATTGTATTAAAACACGATCCGCAAACCCAAAACACGACTTGATTGCGATTCGTTTTGTTTAGGCAATGATCTTAGAAATTGGCAAATGATTGATGTGTCATTTTTTTTTTCTTTATTATTATTATTATTATTCCAGCAATGAATTTGGTTAAATGGTATGAGTCCAACTGTTTCTAAACTAGTATAATGTATGTTTCAGTTTTGGCTAAAGAATGTATATGGATTATATTTTTCAAAGGCTTTTTTGTCATAAAGAAATAAATACATTTTAAAATTTAATGTAAAATAACTTTAGTTTTTATTATTATTATTTGTTCACTTGTAAGTATCCCACATTTATTGACAAAGCATGTCCTTAGGGTCTGGTTCAGAAGTAAACTGTGAGAGCAATTACATGAGGATCAAACCTTGACCATTGCCCTAGTATAAAATTTAGTCCCAGATGGTAGTCATGTAACCGCAATAACATTTGAAATTTTACATACCACATTTGTGGTTAAAAGTAACTTTATGGTTGAGAAATAATATACCAATGGTGCCCAACAAATGACAAAGTATTGAATTTTGTGTTTACATTGCAAAAATCATTGAGAAATTATTTATGTCGACCAATACTATTTTATATGAATAGATTAAATTAACCACATATTTCTATGAAAATATCGTTACTTTAAATTTACTCTCTTAATTCTATCATGGATTTAGTACTATAAAAATCTAAGAATGTAAAATTACATGAGAAAGCCATAATCATAGGCAAGTCGAGTGATTAAAAATCTTTATTTTCAATTTTATATATAAATTTTTTTTCTGGAAAAACAAAAAAAAACAAAGAAAAGGGAAAAGCTTGACCAAGTAGAAGAGAAGAGTGACGGGGCGTTTTGGCAGTTCAAAGACACAGGCGAGTAAAAGGGTCCGTGCTCCAAATAACCGGCTTCTTCTGTTACGACCACCCTCCCTTTCTTTCCTTCCTTGCTCTCTGCCAAAAAACAAAAACGAAAAAAGAAAATAATCAGTAAATTAAGGGCCCAAGGATCAGCAGTAGAGCTCAAGATTTCAAATTGGTAATGGACAAAAAAGAGAGGGCAAAGGAAAGAAGAGAAAAGCGGCGCCAAGAAATATCTCTTGCCCGCACTATTCCTTATTCCGATCACCAAAGGTGCGTAAAAATCAAAACTTTGCAGTTGAAGATTGCGCTTTTATTTTTTTCCGTGTGTCGTTTATGTTTTAGCTCAAGATGCTGCATTGAGCAATTTGTGAATCTAAAGGAATGAGCATTGTTGCTTTTCCCTGAAAATTGGATCTTGTATTTACGTGGGATTTCATAATAGAGCCCATCTTATCTGTTTTGGTGATCAGAATCGTGTCAAAGACCTCATTTCTTTGGTGGGTTCTCTTTTAAGTTGTAGAATTTGTTCATGCAAAAACATTGTGCTATAGAATGCGTCTGGAAATCCTGGTACTAATGCCGTATTCAATTTGCTCTGGAGCAGTCAATATGTTACTTGTTGAAATGGGTGTTTTTATGTTTGAGGAATGATTCAGTTTTGAATAGGATTTGAGTATGCTTAAATTCACATGCCGAATCAATACATTAGCATAGCCCTTTCTTCACTTTTGTTAGGTTATTACGTGGGCTGAATTTCACGGTAATTACAAGGAACGGAGATTTAGGTTCGAAATTCTACCAATTACGAGAATATGCCATGCTTTCTTTTGGATTAGTAGAAGTGGACCAACCAACTTCATTTTACGGATGTTTTTCTTACTTTCAGCCTCCAACTGCATACATGCAAGCCTAGTGAATTTCCAGATAAACTTTTCAGCCTCTAGCTTGGACATGCATGAAATGGTTGTGAACAGAAGGCATATTTCAATATTCATATTAGTTATTTGTCAGAGGAATTCTTAATACTTGCTTTTTCTAGTGCACATATTCATGAACATGTACAATCGTCAGAATATGACATTTGGAGGGCGCAAAAGATCTGTGTTGATCAATGTAGTTATTTCAAGTCATCGACTTGTTTGTTCTCAGTCTTACTGTCAGCCGCTTCAGTTATTGTGCATCAAGTAATTGATGGATGTTAATGTCTTCAGAAGAAACTTTTTTTTTGGGAGGAAAATATTTATTTTTTGATCATAACATCAATAACTAGTTTATATTTTCAGATGGTGGTCGGATGATACAATTGCTGTGGTGACTGGTGCTAATAGAGGAATTGGATTTGAGATTGCACACCAACTTGCATTGCACGGACTGACAGTCATTCTTACTTCACGAGAGACTGGTGTAGGTGAAGAGGCTGCAAAGGTCTTGCAAGAAGGGGGCCTAGATGTGGTGTTTCATCAATTGGACATAGTTGATCCTCCATCGATTGAGACATTTACTGATTGGATACAAGAGAAATATGGCGGTTTAGATATACTAGTATGTGATAGACAGGGACACTGAATTTGAGTTCAAAAGTATTGGCTTTGGATCCTCAGTTTGTGTTTGTGTGTGTGTGTGTTGGGGGTTATGTGGGTCTGAAACTGATGAGTGTTTTCCATTAATTTCATTAAGAATGTAACAGACTGAAAGAAAGGGGAAAAAAAGATTGTAGAAAAGAAAAGAGGGATAATGTTGTCTTGAAGCATCTACATTTCTCCTTACTGCTGATATCTTCTGTGTATTTGGAGCTAAGATACTTGTTGTTTTCATATGCAAATTTGTAGGTAAACAATGCAGGGATAAATTACAATATTGGGTCAGAAAACTCTGTGGAATCTGCTGAAAAGGTTATTGGGACCAACTACTTTGGCACCAAAAATATGATTAAGGCTATGATTCCATTGATGAGGCCTTCTGCTTCAGGTGCCCGCATTGTGAATGTGAGTTCACGCTTGGGAAGATTAAATGGCCGGAGGAATGTAAGTAAGATTTTGTATGTTTGGATTCAATTTTCAGTAGAATTCTTTACATGTATTCTCTGAAATCTATGTTGGCGCTTTGCATGGTTCTTCTTCTTTTTTTTTCTTTTTTCTTTTTTTTCATTCTAAACTTGTTACTGTAAGCAAAAGTTTGGTTTCACACAATTTTATCTACACCCACAATAGGAGCCTTCTTCTTCATATTTTGGCAGCCTGGTTGATTCTGCATAATCAGCTTCTAGGTGATCTGCAAAATTCCTGATAACCTCTGTTGTTCATTGTCTAGATATTTTGATTGCTCTGCCAAATCATTTTGATCATGATGCTTCAATGAAAAATAAGCCCTAACGAGTTCTGGAGTGATTCTTTGAATTAAGGCTTCGTGTGAAAATTGCATGATATTTGATTTTATTAATTATTTAAATATTGATTATTGGTTTGTGATGAGAATACATTTTTGTTCCATCTGAACATAAAAAGATCTGCTTGGGTTTTGTTAGAGAATTGGAAATCTCACCTTGAGAGCACAACTGGAAGATGTAGACTCACTGTCCGAGGAGTTCATCGATGGGGCTATGAACTTGTTTCTGGAACAAGTTAAAGATGGCACTTGGGAGTCTGGTGGATGGCCCCAAGTGTTCACTGACTATGCGTTGTCAAAACTTGCAGTTAATGCTTATACAAGACTAATGGCAAGGATATTTTCTGATCGGCCTGAGGGACATAAAATTTACATTAACTGCTATTGTCCTGGGTGGGTGAAAACTGCTATGACTGGTTGGGCTGGGCATATTTCTCCTGAGGATGGAGCTGATACAGCAGTCTGGCTCGCACTGCTGCCTGAGCTGTCTATAAGTGGCAAGTTTTTTGCTGAGAGGCGTGAAATAAATTTCTAAAGCAGGATTGGGGATGGTTCTGTAATTAAGTTGCACTAGCTTTGTGTTCAACAAAACATCCCACTGAACAGGCTACAAAGAAGAAGCTACTACCATGAAGAAAGTTGTTCCAAAATTCTGTCTTTCAAAATGCAGTAGTTACCATTGCAACTGAGCTGCCTGGTTAAGTATGGGGCCTGTGGCTGTGGGGTATAATAGCACATTTTTTAAAGCATACTGGCTCGACGTAGGTGCCATGTTAAACGATTTGGGCAGTAGCAATGAAAAGAATTCCAAAATAGTTTTACATCTTTTTGTCCTAAATTTTCTTCTTTCTTTGATTTGTTGTAAGTTTAGGGACCAGTAGGCTTGATAGGCAAATGTAAGATTGCTATCTCTTTTCCCTTTTCTAGTGCTATGTATTACTTTTCATCTCTCTTTCATCCTACATAAAACTCCTCTGGGCTTCTATGAATGTGCTATCCCAGTAGAAAGATATTACTTAATTTTCTTTTAAACTTTGGGGAAACAATCTCTTTTACTAAAAATAAGACACAATATGTAAACTATAATGGGGCAAAGACAGTAGAATAGACATAGAAATAGAAGTCAAAGGTTAATCTTTGTCAACTACAGCTTGTTGGTGATATTTTATTTTCTATTTTTACATTTTTTTTAATCATTTTATAATCTTTTATCTCGCTGAAGTAAAATTGTAAAACTGTGAAAATCATAGAGATCAAGTAAAGAGACAATCTTGTTGTATCAGAAAAATAAAACTAAATGTCAGCTCAGTAATATCAGCAATACAGAATGGAATAGGCTGTCTAATGCAATATTGGCAAGTAGCTAGGGAGGGATATTTCTCTCTACTGAAACCATAAGGATTGCAAAGCTATTAGCTCAAATTCAAGGAGGGAATAGGTTGGCAATATAGCTAGATGCGAAAGCTTTGAACAATTGCCTCAATTTTATAAATCAACCAAATGGCGGAGTCAAGAACCATAGTTGAGGGCATTTTTTTTTGTTAGCATCTATATGCAAGTGTGTTCAAAATTATATGATTCGATTTGATAAAAATTTTTTTTTTGTCTATTTTTAATATAAATATTTTAATTTGTGTATTTTCATGTAAATATTTTAATTTATTTTGTTATAAATTGACTAATTTTAATTAAAGAATTATTTGAATTATAAAAAAATATTAATTTATATTTTATAACTCATATTAGTTATTTTAAGGGAAAAAGTTATAATTTTTTTTCATTTGAATCAACTACAAATTGGATCGGATTCAGCATTTGAACTATTTTTTATTCAATTCACAAATCAAAATGAACATCCCTATCTATATGTGTAAATTGTTATTTCACTTTTATTTATAGAAAAAGAAATAGGGCAAATGCCGAATTAGCAAGATACGAGTTAGAAGAAATGTTTTTAAGAACTGGGAAGTGATATTTCTTTCTTATCAGAATCAATGGACCATGAAAATATCAGGTCAGTTGACCAAATGTAACTTTCAGTACATATTCAATATATAAGCTTAACTTTTGCCTTTTGGAAAAAAACAATACATATAAAAAGGACATTGAGTAAGGCTTTACCAATCTCCCTTACTGTGCCTCAAAAAGAAATCCCACATCATGTTCTGTAAAAAAGAGTAAGGCTTTACCAATCTAAATTGGAGCCCAAAAAAATGTCTTCAAGTTAAACTGCCAAAGAGTTAAATTTTAGAACCCATTAGTAATTTCAGCCAACCAACTCTCTAATTGTGCCAAAAGTAGGTGCAATTTCTGGGAGGCACTGCTACTGGACTTACTGGGCGGAAAAAAGGCCACGATAATCCCATACCATAATTAGAAAGCATAAATGAGCTTTGGTCGAATAGAGCCACTTCTTCTCCAGCGCTAATAGCCCGACTCAAAGAACTATTTACAGAATCCAATTCCAATTTCAACACGATCTTGAAGCCCTTGGGCTGAACGGAGAGACTATCGGCGGCCACCTGTAAGAACAAACACCACGCTCATTGTTTCTTTTGTTCTCGGGGTAATTTTCTTTCTTGCAATTATTTATGAAGAATTTCGGGGGTTGATAAAGTTTGATTCTTTTTTTTTTTTTTTTTTGTTTTATCGAAGTTTCATGCTTTTTTTCTTACTTTGTAGCAGATTTAGGAGCCCCTGCTGCCCAACAGTTTTTACTGGTGCATATCCAGGTTAATACCTTTATTCCTACTTTAAACCGTGGATTTTTTGTAGATGCCGATTTCAATTCTCCTTTTGATACTATGATTTTTACATATTGATTTCTGGGTTGGGTTCTGTTATTGTGGTTCTCTTGATCTGAGGGCTGTGGAGTACATATTATGGCGTAATGAACAGAGAGGAAAACTTGTTAGTTAGTTTTTACGATTGCAAAAGAAGATTGCAGAAAAAAAAAGATTTTAATCTTGGTAAATGGTATTTATTTTCATTGCTAATAAAGCAGTGATCTTTACCTCTAGTTTGCATTTTTCTTTTTCCCATTGGAATTGATTTTATGAACGTGTTACTGATTTGGTGCCAACAGCAATTAAGAAGAAGAATTTCGTTCTAAGGATATTTAGAACTTTTTGTTGATAAGGCCTGCGAATCCAACGCCAAATTTAAGATGAGAACATGAGTTGAATAGGTAAAACGATTGGAAGTATTTCATGAGAAAGTACTCACTTCGAATTCGAAAGCTCTTTTCACCTGCAATAAGGGTTTGAGCAAGCAAATCGGTGAGAGGTGGATGTGTTATAAAAAAGGTAATCTAGGAAAAGGAAGTATTTCTTCTAAGATAAAATGCTTGTTCTGTAGGAAAATAGGTGGTAGGTGTAATGCTAATCCAGCATTAGGTGAAACAAGAACACCTAGTTTAGTATTGTATTGTTCCAGACACTTTCAGTTTTAAATCTTTCTTGTCCTCTACTTTCCATTATGATCCTACAAAGAAATGTGGTTCTAGATGTTCTGTTTTCCACATATTCAGCTAATTTTAGTTAGAATTTGATTCCCATGATTCTGAAAGCTGCTCGAATCAAAATGCAGCCTTGATTGAAGATGGAAAATTTAAGGAGGGCTGTTCGTTTCGCAATCCCCCACATCCTTAATTCTTCAAATCATGCCTCATTTGCCAGCCCTGCCATGTCTTCTCACAGTCTTTACAGGTTAGAAACCAGCCCAAACTATTTGGTTAATGTTGTGCCTTGATATTCATGATTGACCATCTTTTCTTCCGTTTCTTTCAAGACCAATTCTTGGTTTGCTTCCCCGCTTTTATTCTTCAGATGAGCCATTGGATATTGATCTTGCCAATGAGGAAAGTAAAAGGCGTTTGTATAATAGGTATCTTCTTGTTTAGTGATCATGAATTTCATATTTATTTCTTCAATTTTATTATTATTATTATTATTTTATTTCTTTTTAATCTTTCCTTGGCACTGTCCATTTACCTCGTCTGTCAAATTTTAGGCTACTATACAGGAGCAAACAAAGAGGGTTCCTGGAGCTGGATTTGGTACTGGGGAAATGGGTCGAGGAACATGTTCGTTCTATGGATGAAAGTGGAATAAAAGCCCTTGTTCATGTCCTTGACTTGGTCTGTTTCTTCGTGGTCCAATTTCATAGATCTCACTTGTTTTCATTATCCTTTCTTCCATTTTTGAGGAATTCATTGAATTATATCTCGAGCAAGCTCCTTAGAACTCATATAGTTTTTTGTCAATATTGTCTGATGAAAGAGCTCAATAGGTTGCACGCTGATTGTTGAATTGGACACAGTGCATTGATGTCTTGAATTTAGCATCTGTTTTCTGCTTTCTATGCCAAATAAAGTTGTATATAGCTAGGCAATAAGCAATAATATCCTTGACAGCGTCTCATTTGCATGTATGTTATATAAAGGCGTTCTACCTGTCTTACCTGTTGGTTTGAATCTTACTGGTTTCTTATCTAAAGTAGTCACCCTTCATCTGAATGACTAAATTATTTCATGTGGAACACAGGTGAATACTTTTAGCATATTTGCAAACAGAGAAGCATGGGATGTTTGTCCTGGTTCTTCTTAAACAATCTGTACTGATCTGATTGACATTATACATCATATTTTCTTGAGCTTTTGTCCTGTCACAATTGTTGGACTAGAAAACCGTACTCCTCTTGACTAACTCAGAATATTGTACGTGGATGTGTACAGTGGCCTTGGACAAACCAACCTTGGTTGAGTTGATGATGCTCCTAGTTTACATTTGTTTCGATTTGTTTCCATTTGTACTGGCAGGAGAATCCAGATTTATGGAAGTGGGTGACTGGTCAGGAGCAACCTCCAGAGGCTGTGAGCACTAATCCTGTGAGTCATAAGATCCAGACAGAATTGCTAGCCCTTATATTGATGTAAATTATGTAACAACGTTTGTTGATCTATGAGTGAATGTAACTGTCCTTGTAGGTGTTTGCTGATTTGCACAAAAAGGTAATGAACAAGCTTAACAGCCATGCATCTCCAGAAACACGGGCAACTCCTGGACAGCCATGGGTGAGAGGGTGGGATGATTTCAAGAAAGGCCGTGATGGACCTGTTGTGGGGAACCAGTAACTGCGTTTTAGCTAGAAGGGTCAGCCGTTGTGCCTGTCCGAGCATGAAATGTGTAAAACAACAGGAGGAACATATCTATTATCGTTGGTGTAATAATAAGGCCGCTTATGAAGGACGATGTTTTACAATCAGAAAAAATGCTCTAATAATCTATAAGTAATCCTTTTTGAAGTGTCTTCGCTTTGCATTCATCAACCATGGCTGCCATTTTTTTAACTGAAACTCACCAACGAATGTGGAATCTTCAAAGAAGAATGTGGAATTTCCAGTTTGTCTCGTGAATTGAAACGTGTACTTAATTAAGTAGTTCAATTTCTAGAACAACTTTAACAAAGAAATCGGACGATAAGGACATCAACGTGTCAAAATGGAAATTTCCTGATCTCGTTTTAGTGCACTCGGCCCCCGCATCCGGACACGCAAATTCTTTAAATGAGAAAGAAGTGCCAGACCCTTATCTTCTTTAAGCCCCTCTGGCCCTGTCTACGGCTGTTCTTGACCTCGAGTGGCTGAAGTTTCACTCCGCAGTGGTAGTGAGTGGACACTCAGCCGCTGAGAAGAAAGGGAAGAAAATGCCCATCATCTTCTACTATTTGTTCACTCTTCTCTCTGCATCCACGGAATGTTTTACATTGATTGGTGCAAAACCCACAAAACGAATTCCATCCCCATGGCCAGTGCAATTTCACTCAGTTCTCTTCATGAACAACAGCAAGGGTGCCCTGCAAATAGTTGACCTGTGGTATGACTGGCCCAGAGGCCGAAACTTCAACATCATTCAGAACCAGCTGGGAAAGCTTGTTTATGATTTGGAATGGGACAATGGCACCTCTTACATTTACACCTTGGATTACAGCCGAGAATGCAGAGTCTTGCATTTCCCCGTGGGAATTCTCAGACCCAATTGGCTCGACGGCGCAAAATACCTTGGACAGAGATTCATGGACGGGTTCATATGTAATGTGTGGGAAAAGGTTGATTTCATTTGGTACTACGAGGATGTTCTTACCAAAAAACCTGTTTATTGGGCTTTCTCCAATGGTAAATATTCTTCCCCAATTAATGTCCCTTTAGTTACAATTGCAAGAACTTAGCATAGGAAATGCAAATTGAAAATCGATAAATTTATATGAGTCCTGCAACAATTTCAATGTCAATATTTGGGTTTTGATGGGATTGGAATGGTTTGTCATTTTTGTGGTGAAAAATTCTGCAGGAATGGTTGCACATGTGATGACATTTGAGGTTGGGAGAGTTCTTGAAGACTCCGAGTGGCAGGCTCCTGAATACTGCTTTAGGGGGTCCAAGGAGGAGGAAAAATCTATGCTTGATACATTCCCTCGTTCGGTCCCTCCTGGAGATTTGATGAGAGGGTTTATTAGTATTTGAAGGAATGAGTGTATTCTATTCTCAAATTTGCTTGAATGTGGATAATTTCTTACAATGTATTTTGATTGGTACTATACTTTGAGGATGTTTGTCACCAAAAGCCCTGTTTACTGGGCTTTTTGTTTTTCTGGGGTGGGTACTAGATGGATAGATGATCTTGTATGAATTTTTCATTTGGATTTTTCCATACAGTTTGGGAACTACAGCCCCTGGTGTGCGTGGGTTGATTGTCAAAATATGTTATTTGTATTTTTTAAAATAATGATTGTGAAATAAAAAATACATTAAAAGGTACAAAAGATAAAAAATGTGTTTTAAAATTATAATTTATACGGACTCTAAATTGGGCTAAAAGGAGAAATGGGAAAAAGGGAAAAAGGAAAACAATTAATCAGATTGACCAAAGTGTAAAACAAATGGAATTTTTTTCCCAAAAAAGTGACAAATTTTTTGCTATACCTTTTCATGTTTGGGTTTGTTCATTGATGGAGTTGGAAAATTTGTGTTACAAAATATTAGGAAATATTTGCCTCTCTATGCTTGTGTACTTGCTTCTGTCCATTCCTCAGAATTTCGAGGGGACATAGGGGGTGTTTTGTTGTTAGTACTTTCTTCGTATAATTCGTCGCATTTCCTTAGCATGAATGGCGAAATCTTGCCGAATGTGGTCAAATTTCCAGAAAATGAACTAAAAAGTAAATAGAAGTAAGAATTGGATGAACTGCATAAAATCTTTTACTCGAGACCGTTATGCACTAAAAATGAATGAGATAATGAAACTAATCTTTGCCAATCCCAAACGTAAATCTCTACATTGGATTGTTAAATATCTGCATTTTGGATTGTTAACTCTCACCCACCCATCATCTTTACCAGAAATTGGTAGATTATGTATGGTAGATAGGATTGGTTTGGAAAGATATTGCATGTCCTTGATTTATTAGGTAGGATCGTGCAGCATGAATAATTTATTAGTAGAAAAGAATATTTAAAATAAAATATACACAAATTAAAGAGTCATGATACTAACTTTCGAAATTTTTATTTATTAAAAAAATTTTAAAAATTATTCACATTTTATATTGTCCTTACTAATAATTACTCCATATGTCTAAAAAAAAGAAGTAAGTTTTAAAAATTTTCTTTATCTAAAAAAAAATTTATTTCTAAATTAAAAAGTAAGGATAAAAATATACACTTAATACTGTATTAAATGTGTTATATTTTATAATTTTAAAAAGTTGCATCTCTTCTTTTCGCTTGGAGAGAGTACTATGTATGACCTAAAATTAAAAAGTAATTACTAATACTTATTATGTATAATCTAAAATTAAGAAATAATCACTAATAACTACTATGTATGAACTTGATCAGGCTTCATGGATCCAGCCAAATAGGGCTTTCTTTTTTTTCTTTTTTCTTTTTTTTTATCAGTCAGAACAAGTAAATAAATTTAAAAACAATTAGGCCTTTGTCTTCATCTCTATGACAAGGGCATGCATGCAGCTGCAGCTACATGTTACTTAATTTCACATCATTCCTGTACTTAAACTTGATCATCAACAGAACAAATACATAGCAAAACTCGAAATCACCAGCACAATTTGTCATTGGATTCGTGTTACTTATTAAGTAAAAAAAAAAAAGCAAAGAAAACTAGCTACGTATTTTTTTCAATCAATCACAAGTTAATTCCTTTGGCTAATAATACACTCCTTCGACCCTCCTAACGTAGTTCCTAATTGTGTGACATCCATGCATGTTGCAGTCCCTGTAACTTCATCAACTGTAGATCCAATGAGTCCCCTATACTCGAGATAAACTTCCAACTTGAGGTCAAAAGAAACCATCCCTTTCCTAACCTCATCAGCAATCAAACTCGCAAGATACGGATTCAGATTCTGCATCAATGCTCGTACCTCGGCTGTCAACTTCGTTTGTTTTCTAGGCCCTTGTCGAAAAGGTGCTATGTCTGCCTTGCCAAGGTACCGGGCACTGCCGAGTTCAAAGGATTGGTCAGTGCCATACAACACAAACACCTTAAACTGTTTGTATTCAACAGCGTTGCGCTGATTGATGTTCTTGACTGATATTCCTATCGTCCAATTTGCTGTTATTTGAGAACTGGACAGGTTCAGATTGAGAGGGGATACTAATGCAGACTCAATCTGGATCTTAGGGCAGTAATTGAGATACAGATGAAAAACGTACGCGCACAAAATCACAAACGCGGCTAAAATCAATAAACGAGTGATGCTCACACCCCACTCACGAAGCTTAGAATTATTAGCCCCATCATCATCGGTATAGCTGCTGTTATGGGCTGCAGGAGCAGGGTGGCGGCGGCTAGAATTGTTGATGATTGTTCCATTACCACCGCCAGCAGCGGCCGAAGTGGTTCCGTCTCCAGCTGCCGGAGTCTCTCCAATTCTGACATGAATGTACGATTGTGGCAACAAGGGCACCGGGTAGCCAATGGCAATATTATTGGATTGATTTCTATCTGCGTCTCTTGCATGCGAAGAAGACATCTCTTCACTTGATTTTTTATGCCCTTATTGGAATAGATAGATCAATGTATTAATTTGTGTTATATATATATATATATATATATATATATATATATATATATATATATTCATCAATTCAATCCTAAAGAAAAGTTCAAATTAACACACACACACAAAACGGGTGAAACTTGACCCTAATACTAAATATTAAGTGTAAGTATAGCAAAACCAATCAAGAAACGCAATAATAATTTTGGCCCTTTAATTTGTATATACTTTGAACACCAAATTTACACTTTTGTCAAAAGTCGGAAATTTTTTTATGTTGCGTAGTCCTATGAGATACAACAGTTACATTCAATATCTATTGTTATTGCAATTAATATTATGTTTTTGAATTCTTATTGTGATTAATATTAGGTTTTTCGTCTTTCAATCATATGTATTGGTGTACCTTGCCGTATGAATTTTATCAACGTAAATTCTAGTCGAGCCCAACTAGTTAGGCTATATAGGAGTTTAGATTATTATTGATATATTCGTTAATATGCACTAACCACATCAATCTTTTGTATAATCTTTTTTATTTTTACTTGTTAGTAGTACACTTTTATGGTTAAGCTATCAGCTGTATAACTATGAAAATCAATTAGCTTATTTTTGACTAAATCTTGTACTATGAGGAAAAAAAAAAAACAGAGGTTTTTTTTTTTTTTTTTTTTTTCTCTTGTGGTTGCAGCAGTCGGTGGATTTAATTTCACGCCTTTGAAGTCCCCTATTCTGGTTGTATATCTAAACGCTGTCTCTTTAACACGCCTTCATTCCAATTATCCCCATTAGCGTGGAGGCGTGAGAGTAAGCTAATATAAATAAATAAATCTCATAAGGTATACGTATATAATCCGTCCATTGATTTTGACAACTTATATCCACAGAGTATTAGTAATTTTCAAAATTATTAAGATTCCATTTCTAATTATGCCAAAATTAAAGAGAGTTGATGTAATTAACTTCTGAAATAATGTCCCAAACAACTAATGTCTTGCTTTTTCATTTTGGAACCCAAAGGAAAAGAAAAATATAGAAAGAAACATATTTCAATGATTTTTTTTATGTCTATATGATCCTCAAATTTAATTTGAAATTTTCAATTAAGTCCTCTAACTTCACAATTCAATTTTGTTTTATCCTTGGCCTAAAATTAACCCAACTAAAAAGATTTTTTTAAGCATCATTCTATTTAGTTTGGACATCCCAAAAAAAAAAAAAAACAAAAATCGATCATACATTATATGATGAAGAATTGGACTTCCTATTTTAACATTATTTTGATCAGGGAATGAAATAAAAATACATCAATACTTTGGCAATGAACAAGCCTGCAATTCTGTCCTCTTTTAAGAACAGGAACATTAACTAAGCATTATAGACATATTGCCAGGAATTAGATCCACTCTCTCGATTAATTCTAACAAACATAAAAATTATACTTTATTGAAGATCAAATTTTCTTCCAATTTTTTGTACTAAAAAAAAAATGATTGTTTTTTTTCCGAGAAGAGAGTAATAATTGTAGTGCATTTTCAATTCATCCCATTTCATCTGGAATGTGATACCGGATAATGAATCCAATATGGGCAATTTCAATAAGATTTCATTCTTGAACAAAACTTATTTTTTAATTTATTTCATCTATTTTGTGCCCAATACAAAGAAAAAAAAAAGGACTTCAGAATTTTTTTAAAAACAATTTTGTCCGAAAAGAGTTTATTTTTAATTTAAAAATTTTATATTATTTTTACTAATAATAATAATGCATAACCTAAATAAAAAAAGAAGGATAAAAATACAAAAATATATATTTCATAGTGTATTAAATATATGAGTGATGATATTTTTAGTAACTAATTATAGTGACTTTTTATAGTAACTGATGTAACAAATATGAAAAGACAAAATTCACTCACTATTTTCTTTAAAAAATATAAAATAATAAGAAATAATTTTGTCTTTTTATACTTTATCACATAAGTCACTATAAAAAGTCGTTATAAAAAATTATTATAAATATTATTACTTTAAATATATTATATTTTATAATTTTAAAAAATATATATATACTAAATCAGAAGTAATTTTTTTTAGATGGATGGGGTAGTAATTAGAATTGGAATGAGACAGCTGGTAAGTGGTAATAACCCAAAAACACACAGCAGGGGTCAATTGTGTCAATTCGTTATGAGAAAATTTTTGTAATGAAAAAACGAATAATAAAATGAAAATACGTGGCGATAGAAGAATGGGAGGAGGCAGAGGAGCAGCGTTACTGAATTTCCCCGATTTCTTCTTCTTCGCCGTCGTCCATCATACCGCGACCATTTTTTTTTTTTTAAATTTTGTAATAAAAACATAAAAATTAAATAAAAATTGACGCAGGAAGAGGGCAGCTCTAGTTGTGTTTTCATGGATGAAAATCATGAATCGATTGATTAAGTTTTCGGTTTAGCAGTAATACCAGTAGTGTATCAGAATGAATGCGGGTTCGGAGTCGGAGGCAAAGTCGCCGGACTCGGACTATAACTCGACCCCGAACTCAAACGGGTGGGGCAGAGCTAGAGGAGTGGTGCTCAAGTCGCTAGTGTTAATCGGAGGGGCGCTGTTGCTGAAAAGGCTCACCAAGTCCACCACTCGCTGGGACCATGCTCGCTTTGTCGCTCAATCCCTCGCCGGCGAAAAGGTAGATGAAGAAGCCCACTTTTTTCTCTTTTTGTTACTCTTTTTTTTCCAATTCAATATTCCATTCCGCGTGAAATTGCCTTGGTTATCGGGTTTTTGTTTTTGGTTAGTTTTCAAGGGAGCAAGCGGCTAGAGACCCTGATAATTACTTTAATTTGAGGTATTCTCTTTTTCCTTCCTCAACATTTTCTTCAGTTTTTGTTTCTTGAATTGTTGGCGGTTAAGTTTGTTGCATGGTTAATCTCAATGGTTTTGAGTACATTTTTAAGGCCAAATTTCAGTTTACGAAGCAAAATAAGAACGTGAGTCCATTTCCTGATTCTCGTCCTAAATGGTATCAATGTTGGCTTTTTTTAATGTTTCTCGTTGTACTTTTATTCTTTTATAGATGGTTATCGTGCCCTGCTGCTGAAATGGTTGATGGTTCGAAGGTTTTGTATTTTGAACAGGTTAGCAACTAGGATGGTTATTTTAGTTGTTTTGCTTTCTCCTCTGGGTTTTCTTCAGTTTTCATGCTGCCAAGTTGCAATGTTGCATTGAGATTCCTTCTGTTTTTGTAGGCATTCTGGAGAACTCCTCATAAACCATATCGCCAGGTTGACAGCATGCCTCCATTATATCTATGCAATCATAATGCTTGTAGCTTGTGTTGCATATCTTATTTGTTATTTGGTGATATTTTCTATCTTTTTGTGCATACTAATTGTTATGGTTTGCCTCTGTTGGAACCTTTTCTTGGGCATGGAATGAAATGTGATGAAGGTTTAGTTATTTTCTATCTTTTCCTGCATACATATCTGTCCTTGAAATGTGGTTTTAACTTTGAAGGTTTAGTTGTCTTATTTCAGTTTAACTTGACCTTTGTTTTTCATGCCCCATTCCCTGATTAAATTCTGACTCGGCTATTTTCGTGCAGAGATTCTACATGGTCAAGCCTTGTCCAAAGGAAATGAAATGTGATGTTGAGGTACTTTTGAAGTTTTTCTATTGCTCCCTGTCGCACACTGTCAAACTATCCTACTTGTAACTTGTTGATGCAGTGAACTTTAAAAAAATTCAACTTGTGTCATGAAAGATTACTAAGTAGTTATTTTGTGCATGGGTTGTAGTTTAATCCTTGGGAGTTTTATGAATAACTTGTAAATAGTCTGGTTAATGAAATGCTCTTTTATATTTGACATAGCATTAGTTTTCCCCTCTGGAAAGAGAGAGAAAAAGGAAAAAGAAAATAAGAAGGGAGGGGGTGAAGTAAGAGTGATGTATGATACCAGTTAGGTTCCCACCTTCATTTTCTAGTCCTCCAATAGCAGCATGATTTCCTTTAATTATGTTTGAGTTAATGAAGCTCTTTGATCTGTGTCAAGATTTAATTGGCCCTAACTCCTGCTTAACTGGCAGCTAAGTACGTATGCCATCAGAGATGCTGAGGAGTACAAGAACTTTTGTGATCGTCCAAAGGACCAGCGCCCACAGCCTGAAGAAGTTATTGGGGTATGGTTTAAAGGAATCTCTATTTTGATTTTTGGTTTTATGATCTGATTGCATTTAAAGATTGTTACAGTAAAAGTCTATGAAGCAAAGTATCTGTGGACTTCTTTTGACTTCACTTTCTCCTTCGATGAGTAAATTGCAGTATAAGTCTATTAAGTGTTCATCCAATGTGAAAAGTTGCTTCTGGCTTTGATATATTATGCAGGATATTGCTGAGCATTTGACAACCATTCACTTAAAACGCTGTGATCGTGGAAAGCGCTGCTTGTATGAAGGTTCAACTCCACCTGATGGATTCCCTAATACATGGGTATATTCAGCTTTTCCCAGAATCTGTTCCTGTTGTATGACATTATGGCTTGCCTTCTCCTGCTAGGTTTCTTTGCCATTTGTGTAATTCATTGAATTTTGTCAGAACGGTGCAACATACTGTACATCGGAACTATCTGTCTTGAAGAACAATGAAGTCCATACCTGGGATAGGGGTTATGATGAAGACGGAAACCAAGTTAGTTTTTCCTTGGCTTCTTGAAGTATTTTTCTTTCTACTGCTTTCTTACTATGGAGTGTGTGAACTTTGAGTTTCTTGCAAAAATATTGGAAACTTCTACCAACTGTTTTTCCATTTTCCAATTCTTTTGTGGCCCCCTTCTTTGGGTCATTTACAGGTTTGGGGGGCAAAAGGAGGTCCTTATGAGTTCAAACCGGCTCCTGCTTCAAGTTTTAACGAGATGTTTTCTCCATTGAATTTTCCTCCTCAATCCCTTGAAAAAAGGATACAAGGCTCATTTGTAATTCAAGAATGATCAAACAGATCCAAAAAATGTAAATTTTGCCTCATATTCAATCTATGAAAGTTTCTTCCTTTCAATTTATATCCTTGGATAGCAGCATGTATATTTTGTGTAAAGTAATTAGGATTTCTTTTGCGAGTTAATAACCAGTATTAAATAGATTGTGTCAGAGGGGCCTAATTACCAATCACTACAAAGATTTCAGTACTTTTAACTGCCATGGTGCCACCCCATTCAGGAATTGTGGTGTTTCTTTTGTGATGCCATAAACTGTTGTATTGTACACTAGAACCAAAATGTTATTACAGCTGTGTTGTTGGGACATAAGTCCTTGCTTATGTTATAATGTTGAGAATATGGTGACTAACATAGAAGGATATTTATTGAACTTACAGAGGTGTATTTCAAAAGGAGAATAATTCTATGCTCTAAAGCTTTAATTAAGCATAGCCAAGAAGGTGCCTGAAGGAACCTAAAACGAAACGTCTTCTTCCAGGCTCGTTTCATCAAGTGAATTGATCCATTACTTGGATTGTACAAATGAAATGGAGACCGACAATTCCAGTTGGGTTTTTCTGCAACTTCAAGGGTAATGAATAATAACTAGCAGCGTCAAGTTTTCTGCCTAATAGATGTTATTTAGATAGAAATATAAGCCACCCAAAGCCACAACTCCAACCACAATCCCAATTGGCAAGGCTCTCCTGCAGAAGACATACATGTA
Source organism: Gynochthodes officinalis (assembly GCA_020080225.1). NCBI lineage: Eukaryota > Viridiplantae > Streptophyta > Magnoliopsida > Gentianales > Rubiaceae > Gynochthodes > Gynochthodes officinalis. The sequence goes on along the minus strand of CM034625.1, from coordinate 9,379,460 downwards.
TATGATCATGTTAAAACTTGCACTCAATCAAAGAAACTATAGTACGTGACAGAATACCAGTGAAACAAAAACAGAACATCATACCCAATTGCTTCATCCCTCTGCATCTGTGCTTTCCTGGTTTTTCGAACTTCCAAGTCATTAGCATTTTTGGCCACCTTAGGCTCATAAGACCTAAATCTTCGTTTTGGGGCACCACAAACTGCAAGATTCATATTGAATTGTGATGGATATATTGCAGAAAAAGGATAAAATCAAACTTCAAGTTCTGCTTTTGGCAAGAACAATACTTCAAGCAAAGACATAAAAGATGTAAATGGTGCAACTCAATAACTATCATGGTATTCCTTCAAAAATTTGATTTGTACAGTCTGCTAAACTAATTAGCTTCAAACTAGTGCGAACTTTAAGCTTTGCATCACACAACAAATATCTTATGAGAATTTTGTTGAAGGGCTGATTTAAAGCTAAATTAAGAGAAGTGGACATTATACATTCCAACAGCAAAAGAGACAGACCAATGAAAATGTAGGAGTCTAAGGAAGAACTCAGATTTTGCTCGTGAAAATTAATGTACCAGGACAGAAGTAATTGTCGGGCAGCTTCTCAAAGGGAGTTCTGTCATTGTAAATATACCTGCATCACACCACATAAATCAGATATTCAAGTAAAAAACGCAGGTACCAGAACAAAGAAAGATCGTGATTAATTAAGCCAAGAAAAGTATACCCGCAATCACGGCATATATAGGCTTGCTTGGAGGCAACCCGCATGGAGAATTTAGGAGCAGCAGTTACAGCAGTGGCGCTAGGGGGAAGCAAGAGATGAACAGAAGGGGATAAGAAAGATGATTTGAGAGCAAAACCATCTGAAGGTCGCCGGAGTCCAGCATTGCCCGTTGGGGCAAGAGAAGATGGTATCGTCTTGGTAATGGTGGGTGCCTGCAGGGCCATTTCTACTGCTAATCAAGTTTTGCTTCCTTTTGTACTCGGCAATTTTTCAGTCCAGCAGTTGGAAATGGAGGAAGAGATGAGGTGATCAGGTGATAAGGGAGTGGTGCATACTCGGGCGTTTTGTGTACTGTAATTGGCTATGAAGAGTCTAGACTATGGGAAGCGTGGCTGTCATGCTCCCCACACGTCACAAGTGCCAACTTTTGGACCTTTTCTTATCTTCTCCATTTTTCTTGTCTATGACAAAGTTTTATTCACAAAGTTCGGCCCAGTATACAAGCAATACTACTACCATATACCACCTCCAGTACATCTACAAATTTTTATTGGTATCAGCCATCCCAGAGCCAATGAAAAAGATGATCTTCTTGCACTTGTTGTGGAGATAGATGTTGGTAGAAATGTTGTTAACGTATAATGCTGTTTTTCCATTTCTTTCCACTGTTAAGAGTTAAGAAATGCATAATCTAATGGAATGGTTTTCTGGCATTTGGCTTCAAAAAGTACACTTACAAGTATATAAAGCATTGCCACCATGGAAAGTTTCTCCAGTCCCATTACTAAAAGAAAAACTAAAGTTGAAAAAACTGATGTAGTAACATCTTCGTGAATTTATCGACAAGATTTGAGTAATGAATTGCTATTACTATAATTTTTAGAACCTGCATCTACCAAGGTTTCAGGTCACCCACAGGACCTGCAGTCCAGTTTAAGATCTTTTCACCAGGCTTCAAGTAAACGCTGCTGTCATGCGGCAACTTACGAGCAAGTCCATTCAAAATCTGATGGAAAGCATCACGGGATTGAGCTGGTTGAGGAAATAACATAGCCTGCTTCATTGAAGGGTTGGCAAGCAATCTCTGCTTCCTCAGTATCACTTCTGTTGGAATTGAGGTGAGTATTGTATCCAACTTAGGCACATCTTTCTCCTCTAAGAATACTCCAATTTCTTCCCATGGAATTGCATCGGCAAATGGTAAGACAATGTCATCTGCTATGATCACGGGGATACAACCAAATATTACTGCCTCAACCAATCTTGGACTCCATGGAGCCCATCCCAATGGACACAGACAGAAAATAGCTCTTTGCATATCTTCATAGTAGGTAGTTGGATGCTCAGTAGAAATGTCAAAGAGAGGGTTGTCTTTGAAGTTCTCCCACACTGATGCTCGAGCACCTCTGCAGGGCCAAAGAAGTAGATTTAGGCATCTCCCCCAGAGCAAGATTTGTTTTACAAATCACCACTAAAAAAGATTTTTACATAAATTCTATGTTTAACTTTGACAACTTCAATTGTCTTTTAAATATATAAAGTTCTTCCATTTGCACAGAACCCTCATATATACATGCAATATCTTTAACAGTTTGGACTCAAAATGCCAAAGACTCTTAATCCACGCTGATTGGCTTGAAGGCAAAAATGCCTCATGAAGCAAATGGTAATCCAAAATTCATAAAAGTAGCACTAACATGTAAAGTAATGCAATTTACCTTGCATAGTAGCCACCTTCTGGGTCATTCCCCACATCATAGAACAACCCTCGGAAGTAAACAAAAATGGAGCGAGGAGTGTTAGGAGGGATCAAATGGGCTTGCATCTTCTGTGGAGGAGCGTATGGAGGAATTGTGATGGAGCCTTCCTTTAAGCAAACATGATTTCGCTGCCCAAATGTTTGAACCAAGGTAGCATGCTGGAGTAAAGGGAGAATCCCTCTTTCAATGGCTTTTTCTTCCTGCAATGGGAATAAATCATGACCAGCATCAGATATTAGCAGTTGTCAAACAAAGGCATACAGAAGATTTCCATTTCCCTCCTCTTCACATAATCCCCAGTAATCCGCCATCAGCAGGAAAATGTACCAGAGTTTTCTTCATGAATAGCCATCTCTTCCTCTATCCAGGAGAGGAAGGAAAAGCTAGGATTAAAGAGAGATACAGAGGAATCTTACCTGATAGTGGAAACAAGCACCAAAATCATGGGGCACAATAAAAAAGTGATCGGCACCCTCAGTTCTATTCCAGTATGGCCAGTTAGATGAAATAAGCTGTATTGCACTCCTCATCATTCGTGGTGATTTGAAGGGTAAGGGAAGGCCATTAGGAGTCAGATCACAGGTTGAGTAGACAGGGGTGTAGAACCAATCTGCTTCCTCAGGATTGAGGGTTCGAACAGGGCTCGATAAAAGGAAACGATGCATATAAATCTCGGCAGCAAACATATGAGTGAGGCATCGTGAATCCTTCTGCAGAACCTTCTTATTGTATTTGCTGGGAAGCTCATACACAAAAACTTTCAACCTTCCAACTGGATCATCTTCCAACACATCACCAGCACTACCTAAATTTTCAAAATGAAAGCACAATCAATAAAACTAGCTACTTGTTCCAAAACTTCTATTGTAAACTATGGGAAGCTGAAGTTGAAATCAAGATAAATAAGCAGTAATATTTTTAAACAGCACACAGGAAATCTTTCTATTCCACTCCTTGATTGATATCATTGTAACTTTTTCATAATTTTAATGTTACTCATCCAACATTTCCAAACACAATTTGATGCCTCTTCATCTACATAAAGATCATTTGAAGTGGTATACTTCCTAGATTTAGCAGCTTTGACATCATTCTCAACAAAAGAACAGGAAAGTGCTTGCCCAACTTCAAACACTCAAATGCAACTCATAATCATCTGTTTCTATAACCACACAGCAGCTCTACAACCTTTATGCCCCCAACAACACTCAATGCAACATGCTCACTTAGAGTCAGAAACCCATGTATCTTAACCCATCAAGCAGAGGTGAATAGTCCCCCCAAGTATGGATGTATCTTCAACGATCAACTTCTGCAGAAGCCGTTTTGCCTTTGTAACATATTACAGTACCCCTCCCAATACAAAAGATCCAACTAATGTTTAATTTTCACTGACATCATAACAACTCATAAGGATAGCTAGAAATTTACTAATGCTTATCTCAAAACCAGAGCAAAATAGAAAAGAAATTATGCAAGAAAACGCCCATATCAATGAAAATTTTAACAATAACACCTAAGACAATTCAGACATTAATTAATCAAACTGACCGGAAAATTCGGGATACAATTCTAGCTCCACCCTTTCTTGAGTTTAAAAACTAAAAAGCCATAAACATACTTACCTGAAATTCTCTCAGTGTGTTCATGTTGAGGCTTGCTAAACTTCCAAGCTTCAATGCTGATCACCGACGCAAGAAGAACAACGCCAACAAAACCCCACATCCAATTTCTCATTTTACCTTCTCCAGAACTCAAATCTGTAACTCACCAATCACGAAAAACTGACCCCAAAAAAAGGCAAATAAAGATTACAACTTTATCAAGGACATGTGCCCCAAGGCCCCAGAGACAGAGCACCAAGCATATTAATTCACTTAATAAGCGTGGGATGGAGAAATGGTTGGAATGTCATCAGAAGAAGTAGTTGTTAAAAGGACTTTTCTTGCAAATTGCGCTTTGATACACCACCCAAAAAAAAAAAAAAGAAATCTTGCAACACTTTTCAAAGCAAATCAGCAGAGAGAGAGAGATGGGATTGATGTAGAAATGGGTTTGCAATAAATTTGCTTCAAGAAACGGGGAAAGAGGCCTGAAGAGGAAGGGGGGAAGCGCAGGAAGGAAGGAAGGAAGGAAGGAAGGACAGAAAATGGTTTGGTCCAGAGTTGGTTATCTGTCCTGCAGCTGTTAAAAATATTCCTAATGGAGCCTATGGGAAATACTATAGTTTATTGACAGGGCAGTATGAGATCCTATTGTAGTATAGTATTTGTATGCACCTAAAGCATGGCATGATTAGGGGGGCAGTCAGCAATCTGATGAAAAGGGGTTTTCGTTTCTTTTTTGGTTGATAAAGAGTCCACCTCAGTGAAACTCCCAGTAGGATAAAAAATCACAGTCAAGCTGCCGCTGCTGTGCTTGCTGATGTTCATATTTCAGGTTATTTAAAAGTCCTTTCTCCTCATTCTTATTTGGAAACGTATGCATGTACATTGACGAATATTAGCATATTTTGCAGATAGAAATGGGGGGAAAATAAAAATGGAGTTGGAGACATCCAAAGAGAGAAAAATATGTGATTTAGGAAAAAACTTTGGTTAATGAAAAAATCCAAGATTGATAACGTGCACGTCTTTGATTTGGTGATTAAATTCTCAAACCCCTTAATGCATCACTTTCGTTCAGTGATTAATGGCTCTTCTTTTACTTGCAAAGTAAATAGAAGTAGAATAAATGTTATCATGTAAAAAATGTAAAATGCATCCTTTAGTCATGTAAATAACACTATTATTATGGCATGTTTTTCTTCTTCTTATTCGTATTAACACGTGTGAATTATTAATATTAATTCAATTTTTAATCATTTAGGCCACATTGCCTATATTTTGCTTTAGATTTTTGTCTACTGTTTTGGTGTATGGAAAAAAAAAAAAAAAAATTCCCAAATTGGCATGGCAACAAATTCATTAAAAATGTGCGGTCTTATAACTTTATAAGCTGGGAAATTCATTAAATTTGGCAGGTGAACTGAGCACACCCATTTGGTCTAAGGCTGCGTTTGGACAAGATTTGTATTTGTAAAAAGTTCACTTTTTTAAAACAAAAATAAAACATCTAAATATATTTTTATTTTAAATTTTAAATTTTAAATTTTTTCACTCACATAATTTTTTTTAAAAAAAATTCCTTCAATTTTTTTTTCCAAAATATTTTTTCTATGAAAAAATAGCTATCAAAATTTTTACACATTTCAATATAACTTTTCTCAAATAAAACGTAATTTAATCGAAGATTTTTGTAGATCCATAAATAAAGCCCACCTATTTAGGCTTCTCCAAATTATTGGGCTTGAATTTTGCAGAGATCGTCCATTTAAATATTCTTCTACCCAGAAAGAAAGAAGTATAATACCGGCCCTAATTACAAGAGATTACAGCTCCGACTTGGGGCCCAACTGAAACTTGAGATTTATTTTCAATCGTGGTCTAAAGCAATGAGCGAGACCTTTGCCATGATTAAAAGATGTGATAATATTATTTATTTCCATCGAGATTTTGTAATATATCAATTAATCTTTCGTAGTTTTGAAAAATATTTTAACTGTAGTTGGCAAAAAAACAAATAGCCTTCAGGGGGTTGGTTGTTATTTTTCAAAATCACTGGAGACTGGTTGATATATTACAAAATCTCGAAAAAGGTAAATAATATTAACTCTAAAAAGATGAAAAATATGAAATTTTAAGTCAAAAATTTAATAAAATTATGTAAAATTTTGTTAAAAATTTTAATGCAAAAAGATAAAATTTCGTTCTTGCCAGAATAGGAACTAATCTTTATGCTTTTTAAATAAGTTTTCCTCCACTTTATACATAATCATTTGTTACCAATGGAAAATGGCTTCTCATCTTTATTTGATTGGATTTGGCTGAGAAAAACCATAAAAGTCATCCATAGTCAAATGGGGGGCTACATTCACTATTTTAAAAAATAATACAATTTATGCTATTCCTCGGTATTCTTTAAATTTTAGAGATAATATCATTTACCTACGTCGAGGTTTTGTAATATATTAACTAGCCTCTCGTAGTTTTGAAAAATATCAACCAACCCTCTTGACTAATAGTCAACTTAATTGTAGTTGGCAAAAAGACAAAAAAGCCATCAGGGGGCTAGTTGTTATTTTTCAAAACCATGGGGGGACTGGTTAATATTGATATAGTTTAAAATTTTTATTAAATTTTTAAAAAGACAAAAAAGATGAAATTTAAAGATGAAAATTTAATAAAATTATTTAAATTATATAATAAATTTTTTTAAACTAAAAAGACGAAATTTAAAAATAAAAATTTAATAAAATTTAAAGAATACCGAGGAATAGCATAGATTGTATTTTTTTTTATTTTAAATAGTAAATGTAGCCCCCCATTTGATTATGGATGAATTTTATGGTTTTTCTCAGCCAAATTCAATCAAATCAAGATGAGAAGCCATTTTCTATTGGTAACAAACAGTTATGCATTAAGCGGAGGAAAGTTTATTTAAAAAACATAAAGATTGGTTCCTATTCTGGCAATAACGGAATTTTATCTTTTTGCATTAAAATTTTTAACAAAATTTTACATAATTTTATCAAATTTTCGACTTTAAATTTTGTATTTTTCATCTTTTTAGAGTTAATATCATTTACCTCTCTTGAAATTTTGTAATATATCAATCAACCCTTCGTGGTTTTGAAAAATAACAACTAGCTCCCTGAGGGCTTTTTCATCTTTTTGCCAACTACAGTTAAATTGACTATTAGTCAAGGAGGTTGGTTGATATTTTTCAAAATTACAGGAGGCTAGTTGATATATTCCAAAACCTCAAAGGAAGTAAATGATATTATATCTTTTTTTTTAATACACTTATACTATTACAATGACTGTAGAAATGTGTAACTTTTGGATCGAACATGCCATCTCCCTGATGATCGAATGAGCAAACTCTTGCATGGGTGTTAGTTTTTAAAGATTGAACCAATGGTATTTAGGCGTTGTTTGAATAGTCTTTTATAACATTTTTAAAAATAGTTTTTCAATTTTTAATACATTTCTTATTTCATAACTACTATATCAAAAAATATGAAAACACATTTTGAAACATTATCCACACAAGCCTTTAATATTCGATTTGTTGTGACATAACATAACATTAAAGATTGGAAGCAAAAAAAAGGGTAAGTGAACACTTAAAAAGCAAGCTGGATGCCAACTTGGGTAGAAAATGATGATAGAACAATCAAACCACATATGATGACCCAAACGATACGAGGGAACCGACAATTGTTGTGAACAGACAAACACGTTAGATAGGCATCACTGTCAACAAATTAAATGTGTTAGGAATTCAGTAGCTGGATTCTGCCAATGCCAACAACCTTGTTAATTACTTTTCCACTTTAGGCTTATAATTGAACATTTACAGTTGAGATATGTTATGCCCTTATCAAATATTAATTTTCACATGCAATCTTCATAATTCCTAATAAGCATCTCCCCCACCGGCAGCCACCAACCAGCCATGCGTTGAGCCGTTGAGTGGTTGACAGTAGATATACCTGTGGGACTAATGGTTGAGGTCTTTTGTCAAATAATCATTACATAGATTTTAACTATTTGAGATTTCTTCTTCTTCTTCTTCTTTCCAAGGGAATCTAGAGTTGGATTATACTTGATTATAACATTAGTAATTTGAACTCAGAAACTTGTGCGGATCAAGTGAAGATGTTTGCTAATTGAACTGTTCTTGGTTGGCCTAATGATATGCCCGGAAACTTGTAAATGTTTGTGACACTATCATTTTGTTCAAAACTTTAGGACAACAATGTCGTATTAATGAAATAAGACACCATTAGTACGTAGAAACGAGATAAAGAACTCTCATCGCATGACTATAAGGGTATGATTTGAAAGTTTCTCAAAGAAATTCATGGAAAGCACCAAAATCAAAGAGTTCGGCGACGGGCATTGCATGGAATGGGTAGATGGACGACTATGAACAATGCCCCAGAAAAGAAACAGGGTTAATGAAATTGGTAGACAACAATTGGAATCCATGCGTACACGGTACAACTTTCTTTAACCTTCTCCATAGCGTCAAACTGGACCATGGATCAACTCAACAAATTGTCTCACGCAACAGACGATCTGCAATATGGCAGATGAAGCAAAAACACGATGATCATTCGTAGAATTTGTATTTTCTGAAGCCTCTAACGTTGCTGATCGAAGCAGTTGACATTCTATAAAACACACCTCATGGTAAGTAATAAAGGCGAGAGGGCCACCGATACACTCCATCTATTGAGTTGGGGTTCAAGCATTAAATCCCTTTGTTTTGTTGTGAAATGGCAATTGTCTCTCGTATCTCCGATATCTATTTTTGAATTGTTGTAGGTCCAAAAACATGTTTGTTACGAATTGATAATACTCTATTAGAGTAATGATTGAAATGGTGACAAATTATGGTAACTTTGTATAGTGAGGTAATCATGAAAAGACAAAATTATCTCTCAGTATTTGTATTTTGTAATGAGGATGAATAAATGATTTTGTCTTTTCATAATTGCCACATCAGTCACTGTAATTTGTCACTATCTCTATCATTACTCATATTATTAACACACTTTATTATTTTTTTTTTGTGGTTCATAATAATACTTATTTCTATTTAAATTCTTGAAATTTTGCTACCATTCAAGTCATACTAATCTGGGGAAAAAAGTTGTTTGGCCATATTAGAATGGAATTTGGACCAGCTTTTTCGATGTCAAATTTGGTGATAATCAAGCAGCCCTCTAGAATGTCAATCGTGTAATATTCAACTCTCTTTTGTGTGTCCTTTTTCATGTCAAATTTTTTTTTCCCAACCCCTAATTCTCGTGTTAGAAATATTCATGTCAACTATTCTGCCTTTGTCTTTTCAGACAAGATACTATGGTGAAATAGTGGGATTTTTTTTTTTTCTAATATTAGGACGTCACACTCACAAATTTCCAACTTCGTCTATACGGTTGCTTGGAAGGTTACATCAATGTGCTCATTTTAGTAGGACAGTTTTCCTTAAATTCATTTGACATAAATACATTTCCAGTGGTGGCATGCAGTTGTACTCCTGGATTGCTTTTGCTATCTTATTTCCATAGGAATCTTAATTTTGTGGCTGCTTTTTATGTGAAAATTGAAAATTGATGAAGAAGTGAAGGAAGCAAAAATGGAGAAAAGAGAAGATGAGTTAGTGGCAGAGGAAGAAAATGATGATACTCATCATCATCATCATGCTGTGGAAGAACATGGTCTTGAAAGCAATCCAGTGGAGAAGAACAAAGTTCGCCTCTTGAGAGCCATAGTTGAAAACCAAGATTCTTCTTGCAAGGTTCTTCATCTTTATATTTCCCTTTTAAATAAGTATATTTTTTTGGGTTCTATTGATGGTTTAAGATATATGGGAAGATGAGATTTTTGATAATTATGAGCTATTCTGTTTCTATTTTGGCTCATTAGATCTTGCCATACTGGATGTTAAAAAAACCAAAATCTTGATCATGATTGATATGAATATGAAGCCTTCTAAAAAGGGTTCCTCTTGTATGTTGTAAAAATTCTTAACCCTGTGTATATGATGATCATTGTTTTGCTTATCAGAATTTCTTGCTTTATCCCATGCATTTGATTATTTCTTCACAGGATGTAGATGATTTGACCATCAGGAGGTTCCTTAGGGCTCGTGATCTTGACACAGAGAAAGCTGTTTCCATGCTGCTGAAATATCTAAAATGGAGGCAAACTTTCGTCCCAAATGGTCACATTTCACCATGTGAAGTTCCAAATGAAATCGCACAAAACAAGATGTTTACTCAAGGAGTAGATAAGCAAGGACGCCCCATAGCTGTTACCCTTAGCGCTAGACATTTCCTCAACAAAAAGGGAGGTCTAGACGAGTTCAAACGTACGTATGTATACACAGCTTTTCATGTTCATATGATCTAGCTTCGTATGGACACGCTTTTCAATTCATATTTATATATTTCCGAGATAATTTTTACATTTTTAATGTAAATTTTGCCTCGCAATTTTCATTTCGAGGATGTGAATATTATTTTCGAAACATGAAAATACTAAATGAGATGATAATTCATAGACTGATAGTTTTTTCTCAGTACAAAATATAATGTTGATCCTAGTTTTTGTTCTTGATGAATGATTTTCAGGTTTTGTAGTTTTTTCTCTGGACAAAGTATGCGCAAGGTACAATTAGAATTTAATGATAATATCTGTATATGGTCACAAATGAAAATCATGCATGCAATTAATTAAATCATTTGGGTTTACAACCTTTTGCCTTTTTTTGACGATTTGGAGTACATAAAATAGGATGCCACCAGGGCAGGAGGAGAAGTTTGTGGTAATCGGAGACCTTCAAGGGTGGGGCTATGCTAACAGTGATATTAAGGCTTATCTTGGAGCCTTATCCATTCTGCAGGTAAATAAATTCTTCTACAAAACACTAGCTTATCCTGAGGCATAAATTGGCATTGAACCAAACTAATAAAAAGCAATGATATTTAGAGTAAATTTTTTTTATAAATTATGGAGTGAGACTTCCTGTTAATCAAGAGATAAGTTCAAATCTCTAAATTTCTTGACCCTAATATATATTAAGTGACATACGTGGTCACTGTAACAAGTTCAATGGTTAATAATTAGATTTCTTGTTAATTAAGAGATAAGTTCAAATCTCTAAATCTCTTGACCCTAACATATATTGAGTGACATACATGGTCATTGAAACAAGTTCAATGGTTAATAATTAGATTTCTTGTTAATTAAGAGATAAGTTTAAATCTCTAAATCTTTTGATCTTAGTGACGTACGTAGTCATTGAAACAAGTTTAATGATTAATAATTATTTATCGACCCTACCATGTAAATTAAAATTTTAAGATTTAGTCAGTGACTTAAATATCACCTACCTACTGAGGTTTTAATATATGCAAAGCTGCCACATGCCCAGCTCTTAATGTTTGTTGCTTTTACCCTTGAAATTGCAGGATTACTACCCAGAAAGACTTGGAAAATTATTCATAATCCATGTGCCCTATATTTTCATGACAGCTTGGAAGATTGTTTACCCATTTATTGATACAAACACGAAGAAAAAGGTGTAGAGTCCGCAGACTGCTTTTTATTTTTCTATGCATAATAACATAATCACTGACTTCATGACTTGTAGTTTTGGACTATAAACTACTTCAATCGCATTCATTCAAATATAATAATGTCAACTATTTTTGGCCGTCAAGTTTGAATCGTGTTATTTTTGTTGGTTTACAGATCATATTTGTGGATAACAAACGACTGAAGGCGACCCTTCTTGAAGACATTGATGAGAGTCAACTACCGGAAATTTATGGAGGCAAATTGCCCCTAGTTCCCGTTCAAGATGCAGAACCTTTCCAGAAAGGATGCCTTTGAAAGTTCTTGTCCTTGACCCACAATTACTTTTCAATGTTAATTGTTGTGTTGGAGAACAAACGACAGAAGGCGACTCTTCTTGAAGACATTGATGAGAGTCAACTACCCGAAATTTATGGAGGCAAATTACCCCTAGTTCCAGTTCACGATGCAGAACCATTCCAGAAAGGATGCCTTTGAAAGTTCTCTTCCTTGACCCACAATTATTTTCCAATGTAATTTTGATAAAATATGCGAAATGGCACCTTTTTGGGTTGCTACAATGTCAAGAAAATAATTCTTCTTTTTCACCAATTTGCTGTTGTGCAAGTTTATCTCGTTGCTTTTCTATTCTCATAGCTGTCTGTGGATGGCATTCAGGATTTCAATCCACAACACTTGGTCAATCAAATGTAGTAAAGTATATACTCATGCATCAAATATATCCTCATGCATCAAACTACAGAAAAAATGTCATTTCATTAACTTGTTTCTGCAAATATTAGACATTTCTACATCTTGGCTTGAAGAAAAATACTTGTTACAAACAAAATATGTAGCAAAAACCCGGAACCGGTCACGTCTGGAAACAAATGACAGCCAGTTTATCATCTAAACAACCAATCCTAACTCAAAGATTGACTACCAATAGTCTCTGCAAGTACAGTAACCACCCTCAAACCTGTGAAACCTAATTCTGTCCCTCACTGTGATCACCCTGTGAAGGAGTTTCGATACAATTTTCATCCAGGAGTGGCAATCCGAACAAGTTCGGAGGTTCTTGGATATCATTATTTCAGTCCCAGGACTTGTTTTTAGTATCCCATATGCCAAAGCTAACTTTTCACTATGATAGCTCAAGTTCTCCTCTTTTTCCTCCTCAGAGACATCCATCAAAACCAATTCTGTGTCCGAGATAAATCCCTCTGTTCTCGTTCTGTGAATCAATGCTTCCAACACTTTGTATATCTTGTTAGCTTCACAGTGTGATTTGCCACCGGCACTAAATTGGTGAATTACACCACCAATTTCCAGCCAACTTTTCCCACTACTTTTACGAACACTTTTTTCCTTCATTGTATATCTGACTTTCTCAGAGCTGTCCCACTTCTTGATCGAGCAGTAAATATTGGATAGCAAAATATAATCTCCACTCCTAAGATGTTTAATCTTCGAGATGGCAACTTCAGCCAACTCAGAGTTCTTATGTGTTCTGCAAGCACTAAGTAGTGCTCTCCATATGATAATATCAGGCTCCACTGTCATTTCCTTAATCACTGCATAAGCTTCTTCTAGGAGCCCTGCTCTGCTCAACAGGTCAACCATTGCTCCATAGTGCTCAAGTTGTGGCTGTATCAAGTAACATGTTCTCATCAAATCAAAAAGCTCACGACCCTGCTCAACCAATCCACAGTGACTACATGCAGTTAAAATCCCAATGAAGGTTATCGAATCAGGTGACATGTTTTCCACTTTCATCATTGAAAAAATTGCAATAGCATCAAAAGCAAGGCCATGAATTGCTAGTGCATTAATCATTGCATTCCATATGGAAACATCAGCGCGATGGACAGAATTAAAAATTTCTTTAGCGGTGTTAATTTTTCCACATTTCGCATACATATCTATCAATGCAGAGGCTAATATATAATTTAATTCAATGTTTTTCTCAACCATCATACCATGTATCCACTTGGCATGATCAAGCCCTCCCAGCCTAGCACATGCAGTAATGGTAGATGCAAATGTAAATCCGTCTGGTTCAATTTTTGTTTTCAACATCTCTCTGAATTTCAACATCTCTCTGAAAGCACCCAATGCCTCCTGAAAGCATCCATTTTTAACAAGCCCCCCAATTAGTGAATTCCATGTCACCACATCTCGAGAAGGAACATTGTGAAATATCTTCTTGGCAATACTAGTTTCACCAATCTTCATGAAATTTGAGATCATTGAATTTGCAGAGACTACATCAACATTCTGGTAACAAATTTCTTCCATCAATTTACAGGCAAGATTGTGGCATTTACTGGTTACATACATAGATATCAACAATGATAGTACAGATGGATATGTTCCATACCCGTGTTTAACAATTTTAGCGTGCACTGCAATTGCAGTTCCTAGATTGGGAGCAAATTTGCATGCTTCCAGAACACGCAAGAGCCCTTGATCACCTAGAAGAATTGACCAAAGCAAATTAGACACATTAGATATGCGAACAGCAAGTTACACCTTACAATATGACAACACGGTCCTATCATGCAATTCTTCACAAAGCCTCTCCGCAGGGTATCAACTGATGACCACACTCATTTATCAAAGGAAAACAGCATTAACTACAAGAATGTAGCAACAAAACAAACATAAAAGATCAAAAATTGGAAATCAAAGCTAATCAAAAGGGGTAATGAAAACACATGACCCAGAAAGGACAAAAGTATACTGAAAACGTGAGATACAAATGAAGACTCGAGATAAAAGAGAACTCGTCATAGAGCTACCAGCAATAACAAAAGCAACTTCAGTAGAGAAACAAAGCATGCCATTACAACCCAATATGGATATGGTAATGATGGTTCAACATTAACAATAGTAAGTAAACCGCATAAAAACTCAATCTTTTAAGGGAAACATCACAAACCCATCAAGCTAAAGTAAATAAAGAAAAAGAAATAACTGAAAAAGCAATAAAAATCAGAGAAAATCCACGGAAGAAAACAAACCTGCATCTGAATGATGATGGGATTTTGATGTGGGATAATGGATTTTGGTTTTTGAGCTGAAAGTAGCACAGTTGCTGACCCAATACGGATGCAATAAAATTGAAAACCTCCTCTTACCAACCGCTATTCTCATCATCTTTTTCACTATTTCTCCAAAGCTTTTCGATTTCCTATGTCGTTCCGAACACCGACATTTCAGATGTGTCCGTCGTGGTTTGAGGCTTTGAGCTTCCATTTCTGAATGTTCTTGTCAGTGACCAAAGTAAAAGGATATTGAAAGCGTGATCTGGTCAGGCCCAAATCGCTGAAGTCGTGCCACCAATTTTAATGGCCGCTTTGCCAAGGGCCAAATTGTTGGGAGTTTGACTGCAATCCATGAGGAAGAATCTGTGAGCTATGCAGTGGCCCATCAATTAGTAGTGACGTCAAAAATTTGGGGCAATATTCATTTGCGCCCAACCTATACTTCGAATTTGTTTGGGCTGATGCATTTAATTGGTTTGCTTGGGCTCAAACAATTCCCAAGCCTAACAATGTATTGAACATTGGTAAGAATCGAAACTTGCATTGTTTTTGTGACTATGTATATTGGTCATTGTGCCTCTTTTTAATACACTATCGTTTCTGAAAAAAAAAAAAAACTTGCATTGTTTTTGAGTTAATCAATGAATATTAATTTCTCTACTGCTTGCCAAAATTTGTTCTCAAATAATAATAGTTTAGAACTTGTGATAATTTTAATTTTCCTGGGAAGAGCAATAAACACGTTTTTTAAGTTAATCAAAGGTGATCAATTGTATTCACATTAATTGTATTTGTAGTGGCCAAATTTTTCATAGAGTAATACTGCATATAATGAAAAATTACACTAAATCTTCTCATTTTATTTAATAAATATTAAAAAGAATAATGATTGGAAAAATTGATCGCTTGGTCCCTTATCTACGATCAATTTATGTTAGGCGCCGAATGTTCTGTCAAAACAAGTTCTATTATAAATCAGAGCTTATAGTTGTTTTTTTTTTTCTTTTTTTGAAAAAAAAGGGAGGAGAAAAACAACAAGACCATATCGGAGTATCAATTTAGAAGATATGATGAAGGCGGAGGTTCATTTTGGTCATGATATTAGGAAATAAAATTCTAATACCATCTACATGGCATTTGCATAGCAAAAACCAATTAATAATAATCATTTTGAATATTCATTAGTATTCTATGGATATTATATTAGTTATTAAACAAATTATTATAATTTTTTAATAAGAATATCATTACTCATTTTTATACATCTCGTTACTTTTCACCCATGTAACAATTAAGTTCTCACTCACGATCCATGTGACAAACTACACCAAGTAAGAAATGTACAATAATTAGTTCATAAAAATTGCTGTTGTATAATCATTCATCGATCGATGCCACCAAGTGTAATTGACAGCAGTAGAAGTCAAAATAATTGCACCTGAAATAATATTATTTCTATAAAGTAAAGATCCATAAACATGTTAAGAAAGAGTAACCATACTTTCAGTGACTTTTCATAGTGACTGATGTAGTAAGTATAAAAAGACAAAATTCACTCATCACACCCTTTAAAAAATGTAAAATAATAAAGAATGATTTTATCTTTCTATATTTGTCACATCAGTTATTCTGAAAAGTTATTATAAAAAGTCACTGTGAATATCATTATACCCATCAATATCTATTGGAGGAATAATAAAGAAGGCGATAATAAATACAGAAGTTGTGATCAATAACGTCGAGATCATCAAAACACCAAACCATCCAACTATTTTCAATGCTAGTTATCAAGTTGTAAACATTAAAAAAATTATTAATGTAAATATAGTTACTCTCTTTGATACATCCAAGTACCTTTCACCCATTGAAATTAAAATCAAGTAA
Source organism: Gynochthodes officinalis (assembly GCA_020080225.1). Taxonomy (NCBI): domain Eukaryota; kingdom Viridiplantae; phylum Streptophyta; class Magnoliopsida; order Gentianales; family Rubiaceae; genus Gynochthodes; species Gynochthodes officinalis. The sequence continues at coordinate 9,362,846 of CM034625.1, read as the reverse complement.
TAACAAAGAGTAATTAAAAGAGAATCCATGAGAAGGATCTGCTGAGGATCAGGAGTGCTAAATAAAAGACTGCTAGTTTCAACTTTTGAAATAAAGCCAAAAGCAGCATAACGCCAAAAAAATAAAACCACAAAACAAACAAAAGATAGACTAAAGGTTGATATTTGATAGTCATAATCGCAGCAGCAGCACAGAGAGCACGGCAGCAGCGTTGTTGTTGTTCTATAAAGTCTGTCCAGCAGTGCTGTGCCCCAACTGATTCAGACACGGGACAAAAACATTGGAGCCCCGTACTCTGCCCCCCTTCCATACGTGTCGACCATTTACTGGCTGCTTTGATTGCACCCTCTGTTGACCCAGCCCTCATCACCCGTCACGTAGGGCACACCCATCAAACCACGCCCCACCATTCTCCATTGTTTTCAACATATGTACCATTACTCCCTTTGACCTATTTTCTTTTTTAAAAAAAAAATTAAGACTTTTGGACTGTTCTTATTTGAGAAAAATTATATTAGAATGTGTAAAAATTTTAGTGAGTATTTTTTTGATAAAAAGGGTATTTTAGAAGAAAAAATAAAGGGAAAATTTTTTTAAAGTTATGTGAGAGGAATTTGAGTGGGAAAATTTAAATTTTAAAATTTGAAATAAAAATGTATTTGAATAGTTTATTTTTGTTTGAGAATTTTCTTATTTGCAAACACAAACTCCCTGTCCAAACGAGGTTTGATTTGCAAATACAAACTCCAAATTTCAAAAATATTATTTGTCCCACAAAAAGAGTTGTTTTTTGGGGTGAAATTATTATACTATCATTTTTAATAATAATATGACCTCAAAAAACACACATAGTGGTAGGAGCTTGATTTGCTGACTTTTTTCTTGAGTAGAGTGCTGATAAAAAAATAAGGCAAAAATATAAAAGTATAAATGTGACAATGTGGTATCTTGTAATTTAATATATATATATTGAAAGTGGATTCTTTTTTAGAACAAAGAGAGTAATAAAATTGAAAATTTATAGATTTAATTGTATATCAAATATATTGTATTTTATCACTAGAAAAAAGTTTTATCTCTGACCAAAATTGAGTGAGTATATATTTTCTCTATTTGGTATTTAAATTTTGAGTTGCATATACCAATTTACTTATTTCAAACATGCAAAAATCAAAATTTGTACTACAATTCAACTGTTTTTTTTGGAACTGCAAAATGAACAAGAATTTCTCCTTAAGAACATATATGTTATGATCATTTTAGTTTGGATTCCAGAAGTTAGTTGCGTTATTCATCTTGACTGTCACCTTAATAACTTCATATTTGAAGAAATTAATCCCTTGTAGGGCTGATAGTTTCAGATCAAATTTCAAGATCAGTTGTTTAAAAATCCAGAAGATGAGCAAATATCGATCCCTTCCTTCTTTTGTGCTTCACTACTAATTATTTCATGTTGCCCAACTGAGCTTTTTCTTCTCCTATACAACTTGTTAAAATAAATATTACCCTACTAAGAAGCCATGAGGCCACTACACAAAATGCAAGTGCCATAGCAGACTATTGCAAGCCTAAAATGGTACGAGTATCAATCATTTTGGAAGAAGAAACAAATCTTAAGAGCATCATCTCAACCCTAGCATCTAGCAATTCATTCATACCCTGGCGATTTGATGAAGCAAAGGAAAAGAAAAGAGGGAACGTACAAGCTACAAACTCCATACTACACACTACGTAGTATTAGATCGATATCGATATTCCTGATTCCTCCCCTATGTCGTGTTTCCAGCAAGATCATTGCCACGTGACTAGCAAAGCATGGTTTAGATTGGCAGTGGGAGCCCTGATGGTGGCAGAAGGAAATCATGCCAAACGTTCACCAAGTACGAAAAGTTTTCAAGATATTAGTGTGTGTGTGTGTGTGTTTGTGTGAAGGATTGATTCTGTGCTGCTGCTGCTGCTGCTGTTGCCATGCATGAGAACAGGGCGGGTTAGATTAGCTTTGGCTTGGATGGATGGATGGATGGATGGACAGGTCCCCATCAACGAAGAAGTAACATATGAACCAAGAAGATGGTTTGCTGTTCGTGAATCAGGCACCACAATCTAAGAAGTGAGAGGAAATATATCACTAGCATTGATGAGGTGAAGATGAAAGACTTGTTCGAAAGTACGAAAAACAGACTTTGATTCAGGTATTCAGAAAGATAAATTAGCCTGGAAAGCCTCTGGGCATGAGAAGTCCCTCCTCCGGCCCTCCCTCATGGCCTCTTTTCTCTTTTCTATAATTTTTAATTATGGGAAGTAGTCAGAGTCGTTGGCTGAGTACATACATCTGACGTTCTCTGATCTCTCTGTTGTCTGTACTTTCTTACTTTGCCAAGGAATCACTGTTACCACTTATTTTTAGACCTGGAATTATTTAAATCTGCTCTTCCCAACCGGAATGGATTTGTGATCAGGGATCTATAGCCCTAATATTAATATGCTATGACCATCAATGTCGTAGTATTTCTTGGGTTGTTTTGCTGCTATATTCTTCTTTGTAGTTGGACATCAATGGAGTACTGGTTGCTGTCTTTATGGAAAATCAGCAAGAACATTGGATGGCGTAGTTTAAATATTCATGCCTTCATCCTTCATCAAGAGAGCAAGTGATGTACTGATCAATTGATAGGTACTTCTGATGAGTATTAAGGTTGATATATTTTATTGCTCAAAGCTCAAACTGATCTTTTGCATTTTCATATTCATGAAGTAACGATTGTGGGATAAATGTTTTTTGAAAAATGAATGCAAAAATGCAAAATGAAATAGCAAACCAAACAAGTTAATGAAGATATAGCCAATATGAGGTAGAGATGATTCATTGATTTCATACTGGTGAAATTAAACACTTATAATAATATGTTAATTAATGATGTTAATTTGTAATACAATTCAGGAGTGTTCTTCCTTAATTTGTCTAAAACAGTTATAAAGAATTGCTTTTACATCACATTATTCAGAAGGTTTATTCTTGATATCCAAATCTACGTTGACTAAAAGTATTTGGCTAAATTAAATTTTGATTTGAAATAGTCTTCTTACTCTCAATTATTAGCTGAAGTTTTTGTAGTGTAAAACAATGTAAAATGTAACACACACACACATTCTAAAATCAAAAGCCAAAGGGTTGGACCAGGCTACCACCAACTTATTCATAAGATTAGATTGCTGTAGTCAAGTTTCATGCAATTATTCATGCTACATGAATCCAATAGATAGTACTCTTTTTTTAAGACGAAATGAGTAATTTGTAAAAAGATCATGCACGTAATGATTTAAAGAATGTGAATAAAACTACAACAAAAAATGGAAGAAAAGAAAAAGCAAGTTCAAATTAAATTCAACATTCAAACATAATTGACATAAACTACAAAAGGGTGAATGCATGGAGAGACATAGTATGTATAGTAACAAATCTTTCACACAATTATGCATACATCAAGGAAGGCTTGAGTTGTTCCCATTTCCATTTTCTAGTATTATTATTGTTATTATTTCAATGGTTGTAACCGAAAAAGAAAAAGAAAAAAAAACAGGTAAAAACTGTGTGTTTAGGTTTTGTAATTGGGAACAAGGGGAACGAACAACATTCTAGTTGGATACGAACTATCTAGTTACTGGTTCCCTATAAACAACATAAATCCAGAGTCCACCAGTCCAGACCAACACCACAGTCAAAGTCCTGCGTTGTCTGTATCCACAACTGCAAAAGCAAACAAAGGCTACATTCCCATTCAGTTATACTGTAATATCAAACAGGGGCAATTCCGGAAACCCACACCGACAGTACTCTTTTTAATACTAGGAGCAAAGCAAGCAAACCATCAACACATCTCGACACCTCACAAGTCACAACAGCCAAAACCCACTGTGTGTGTGCGTGTTTTTTTTTTTTTTTTTGACCTTTTTTTTTTTAAAATTATATGAAACGCTAACGTAATGGACCCTGATGCTTTCTCGGCAAGCCTGTTTAAGTGGGATCCAAGGACTGTACTGGCACAGCCAAGCCGGCTACTCGAAGGTGTGGCGGCTGCACTGCCTCCGCCGCCGCAGACGGCCTACTCAGTTAGGCCGAGAGAGGTGGGGTTAGGGGGACTGGAGGACTTGTTTCAAGCTTACGGAATAAGATATTACACTGCAGCCAAAATTGCTGAACTGGGGTTTACTATGAGCACGCTTTTGCATATGAAAGATGAGGAGCTTGATGACATGATGAACAGCCTGTCACAGATTTTCAGGTGGGATTTACTCGTTGGTGAGAGATATGGCATCAAGGCTGCTGTAAGAGCTGAGCGGCGACGCGTTGATGAGGAGGATTCACGCCGGCGCCACCTCCTTTCTGGTGATACCACTAATACCCTTGATGCTCTCTCCCAAGAAGGTATGTCCACTTTATTTATTTTATACTATTTATTTATTTTTGTGTGGGGAAAGGTTTATTACTATAATTTGTAGGTAAAAAAAAAAAAAAGCTTTTCTTTTTTCCGTTCTAAAAATTACTTATTTTCGTTTGATTTGTTAGTAAAATCACGTATAGTAAGATTGCATGCATCATTGCATGATCCAATTCATTACACCATTTTCTACCCTTTTGTTACCCCTCAAACAAACTAAACACACACATTTTACATTCGATGCTCTTTTAATTTGGACATTTTTCCCCCTTCAAAGAGTCATCTCAACATGGCAGCTTAGATTCGTTTTCTCTTTTTTTTTTTGGCAAATATTTCTAAATATTTACGAACATGGCAGCCTAATCAACTTTCTTTTATGCATAATTGAAGTAGGGTTGTCTGAGGAGCCAGTGCAGCAAGAGAAGGAAGCGGTGGGGAGTGGTAGCGGTGCCGGGACGTGGGAGAGGGGCGGGAAGAAGCAAAGTCGACGCAAGAAAAAGGGGAAGAGTAGCAGAATGACATCAAAAGAGGATGAAGATGAAAGCGACGGAGGCGGTGGTGCTGAGGATGATGAAAATGGGAGTGGCGGAAGTGAGCGGCAACGAGAGCATCCCTTCATTGTGACGGAGCCGGGGGAGGTGGCGCGTGGGAAGAAAAATGGTTTGGATTATTTGTTCCATCTTTATGAGCAATGTAGGGAATTCTTGATCCAAGTTCAGAATATTGCCAAAGAAAGAGGTGAAAAATGCCCCACTAAGGTTAGTCCCTTGTTTAATTATCAAACCTTCTAAATTGAGCATTAATCTTTTAATTTTTATTTCGTTTATAGCTACTTTATGATAATTAAATTTTATGTATCTAGTTTAGTTTTCACTTTTTTAATCATTATGAATGGAACTTTAAAATATATTGGAGAATTTTTTGTCATTTAAATTGGCTTCTTTTTTTTTTTTTTAAGATAATGAAATTTGATTAATGTGATTGATGAAAGGAAGGAATCTTTTCTTTAATCTTACCAAATCCTATGAAGGATTGTTTTGATGCCTCCTGAAAACTATTGAAAAGAAAAGAATCAAATCATTCTCGTTGGTGAAATAAAATATTTCTCACTTCCCTTCAAATAAATTCTTTTTTTGGTTTTTGAGGTAATTTTATTACGTTGCATGTTTTGAATGATACACTAATCCTTTTGACTCTAGTTTCAATCGATATCATTTCTTTTCTTCTAAAATCACGTTTTCTTTTAGACCTTTCAACTAATTAATACACCTCCAAAGAGTAACTTTTGCTAAAATATAATAAGGACATGTCCACCAAATTTGAAAAATGGAAGCAAATTTTTCTTAACCCAAATTGGATATTCTTAAATATTAGATTTATCGTTATTTAAATTATTATAACTCTTTCACATGTGGTTATTTATTATTCAATGAATGACATCTAAAGAAGAATTCACTCTTATTAATGTTACTTAATCAGACCTTCTTTTCTTTTTTTCACTTAATAATATTACTTTGCAATTCAATCCTTTAATTAATTTTTTTTTGAAAATATTTATAATTAACATAGTTTTCCATTTTGGGAGTGTTTCTCCAAAGTGTTTTATCTTAGCCTTAACATTTGGGGGATCTAAACCTCGTTAACTGGGTCGATTAGTAGTAGCCCGGCTATGACAGAATTTGACAACTCCTGCTTAGGATGGGCTTGGTGGGAGGCTTTTTCTTGGGTGTCCTCTGATATTGTGGCCCGGTGGCACCTGGATTCTAAGACCCACAGCCTATGGGTCTTAGGTCAAAGCTATGGCAGTATCCAGAAATGTTTTGATGTGGGAAAATTCTTGGGTGTCGTCTGATATTGTGGCCCGGTGGCACCTGGATTCTAAGACCCACAGCCTATGGATCTTAGGTCAAAGCTATGGCAGTATCCAGACATGCTTTGATGTGGGAAAATTTTTGTAACGTCCTTTTATTTTCATATTTTAACTTAGGGGTTGTCATTTTGTTTTAGCGTTTCAAAATAATTTCTTATATTTCTAAAATAAATTTTTATATTGAAAACGCCAAGGACATTGATATATATACAATAAAAATTCTTAGTGAAACGTTTTCATGATTAATGTGATATTCATATAGTAAAAATCATTAAACAATAATCATTCTAATCATTCAATACTGTCTTACTATATAAGTACTAACTTGTTAATTATGAAAATTCAGTGAAAGTTTTTACTGCTTGTGTTATTACTCTAAATGTAAATATTTACCGTTTTTGATGTTTAGTGTTATAATGTAGTTTAACCTTATATTGATTGTTTATATGATTGAGATTTTAATACTTACATATAACAATTGTGAATCATTAATAATATGTAATAACATGATTTTTAATTCTTCAAGCTTCACACACTTTATAGGGCAAATGAATCAAAGAAAGTGTAAAACTTTCAAACTAGTTTTTAAGTTTTTGTTCGTAATCACCTTAGTTAAGCCAAGTTAGTTGGATAACTTTATACGTTTGTACTGATTGACAAATCCAGCAAGAATCCATGTTCAATACAGGTGACCAATCAGGTTTTCAGGTATGCAAAAAAGGCTGGTGCAAGCTACATTAACAAGCCTAAAATGAGACACTACGTGCATTGCTACGCATTGCACTGCCTCGATGAGGAATCCTCCAATGCACTGCGAAGAGCTTTCAAGGAGCGAGGAGAAAATGTAGGGGCATGGAGGCAAGCTTGTTACAAGCCCCTGGTGGCAATAGCAGCTCGGCAGGGGTGGGACATTGATACTATATTTAACTCACATCCCCGTCTCTCCATCTGGTATGTTCCCACCAAGCTCCGCCAACTTTGCCATGCTGAACGGAGCAATGCTGCTGCTTCCAGCTCGGTCACTGGCGGTGGCGGTGGTGTCCAGATGCCTTTCTAGATTCTGGGACTTATTAGTTCTTTGTCCTGCCTAATTCAGAAGTCATTAAACGGCTGGAACATTACTGAATCTAGGGAGGCCTTGGCCTACGCTTAATATATTTAGCCAACAGACGTAGTATTTCAGTATTGTTCTTCTGTCCTTCAGAGTTTCAAATGTTTAGCAATGAAATTGGTAATATTCCATAGTTGATAGTTCTTTTCCAAACGTTACAAACAAGCAGCATCAGTATACCCTTTCCAAATGTTCAAACAAACAAGCAGCCTAAATTACCGCATCTTTTGCGAGGTTTACATGAATGTTTAAATAAGCTTATATTGTTACTCATGTTGAAGTTACAAGAGCTGATCAGTTCAACTTCACACTTACAGTGTAAATTACAAGCGACGGTATAAGAACACATAATCATTTCAAAAATGAGTGAAGATCTCGGAATGTCTGGGTAAGATGTCTCATGAGAGTGAAGATTTCAGTTCCTAACCGAAGTTGAAACTCCATATTCAGTCATTGTCAATCAGGAGGAATGAGTAGGATATTTCCACAATACATCACCCCAGGTGCTGAGGCCCTCTGTAACCTCCTTAATTACTGTTGCAACTTCATCCACGCTGACACGAATCTGCTGCTTGCTATCCCTCTCCCGCACTGTCACTGATGTTGCCGAATCAACTGTAATAGCAAAGGGAACACCAAGTTCATCCGTTCGTGCATATCGCTTGCCTATTGATGTGCCTGCAATGCAAAGGTACACAAAATCATACCAATTCTTTGCAGTTGCACTATCTTGGAAAGTATGCCCAGATGTAAATACAACTATAAACTACATGTTGAACTCCTAGGACAAAATCCAGAAAAGCTAACCAGATTTTACAAGCTTCTACCACAGAATGCCTAGGAAGATATCAATCAGTCTTTAATGCAGTACAAATGTGCATGCCAGTGCTTTCTCATCCGTCAAATTACAAAGCAAAAAAATATTAAGCCAAATACTTCAAACTAGGAAACCATCAACACATCAAATCAATTAAGAAGCATACATAACAACACCACTAAAAGGGCGGGGAAGAAATCAGTAACATGATGGAAGGAAGAACGCATAAGGTAAAAGCAAATCCAGTCATCCTTTGACCTCACAAATTTCAAATGTTGAAAGGTTAAGAAAGAAAAAAATTTGCATGCACATTCATGGATCAAAAGTGTATACCTGTAATATCAATCTTATGTGAGATCCCAGCAGCAGTAAGTGATCTAGCAATCTGTTTTGCAACTTCTTCATACTGTTGGTTCTGAACTAATGGAAATACAGTGCACTTGATGGGTGCTACCAGTGGGGGAAATCGGAAGACATTCAGTTGCTCATCACCATCTCTGCTAGGTCTAGTAAAGAACGAATGCTCATAAAGACAATATATTATCCTTCCAATCCCAAAAGAAGGTTCAATCACTGATGGTGTGAAAACCTTCTGGTGTTCCTTCTTTATCTCTTTGGAAATTGTCACCATGTTACTCTTGATGGTAACAACCTTGTCAAGAGTACAAACCTTAAACTCTGCTTCTCCCTTGGATTCCAAGGTTGCTTTCAGCTCAAGAGCTTCTTTTTCATCCATGACCTATAAACAACAGAATCGGAGTATAAGCATCATTCATAATGGGCAAAACCTTACTCTATCTCTTCTCCTTGCAAAACCTATTGAGTTACCTTGAATTAGTAAACAAAAAGGCTGCGTGCAAGGAGCATATCAAGGAGAAACTCACACCCAAATCTCAGTTCTTAGATATTTTGTTTTTTCACAAAAGAAACTCACACCCAAATCTACAATCTCTCCCAGCCTTCCAAAACACCTCCAATCCCCACCTGCCCACCCCCAGGCAGACAATCCCTCAGGAAAAAAAAAAAAGGAAAAGAAAAAGGAAAAAGGAAAAAGGAAAAAGGAAAGCCAAATTGTGAAGAAGAGAATAATAGAAACTAGGGAAAACAGAAAGTACACCCTTGCCTGCACACAATATCAATGTACACTAGTCATAAAATGGAAAGTGATACCTCCAGGGCTTCAACAACCATCCTCTGGTTACCCTTGAATGCAAGACCTAGTTCCTTTTTCACTGGAGCAATTACAAGTTTCTGATGCAAAATCACAGCAGGAAAAACTTAAGGTACTTACAAAGAAGCACAAGAAAAATAATAAGCTAATGAGAGATACCTCCACTTCTCGAGGTTCTGGAAGTTTTTCGTGTGCAACAAGGGGCACACCACTTTTGTCCTGCCAAATGAAAAAGTTACTGATTCAGAAAATTATGTAATATAAATATGTTGGCCCTTCAGGGAATAAAAAGGATTCATGCAACAGGGAAACAAGAAGTTCATCTTGACAAAAAATCAGACTAGTTCACCAATTCAAAACAAAAGGAGATAAAGAGAAATTTTGGGTAAAAACTTCAAATGAATTCCACTAAGAAAAATTACTTTTCAGTTTGTACTTGACTCTTTAGCTTGATCAAAGAATTCAAGATTTAAAAGCACGGGTCCCAAGACAATTTCCTAGAGAAACCAATAACATTCATTGTCCTCCCCATGAAAGAAATTCATCTTAATTTCAACAATAACCCTTAACTTTCCCCATGAAATTTTACTGAATACTCACTGTATGTGCACGTAAGTCGTAGGCCGATCTATCAGCAATGCCAACGCATTCTATCCACCCAAAAGAACATTCAATCTCCGCATCCCAACAATCAGCAGCATAATGAGCCATTTCCTTTGCCAGATGTTGGCGGAACCTTAACCGATCTCTATCAATACCAAGATTAGTCAAGAAAAGATATACCCTTCCAATGAAATACCCTAGTGTTTCATTGTTGACGATCCCCTGAAATGGTCCGAAATGCAAAGTAAGTTCATATTTTAAAATTGTGAACATATTAACATGTCAAGCAATTAACATCCAAACAAAAAACCAATGGAAGAGACATTAGAGGTTTGCCTCTCAGACAAACCTCAGTAACTGCTTCACCAATGGGTATTCTCCTTGCTGGTTGTCCTGAAACCTGGTCCTCCCTGGGGAACATCAAAAACTCCAAATTTGCAACTTCAGGAAATTTTGGATGAGCCTTATCGTCAGGATCCACAAAATGCTCAATTTCAGCCAGTGTAAATTCACGGACTCTTAGAAGCCCTTGGCGTGGAGAAATCTGCATTTTTATGGTTCATTATCTTACCATGTCAAGATCAAATTCTAGTCAGAGAAGAATAGTATATTCAAGGTGATTTGGCACATAAGACAAGTTTGACAGAAAAGAAAACTAATTCTGGTTTAAGCATTTTAACTCATTATCAAAATAAAAACGTGCAAGTCTATATGAGTTATATGGCTCATGTCATGCCTGTGAAACTAAGTACATTATAATTGCCTATTCTTGCTTTGATAGAGGCATTGCCAAAATTAATCAATGAGATAATGGTAATCACCTTAATTTCAATTGCTACACCTCCCCTATACTAACTATTAGTGCCGTGAACATGTCATCTACCAAAGTACGCTTTAGCTCTATATCAGAACATGCATGTCTATATGGTGTATAAAGAAAGAAACATTTAAAAGAAAAACCCAATTCCTTTCAAAAATCTATGTTGCTAGTGCTCAAAACAGAAATGAGAATCATTTTTTTTTTTTTGGGAGGGAAGGGTATTGTCTAAAAAATAAGAACGAATTTCAAAATGACATAGAATAAACAAAAAGCTGAATTGAGGTTCAAGAAAGTGAAAAGTATGAAAGTGGAGACTTGAACTATTAAAGTCATATTGCAAACTAAGAAAAGCCTTAACTGAAAGACAAGACCACGAAAAAAGAAATCTTGTAACCCAGACTAAGTAGAAAAAATGTGTAAAAATTGAACAGATGATATAACAGATGGCCCAAAAAGACTTTGATAAGGATTGTCTAACCCTATGTGTTCCAAAAGTTCACCAAAACATCCTAAGGGACTTCATTCTCTGGGAAAAGCTTGTTAAAATATCATATCCACAATATAAGTCATAGAAAGGCGAAAGCAAAAGTTCTGTTAGAATTGAATAGTAACCTCATTCCTAAAAGCTTGTCCAATCTGAGCAGCAGCAAAAGGAAGCTTGCTCCCATTGTAGTAGTATAAATCCTTGAAATTCACAAAGATACCTTGAGCAGTCTCAGGGCGCATATAACTGCAGCAAAAAGTTTTCAAAAGCAATTAACAATTCTAGAAGCCAAATCCTATTTAACAGGAACGCTAAACAAATAAGAAAGGTCACTAAATAAAGCTTTCATTTTAACAGTTATTTTGATGTATCGATTCCCCAACTTAATAGGTTCAGCTCTATACATGCAAAAACAATAAATGTACCGCGAATACAAATTGAAGAACATCTTACCCCGGAAGTGTCCCAGATGGACCAATGGAAGTTTGGAACATTAGATTAAAAGGGTAGGGATCAGAAAGAGGATTCCTGGTATCTGGAGCAGTAATCCCACACTCCTTAAGTTTTGCACCTAGCTCTTCAGCAGAAAAGTCATCCAAAACAGCAAGAACATGATTCAATTCAGCTGCTTTCTCGGCACTAAGAGTAGGATCTCTCTCAAGCTTATCTTTACAAAAATCCTTGAGCAAATGATCAGCTCTGAAACAATTCCCAGTCTTTTCATCTTTCACCATAAGATCAGTGAACTTATCAACATGGCCAGATGCCTTCAGCACTACCTCGGGCGTTACACATGGGCAATCTACTTCCAACATATTCTCTTCCAGCACAAAATGCTGAATTTATTGATAAAACACAAAATCCAACTGTCAAAAATCACAACTTTTCGTCCGGGCCAATAAAGTTTTGAAAAAATCATCAAACTTCAGTACATTACAGTCGCTAGTATTCAATTTCATAATTTAAATCCAAATTCAACTTAAATCCAATCTGGGTCATCTCGAATTCGATAGAACGCATGAATCAATCAATAATAAACTCTCCCAACAAAGAAAATTAGCATAAGCCAAAATTCAGCAGAATGAGCTGACCTGACGCCAGTAGGCGAGGACGTTTGACTTAACGGCGCAACCAGGAGGGCCATAGTCGTAAAGACCGGCGACACCACGGTAGATCTTGAAAGAAGGGATATAAAAGAGTCGCCTTTCGAGTGTATTCACAACGGCCTGCCGGAATGCTTCCCTGTTCTGGGCTTCTTGGGGACCATTCATTTTATCTTTTTCTTTTTTAAAATTCTTCTTTTTTTCCTTGCTGCGAGAACAGATTTTACGCAGCTTTAACAGCTGGGACTTGAAGGGGTTTTTTCTATGAACAGTGAAAAATATCAGAGCCGCAGATATTGAGACAAGAGCTTTTGTACTTGACAAGAAGATGGACAACGCAGTGAGTGTTCCTTCATACTTGGACTTTTGGGGTCTGGTGGACTGCACACTGAAGGTCTCTGGATATTGTAAATTGTGGTAGGGTTTGGTTGTTGCATCAAATGTTGGACGTTGTGGAAATAAAGTTGTACGTGAGTGTTTGGGTTAGGATAAAGACACGCTTTTATATTTTTTTAATATATATATTTTTATATTTTAATATATTTTTAGTATATATACTTTTTATTTCATAATTATTCTATTTAAAAATATAAAATTATAAAAATATATTTCAAAATATAATTCATTCACCTCTATCTTTTTTAACATATATGCACATCCTTTAATCCTTCCATTTGGCACTAGAGGAATAAAGGAGTCATCATGAGTTGGAGATATCACATGGCTTGAATGCTTCTTCTTGTTTTCTTTTTGTTTCAAAAACAAGTTTTCATAACTACGTTTTGACTAAATTAGCCAACAACTTAGGGAGAATGTGAGCAGCCCCTATATTGCAAAAATGGAAGCTGTTAGATTAACCATGATGGAAGCATACAATAATGGTGGATTAAAATTTATTGAAGTGCAACTACTAACTAGAAGTGGTTGGGAAAAAAAAAAATGCATCATCTCAAACATACTATTTTGACGGCCGAACATGACAGATTGGAATGTATTATATTTATAATTTTAAATGACAAAAAGTTTACATCGAAATTGTTTGACCTTTTAATAAATTTCTTTTAAAAATAGCATATTTAAATATATTTTAAAATTTGTAATTTTGGAACCACCAATAACCACCTTTGACCATAAGAAGTGCATCTTTCATATATATATATATATATATATATATTTAAAAAAATGAAATATCCCGCATGTTATTACATAATTTTTCACCAAACTGTTCCTTCGTCACACACGAGTCATTAGACCTTACTCGAACATACACCACGCACTTTGTCCCAAGTACTAACAACCAAAATATCAAAAAACTTGGTGACATGCCCTTCATGGAACTTGACCCCTCATAGAGAGGAATTGTGTCTTCCGCGCTTGCAATTGATCCAAGCCCGGGGCCTTTCATATGAGAAAACTATAATTGCAGAAGGCTCAAAAATTATTTATTAATAAAACATCAAAAGCGCAAGTCAGTTAAATGTCAAAACCACGCTTTTGTTACGTAGTTGCTGCTTCTGAGTTCTGAACCTATATATATTCTGCGTCAGCAATACATAGACAAGTCTTCCAGTGGCGCCACGCGGAAAGGCACCGACGTCGTTTTGATCTCAAATCGAGAGCTGATCATTTTCCCGCCACAACCACCATGCATCACTCCGCCACCACCTCCGCCGATCTCCGATCGAAGCTCTCACGAATTGCTTCTAGACAAGAACGGCTCAAAATCTCCTTCAATCAGCTTAAATCTCAGATCGGAACCGGTTTGCTGGAAGTAGTACTACTGCTTCTATTTTAGAACTGGAGTTTCAAATTTTGTCATGTTCTCTTTGAATTGTGTTCGTAATGTTGAATTTGATTTTATTTTCGAAGGCCGAGGATGTTTTTGCGTCGCTGGCTATTCCGTTGATGAAGCTCGTGGGATTCAAGACCGTTGAGATGGCAGAGGAAGGACGATTCAGTTCCATTATAATCAACAATTATAACAGCGCTCATCCAAATTTTAAAGTACTCCTTTTTCCCCCCAATATGCGCACGCACAGATGTGTCGTTACATTTCCACGAGTGAGATGTAATTAAGAACTAATATCAGTAAAGATCCAAATTTTCTTCACAGGATTGGCCGTGGAGTAGAGATACTTCTGAAAAAGCGTCGGGGAGCTCGGAGTTGGCAATTCAGAGAGCAGATGATGATCAAAGAGTTGGTAAATTAGAGGTGAAAAATCTTTATTTCTTTTTAATTTTCCTGATGCAAGGTTGAATTTTTCGTGATTAAAACTGTCCAATCAGTGTATGTGGGATAATATAGGGTGTTATAAGCCTTTTGAGTTATACAGTTTGTGTGGAATGATACAGTTTGTTTAAGTCTTATAACTCGAATGATAACGCATTGCACGAGTGAAGTGTGATATGATTAATCTGATGACTAAAGTACTTGTGTATCTTTGATCTGCTCCTTCGCTCAACCAGCCACTAATTCTCGGGTGGACTATGTGAAAAGCAATCGTGATCTGTGAAGGCTAACCTAGAGGCACGTAGTTTCTGATAATACTTATTCGATGAATAATAGCTCTAGATAATGACAATAACGGAAGGCAAATGAAATGCTCAGTTAATTAGTCCTGGCTTCCTTGAGAGTGTGGTTAGCATAATGTCATTGGATTTTCCAACGCTATGTGGCCTGAACATGCCAATGATTTCTCAGTGGCTTGGTAATTTGTCATAAGCAAGAAGACCAATCTATGGCTTTTTATGTGGATAATGACCTTTCAACTGTTTTAATAGTTTGTTTGCTTTAATTATTCGTTTGCAGGAGCAGCATTTTACCGCTGAAGCCACTCAAGTGTGTAAAGAGCTGATGCATAAACAACAACTGCAGCTAATTCAATTAGTGCAACTTTTAAAACAAATTGAGATCCAAGTTAATTCTAGCGAAGATGACATCCTCCAGACCCTTGCTGATCATCGGACATCTCTCCAGAAATTGTTTCAGAAAGCTGTCACATACGTTTATGCAATTCATCAATCACATCAGAGTAATGGCATGTCTCTTGACACGATAAAGCTTCTGAAATTCACATTTGATCATGTTGGTTCAGCACTCAGCTCAGTGGAGATTGGAGTGGAAAACTTGATCAGTAAGCTGGCTGATAAGATGTGCCATCCAATGGTTAAGTATGTCAATGGTCTAAAGGCTGAATTGATTGCTGGAACCTGCCCAAGTCTACTGGCCATGGTGGAGGAGATGGAAGGAGCAATAAGGCTCCGGAGCCTTGAATTGGAGAAAGCAAGAAAGAAGGTGAAAGCAGTCGAGGAGAGTAGACTGGATGCTCTTAGTAAGTTGAAGAAATCAGAAGCAAAATTAAAAGAATTGATGGAACAGCAGAATTTCACCTTAGAAGCTCATATCCAATCAAGGGAACGTTTTGTTCCAGAGAAGGTATTTTTTTTGTCTGTTCTTATCATCTCAGGGATATCATGTGTGAATGCAGAGTTTCCATAACCAATTTCATGTAATGACCAAGTTCTATGATTCTTGCTGAAACAATGTACTTAAAATACTCTCTTTAATTAGTCAAGATTTTACGGTTCCAAATCTGTAATAAGCTCCAAGGATATATATCAGTGGAAAAGGAACATATTATGTCCTTTCTACAAACCTAGTACATTCTACATGGAAATTAATCAATTATCCCTAGCATCGCACATTTAAAATATGCTCGAAATATGTTTAAGTGGTCAATTTTCCATTATTACCTTCATTACCTCGTTCTTAGTTATGTTGCTTGCTTGTAAATATAACTTCAATTAAGCATCATTATGTGAAAGACACCAAAATGTTGAGGTCCTAAAGTCGTTATTTGTTACGTTTAACTGTTTTCATTTCTTCTTCTTTCTCTTTTTTCTGAAATTAGGACCTGTGCTCTTTTGGGTATGATTATTTCTACATCATAATATTCTATGATGTGCCCCTTATTCTGCAGTCATGTAGAAGGTGCACCTAAGATATTAAACTGCAATATTCTTTTGCCATTTATTGTATTGTTCATTGGGTATATGATCTTTTACGTTGTAGCCTGCTACCAAGCAGTCTTTAACAAAATTCAGTTCTTGAAGCTTTTATGTGTGGAGGTAGATCCAGCTAATGATGAGAAGCTATTGTGGGAGCTCCTGAGAAAGAAAAGGAAGCTGCAGGAGCCAGATAGCCCATTTGAACCAAAAAAGCTTCTTGGGATTGGAACGAATACAAGAAATCTTACACCAACAAGGGTATTCCCTCCAAGAAGGTGCAAGGCAACTTCAAGGAACCACTTGGCGAGGTTACGCCCAAGAAGGACCCCAAAAATGGATTTCTGGATACCATTGGGTTCTTCTCCTTCAACTACAAGTCATCAAGTTCCGGCACTCAATCGCATCACACCATGACCACATGTTGGAGCACAAGCTAGCATGAATGGAAACAAGTGGATTTTGGAGAGACTGACATGGTTTTCCTTGTGAACTCTTTAACTGTAAATAGACTGCTTGCTACAAGCAGCAGATGCCTTTGTTCCATAACCATGGCCCTCTATTTTGTTCGATCACGACAATGTATGTATGGCTATAAACAAATTGCATGTTGGCTTGACTTTACTCGGAATTATGTTTATCAAATCCATCATGAGTAGAATAAATTGTTGGAAAAGTTTGAGTCACCTCGTATATAGGCTCTTGCTACACTTGAAGTTGAAATATAACACAACCATTGATTGATCCTACTTCTTCTATCATCTAGGCATTTGATAGTTTTTGTTTTATTTTATTTTATTTTATTTTTTCCTACTTAACTGGAAGTTGCCTTTTTGGTACTTCTTGGCTTTAGTCGATAAGAGTTGACTAATGAAGTCAAGGTCTTCATTCCAAACACATAGCGGGCTGTAAAACCAACTCCATGATAACAATAGGTATGGTGGACTTTAAGACTTTAGGTCCTGATCTAGTAAGCATAATGGACCCCGAGAACCAAGTCCAGAAGAAAAATGGCGTGATGGATTTTCAGAGTTAATATTTGATACCTCAACCATAATGGGCCCTAAAACCAAAGTCCAATTTAATGTTAAAGTTGCCCGTTCCCGGACCCGAAACGCGAGCCGCCATAAGGTCTAAAACCGCCTTTGGCAGCAAGAAAGATTTAGAAGAAAGCGGAAGTAGACGCCGAAGAAAATTTCCCACCTTTTCCCTCAAATTCTGCTCCAGAATTTGCTCCCGCTGGGCATTTCCTGCACCCCTTTTCATTTATTGCATCTCTCTTCTGTAAAATATTGGTAAGCTTCTTTTTCTCACTTAGATTTTTATGGGTTTATTAATTTTCTGCTTCTAAAGGAGGATTTAATTCGATGACAATTCTCGGCCTGGCATTAAAAAAAACAAAAAAGTCTTTTTAAGTTTCTGATTTCTTTCTTTTCTGCAATATCTAACTGGTTGGAGTAGAAAAAAGATATGATTTTTTGATTGTACGCTTATACTTTGCATGGATATCCATCCAACTTTATGAATGCTGGCAATGTAAGAAAAATACTTACTTTTATCTATAAATTGATGAGCTGGAAGCTCGCGTACTTAAATTTGGTTTTCGTAATGAAATTTTTTTAGCATTCCATATCTTGTTGGTTGTTAATGTGTATTGCTAACATTTGGTGAAAAAAAGGGAACAATTGTTAATAGCTTCAGAGGTTAGGAGAAACTTGCACCTAATCTTGCCCTTTTCAGCTATCTTTTGATATATGCTTGTTGGTTGTTTTGATTTTTTTTTTTTAATGACATTGGAAATGGAAATAGTTTATGAATTGGGTTAAATTGTTTGAAATTCTTTATGTTTGGTGCAGAACTCTTACGTATTGTGCTCTGTTTCTGTACTGGCGCTTACATCCTGAAACGGTGTGTCCAAGATTGGAGTTCTATTGTTTCAATTTTCCTAAAAGATGGTATGTACTTACTCTGAGTGCTTTTGCACACCCCTTCTATTGTTTTGTTAAGATGGATCTGTGGGGTCTGTACTTCGCTTCATTACTTTAGTTTGCATTGGTATAAATGTTTAATACCTTTTTTCTTCCTTCTGTCTCCCTCGGCCAACAATTTCTTTTTTGCTAGTGGCAACAAGTGATAAGCATGTAATTCAATGTTGTCAATATTTAAGGTTTGCACATGTATTAGAATTGTAACTAAAATCCTTAGGTTATTGAGTGTAAAGAGGGCGATGGGGAAGATTAAGAATGATATATATTGAGGTAAGAGAAACAATATTGTTGAATGTGGATCAGGGTTTGGTATGATATTGATAGTTTCTTAATAAAGTAGCAGCATCTACATATCTAACCCCTCTATGGGAACAGAGTTATGATTACATGAGTTGTGATATTGCAAGGAAAATTTTGTTACTTCTTTCTGTAGGTCAAAGAACTGGTGAAACTATTCAGCATGGTGGATTATGCTGATGTTGATGCCATGAATATTTGTTGCAATTAAACCTAGTAGGCTTGGGTTGCCATGGTAAATGATATGCTTGTATAGGCTCTTCCAATTATTTCTTTCATGGTCCACAAACTGCTAAAGTAATCAAATGCACAGTTTATGAATGCATGAGCTTTTACAAAATTGAGCAAGTTAATAAGTCCTTGTGAACTTGAGTCTATTTTAACATGCCTGTGTGCTTGTAGTTTGAAAAAACAAGAACAGCAGCTAAGCCTTTGTCCCACCATGTTTTGTGCGTAAGTTGAAATAACTGCAGATAAATTCCTTACAACATACTATGAGATTTGGTTTCCTAAAAGTACATTGATTGGTGTAAAATTGTATTGAATTTCTTGTGGTGACTGGTGATAATGTATTTGCGTGAACCTTGAATTACTTTCTTAATCAATAATCTGGAGCTGTCTGACTGAATTTGGAAATCTTTGGAATTCATTCTTTAAGTACGTAATTTTGCTATAACCTTTTGTTGCAGGCAGCAAGGATTCTTGCAAATATACTTGTAATGGGCTCAGGAATAATGGCACGTGCAGTGACTCAAGCATATCGTCAGGCAATTGCAAGTCTGTGTCTGTGTCTTTTTCTTTTTCTTTTTTTTGGGTTGATATGTTGTGCAACTTTTGTATTTTGGTCCCCTTTTTGTCCTGCTTGTGTGTGTGTGTGTGTATAATATTCCATTTCGTGTATGATAGTATAGTAATACTCTAATCAAGATGGTATTTCAAAATAATACCTTTGACCTTCATTGCTTTCATGCATAGAGATTACCGCTAGCAAACATCCTGTTTATTATCCATTTGTGACACTGTCTATTCAACTTTGCTGAGTTTTTTTGGCCGGGATGGAATGATTCAAGTTAATTGCTAATGAGTTGTCTTGATAAAACAACTTTTACCTGTCTGAAAGCAGATGCCTCAAAAAATGGTGTTGCTCAAGAAGCAGTTCACACAGTGAAAAGAGCAAGTAAAACCATGACTGCAGCTGAGGCAAGGCAAATTCTTGGTGTGTCAGAGAATGCATCGTGGCAAGACGTCTTGCAGGTTGTTACAGGCCTGATTCCATCATTCACCTAACGACCATTGTGAACAGAATAACTTGACATTTTGCCTTGTTTCACACTGCAGAAGTATGATACTTTGTTCGAAAGCAATGCAAAGAAGGGTAGCTTTTATCTTCAATCAAAAGTTCACAGAGCCAAAGAATGTTTGGAAGCTATTGAGCAAGCAAAAGTGCCAGGGACAAGTTAATGAGGAGGTAATCTTGGTTTGGAAGAGCCTGCAATGGGTTCAGATCAACCATTTTCTGCTGCTACAGATCTCTCTCTAGTCATATTCGTGCTGTTTATGTATGGCACATGTTTATCTTCAATGATCAAAACTAGATCCTAATACCTGCCTAGAGAATGGTAGCCTAATTAGGATGATAAGAATATTGAGAATGAGTTTCCAGATCATTGTTTTTCCCTAACATGAAACGTCCATGTGTTGATTAAATGCTTAGGATGTTTCTACGGATTTGTATTCATAAACCTGACCTGCGTAAAAAAATATAAATAAATGAAAATTTTTTTGTCCAGAAAAATGATATAAACCTACCCTTGTAACAGGCCTTTTGTTGGTCTTAGTTGGAGGTGGCAGTCCAATTTGATCATCAGAGATTGAATCGTGAGCCTGAGCGAGTATTAATAGTATTATGATATCTTCAAAACTAGTGTTGGGCCAAATTTGGGTGGTAACTATTTTACGACCCAACTCATATGGGTTCGATCTGATAGTTTAGAGAATCATGCCCATTGCCATACTTGGGCTACATGTGTCTTTGAAAATGGTGTTGTTCTACGGGGCCCAGCCTTTCTTGGTGTAAAGTCGTTTAACAAATGAAAATTAATGTTTTATTTGATTTCCTAGTTAATAATCTTTTGTAATTTTTATTCTTACTTTTTCGATTAATGGTCATAATAATTTTTATTTATAAGAATATTTTAGATATTTCATTAAAAAGTAAGCTCTTTTTTTTTTAAACCAAAAAAATTAGAAAATAAATTATTTTTTTCTTGAATTGAGAGAGTATAAAGGTGTATATAGATTATACTTTCAAAATGTATTTTTACACACATTTAATATACTTTTTATCTCATAATCACAATTTTAAAAAATAATGTTTTTTTTTCAAAACGCAATCAATATGTATGCACCCAAAGATATTTTTTTCAAACAAAGTAAGCGCATATCAAGTGGCCAATATATTCATACACAAGTCTTATGAACTTGTTTGTGTCTATTTCTTTCTTTCTATTTTTTTATTTTCGCTTTTTGGTCTATGAGTCAATATTGTGAACCTAATCGTAAGGTTGAAGCATAACAATAGCATCAATCCTTTTCTTTTAGCTTAAATTCAAGATAAACATAACAAATGTGAAACACTTTGCTTAGTGTAACTATACTTGGTTGCCGTAATTTGACTATTTAATCCCAATAAATGTGAAAGAAGAATATGAATTGTAATCAACAATGTTAGCTCACTTCTTTTTAAAAAGGATGACAAGTAATATATATATATATATATTGGATACCAAATGACACATTTTTTTCGTCCCAAAAATTAACAAGTGTATCTTGATTTAATTATAACTTTTTATTACTTATTAAATGTAATATATTAAATATATAATTTTACATATCTATTTATTAGTACATTCTAAATATAAATATACATAATTATTATTAATAAAAATATTTAAAAATTTTACTTGAAAAATAAACTCTTCTAATAAAAAAAAAAAAGTTGTGAAAGTGAAATTTTGCATTTCATTTTTGAGAGAGTATGAAACATGGATGCAAGAGTTGACGTAATGTGCCGGAAAGTTTGACAAGTGGGTACCGGAGGCGAGGAGCCGAAAGCATAAGTAGGGATGAAGTCGGCGCCGACGCGCGGGCGGAACTATAATGACATATTGACACCAACGTTTAAGTAATTAATTCCCGATCGTTAATAATGCCGCTTTGTAATAATACATTGGCAAGCCGCAAAGCAAGTCTTCAGCGTGGGCCTGCGGGGGGACACGACAAAAAGGCAAGCTTCTTCTTCCTCCATTGATTTGATTACTGTGATTACTTCCAAAACACGCACATAAACACTTCTACTTACTACTTAGTATCATCATGAGACATTTCAAATTAGAAGAAACTAAAAGATTGATTTTCTTTTCTTCATCAGCATTTGAAAAACTTGTCACTTTCTTCCGATAATATGTGTGATAGTAACAATGATAGACTTTGACGATATTTAGAATTGTATCGAACATTAGTTATCTTGTATCGAAATTTTAAATTATTATTACTTAATGATACAGAACTATATGTACTTTTGAGATTCTAGCAGTTAAAAGTAGAAATACTATTTGTCAACTAATTAAATAGTGAAATATACCGCAAAAAGATTCTACTAAAATAAAATAAATAGAGCCCATAAACATTAATTACTTATGTCTATCGTTATTTATTCTTGAAGAATATTCTGGAGATGAAAATCATTATTCAAACTTCAATGTATAAGTGAGATTAACATTGTTTGACTGGATGCATGTATCTATCAATCTGTCTCTTTCTTTTACCTACTATATATGATAATATATCCTTTCACTTCATGTCCAAATTTAATGATTCTATCCCACGAATGTAGAACATATCCTCCACTCAAGCCAACTAAAAGAATACATGAAGATTTAGTCCAAACATGAATAAATCATCCCAGCCAATACAAATAATTAACAAAGCATTATCCTCAAATAACACCCAAAATTAAGCAAAATAACCATTCTGGGGGAAACTAAATATGATTAAAAATACTGTTTAAGATTTAAACTCGTGACCATACATTCATTCCAGCAATAATCATAGTAGTTCTTGAACTAATTAATTACTTCAGTTCAAACTCCTTTTAATTATGGTTGTTAGGTAAAGTGGAGTGCCGTCCTTTTTAACCTTTAAAGGATTACATATGGAGTTTTACCAAATTTTTGTCTCTGCTTTAGAGAGTTCCATTTCCAGAATTCCACGTGTGGTCTGCATTTTTAACTTGGGATTTGGGAACCTTTGGAAAAAAGGCAAAAACACTCGGGCAAAAAAATTGGAGTCGGTCACCAAAAGCAAAAGCAATGGTTATTCGTTTCATATTTTCATCATATCCCACCGCATGCGTGTGAATATCATTTCAACGTTCTTTAAATCACAATAATCTTCAAAATGAATATATAAGGAATAGTAGTGTTTCGAAATACGTTTTTTGATATAGTAATTATAAAATAAAAAATATAAATATATTTTTTGAAATTACAATTTATATATATCTTATTTTTTTGTGTAAATTTTTAAGAAGATCAAGAAAAGGCCTACTTCATTGTATTTTTTTGTGGAAAAATAACAAAATTTCTTGATATGTTATTCATTTATATGGGAAAAAAGATTTAGTTATGATTATTAACTTTTCTTTCAGTGTATTATTAAAACCTAGCATATATATATACAAGAGCTTATAATTGCTAGTTGCACGTAAGCACGTACGAAATTTGTATAGATGCATGGATTGTGGACTCTACCTTACCTAAAGAATGATTGATTAACTACTCAATCTGAAATGTAATATTGACCATAATTTACAATTAATCATCATAATACAAATAAATAATGGACTGATAAAATTGTATTATTGGTTCCGAAAAAATAGAAAGAAAAAAAAAATTACAAGTAGAGTTTTTCAAAGATGTGATATCATCCATGTCGCAATCTGTGCAATATCTGCCCCAATTAATTAGTATAATTATTTGAAGTGATTAGAGAGAACAATCAATCATAAGAGTAAACGATTTAGGTAATTGACTTCATGGCTCATGTATGTATGATTCTGTCAAAGTCTTAGATAATCCATTCATGGAACTTTATTTCCTTCTGCTTTCTTGGTCAATTGTTTGTGTCGTGTAGCCAGCAGAAATCCAGGTCAAAACGCCACTAATGTTGGCACATAGAAATATGAAACAAGAACTAGTACTTTGTTATTAGTTAGATCTTAGGTCACCAAAGAAGAATTTAGAACACAACG
This sequence comes from Gynochthodes officinalis, assembly GCA_020080225.1. NCBI lineage: Eukaryota > Viridiplantae > Streptophyta > Magnoliopsida > Gentianales > Rubiaceae > Gynochthodes > Gynochthodes officinalis. The sequence continues at coordinate 9,338,827 of CM034625.1, read as the reverse complement.
AGAAGGGTTGAATTCCATGTGCTTATAGAAGACCAGGTCTTCCAACCAATATCTCTTGGAAAATAAATAAAATTGGAGACTAGTTTTTGGTGCTGTCCCAGTAAATTATAAGTCGTCTTTCATAATTATTTTTATTACATTATCTTAAGCGACGTAATGGATATATAAAATATTTTATTTTTTTTTGTTTAAATATTTCAACTAATTGAGTTATCAACAGCCCACTAACTATCTCAAATATTACAAGAATATCATAAGGCTTTTAGAGTCTGTTTAGATTGTCATTTTGTTCTGTATTTTTATATTTTAGATGGTTTTTTATGTTTCATAATCTTTATCTCGAAAACAGACAAATGCAAAATAAAATAGAATCCGATAGACTTTATGATGTAGGCTTCGTGGGATGAGAGCCTTCACATTAATGGAATTCAAAGGTTGACTGCAATGGCGTGGTTGTTGGATGTGGATCATTTCCATTCCAATAATTTGACATGATTTTATGCTTAAACTATCAGATAACAACCATTAATAATAATGAATCAATTGTCAATATCATTACTCATGATTTATGAAGAATTAAAAAGATGACTAATGAAACATTTCTATAGTTGTTCCAATGAGGACACTCAAAGCCTTGCACTTCACATAACTTGTAAAGGTACAAAGTAGAAGGCAAAGTTTAGGCATTTTGGTTCTTGTTTTCATACCAGTGGCCTGTTTTTTTCTCAATATCATGTGTGCTCATACTGATCATCTGCAGCACGTACAAGAAATTGTACAAAAACAAACAAAAACTAAAGAATAAAAAAAGGTCGCATTCATATATATCTAGGTACCAACATGCGTGTGGCAAACGACTAAGAATAATAATGTCAACTTTTCGGCTGCGTACAAGATTTGGCTTCATAGTTCATACTTTGAATTCAATGTCTGTGCATGAGACATTCAAAGCCGAATTCCATGACTAAAATGACTTTCTACACTGGACTAAAACCTTCTAGATTTTCACATTTGTTCTTGCATGGCTGTTTATATAAGGAATGGGGATGCAACCAATTCTTTTACTGCAACCTCACTCTTGGTATCGATTAATTTGGCTTCAACTAAAGTATATTGTAATCTGCATGGATATCTTAATTACCACTTTTGGGAGCTTTTCAAGAGCTCATGTATCTTTAACTTTTTCCAAACTTGCAAAGAGGAAACATTTTGGTATCCCACGAACCCCATTAGTCAGACGTTGGAAATGACAAAAGGGCATCTCGGAAGTATCCATCTAGCTACTTCCAGGTGAAGTTTCCTTAGTTTTATTTTATTCATCCACCTCTTTGGACATTGGATATTGTTCTCTCCTTGTCATGGAAGAAATTGACTCTTTTTCATGTCCTGTTTTGTAAGCGTTCATATTAACTCACTTTATGCCTTTATAGGGGAGATGTTTATGCCTTCTGCACTTTTTGCTTACTAAATTGTCAGGCAAATCTACCTTTAATTTCTTAGTGAATCCATGTTTTGCATGGAATCTTACTAATAGAGACCCTAAACTTTATGCACCACACTCTGAGGGTGGCATAGTTGATAGTAGTATACATCCATGGATATGTAGAGCCTAAGGGATATCTATAGTTTGCAGGAAATTAACAAAGCTTTAATCAACATACAATTTCTGCATGTGTTAAGACCGTATGAGAATTTATTTATAGGATGAGTAATGATTGAAATAGTGACAAATTATAGTGACTTTATATAGTGACTGACGTGGCAACCATGAAAAGACAAAATTATCTCTCATTATTTTGTGTTTTGTAATAAGGATAGAGGGATGATTTTGTCTTTTCATGATTGTCACGTCAGTCACTATACAAAGTCACTATGATTTGTCACTATCTGTATCATTACTCTTATAGGATTATGCCGACATGGCTTTAGTCACGTAGTAAAAGAGTTTCTTATTAAAGTACGTAATTAACTACGCATGGAAATTCTTTGCACTAATGGTAAACCTTGGAAACTACTGCCTAATACAGAAATATATCATACTACTAAATTATTTTAACCTCATATTTCGTATTCTTTTCGTTCCAAAAAAAAAGAGTCATTAAGTACAACTCATTTAATACACTACTAAATATATAATTTTATATTTTTATCCTTATTTTTTAATTTTGAATATACATAATTATTATAAGTAAGGATATTTTAGGAATTTTGTTTAAAAGTTGACTCTTTTTTTTTTAAATAAAAAATAATAATTCAAAGTGGATTCTTTTTTTGGGATGGAGGGAGTAATAAATTTGATTAATAACTTTACAACTTACACTATATTTTATGGAGTGGCTATTTTGTGGTATAAATATATAGCCACTGCATTCAATATTTACTAACATGACTAGCTATTTTCTTAACCCTTTCATACCTGAAAAATGCAATTAACCTAAATTAATATGCAAATGGAATTGCAAAAATCAGAATACTAGGTTCTCAAAATTGAAATTCTAAGATAGGAACATCATATGTATTACTTGTCAACATTCAAAATAAAAGTCAATAAAGAATTGAATGAGCTATATGTATTTATGTTCGATCAATAAATGCTATTGTGTAAAAGAGAAAAACAACGTGTTCATAATAAAGAATCTGAACGTACCTAGAAAGCTAACCCCAAAGATTTTTTTTTTATGAGAAAAAAATTAGAAAAACCTACAAAAATGAATGGTCCAACAATGAATCCACAATTGTATTAGGCATTGAGAAAATCGAAAGAAGCTAGCGGGATATATCACACATATTTCAACAAGATAACATCTCAAAATTAATTGAAGCTAGCTACATGATTGTCCCATTTGAGGCCCTGGCTTAGTGACCATAAATTTTAAAGCTTTCATTCTTTGTTAGTCTTTCATAAAAATTAGGTACTAATTCTAATGTGTAACCACTCTAGCTAGCAGCAGCCTTCTAAGCCAGACATTAATGCTATCAGGCCTAATTAAAAACCTTTGAAATAACAAGATGATAATAAAGAGCCTTTGATAATATGCATGACAAATTGAGTAAAATGGGAATTGGTGAGGATATTCATATGACCCTTTAAATGTATAACTAAAGAATAATAAGCTACGTGGTGCTAAAAGTAGATTTGCAAGAGGCTCTTCAGCCTCTTGAGCATTGAAATCCTAAATATTGTCTAATCTTATATGGGCATTTTTTAACCAAAATGTGGGATGAGAATTATGATAATTTAGTATCATAATTAGTTTTTTTGGTTTTTTTTGGGTGGTTATGTTATCTATTTTATGTATATCAATGAAGAATTCTGATCAACAACAATTCACTGTGTTGTCTTCATCACGAATTGATAAACATAAGTAGTTTGAACTTAAAACCATTACACACATTGTTGGAAACTCTCAATGAAATGGAAACAAACACACAAAAAAAGCCAAAGTTGAAGCTCAAGAGGGAAACTTACAACATTGTAGTTGTTCAAACTTCATCTCATAATTGATCCCTCTAATTGAAGATCATCATCATCAACTTAGAGAATCATGAAAGTTTGTAACTAGCTACCTTCTTGCATTACTATTATCAAACTGATCACTCCAATTCTCGGGAGGACCCGAACTCGATGATGAACTCCGTCCAAAGCTGGATGAAGATTGAAACTGAAGATTTTGATGTTCTTGTTCTTGAAATGATAGAGTCGAGGATGAACCCGACGGAGATTGTGAAGCAAGTGATCCACTAGGGTAATTATTTTCTCCACCCCCAGGAAACTCAGGATAGTGAAAAACATCAGGATGATAAGTACTTTCTTGAGGGAAAGGCCTTGAAGACGGAACAACATAAGTGGAAGGACCATAAGAAGAAACTTGTTGATGAGGATCATGAGCGCCAATGGGCAAATGATCTTGACGAGTGGTTGTTGTAAGATAACCATATTCAGTTTTGGCTTGTACCCTTTCCGGAAAATTGAGCTTGGCTTTGTTCCCTTTGAATCTTAGAGCTGCTTCATCATAAGCAAGGGCTGCAGCCTCCGCAGTCTCAAATGTGCCTAGCCAAACCCTTGCCGCCTTTTTTGGATCACGAATTTCAGCAGCCCACTTCCCCCATGGCCTTTGCCTTACTCCTCTATAGTGTCTTTTTCTTTGGCTCCCTAAGAATACATAAATTCATTAATTATGGTGATAAAATAATTATAGTATATAACTATGTAGAAGCCTTTTGTTTATCAACATTATTAATTCACAATGAAATGGGATTTATTTTATTTGTATTAAATCTAACATTTTATATAAATAGAAACATGAGCAAGAAAGCATACATCCAGATGACTCCATTAATGGTACTATCAAAGCTGATATTTTATACCGGGAGAGAAGCTGGTTTCAGCTGATTATGTTTGGTTTTGAATCTAACAAGCAAAAATTGGGGAACATATGTCCCGGAATAACGTAAATTAAATGGGAAAAGAAAATTTTGTCGTACGTTTTTATCATTTTCATCGAAACACTTGAACCACTTTTTGTTTGTCTACAAATTAATCAACGTGCCAATAGCTCTAAAGATCAAAAGACCAGATTTGGGTCACACAAAAATCCAAAACATTCATTCTCTTCAAGAGCCCACACAACTCAACTTAATTTATTTTACCTTGTTCTTGAATGGTTTGAGCTTGGCTCCCTAGAGTTGCACCACCCTCAGCCGGCATAGCTAGATTATGTCCAATAACGGGCACTGGATTGTTGTCGGTTGTACTTCCGATAACCTGAGAAAGAGCAGAAACCATGGTGGTCATGTCATGTTGGGATCTTGCTGAATAGAAAGGAAACATAATATTATGTTGCTGCTGGAATGGTTGCTGCCGTTGTTGTTCCTCTTTTTCCTCCGATTCATGGGATGAAAAGGGCCTCTTCCCATGTCGTCGATCCACCGTTTCAGCTTGTGTGAACCCTTGAGAGATATCCCTTCAATTCTTTGAATGCATAAACAGATCGATTCTTGTTCTTTCTGTGGTCCAACACAGCTATGCTTTCTGGACAGATGGTAGTAACTGAAAGCTTATAAAAGAACTGGTTTTGGCTGATCAAATAGAGAGGGATGAAAAAAGGGGTGTAGAAGGAAATTTAGTAGTAATTTAATAGAATAGTAGAGAAATGGGGAAACTTATTTTAGGGTTTTGAAATTAGAAACTGTGAAACTAGTATATAATACGAAGAATAATGTGTGAAAAGAATATATATATGGACTTTATAAAATCTCTACGCAAAGACTATTAATATGTTTATTTCTGTGTAAATTTGGCTGGGAATATTTTTCTTCAATCAAAAAAAAAAAATTAAAAAAATAGAGTTTTATTTGACTGATATTGTCATCAGTGGTTTTAGCTTATTTTATTTGTTTAGCTAACAATATTGTCATAAAAAGGCTGTCTTACAATCTCATCCTTTGACCTTTTATTTTTTTTTTGTCTCGTTTGATAATAAAATAAACAATCACGTCTGCAAATGCAAGCTTAAAGAAGTATTTAATTTGGTTGTCTATATAAATGGTTTGATTTGTTGTTTGGTATGTAAGCCGTTAATCATGCATTAAAGATGGGAAGTCATAAAACAAAACTCATATTGCATTATTCTTTTGTTGTTTTCTTTTGTTTTGTTCTAATAATTTTTTGGTTTTAAAAATTAGCCGAAAGTCCTACGTGAATTTTCAACATGTTTGAATAAATTTCATGTAAATTAATTATTCATTCCGGCACTGACCAAATTTTGTCAAAAGGGGAAAAGTATATTTGACTTTGCCGAAAAAGGGTTTAAATAACTGCTTAAATATATTCAGAAATTGACAAATAGTTTATTGTTCATATAGACAATATAGTAATTTAAGGTGGGATTAATTAATCAGAAACAGCTTCTTGTACTATCATAGTGTAAAACTTTAATTATTAGCTTTGTACTTCATTTAAAATACAAAAAATTGGTAGCAATAAATAAATGTGATGTTATGATATTCCTTGTGCCTTGTTGGACACATTGAAGAGGCAGAGATGCAAAAAATATAAAAAGGACATTTTGTTTAGTTCAATCTGATTAACCATATGTGTCTTAGGGTCTGTTTCGATTAAGGATTTCTATTTGCAAATAAATAAATTCTCAAATAAAAACAAACTATCCAAACGCATTTTTATTTCAACATTTAAAATTCAAATTTTCCTACTCAAATTCCTCTCACATAATTTTTAAAAAAATTTCCTCTTATTTTTCCCTCCAAAATATTTTTTCTATAAAAAACATACCCATCAAAATTTTCACACATTCCAATATAACTTTTTTCAAATACATCACACTACAAACAAACCCTTAGTGATTTGAATGGTATGAAGTCCTCACTATTTTCTATACATGTAGTAGAATATGCTTGCTTTTACACTTTAACATTGGCAGCAATGCATGGGAAAGAGAGGGAGAGAAAAACAAAATACTCAGATCGAAAAAAAGAGTTTTGTTTCAAAAAAAAATTATATTTTTTTGTAATAACTAGTATTACCATAAGTAAATCCAAAAAATAAAATAAAAATTAACATCCTAAATTTTTTCAAACAACAAGACTTGCTGTGAAAGTGAAGTTTTGCTACCATTTTGGCTTGTTTTAGGACAAGTTGACTAGTATGGACAACGAAGGCTACAACGAAAAAGATAAAAAAATTAAAAGTTTTTTCTTCTTTTGTTTTTTTTGGCTAAATTATGTGAACCCAGAAGGAATTATCTTATCACAATTAAACACGAAATAAGACAAAAAAAGAAGAAGAAAAAAAATTTGTCGATATATTTGCTTCCTAATTATATCGTGGATGTATTGATCGATGGTCAATAATCTAGTTTTACCAATGCAGCCATACTTTGTAAGACGAGGAATACTCCAAAATCAGAAGCGGCAAAATGCTCGTGTGTGCCCAATGACTAAAATTAAAGTTTTGGAACGATTTTGGAGTTGTCAATTACCTTGAAATTAACACATGATTTTCATATTCTCCAAAGCATTTTGTGGGCAGATTGTCCTCAATGACAAAGCACAAAACAAACGAACATATCTAACTTTATAAAAGGAAGAAGAGTATGTACGCAATGCACAACAATGGTTTGAAGTAGTTGGTGAAGTTTGCAAAGCCATACTAGGATTTTTTAGGTATGTATAAATTGAGTTTCAAATTATGTTTTTTTACTTTTTGTAATAATAATTGTCAGATATGAGATATATTAAAAAAATATAAAAACGAATTTTGAAGCGACTAGTCATACACACCCTCAGTTCATCTGGGAAGATTATTAAATCAGCTTAGTCTGTTTGAGAAATGAAAAAATTTCCAAAATCTTGGTTGTCACTTGTCTATTGTTTTGTTTTCATCTACCACAAATAAAACCAAAAATGTCCATTTTCTTGCCCAGTTTTGTATTCGTGTTGTCTAAGAAATGTAGTAACATTTACTTCTATTAGTTGGACTCCTTTACAATCTCCTTTCCCTTCTTTTAAAGTAAACCAAATATGGCCATTAGAGAGAGATATCAACACTTAGTTTTGCACAAAACATTTCGTTGGCAATACCCAAATTAAGTATTCATCAATGGCTTGCCTAGTAAGGGTTGATCAATTCAAAGTCACTGACCTGCGGCCTGAGATTGATGAGAAGACCAAGTCATACTCAAATGATTAGGCATGACTATGGACATATATTATTTGTCAACAAGCAATACAAAACCACCAATTTCTCCCAAATGTTCGTCCAATTGATCAAAATGCTTGGACTTTTGAGGTCTTCCATTTTGTGTGTCCATTTTCTCTCCTTGAGATTGGGAAGGGTGTTCAAAATTAATAATATGATTTGAATGTGATCTAAATTTGAAAGGATGATTTAAATATTTTGAATTGGATCAATTTTTTATCCGATTTATTATTATTTTTTCTTTTGCTTTCCTTTCCTTATATAATGTTTAATTTCATATTAAAAAATTATTTATTTTTATATAAAAATAATAAATAAATTTTATCTAAATATTTTAATTTGTGTCTTTTCATGTAAACTAATTTGTCTATTTTTATATAAATATTTTAATTTAATTTGTCACAAATTGACTAATTTTAATTAAAAAATTATTTAAATTATCAAAGAATACTAATTTATATTTTATTTGATCCAAAAATCATATTGATTCAATCCAAGCTTATCCATTTTTTATCCGATCTAATCCAAAATTTAAAATTGAATCGATTTGCTCCCAGATAAAAATGAACACCCATAGAGAAGCCTATTATGGGGACCAATATCATCACCGGAAGATATGTCAACTATCCAAAGCTTCCTTCAAAAAACCCTCCATAAATCTTTAAACAAAAAATTGTAAAAACTAGAAGAACAGCACAATAAATTGCATCACTAACAACGAAATGGATAAAAGCTACGATAAACTAACCCAAGTTGCCCTAAGGGAGCATAGCTTTCAGATGAAAGAACTTCCTTCATTGTTGGAACCAAGTCAATGTCGACCAGTAAACAAAACTCGAAAGGCAAACAATTTGTCAGGAAAGTCTTCCGTTGATGTGACCGAGCAGCTGCAAATCACGTTTCCAGTCCACGTCCGTGTTGCAGAGGAAAAAGAGGCTTCTCCTGACGTCCAACTACCAAGTCAACAAAACCAGACAAGACAATGCAAAGCACGATGGCACATTGCATTGCAGTAAACAAGTGAATCGAAACTCTGATAGTTTTCTTGCCCACTGATTCTGGACTTCGGAATAACAGCACATGTAAACTTATACACATCTTAAGGTCAAACAATATTTGCAAGGTCCAGTTGGCAGTTTAGAATCCCAAAAGAAAGATTTTATACAAATAGGACCTGTATAAAATGAATGTTCTTTTATAATAATATGAAAATTCGAAAAGGGAGAAAGAAGGAAAAGATAAAAACAGATTGCAAGAGCACATTTTGCCTTGAAAATGAACCAGATATTCGTACGATGCAAAAAGTTTTCATGATGTTGGTTTCATTGGCCAAAACTGAAAATTTCAATTGACAAATTAACTGAATAAAATCCAGTTGTATGTACAATTTCTTGTGTATTCAGCTAACGGGGTATAAGTTTCTGGAGCGCATATATGTCAAAAACTGGGAAGGTAATTCAGCTAGAAGCGATTGAACCACCGAAATCTGTCCACCTGCAAGTCAATGCAATATCATCACAAACGCCCACGAAAGAGAGAAAAATAGAGGGCAGGAAGAAAAGGAAAAAAAAATCATGACAATCAACTTACTCTGTACGTCGCGGAATGGAACAAACTGAACTATATCGCGTGACGCAACACGGCCTGTAGAACTCTCAAGTCTTTCTTTATCTGCATCCAAAACCTAACCAGAAAGAGAGAAATAAAAGATATGAAAAGAAAATTGGGACGCTCATGGCAGCAATTCTTTGGACAACAGACACCTTTCAATAAAAGTAACCACATACCTCCATTTCCTTAAAGTCAGCTCCTCCCACCCCAACAATAAGTATTGACAAGGGCAAATCCGAAGCCTTAACCAAAGCATCTTTCGTTTCTTGAAGATCTGTTATGACTCCATCCTAAAAAAAAATATTCAATGGTAAATTCATGGAAAAATGTGTAGTTCATATGTAGCCTTTTACCTTAACGATCAACACCGAAAAGGTCACACTTCTCATTCCAACAAACCAATCAATACAAATGACAGTAAGAGATAGCGGAGAATGATCTTTAAATTCATAAATAATCTCCTTTTGTAAATTCTTAGAAGGAAGTTATCCCATGAAGGCCCACGGACAATATTCCCATTTCAAGGTGCAAGTTACTTTGCAACTTCATTCTGAAATACGCATGACATTAGTTAAATAATTTTCACCAGCTGCAACTTACCGTAATTATCAATAAAACAAAGTACTTCCGTTGATCATTTGTAACAGCTTGACTAGCAATTTGTGCAGCAGCAGTAACAATTGGCCCAAATAAAGTTGGCCCAGCTAGGGAAACATTATAAAGTGCACTCACATAAACCGCCAGAATTCCTTGAACTCCTTCAACCTGGGGGGAATAAAAAAGGACACCACTTGGTCAAGAACGATTATGTAACACAGATTAAGTCAAGATCCTAACAACTACTGAAGATATACAAAAGATATTTGAGCACCTCACAATAGTTACTGCTTCCATTCAAGTTAAAGCAATGTGAGACAGGGCCATCGATAGGTCGAGCTCCAAAGCCCCAAGCAGGAAAGCGTTTGTCTGTGTCATAGAACTGCAACACTTCTCCTACCTCTAAGATTGCCTGACATTAGAGAACATAAACAAGATAGGTTACAAGTTCACATGGAATTTCTCTAATAAAACATTTCGATAGCAACCAGTTTCTCACTCTCTGGTATGCATTTGGCCTTCCTGAAGGGTCAATATAATGTAGTGAATCAGGCAGGCGAGGATTTCCATTTGAAGCTGAAACATGAAAACTAAGAATTTACTACACTGACAAGCAGATAATCAAAATAAGCATAAATGCCACTAGGAACTCCAAGGATTCAGAAGGAATTTGGGTACACCATTTCAAATGGCATATAGCTTTTGGGGGAAATGGCATAGACTGGTTTAATTCATTCAATATACACAGTATTTTACTTTTGTTTCCATAGAGTGGATGTATTATTGGCATGCCAATAAACCCTATGTGGTTCAACATTTGAAGAAAGACAGTCTTGGCAACCTCTTAGAACAAGAGAAAAATTGAAAAACATGAACTCATTCATATTTATGATCTGCATAAGTAAAGGATCCTCCAATATTAACACAATACCAGCTCCAAAAGAATTTGGAAGAGGACAGGTAAAGACATCATACTAAACCAAGCACTTACAGAATAGGGCACCATCCATAAAAGTTCAGCAGGTTTCCATTTAATACACAATGACAAATGAAAGAACTACTTTCAACAAATTCAAAGTTAACTAATTTCTGTTGCTTAAAGGCCTAAGTGTGATGTTTGGATAAAATGTTCAGCTCTAATTTTTTCCATCAAGAAGTCTCTTCTCTATGGCTAGACAGAAATATGATGATTTACAACATCACTATGGCCCTATGAGAAAAATAACCGCAAGGGAAAGAAAAATTGCAAGGAAAGGAATGCAAAATACTATACCAGTGAAATCAATTGCCACCATGAAGTTCAGTTCATAGCCACCAGCTAAGTAATCAAGAAATGTATGCTGGATCTTCTCAGAAAACTTGTCAACAAAGAGTTGGCTCTTCAAAACCTGATCAATATTTAAGCAGGTTCAAAACCAAAAACTCAAATACTGTGGCAATTTTCATACTCTATTACTGGTTCTTTACCTTGTTGGGATGATTTTGGCTGACTGCTGTTGGAATGAATAAATTCGCTCCCATCCCGGAAGTATGTAATTTTTCCATTTCTGCTAAAGATTTCTGGACCTTGCTGAATGACAAATCATAGTTGGGCACAGGTAAAGGATATCCTAAAAACCAGAACAAGGGTTTATAGCACAAAACGCAGTGACTTACCCAAGTAAATCATGTCTTCCATTACCATTGAAGTTAAAACACTCTACAATCAATGGGCTGTCCTGCATTAGTTAACATATTAGTGAATACATCTACCACAAAAGAAAGAAAAACTGTACATTTCATAACATTTTGGGTTAGAAATTTTAGCTAGTCAAGCGAGTCTCAATTTTAAGACCAAAGAGCAAAATGACTACACGCATTGTTTGACAAAGCAGGCATGTGAATATTACCAAAAATACTGCATCTCAGAAGTTTTTACCTGAACTTGGTATTCTATGAAAGCAATCATGGCAACAAATAAATTATAAAACCTAATAGACAGTCATTACACAACAAAATACATAAACATGAAATTGCTGCAATTAGTTAGACTAGTGTAAAACATAAACTCGACATACAAGCAACTTTAAAAAAATAATAAATTATATTTATTACGTTTCAGATCCACGTAATTATTTATATAAAACGAAAAAAAAAGGGACATTTTTATGTTTCTAAAATCAGAAATGTAGTATACAAATGAAAGAGAGGAAAATGTAAAGTTAGTCAGCAGTAAATGTAGTTTTTATACTCTTAACTTTTAACTAAAGCTAATTAACTTTGTCTTTCAAGCACAAATGTGTAAATGAAAAGGTGAGATCATGACTAATGTCTCCTCACACTAAGTAACAAAATAAATGATTTTCTCTCTAGAAAATATAAGCCTGTCATCCAGAGAGGTGGGACAATTTTTCATCTCATTTATTTACTCTTGTTCCCCTCATATAAAAAGAGGGAAATCATGGCAACATACAAAGAAGAGGAGAATTCCTCTAAAACCCATAAATCTGACTTGAAGAGACAAATTCTTCTACCTTGCCTCCTGCTTGTTGAATACTAAGGAAAACTGGCTTCCATCTGGGACTATGATCATTTTTCAAAACTTCAGTTTTGCAAATTGGAACAGTTACTCCACTTTCTGTAATTTTTGAAATCACCAGGAAAGGGTCCTACAAGAAGCAACAGCAATCAGATTCAATTTCAACTTAATCTACTTCAAACAGGAAAGGAAAAAGAATCTCAGATTATGCATACACTTTTTGAGAACAAATCTTTCGATTCCAAATCTGAACATCTCAGAACCAATTCAGTTGTAGTCTTTGAAGTAAAACTTTCTTCACCGTGAACGGTGAGGTGACCAAGCTTATCAGGAATGGCTGAACCCGAAGATTCTTGTGTGTATGTGAGATTTAAAGTCAACGACTTATTTGATCTTGTGACAATCTGCAACAAAAGTAAGAAGAATTTCTGTTGATATCTCCCACAAGCATATATAGAAAGAAAGGAGGGATAAAGGATATTGAACTTAAATGACTGTGATGAGCCATCTATAGCTTATACTTAGATCATAGAGACTGGAGAAGGTAATTTCAACTTCAATGCCATAGAAGACGACATTGAGAAAAATCTAAAGTGGAAAAATCAGGGAATTAGCTTATAGGTGTATCTCTGGAAGAAATAAAAAGGCACAGACGGGGAAAAAACAAACAGAAAAGACTGGCAGCAGATTTATTACGTCTTAGTTTAAACATGAAATCAACAGATGACATCTGTGACCAATGGTATACCAATTGGCAAGAAATTAAGTAATGTCAACCTCGTCATTCAAGGAAAAAAGGTAATAGAAAGGAAAGTATCTACACCTCCGACATTGTGCAACAAGCCTCACCCAGGAACTGCTGCTCCTCCAGCTTAAGCATCTGCATGAGCAAAAGATGTATCACCCATGAGTGCTCATAGTTTCCTTGTCCATGACTGAGATAAATTATATGCAAAAAATATTCTTAAAGAAGCATTGGCAGAATGAAATTCAACACCGTTGGACCAGTCCTACATTGTCCAGCAACATACAAACTCTAGGAAGGACAAAGTTGCAGATGGAAAATTTTCTAGAGGACAAGCATAACATACCTTGACTTCTGCATTGTGAAACTGAGTATCAACATCATACACATGAAACCTGGAAAGAAGACATTCTCTTGTCAATGTGCTAGTGGAAACAGTTCTTGCATTACATAAATAATGGGATGAAAGAGTGTACTCACACTATATGCTGCACCATCTCAAATTGATAGGTAATGGTGAACTTTCTAATCCACTTGGGACTTAAAGAATTCAAAACGACTTCAGTACGACCAAGCTCTTCAAGAGAGCTATCTTTTCTTCTTGTATAAACAACTGCCATAGGATCACTCTAGAAACAAACAACAGATTTGTAAATGACAACTGCAACAAATGTTATGACTTAAACCTAGTAACTGGAACTTCTTTATCTGAGCATTGAGAAATATGGAATGGATGCGTGTATACAATCCCTCTTAGTTAATACATAGCACACTAATGCAGCAATTATTATTAAAAACATGTTGCAAGATGATCAACCAACCTTAGATAGCACATCCCTGTCACGTAAGTTTGTAGCAGAAAGAGACAACTGCACAGATTTACAAAGAAGATTCTTAGAATTTATCAGAGATCAAATCATAATTACAATAAAATGCTGAACTTATAAAAATAAATTCTTGAGTTTAAATTGTAATAACATTCTGTCCAAGTTGAATTCTTTGAATATAGAAAGACAATACAAAGTTGCAAAGAGGAAAAAAATTATTAACTATCCGTCCCAAATTAGATTCCACGTAATCAAATTGTAGTTTGGACTTTCCTAGCACAACTACTTCTATCATTGATAACACAGTTGCATAATGATTGAAATGGAACAAAACTTGAGTTTCCTTAGCAGAAAGAGAATTCTGCTACCAATTGCAACTTAAAGAAATGAATTCATTGACATAATTTTATTGTAAGTTTCTTGATCTACAAGTTAAATGAAATCAAGCCAAAGCTCAAGCTGACCTAATTTTGACCAACTGGAAATTCATTGACTATTCCACTTGGGCACACAAGTTCCACCTAAAAAATAAACACTTCATGCAGAACCAGAAGTACAATTTTCTTAAAGCAGAGACTTAAAATAAATAAATAGTCAGCCAAGTTTGTTTACTTGCAATTTGCAAATGCTAACAAATGCTAGCAGAAAAAACATTATAGCATGGATATCATTTTTAAGGGTGTAATCATCAATAGCTTTCATTAATGGAAAATATTTCCAAATTTTTTATGAAGAGGAATGGGTTCACTGAGTTACTTATTTCCAACATAACATGTTTTCAGTGTTAGTGACATCCTACCGTGCTGCACTAAGCATTTAATTCCATATCCATGATTTTGATCATGGAATTCTACAACACACTAAAGAATTCTCATACAACCTGACTTTAATTTATCTAAATATTAGGTAATACTAATGAAATGCAATAATCAAATCCAAAGTGAAATTTTAATAAACAAGAATTACATTAATATTTAACAAATTCCAGATGTTAAGTGAATTCTCAACCACAGAGTGATTGAGCTAGCAATTAAAAAACCTTTAAATTTGATGACCTTTCATCTAAGTAGCATGTCTTCCCTTGATCGGTCGCTTATCCTTCTCAATTTCTTTAAGTTCACAAACAACACCACAAATAGAATACATTCAAATTCGAATTATCAATTACAATATCACCCAACGAAGCTCCTCCATTGTTCATTCCTCATATCTCCACTCATTTCAAATGCTAAAAATAACTATCACACATGCATAAACCGAACTTAACTTGTAACGTATGCTTTAGAATTTTACAAAATAAAAAACCTCGATCTGAGAATATAAGCCGTCGTAGCCGCGAGATTTAAGAAAAGCATCCACTGCTTCGTGGGAAGCGTTGGACGTATTAGCTTGAAATGAAGCTGTACCGCCTACAGCCGACCGTCCGCCGGCCACGTCGGAGAAGCAATTCCCCATAGCCGCCGCCGCCGCCGCCTCCTCCTTTCAACACTTTCTAATGACTACCAGTCTTACAGTCGTTATGCTCCACGAGAGAAAAAAAAAAACTCAAATACCGAAATGAAAAACACAGAACGAGCTTTTTTTATATATATTTAACGCCTTTGGATCCGAAAAAACAAACCTAAAAATAAAAGGATTAGTGCATGAGGATTTTATGAATTAAATCTTTAAAAAAAAATGAAAGAAGCGACAGAGAAACAAGAGTAGGGATAATTAGATCGAGAGTGGGCCCACAAATGTTGCTGTCTCGCCAAAGCTAAATCCGCGTTCACTAAAATAAAGCATGTTGCTTTAAAAAATAAAAAAAAAAAGTAAATTTCAAGACATTTTCTTTCTCGTGTTTTGAGAAATCTCAATTTCTCCGTGTTCTTTGCATTATGATTTATTTAAAAAAATTTATATCAAAATATATAAAAAATTTGATAAAATTTTTTTGTAATGAAAGTATTTTCAAAGGGAAAAAAATATCTTTGAAGGAAAAAAATTTAAATTTTAAAATGAAATAAAGAATTTTTTTTTCTTTTTTACAAATGAATATCAATCCAAACTTAAATTTAGAGGCGGAGTAACATGTGTATTTTTTTATTAATGTGTTTTAAGCAAAAAATTTATTTTTATATGTTAATATAACGATAAGATATAAGATAATAATATTTATCTATCCCGATAAATCAAAATTTAATCAGATAAATTCCAGCCAAAACTCATCCTATCCCCACAAATTCGAGCTTTAAACAGGTGGAGTCAACTCCGTCTTCATTATCGATGTTAATTTTTGCATTTTGATCTAAACTATGGAAAATAAATTAATTTTAAACTATGAGGGAAAAAAAAAAAACTCTCACACAAATCACAGTCTACAAGCGTCTAAGGGGAATTTACTCTTATTGTAGTCAATTGATTAAAGTTTTTATTTGATAAATAAGACATTTAAGTTTTTTGGTTTTTTTTTTATTTCCATCGAATGAATCAATCCTTGACAATTAACTTACCTCTATTAAATCAAAGAATTCAACTGTATTGTATGGATACTTTTTCATTGAAACGATTTCAGAAGAACTTTAAAATATATATATATAGATTAAAGAATTTATTGTTGCATGTTTTCTTTATATTTTTTTGTTGACAGTGATATGATAATTTCCTTGCATTTTCTGTTCAATTGCGTAATGAATTTGGTATGTAGACTAAAAGCTAGTGAAATTTTCGTGCATGTAAAGGTGGATGTGTTTTTGCATTTTTTGAAATAAAAATTATAAAATAAATAAATTTACTTCTTCAATTTCAAAAAAAAAAAATAGTTCACTTTAAAAAAAATTTCTTATTAAAAAAAGAATTTCTTTTTAAACTAATTTTTTAAAATATTTTTATTAATAATAATTATGTGCACTTAAAATTAAAAAATAAATAAAAAATTCTATATTCAGTAATATATTAAATAAGTTATAATTAATAATTAATAAAAAATTATACATTAATTAAAATAAACACTTTTGTTTTAAACGGAAGAGTATTAAAAAATAAAAAATATATATATACATTAAAAATTATAAAAAATACGTTTTCCGATCTTGTTTAGGTCAACTATTCCCTAGACCGGTGACCAAGACTGAGGTAATCTAGCTGGGGTTGGTCAGCCTGTCTTCTGACCTGTGCGTTAATATAATTTTGTTCTCTTTTAGAACGTGTAAAGATCTGATATAAGCCGAAAATTATGCTTCCATTTTAAAAACCTCACAAAATGATAGAACTTCAAGAGAATAAACGGATCATCAAAAAAAAAATTTATTTGTTATATTTAAACATTCACAATTAAATTATAAATGGTGTTATTAATTTTGAAGTTCTTTCAATTTCTTGGTATACTCTTTCAACTTTTATGTTGTTACGATTAGAAATTTGAACCTAAATTTACTATGTATTCAAAATGTGCATAACAATTACAACTTTTATATGTCAAATTATTAAAAAAGAAATAATGATATTTTTTTTGTAAAAATTTATAATGAAAAAGTTTGAATAACTAATGTGACGTGATGAAAAAAAATAAATAAATTTATTTTTCAATTATTTTACACTTTTAACAAGTGTAGTAAATTATTTTTATTTTTGTTATTTTTCTTTGACATGCAATATCAGTTATTTTTCATTATGAATTTTCACTAATAATATCACTACTCTAAAGGAATCAAACTCTCATTCAAAAACGAGAAAAATAAAAACTTTCAAAATCATATTAAATTCTATTTCAACTCTCATTTGATTTTAGTGAAAAAAAAAAGCCCACAATTCTGATTGGAGCTTAATTTAGTTTTCAATAATTATATAGTAACATTTTATATCATTTGGCAGATCAAATCCTGATTTGCATTGATTCCGTTACAACGTGCTTCCCTAATAATTGTAGTACTGTACTGATTTTATACCATAATTCATCAGAATTTGACAGATACAATCCAATAGAATATGCTGCGTATATCTGTGCACGTTAAATTAGACTTTGAAAACATAGAAAAGGACTGGGTCTTTTAGAAAATCCATAAAATTAGCCGACTTTAGAGATCGCAGAATACGTTCGAATTTTTGAGTCGGCAATTAGGGATGCTGACCTTTTGGGAAGCATGCAATTAGTACATTAGGCGCATTGGATATTCTTTTGGGGACATCCGAGTGGGGATTCTTGGGATTTTTAGGGGTTAATTGAATTCCACCAATCTAATCTAGGATCAACGTTCATTTTTCTGCTTTTGTGGCTCCATTGAACCTCAACCCATGCAATCAATGTCTTATTGCAAGATGCCTACTTTTCTTCATATATATTCCTCTCAATAGTAGTAGTAGTAGTAATGGGACAATATTCGTTTTTTTTTTTGGTTGGGTGAGGGGGAAACAAGAGTTAAATACTATCTGAGTTTCAAAACAAAAAAGTTTAAAGGTTTTGTTTGGAGTGTGATGTATTTAGAAAAAGTTGTATTACAATCTGTGAAAATTTTTGTGGGTAATTTTTGATAGAAAAAGTATTTTGGAGGGAAAAATAAGAGAGAAATTTTTTTAAAAATTATGTAAGAGTAATTTGAGTGGGAAAATTTAAATTTTAAATTTTGAAATAAAAAATGTGTTTGGATAATTTATTTTTGTTTGATAATTTACTTATTTGCAAATAAAAATCTTTTGTCCAAAATATTTTATTTGTCAAAAAAAGAGTCAATTTTTGGTGTGAATCCTTATATAATTATTACTTATAATGATAATGTATAATTCAAAATAAAAAATGAGGATAATGTATAATTATACATACAATTAAGCATTAAATATATTATATTTTGTAAGTCAAAAAAATTGTAATAAATAAAAAATAATTCTTTTTTTTTTTTGGGGATTGAGGGAGTAATAAATACATGGATTTGTATAAACTTTCTTATGATTTGTTGAGAAAATGCTTTCACTTTAAATGTGTTTTCCGTAACAAATCCAAATTAATTTTTCTTAGATAAATTATATTTAGAACAACAATATTCACAATATCAAAATATTTAACGTGATTTATTTTGTAATTAATTCAAATCTCGAGGGATAAATGTACGAATTTATTATTATTATTTTTTCTTTTCATACTTTTTATCAGTTGATTTTAACTTATGTTAAGTCTAAAGATGTATTGATAAATTTTTAAAAATATAGAAATTATTTAGTAATATGAATATAAATTAGCGGTGTTTTGGACATTGTCTGCGTATCCACAAAGCAACCAATGTTCGCCGTTCGTTGTTTGGTGATGATAGTAACATTTGAGCAAATACCAATCAACACTTCTCCCTGCCTAATGCTAAACCCACGACCGTTGTCATGTCATCTCTCTCTCTCTCTCTCTCTCTCTCTCTCTCTATATATATATATATATATATATATATATATATATTTTAAAAAACCATCCACTTAATTTTTTATTTTATTTCAAATTTCAAATTTTAAATTTTTAAATTTTTAAATTTAAAATTATCGCAAAAAATAAATAGCCTAATGACCCAACTTCCACATTATTTATATGTATAAAAAAAGACCTTATGCCAGTATGTCAATCTTATCCATCTTATCTTATGGATATTTTCATTTCTTGGATTTCATGTCCCGCGTTGGGATGTTCAACTTGTATTGGAAAAAAGTTTGTGGTCGATTGACCATAAAGGTCGAGGGGTCAAGGTCTACCACTAAGGGATCAGTCCAATGGTGGATAAAGGATAGTGGGACAGATAATGCAGTAGCTTAAATGAATCCAATAGCCATTTACCTTCGAGTTCAACAAAGAGTTATCACTTCCCAGAGATTTCTTAAAGAACAGTATGAAAAGCCAAAGTGTGACAGTGAAGACAGTTCTTTCATCATATTGGGGAAAATGACTTCATTTCAATTTGGTGACTGATGTTTTTAACATAAAACTTCTTTTGGTTTTACTGATACTAAACAGGTTGAAGAAGCAAAATTACATTGCTTGATGCGGCTGGAAGAGAAACTTGATGCAAGCCCTGATATATTTTGTTAATTTGCCCACCAAAAAACCATATTTTTTGTTTTTTTTTTTTTAAAAAGAGGAACTTGACAAGAAAAACAGAATGATTCATTAGTGTAATTGAGTTTATGTTTCTAAAACTTAGTCATGCTATGTACACTTACGTTCAACTCCACTGCTCAATCATCTGATTATCCTTAGCTGCCCTGAAATGGGTACTGGGAAGATGTAGGAACGTTCATTTGAGGCCACCCAGATGCTGGAGCTTGTGGTTGCACAGTCGACGAATCGTAACTGGCAGTGGGCATTGAATGGTAGGAGGGTGCAGCCATAGTTTTTCCATCTGAAGCATTCTCCCAATCCCATGGCCACGGCATTTCATGATGATAACCTGCAACAGTTCCTTGGTATAGAGCACTCTCTCCTTCTCTCTGTAACAGCAAAGGATGACGACCCCTCTCTGAGACCACAGGTTGATTACCAAGAACCACCTTTTGTGAGGCCCCATACCTGCCAATCCAGTTATTCCATGAGTTATAATTTCTATGTCATGAAGATGAACTATCTCAGCTCGCATGATAAAATTTAGAACCAACTAGAAACAATTATTTGCCAACATATTTAGTGGGCAATAGGGAACATATAGCACTTGTAAACCACCATTTTACATCATTCATTTTGCCATTGATAACATTGCGTAAGACGTGATCCGTTCCCTCCATGAGTTAATTGCATTACAACTAAGAGATTTTTGGCAAAATCAAGTGCCAAGAAGAATTAAAAGTCATGCACTGAGAAGAAATGGAAGGCATATGCTGCCACTTGCAAGAAACTTTTTTTCGTATCAAAAGAAAAATATTCATTTGAACCAACAGTAATGTTTGCTTTCATGGACTGACGGAAAAAAATTTCGGCAAACAAATACAAAAGATAGAGTTGACTGCAGATGACTAGTTAGTGACACTAGTTTTTAATTTTTATGATGCCGATGTTTCCCAAGTGGAAAGAAGGGAGAGTATCCATATGTTTGCACCATAATACAATAGTTAATGCATCTATTAGACATGCCATTACATGTCAAACATAACTAATTAGCTAGCAATTTTATCACAAACTTCATGACATAAAATAGCAACTAGACATTATACAATTGTGTAGACCTGAACCTCTCTCTAAATGTGTCTCATAACTCAATATTTGAGAGTCAATATACAAATCACTTTCCTCAGTAGGGAAATGGGAAAAGAAAAGAACAAAGTACCAGGAATAAGGTTCCTGCGTGATTGGGGGTTGCCCTGGAATGAAGTATGCTTGTTGAGATTCTGCATAGTGATATGAATCAGAGGAACTTGGCTGTTTTCCATGCTCTATTGCTTGAAGGGAATGCTCAACAGGTGCAGAAGTTGTGTGCTCCAGATGCTGCAAACTTTGCACTTCTTGCATAGGCAGAGGCTGCATTATTTGCGGAGGATGGGAAAGCTGCATAGAATACAGATATGGATACAATGACGAAAGCAGCTTTCCTTGAACATGAGCATGCTGCGTCACAGTTGAGCATGGATCCTCTGATGACAGCATTCTTGCAGGATATTTATCCGTTCTGGATGACAGCATTTGCTGAACAGAGGTTGCAATTGGCAATAGAAGGGGCATAGGGGTTGATGACGATGCAGCAAGAGGGGGAAACAAAGAGATCAAACTTTTCACCTGCATTACAGCATTTCCAATTTAAGGATTAAAATATGTGAATGCCAAGCATGTGCCTAAACACCAGAAAAAAAGATTTCTTACTTGCTTTTCATCAAGTTCTTGTTTAAACTTCGAACCAACGTAATTATCCTGAATAGCACTTCTAAAAGACGTCTCTGCCAAGGGAATACACTCCTTAAAAATTCTAAACCTCACCTGAAGGAAAGAAATAACGGCCACCAAAGTTAGAGTGAAATGCTCTATATCCAAAAGCCCATCAGATCCAAAATAGAAGATTAAAGATACAACACACAACAGCATTGGAGCTATCAATTAGAATGATGTCACACTAAACGTAAATAGCATTCAAGTATTGAAAAATAACAAAGAACACAAGTAATGCAAGCATCTTTGACTTGAAATTAAAATGCTATTAAATTTCTCCATCCCACTAACTGAATACTGACTATTTAATTTCTGTATAACGTTGTGTTCGCTTTTAGGAGCTCATAAACCCCAAAGATAAAGTATACCTGTGCTGGGAATTTCCCATCGAAAGCAGCTGGTTCCAAGTCAGTATTTCCTTCAGATGTCGCCTCATAGACACCATACAGATACTTCGTTTCAAAGTCAAACAAAAAAAGCTTGGCGCCAGGCTTAATCTTCTCTACAACCTCCTTTTTCCCCCTGGGAAGCCCAAAAACGCGATACTGGTAACACTGTGGTTTCGTCCTCCTATTACACATAAATATAAAACCAGCTGGATGCTTTGAATAATCCCCATGTGTCTCTTCAAACTGTAAGGGAGCTCCAATACCATCAGCGAAAGCAACAGAAGATTGCGTCCCCATTATGAAACCTGTAAATGGAAATGAATGCCCAATACTTAGATGCATCAATTCAAGAATGTATCAACTCAAAAAAACTGAGAAATTCCCTAGCCCAGAAATAAAATGGTACAATCCATTACTTAACAAAATGTCCCTCATCAAAAAGCCGTCTTTTCCGAAAAAGAACATACTTTTGTCCAATTGTTTTGCACTTCATTCCAAGTCAAGATACTTCAATCAAAGCAGCATTTCATATATTAAACAGTTTATGGGCAAAACTTCCCTAATTCCTAAATTGTTAACACTGAACTATAAAATGCTAACCATTTACAGATTTATAGCACTTGTAATCTTGATTTTGAAGCGTTCATGATGCATTTACCATAGGCTAAGATACTTTTATAAAAAATAAAGCATTTAGCACCCGATTCTTCTCCGTATCACCGCCAATAAACGCCAAAACATTCAATCATCATGTTATGGTCTTCATCAAATTGAGACGATAAAAGTAAATTTAAACAGAATTTGGGACAAATCAAAGTTACCCAACAAGGAGACCGAAGTGAAGAACCGCAGCCCATAAAATTCTTACTTCATCGCTCCATTTCAGTTGCTCAGAATTTTAGAACCCGGCTTGGCGATGTTAAGAAAACGGGCTTCCGTACGGGAAAAACCTCAAGTTGGCTATGTTTCGATTATGATTTGTTTGAGAAATTTCGAAATTGGCGTCACCCGGTCATGTTTTTCATCGTAAGCTTTGAATTAGATATAGATATACTCCAATTTTACAAAAAGCCCACATAAAAAATGGCAAAAAAGTGAAACAGTATGAAGCATAGTTTTGCTCCCTTTATGTTACAATTGTCAAGAGAGTCATACACTATATAATCACTATTATAGGGAAAAATTTATCAGTGGATTTTAATAAAATTATTATAAATATTAAGAATTAAATTATATTTTTTATTATCCTATAATATTAATATTAATATTAATATTTAGTAATTAAAATTTAGTTAAAGTTCTAAATCTTACAAACTTTTAAAAACATCATCTATTTACTATTTATTAATTTTTAGTATTTTAAAGATGATTAAAATTCTTATTTATTTAAATAATTTAATTTTCATTGGTATGTTTTTCATAATTAATTAACTATTTTACTATTTTCATAATAATTATAGACGAACTTTGGGTCATTTTTTTTATAATCTTTTTATTTGCATAATATTTTTATTTCTAGCAATTAATCATTCACTTTATCTACATATAAAATTTCAAAAGATTATAGAAAATATATAATGTAGAATTATGATAAAAGTTAAAGTTTTATGATTAATATGCAAAGAGTTTATGATTTAGAGTTTTAAATTTTATATTATTTTTTAAAATTATAATTATTATTTAGTAGTTTTATTTTAAAATATTTTTCTTATCACAGTTTATAAATTCATATAATTTTATTCAATAAATATTATTTCATACTTTTATTAACTTTAATTGTTTCAAAATTTTTTATATTATCTTTAATATCAATATTTAATAATTAGAATATAGTTAAAGTTTTAAATTTTACAAACTTTTAAAAAGATCATCTATCTACTATTTATTAATTTTTAGTAATTTGAAGATGATCAAAATTCTCATTCCTTTCAATAATTTAATTTCCATTGGTATGTTTTTTCATAATTAATTAATTGTTTTACTTTTTTGTAATAATTATAGAATAACTTTGGGTTGTTTTTTTTTATGATCTTTTTAGTTGTTTAATATTTTTATTTCTAGTGATTAATCATTCATTTTATCCATATATAAAACTTCAAAAGATTGTAGTGAAATATATAATGTGGAATTATAATAAAAGTCAAAGTTACAATTAGTTTTATGATTTATATGCAAAGAGTTTATGATTTAAAATTTTACATTTTTTACTTTTTTTTAACATATGGATGTCGATTATGTTAAATATTTTTTAATTATTTAATTTGTTTAATATTTGATAATAATTGTTGATACATTTGCAAGTAACACTGATACATTATTTATAAGCCATGTGCAACTTCAAAAAATGCATATAGACCATGTATAACGTGTACATAAATTATTTATAATAATTATTGTGGTATTGAATATTTTCAAGTTGTAAATATATTGATAAATTATCATTTTCTTAGTATTTTGATGAAGACACGTATGTTATCACTAAAGATAAGTGTCAATTTTTAAAAGAAGGTTATTTATATGTATACGTTAAATTTTTTTTTTTTAAATAAAGAGTGTTTTGAATTATTATATAAGAATAAAATTGTTTAGGTTCTTATTAAGTGCTATGTAATAGCTTATAATAAATCAGTGTATAATAACTGGATGAATGAAGATTATGAGAGGTATAAAAGTTTTTTATTCAATCGATTTGTATAGATAGAATATTTTATTAATAATAATATTACTAAAAATGTTTTAAATGATTATATTATGAGTTTTACTATGGTAAGAAATTAATATATGCCCGTTGCAGATAATCGTGTTCTATGTGAACTATTAGGAAACTATATACACTACAAGAAAAAGTGATTTTTCCGACGGACAATTTCCGACGGTAAATCAAGGTTTTCGTCGGAAACCTACATATTTCCGACGGTTTTCCGTCGGAAATAATCCGTCGGAATAACGGTCGTCGCAAAAAATTCTCCGGCGGTCAACTGTTGGAAATCGAAAAGATTTTCGACGAAAATCCGTCGGAACTTATGAGAAGAAATTCAAAAAAAATAAATAATTTCCGACGGATTTCCGTCGAAAATTAACAATTTCCAACGGATATTTTTTTGTTTTAAATAATTTTTATTTTAATGTTTGATTAGGGAACTTTATTTTATACACAGTTGTATAGGTTATATATTCATAACTTTTTTTCATATTCAGTATTCTATGTCTTTTTCGGTTCCTCAATGTAGACATACATATATACAATAGAGATGGAAGTCTGTGCAAAATTTTGAAATATCTTTGATATTATAGTTAATTGTTTATAGTAATAATCGTAAAGTTTAAAAAGGAAATAAAATAGAGGGATTATATTTTGTTATGCTGAAAAGCATTATTAAGTTACAAAAATTTCTTAACATGTTTAACCACCGTGATAGAATATATTAAACACTTTATAAATTTCAATAGGTATTTATACATGTTTTTTATGTGAATGATCTTATAATTGGATTTTTTTTCTTATAAAAATGTTAAATAAATTCGATTAAAGTATGTATTTACCATATTAAATAAAAGAGGAAATTATTTGTTGTAATAATAACGCGCTAAAGATATTTTCACATTTAGATTGAGGGAGTAAAACTGTAATAAAATATATAAGAACATAATTATTATTGACAACACTAAATATAAACTCCACAATCTTACTCGTTAATTAATATATAAAATAACAGATAACATAAGAGGTTTAAAAACTGAGTAAGACTCCAAATATGTATGTTTAGTAAAATTTACCTCGTAGTGTAACAAATGTAAGTTTCTATTCTGTCGATAATACTTAATGTAAAGTAGAGCTTCATATTAAATTGGAGAAAAACTATTTGAATGAATTTTCAACTTTTTTTTGAAACATATAGTTATAATAACATTGACCACAATCCAAACACATACAATAGCGATTATAAGCCACCATATTAAATTAATCCGAGCATTATTTCAATAGTAAAATAATCAGATTATAAGCCACCCTATCGAATTAAAAAGTTCTTTTTTTTTTTTTTACTCAAGAGTAAAATAATAATTATTTCAATACACTCCAAGTTTACCTTAACTAGAATGACCCATAACAGATCAAATTAATCCGCACATGATGATTCATATACTCACTTTGATTCTAAAAAAAAAAAGATTTGAATTTAATAAAAAACGAACCTTTTTCTTAAATGAAATGGGTATATAAAAAAATTTAAAAAGAAAAAGCAGAAATTAGCAAAGCAGGTTAAATTAATTGGATCGGAAATTAAACTTGATGAACTACAAACATTAAGACGAAAATTTGATCAGAAAAAACAAAGAAAGAGCGTGTATATAAATGATAGAGAGAATGACAAATCATAGTGATTTTGTATGATGACTGACGTGACAATTATGAAAAGATGAAATTATTTATTTATTTTCATTACAAAATGAGAGATAATTTTGCTTTTTCATAATTAACACGTCAATTACTATACAAAGTCATTATAATTTGTTACTATTTCTATCATTACTCGTAGATAGTCATATCAAAATGCGTTTTTGCATTTTTTTTAAATGTTAATATATTTTTATTTAATAATTACTATTTCAATATCATTTACCCCCTCTAGGTTTTGCAATATAACAATCAGCCCCCCCCTCCCCGGTGGTTTGAAAAATAACAACCAACCCCCTTGACTAATAATTAACTTGGCAAAAAGATGAAAAAACCCTTAGGAGGTTGGTTGTTATTTTTTAAACCACGGGAGGTTGATTGTTATATTGCAAACCTTGAGGGGTAAATGATATTAACTTTATTAAATTTTTAAAAAGACAAAAATATGAAATTTAAAGATAAAAATTTAATAAAATTTTGAGATCGTTTTTACCCCCATTAAATTTTACACTAGTTTGAGAGCTTCACAAGATCCTTTTTTTTTTTAAAAAAAAAAAAATCACCTACAGTATTACATAATATAGTTGTAAATACAACTCGTGAGAATTAAACACTTAAAGATGTTTGAACACTTGAATATGGTTGTAAATACAACTCGTGATATAGTTTAAAATTTTTTATTAAATTTTTAAAAAGACAAAAAAGATGAAATTTAAAGACAAAAATTTAATAAAATTATTTAAACTATATAATAATTTTTTTTAAACTAAAAAGAAGAAATTTAAAGATAAAAATTTAATAAAATTTTAAAGACAAAAAGATTTCAAAAAATTTAACCTTAAAAAATGAAAAAACTATATAATAATTTTTTGTCTTTTTGCATTAAAAATTTTAACAAAATTTTACATAATTTTATTAAATTTTTGTCTTTAAATTTCGTATTTTTGTCTTTTTAAAAATATAGGGTAAATTACATCTAGTACCCCTGTGATTTGTAAAAATTATTAATCAAATCTCGAGATTTGGAAAATTACCAATACCCCCTTCAATTTGATAAATTCATAATATTTAGCCCATTTAATTAACTAAATTCATAATATTTAACCCCCTTAAATTCATAACATTTAGCCCCCTTAAGGGGGTATTGGTAGTTTTACTAAAACTCGGGGTTCGATTGATAATTTACCCAAACCACAGGGGTAGTAGATGTAATTTATTCTAAAATTTAATAAAGTTAATATTATTTACCCCCTCAAGATTTTGTAATATAACAACCAACCCCCCGTGGTTTAAAAAATAACAACCAACCCCGTGAGGGCTTTTTCATCTTTTTGCCAAGTTGACTATTAGTCAAGGGGGCTGGTTGTTATTTTTCAAACCACATGGGGCTGATTGTTATATTGTAAAACCTAGAGGGGGTAAATGATATTAACTCAATAAATTATTGTTTGGCGAATGCGCATTAATTCATTAAGAAATGAGCATTCAAACGCGACAAAAGTTTGTATGATTAGTCTTTTAAAGTATTTTTTTAATACATGTTTTATCTTATAATAATATTTTAAAAAATATAAAATGCATTTTAAACACTATCCACAACTCTTTTTTTAGGCGGAAGGCTTTTTTCTCTCCCCTATAGTACTGTAGCTAGAGGCGACCAGGTGCGATTAAGGTGCGGTTTGTTTGTACAGTAAGTTTTTTTTTTCTTTTTTTTAGGTTTCCGGCAGTCCTCTTTCTTAGGATTGTTGTCTCTAAGTAATGGGATTTTGATTCTCCCGTTGGAAACTATAGATGTCCCTAATATGGGAGGAAAAGTTGAGAAGCATCATGGACGCCATATGTTGGATTTCGAAGCCAGTGTGGTTATTTCAGGATGCTATTGGCAAGACCTCCTTACTGCAGGGTTTTGGTGTTCTAACTTGGAAGGAGGGTCAAGTACGATGCCACGTAGTGTGAAGCCGAGACGGCAACTTGCAAGTAGAGGCCGACAAGTTAGGGATTTTGTTTCTCTTAACTAAGTTAACTAGGAGGTGCTGTCCCATTTTATTGGGGTGGAATGCCTTAACCGACACCTACTGGGTTTAGGTTAGATGTGTTAGAACGAGTCCTTCAATGGACCTTTTATGTACTGTTTAACTTTGTCATTAAAAGTTAATACATATCTTTTCTTTTAAAAAAAAAAAAAACGCGATCCACACAAGATGTCAAGTCCACCTATATATGTTCAAAAATTTTCCCAGATATGATGATGCATGGCTCCCTTAAAGTTATGGGTAAATAACAACTACTTCGATATTTAGTTTTATTACAAATTGTTTTTCCATGGCCAAATGAACCCGGCCTTCATCATCTTTCTGGATTAATGCTTCAATATACTCTTGTCATTTTTTCCCCTTTTTTTCAAAAAAAAAGAAAAAAGAAATCTTGACTTGACATAAAAGCTTATTTTGATGGAACTTTGGATCCTAACTTGGATTGGTTATAAATACGTGACTCTAAGGTTTCAAAATATTATGGTTTCTCCCTTTGAACATTTAGAAGTTATTCTTTTGATACACAATTTATTAAAAAAAATGAAATAAAATATTTTCAATGTAAATAATAAACGAAATGACAACATTTATTTAGAAGAAAGATGCATTAAACATAATTATAAGAAACATTATAATGCAAATCTAACGTCTAAAATGAAATTTTGCCCTATTTTTTTCCAAAGAAAACGAAAGAGAGATATATTTTTAAAAGTAAACCGTATATTAGTAATTAGATAAGACTAATTAGGAATTTAGCATGAATTAGAGATTAAATACATTTGGCAGGATGATTTTTGAGCTTTTTTTGTAATGAAATGTTGTAGAACTATTTTACCTTTCAATAAAATACCGTGCAACGCGCACGACCAAATACTTGAAGGATTTTGTTGAAAATAACGAACAAAAGACCAAAATTAATATTTTTAAAATATGAGAGACTAAAAATGTTATATGTCTATTTTTAAAGAATCAAATATACAATTTACTCTAGGGTTAATTTAATTTCTTATATATCTTTCTTTCGTTAAATAGTACAGCATTTACTCTAGGGTTAATTTAATTTCTTATATATCTTTCTTTCGTTAAATAGTACAGCATAGGAGGAATAATTTTAAATTTCTTTAATGGTGACTTGGAAGGACTCATGGCGGCGGCGTTGCAATTCAAATCCAGATCCATTTATTAAATCATCAATCGATGGTTCAGCGGAGTCATGGCTTCAAGCATGCCGTTCAAATGCATATCCAGATCCAGGCGGTGGCCGTCGCCCCCGTCGTTCATCAAAACGAGATCCACTGCTCCCTGATAAATTGTTGTGGGAAATCCTAACGCGGCTTCCGGTGAAGTCACTGATGCGATTCAGCTGCGTGTCGAGGCTCTGGCGATCAATCATTCTGGATCCAGTTTTTGCTCGGGAGCATCAAGGCGGGTTTCGTGGCCTCCTGATTTCTGGAACCTGGGGCGTTAGGTTATCACGACAAACAGATTTCTACTACGTGAACATCCATGATAGCAAAGTAGAAATTTCTCATCACCTAACGGTGGATCATGGCGGTAAGTTGATGGGATCCACCGACGTGGTTAAAGGGCTGGTATGCTTTTATGATCACAATCATTGCTACTGCTATAACATAGCAACTCGGGAGAGAATGGAACTCCCGTTTTCAGGGTACGAATCCCAGTCT
Source organism: Gynochthodes officinalis (assembly GCA_020080225.1). Taxonomy (NCBI): domain Eukaryota; kingdom Viridiplantae; phylum Streptophyta; class Magnoliopsida; order Gentianales; family Rubiaceae; genus Gynochthodes; species Gynochthodes officinalis. Next base: position 9,308,448 of record CM034625.1, on the reverse strand, counting down.
TGTAGCTACCATCTGGGTTTTGATCCTGTTAACAAAGTCTATAAGCTGCTCAAGATATGTCCAGTGTATGACTACTACGGTAACGACGTATTCGGAGACTCCGACTTCCCTTTTCCCCACAGTTATTTGCATTCCGAGATTCTGACCATTGGTGTTGACTCGTCGTGGAGAAGCATAGATCCCGCACCTTGGAAAATAAAAGAACGAAGCATCTGCTACAATGGAGTTCTCCACTGGATGCAATACAAAGAAAGGTCCTTCTTCGATCGACATCTTATTGCTTTCTCTCTTGCTAAAGAGAAGTTTCGAAGTATTTACAATCCCAGATGGCGTGTTGGAAATGTACTGCGTTTTGGACATTGTCTAGCTGTAGAAGCAGCCTCTTGGGGGATGAATGGGATTGGCGAAGTAGTAGAGATTTATGAATCTGGAGGAGATGGTTCAGGTGTGTGGACTCAGTTTGACATTATTTATCCAAAAAACGAGTTCGAGTACAATGGTAAATATACTCCCAAAGGTACACTCCCTGATGGCAAGATCTTATTTTCTGACAGCCTTTGTAACTCTAGCTTTCCAAGAACTTATTATTTATACAACCGAACCAATAAGCAGTTTGAAAAGATTTTGATTCCCGAATCCCCTGTACCTCAGAAAACTATTGAGCGCCTGTCATATCATGAGGAGAACATCGTGCCATTAAATTGTTTGAATTCGCTCCTCTAGAACCAGAATAGTTTTCCATTGTCAGAGAAGCATATGTGCTACGGACGGACGTAATGCTCTTAACTAAATAGTTTTCCTGTCTCAATATTATTATTATTATTATTATCATTATTCAAGTGTGTTCTATTTGAGTGAAAGTAGTGCAAAATTGCTCATCTTTGGATGCTACTACAGTTTAGCTGAGCAAGGTTTGCTTTTGTCCTAAGAAAATCATCTCTGTTCCGGGTTGGATGCCTTTGTTGTGTGTGTTTTTAAAATACTTGAATAAATAGACGCACCGTCAGATTGATTTGGTAGCTAACTAGGAGAATATCCAGTTAAAGTGGTCTCTTTCATATTAAAATTATTCAATAGATTAAGTGATTACTGGAGTTTTGCTAAATATAATTTATAAATTTTGGGTGAGGATAGTGTATTAAGTAAAGACTGAAGGGAGATTTCTCATAATAATATTGGCGTAAGAACAAAATCAAATGAAGGTACACACTGATTGCAGCACCCCAGAACTTCTTGTGCTCATACCTGCTTGAAATATCATTCAGCTTCTCAGCTTGCTTCTCTACGGTTTGATCTATAGCCAAAGGAGCCTCCATAAGACAGCTTTGAAAACGTATTACATATAATTCATTCATGCTATCTCTTATAGCCACCAAAGCCGAATAAATCATACAAATTACAAAATTCTCTAGCAAGTAATCCCTATCTTCTGAAACTAACTTTCCCAGGACAGTCCAGTCAGCTCAGATCACAATAACACAAAAATTTCAGTCACACATATCCATTAATTTGTTTCTTTTCATAACTCATGGAAACACTTTAAAATATCCTAAAAATCAAGTTTAGCTCAATCAATAAATTACCCCCACCCCCACAGGTCCAGTGATCCTACTCTACCAAAATCTTACTCCAAAATGCAATTACCAGGCACTGCATAAACAACATATCATCCCATTAAAAAGTACCATGTTGCTGAATATTTCAAAAGATAATTGCCTCAAATAGTTGGACAAGTATTTTCCTCTGATTTTGACTAATTGGAAAATCCTAACAGTCATACTTCATACCAGAGAATCTACCTAACTCATTTTTCTTATCTTACTAGGAAATATGTCTGGTATATTTTGAGAAAGTATAATTTTATATAACATAATTAGTGAGAAAGTCAAAGGAGTAAATTTGTTCAGATAACATAAATTTTTGATAATTACTCTGTTTATTGGGAAAAAAATAGTTCACTATTAAACTAAATTATTAAAATATTCTTATTAATAATAACTATATAAAGTCCGTAATTAAAAAAATTAAAAAACCAATAGTGTATTAAGTGTATTGCGTGTATTGTACTTTATAATTAAAAAAAAATTATTAAGTGAACTCTTTTCAATACTCCTTTTGTGAGACAAGGTGAGATAAAAAAATTTATTGATAAAGACTTTAAAAATGAACTATTTTTTTAAAAGAGGGATAGAATATTAAAATTTTAATTAAATTACACGTGATTTTTAGTAAAGTACTATTAAAGTTTAATAATAGTTCCAATCTCATTAAATAACAAGTTTCAACTAATATTTCAATCTAAAATACTATAATTTTTCAGAAATATTATTTGTTTTATTTTAAAATATTATATCAGTAAAATATCCACATTACTATTTCACGTTCCAAATTAGAAGCGAATCGATTAAAGCATGTTATCATTCACGGTTTTATGTTTCAAATGAAGAAGAAAATGTTTTTCTAGACTTTATATTTAGAGTATGTTTATTAATATTAATTAATTAACTCACTAAAAAAACACCAACCTCGAGTTATAAATAAACACCAACCCCATTTAATTGTTTGAATTCGCTCCTCCAGAAGCATAATAGTTTTCCACTGTCAGGGAAAGAGATGTGCTATGGACGTAATGCTCTTCTCCAAAATAGTTTTCCTGTCTCAATATTATTATTATTATTCCTGTGTGCTCTATTTTAGTGAAACAATCCATTTTTATGTTTTACGATATAGAAGATATTATTTGAAAAAAAAAAAATTCTGACATTGACATTTGATTTGCGGCACTGCATTTACAATGTGATAAAGAACCAAATGGGATTCGGAAAAAATTTTCAATTCCCCCATTGATAGTGACAAAAAGACCAATGAGCCAATGATGGGAATTGCAACTTCGGTTTACATCCCATGATACCAAGAAAGAGCTCAAATTATGAATGAGATTGAAGTGGTCAAAAAGAGGCCTTGGCACATTCTAATATGCAATAAACTGAAAAAATAAAATAAAATATGAGAACTTGAAGATATTTCCATGCACTACACTGTCTACCCTAATGCATACAAAATCTCACACCCCGGGAACTTTGGGATGTTTGTTTTATAATATTTTTATTTGCATGATATTTTTATTTCTAGCGATTAATCATTCACTTTATCTACATATAAAATTTCAAAAGATTATAGAAAATATATAATGTAGAATTACGATAAAAGTTAAAATTTTATGATTTATATGTAAAGAGTTTATGATTTGGAGTTTTAAATTTTATAATTATTATTTAGTAGTTTTATTTTAAAATATTTTTCTTATCACGGTTTATAAATTCATATATTTTTATTCAACAAATATTATTTCATACTTTTATTAACTTTAATTGTTTCAGAATTTCTTATATTAACTTTAATATCAATATTTAATAATTAGAATATAGTTAAAGTTCTAAATCTTACAAACTTTTAAAAAGAGCATCTATTTACTATTTATTAATTTTTAGTTATTTGAAGATGATCAAAATTCTCATTCCTTTCAATAATTTAATTTTCATTGGTATGTTTTTTCATAATTAATTAATTGTTTTACTATTTTTGTAATAATTATAGAATAACTTTGGGTCATTTGTTTTATGATCTTTTTATTTGTTTAATATTTTTATTTCTAGTGATTAATTATTCATTTTATCTATATATAAAACTTCAAAATATTGTAGTGAAATATATAATGTAGAATTATAATAAAAGTCAAAGTTACAATTAGTTTTATAATTTATATGCAAAGAGTTTATGATTTAAAATTTTACATTTTATACTTTTTTTAAAGTTATAACATTATTTAGTAGTTTTATTTTAAAATACTTTTCTTACCACAATTTATAAATTCATATATTTTTATTCAACAAATATTATTTTATACTTTTATTAATTTTAATTGTTTAGGAATTTCTTTTTAACATTTTTAATATTTATTTTTCTAAACTTTTAGTAATATATATTTCACAAATTATCAACAAAAATATGGGCATCCCATGCCTTGCATGGGAGTCCTGCACTAGTAACTAGGGTCTGGTTAGACAGGGTATTTGTGTTTGCAAATAAGTAAATTTTCAAACAAAAACAAACTATCCAAACACATTTTTATTTCAAATTTTAAAATTCAAATTTTCTCACTCAAATTCCTCTCACATAATTTTAAAAAATTTTGTCTCTTATTTTTCCCTCAAAAATACTTTTTCTATAAAAAAAATACCCACCAAAATTTTCACACATTCCAATACAACTTTTTTCAAATACATCACACTCCAAACAAACCCTAAGTAGAGAGGACCATGTGTCAATTTTTGTAGTCCAGTTTAATTAAAATAGAAGATGTAATAATTTTTTTAGGAAAAAATTATGATTAAGTTAAAGAATATAATTTTTGTTCAATTTTTTAGTTTAAACATTTTATTGCAATTTTAACATATTGTATTTTGTTTTTTTAATCTATATGTTAATACGAGAAAGACACGATAAATGATGTGAAATCAATAGATTATTATATAGGATATAATAAAGGTTAATAAACTAGGAAATTTAATGGTTAAAAAAATATAACTTAATTTATATTGAAAAGTAATTTAAATAGTGTATGAAAGTTTCTAACTAATTATTAATTAAGGAGTAATTTTAATAGTTTATTTTGAGTAATTTTTATACGAATAACACGTTTTTATTAACTCAAGTAAAGATCTTTACTTGAGTAATTTTTTTATTACGTTTTACAACATCAAAAAAAATATATGTGTTTTTTTTTTTTTGTAAATATACTGATTTTAACATATGGATGTCGATTATGTTAAATATTTGTTAATTATTTAATTTGTTTAATATTTGATAATAATTGTTGATACATTTGCTAGTAACACTGATACATTATTTATAAGCCATGTGTAATTTCAAAAAATGCATATAAACCATGTATAACGTGTACATAAATTATTAATAAAAATTATTGTGGTATTAAATATTTTCAAGTTGTAAATATATTGATGAATTATCATTTTCTTAGTATTTTGATGAAGACACGTACGTTATCACTAGAGATATGTGTCAATTTTTAAAAGAAGGTTAGTTAGTTATTTATATGTATATGTTACATATTTTGTTTTTAAATAAATAGAGTGTTTTGAATTGTTATATAAGAATAAAATTGTTTAGGTTTTTATTAAGCGCTACGTAATAGCTTATAATGAACCTTATAGGTTTCGTGACTCTAAGGTTTCAAAATATTATGGTTCTCCCTTTGAACATTTAGAAGTTATTCTTTTGATACACAATATATTTTAACAAATGAAATAAAATATTTTCAATGTAAATAATAAATGAAATGACAACATTTATTTAGAAGAGATATGCATTAAACATAGTTATAAGAAACATTATAATGCAAATCCAACATGTAAAAAGAAAATTTACCCTATTTTTTTCCAGAGAAAATGAAAGAGATATATATTTTTAAAAGTAAACCGTATATTAGGAATTAGATACGACTAATTAGGAATTTAGCATGAATTAGAGATTAAATATATTTGGCAGGTTGATTTTTGAGCTTTTTTGTAATGAAATGTTGTGGATCTATTTTACCCTTTAATAAAATACCGCACAACCAAATCCTTGACGGATTCCGTTGGAAATAATGAAAGAAAAACCAAAATTAATATTTTTAAAATATGAAAAACTTAAAAAAGTTATTTTTAAATTTATGAAACTAAAAAAGTTATATGTCCATTTCTAAGGGACCAAATATACGATTTACTTTAGGGTTAATTTAATTTTATATATATATATCTTTCTTTCGTTAAATAGTATAGTATAGGGGAATAATTTTAAATTTCTTTAATGTCGACTTGGAAGGACTCATGGCGGCGGCGTTGCAATTCAAATCCAAATCAATTTATTAAATCATCAATCCATGGATCAACGGAGTCATGGCTTCAAGCATGCCGTTCAAATGCATATCCAGATCCAGGTGGTGGTCGTCGTCCCCGTCGTTCATCAAATCGAGATCCACTGCTCCCTGATGAATTGGTGTGGGAAATCCTAACGTGGCTTCCGGTGAAGTCACTGATGCGATTCAGGTGCGTGTCGAGGCGCTGGCGATCAATCATTCTGGATCCAGTTTTTGCTCGGAAGCATCGAGGCGGGTTTCGTGGCCTCCTGATTTCTGGAACCCGGGGCGTTAGGTTATCACAACAAACAGATTTCTACTACGTGAACATCCATGATAGCAAAGTAAAAATTTCTCATCACCTAACGGTGGATCATGGCGGTGAGTTGATGGGATCCACCGACGTGGTTAAAGGGCTGGTATGCTTTTATAATCACGATCATTGCTACTGCTATAACATAGCAACTCGGGAGAGAGTGGAACTCCCGGTTTCAGGGTACGAATCCCAGTCTTGTAGCTACCATCTGGGTTTTGATCCTGTTAACAAAGTCTATAAGCTGCTCAAGATATGTCCACACTACTACGGTAACGACATATTCGAAGACCTCGACTTCCCTTTTCCCCTCAGTTATTTGCATTCCGAGATTCTGACCATTGGTGTTGACTGGTCGTGGAGAACCATAGATCCCGCACCTTGGCAACTAACATCACGAAGCATCTGCTACAATGGAGTTCTCCACTGGCAATATGCCCCGCTACAATGGAGTTCTCCACAGAACGATAGGTCCTTATTCCATCGACATCCTATTGCTTTCTCTCTTGCTAAAGAGAAGTTTCGAAGCATTTACAGTCCTCTTTACAGTCCCAGTTGGGGATGGGGTATGGGCAATGTACTGCGTTTTGGACATTGTCTAGCTGTAGAAACCTGTTGGGGGATGAATGGCGAAGTAGCAAAGATTTATGAATGTGGAGGAGATGGTTCAGGTGTGTGGACTCAGTTTGACATTATTTGTCCAAAAAACGTGTTCGAGTGGCATGGTACATATACTCCCAAAGGTACACTACCTGATGGAAAGGTCTTATTTTCTGACTGCCATCGTAACTCTAGCTTTCCAAGAACTTATTATTTATACAACCGATACAACCGAACCAATAAGCAGTTTGAAAAGATTGTGATTCCGGAATCCCCTGCACCTCAGAAAACTATTGACGGGTACCTGTCATATCATGAAGAGAACATCGTGCCATTAAATTGTTTGAATTCGCTCCTCTAGAACCAGAATAATTTTCCTTTGTCAAAGAAGCAGATGTGCTAAGGACGTAATGCTCTTTACTAAATAGTTTTCCTGTCTCAATATTTTTATTATTATTATTATTATTCAAAGTGTGTTCTATTTGAGTGAAAGTAGTACAAAATCGGTCATCTTTGGATGCTACTAAACTAGGAGAATATCCAGTTAAAGTGATCTCTTTCATATTAAAATTACTCAATAGATTAAGTAATTACTGAGTTTTGTTAAATATAATTTATAAATTTTGCACCCCAGAACTTCTTGTGCTCATACCTGCTTGAAATATCATTCAGCTTCTCAGCTTGCTTCTTACGGTTCCTCCATTAGACAGCTTTGAAGACGTATTACATATAATTCATTCATGCTATCTCTTATAGCCACCAAAGCTGAATTAATCATACAAATTACAAAATTCTCTAGCAAGTAAACTGGACTACAGCTCAGATCATAATAACCCAAAAATTTCAGTCACACAGATCCATTAATTTGTTTCTTTTCATAACTCATGGAAACACTTTAAAATATCCTAAAATCCAAGTTTAGCTCAATCAATAAATTACCCCCACCCTACATCCAAAGAAAAAGAAAGTAGCTGACAGGTCCAGTGATCCCACTCTACTCCAAAATCCAATTACCAAGCACAGGATAAACAACATATCATCCGATTAAAAAGTACCATTTTGCTGAATATTTCAAAAGATAATAGCCTCAAATAGTTGGACAAGTATTTTCCTCTGATTTTAACTTGGAAAATCCAAACAGTGATACTTCATCCCATGTCAATGATTCTCTAACCACAAAGAATCTACCTAAATCATTTTTCTCATCTTACCTAGGGGATATGTCTGGTATATTTTATTGTCGAGTTCCATCCTAATCTTACCTGAATCATTGGCAGATGTTGAGGGCATCCATGACTGATGACATTTTCATTGTTTCTGGCACAAAACCTATTTGTACGTATAAATATAAACATACCGAATTAGAAGTTGAATATTCCACCAATGTCCAATTAGTTTTGTTACCATTATCACCCGCCCGCACCCGTTCATAAAAGATCAATCCCGTGAACTCCCCAACAAAAAAAAATTCATCATGTATCATCCTATTATATTTATTGTGCCACCTCCCCCTAGAGAAACTCTGCAATTTCTTCGAGTGAAAAAATGCACCTTTGTCAGATGGTCAATACCAGCTGAAAATTCAATTACAGTTATTCCTGGCATAGTTATCAACAAATGAAGATATATAACAAAATAAAATAATTGATTCCAGCAAAATAAAAAACTTGAACCAAACAAATTCCATTGACTCAAACAAAAGTGATGGCAATCCATAGTAATTAGGGAAAATCTCATTATTAAAACAACTAAACCCTACCCAACAAAAATACAAGAGAACTTTTGACAAATCTAATATATTTATTTAAATTTATTTTTGAGTCTAATAGTTATTATTCTATTTAATACAATTCTCATCTGAAGAAACCTACTTCTTTAAAGTAACAAGTATTAAGCATTCTGATATGATTTATGAGTTTCTTTCCAATCCAATTTATACTATTTAAGAGCTACAACATATCAAATGTAGTTACTTGCCCCAAAAATTTAACATGTATGCTGAGTACATGTATTAAGCATTCTGATATGATTTATGAGTTTCTTTCCAATCCAGTTTTGTGCTATTTAAGAGCTACAACATATCAAATGCAGTTACTTGCCCAAAAATTTAACATGTGAGGTGAGTAAATGTATTAGGTTTGGACCAGTTGTATACTGCTTGAGGAATACTATGAGGAGCTTCCCCAAATCATAGCCTTTAACTTCAAGACTTGTAAGTTTCAAAGATCTTCTTGATTTAGAAAAAAAAAAGGTTTATGCTTTTATTAATTATTGATTTAGGACATATTGGCCCTAATTTAAGTTTTACTATCTACCAAAAACTAAATGTCTAAAGACTTCTTGTTCATAAGCTTTTACCAAAGCATGATGGATGGATGATAACATAAAAAGAGAGTTTTTTCATCATTAACAAAAAGTACTCTCACCAATTTACACTTTAATTAATAGGCCAATTATCTAAAAACTTCATAATAATGGTCATTCTATGAGTACTAATGAGTACTAGATCTTGGCTTATATTGTTGGGTCCATGGGTTGAGATCCATGAAGAGTTAGTGATATAGTGAATGACAATGTTGGTGATTATTTTAGATTTGATAACTTTTCTTGACTTCTAGAATGTGTTTGTATAATCTTAGATATCATGTATAATTATATCCACTCTTCTATAGATAGGGTCATGGACTTTAGGCTAGTAATTCTCTTCTATATCACATTGAGTTTTATAACTTACTTGAGCATGAGAGAACCTGATTGAAAACAATCTCGTAATTTGTTTTACAGGAAACCACTCACAGTGATCTCCTATTATTCTTTTATCCTAAACTAGGTTGCAAGTCATCAACTACCTAGTGAAATGCTCATGATACTCAAACTTTGGAATGAGTTTGAGAAAGTTGATGAGTTAACCATTGTAAATGATTTGGAAAATACTTGGATGATCATGTCTACAAGTAAGGGTGTTCATTTTGATTTACGGATCAAATCGATTAAATTGCATGGGCTTTATATTTTAGATCCAATCGAGATTGATTTGATTTGATCCTATTGGATCAAAAATTGGATGTGCTTTATATTTCATATCCGATCGAGCTTGATTCGATATGATCCTATTTGATCCAAATTGATTCAAATGACAAAAAAGAAATTATAGCTTTTTTTTTCTAAAAGTAGCTAACATTAATTATAAAATAAGAATTAGTATGGTTTTTTATAATTATAATAATTTTTAATTAATTTAGTAAATTTTGTGGCAAAAAATTAAAATATTTACAGGAAAATATACCAATTAATATTTATGAGAGTACACAAATTAAAATATTACATGAAAATTATTTATTACCCTTTCATAAAAAATACCTTTCCATGAAAATATACAAACTATTGTATATTCTTATAAACATCATGGAATATTCTCAATAACTATATTATATTTTTCGTGTGGTAAGAGAATATTTTGTTCAAATGATATATAGCCTTATTGTGTTCAAGATCCAACGCATGAACCGCTTTCAATAATTGAGGAAAAACTCAAGGAGCTCAATTAACTGTCTCTGAAAACTAATAAATAGGTGTCTCTGAAAACTAATAAATAGGGGAAGAATTGAGGGAGAGTTAAGTAATGATGAATTGAGTTCTCTTTTCTTTCCAATTTTACTCTCATTCTTGTTCTTTCCTTTTAGTAAAAAAATATTTTTTCAATTAATCTTTGAAAATAAAAGAGGTGCAAACGGTTTGTGGCACTGTGGCAGACGGTTCTTGCAACGAACTGGGGACCTTGGTACTTAGAAATTAAGAATTAGACTGATTGCGCCAAGGAATTCCTACTCTTTGTTTCCATTCTATTACACATTCAAATGGGTAGTTTCTGCAATCCATTCTATTACACATTCAAATGGGTAGTTTCTGCAAGCTAAATTCTGAGAATCACTAACGCTCACGATTTGTCAATCTTTTCTATCCATGAAGGGTTGAAGTTGCGAAGTTGCACATGCAACTGTCTGAAATCCGGTTCGTTTTACCAAAAAAAAATTTTGCTATCACAAAATCCCAATCCGGATTACTAGCTGAATATTCTATCCAATTAGTTTGGTTACCCTTCTTCTCACCTGCCTGCTCCCGTTCATAAAAGATAAATTTCGTTAACTCCCCATTCACAAAATTTTCTTCATCCAGTGTTTCACTAAGATTTCGAATAGCGGTCCCGAATTCAAGTTGATTGTATTTCGCCTCTTCCTCAGAGAAAGAAGATCAAACAATTCCCAATCACGGTCCTTGCGGGTCGGATCATCCATATAATATACAAAAAGAAACTCCATCATGAGAAACTTCACTGCGATTTCTTGGAGTAAAAAAATCCACTTTTCTCAGCACGGCCTTTCTCAGCAGGGTAGATACCAGCTGAAAAAGTGCACCTAATTTAAGTTTTACTATAAACAAAAAAATAAATGTCTAAAGAATTCTTGTTCATAAGCTTTTACCAAAGCATGATGGGATGGATAATAACATAAAAAGAGAGTTTTTTCATCATCAACAAAGAGTACTCTTACCAATTAATTTACACTTTAATTAATAGGCAAATTATCTAAAAACTTCATAATAATGATCATTCCAAGAGTATTAATGAGTACTAGATATTGGCTTATATTGTTGAGTCCATGGGTTGAGATCCATGAAGAGTTAGTGATATAGTGAATGACAATGTTGGTGATTATTTTAGATTTGATAACTTTTCTTGACTTCTAGAATGTGTCTTTATAATCTTATATATCATGTATAAATATACCCACTCTTCTATAGAGAGGGTCATGGACTTTAGGCTAGTAATTCTCTTCGATATCACATTGAGTTTTATAACTTAATTAATTGTGAGAGAACCTAATTGAAAACAATAACTTACTTAATTACGCGTGAGAGAACCTAATTGAAAACAATCTCGTAATTTGTTTTAGAAGAAACCATTCACAGAATCTCGTAATTTGTTTTACAAGAAATCATTCACAGTGATCTCATATTACAAGAAACCATTCACAGTGAAATTATAACTCTTTTTTTTCAAAAGTAGCTAACATTAATTATAAAATGGGAATTAGTATGGTTTTTTATAATTCAAATAATTTTTTAATTAAAGTTAGTCAATTTTGTGGAAAAAAATTAAAATATTTACATGAAAATATACAAATTAATATTTATAAGAGTACACAAGTTAAAATATTACATGAAAATTATTTATTATCTTCCCATAAAAAATAGACAATTTTTTTACATGAAAATAGTAATTTCATATTAATATTGTGTATGAAAAAGAAAGCAAGAGCAACAAAAAAAAAAAATCGGATAAAAAAAAACTATTGTATATTCTTATAAACATCATGGAATATTCTCAATAACTGTATTACATTTTTCCTGTGGTAAGAAAATATTGTGTTCAAATGATAAATAGCCTTAACCCAGGTGTATTTCTTAGTTTTTTTTTGTTCCCCTCTCCTTCTTTTCTCTCTTTTTCCATCCCTTCCTGCTTTAGTCTAATGTCTAAAAGATAATGTAAGAAAATGTCATAGAAAAAGTCCCAAAACTGGAGTTTTATAGTTTAAGATGTTGCTCCAAAAAAGCCCTGTTAGCCTTATATTTTCTTGCTTCATTAGGCCAAACTTTTTTTCCTTTTTTTCCTTTTTTGTTGGTTATTTTCTCTTCAATTGAACCCCTACAACAATAGCATAAAGATGAATATAAATCAACTGAGAACAAGAAAAGGAAGCAAAAAAATTTATTAAAACAAGGTTTAATTTGTAAGAAATAAGATATAAGTTTAATGTTTATAAAACTCATCCAAACTTAAACCTTTGCCTATTCTCAAACAAATTATTTGTAGTTTTACAACCAGAAAGGCTAAAATAGTAAGGCATGAAAGAAAACAAAGATGACAGCATCCAATTCCTAAGGTTACTAAAAGAAGATGACAACATCCAAATCCTAAGGTTACTAAAAGCATAGTTTATTTCAACTCAAAAGTTTATAAACTACAAAGGAAGATTTTCATGCAGACATACCCAACTCACGTGGTGTTTATTTGTCTAGTTTTACGTCCTTAATTCACCATTACACAACAAATACTCATATGTCACTTTAAACTTGTTTAGTGTATATGTGTTGGGTACCATTTAATTCAAGAAAATATTTATTTCCAATAACTTTGTACTAACTCTCTTTTATCAACAACAATATCATTAATAGAATGAGAAATATACGGACCTTCCATCATTATCTGGGATGTCATGTTAGTTTGGATGATCGGGGCATTAATAGCCCGACCATCTCCAACAGCGGGGATGAGGTGATCCCTCAACAAGACTCGGCCTTCCAGGCCACGGTTTACCACCATCCTCGGATTGAAGAAAACCCACCAGCTTCAAGAAAAGACAAACGTTTTCAGTACTTCAGTAATGTAAGCAAAAAACAATCTTGGCAAAATAGTTTTATCACTCAATTTGCAAGAAGTACAAATTCAATAATGGAGCAAAACCTGAAACAGCATATCACCTGTTCGTTCCTTCCTTCCTTTGATCGTTTCTTCTTTCTTTCCTTCCTTTGATTAGGCTACTCTGGTGCTATGAAATGATTTTTTATTTTTACAGAAAATTGTCAGAAGATCATTCACATTCGACAGAATGAGTTTTTTTGGTTTCAGAAAGCAGAGTAATGGAAGATGACGAAGGGGAGGAGAGAAAAAGCCGCGGGTGAGGGGTGGCAAATTTGAAATATGGAAGCGACGTAATTTGCTCACATTGAACTAAACGATTGCACGACGTCGTTTTATTAATTGTTTGCGTGAGTCGGTGGGAGCGCTGTTTGGATGCAGAATAGTAGTAGTAAAAATAAGAGCAAATTAATAATAATAGCAGTAGTAGTAGTAATAATAATAATAATAAAACAAATTAAATTAAGATCCTAGCATACTGGATAATAAAAGAGTAGGAATTAAAAAAATTCGTCATTGGTCTCAAAAAAAGTTTCTTTTTTTAATTCAAAAAAGAGTTCACTTTTATAATAAATTTCTCTAATACATTTACCAATAATAATTATGTATGTTCATAACTAAAATATAAATATTAAAATGTGAATTTATGCATTTAAATGATTCATTAAATATGGTATATTTAATAACTTAAAAAAATTGTATCTTATATAAAATGGACCTTTTTTTTAAGGATGGATAGAGTAACAAAAAGGGGATTATAAAACATTACATTACTTTAGATTGGTATATTATACTTAAAATCTTATGACAAAACTGTAATAGTAACAATTAATTGGGTAAATATCCGCTATTATTTCTTAATTTAGTCCTAAAATTTGATTTTGTTCTCTGTGTTCAAAAAAAATTAAATAGTTTTCAAAAATTAAAATTTATATTATCTTATTCCATAGCTAAAATCAACCCGAATTAAGTCTGATTCTTCTTCAAAATCACACGCAATGCAATTAAATAATTTTAAAACATCACTAAATGTAAGTAAGACATCAAAATTTTTTTCAAAAAAAAAAAGGAAAAACCCCTCCATTAATTGAATTTTTTTTTAAAGAAAAGCCAGTATAAGTGAAATTCAAATGCATCACTTTCGATCATACAACATGATGTAAAAAATTGCAACTTCTTAATGGATAAATTTACATTCACATTTTTTCAAAATTGGCAAAACTACAAATCGACTGTCATAATTTGAAAAAAAACTGTCAAAATTTTTGGCAGTCCAAAAGGGAAAAGAAAAAAAAAAGTCAAGTATCCAAAAGGTGTGAAAAAAGCTTTTTCAATAAATCAATTTATTGAACTAAAAATGTAATCAAAGAAAAACAAATAAAGCCGAAAATATTATGACATTGGATCATAAACATCATGTAATATTTCAATTTTGATAATCTATTGAAATTTTTGAAATAGAGTATGACATAATATTAAAAGTAGTTGACATGTGATCTAAAATCACGACTTCAAGTTATTGTAAAATTGTTATATTAAGTTTTAGTGACCCAATTCTTTCTTGAACTTGCACATGCCCTTTTTTTTATTGAAATTTCTAAATTCTTTTGTAAAATTTGGTGTTTTGTTGCGATTCTCTTTTTTTTTTTTTTTTGGTTTACGATTTTTTTAGATGTCAAAGTTTAATGTAAACACAAAAATACACACTTAATTAGATATAATTAAGCAATGTTTTACATATCTTAGAAAATAAAAAGTTGAAAAGTATAATTTTATATAACATAATTAGTGAGAAAGTCAAAGGAGTAAATTTGTTTAGATAACATAAATTTTTTATAATTACTCTCTGTTGGGGAAAAAATAGTTCACTATTAAATTTAATTATTAAAATCTTCTTATTAATAATAACTATATAAAGTACCTTATAATTAAAAAAATATTATTAAATGAACTCTTTTCAATACTCTTTTTGTGAGACAAGGTGAGATAAAAAAAAATTTAGTAATAAAAACTTTAAAAATGAACTATTTTTTTAAAGAGGGATAGAATATTAAAATTTTAATTAAATTACAAGCGATTTTTAGTTGAAGTACTATTAAAGTTTAATAATAGCTCCAATCTCATTAAATAACAAGTTTCAGCTAATATCTCAATCTAAAATACTATAATTTTTCAGAAATATTATTTTTTTTATTATAAAATATTATATCAGTAAAATATCCACATTACTATTTCACGTTCCAAATTAGAAGTGAATCAAATAAAGCATTCCCGGTTTCATGTTTCAAATGAGGAAGAAAATGTTTTGTTAGACTTTATATTTAGAGTGTGTTTATTAATATTAATTAATTAACTCACTAAAAAAACATCAACCTCGAGTAATACATAAACACCAACCCCATTAAATTGTTTGAACTCGCTCCTCTAGAAGCATAATAGTTTTCCATCGTCAGGGAAGCAGATGTGCCATGGACGTAATGCTCTTCTACTAAAGAGTTTTCCTGTCTCAATATTATTGTTATTATTATTCATGTGTGCTCTATTTTAGTGAAACAATCCATTTTTATGCTTTACTATATAGAAGATATTATTGGGAAAAAAAAAATCTGACATTGACATTTGATTTATTCCTCCATGTGCGCCACTGCATTTACAATGTGATAAAGAACCAAATGGGATTCGGAAAAAATTTTCAATTCCCCCATTGCTAGTGACAAAAAGACCAATGAGTCAATGATGGGAATTGCAACTTCCGTTTACATCCCGTGATACCAAGAAAGAACTCAAATTATGAATGAGATTGAAGTGGTCAAAAAGAGGCCATGGCACATTCTAATACGCAATAAACTGAAAAAATAAAATAAAAAATGAGAACTTGAAGATATTTCCATGCACTGCACTGTCTACCCTAATGCATACAAAATCCCACACAGCGGGAACAATGTGTTGGGAAATAGCAGCTTAACTAAAGGAGACTTCTTAGGTGACCTTGTGCAGCCCAATATTCAGGTCAGAAGAGATAGATATCATGAGCGGTAGAGCATTGTGCCAAACAGCTTTGAAAACTCTCTTTTGATGAGCTTTAATGGACTGGGAAGGTTTATTGGCATCATACCGGATATCGAAAATGTGGATAATAGGATCTGCCGATCCAGATGTAATGTACAAGCCATCAGGGGACCAAGCTTGATTTATTAGAGCTGATTGAGAATCACTACTTTCTTGCTTCCAGCCAAAGGCATGAATCTCTGATTGCCTCAATCTAATATCGAACAGACGAAGCTGTCGGCCTGGGGTCCTGAAATGAAGAAACACCCTCATAACAATTAAAAGATTCGATTCCTAAGAAGTAGAAGTGCATCACAAGTTCTGCAATCTAATATGCTCTCAGAAGTTGCAACTGAATGTCAATTAAGGAAAACCAATTTTTTGCCAATCAAACTATGAATGTGGCCTGGAAAAGAAAGCAACAATTATCAGAGGTCATAATTCTGGGCCTTTAGCTAATAATGAAACAACAGCACAAGCAAATAATAAAGGCTGTCAGAATATTGTAATAACATACCCAGTCTGAACCATGAAGAGATTGAAGTCGCACGGATTGGGCAGAACACTCATACATTTGCTATCAATTTGATGCTTGTAATCTGACCTCATAGAAGCTATATCAAAGCCATAAATTCTCTTGTCAGCACCAACAGACAGAACAATGTTCTTCTGCTGGATCCCAGCAACTCCCATTACGGCAGAGGAATGATAACTTCGATGCAATGCTTTATATTTCCATGAATTATCTGCATCATTCTCCGTCCAGAGGATAACAGCATGATCACTGCCACCAGTAACAAAACAGGTATCATCCCATGGCATGAACTCTATGCTGTTGATGATGCCTCTAACGTGAGGCTTCTCTTCTAGGAAATTCACACGCATTCTCTGTTAACATGTCAATGTTAAAATCAGAACTAAGATTGTGCAAAACTCAAAGGCATACCACATATGATAGGTCTCCCTGATATGTGGCAGAAGGCTACTACAGGCAACTTGTCTAATTTCTGTATACTAGACTCTGAAAGATGTATATTTGACAAGTGATCACATCAAATGACAGAAATGTGTCTCAGATATAAACATCTTTATGGTAATAATTTCCAAAATAAATAAGAAGCAGAAATGAAAACCAAGCTGAAACATAGCAGGATGCAAGGAAGAGCACTATTGTATGCAGTTTCTAGGTGGGACACACAACAAAAATTATTGATCTCAAAACAAATCTCCATGGAAAGCAGCAAGGCAGGGTCAGGCATTAATGTTGAAACACGAGTCGTGCTAACAGCCAATATGTGGTTTAAATTGAAGAAATAATTGTGCAATGCTAAAGGTGAGCTGAAACCAATCTCCTAGAGTCAATATTGCAAATCAAACTGTCAGTATAGCACATTATAAGTGTATGCAAAGCTGTAAAGAAGTGATACACGAACAAAATTCCAACTTCCAAGGTGGTACTGCATTCCCTATAGTATGACATTACAAGAAACAGACATGTCCATATATTATTAACATATTATTGTAAAGTTCTGAACAGCAGAGAGTAGAAACTAACGAGTATATGAATATTAGGATAGTAATCAAACACCTCAGATTAGATTGGTCCATTAAACATGGGTTTACATGTTTTTCATGTGCCATGAGTAAGAATTTAAATTTTTTAACAAAGTAGTTCAGTCCTATCCAACTCCGAAAATTAAGACTTATTCTAAAACCATTATGGTTCTGGACTCCAAATTCAATGGCAAGCCACTTTCAAACATTACATGTGAATTTCACAGATAAAATGTGTATGTTTGTAGTAAATAGATACAAGAGATTCAATCAGTTAATGTCTGCAAAGCATGTACCAAATCATACAGCACCAAGACAATGAAAGGTAACATAAGAATATATCCGACTTTAATCTTGTAAGATGTATAGTTTAGTATCCATTTCAATTCTATGAATCAGAACATCATTATAAAACATGTAAAAGCATTTGGATTCAAGCTCAGAGGAACTGTGTTTCTCTTTTGTGCAGGACCAACATAAATTGATATGAAACCATTTATACAACAAACTTATTTCCTACATATCAAGCTATGAACCATGATTTCACCTCTTTAGTTTTGTTTAAGTTCAAAATTGATATCTGAGAATCCCCACCATCAGCACTGTAAACTGAAAATAGGCTGTCTCCATCGGGATGCCAAGCTATATCTTCTGGCCATCTCCTATGCTTGGCTGATAAACAGTCAGTTGCACTTAAAAGATTGGCACTTATTCTGCATTTTTACACAAGGAGAACAAACAAATCAAATTTAGAATATAGATCACATACATGTGCCTAACTAAAGATTATCATTATCAAATGAGAACATCATTTTCTTAGTATAACTATATTTCCGAAACTCTAAAAACAAGATCCTGAAGGAACTTGTAAGGTTTCACCAGAAATTGGCCACATACCCTCTGCCCTGAACCTGCCACAAGTTGACAACTCCATCCAGTGCACTGCAAAACGTTAAGACGCAGAGAAGCTATTAAATTCTGTAAAAGTTGGTGGGGACTGGGAGGCAGAAAAAAGGGAGAACCAGTTGAGGGAAGGAGGGAGAAACTTGTATTCTAAAGCAATGCATGAATTATAAAAAGCTTATACATAAATCTCAATGAATGGATAAGAAAAAGGGGTAATGTTATTCATAAGTAAAGAGCCCAAAAGGAGTCTAGATGTGGTATAATTTATTTTTGAGTACAAAATCATTAATTTACGCCCTGATAGAAATTTTTGGAAAAATATTTTCCACACCCTCCTTTTCCTCTTCGTGGGACCTTGGCAAGATGATTGGAAGTTACTTTTTACCAAGAATACAAATGATTCAAAATATAAGCAAAGAAATAAAGGGAGATTAATTCTCATATTCAACTAGATATGACCTGCTAGATTCAGCAAGAAGTAATAACTTTTGATCTGAGAGTTATATTGCGAATGCAGTGCTTTTCCTTCTGTTTATATCATGGCATTCTCACCTAAAATTGAAAGTAATGGTCAATCACCTGGTTGCAAATAGCTGATCATTTGCAGGACACAAGATAAGACTTCTCAGCTTCCTTTTATGTTGACTAGATATAAGAGAGCCAGTATGACAGTTAATGATGCTTGGTGAAGAGCGGCTTCGCACAACTGGAATCAGAGCTTTATGTTCTTTTAGCTCTGTATTTAAAAGCATACAACAATCAGTTATGCATCTTCTATCCAGGAGTTTTTCAAAAAGTATAAGAAACCAACTACTTACTACTCGTGTCATCTGATTCACTTGAAAATACCAATGCAAACAAAAAAGCAATATTGAGCCATTAGATATACATAATTTTACCTAATTTTCTTTTGGTTCGTTTAGCTCGGCTTTCAGTAACTTCCTCTTGAGGAGATGCTCTAGAAGGTCTTTCCTTTTTCACTTTGACAATGTTATTAACATTAGCAGGAGCGTGCGTACTGGAATGTGAACCAGAAATACTTGAAAATTTAGATCCAGATTCTTTCGTCATCATAGGTTGAGATGTTTGAGGGTTAGCTGCAGGAATTACAAGCTGTGGTCTAGACTGAGATTGGATTTTAGAAGAGTTTTGAAGGTGCGGTGAAGGACTTGCAGATCCACATTCAAGTCCCTCACCATTTCTAGAAGTCTTAGCACCTTCCGGGACCAACTGTTGTTTACTTTGGGATAGGCTTTGCAAAGAACCTTGACTATTCTTGACGGGAGTTAAGGATCTTTCTTCAACCCTTGGCTCTTTAATACTGTTCCCAATATCACTTTTGGTCATTGCAGTACTGTCCCGACCCCGAATTCGAGCCAACTGAGTCTTTGACTCCTCTAACCTCTTCTCCCCTTGATGAAGCTGCAAATTTCACCAAAAGGCACAGTTTCATATAGTTTCCAAGCAAAATAGGAGAAAATGTTAACAAATGCTATTCTCAACATTGCTCCCTTCAACCATTAACTAGACGCCTACTCACAAATTAATTTCCTTCTTCACATCCAGATAATCTCAACTAATACCTCATTCACAGGTCCATATTCAGTCGTCTTTAACCAAAAGCTATCGTTAAGTCACCAAACTTTTTTACTTATTCAACCACCTTAAATGAAACATACTGCGACATTCCACATTTTTAGACTCCAATCATCAAAACAAAATCTTTAAGCGTATACACAACTTGTGCAGAATTTCCACCAAAGGCAACTAAAGCAACGGCATTCTATTAGTGCAAAACATATAACTAATACTCTACATATTAAGAACAGTTGACAAATACATTAAGACCAACCAATCAAGAAAAAGAGACACCTAAAAAAGAAAGACCTCATACAGAAACAACCATTCCAAATAACTACACCAACTTCCTTACATTATCAGTACAAGAAGAGCATTATAAAAATCCACTCTTTCATAAAACGCACGTTTCTCCAATACAAGAAATCAAATATCCACACCAGGGAAAAAAAAAAAAGAACGTCCAAGAAAAAGAACAAACGGAGATAGAGAGAGTGTGAAGACCTGCGATTTGTAATAAGCGATGCGGTTGCGGAGATGTTCGACTTCTTTCTCGCGGTGTTCGATGAGAGCGACAAGCGCTTCTTCTTGCTCTTCCCTCGTCGTATGTTGATCATCGTCGCCGTCTTCTTCTGTGCGATTGCCATTTTTGGTTTCTTCTTCTTCTGTAACTTCGAGCTTAGGCTTTTTTAGAACCGGAGTAGAGCCGCTCATTTTCAACGCTTTTCCTCCTCGCTGTGGTTGTTTGGGTGCGGACCTGTGGTTGGCGGCCCGGGCTTTTACTCAATTCCTCGGCTTCACTTTTTTAGTTATTTAATTCATTATTGATTGCGATGTTTATTCTTTTTTTCACAAAATTGGTAAAGTAATTTGGTGAGGATTACCTAAATGAGCATAATTTGTTTTAAAAGTTACATTATTAACATCTGTACATTTTTATAAAAGTTATATAATTTTTAAATGAGGAAACACCCAAAATCGTCCACCACATTTCAACGAATAATCTTTTTCATCCTCCACTTTTAAAATGGAAACAAATAGTCTTTCGAATTTCAAAGACCAAAATTTGAAGGAAAATTTCAAAACTAAACGTTCCCGTTTATGAAATTTGAAGGACTAAAAGTTCCCGTTTATTTCACAAATAGTGCTAAAAGTTTCGATTTATGAAATTTGAAGGACTATTTGTTCCTGTTTTAAAAGTGAATGATGAAAAAGATTATTTGCTGAAATGTAGAAAACGATTTTAGGTGTTTCCTCTTTTTAAATTTTTAAGAGTCAAAAGAAATATTTTCAAACTTAGAAAACAATCAAATCAATTTAAAACAATTGAATAAGGAGTCGTGTGAAATAAAAATGTCAGATGGTTTTCATTAATCATTAGTCATTTTCAAATTTTGATATCTCAGATGACAAAAATTAGATGATTTAAAAGCTTATTGTTCAAAGTTTGATGGATGATAAAAGTTCTCAAAAATCATTTTCACATGCATCCATTGTATTTGTCTAAGCTTGATGCTACGATACGCATTAATACAAGTAGCAAATGGTGTCTCACCTAGAGGTTGCTTTCTCTGTTTCTCACTAGCAACAAATAACCAAAGAAAGAAAGTTTGAACACAATGGTGCTCCATATGTAAGGTTGGAATTTGGAACTTGCAATTGTGTTTTGAGCATCATAACCGTTGATGTATCAGAACTGCCATGCCCATGATCATCCCTTGGAATAAGAAACACAAGTAGGTTTGTTTGGAGTGTGATGTATCTAAAAAAAGTTATATTAAAATGTGTAAAAATTTTGATGAGTATTTTTTGATAGAAAAAATATTTTAGAGAGAAAAATAAGAAGATTTTTTTTTAAAATTATGTGTAAAGAATTTGAGTAAAAATATTTGAATTTTAAATTTTAAAATAAAAATATATTTAGATAATTTATTTTTGTTTGAGAATTTTCTTATTTGCAAATACAAATTCTCTGTCCAAACAGAGCCAATGTACAACAGTTTTGAATGTCGTGTAACTGAGGTTGGTATAGCAGAAGGCATCATAGACCTTCGAGTATCCCATGTAGTAATTTGTGAGAGGCTTTCAGAACTGCTGATGCAACAATCCATCCCAAAGACAAAGGCCACACAGCATTGCTAGAATATATGATTTCCTGATTTACCACAGATTAGCTATTTTCAGCAGAGAAGTGAAGGGGCCACAGGGGATTAAGGGGATCAAGTCACATTTCCTGTAGTTTATAACATTCAACATCATATGGATTGAAGAAAATCACAGATTGCATCAAAAAGTATGCAAATTATGCTTATACAGGCTTTAGTTCTTTTTACAGATGATATGAACGGCTACGTTACTCGTCTGGAACATAGAGAACATCAGTTTCCTTCGTGGGCCTTTTCCTCCTCTTCCTTTCTGCTGGAGGTTCTTTTGCTTTTAAATCATTGCAGAAAGACCTCAATGACGCAGCAAGGTGATTATTCCGATGTGCTAAAACAATAGAAGGTACACTTATTATGTTCTGTAATTATGAAGAAGAACGAAGGAACAATGCATCACTGGATTAGTTATTACAGTTATTATCTTCCCTAATATAGGTTATCAAAGTGATTTAGAATTTTCGACCAATAAATAGTACATGTGAATTCACAAGGTCAATGCAGATACCACATACGATATTTTCAAATCGATACTCAATTAAATTGTTGATGCATTAAGTGCTGCCAAAATAAATAAGAGATCTATTGACTTCGAATAATGATTGATTATGAAGACAAAAAATTAATCAAAATATGATGGAACAAAAAATTCAATATGACAACTGAGACACAACAAAACCTTATTCAATTGATTCTTCTCCTTCTCATCCCCGGAAAAAGAGAAATACAAACCTGTAAAATATGCAACTAAAACATTCTAAACTGCAGCTCCACGGAAGGACAAGAAATTTGCAAGATTAATATCAAATATCTAGACAAAGGAGGACTTAATACAAAGGAATTCCAGAACTCACCACAAAGTATGACATCTTCCATGTTTACAGACTTACGACCAGCATGCTGTGCGAATAATTCTAGGTCCTTTGCCAACTGTTCTGCATTTCAAGAATATTCCTTAACCAACCATATTTAAAATGCTTCCAACCAAAAAAACAAAAAAAAAAAATGCAGCAAAGTCAGGGATATACAAATGAGAAATCCTCCTCCCATTTTCCCACAAGATGATGTAAAGCGTGATAACCCAACTTTTGCCACTTGATAGTGATCCTAAACAGCTAAACATGTGAGGAGAACTCAGGACACAAAAAGTTACTCAAGAGCCAGGCACCTCTTTGATGTAGCTACATAGCAGTCACCCTTAACGTTTCCACAAATTTGAATCGACCAAATGCATTCACGAAGAGCTAAATGGCAATAGGAAATGTTGCTATGGTGTTATAAACTCTATGGACAAGCTATCAATATCTTGAGAACAAACTGAGACAAGCTAATGTGATGGAGAAAGCTCTTCTACGATAAAACAGTTTCCAGCTGAGAAGCTCAGTTTCGAATGGTTCATTCTACACATTACTAACATGGAATACTAGAGCAGCACAATCTTTGAATAGGGCAAAACCATTAGAAAAAACCCACTTTGTAATTAAAACAAAAAGAAGCAAACTTTGGCATAAATTACACAATTGGGACAAAAAACTGCTCGTTTCCCAGTTATTACGATATCAATTTCTACGAGAATATTACCTGCGTATTTGAACGCCAAATCGGAAATACAGGCCATAATTGGTTGCGATATTTCCATCCCATTCTTTTTCGCTGCTCCAAAAAATTTAAAAATCAACAATTTAAAAAGAATTCATATAGCTTTAACTTGACAAATTTTAGAATCAATACTTGAGTTATTAAAAAAAAAAAAAAAACCTTGGCCTTCAGCGACAGAAATGGTGCAAAGTCGAAATCGATCTCTCAAGATTTCGTTGGCTGCTTCGTCTTCATCTCTATCCACTTCGATTTCCATCCCTTCGGTTGTTCTCTCCATTTCAACCAAATTTTATTTCTAGGGTTCCTCTTTTCTCTTTTTATCTTACTTCGGTACGGTTTTTTCACATTTTTTTCGTAGGACGAAGCTCAACAGCACAAAATGCGCGGGAAATAGGAAATGGGCGCCACGTTATCGTTTTTTAGAAGTTGAGGCCTGTGGGTTGGTGGGGTTGGGCCAAATTTTGTTGGATTTTGGGCCTAATTTTAAATATCCTAAACAATTGAAATAGGTGGTGTGACAAATTAGAAGGTAGCGTAGGAAATGTAACATGTTGCGTGACAAATATGTGGGAATTATTCTTTTAGACGTCCGAAAATTATTTAAGCCCTGTTTACAAAGGGAGTTTGTATTTATAAATAAAAAATTTTTAAATAAAAATAAATTATTTAAATACATTTTTATTTCAAATTTTAAAATTCAAATTTTTCCACTCAAATTCCTTTTATATAAGTTTAAAAAAAATTTCCTCTTATTTTTCCCTTCAAAATACTTTTTCTATTAAAAAATACCACCCAAAATTTTCACATATTCTAATATAACTTTTCTCAAATAAGAACAATCCAAATGAAGCCTTATGCACTTGTGGAATGAGAGAACACATAAAAGGACTAAATTTATTCTATATGATACAACACACGTACATGAAAATTTGAGGGAAAAAATCATTTTTTTAGTAATCATGTAATTCAAATTTTTGTAAATTAAAAATAAATGACATTTGCTCTATACGAATGTGCAAGAAAAAAACACCAATGACTCATAAGAATACGAAGTTATAGAATTATTTAAATTTTTGAGCACAAAAATTTGTATAAAAAAAAAAGGGGACCTTTTTAGCAATTTTTTTTAAAAAATTTTTCAAAACAAATAAAAAAAATCACAAATTACCCACGAACTCATGAAATTATAATTGGAAAGCACTTTGAAGTGCAACAATTTTTTTGAGATTTTTTAAGCATGTTGGGTGAAATTGGACCAAGTTTATGCAGAAAATAGTGAGTCAATTGAAAATTGTAGTAGGTAATGTGACAAACATAATAGGTAGTGTGTGAAGTGTAAAAATTTCGTGACAAATGTAGTTAGTTGTATAGAAGTTGATCATTTTTTCATCCAAAATTTATTTATGTATGTGTGGAAATGAGAAACATATGAATTGACCAAAATTAGTTTGCATGACACAATATGAGTACTCAAAAGGATTCACTTTTTTTTTTTTCTGTAAATTGCGTGTAATTCAAATTTATGTAAATTTTAAAAAATCACAACTGTTTAAAAAAAAATGTATGAGAAAAAACATCACTGATGCATACAAACAAGAAGCTATATAATTACTAAGAAAAATAGGGCATGAAGATTTGAATATATATATATATATAATGTAATTTTATTTGTTAAAAATTTCAAAAAAATTCACAAATTCACTAAAAATTCATTAACTTATACTTGGAAAGCACCTTGACATGCAACAATTTTTTGGAGATTTTTCAAGAGATATTAATGAAAATTTACCGAATTTATGAAAAATGTTGTAAGTTGTGTGAAAATTACTGCAAGTGATGTGGGAAATATAGTAGCAAATGTAGTTAAAAGTCATTAATTTCTCTGTCCAATACATGTGAAAGAACACATGAAAGGGTCAAAATTATTCTGTGTAATGTAATGCAAGTACCCAAAAAAACTGCAAAAAAAAAAAACTCTTTTAAAATTACTTACACACTGAAAATCATTTCTTCACTCTTATTATTCTCCATTATACTTCCTGGGTTGACCAATAAAGAAAGTCATAACAAAAGAATTTCCTGCTTGAGGAACAAAGTATATAATTCATATCCTCCGTTAAACTTCCTGGGTTGACTAAGAAAGAAAGGCTTACAAAAAGAAAAGAATTCGACCGCATCATATGTCACAGTGTCCATCTTACCTCAAAATATAAGCCGCAATAGAAAGAGGAACCGAAGAGGAACCGAAGAGGAACCAGAACTAAGGATTCTTTTGAGTCAAAAATCAAAATCCCAAAAGAGGATCTACACATATCAGTATACAGCTTCATGTCATCATGTGAAAATTGTCATCATTGAAGCTACAACAGAGAGTTGGTAATCTGTTCTAATATACACGGGCTCTTAGGCTGTAGAAAACATGATCAAATTAGAGCTTCAAACAACTTCTGGGAATTCCCAAGTATCTAGATTTTCATAAAGGGAAGAGGCAAAAATCTGGCTAAGAATTTCAATTTGGCGCCTAGGCAGGAACAGCCTCCACAAGAACCGCAAAGTAAAACTGTGTTGTAATTGTACCTCTCTTATTTATTTTCCAGCCAACTTTTCGCAGAGCCCGAATCACATCATCCTCTGCATGAAGATAAGCCCTGGTAGCCTTTGAAGGTCCAGGGAACAATTCTCCAATTCTCTTCAACAGATTATAGTAAAAAGTCTTTGGTGCAAAACTCAATATTAGTCGATTCTCAGCCAATGAAGCGAGATGAGCAATCATTGCATCCGCCTTACTTTGTGGGTAATGTATCAAAACATCTAAGCAAACTACCGTATCATATTTGCCGTCTAACGTTTCCAAGTCCTTCACCTCAAATTTCGGCATCACCGGAGTTGGGGAGCTACCATCCTTATTGTTCAGCAGCTCTTCTTGAGCCTGCATAAATATCAACAGGAAATTGTTAGGGAAGCCTTAATTAGATACTTTACCTGCATAAGAGCATCACTGGATTTAACGTACTAACAATAGGACATTTTTATATGGTAGAGCTAAAGGAGAAGATTTTTTTGCCAGTTGATTGATTTTGTTAGTATGATACAAAATCAAGTTAAATTTGATAATTAAAATTAAGCTCTAAATAAACAAACTACAGAGTGGCAATGCCCATTTATGCTATTTCAGAAAATAAAAGTGAAGACTTTAATACAAGAGAGAATCTTGTCATGTCCTCCTTTTCCCCTCAAATGTGGATTTCTTGTTCTCTCACCCTTTTATCTCTTTTAAATCAAACGTATAAACTCATAAAAATTTCATCTTTTCAACAGTAATAACAATTAGAGTGTACCATTTTCATCAGTGAACAAGTTCCCACTAATATTTTCAAAGAATGCACCAGGAAAAGAGACAAAATGGCAACTTAATTATTAGTCCAAGAAAGCAATCTAATTAAGTAGCAAGTAAGTTTGACCTGCTTCTGAGCTTCAGCCACCATAGCAGCCGAGATATCACTAGCGTAAACAGTGGCGCCTTCCTTAGCCAACGGTATCGCCAATGAGCCGGTCCCACACCCGGCATCGCACACAGTCACCCCTCGTAAAGGCCCTTCATCAGTCAACATTTTCAAAGTACTCTCCACCGTTTTAGAATGCCCAATTCGAATATCTAATTGAACTTTGTTCACATCATCCGTATCCCCGTATATTTTCTTCCATCTCTGAAACCCATTATTGTTAAAATACTCCTTCACCACATCCTTATCCCCGCCGCCGACTTCCTCGGCCTGCATTTTCCGACGCCTTTCCGGGTCAGTTAAAGAGATGACCGCTGCCAGAGCAGCCACTGACCCGCCTCCAATGACGGCCATTGTGGTTCTATCTAGAGCTGGAGCCATTGAGACGACGTCTGCAGCAGTGGAGAGAGGTGGAATCGCCGCAACGGTGAAGGGCTTTCGGAGACGTCTGGTGGGGTTTGGGGTGAAAGTAACGGGAGACAATAGAGCTGAGGAATAAGCCATTATTATGGTCGGAATTTAAGCTTTGACCGCCGGCCGGAAATGGAGTCCAAGACAGCACTGTTATGCACCGTGTAAGAGGTGGGTGATGCTGGATAACGAACGTAAGTAATCCGAGAAATGGATATGATTTGGCGCCTGTTGGCCTTGTGGGTCCCCCCTCTTTTACATTCAATAATTGTACCCCGTGCATTAGAGCCTGTACCTTTGTGGAGTTTATATATTGGCCCATCAATCACCCTGAGGAATGATGGTCTCGTCAGAAGAAGGCCTCGGCTTGCCTTTTGTTAAGAGCCCATTGGACTCGGTAAAGCCCAGTATTATTTTTTTTCTTTTTTGGGGCATGTAAAGCCCAGAAGAATGGGTTTCTCCGTCCCATGCATATAGCACCCATCATCCAAGCGGAACATATGATTCATAATTGAAGTTGGAATTTTTTTTGAATCTCTTAATTTATTACATTAATTTGTTACCAGCATAATTTGCAAGATTTAAATCCCATCTTAAGTTAGCCAATGAATATTAAGTTAGTCATGTTGTTCTCGGTCAGGCTTTTCTACTTTAGGATTTTGGTACTCTAGCTTAGAAGGAGAGGCACTCATGATGATACGTAATGTAAGGCCATGACAAGAGGGATTGACCTACGCAGAGTCATACTATACGGATGTCTACGGTTCGTTTTCTTCTATTCAGGCTGAAAGACGTTGTGTAAGCAACGGCTGCCAAGTTAGAGTTTTGTTTTATTAGCTGATTAGTTAGGACAGGTTGTCACATCCAAGGTAGGTGGACGAGTTTGTTTTGACACTAGACGTCAGTTAGGTCTTAGTTGCGTTTCGAATTAAGAAGAGTCCTTTTTAGGACATTTAATTGTACAATTTAACTTTCAAAGTTAATAGAATTATCGATCTTTTGATTTAAACAAAAAAAAGAAAAAAGAAGGTAGCTAATGAATATTACGACCATGCCAAAAAGTTGGATAAGTTGGCTTTTACGTAAGGATTATATTACCCCTAATTTTTATGAGATATAAGATGCATGATTTGTAAAGATTTTTTGACAATATTCATAAATGACTGTTTTTTTTTTTGGGTAATAAATGATATACCATAAATAAATTTATGTGCATAATACACATCAGTACTCCAACATATTTTGCCGTTTGAGTCAAAATAAATATACTTTTGAATTTTCTCTTTAAAAATCAAAATGGATGTTCTTGCACCAAGTTCCATTCAAAAATAGTCATTAACTTTACATTTTCTTTTATATCTATCGTAATCATTAAAAAAAAAATCTTATTTGCTAAAAACATCACAATTGGTAGTCGAAATTATTTATCATTACTAATACGTATTAACTGTATCACGTTAATAAAACGATATAGTTTCATTAAAATTATAATTCACGCATTTTATATCAAAATTTAGTTAGGATATGATTGATATGTATTAGATAAATACAATGCATACTCCACAAGCCAACTAATAAATTAAAAGATAGCACAAATAATGAAGATACTTCAAATAGGTATGTACCTACTACAAAATGCAACAAAACTTGTAAATTAATCGAGTAGACATAAGCATATAGCATCATCAAAGTAATATTCCAAACTAATTACGCACGTATGCTTATACATATATTTTGTGAAGTTGAAACGTCCATCGTAGGTAGGCTTTGTCTTTCATGTCGTTGTACTTTGCTGTGCAGCAGTATTGCTCCATGCTTGATTTCAAAGCTTTGTGACCACTAATGATATTATTCTTGTACTGGTTTTACTCCACTTTCTTCTTCCATTACTGATATTGAACTCAGGTTTAGGGCGCTTGGTATATATTTATATATATAAATACTAATGGTGTTATTCAAAATATCGTATAAATAAAAAAAGAAAATAAATTAGTAAAATAATATATTTTAATTATTGAAAATTTCAATAGTACACTACAATATATATAATTACAACTTTAAAAGATTAATCAAAGTTGCTTTAAATTTATAAAATTATTTTTTTCGTACAGTTTGAATAAATTTTGAGAATTATCTTGATTTTCATTGACAAGTGAAAAGTAGAAAAAACTTTACAAAATTGAAATGGGAGTAAGAAAACAAAAATGAAAAAAAGGAGCCTATATTGTAATGGCGGAATCAAAACAAAAACAACAAAGAACTATATTGAAAAATTATTAATTTTTTAGTTTAAATATGAATAATTTATTTTTAATTTATTTTTTAAAAGAAAAATACGAGTCAATTTTAAATATTCATAAGTAAAAACAATGTTAAAATTTTAATTTAAAATATATAAATAAAGCACAATTATATTTATTTTTTTAATGTTATAAAATATAAAAAAAAAATCATAAAAAATTATGGTAAGGTATTAGGATTAATTCTTCAAATAAATTTATTCTACAATTCGTTATTATGGTAATCCTTACCCATAATTGGTTTTGGATAAGGTATAATCCTAGGATCCACCTAATCATCAGATTACCCGCGAAAATTAACTGTCACGTGGATAAGTCATAAGCCTCCAAATACATAAGCTCCGGCGCTCCGTCCAACAGTGAAGTCAAACCAGCTAACTCCGCCGCCCTCCTACACTCTCCCCACAACCCCACTTCCACTGCTCTTACTTGTTACTCTAAGTAAAAATCGATTACTGATAACAACGTCAAACAATCATTGTAAAGTGACAGTTTTTTTGGACGCAATTGGGAGTTTTACCATTCGAGTTGAGTATTTTGGCCTGTAGTGGTTATGCCGTGTCTATATATGTAGGCCCTTTTCAGTGAGGAGGATCATCGAGTTTTTCATCAGGAAATTAAGGGATGATGAAGGTTTTTGGAGTATGGTGGTTGGTGTTGGTGCTGCTGCTGATTGGACTCGTGGGTTTGATTCAGAATGTGGAATCCAAGTATATGGTTTACAATACTGGGGCCAAGGTTGTTCCTGGGAAGCTCAATGTGCATTTAGTACCCCACACTCACGATGATGTTGGATGGTTGAAAACTGTTGATCAGTACTATGTTGGTTCCAACAATTCAATTCAGGTCATCCCTTTTTTTTTTTTTTGCTCTTGGTAATTTTTTGAGTGAAAGTAGAGTTCTTTGTGTGACTGCGTGTGAGATGCATGATGGGTTTGTTGTGCTTTTGCTTTGCAGGGCGCATGTGTGCAAAATGTGCTGGATTCCTTGATTCCAACATTGTTGGCTGATAAGAATAGGAAATTCATCTACGTTGAACAGGTTTTGCATTTGATATTGGCAATGCTGATGCGCTGCCTTGAAATTTGAACGATTAAGTGTAGAATTGAATATGTTAGATGGATATGGTGCTTGAAAATTAAGGAGACTGTTTTGATTGTTTACAGGCCTTTTTCCAGCGATGGTGGAGAAATCAAAGTCCTGCAATGCAGGAAACAGTTAGAGACCTTGTCCATGAGGGTCGACTAGAGTTCGTGTATGGAACTAATGAACTAAAACTGAATCTTTTTATCATTCTAACATCGTACTATCAGTAGTTGGTGGTAGTCGTTCTGTTTAATTGAGTTTGTTGATAGTATTTTTGTTAAAGGTTAAAAGAAGTAAAGTAGTTATGGATTGTTGCCATGGAGGAAATTTGTTTATTCATTTATTTATTTTTAATGTAGAAATGGCGGCTGGTGTATGCATGACGAGGCAGCCACTCATTACATTGATATGATAGATCAAACAACCCTTGGTCACCGATACATCAAACAGCAGTTCAATGTGACCCCAAGAATTGGTTGGCAAATAGATCCCTTTGGACATTCTGCAGTACAGGCCTATCTTGTGGGTGCAGAGGTATTATCTGGGCCTTCTTCAAGTTTCTCTGTGTTAGGTTGATGAACTTCTGTGAGCCTTACTTATCTATCATACTTGGATGACACTTTCTCAAAACGAGTACAATGAGCACTCTAAGTTTTATTACAAGTTGCAGTTTGAGACAAGTGAACGTAGCAGATTTGTTGCTTTAGATAGATTAGATTCATGCCTGCTTGCTGGTTTAGATTGTATTTTCTCTTTGCAAAACCCCAATCTCTTTAATTCATTTTATCAATGAAAAGTTAAATGGTTGGTCATGACATCTAATGGAACAAGAGTTGGAGTTCTTTTATGACTGGATTCTACTAATGCCCTTTTGCTGGTAGGTTGGATTTGACTCTCTTTTCTTTGGACGCATTGATTACCAAGACAGAGCAAAGCGGAAGGATGAGAAGGCTCTTGAGGTTGTTTGGCAAGGTTCTAAAAGTCTTGGCTCCGCTGCACAGGTTAGATGAAGTAGCTCATTTAATTTTTAATGATTTATGCAAGTGTCATGTTTACTTCTAAGAGTTTGAATGGCTCTCACCCCCACCCCGCCTCTGTCTTCAGATATTTGCTGGTGCATTTCCAGAGAACTATGAACCTCCAAAGGGTTTTTACTTTGAAGTCAACGATGATTCTCCCATTGTGCAGGTATCTATAGAAGGAAAATATAAAGGATGAGTTCTTTGATTTTCTGTGCAATGTTAATGATAGTTTTTTAAGTGAACTGCAGGATGATCACGATCTGTTTGATTACAATGTTCAAGAACGTGTGAATGATTTTGTTGCTGCCGCTTATAAACAGGCAAGTCATGTTGTTGTTTACATGTTAGCCTGCTCATTTCTTGCTTCCACTTAAAATATTGATTCTCATCATAAGAGAACTCACTGTATTTTGTCTTTCAGCTAAATCAGAACAGCTGTATGAGGGTGTCAGCTTTACAAAATTACTTGCTTATATGAAAAGAAACTGATGCAGCTTTTAACTTTGTTGTGAGAGTAGATTTATCTGTACAATGTGCTCACTTAAAAGTAAACTATCATAGCCAAGAAGAACTGAGAGTCTTAATAGAGTTCAGGCAAGGGCTATAGGTCTTAAATATACTTGCATTCTTTCTGTCAGATAATTGAATTATCCTTCAATAATCTTTCTTGTATCTTCAAGAGTGAGTACCACTTTTCTATTTTCTTCCACAGGCTAATATCACTCGAACAAATCATGTTATGTGGACAATGGGAACAGATTTCAAGTATCAGTATGCTCTAACCTGGTATCGGAACCTGGACAAGCTGATTCATTATGTCAATGAGGTTAGTCTTTTCTTTCTTGCTGGTGTTTTATCAAAAGTCCTTGTCCTGAATATGTATTTTCATAAAAATATGGTTGCTACTCCCTTTAACAGTTTCTGATTTCTATAATCTTTCTAACTTTTCAATGCTTTTCTTTGTCAATCTTTTGAATGTAAAAATAGGACGGCCGGGTCAATGCCTTATATTCTACACCATCAATTTACACTGATGCGAAATATGCTTCAAAGGAGTCCTGGCCTCTTAAAACTGATGATTATTTTCCGTGAGTATAAGATGTAGAAAGTTCATCTATTCAGGCTACATTTTTGTTCTATTGCTCATTTCTAATTTGGTAATTAATGACTTTATTATTCAGATATGCTGATCGCATAAATGCTTATTGGACTGGATACTTTACCAGTAGACCTGCCCTCAAACGTTATGTTAGAGAACTGAGTGGATACTATTTGGTAGGTCATGTGCTGTTCCTTGATAAATAGGGTCCTTCAGTGTTTGCGGCATTCCAGATTTTTATTTCTGACCAGACACCTAAACATAAATAGGCAGCTAGACAACTGGAATTTTTCAAAGGAAGAAATAAAGCAGGACCAACCACTGACAAGTTGGGTGATGCAATGGGAATTGCTCAACATCATGATGCAGTCAGTGGCACATCAAAGCAACATGTGGCGAATGATTATGCCAAACGTTTCACAATAGGTTACAAGGAGGTAAGATTTGCTCTAGTTTTGAGAATTTCATATTTTGGCTGGGATTGAACAAAATTCCAATGTCCAATTGAGTTGTATGAACTTAACTACTTTCAGGCTGAAGATGTAGTTTCAGCATCACTTGCTTTTCTAGCAGGATCTTCGTCAAAGTCTGGACGCAAAAATTCAGAAATGAAATTGAAACAGGTATAAGCAAAGAAAAGTTTATGTATGTTTGATTACCTCATTATTCACTTACCCTCACTGATTCCTAAAAGCAATCTGTGAACTCTCGTTTCACTCGAGTTCTACTTCTACATATGAAAGTCCTTTATACCTTGACCTTTATCTTGAGAAATGAATGTAAATAGTAAATGTAATTTGTAACCTTAGGATTTGGGAATATGGTTTGCCCGTCCATACCCATAAACATTTCAGTTTTCTTTTGACAAAGTATTATCATTTCTTGCAAGGGTGGGGAAGAAATGCAAACTACACAATACTATCCGTAAAAAATTCAGAAATTTACAGAATTCCATATAACAAGTTATTTCTAGTTATTTATTTTCTTTCCCTTATGAGTGATGCTGTAATCTTATTTCTCTTCGATGGGTGGTTAAGCATTACCATTCTTTGACTTTCTGTATGTTCTTTCAGTTTGAGTTATTTACTTCTTTTCAGGATACTTATCTGTTAATTTCATTATATTTTTCAGAATTTTAAGTGAAGCAACTTGTGTTAATTTGAGACTAATATTAATTTTTCTTTTCTTGCCAGTGCCCGCTCATGAATATAACTTACTGTCCACCAACTGAAGTTGATTTATCTCTTGGGAAAAAATTAGTAAGTATATTATTCTAACATGCCGTCTATCCCTTTGTATTTCCTTTTTCTAGTGTGCTATTAAATTTGATATGAAATTAAATTGTAAGATTGTAGTTTTTATTGCTGTAATTAGCTTCAACTATGTCATCTAAATATTATTTGTTTGTAGGTGGTTGTGATTTATAACTCTCTGGGGTGGAAAAGAGACGATATTGTCAAAATTCCTGTGAGTATATTTTAGACATTTCATTATAAGTATCTAGCTTGAATCTTCATAAATTCAGCTTATCTCAAACATTATTGCCTTTTTCTTGAATGCCCAATCTATTTTCTTTCTTTTATTTTTTTATTTTTTATGCCTATCTTCCCTTAAAAGAAAATATGTTTTTACAGTTGTCTTAAAAAATACTTATTTCTTTTTAATAAGTTTTCTTCTGCTGCATCTTGCAATCTGAGGAAATAACAAGCAGGCAAATCATCATCACGAAGAAACAATTGTCTTTTAGATTTTCTCATTACATTGAGTTTTAAAATAGGAACTGTAACTTCTCTAACCTGTAATTTGAGCTCGCAATATGCAAGGAACATAGCTATTTCCATGAAATTATACTACCTGATAAATTGTTGAGATAACTGAGGTATTTGCATTTTACAGAACGATTATTTCTTTGAACTTTAAATTGTTTGTTGTCTCTTGTTAAAGAATTTCTTACATGTACGTTGGACAAGTATTAAGGAAATCCTATAAAAAGACCAATCATAGGCATCCAATAACTCTTATTGAATATTTTTAGAGAGGTAGCTTAGAGTAAGACATTCATGTTTTCTGGCTAGTCCAAGTTTTCCTTTAACCATCTCTGTTGCTGCATATTATTTTCACATAGTATATGTTCAACGGTGTAATTATTGCATGCATACTGCCATCTGTTTTGGTATACTACATTTCTATTCGTTTCTTATAGATGATTGTCCAGATAGCCATAGTAATTGGAAATATTTCAAAATATTAAGTGAATAGCTTTTTCTGTTTCTGGATTTCTTTGCTTCATCTGTTGTCATAAACTTGGTACAGGTTATCAGTGTGGATGTTGCTGTTCAAGATTCTTCTGGGAAAGAAGTTGAATCACAGATTCTTCCTGTGGTTAATGCCTCAATGGCCCTACGAAGATTTTATGCAACTGCAAACGTGGGAGAGCCCCCTGCAGATGGCCCCATATATTGGCTTGCATTTAAAGCGGAAGTTCCACCTCTGGGATTTAGCACATATATTGTCACCAGTAGTAAAAGAGCAGGTCTATCTTCTGATTACTGTTTCTTGAAAGCTCACATTTAATATGGAAACATCATGGTGATTGTCTCTTCCGGTTTTTATTGACATAGAATATTTTCTTTTTTTCCCTTCCTTCATTTGTTTATCACATGCAGTAAGAGCAGCTGTTGCTTCAAAGAGGGAGACATTTTACAGATCAGATGGGAATGAAGACAATGCCGTGGAAATAGGGCCAGGCAATTTGAAGTTTGTATATTCTGGAAATAGTGGAAAACTCACTGAATATATTCAAGGCAATGTTAAGGGCACAAACATGGTAAACTTTGTAGTGTTTTATGTACTTCTAGAGTTTGTTTGTGGGGTTTACCTTGTTCTTTAAAGCCCTCGTTCTATTTGTACTAAACAATGAGTTTTAAGCCAAGCAGAGAGCAGCATTCACTTTGCTCCAACTCTTTACTGTTGCGATAATAGTGTGATTTTCTGTTAGAATAACTCTATGCATGAAATTTTGATTTCCATGATTTTTTTTTCTTTCCTTTTAAAATATATTTTTCATCTTTATTTCCCTTTGTTTTCCAAAGGTAATTAAAAACATTGACTTAGCTTGACTGATTTTTTTCTCTTGTGAAGGTCAAGTTCACTGTAGATCAATCTTACAGTTATTATATTGGAGATGATGGTAGCAAGGACCCTCCCTCGCAGCTTCAGGTAACAAACCATTTTCTTTTTTGAGTTTCACAGAATTTATATCTCCGATGCTTTGTATTCAATGTAATGAAGTTTTCTTGTCGGCCTGTTGTCTTTATTTAATTGTTGTCTTCAATTTGGATTACACATGGCAACTCTGACCAAGCATTTCTTTAAATGTTTAAGGCTTCTGGAGCTTACATTTTTCGGCCAAATTCCACATTTCCTATTAAGTCTCAAGAAAAGGTATGAAAATCATGTCAAAACTCTAAACAAATTGATCTTGCATCTCCAACATCATAAAAAAGAAGTCTTTGTTGAATTTGACAGATTCCACTTACAGTACTTAGGGGACCGGTGTTTGATGAAGCTCATCAGAGCTTTAGTCCATGGATATATCAGGTTACTGTGCAAATAATTAATGTTTAAACTGCTTATTTGTGTTTTCTCATATTGATTACCTCTTTTTCCTGTCTGAGATTTCTTATATGGTGGACTTTATCATTCAAAGAAGACAGCTTTTTCAGATGACCTGATATTCTCCCATGAATTTTCTATGGCCCATAGATAATAACTAAGAGAAGCTATAAAAGGTCGATGGTAAACTATAGTTCTTCACAGCCTGGTTTTAATGTTTCCATTGAGAATGAACATTAATAATGTTGAAAATCTTCAACTCTTGGCTCTCTTTCCCAGTTCCCCCTCTTTATGGTGAAACAAGAAGCTCTGCAACTTTCAAAGTTTTAATTTTGTCATGCTCTTTTGTAAAATGTTAATGGACAGATTACGAGAGTTTACAAGGAAAAGCAGCATGGTGAGGTTGAGTTCATTGTAAGTGTATCATTTTTTAATTTACTATGGTTTCTGTTACAGTGAGGGTATCTGGAGAGAAGAGACTTTAGTTTCAAATGTGAGGGTCCGTAATCTCTTAGACTCGTTAAACTACAGGTTGGCCCCATACCAATTGATGATGGACTTGGCAAAGAGGTTGTAACAAAGATTGAGACCGGCATCAAGAACAACAAAACATTTTATACAGATTCAAATGGACGAGATTTTCTCAAAAGGGTATATTGCGTAACTTGTATCTTCAGTGAACATGTTTTCTTGGTCTTGTTATATTTGGTAAACCTTTTCACTTTTCAGTTGTTTAACATCTGTGGACATTAAAAGCTAAATTCATGCTACATTTTTTCCCTTGATTTGCAGATACGGAATTACAGGTCTGATTGGCAACTTCAAGTAAATCAGCCTGAGGCAGGAAATTATTATCCAGTATGTCCGTGTTGAATTTGTCTTAACACTTCTTGTTTGCACCTCTATATTCTTAGTTTGCATGAAAAAGGTTTCATTGTGTTGATAACATGTCATTTCAATCAGATTCTAAACCTGTTTTGCCCAAAACAATAAAAAAATAATAATTACAGGGGGAAATATCTGCTGGTTACTCTTGAAGATGGTGTGTAGGGGGAATCATCTTTTTTTCTTTGATAGCATTTTTCACAACTGTTTGTCAAGGTTATGCGGTGGACTTGCTTGTGGAATTTTTGGGGGTGATAAGTTAGCCTAATATAAAAGATAGCTAATGCTATTTGTATACTTAAATATCATGTCCATAAAGGAAAAGGAAATATTTGTCAGGCTGATATAAGTCTCTCTCTCTCTGGCTCTTTTTCTATCTTTGGGAATGTGTTGATATTGCAAGAAAAATAAATGTCCAAAAGAATTTTTTCTTCGCTTACAGTTATACAATGTTCCAACTTGTACATTTGGCTTCAAAACTTTTACAGTTCTAAAAGTTGGATGAGGGAAGGCAGATTAGGCCATCAATATGATATGCCATGTATATTTGCTATATTTTGTCATTGGGTATGATGCCTACGGGGAGTTTATTCATCTTTCAGATCAATCTTGGAATCTACATGCAAGATGACAGCACTGAGATCTCAGTCTTGGTCGATAGATCTGTGGGAGGATCCAGCATGGTTGATGGGCAATTGGAGCTTATGCTTCATAGGTTTGCTCCATTTTCTTTGTTCATCTCCCTCCCTCTCTCTCTGCTTTTTTCTTCTGATTTCCTCAAGCTGTTGTTCGAGGTATAATTCATCTATTGATAATCAAATTAACTGACTGATTCTTTTTTTTTTTTTTATTGTATACGTCACAAATATTTCTTATAGGAGACTACTTCGTGATGATGGTAGAGGTGTTGCAGAGGCATTAAATGAAACAACATGCATTCCTGACGAATGCAAAGGGTTGATTGTGAGCACAGACATCACTGCTTCCAATACAGTTTTCTCCAGTTCACTTATTTTAATATATTCTTACACTTTTTACTTCACTGTTTGAATAGTTATATAGTTTTGTGATTTCACAAGCCAAAACTATTTACCACAACACATGTTTCTCAGGTTCAAGGGAAGTACTACTTCAAGATTAATCCACCTGGGGAGGGAGCTAAGTGGCGCCGATCATTTGGACAGGAGATATACTCTCCCCTTCTTTTAGCCTTCAGTGAGCAGGTTAGGGAAAGATATTGAGTGATTTTGTTGCCCCTATATGAATATGTTTTCTCTGACATGCTTCCATTTATGATAGGATGGAGGTCGCTTGACTAATTTTCAAGTTCCAACCTTTACTGGAATTGATCCTTCATACAGTCTTCCTGATAATGTGGCAATGATTACTCTTCAGGTATGTTTTGGAATCTGAAATGGAAACTCAAACTCCTTCCGAAGGAAATATGTAGCTAAATTATTTGTTCTTGAAATTGCAGGAACTTGAAGATGGGACTGTTTTACTCCGCTTGGCTCATTTATACGAGGTTTCTAAAATCTTTTCCCACATGACATGAGCATAACATCTTTCTACCATGACATTGCTCACCATGTAATTTATCTTGGAGGATACTCAACAATGTTTGTCTGAATTTGGCGTTCTTATTTGTGTCTTATTAGGTTGGAGAAGACAAGGATCTATCAGTACTGGCAAATGTAGAACTAAAAAAGTTATTTCCTGCTAAAAAGGTTGAGCACGCCATATTTGAATTCATCACTTCCCATCGTTAACCTTTCATTAAATTATAGGTAATCATTCTTTTCAACTTTCTTTCCAGATAACTACAATAACAGAAACGGGCTTGTCAGCAAACCAAAAGAGAGAAGACATGGAAAAGAAAAGATTAGTTTGGAAAGCTGATTATTCAAGTGATAAAACACACAAACCATTGAAAGGAGCACCTGTTGATCCCATTGAGCTGGTGGTTCAACTTGCGCCAATGGAGATTCGCACCTTCATACTCGATTTTGGTAAAAAACTCTCCACCACTGCAAGGTAAGGTTACTCAATATATGTCTCATGGTTCTTTAAGTTTGTTTTGATTACGGTTGATGTTTTGATTGCCTGTAGGTAAAAGGCTCGTTTCAAGGGAAGTGTCTTCAATCTGAATTTGAGTCTTTCGATTCAATAACATTGCCGGAGTATCTTCAAATGAATGCTTCTGAATAAGCGTGGTATAGCCATTGCAATCTGTGCGTGATCATCACTAGTCTTTGTAGGTTGGAGGAGGAAGAATTCTGCGAAAGATGTTCTTTTCTCCTGTGTACATTTTAGTTAATGGGTCAATCAATCATGAGTCTACCTTGTCTTCTTACTCTTACAATGTAAACATTAATAGTCATGCCCTGATGCTTTTGGCTTGAGGACATATTTGCACACATTCTGTTTTGTCCCTTATTGTTCTTGGATTGTTGGTAGAAACACACAGGAAGAAAAAATCCAACCCAATAAACCATAATTACAACCACTGTATTATGACATTTCAAAAAGTAAAAAAATAAAAATTTGAAAAATAATGATTTTGGTAGAATCATTTCACAATATGCACAAACAATTAAGTGGGATTTACAAAAATAATAAAATGCTACACAAAACATGATTTACTATTATGAGCGTGAAATTCAAAATTTTGTACGTGTTTAGTGACAAAGTTGTCAATATCCAAATTAGTATTTGAACTTTGAAAAGTTATATTGATGCCCAATATTTGACACGCATCCCTGTTAACGTAGGAAGTTAGGAACGAGGAAAAATGTCAAAACGAGTCCGTCTTCTTCTTCCCTCCAAATACCTCAACGCCGCCCGGAACAGTTCTCACGTTTCCCCTTCTTTCCCGCGCTGTAAATTCCTCTACACCCTGCCTCCCGAAGATGAAAACGCCGCCACCCCTTCTGTCTTCTGCGAAGCTGTCGGCACTGCAGATAAAAATCTCCGAGAACAACTTCGAAAGCTTCGAATTTTACTCCAACAGAACCGCACTGAAACTGCAAGGAGACTCCTTAAGACCCTCATTGGTTCTAATTCAGGCTCTAAATTGTACAATCTCTTCGATTACTCCTCGCCTCCTCCTACAAAACCCATGTTTTATAACTTGCTTTTGTCGCTTTATTCTGAGTTGAAGCTCCCCAATGAGGCCATGGAAGTCTATGATTTGATTTGTAAAGACGGTAAATTTCCTTCTCTTCATGCATTTAATTTATTTCTTGAGTCACTGGTCACTTCGAATCAATATAATAAGGCCCTTGAAGTGTTCTACAAAGCTGTGAGTTTGGGCATCCGGGTTGATAATTTCAGTTATGGTAAGGCTATCCAATCGTCTGTGAAGTTGGGGGATTTGAAGGGTGCTTTCGAGCAGATGGGTTCCATGAGAAAGTGTGGAATTAGGTCTACTGGGTTTGTGTATAACGTTTTGGTTGGAGGTTTGTGTAAAGTTGGAAGAGTGGGGGAGGCCCAGAAGCTATTTGAAGAAATGGTTGAGGAGAGAGTGCTTCCTAATAGGGTGACTTATAATAGTCTTATTGATGGATACTGTAAAGTGGGGAACTTGGAGGAGGCGTTTAATGTCA
Source organism: Gynochthodes officinalis (assembly GCA_020080225.1). Taxonomy (NCBI): domain Eukaryota; kingdom Viridiplantae; phylum Streptophyta; class Magnoliopsida; order Gentianales; family Rubiaceae; genus Gynochthodes; species Gynochthodes officinalis. The sequence continues at coordinate 9,266,767 of CM034625.1, read as the reverse complement.
AGGAGAGGATGAGAAATGGTAATGTGGAGCCTAATATGGTTACTTTTAATACATTGCTTGGTGGGCTTTGTAGAGCAGGGAGGATGGAGGAGGCTAATCGGGTGTTGGAGGAAATGGAGGTTTATGGGTTTGTTCCTGATGCATTTACATATAGTATAATCTTTGATGGGCATTCAAGGTGTGGAAATATAGATGCTTCGTTGGCCTTGTATGAAGAAGCCGTTGGCAAAGGGGTACAGTTAAATGAGTATGCTTATTCTGTTTTATTGAATGGGTTGTGTAAGGGGAGAAAAATGGATAAAGCTGAGCAACTAATGAACAAGTTGAAGGAAAATGGACTTTTTCCTACAAAGGTGATGTTTAACACCATCATGGATGGCTACTGCAGGGAAGGCGACATACAAAAGGCAATTTTGATAATTAGAGAAATGGAAAATCTTGGGGTGAAGCCAGATTGCATCACATTTAATACAGTCATCAGTAAGTTCTGCAAATTAACTGAGATGGATCACGCATATGAATGGTTCAAGAAAATGATTGAGAAGGGAATTTGTCCCAATTTACAGACATATAACATCCTAATTGAGGGCTATGGGCACCTTTGTCAATTTGAAATGTGTTACCAGATTCTTGGGGAAATAGAAAACAACCAATTAAAGGCTGATGTTGTTTCTTATGGTTCTTTAATAAATTGCTTAGTGAAGGGTGGTAGGCATCCTGAAGCTGAGAAAATCCTTAGTGATATGATAAATAGAGGGGTTTTGCCAAATGCCCAAATCTATAATGTTCTCATAGATGGTCTATGTACAAATGGAAAAACAGAAGATGCATTTAGGTTGTTTGATGAAATGTTAAAAAGTGGAATTTCTCCTACACTTGTGACCTACAATACACTCATTAATGGGCTGTGCAAAAAAGGGAGGGTTGTGGAAGCTGAGGAATTGGCCACTCATATCATAAGCAGGGGTCTGAATCCTGATGTAATCACATATAATTCCTCAATATCTGGCTATTGTGATGCAGGGGACGCTAGAAAGTGTTTTGAGTTGTATGAGAAGATGAAAGCATCAAATATTCGACCAACCTTGAGTACATATCATCCTTTGATTGTGAAATGCAGAACAGAAAAAGGAGGACTATTGCTAATGGAGAAAATTGTTCGAGAAATGTTGCATATCAACTTGACTCCTGATCGAGTAGTATATAATGCAATCCTCGATTGTTACGTAGAGCATGGAGAGATTCAGATAGCATTTCTTTTACAGAGTGAGATGGTAGAAAGGGGAATTCCTCCTGATAGGATGACGTACAATGTATTGATTTTGGGGTGCATCAAGGATTACAATCTAGAGAAGGCAAAAGATCTTTTTGATGCCATGAAAGCTGGAGGATTGATTCCTAATGCTGACACTTATAACACACTTATTGCAGGACATTGCAAGCTAAAGGATTATGTTGGGGCATATACGTGGTACAGAGAAATGTTTGAAATTGGTCTTTACCCAACTACCAACATTTGTAATGAGCTAATATCTGGCCTAAGAGCAGAAGGGAAACTAAAAGAGATCCAGATAATTTGCTCCGAGATGAGTGTCAAAGGAGTTAATGAATGCAGTGTCTTTGCAGACGTTCCTGCTGCTTCTGAAATTTGAAATGCCGATGCTCTGCACTGTTATCTCTTTGAAACAATTGGCAGAGGTTACCTTTGCTGTATATAAAGGGAGAGCAGAGCACCCTTTTGTGTTGTCTCTTCATTTTTTGATTTTTTTGGGTTTAAATTACTCCCTCTTTTTGTGACTATGACTACCTGTAGCTTCCATGAATTCTCATTTAACATGGAAGCAAATTATTTAATTTATTTTTGCAAATAAAAAATAATTACTGTAAATTAATATAGCATTACAAACTGTGAATGGTTAATCAGTTACCTCTTAAATTTAGTGCAGATGTGAATGGTGTTGATTGTCATATTCCACATGATTTCATAAGAATGATAAACTAATTTTTTTCTGTTTCCAGTGTTTTTTATTTTTTCACACGGGAGGCTGAATCCACTTCTTGGAGGTTAAGGATGTGGATTTCTGCATCCGTACAATGGCTAGTGGCATGGTACAGTTACCTACTCATATTCAGATATTGCTTACGAGGTTTCCTTGAACAGTTCATGGGGCATGTCAACCCTAACATAGAGGAATTTCCAATGTCCTAAAAGCAGTGATTCTGGAAGAAGGTGTACTGTCATTCTATGGATGGTGGGTTCTGTCTTCGGAATGGTAGGTACTTCCTATTGTACGCCAACTATGAACTTGATTGATGAAGTCCTAATTTATTGTAGTTTTTACAAGTTAATAGCATTTGCTAATGTCTGTTTGAAGGGACCTCATACGTGAAAATACTGTATGCAGATACCAGACATAGAATTTCGCTGCATATGAATCTCTGAAGGAATATTTGGTCCAAAGTAGATTATGTGCTGATTCAAGAGTCTCAGTTGATTGCGACAACAAAACTTGCATGTCAGGCTGCTGTTAGAACTGCTGGCAAGTTAGGCATGTCCTCTTGATGCCATCTGCCAATGAATGCAGATGGAAGGCTGGAAATATGCTGTTTCAATTGTCCCTGGACCCCCTAGTAGTGGAAGAGCAGTTTACCCTTGAATATACCGGAGTGCTATATGGACGAGGCCGAAACGTTTTGCAATTTGGAATTCAGAGCTTGCTATGGGGATTTGTTCTCCAGTTCTGGGAGGTATATGATCCCTTCACTCTCCATTTTTGCAAAAGCTTTCATGTTCATTTCATTTGATGTAGATTATCTCATTCTATGTAGGTCATTCCCTCCTGCGTGATATCTGCTTCGGTGACACTTGAAGCTGTGGAAACAATTCTTTGAAGTTGGGATCATAGAAATTAGATTGAAAAAGGTTAGGTTATGAGTTCAGTCATCAAATCAAATTTTCTGAGCTGCAGCAATGGAGTAATGGAGAAGGTAATATCTGTAAGAAATCCAGGAGCCTAAAGCCTCCAATTTCCTCCTGCAATGCGTTAAGCTTTTTCTTGAAATTAACAATCCCAATAAAACCAGAAAAGTTGTTTTGCAATATATAATTTCCCTTTAAAAAAAAAAAAATATTGTATTAAGGCAATTGGCAAGTCCCCACTAAATATCAGTCTATCATGTTGTTTTGCGCCAATAAAATTATTTTTGTTCTAACTTGAATTTATGTAGTTGCCTTGACGCTATTGAGAATACTCAGATTAGTGTCCATAATGTCCTACGCATGATGGGAAAATCTACAAAAACAGCAATAATTTGAGGAATAATGATAACTGTGAATTCCCTCAATCATAGGCCATTAAGAAACTGATGGTTAGGAGTTAGTAAATTAAGTCTTAAACAGGCAGATCTAACCGCTTTTGGTCCCAAATTTTTGGGTTTTTCAATGAATGATAGTTATATATATATATTTTTATGTTATTTGTATCATAACTGGTTTATAAATGAGTGCTCTTGGTGTAATTAGTTTGGCTATCCATAGTCACTCTGATTATTCATTAAGGTAAAAATCATGTTTTTTGCTAGATAAATGTTAAGAATTTCTTAGTTTCCCACTCATAAACTGGCCAATTTTGTAACCAAACCTGGGAACCAAAATTCCTTGCTATGGACATTCTTCGAATGGTATTACCTTTCAGGACATTGGTTAAACTTTTGTCTTGACCAGATTTTAGAGACATATGAGTATATGTTACCCAGATCAAATCAGTACCATCTTCATGATCCTTCATCCTCTTAAATTTTTTTTTTACTATTTTATAGTCAATCTTGGTATTCTTTGATAAATCTAATATTTGTGTATCTGGTTTGAATAGATAACTAACCATTTTCTATTGTATAAATCATAGCACAGGATTCTTTTTTACAATTTTTTTTATTTTATTGTTTAATTATTGTTTAAATTTAGCAATCCAAAAAAAGAACGTTTTCGCGAGCGAATATTTACTATTCTATTTCAATTTTAGAGTTGTCTATTGATTTCTCAAACTAGATAAATTGATTTTCGACTTTTCCGCCATTCCAACCAGTGGGTCCTGAGCTAAACCTTGGCTAAACTTTGGAAATTTTAATGTCATAATGCCTTTCAAATCCTCCCAATCATTAAGAACGCCCATGTTGTGGCAATTCCACCCAAAAGGTAATGGGTTACTTTCACGGCACGTCAGGAGGACATGCAAACTTCTGTTCCAAAACCAACTTGCTATATATATATATATATATATATGGAGAATCGTCCTTGGATAAATTTTAATAATTTATCAATGGGTTATATATCTTCACAAGAAAAGAAAATTAAAAAAAAAAAAACTCATTTGGGCCCTGTACCGTTGGTTAATTTTGACCCATGTATGGAAGCAATAAAATAAGTCAATTTTCAAGAGTCCGTTACGATTTATGAAAACCCAAGAAGGAAACCAGTTTAAATTCCTCGGCAAGCCCAATGGCATTCGGGCTCGTTTCTCCTTCCTCCCCGAAAAAGGCCAAAAAAAACCATTTTAAATTTCCCCAGCAAGGCGCAATTCGTAAACCCTTTCGTTACGGTTACAAAATATTCTCAATAGGCAAGAAATCAACTATTTGAACACAAAAAAAAAAAAAAAAAAAACTTCAAAGATCTGTGGTACGATTCACTCTCTGCAAAAGCATAGTCAATGGCGAAAAAAAACGACGCCTCGTCCGCCATGGAAATCGACGATCAGACGAATGGCCCTAAGTTCTCAATCAATGGTACTTTTACACTCGTATTGACTTCTGCATTCATTGTATATATATGATTTAATTGATATTTGAGAGTTTTTTGTTAATTTATTTTTTGGGGGTTTTTGGCGGTCGAAATTTCAGTTTTGGAGCTGTTTAAATCGGCTCAAAAGCAGCATGGATTGCGGTTGGGTGATTACACTCGTTACAGGTGCAAAGTTGTGTTCTGATAACTTTTATAGTTAGTTAATTTCGGAGTTTTAGGGTTTGGTTGCGGAAGCAATGGGGTTTGTTAAGGATGCCCTAACGTGAAATTGACTTGGGGTTTGGAATTTAGGAGGTACTGTACGGCACGGCTAAGGAGATTGTACAAGTCTTTGAAATTAACGCATGGCCGTGGCAAATATAGTAAGAGAGCCATCACGGCTTCTTTGGTCACCGATGCGAGGTGAGTGGGTTCTTATGTTACTGTCTCATTTTTTTTCCGATGCAAATTGTTGAATTTTGTTATGATGAGATGCTGAGGTTTAAGTTTAATTATGAAATTTTCATGATACAGTTTTGACTTTTTGTTACCTCCTTGGTGCGACATGGACAATGTAGGTATCTTCATGTGGTTCTTTATACAGCCGAAAGAGCTTGGAGCCATGCTATGGAAAAGAAAACGCTTCCAGATGGTCCAACTGCACGTCAGCGGAGCTATCTGATTGGTAGATTGAGGAAAGCTGTTAAATGGGCTACACTGTTTCAAACGTTATGTGCCATTAAGGGAGATTCTAGGACCTCTTTGGAAGCAGAGGTATGCATGGATAATTCAATATTCTGTGCAATATTATGTGCTGTAGATTTTGGTTTTGTTTTTACATGTAGAAATCGACATATCCTAATTGTATGTAGAAATTTTTCAGTTTGGTAGGTACCAATATTTCTAATATAGTTATTGGACTGTAAATATTTTCTGTTAGAAGAGGATGCTTTAGAATTTTCTAAATGTAAACTGCATTGATAAACATGTTAAAAAATTTAAATACTGGAATGGTGTGCATGATAATTAGTATAAACAATTTATTTTCTAGAACACCACCAACACTACTGGCCCTGTACAGTCATACTTTTCTGAGCCCAAGGGAAAGTGGCTTTTGCAAGCAGTTTCAACTATGTTTTTATTTCATGTTTCCACTTGTTTTCCATTCTTATTCTATATAATTTAGATGGACTTCTACTTTCTATTCTGAGAAGTTTTCATTACATACAAGCTAAAACTTTCTATTCTGGATATTATTTTCTGGGGAAGTTTTCATGCATAAAAAAAAAAGAGTACAACCCCAGATTACCCGGCTTGCGAGTGTAGGGGGAGGATAATCGAAGTTTTCATGCATACAAGCTAAAAAATAGATTTGAATTAGCATGCTATTTGTTCTTGAAAATTTTCTCATATTAACACTTGGGAAGGTTTCTTGGTTGATTATATGTCACTCTTACTATTGACTTTGCATTTTTACACTGCTTAAGGTGTTAATTGGTTTGCCTGCTCTTTCCCTTATACCATAGTGAGAAACTTTCAATGCATTCCATTTTACAGGCCTATGCATCTTTTATGAGGGGAACCTTGTTGTTTGAACAAGAACAGAATTGGGAAGTTGCACTGAAGAGTTTCAAAAGTGCCAGGTGCCTAATCCTTGATAATCATAAAACAGAAATAATGGTGTTTATTCTATGGACTTTCAGGATGTCATTTCATCTTATTTTTTGTGCTGGCTAACTTTCTTTCTGTAGTGCTGTTTATGAGGAACTTGGTAAATATGGAGACGAGGATAGCCGGCATTTGTGCAATGATCGGGTTGCAGAGATAGAACCTAATATAAGATACTGCATTCACAAAATTCGTGGATCAAATCTACAATTTTCTGAATTTGAAAGCTTAGGTGAAATGGAGGGGCCTGCATTGGACTTGTTTAGAGCAAAAATGGAGGTGAGTCTGGAACTTTAGCATTTAGAAAATATATGACTGTTGAAATGTATATTTATAGTAATGTGAAAATTTCTGCATTCTTGTATCAAAAGGCTGTAAAGTCCGAGGCTAGATCTCAGCGGGCAGCATCAATGAAAGAATTAAATTGGCTTGGTCATACGTTTCCAATTCCAAATGCGAAAGCACGGGTGGCCATTCTGAAAGGTTAGTAATTATTCCATTTTATAGAAGGCACCTTGTTTTCTTAGGGCCTGTTTGATTACATGGATTATTGCTTAAAATTAAGTGATTAAGAGGTTTTAATTTTTAGATTGTTTGATAGTGAAACTTCAGTCCTTTTAATTGCATGATTTCTCTGCTTTATACACTTGATTTCATGGTTTTCCCTTTTTCTCCAATTTGATCAGCTCAAGAGCTGGAAAAGGATATTCATGGGTCAAAAGCAGACTCTATTCCTGCGGATAAGAGAGTTAATGTATTTGGCAAAATTGTGTCATCATATGACGAAGCCAAAAGCCTCGTCCATAATGATCTGGTAATGATATGAATATTGCTGTAAAGTTTCAGATGTCTAGGTTTCTCTCATTTTAATTCACTTTTTAGATTGCTGAGGATGGCACATTTTGCGTCTTTGTATAGGATGTTGATGCTGATATTTTGGATCTTTTAGGTTACTGCAGGAAATTCTGATAGTATGAAGGATAATCTTAGTGGTCTTTATAAAGCTATCAGTGCTGTTATAGCACAGCGAAATATTGAACGGTATGAGTTAATGGTTAATACTGCCAATAGCAAACTCAGCAAGGTCTCTGATGATAGGAGTGAAAAAGTTACGAAGCCTGAAGATGTTGTCCGACTGTATGATATTTTGTTACAGGCAAGTGCAAACATTGACTTTTTTATTTCGGTGAGAATGTGTAGCAATATTAGTACATATTGATATTGTTGCCAACTCTAGTAACTGCTCTTCATCTTGCAGCTTATTTCTGAGCTCTCTGATTTAGTTAGCTCTGGAAGAGATAGAAAGCCAGAGGAAGTGGCTTTTGCTGAAGAGTGTGAGCGCAAAAGCATGGCTTTCAAAGCTGAAAGGTTTGGTTTTGAGCCACCCCTTTTTGTTGATTGAGATTTTGATCCCTTAGTTTCTTTTGCCTTGTGTTTATTTTGGAAGGTTGAGTTGTCTTCCCTTATCTAAATCTATGACCAGACAAGTTTTACATCTTACATGATGTTTTCAGTTTATTACGTTTTTTTCAAGCCTGGTGATACTTCTTGGTATCTTCTGCAATGTGGCAGTATTAGAATAGACAAAATTTGTCAAATTCTTCATTGTCCTTTCATGAAAATTTACCTTCATGTCACCGATCAAATTGATTTAAGTCATCTCAGTTTCATCATTGCCTACTAGTTCAATGTTTTCCATGGTTTTTCTTAAAACCCTAACCTTTGATCATGGATCAACACTATTTTTCTTCTTTTTGTGCTTCCGCTGGCATCAGAAATGTCCCGAATCTGTTATATTGGCCAGAATGCTGAGCTACTATTGACTTATGGTTGTGAATATGACTGGTCGTATTTTAGTGCTTAGTGTTCCTTGTCTTCTCTTAGAATTATCCTGTAAATATATTTATTACTACACTAGAAATGCAATTCTTTCCATCATTATTCCAGAATTCTGGTTCAAAATATTATCAATGAAGAATTGTGTTTCTTGTTTAGGTGCTTCTATGTAGCTATGTCTTATAGTTTTGCTGGAAAGAGAACAGAAGCGTATGCTTTATACTGCCGATCTCGTTCTTTAGCTGATGCTGCCCTGAAAAGCCTTCAAAGTGCAAAGAGTGCTGATCAGGTATGCATATCTTCATGGACTTGTTACGGTCTTAGCTTAGACAGAAACCATATTAGTCTACATGGGTTGTTAATGCTTATTTGGTAAGAGCTATTTTCATGAACTCATGATTCATTTGACAGTGCTTATGAGTTTCAAATCTGTGTTTAAAAAACAGAACTTGTTCTGTGGTTTACTTGGTAACTCTAAAACCAAATCACTTGTCAAAAATCAATGGGGCTGCATTGATGAACATAAGTTTGTCAAAGATTAGCAACAGTTCCTCATCCATTTCTTTTTATTTGAGCTGTGAACCACTTTTTTATTTTTATTTTTATTTTTTTTGCAAATTTTGTCTTTTATGTTTCTATTAGGCCATGATAAAGGAGTTGCAGAAGTTGTACAATGAAAGTAGATCAAATAGCTGTATAGAGCATGCAATAGCTGTGATGGAGGAAGAGGAGGCTCCAGAACAACTGTCAAAGAAGATCTCAACAATATCATTGGCAGGAAACGCTAAGAAGGTATTGCAATACATTTAACTATAGATTCTTGTTATGCGTATTTTTAAAAGGAAGTTGAATGCATCTGTGGACATTGTAGGATGTGGGGTTTAATTTTATGCGTCTTCATCTGTTTTTTCATTTGAATTGAGTTGACCATTTGAAAGGTATTATTGGTCTTTTAATCTGAAATAAAAATTGTGCATTTTTAGGCTTCTAAATATTGATTTTCTGAGATTATAGTATTAAAGGGTGTCATAGGGCATTTACTTGTTCATATTGCATATATGAATCTTACTTTGTGGTGTGAAGATACTTGAATACCTTGTTAATCCCCCAGAAGCCATAAGACAGTCTTCTTGCTTATTTAGATAGTTATAATTATTGGATCATCTTCTTCCACAACTTAAAAGTCATGTTTGGATTATGAGATTTGTCATGAGATGCATTGGAATGCACATGCCTGTTCATGGAACTTTTCTTGGTCCTAGCTATCAACTCTTTTCTTATTGCGTAATCATTTAAAGGTCTTTATGCACTCTGTAGATAAGTAATTGTGGAATTTGCTACTGATAAAGTTTGATGCACTGGTTATGCTTTAGAGTTTCCTCTTGCGAATTTTTTCTTGCTTTTGAGTTGAACATGATAAATTAGAAGACCGTAAACTAAAGCATGGTTCGCCAACTAGTGCCCATGGCAAAAGTAATAGTTTATTTTGTTGGTCACACTTAGATCATTTTGTTACCCTACCTCTACAAATTGTCCCCCTTTTTTCCCCAAAAATGCAAATTGGAGAGATTTCATGTAATCTTTTTCAGACTTTTGTAGTTGTGCCTTTTGTTCCTTTTAATATTTGAAATGCTTGTACATTTTGCATTTTATATATTTTGGAAGTCTTGCCTCACCTAGTGATAATGTTTGCTCCAGATTATGTTGTTGAAGATCCGGTATATGGGGCATATGCTTTTGTTTCAACATGCTTTGGTCATATTATCATAGCTCGTTAGAGTTAACCCTTTGTTTTTTGCTGATATATGTTGTTTCAGCCTGAGAAATTTCTTGTGGAGAACTTGGATGTGTATGAATCAGCAGTTGATACCAGTGTGAAGTCCATGGCTCGCATTGAACGCTTCCCACCGGCATTCCAAGCCATTGCTCGAAATCCTATAGTTCTTGACATTTCTTACAATCTAATAACCTTCCCATCATTAGAGAACAGGACAAAGAAGGACAGGAAAGGATTCTTAGGTAGGCTTTGGCGATGAGTTTCTGACGGTGCATTTCAGCGCTCGGGATTTTTGCAAATTTTATAACTTTAATGAAGATTCATGTGATTCTGAAAATTTTGACTCTCGACTATGTAAATCTACAAAAAAAAAAAAAAACTTCAATTGAAATAAGTCAGATGTTACTTGTGTGAAGAATGGGATGGAGGCTTTGAATTGTTTCTTACGGAGATTTGTCTCCACGCAATAGCAGCTTCGTACTCTTGGTCGGGTTCTGAATATCTGCAGTTCTGCAGTTTATATCAGTACTCTTGTAAAGATAATTAAGCATGATGAAAAATAGAAAGAAGACCATCAATGGTGATCAAGTTTTTATCATTACCAAGAAGTGATTAATCGGCATCTGACCCTCAGTTGTGGATCATCCATAAACAACTTCATAACCATGAACATTGCACCCGTAAAAAGGCAGATAGTCTAAGATTTTCAATTTTTCCAACTTTTAGTTTTGACACGCAAAGTCGTAGTTGGCTAAATTCATTAGTAGCAGTCAATGTTGGTTGCAAGATGATACAGTGGTGCAGAAGTTGGTGTTTGTACATAAACCATGAGAGATGACTTAGTGGAGCAGTTGTTTATACCTACAATTTACATTCAGACACACTTCATCAAGTAGAACAATATTGTTCCAATCAATGCCAACAAATCCTGCGAGTAACATCAGTTCAGTTTGCTCCTTTTTGGAGGCAAATCATTAGGTTCTAAATGGTAAGAACTCTCAGGAATGCCATGGTTTTGAATCCCAGGGACTTTATAAAACAGAATCCTATGAGAAAAACTAAGGATCTCAGTTTTTGAAATTTCAGATATCAGGCTAAACCCGTATGACTGCAGCCTATGAAAGAAAGTCAAGCAGCCCTTCACCTCTTTCAGCCTAACTACCCTTATCTTTTCTTCTTCAAAGAAGTCTGATAGAATTTCAAGTATCCAATATTGGCAATTTTCTTGATTCGATACCTCCCACTTGCTGTTCCACCCTTGATACATAGCCCAAATCTCCCCTTTTGCTGGATAAATCCTGTAGCTGGACAAAGTTTTCCCAAACTTGATCAAATGTGATAACTGTAATGTCTCGAGACTGACAGTAGTTCCTCCAGCTCTAAATGTCCCACAGGTTATGGGTAGATTCTTTAGCTTCCAATTGATCTCCAATTCTGTGGTGAGTTCAGGCTCCAGAAATGTGACCAATACTTGGGTTCTTGAAATCACTTTGTCTATTAGCACATACTGGCGAGGCAATGAATCTTTTCCACAATAAATAGCCCATATCTGACCTGTCGCAATCACATTTAGTAATTGAGCATTACCCTGCACTTCTCTTCCGAGGCAAGGGTTAGCCTGGGAGGATATTTCTACCAGGTTAATGAAACTTGAACCACCAGAATTTGCTGTCTTTGACATCATCACTTTATGTGTTTTACCAACTGAAGTTTCCTTCTGCAACTTCGTTGCATCATCTGATTTTTTTATCATATCATTTGGTACAGCTAAATGGTCAACCTCCCACATTCCACTATCTACTCCGTCAATCTCTTTACCAGTTAGTCTAATTGCCGGAACTTTATGGCTTAGTGAGTATAACTTGCTTGGTGAGACATGAATGCTGATGGGAATCCCTTCTTGTGTTTGTCTCTGAAAAATGCTCCTGAATCCCTGAACCTTCACCAAGCATGCACAGTCGGATCCTGTGCATCTTGAGAAATCTGAGAGAACTTCAACCAACTTATATTTGCAACTTTTGATAGCTTCAGGATTGCAGGACCATTTATCTAGGTTCCAGTCCTCATAAATTGCCCAAACCTCACCTTTCCTTGGATAAACACTAAACTGCTCTGGTGTCGCCCCAGGAGTCCAAGTGCATTTGTATGAAAACTCCTTAGGAGAGCTCAACATTTCACCTTTATGCAAATCCAGTGAAAAAGAACCGCATGCAACAGGTATTCCTGCCTCACACCATCTTCTCTCTTGATCACAAACTGGGACTGGTTTCAGCCACATCACAGTAACTAAAGATATAGATTTGGTCATAATTTGAGCATACCTGGGATTCTGTTGATCATTTGATTGATAATGAGTTGCCCATATTTGGCCTTCTTCCATATTGTCTATGTTTCTATCATCATCAAAATTGTAGAAGTCCTGATAAAGCACTTTATGGGCCATATTTAGTGAAGAAGAGTATTGATCACCTTTCAAAATGGTGGGATGATTGATTGGAGAGTTTAAACCAACAACTTCTACCACATCCCCTTCAGAACTATTATTGAAAGAACACGAGACAGCTTCTTTAGTACTCATTCCATGGAAAGCCCTTGACAAATTCAGTTCATTCCTTTTTTCCAAACTTTCTGAAGTATCATTTTCACACTTCAAAGAGACTTCAGCAGCAGTACCTACCTCATTACCAGTTAGATTAGGGAAAGTTAATGCTTTTACAGCAGGTGATTCATAAGTTTCCCAAAGAGTCTTCCGGCGCAAATCAAAACCAGCACGCTTGTCATTGTCTGAAAGCACCAAGAAAGCATCCTGTAAGAATTTTAGAGCCAGCTCTGTGCCTGAAAATGATTCTTTTATAGGTTGCATCAAGGTCACAAGTTTTCTATATTGAAGAGCTATGTCCTGCGTGGTGGATGAGGGTACAAGACTTAGGATCCTGTAGTAGTCAAGTTCACAGCCAGGAATATGGTAGCTGGAAGCTGATAAGATGTCACATACAGTCTGCATTGAAACAATGTGATCAAGAGGATAAAATTCCTGAGCTCTTAGTAACTTGTTCCTGGCACCGGCATAATCTCCAAAATTAATCATCTTCTCTGCCATCTCTTTTTGACGAAGAGCCTCCAGTTGCTTGTCATAGAATTCTGTTCTTCTCATCATCTTTAAATTCTGAAAGTTACCAATCTTCTGAATTCAGTGCACCTAATACGCTAACAAGAAAAGTGTTCAAACAATTCTCAATTTAGATAATGTGAGGCTAACCAAAGAGGAAGCAAGGAAGGAGAAACAAAGGAAATAATTAACCACATATTTTCTTGGGAAATAAGCTCCGCGACAACAAAACAAAGCATATGATTGGCCTCTGAACCAAATACCACCTCCAACCTAAACATTCACCTATCAACAAAGTAAACACATTTACCTTACTATACTACATTACATGTAAGGCATTGACAACATTACGTTGCACAGATTATACGCAAGTACCAGCATTCAACTCAGAAAGCAATCATTGGTTATATGTATTTCAACAACTAAACAAAGAAAGTGAACACGAGGATATAATTCCTATAGAACAGACGATTTGCAGGTACAAAATTCAATGAAAATAGTACGAAAACCAGTAAGAATTATTATATGCAAAGGCAATGTGAATCAATGAAACAATCTCAAAATACTTCCAAGAAAGCAATAATGGAGAATCCAAGTGCAAGGTGATCAAATACTAAAAGGCTCTATCTAAAAAGAAGCAATCTTAAATACTAATCAAGAAGCATTAAAAACTCAAAATTAGGTGAACCCAAACAGGAAAAAAAAAAATCAGAATCAAAGCATTACATGCACGTAATGATCTTGCCAAACAAAAGCTAGCACCACACTAAAAATCCATATAAATTTAATGGCTTTGCATTTTTTTTTTTTTCTCTTTTCAATACAGCAAGAACAAGCATTTTCACCGCACTGCATGTGTCCCCAAGTGACCGCGTGACTGTATGGGGAAAAAAAAAATCACAATAAGACTAACCTTTTTACGTTTTCATTAATGGACTCATCTACATTATGAGAAACAAGGCATTGATATTAGATTTTAAAGCGAACCAAAAAAAATAACAGTTCACAATCATGAAGGTGAGCAAATCTGATCCTGTGCTTTTTTGTTTCTTCTTGCGGACCGATAAGAACGTGAATTGGTTTGTTGTACCTTATGTACGGAATATCCCATGCATGCCATGATGCCAACTTCAAATGATTTACATATTTCACTACATTGCATAAACTTTTTCATAGTAAAAACAAACACACTGTTAGAGTAAATTCTAAAATAGTTTTAATTAACAACATTCGATAGATCTATGATTTCCTGAACCAGAATGGAAGTTGAGCACTTATTGACAATTAATATAAGTATTTTACTTATGCATTTCTTGACATTGTTCTCGCCAAATTACCATCTTTAGTAGAGGATAAACATAAGTGTATGGGGTGCATGCCCGTTTCAATGATTTAATGAAAGGAATAAGAGACAAGGCCTCTTAAATTATTGATTGCAACATAAAAGGATATCACTACAATAATAACTCATGAAAATAAAAAAAAATAAAAAATAAGAGCAATAATTGTGGTAGTTTGAAAGAAAGGAAAGTGATTGGATTCAATACGAAGAAAAATGGAAGAATTGATTCATAATTCGGATGGCAAAGAAAATAAAATATCCCCTGTATATGTAACCAAAATTAAGTTCAAGCCATTAGCATAACTTCATTGCTTATAACATAAGATGGACAAATCATTTTCCTCTCATTCTTCCCTTACCATATTCCTCATCTCCTCTTAATTATAGTTTAATGAATCTAAGACCCTACTTGTGTTAGCTTAAATTGTTATGGAGAATAAAGGTAATGCTTTCCCCATTTGATAAGAAAAATACATACATAACATGTATAGATTACATTTTTAAATATATTTTTATATTTTAATATAAAAATTATAAAACAAAAGTTACGTTAATATGTAAAAAATTATATTTAAAAACGTAAAAAAAAACGTTTTCAAGTACAATTTATATGTATTTATAAATTAGAGTAAAAAATAAAATTGTGAGTGGTTCTAAAAAACATAAATGTCACTTTCCAATATTTATATACTCAGATTTCACATTTGGAGCTGTTTATATTTCATAGGTTTGTAGTATAACTTTCAAAGTGACATTTCAAACATCATTATTAAATGTAAACTAGCATCATTTGTAAGTTGCAACTTGCAAGGTTTCTATTTACAAGAAACAAACGATCTATTTATTAAGAAACAAAATAACATGTTCCGAGTTTTTCTTGAAGTTGCAAAAAATAGTAAAGAAAATGTCCTTTACTGATATATTGGACAAATTCTAAAATCTAAGCTCATCCTCACATTTTGGGACATTCATCCAATTCTGTATTTATTTATATATTCTTGACTCAATTTTTATATTTTGTCAATTTATATAGATCCATTTTTTATGTCCCTTTATATTATTGACTAAACAATTAAATCAATTATATTCTGACAAATTTCACCGACAAATTAAAGAAAAAGTTCCTCCCCTCTATTTCTTTCCCATTTTTTCAGGGAATTTTTAAAAAAAGAAAGAAAGAAAGAAAAAGGGTGCAATGAATGATCAGTTGGGCCAAGTTGTCCATTCAAACTTTGGAGTTGGCAAAGAATAGGCTAGGCGTTTGGCGCGCACTACGATTCATTCATGTTCTTAATCATTACACCTCAAAAATTAAATACTTGTGCTATCTACCACTGGTTGGGTTGGAACTTGGAAGTAGATAATAATGTAGTAGTATTAGTCTGAATCTGATTAACAAACACAACCCCACTGCAAATAAGATAGGAAAAGATGAAGGGGAAGTTTCTATTTTCCATTTTTCATTGACAGCCATGAAATATCGCATAAATTGGTCCCCATTGCTTCAACAACCCAACTTGCCTCCTCCATTTTCGCTCTAGTTTAGACTCCATCCAACAAATCTCAACTCCCTTTTCAATTTCTTGTTTCTTTTCTTTTTTCCTCAATTTTTTAAAATAATTTGTTTTCTGTTTCTAGATAAGATTTTTCCAATTCAAGATTGCACTCTATCCTATTAACAGGCTGTCGATTGAAGTGGGTTTTTCTTAAAGTTTCGAGGGTTGTGTTGTATTTATGATGATCAATGTTTCAGAAATAAAGTTGGGATTTTGGTGGATTTGTGTATGTGGGGTACAGTGATCATAATAATATATGAAGTTTGGTACTTAGTGGAGAGGATTAGATGCAGGAGGAGAAGATGAATTTTGCAAGGCTTGATGATTCGCCTATGTTTCGGCAACAGGTTTTAGTGAAAAATCGTCCCTTTTCTTTTATCCTCTTTTTGATGTAAACCAAAGATTTGAAATCGATGAACTGAGCCAAAAGAAAAAGTTTCTTTATTTTTCTTACTTAATTAGGAACGTTTGTTTGTTTAGTTTGCTGCTGATCATTGTATGTTTCACTTTTGAAGTAATTTGGTTGTATAAAGATCTCATTTTCAAGTAATCTTTCTCGAGAAGTCTTCCTTTCCACCCTCAGAACAGCTACATGTGTTAGATTATTGGTTGGTAGAACATATCCATTTGAGCCAAAAGGTTCAACAGAGGCTAAATTTGGCATGTGGCTTGGCAAGACAATGAACAGAGTAGGAAACAAGTCTACCATTAAGCTAGAAGCGGAATCTAATTAACTTCTTTTAGGTGGACCGAAGTAATGAGATCGATATTGCACTGCTAAAGAATAGAATAATGTGCTGAAGTGTGATGAACAAATGAGGGCACTTAGTTTGGTCATTGGCGTGTATGTTAGTTGAATAGCATTTACAAATTGAGTGAGGGGATGAAATTCCTACTCCGTTTCTGTTGCATAATTTTCTCATCATGCTAAAATATTCATATCACTTGTGGCCTTCCTTGAAATGTCTCATAGGGCTTGTGCTAACAATTCTCTGTATGTTATTTGCTTGTGATAATTCCTCGAATGCACTTAACATGATGGATTTCCAAGTATTCAGCTCAGTATAATAAAATCAAATTCCAGAAAAATAATTTCTGGCAAGAATTAGGCCTCATATATTGTATATAGAAAGGGGAAACAACTGTTTGGCGTTGCATTAAATGCAAAATTTTCTTTGCTAGCATTTTAGATGAACAACCTGTTTTCAGTTATATAGAGATTAAGTCATGGTACTTCTTACCTGAGATGTTGTTATAGTTTTTTTAATTATGTGGTGGTTCTTCTTTGTTGTTACTCAGATTTCTCAACCAGTTGTGTTCTCATGATGTTCCAATTAAGATTTAAAATCTTGATGATTCTGCATCCATTTTTATAACCATGCAGAAACTATGTTTTAAATGACGCTTACAATTATGTTTGGTGAATCAGATCCAGAGTTTGGAGGATACAGCTGAGATACTTCGGGAAAGAAGTATAAAGTTCCATAAAGGATGTCGAAAGTATGTGTAAGTCTGCATCCCATTTTCACTCATCTTGCTTGTACAAATGTACGTATCATTCTCCTTCTCATTATGACAGAATGGCTACAGTGTAAGTTTATTTTATCAAAACTCCTCTTATTGGACACCCTAGACTTAATGAATGTCATTTACTGTGCTTTTTAAAAATTCTGCATGCAGCCCTTGAGATTTTCCTTGAATAAATCTTCTTCCATTACCGATACCTTCTAGCTTCTGTTATAAGATAATGGTCACTCTTTGTGTTAAACTATCTCTCTATTGTCATTAAGCATATGCTTTGCATTTGTGCTTAAAATTTCCAGAGAAGGTCTTGGAGAAGCATATGATAGGGACATTGCTTTTGCAAGTGCCCTTGAAACATTTGGAGGAGGTCACAATGATCCAGTTTCTATTGCATTTGGAGGTATTTTCATTTGATGTTTTCTATTTAACTGTGTTTGTCTTAGCTTTTCAAAACTTTTCTATCTATCTCTATCTTTATATATATGGAACATCAAGATATTTTGGCATCACTATCTTCTGCACAAGGCTCTTGGCATGTATTACTTGGTGGCAAGCATAAGTGCTTTTGCTCAGAACTTGTGAATTTCCAGCTCACAATGAGGCACTGTTGCAATGATATCATTTCTTTAAGGCAGACCTTTTAAGCCTTTTTTAAAGAAAAACCTAACTTTCAACTTCATTAATTTCATCGAGTTAATTTGCAAAATGTTCTTATGCTTTTGTTGACACAGTTCTATATCAAATAAAGAAACAAAATTCTCAAATCATATTCAGTAACTTAAAAAATGCTGAGCTATTGAAAATAAATTAAATTTAGTCTCAAATTTTCTGTACAAATCTTTCCTTTAACTTCATTTCCATGTTTCTCACCTTATCACCTACAGATTGTACAAAGATTGTAACCAGTATTTTTTCTTGTAACACCAATGGCATATTAGAATTAGTCTCTATACCTGCTGAAACTCTTGGTGTAGGTGTTGGGAAAACTAATTTTTTCACCTTGATACAGTTGTATAAAGTAACTGATTTTTTTGCCTGAACATGAAAAACTAATGAAAAACTTTTAGCTTATATATTAACTCATTTCTTTTTTAAGTGAAATGAGATTGTTTTGATGCACAAAGGATTTATTTATCTCCTTGTGTGTTTGTTTGTTTTCTCTCTCTCTCTCTCTCTTTCTGTATTTTCTGGAATAAGTAATATTTTCCTTTGTTGGCTGATGAAGCTCAATTTTGAATACCCAGGTCCTGACATGACCAAGTTTGCTATTGCTCTGAGGGAAATTGGAATGTACAAGGAAGTTCTTCGGTCACAGGTGGCATTTTATCTTGCTATATTTTCACTACTCAAATTGTTCTTTTTTATCCTAAGTTTGGTGTATGACAATTTCTTTCTACAGAATTAAAGCTTTATACAAGGAAAGAAGATGAAATAATCTTTTCATCACCCTAAAAGAATAGAAAAAGCAAAATGAAGAACTATTTAGTGTCGTTCAAAATGTTCGTTTAATTGCTATATGTTGGATTCTTTCAGCTGACATACTTCCCCCCCCCCCCCCCCCTTTCAAGGTGGAGCACATACTAAATGATAGGTTGCTGCATTTTGCTAATGTTGATCTTCTGGATGTGAAGGTACTGATAATTACTTTTCTTAGGTGTTTATAATATCATATGGAAGAGATGCTTACAAATGAAAGACTGTTTTGTCATTAGAAGCAGTAGCTTTGCCTCTTTGATCCACCTTTACAATATTTGTTGCAATGTCTGTCTTGCAATGATCCAGTTTGTTTCTTCTAGGTGGGTAGCTGTGCTTTTATGTGTTTCAAAAAGATAAAAATAAAACTGAAGTACAACAAAACCAATAATTTTCAAGCATGTTGTCAGCTCTACTTTTGCTTTAATTCTTTCTTCCTCTATTTGTGGATGTCCATATCATTCCCACCATGCACAACTCCGCCCTTTTCCTTGTATTATAAAATGATGTAGCTTTTACTTCTTAAAGAAGACAGTCTTGTATCTGCAGGAAGCTCGCAAGCGCTTTGACAAGGTTAATGTTATTTATGACCAGGTACTAAAAGTCTGTACTGATATTTCACTTTCCTAAATTGTTTTTTTGTGATTATTGATCTTTAAGAAATTCTATGCCTTCACTTTACAGATGGAAGTGTTGGAAAACCTACACTAATTTTGTGTTAGGATAACTTTTGGTTCTTAAAAGATCATTTGGCACTTCCATCTATTCCTGTAGTTCCAATTTCACTTGAGCTTTAGATAACCTCAGTATACATTTATTAGTTTAGGTACTTTATAAGCTAAAGGATTAAATTTTTCTTTTGATATGAAACTAGAGAATTCTTAACACCATAAAAGGTCAAACAATTATTTTTGTTCTTCGGTTTCTTAAAACCATAAATGAGAATGAAGTCACACTAAGTGAGTTAGAACAAACTGAACTAAAAAGAAATTTTACATATTATCACAAAGTTCAACCTTAGAGGTAGAAAAAGCATTACAAGTAATGAAAAATGATAAAGCAGAAGGTCCTAATGATATATCAATTGAGGCGTAGAAATGTCTTATGAAAGTTGGTATCACATGGCTTGTAAATCTATTTAATTTAATTATAAAAATTAAAAAAATGTCTAATCAATGGAGAAAAAGTGTATTAGTACCATTATATAAGAATAAAAGAAATATACAGAATTGTGCAAATTATAGGGGTATTAAATTAATAAGTCATACTGTGAAATTGTGGGAAAGAGACTAGTGTATTAGAAAATCAATTTGGTCTTGTGCCAATAAGGTCTATAATGGAAGCCATACATCTGATAAGAAGGTTATGTGAACAAGGGACAGAGAACAAAATTTATATATGGTATTTATTAATCTTGAAAAGGCATACAATAGAGTTAATTGAGACATAATGTGGTGGGTGTTAGAAGAGAGAGGAGTTAGAATAACCTATATAGAACTTATAAAAGATATGTACAAAGACATAACAATATATATGTGTGTGTGTGTGTGTGTGTGTGTGGATCCTAGTAGGGATAGGGATACCAGGCAAATTTTCAAATACTATAGATTTGCATTAGAGATTCTCTTTGAGCCCATAACTTTTTGCCTTAGTCATAGATGAGCTTACTAAGCATATGCACACTACAATTCCTGAATATATGTTATTTGCAGACAATAAAATTTTAATTGATGAGACGAGAAAATGAGTGAATACCAAGTTAGAAGGTCAGAGGGAGGCCTTATAGTTGAAAGGTTTTAAGATAAGTAGAGGTAAAACTGAATACATATAGTGTCACTTTAGTAATCATGAAAGGAGCGATGGGTGAGTGTGAAAATTGAACGGACATGAATTACATATATCTAAAACTTTTAAACATTTAAAATCTATCCTCTAAGAAACTGGAAAACTTGATAAAGATGTTAGACATAAATTCATGCAGGTTGAAATAAATGAAAGAATGCATCATCTATACTTTGTGGTCGTAAAATACTACTAAAATTGAAAGGAAAATTTATAAAATAGCTATAAAACCAGTGATGTTTTATGGATAGAATAAATAATGGAGGCATTTGAAAAAAATAAAGATAGTTCCAATAGATGAGAAAATCACATAATCACGTTTAAGGTAAATTAGACATGTGCATTGGAGCCCTTAGATGCACCAGTACATCGTCTAAAAACTAGAAAATTATTAATTAGGGGAAAAGAGAAACCTAAAAAGACTAGGATGAAATTATTAAAAAAGACTTGAATTATCTAAATTTAAATGAAAATATGTGTTTTAAGAGTAAGCAATGGCGAGATATGATTTATATAGCCGGCCTCACATAGTGGGATAAAAGGTTAGTTGTTGTTGGTGGTTTGTTTTTGTTAAAGCTTCACCCAGCTCTATATCTTATTGCTTATTTGTATCTCTCTCAGGTTGCTACTTGTTATTGAATTATAAGTGAATAGTATGATTACAGCCATTATGGGCTACCTTAGCACACCCCATTAAGACAGATACCAGCAAGTGCACGTGTGATAATGATTCTTGCTTTCAATATTTTGCCTTTTAGAGTGACCCCCATTTTTAACCTCAGGCCCGGGAGAAATACTTGTCCCTGAGGAAAAGCACAAGGAATGATGTAGCCACTGCTTTGGAGGAGGTATGAAGCTTCAGTTCTTCGTGGTGAATGGTTTATATATGGTTGCTTTTATTGATCAGATAGTTGGTTATGGGTAACCATTATCT
Organism: Gynochthodes officinalis; assembly: GCA_020080225.1. Lineage (NCBI taxonomy): Eukaryota > Viridiplantae > Streptophyta > Magnoliopsida > Gentianales > Rubiaceae > Gynochthodes > Gynochthodes officinalis. The sequence continues at coordinate 9,244,926 of CM034625.1, read as the reverse complement.
GTTAAATTCTAATTTGGTAGAGAGACGTTCCAGGAACTTTACAATTCAAGATCTGCATTTGAGCAAGCACGATTCAATCTGGTCCGTGAAAAATTTTCCTCCAATTTACTCTAATTTACATAGATTGGAAAATTTCCAGTTAAAGATAGCCTGATATAAGGACTGGCTAACATTTGGTGCTCTTTTGTTGAAAGTTCAGGTTGGTGCTCTTTCTTCTGTTGAGGCAAAAAAACGATTTGAATTTCTGGAGGCTGTAGGTAGCGCAATGGATGCCCACCTTCGATATTTTAAACAGGTATTTGAGAGGATTAGTAGCACTTAGTATTGCTCATATGCTTATGATGCATGAGCTGATTCAAAAGTACTGATGTTATTTACAGGGATATGAGCTATTACATCAGATGGAGCCTTATATAAAGCAGGTCCAATTTCTGAATTTATACAGAGGGTTAAATACTGCTGATAATGTGGTTTAGCATCCTTTATTGTCTTTGCAATGGTACATATTTTTTCAAAAGAAATTTATAAGCACATTTAGGTATAGCTATACATGAAGTAGTTTCAAAAAAACAACAGAAAACTTGTTGAGAAGCTTATCTTCCAAAAATCAGAATGATGTGTAATAATTACCTTGAATGGCGCTATTGATTTCTCTTTGCAATTGATTTGGTCACTTATTAGTTCCAAGTAAGGTTTTTAATGTGTGTATGTTGTGTTGCTCTTAGCTGATTGAGTTTAGGCACATTATTCTGTGACAGGTGTTGGCTTATGCCCAACATGCCAGAGAAAGCTCCAATTACGAGCAGGCTGCTCTAAATGAAAGGATGCAGGAATACAAAAGGCAGGTTGATCAAGAAAGTAGGAGATCTTTTAATGGGTCTATTGGTTCCCCAAGTCATGATTTACTACAACCATTTCCTAGAAGTTCACACAAAGTCATAGAGGCTGTTATGCATTCTGCTGTAGAAGGAAAGGTAATCAATTTGATATTAATTTGCTGTACCTGTACAGACATACCCTATTATCTTGCATAGTTTATATATGTCCCTTTTTCTTGCCCTGGTTTTTGTTTCCATAGCTAAGATTTCAATAGTTTAGGTGCAAATAATTAAGCAAGGATATCTCTCAAAACGGTCCTCTAATTTGAGAGGTGACTGGAAGAGAAGATTTTTTGTACTTGATAGTCGAGGAATGTTGTATTACTATCGGAAGCAACTAACCAGATCATCTGTAAGTAAACCATATATTGCATGCCAAAGGCTCCTTTCTTCTAATGGTTTTTATTCTCTTACTAAAAATTAATTCCTTGCTTCAGGGATCTGCTACTCACCTACCTGTACATAGGAATACTCCATCTGAGCCAGGTTCGGGACTCTTGAGTCGTTGGTTGTCATCTCATTATCATGGTGGTGTGCATGATGAAAAGTCTGTTGCTCGCCACACTGTGAACCTACTGACATCAACAATTAAAGCTGATGCTGAACAGTCAGATCTCAGATTCTGCTTCAGGATAATTTCCCCAGCAAAGAATTACACCCTGCAGGTAAATTTACAAATCAGCTTAAATATTTGAGTATCATAAGCTTTTGTTATGGTGAGACTGCTTCTTCATTAACAAAATTACATTTGTGTGATTAGCCATTAAACTTTGGTAACTATGTAGGTTTTTTTGTGTGTGTGTGTGTGTGTGTGTGTGTGTTATGTATAGGCAGAGAGTGCAACAGAGCAAATGGATTGGATTGATAAAATTACAGGAGTTATTGCCTCTCTACTAAGTTCCCAGGAACCAGAGAAGGTAAGATAGATCTGCATCACTGTGTTGCTAGTCTTTGGTTCTCATCAATAATACTGATTAATTGGTTTGCAAAAGCTTTTCGCCGGGAGCCCTGATAGTGAAAGTAGTTCTATTGGAAGTCCACCGGAATATGATCAGAGGGCATTCGAAGAACAAGCATCTGATAAGGAATTTGCTTCTTCTAGGAACTTAATACGCACATCTAAAAGTTCACTGCAGCCATACTATAGCATGAAAGTAAACAAGCCAGTTGATACATTAAAAAGACTACCTGGGAATGATAAGTGTGCTGATTGTGGTGCATTTGAACCAGACTGGGCTTCCCTAAATCTTGGTGTCCTTATTTGTATAGAATGTTCTGGTGTTCATCGTAATCTTGGTGTACATATATCAAAGGCAAGATTTGTAGTTCAAATTTGTTTTTTCTTGATTATAATTTTTTTTCCAGTCTTGCTTCTTAACCTTTTTAGACACAGTTTCTTAATTTATAATTTGTAATACACATATTTTGACTGTGAAAAATGGAAAAAAAAGTTCATGAAAGAGACTGCTGGTTGCCTATTTTGAGCTGATCGTTCTAGTTTCAGATCATTTTTCTCATCCTACGTCATTTTTTGCCACCAATGCAGGTAAGATCCTTAGCCCTTGATGTGAAAGTTTGGGAACCTTCTGTCATAGCTCTGTTTCAGGCCTTGGGCAATGTCTTTGTAAATTCCATATGGGAGGGGCTTTTGAATGCAAGAAAAACATTCCAGGCTGATGAAATACCAAGACGGTAAGCAATGCACAGTTTGCTATAATTGATCAGTGCTTATGTGATACACTTTAAACTTAAAATTCTTTGCTGCAGGTTTTTTGAGTCTGATAAGCACAAACAGTTTTTTAGCAAACCCAGTTTTGATGATCATATCTCAATCAAGGAGAAGTTCATTCACGCAAAGGTAACTATCCCAATTACAACTTTTCTCTCTGTCTGTCTCTTTCACTTCTCTTCCTCATGGTATGGATCCAAGGGACTGGCTGAAAAGAGTTGCTGAAATTGCAGCTTCATACCTCTTTCTTAATTTTTAAAAATGTTATTTTTCCTCAGTTGTATATACTATCTATAAGTAAATCTTTGAGGAAGTTCTAATATCAAGGACATGCTAATAACATGATTAATATATAAGTAACTATTGTGAGTTTAGCAACATCTGTTTCAAGGGATTTGTTACCTTGATATACAAGCTAACATTGAAGTTTCCTTTTCTTAGTATGCAGAAAAGCGTTTTGTTCAGAAAGTTAAGGACAATCAGAATCTTCTTTCAGTCACAGAACAGTTGTGGGAAAGTGTGAGGATGAATGACAAGAAATCAGTATACCGCCTTATTGTTGTCTGTGAAGCAGATGTCAATGTGATCCCTGGGCAAGTCTCACCTGGTACACCATTAACTCTTGCCAGGGCTTTTAGGCTACAAGGTAATGCCAATGCTTGTAAAAATTTTGACCATGTTGATGGTGATTCTATAAGATCTATGAGCCAAGGTAGCACAAGTAAGAATCAGTTTATCGACGAACTTGATGGTTGTTCCTTGCTTCACCTGGCCTGCCAAACTGCTGATGTCAGTATGGTAGAGCTGCTCCTACAACATGGTGCAAATATAAATACTTGTGATTTAAGGGGTCAAACACCATTGCATCATTCTGTAATAAGAGGAAGAACTGCAATAGCCAAGCTTCTGCTTGCCAGGTGATTGTTGACTTTAAGATTAATCTGATTTGTATTTCCCCTTCATTTTCTAGTCAAACTATCTCATGCTTCTCTATTTCCAACTTTAACGTTAGTTTTTCCCCTTCATTGTCAGAGATGCCTTAATCTTAAATCTTATGTTTATTACAGAAAAAAATATGCTACTGTATCGCAAAAATTGTTCATATATGGATCTCATTATATCAGTCTCTCATCTAACACTAATAATCAATGATATGGAGGTCCAGAACATAGAATGATTTTTATTTTTTTTGGTGGAATTACTGTATCACCTAACAATGAGAGCCTCAAGTCTCTGCTATATAGAATGCTCATAGTACAACCCAAATGTTAGTAAAAGGCATTGTTGTATTACTGTATCGCCAAACAGTGAGAGCCTCAAGTCTCTGCTATGTAGAATGCTCATAGTACAACCCAAATGTTAGTAAAAGGCATTGTTGTATTTTGGAATAGATTTCAGATGCAATACCGAGTAATCTTCTGTCCATAGTGACAGCTTTACTCAAAGCATCATGAACCATTTGAAGCTGGGATCATGGATTCAGATGAATAGACAGAGCTTGATTTCATAAGCTTGTTTTTTATGATACAGATGCCAGCCTTTATATTATAGCTCTGTGCATTTCAAAACTTCCTACTTTCTAGAACATTCTAGGCTTAAAAATTTATAGCTGTCCTTTTATTTTTTTTTATTTTATTCTCTTTAATTTTTGGCTTCTTTTAATGAAACTTGTAGCAACTACAGTGGCACATAAACTGTTATGTTTGCTTAGTAAGGAAGATGTATCAGCTAATTGCTTACCATTTTGATGGCAGGGGAGCCGATCCACAAGCTATTGATAAGCAGGGGAAAACACCCCTTCAGCTTGTTGAAGAATCTGGCCTCAATGATGTTGAAATCCTTTCTATCTTAAAAAATGCTAGTAGATAGCATTATATTCACGAATCAAAGGTAGACCATAAGGAAATTTAAATGGTGCAAATAGAAGCTCTTCTACCCTGGGATTGAAGCTTCTGGATTTTGGCTAGTCAGTTTATCAACAGTTAACAATGCAGCCTTTTCTCAGTTCTTAAGGAGATGCATGGTTATCTGCTTCATGTTTCCAGATTGAGTAAAATGGTGTTGTTGAAGAGTTAGTCAACAGAAAATGGCACATACTTTTGCGAAAGACCTACGGTGCTACTTTGCAGTTTTTTGTTAGTATTGATGCTCCTTTCTTCTCCATAAGCTGTTTTGTGGTATCTTTTCTTGGTAAGTTTGGCTGGCAGGAATGCCCTTTGGTTGTATATAACTTCTGACTTCTGAGTATATTCAGGCAGTAATGGCATGGAACTCTTACAGTGTAGTAGTTCCAAGAAATGTGTGTTAGATCTCTTAAGAGGTGAATTAGTGTAGCTGTATGATTGGGATTGGATCATGAACATTATTCCTCTAATGGAAGTAAAGAAAGCTCTCTTCCCCCATTTTGGTTTTCTTTGTTTTTATTTTAGCCTTGTTTCTCTATTTTAGCCTTGGCAATGTCTATGCCTTCTTGATGGAGTTTCATTGCTAATACAATCGTATGAATGGTGTACATCCCTCTGTATTGATTCAGAATTTCAGTTGAATATCATTATTACCATAATTACTTCACCACAAGAAAATTTTAGTTACTTTTAGGTGTTTAAATATAATTACTGGATTAAGGATCGTCAGACCAATTCTTTTGAATTAATTTGGCATTTCTTCAGTATAAAAAACCAACTACAGTAAAAACAAGAAACAAAGGAAAAAATCTCTCGAAAGAATGACTCCAACCACATTGGCAACTTGTGTTACATTATAGATTTCTTTATATTCGCGATTTAAATTTCAGAACCCCAAAAAGGAAAAGAGTTGATCAGCATTAATATTATAAGCTCCCACAAGTATCCACTAATTGATATTGTTGCAGCTGATCAGTGCTGATTTTTCCCTAGATTTCGAATTCAGTTATCATAAATCTTCGATCCAATTCAACAATCAAGACTGGAGTTTGGAGTTTCATTTTTATTCTCGCAACTACGTTCTTTTATACAATAAACAATAAATCTGAATCAATGTGTGATAAGAAATTAACAGGATACTGTTTCAACAAATAAAGATATCCATTCTCCATATCCTGAGTGAAATGCAGGATTGATCTACTTTGAGGAATAAAACTTTGGCTTCAAGATCGATCTACTCAAAGAACTGGGACAAAGTGCCTTCATATTCTAAACTGCATGGAGTTGAAAAGTTATATTCCATAGTCATTCCAAGCATTTTTTGCTACATGCCTCCTTTCAAGATAGACAAACACCTACAGCAGCAAAACGAAAAAACAATAACGTGTTGCTGCCCCAAGGAGACAGCAGAATTTCGTGCTTAAACAAACTGATTCGCAAAAATGGTATTCCGTATTGCCGTTGTAAGCAACACCAAACAAATATAAGACCAGGCAAACTTGTTTATGGGATGCCAGATTAGAAACAGAAAAATAAAGGCTCCCTTCGACAGCTCAGAACGAATTCCAACCCTGCTTACAAGACAAAAACAGTAAACAAACTACAACAATTAAAACTCACTTGAAATAATCAGCAAATAAATAACAGAAATGTAGACGTAATAACAACAGTGTATAGAAGTACAGCAATAATGTAGACATACTAAAAGCAACATTGGAGTTTAACGCATGAAATCTGTGAAGATTATTACAATATTTTGAACAAGCAATTGGCAACATCAGACATTGCATATGTAAGATGGTACATGTACCTGATTGCAATTATGGATTAAAAAAAGATCACAGGCTTAAAATAGAACAGGACAATAGAAGAAGAACAACACTTATACCTTTTTACGTCAAATAAAAAAGTGTGCATTTAGTTCTCCAGCATTGAGAGGCGGTGAGCACAAACAAGCAGTCACCTGAAAAATGAATTTGCATTAGTTTCAATGCATAGACAACTTATTTATTGTCAGATGTCTTTGCCTTTGGACTACATACTCTCAAGGGATCCTATCCTTCATAATGCAGCAATAAAGACAGATTGCTCACCACACAGTGCCAATTCTGTGAATTTTCCCAAGCAATCTAAGTGCCTATGCATCAGCGTTTCTATCTCTGTGTGACAGCATACCATACAAAACAACCTCCCCTACCCAAAAGAGAACAACAGAAATGCAAAACCCAGAAAACAACATCCTTATTCCCAGACAAGGAGAGATCACCAACTATAATCATGAACCGACTTATCAAAAACATCAGAAGAATGCATGTTTAAAAGAATAAAGTATAAAATCCTGTCATGGTCTTCCAAAGCAAAGCTAACTTATTTGCAGCACATTTGGAAATCAAACCCCACCCACCCAACAAGAAGAAAACAAGGGATAAATAAATAGTGCATTGCAATTAAAGGAAGAAAATGCAAACGAAACAAGTTATATGAATTATGAATTAGAGATTAGTTTAGTTACCTGTCCCAGAACATATCTTCCATTTCAGTGATGAATCTTCCGACTTAATTGTTTCGAGATATGAAGTGGCACATTGCAACTGATAGTTCCTTTTACTAGAGGGTGCAATCACTTCACATATCCATCATTAGAAAGCAGCAAGTATGATTCCCTACTTGAGTTATGCATGAACTTCATAAGCAATTTCTTTAGCTGCTTGCTCTGAGAGATCGCTGAGATCCTTAGATATCATACTTGTTTGGCCTAAGTTGATCAAGTCACTCAAGCTCATGGATTTTGGAACCCAGCCAAACCTCATCATAGTTTCAAGCATTGTATCTATTTTTCCTGAGTATCCTGGTTTATTCAGTCCAAAGACCAAAATACTGCACATTAGAAGACAAGGCCTATAACCTTGATTTCCAATTTTTTCAAGCAATGCCAATATTCCAGATATTTCTCCACTTCTACACCAGCCTTCTAAAATACTCTCATTCACTATTCCATTCAGTATACCCTTGTCCAACAACTCATCCCAAAGTTTAAATGCTTTTTCCAAATTCCCTTCTTTGCAATGGGTATCTATAATCATACTGTAGATTAAGTCATTAGGCTCTATACCCATCTCAAGTAAGTTCTCAAATACAGAAAGCATCTTAACTCTGTCCCCAGCTTTGTTATAACCATGTAAAAGAGCCGTATAAGTGACATCTGTTGGCTTCAGATTCCTGTTCTGCATTTCTATGAAAAGTTCCTCTGCTTCTTTCACCATCCCCACCTTGCAATGGTAATCAATCAAAATTGTAAAGGTTACATGGTTTGGCATTATGTTCTTATCAGTCATATCTTTCAGCAAGTCAATTGCTTCAGTCAATTTTCCCCACTTACAAAATCCATCAATCAAGGTATTAAAAGTAACTATAGTTGCCATGTCTTTCTGCATCATTTTGTGGAACAAACTCAGTGCTTCCTCCACTTTCCCTTCCTTGCAGCACCCATTGGCAAGAGAATTGTACACAAAAGAATCTGGTTGGACCCCCCTTGATGGCATTTCATTGAACAAGTTAAATGCTTCAGTTAGGTTTCCTGATTTGCAGTAACCATCAATAACTGTAGCAAAAGTCACGTGATTCGGTGCCAAACCCTTCACAGAAATTCCATCAAACAGTTCCCTAGCTCTCTTAATGTCACCTAACTTGCATAGCCCACCTATTAATGCATTATAAGTGACAATATTTGGAGAGATACCCTTAACAGACATTTCAGCAAGAAGCAGAAAGGCTTTTTCCATATCTCCTTGCTTACAAAAACCAGAAATGATGGAGGTGTAAGTAATAATGTCAGGAGCTAAGCCCTTTTCGTGGAGTTCAGATAAAACTTGCATAGCTTCTATCAATTTTCCATTCTTCGAAAGCCCATTTATGAGAACACTATAGAGTTGTAAATCAGGAAGTAATCCACGTTGAAGCATACATTCAAATGTTGAAAACGCTTGCCTAACGTCCCCAGCTTTGCAGTAGCCATTTATCATGGATGTATAGTTGACAAGAGTTGGTGCTATACCACGATCAATCATCTCCATAAAATACCTCTCTGCAACTTGCATTTCGCCAGTCTCACAGTGTCCTGAAATGAAAGCCCCAAAAGTATATGCATTTGGCTTCAATCCCCAATTTCTCATTTCAATCAAACAAGCTCTTGCTTCTTCCATCTTTTTTGCTTTGCAAAGGCCAAGTATAACAGTATTGTAGCAAAAAAGATCAGGTGAAACACCTTTCTGCCACATTTCCATCAAGATATTTGTTGCCTCTTCAAACTTACCATGATCTAGATGGCCTTTTATTATGTCTAAATAGATTTTGGTATTTGGTTTGATACCACCAGCGACCATCTTATCAAGAACAAGATTTGCACGGTGGTAATCTCCAGAACGACACAACCCACTGATTATAACACCAAAAGTGTAAACAGAAAGTTCCAAGTTTCTATCCTTCATCTCAGCAAGCAGTTCGCATGCCTTATCCAGATTCCTATCTTGAATATATGCCTCAATTACATAATTATAAGTTTGAGAATCAGGCGTTATTCCTATAGCAGACATCTCATTCATGACGTTCAAGGCTTCTTCCATGTGACCAACTCTACAAAGCCCATTAACGATCGTATTGTAAGCCACAACATTTAACTTAATTCCATGAGCAACCATAGCTTCCTTCACTTTAAATGCGTCCTCTATTTTACCCTCTTTCATGAATCCATCAATCAATGCAGTATATGCAGTTTGATCGGGGCTGAGACGCAATTTATCCATTTCTTCCAAAATCAGGTAAGCTTCCCTTGACCTCTTCTGCTTACAGAAACCATCTATGAGTATGGAATAAGTGTACTGATCAGGAATTAACCCCTTCTCAGCCATTGACTTCTTCACTCTAAGAGCTTCATCCAAGTCCCCACTTCGACACAACCCTTTAATAACCACATTATACGTAACTAAGTTTGGATTACACCCTTTATATTCCATTTCACATAGGATCCTTTTCGCCTCCTGAATATTCCCAACCTTACAATGAGCATTGATCACGGTAGTGTAACTATAAACATCAAGGTCAAGTTTGCTCTCTATCATGCCTTCATACACCATCCAAAACAACTCCATTCTATTACCCCTCAGTAAATCCTTCAACAATGAATTACAACACAACAAATTAGGTAAAAAGTTCCCGTCTTTAGCACCCAAAAACACAGAAAGAGCCTCACTCAACATACCCCTTTTCCTATAAGCATCAATTAACAGCTCAAACACTACAGACCTTGATTTCAACTTGTCACATTCCCTACAACACTCCAACAATGAGCTCAATATAGTCGAAACAGGAATCCGGGCTTCAATCATTCTACTCAATAAACCATTGGCGAGTGAGAATAAATTGGAGTTGATCAGGATTAAAGCAAGAATGCAGAAAGAATTGCGGTTTTGAGAAGTACCCATTTGATGATTTGACCAGTGGAAGAAGTCGAGTAGGCGTTTGGGATGAATGTTGAGTTGGTTTCTCAGAAGCACCGACTGAACCACATCTGGGTTCAGCGGTTCTTGAGGGAGTACTGAGGATTCCAAGACGAACTGCCAATTGTTCTGCTTCAAAACCTTTGTGATTTGTTCTGCTCTGAATTCATTCTCTATGGATGTATGCAGAAAGTACTTTGATTCAAGTGGAACACAAAAATGTCCAGCTTTCTTGATTATGTGCCTTTGATGATACAATGAATAGGCTATATTTGAAAGTAAAGACATCATCTTTGGGTACCCTTTTCTGTTTAACAAAATTCTTCCTCCAAATCTCAAACCACTCCTAGAGCTTCTTCATTTCTTCCTCCTCCCCGTTTTGCTTTTCACTTCACTCTTCCGATTTGCATGCTGCGAATTAGACGGGTATTCAACTGGGTCGGGTGTTCTCCTTTATACTTTATTTTCATGGTCCACTAAAGCCCATTAATCTGTTACAAAAAAATCTTGAGAAATTTCCTATGAAATTGTTGGGTTTGTTAGAAAAAGAATTTCGAGGGCCGATGGAGGTTTCAGCCCAAAACAAGGCCTGCTCACTTCCTTCTCCAATAGTAGTTTTAGATCTCCTTGGGCCTCGGATTAATTTTTTCATTGGTCCAAAAAAATTTTGTCATTAAATTTTTTTTTTAACAACATCATGCTGATAAGCTCTACTAATAAAAAATAGTAAGGCCAGTAAGCCCGATTATCATTATGATTATCCTCATGATAAGTTATTTAGACGGTATTTGAGAGGTCCAGTAAGCCCGATTTGAGATCCATTGATAAATCAGCTGGACCAGAAAAGCTGGCACGTTGGTTATCATTACAGCCCAAATTTTTTCACCATGACATTCTTTGGGTTTGGAAGTTCAAGAAAATAAGGTTTAGAACTGTCTCACGAATTAAAAAGATGATATATATGCTTCCCCACCTGTGTACGTTGTTACGATAAGGATAAACGTTTGTCCCATCAATTTACGTGTGTGTATTTTTACACATATATATATATATGCATATGTATATGATGATGCAAAAAAGAGATCTATTTGTTATGAATTAAGTGATGATGCAAAAAAGGGAGAATTTTTTTCATATTTATCATGTCATTTCTTGTTTTGCTAGATCAATTTGTTATGATATAAACTACAAACCATATAAATAGTTCAGTGTCCTTATTTCTTAATCAAATCAAATCAATTCATGTTAAAGAAAACCAAATAATAATATTTAGTTATTTACTACAATTTCTTTCACCAAAATAATATCCTCATTTAATAGAAATGAACCTATTAACTAATTCTCGGCATAACATGTCCAATCAACCAGTCTTTTCTGAATAAAAATACATATGTTTTTGTCTTTCAAGTTCTCAATGGTACTTTTGTTTCTCGTACCCTAATCAATAAAAAAGGTTGCACACAAACATTTTAGCCGAACTAACTAAGATATTCTAATAAACCCTTTTTATCAACGTTAAAAAAAAAAACAAAAAAAGGTTTAATCCTATGAAAGTCGGTGGAACAGGACCATATGAACAAGAAATGGTTGGCCATAATAAGTCAGAAGATGACAAATTTTTAGACACGTAAACATGGGGATTAATTTAAAAAATAGAATCAGATATGATCAAAGCATTAGTTCTCAATCATATTTAAGCTTATCTTGGTTGGAGGGGGTGGTGGTGTTTTGGGTCCATGATGGATTGAATAAGTAGCCTGAAATTCTGGTCTTATTTGTGGAGTACAAGCATAGTACTGGCAGTAAATATTAAGCAATTGTTGCTACAATGAATACTTGATGATGTTATTGTTGTTGTTATCTCTGAAACTGATAAAGCCATCCCAACTACCTTCTCTTTTTAAATTTAATTATAATATGCACATATAGTAATTTAACATATGGGAAATGTGACACTTGTTGTTTGTTGAATTGTATGGTCGACTCTTGACTTCCATCACCTAAAAGGAATGGATGAAAACTGACCGTCAAAAGAGAGAAAAAAAAAAAAAGAAAATTTATATGGGTTTGACCCAAAGCACGAAAGAAATTAAAAAAAAAAACAAGCAAAAGATCAGGGTTTCTTCTGATTTATAAGATTAAAACGAACAATGAATGGAAATATGCTTCTTTTTTTTCTTTTTTTTTTTTTTATAATGTAATAACGTAAGTTATTGTACTGATGCAGAAGTTAAGAAAAATTGTAGTTAAGGATGATATATATGTGCTTACAAACCATGTAATCTTTGGCAAAAACATTTTGCATCTAAAGCTAATTTTGTTTGACAAGACCAAACAAATTAAAGTAGTTGTCCATTCCCATTTCAACTGAAGATTTGTTTAATATATCGCTTGATGTGCTCTTTTTTTGTCGCCAAACCAATGGTCATTTGATACTAGTTAGCCCTTTAGAGTTGGAGATTATTCGTGCAGAGAGGGCCTAAATTGGGAAGTAAACGCCTTTGAAGAATTCCATTCCCATGATAGTTGACATTAATAATATTCCTCAAAATCAGAAAAGAGAAAGTTCCTTAAAAATTTTATGCCAACTGTGTACTCATCATCAGGTATGTATCTTTTATTTAGTTTATAATATTTACAAATGATAAGATAGTTCTCTTTTTTACAAGCAACATTCCTAGTCCTAGATACCTAAGAAACCCTGATCAACCCTTTTTCTTTTTCCTGTTTTTTTTTTTTTTTGAAATTTTATCATGGAATCGGGAATCCTTTTAAAAGAAACAAATGTAGATTGAAGTGTGTCCCATAAAAAATGGAGCTTGAAAGTAGCCATGTCTTTTCATTACACATAAACCCTAATAAACTAACAAACAAGCATCTTTGTAAATCAATGAGATGAGGCTTCAAATACTTTTTTTTTCCTTTTTTTAACATTTTCTTTCGTCTTTTTTATTATTTTTCCAAAGCAAAGGATAAAATAATATTTAAATAGTGAAAGTTGAAATAAAGTTCATTTAGCTAAAAAATAAAGTATTCATGAACAAAATAGTTGTATTATTGTCTTATGAATAGGAAGCAAAATTCACAATTCAGTTCGTGAACAAATGTTTTCAATTTATGATGTCCATTAATTTGTCAAAACACAACATCAATAATGGAAATTAATGTCAACGTTAATGCTTATGTATGATTAAATGGCCACTAAACTAAACTTATCAAGATCAACGTGTATATACACATGTCAACTGAGAAATTTCTCAATTTAATTACTGGAGAACATGCGATATTACATCACTTTGTGAAGACGCTAACAACCAATATATAACATCTGTATTTTTACGTGTGGTTGCCCAGGGTGGCATGTGTTCATGCGTGATCAGCATAAACTTGGTGTGTTGGTTTCCCATTTCCTTAAACCAAAATAATGAAGAAGATGACTCGACGCCTACTCTTTTGGGCGGTAATTGTAATTAAAGAAAAGATATGATTAAGTATTTGATTATGCATGATTAGTTAATCTACAACATAACCTACCAATAATAATCCCAAGAGGTAGCTCTATCAGATATATAATCAACTTAATTCATGACTTTATGGTGTGTAATTTTTTGGTGTAATAAACACAACAATATTGTGGACTTTTTTTTCCTGTTAGAGGTGTTTTAAACATGTTCACGATCAAATAAATAGTTATACTAAAAAATTATAAGATTGAAAAATAATTGATCAAGTCTTCAAGAGATCAAGGAGGGGGGGGGGGAACCCTTATTTTTTGTTCACATTAATTTTGCTAGACAAGAAAAGTAAATGTCCAGATCAAACTATATTTTTTGTTTAACTAGAAGGGTGCAGATGAAATGACGAGGAATGGTCTGCATGTTATTCGCACCTTTACTTTGTTCATTGAACTGGGTCATTAATTTCTTTACATTCTTAGGTGGCTTGATATCTATCTTGAAAAAACTGATGAAGATTTTCAATCCAACAAGGTAGTGAAAGCCGCCATAATTACTCATACAATGGATCTTCCCTCAGCTTGTCCAGATTCCATCCCAAGAAGTTAGCAAATTCTATATTATAATATTACTAGGTCAAATTGATACAAACCCCTCAAGTCAATCTCTCAAACATAATGAAAAGAAAATTTTAATTTATTTAAAAGTCTAGAGCCATAGTTCCTGCAATTAATCAGTGGGTTCTTTCTGATTAATTGTGATTGCCAGGTTGGAATCTAATCATAGGATGGTCAAAGTGTCCCTCTAAAAAAGATGCAGATAACCAGAAAAAAAAAAAAAAACCCTCCTCCACTTTGATTGTGTTGTTTGAGTAATTGGAGAAATAAAGACAAAAGAATTACTTAGTGCACACACACACATATACATTCATTTAGGTTCAAGAAGTGATTATTAATCATCGAGGATAAACTATTATAACCCACCGAGCATCACGCACTTATCCCTCAGATTAGCCCCTTAAATCCAGGAGTTTTATTTTACAGTGGCGGCGGCTAAATTCAAACATCATGAAGAAACTGACCAAATAAGACACCACTACAACGATATATAATTCTGCTTTCTATATTCCAAAGAAGGACTTTCTATTACTATTCTTAAAACTAGGGTTTTTAATTGTTATTTTTTCTTTCAAATAGTTCTCTCTACTCCTTGTTGTTCCATCAAGTTTGGTATTAGTACCATAAGTTTCCATGGCGCATCAAGTGAGAGGCAACTTTAAATTGATTAATGAACTACGATAGGTAGTGCATCAATTAATTTGCGCAACAAGTACAAAACTCAAAGTATATATAATCACCCTGCGAAAGCTCAAAAAAGATGCCAAAAGATATTCCATATATTCCCTTTATATCAGAAGGGCAGTTGTTGTTGGGTCAAGAATGAGAAAAATATTTTGCACATCCATCTCAATTGAATTGGTTTATATGATTTGTAGCATTGAGTAATAACACTTTTAGTGACTAATCATGGTAACTTTTTATAATGACATAGTAACTGATGTGTGGCAAATATAAAAAAAAAAATTCAATCATCACCATATTTAAAAAATGCAAAATAATAAGGAATGATTTTATTTTTTTATATTTATCACATCAGTCACTATAAAAGTCACTATAAAAAGTTATTGTGAATATTATTACTTTTGTAGCAATAACTCTCTAGTTTTTTCAGTTTCTTTAATTGGAAGCCAGCTAGTTAAGTACATCTAAAATTGGTCAAATTTGTATGTTTTTCTTTTCCGTGGAATTATTAAGTGTTTTGAGTTACAAGTTCATGGCCATGGGGGGTGAGGGTTCACTTAAACAAAAGAAATTAGGAATAAATTTAGTTGAATTTTGAGAAATAAATAGAGCAATTAACTAAATAGTACAGTCACCTCTGAAGTAGGGAGTTCAAATTTCATTAACTGCAAAAAATACAAAGTGATTATTTCCTTTTTTTATTAAAGAAATGAAAATGAAATTCGGAAAATATATTCAACGCAAAAGAAACACAAATGGGAAGATCCATTTTTATAATCAATCTCAAAACATAACACTATAACAGCGCTTCCAACCGTGCTTATATATTCTAATTCGCATCTATTGCCATAATCATTAAAATGAAAAATCCTCCTGTATATTAAGAATGCGTAAAAATCATTACCACTTCTATTGGAAATTATTCTAATTGATTTGATGGCCATGAATACCGGTGGGGTAGAAGTTTCAAGCGGAGTTTCAGTTGGATTTGAAGTCCAGAGCAATTGGGTTTCATACTTCTTCCTCTTTTGTTTTTTTTTTCTTTTTTTTAGGTAACTGACAAAATGGTTCCTCACAAATTGGCGAATAATTATTTTTATCCCTCATATTTAAAACGATGAAAAAAAATTCCTAACATTTCATTAATTTACTTTTTTAGTCCTCCGTCACAATTCTATCTAACCTTTCGTTAAATTTTGGTCATAATAACATTACCATTTTAACCGAAAATTGATGGAATTGTGATGAATGACTAAAAAAGTACACTAATAAAATGTTAAGGACTTTTTTTCATTGTTTTAAATGTGAGGGATAAAAAATTTATTAGAAGAATTGTGATGAACCATTTTGTTTGTTACTTTTTTTTTATATTAGTTGAACAACAAAAACTATTCTGACTTTTCACATTTAATACTCTTTTCATATCAATAAATCGTTTCTAAAAATTTTTTTGTCTTTAAAAAAAAATTACTTTTAAAATGTAATTTTTCTAATACATTTACTAATAATAATTATATATATAGTCATAATTAAAATAATAATAATAAAATTATAAAATTATACATTAAAAGTATTATACCTCACAATTACAAAAAAAAAATTACTCAATCCAATTATGGATTTAAAGTGAACTTTTTTCGGGAAAGAAAGAATATTGTATAATCATAATAACAAATAAAAACAAATAATCTTCAATTCATTCCCAGAAACTTCAAAACAAAAAAACAAAAGAAAATTATAGAATTGGAGCTAGTGGGAAATACAAATGTAAACAAAAAAAGAGGTCAAGTGAGACAATCGTCACGATAATACATGGAGGAAAAACTTACTAGCGACTCATCCCTATCTACTTTGGTTACTATGATATCCAGCACTCAATAACCAAACGTGCAAAGTCTTCTCCCATAAAATTAATTATGATCATGAGTTAAGCTCTATCATACTCATGATCAATCGATTCAATCCTATCCTAAGATCATCCCCTCAACAACATTTGTTATCATGATTAATAATGATGATTAATATTAAAATGCATTCATCAAATGATACTCTTGGGGGGACACGCAAACAACACCCTGTCCTCTGTCCTTTCTACTACAAAGTACAAACCCCACAACTTTTATTTATAAAAAAATTGTCCCAAAATTAATTAATATTATCTACCATCATCCTTTGTGCGCCCCAGTCACCATCACGCCTAATCCCCCACAAACCCAACCAATTTATTCACTGAACTTTACCTTAAAAACAATCTCACACCCCCCATTTAAGCATCATTACCCGGTTCTTAATTAAAATTTTAACCACTAATTAAATCCTTTAATCACCGTTGGGCTATTTTTTTTTGCATCATCGCCACCGTTCCTCACGTCACTGACGTTCACCTAACCGTGACGGGACGTAACCGAATTTTTATCCCCACAAAGCCGTACGCTAATGTGCTGTCGCTGTCTGGTATCTCCACGTGTCCATTGCGACCGAGGCGGGACACTTGGCGTGACTCGACTGTGTGCTTGTACAGGGGATTAACTCCGTGTCTGTTTTGGATTTTGTTTTTTTTTTCATAAACGAATTTAGAGTTTGGTTGAAGTCCGCAATTATGTCGGAATGAAACCCCTTTTGAAGTCCGCAACTGTTGGTCCACCTGAACGGAGGTGGTGGTGCTGGTGAAACGGGATTTTTTCTTCTTTCTTTTGGAGAATTGAAAGTGTTTAATTGGATAGGGGGCGTTTGTTTGTATAGATGAATAATGACTAGTGATTAAAGTTTTGGGTCCCAATGAAAATGACCCGACTAATAGCAGAATGATGATTTTTTCCAAAACAAATTGTGCTAATTTATTTTAATACATAATTTTTTGTCACAGCATCGATGAAAATTATAATAATGTGTAGTCATGTAGTATAACTTTTAGAGGGTTCATCTTTTATTTATTTTATAAAACTTTTTAAAGTTGCAATTATTTATCTAATACTTTTTCTTTCGAATTTTAACTTGATATAATTATATTCTAAGAAATTAAATATATCAATACAAATAAATGAGTTTGCATTAGGATACTATAGTAGAAGTAGGATTAACCCAAAAAATGAAATCAATGATTCACTTTATTCAACAAATTATTAAGAGTAAAGAGGTAAATAATTGAATTAGGTAGGTGATAGTTATTAGACTACATATGAGTAGTGAATTTTTTTTATAACATCGATCCCATCAACTACTATAGCAAACCATATTAAATGAGAAATTTTATGAGAAAATATTTTATATGTTCATTATATTCTTATTTTAAATGAGTAAAGATATTTATAATGACTTTTTATAGTGATTTTTCATAGTAATCGATGTAGTAAGTATAAAAAGGTAAAATCATATTTTATTTTTTTATTTTTTTATACTCGCCACATCAATCATTATGAAAAGTTATTACGATAAATCACTACAAGTATCGTTATTCATTTTAAATATATCAAATGAATAACGTAATTAATTTTTTATCCCATATATATATATAAATTGTCTCTCGAAATTGTAAATCATTTCTGTTAATTATTTTTAATTATACTATTTTACGTGTCAAATGTCACAACAAAGTTAAAAACAATAATGGCGCGACCCATCCCAAGTTGGCAACATCCCTTTCCCATTACATCATCCTATGTTGGAAGGCCAATTTCCACCGCTAGCAATTTGACAAAAGGAGGAACAAGAAGATGGAGTGATTTGAGGAAGAAAGTTAAAAAATACAAGCAATAAATGTAAGAAAAAAATATTTATAAAAGTACAATTAATGAGATATAATTAGAGAGAGGGCAGCTAATGAGATGAAGAGAGAGAGAGATAGACGTGCTTTTGGTCTGGAGGTTAGGGGTCATGAAAAGATATTAGGAAAGATTTATAAATTGGTTAGAGCTAAGGGGGCAAAGAAAAGACGACCCCACATAATTCGTCCGTTGTCCTCTCCAAAGCAGACAATTAGTTGGTACATTAATTTCGATTTTGGCTTTAGTATTTCTTCTTCCGCAGTCAAACTCAACTACGGTGTCCTAATTCTTTTTCTAAGCTGCAGCTCCTGTTCCTTTACAACGTAATTTCTGTAGTCAAACTCAAGTGCGTCAGGCCACAGCCGCCGCCACCACCGACGCTGATTCTTTTATCGTTTATTGGCCGGCGTATAGCCGCCACTGCAATTCTTGTGGATCCATTCGTTTTTTTTTTCAGAAGAAATTTAAGATTGGATACGCGTGTGTCAAATTGACTGCTAATTTGAATGCAAAGAGATTCTCATTTTAATTGAATCGTGGAATGGTCAAATGTTTTAATTTTAATTTTAACATTCCACAGTTTTCCCTTGCTCATTGGATGCTCTAAATCCGGAATTTTTACCAACTCCTTAATTTGTCCGTTTCAAAAAATGAGAAGAATGAGTTTTGCGTCCGCCAGGCTGCAGAAAAAAAAAAAAAAAAAGAGTTCCCCAACAATATACTATGGGCGATTTTTGATGCAAAAATAATTCGATTTTTTTATATTTATACCATTTTTTTTTTTAGTTATTTGTTATGACTTTGGTTGCGCGGTAGTAATTTCTTTTGGTCTAAAAAATTGACAAACGTTGAATGACTGGAACCAAACTACTATCGATTGCAGACGTTGAATAGTTGGAACCAAACTACTGCCACTCGCAAAGAAGGTCGCGCAACCAAAGTCATAACATACATCTAAAAAAACTACTACCGGTCTTTTCTACGAACGGTAATAGTTTAGTTCCAACTATTTTAACGTCTACTAATTCTCTAGAATCATCATAACAGGCATAAGGCGAGAGTTAGGAACGCTGACGTTCAATTTCTTTCAACGTGTTCAGCTTGAGAATTCCAATGAAGACACCTAGTTAGTAGTTAGTTGTAATTTATATATTTATCAAATATAACTATCGTTTAAAATAACAATAATAAAAATAATAAGAAACTGCTTCTTGTTTATTTCTTTAAAAATACTTAGAAGTTAATTACTTTTCATGCGCTTTTTTTTTTTTTGATTGCCATTAAGGATATAAAATTGTATCCCCTGATTATAATTATTCCTCTTTTACTATCCAATTTAATTTTCCCTTCATTTTTTTGACATTAATAAAAAAAAAAGTTCGAACCTGAACTTTCTAATTATAATCCATCTA
The DNA here is from genome assembly GCA_020080225.1 of Gynochthodes officinalis. Lineage (NCBI taxonomy): Eukaryota > Viridiplantae > Streptophyta > Magnoliopsida > Gentianales > Rubiaceae > Gynochthodes > Gynochthodes officinalis. Next base: position 9,224,988 of record CM034625.1, on the reverse strand, counting down.
CCTCTTATCACTCGATCCAACTGATCCATAATCATCTTTTTTTTTCTTTTTTTTTACTTCTAATTTTATGAATCATATCATAATTTTCATCCCATTTTATTAGTGGGTTTAGCAATGCCCGACACTATATATATATACCCTTTTTTTTTGCAATTACTTGAAAGCAAAGAAAGAGTCTAGTCTCACTTCAAATTATCTTTTAATACATAAACAAAATTCTCTTTCATTGTTATGCTCAAAGGGGGAAAAAGAGGATTTCTTTGTGATATCAATTCCTATGCTTCAATGCAAATGTGAAGTCAATGGTGTAAAACTATATGATTGAGTAATGATATTTATAATAATTTTTCCTATAAAGGGAAAAATAAAGCTTGCTCCACAATAAAGGGAAAATAAACTGAATTTTGAAGTTTGTTCTTACAAACCTGCTGATTTTCCTACAAAAATCAGCACCCTAACAAAATAGTTAGCGTTAACGAATATCTTGATCTACAAATCAATGGTTTTTGGAGAATGCATTATACAAAAGAGTAATAACATTTATACTTTATTACGTTCAAAAAATATATATTGATACTTTTCTTTTCATTTGATACTAGAAAAAAACATTAGTTTTGTCAAATCAATTTTTATAAACTTTGCTTCTATGGAATAGAAATGAAACTGGCATTGGTTGGCTAATAACTTACTTGTTCAATGCTAATACCATCAATAAAATGATCATGTGATTTAATTTAGTGAGCAAACTTCCAATTGATAAGCATAACTTTGCATTACATGCGAAATTAGTAGTTTCTTAAACCCTTTATTAATCCCGTAGGCTTCAAATCATTAAAAATCATAAAGTGCATAAAGATAATTAGAGTTTAAACTTTAATGATTTCCATGCAAAACATGAATAATATCAATACATGGATTTGATGCAAAAGAAAAAAATTATTTTATTCCCCTAAGACCATGATTCCTAATTAACCGTTATCTATTTTTACTTAATGGACTCATGGAGCATCATCATCATTTTACCATAGTTTATCAATAGGTTCGAAAAACACTTTGGATTATTGATTAGTTGTCAATATGGCTTAAACTATATTTGGATTACATTCTAAAACGCGTTTTCATACTTTCTAAAGTAATTTTTAATATATTTTCTGTTTCATAGTTACTATTTCAAAAATTATAAAATTATATTTTAAAACGCTTTTTATATCACCTTTACAACCCTAATTGGAATGATGCCTCAATAATTCTACCCAACAACTAAAGTAAACATTAACATTAGTGTGTATATTATTGCAATTGGTACCTTCAATTTATGGAGATGGATATGATAAAATAGGAATTAAATCTAGAAACATTATGGTCCTCGATTAGTTGGGCACATCACTTGACCAAATATGTAAACACAAGTTGTCATATGTGTGTACCTAAATGGGTAGATTGACCCTTTGTAGTAGCATTTACCAAAGCTAACATGTATTGACCCTTGACAGCCGATCAATTCCGCACATTTTACTCACTTTTCACACCCCATTTTCCCATTCTGTGGGTATGATTCGTTTTCCCAACCATGGAGTGGGTTGGCACTTTGCATAAACACCTCCAATTGTCCTTAGCCATGGTGTTGTTCCTCACATGTTTTGTACACAATATTTTCATGTCAGTTAGGCAAATTTTGACGGTGAAGAATAGGTCCACTTGATCGGACGATCAACAGGCTTGAGAGCCCTCGCATCCCCTGCCTATTTTCCCTCTTATTTAAGTTTGGGAGTCTAAAACGAGGACTAGAAATTGAGTGTTGCTTTCTTAATTTGAATACAATATATTAATTAACAAAATAATTAATACCTTTTTTTGTTTCAAAAAAAGAGTCTATTAAAAACAAATTTGTCCCAAAACAAGAGTTTATTTTAAATCAAAATTTTAAATATTTTTACAAATAATAATTATGTATATTTAAAATAAAAAAATAAGAATAAAAATGTAAAATTATATATTTAGTTAGTGTATTAAATAAGTTGTATTTAATAAATAATAAAAATTTATATTTTAATTAAAATAGATTCTTTTTTTTGAAATGAGAGAGTAGTTTTGATTTGTAAATTACATACATTTTGTCTCGTCAAATTTATATTTTCGTCATAAATTTATCACAACTTTAATTTGTACAATAATTGTATTTAAGTTAAGTTTTTATTTTATTTTTTAACTTTCAAATTTTGATCCTACATTATCATTAGTAATAGTAAAGATGGTACAAAATTTTCATTCATTTTTTTTTGGAAAAGAAAAGAGTAAATTTTTTTTTAAGACGAAAAGAGTAATTGGAATTGGAAAAAATATGTAGAATACCGATCCCCTTTATGGTAACGCGCATAAACAGGACTTTTAAAATCCGTGTTTCGTAGTAAGGAGACTTGAATGGAGTCCACCACTAATCAAGTCTTTTGACGTCCAAGCATTGTTTTGTTGTTGGTAGTCACACACTCACACTTCAAGTCTTTTTCAATGTTTGAAAATTAGACCTAAACTTTTTAACTTTAAAAACTTTTAAGAATGATTTGCTCGTAATGCTGCTCAAATCTCAATACTTTTTCTATCAATCCGTATTTTTCAATACAAGGGCATTTAAACACAATTATTATATATATATATTGGTTCCATTAAAATGGAACACAGGGGTTAATTATTTATATACCTTAAAAATATTGGGGAAGATCTCAATTACCGTATTTTCTATTTCTCCCTTTCCTCTTGCTACTCGTTTCTTATTCCCTCGGATAATATATATATTTTTTGGGGATTGATTTGTGTCACCTTCCTTGTGTTATACTATTTCACCAAGAAAATAGGAGAAATTAAAAATGTGAAAAAAAGTGATGATATTGGCATTATAATCCTTTTTTTTTTGTTGGCACTTTTTATTAGTTAAAGAAAATATAATCAGCAATGAAATTTTATTTTTTCAGTAACGAAAACGAAGTGCAATAACAAAATATATATATATATATATATATATATATATATATATATATATATATATATATATATATATATATATCAATATTGTTAGAAAATGTAAAAGTATCTTGTCTTTAAAAAATTAATTACGAAAAGAATTAAATGGTCAATTGCAATAAAGTTTCGAGACAAGAAAATATTATGTGTAACTGTTTTACCAAATAGAATCACGCCATATGATTAATTTCGTGACAAACGCGTAATTAATCCTTTGAAAAGCAACTTGACAAAGAATCTCTCAACCTTGATTGCATTTTATGAAGCATCACCAAAATCCAAAAGTCTAATCACCCTTTTTATCTTTTTTTTTTTTTTTTTTTTGCTTCCGTTGTTTCCCATTGTTTTTTTCTTCAAAGAACCTTTTCCCCCACTCCACAAAAAGTGTAGTGGAGACCAAAGATATTTGCCCCAATATAGCATACAAGATTTCAATTGATTTGGTGCCTTGCTTGTGCACGGACCGAAACCACAGTATTATTATTATTATCAGTTACACAAAAGACGAAAGGGATAATAGGGACGCAAAAATCAGACCCCTCCCTCCAATAAAAGCTTTCTTCTTTTTTTTTTAAGGACAAAGATTCCCCCCATTTCTTGCTTTTTTGCATCGCACACCACCGATATTAGACAACTCAGTTGCGGGTCCCTTAGAAGAACCAGTGGGGCCCATCTCCTAATACTCATCCTCTCTTTCTACGCCTTGTCACGAACCGCAACCCCCTCCTCCTCTCACGTGAGCCCCACTTCGAATAATCTCGTGATACTTTACGTTAAAATTCTCCTATCTTTATTTCCACTTTTAAAATTTTAAAAAAAAAAAGTTTCTGAATATTTAATGAGAGAATAATACTCTTTTTGCAATCCTCATATTTGGGTCACGTGCATTTGGAGAATTTAAGGATATGTTGAGATTGTGTTATATTTGAAAATTTTGAATCAGAATACATACAAATTTTTGTAAGAATTTTTAGTAAGAAAAAATAATTTAAAAGGAAAATAGAAAAGTAGATTGAAGGAATTTTTTTAAAAATAAGATAAGAAGAATTTTTATGCAAATTTGAATTTTAAAATAAAATAAAATAAAACTTTATTTGATTTTTTTTAAAGAAAAAAATCAACTTTTCTTACGTAAGATATAATCGCAACAATGGAACGTTTAAAAAGTATATTTGTATTTAGAATGTACGATGAGAAAGCATGTTTAAATAGTATAAATGTGATTCTTATTCTGGAATAATTAAAAAGAGAAAATGTAACAATAACAATGAAACCAAAGTAATAATATTTACATGAGTAAAGCATTAAAATTTTTCGCTTTGGTATAACTTATTGTACGCATGTAAAAATTTTCACTTGTTTTTTTTTTTTCATTTTTAATAGGCCATATATGATAAATTAAGAAGAAAAAAAATTGTGTACCCACAACAACTATATTAGTCAATTTAATTACTTGGGATAATTTTCTTCCCCTTCTAATATGTCTTTAAATTTTCACTCCTTAATGTAACATGATATCCCATATTAACAACATTGTTAAAGACAATGGCAAATTTGACATTAAAGTAATGGGAGTAGCAGTAAATAAGAAAAGACTTGACGTTTTCTTCTATGGCTATTATACAAGACAAAGAAGATCATTTAGTCTATTTTAACTATCGCATGTATAGTTATTTATTAATAGTAATGCAAAGATTGACGTTTAGAAAAAAAAAAGAAGTAAGAAAAGTAGAGCCAAAAAAGAACAAACATATCTTGAAGAAAGTTTTTACACCTTGGTGGAGAAAAACAGAAAGTAGATGAGATGTCACTTCTTTGTTTTGATATTTTCTTATGAATACATACATGTAAAACTGATCTATCTCAAGATCTGCTCACCTGCTCATGCAAAAATGCGATAGGATCACTGTTAACTACATTGGACACATGCAGGGGCAAATGAATAGTGCCCGTGAAAAAATAATACTAATCAAAACTTTGTAGGTGAATAGTGGTGAGTGGTTGGGTTTTCACTTTCCGAGGGTTTTGACGCTATTTTCTGTTTGAATTAATGTGTATTAATCGTATTTTTATATTTTTATAACACGAAATAATATAATTTAATAACACAAAAATTTACTTATTTTTATATTAAAATTAAATATTTATTAATAAAATTACTTCGTTTCATTAATGAGCCACTGTTTTCTATCCTCCTAGAAGATACCATAAATTATAATTAATAATTCAAGAATTTTATTTTGCTATGAATTCTTCTTTACCATGAATCAGTCTAACCTACATGATCTATCATTGTTTTAAGTTGATATGCACCCAACAATATAAATGATTGTATACAGTTGGCCATACTCGCATGTAGTGTGCAAAAGAGATGTTATAAGTTTCTTTTTTACTGTAATAATGTGAATTTCCACTAGCACAGGATATTGGTATTCTATTTTTTTTTTTTAATTCATATTATTCATTTGTTACTAAAGTATAATCAATGATAAATTTTTGTAATTTTTTGCAACGAATGTTGAATGCTAACAAAAATAAATTGAATTTTAATATAATTAGGGACTTGGAAAAATAAATGAATTTGGACAACACGAAAACCTTCCCAGAATATATAGAGTGGTACCTCTAGCATATTCCATCATCCAACTAACACACGTACTACTAGCGCTGCCTAGATTTTTGTCATGTGGAACACATTGGCTATTTTAATCATACTATAGCACAAGTATTTTGTAAGTTGCATTAGATTCGTAATTCTTTTACTTTTTTGTCAAAAGGTAAGATAATGTCAAACTCAATCGATTCAAGTTCAAAGAGGATGATGATTCATTAGTTTCTTTTTTGATAGGGAGAAAATATTCTACCCCACAAATGAGGGATAGTTTATAATTTATAAAATATAGTCAATTTAAAAATAGGAATATAAAAATAAATAAATTATATAATTAGTTTATTATGCTAAAAATAGGAATACATCGATTGTTTGAAATATTTTTCTCTTCGAGAGGAATTTTGCCTAGTTTACTCTCTCAACTAAGATGTTGGTTGAGGCTTTCTTGTCACCTTGAAATATGGATGTGAAATGATAATTATTTGGTTGATATTTTTCATGTGAAATGCGTAAATTTTATCCTCTCTTTCCTTTGTTTTGTGTGTTTCATAGATGGACATGTTGTAGATGCCAAAGTCAAGTAATTATATATCTCAATTAAGATGTTGGCTGAGGCTTTCTTGTCACCTTGATATATGGACGTGAAATGATAATTATTTGGTTGATATTTGTCATGTGAAATGAGTAAATTTTTTCCTCCCTTTCCTTTGTTTTGTGTGTTTCATAGATGGACATCATGTTGGTGCCAAAGTCAAGTAATTACAGGCATCAATGATGGTAATTTGACAATTTGAAGTTAATATTGAATAAATACTGTCAACATTTGCATCTTTAATGCATTCTATTGATTGGTATCTGAGATTGTCTTAAACCCGACAAAGGGACTTTGAATTGCATATTTAGAGTGCTTTAATCATAAGATTCAACTAATAAAGAGCAACTTCTAATCAATATGGTAATAGTAATAATAGGAAGTGTCATGCATGACGAAGGCAAATGCCCAAAAAATCATGCATTTAGCATGCAAATACATGTGTGTGTGAGAGTGTTAACTCTCACTATATTTCCCTTTTCATTCTACTCTAAATTTATTAATGTGGACAATTTCCTGTTAAATCATCCCTTTGTTACTAACACTTGCCGTGTTATATCTGATTTGAGCTCAAATTTTCACAAAATTTAGCAAAAACGAGTCATTTTTTCAAGATCTACTTATTTTTCATTGAATATGAATGAGGGAATTCACCAAGGCAAAAGTAGACGTTAGGAAAAATATAGTATGATTGAAATGCGCAACCAACAATACGCGCAAATGATTAAAACCATGAATGTGAATACATACAAAAATTACTTACAAAAAAGAATTGTAGTTGAAATAGCTTTTCCATCCCTAATGTGGCAACCTTTGGTTAAGCCAAAATTCCACTTCAATATAGTAAAAGTAACTTTAACACTATTAGCATTGGCAGAATCTGCAAATGTGAATATGTTAAAAGCAGATAGGTCCAATTCTAATTAACATTGAATAAATCAGTGAAAAGATATAAATAGCAGAAAAAAGTGTAAATAGTAGAAAAGTTTAATTATAATTAGCGTTGAATAAATCGATAAAAAGTGTAAATAGCAATGAAAATATTATAGAGGTCTAATTCCAGCTAGCATTGAGTAATCGACGAAAGACGCAAATAGTGATATCAATAGCAGATATGTCTAATCCTAACCAGATTGAATAGATTAGCGAAAATTAAAGCTCTAAAACACTAAAATAATGAATAGTTAGGATCGCAATATCAGTTATCACCTAAATAATATCACGTCAATTACCAAATATATAAAGTAAAAGGTAGTCTAATTCCAACAAGCATTGAATATAAAAGATGAAAATATTATTGTAAATAGTAGACATGTCTAATTATAACTAGTATTGAATAGAGGGCAAAGGATTATAATGAAAGCGTAACCCGCAATCTGATCTAGTAAGCACAACCCACAAAGCTAAAAGCAATACAATTCACAAACACTTATAAAATTGATTCCGAAGTGGTTCTCGGAGTAGAAGTTCCGATACTTAAATTAGAGAGAGTTTTTTTGTCATTCGAATACTAAAATTCAGAATTTCCTCATTTACCTAGTGGTTCAACAGAGTATATATAGCTTACCTCCAAGATCCGTGGAGCATGTTGTAATAGTTGATCATGTTGTAAGGTTCTCCTCAAATATCGTGGGTTGTTAGCCGCTTGTAGATAAGTTAGGGTGCGGAGTTCCGACGTTGCTAGTGTGGACCAAGATTCGTCGTTATTGACATGGTTATGGTATGATTGAATTCCCGTATTGTTGGGTTCTAAACTGAGAACTTATATAAATGTCACGAGTTATTGGGCTATAGATTGAGATACGGGATACATCATGAGATCTAATATACATTACAATGCTTAATATACATGATAAGAGCTATTGGGTTTCAGGCCGATGTCCGATATACATCACAAGCCCCCCAGACCTCGGTGTAATTGGTTAGGTCGAGGTCTCACCTTTGATAGGGTCTCGAGGGTCAAAAGTTAAGGTTTAGGCATTACTATGAAGTATGTCTCATTTGCTGCCCAAGAGTTCTAATGACATTAAATGTGGTTGAAATGTTTCATTCTTCTATGCTAGAACATTAAATGTGCTGGGACTCAAGAAGAGCTTGAAATGGTGCGCGATAAATGAAATTGGGCTATAAAAGGCATCCAAACGGCATTTGCAGTTATTTTTTGGCAAATTCATTTCTCTCTGCTCTCTTTTTGCATTTCGCATTGTGTGTTTTTCTTTGCATTTCCGGCGAACATCCCGTTCATCTAGCAAGTAGTCTTAAGGTGCAACGTAAACCTTATATGTTCAGTTTCCCATTTCCGGCGAAGTTCCAATCGTTGGTGCCACCACCAGTCTTTGTTAACTACAAAAGTAAGTATGTCTTCTTTTGGTTCTTTATCTGAGAGATCTTCACGGTAGGGGGAGAAATATGTTTTCTTGGCTGGCGAGGAGGAAGATTTTAGTGTAATGGGCTCGTTCAGCTGGGGAGAGAGCATGGCACAAGAATTAGAACAGGTTAGTAGAGAGAGAGTTAGGAGAGGAAAACAAAAAAGAGTATCTTCGAGTTTAGAAGAAGAATCGTCGTTGGCTGAGATTAGGTTAAACTCGTTGACAGCAATGAGCTCATCTGAGAGTAAGAGGGAGGATTTTGTCACAAAGGAGTTAAATGTTTACCTATAGAAGTTCACTCCCGTAGCTGAGGCTCTAACCTCGATTTTAGGAGAGGCCAAGGTTAGGAGCCTTAGGAACAAGTATTATATTCTTAAGGAATATAGAGCTAGGGCTGCAATATCATACTAGAGGACCTGCCAACCTCTAGTAGGATATTGTGATGTGTATAAAGAACAATTGAAGGCAGGGTTGAGGTTTCCCCTATGTGGGTTAATGAAAGAGGTTCTAAGGTATTATAGGATAGTCTTTACCCAACTGGCACCCTACCGGTTAGAACTATAATAGGGTTTGAGATTTTTTTGCTAAAAAGGTCAGATTGAAAGCTCGGTTAATTTGTTTAGGCATTTTTATTGTATGAAGAAGTCGATGAATTCAATAGGTTATTTTTCCTTTTTCTCGAGGTGCAGATGCAGAATAGCAAAGCCTTCAAACTGCCACAATTAAAAGAGTATGTTTTTCTTTGTGAAATCTGACCCATGTGGGGTAGAGATTGAGTGGTTTTATAGGGATGCCAACGATGACTACAGGAATCGACAGAGATATAACCTCGAAAGTCTGGCATATATTGAGCTATGAGAAGAAAGAATTGGAAAATACACTGAAGAGGAGTTGGTAAAATACAACTTAAGTGCATCAGTAATAGAAGTTGGACCTCGAACCTTAAGGCCTATTCAAAAGAAAAAGACAAATGTTAGGGTTGTTGTGCCTTAAATGGTTTATATGTAGCCTATTGACGTTTAGAACTAACTAAAATTTCATTTTGTAGTGGTGAACTTCAGTGCAACGGTGTCAAAGAAGGGGAGCATCTCTTAAAAAGGCACAAATGATGCCAAATGAGAGAAATGAGCTCCTTTAGCAACAAAACCCTTGGTGATTGAGCCTTCTAAAAAGAAGGCTGATAAAAGAAGTGCCGAGGTGAAAACAACCACCAAATGCAAGAGAATCAAGGTGTCTGGCACTAACGAAAAAACTAGCCAGAAGGCTGCCGAGGTTAACACCTCGGAGGCGGCCTTCTTTTTTACTCTTCCGGGGGAATATTCCCTAGGGTTGGTGGTCCAAGGGATGAAAAAAATAGCAAAAGAAAATGGAACGCATGCATATTTTAGACCTAAACAATAGCTTGACTTTTGTAATCCCTCAAGTTAGATATTGAGAATCTTAGTGTGTTTTGCTGCTATGTGTTAATTGGGGTTAGGCCTAACGTGGAGTTGGCATATGTGGATTTGATAGACCATATTGCTATGGGCGGATTATGTCCACAAAGTGAATTGATTAAGGAAGAGGCCATGAAGCAAAATGCCAAGATGGCCCAATTAGAGAAATCCGAGGCAGCATCTCGGCATGCTCAGGCGGAAGTGGTGAAGGCGCAAAAAAAATGCTGAAACTGAAATTTTGGTATTGCATCAACAACTTGAATCTCGCCAAAAAGAGGTCCAGAAATTGAAGGGGATCAATCAAGGAGAGTTTGCTCGGTTGCTGGGGAAAAATGTTTTTCACACACAGGACTTCAGCAACTTCATAGCAAACTTTTCGTAAACAGCAAGGGATATTGATTGGCACAATGCAGCTATACAGATCCGAAAAAAGTTCCTAGATTTGAAATTGAAAGAACTGCCTTGGTACGTACCAAAGTCATAACCAATGCTAATCATACTTATATTAAGGCCGTGACGGGTTTTGATGGATCCTTTGCACTTCTTGATCACCTGGTATGTTGGAGCTCTCTAATGACACTATAAGAGTTACAAAAATATTAGGTTGATGAAGACCTGAACCTCCACACTCCCGAAGGTGGAAATATGAGCTATTGGGTTTAAAATTGAGATCCGATATACATTAGATTACAATTCTAAAAACACCAATCTCTTGAATAACCAAAGATTTGATATCAATTATTAAGTAAATATCATCATGTTAATCGCTAAATGTAAATAGCATATAGATCTAATTTCAATTAGTATTGAATAAATTGGCAAAAGATTTCAACTTTGAAACACCTTACAAATGACTAGTCACATGTGCAAAATTAATAGTTAAGTAAACAACGTCACGTTAACCACTGATTATAAACAATAAACATATATAACTTCAGCTGCATTTATTAGATCGGTTAAAGAATATAACGTTAACACACCAAACTAATAAACAATCACAGATGCAAAATCAATGGTAAAGTAAACAACGTCACATTAATCATTGACTGTAAATAGCAAACAGGTCTGATTTCAGCTATGTTGAATAGATGAATGAAAGATTATAACGCTTATACACCAAACTAATGAATCGTCACATTTGCAAAATCATTGGCTAAGTAAACAACGTCATGTTAATCATCGATTGTAAACAGTAGACAAGTCAGACTTCAACTACATTGAATAGAGATCAGTGAAAAATTATAACACTAATGTACCAAACTAATGGATAGTCACAAATGCAAAATCAGTGGTTAAATAAACGTCACGTTGATGATTAATTGCAAACAATAGTCAGATTTGACTTTGATTATATTGAACAGATCGACAAAAGATTATGACGTCAACGCACAGAACAATAAATAGTGAAATATATGACATTAGTTATCACGTAAAACACGACATGTTAATTAACAAAAAAAAAACTAAAAATTTTCACTAACCGTACAAATATCCCATAAACATAATAATAGTAATAGTACTAAAGTCACTATTAAAGGAAAAAAAAAAAGGGGGAGGAAGAAAATGTATCATATTTGAGAAAATGGATGGCGAAATGATACGCGAGACAATCACGAATGATTCCACGAGGTTAGGATGGTAAAATTAAAATAGAACTAAATAGCCAAATGGGTAAATGGCACGGAACGTATGGTGTCATGCCATCCGGGCACACGAAAGCACAATGACTCAAGGACACACACAGTCACACGCTGCCCCCCCCAACCCAAATTAATAAAACAAAAAAGTAACCATGGTTAACAAACAGAGCCATGCCTAACCTAACCATATCCCCATCCCCATCCCCACCCCCATTATAATCTGCTTGTTACTACCACGACAAGACCACTTCCCCATAAAAACCGAACAACTTTCCATTAACGTCGAAGACAAACGCCGTTACATGCCAACCCAATCCCATCGCGACACTCCCTTCACTCCGTTACTTTAAGCCGCCTTTATTAATTGTCTCCTTCAGACACTGTCCCTCCAACCGGTTACACCCGGTTGTAAAGCCGGGTGTTTACCGGCTGTACCCGGTTTCAACGCTGGTTAGGACTTGACCGCGGTTGAAATATTTGCTATTCCCGTTTTTGACACCAATGGTTATCCTAAGGTTCCCCCCCATCCCCCCTCCCTCTCTCTTTGCCTCTCTCTCTCTCTCTCCGTCTCACATCACTTACATGAAAGTAATGCTCTTCTCTCTCTTCATTTTTTTCTCTGTGTATTTGTTTTTAGTTTCCTCATGTGATGGTGTTTTTTTCTCCCTCCTTTGATTTCTTTCAGCTTCTTTAGTCTTGGAAAGCCTTAAAGTTGGGAATCTCGGAGCTGTTTTTGTGGTGAATTAAGGGTGGAAACCTTTTTCTTTTCTCTGTTGGGTGGAAGTGAGGTTAGGAAAGTTGAAAATATTTCTCGGTTTTTGAAGAATTTTAGTGGGTTGGCGGAGATTTTTTGTGGGCTTCAGGAGTTAAGGTGAGTGGGATTGTGTTTGTGGGATTTTGAGTGAAAGTTTTTTGGAGTGCTGCTTGTGTTTTCGGTGTTGTTTTATTTTTGTGGGGGGCTTTTTTGAGATGAGAGATCTGTGTTAAAGGGAAAAGTTCGAGAATGGCTGCTTCAGAGGTGTCGATCAAGGGCTATAGTGAGGCCAGTGATGGCTCAAGAGGGCCGCCGGAGGTGCCTGTGGGTGTTTCTGGTGTCGGAAAAGGTGATTAAGGAGGTTTTAATGGCATTTTTTGTGTTATTTGTTGGTTTTTAAGTCATTTTTGGGTCTGATTGTTGTTGGTTCTGGTTGTGGGATACTCTTATTGTTGTTCAGTTGATGCTGAGACCGCGCTGTATACGGAGCTTTGGCGGGCTTGTGCTGGGCCTTTAGTCACCGTGCCTCGTGAGAAAGAGCTTGTATACTACTTTCCTCAAGGACACATAGAACAGGTTATTTTTATTTTTATTTTTTTCTTAATTGTTTCCCTCTCCGTGCATTATGAATAATTTTGTTGCTCAGATTTATGTAAAATTTTCATGGTTCTCTTATTGGGTGGGTATGCGCCTTTTGGTCTGATTTTATCTAACATCAAACTTGTTTAGAACGTGGGGGGATTTTTTCAGAAAATATGTCATCATTTTAGGTGTTTTGTGCATCTACTTGGTGGTTTTAATGGGTTCGTCCTTCGTTAGGTTGAAGCATCAACTAATCAGGTGGCAGACCAGGCGATGCCGGTGTATAATCTTCCTTGGAAGATCCTGTGCCGCGTGATTAATGTCCAATTAAAGGTATTTGAAATTTGACCATTAGCCAACTAGCTGCAGGAATTCGTTGTCACGTTCCTGTCGTCTGGGGCTTACAGATTTTTGTTTGCTCATATTCAATATGAATGTATGATCTTTTACAGGCTGAACCTGATACTGATGAGGTGTATGCGCAAGTGACGTTGATGCCTGAGCCAAATGTAAGTATTTTTACAAAACTATGGCTATTTGACTGTTTACCTGGTCCCGAAGCTACATGTTGATGAACTTTTGAAATCTTGATATGGGCAATGGCAGCAAGATGAGAATGCTGTAAAGAAAGAACCAGCACCACCTCCACCACCGAGGTTTCATGTGCACTCCTTTTGTAAGACACTTACAGCCTCCGATACAAGTACTCATGGTGGATTTTCAGTGCTGAGAAGACATGCTGACGAATGTCTTCCCCAATTGGTGAGGAGGATTCTTGAAGGCTTTGTAGCCTTGCACCCTTTTTTTTCCCCATCCTGTGGATGAAGGTTATGCCTTGGATGTCTATGGGATTTATAACCTTGGTGTCAACTGTTTTGTTTTCTATGATAGGACATGTCTCGGCAGCCTCCAACCCAGGAGTTGGTAGCCAAAGATTTGCATGGAAATGAATGGCGCTTTAGGCATATCTTTCGCGGTATAATTTCCTGTCACATTCTTAAGCACTGCTTGTTTAGCCTATTGCATTTCTTAGCTTGTCTCTTATGGCATGTGCAGGGTTTTTTTATTTGGCAAGACTAATAGTTATTACTTCTCCTATCTTGTTAGAATCAACACTTGCAATGAAACAGTTTTTGTCAGTCTTTGGAAATCTTGTAGTGGATGAATCTGTTCAATGTTTTTAAGTCTTGGGTTGTACCGTCATTTCAGTTTTGATGCATCGCTTTGATTACATTTCAAATGCTTACACATATTTACTCAGAATCTTACCAATCTTAGAAAGAAATGAAATGGCTTTCCTTTTTTCTTTTTCTTTTTTTGATTCTTTGTTCTAGTTTATTGTTTGTTTTTACTTCCCGATTAGTGTTGAAATTTTTTTGTCATTTGCAGGCCAACCACGGAGGCACCTCCTTCAGAGTGGTTGGAGTGTCTTTGTAAGTTCAAAAAGGCTTGTTGCAGGAGATGCCTTCATATTTCTCAGGTTTGTTTTCCTCTAAAAATTCAATTGACCCTTTAAACATTGATTGATAGTTTTATTGACGTGGCTCTGGATGTTTAGAGGTGAAAATGGGGAGCTTCGTGTTGGAGTACGACGAGCTATGAGACAGCAGGGCAATGCTCCATCATCAGTCATATCCAGTCATAGCATGCATCTTGGTGTACTTGCTACGGCTTGGCATGCCATTCAAACGAAAACAATGTTTACAGTTTATTACAAGCCTAGGTGTGTAATTTTTATAGCTACAAAGTAGCATGACACAATTTGTTTCCATGTGCTAAGCTATTGAGTGAAGTTGTTGGAAAGTCATGGTTGATTAAGAAGAATCTCATTCACTTCCTTTTTTCTTATTGTTGGTAACAGGACAAGCCCTTCTGAATTTATTGTTCCTTTTGACCAGTACGTTGAGTCTGTAAAAAATAGTTATTCCATTGGCATGAGGTTTAAAATGAGATTTGAGGGTGAAGAGGCTCCAGAGCAGAGGTATTGCTGCATGTTGACATTATTATGAATGATGTATTTTCACAAAATTCCTGAGTCTCCTGATGGTTGCCTTTGAACTTGATAAGGTTAACTTGAATATTTGCAGGTTTACTGGAACTATTGTTGGCATTGAGGAAGCTGATCCAAAAAGGTGGCAAGACTCAAAATGGAGGTGTCTTAAGGTGTAGTCTCTTTACCTCATTATGTCTGCTTTTGAGTTTTATTAGAGATTCCGATATAAGACTTTTTTCTGCTACAGGTCAGGTGGGATGAAACTTCTACAATTCCTCGGCCTGATAGGGTTTCACCCTGGAAAATTGAACCTGCTCTTACTCCTCCTGCTCTTAATCCTCTGCCAGTACCCAGACCAAAAAGGCCTAGACCAAGCATTTTGCCATCATCACCTGACTCTTCTGTTCTTACGAGAGAAGGTAGGTGGTACTGCTACCTTTCTTTTGATATAAATTCTGGGTTTTCTCGATTAATTACATTAATCAGTTCAAATTTACATTCATGATTTTGTATAGTTTCTTCAAAGATAACCATGGACCCTTCACCACCTAGTGGGTTGTCAAGGGTCTTGCAAGGTCAAGAACCATCGACCTTGAGAGGCACTCTTGTAGAGAGTAATGAATCAGATTCTTCTGAAAAGCCTGCAGTGTGGGCTCCATCTATTGATGATGACAAGGTAGATGTTTCTGCTTCACGCAGATGTGGATCAGACAAGTGGTTGCCTTTAGGGAGGCCTGAATCCTCATCTACAGACTTATTATCAGGTTTTGGGACTCAAGTTAGTTCCTCAAATGATTTCTGCGTGAGCTCTTCTGACCAAACAGTTGTTTCTGCTAACTCAAGGAAACGAATGCTGCAAGAGCAAGAAAGGAAGTTTGATTTCTTTGGAAACCCTTGGTCTCTTATGCCTTCAAATTTATCGCTTAATTTGATGGACTCTAGTGTAAAAACTCAAGGACAAGGCACCGAACGGTCCTATCAAACTCGAGGGGATGTGAGATATGGTAGTTTTAATGAGTATTCCATGCTTTCCAACAACAGACTGGATAATCAGCGAGCTACTTGGTTAATGCCTCCACCCATGACTTCGTATCACCAGATTCATCCCAACTCCAGAGATATGGTTCATAAACCTGTGATGATGCAACAGCATGAGGCTGTAAAACCTAAAGAGGGGAACTGTAAACTTTTTGGCATTCCTCTTATAAGTAATTCTGGTGCACTAGAGCCATCATTGTCTCAGAAGAATAGAGTGAATGACTCGCCAGGCCAGGTCTTAATAGGATTGCATGCTCATCAGTCATCTGCTTTTGAATCTGATCAGAGGTCTGAACAGATGAAGGGTTCAAGGGTGGTTGAAAGTCCTGTTACTGAGCAGGAGAAACAATGTCGAACATATAATCAAGTTGCTCGAGATAGGGATGGAAAAGTCTATAGTGGTTCAACTAGGAGTTGCACAAAGGTTTCTACCTGCTTATTATTTGTGATTTTTTTCTCTGCAATTTCACCAACTTGTACTAGTGCATTGGCTCATGTGTATAATAATATGATTTCAGGTTCATAAACAGGGGATTGCCCTTGGTAGGTCGGTGGATCTTACAAAGTTTAACAACTATGATGAGCTGATTGCTGAACTTGATCAGCTCTTTGACTTCAATGGTGAACTGAAGTCTAGGAATAAGAATTGGTTGGTTGTGTATACTGATGATGAGGGTGACATGATGCTTGTTGGTGATGATCCATGGCAGTAAGTACTCCCATTAATCAAGTTGTCCCCTCTTATGGGTTTTTTTTTTTTTAACTCTGCTGGGTCAGCAAGACATCTTTGTTGTTTACTGTGGACTGAAGGCTTGTATTTCTTTTGGTTGTTTTTGGTCAGGGAATTCTGTGGCATGGTTCGCAAGATCTTCATTTATACAAGAGAGGAAGTACAGCGGATGAATCCAGGGACCCTCAGTATCAGAGGGGAGGAGTATTCATCAGTAGCAGAAGGCTTGGATGCTAAAGAAGCGAAGAATCTGCTGCATCCTGCAGCATCAAGTCCTGATGAGTCTTAAGATGAGAGTTTTTGAAAAGGTACTTGCATTCATCGTATTGCTAGAGGTTTGGGGAGGAAAATACGCATAGTTGTTTTTAATATGGTGTCGGCATTTGCTTTCAAGAATTGGCTTTGCATAATAAAAGATGAATTCTGAAAGCGGAGTACTTACCCCTGCATTTGTATTTTGAGTATTTAACTTCTTTATGGGGACAGTTGTCCTTGAAGATTGAAAATTTGTAGTAACAAGTGGAGGTAATAGCTCAAAGGCATTGTAGGATTGTGGTGGTTTGCTAATTTGTGTTTCTGTTCAACAGAATCTGCAGAAGCCTGTTTCTGTCGACCTTGGAGTTCTGTTGATGTTTCAGACAAAGTGAGATGCATATATAGTCCTTCAACTTTCTAATGGCTGGGTGTCTTCATGTAGATGCAGCAGTTTTATTAGCAATTTTGGACTTTTTTTGGAGCTAATATATGGCTTCCTATTTTATACATAGTATACATACCAATATTATCTTTATTAGCATGTGCAGCAGCATATGTATGTTGCTCTAAACCATGCCACCTTTGTAAATATGCCAATTCACCAACTTCCTAGTCTAGGATAGTACAAGGCAATATATATTGCTGAATCTTGTCTTTGCTGTATGTATATTTTGCTTGTATTAACCGCTAAAGTTTATGATCGCTGTTATGTTCTATACTCTCATGATCCCTTTATTAATGAAGATTTTTGGCTTGCACCTTAATTTGCTAATAATTGTAAATTGGGATTCCTGGTGATTTGTTTAGTGTTGTGCCGTGTTCTGGTGGGGATAATGTAAGAATGTCCTGTGGAGATAATAGATACGATGGTAGCCGAGTTGGCTTTGGTACGCATTTTATGCATCTCTGTTTCTCCTTAGTGCGAAATCTATACTGAAAATCTCAATTGAGGTGAGTTTTGTGTACCTCTATTTCCGTGACATTGCAGCTACCCGGTCCAAATAGGTGCGCAAATTATATATAGGAATATCAACAGAACGAACACCCGGTCTTTGATGGGTTGAATAGCAACGTGTTTCTAATGATTCACGCATTTTCTTGTAAGCCCAGGTCAATCTGGATTAGATTCAGGAGTTAGAATGATTCAAATATTTTCTTGGAAAACCCATGCCAGACGGGATTAGATTCAGAAAGTTAGAATGGCCAGGACGTCTTTTTGAAGATGACTTGCGGGAGACAGCTCATTATGGGATGGTGATATGTTCTTTGTATCTAAACCAGTTTAGAGCAGAACTAGGAGTAATGGCTTTCTCGGGTAGGAAAAGTAACGGCTACGGCAAATGTAGACGTTCCTATAACCAGGGCGTCCTGATATAGCAGTCTTTGTCGAGAATGTTTGATGGTCTGCTGAATTTTCCAAGGTGGCTTCCTTTTTCCTCTGTATAGTCCTTCAAGAAAATCCAATTATTTTCAGTTTTCAAGAGCCAGAGACTCGCAATGGAGGGCAGTGATATTGACCGTTAGGACCATTTTTTGGCATCGATTTGAGACATTGTAGTTTCCTTTGGATGGGTTTGGGGGAAATGTCTTGTATCTTGAATCATCATCACTTGTCTTGGGCACACACTTTCCTTGAAACTGCTTGTATGGATGAGTCTCCTCGATAAATAGTGTACGGGAAAGCGTCTGGACGGAATAGCAAGTAAATTTAGTAAGAATTCCCCGTCGCAAGGACATAAGAGTATGATATCATTTGTTAACACTAAGCTCCAGCTGAAATTAAGAAGATATTCTTCAATAAGCTTTTAAGGGATGGAGAATTTAAGGAGGCTGTCCTTCCAAAATTTGAGCATGAGTTAGAACTCAAATTGCGACGATTATAGAGCAAATTCATAGGAAGAGATTGAGAAACAAAAGATAAAGGTTTAATGCTTTATAGCATGACAGTACTTTAAAAGGAAATTACAAAAGAGAGACTTAAATCTAAAAGTCAGATAAATGAAAGAAAGTCAGTGAAACTGACAACCTAAATTAGCAGGATCGGATGACAACAACTTAGTACCAGCAGATAACTGGCTGGCTGATGTGATGAGGAGCATCAACGTCTACAACACTATGAGGGCTAGAACTCTTTATCTTGAGTATTAGAAATTTAGACCATCCCTTGGAAGCCAGCTGAATCCAAAAGTACCGCTTTGATATGTTCTGGAGGGATTTCTTGCCCTTCTTTGCATTGCTGTGATTAGAAAAAATGGAATTAAAGTTCCCATTAGTTGTCCAGATGTTTACTTCAAGCTTCAGCCTTCGTGTATTGTAAGAAGTAAGATTAGATAAATGATAATCATGAGCACTTTGTCCCCTTGGAACAAAGTGAAAAAACATATTTTTATGCATTTTTGATCATTTTTTTGGTCGTTATTGAGCCGCATTTGCAAGTGGAGGTGAAGTACCTCGGCTCTGAAGATGTCCAAAGCAAATCCATTGAAGCAGCTGATGACAGCTTGCTGGATGTCCAGTCCAAGGCTGTCCAGAGCCCTCATTGTTGAGAGCAGGAGTCCTGGTCTGCGGCAGCAGAACATATGGATGTTTACAGCTCTTCCTTCCCTTAACCTTACTTCAATCTACAGTTACAAACAGACAGGCAATCATCTTTAAAAACCACTCAAACCACTCCAAAACCATCATAATAAATTCGTGTTGGTAAAGACAAATATGAAATGCTTGCAGTTAGAAGTATGGCAAACCCTTGCAGGTTGTCCAGTTGGGCTTGATAATGGACTTGCAAAGGCACTTGGACAAAATTCTTCCTTGATACGGCAAGGTAGGGCAGAGCCAGTAGGAGTCAAAGGGTAGAAGGGTGTGGTGGGAGTTAATGCAGAGGCAGAAGGGGTCGACTCTAATTCATTTTGTAGGTCGTTAATCTTCTGCAATAGTTCCTTCAAGTACTCAATTGCATCGCCTAGAATTGAAGCCCTGTCCATCTAGCAAAATGAAAAAGAAAGTAGACTTTATCAGAATACCATCACATAAAGTGCAAAAAAGTTCTTGGACCATAAATTGTAAACCATCTCTTAAGCTCTGTTGGGATCCAGCATCACTGCCGGCTGAACCCAAAAAATTGGTTATCATGCCATTGAAGACATAAATTAGAAACACAAGAAATCCGCAATTTATTTAAGGTTCTCTTCAATACATAGTCAAGTCCTCTGTCGGTGTTCAGAGCCACCATTGATACCAGAGTTAAAAGCTAAGTAACTAATGAACCTCTTAGATTTTAGAATCTCCGTACTCTTTACTGATTACAGCAAAACGATGTTTTGGTGTCAGCATGAAACACATGTGTGCTTCAACCTGTCAGCATGGCAAAAGCTAGGAATTTGGAACAGCAGCCGATACCCTTTGGACCAATAAAAGGAATGAAAGATCATAGTCAAGAAGTGGGTGGATATCCACTTCTGCAGCTAAATTAGCTATTAAGACCAACAAATATCAAGAGATAAACATAATTGATTAGCATAATTTTCCAGAAGTGTCGGAACGCAAGTGAGCAGTGAAGCAAACAACTCTCATAACGGTTCACTGTCAGACTAGTATCCGTCAAATAATGGTGGGATTCCATGTTTCCGTCTGTGGTCCTGGAAGTTAAGGTGCCTTTTTCTTTAAATCAGTTCATAGAGTGCATGTGACTGAATTAAATGCTGTCCTATTGCTTTAATTTCCATCCTTTTGAACTATGCAAAAGACAAAATCTTCATCATTCATCAAAGGCATCATATCCAAATTCAAGTTTAAATCAGGAAAACGGACTTCCAAAAATGAAGCAAAAAGGAACACTAACGAGAAAAAATCAAAAAATGGATGAATGAAATTGCCTAAAACATGTTCAAAATCTATTTTCAAAATTCACGAGAATTCGCTGTGCAGAATTTTCTTACCTTGCTAATTTTTGGAACTACAGACCTCAGCATGTAAAGCCTATCATTGAGCTTCTTGCGGCGGCGCCTTTCGGCCATCAGGTTCTTTGCCGGAAGCCCCTTCTTCTTCCCCTTTTGATCCTCACCACCAGTGACAGTACTATTAGCATTGGAGCTGTTTCCACCATTCTTAACACCACCTTCTTCCACCACCTTACTCTGATTATTAGTAGTCTCAATTAACTCGTCAGAATCATAGTTCAAGTTAGACCCATCAATGCTAACATCGTCAAAATCATCCCCACTGCTACTCTTCCTCTTTATTCCACTCCCTTCAATAACTTCCTTATTCTTATCATAGCGTTCAGTAGTATTGCCAGAACTCTGACCAATTTCACCACCCAAAACGCCCAAATTACTACCACTGCTAGCCAAATTCTTCCTCAATGCAGCCCTTTTTTGGAACAAAGTGGGCTGTGCCCCAATTGAAGCAAAATTATCCAGAGGCTGGAGTAACTTGGACCTATTGAAAAACAAAGAATTGACATTTCCAGAACCCTCTCCAAACCCCAATGAACTCCCAAAGCCAACATTAGTTTGGGGCATTTGGAGCAAATGGGCACTAGGAAATTGAGTCCCTGAGTTCAAATTTGGACTGCCCAACTGGTTTTGTGAACTTAAATCACTAAAACCTCCACCCAAGAGCCCTCCTACCCCAACCCCTCCTCTACCAAAAGCATTCAAAGCTTGATGATTATCGAGAAAAGAACTTTCACAGCCCAAATCAAAGCTACCATTGTCTATTTGGGGAGTGGACAGTGCATTGAGGCTCACAAGCAAATTACTTTTTGGTTGGGGCTGCAAAAAGTAATGATGATGCACCTGAGAAGGGTCAAGATTGTTGAAAACTACAGAGGCTGGTGATGGTGAGCAAGAAGCTGAGGAGTCGACGGGTTGCAGAATCAGATTTTGGTCGGCCACAGTGGTGAAATTCGTTGAAAAAGTAATGTCCCTCGCGTCGAGATGACCTTGCATGTGGCCACTGTTTGCATTATTGCCGCAGTCATTGTGATTAGACAAGTACCACTCCGCTTCGTCGTCTTCAACTCCAAGCATGGACTTGAATGTTGGAAGTGAACCCATTTCCATATGTTCTTTGTTCTCCAAACCCCCAGTTGGGCCATTACCATTATTGTTGTTCATAGTATTTTGATCCCACGAAGCAGTCTCTTGATCTTTGTCATCCATCCAAACCATGCTATTAAGTCTTGACAACATACTCTCAAACTTATTTTTCCTAAAATTTCTATCTGTTGGGATGAGCGAAAGACGGGGAGGAAGAGGGATAGCAAAACGGGGCCGTGGTTCTTGAATCGATGAGAAAGTAGAGAGGACAAAACAAACAGAGAAAGGGGAGGGTGGGGGTGTGCGTTAAAGAAGGAAAGAAATGAAGAAGAAGACGCAGCTGAGGCAAAAGGGAAATGGCTTTTTCAGAGAGAGACGTCTTTTTTTTGGAATGGAGTGACACTCGTAGCTTCGAACGTTACATTCATTCACCTCATCCATCATCATCATCATCATTACTTCTACAGAATCCAAATATGAAATCCCAACTTTTCTTTCTATTTATTGTTCTCACACTTCCCATAGAAATAAATAATTTAGCTCAAATCAAAAAAAATGTTCTGGGCTCAATATTCTCCTAAGTTGGCCCTTTTTGTATTTTGAAAGATAGTAACGGTATTTACAATGAAAATTTTATAGTAATTGATTTATATGATAAAATAACGTTGAATTATCAAGTCTTAACTACAGTTTCAATTGATTACTTTAACTAAAGCGGGATTATTGCATAGTAGTTCTTGTCATATAGACCATACATGAGTTATTAAACAAGTTTTTCTCAAATTTTACATTACATATATGTATTATCATCACTCTTTATCTTGGTTGAGATTTTTAAATATCATTTTGAAAATCTGAAAATTGACAAACTTGGGTTGCTGCCAGGACCATGCAAGCTAGTGATGGCAACTAGTACTGCACCTCCAAAGCTGACAACATCATCACTCATGAGCATGTAACTGTGAAACTTTGTGCATAGTTTATGGCTTTTATTTGGAAAGACAGTTGTGATCCTAAATAAAGCAAGCAATTATTCCGAGTTTCTCTTTTGTTGTTATGCGAGATTAGATAGAAAACTCATCACTAACATGAAGTTAAGGAAGAAAGTTGAGGAAAATGCACAAAACAAGATGGCATATTTTCATTTGAGAGTTGAGACTATAAAAGTTGAAAGTTGTTCAAAAGGGAACCTTAATATGTGACTAAAAGAGTAACCGAATTTAAGGATGGCCGCATGCAATCCCACAAAGAAAAAAAACGCATTTTGGGGGTAAAGTAACAGTGGTTTTTAGAATGAGAGATTTTTAATTTAGATATTTCTTATTATTAATGTTGATGATTTATGATCCATTGGCAATGAAATATGTGAATGATTGTAGTGGAATTGGAGGGGGGGTTGGGGTGTTTAGGTAGATGACCTAGCCCAAAGGAAATTCCTATTATTTAATAATGTTTTTTTTGAACTTTTTTGACTTTGAATAATTGTGTTTTTGTTATTTTGTTGACACAGAAAGAGATGAGGAAGACGGGTTACCCGTGAATGTGTACATCTCTCCGCCCCATACACCGCCTACTTCACATCCAATCACAACCTTAATTCTCGGGTCCCACTTCTGCAGCAGCCTTTCCCAAGATTTGCTTCCCTCTACCATCATCATCACCTTACTAACAATATTTCTTCTTTATGTCATTAGGATTAAAAACGAATCTTTACTTTTATAACTATTAAAAAGTGTAAAATTATTTTTTTTAAATATAATTTATAATGTCATCATTATGATTACTTTGGCTAAATTACAATTTTCTTTATAATGATAATTTTGAGTAATTAATGTAAATTTTTGTTGCTTTTTTTTTTCTTGTTTTTTTGGGTAGTTCAATTGGAAAAGGGCCTAGTTTATTTTTAATTTTTTGACTTCTTTGTGTGGCCTTTTGAGTATTTCATGGTGGTTAGACAAGTCATTTGAATGTTTGCATATGTTATGGATGTTTAATAAGCCGCCAATAAAGTGGTAGTCATTATAAGATAAGATAGTATGATGGATATATTCATCATTTTTTACTTTCTAGGTAGAGCTCGAATTTGTAAATAACCATAAATAATTAATGATAATATCGGAGGCTTTCTGGGGTTGTATTAAGGGGAAAACTAAGATTATTTTGACTAAATTTTTGGGATAAATTAGAAAGAGGGTAATAGACCAACTTAAACCTTAGATTTATAGGTTTAGTTGGATAGAAGCAGTAGGAAGTAGTGATATTTTTAATAAAAATTCATAATAATTGGTGTGATATATTAAAAAGAATAAAATTATTTATCAAATTCTTCAATAAATGTAAAATAATTTGTAATATTTTTATTTTTTTAAACGTATGTTGAGTAGTAGACCAATATATGAGATTCAAAAAATTAAATCACGAAGGTTTTGTGAATGATAATAGTATGAAAAGATATGCGAATATTGATAACTTCACATCCTTTTTAGAACATGTTCTTATCTTGGACCAAGTCTAAATCCATCATGGTTCGGGTAAAGGGGGAACTTTAATTAAAATATTTTGATCTTTTGGCTATCTGAAAAAATATTAACTTAAGTACGAAAGTATTTACTTAGGATCTGATTTGCAAAGTTTATTGCGGATTGAAAAATCTAATATGTTTATTGTTGACTGAGAAATTTGAAATTTGAGGGAAGAACAATTATGAATATGTTTCCCAAACCTACTATCAATTGATGAATCTCGGACAAAGTTTATCTCGAAATGCAAATATTGGCTTCATTATACTACATCAGTCACTATATATTTTTACTTACTTTTATTATAAATAATCTTAAAAGAATATATTCATTTGGGCATATGTGCTGGGGTATAAAAAAAAATTTAATTCTTCATATTTAAAATTACCATTTGTTATTTTTTTAAAACGCAATTCATACACATCAATATCCAACGGTGGTTACAGTATAATATATTGGGGCATTTGATTTGGAGATGGCAAAATGGCGGGACAGAAATTCGATATCATCAATGAATATGTTGATACGAGGACATAGATCACGAGCTAAGACATATAGTTATTAAGGATTGTGTTTCCCTTTCATACATAAATAGATATGGGACTGGTATTATATGGTAAAAAGAAGCATGTTTGTTGCTGTCTGAATCTGCAGCTTCAATTTCAAAGGCAGCAGCATTCATTTCCTTTGCCATGCTTGCTCTTCTTCCAGCAATTCATTCACCATCTGTTTATCCGTTTACTAATTTCTCGTGGGAATTAAATGTCCCCTTGCCATTTCCAAATTTCAAATTCTCCTCTTGGCTCGGCTCTTACCTCAAATGCTCAGAAATAGGAGAGCCAAACTGTAACACATTTTCATCTACATAAGAGGGAAAATTTTTATAAAACTTGTTTGCGACTGATGTAGTGTTTATGTGGTGAAAAATACTAAACATCGAAAAAGAGTCTAACGGTTTTTTTTTTTTGGGTTGTGTTATTAAAGATTTGAACAATGAACAATAAAAACAAATGGCTAGTAAATGATCAAATGATTCAAAATGATCAGATCATATAAGAATAAGGTTCAAATCTATCCGTTTGTTAGAATATTTCAATTGTACATATTACTACCCTTTCAATTGACACTTATTGTAATGACAACAATTTTGATGATTTAACGCCTTTCACAGTTTTACTATGTGAGTGTCGTGTTAGTTGTGTATAGATTTTAACCATCAATGTTATCAATCTTCATATATATATATATATATTTAAGATTAAATCACAAATTTTGTCATCAACATTTGTGCTAAAGTTTTTTTAGTCCACAACATTTCAAACGGTTCTTTTTAGTCTACTGCTGCATTTCAACATGCAAAAATGGGTTTAAAGTTGCAAATGTTGTGAATGTTAATGACTAAAAATAACCGTTTGAAAGATCAAGTTTAAAAATGTTAAAGATTAAAAAGAACCATTTGAAATGTTGTGGACTAAAAAGAACTTTAGCACAAATGTGTTAAAGAATATTTAAAGTTTCCCATGCAAGTTTGAGGCCCAATGGGTTATGATCAAAATATGTAATCAACAAACTTGTTTGGGCAGTTTTGGGGGCTATGGGCTAACTTTGGCAGCTTGGACGCGGAACGGCGGAAGTTGGTTGCCTTCAAGATCAATTTTTTCCTAGTTCATACCCAACGGATGCATTGGCAGGCTTTCTGTCATCATCACACTACGAGCCCATCATTGTAGCTTCGTCCTAATTGTTACAAACACGGCCCATGAAGTAATTTGATGAGAATGGATCTCAGCCCATCAGATAAGGCTTAGATGGTCCAAGCTAGAAGGTTTAGAAATTTACTTTATTTCAAAACTTTTACTATTATACGTTTTTATATGACATCGAATTTAATGTAAAAATAATTTATGATCACATCAGGTAAAAAAAAAAAACCCTAACACTTGTATCATATTACTTTTGACTATTCAAATAAGTATCAGAATCATTTCGAAATTTGTTTTGCAAACTTCCTCAGGCAATCCAAATAAGCACTTGGGAGTCTATATCGGGAATTGTTACAAAAATAAATTATTGGATTGGGTATTTCCGAAATTGTTTTGAAATCTATTTTGCAAGTTCATAATCATTTTAAGATTTTTTTTGGTAGACTTCCTTCCAACAAGATAGTTCAAGAGATGTTTATTTTAGATCGAGTCACATATATCTCTTTCCTCGTATTTCATTGATAACAAAACTTAATCAAAATGGTAAGTATACAAACAAATTTTCAATGGGATTTATTTTAGAATTTAATCACACAATCAAATAAAAAATTTATTTTATATTATATACAAACCTTTTTAATTTTATTGTTAAACTTTCAAAATCTACACAATTGAGTTAGGTTTTCTTCTTCTTTTTTTTTCTTTAAAAATTAAAAAAAAAAGATTAAATGTTATGACCTTGCAAAAAAAATTCCAAATCATCGTATTTTAAATTAGTTATTGACCCAATGTAACTTTTATGCTTTATTTATGCCTCATTTTGGATAGGGAGTTTGTATTTGCAAATAAGAAAATTTTCAAATAAAAACAAACTATCCAAACACATTTTTATTTTAAAATTTAAAATTCAAATGTTCCTACTAAATTTATCTCGCATAATTTAAAAAAATATTCCTTTTATTTTTCTCTCCAAAATACTCTTTTTATCAAAAAATATTTACTAAAATTTTTACACATAAGAACAATCCAAATGAAGCCTAAAGTTGGACACCTCGTGCTAAAAGTATTTAACCTGTAAACATGTTTAACCATGTTCATCACTTGCAAAATGATAAATAAATAAAAAATATATATCAACAACTTTTTAATTAAATTTGGGGGAATAGTTCAAGTTTAAGCATGCTTAAAATTACGTATTTTTATATTTTTTGAAATAATAAATATAAGACAAAAAATGTATTAAAAATATAAAAAATTATATTAAAAAAAGTTTTAAAATGTAATTGGAAGGCAACATTTCACAACAAATACCCTTTTATACCCAAATTTGGCTTTATACTCTCAACCATCAATCACTTCTTCTAGATTATTCACACATACATTAAACGTGAAGAAAAAGACATATTTTCAATAAATAAATAAATAAAAATTCTAAAACTCATTTTCTTTTCTTTTCTTTTTCCCCTCGAATTTGAGGCTCTACTTGTTCCAAGTTTTGCCATCGGACCCATCAAAAAATCCAAACCAATAAAAGAAGAAAAAAATGTTTTTTTTTAACAAAAGAAAAATTAGGAAGGAAAATCTCCACGAAAAAAGACAAAAGTGTTTAAGCAAAAAAAAAAAAAAAAAAATCTTTAAGATGGTTTCGTATACGGCATAGTGCACACGCAACTTCTAGATTTAGCCAATGGGAAAATTTCCTGCAGGGGCAAAATAGGAAGAAAACACACAAAAATAACGACAAATCTGCAATCAACGGTCTAATTAAAGCTTTGACTAGAAACAGTAGAGGATCGAACGGTCAAAAAATCACATAGACGAAAGCGTTGTCTAGGATCGCAAAGGATAAAGATATTTTCTAGTGCATGGCGGTGCATCATACTCGCTGGAATACCTCAAGCAGATATGATATTATAGTCTGATAGCACAACGGCCTCTACAATTAGAGGCATCATCAACCTCTGTTCCTACCTTCATTTTTGTCTGCTTTTGTTTTTCTGTATCTGAATTAGGAGGATTGATATAATTTATCGGGTAATGATCATTTACTCAGTTTATTTTTTTGATTGTATTTGGACGAATTGGAACTAGGGTTTTGGGGTAGGTGGGCGTGCGGGGGTGGAGGGAGTTTGCTTATTTTGCGTGTTTAATCCATGGGTTTTCCTTATTGGATTACTTATTTTGTGGGTTTACTATGGCATAGATGATGGGTCTTCTTATTTTTTATTATCTGTATTATTTGTTTACTCGCATATACGTGTTTACCAATAAAGATGGAATCTTTGGGTTAATAATATTACTTATGGATAGATGATAATACGTTTCCTTAATGATTTGATGCTTCTCTTTAATGGGTTTGAGTTGCTTTGATGTTTAGACTCCAAGGATATTCTTTGTTTTTGCTCTTGACTTTGATGGAGCTTCTTGTTAATTTGCTTCTTCATTTCATTGAGTGTTTGAGTACTGATTTGGATCATTTAATATCATTGTTTGCTTGTATGGTGATATTTTCTGTTGCTACTTTCAGACGAGAGTTCTAAGTTGGTAAATTGCTGTGCTTTCAATGGGTTTCCATGGGAAATAGAATAATCTCGAATAATTTCAATATAGTTCAACCGGAGATGTGTGGGTTTGGATATTGAGTTACTAAAGTTTATTTTTTTTGGCTGAGATTACTAAAGTTAATAATAAGCTTTACCTCATTGGAAAATTTTCTGTTCCTTGTATACAACTAGTGACCGAGTTAAAATGAATTTTTGGCATTTTTGGAAGAGACTATTTCAGTTCTTCAGGACTTCTGGTTTATAAGTTCTTTAAGTTAAAGCATGAATTACCTGCATCAGTGATCTCATTTGTCTTATGTAGGTCTCAATTCAGGAACCATATTATTATGGGATGTGGAAATGTTTATCTTCCTAGATTCTCATATTTTTTCCATTTACTCTTGCCAAGAAGGCATTTTTACTTTTTGATCAATAATTTGCAGCTTGCATTTTATTTTCTCATGTATTATAAGTGGTGATCCTCTTTTATATTTGCCTTTCTGGTTGGTTTTACACTTTGAGGTCCCAATGTGAACCTTATGAATGATTGGACTTATGAATTTTAATGTTAAGTAGTTAACTTATTGTTGTCTGCTTCATAGCTGTTGAACTTAATATATTTTTGTAATGCAGAGAAAGACCAGTTATGGCAAGAGCTTTAGTACAGTCAACAAATGTACCTTCTGTGGCACCTACTTGGAACTATTCCCAATCAAAAGGATCTGGTAAAGGCAGAAGAAAGGTTACAATGCTCTGCATGACACGTGCTGCACCTCTGAGGTTGAATGGTTTTTCTGGATTGCGTCCAGCCAATGCTTTGGATAATGTGGTTAAATATGGCCAAACTTTACATTCAAAAGTGGCAAGAACAACTTTTGGCCGCCGTGGAAGGTGTAGCCGAATAGTGCCAAGAGCCATGTTTGAACGCTTTACAGAGAAAGCTATTAAGGTTATTATGCTTGCACAAGAGGAGGCAAGACGCTTGGGCCATAATTTTGTTGGTACTGAGCAGATTTTATTGGGTCTTATTGGTGAAGGTACAGGTATTGCCGCTAAGGTCCTAAAATCCATGGGCATCAATTTGAAAGATGCGCGTGTAGAAGTAGAAAAAATTATTGGAAGGGGTAGTGGATTTGTGGCTGTGGAGATCCCATTTACACCACGTGCAAAGCGAGTTTTGGAACTTTCACTTGAGGAGGCCCGCCAACTTGGTAAGCTTTGTTGAGTTTCGTAATCTTTTTGTTTCAAGTTGTCAATTTACTGGTTTCAAGTTCTGTTAACTTCCTATATCTCTTTTTTATTATGCAAAGATATCTTTAATTCTATGTTGATGCACATGCTCTTGGTTTTAGGCCATAATTATATTGGGTCTGAGCACCTATTGCTGGGGTTGCTTCGTGAGGGTGAAGGTGTAGCAGCTCGTGTTCTTGAGAACTTAGGTGCTGACCCAAGTAATATTCGCACACAGGTAGTTGTTGCAATATGTTCTTCTATTCATTTTCTGTTTTTGAATGTATGATGATGGTATACTATTTAACTGGGCCACTAGGTGATTAGAATGGTGGGCGAGAGTGCAGAAGCTGTTGCCGCTGGTCTTGGGGGTGGGAGTTCAAGTAACAAGATGCCTACACTTGAGGAGTATGGTACAAATTTGACAAAGCTTGCTGAGGAGGTATTTTGAGTTCTCTAGATGGTGTACACTATGAATTAGCCTTTGTAACATACCTTTTTAGTTTTAAACTTTACTTTCTGTGGGTTAGGGCAAACTGGATCCTGTTGTTGGAAGACAGGAGCAAATTGAGCGTGTTACTCAAATATTGGGTCGACGGACAAAGAATAACCCATGCCTTATTGGAGAGCCTGGTGTAGGAAAAACAGCTATTGCTGAAGGCCTTGCCCAACGGATTGCAAATGGTGATGTTCCTGAGACAATTGAGGGGAAGAAGGTAATTATTTCTTCAATTAATTCAATATTGTCTTTATAATTGAAAAGAGTACCTTTCTGGTAATTCAGATCCATCATTGTTAATGACTAAACTTTCTGAACGTTTTCGATGTTATCTCAACATTGCCATGAAGGTTGTTACAGGACATTGGTCTGATAGCTAACCCGTCACATTCATAGAGTAGATATATCTTACCTTACACAGGTTGTTGAATCTGCATTTTTATTTTAGTTTTTATTTGGTAGACTACTGTGCATCCCTTCGAATTTGTGTGCAAATTCTTCATTTGCTTGTGTGAGTATTTGGTCATGTGAAAATGGATAGAGTTCTCTCTCAAACTCCCTGATTTATGTTCCAGCTTGAAATGGCTCATATGAACTTTTGTGATTTTTTACCCAGTTTTCTACATTTACTGGTTATTAAATGAAACAGATTTTCCCTTTTATTTAGTTTTCTATGTAATATCAATTTTTTATTTGTTGTTATTCAGGTCATAACATTGGACATGGGTCTCCTTGTAGCTGGAACAAAATATCGTGGAGAATTTGAGGAACGGCTAAAGAAACTGATGGAGGAGATTAAACAAAGTGATGAAATCATACTCTTCATTGATGAAGTACACACGTTAATCGGAGCTGGAGCTGCGGAGGGGGCAATTGATGCAGCAAATATTTTAAAACCTGCTCTTGCCCGTGGTGAACTACAGGTAGATTAATTTTGTGTTAAAATGGAGGTAGAGGGAAATTAGATTTCATGGATCATATTGGGCATGTTCTGATGTATATTGTTTATTTAACTGTTAAAACAATTTCCAGGAAAGTGTTTAGGTGAGTTAATGGAATGCCTCTTCTTTTTGTGCTCTCTACTCAACAGTTTGCTGAAGTTTTCACTTTAGCTTAGTGGAAGTACATGAAGATTTTACTTAAAGTTTGGACCCGATATTGTCTCTTTTTTTGGTCCTGAAACATTTGTTTTCTATTCATAATTATATTCTGTTTTTGGTTTGGTGGAAGATTATTTGTTGTTGTCATACACTCCTACATGGGAAGGAATATTCATATCAATTTCTGATGGATACAGTGTATTGGAGCTACAACCCTGGATGAATACAGAAAGCACATTGAAAAGGATCCAGCATTAGAGAGACGTTTCCAGCCAGTTAAGGTACCTGAACCTACAGTGGATGAGACTATTCAGATTTTGAAGGGGCTGCGAGAGCGATATGAGATCCATCACAAACTACGTTATACTGATGAGTCTTTGGTACAAGCTGCCCAGCTTTCATACCAGTATATCAGGTTTCCTTTTTATTAGTTTTCTTACGTGTTACTTTCTCATATTTTGTATTTTTCACCTAGCTCTCCCTTGCTCAGCATTTCTTGTTGTGGTGCTTTTTGACTGGTCACAGCAATTGCATGAGCTTGGTATTCTTCAAAAAATATTGGCCCCTCTAGGATCATTCCATTTTCTCACATTAACTATTCCTTATTGAATACCCATACACTTGGAGTGATAGCGGGCAAAAAATCATTGCTGAATGGCTGGCATTTAACTAATGACGAGATGCATTATCTTATGCCAAATTCATTGTAGATCTGCTTTCAAATTTGCAGCAGCTGCTGTGAGACAGCTTAGAATTAGTGATCTTTAATTTGTCTTACTGTGTATACCTAGTATTTGTAACATTATCTTTGCAGTATTCAGTTTCCTGACTGAATCTCCCTTTTTGGTAATTTAGTGACCGCTTCTTGCCTGATAAAGCAATCGACCTGATTGATGAAGCTGGTTCTCGTGTTCGACTTCGTCATGCACAGGTATGGAGTTCTTACCATTTTCTGTTTCTGCCAATTGGTTGCTCTTTCTTGAGGCGAGCCCCTTTTTCTTTTGCTGCAGCTTCCCGAGGAAGCTAGAGAGCTGGAGAAAGAACTAAGACAGATCACCAAGGAGAAGGATGAAGCTGTCCGCAGTCAGGACTTTGAAAAGGTAGTTAGCATGTCTTCATGATTTGCTGGTCTAGTTCTAGAAGCCATGACTTGAGCTAGTAATTTTTTTGATTAAGATGCAGAAGTATAATTAAAGGTCCAACATTGTCTTATTTTGTTAGTGCTTTAATTGCTGATATTTGTGTCTTTTTGGTGCCAACTGTTTAGTGAAGCTTATGGTTGTTAAATTTGCATGCAGGCCGGAGAGTTACGTGACAGAGAAATGGATCTTAAGGCACAAATCTCAGCTCTAGTAGAGAAAAACAAAGAGATGAGCAAGGCGGAAACTGAGTCTGGGGATGGTGGTCCCCTTGTGACAGAAGTGGACATTCAGCATATTGTCTCTTCATGGACTGGAATACCTGTTGAGAAGGTGTCTACTGATGAATCGGATCGCCTCCTTAAGATGGAGGAGACTCTTCACACACGAGTCATTGGGCAGGATGAAGCTGTCAAAGCGATTAGCCGTGCTATTCGTCGTGCTCGAGTTGGGCTCAAGAATCCGAACCGACCCATTGCTAGCTTTATTTTCTCTGGTCCTACTGGAGTGGGGAAGTCAGAATTAGCTAAGGCACTGGCAGCTTACTACTTTGGTTCTGAAGATGCAATGATTAGGCTTGATATGAGTGAATTCATGGAGAGACACACAGTTTCAAAGCTCATTGGCTCACCGCCTGGTTATGTTGGTTATACTGAAGGCGGTCAGCTGACAGAAGCAGTGCGACGTCGCCCTTACACTGTTGTGCTGTTTGATGAGATTGAGAAGGCTCACCCTGATGTTTTCAATATGATGCTTCAGATTCTTGAAGATGGGCGGTTAACGGACAGTAAGGGTAGAACTGTGGACTTCAAGAATACACTTTTGATCATGACATCAAATGTGGGAAGTAGCGTCATAGAGAAAGGTGGCCGACGAATTGGTTTTGATTTAGATTACGATGAGAAAGATAGTAGTTACAACAGAATTAAGAGCTTGGTCACTGAGGAACTAAAACAATATTTCAGGCCAGAATTCTTGAACAGATTAGATGAGATGATAGTATTCAGGCAACTTACTAAGCTGGAGGTGAAGGAGATTGCGGACATTATGCTGAAGGAGGTCTTTGAGAGGCTGAAGAAGAAGGAAATAGAACTCCAGGTTACAGAAAGGTTCAGAGATAGAGTTGTTGACGAGGGTTACAACCCAAGCTATGGAGCACGGCCACTGAGAAGGGCCATAATGAGACTGTTGGAGGATAGTTTGGCAGAGAAGATGCTAGCGCGGGAGATCAAGGAAGGTGATTCAGTGATTGTGGATGTGGATTCAGATGGTAATGTAACAGTTCTCAACGGCAGTGGTGGCACCCTACCAGAGTCCTTGCCAGAGGCAATTCCTGTGTAGACGTAGCATGTTCACCTAGCTTCACATGGCTGTTATCTTTTAAAGTCATCTTAACCAGCCTAGCCTGTCTGAGGTTTGTATTTTGAGTACCGTTATTGTACGAAGTACAGTGATAGCTTGTTGGATTTTAAGATACTCAAAAGTGATAATAGAAATAGATAGGTGAAGATTGAATGGCTGCCCTGTTGTCAAATGTTGGAACATTTTTTATCATAGTACCTTAGTTGCTTTTTGCCACATTCCTCCTTTCAGTTTCCTGTTCTTTCTTTACAATAAACCCTTTTTTGAATGTGTTCTTCACTGAATTATGGGATCTGCAAAAAGAGGCAGCTCTTGGATTGCTGTGTCCGGACTAATACCAAGCATGCCATTTCATTTATGAAATGTGAACAATTAACCAAAAATTTCAATGGTTTTACTGGTTTTGGTTTTTTCTTGCATTGGCTGTTGAGAATGTCAACTGGGCTTTACGGGAAAAGGGAAGAGGAGATATTTAGACTTGCATTTGGCAAGCTTTGTATGTTGGACACACTGTTTTAGAGTTTGTATTTTCACTAATTAAATGACTAAATTTAACTGCATTGGACCAACTCTGAGGGTCAACCTAACAATAGGAAGGCCTAACCTCGGCCCCTATTTCTCATTTCATGTTAGACTTTGTAAATTTAGAGGGCATATTAGTTAGAGGTCGAGCCAGCTCAACCAATTAAATGTCTTAGATGTTGGGTTGGGGTTTTGTGCAGTCTTGTTTCAGTTAACTTTTGGGCAAAGAGGTTTGGGTTAACAATCCAATGGTCTTAATAAGGCAGGAACAGAAAAAACCTATGCAATCATGTTGGATCCAGAAAAACATCTTTTTCAACCTTCAAATATTTGCAAAAAACATCCTAGTATTACAGGTTAATTAAACTTTTGACCACCTCTACCCAAACTCAACTTGAAAGCCTGCAAAAGCGCCTCACACTTCTTGAAGGTGCAAGCATGCTCAATGCTCATCCATCATAAGAATGAGACTGCCTTTGTGTGGGGCTGACACTTCCACCTCGACTAATCTTGAGTGCATCTAGGGCCTTTTGTATTTCCATTGTCATGGCACTGTCCACACTCCCAGAAGAAAGTTTCTTGTGTGATTTCTGCAGATGGAGCTTCAGTGAGCTACTGCTCAAGCCAGCATTTTTGCCACATATAGGGCACACCTTCATTGTCGGTTTTCG
The DNA here is from genome assembly GCA_020080225.1 of Gynochthodes officinalis. Classification (NCBI taxonomy): domain Eukaryota; kingdom Viridiplantae; phylum Streptophyta; class Magnoliopsida; order Gentianales; family Rubiaceae; genus Gynochthodes; species Gynochthodes officinalis. Next base: position 9,189,643 of record CM034625.1, on the reverse strand, counting down.
TTGTTGCCACTCCATTGAAGCTTTGCCATGCAACTTCAAGTCTAGATCCAATAGAATCCTAGCAAATCCATCATTAGGTTGGGCTCGACGATGGACTCGTTTCAATGCATTCCATGCTTCCAGTAAAGTGTAGTTTCTGCATTTATAGAGAAATTTCTATTAATTTAATAAGAATGACTAATATTCTATACTAGGATGATTCATAAGAGACTGACTTGCAAGTTAAAAGGTCTAATTACATGCATGGTTTACCTGTGATCTAATGTACCATTCTCATGCAAAAACTTTCCAAAGGATGGTATGACTTACTTCCTCATCATAAGGTAAGCAATAACTAAGGTTGCACTTCGACTTTTGCCTTCAAAGCAATGAACTAGAACCTTTCCACCAATTTGTTCAACATGATCTATAAAATCATGTGCTTCTTTGAATATATCACTGATGATTGTATCTTCATTGTCATAGACCTGCCCATAGATCGCAAATTAGTGTCATGAGCCATTTCCCTTCCTAGCTTCTTCAACAGCTTACGAGTACATAAACAATGGCTTCATTGAAATAACCAAACTAGATAAGATCAGGAATTAATAATGGCCACAAGTTTTCTATTAAAAAAAAATGAAGACCCAGTGGGTTATGCTGAGAAGCATCTTCAATTGCAAAAATCTATGTAGAGAAATTATAATCTGTAGAATAAGAAGGTAGTTTCCATCCACAAACAAACATCTGTATTGCCCCAAGGTGGCAACCAGATGACATTGTGTAACACTACTTTTGAGTATATCCAACCAAATTCATGGTAGGCCGCACCTTCAATATTGCCCCAAAAATGATCAGGGCCAAACCAAGGAGTTCAATGAGTTTGGCACTGAAAATCACAAGACATGGTTGGCAGAATAACTCTGCAGGTACCTTGACAAGGGGTAGGGGTTAGAGGGAGGGGGAGGAGTATGGAGGATCATTCGTCCCTTGAATGAAAAAGAAGATTTATCAACACTTACCCAAAAATTCTTGTACTCAAATAACTCAGGGAACTGGGAATCTGATTGCCCAATTTCATTAGCACACAAGCACAGGATGTGTGTAATTCCTAAATGTTGCAGAGTGTACACAGATCTTGCAGCAAGGGCTCCACCTATGAACAGGCTGCTTGAAACTGAGGATGGCTTTTCTGTGTTTGCAGCATCAGATATCAAAGCTATTCTCTCGAGAATGTGCTCAAGCCTAACCTAAAATTATCAGAACCATATGAAATTTTATTCAACACTAAATATACTCGTTAATTTCACAAAAGGAAACAACCCCCCCACCCCTCCTCACCAAACCAAAAAAAAAAAAAATCTAAATAGCCAAACAGTTTGATCATACCAGTAATCAACATTACCTTCAGCTCATAAGCATCGATTACACAGTTGCTGTCACTTGCCTCAAAGAATCCTGTAATAAAATTGTTCTCCTGGCACAGTTTAATTGCATCATTTTTAAGTGTTTCATGCCACTGTTCTAACTCTTTATTTAATTCCACATCCACCTGAAACACGAAGACGGAAGAAACTGTCATGTAAAAATTGTAGTGTTTCAAGCTTCAAGGTCTGCTGATCAAGATAACAGACCACTAATTTATCAAGTTCACATCCTCAGATAAAACTCCTATATGAATATTCACACAAAGATTTTCATCTGTTAAAGCTTTTGTTCCATTCTCAGGTCATGCTCAATCTGAGGTTCAGAGGTCAATAAAGTCAAAGCAAAATAGTTAATTGATCACAGGGAAAATGGAAGCAGATTTGAGCAGAAGAAGAGAAACAATCCAATGCAAGTATAGGATCGAAGTGAAATTATTTGGTGCCCCAATGTGCAGATATAAAATGCAATAGAAAGCAAAAATTAATTTTGACATATTTCCTATCATGAACAAGGATGAAGTACCTTGATGAATAATGTTGAATAGCCTAAGAGGATATTACTGGGTAAAACAAAGTGTTTCAAGAGCATTAAGTCTTCTTGTGAGAGAGTTACCAATAAATTGAGCATCTACACCCGCACTATCTGCCAAACAATGTAAATCTAAAATAGATAGAAGAGTCTTAATCCACACTAAAATCACTATATATGGCAATCTTGACACCAATTTGGTGGACTCCATCACTTGTTCTGTCAAAGTATTGTAATATTGAATAGCATATAAAATTCTACAAATACATATAACAAACCTTAGCAAATCTGTGAAAGTCACGGAGCTTTGATGTTAAACGCAAGCTGTGTAGGGGTTCTCCACTCCCTCTATTGACCCTCCCATGCCAACCATCACGCGAGTGTGGAGAGGCAGAATCTGAGCTATCTCTACATCCTGGAGGTGGCCACCTAGAAAATAAGCTATGTGGCTCCACCTCATTTATATCTGGATTATTCTCTCCAACAGTTCGTTCCTTGCTAGGTGGAGAAGGAAAATGACCAGCAGGTGATGGGGACTGAGGAACCATAAATTCTTCTTGGTCCAAGTCCCCAGAAGCCCTACTGGTAATATTAAGAAACATTCTCAACAGACCATCCAGTTTTTGGTGAAGGGTAAGCAGGAAAATATGAAATCCCTGCAAGTCTCTGAGTGCTGCACGAAACCCTCTACGGAATGTGTGAATAACTGATGACATGTCAGTCAAGGAACTAGTTACCATATCAGAACCTTCTGGAGGAGAACCAAGTTTCCCTGATGTTATTTCATACAAGAGTTCTGATGCATACTCAAAACTGTTGATGAGGAGCTCAACTAACTTAGGATAATTTTCCTGGTCATTTCCACGCTTTCCAGCAGGTGGTCTACGAGGAACACCAGAGTCTATTGCCACAATGTGGAAATCAAATCTTGGTGATTCATTTGAAGTTTGACTTCTGACACTCACATTGCTAGATTTTGGAGATTCAATGATGTCAGACATATCAGAACTCTGTGATACCAATACTGGACTAGGAGGGGTCAATCTACTATCCACTGACGTTGCCCTTCTTTCTTTTTGAAGTGCTCGAATGACTTTTGGACGATATTTCTTAATCACTGAATCAAAGGCGGCCTCCAGTGCATCCATGTTTGCTGCGGCCATTTTGTCAGCCAACAACAAATTAGCAGAATTTCCACGCCACCAAAGATGACGACAAGGAAGCCGATCTTCATTTCTTATAACAAGGTCCAACATCAGAACCCTGCCAAGGGCAGCTGCTGTTTTTTCTGCAGCTTCTCGTGACTCAAACGCAGTAGAGCTTTCTAGAAGAGGGGAACCATGTATATAACTGCATATAAAATTCCTTAATAGTCAGAGAAAAATAAGACGTTAAATAGGGGTTAAGCTTATTTTTTATTAATTCACATATAGAACTATAGTCAAAAAAGTGAAGCAAAATGATCTTATACTTAAATGCAAATATATTAAATCTGTCACTGATATCAAATGTTCATTTGATTTAACAGGGCTAAAGTAACACAGAGTATTAATGGTGCAATGTACCATAATACTTTGAGCTGCTGAATTGGATTACTCCAGTTTTGGTGTATAGGTTTTTTCTTCACCAAAAGTACATTATCCAAATAGAGTATGCAGTCATTCTATATCTAAATGCTTCATTTCCCATTGTAGATGGTGTAAATGCGTACATTACAAGTAAATCCTTCTGCTTCTGTCTTAGTCAGCAAAGAAAGCCCAATTAGACCATGATTTATAGACAAAACGCAGACCACCAGGCATAAAAGGAGTAATATTTACCACTGTTTAAACAGCACACTCCAGGTCTTGAAATTATGTTAAAATCTATCAAGTGAAGTATTTTCTTTCTATGTAATACTAAATGAAACAAAGAATAGGATTAGGTTATTAACACACTTCATCAATAAAAGGCATCGGCTGAGCTCAAGAGCTTCCAGAAGTTCCAAACAAGTCATTTCACCAGCTTCATCTCCTTCTACAACTGCAGCATCTTTTGCTTTCTCTGCAGCTTCCTTGATCTGCAACCATTCAGGACTGCTATTGTGAATGACTCTGGCCTGCAATTTCAAAGATGTGAAAGAAAATATCAAACTTCAGGCTCAGGAAATAAAAACACGTAATTGCTCAAGTAAGAGGAACAACTTGTGGAGTTCGAACACCTAGCCACTTTGCAAATTCATAGCCAAGGCGCTCTGATTGGGTAGCCATCCTAGAAGAAGTTATCTTTATAACAGCTGCAGCCTCTTTGGGAGAAGATTCATCATTTTCAGACTGGTTGAACAGCGCAAAAAAGACTACACCCCCAGAATTGACAGTCACCTATATCAAATATGGAAAAAAAGAAAAGAAATAAGCATAACAGAAACTTGTTATTTTAACAGTGGAAGTAAAACCAAAATAGGAGTTGTGAAATAAACCACCAAACTAAGAAAGAAAGGATCAACAAGAATCAAAATCTTTCTTTTTTGTGACTCAGGGAAGGGGAGGGAATTGTTGCATTTTTCTGCAGCCAAAGAGGTTCGAGCCCACACCTCTGGTAATTTGATGGTGGTATGTGTAATTTGCTTTACCAAATATGAACATCTTGACAATTGTTTGATTTCCAGAAAAAATAATCAAAATCCAGCATTGTATTTTAACATTTTCAAATGATTTCATCTAGATTCATTTCCTGCTACGATTTTGATGGAGAATTGATGTCTACTGACTATGATCATGCTTCACATACCTCTATTGCTTTATTCATTTCATCCTCAGACTGTTCAGCAGTACTACTACTATGTTCGGTGTGATGAAGTGAAGAAAGCATGCTCCAGGAAAATGAACTTGATTCGATGTCTAACATTGCAGCTTTGCCAAGTCTTTCCCACAAATTGACTTCTGTAACTTGCTCGGGAGGAGAACTTCTGACATCAACATTTGACTCTTCTGTACTGAATCCAGGAAAAAAATGAACTGTAAAACAGGAATTATAATTGTGTGTATTGGACAGCCCAGAAACAAACCCAAAGAAAACATAATACAACATAGAATACAAGAGACTCAATTTCAATAGACAATTTTATGCAGCTGTACTATGTTCAACTGCATAAATTAGTCCCTTGGTATCTAGCAAAGAGTGTCTGCTAGTTGAACAATACAAATAACACCTAACTACTAATTTTGCCAGTACTCTTACAATAGGAACACCCTTTGCCACCCAAAGGATGATGCGTTCTGGAACACATTCAGGAACTGTAATGAATATACATTATCGAAAGGAACCACATTGGCACCAATGCAGATAAATAGATAAGCAATCAAGAACACCAAATCATAAAAATGTGCTACAAAACAAATAAATAAGCTGTGATAATCAGATATCAACCTCAGGAGCATACTCTCCGCTCTATGAGGTCTGCGGGAGAACCCTGAGGATCGATACTTCCCGCTTCGCTTACGAACAAGCTCAAGCCATTGCGCGAAACGGTATGCAGGCCCGGCTGTAATGTCCCCCAACATATACAATACCTGCAAAATTTTCCAAAATCACCACCCCCGACACTAATAAATCATCCCAATCGAAAATGCATCACTGAAAACCACTATGACAAAGTACTCAATAATTATGAAAACTATTGAACAGAATAACCGACCCGAGAAGTGACAGTTAGGGGCAATGGGGCCTCAGTCTCCTCAGATCCCAGATCAAATTCCCTCTCCTCTTCTTCTTTCTGCATATATCCCTTATACATAAATCTAAAAGAGGTCTAAAACTCTATATCTAAAAGAAATTAGCAAAACCCAGATCTATATAATCAGAGTTAGCCCACTGAGCACATAAAAGTTTGATCTTTGCATGATACTACTAAATTCTTTTAGAGTACAGGAGGGGCATTTTCAAAATGTATTCCACTACACAATATATACTTCCGAAAGAGAAGGAATAAGTAAAGTTTCACTTTGAGAATACCTGGAAAGCGTAAAGTTCTTCTTTTTTCTCGCTGTCCATTTCCCTTCTTTTTTGGGACAATGGGATTTTTTAATTTTTTTTTCCGGTGGGGGCTTTTGAGAAAGACCGGATCTTGTTCTTTTCCCGCTTTTTTCTGGGGCCGTTGACACTGATACAGAAGGTGTAGGAAAAAATGAATAGAGATGGTAGGCAGGGCAAAACAGAGCTTTTCCTTGGACTCGAACAATGAAGTATAGTCAGGGAGAGTGTCAAACAATTCAGTTTTATTTATAGTTTCTATGCCTGTCGGTTATGGTCGGTTTCCTTTTAGGCGGCATTTTTAGTTATGGTTAGCCCAAGTTTAGTTTAGTTTAGTTTAGTTTTAATATAGTAATTTTTGGCTCACATAATGAAGGTTTACTTAATTTAGGAAAGGTATGGTTGTTATTGTCCAGAAAAATTTCACCATTTTTCGCCAATTTTGTCATCGTAACTCAGAAGTTCAGCTTAAAAGAGTTTTATCCAAAGAGCTCTGTACTATGATTGCCGTGGCAACTTTTTTGTTTCTGCAATTCATGTTATGCTTAAGGCCAATTTTTCTCGATTCAGCTTATGAAAATGGAGTAGAAATATCAAAGCTTGCAATAAAACATGTCATTCATAGTTCAGTTCTGCGGTACATCCCAAAATTTTGAAGAAATCAAAGATCCCTGAAGAAACTAATGATTTCATTTCATTGATTCTTCAACTGGCCCGTTTGAGGGCTGAAAAAGTGTCTCCAAAAACTGATACATTTCATTTTTCTGTTTTGCACTTGCACCTGACCAAAAATCCGTTCATATTTAAACACGCACTAATTCGTTACTTACAATCTTTTAATCTATTTACTCTTTGACAATTCATTCTTCAGAAAATTTCTGGTAGAGGCCTGCCTTCCAAGAATGACTGGAATAGCACAAGTGACCTCTCCGGCTGCGAGAATGGAGCTTCATGAGAAGCACCTCTAATTGTGGCAAATGAGAGTACATTCCCATAAACTTGAGTCCATCCACCAACCTGTAAATTAAGAAAGACAGAAAAATATTGATCACAAAATCAGAAAATGTGTTAATTCATTTCCTGGCCAAAAGATAGTCTTGAATGACTGTAAAAGCATCACTAATTGAACTATACCTGCCGGTCTGCAAACCAAGCTCTATATGGTACAGTTGTGTTCAATCCCAGTTGATTTGCCAATCTATGGACTAGCGTGCGGCTTCCAGTCAGTGGAATTACAGAATCCTGATCACCACTGTGGCCAAGCATTTGTTCCAGATCAGTTACATTTGAAAATTTGCACGCTAGTTAATAACGTGAAGAGGGTAGAAAAGTTGCAGTACTCACCTATACACCAATACCGTTGTTCCTTCCTTCACAAGTGATCCCAAAATGGAGATTGTAGGTATCTCCAAGTTAAGCAGCTCATAATCCAGAATGCTGCTCAAAACAAAACGTGAACTCGTAATGAGGAAAGGAAATTTCTCATAATAATAGAATTTCGAGACTAGATGCCTATATTAACATGTAAAAATATGAAAGAACCTAATGCTTCAGTGAATACCATGGTAGTAAATGCTTTTTGTTTCCAGCCCTTTTTTTTCAACTGATCTGTCAAGCAACTGCCTAATATTTTATTGAAACATCAGCATAAACGCATACATGCAATATTCTTGGATTAGCTGGTTAAAGTTTGGTTATAACTAGCATCAGCTAATATTGGTGCTAGAAAACCATGAAAATAATCGAAGGTTCAAGGATGGTAATGCTCAACAACAAATTATTGATGTTTTGCCGGGGAAGAGAATTACTCGCTGCAAACCAGCCATTTGCGCACTCCTACGAGCCTTGCATGAAGCGCCCTCTGCACATCTTGCCGATTTAAGTAATTGACAGTTTCATCTTCTATACAAACATCTATGCTTTCTGCTTTTTGCTGGTCATTAGTTCAAAAATACTAGTTAAATTTAGAATGCATATCTGAGAAGCTTGACAATCTGGATGACTGAAGTAAAGCAGAAACTTTATCTAACTAATTACTGGAGGGTAAAAACTTACTTGTGGTTGTGGATTAATGATCTTTGATTGGGAAAGCACGGATGAAATACAGACATCAAGTGTAACATCATACTTGTCCACGAACCTGCTGGTTTCTCTAGTGACTTGATTCATGACCCTTGAACAAATAGGTGAAACAGCATCTCTATAGTACTCGCTCACATATCGAGAATAGTTACACATGGAAGTGAACATTTTGTAAGTCGAATCTGATATCAGTCCATGAGACCAGAAGTACTCAGCTCTGGAATTTAAGTCTGTGGCGTATTCAAGAACTGGATTCCCCAGCTGCAATTAATAAAATAATAACAAAGACAAAGACTTATCAGTTCAGTTTGAGAATTGAAAAAAACATATTGTTCTTTTGTCGTTTACTTTTTTTTCTCACTTTTTACACTTGATCAACTTTATGGTTCCTTAAACTATGAGAAAAAGTGGAATTCTGTTTCTTGTTGGAGGAGGAGGAGGGGAAGAAGAATTATGAGTATTTCTTGACACTTTTGCTTATCAATCATTCTGCTATCAATTTCAGTACAAATAAGGAGATTAACTTCTATTGCTTTTATTTGGGATTTGGATATTATATAAAACGTACAGCAATTCCTTTCAAATTGAACAGCTTTTCCTTTTTGTTGAATTGAATCATGAGCTGGGCAAGTTGAGGTACATAGTGGCCTGATGGCATCAAGCCAAAAAAGTGTTAGAAACAAAGGATATTAACACCTTTTGGCGTTTCTATTAATAAAGAGGATACCATCTTTACAAAGATACCTGCATAACTTTCTCCAGTTATAAACAAACTTCTGTTCCTATACTGTGGGAATTTGAGGAGCCAACGTTGCAAGAACACAAGATTGTCCCTAGCTAAAGCAAAATCATGGAGAAACCAACTTTAGATTATGGATGAAAAATATGCAAACTAAGCTTATTTGCAGAAGGGTATAGATTATTCAGTCAAAAAATATGGATACATTTTCAAAAGCTTATAATCTTTCTGCAAAAGGACATTCTTTTATTGAGATGCAGCCCAAGAATCTCCCTTTTGCTAAATCATACATCCAGTTTTGACTGATTCCCGAAAGCTAATAGAGAAAATTTTAACTGCTGATTAGAAGCAACATACCTGTTATTTCATCAGTCACAGCATTGTAGGAGGAGGAATCAGTTGCATAAGAGAACCCCACCCCAACTGGGGTCTCCAAATACAGCATATTTGCCTCTGCAGTGTCCAACCAAAAATCATTTCTTTCCTTCTTAGCTTCAATTAACTAAGCAAGCGAGAAGTGTATTTAAGGATGTGTGTGCCATCTCAGTCCAAAATCTCACCTCTATTCCAGCTATATTCATTCCTCACCAGAACCTGCCCGTTTGGTCTGAAAGGTCCATTTTCAGAAAATGCACCTACACCAAGAGAAGAGCAACCAGGTCCTACAAGAATAGACGGGATTGAGTAAAATCAAAGGGAATTGTTTGGCGGCAATTCACTGAAAAGACCCATCTTCAAAGTTAATGCATGAAGAAAAAAATGTCCCATACCACCATTCAACCACAAGACCAAAGGCTTTGATGCACAGTCCATTTCTGCCTCAACAAAGTAATAAAAGAGAGCTTTTCCTTTCTTGTCATCAACGGTAACATAGCCTGAAAACTGTTGGAACCCAGCTTGTGGTTGTCCAGGCAGCTGAGTAATTTTGTCAGGATCAGGAAATGAAGATACAGACTCCAGAAGAAAACACAGAAGCAGCAACAAGAAAATAGCCATTTCCTTTGCTTTTGAAGCTTGTGAATTCATGACTTCAAGAGTCACTAAGATTGATGATCAATTGTAAAATAAGAAAACACACAGAGCCACCGTGAACTATAGTGGAGTGAGTGATATATACTATCATTCGCTAATGGAAGGCATAACTTCTAATTAGGCATAGTAAACAAATGGCATGCCTTGTGATTATTATTTCTTTATTTCTGTAATCTTCCTTTACCGGTGGCCTGGACTAATCGGATGTGGTGAAAAGAGAGGCACTAAAATCACAACAGAAGAATGTGTCGATTCAAATACGACATTCTTAAAGATTGGATTGTGATTTATTTAAGAATTTTTCTTTAAAATGAGTGAAAATTTTTGTAAGAATTTTTTAGTAAGAAAAGTATTTTAGAAGGAAAATAAAAGAATTTTTTTAAAAAAAATTATGTGAGGAAAATTTGAAATAAAAAAATATTTAAATATTTTATTTTTATTTTAAAAAATTAACTTTTCATAAATAAAACACAATCCAAACATATTACATTGGGGCACAGTTGGGGCAAAAGGGATTAGATGTTTTGAAAGTGAAAACTGAAAAGCATTCTCAGATTATCCAAAAATTCTAAATTCTTCCCTTTCTTTTTCCTCACCAAAATGGATTCTTGTTGATTTAGTTTGTTTACTGTAGTTTTGCATCTGAAAATGATGAATGTGTAGAAAGTGTACGTATTCATCAACATCATACCAGGTCATGTTTTTGGCCTCTAGCAAAAACAAGGCAATGTGTGTTCCTCGGAAAGTGGCTTTACAGGATTACTTTTACTGTCTAAGAGAGGGTACAAAAGTGGCCAGTATCATAGCGTCTTTCCTAGAGCATTTCTTTAGCCTCATTTTCAAGGCAAAGTATGATGGTAGCGTAGAGATTTCCTTTCTTTGTTTTGTTTTGGCATGCAGATTCATAATATCAGCGCCAAGAGCATAATACAGCATCTTTATGGATTTCCCAAATTGCTTGATTGGAAATATTTGGTTGGTCTTCAAGGACCAGAAAGCCATCCATTTTCCTGATTTCCATCTGGATTTTCATGATGTAGAATGTGCCCAAGTTAGAAGAAATGTATACTACATGAAATAAAGAAATTGGTTCTGAATTCAGTCGGCCTAAACATTAATAGCTTATATCAATATGAATTGTTATTTTATTTTCTTAAAATAAAAATTATCTTGAAAATATAAATATGTAAAATAAAGTTACAATCTATAAAGAGCCATAGTATTTAGTATACAATACTAAAGTATACTTTCAAGAAAACATACATTTTTCTAAACATTTTTGGACAAACTTTCAAGCCCAACTAGTACCACAAAATATAAATAAGAGAAAATTGTCTAGTGACGAGATATGGATCAAGGCATGATCTACTTGGGCACTAATATCAATTATCAACAAGAAGGACTTGAGGGGCTTCTTGTTTTTGACCTCACTGACTAAAGTGTTGTCCAGTGTAATGATGAGGTTTCCACTAGAACAGGTCCACACACATTGATATTTCACTTTTCACACAGAAATAACACACTCAAAACCCATGTTAACCATCATGAGGTTGGTACTAGGGTCCCCCACCTTCTGAAATGTGCCCTTTTAATATGTAGGCATGGGGAAAATGTACTGAAAATCTCATCTGTTTCCCACTAATATTAACTGCCACATACACAGACAGACAGATAAGTCACAGACATACAATGGGAGCTTCCCACATGAGCTGTAACAATCATAATTTGTATAGACCCAGTGGATAGGCCGCCTCCTGCTGGCCCTGAGCCTGAAGGGAATAAAATAGTACTATCATAGGCTCATAGCTGAAGGCTTTCTCAGCAGCCACAGCTCTTTCTAACGCCCCTACTCCTACGAAAGGTCCATGAATAATTGTCGCCTCTTGTTTACCTTATTCAGTGTCTGCGTGCATGGTTCAGTAATGGGCAATAGATTAACCTGTCTTCCTTCTGTTGGTGCATTGGGGTTCTCAAAAAACTCTCAAATCAAGGTGATTTGTCGCTTAACTGTGCTGCCGATATGGAGGATGGCATCATAATGGTAATGGAAATAAGAGTTTGATTTTATGTTTTTTTTGGACAATAACGTGTTAACCAAGAGTTTGATCTCTATGCGTGCTTAAAAACAACTTTTAGCTGAAGGGAGTGTTCCTTTACAGGAGAGACTTGTTTTTAACCTCAGTAACTTGGAAGTAACGTTGCTCTTTGGATTCTTTTGGCCTTGAATATCACTAAAGGAGACCATATGAATTGATGGATAGATATGTCACTAGTAAGATTCAATGACAATGAACTTTTGGGTCGTCCAACATAGGTGCTTAATGGCCAATTCAATTGTTAAAGTTGAACAACTATTATTTTATAATTGACATTGTTTCCCATTTCAAAAAATATATTTTTTTAAAAAAAAATAAATTTTCAATGGAGAAAAAGGAACTCAAGTTTTGGCATTTACCTTTTACTACTAAATATATTAAGCGCATGACTTGGGTTGAAGCTTGAGTTGAGTTCAAGACCCCCATTTTCATGAAGCTTGACAAAGTTGCCAAAAAAAGTCATCCTTTCTGGGCATGCTACAAAGTTGAATCTCTTTCTGTGTTTCTAAATACCAGATTAATAAGTTATTCGGCGATGCATATGGGCTGTGCCAATTGTATATTAAGGATAAGGTTATCATTTGTCTCCTACCTTCATTTGAAATTCCTTTGCACTTTTCCTACTACTTTATTGCTTCTTCTATACTCAAATACAGCCTTTTCATTCTTCTTCTCCAATTCCCAAAGTGGCTTTGATTTTTCCAAGATGTATGTGTGCCATTCCTATTATTGCCTGTGTTCATGCTTCATCAAGTGCGCATTTCCCGGACAGTGGCTTGAACGTGAAGGACTTTAATCCCCATGTACAGAAACACGGATTAGTCTAAAAGATTAACATTATGGTTAAAGTTAGACAAACCACTCCACCACCCCTCCCCCACATCGCCGACCACCCAAAAAAATAGACCTAAAAGAACAAGCGAATCCCATTAATATGGTGTAATGGATTGAAATTTGACCATCTAGAAGTTGCGATCAATTCATGTCTGCCAGAGCAATTCTTGCAACGCAAGCCGTGTATTGTTTGCTTGAAGGTAAAAAGATAACTTCACAACTGGAAATCTATGATAAATAACACAGATGTTTGGCCTGATTAGGGTGATTGCATTCAATTTACGACAGAATTAGCATTTAGATCTTGTATTGAAGAGAGGAGGGTCGAGTTGGGTGATAAGGTGAAAGCGATTGGGAGGTAAAAGGATGTCTCTGACTTTCCAGTTGCTTAACCGAAAAAAAAAAAAAAAAAGGTCGAGTTGGGTGATAAGGTGAAAGCGATTGGAAGGTAAAAGGATGTCTCTGACTTTCCAGTTGCTTAACCGAAAAAAAAAGAAAAAAAGATTGTATCGAAGCTTCGGTAACGAAGCCTAATTCAAACAATAGAGAAAACCCAAAGCATATAGGACTGAAAAGATCAATCCTGAAAATAAAAATTTCATTGCACTTAATCACAAGAATGCAAAATCTTTGTTCGTATGGCCAAGGCTAATCTATTATACAAATGACTACAATTCTCACCGGAACTATACCTCACCCTCACTACCCAAATGAAAATATAGAACAAAATATCTGAGGACCTTGCAACAAGGAAAACTGTATATGAAATCAATAGAAGAAAAACTACCATAAACCACCTACAGTATGACCTTCAATCACGAAGAATTCTCGGATTCAGCACCTGACTTGGAATTAGGAACAGATGGCTGGTCTATTTCCCTGCGGGAGGCTTCCCATAGCTGCTGCTCAATTCCCAATTTCCTAAGCTCTATCAGGCCTCTTTCAACTGCAATAAAGCATCAATTGCATGTAACTGTGTCTGACATTTGTCACACATGCAAACCACGCAGTAGCTAGAATCCCAGCAAATAGGGAAATCATAATGTGCAAGAAGATTTCATGGCATCCAAGTCATAAAATGTAAAACCAACCAAAGGTCAAAACACAACATGAATTTGCAGGGCAAGCCGGGTGAAACAGATGAAAGTTATATGCACGCACGAACGCGCGCGCGCACACACACATATATATATTCACACTGATGTAGCCATGGTTGCTTTAGCAGCATCATTTCATACAAAAGAATCTACAGTAAGCAAATGAATGGAAAAAAAGAACTACCATCAACAGCATAATGTGAAGTTGGTGATTGCGAACTACGACTAATCCAGAATTGAAGTCTCTCTTCAGCTATGTCCTCTTCCACACCATGAACTTTGGCTCTTCTCCAGAAGTATGTAAGCCAAGCCTGTTAAGTAGCACATAAGGCCAACAAAGATCATACAATTATATAATTAGTTGAACTAGTGATATCACACAACTAGTAAAGAATATATTCCTAAAACTGCACTATTAATGTATATAAAAATAATTATACTGTAATATGAATCTGAAAAACCTAGACCTAATGGTTTCTATTTTTAGGTCCCTGGCACACGTGCGGGTGCAGGGGGTTTGTTTATACTCCTGAAACATACCTACCTCATTTAAGGAGGTTTTTCATTTTCTTGTTGAATACTTTTTATATCATCTTCCTTGTTTAAGTAGTTATAGATGGCCATTCTTTTTCTTGTTTCTATCAGTATGTTGGAGAATGGTATAATTGAACAGCTAAGGGCAAACATAGAAGAAAAAACAAAAACCTCCTTAAAGAGAATATTTTCCAAGGTTGATATAATAGTACATAAAAAAGAAAACAGTTTATACTTGAACAGCTAAAGGCAAACACTTCAGGAAACATATACCTCTTTAAAGTGAACATCTTCTGCTTCTTCTTGACTTAATTCTGCAAAAGTACGACACTGCATATTAGTTCTACAAATTTTACCCTTCTTTCGTGCTAAACAGATTAGGCACCCCAAAAAATGATTTTACCATCAAAACACATGCTAAGTTTAGTAACAAGTTTTTAACATCAGAATGAAGTAATGCGCAAGGAAAATGTTATGTGCTGTAAGAAATGCACCCAATCCAAGATAGTTAGTCCATCAAGAAATGGAAGGATAGCAATGCTTTAAGCAAGTAGCCAAGCTACTTGCTTGACATGGTGATGTGAATTTAACACTCACACTGCTGCAAGCAACAATAACATAAAGAATAAGTAGAAGATGCATTTACCAAATGCCTCCATATACTTCGTTTCCCCAGTTGATTTAGGGTCTGCAATTCAGGAAAAAGAAACATATTAGGTGAACAACCTAAACAAGTTCAAATTTATAATTTACAATTTAAGAAGAAAATTCAGTTAAGATACCAGAATAAAGACAGAGAATCCAGTTGCAAGGGGAAGGTAATTTGGTAAGTAGGTAACTGAAGATATCACAAGCAAAAGGTTGGAACATAGCATTACCTATTGGACTATTAGGTACATGCTTCACAGAAAAAAAATAAAATTACCAAAAAAAAAAAAAGAAGAAAAAGAAAAAGCACAGCAAATGCTAGCACAACACCATCTTGTCATTGAAAATAAATAAACCATTCTGAAGTATCAGAGAATATTCAAGAAGATCCACTACTAATAAATGGCCAAAGTGGATGATTGACCATACCCAAAAAAGACTGCCGAACCAAATTTGAACGTCGATTTTGGGCCAGTGCAAGCACAACAGCATCCTCAACCTTGATAACAAATGCAAAAAGAAAATAACTATTAATGAACATCGAATAGACCATAATAACTAATAATGTAAGAAGGAAAAACTACGATAAAAAACAAAAAGCAGGGGGGTCAAACTCAATATAGGCCCATAAACTTACCAATACTAATAAACTTTTTCAATTATCATCAGAACACTAAAGGATTAAATTTACCTTTCAAAACTTGTCTTAAAAAAAAAAAAGAAGCTGAATTCAGAAATGATTATGGGTTCTTAATAGACCACTTAAAGATCAAGTTTAGCTTTCCAAATTAGTCCCAAAGTCTAAAGAAACACCAAATGACAACACAGAGAGAGAGACAGAGAGAGACAGTAAATAGATCAATAAGAAAGAACAATAAGATTAAGTAAGCAACTACCTTTAAAGAAGCTAATTCTGTTAAGCCCATTTCAACTGAAAGCATGCTCTCAATATTTCCTTCCCCTGTTAAATCACTCAAATCACGTATATGTTTGTTTCTTCTTTCAGTATCATCTCCACCTAGTTAATGTCAAGGACAATAATTGCCCAGAAATAAATGAAACACAAACAGTTAGTGACCTGACCATTTATCATCTGCAGCAGAAAAGTTAACAGCAGTAAGAAAGAACAGATACCAGTCCAAGTCTCTTCTCTCGCCTTCTGGCCAGCAGAAATGACAACTTCAAATGGCAGGGGAGCTAAAGAGGACCAGTGTTCATGCTTTGAAACTGCTACATCAGCACAAATACCTACAAGACAAAACAAATCAAAGAACATGAGGACAGATGGCCAATTAGAACTTTCCCGTATGACTGAAGTTACAAAATCACTATGGATCAAAGAACCAAAGTAACTGTAAAAGTCAAACATTTAGCCAGTTCATAGCATTATTAACTCCAAATCAAACCTACATAAATCAGAAACAAGGTTAAAATCTTAACACGTATAAAGCAGAAAATGTGTCTTCGGTGCAATGTCATTTTTAAATTGTCAAAAGCACCCCACAAACATTATCTTTTTCTTTAGGGTAATGCCCACTTTATTCTCCACTAATTTTCTTTCTTTTTTTTTTTTAAAAAGAAGAGCCACTCCATTCTCCTCTTTCAAGCACATTTTTGAACTAAAAGAACTAGAAGGAGAACTATGCACAGACAACAAGGCAGAATGTTAAAGGCCAAACATTGCAAAAGCTGAAGTGATCATTTTGCTTGGTAAATAATGTCATGAGTAAATTACCATAATGTACAGCTAAGCCCCAATAGCGAGCAAGCCAACACCTCTTCAGAACAACCTCTTCCTACATTGCGAAATGGACAAACCACGAGCCAGAAAAAAAAAAAGATTAAACAGTCAGAAATCTAAGACTTCATACTATGAATTTAGCAATAGGTGACTTCAGATTTTGCAACACTACCATTTCTTCATGAGTCAAAATCATTCTTTGTGTCATTACTTGCAGGGCTTTAGCTTCAGATTCAGTTTCTCGTAGCTGCTCCAAAGAATTATTGGTCTCACCTTTTAAGTTCTGAACCAGCCAATTTAACATGAATATATGATGTATGTTCTTCAGTTAAAAAATAAAATAGAAGAATCTATAGAATAGCATTTCCTAACCTCAATCTCTGCTCGAAGGGATGAAATTTCTTCCTCTCTCCCATCCTTTGTTTGTTGTGCAGCTTTAAGAGCAGCCTAGCAAAATATCACAGAGGCATAAGATAGCAGACAAATACTTAAATTTATTTTTAGTTGTCAATAAAGGAAATAGGAACTAAAGAAACAGAGATAAACTCAAGAAAAGCAAACAACAAAAGCCACTGCAGTGCCAGTTCTGAGGGAGAGAGTACTATTAGTGTGTAATATTGTTTCTTGGCTATAATGTGGCCTGGTAATGTTTCAAGCACCACTGAAAGAATCTACTGACAGATATTTATTACTAATTCAATAATCAAACAACTGCCTATTACCTCTCTTTGTCGGAGAGCTGCTTCCTTCCTGCAAATAGCCAATAGACCACATCAAATCAAGGATGTGAATGATGATGCAATATAGGTGAAATAAATATTACCTCATCATTAACTTAGCTTCGAGAGAGACTCCTTCCCCAAGGTTAGCAACCTGGTTATAGGGATTCCTCATTTAAGCAACATGATGAATACTAAAATTGAAGGAATCAAATCAGGGAGAACAGATCAAATGGAAGATTACAAGCTAAATTTATGCACCACCTGTTTCTCAAGCTCCCGAGCCCTGGCTTCTGCTTCTTCACGTTTTTCTTCTGCACGACGAAGCTGCAGAAATTATCAGCTCCTACATATCAAACTTAGTGACTACTAATTTTTTTCTTTTACCTTTAGACCAGAGAAATTGTTCAGTTGGGAGGATTATATTATTGTGGGAAACAGAAGAAAGAAGCATAAAGATAGAAAACAAAAGACAGAGAGTCACCTTATCCAGAATAGAATCATTCTCTTCTTGTAGCATATCAAGCTGCAGTAAAATTTCATTGCAACTCATTAAAATCACACAAGGATACACAGTGATCCACTCATCAATGAAAATGATACAAGGTGCAAGCATAAATCAATAACGTTCCAATATATTATTATATCCTCATAATTCTAATCCTTGGTGTGACAAATTCATGCAAATTGATAACTGAGTTCCTTACTTCATCACGAAGAGCAGAAACTTCATGTTCATTTGCTGAACCTTTCAAGTCAATTCGTCCAACATCTGGTGTGAACCTGAATCAACAACCATGGAAACACATGATAAAGCCATCTATTTCCCAAATTTTACCACAAATAGGCAGGTACATTATTAAAAATCTACAAATTTCTCAAAATATCCATGCAACACCCTTAAACATGTTTTACATTGTGCAGTAAACGTGTGGATGGTTTAAAAGAATTGGACTCTGTAGTACAAACATTAAAATGCAGTAATTCCTTTACAATGGTTGTGGCACTAAGGTGTTATTGACACCATGCACTCTCAAAATAGTCAAATTAAATCTACTCAGCAACAATGCCAAACCAACAAGAAAACCCTCAAAAAGATATCATTTGCTCACCCCACAAGAGCAACAAAGACTAGAAAGCTTTCAACTGATCTAGTTTTAGGAAACTCTGGGATATACTCTAGGGGATGCTCGGAGCAGATGTACAGAAAGTAATCATATAACTTTTTTTTGGTCTTAATGAAACAAATTACAAACGACTATTTCAATTTCCATTCTGTCAAAATAACAATATAAATGTTTCCAAGAAACTGCACAAAGATTTTTTGTTACTTTATATCTCATTAGAAAGATGCTAAAGAGGCTGCCTATACCAGAAGACAAGGCAGATACTTTAATCAGTTCCAAAGTTCAAAATACCAAGTTAACAGTAAGCATTTTGCCGCAGTAAGTCATAGAGTAACAAATCAGATGTCAGAGTGCAAAAGTTTTGAGAATATGGTTACATGCCTTTTCCCTGGAAAAATTTCTCATGAGAATGAAGTTGAGAACTACAGAATGCCAATAAATATTTTGTTCCAGTAGGATACAGATTTTGGGGGCAAAAATATTAATATTAAATATCAACTTAATAAACTTTAGACAACAATATTAAAAAAAAAAATATTCCTCCAAAACTTCAAACCTAAAACCCCATTAAATGATATATGGTTCTATTAATGCATCCTGAGGACAGTGCCGCTAAATAATAACACTGCCAATACCTGAACCCAGCCCAAAAGGCAAAAACCCAAAATAAGATAATAAGAATACAATTAATGATAGATAATTAGGCCAAACATTCATAAAGGAAAATAAAAAGTCAACCTATACCAGTAATTTGGAACAAGAGCTAAACACCTAACTCACATAAAAAGTAAAGTAAAGTACTACCCCGGGCTATCCGCTTTGTGAGTGTAGGGAAAATACTAACCTCTTTTCCCGTAGTCTGTTACTCGAAGGTTCTATTGGTGGGATAGCAGCAGGTGTTCTCAGTGATGATCTACCCTGGGGCACAACAGTAGCTGTGGTTGAACGAACAGACATTGAGGGTCTTCCAGCAGATGTTGAACGAACCGAAGGAGTGTGATCCATGAAGTTCCGACCTAACTAAACATTATATTATCAAATTAGCAATTAGAATAGAAAAATGAAGAAAAATATTAAATCGTTAAGAAAAAATTCTTCAGATTCAAAAAGTAAACTATTAGCACTTCTATTCATAAATATTAATCTTTTGCTTCTAAAACTTGTACATATAGACTCTGAACTTTTATGGTACGTGTAAATTACCAGAAGAAAATTGTCACTAGAAGTGCCTAATGTTTATCTCCAGTAATCTTATTTTCCCATATCACCTTGGATAACTTTCTCATTTAGACGTTTTATCCTCTTCTATACAACCTTAATTCAAAATAAACTATTAAGATTCTACTTCCCAGTTCCCACAATTTCATATCCTATAATACTTTCATAAACCTTTTACTTAATAGTTGCGCAAAAAGTACACATGCCCAAAGAAATACGTAAATTAGTACTCCAACAGCTCCCGGATACATTAAGAAGACTTTATGCAGACAAATGGAATCCAAACTACGCAACGCAATTGACATTGATGGAAAGAAAATTTCAGAAAAAGACCAAGACTCCGCCAAGAAATGCAAGCGTAGCATTACTGGGTACTCCTCGCATTTAGTCATTATTTTTCAATCATTTAATTCCACTCAACATACAAACATTCAAATTCGTAAGTGTCAAAAAAAATATTAATTATTTAAAAAAAAAAAAAAAACCGAGCATACCACAAATGGAGCGGAATATGACAAAATTGAAGTCAATAAAAAAATAGCCAAAATAATTAATTACCGCAGGCGACGGAGATCTATTAGGTTTGACAAGCGACACAGCGGCCAATCCACCATGACTGTCACTATTAACACTAGTATTACCATTATTATTCACATAATTAGTAGAAAAAGAAGTAGCCAATGGAGGAGCAGCACCAGCAAACCGGAATCCTAGATCATCATCTTCGTCATCGTCGTCCACAGGAGCCTGCGAAGCCATGACTTGAGCAAGTCGCTGGGCGGCTGCTTTGGCAGCAACGTTCTGAGTCCTCTTAATAGTAGACATCCCCGAAGCAGCTGGCGGCAGCCTCGATCGCGGATGCGCCGGTGATCCTGCCGGCGAAGATGATCCCGTGCTGCTCGATCCCCCGCTCCACTGCCGCCCGTACACCGGACTTTCTGTCCTCCGGCGATCCATCACCGACGATATATATATATAAAGGTAAAATTTGTTTGTTTCTATAGATATATACGTATAGATGATGTTGTGTAAGTATAGGTGATGAGAGCTAAATTTCGGAGCTAGATTTTGGCAGAGTTTGGACAATTGGAGAGAGAAAGCGTTGAATTTGGAAATGAAATTTCAGCGAGGGAAGTTGAAAGACGTGGAAAGTGGAACGGAAGCGGTGACCTGGAATTTGCTGGAGTGACGAGCGGGCCAGCCGTGGCGTGCTCACGACAGTACGACGTCGTTATCTGTTAGTACGTATTTATTATTGATTCGGTTGAAATTTAAATGGACTAAACTCTTTTCCGTTCTTTTTTTGGTTAAAAAGATTTTGGCTGCGCTTGAACAGAACATTTCTATTTGTATATAAAAAAAATTTAAAATAAAAATAAATTATCTAAATATATTTTTATTTTAAAATTTAGAATTTAAAATTTTCCACTCAAATTCCTCTCACATAATTTTTAAAAAAATTTTCCTTTTATTTTTTCCTCCAAAATACTTTTTCTATCAACAAATACCCACCAAAATTTTTATACATTCTAATACAATTTTTTCTATTTACAAATAGAAATACCTTGTTCAAACGAATTTTTTTATTACTTTATTTGTAAATAATTTATTTAGAACTTTTATATTATGTAAATATCACGTTAGTTGCTAATCGAATTTTTCTCTTTTTTCTCTTCCACTACTTGACACACTTTGCCTGCTAAAAGATTAAACAACAAAAAATCAATTATTTTCATCAATATTGACAAATGCAAACAAATCCTGGCATGAGCAATCAACTTAAGAAATTAAGAAAATTAGCAGCTAAACATCATCCCATTAATGGAATTTTAATAATAGATGGGGACAAAACTGTGCCCACCAAATCAACACGGTAATACTAAGCAAACAAATCAATCATCCTAGCTGTAATAAGTCCAAAACTTCTTGTAAACTTCACTCTATATAATTTCATATTACAAGCCTTCAACTCCTCAATGCCATCATCCTAAGCTTCTGCCTTTTTCTGCACAAGTTTCTCAATCAGGTCCGCTGCTTCTTGGACAGTGGTGATGCTGTCAGAGCTCTCTTCTTCCACACTGATATCAAATTCTTCTTCAAGCCCCATAACAATTTCCACCTGAATCTCACAACATCAACACTCAGTAACACAACTACTTGTGGCAATATTAATCAACATCATTGGAAACAGGGAAATAAAAATCAAGATTTTTTGGTGAAAATTAAGGTTGGTTAGGCCATCAAATGACATATTACATAGGGTAATAATAATGTGCATTCTTGTTATCCTACACTTTTCCCTTTTGATTAGAAGTAGTAGAAATGCAACTACATAACCAAAAAAAAAAAAAACTGGGCTCACAGTGTCAAGAGAGTCTGCACCAAGTTCAGAAAATTTAGTTCCTGGAGTGAGTTCAGATCCTTCAGGCAAAGCCAATTGCTTTTTTACAATTTCAACAACCTTCTGCACTGTCTCGGGTTTTGCCTGCACATTAATTCATGCAGTTCTAGCCAATTAGTCAAATTCATCATCCCTTTTGCGATTTCATAAAAATCTCCAGATGAAGGATATGAAACAGGCAATAGCTAGCCTGAGGAATGAGTTAGAGATATGTATTACTGCACAAGAGATTTGGAAGCGCCCAGCAGTCCTCAGAGAAGGGAAACCAGTACTCTTTGCCCAGCCTAGAGATACCAAATTTGTACCTTCAATTCTCTTTGTTACCTGCAGATGACAAACACACCACACCAGAACCATGAGAAGTTTCCTTGGTCATTGACAATATTTGCAGCACTATTAATTCACTCAATACTAAAGGTCCAAAACAAGACAATGGCAGATGAGATGAAATTCATCATCCAATCACCCTCGCGCCAAGTTGACCTTTCACACCATCTACCTAGAAGAATGCTTACAGAAAAAAGACTACACTCCACAAGAATATGAACCCTGTCAAATGATTTGACAATTATGCATATTTCTCCCATAGATTACATACTAAAACAAACATCTGTATCCCCTAACCTTAAACTAATGGATATTGAACAAAAGTAAGGAAAATTCAACTCACTGACTGAACCATAAACTATCAACATGAGCTAACTAGACAACAGAAATATTCAAGTCAAGAAGGCATGTTCATCACCTGGCTGCTCCTGATGGAGTGCGTTAGTGAAGTTCCAAACCTGCCCACACATGTAGTCGAAAGAGATGCCATTGAGACTAATAAACAAGCCCTGCAGCCCCCTTGGAGAAAATCACGATTATAGGAGTGGTACAACGTAAAGAATCAGAAGTAAACACAAAAGGGCCTAATTAAAAATTATTGGTAAGATTGTAACAACGATGAGAGAAAAGAAATGAGTGGTGAATATTCTCCCGACAAACTACAAAACCCTATCTCATATCCAGGTTTTTTTTTTTCACGTTAAGATTGCATTGTCTCTGTCCCAAAAATAGGGTCCCCCATCGCAACTTGACCACGTGGACTTCTTCGTGAAAATAATACACTAATGGCAAGTCCCTCGTTTTCAAACAAATATTAATGGTCGATTATGATCATGTAGGGTAAACGAAAATAGGTTTTCTTCCTCATGTTTCACTATATCTGTAACCTAATTTGAACTGTAAGAGGATCCTCGAGAATATGTTCTAGGTTTTAATTGTCCATAACCCAACATATAAAGTACATTACCTAGTTCACGAAACATAGATATGAGCATTTCTTAAATCAGTGATGTGGTTATAGTCCTAGTGGATTTCAAACTAGGGAATAATGTAAGAGGAACAAAATTAAGAACAGTGAACACAAACATTTGATAATGCTGATATTCAAAAACAACTATGAAAAACGAATTCCAACAGTTCATTTCAACAGAAATGTAAGGAAATGTTATTATTTATTGGCACATGAAGATAAAGAAAAACATTTATGCTTCAAACTTGAACTAAATTCATACATCATTAGACATTCATCACAATTTCATAACATCAGTAAGCAAAATATTACAACATCTAATGCTGCAACGACAGGGCTAGCTTATAATTTGGCAAGAATGCGAAGCTAGCTACAATTATTATTACATGGAGGCTGCAGCTGGACGTTCAAGAGTAGGCAGAACCCAGACTCTATCCCTTACATCAGATGGACCACAAGAATCAAAGTACATAATCTCTACGATTTCCTTCTTCTCCATGTCAAACACTCTCCATCCGTCCGATGCATTATCCACAAAGCATACATAATCCTTCACGGTTCGGAGAGTGAATGAACAATTGAATCCGACGTAAAGTGTGCGACCATGCAACTTCTCCAGTCGAACCCATGCGGCTGATTCGAAATCAAACCTAAACACTTCAACATGGTCCAACGCACGAACTCTCCCAGGAATGCACACGAACACCAACAAGATTTCCCCTTCTGATTCCATCAAGTATGGATAATACCTGAATACCTCTCTCTTGGGCACAACCTTATTGTGTCCAACAATGGAAACAAGACGAGGATTATGAACATCATCAATGCATAACAAACGGCCAAATGAGGTCAAAACATAAAACTTTTCATCCAAGGTGACAGCCTGATCAAGATATTCTTTGACCCCATCAGAAGTTCTTGGAATGAATAGATGTTTATCTATGCTCCATTTGGAATCCCCGATTTTACAGTATGCAAAGTCTGACACATACCTCCCGATCACTAAAGCTGTGCAATTATCCGAGATGGGAGATGATGAAAGGAAAATGGATCCACCAAAGAGCCTTGGCGTCCACTCTGGGAGCTTAAATCTTTCTCCATTGAACAAGTTCATCACACAAACTTTGCACGATTTTTTCATTTTTATAAGGAACCAACCTTGGTATGATCCCACACAGTACCTTTCATTGAAAAATGGATGGGTAATATACATTCTTTTGAAGTTACTGACATTGATCATCCAAGGATCACACAACCAGCGATAGCATGGTAAGTTGCATAGATATGGTTGTAAATAATGTTTCATGGCAATTTGTTTCCAAGGCCGGCAAACAGCAAGAAAATATGCATACGAGGACAAAGGCAGTTTCTCTAAGATTTTCTCAATCATTTCAATGGGAAGTCCAATAGCCCATGGAGGATATTGCGAGGATGAATCTTGATTTTCTTTATGATCATCATCATCAACATCTTCATCCCTTTTGCGTTTGTGGGTAATCTGCAGGGCTTGCTGGTCTTTGTCCATATGAATATTATCCATTTCGCATTTACGATCAAGCGTATCTTCTTCACTCATCATATAGGATACCACTAACAAAGCAATGAAATGAAAAAGGGGGGTTCATCAACTTGTGATTATAATTTGTGTAAATTTTAAAATGAATATTAACCGAAACCAAGTCTTATTTTTAAACATGTATTGATGATCAAAAGAAAGGAAACAGAAACACTGAAGAAAGAAATCAACAACATATGTAAATCTAATCTCTAAATTGAACTGCATGCAAATTTTTTTTAAAAAAAATTGAAAAATCAAGAAAACCAAAGAAAAATAGTAATTTTGGGAGAGGTTATGATTTCATTTTTCACAAACACAGACACATATAAATAAATGTACCGAGTAAAGAAAAGGGAATTGAAAAATTCGATAAATTCATCTACGTATGATTTTTTAACAACAAAATTGATATGCATGCGATAAAAGATGATCAAGAAAATAATGAAAATGAATTTGGGTGATTATTAGATTTGTTTACATTGCATCAAAAGATAAGTAATGTTCATCATAACCAAAGAAACACAGAATATCATCAAGAAAATTTCAAGCACACGTAGAGATGCAACATAACTTAATTCAATTGCATGATGGTCAGAAAATTCCCAGAAAATCAGTACTAAAGAAGGAAAAATTGGGGACGAAATGGTGATAGTTTTGGGGGTTCTGAGAGTGATACCTTCAGCATCAGATGACTCAGTCTAATCTCCCAGTAGGCACAGAACTAGAAAAGATGAGTATGAAGCAAGAGTGAAGAGATTGTAGTGTTCTTATACTAGTGCAAATGAATGTGTTTGAAAGCTCCATACGGTGGCATTAATTATTTCAGTACTCATCCAAACTTTAACAGTCCTCCCAACAATAATCCATCAATGACCCTAGATATGGAGAAGAAGACAAATTGCAAAGTAAAGGAGATGAAGAAGAAACAACTATTTGAATTTCTTGACTCCTTTCTTCTTCTTTTTTTTTCCCTTTTTGGGTATTGAGAAATCTTGATCATATTGCCCTTTGGCTCTTGCACCATCGTCTTTATCCTGGATGAGTAAACTCCGTTTCTTGATCCATTGCAGTTGAGTAAATGTGGACGACCATGCAGAGGAAATGGAGACACATTGCAGAACTGTGGGGGCCTTACTATGAAAACCAGTGCATGCATGAATGTACAATTTCTTACGCTTGTACGGATTTGGATTACAAAAATCTCTATGGCGGTTATTCATTAATTAGAGACACGTATATGGTATATTTAAGGGTAAATGACTCCAATAGTCCTTCATATTAAGGCTAAGTCACGATTTTGGTCTTTAAGTGTGAAAAAGTTGTAATTGAATCCCTCAAATTTATAATTTGCGCAATTTCGTCCAAACTTGGTAACGCAGCAATTCTGGCAGGGGTAATTTTGTCCCCCTTTTTTTGTATTTTATTTGCTGTTTTGTGTCTCTTTTTCATCTGCCTTGTATCTTTTTTATGATGAAATTTTTAAGATGAAATTTTGCAAAATAGTATGACTAAATTATTTTATTTTTTCTTTTTTTTTGTATTTTATTTACTGTTTTGTGTCACCTTTGCATCTACCTTGTATTTTTTTTTTTTGAACGAAATTTTGTAAGATATTAGGATTAAATTTTGCAAGATATTATGATTAAATTTGGTAAGATATTAGGACTAAATTTATATATATATATATATATATATATATATATATATATATATATATATATATATAGTTGGTATTTTATTTATTACTTTGTGTCGCCTTTGCATCTGCCTTGTATTTTTTTTTAGGACGAAATTTTGCAAGATATTAAGACTATATTTTGTAAGATATTAGGACTAAATTATTTTATTTTTTCATTTTTTTGTATTTTATTTGTTGACTTGTGCTATCTGCATTTTTCTTGATTTTTTTGTCTTTTTGCTCATTAAATCCGTTAAATATAACGAAAGTTATTTTTAGGGGATACTAGTAGTTTTGACAAACTATGAGGTGTGATTAGTAATAAACATAAACCACAAAAGGGTATTAGTAATTAATCCAAAAAAGAAACGAAATTAGATAAATTCAGATTTGGTAATTGGGGAGTGAAAAGGCAGTTTCAAATTTATAGTTTCAAATATCGTCCTAATAGCTTGCAAAATTTCATCCTAAAAATTTCATCCTAAAAAAAATACAAGACAGATGCAAAAGAGACACAAAACAGCAAATAAAATACAAAAAAAAAAAGAAATAGGACAAAATTGCCTCTGTCAGAATGGCTGCGTCATCAAATTATGACGAAATTGCACCAATTATAGACTCGAGGGACTCAATTGCAACTTTTTCAACTCTAAGGACCAAATCGTGACTTAGCCTTAACATGAAGGACTATTTGAGTCATTTACCCTATATTTAACTTAACATTTATGCCATACTATTCCATTAAAAAACCAATTTGAAATTAAATATAATACATTTAATACACTATTAAATATGTAATTTTCTTTTTTATCTTTATTTTTTAATAGTAGACTATAAATAATTAAATATAATATAAAATTTTCATTTAATTTGAAGATTCTGTACACAGAATCTTAATTTTTGAATAATCATCTGGGGTTAAATGTATATTAAAATAATAATAATATAATATAATAATATATATAATAATAATGTTTGTTGATCATTCATAAACAAATTTGTACTTAGAGACCAAGGTCTTCAATTTGTGGTCTCCACATCCAATTGTAAGATCGTAAAATTAAAAAAAGAAAAATGGTTTAAGTTTGTTTTGTTAGTTGTTTTTAGTTCAAACATTATGAAATAAATTGAAAAAATGGTTATTGCTGACATTTACATATAAATAAATTATTAATTTTACCCATTAATAACACATAGGACACTAGATGACACTATGCGTCATTGTTACATCTAGTCAATATTAAAAGTTAAGAATAATTCTTAACCATTTCCCCTTGATCATATTTAAAAACGTACAATAAACTCTCAATTCATGTTGCTTTATAGGTCTAAAACTACAATATTCTTAGAAGACATTTTTGCGTCAATGGATTAAACATAAGCTTCCAAAATTCACCTAACAAAGATTTAGTAAAAATATTAATTGTAACAGGAACAAACAGTGCAAATTATTTTTAAAAAAAATTATATGAAGCAATCAAGGGATTAGGATGTTATTTTCTACAAAAAAAAAGAAGGTAATTAAAAAATTAAAATGATAGCATTAACTTATTAAAGTCAATAGTGAGATTATTCAAAAAAAAATTAAAGTGCTCATAAAATGAATCGAGGTTAAAAAAGTGTCACACTTTATTAGTTTTGGAGGGGGTGTAACCCTAATATTAAGTAGAAATAACTTAAATGGAACCAAAAAAAATTTGTGTATTTGCTAAAATTGTAAAAATAAATAACTCATAATTCTAAATGTTTTTTAGGCCAAAAAAATTAAATGGGCCAAAATAAATAGGTTCCTTCATATAAATAATGTGTTTGGAATACAAAGAAGGTTAGTAACCCAAGTTAAAATAGCCCAATTAGCCTTTTTTTTTTTTTAATTCTAATAACAACCACTATGTTTTAGAAATACAAAACAAAATGTAATTTATAAGGCCCCATAGATACTTAAAATTTTCACTTATATTTTCAATGATATCCTCATTTTGTAAATTTTTCACGACACACACCTCAATGAACAACATAACATGGGCCAATTAAAGTCACAATATGGTCTGTAACTCGTAAAAGTTAAAACTATACAATTACAAGCAAAGGACATCTATGATCTAAATCCATTCAATGATTAATAATGAGGATAACCTTACAAGATTGTCAAAAAAAATTACTATTACTACTACTAATACAATATACTAATCCATCTCTCACAAATTCAATTTTAAAAAGTTTATTTTATCTCCACAAAAATAGTTCACTTTTTATGTATATTACTTATAGAACGACTTGTTAGACATGTTGAATCACACGGAATTTGATTTGATTTTCCTATTTTCTTTCTCCATTTGAAATATCTTTGGTTTCGCCTAATAAAAATTTACCAAAACATTAGAAATTTAAAACGGCCTTCTATTTTTGTGCCTTTAGTAGGCCTAGTATTTTTGGCAATTGCAATGGCTTCTTTTATCTCTTCATGTTCAAAAAAATAAGGTTAGTTAGATGCGGTGGCGTCTAATTTCTTTCATTTTTTTTTTCAAAACTATCATTTGTATCAAACACAGATCTTTATTTAAATTTAATTAAATTCGGTATAACATGTGATTTTTGCCGCATATGCATATAAAGATAAAGGAATTCATCTAGATCCAATTCAAGTGTAGTGAATATTTAATTATATATTAAACGTATTTATATTTTTTAAAAATTTATATTAAATTAAAAGTTATGTTTTTTTCCAGACGAAAGGAATGTATATATCTTTATACACATGTACGCATTCAGTTTTTTAATTTTGAGAATATTATGAGTATGATTTGGGAGCCACGCATACGTCGGTTGATACGCAAGTACGCTACAATTCTTTGACCGGCTCTGGAAATTTGCCATATTAGCATTTGGGCGCCCCAAACTTGAGGAAAGGTCCCTCCCAACTTCCCACCGGGCACCATATCATCATCGCCTTGGCCTCCAAGCCAAATTATTCCCATTTTTCAATCTTCCCTATAAATTCTCCCACCCCATAACCTCCTTGATAACCTCCAATCCTGCCCCACTTTCACCTCCCTGTCTTTGCAGAAGGGGGAAGATTCTTCTAGATTACTGTTGAAAGAAACAAATTCGAACCTAACACTGAACCTAATTAGAGCCCGAAACTTTTTTGGGCTTGTGTTTGTAGATTTACTTGTTGATTTAAGAGTAGCATTTCTGGGATTGTTTTCCCATCGGCCTTTCTTCAAACAGGTACTTGGGATTTCTTTGAGTTGGATTGTTTTATTTGATATGTAGTTTGCCTATATGTGGAGATTTACGTGTGAAGCTTGATTTCTGCAAATTTCTTTCCTGGGTTATGAGTTTTAGATCCTTTTAAGTATATAAGTTTAGGCCCTAAATTTATGTTTTTTTCTTGCTTTTCTTGGGGTTGTTTTTTTATTATTATTATTATTGTTTTTTAGTTAAATTTATTATGTGAATGGATTAGCTCATTGATTAATGAGACATTTGCTTTATAGTTGTGGCCTGTTTTCTTGAGACATGATCCATTTTTGCAGGTTGATTGAGATTAAAGCTAGAATTTCATTGTTTGTGGCGCATTTTTTGGACTGTGAAGCTCAGCTGGCCGCTGCGGACTCTAGGGATTTAACATCTTTGGATCAGAATATGAGCTTGCCAGTTCAGAGCAATCGGAGTGATAATCGGTCAAGAAATAGAGGAAATCCTCTTCAAAGTGCTCGGCGTGAGTGGGTGCCGCGTGTTCCTGCCCCCAGTGCTGTCATATCTGCTAACACTGGCAATGCCACCATAACATCCTTTGATGCAAGGCCTTTGGTGACTGTGGAAAATGTGAATGTGAATGGGAACAATGTGGACTCAAATAATAGGCCGGTTCCACCTGCTAACCGGAACAGAATATATCCAGGATCAAGGGGCATCATGGGTCAGCATCCAAATCAGAGGAGGGAAAGGGAGAAAGAAAAGCAGAGGGATCATAATCCAGAGGTGAAAGGATTGAAGGATGTAAATATACCTTTACTTGTTCAAGAAATTCAGGATAAGTTGATGAAGGGTGCTGTGGAGTGCATGATTTGTTATGATATGGTAAGAAGGTCAGCACCGATATGGTCGTGCTCTAGCTGTTACTCTATTTTTCACTTGAGTTGTATTAAGAAATGGGCAAGAGCTCCAACTTCAGTTGACTTGTCTGCGGAGAAGAGTCAGGGGTTTAACTGGAGGTGCCCTGGATGCCAAGCGGTGCAGCTCACATCATCAAAGGAGATTCGGTATGTTTGCTTTTGTGGCAAAAGGCAGGACCCTTCGTCTGATTTATATTTGACTCCGCATTCTTGTGGAGAGCCTTGTGGTAAGGCACTTGAAAAGGAAGCTCCTGGTAATGGCATGACGAAGGAAGATCTTTGCCCCCACATGTGCGTTCTGCAATGTCATCCTGGCCCTTGTCCTCCTTGTAAGGCTTTTGCTCCACCACGGAGGTGCCCGTGTGGGAAGAAAGTTATCACCACAAGGTGCTCAAATAGGAAGTCTGTTCTTACGTGTGGACAGCCGTGTGAAAAGCTTCTTGATTGTGGGCGCCATCGGTGTCAGCGAGCTTGCCATGTTGGGCCTTGCAATCCCTGTGAAGTGGTGTTTAATGCTTCTTGTTTTTGCAAGAAAAAGAATGAGGCAATTCTTTGTGGAGACATGGTTCTGAAAGGGGAAATTAAAGTAGAAGATGGTGTTTTCTCATGCGATTCTACCTGTGAGAAGAAATTGGGCTGCGGAAATCATTTCTGCAATGATATTTGCCACCCCGGACCATGTGGTGAATGTGCCTTGCTACCAAGTAAAATTAACTCTTGCTGCTGTGGTAAAACAAAGTTAAGAGAAGATCGAAAGAGTTGTCTGGATCCAATCCCTACATGTTCACAAACCTGCAGCAAAAGTCTGCCTTGTGGGGTTCACTATTGTGAAGAGACATGTCATACTGGAGTTTGTGCACCATGTCCTGTGCTGGTTACTCAAAAATGTCGCTGTGGATCAACTTCTCGCACTGTAGAATGCTACAAAACAATGGCAGAGGCAGAGAAATTTACATGTGACAGACCTTGTGGGCACAAGAAAAGTTGTGGGAGGCATCGGTGTAGTGAACGGTGCTGTCCTCTGTCTAATTCAAGAAGTTCCATTTCCGGTGATTGGGATCCACACTTGTGCTCAATGCCATGTGGTAAGAAGTTAAGGTGTGGCCAGCATTCATGCCATTCACTCTGTCACAGTGGGCATTGTCCTCCCTGCCTGGATACCATTTTCACTGACTTGACTTGTGCTTGTGGAAGGACATCAATTCCTCCACCACTCCCTTGTGGTACACCTCCACCCTCTTGTCAGCACCCATGCTCAGTTCCTCAGCCTTGTGGCCATCCATCCACTCATAGCTGCCACTTTGGTGACTGCCCACCTTGTACTGTTCCTATAGCGAAAGAGTGCATTGGTGGACATGTGGTACTAAGAAACATTCCTTGTGGTTCAAAGGATATACGGTGTAACAAACTTTGTGGTAAGACAAGGCAGTGTGGTTTGCATGCATGTGCTAGAACTTGTCATCCCTCGCCTTGTGAAACTTCTACAGAAACTAGTATTGGCAAGAGAGCTTCTTGTGGGCAGCCCTGTGGTGCTCCTAGACGGGACTGCCGGCATACATGTACTGCTCTTTGTCACCCATCGGCACCCTGTCCCGATGTCAGATGTGAGTTTCCTGTTACAATATCCTGTTCTTGTGGGCGAATAACTGCGACTGTGCATTGTGATGCTGGAGGCAATAATGGTGGTTATAGTGCTGATACAGTTTTTGAAGCTTCTTTGGTCCAGAAGTTACCGGCACCACTTCAACCAGTTGAAGGCAATGGGAAGGTACCACTTGGTCAGAGGAAACTGATGTGTGATGATGAATGTGCGAAGTCTGAGCGAAAAAAGGTTCTTGCTGATGCTTTTGGTGTTACAACTCCAAACCTGGATGCACTTCACTTTGGTGAGAATGCAGTTGTTTCTGAAGTACTTAGTGACATCCTGCGCAGGGAACCTAAATGGGTTTTGGCTGTGGAAGAGAGATGCAAATATCTGGTTCTTGGAAGAGGCAGAGGGGGAATCAATGCCCTTAAAGTTCATGTGTTTTGCCCAATGTCAAAGGAGAAGAGAGATATAGTGAGACTGATAGCTGAGAGATGGAAGCTTTCAGTGCATGCTGCTGGTTGGGAGCCAAAAAGATTCGTTATTCTTCATGTTACATCCAAATCAAAAGCTCCAGCTCGCCTGCTTGGAGTGAAAGGTTGTGCGGCTAATAGCATGTTACAACCACCACTGTTTGATCCTTTGGTAGATATGGATCCCAGGCTTGTTGTTGCTCTATTTGATTTGCCTAGGGATGCAGACATTAGTGCTTTGGTACTGAGGTTTGGTGGGGAATGCGAGCTGGTTTGGCTAAATGACAAGAATGCTCTGGCTGTCTTTGGTGATCCGGCCCGTGCAGCTACAGCAATGAGGAGATTGGATCAAGGTTCTTTATATTATGGTGCTATAGTATTTCCTCAGAATGTGGGAACAGCGGCAGCATCAAATGCTAATGCTTGGGGAGCCACGGGAACTCCCAAGGATGGAAGCACGGTTGCAGCTCTAAAGGAAAATCCATGGAAGAAAGCTGTAATGCAGGAACCTGATGGGAGGGAGAGTTCATGGGGTGCGGAGGAATGGACAGATAATTCTGTTGATCTGCAGACCGCTCAAAAGGGAAATGAAGTTCCAATTTCTGCCTCAAACAGATGGAGTGTTCTAGACTCCGAGAGCACTTCAAGTTTTTCCAGGACATCTGTGCGCAATGAAGATTCTGGGGACAAACCAAGAACTCCTGCAGTGTCAACTTTTGAAATGGGAAATAGTAGTTCAGTTTTGCCTGGGCAACAGCAAGGAGCAGGGAGTGATGTTGATGTAGTGGATGACTGGGAGAAGGCATACGATTGAGAGAGTTTTGTTTGTTCAGCTCTTTAAGCATCGTGATAAGAGCAAGAATTGTATAATTGCTCTTGTAGATTTTTTTTTTCCCCCCATTTTGTTTTGCAACTCTTTTTTGATGGTTGTGGTTTCTTTTTGGTTTCAATACACAACCTATGTATACGTTCTGGATCTTATCCTTTCTTTTTCTTCTTGTTCTTCTTGGGAACTTGCAGAAAAGTAGTAGTGACAGGAATTGGCTGCGGAAGGAAACCAACTTCTGGATAACGCCTTACCTCTTGTAGAGATGCTGAAGATCTAGTAGTGCATTGTAAATGAACAAATATAATCATGGTCATGGTTTTTAGTGTTTTCTGAACATCCGCTTCTCTTACCTGGGGAGCTTCTGGGAGATGCCTGTGTAATATTTGATCCTAGAAATGTAGGAAGAGCTGTTACTGTTTGTCATCTAATTATTTTGTATCTTTTTATTTTTTAGATAATTTTTTATTCTTAATAAAACTTTTATTCATGACTTTTGTTTCAAAAATATAAAAAATATTTTGAAAATATAAAAATATAAAATAAAATGGAAAACTATATATAAGCAAATAAGTTAGACAATGTAAGTAGATAGGAGTAGGATAAATATTTGCTGATGATTGATGAAAAGGGGAAAAAAAAAAAGATTTCAACAACATAAAAATACAAAATAAGATGGAAAATATGTACACAAGCAAGTCCATTCACAATTTGGTGATGAAATATGTTAAACTAAGTGGCCTACTTCTGGCCAGTGTCATTGGACTGCAAACGGCCTACTGTTGGCGCCTTGGACGTTTCAAGTTCGGCTTCATACAAATAGGCTAAATTCATCCCACATAGTGGGCTATATATGTTTGTGCATCTCTGCATTCTGATTTATGTGAATCTCCTCTTCTTTTTTTTTTTAATTTTGTATTTTAAAACGTATTTTTATATTTTTTAAAATATTAATAATAAAATATAAAATATATTAAAAAAACGTAAAAATATATTTTAATGCAATTAATTGCACACGTTTTAAATTAACATTAATTCCTCAACACTTGATCAAATGGGCATAATCGACACTCAAAACTGAGTTTGGATCTGATTAATTAACTCCAAATGAGTTTTAAAAGTTTCCCAACTCAACTTTTACCACAAACAACAAACAGGAAGGTCATGATTTTGTTTTATCAAATGTACTTCATCAGTTAATTGGTGTAAGTTCGTACAGATTAAAGTTGGGACAGCCTATAGTTGTTGTGATGTCCTACATAAAATGCCCCAGTAATCATCGCTATCCACAAAGTTGTAAGATTCAAGCAAGCAAGAAACAATGGGCAAAAAATGGCTGTCAGCATCTCTCATCTAACTGAACTGAAAAACACATCGATTTGGCAAATGCCTTTAACTAAACCACACAAAAATCCACTGGACAGCTCTTGTGGGTTGCCTTCAGTTCAGTACAAGAAGCAAAGTTTAAATATTCAGTTTATGTCGTTCTCCATAGATGCAAACAATGTACTATGGACAGTTCAGAGCTAACAGTGTCATTGTTATATGCGAAGAATAGCTGATAAATTGGTACTCTTTTCGTTTTTTTTCCATCTCATCGTTATTGTCATTTTTCAAATAAAAAAAATAGTCACAATTATATTATTTAAATATACTTATTTTTTTAAAAATGTCATTTAAAATGTAACTTTTTATGAGTACGAATACAAGACACTTGTTTAAATTAAAATTAAGTTTTATAAAGCTAATTCATATATATCCATCTAGTTCAAACACGATCATTATATGTTTTCAAAGTAAGATGAAATTTCCCAAAATATAATTCTATTTTTGGGACAAAGAAAAAATATTTTTTTACCAAGAAAATTTGTTGATGATCAACGTTAATTCAAATAAAGGTATCAAAAAAAATTTCGTAGTGGTATTTGAGTATTTAACCAAAAAAAAACAGAAAAATTGGTGTTACTATAATCAATTAAGATGGTATTATTAGGAAAAGAATCATTGAAAATAATTATAGCATCTCATTTAAGCAACAAAAATAACATAAAGAGAATATGTAAAGATAAATGAACCACTGCTACCAACCGACACACTTCTTTGGGAGAATCGATAAATTTAGATTTAGATTTAGATTTAGATTGAGATTGAGATACGTTGATGTGTTCTTTCCTTCTACTTTCATTTTGGTTCACAAAATTCTTGTAAACAACCTAGTACATGGTACCCTCAAAATCAGTTCAATTCCAAGAAATAAAAGAATGCACAAGATTAAAATTTTAAAACGTATTTTTAATTTTTTTAGAGATAATCCCAAAAATAATCTTTCATATATTGATCAATGATCTTTTTAATCATTTACTTTTAAAACAGGAATAAATGATCATTCACATTTCATAAAATGTACAATTTTGGTCATCCGTTATTATTTCATCACTATTTTGACAAAATCAAAAGGAATACTGACGGATGACCAACAATGTATATTCATGAAATGTGAGAGACCATTTGTTTCCATTTTAAAAATAAGTGACTAAAACATCATCAACTAATATGTGAATGATTATTTTGAGAGTTATCTTTTTTTTTTTAATTTTAAAATTTTAAAATTCTCTTTTATTTTACGTATGAATTGTCAAATAATTTTTTTTTTCCAAATTCCAAGGTGGTGTTTGGTTGGTGAGTTTGAAAAGAATAGATTGGAATGGGGAATAAAATGATTGTTTGGTTGGTGAATTTAGATTTAAGGGAATAGAATAAAATCTTTGGGGGTGCGTTTTGTTGAACCCCCCTCCTCCCTCTCCCCTGAGTTTTGTTGGGAATGGAATTAGCCAGACTCAAAATGACGTAGTTTTAAGGTTTTTTTTTAAAAAAAAAAAATTTGCAACTGACTATTAGCGCGCGTGCAAACCTCCCACTAGTTTGCAATAGTCACTTCACCTTTTTTTTTTAATTTCACTAATATGTAGAAAATATTTTTTTCTACAAATTAATATGCATTTCGATTATTTTTTGTACAAAATATGATTTTCTTAAATATAATATAATATAACATAATAATATATTTATTATAATATTAATATTAAATTTTAATTTTAATTTTAATATAAAATCTATTTCATTCCATTACAAAATAATACAAAATAATATAATTATTATTATTTTATTCAATTCTAAATCTTTCTTTTTATCAAATCTATTCAATTTCTAAATCTAACACTTATACCAAACGTCACTGAGTGTTCTTGAATAGTTGGCAAATGGGACATGTCATTAGTTGACAAATGCTTTTCCAAAATGCAAGAGTCTTGTTGAACAATTGGCACATGGGACATGTCAGTGACCAATGACCACATTTTGTTCCTTAAAGTATTAATCTTGACTCAGTCCAAACCTCACCAACTCCCGAACTACCCAGTATGTACGGGATTGTGTACCATTGGAAATGGTGAACGTAATCTTTAATAATCTTCACGTGCTAGAGGTAAAAAAATCACTTTTAGAACTTTTATTTAATTAAAAAAAAAAAACAAAGTCCGTTTTCGGACAAAATTTTTATATTATTTACTAATAATAATTATATATAATTTATAATTAAAAAATAAAATTATTTGTTTTATGACATATTAAATGTATTATATTTTATATACTTTTATTAAAAAAAATCAGTTTGAGTTAGATATAGTACAATTAATATATCATTAAATATATTATTTTATATATTTATTCTTATTTTTTAATTATAGTTATACATAATTATTATTAGTAAAAATGTGAAAATTATGTCATTTTTAAAGTATACTCTTTTGAGACAATAAAAGATTCTGGAATTTTTTTTTTTAAGGAGTAATTAAGAAAGAGTTACAAACCAAAAGTGGGATTATTTTTAAGTACAGAAGTAGTAATTAGATTTTTCTAATGCGAAGTAAAGATTTATATATTGGAATTTGGTATTACACTCCATAAGGTTGGTCCATTATGCAAATTTTGTTCAACATTTATATTTTGAATTAAATTCCACAAATTAAGCAATTCATGACCATAATGGTGATCAGATCAAGTCCTCTGCCCCAACTCTTTGTTCTATTTGTGTGTCACAATTAAAACGACATAACTTTGAATTTAATCTTAATTAATCAGATCAGGTCCTCTGTCCTCAAATTTTTGTTCCACTTGTGTGACATGATTAAAACGACATAGTTTTAAATTTCAAATTCAATTTTAATTAAATAATCATTAAATTTCAAAAATTAATTGAAAGTTTTGATCCCATATGGCCTTGGCTTGAAGTTGGAGACAGAGGATCTGATTTAATTGTGACACACAAAACTACGCTGTTTTAATTGATATGAGCTTATTATACAATCTTTTGTCCTTCATCCACAAATTAAACCACGGCAATCCCACCAATATGATAATAGTATTAATTACTGTAATTAAACCTACCTCAAAACAACAATAATAACAAATCATTACACACATCGCACTTTTTTTTTCAGTATCCATCAAATATTTTTTCTATTTCCCACAACCTTAATAACTTTATTAGTAGCCAATGTCTCTACTAGGGATTGTTTGACAAAAAAGCTACTCTTTGCCCATACCTAACACCCTCACACTCTCTCCATCCTTAAAAAGAAAATTTTACTTTTAAACTCTTTTTGTCTTAAAAAAATTATTTTTAAATAAATGTAAATAAAATGTAAATATTTTTTTTACTACTAATGATTGTTTATGATTTACAATTGAAAAATATGAATAAAAATAAAAAGTTTTGCATTAAATGTGTACATTGTAACTTGTAACCAAATTAAAAATTAACTTAAAAAATTAATTGAATGTTCTGATGGGTTAGCCAGAGGCTCACTAGGTAAGCATTACTGTCATTTTGACGACATATATGAATAAAAAATTTTAAAAATTTGTTCTTTTTGAATTATATCATAAGCAAACAATCAATCGTAGGTATGTGAAGTTGAATATTCGGAAAAAAAAAAAAACAGAATATTTGATGAGATAGAAGAGAATGAAGTCCAAGAATTCAAACACCATAAATGGGTAAATAATAAACCATTAAGAAAACAAATATTGACAACCAAAAAAGGCAAAACCATATTGACAACACCTCTATCTACCATTGAATTCCCCGCACAAATAAAATTAATATCCGTATTCAATTCAAGCTTCCCTTAATGTAGGTATCGGTGTTAATCCCACATCATCATCTTGACCACTGTTTATTAGTTTTCCTGATCCCTTTTTAGCCCATAAAATAATTCATTTTCACTGATTTCCTCTCCTGAACAGCCAATACAATCCCTGTGGTATTGTACTAGATATATATATATATATATATACACATTTCCTCTTGTTCTCTTTGAACGCTTAATCTTCTACACCAACCCCTCCACTATATATTGGCGGCTTCTTCGTCGCAGGTCAGATTGTTGTGTTTGACTCGTGGGCTTTTCTGGGTTTGTCAAGATGTCTCTGCTTTCAGATCTCATTAACTTGAATCTCTCTGAAACCACTGAGAAAATCATTGCTGAATACGTATGGTAAGCATTGTTTTGCAGTTGGATCTTTGATCTTCTGTTTTTTGGATTGTGATTGCATGGTTGTGTTGTTTTTCATCTTTGGATTCGTGGGTGGCGGCTGTTTTCTGGGATGAATGTGTTGGAGTTTATGTTTGTATTGATTAATCATGCAGAAGAAGATATAATGATGCCTTTCATTTTACCTTGTACACGCGCACAGACCCTTAAAGTTCGGATTTTTATGAATCTTACAGCTCGTTTTTGTTGTTTTTTACTCCAAAATGTTCTATTTTTGTTGATTCTTGTGTGCGTTGACTATTGATCAGGATCGGTGGATCTGGTATGGACATCAGAAGCAAAGCCAGGGTAATTTTCTCTATTGCGTACTTCATGATTTTGTCGAGTCATAATTTATGTTAAGTTCTGATTTTTTGAGTATTTTGTTACTGATTTATTTTTGCTGTGGATTAGACTATTTCTGGACCAGTCAGTGATCCTGCTAAGCTTCCCAAGTGGAATTATGATGGTTCTAGCACTGGTCAAGCCCCTGGTGAAGACAGTGAAGTCATCCTATAGTATGCTTGTTCTTCCCCTGAGTTGATTTTTAAACTTTAGTTTTGCATATTTCCTACTTTCACCTTTTCTTTGCATTCAATAAAGTGGATCTAATATTCGGTTCTTGATTTTGGTTTAACCCTGTAGTCCCCAGGCAATATTCAAGGATCCATTCAGGAGAGGCAATAACATTCTTGTAAGTGCCTTTTTATGTTCTACTTTGTCCAACTAGGAATTTATTAACCATATTACTAGCGGTAGTGTTTTTTTTCTTTTTCCAAATGATAGATTTTTTATGTGTATAGGTCATGTGTGATACTTATACTCCTGCTGGGGAACCTATTCCAACCAACAAGAGGTTTAATGCTGCAAAAATCTTTAGCAAGCCTGAAGTGGCTGCTGAGGAGCCTTGGTGTGTTCTGATTTTTCCCCAGCTTTTAGATATCTTACCTAATACTCTTTTAGATACCTTTACCTAATACTTTTTTACTTACCTTTACTGTGGAGTATATGAAATATTAATTAATAAGAATACAGGTATGGTATTGAGCAAGAATACACATTGCTGCAGAAGGAGGTGAAGTGGCCCATCGGATGGCCCATCGGAGGATATCCAGGACCACAGGTAACATGTCTTTTTTCCTTCATTTTATTTTTCCCTAGCTTACCTTTCCGTTTAGTAGTTCTGATTCATAGTTAGTTTACTTCAATCAGTCAGTGATTCTATTGGCATTTTCGATGTTACAGAATTCTGTCCTGATTGTAATTTTCTGTGAGCAGAGATTAATATGGTAAATCTTGTATAATTTACAGGGACCATACTATTGTGGTGCTGGAGCTGACAAGGCATTTGGTCGTGACATTGTTGACGCCCATTACAAAGCCTGTCTGTATGCTGGCATTAACATCAGCGGAATCAATGGCGAAGTTATGCCAGGCCAGGTAAATCCATGGATCCAAATATTTCTCTTTGACAAGACCTGTGAATTTATCATGTGATTTTCACTATTTGAGTCAATATAATGCCAATCAAGCTAATAGTTGATAAAGACAAAAACTTACATTTTTCTGTTCATAGTGGGAATTCCAAGTTGGTCCTGCTGTTGGTATCTCTGCAGGAGATGAGCTTTGGATGGCTCGCTACATTCTTGAGGTATTTCCATTATAGTGCATTTTTTACTAGCAATCAGTAGATAGATATTGTTAAATTTGCTTGATAAATGAGTTGCTAATGATTTTCCATTCCGTGCCTAATTAACAGAGGATAACAGAAATTGCAGGAGTGATCCTCACATTTGACCCAAAACCTATTCAGGTGAGATTAACGTAATCTGGATATCCTTGATTGTCATATTTCTTAATTTATCCTTCATCCTGTCAAAATTTTTGTAGTTACATCTTATTATTGTAGAAAATCTAGCTGTGGAATGCTTGTGCTTGCACTTTAATTAACTCAATTATTCTTTTTCACAGGGTGACTGGAACGGTGCTGGTGCTCACACAAATTACAGGTTCAGTATTACAATCTTTATCTTTTAGAATTTCTTCCATTCAGTGGAAACAGAATTTCATTTTTAATGCATATATCTCAGTTATAGTTCTACTTGTATAGTGCGATTATAACCTTTGGCTGAAATCTCTATTCATGTTGATATAGCACCAAGTCCATGAGAAGCGATGGAGGGTTTGAAGTAATCAAGAAGGCTATTGAAAAGCTCAAATTGAGGCACAAGGAACACATTTCTGCCTATGGAGAAGGCAATGAACGCCGTCTTACTGGGAAGCATGAAACAGCCGACATTAACACCTTCTCATGGGTAAAATTTCTCGGACTTTTACTTTTATTGATGAAGATTAACTTTTAGCTGTGATTTATAAATTATGAATATTATGCTCACTCCCAGATTCAATGCAAAAGGAAACTATGCATTTAGATGAGAGATGCTTGCTTACTGACCTGTTCATCATCTTTTCCTTTGTTTCAGTCTCTTGATTTGTAGTCGAGTGATACACTTTTTAGTTGATTAAAATTGTTGGATTCCAGAATGAAATTATGTAGTTATTACTCTTCAACGCCAAATTTATCTCAACCTTATAATTTTTGTTCCACTGATCTGCTGTGTTGTTGTCATTGTGCTGAAACTCTTCTGCACATCGTAACTGGTTGAACAGGGTGTTGCAAATCGGGGAGCCTCCGTTCGGGTTGGCAGGGAAACAGAGAAGGATGGCAAAGGTTATTTCGAGGACAGGAGGCCAGCTTCAAACATGGATCCTTATGTGGTCACTTCCATGATTGCAGAAACTACCATTCTCGGGAAGCCATAAGCCCAACAACTATTTTTTGCACGTCCTAGGTTATTTGCATTATTCAACCTTATGGTGGTCATTTGAATGAATTGGTACAACACCATTCTTATTTGTTACTTTCATTGTGCTTTGTCATTATATGAAATACCCTGACATGAAATATTGGTATTTATTTAGTTCTAAAGCCAGGTTGGTTAGAGCATTTGGTTGTTCATGTGGCTGCACCTTCTTTAATAAACTGCCTTTACCTCTTTTCAACTTCTGTGGTTTATTCTTCTCCTGACAACCTTTTATCTTGTTCCCTGTGGAAATGGTCACATTTTCATTCTGCAACTCAAACCAAGGATAACCCAATTTAGCCCTGACACTAATGGATATGATTTTAAGATCTCTGGATGAAGAAAGGGGTATTGAGCACAACGCAAGCAAAGATCATACCTTTCTTTGCTACGCTGTTTAATGACTTGCCAGTAAAAATAAAAATGAATTTTGATATTTAATAAACAATCCACTTTCGTGTTCTACTTTCCAATGTGGTTGGTATCTTGGTATCATTTAAAAATTAGTTGCGTGTTTCTAGACGCATACTTGAAGTGGTCCGTGAATGCTGCGGATAAGGTAATGGAATATTCAAGATGATGCAGGAGTGCATTCTCACGGCACGTTTAATGGAGAATCTTCCAACTTTTGTTGACTCTTTCTAATGTAATGTGACATTCCTTGGTAAACAAATACACTTTCAGCCAAAAGAGTTTTATGGGATGCAGATGATATTTTAAAATATATTTTTAGTATTTTTTAATATTTTTTTATTTTATAAAAATATATTTTGAAAAGGACGTCAGTTGGGACACAGATAAACCTTGGAACCTGGAAGTACTGGTTGGAAAGAAGTATAAAATTTGCATTGGTTGGTATTAAGTTATGCATCAGCATCGACGTACTAATCTTGCATTCAATAATCTCCAAACTTTTGAGCTTTTGTGGTACCAATAACATTAAATTCATTGGCTATAAATAGCAAACCACTCATGACCAACCCTCTGTCAAACGTTAAGTTGTGGCCTAATGGACACCATGCTTTTTCTGGCAGTGTCAGAACAATGATATGGCTTTGAAGGATTCCCTCCATCCAAAGTGGGCTGCTATGATTCCACTTTATTTGGTTGTCTCCGTACTTCTTTATCCCACCAGTAAGCCAACAGATTCCTTTAAAATCAGATCACGTGTTAAAACAATAAAATAATTAGGCCCCAATAATGACAGAGTTTTTGGATGCAAATAAGATCTCACTATGCAAGGGTTTAGGTTGGATTTTATCATAGAAGCACATGATGGTACCTAAAATCATGCTGTTTACTACTACTATTATACGTAAAGAGGAAAAACTGACTGATTTTTCTCATCATTCTGGAACAATTTTCCCGCTTCAATGATTTTCATAATGAGGGATAGGTAATGGGTTTTTTCTATTCTGAATTACATCTAATGCATCTTTCTCTGGAATTGGTGAAATAGCATAATAACTAGAGAGTAAATTTTAAAAGAAAATTCTCTTTTTGATGTATACAAGAGTTATCATCTTCAAGTGAGATGCTGACTCAGAAGAAAAATAAAGAATAAAGAACCCTCAAACTGAGATGGTTGGTGACTAAATAAAGAATAAAGAACCCTCAAACTGAGATGGTTGCTGACTAGGAAGAAAAAGAGAGAAAATTTGCAATAAATTACTCCAAATCTCAGTAAGTCATCGGGGAAATGACAAGATTGAATTTTGACAAGATGCCATCTTAGTTCCATGGTCTCAATTTTTATACAACTTAGTTGAATTTTCTCTTTTTCTAAAATAGGCATAAAGTAAGACTATTTTAAGTCAAGAGATAGATAAATAGACACATTTCATTACACTAATTGGATGGCGTTCGTAGTGACTGAGGGAGTCGAAGATCAAGAAGTGAGTTATTTATACCAAACATTCTTCTTACGGCTAGATCCAATCTCTTGGTCCCTGCGAAAAAG
This sequence comes from Gynochthodes officinalis, assembly GCA_020080225.1. NCBI lineage: Eukaryota > Viridiplantae > Streptophyta > Magnoliopsida > Gentianales > Rubiaceae > Gynochthodes > Gynochthodes officinalis. The sequence continues at coordinate 9,145,473 of CM034625.1, read as the reverse complement.
AAAAAGAATTTCATGTCCTTCCTTTCGGGAAGGGAGGATTAGTAAATTAAAAAAAGAAAGGTATCAAAAATCAATTCAATATTTTCAAAATATATTTTGGTATTTTTTAGTAAATTTTTTATTTTATAATTATTATTTTAAAAAATATAAAAATATATTTTAAAACATAATTAATTCGTACAAACAAAATGGGTAAATGCAAAGTAAAATGTGTTTTCATATAAAACCCACAAGGAAATGGCACTAATCTGCCCTTTCCCGTACGTAAAGTTGAACTTTTTGATTCACTAAATCAAAAGTGGAGCCACGTGAAAAGCAAAAGTCCATCGTCAATGACGCAAAAGTTGAAAAGTCACATGACAGCTTACAAAGTTGATCCGTAGTCTTCAAAAGATACCAGTCTAATGCAATTTATTTGGAATTGTGGAATGCATAGTTTCCCCCTCAAAAACCACTCTATTATTATTTATGTCATTTATTATGTTACTATTTTTATTTGGACAATAATTACATAAAATCAATTAAGCGTTTTTTTTTTTTTTTTGTGATCTAGGCCGCGTGATATATATACCATGTTAAAAGATCTATTAATTGACTAATAAGATGTTCCGTAACAATTTTATAGATAGATTGGCTTATACCATTTTAAAGGATCTATTAATGCACAGTTTTGTTGTAAAAGATAGATTGGCTTCCCAGTTTCTGATTTCCACCACCCTATGACATTACCAGATACAATAAACTTGTGATTTAGTTGTCTATGGAGATACCAAACAAAGATGGTAACTGGGATCCTGTCAGTGGCAACTCTTGCGAGTTCGCAGAGAGGTTTTAACAGAGATTCCAAGTACCCCTTTCAAAGATTTGCGTGGTACAAGTTATGTGCCTTTGATAACTACACTACTCCACAATGCCTGGAAGTGACAAACACTTGTGACTGCTTCTACTGTCAGATAATTGACTGGGAAAGTGCCTACAACAATGTTTGCTCTCGTCATTTGAGTATCAGATAAGCATAAAAAAGTGCAATTTTTATTGAGTAGACAGAAAAAACTTCCCGAGTGGGATAGTTTATACATAATGATAAAAAATCGAGCTGTACAATGTTACAACAGTTTTCAGGCTTCAGCTGAGTAAATCTTAATGTACACAACTGAACAAATGCATCAATAAGTATTGGTGTTTACCTATGACTGATCAAAAAGATTGCTACTATATGTTGTAATGGAACGCCCCACATTCCCCTTGAAAGCTGTGGTCAATGAGGCCATGCCATGGAAATTATAAAAGACCTTGTTTGATTATTAGGGTTGCAGCTTGGGCACCTGCAGCAACAGTAGTAATGCAGCACTAGAATGTCCACCTTGATCACCCGGATCCTCCACTTTGTAACAATCCCATAGCAATGCACAATCTCTTCATAGAAGTACTCCGCTGCATAGGGTTGCTGTCCATGAAAAATACAATTTAGATGCTAAAAGGAATTCAAGATAAGATCCCCAAAACAGTCAGTCTCCATAAAAAATGGGAAGTCTTAAAAAGCTAATATCCACAAGAGCATTTTCAATATCAAAGCTAGTGTGTTCAATGAGATTTCCTCTCTTTTCCCATTCTACGGATTCACTCAAACTTCCATTGCCCCCTTTCCATCTATTTTCAGGATGGAAAGCAAGAAACAATCTCTTCTAAAGAAACTATAAATGTTCATAAACAATAATCCACAAATAAAATTTTTGGGCTGAGGGGTAGGGAGGAGGAGTAGAATGCATGAACAGTACCTGTTATGATTAATCCCCAGCATGTTCAAATTGTGGACTTTTAAGTTGTTGGCCTGGTCATTGTAGATGAACCCCGCCCCAAAGGAATTATACTCTGAAGACCCTCAACTGAGTCTTCCTCTTGTAATGAATCTGAGGAACAAAAAGCACATAAATTGCTAGGAAGTGAGGATGCAGCTCCTTATTAACGAAGAAGGAACGCTACAAATCATTGTTATCATAGTATTACCCTCAGAAGCATAATGCTAATGCAGCATTAAGCACTAAACCTTTCAACAACATTAAATTCAAGAAAGATAATGTAGTTTAACCTAATTCTCACGTCAACGAATTCACAAGGTATTGGCTCCAAAAAACATTCAAAAGCCTCTGTAATTCCAATTCTGATGATTTATGTAGATTAAAAAACCATTCTGTGAAAGCAAATATCACCTGAAAGTTCTTCTCCAGCCTGAGCACCGGCAATTCCAATGCAAGAATACAGGGAATGTTCATCTATCTTCAACTGTTCATAAGCCACATACAGATCTTCAATTTTTGCAGCTTCATACAAGGATATGAGATCCTTGATGCAAGAGATATCCTAATCACAGAAAACAACAAATTAACTTAACACTTCTTCCTCCAAAAAAAAAAAAAAATGTTAACTGAGGATACTCGTAAAATCCAATCTACATGATAATCAATACTCTCTCTCTTTTCCCCAAAAGATACTGAGCCAAGAGGGAGTTAACATGATATTTCTGTTTCACCTTTCTGGGGACAGAAGCTGCTTGCAAGTGAGATAACAACCCAAGCCAATACGCATTTGACTTGATATCAGCTTCATGTCTCATCATCAGTGTTCGTTTTGCCTACCAACAAAACAAGTTAAACAGTAAGAGACACAAACATACATTCAAGTTCTCAAGAATGGGTTAACAAAAACTATCTGTCAAGTTGTACCTCACTAATCCATTCACCAGTTGCCTTTAACCATATCTTAAACATCTTGTAATCAATCAAACTACTCGCAATGGTCTTGTACAGATTATCTATTCAATTCATCTCCTAGTCCTTCAATTATGCTCAAACGAATCAAAAGCAATCTTCTCTGAATTTCTCTTCAACAGGTGCTATGCCATTTCTTACATTAATTTTTCTTGTTTCACAAACTAACTCATCTAAATTTCTCAATTTTTTATATTAACTAATATCAAATTAATATTAATTAATAATTTTTTTGGAAGAATTTTCAATAAAAATATGTCATTGGAAAAGAATGAAGAGAAAACCAAGTAGTATGGATCACTTGGTAAACTCTTATTAAATATTCGCATTAAAAATTTTAATATTAACACTTAGGCTCCGTTTGGAGTGTGATGTATTTGAAAAAAGTTGTATTGGAATGTGTAAAAAATTTCGTGGGTATTTTTTTGTAGAAAAAGTATTTTGGAGGGGAAAATAGGAGGGAAAATTTTTTAAAATAATGTGAGAGGAATTTGAGTGGGAAAATTTTGAATTTTAAATTTTGAAATAAAAATGTGTTTGGATAATTTATTTTTGTTTGAGAAAAGTTAACTTTTTTCTCATTTGTAAATAAAAATGGCTTGTCCAAACATAGCCTTTAAAATATCATAAATTAGATGAACTTAAACTATCTTTTTTTGCCCCTTCAATTATAGTTATTATAAAGTCAATTGTTCTTTATTGTGAACTACAGTGCCATCACATACAAGAATCTTGAATTATATTAATTAACCCATTCACTACCAAGACCAGAGGATGAGGAGTTATATTAGTATATGATGCTGGATAATTCACCTGCAGTAGCTCTCCCTCATAGCTAGAGCCCTTTAAATTTTTTCACCTAAAACCCCATCAAAATCTCACCATATTGGGATCTACAATATGCTTTTTCAGCTCAATCTTTTTCCAGTTGAAAAAAAAAAATCTCAAAAGCAGTCTATGGTCTATTAACTACTAAAGAGGAGCACACACACTTTCAAACCATGAAAAGAGTATATGATTGAAAAGGTAACTTACACGATCCAACTCCCTTGGAGTAATCCTGTTGGTATTCAAACCTCTTAGGACACTTTTGCAAGCATCAACTGCTTTATGAACCTGTAAGTTATAATTATTGTGAGACTCACATATCAACCATGAATAACACCAAGATAATCTTGTAGCCCAGTAAAAAGCCAAAGACACACCTTTCCAGGAGTTGATGTAACTGAAATCACATACCAACCAAGCTTCAGGCGATCAAACAGGTTTAATTCAAATGATACATCATATGTCAAACCAAGGGAGTCCCTAACTGTAGTAAAAAGTCTGCATAGCAAACAAAAATTTTCATTTTTACCCCCCAACATGAAAACCAGGAATACAGCAATCATGCTACTGAAACAATTAAATATAGCAATTACAACTGCCAGAAGGAGGCCTTAATTATTGGTTTAACAAACAAAACAGTAAAAGGAGAGGCCAAGTTATCACTCTGAAACCAAACATGCCCAAACAGAGATCATCTACCATTACTGAAAGAGTTACCTGGAATTTATGACTTCAGCCAATAGGCCTAATGTAATGGCAAAAAATAGTGGGTGACTGCGAAATCCTTGTTGCAATTTCTTCTCACTAATCTTTAGCTCTGTAAGTTGGTCTTCAACTTTCAACTGCTCATCTGTTTAAGTTCACAGCTTCACTTTTAATTGGAAATATAATAGCCAAAGAAGAAGCCACAGTCACTCAACAACACTTAAGAATATATTGTCATAACATCCTGACACCAAAAAGAGAGGTTGATGACATCATTGACTCATAATTGTAAAGATGCCTTTCTAGGAAAATTACTCTAATCAGACTTCTTAAATTTCCAGGACTGAAGGTGCAAAAATTCCAACAAAACATGCTGGTCTAGAAAACTCATGCACTTGTCCTGTGACAAAATACAGCTATAACAAAGCAAGCAATAGCTCCACACATAGTTGGCCACTCTCATTCAGTTGCCAAAACTTCAGATAAGAAAGTCAAAATCTAAACTTGAATACCCTCTATCATATAACACAGATTTTAAAGATCTTCAGGTGACACACCCAACCAATCTCTTAGCTGAACTATTCTGCACTCATTAGGAAACACAAAAGTTTTCAAAAATAATTGCAGTATACAGTAAAACTCACCTTCATATGTTGAGATACTACTAGTAGCTTCAAAAAGGTCCTGCCCATCAAAAGTAAAACCCCAGCGGTTTGGGGCAGGGCCTGCAATGTAAGCACATGCCCTCTCATCAGTATCCTTTAGGAATACCTGATACAAGTCAAAAAATGAACTTGAGATCAAAAGGACTAGAGGAATCTTGGCATTAAATTCAGCTCCAGACTATATACAAATTCAATCTGATCAAACCAAATCCAGGGAAGAGGGGATGGGATTTTGTATCCTTCATGAAGCAGTAAAGCTTCTTACTTGCTGATGTTGTAAATCAGCAGCCAAGGGTCTGAATGAAAAAGGCCTGTGCTTTTGTGCTCTCTCAAAACCTCTTGTTGCTTGAACAGTACCCAGGTAATCAAGGATACAAGACTCGATTTCCTCCTCTGAAAAGTCACCAACAATACTCACCTGATGACAGAATAATTGAGGCATCAAACTTCAAACCATGTCTCATGAACACTGATTGATCACATCAAATGTCACCACAAATGCTGGATAAACTAAGATAAAAGCCAAAAATGAATTGCACCTCCATGTTGTCACAAACAAATTGACTCATCACAGCATCTTTTACACATTCCAATGTCAAGTTTTGCAGTGAATTAGGGGTGGGCTCCACAAAGCGTTCATCTCCATTAAGCATCGCCAGCATGAGTTTGTGAGCAGTTGAACGTTCCAAGCTTTTTGGAATAGAGCGAAAATATGACAAGTACAACTGTCTTGCCCTATCAAATGCATCTTCCAGCCAAACACTATGCTGTTCATAAGTACATTTTATAACAGCAAGCATGAATAATGTACCATATGAGTGCTAAAATCAACAATAATGACTAAACAACTCTGAACTTTCCCATCATTCCTTGCCTCTCCTCATCAAAAAGGAGGAAGAAAAGTTAGAAGAGAAAATAATGAGAAAGTGAGAAGATAGAGAATCTAGAAAGATGTAAAACTTGCCTACTGAGTTTATTTGTGACCATTATTAATTACTGAGGAACATTTAGCATAAGTTTAAATTGATAGAAAATAAATACGGGAAAAGAATTACCTCAAGTACCATATGAAGCAACTGAAAAGCAGCACACATTCCATTGTCTCTTAAGGTGAAACGGAACTCCATACAAATAAATTCCTCAGTTGACTCCAATGAACAATTTATAAGGTGGTTCACGCAGAAAAGTTCCACCTGTAGAAACAAAAACACATTCAAGATGAACAATCAGTAGAATATCCACAAGAAATAAGGATTGGAAAGGGGCTAACCAACCTATTTGCAGATAAATCATGTTTCAGTGAGCACCAAGGACACCACAAAAACAGCACCACATAAATTCCAAACATGAACACAAAAATAGAATATCACTACAAAAATCAGAGAGAAAAGTCATATCTTTTTGAGGAACAAAGCAGGAGGAGCTTAATGCAATTTCTGAATTGGTTTACAATCAACAACCATTGCAACTGAAACTTCAAATTAATTCAAGAGTGGAAGAGTATATATACATTTCCATTAATATTTTAAGTTATAATTTAGGTTCACATTCTTTTTTGCTGCAGTTGTTCCACATGTAGTTTTTTAGATAACAGAAGATATGTCATACATCCTTAATAAATGTCTCCCTCCAAGATGAGGAATAAACTTAATCAATCTTAAGGTTATTTTTCAAGGCCTCCAAATATGATTGACATTTACAAAGACCGTTTTCTGTCAGAGACTTGAGTAAAATCTTAGGCTCATGGTGTCAACAACCACACTCTTAATTGGTACAAAGAGAAGAAAATAGTGCCCATAACCAAAAATGGAACGCCGATATTGCTGGACAATGTCTAATAATCCGATATCTCCATCCAAATAGATATTCAAAATATTTTGTGCCAAACTTCATGTAGGCAGGCATAGTAATTTAGTAGTTAAATAAATAATTTGAACACATTAAATTTTGTTGTTCGAGATCATGGGAAGGGGATAGTCAAGACCATTGTGTTTGTTTTTATTTTTCATTTTTTTGTACCATATGTGCAATTAAACAACTTTCCACTAAACACTCAGTGAAACTTCAACCAGAAAAAATTGCATCTTTACCTGTTCTCGTGAAAAAACACCAACCCGACCACCCTCACTCAGAGTTCGAACTCCCACTATGACAGCTCCCTTTGTCTCCAAATCTTCAGCAGCTCGTCCACCACCAACTATGAGCCTCATGACACCACACTTTGCTTCACTTCTAGATATCTGTTCCAAATACAGTAAAAAATATCAATAAAACAAAAGTAGTTCAAAAAAAATGGGCAAAGATACTGCAAAACTCAATTACTGGCTTTTCCTTAATAGATAACATCAAAGGTCACATTATAAACAAAAACTAGAAAAAATAAGATAACAATATTCTAGTTCATTTTTACAAGAAGTTACAGTTGTTTTTATAAATGAGTAACAAGTGGGCATAAATGAATTACACGGTGCAAGATAACAAGATGTGAAACATATTAATAAAGATAGACTCAAACAAGACATGCCAACACAAGTAATACCCACCCACCCTGAACTATATAAAAAAAGAGACATTGTGGGACACAGGAGTGGTTTCAAAGATGTTACCATATCAACAAGTTAATGCTTCCATCTAGTTTTGAAAATAGGACATAAGAGGAAATTTAACTCTAGTTTGATGCACAACATTGGTATGAATATGAAGCTTTACCCTGTAATTTACAGGGAGTCCGTTGGAAAGCCTCCGCTGGGTGATTCCTGTTTCCTTATCAAAGACTTTAGTCTCCTTTGAATCTGGTCCAACAGGAACAAATGAAGGCATACATAATGACCTCAACTCTTGCAGCTGCTGTGTGCTTATCAACTCTTTTGGCACCTCCAGCTGCACATATAGACATATGAAATCTAAGTTAGAGAAAGAGGAATGCAATGTCCCTTTCTTTCTTCTTCTGTACTAAGCTAATGCCCGTAGGTAAGGTTGGTGGAAATAAAATCTCAGCTAGAAGTTGGAACTCAAGACCATAAACAAGAAGGGGTTCATGACAGACTTTAAAGCCAATCTCCCTTTCCATATACTGGGACTAAAGGAATATCACAAACATACTAATGAGCAAACAAAGAGAGTTTGATAAAAGGGGCACCTCTTGCTCAGCCTCTATAGGTTCCTTTAGACCTGCTTCAATAGCAGCTGTAATCTCCCTTGGTGTTATCTTGAAGTCAGTTTCACCTACTCCATCTACATGCACTTTCATTGGAACACAAGCAACAATTGCTGCAGGAAGAGGTGCAGATGGCTTTCCAAAATCCGAAATGAATTCCAACACTTTTGCACCAACAGCATTAACCTACAATTACGATTAACTATAGAACAAAACTTTGTTGCAAAAGTGAAAAATTGGAATGCTAAATGCTCCCAAAACAGGCAGTTCTCCCACAAAATTTAATAATAAACCTTGGTTTCAGGATTGCTAGAAAACCATAAAATTAACCAGATCCTAAACTACCTAAAATCAGAATCCGCTTGTTCTACTATTACAGTTACATGCATAGCTCTTCAAAAAAACTATCAGATAAATCTAAAATCAGTATCAGCTGTCCACCGCTATATGAGATGCATAAGCCCTCAAAAACATTTGAGGATAAACATAAGAAGCCACCAGGGAAACAATTTTCAGTATTGATCATTTGATCGTGAGATTTACCTCCTCGAGAGTCACTGTTCCCGCAATAGCAACCAAACTTTCATGTCCTTGCCTTTGATCCATCACTGTGTGGCCAAGAGCATCAGTCTCCATGATGAAATCCAGATTATCCACAGATGATACATTGTCAATCATAGCTGCCAATTGTTCACTATCTTTTAGCAGTGCATCCAAATAGCGTGTCAATTCACCTTTTGTCACACCAAATTCTTTAAGTCTTCGGACCTGAATTATATACGATGTTCCACAACAAATGAGAAAGTAGGAAAAAAAACATAGATACCAGGATGTTGACTGAGAAATAAATCTACATTATTGGAGATAAAGTACATCATAAATGACACAAGTGCTGCTTGCCAGGTACATTATGACAATGAAGACTAAAGTTCAATAATTGACCTATACCAAAGATGACACATATTTACCACTAGATTGAACAACACCTAAAGGGAGACAAACTAAATGACCAAAGAAGTGCAAATGCCGAAGCAATACAAGGAAAAAGCAACCAACCTCTTGAACAGCAATTTTAATTGCACTATGCCAGTTTCTTGGTTCAGCAGTGATTGTAAGTGTTGTTACTGTGCAGCCTTCTCTTCCAGAATCACTATGATCCAGCTCCACCGAGGTGAATGGGGGATCTGAACTCTGGAAAAATTCAAAAGTTAGCCAGGATCCATATTTCATAATTAAACAGTTAATTCTGTAAACAAACAGGAAATGAAGTGGATACATAAGTGGAATGAAAATTAATCCAATTGATATTTTGAGTGCGATCAAGAAAATGTTCATGATAGAAATCTCTTTGACATTCATGAAACAAAGTCCACACTAATTTATTTGGCATTTGAATGAAACACATCTACTTTTCTCCTCTCAAAGATCACTTGTTTACATACTTTGCATCAACAATAAGGGGTTGGTTAAGAGGAGGTTTTCACAACCACAAATAAGAGGCTTGTTACATACTTTCTTGATTTACAAAATTATGTTAATGTTGAACTTTTGATTTACATTTTGGTAGAAGAAAGATAAGTGTTCTTTCACATCAAGCAAGCAATATAACAAACACAGATGGATTTTTAATTATGGTTGTATGCACTGATTTCCTAAATGACACTTTATAAGTCAATCAGCACACCTTGTATCTGGTATTAATACGGAAATGCAGAGCAGAAAGAAATATCCTCTTCATCAGCACATTTCGCAAATCACCAACAGTTTTAACCTTGTTCACTGGAATCTGCAAACAAGAAGAAAACAGAATGGCAAAGCTTTCAGCTAGACAATATAAGGGAACCTCTAAAAACGCCACCAGAAACCATCAAGGTTGCAATACATATGAAAATGAAAACAGTTCATCATACTGTTCTACTAATGAAAGCACACTAAGGCATTTGTCACTCCAGGGTTGTGATGTAAGTAAAGAATATAAATGATCCAGAGAAATAGGCCATTTCCACAATTTACTTTTATACATGCCTCGTAATAGTTTTACCAATTAACTCACCTTTTAATGACTCATCAAAGACGGGCATTTTCAACTTCTCATTTCCATCTAACTCAGCTATAGTTTTACACAGTGCAAGATCAGAACACATAAAAAGTACAGCTTTCAATAATTTCTGTCAAGATATTAGCTACTATAATCAGGTCATGAACAAACGGGTAAAAGTTATTGTAAATGTTAACAATAGGTAATATTTTTCACTGTTTCACCTTGCAAAACATGTTAATAGAGAAATTCTGAAGCAACTCATGTTGAAATATCTGAGGTGGCTTCAAAGCATCATTACTTCCAGGAAGCGACCAGTTATGCTGTACAGGAGGACGAACAGTGTGCCTCTCCTTTTTGAAGATTTTTGGTTGCTCCGCAGAACCAGATGGCTTGTCAGGAGTTAAATTACCAGCCAAACCTACTGCCAGTTTGGGAACAAGGAAACTTGCCATTGCACCAAAAGCACTTGGTTTTGGTGCAGGGGAGGCAGCTATCTCACTTTCCACACCAGTCTGACCGAATACATTCTGAACAGACAACACTCAAAAAAGTTTTAAAGAAGGCCAAATCTTACAGCACAAAAGAAGAAGAACAAGAAGAAGCAATGATTCATAACAATCTTGCTATCTACCCTTCTGTCAAAATAAAGTAAAAAATGAGTTGTTGGACATACTTCAATATGGTAAACTATCTTTGGAATGTTATCAACATCCCCCACAACATATAATGTGGCATTTGCGGGAAAGTACCAACGTTCATGGAACTTCCTAATCTTATCTGCCTCCCATTTCTTAATCTGCTCTTCCAATCCAATTGGGAATCTTTTGCTGAGCTTGTTCTCGGAATGCAAATGCTGTAACAACTATGAAAACAAAAAGAAAAGGAAAAAAATGCTGTCAATATACCAATAAAGGTATAAAGAAAAGGAGAATAGCACAATACTATATACCATTTTACCTGACAATCAACACGATACTCAATAGTGTTCATCATTTGTAATTCTGATAATATTGCCCGTCTTTCTTTTTCAACTCGGGAAGCTAGAAACTTTGGCTGGAAAGCAATCTATATTGCATAAAATTTCATCTGATTCAGTACCTCTTTTAACCAAAGTCAACTTGCAAAAGGATATAATCAAACTCATGTATAATGTAAATCATAATTAGGACAGGGTGAACCAATTAAGCAGTGAAAAGCATCCAGCGGGAATTCGAATGTGATACTTGTACCTCATTGAGGGCATCAAGAACTACAGGTAGTAACTCTTCATCAGAGTCCTGTAAAATATAACATGTCAACTTATGTAAAAAAGTTTTTCAGCAACCACATGCAAAAATGGCAGGATACTATTTGACTAGCCTACCTTCATACAAGTTGGTGAATGAATATGAAACACGGTATGATGGAAATCAGTATAAGCATTTGATCTTGCCCCTGTTCCAAGAAGTTTCTCTCTCTTCTTACTTCCAAGGAATGCAACATGTTCAATCATATGAGCAATTCCTTGTTCATCATCTTCCTCATCAATTGAACCAGCATGCACCTCCATGTGAGCCTCAAACCTAACATTAAGAATTTCAACAGTATGAGAAAAAAAAATAATAATAATAAGTGGGCTACAAAGAAAACTAACACAAATAACTAAAATTAAAACTCAAAGCAAATGATAATTACCAGAAAAATCAGTATATGCATACCCTTATGCAGCATAGGGATCAGAATATCTTGAAAACAAAATATTGGTAAGTTAAGGTTGAGGTTATCACACAAACAATCATTACTTAAATTTCAGGTGTAAGCGTTGACTCATTTAATACAATAAAACAGCATATACTAAAATTTTCACTTAACTTTGAGGTATAAGTGTTTAAGTGTTTTCATTTGTTCATATCAGAGAATATGAGATAGATTCTCCATACTTATCAAAGGCTGATTCTTGGCACTTTTTTCAGCACCCTCTCTTGATTTATAATCATTAATCAAATTTAGGCTCACCAAAATGCATTTTAACTTTAGTGATAATTAAGTGGGTATAAACCAGTGGCAGACAATTACCCACCTGTTTGGAGGAACTTTGTTGGGTAAAATTAGGTAACGGAGACCATTCTTTAATTGTCCTCTGTGAAGTTTTGGGTGAGATGGTAATTCTGAACCCAAGAAACGCTCAAACTCAAATCTTTCAAGTGCAGGATCCAATAATTCAAGATCCTGTTTTTCTAAAACTCCATCTGGCCAGGTTGTGCTTGCTGCATGTGGTTCTTCTGGACCAACAGTTGCACGTGGAACAAAAAGTTGTTTAACCTAACAATCAAATTCTTAAAGTCAACCACATTTTACGATAAGAGTAGAAAAAATAACAAAAGCAGAACGTTAGTAGCTAAAGTTTTTCCATTGAACATTAAAGGTAGTAAACTCACAACATTGCTAACACATGAAAAAACATACTACAGCAAAGAAATTAAATGAGATCACAAGTTACAAAATTTATCTAATACAAGGACTCCGGCTCCAGGAATACAAGATATGTTGAACCATAACCAACCTGTATAAATAAGTTTCAATGTAAAACTGGAAATTCATAATAATTCAGCCAACTTTCTGATGTTAATTAAGCAACAAAAAACACCCAGACACTATGACTACCTCCATTTCAATTAAATGATAGAACAAGTGTCATAAACATAACAAAACTACAAACGCTAGGAAAGAACTGAAAGAGGCCTGCAAATCACTTCACTACCTCAGTTTGAATGTCACCTTCAACCTTCTGCTTCAATATATGAAATGCAGAATTGCCAAAGAATGCTCCAGTTCTGAACCTATAACCAGAAACCCCTTTCTGTCGAGGATAATGTAAGCAAGAGACTCGTTTAGGTTCATCAACAAAGCTTGTCCGCGCAGAATGATATCTTTCCCATACACTCTACCAAGGGGGAAAAAAATGTGAATCTTCTATATTAAATTAATAATCAGTAAACTAATACAATGAACTGTAAAGCCAATTTAAATTAAACGGTTCAAAGTGTACAAGCCAAACTGTTTGCTTGCATCTAAGCTACCCATAAACACATACCCACATAAATGATTACAAAACTCAATATTCTAAACATGGGCCATTCCCTTAAAAATATAAGTTCATTAAAACCCAATAGAAAACATTGAAAGACAAGCATAAATAAGTTCATTAAGCATCCGGGAACCCCAAAAAAACAAATTTCAAACACCTTGGCACTGACATGGTGAGCAAGATTTCTGCGATGTCTCTCAGCATGCAAGGGGATGATGGCTTTCTTCTTCCGACGAACCCAATTGTAATTACGAACCGTCAATAACGAAGACGATGATGACGACGGGGGAAGGTCATGGTTGCCAGCTGACTTAACGGGAACCGGAGCAAATAATAAAGGCTTTGTGTTGAATATGACTGAACTGGTCTGCATAGCGAGTGGCTTTACAATCAATTACTGGGGTAAAAATATTGGGAATTTCACAGAGTTATTTAGGGTTTATGTTGGGCTAGATGGTGAATTGAAGGAGGAAGAAGGGGTTGCTGAGTTGCGGTGGGGGGTTTTTGGTTTGGTTTTATGATTAACGGTTGCCGGGGGTTGGGGTTGGCGGAATTGTCAGCGGTACGTGGTGGCAGTTTGGCCAATTGACGCAGATTTTTTTTTTTTCCTTGTTTTTTTCTGGACTAAATATCGGTCAATTATTTTATTTTGATTTTTCTTTTGTTCTTCTCTCTCTCTTTCTTATATTACAAATTAATTTTTCAAATTTTTATAGGGTAATATTGATGGCTTGGACACTGACTAAATTAAAATAATGCTTATGGTAAATTTTTGTAAATAATACTTATGAAATAATAATAATTTTAATTATGCAAAACATTATTTTTACAATCTTGATTTAGGAAAAAAAATTTGCTTTTTGTGCCTCAAAAATGAAAGGGAATAAATAATACCTCGATTTTAATATTTAAAAGTACTATTCACGAAATAATACTCTTCAATCAAACATAATACCTCAATTTTAATATTTAAAATTACTATTCACAAAATAATCCCGTATTAACCTATTCATTATGCTTGGTTCATCCAAAGGGAGAATATGAACTCATTACACTTACCATGGAACCAAACCAAAGGTATTATGTGAGTCTTTTGCGTAGAGAGAACTAAAGGGAGAATATGGAAAATTTAAATGGAATAATGGAGAGGTGACATTTGCTCTTTTTATTTATTTGTTTCTTTATTTTTTTGATTTTTTCTACTAAATGACAAACTGAATGACTGTTGAGAGTGATTTGAACATCCCATTCTGGGATATGACATTGTTGAGAGTGAATTCAACTTGCTACTATGGTCTGTGTGTCAATGAATCCCGATTTTTAGCAAAGAATATCTATGGTGATGGTAAAAAAGATTCCCAAACAGCACTGTATTATTAGCTTTAACAAGTTGCAAGAAAAGAAGATCTGCCTGTTCATGGGGATAGAGGAGATCCAAGTTTGGCTGATCGCTGATCTAGATTCCTTGTTTTTATTTACGGTTGGGATGCTTTTGGAGTTAGATCGAAGAAACCAAATCCTTCCTATTACTATGATGATTATAGGCACGAAACAAAAGGAAGGAAAACACTGCATAACGTGTATTTACATAGGGTGATACTGATTCCTAGCAACTAACAAAACACCAACCAAAACCAAAAATCCTGTGCATAAGCAGCCTTGATCCATATTATTGTCCTAGAGGAGAAACATGAAAACAGGCAGAAACAGCAAAAGGGCATGCATCAAACATCACAAATCCCATAAAAAAACTACATCATATCGTGTCTATAAATCACCAACTGTGATGGTTTGGCTGCCGAGTCTTGATCTAGAGTGTTGCCTTGATAACATATCCCGCACAACCCCACTTCTTCTCATTTCCGGCTGCCATGGTGACCAATCCACGCCATCTTTCTGTGATTCTTGCTTAATCTTCTTTACTTGGTTATGAACAAGATGATTTTGATTCTGTTGCCCATCTTCCGTGCACCTCTTGCTGCTGCTGTCCTTTTTCTCCTCCATTCCACAACTCCTCAGAAGCAGAAATTTGGATCCTCGTAGCGGTGGTCCTCTATAGTATGGACCCAAGGGAGAAGAGGGATTGTGTTGAATTGTTTATATAAGCAAGATTTTTGATGGAAAAAAATGACAATAAAATTCGTTATTATCATTGTTTTTTTTAAGGTAAATCTCCTAATTTGGATAGACTTTGAAGTTTAGACGACTGTTGGACAGATTTGTGTGGAGGATTTGATGACCATTGACCACCAATGGCATGCGTGGCTAATTTATTTGTGCACGTGTGAAAATGCATTTACATTTTATTTATGTTTGACATAAATGTTTTGGACCTTGTGGTAGGTATTTTATTTTTTTTCCATTTTTAAATGGACAAAAAAAAGGTATATATAAGGGGGGAAAATTATTGCCAAACTTTTTAATGATTGATTAAATTATTATTTTTTAACTATCATATTTTTGTTAATTAAATTGAGTATAATAAGGCATAATTGATAATTTCTCATGAATAAGGGAATATTCCTTCTAAAAAGGGATAGTGATTATGTGTTAATCACAAGATATTTCAGTGAATTAATTTGAGGTGGGAATGGGCACTTATTTTGGTTATAGGAAACTGTGATTATTGGTTATTATTCAATATTATGATGATGATGATGATGATGGTTGGATGGTAGAGATTATTTCCATATTCATGTCAAAGTCAGGTAAATGTAATTAAAAAAAAATTTATATTGGTATTTAATGAGTAACTTAGCAGTAAAAGAGTAATTTTTTTTAGACAAAGTATGCATAATTTTTTAAAGGGTTAAATTTATCTATTTTTATTTTAATTAATTTACGTTATGAATTTTAATAGTGCAATAATTATATACTAGTTAGTCTCCAAATTTAGTATTATTTAATGGCACGTTGAAAGAAGCAAAATCGTCCTAGGATACAACGTTGACCTTGGTTCTTTGTCTTACGTGTGAACGGATCGACCGGGTTGACCAAAGTTATTCGTTACTTTCATCGGTTGCTATTTCTTCTTCTTTGTATGACTTGAAACTTTCATTTATGATTTTTATTTTGTGAAATTTTGTTTGTGTCTTTTAATCCTTCTATTCTTTTGAGAGCATTACTCATGCATTTGAATTCTTTTTATACTAAACTTTTTTCAAATACAATTACATTCAAAAATGAATTTAAAAAAATTAACTAAATTTGTTTTAAAAAAGCTACATAAATAAATATATAATTTACCGTCAAATGAGTTAATTTGACTAATCTTATTTTTAGAACGAAAAAAATGACTAGTTATTTATCTAATAAATTAAATTATGTAAATTACAATGCTCGACGTTATTGTTTAATAAAAATAACATAACAACATTATTTATTTTATAAGTAAATTTGTACAAATTGCGCTAACGTGACATTACTTACATCATAATTGCTAGTGTAAACCATAACAATAGTAATGTGAACACAATCATAGCTTCTAATTTCGTATTATTTAATGGTAGATGGAAAGAAGGAAAATCGTCATAGAAGACCAGGTTGACCTTGGTTCTATATTTTCTGTGTGAACGCATCGACCGGGTTGACCATGGTTATTCGTGTATTTTGGTTCGTCACTATTTTTTTTTTTAATAAAAAAATTACTTGGAAAATTCACAGTTCTTTAAATTAAAAAATAAAATAAAATAGAAGACTACATGCAACGCTGTTCAAAAATTCAGATTATTTGGCCCAATTATAAAGCTAATTGAAACTAAAATCATGGGCTTTTCTCAAAATAGATGATGCTCTTTTCTTGGTTGTACTCTGCCATTTTTTCAAAACAACTGAACGTCCACCAATCGTCGTTTGAGCTTTTAGCCCATTAGTCAAATTTGGGCTTGGCAAGAGTCGTAGCAAGTAGGGCTTTGAATTAATCCACTTTACTAAGGTGGATTTCATGTAGGCTAGCTCTATATACAAAATTGTCGTGATTTTTGGAAGAATTCACCACAAAAGTTAACTTGTGAAGTAAAAGAATCTAAAATTATATAAAACCCTTATGGAAATCTTATACTTTTCATGTGCGAACCAAGTGAAATCATTACAATCCACTACGTTCCGCATGCCGCATTCAAGCGGAATTATTATTTTTGCACTAAATGGCTGTGCATTATGTAACTTTGCACTAAATTTTCCTCTCTAATCTCTAGTGAACACTGCAATGTTGGCATCACTAACCTAATCCTGGACAAACACTGTAATACCAGTGTCACCATCTAGTCCCAGACGAACACTTTAATACCAGCATCACCATCTAGTTCGGGGCAAACTCAGCAATACCGGAGTCACCAACTAATCATGACACAGGCGAAGGGTAGTGGTTAGTTTTGATACCATTTGTCAAGCTCTAGCCTTTAGATACAAGTTTTGCTCAAGAACTGGGAAACCTAAGTTTCTGGGGCTGAATTTAGAACTAAGAAGAATTAGAACAGAAGGTAAAGGAAGAAGAGGACATAACAGAGAGATAGAATAAAAAAGAGAACAGAGACAAATAGAGAAAAATAGAAGATGCACTAAGTGTCCTTCCTAGAATTCTCTATTTGTTTTAACAGTTGGAAACTATTGTTTGTATTGTTTTAGCTATAGATGAACTAAGTCTCCTGCCAGGAATTCCCTATTTGTTTTACATTTGTCTGCAAAAATTTTGGGGCGATGTTGAACTCTCTTTTCTTCCTAGTATTGTTTGATGGTTGGGAATTGAATCCTTGCACATTCATTTATTTTCTCCTCCAACAACTTAGGGACTTCATCACCTTTGATTAACTGTATTGCAAGTTGCTCCGCCTTTCCCATTATGGTAAATTCTCCTCCCTCCTAAACCATAACCATTTGATACCGTTTTTTGAAATCAAAGGTGATGGGAATATATTTGCTAATTCAGTCTATTCCGAATATTACTTCCCAACCTCCAAGCCCCATTACCCTCAAATCATGTTCAAAATCTGTCTCTTGTGTGGACCACTTGACCTACAAAAATTATCAACTTCAAGATCTACAAAAATCACTTTATTCATGTCTTTTTCATAATTTAATATTTCAGGGCAAAAATTAGGGCAACCTATGTGAGAATTTTGCAATGGATTTTTCTCTGTGCCTTTTGAATTGTCTTCCTGTGAATTGAATTCAGTCAATTTGGCTTCTTATTTCTTCTTCTAGAGTCTTCATTTGCATTCCTTTAGCTATGGATTCTTCTCAAATTTCAAGACAAAATTTGCTCTGATACCAATTGTCATGGTCCTTGGAGAACCCACCACAAAAACTAACTTGTGAGGTGAAATAAATCAAAACCATATAAACTCGTCATGGAAATCTTATATTTTTAATGCGGGAACCAAGTAAAATCATTACAAAAATATATTTCGATTTACAGGCCAATAAATGTTAGTGAATTGGGCTAACCTACAACCCACAATTAATGAGTTTCTTCAGCATTTAAATATTATTATTATTATTATTGTTATTATTATTTTGTTTGAATTCTTTCACTGGACAAACAATTATTTTGTTTGAATTCTTCTAGAGTCTTCATTTGTGTTCTATGGCAAAGTCTTCATTTGCATTCCTTCTGCCATGGATTCTTCTCAAATTTCAAGACAAAACCTGCTCTGATACCAATTATCATGGTCATTGGAAACCTACCACAAAAGTTAGCATGTGAGGTGAAACAATTTAAAACCATATAAACTTTTCATGAAACTCTCATATTTTTTATATGAGAACCAAGTGAAATAATTACAAAAATATATTTCAATTTACAGGCCCATAAATGTTAGTGAATTGGGCTGACCTACAACCCACTGTTAATGAGTTTCTTCAGCATTTAAATATTATTATTATTATTTGTTTGGATTCTTTCGCTGGACAAACAAACATTCAGGTGCCTTCACAAAGCCAACATAAAAATCAAAATAATTTTATATAAATGTCAATATTATGCTTTGTGTTTTGATTTAAGAAGTTATCTAAAGCTAGCAAAACTGGTTAACGATTCGAGTGCATTTTGGCAAAAATGACAAAGTAGGCCTTTTCTGATATTCTTTTTGTTCTAAAAATATTTTACCTTCAGTTGAATATAAATTTTTTATTTTAATTATTAAATATAACAAATTTAATGTATAATTAAATACATAAAATTATATTTATATTTAAATTAAATTTTTTCATTATAATCATTTATAATTATTATTAATAAAAGTCTTATAAAAATTTCATTTAAAAAAATTAAACAAAAATTATTTTAAAAATAAACTCTTTTCTTATAAGGAACCAAGTACTTTGCATACAACTCTGAGTAAATGCCATTATATTGCCACCACCTCAAATGTGTCACGAATATTGCTAACCTAATGACGAAAAAAAAAACTACACTACTTTAACAGATTAAAATAAACGACACACCAAATATACTCAAATTAACACATTTTCTACATTTTACTTTTACCATTTTTTAATAAATGACACAAAATTTAACATTGTTAATGGTTAATGTTTCTGAGTTAGTTAGGTAAGATGTCGCAAGGTCCAATAATGGCAGGAGCCCAAAAAAAAAAAAACCCACATTTTTCTACAAAAGAATATACCACCAATCAATGAAGAATGGATCCCACCAGGGCCAAGTGAAAAGGACTGGAGACAAATATCATCGTCACGGTGGACAAATTGGTTTGGAGTAGGGGTGACAATACATCAGTTTTCGAATTCGCGTATCGTATTTTGAAAAAGTAATAAAATTATAAAAAAAAAATAAAAGGCAATAAAAGTTAGACCAATGTGATTATTTTCGAGTCAAATTTTCATATTAAGTTAAAATTATATTTTTCTTATAATTTCGTGTTGAATTTTCGTATCGTGTCAAAAATTACAGCCCATAGTTTGGAGTTAAATAAGGACCACAAGTAGATAATAATAATCATCATTATCATCTCCTGGTTCCTGTTGTCATCATCATCCCATGTGATTCCAAAAAATGCCGAGTCAGCAATCTTCTCGGGTCGTTCTCAGACCTGCGTACAAATTGGAAAAAATTGCACCATTTCCTACTCGAACTACTTCAGAGCACACTTGCACAGTTCCATGGGCATGCATCTTCGCAGCCAACCTGTTTTGTTTTACGTTTATGGCTGACTGGGTGGATAGAACTGTGTATTAACTGGGTAAATACGTGTGGAATATTATGTGTTTGGTTTCTGGTTCTTCTGGATCTCTTAGTCGGCATTGAATTTTTCATCCATTAATTCTCCTCTCAAAACCGACCGTTTACCTCAAATATGAATTCTGTCGGAGGTTTATGAAAAATTCAAAGTCCCTAATTGGATTTGAAGTAATGTCTTACGCTTTTATTATTAGTTAGGTGGGTTTAGGGTTTATTAGATGTTTGATAAATTCTTGAATGGGTTGCTATGTGGCTATTACACCTGCTTCAATCTGGTTGGGGTATATTAAGATAGGCTGTTTAAAAATAAACAAAATGATTCAATTTTGTTGGGAATATTGGCTTTGTTTGGATGGTGATGTATTTGAGAAATGTTATATTGGAATGTGTGAAAATTTTGGTAAGTTAATTTTAAATTTTAAAATAAAAATGTGTTTAAATATTTTATTTTTGTTTTAAAAAATTAACTTTTTATATATAAAAATTGGCTCCAAACAGAGATGTTTGTTTAAAAATAACGATGAATTAAATAATACTTATCCATAAGTGGTAAAAAAAAAAAAAAAAAGAAAAAAGCAACTAACTATTTAGTGAATATTGGTTCCTTTCTTATCATCTTTGACATTGAATTTTGCTTTTATCTTCTCGCTCCTTTAAATATACGGGACACATTTTTTTATGACAATAAGTGATATGATATCAACCCATATTAAGTTAGTTACTGGCATCATTAGTTGTTTGAGGAGTGAATCTTACAGTTAAATTCTTTTCTACATTCACACTCGATGGCCAATTTTTGTATAACCCAAAGAAATTTTGGCACGCATTCATACCTTTTGAAGATTTACGCTCCATAAAAACTATATATCTAAAACTGTCTATTAGCCCCATAAGTATTGACACAAGGTTTTGATGTTAATGAGTGATATTGTTACATAGAATTTGAAATTTTCTAACTTGTTATGAAATTAATTCGGTTATTAATAAATACAAAGTGAGTTACATTTAGCCAGAGTGGGTAATACTCCAACTGCCTCCAGGGGTTGGTCCAACAGTTTCTTATGGGCTTCGCCTTGTGGGAGGTTAAGGGATCAATTCCCTTGACTGCCTAGCTAGATGGAATTGGAGCACTTTCATTTAGCCTTGGAGGATTTAGTCCCATGCCTGTCTTGTCTTGTAGGTTCTGTAGTTCCCGTGAGATCTGGGTCCCGTAGCCGTGACAACGTGAGACCCTGTGAGATTTGGGTCCCGTAACCCCGACAACGTGAGACTCCTGTCCTGTGTGCCTGTCAGTGAATGTGGGGATACCTCCAAGTGAAACGTCCGTGAGATCTGGGCCCGTAGCCGTGACAACGTGAGACCCCTGTGACAACGTGAGACCCCGTGAGATCTGGGTCCCGTAGCCGCGACAACGTGAGACTCCTGTCCTGTGTGCCTGTCAGTGAATGTGGGGATACCTCCAAGTGAAACGTCCGTGAGATCTGGGTCCCGTAGCCGCGACAACGTGAGACCCCTGTCCTGTGTGCCTGTCAGTCGCGACAACGCGAGACCCCTGCAACAACGTGAGACCCCGTGAGATCTGGGTCCCGTATCCACGACAACGTGAGACCCCTGTCCTATGTGCCTGTCAGTGAATGTGGGGATATCTCCAAATAAAACATTCGTGAGATCTGGGTCTTGTAGCCGCGACAACGTGAGACCCCTGTCCTGTGTGCCTGTCAGTGAATGTGGGGATACCTCCAAGTGAAATGTCCGTGAGATCTGGGTCCCGTAGTCGCGACAACGTGAGACCCCTGTCCTGTGTGCCTGTCAGTGAATGTGGGGATACCTCCAAATAAAACGTCCGTGAGATCTGGGTCCCGTAGTCGCGACAACGTGAGACCCCTGTCCTGTGTGCCTGCCAGTGAATGTGGGGATACTTTCAAGTGAAACGTCCGTGAAATCTGGGTCCCGTAGCCGTGACAACTTGAGACCCCTGTTCTGTGTACCCTTGTCCTGTGTGCCTGTCAGTGAATGTGGGGATACCTCCAAGTGAAACGTCCGTGAGATCTGGGTTCCCCTGTCCTATGTGCCTGTCAGTAAATGTGGAAATACCTCTTCGTGAGATCTAAGTCACCCCTGTCCTGTGTTCATATCAGTAAATGTAGGATACCTCTAAGTGAAAAAAATAAAAGAAAAAAAAGGGGTAATACTCCAACTAATAACACTTTTCCCTTTAAAAGAAAAATATAATAGAACTTTAGGGTTGGCCGTAAATATGAAATCTAATTTTTTCAATTTCTAAAACACTTTTTGTGCGATATCAAAATAATTTTTTTTATTTTTTAATATATTTTATGTATTATAATTATTATATCAAAAAATATAAAAACGTATTTTTAAAATATAATTCGTACCCACCGTTACTTCCAAACTATTAGACAACTTATCATGACAACATACAATTCATCAACCACATCTCAAGTTTTTTTTTTTTTTTTTTCTAAAAACAATCCATCTTCTTGAAGGGGAAAAAAAAATCTAATTAAAACTTGCACAATGGCCAGTAATGCGATTCCGCAAAACTCACAATTTACAACTCAAATGTGCAACTTTTTTCCTTTTTAATTCCGGATGCCTATATTTAGCCTATCGAAATATATATTTGTATTTTTCCCTATAACTTTTCACACCTTAACTCAAATGAATGCATTCAATAAAAAATTTTTTCACCAATTTGTTTTTAATTTACTACACGATATTCAAATCTAGATTGTGAAAAAAACACTAATTTGCATTTGAGTTTGGATTAAAATTATGACGAGTCGGGTTAAAAAATATTAAATCTATTAATTTCTGATTTGAAAACTAATAGTTCTAGCAGTCGACTCATCGATTATTTTAAATTGTTTTTCATTACTCATAAAGGCTAACAAAGATAAAATACATGTTTATTTTATAAAAATAATTACTAATCGTTATTGTTTCAAGATCAATTTATTAATTTATCTAGATAATGCTTTTTCTTTATTTTTAAGAGAAAATCCCTATTGCAAAGAATGTACACGAGTTGGCATAAGATTTTAGTGAAAAATTTGTCCCACATAATGTTTGAACCTGCGTTGCTAAAGAATTTCTTTCTACGTCATTTCAAATTTACCGACTCGCCTATGTCCTGAAATAATACTTTTTCTTATTCACTAATAAATAGACTAATTAAATTCATACACAACATTAACATCAAAAGCAGTTATTTAGCATTTTAGCTGTCATTTTCCCCCATCCACAGTGACAGATAACCACTACCACCCCAATCAGTCACCCCATATTTGATGCCTTCATAGAAAACAAGAAGTTAAAAACCCACTGACCTTTTTTAAATCCTAAAGCTTAAAAAAACAGGGAGGTCCCATTGTATGTACCAGTGGAATTGGATGACGAAGCAAAAATACATCCACAACTCCTTTTTGTATTTCCAAATAAACCCCTCAGCCAAATCAACTAATCAACTAACCCGTGCGAGTTCAAAATATTGAAACCGTGTTTATACCTCCACATAAAACGAGTTGAATTCCGAGTCGCCTTTGGACCGCCGCTTCAAACCCAAACATTAAACCCCAAAAAAAAAAAAAAAACCGAGTGCGTGCACAAAAACAAGTCCAAGATCGAGTCATCCGACCGTTTAGTTTTTCAGAATTTCGGTCATTATACTATTCAAATTTATTAAAATAAATTTAATTTCGACTGGTAATTTTAAAATCTTATATTGAAATGAAATTAAAATTTATTATTATATAAATAATTTAATAAATTTAATTATATTTTTATTATTTTTAACAATAAATAAATAAATTTAACATAAATATATTTCAATAGCAATAAATATTGAAAATATCGTACAAAATTTTTTAGCATAAAAATAAAATTTTAATTATAAACTATACGTAAAGTTTTTTGACTATTTATTCGTATATTGATTAATAATTTATTTAAAATATATTTTATAAATTATATACACTTTTTATTTATTTTAAAATTTTATTGTCTGATTTAAACCGTTCTAATATTTTAACCAAAAAATAATTTCAAATAAGATTCTAATTGTATAAACGGGTGATTCTAAAACGATTCTGGATAAGATCCGGATAATATAAACTCTATTTTATTTTTCTAGTATTTTGGTTTCAGACAAAGTGACGGTGTCAAATGATTTTGTATGGGATTCTATTTATATAAACTAGCTATCCCAAAATGATTCTAGATGAAATCCGGATAATCAAAACTCTGCTTTGTGTTTTTTCTAGTATTTTGGTTTAGGACAAAGTCATAGTGTCTACTGTCAAACGTGGATCGTTATGTAGCAAAATGCGATACACATACGCGAGGGACATCACACGAGCGGTCCACTTGGGAGCTGTCCGAAGCGTTGCGAACGCGTCCCACACGGCCCGTGATGGAATTAAAGAACTGGTGGGAGTGGATTTTTAATTCACTCCTCCAACTACACACTTTTATAACATTTGCCCACTTTGTCTTTCTATTTGCATAACTTGTACGACAAAATTTCTACATCCCCATTAATTATATGACACGTCTCCAATAGATAAGTGATGAAGCTCGATTTAGCATGTGTTTTTTTTTTTTAAAAAAAAAACATAGATATTATATTACAATTGTAAAAAAATACATAGCTTAAAAGATTAATTAATTTTCGTGATATTTAATCTGAAATTTGATCGTTAAAACAAAGGAAATAGCAACCTCTAGAGGCCAACAAAATACCTTCAATATAAAGGAAAAAAAATCATAATAAATAAAAAATTTAACCGTAATACATAAGAACAAAAAACTACGTAAAAAGCTCGATTTAACATGGTCGGATGAACAAAACTTACTCAAATGTGTATAAATTGAGGTAATAGGTAAATTAGATAGATTATCCGTAAATAAACTCTCGAGATTAAATTGATATGATGAATTATTCAACTTAAATTGATAACGATGAAGTGCCAATTGATGACTGACGATATAGTAATTAGGCTCACAATCTTGGTTGGTTGTACTTAAATTAGTATGATAGAGTAAATATATCCAAAAGAAATAAAAGAGACATAATAGAGTATGGAAATAGATTGAATACTATTCCTTTCTATAAAACTTATTATTTTAAGTTAAAACAAAATAAAATAACAGAGTTCCTTTTATATACCTTAATGTATTCTAACGTGCCAACATATATAAGGGGCAAAGAGGAAAAATAAAAGTGTAAATTTTCTAAATGGGCACATATAAAATAAAAGAAAAGTAATAATGATTTATATTTTAAAATTGACCCGTAGATGACATAGTACATATATAGTTTTTTTGTCTCTCTCTACTTAATAAGTGAAAGTGATAATTAATGTAAATGATATGTGCTCATAAATAATAGAGTGAAAACCGAGAATAATATTAAATAGTTTGCTTTTAAAATGTTCTTTCATTAATGCAAGTTTGTAGTCTATAATTAATTTCTTATGATTTTTAGTGAATCCCGAGACTAATTATTATTTAATAACTTATGCAATATAGAGTCCAAATCAATCATTAAAAAATTTCAATATGATTTTTTTTTTATTTCATATATTGATGAAGGCTGTATTCGCAACCCAACTAAGATCCGATAAGATGATTTCAATCTGAAACTCTTCGCCTCCTTCGATGGTAAACGTTCTTGCAAAACAGATCCCAAAGTGGTTATTTAGGGTAAACCTTTTGATACTTAAATCAACATTAACTTTGTATATTCTCTTTTAATTAGCTAGAGAGTCCTCACACCTGGGTGTTTTTTGGACTTATATATTTCCTTTCTCCATTTGTGGAATTTGTTTTCCCGTTCTAACGTGTTAGCTATAACTGTAATTGCTGATTGCATGTCGTTATATTTTTCCGTGATTGTAATATATTGTTACACATTTATGAATAAACACAACCTCACTGAATTCCCACATTGTTGGGGTAGTCTGAGACCTCGTATACTTCAGTCCAAGATCCTGTACACTTGATGTGATTTCAGTGTATACTTGGTGTATGTTGAAACTTAGACTTTTAGCCTCTTTGTGTTGCTAAGGTTTTGCCTTGTGTGTTGTTGATATCCAGACCTATATGTTGCTGAAATCCAAACTTGTATGTTAATGAGATTCAAATATTTGTTTAAGATGGTTTCCCATATATATCATATATCACTGCTCTTATATTAAATAGGGGTCACAAGAATGATTTAACATGGTCTAACCAGTATTACGAGGCAGAAAAATGAATATTCATATGTTCATAAGGAAAAAGTGACTATATAAAGAAAATAAGAATAAATCGTGTACTAAATAAAGCAAACAACCTCTTATTTTTCAAAAATTTTAAAAACTTTTTACTTTAAATCTGTTACAATAGTTAATAACCCCACAAAATTATTATTTTTTTGTTGGAAAAGTAACATGTATCCACAAACTGCGAATGTTTAAACATTCAAAGTGGCTTAAGATTTACAATGACAATTTCCACAATTTCTTATTAAGATTAAAAATAAAATTTGAAATTGAAAAAATAAAAATTGGTATGGCGTTTAATTATTTAAACACATCATAAAAATTTAAAAAAAAAAAAACTTTGAAGGGGATATTCGCGCAAGCGAAGGAATATAGGGGGAAGATGTGTATTAAGAAAAAAGTAGGAGAGTAATTATGCAATTAATTTTATTCACCTTTCTTCGCAGAAAATACAGCCAATCATTTTGTCCCCACTAAGTTAAATTTCTGTTGTTGTCATAGTCTATTAAAGGAGTGGACATCCTCACCGTTTTCCATATCCGCAATTCCTTCATCTCAACAAACAGCAATAAAATTCACAAAAAAACCAGGACATCCCACGATAAATCTTTTCATACCTGAGGAATCTTGTTTGTAAGTTGAAACAATCAAACAACGGTTGTGCAAGATTTCCGCGTTTCTCTCTCTATATATATTCAGGGGCCGTGTTGTTCTGATATTTTCTTGTCTTCCTCTTCTTTTGTGGGTAACAACAAAGAAGAAAGATCATATATCCCTGTTTTTTCTTTTGTTTGTTTTTTCTTTGTTGTGTTTTGGGAGCTAAAGGGGAGAAATTATCAACGTGAGTGAACAATATGCAAATGAAGAGGCTTGTTTCCACCTGTTCTCGCACTGGAAGGGACCTCCAAAGATATAATTTTGAGGGCTGTCGCCAAGTTGTTGGGTGAGTGTTGAATTGGAGTTTGGTTTTTTTTGGAGGAATTTTGAGCTGAATCTTGGTGGGATAGTGGGAATGGGGAAAATTCTTATCAGGTCTCTGTTATTTTGAGGGTAATTTTTGTGGGAATTCATTTCTTGGTAGGAAGTAAATTTTGGAATCTTCCATACCTCTTTCCCCCCCATTTTTTGACATTTTATCTGTTGAACTTTATTATTTTGATGGCTGGAAATTGGGAAGGAAAGGGCTAAGGAAGAAATGATGGCATTTCTTTAATTTTTTTTTTATAATTATATTTTAATAATTGCGATGATTGTGATGTTTACTACTCGGTTTACTTTACTTTATGATTGACTTCCATGTCTGACTTATTTCTGCTCCTAATTTGATAATGTGCAGATGTATTCCATACAGATTCAAAAAAAATCACAAGTCTCCTTCCGTTCATGGAACATTAATCAATGAATTAGAGTTTCTGCTGATCAGCTCACAGAAGAGTACAAGAATGATGTTTCCTAAGGTATGTTTTAAGTGATATGCACATGCTTTTCGGTTGTGGGGAAATGCAATTATTGGATCTTCACATTATTTTTTCCCCCTTTAATTGACATTCTTATTTTGTAATTGAATGATCAGGGTGGTTGGGAACTTGATGAAACTATTGAAGAGGCAGCTGGTAGAGAGACCATGGAAGAAGCTGGCGTGCTTGGGGTTGTAGGGGTGAGTATTTGCAAAGATTTATTCTTGGAATTGTGATATTGGAACATGCAATTTTGATGTCAGTTTCTAATTCTACGCTTTACATGTTATTGCAGAAGAAATTGGGAGTTTGGACATTTAAGAGCAAGAGCCAAGATACATGTCACGAGGGGCATATGTTGGCTTTCCGGGTTACAGAGGAATTAGATTGTTGGCCTGAGAAAGACGTTCGACAACGAATTTGGGTAAGTTCTGATTATGCTATCTAGTAGGGTTTCGTATCCATGTTGGCTTGATTGGAAGTGAGTGAATGATTGGTTTGTATATGGCACTTCAGGATTCTGATATTGTGGTATGTTCTGTTTTACAGCTGTCTGCTGATGAAGCCAAACAAGTATGCGCACATGAGTGGATGAAGGAGGCATTGGATAAGTTTATTTCCCAATTGGAAGTGGAAGATGAAGAGGAAGAGGAAGATGAATATGAAGATGAAGATGCACCTCAGCCTCCTACTTTATTAGACTTGTTGTTACGTGATGAATCAATATGTGGGAGGCTATCTCTAAGCGACGAGGATGAGATGAATTGTACCCTTCCACATTTTCAAAGAAAGGAAGAAGATTGCCTGAAACACTTCTTTCCAATGCACCGTCCAATGTCACCTTGTTCAGCTGAAAAGTCAAGAATTAGTAGGGTGTCACAAAGTGGAGAAGAAGATGTTGATCGCGTTGTGTTGTTAGTTAATTAGACTGATGCTGGAGCCCGAAAGCCAGATTTTTTACCTTGTGAATTGTTGACAACTCAAGAACCTGGGATTGGCATGGTTGGAGAAAAGTGGAGAAAGCCTGTTAATATATCCAAACAATCTGAATCTGGTGGTCCTAACAAGCACAATATTGCATCTCTTGCTTTTTCAGGATCAGGGTTAGAAACGAGCCATGCCAGTACATATACGCTTTAGAGGGCAGTGTGTACATAGACATGAGATTGTATACGTTGCTCGTAACCTTTGGGAACTCAACCGTTCCTGCCCAAAATTTGAAACAATCAAGGGCTCCTTTTGCACTCGTTTAGGACTTCCAAATTCTGAGCAACCGTACAAGCTGAGTTGTTTATGAATTCAAAGTTAGTTCATAGAGTAGAGGGAGGGAAAATTTGTAGATATGCAAATGTCCTAATTGATTTTTTTGATTCATTTAATTCATTCATTCTTTCGAAAGCGTCTCACACTTCACTGATTAATATATTTCTTTAACATTTGTTGTGTAATCAATCTGTAAAGCACACCAAAGTTGAATGAGAACTTGATGTTGGTATTTTTACCATTGAGCTATAGATTCTTTGGAAGTGATTTATTCCATATAATAACATTTGGTTGGAACTCCTTTTGGCTTATTCACTTAGAATGGAACGTGAAAAACATGTAACTATAATATTTTGGTTATAGGCATGCAGTTGACTTAAGAATTGCCATTTCGAAACAAAACACGCTGGGATTTTGTTTGTAGTTGAATTACGGTGACCAGTAAAGGAATTTGCTCATCAAATTTTCCTCAATCAGTGTCTCTTAATGGAAGCTGTCTAAACTTCACTTTGTATACAAAAGAATGCCGTCACAAGTCCATATTTTCTTTCCTCTTTTAGATACATTCTTAGGAATTATTATAACTTAAGTGATATGCTCAAAGTGAAATCTTTGGACAAGTGATCAGTGTTTATGTTGCAAAAACCAATCTAACAACAATTATTGCATGAATGTCACGTCATTTACGGCAAAAAACCTTTCTGATTTAAAAAAAAAACAGAAGAAAAGAACATCTACGTTTTCTTTCTCTTCCTTAGTCATTGTGTCACTTCATTAATGGGAAAACCATAAAATCTGGCAAGTACAAAGAACAATTCTCTCTTTATTTTGTTACTTTGATAAGCTCACACATTTTGAAAAGTATCCGTTGAAAGGCAAAACCAATGAGATAGGAGAACTCACATGAGGTCACCCAACAAAAGGTCACAGACGTATGGTTGCCTAAGCCAACACTAAAAACTCACTGGACAGCTAGAAGAAGTAAAGTGAGGCAGTCATGCTGACTAGAAGCAACTTTTAAACCCCAAATGAAGATAATCAGCGTTTAGTGAAGTGTAAACCCCATTAAAATGGGAAGGCTCAGAGCAAAGACTGACTATGAAAAGCTCAGAAATGCCCGCATTTTGGAAAATCAGGTGTTTTTTCCCCCAATTGATTATGCTAAGATAATATTCTCAATTTTATGTTGATGGGCTCAGTTAGTTTGATAAAAAAATTCTCTTTTTTTCTTCTTTTTTATGTGAGGAAAGGCTCGATTAGCTTGTTTAGGAGTTCAAAAAACCATATCAGAGCTTCGATCGATCACTTCGTCATCAAAAACTGTGAAAAGAATATGGCAGAAAGTTGATTATTCTTCCACCCCTTTGCGCCGTTCCAATCGTCTAAAAGGGAAAACATGCAGCACAGAGCCATCGTATAAAGGTTTACCATAATGAACTGTGCTTGTGTTCACTTTTGGGTAATTAAATGTTTTCTTTTTTTGAGTCCTATGAGTTGATTTTTAGGGGCAAATGGGGTTCTTATATTTAGCAAGGATGAAAATGACAGTGAGAAGAGGCCAGCAAATGCACCTTTTTTGAGGGTGAGAAAGGGCGACTTGGCAGAGCTTTCACCTGATGCTTTGGCTCGGCGTTGTGCAAGTAAAGGAAGGGGAAGTTTATATGATCCCACTTATGGAATTTGTTGCCATTTCTGCAGGTTAGTTAATTGATTCATTTGCACCAATTTGATGTTCTTAATTACTAATGGTTTTTTTTTTTCGGGTCATCTGCTTATAGATTTTTGGTAATGACTTGAAAGTGGTCTATTCACATTTGCTTCTTACTCCAATCCCACCTTTTTCTCTTTTTTTTTAAAAAGAGGCAGGAAATGAAAAAGGAGGGAAAATTTTTGTTTTTAAAAGTTTGTGATTGGTTTTAATTTGTGAAAAGTGGGAAAAGATAGTGGCTTTTCCACTTGCGGGAATGTGATTGAGCTTTAGTATGTACTTGATTATGGTTTGTTGTTAAGTCAGTTATTCCAGTGAGCTACAGAGTTCAACCAAGTTCTTTGTAGTTCTAATCTCCGAAGTCCGTAGATTAATCATAGTATAGGGAAATAGATTAATCATAGTATTTGAAAAGCAGGTAAGAAGGGGGCATGCAGATTGGTTTATGGATAATTTTTTCTGTTCATTGGAAGCAGATTTTTCAATATTGGAAACCTCTGGAATAAACTTTGGTTTTCTACCTTATTTAGTAGCTGTCTTTTTTCAACTATCCATAACAAAAGTAGCAGTTGGTTGTTACTTACTGATATCAAGCAACAAATGCAGGCAAAAGAAATTGTGTGGTGAAGAAGATTGCAGAAGATGTGGTAATCTGGAATTGGATCAACCATGCTTAGGTATGGTGAATTGACTGAATGCGTTAATTCATTTGTATTATTGACAATTACTTTTGTAGAGTTCAACATATCAAAATAATTCTGGTGCAGGGAAGACAGATTGTTCTGTTTGTCACTCTAGCAATGGTGTTTTTTGTCGAGCTTGTCTCAAGATTAGGTATGGTGAAGGTATGCCAAGAAACTTTTTTATTTGACTTTGAAACTTCATCGCGTTTTGCTTTAGTGGATAGTGAGAAAGTCAATGTGTGACCACCTGATTAACACATTTGTTAAAATTGTTGTATGCCGATCCATCAGTAGTTTCAGTTATTAAGGGCTATGGATGCATGCTATTGTTTGGGATATTGATCAGGCTATGAAACGAATGATGTTGTGATTATAGTGAAGCTAGTTTGGTTGCACTCTTGCAGAAATTGAGGATGTCAGAGCAAATGCAAGCTGGATGTGCCCTCATTGCGTCGAACAAGAAGGAGCTAAACCGTATTGGATATGTAACAGGTACACAATGGGATGTTAGTGCATAGTGCGCTTACCAAGTTCTGTGCGTATTTGTGTTTTTCTACTATATGCGGCTGTATTATGTTGCCGAGCAATTCTGGACTTTGAAATCTCATGATGCTTTTATTATGATAAGCAGCTCCATATGTTTGAAGAGGCGAAACATACAGCCAACTGGAATTGCGATTTTCAAAGGTTCGTTAATGATAATTCTTCATACATTTTTTCTGTACTCAAAGTCTCAAACTAGTTCTTCTTCTTAATGCTGTGGAGGTAATTTATTCCCCTCTTGTTTTGGATCAAAAACAGCAAGGGAGATGGGATATGAATCAGTGGCACACTTTCTAATGGACAAGCTTCGGAAAGCAGGCAAAGCAAGAACAAGACAATGACAAAGCTTCTCCCCAACATTCTTCCATCAGCAAAATCTGAAGCAACAAATTGTCATCAATGGTAATTATGATACCAATGACCAAATTTAGCGAAGCCCCGCACAAGGGCAGGCAATGTAGCAATCCTGTTTGGGATTTCATTAGTCTAAACTAGTCTGTCTTTTGCTTCTGAAATGCTGGTAAACAAATTTATGGCGCCGTGAAATGGTTGATCCGTTTCTGTCCACTCCAATAGCGCTATTAGTTAAAGGATATATAAAATGAAGGTGTGGATATCTTGCCAAATGGGCAGAGTAAACCCAAAGGTACTAAACTTTTTCCTTTGTGTAAATAACTCCCAATAACACTTAATGCTCATGAATAAATTTAAGAAAGAACTAATCTGAGGTCCTAACTATAGAAATGTTTTTTTTTTTTTTTCCAAAATGATAGTTATATTTCATAGTCAAATTGACAAAATATACATAACCGAAAATGCTAAATGCACTTTATTGTGTTGGATGAAACTGAATCCATAAAGACAAGCACCTCTGTGAAGGAGGAGTTTGCCTGATTAAATCGGGAAAAAACAAACAATACTAACTAATACTAATAATAACACATCCAAAGGAGGACAAAACAAAACATCTCCCCAAAAGAGGACAAGACAAAACATACACCATAACTAATAGGGACAAATTCCTAAAACATATGGACAAAAATTAATCCTAACACTAATATTAAAACTAATATAGCTACAAATTAAGGAAATGGCTCGACTTGGTCTTGAAAGAAACTGACCTTGAAGTGCCTAACTCTCTTTCCATACCATCTATTGTGAACTCGCAAAACTGCATCTGTTGAATAATGCGGAAATCAAACTACTATCGCAAATATTGAATAGCTTGATATCCGAATTACTACCGTATGCTTGAAGAGTTTGCACCTAAATTACAATTAAAACATGTACCTACTATATATATATACACACACACACTGTAGCTATAGTACAAAATCGCACGAAAATCGCCCTTAACTACAGTAAAAATTTGAGAGAAAAGCCTTCCGGCTAAAATTGGAACTCCTTAATTGGCAGGTCGTTGAGTTCAATTGTAACCAGCTACCATTGGAGCAAATTAATGCAGCTACAATTGGAGCAAATTAATGCGATACAAAATATAAATTTAAGTGAAGATGGGTACATGACGCTTTACACATAAGACCTACTTCGCATATAGTTTGGAATCCTCATTTTGGTCAATCAGCTGTGGAAGCTACTCGAGGGGGTGCTCTTACCCCAGTGAATATTGCCTATTTTGGTATTTGTCAGTGGATGGTTCACTAATAAATCAAAGTATAAGTAATTCGATTTATTCACATTTAGATTATGAGTGTTTAGAATTCATATTATGCAAGAAAATATTGCTTTTGCTAATTCAAATTAAAGAATGATATAAAATCAATCTATTTCCGCCATCATATACATAGTTAGTGCAGCAAATCAATGTAACTAAAAAAAAGAGAAAAAGTTAAGAGGAGTCAAAATCAATGTTTAAAAAAAATTAGGAATCACGCATATATATAGTTAGCACAGCAAATCAATGTAACTAAAAAAAAAGAAAAAGTTAAAAAATCAATGTTTTAAAAAAATTAAGAATCACGCGCATATATAGTTAGCACAACAAATCAATGTAACTAAAAAAAGAGAAAAAAGAAGTTAAAAAATCAATGTTTAAAAAAAATTAAGAATCACGCCTTCATGTGGGCATATGGTGGATGCGTTTATACGGCAACAAAAGAATCACGCCTTCCACTGGTGGTCTGCTGAATTTTCTTTGCCGGCTTGGGCTTGCTTATATATTTTTAATATTATTTCATGTTTTAATTTTTATATTTAGTATTTGTCGTTGATTTAGAAAAAAATTAAGAACTTTATTTATCCATTTTTATTTATGTTTATTTACTCATTCTAATTATTAAATAATTGCATATATCAACATTTTTTTTTTTTAATAGGATTTTCTCTTGTTTAAACAAAAGAAATTAAAAATAAATTCTTTTGAATAAGTATAATTATTTTTAGTACAATTAACTAATTATAAAATTATAATGTAATGATGTTAAGAAAATAATTAATAAGCATTTTATATGTCATAACTATGCTTTGCAAGTCTAATTATCTATTTGAGATTGTAAGTTATGGGTTATAATTCATACATTTATACATACATATTAAGTCATCATTAAATATATATATATATATAAATATAAGATAATGGAGCTACTTGAGTAAATGCTATTGTTTTGAGTATTTGACCAATTGATTTGTATTACTATTACATATGACATGTATTATATTAGTTTTACTCATATATTAGAATTGATTGAATATAATATAAGAATTGAAGAAATGAACATGTTTATAATTTTAAATGAAATAAAGTTAAATAATAATCTTAAAAACTTTATAAAATTTTTCATTAAATTCATTAAATTGTTTCATATTATATTTATATATACTTTTTCAAAAAATATATATAAGATTATGGCTTTTTAACTAAATGCTAGTGTTTTGAGCATTTGACCAATTGATTTGTATTGCTAGTACATATGATATATATTTATATTAGTTTTACTCATATATTAGAATTGATTAAGTATAATATAAGAATTGAATAAATGAATATATTTATAATTTTGAATGAAATAATACTTGCTCCGCTCATCAAGAACCTCCTAAACTCCCCTCGGAATTCATTCAATCCAACCCAAAACTTCCCTACCTGTCAAACCAAATGCGATGCCGTTGTCAATTGCCCGACACGTAATTCCAAATCCCAATTCAATCTACGCATTTTTTCACCCAAATCCCATCCCAATTTCCAATTTTGTTAAACCCCAGAACCTCAAATTTTCTTCCTTTTTATCTTCCAGAACCACTAATCCATTTTACAGTACTACTAGTAAACGCCGCCATTTCAGCTCTGTAATAGCCCCTGCTGCCAAAAACTCCGATTACTACTCTGTCCTCAACATCAGCAAAAATGCTTCCTTGCAAGATATTAAAGCTGCATATCGGAAGCTTGCTCGAAAGGTTTAATTTTTTTATTCTTATAGTGTTTCTTTACATTTCAAGTTTTTTGGAGAGCAAATTCGTTAGCAATGAAAGAAAAATTATTGGTTTTAGGATGTTAAAGTTTTATTCTTTATCTTAATATAATGGCTTTTTATGGTACAACAGTATCATCCTGATATGAACAAGAGTCCAGGAGCTGAAGAAAAGTTTAAGGAGATCAGTGCTGCTTACGAGGTGCCTCTATTTGTGTAACAATTATGAATTTTTTTTTGTTAATAAATTTCTAAGATTGTTGGGAGTTCGTATTGAGTCCAAGTATTGAGAAAGAAGGACCCAACAGATTGTGTTGATGTATTTAATTCCGTTTGTGGTTTCGTGCGTTAAATGAAGTTTTCCTTTGTGTAGGTGTTATCAGATGATCAGAAAAGATCTTTGTATGATCAATATGGCGAAGAGGGTTTACGTGGAGAATTTGTTGGTCCCACTGGTGGTTCTCAGGGAGTAAGCTCCTGTTTTGCTTTCATTAGTGTTTTTGTGACATTTTGGTTTTCGTTTGCGTTTATTAATGCTTTTTTTTTTTTTTTAGGTGGATCCTTTTGATTTATTTTCTCAATATTTTGGTGACCCAACAAGCAGTTTCTTTGGAGGATATGCTGAACCAGGGGGCTTCAGTTTCAACTTTGGAGGCAAGGGCCTTCAAGATCCTGACATTCGGTATCATTCTGCAACATTAAAATCATTATTATTTAAGGGCTGCAACAATGTCGTTTGCATTTCTGTTATACATTTGGCATGTATTCTGACATAAAGTTGTTAATTCAACCTGTCTCGATCATTACTTAAACCAAATATCCTTTCCAGTAAAAAAAATGCCTTTGGGTTCATCAACGTTGTCTAGGATTTGTAGCTTACCCCAAACCTTTTTGATTTAGTAAAAACTTATGTTGTAGATATGACCTGCATGTGAGCTTCGAAGATTCAATTTTTGGGGGAGAGCAAGAAATTGAAGTACCATGCTTTGAGACATGCGATAATTGTGGTGGAACAGGTGCAAAATCCAGTAGTAGTGTCAAAAAATGCATTGAGTGTGGAGGTAGAGGTGGAGTGGTTAGAACACAGAAAACTCCTTTTGGAATAATGTCTCAGGTATGATTAATTCATATTGATTGATAAATTCATTACTGGCTACATATGAAATTATTACCATCGCTTATTCAACTTGTAAGTTTGCTGAGCACATCCTTTCTTTTCTTGTGTTGTGGGTATGTGTATTGGTCGTAGTTTCATACTTCCATTTGAAAAATTTAAATATCGATGTGGTCTAATACCACAGATTTTACATTCAATTATTTTAGAATTCTTTCTATAATCTACCTAATGCAGAAGTTCTATAAATTTTATCTAAATAAATCGATTTAATAAAGCAATTAGTGTGCCTGATTGGCATTAGGTATAATCTGAAATTTGATTTTCATTTTGCATTAACATGATATAAAATACATCCAATGTCTAGGTATCTACATGTGCAAAATGTGAGGGTGATGGCAAGATAATCACAGACCATTGTCGAAAATGTGGTGGCCGTGGTCAAATGCAGTCAAAAAGGAAAATTAATGTAATTGTTCCACCCGGTGTTACTAATGGTGCTACAATGCGAGTTCAAGGAGAGGGAAATATTGACAGAAAAAGGTAAGTGCTAAAGACTTAGCTCATGTATGTATTTCCTGCTTATTAATCTGTGTAAGTTTTGTTCATGATTTCGGACAAATTATTTTGTGTGACAGTGGAAATCCTTAAGCCTGCAATTTTGTTCTAAAGCAATGGCCATGATTTTTGCATAGGGGTGTAGCTGGTGACCTCTATTTAGTTCTCCGTATTGAGGAAAAGCATGGGATTCGGAGGGAAGGTCTCAATTTATACTCAAAAATTAAGGTTGATTACACCGAGGCCATCCTGGGTACTGTTGTTAAGGTAAACAATTATAAATGTTGCGTGAAACTTTGACTCCCAAATGCTGGGATCTTGTTTATATTGCTCATATACTCACCGCATCAGAACATCTATGTTGGTTAAATATGAAAATTTTTGGGAATTACTTCTCATGCATTATGTGCTGAGCTTTGGCTGTGGAAGTGTCATCTTTGAGTTTTAGAGGTGCATTTAGGTGTTTCTCTCGTTTATCAAATATTGGGCCTATTAAAGAGTCTTATTTACTGTAATCTGGAAATCTTTATTTCTTCTAAACAGGCAAACAGCATTTTTGTCTCTGACAAATATGCACCAAACAATTATAGGTTATTTGCATTTGATGCTCAGAAATTCTTCTTTCAAAGTTGTTTGAAATGTATAAATGCTTGGTCAATAGGTCAGAACTGTAGAGGGTTTGAGAGATCTTAAAATTCCCCCTGGAATTCAACCTGGCGACACAATTAAAATACCATACTTAGGAGTTCCAGATGTCAATAAACCTTCCATACGAGGCGATCATTACTTTGTAGTAAATATTCAGATCCCAAAGTATATCAGGTTTGAGTTCTATTATTCTTTTATTAGTATTATGCATCTAAACCTAGTGTTTTGGATCCGTGGGGCATAAGTGCCCATTGCATTTTGCATTTGGGTAATTGTAGTGACAAGGTCTTTTTCCTTGTATGTCTATGAGTTTGATTGCATGAATTTTCTCCTCTCCTTGTTACGCTGATTTATAAAAAATTTTCCCCTAAATTCACCATTGAGTCTGTTGGCTCATAGAAGACTTTAGAATGTATGACTGTCAGATGCTTTTTGTTTCTCTAAATTTGAATGATATCCTTGAGACAATAATGATGAGGATCCTGCAGTTTTTGGTTTCGGATGGTCTAGGGGTAAACTTTCATGTAATACCAGAATTACCCGTAGTTAAAGCTCTCATCTTTTTATTCCAATTTTGTCCTTGTTTAATGTGACCTGGTAAAAAATGAAGTCTTTTGGGTTCAAAATAAGTAGCAGATTTGGTTTTTTAAGAGTCTTTGCATTTGAGTTATTTTTTGTAACTTTAAATTCAAATAAAGTGGTCTTTGCATTTGTTTCATTTGTCTTTTGATGTATTTATCAGTTGATTTTTGTTTTGGCTAATAGAAGGTGATTCTCTAGTTGACATGTTGCCATGATAACTTCAGTGATACAGAGCGCTCTCTGGTTGAAGAGTTGGCTTTGCTCAGGGACACATCAAGAGACGACGCTTCACCCACTGGTAAAATTCCTCGACTACTGGATATCTGTACGGTATTTAGGATGTCTATGAATGACTGTATCTTTGAAACGAATGGATGAATACATGTGTCGTGGTTGTGGTAAATTATCTACTCTTTTCCAAGTGATTGAATATGTCTTTTTCTTTAAAAAAAATAAAAAATTACAGAGGCCTCTGAAGGTGTTAATCGTGAACAAGAACGATATAGAAACCCTGCTTCAGATCGACGCCGAAGCTTTGCACATGTGTGGAAGTCAATAAAGAGTTTCTTGAGGTATGATCTCA
Organism: Gynochthodes officinalis; assembly: GCA_020080225.1. Taxonomy (NCBI): domain Eukaryota; kingdom Viridiplantae; phylum Streptophyta; class Magnoliopsida; order Gentianales; family Rubiaceae; genus Gynochthodes; species Gynochthodes officinalis. The sequence goes on along the minus strand of CM034625.1, from coordinate 9,106,193 downwards.
ACTCAACTAGATTATCACACATATGGAGATACTTCGCAATTTCGGACTGAGAAGCATCTAAATGATATCAGATACTTGGTAGTTAATGTTAGAGGAAGTTAGTACAGCAAAAATCTTTATTCTTACCATTCCTGAAGAAGGATATCAGAGGCGTGAGTTATGAAGATCTGTTAACAATATATATCTAATTCTGTGTCTTGGTTTACTATTATATGCTTATTTGCCTCTGAAATGTAAATTTTAGCTGGGTTACAGTTGTTTGTGTCTTCACTCTTTTAAGTTTTAACTTCCTCTAATTTGTAGGAAAAAACAATCTGGACAAAGATTCGCATCAATTGGTACTGAGACACCAGTTTTGTGGAGGAGACTTAATACGCCCATACTGAGTATTTCACTCATGATTTACATGCCTGCTGTTTTTATCATGACAATTATCTTCACACTGGTGAGAAGAACTGCTTGCTGTAAACTATTGCAACAGAGGCTAAAATCCAAACATATTTCCCAGCACCCTGAAAGAACAGGAAGGCAACAGTAGTTGCTTTTGCAAATTTTTGTTGTGTATGACATTTAAATTGACAGCTCAACAAGTCAGGGATGATTGCTGTGTGAGTATACAGAATGTTCATTGAACCCAAAAGAGGATTTCAATTGATTTTTGGTTGAAATTTCTTCAGTGCCCTTTTCAGCTTTGGTGCAAGGAAACTAGGTTGCTGTTCAGTGCATATAACATGATGAAGTTTTGGGAAGTCAGTTCCCCATGCTCTTGAGCACTGAAGTCACCTGCTTTGATTAGCAAACTAGAGACCATATTGGAACTTTTATAGCAAACTAAAGAGCAAGACTATATAACTCTTTGGAAAGAATCACAAACTGTGAAAATCACGCGGAATCCTTTAATGATTGACTTGTTTTTATGGCAGAAGTCACCAATCAATAGTTGTTTTGAATATTATTTTTTTCATATGAATGCTATGATATTATTATGAGAATTTGTAGAGATTTTTCATTATTTGTTCATTGCTGAAAATGGTTGATGCTTTCACATGAGTTGTGGCCTAAATAAGAATAATCAATGCCAAACAACCAAACTGTCATAGGTTCTTTTTAGCCTTACCTAACAAGGATATTGATAAATTCTCACCAATACATCCTTGGTAAACAAACACAACACCCTGGCTGTTTCCTTATACCTAAAAAATGAAGATTATTCCTCCATTGGAAGATTTTATACTGAAGAGAGACACATTGGAGGGAAAAATAGTAAACATAAAGGAATATTTTTTTTCTTCCAAGTTCATTTAAAATGTAGCCAATGTAGGAATGGTTTGGGATGGGGCACTCAAAATTAAACCAAACCTAACCATAGATGCATTTTTTGAGAAGATTAATGATATTTACAATGAAAATTTTTAAAAACAAAAAAGTATCAAATAATGAGAGTAGTTATTATAATTAGTTTTAATTATGTAAATGTCATGTTAATTATGAGGTAATGTATATATAATTACTCTACGAAAAATAGAGAAACCAAGAGGGGGAAAAGTGCCATTTGATGCTATTATATTGTTTGCCTTCTATCCTAGGGATCCATGGTTGATTTTCCATTTTCTTTCCATGAAAAAGTAGAAAGTTTGAGGAACTATAAGGCCTAATGAATTGTAACTCCTTCATCATTTTAATTCATTTTTAGGATTAAAATTAGTTTACATTGAATATATTAGGTATAAATTGGAGGTTAATTTTATAGAATTTTTAACATTTTCTCAATTAACTATCATAAATGAGTTAGAATTATACATATAAAATCATAAAATTTAACCAAATTTAATAAAAAAAATTCTATAATATTTTAAAGGTATTATCAAATGGATTGAAATTACAAAAAATATATTTGGAATTAAGAAGTTTTTTAATTATATATATATATATAAATTAAAAAACTTCTTAATTCCAAAACAATCCCAATTCCAAGATTAACAAAACACAATTTTCTCCTTAATATTGGTGGCTTGTTTGTTTGTTTGTTTGCTTGCTTGCTTAGGAGGGCTGACACAGAAACCGTCTAAAAAAGAAACGAGGAAACACCCAAAATCATTCTCCACATTTCACCGAATAATCTTTTTCATCCTCCACTTTTAAAACGGGAATAAATAGTCCTTCAAATTTCAAAGACCAACATTTGAAAGAAAATTTTAGAATTAAACGTTCTCGTTTATGAAATTTGAAAGACTAAAAGTTCCCGTTTATTTCACAAATAGTACTAAAAGTTCTAATTTATGAAATTTGAAAGACTATTTGATCCCATTTTAAAAGTGGAAGATGAAAAAGATTATTTGCTGAAATGTGGAGGACGATTTTGGATATTTCCTCAAAAGAAACTACCAAACAAAACATAATCGGAACCATTCAACTTAAAGAAAATATAAAAAAAAAATACGAGTAGAAGATTATAAAATTGAAAAAGAGTAACCGCGACTGCACGGAAGCTGCAATCTTATAGAAGAATACTTTCTCGATAATCACATTTCTACACATCTTTAGTTTACACTTTTGTTTGTTTTTTTTTTTTTCCCTCATTCTTATCCAAGTTTTTCTGACAAAACAAGGTACTGCCCCACTGCCATCCCTGCATGTTATTTTTCCATTGATTTTTCTTTTTTTGTTTTGCAATGGTTTATTGATCTTCTTGGTTTTGATTTCCATTGCTGGCTGTTGCCTTAATGGGATTTGAGGGCAAAATTTTGGTGGGTTTTTGAAGTTAATTGCTAAATTTTGTGATTTGCAATTTTCCAAATATTGTGGAATGTAGTTCAGTAGGTACCGAACGAGGTGAGTAATGGGTTTCTCTGGTTTTATCTGGAGATGAGAAGTTTGGGTTTTGGAACATTAATGTGCAGTCATCCATGGTTGTATGCATGTCCTGCACATGGTGCCTTTGATTTTGTCATATGTGCGTGATCTTTTGTACAGAGACAGAAAGCCTTTGATTTTGCCATAAAAGTATGATCTTTTGTTCAGAATCTACTGGTTTGATTGATATTTTGATGGCTCGAACATTTTAGTACTTGTGTGTTTTATTCATATTTTGATGCAGTGGGACTCTTAAAGGCACACCGAGACCCACTTGGTTACTCACACTGAACTTATAGTGGTTAGTTAAGCTTATAACAGGCGTTAGATGTAAGTATATGTTTGTCTATTGCTGGCATATCTGTGTACCCTTTAGCAGCTCTTAAACTAAACAATTTCAATGAGAATCTAACTCAAATTTAGTTTCATTTGAGTATCTGAAGTGTGATATGTAGAATAGGCATTGTTTTCATCATTTGAAAGGGCTCAGGGCTCTTGCATTTCGATTATGTGTGGTCAAATTAATGTAGTTTGTAGATTGTTTAGTTTCATTGGTTTGATCATCTGTTTCTAGGCCTAGTTGTCTTTGTAACATAATTGGTGGTTAACATAAGTAAAGAAGCACATGAACCTTATCAAACACGTTTGTTAACTGCAAGCATATTTGGAAAGTTAAAAAGGAAATGAATTTGGAGTGAAGACAGAAGTTTGCATCCCAAAAATGTTGTTTGCTACCTTTCCTAATAAATTAGCTATCTTTGTTAAAATGCTATTGTCATGGGAATCGATGCTTCATATTGATAGTTTGGTAGAAACTAGAGAGTATTTGGTTGCATCCTTTTTTTAAAACTAAACCATGAGCCATTGTTTTGGCCACTATTAAAATAAAATGTTTATTTTATTTTGTGACTACTAGAGATATGGAGTTGATGTGCGATCCAAGTAAAGTTAATATAGTGTTTGACTTAATATTTTAGTAACTGAAAGATGTTAAGCTTTTATCTGCTGTTAGAAAGCAGACTCAAGCAATACCCATGCCGTTGTTTCCTTGTATCTTTCAAACAGAAAAATGCTAAACCTTTCTTTTAATGATCTCTATTTGTTGAGATACTGTGTGAACTAGGTCAAAAGATTGTGGCCAAAAATACTTCTACATGATATGGAAATGAGATAGCTGATGAATTTGGTTTGGTTGTCCATATGACTAACCACCTAATGTCTTTATTTTGTGTTTCTGTAGAATTTAATCTTTCCAAGTGATCACTATCTTTATTAACTTAATTATCTTGAGTCCTACTTATACTACTGGATGCATTCTGTGATAGAAAGGGTCCTGGAAAGCAATTGTACTGATAATCAACGATTTCAGAATGGTTCTTTTATTTTTGTGATTGATTGTTGATTTTCTGTTTTCCGCTCATTCTTATTTTCATTAAAAAAGCAGCATGCTTCCAATAGATCTAACTATTGGCTATATAATAATACATCTAATTATTGGCTGTTCGTTCTGTTACTTTATCGAGACAAATTTACGATATCAAAGTCTAGGATTGGCCCTTTACCGTGTGATTAATTTTTCTTGAACAGAGTATTGTGTTTGCTTATGGCCAATCTTGATGGAGATGATAAATATGCATGGATAACAAGAGTTGCATCAGAAGGTGCTGTTCCCCTTGGTGACCCAGAGAATTGTTCTAACGGCTGGGCTTCTCCACCAGGTGATACTTTTAAGGTGAGGGGGCCAGATTATTTTTCAACAAGGGTTAAGGTGCCTGCTGGTGAATATCTTCTGAAGCCACTAGGTTTTGACTGGATTAAGGGTTCCACAAAACTTTCAGAACTTTTAAATGATCCAAATCATCGTGTTAGGAAAGTACTCCAGGATGAAATTCCAACAGGGGTTAAACCATGTGTCTGGGCTTTCAACCTGCAAGTTCCAAGCAAGGAAAATTTTAGTGCTGTTGCATATTTTGTTTCTGTGGATCCCATTGTAGAGGGATCTTTAATTGATCAGTTCTTGAAAGGGGACGATGCTTTTAGGAATTCAAGGTTAAAATTGATAGCCAATATTGTTAAAGGACCTTGGATAGTGAAAAAAGCGGTTGGTGAGCAGGCTATATGCATAATTGGCCGGGCACTTACTTGTAAGTATGTCCTAGGTGATAATTTTTTTGAGGTTGACATAGATATTTCCTCTTCCATGGTTGCAAATGCAATTGTACATCTGGCTTTTGGCTACTTAGCAACTCTCACTGTAGATTTGGCATTTCTTATTGAGAGCCAGACTGAATCAGAACTTCCAGAGCGACTTTTAGGAGCTGTGCGATTCTCTGAGCTGAACACTGCTTCAGCAAGGCCAATTGAGATGTGTTCTGAGGGCAGCATGGATAGTTTGCAGTCTTCTCTGTCAATGCGATTATGGAAGTCACTTGGACAGGGATTCACCAGCCTTATTCATCCAGGTGTACAGGAAAGTACTTCTGATTCTGGTGCTTCACATATCAATGGGATTGGTGACAGTGAAAAGAATAAAGAGGATGTCAATAAATGGTAAGTCTTCTGAATCTCAAACATTTTATAGAATCCATGAAATTCTTAAAATCTATTACTTCCTTAGAATTTGGGGATGAAAAAATGCTGGTACTCCATTAGTCAAAATTTTGAGAACCATAGGATTGTCAAGTATTATACGACCAGAATATTGTGGTGTTCAATAGGTTTTCCCTTGTAAATTTGAATGGTTTGATTCTCTCTTTCAAAATAAGTACAGATTAAATCAGCAATTTTAGTTCTTAAACACTGGTTAATAAGCTGACATTTGATTTATGATATTCAGAAAGGCTCATAATTCAAGAACTTTATTTCATAAAAGTTGGTTAATGACTTGACAACTGATATAGTATATCCTAAAATGGTTGGTAGATTAAATCATCTGTAGTTTATTTTCAGTGCATAGGGATCATATGATTTTAACACATAACATCTTCTAGGGCTGGTATTGGTAATATGATGTAGTGGAAGAAGCTGTACGGTTCATATTTGCCTGCATGACACAAGCCTAAAGTATTGATACCTGCTGTTTTATCTTCGTATGCATTCTTTACCAGTTATTTTTTAGTAGTTGTATATCTTGTTTGATTTGGGCATGGCTGTCTTAAATCTTAATCAGTTGGCTTGCCAAAACTCTCTCTCGTTAGTGTTCGAAGTATCTATAGGTCATTAGAGATGGTAGTGGTTGGTAGTCAATACAATGGTTAGCAGTTCCAGATAGATTTCTTTCTTTGGTTTCAAGATATATTCTCTTCCAGTGAAATTTGTTAATGTTTGAATTATCTGAACATTTCACTTATTGGACAAGAGTTTCATTATATCTCCAGAATTTTCTTATAATACCAAGAACAATATGCTTTTACTTTCCCTCCTTTTCCATTCTTCATTTTTTTTTTAAAATTTTTTTATTGAAATTCCAGAAGGCATGTATCTGTGTTTTCACTGAATTTACTTACTGTCTTAATTTTAGTCTTAATTCCAGTGAAATTTGTTAATGTTTGAATTATCTGAACATTTCACTTATTGGACAAGAGTTTCATTATATCTCCAGAATTTTCTTATAATACCAAGAACAATATGCTTTTACTTTCCCTCCTTTTCCATTCTTCATTTTTTTTTAAAATTTTTTTTATTGAAATTCCAGAAGGCATGTATCTGTGTTTTCACTGAATTTACTTACTGTCTTAATGTTAGTCTTTTGCTTTTTCTTTTTATGCCATTAAATTTAGGAGAATGAATGTGTAGCAATCTTTGTATGTGAGTTATCTCAAACACATCGTCATCTAGGAGAGAGAACTTCAGTTTGAAATGCCATAATCTTTGTTGGCACCCACCAAGAGACAAGCAGGATGGAGAGGAGAAACTGCGCTTGGTCATCCTGCGAATAGTTTTTGTGCATTAGTTTAGTTTTATACATGTCTCACGAATAGTCTCTTTCCGTAGGTCATATGCCAGCTTTTGTCATTGTATTTTTAAGGAAACATCTGTAAAAATCTGTATTTCGCTATCATTGTTTGACCGTGTCGAGTCATAAATATAGTAAAAAATGGTTCTTTGGCCTTGTAGTGCACATCCCAGCATTTTGATCTAGTCTTGTTCTGTTTGCATGAAATTTACTCTATAACTTTGTAACTGCAGATCTACTGTCTACCATGGCGGCAATCTCTTTTGAAGGATTCATGAGCGAGCATTTAACCTCTCCTGTATATTTCCCTGCCCTTGCTCGTACGCCCTGTTGGTGCATGTTTTCTTGTTGGTAGAGATTCAGCCATGGCAGCCCCTGGTTTAGATATTGTAATAGTATTTATGTGACTGCTTCAGATTGTTAGGCCCTGTATATACAAGTACAAAATTACGATCGCATTCTTTCCTAGTCTACATCACACTTCATTCTCAGTGTATTTGCAGTGATAATACTATTGAATTAACGATGGCATGTTTCCTCCCTTCAAATGCGCATGCAATGCCAGTAGTATTTGTGTATTCCAGAGAAGGTGAAAACACCCTCAAAGCCCTTACTGCGACTACTAAATGCTATTGATACATCTGCACCTTAAATATTAATTAGTTTACATTCTTATCAAACAAGCTGATGTTACTTTTTCTGGCAATCAAGTATTGCCCAGAGATTCAACAAAAGATCGAAACAAAGTATAGAAACAAGAGAATGCGTGAACACAAACAGATTTTTCATTGTGATTCCGTATCCATAAATTTACTCCTCAGACAGAACACATTTGGATCAAAATGGAATAAGTATAATGTATGCTCAATGTGTAAGGCATCTCCCAGAAACAATTGTTTATATATCAGCTATCTGAATTTTAAGTGATTAGCTACACAAGTCACCTTGAAGCGTGAAATAATACAAATAGTCAAATGTGGAACTGCTCAAAGTCCAACAAAAACATCATGGAACAGCAACAGCTCCTCTGGAAAACGTATGGGATCCTGAAACAATCCACCAGCATAGATGTTGAACAAGCACATCATGGAACAGCAACAGCTCCTCTGGAAAATGTACAGGATCCTTAAAACAATCCACCAGCATAGATGAGTACAAGCATAATACAGTGTGCTCTTTGAGCAAGTTTAATATTCATTCAACAGGGAAAACAAGATATTTTCTCAGCCAATGGCTAAACTATATCAGCACCAGCTACCGGTAATGTACTGATCTGCAGCGTTCTACCATTTCCTGAGGCAACAAACCCAACAGTAGGAAGTGAAGGATCAGCAACAGACTCAATCTCGAGAAAATTAATATTGATAGCACCAGATTTCTTCAAGCTGTATATGAAGACAAGTATGATCCATCCCAACATAGAAATAGCCCAGTAATTGTTCATGCCATGAATCAAGCCCCAAGCAATAGCATAACCAACAATGATTCCAGACAAATGGCCCAGAAAACTTGCTTGTGGAACAATTATCGAAGTAAAGATCAAAGACTCAAATGGTGCAAAACTGATGGGAAGCGAAAGAAACCCAAAAAGTTCCAACTTGGAAGATGGCTGCTTGACTGACAAAATAGTCATCCACCCAAAAACCACGCAAGAATATCCAACAGCAGTCACTCTTCTGAAATACTCTATCTTGAATCCCTGTATTAGAACATGATACATTCCAATAACTAGTAAACCTGATAAGATGAGCAACACTAGAGTGTAATGCAGATAAAACTTCAGTCCAAGACCTATGTGTCCCAACTGTTCTACAACTCCAAGGCTCCAAAGTGCACTCATGTTAAACACGAGATGAAGAACACTAATATGTGAAAATGCTGATGTTATTATCCTCCAATAATGACCTTCAATCACAGTCTCGTAACTCAACCCCACATGTGAATAACCTATGCCTTTCTTCTGTATGTAAAACCAAATTGCACTGACTAATCCTATAACACAACTTGTTGCTGGCTTCTCAAATATTTCATAAATTAGTGGTTTCCCCATCTAAAAAGCCAAACACCCGAGAACACAAAATCCTTCAACCAATATAAATGAACTTCTCTGCTTTCTTTTGCTTCTGGAATACCACAAAAATCGAATCTTTCTAGCAAAACAACGAATGTTGAGAGCCCACAGCAGAGTCTGATGAATGCCAAATCATACCAAAGCAAAATAAGGCGAACCCATTACACGATTTCACTAATTTCAACAGATGCAGATCTAATACTGGCAACCAATGTTTCCAAACGCCACTAAAAATTTACAAGATTTCACAGAAGAATCCCAGAGCCGCAAAACCGAGTGATGGGCTCTTGAAATACGAATTCGGAAGCTAATCAATAGCTGGTGAATTGCAATAAATTAAAAAAAGAAAAAGAAAACCCAGGATCAAAATGAAGGAATCAATCTCAAAATCAGTACAAATACTTACAAAACGTTTGGAGTAATCAGTAAACTCCCACAGTAGCGAGTCCAGATTTGGGCGAATGATTAACAAGCTTAAAATGGGAAATTGATGATACTGATATTCTAGAATTTACAGGAAGTGTTTGTAATTTTGGCCACTGAAGATGACAAGTTGACAACGCCAGGCGGTTCCGGGTTGTGCCCTTCAAGCAAAATTTGGATTGGAGTTCTCTTCTCATTGGCGTGGTTTTCAGTGTACGCCTTTGAGCGACACATTTCAGGTGCTTATATTGGTCTGGCTGGAACAAAAGCCCAACTCCATAACCCAGTCCAAATTCTCTTCGATTTGAGTTTGGGCCCAGGACTCTGGATTTCTACAAAAGTAAAAATGTGAACAGAGTGAAAAGTTTTAATGAGATATTTCGCCATGACAAAAATCACTAAATAATAATTAATAATTTTTTTTTTGTTATGTAATTGTTACTAATAAAATTTATTTATTTTTAAATGTGAACATCATTCTTCCCTTTTCATATATTTCGAGAACATGTAATACTCTCTGTTCCAAAATTAGGTACAACACTTTTATTACACTCTTAAGAGTTTGTTTGGACAGCATATTTTCATTTGCAAATAAGTAAATTCTTAAACAAAAACAAACTATCCAAACACATTTTTATTTCAAAATTTAAAATTTAAATTTTTCCACTCAAATCCCCCTCGCATAATTTTAAAAATTATTTTTTCTCTCAAAATACTTTTTCTATTAACAAATACCTACCAAAATTTTTACACATTCCAATATAACTTTTTTCATTTACAAATAGAAATGCCCTGTCCAAACGAACCCTAAAGTTATTAATTTTCTATTTTTACTCTTACTTTTTAAAAATAAAGCACATATGCTTATTAATAGTAAAGATAGTATAGAAATATTATCTAAAAGTAAGCTCTTTTTTTTTTTTAACAACGAAATTTTCTATAAGTAAACTCTTTTTTGGAGAGAATTGGCAAACTAATAATTTTTTACTATATTATTTTTTCTAGTCTTGAATTATGCAATACCAGCGTTACCAACCACGTGATAAAATTTAGAGGGCAATGATTTACTCCAATACCATTTGTCATTGCATTCGGAAGAATTCAAGTCAAAAGTTAGGTGGAAAAATTTTAAATTATATAAATTTCACATGAAAATTTCATTATTTTCATGTAAGAGTTAATTAGATCGTGACACAAACTTCGTGAGATCTAACAGGCTCCACTTCTTGCGTCGATCTAGGGAGAAGAAGCCCATTGCCAATCTTTCAAATTTGCATATCGGCTGCAAATGGGCATTGGTTGGGCACCGTTTAGAAACCCAAACTTTATGTCACGAACTATTTGGTTTCCTCGTGAAAAGTATAATAATTTGTTTGGAGTGTGATGTATTTAAAAAAAATTATATTAAAATGTATGAAAATTTTAGTGGATGTTTTTGATAGAAAAAATATTTTAGAAGAAAAAATAAGAGGAAAATTTTTTTAAAATTATATGAGAGGAATTTGAGTAGAAACATTTGAATTTTAAATTTTGAAATAAAAATATATTTTGATATTTTGTTTTTGTTTGAGAATTTACTTATTTGCAAATAGAATTGGTCTATCCAAACAAATCCTAAGATTTTCATAAAAAAATTATATAATTTTGAATTATTTCATCTCACAAACTAGCTCTCTAAAGATCATGACAAGTAATATCATAATTAGACCATTGTACTCCATTCCGTGTAGAAAGTTTGAGATTTTCATGTGAATGGATATGCGTGGTGAGTTATCATGAATTACTTGATTTTTACATAAACATTATGGAATTTTCATAAAAATTTTTACATAAATTTAAATTCTTTCACCTCACAAAATAGATTTTGTAGTGAGATACCCAAAAATCATGATAAGTTATTAGTAATTAGCCGCCCATCTTGATTACCTATTGACTTTCATATCTTATCGCATGGTGTAATTATTATTAATAATAAGAATAATATAGAAATTTATTTTAAAAGCATTATTTTTGTGATAAAAAATTTTGAAAGTGACTTTTTTTTTTTTTTTAAGGAGGGAGTAAGTATTGTTTTTGACTGAATAATTTTCGTGTAAAGAAGGTTTTAGTGGCCACCTAACATTTAACGCTCCAGAGCTCAATTCAATTATAGTCAGACGCAAACTTCACCGAACTTATCAATGGGTTAGATTGTTAGGACACCTTTCCCTTTCGTTTTCGTTTTCGTTTGGTCCCGTCAATTTAAAATCTTGAGGGCTTCCATCAAATAATAGTAATAATTTGGGGTTGACAAAAATAAAATAAAATAAGGAAAAAAAAGTTGTGGGTTGATATCATTTCTCGAATATATTACTTTTAAAATCACGATATTTATAATGAAAAATTCCCTCAATGAATTTTTTACCTTTTGGTTGAAATAAAAGTCTTACCCTATATTGTGTAAGGCACTTACGGTTGTCATATGATAATTTTCAAAAAAAAAAATAAAATAAAAAAGAGTAAAAATAATTTATTTTAAATATTCAGTAATTATAACTTATATGTGCACCGCGTGTTCACGGAAAAAATTCACTGGAAAAATATATTTTTCAAAATGAATATCATGAATTGACTAATTCATGCACGCATCACCCTACTCGATAGATATAGGCATATAGCTCAATTAATAGAGTTTCAATCGCTGTGATTACAAATTTTATGTTTAATTGTCTAACAATGATGACTTTACTGAAATAAAGAGAGATTGTCAAAAATGTAAAAAAGATAGTATAAGCAGTATAAATTATACATCAACAGTAATTAGAGCTGACACTTATGAGATTCTACGTTTCAACTAATGTACAATAATCGTGTTTTATTAATAAAACGACGTAGTTTTATTTACATTAAAATTTATACATTTTATATTACGATTTAATATTTATTAACAAAGTGATATTATTTTATTAAAAAAACACGATTATTACATATTAATTGAGACTGAGAATTTACTATTTTTTTTTTCTCATGCAATACTTGAAAAGAGGAACAATGATAGTAGATTAAGTGAATCACAAAGACAAAGTGAGTTATAAGTTGCATGTGCAATGAAGCGTGATGATTGATTTGGGGTTGGGGACATTGATTGATTTTCTCAATATTATTAGTCTCATTGAAGACAATGGTCAATGACACAATGTTAATGAATTGAAAAAGAAAGGGACTAAAAATAAAATAAAATAAAAATGGGCCGACAAAAGCAGACAAGCATGGCTCAACTCTCAATTGTTCTCTGGCCTTCGATGTTGGGATATCATGCATTTACTCATTGTACCTAAAGCAGTAGTGGTTGTACTTTCAAATCCCCATGTAGCAAGATTGGATTCTGACTTTATCTTTGAGGTTAATGGCGATTTTGTGCAGAAGCCAAGCGAGATATACTGATATAGCACTCACATCATCATGTGATGTACATTCTTGCATGTTTCAATCCATTTTTTTTTTTATACACAAGTGGCAAAAGCATTTAATATATTTTTTTTTCCAAAAAAAATATATTTTTAATTTAATATAATTTGTATAATCATTTTTTAATTTAATTATTTGTTATCATTATTAATAAAAATTATACTCTTTTCATCCCATAAAAAGAGTTATTTTTCAAAAAAAAAATTCTTATTCCAAAAAAAGAGTTTATTTTTAAATCAAAATTTTAAAATATATTTATTAATAATAATTGTGTATACTCACAATTAAAAAGTAATTATAAAAATATAAAATTATATATTTAATTAATGCATTAAGTGCGTTATATCATTAAATATCTAATGATTAATAAAAATTGTATATAAATTAAATTAAACTATTTTTTTAGCACGGAATGAGTACGCAAATTTCAAACAAAAAGTAAAGTATTTTTAGAGCAGAAAAAATTATTTTTAGGTTTTCTCTTTGTCCCAAAAAGAAAAAATGTTTTCTCTCTTTAAACACGAGCAAAAGTACTTTTAACAAAAATATCTAACAACTAAATGGAATTTATTTGGTTTTGTATATATCGAGTCATAATACAAATAGTAAAAAATTTTAGTAAAATATTTCAACGACTGACAATGTCTATATGTAACTAGAGTTAGTAAGTAATAGTCATTTTAATCATTCGTTATTATTTAATAATGTGAACGTTACAGCAGTCATTATGTAATTAATTAAATTTTTTTATTATAAATATCACGATTATTGTATATTTTGGGTTCTCAAAAAAAAAAACATAATTAAATACGTAATAATGCACAAAATTCCCAGCAATTCTCTCCTATTTCTTTCAAGTTTTCATAAGTAAAAAAAATTTTCACATTTACTTTTTTTTTCTCATCTCTTTATTCTCAATTTCATGAACTGAGGAATGGAGGCAATTACTAATGATAATTAAAGAAGGCAAAATGCTCATTTATTGTAAATTTGTTAACACGAAGCATTGGAGGGCTTATGGGGTGACGAGGGTCAAGGCACAAAATTAATGGATTTGTACTTTCAAGCTTAAGTTTGTACTTACATTAGTAATAAGCTTAATGTTTGTGAAGTTTTAAGATATGGATTTTTCCAAAAAGAAAATTAAATATCATTCATTATGTGCATAGAATACAAAGAATGGTTTAGCATAGTAAACTCGCCAATTTTTTGTTGAGATCTATCATGTAAAAATACTCAAATTGGATTGATGATTAATTTATAAGTTTTGTTATAAATCTAATTGGTTATTTTTAATTACGTAAATCAATAGTTTAAACTGCATTCAAAAGTAGGGCATTTTTTATTTTTATAAGAACTTTTATATCAGAAACCATAGTATATTCAATTATAACCCTTTTGACATGTAAAATATATCTCTTCTCACCGTCTCGACGTCTACATTTTGATGACTTACCCTTAATTTTACTACCGTAAAATAAATGAACTTCTGTTGAAAATTAAGTTCATTTATTTGTTGAAAATATTGGAATGTCTTGTTGAAAATATTGCCATATATATGTCTGTCCCACAAAGTAGTTTAATTTAATGCCAATGTGTATGATGAATTAAAGGCGGTAGGTGATTAAGAAGAAAAAAATGAGCATGTAAAGCGATTAATAAGTAATTCATTGAAAAAGTTTGTCAAGGAAAAAGAAACCCATTATAGACAAACTTGACAAGAAGACCTCAAGAAATGAGACAAATCCTCCCAAACAACATGATAAAAGACAATAGTAAAATCCCTTTATCCCCAGATAAGAGTTTGTTACTTCTTGAAAAACAACTAAGGATAAAAGGAAAAAAAACAGAAGAAAAAGTCAAAGGGACAAAACTAATGAGAAGTTAGTATAATTATCATAAATCCTCCTCATTTGCTGTTTTATATTTTTTGTAATCTTGAATTTTCTTCTAGCCAAGATAACCAAAACAGACAAAATAGGGATGAACATACAGGAAAGAAAAAAAATGTTTTAGCCAAGTAGTAATGGAAAATTTAGAGTGAATATAATTAGTCCGATATATTAAAAAAGATATATGTATTTTTTTATTTTATAATAATTATTATTAATTTTTACTAAAAATATCATTACTTATTTTAGCCCATGAATAGTCTTGTGCCATTGTCCACATTACATGATTCCCCCATCTTTATACATGCTGCAAAAGGAACATATATATTTTTTGGCATATTAATTGCATACAAGTTTAACTACAAAAACAGAAACATAAATTGATGCAATACAAAGAAGACCATTTTGACTAAATTGTACTATAATCCAAAACTATGAAGAATACAATTTCTACAAAATCCTAAAAGAAATAGACTGCACTTCCATTTTTTCTCTTTTGGATAGATGACCATATACTTTCTTTTTAGTCATGAGCAACCTTTACAATGTGGACTGTGGTTGACCATGTCTGCATTACCTGAGTAAAGGGCTAGGGCTTCTTTAACCACCATAATCCCATTGTTGGATTTTATTACTCAAGTCCCAGCCTGGATCCCTCCATATTGTCTTCTCTCTCTCTCACACTCCTACCAAAAGAAAAGAAGCACACAAAAGACACACAGTCACACACAGCCTTTACTCCCATTGTTACTCAACTTCACTGTCATCTAAACCCAGCACCACATCAAAATCATAAAACCACCAAAAATGCACAGAGCAACAGAACCAAACTAAATGCACTCCATCTCCTTCCCCTTCCCTTCCCCCTTCCCCCTTCCCATCCCCATTGACATGAGCCCATAAATTCAATCCCTCCAAAACATCAACAAAATCACACACACACACACAGCGCACGCACACTGATTCAGAGTGTCATAAAGAGATAAGGAAAAAAACAGAAAAGATGCAATTTTTATCCCCAAAATTGGCAATGCTGCTACTGTTCTTCCTCCTCTTCCACATCTTCCTCATCTCTACAACTTCTACAGATCTGACCACCGACCGCACCGCCCTTTTGGCTCTCCGTTCTGCAGTGGGTGGCCGGACTTACCTATGGAACGCCTCACACCCCACACCATGCAACTGGGCTGGTGTCCAATGTGAAAATAACCGTGTCACTGCTCTTCGCCTCCCTGGCTCCTCCCTGGCCGGTGCTCTTCCGTCCAACACCATCTGCAACCTCACACTCCTCCGCACTCTCAGCCTTCGGCTTAACCATCTATCCGGCTCTCTTCCTTCTGACCTTTCTCAATGTGCTGAGCTGAGAAATCTCTACCTTCAGGGCAATCAATTTTCCGGACCCATTTCATCCCTCAGTCTTCACTCTTTAGTTCGCTTAAGTCTGGCTGGCAATAAATTTTCCGGGGAAATTCCATCTGGGTTAAACAATTTGACCCGTTTGAGGACGCTTGATCTCCAAAGAAACAATTTTTCTGGGCCAATTCCGGAGTTAAACCTTCCACATCTTGTCCAATTTAACGTTTCTTATAATAGCTTAAATGGGTCCATTCCAAAAAGTCTCGAGGGAATGCCTGTCAATGCATTTTCCGGGAACACATTATGTGGGAAGCCTCTTGATTTATGTCCGAAAAATGAAACCCCTCCTGCGTTTGCAGTGGATAATGGAGCTGGAATTATTGTTGGGAATAACAACAGGAAGCATAAATTGTCTGGAGGGGCAATTGCAGGCATTGTAATTGGATCTGTGGTGGGATTTTTGTTGTTATTGTTGGTGATTTTTGTGCTATGCAGGAAACGGAGTGGCCAAAAGTCAAGGTCTGTTGATTTAGCAACAATTAAGCAGCAACCTGTTACTGATACTTCTGTGGAAAAACCCATTGTGGAAAGTGGGGAGAACAATGGCAGTTTCAATAATGGATATTCAGTGGCAGCAGCCGCAGCCGCCGCAATGACTGCGAGTGGGAAGGGAGAGAGTGGTGGCGTTGGAGGAAATGGGGCTAAGAAATTATTGTTCTTTGGTAATAATTCGAAGGTGTTTGATTTAGAGGATTTGCTGAAGGCTTCTGCTGAGGTTTTGGGGAAGGGTACATTTGGGACTGCTTATAAGGCTGTTTTAGAGTTTGGAAGTGTGGTGGCTGTGAAGAGATTGAGGGATGTGACCATTTCTGAGAAGGAATTCAGGGAGAAAATTGAGGCTGTTGGAGCTATGGATCACGAAAATTTGGTTCCTCTGAGAGCTTACTATTATAGCCGGGAGGAAAAGCTTCTTGTTTATGATTATATGCCAATGGGAAGCCTGTCTGCACTTCTTCATGGTAAGTTGGAACTGAATTTTCATGCCAGTTATACTAATATTTGTTTTCATTTAATTGGATTATGGATGGCAAATTTAATTCTTCAGACTTTAAACTTTGATGATGAAATGTGGTAGTTTCTCCAACAGTAGTTTGTGCAGGCATGACTATGACTTTGCTGAAATTGTTTTTAGCAATCTACATCAGCTTAAATCATGTAAGAGAAGCAGTTGATGAAGATGGAACATAGGTCATAAATTTAGTTTTAGATTTTGATTTGTTTTCGAGTAAGCTGTCGGCGAGTTTTATGTAGTGAGTTGGTTGTCTTATTTGCCCTGTTTAACCGAACCTTTTCAGCAAATGCTTCTGTATGGTCTTTTTTTTTTTAATTTTTTGTGTTCTCTATAATTTTGACACCAAATTTTGTACAAATCGTAGTTCTTTTGTATTTCTCTGAGGTTATTTACATGATTGGAGATCAATTTTAGTAACCACACCTTCATCGTTCATGGTGGTGGTTGGATTATCTAGTTGTGTAATAGCTATCTGCTTGGAAGAACTGTAATCTCCAGTTCCTTGGTCTGATTATGTTCTCTTAATTGTAATGTTTTATCCTGTTCAGGAAACAAAGGAGCTGGTAGGACCCCATTAAATTGGGAAGTCAGGTCTAGTATTGCCCTAGGAGCTGCTCGTGGCATCGAATACCTGCATTCTCAAGGTCCTGATGTCTCTCATGGAAATATCAAGTCCTCAAATATTTTGCTCACCAAATCCTACGATGCACGAGTCTCAGATTTTGGCTTAGCCCACCTCGTTGGACCCCCATCCTCACCCATCCGTGTTGCAGGATACCGGGCACCGGAGGTTACTGATCCTCGCAAAGTTTCACAAAAGGCTGATGTCTATAGCTTTGGAGTTTTGCTTTTGGAGCTTCTAACTGGAAAGGCACCCACGCATGCCCTCCTAAATGAAGAAGGGGTGGACTTGCCTAGATGGGTTCAATCAATAGTACGGGAGGAGTGGACATCTGAAGTGTTTGATCTTGAGCTACTCAGGTACCAAACTGTTGAGGAGGAAATGGTGCAGCTCTTGCAGCTTGCAATAGATTGTGCAGCTCAATATCCAGACAACCGACCGGCGATGTCTGAGGTCTCAAGTCGGATTCAAGAGCTCTGTCGATCAAGCGTACGAGATTTACCCGAACAGCCTGATCAGGTCAATGAAGCTGATTAAGAAAAAATCAAATAGCCATCAGGTCTGCTACCTCAAATTTCTTCTAAAGAGGATCCCCCGTTGGCTTCAACACACCCATTTTAGAGTCTTATCCATTGTTCTTGTTGTTTGTTACATTCAGGCAAGCCTCATTGTTATTTTATTGGATCTTTAACAGTGCATGTTCTTTTTCCGTTTTTTTTTTTTCTGGTTTAAAAAACTATTCCCAGTTGTAGCAGCTTTATCTCCTCCCAGGCTCCCACCCCCTTTCCCTCTTTGGGGCCTATTGTCCCATTATTCTTCTCGTATGGATAATGGTTGCTGTAATTATTACTTCAGCTTTTACTTTAGCTTTCACTTTTTTGAACCATCTTTGTGTGTTCAGAACTTGAGAGTGAAACCCTTTTACAGTATTTCTGCGGTGGCTCGTTTTATTGTGTTGCATTTCTTTTTCTGGTGGTGCATCACTTCCAAAATTCTCTCCATTCATTCTAGTACTTATAATCTAGTGTTGGTGGATTACCAGCCTTGATAAAGATTTCCTACGTTGTCAGGTCTCAATTAAAATAATAACACGTCTTTGTTGGGAGTCGGTCACTTTTTTGCAGTACCTCATGGATGTTTTTGGTTCCATATACGTAAAAGAGGGTGGTTTGGTGGTTATGTTATTAAAGTAGTGGCAAGATCATATTGTTGGCAGCTGGAAGGTTCATTCCATGTGGTTATGGATCTGCTCGGCAATGATCTTTATTATAGTGAGTAGTTGATGAATTAATAGGTGTAGAATTAATCAAAGCAGAGACTAAAAATCTCAGTATTGATACTTGCAGCTTGCTGGTGGCTGGTGAAAATGTCTCTTTATTCTTTACCACTAAGAAGTGCAAGCAGCAAACCTAACTTGGATTAAATATGAACGAGAACCTCGGCCATAAAGGGTTTTCAATTTTCTTCTTGTGACCATGACAGCTAGTGAAAGGTTGAACAGTTGATAATGACACTAGTTCTTGATATTGGGCAGTGGGGTGGTCCAGCTTAAAAACTTATGAAAACGGTGGATCTCTTGTGGGTTAGCTGACACTGTAATTTTGATTATGGTCCCCTTGAATGATGTTAAAAACTGCCAAAGTATCCGAAGCTTGATGAGTTCGAAATCTTGAAACGTTTTGATAATTGATTGAAAGAATTCAGAGCGATAAGAAAATTGAAGCAAGAAAACAAAGTTCCAAAGACTTAAAATATTTGTTGCCAATATGGGAACGGTGGAGATAATTTCCTTTTTGTCTCTTGGCTTTGGGGCTGGCCTACAATCATTTTCTCAGGAACAAAGGTTTAGAGGCGGAAAAGAAAAGGTCTACCTCTACCATGTGATGTGATGCCGCTGCAGAAAACAACTAGCCAAAGCTGCCAGCAAATATTTGGCAAAGGCACTCAACACTTTTGATTTGGCCCTTGCTGCCAGGCAATTTTGGTGCAAGCTGGTGTTGTTATGATCATTCGTGGACCTTTTCCTTCCATCTTTCTATTACACAATCATCTTTCTTTTCGTGTTAGAATATGAGGTTTTGGCAAAAATAATGAAAATCAGCAACAGAGGCAGTTAGAGCAGTAGATTATCATCAAGTTTCAATCTTTGTTGTTTCTGAGTTGGATTCAACTCTTTCTGTGTATATGCTTAAAAGACCAAACATAAACCAAATTACCCCAAAAATTTGGCTTGTAGTTCACACCATAGTGTAGAACTTCTGTGGTGGAGTTGATATGATGATGTTTGTAAAAGTAATTTTCTTGATTCAGTGAGCTAATTGAGAACATCAAGTAAAATCCCATTTTACATAACAAGAGAGATTGTGGTTCAAAGTCCCACCTATAATGACTTAAATGGGATGATTTCTTATGCCCCTCCCCCTCAAGCATAGATTTTTGTTTTTTCGCAGCGTCATTTACAGTACAAACCTTGACAATGACGAATTACACCAGCATATGCAAGTACCCAATGTGTAAGTACTTACCACCATTTCCATTTCTTTAGAAATGGTTGAAACTTACAAGTTTTGATAACTTGCTCGCCTTTATTAACAATTACGTAAGAAAAAAAAAAAGAAGAAAAGGGAGTAATAATACATGCGTTTTTTTAAGTAGTCATATAGTTTTAAAATAATCTAGTTAGACTTTTCAATTCTCAAAAAATAGATAAAGTTACACCTTAGCAAAACAAAATTTTATTGAAAATAGTCTTTTATAGGGCAAGGTACATACCAATTACCAAGGAAAAAGAAACAAGAAACTAAAGCAAAACTAGAGAAATAATTGTCACTCATCACAAATTGGGGTCAAAAGTTACCATCCTTTATTAAGATACACAAGAATAATTGTCATCAAAACCTAATCTAGGTTTTGCTTCAAGACAAAGGCCAGCAATATTTAATACTACTAATTTGTCTTGTCAAATGATTCAGACCAGGATTACAAATTTTATAATCAGATCATAAATTTCACAATTATATGATTGAGAAAGCTTAAATTATTGTCGGTAGCTACCTAATAGACTACATGAAAGCATCCTAACAAATAGACTCCGCAAACCAAACTAAAGTTGGAATAGAGCCGTTGGCATTGCCCCAACATATACCAACATTTGTTGGGTCAAAAGTAAACGGGTTTGAACTCTTTTTCGATATTCTTTTGCTTTCAACTTTTATTACCTTATATTACATAAGATACATATAAAAAGTTATTCTGGATAAAACACACTCAGTTGTTATAATGAAACATGAGTTGCGTGAATTTTACCTCATATTGTATAAGACACATATACATAATTATTGTAATATAACATGAGTTATAAGAGCCTTACCCCACATTATGTAAAATACATGCACACAATTGTTATAATACAACATGAGTTGTAATAGAACACATACAGATTTATAATGGAATCTGATTATCGAAAAAGTTAAAAGTATAGAAACATTATATGTAATCTAGCAATATCAAATGTTCAATAACCTTCCATTTCATTCTTTTATTGGCCATTCTTTGGCGACCTCGAGTGGGGCTCGTCAGTCAATAATTCTTATTCATCAATGAAAATCACAAGAATTCGAAGCCGAGCAGTGACATAATGATTGTATTAGTAATTATATTTTGAAACGTCTACTCGTGTCAGTAATTGTACCTAATCGTCCACTCAGAAGTCGAAAGTGTGTTATTATACCTTAAATGTCCACTCAAAAGTTTGAGGTTCGAGCGTATAAACAGCAATAATCCCTCCCTCATGAAATTATAGCATATGTTCAAAAAAAAGAAAATAATTCTCTATTCTTGGCTAATTAAATAGAAAGAATGATGATACCAATGAAAAATTAAAGTTCAGGATGAGATATCACTGTAATCATTCAAATCCCAAAGGTCATTAACGTAGATTATACAGTTAATGCTAATTTTTCAATGTTTAGGTTATTCACATGCTCATCCTCTGGTGCAAAATGCCAAGTTGCCAACATTAGTTGAATCAAAGAATAATGTTCGAGGAAAAGAACAATAACTGCTTCGAAATTTATATGCATAAAAAACATAAAAATTGGCCAGTTGAAGTTTAAAACATAATCTTGAGCTTAGTCCTCACTCATAAGCCTTGAAACCTTTTCGAGTGACCCAAAAAAAAACTGAAAAAAGAAAAGAAAAGAAAAGAAAAAAATAAGAACAAAAAAGAGGGTTATCAAGACTATAGAAGACCTCTGTTGGAAAACCCCTTCTCCCATACATACATAAAAATGTGGGTTTGGGAAACCCCCTCATGATGGGGCAGTTTCCTACTTGAGTAAAACAAGTAGTCTTGTGGAAGTCAGTCTTTTAAGCTGCCTCTACATCTGCAAGTAAATAAATACTGTAAGAAATAATCAAGCAAAAGAAGTAAAATGGTAGAAACAGATCAACCAGATCATACATTTACAGGTTATACAACTGGAAGACTTCTCTGTTCCTCCAAAACTGGTTTTGCATTCATCAGCTGCCAAAAAATGATCAAACAATATCCCACTTGTTATGCATTACGATTTGTGGAAGCATCCTCTTTCCAACCTTTTGTGAGCAAGTCGTAGTTGATTGATGCGAGCTGGGAGAGATTCTGGGTGGCCAAAGAAGTAGCAAGGGTCAATTGCACATAATCAACAACTAAATGTCAGTCACAAATAAGATAATCCATACAGAAGCACTAAACGTATGGTATGAAACAGAATTATGAAATAAAACTCAAAGAATGAAACTAATGCAACTCTCTTGGGCATCGTTGCATGATGATTGCAGTTAATATGTGGAATATTAAGGAGAATCAAGACCAGTTGTGAGCACTTTTAACAACAATAAGGAATAACAAGAAAATCCTATACAGTTTCATGGCCAGTATGTTAAACAACAAAAAAATATGCATGCTATCCATTACCTTAAATGAGAAATTGCTGAAGGAGTAGTTGATGGAAGAACCGGACTCAAATTCTGCAAGACCCCTGCATTCATCTCCCTGTTGTTCATCCATCCATAAGTGAAAATGTTAAACATACAATCAACTAGTTTCCAGAACTCTTTTAAGTATAACAAGTGACTAAAACAAGATACCAGCTCATCATGGCGATTGCTTAGGCAACTACTGCTACCACTCATGCTACCATTGTCACTGGAATCTTCTTCACTGGGTGGATATACATGTTCGTCCGAAGGGTTCCAGGAATAACGACTGGTGAAGTAACTCGTGTCAAGTGCACTCTCTGAAGCAGGGACAAATGCAGCCTGCACAAAGTACACAGAGAGTTAAAGACAACTTTCATGTGCCTCAAACTAACATTTCAAAATGAATGTCTTACTCTTTAAATTGGAAACCCGGGGAGGATGTAAAGGTGGTGCTGTTAAATTAAAAACACAATAAAAAGAAAAGAAGTACTACCTTTTGTCTTGCTAATGTGTCCCAGTTAATATCTCTGAAAAAAGGATGCTGCTTCACCTGTAGGCAAGTTTAAATTTGAGCTATGAGCGATCAGGACAACTAGACTACACCAAAAGAGGCTGTAAGCTGGATTACCTCTGCTGCTCCTCTTGCTCCAAGTCTCTGATTTGGATCTTCCGTCAACAACCTAAACATACAAACAGCAGCAGCTCTAAGGTAAGGCATAAAATGAATAGATATCAAAACTAACAACAATTCTGATTGCACTAATTTGCTCCGATTTAAGTCCAAGGCATACAAGTATGTACAAACACACCCAAGAAAAGAGATAAAGCTATAGCCAATCAAAGTTCAAATAAAGTAATGGAAATGTCTCAACATCATGATATTCAAAATACAATAACTGGATGTTAAATGTCTAGCTATATGCCAAGAAAACTGTTTCAACAGGAATACTATAACACAAACAGAAAAAGAAAGAGAGAGATAACAACTGCATCATTATAATAACTGGTCTATGGGAATCTCGATGTCAATAAAAAATATAGAAGGATGTCAAAAGAAACAGTTTAAAAAATAAATAGTTAGAGATATATATAAAAATATGTAGCAGAGTTTCTCTCACCGATCAATCAGATTTTGTGCTTCAGGACTCATCTCTTCAGGGAACCGTGGCCAAGGTATATTACAGTTGAGAATATTGTCAAAAATTTTCTACATGAAAAATTGGAATTGGCATTGGTTTTACAGAAGTTACTAAACAAAGAAATAAAGAACCTGTGGTCATTGATACAACTAAATCCAACATCAACTTTAACAAAACTAGATACAAAAATTAACAACTTGCATAGAAGCATAAAATAGATTTAATCAACAATGTTGGGTGGAAATCTTATGTTAAAACAAATATAGAAAAGATTCATGAAAGAGACTACCACAATTAGGATTATCTCCCATTGTCAACCATGGACTTTCTCTAAATGGCTACTAAATTTTGACATGCTACTTTGTAGATCTCTACACAAACCTCAAACTTCAACAGTGAAACTGCACAAATGCCAATGCATGCATATTCACAACAGCAGGCAGTAAAGCATACAGAAACACATGCATATATGTATAAGTAGTGAATTTTGATAATCAAAGAGGAATCTGTCTAGATGAAAAAAAATCTACATCCTCTAACAGCGTGAAAAAATTAATTGGCCAAGCATTTTCTCACCTACAAACCATTCCACTTACCTGAATATTCAACCAAAGATAATGCATGATATCCAACACCCACAAAACATTAAGTTTCAGAAAATTCAATGAAAGCACAATCTATCCAGATGTTCCACCATTACATTGGGTGAAAGGTAAGACAAGATTTTAAAGACAGCCCATGCATGGTTAAGTCATTAGGTTTCTATGTCACTATCAACAAAAGAACTATATATCTCATGCGGAGCCATTCTTCTGGTCATATTACTTTCCATAACCACGCATCTTCTAGCTAGTAGGAAAAAATATATATATAATCATCAATTCACTAGTGGCGGTATCTCTGGAGTTATCACTTGTCAAGACAAAATGCCACCTAAGTACTGCAATTCCCAGAACATACAAGAATCTAAATGAAAAATGAGAAAAACATCACATCAACTTAACATTGAACCAGTAGCAAATTCAGTAACAATGAATGAAATGGAAATCATGAAGAAATGGCTGAACATCAATTTGAATGATCAAGCAACTTTCAAAAACAATAAGCAGATTTAAGAAAAAATGTATTATGCAAGAATTCTGACAAGATGGGAACCTGTGGATGCTCAGCGTTGAAAGGTGGGATACCAACAATTAATTCAAACAAAATAACACCTACTGACCACCAATCGGCAGTAAAACCTGTTGAAATCATGAAACAAAGCGATGAAATCAACCACATTATTAGCGCACAAGAAAAATAGATACTAGATTTCCAAGTTTCAAATCATAGTTTTAGCAGCACAAATTTCCAATCCAACCTGGTGAAGTCATGATATTGGCACTCCATTTTTTGTTACTGGTACTCCACTTTTGTCAAAAAGTAACATTAGTGACACAATTTTATACTTCGGCACATATGGAGTGTCGATAATAAAAAGTGAAGTGCCAATATCATCAACTGAAATCCCAAAAATTGAACAAAAGCACATTTTTAACCTTAGGCAGTATTTTTGGATCAAGTTTTTCTCTTTTTATGATGTGTAAACCATTAAGTAGAAGAAGCTTTGTAACTTGATAACCTGCCTCTCAAAAAAATATACAAAAGTGGAGTGGTTGTTCCATGAAAATCTTCCAAACTAGGTATCCAGGACCCCTCCTTAAAATGATAACATTCCACTTCAATAAGTAGAAAAACCACAGAGAGAATTGATGAAACAAACAAAATAGACCAAGAAATAGAGTTTCCATTCTGTTGCTTTAGGGAAGAAAAGACACTTTTTTTTTTTGTAATGCATTAAGGTGCATTATAAAGTATCATTCCAGTTTCCAAAAAACTAGCGGTTCTATCTTCTCCTGGGCTAAAGCTAGGCAGATTTCTCTGCAAAAACAAATGCAGATATATATGCATATGTACCATGTCCCGTTCCCAGAAGAATCTCAGGGGCCAAATAGTCAGGTGTACCAACAGCAGAACGTTTCTTACGCCTGCCTTGATTCTCAGAGCCACATAAACTGGAATCATCCTCTTCCATTAAGGATGTGCCACTGACTGCTGGACCAGATAAATCATCAGTAGTGATGAGACCCACTTTAGAGAGCCCAAAGTCTGTCAACTGTTGAGAACAAGGCAATTCATCAAATCTACTATCCAAATCAATATCAACTAAATGAAACCAACATAACATGATTGAAAAAAAGCCAGGCATGAAGTAAGTAAAATAAACGATCACAAATTTCAATAAGTGGAGCTCTTGGTAGTTCAATAGATAATTTTAAAATCTCTCCAACCTACAGCTAATTCAACTAATAAGTTAAACTTTAGTCAAAAGATAATTTGAAAGCCTCTTGAACTTACAACTACTTCAATCCAAGACAATATGGACCACAAGTAATGCAGCTGAAGACAGGATAAGAGGATCCACCAAAATCACGAGATCATACACACCAAGTTTAATAAGATTAGCATCACAATTTCAGTAAGTCTCTTTCCTTATGCTTTAGGTTCATTAGGTAATTAAACTGCACAGCACATATTTTAAAGTAACCACATACAAAGATGTAAAGGGAAAAGCTTGATAACAACATTCACCTTTATATGACCATCATGTGCAATTAACAAATTGTCTGGCTTTAGATCCCGATGAACAATGCGCATTGAATGCAGATATTCCAAAGCAAGAACCTGCCAACATGGTAAATTTAGTTTCTGGACTGGCATCCATGCAGTGGAAGTTACTTAGAAATGAAGAACTTACAACTTCAGCAATATACACACGAGCAACATCTTCATCCAAGCATCCCAGATTTCTCAATAATGAATACAGATCCCCACCATTCAAATACTCCATCACAAGATACAAATTCTCACTACAGGTAAATGAATAGAAAAAGCGGACCTAAAAAAGATTTTCAAAGTTAAATTCAGATCGGCTCTTTATTATATAAGCATAAATGCTTTGCCAGATAGACCTGCTCACCACAAAAGGATTACGGACAGTTATTAAAATATCTCGCTCAGCTATAATACTTTCAACAGCATTCTTGCGTATCATATCTGCCTTCTTAAGAATCTGGACAAGTATCACTGCGTTAATAAGTAGGATGATAAGCAAGAAAATTAGTAAAAATATGGCATTTAGAATTACCTTTATTGCAAACAGATCCCCAGTCGTTCTCTTTTTGGCCAAGAAAACCCGGCCAAATGCTCCACGACTGATTGGTTTAATAATCTCAAAGTCATCTATAGAGGTACGATCTTTATTAGAATGTATTGGGCTTGTTCTCAAACTACGTAAAACATCATCTTCCAGAGGAGCATCTTCATCTATAACTGTGCTAGTTATATCAACTTTGTCATCGTCAACTAGCTCGCATAGTTGCAAATACTTTTCCCTAGATAAAGAAAATCAAGTTAAAAACCCGAAAGTAATCCCTCAACGGAGGAACTGGTCCAAGTTCAGCTGGGAAGAGAGAGAGAGAGAGAGAGAGAGAGAATGGGAATAACTTCCCTTTCATCTATAATCCTTTTGATCCATTTTAATTTTTCTCATCTTTTTTCTCTTTTTTCCAGGTTGAATGGAGGTAATTTTTTCCAGGTTGAATTGTCACGGTGAAATATAGCAAACCCTAGCGTGGTTACCCTATCAAAAATTCTATATGAAAATTGTAAAACAATTAATAGAAGTTACCGACCGAATGAGCTTCTCTATGCGTGCTCCAAAAGTCTCAACTGTAAGAGCATCCAGCTTTCTGCGATCAAGGACCTCCCTCAAATCTTCAAGACAAGTGAGCAAATATTGCAAGGAGCGATCATCATCTAGTGGAGTATTTGCCACACAGCGGGCAATATCAGCAAGTTCATTCATCTGCAATGTTCCATTAGGGAAGCCAACATTTAGATACTGTCTGATATCTCAAACATTTATTGACATAATTTGCTCAGTACTCTATTTCAAGTTGAACACCTATGTATTACTCCACTGATTCTTGCACAGGTTACATGTATGTATCCAACATAGAGCAGCATGTGGGTGATAGAGTGGTAATTGCATGGAGCTAGAAGCCTATTACTCACAAATAACAACCACTAAATTAATGAATGATTCTGTAAAATTCTTCGCCATATAACTGATTCATGAATTATGATTCTCCACAAGCTGAGAACTTAGAACAAGTGTGACGAAAGTAACACCAAAGAATCAAATAATCAAATATTGCAATGATCATGATGCAGCATCTTATTATCAGTCCCTAAGATAAATACCCAGAAAGGATAGCATTTGACGGAAAATGAAATATCAATTAGTAAAAAAGAGAGAACAATTCAGTCGATTGAAGTTTTAATACAAGAATATTTGATACATGACCTTCCATCCACAACATGTTTACCATGAACAGGTCTAATGCAGGCCAATCCCAAACATTAAATATCATTGATGCATACAACAAAGAACACAGGAATATACTATTTAAAGGATTTCCCTAATTGTGCCCAAGTTCCATTTGGATACATGAACTAACAAGTTGGATAACTAAATTAATGCTTTTGGCAGCTGAGTCTAATTGGGGAATTCAATGTTTTAGAAAAGAATAAAGTGAATTCAATTCCAAACTGGATTTAGTTTAGATTCTATAAATAACGGAGTTCTCTTCCAGTAGAAAATAAAAAAGGAGATTTCAGTTGAATAATAAAATACCTGTGACCATGTTGTCTTCTTCGAAAGTTGTGTTACCTAAAGATCCTACGCCTGATGCCTAAGGATTCTAGGAGTGATTCCAAGAGATATTTCTTTCTTTTCTGCAGTTTATTACAGATTTCAGCTTTCTTCTTCTTTAAATCAAAGTTTTCTGCATTCCTAAGGCCTAAGATAAATTTCAAGATCTGTTTACACTAAACACAAGTACAACAAATGCTTTGTGCTGCATCAATCATTTTCTAACATAAGATGTCGGAGTAAAATGGCACCTCATTAAGGTATTACTACAACCAGCCCAACCCAACCTCTGGCTAGAAACACTCTTTCTCCCACACCATGAGAAGCAATATGCCATCAGCCAAAATATTACATGAAAAACCATTTAGAATGGCATATCAGAACCGCATTCTCATTTCTACGGGATAACCTTTCTACATTTTTTTCCACTCCCCTTTAAGAGCTGAGAGAGGGTGTGAATAGGATTGTCTAAATTTTCAATACCAGCTAAACAGACAACAAATAAAAGTGCTTAAGCATAACGTTGCTCTGCATGAAACTCTATTTCCCTCAAATGGCAAAAGTACATGTAAAAATATGCGCTCATTCATATTCACTTCAATTTTCTAAGACAAAATGTTCAGATGTGTAAACCCTTTTGTTCAGTAAGGGAAGCAAGAAAAGGAGAAAAAAAAAGAAAAACTTGACATTGAGATCAAATGTATTGATTCACCAATTGCAATTATCAGTAGCACCATAATTAGGAAACAGAAGATTATAAAGGATAATAAGTCCAGCTAGACAGGAACCTACCTGGGGATTATCATCACTTTCAGAGTAAGCACCTTTTCCACCCAACAACATTTCAATCTGGCTTGTCCTTGGCGTCATCAATGGCGACCTAGGTGTAATGCTGCCTGCTGATGATGTGGTCATTCCTTGATCAGATTTGGGGCCAAAACGAGTTTTACAAGACATAGATGATAATCCCTTGAGGTCATCCATAAAAGCAGAATTATCTGCTTCGGGAAAGCAGTCCAGCATGTCCTCTGAACCTCTTCGAGACCAATCACTTAATTTAGGGGACAGAAGATCAGATTCTTCTGTCATACTGGAGTTTGATACCTTTGCAGTCACAACATCTGGACTTCCTACAGTTGGTTGAAAATCTTTATGTGAAAAAGATTCCATTAGCTTCTCAAGGGTTTCAGAAATCGTAAGCAGGCGCACATTGACACTTAGACCCTTTTGATCACAGCGATCGGCAATTGCACATATTCTAGAATGTTCTTCCACATGCAAAGTGGGGACCTCCTCCTCACAGATGCGGCAAATAATTGAGCTCTCATCAGAAACACTTGGTTGGTCGCCCCAGTAACCCCAAGAAACTTTATGCTGGTGCTTGGATGCAACAGAAGAATGTCCCTGTGCTTCTTTGGCAGGAAATATTTCAGCAGGCTTTGCAGTTACAAGATCCCCATCGTGTATTCCTCTTTTGTTGTTTAACATCTTGGAAACTTCAACATTACTCTCATTCTGCTCCTTCAGTGAAACAGCTTCTTTAGGGCTTTTAGCCACAGGAGAAGGAAATTTCTTCCAAGAAGCCATACGGTCTCTACTAGCCGGAGAGCCTAAGATCTTTGCAGATTCAATAGGTGAAAATAATGAATTTCCAGGTTTTACATCATGCTCTCGCTTCCATTCCATGCCACGCTGCTCCTGACTATAAGATTTCCGTGCAGAGGCCCTTGATGCCTTTGAAGCACTGGAAAATTTTCCATCGACTGCCATGCCAGGAGGCATGCGATTGTCTGCAGGTTGAAATGATTGACGAAGCGGAAAGCTATGCTCATCCTCAGCAAACCCACTTTCCTTGTGAAACTGCAACAATCTAGTGCACCGTGTCAGTATAAAGAGCATGCGAGTATGCAGCTGTTTCAGGACACCCATTGGAAGCTCCTGACGCCTATCATCCAACTCCTGAACAATGCCTTCACACTGGAGCCAAAATTCCCCTGGTGGTGTCATAGCACAGCTCCGAGCCAATACCAGCAAGTCCTCAATAGTTTCTTGCCATTCAGGATGGTCTTCTGCATTCTTTTCCAAAACTCCAACTAAGTCTGCTGCAAAAATATGCAGATCTGCATCCACCTCTTCCTTTGCTTTGTCAAATTTTGTCCTTATCATTCCCAGAACCTCCTGTAGGAATCATAAAATTATTATACAGACTCAGAACTACTTTATGAACCACCTAAAAATTAAAGAGATAATTGAGAAACAAAAATCTTTATTACCTCCAGGTTATTTAAGCCTCGAGGCTTCCAGAATGGAAAAGGTCGTACACCTTTCGAATTCAGCTCATGGGAGAAGCTTTTAATGTCCCCAGGAAACCTCTTCCTAGGTGCACTTGTCACACGAAGTATAGCTTGAAAACGGGGAGATTCTGATTCTTTTGGGTTGTCACATTCATATGATGTCTACAAAATGAAATCATCATTCATAATTTTCAATACATTACTGATTACATGGTAAATGTTTAATGGGGATAATGTATGGATGAAAGCGGGTATGTTGCTAAATGCAGACTAGCAGTATCTACCTACCTTCACCTCCGGCGTATAAAGTTCTGAACTTCTTGGGCCTCCAGAGTGGCCCCATGAGGAATTGAATTGCCCTGTTAGAACATAAGAATATTATATGGACGAAGTATAAATATTTAAATCTAAAGCTTGAAAAAATTTGTCAAACTCTGCAGATAATAAAAGCTCAACTAAGTTGCCTATTAGCCAATTGTTAAGGCCAATGTCTAAAAGTAACCAACAAATTCAACCTTAAGACAGTTGTCTGTCACAAGAAAAATTAACAACAGACAAGACAATGCCTCCAACAGAACACAGAGATAAACAAAGAAAATGGGAAGAACAAATCCAAAACAAATGGTATCCCAATAATAAATATATAAGAACCTAGATGTTTAATTTGAATGATATTGTCACTCAATACCAAGCAAACTTTCACGCACTACCTACACTTTGTGCACCAGTAATATTTGTCTACAATCCCAAATCCCAAATTCTTTTCTCACAGTTGGAAACTAAGAAATTTTGGGCCTTTGTACTGTTTACGTTTTACCTTGCAATCAACTATATGACTACCAAAATTCAGTCCTGAATCATTGCGCAGAACTATAAAGATCAGGTTATCACACCGATAGCAACCTTTCATGCACTACCCACACTTTGTGCATCAGTAATAATTTTCTATAAACCCAAATCACAAATTCTTTTCTCACAATTGAAAACTCAGAAATTTTGAGCTTTAGTACCCTTTACAGTGTTATCTAAGATGAAAGCTTAACCCAGAGAGTGCCATAGTCTTAAAAGGAGTGTTTCAGCTAAACTAGCATGACGCACTGTTCATTCTTTTACAGTGAATTATGCAGCATTCATGGTAATAATAACCTCATACTATCATTCCGAACTTCATATAATTATATCCACATCCAAGCACCTGTACTAACAGTGCCACATTATCAAACATGGGTTCTTAAACAAAACACATCATCGAATTTGTTCGGATATCATACCAGCTTCAGATGAAGAGTCTGCATTCTTCAACCTCGACCTAGCCTGAACATGGGGACTCTGATCCCTAGACGGCCCACTTTCAGTAGACATACTATCCGAATTACTACCATTATCAATCCAACCAGAATTTTCTGCATTTCCAATCACCCTCTTTTTCTCCTCACCACCATCCTTCTTCCTACCACTCTTCTTCCCAGAACCTGAACTCGAACCCCCATCCCCACTACCGCCACCACCAAGAGGCTTCGACAAATTACTAGCTCCCACAGCACTACCTTTTTCTCTGCCACTCCCAAAACCAATAAAACTCTCTTGCGGCAATGGCCCTGATCGAGTCTTAATTTTGTTCAAACCCAATGACGATGCAACTATAGGTGACATCGACAAAGCGGCAGCCGGTGCAGCAGGACCCTCATCCTTCTTAGCCTTCCCCACAACTAAATCAGCCCCAAACACTTTTTTACTCTTCAAGCCAGTAGAAAATCCTGAGCTGGGTTTTCCCAAATCCCTATTTTGACTGCCACTTTTAACAAAACTCTCCTTGCCCTTAACATCTTTCTTGCTACTAATAACACTATCTTTTTCTTTATCTTTATCTTTATCTTTATCTCTGTCTCTGAACCTCAAACTACTACTACCTGGGGTGATGGGGGAGTTATTTTTTGAATTGGATGCAGATAAAGATTTTGTTTTCTTTTTATCCAATCCGATCGGGGAATTCGATCCAAGTGATCGAGGGCTACCGGATGATCCTGCTCCTCCATCTGGGCTAGAAGTATCAGATTTCTTGGATGAAAAAAACCTGCCCTTGAAAACCATTCCTCGTCAAAGTTTGAATCTTTAGGGTTTTACAGAAGTGGGTTTTGCTTGATTTTGCAGCCCCAGCAGCATAGAAACATGCAGGGCTGGTGGGTGTGGACTAAGGTGCAGACATGTATGCAGTGATGGGAAGTTGGGAAATTGGGCATACGAAAAAAGGAAAGTTTTTTTTTCTTTAATTTTTTTTCCCACAGTCCTAAATTTAGGGAGAGAGAAAAAAAAGGAGAAAAAGATTGAATTTTGCTGGAGTTTTGGACCAGAATTGAATAGTATAGAGGAGGAGAAAGAAGGGGGGGTTGAACTGAACTGGGAGGAAGGGCCACGAAAAGACTACGACAGTTCTGTTGGGAGATTGCCCCCGTATTTTTCTTTCTTTCTTTCTTTTTCACTTTTTTTTTTTGGATTTGAATTTTTGGGACTTCAGTTTGACCAACCAAAAATAAAAGGGATAAAAGAAAACAGAGAAGAAATGCAGAGGGAAAACAAAACAATGAGGAAATAAATTATGGTCATGCACAAAGCCCCTGGTCCAGGCCATGGTTTTTTTCTGCCACGTCAGCTTATGGCCAACCTTATACTATTCACACAGTCATCATCAAAAAAATACCCATATCATCCCTTTGCCTTTTCTGCCACATCACTAATTCTCTCTCTTTCACCATATTCCAAACTATTATCAAATTTCTTTTATATTAATAATACAACTTATACATTAAATTAAAATTATCATATATTAAATACTAAAAAATATTTAATCGAAAATTTTTTATTACATTAAAATTAAAATTTACTAATACACTTAAAACATGAAAATAAATACGATAAATTAAATATGAAATACTTAAAAAAAAAACATGCGTAATTAAAATTAAAATTTAATAAATGTTCATTACACTAAAATTAAAATTTAATAATACACTTAAAACATTCGGATAAATACGATAAATTAAACATAAAATTTTTAATAACGTGAATAATTTTAATAATTTCGTTATATGAATAATGAAGGCCAGGCCTTGAAATATTTACACAACTATTATTAAATTTTTTATATTAATAATACAATTTATAATTTTAATTATCATATACTAAATAGTTAAAAACAATTAATGAATTTTTTCATTACATTAAAATTAAAATTTACTAATACACTTAAAACATGAAAATAAATACGCTAAATTAAATATGAAATACTTAAAAAAACGTGCGTAATTAAAATTAAAATTTAATACATGTTCATTACACTAAAATTAAAATTAAATAATACACTTAAAAAATTCGGATAAATACAATAAATTAAACATAGAATTTTTAATAACGTGAGTAATTTTAATAATTTGGATATGTGAATAGTAAAGGCCAGGCCTTCATTCAAAGGCCTAGCCTTCAATATTTACACAATTATTATTGAATTTTTTTATATTAATAATACAATTTATAATTTTAATTATCATACATTAAATACTTAAAAACAATTAATAGAAATTTTTTCATTACATTAAAATTAAAATGTAATAATATACTTAAAACATAAAAATAAATACGATAAATTTAATATGAAATACTTAAAACAATTAATAGAAAATAAATTTTCATTACACTAAAATTAAAATTTAATAATATACTTAAAACATTAAAATAATCACTCCAAATGAAATATGCAATACTTAAAAAATAAACATTCAAAATGAACATAAAAAACATAACTTAAATTAATACACTTGAAATATAAATTACTACTACATTCCTAAAAATTCACTAAACTTATGAACATTTTTTTCTCAATGTCCGATAAATTTTCTTCTTCACGATTTGCAAAAGTAAGTCAAGTTTGGAACTTTTGGTCATATTTCTTTTGTTCATGAGCAATTCTATCAATTTCCATTTGCCGTTCTTGAGCAATTCTTTCTCCTTCCATCTTTTGTTCATGAGCAATTCTTTCTAATTCCTTATTTTCTTCTTGAGCAATCATTTCTAATTCCTTTTTCTCGGCCTGAGCAATTCTCTCCTCCATCAATTTTTTCCTCTCCAAAGCAATCTTCTCCCTTTCGATCTCTATTTTCTCGTGATAGGTAATGTTTAACTTCTCGAATTTACTTGGACTTTGTGAAAATGATTGTTGGCCGATCTTTTGCTTTCCTTTACTTTTAGCCCTTTTCACCCCCATCGCTGTTTCACTGGACTAGTAGCAGTGTCTTCAAAATTAATGTGATCATCTTCACCAAACCAAACAAAGTATAAAGATGTCATTTATTAAAATCGAACTTGAATTAGAGAAAATAAATCTATATATTAAATGCACATATTAAAATCAATTAAATGCATAAATAAAACCGAACTTCAATTAGAGAAAATAAATATATATATTAAATGCATATATTAAAATCAATTAAATGTATAAATTAAACCGAACTTCAATTAGAGAAAATAAATTTATATATTAAATGCACATATTAAAATCAATTAAATAAACATATATTAAACCAAACTTGAATTGGACAAATTAAATCTATATATTAAATGCAACTAAAAACCGAACGTACGTACAATGAACATATTACAATTAAATCTATATATTAAATGAAGTACATACACGAACATACATACAATGAAGTAAATACACATATTACATAGAACATGATATTTAAAAGTGAAAGATGAAATGTAGTTAAAAAATTACCAGTTGTAGACGATAGGTTTACGCAATAATCATCCGGAAGTGATCTCTTCCCGCTACTAACAGTGTTTGATGTTTCGGGCGTATTCGAATCATCAAATTGTACATTCGAAGTGGAAATATGATGTCCAATGATGGTTTCCCACTTGGGATAACACCTCAATAACTTCCATTGCTCCATAAATTGGAACTTTGAACCCTTATTTGAATGCTCCCATATGGTCAATGCATTTCGGATCACGTCTTCATCATTCATTCCGCTTCTTTTTTCTCTTTGCGCCTCCGATAAAATCTCAAACCATTTTGACACAGTTGTGCTAATTCTCCTCCATCGAGATCTAATTTGAGCCAAATTTCTGGGATTGATGTGGTTGTTGTCGTCCCGAACGGATCTATATTGCAATAGTATGTTCTTCCACATCGTAGAGCTCTTTTGAGATGTACCTATCACCGTAGAGCTCTTTTGAGATTGTAGTGTTCCTACAATTGGTTGAGATATTAATATATGCAGAAATCAGAGCCGTGTCTTCATTGATTGACCAAGTGATTTTTTTGTTTTGCATGTGCAGGGTCGATGGGTTGGTATCCGGTTCCGCAAAATCTCCCTCGTCTCCGGAAGCATTTTCATTATCAACATTTGTAGGAACACTACATCTACAATGTTGTTGAGGCATGAAATTGGATATCATGTGGTGTTGAAATCTTGGAGATTGAAACATTGTAGAATCGGTGGGAAAATGAGTTGCAAATTGTGTTGGATTTTGGGCAAATTGGGTAGAGTTTGGACCATTAGGAGGAAAATGACCAAAATTATAAGGTGATTGATATAAACCTTGAGAGATTTGGCCTGTAAATTGTGGATAAGGATTTGGAAGGTTATTTGGATCAAATGGATTTTTTCGAACATTTTTTGAAGGATCCATTGTTTGGAAGATGAGTTTTGAAGAGTGTTTGGGAAATAAGGAAGTAAGATTATAAGAGAGTTTGATAAATAAAAATATGAGATTTTGAGAGAATTGGAGAGGGCAAAATATAAGATTTTGTTCTAAATATAGGCAAATTATATGTCATTTTATAGAGGAAGAAATTTCGGAGCCGTTGGTAATTTTTTTTTTTTTAAATTAAAAAACCCTGAAATTCCTGTTGCAAACCATTCAAAGGTTTGCAACGGGAAATACAGGGCGCGCGTCACCTTTGGCTTTATTTAAAAAAAACAACAACAACAAAAACGGCATCATTTGGTGCCTTTGGGGCGCCAAACGACGCCGTTTTTGGCTGGTCCCAATGGCAAAAAAAAAAAAACTCTGCCATACTGACAGGTGCTATGGGTGCCCTAACCATTGAGTTAAGATGGATAAGTGAATATTTGCTTTGTAGTGTTTCTTTTTCTTGTTCTGGATTGCACTCATGTGACATTCAACTTAAAATAAAAGTCTATTGAGTTCCTTTCTTCATTTCCTATTCCTGGGTTTGATTTTTCGTCTATGTATTGGTTTCATTTGATGACAATAACTCTTTGTTACTAATTATATCTTCAAATATATGACTTTTTTATTTTTAAGATATGCACTATATTAAAACATACTTCCTTCGTCTCGACAAAAAAATATATTTTCAAAATCTTTCTTTATTTATAGTTATAAAAAGTATACTTATTTGTTATGATGGAAATAAGAATCTCACACACATTTATTATATACACAAGAGATGAATGATACTATTTTAAGGGGTCAGAGTTTAAAGATGTGATTGCATGTTTGCTAGATGTTTACTAGGGCCAGAGTTTAAAGATTTTTGCTGGGTTTTTTTCCTTGAACAAAAATGATGTTTAAGGTTGAATGAGTTGAGAGTATATTTATATTGGTCAGAGTTTTTACATTTGTGGAAAAGGAGGCCATAGCCAGGTCACTTACGTTAATAGTGAAACAAAAGGATCAAGAGGAAATATGGCTTCAAAAAATTGACTTTATGTGGCATGTCCACACTGAAATCCTTCCCTATCCAATAGAATCATCACCCCTCCTATTATTCTCTTTTTCTTGTTTTTTTTTACGTGTTGTCGAAGAAGCATTTATGGGTAGAAGAAAAAATTTTCACTTTAAATTAAATATAGTTTTTGAATTATTAGGTATAATAATGAAGTAATTATCCATAACTCACTCAAAGATAAACTACTGCAAGTTTGTAAAATAAATTTCAAAATCGTTGTTAAAATAAATATTTTTATACTTAAGTTAGTCATATAATTGATAATCGAAAGGTAAATTTAGAATTTTATTATCTTTGATCGACCATGATATATATATTTCAAAATCGTGATTATAAAAATGTCTTTTAAAATATTCATATTATCGTTCACAAAATCTTCATAAATTTTAACCTTTTAGACTTTATATTTTGAGTGAGATCTAATACTCATCAAACAATATATTTAAATCATTATTAACTATATAAATTTATATTTTGATTACCACTTTTTAATTATAGTCATATATAATATTTATTAGTAAGAGTATTAGATGGATTTTTTTTTTATAAAAATGGTTTTTTTCTGTGACAATAAAAGTTTTTGAAAATTATTTTTTTTTGGAACTGAGGGAGCATCTTTTAATGGCGGGCCCTGGAATTGGATTCTCTTGCATGGCTGTCCGAATCATCACTAAATTCGCATCGTCTCTGTCCAATCCCGTGCAAAGTTCGTTAAAACGAGCCGCTACAAAAGCGCTGCTGGACCAATTCAAGCATTGGGCCCAAAAATCTTTAGTGTGTCATGATTTCAAGTAGAACGATGTCGTTCCAAGAGCAGGAGTCAGATAGCTTAGTGAGCAAGTTATTAGTAATAGTCGGTTGATGAGTTAGTTATAACTAACAATATATAGGATGGTGTAGTAGAGATTCAGGCTTGATTTTGTATTGTCTTCTCATTCTTTCTATCCTCCCATCTGTAACTCTCTCTCTCAGATCTTACTCATCTATTCCAATCTCTATCCTCTCATTTCCTCCGGTTAAGCGAAAGATTGTTAACGCTTTGAAGCTTGACAATTTGGTATCGAGCGATCGATCGGTGGTTTCATGGCGGAAGGAACTTAAAGCTGGAGGACTACCTCAAGAAGCAAGCTCGTTTTCGAATGGAATGATAATCTCTCGTGGAGATGAAGACGTTAACAAAGGTTGGATGCTTTGAAGCAATGATGAAAATGATGACTAAAGATAAAACAACGGAGGAACCGTTGATAATAGTCGATAGAACACCTCTTCTGCCTACGCCAGATGCTAGTAAGAGGGTGTTAATGGAGGAGAAAACACTTATCACCCCA
Source organism: Gynochthodes officinalis (assembly GCA_020080225.1). NCBI lineage: Eukaryota > Viridiplantae > Streptophyta > Magnoliopsida > Gentianales > Rubiaceae > Gynochthodes > Gynochthodes officinalis. The sequence continues at coordinate 9,067,266 of CM034625.1, read as the reverse complement.
CGAGATAGAGGATACAGAGTGGTCAATGGTAACTGGGGAATACATCCGAAGATAGAATTGCCCTTCTTTGAAGGAGAAAATCCGAGGGAATGGGTACGGAAATGTGAAAAATTTTTCTTGATTCATCAAGTTGAGGATGATCAGAAAATAGATATAGCGGAAATGTATTTTACTGGAAAAGTGGATGTTTGGTTTCAGAGTGTTAAGCTGATGACGGGCAGAGTTTCTTGGGCAAATTTTTGTGAACTACTCTACCGCAGGTTTGGGGGAAAAGGAATTATGGATGAGGTTGAGGAATTCAATCAATTGAAACAAACCAATTCGGTGACTGAATATCAGGAAGTTTTTGAAGAAATGAAAACCCTGTTGTTGCTTCGTGATCCCAGGTTACCTGAAAATTACTTTATATCCAGCTTCATAGGGGGCTTAAGAGAAGACATTAAACTTGCAGTTAAGATGATGAAACCAAATTCACTGATAGAGGCGTTTGAGACTGCACTACTGCAAGAGAAATTGGTTGAAGTACACGCCAAGAAGTACAGAATATCCCCGAGAATCTCTTCTGATCAGACGCCTAACACATATAAAACTACTGTGTCTACTTATCCAAAACCGGGAACCAGTACTAATGCTAGGTCTTTGGATGTAAAAGCTGGTGACATCAGAAGGCTATCACCACAAGAAATGCAAAGGAGACGTAGTTTGGGGCTGTGTTTCAGGTGTGGAGACAAATTCACGTTCTTATTGAGGAGGATGATGAACCAGAATGTATGGAGGCAAAAGAAGTCCAAGAAGAGAAGGAGGAGCTATCAGAAAATGTCATTGATGTATCTCTCCATGTATTATCTGAAGTTCTGAAAAGGAAAACAATTACTTTGCAAGGGGAGATAAAAGGAGAATGGATGAACATTTTAGTTGATACTGGTAGTACTAGCAGCTTTATTCAAACATGAATTTACATGTAACTATAGCTGATGGCACTAAGATCACCAGTTTTGGAGTTTGTCCTAGAGTTAAATGGAGCATACAGGGTCACAAGTTTCAGCATGATCTAAGGGTAATGGAACTTGGAGGATGGGATATAATCCTTGGAGTGGATTGGATGTATCAGTATAGCCCAATTTCATTCGACTTCAAGCAATTGCACATTCAGTTTTTTCAAGAAGGGGAGAAAGTAAGGTTGGTTGGAAGGGCAGAAAATTCCCAACTAAGGTTAATCAAGGGCAAAGAGATAACTGCTTTTAGGGAGGATCAGAAGCAAAGCCAGGAAAAGGTCATATTATCCATGTCCAGTGAGCTCCATTTGGGAAATAAGGTAAAGAACTTGGATGAATTTTCAGAATTAATACTTCAATTTTCTGAAGTCTTTGAAACTCCTAAGAGTCTGCCACCAAATAGAACCTGTGACCATCAAATACCTCTAAAACCAAATTCTCAACCCTTCAAACTGAAACCATACCGATACCCTCATGCTCAAAAAGATGAAATTGAAAAACAAGTTGCTGAAATGCTACAAAGTGGCATTATACAGCATAGCAATAGTCCTTTTGCTTCTCCTGTTTTACTAGTTAAAAAAAAAGACAACACATGGAGATTTTGTGTTGATTATAGATATCTGAATGAGTTAACTATTAAGGATAAGTATCCTATTCCTAATATAGATGAGTTGTTAGATGAACTCTTTGGAGCCAAGTTTTTCTCCAAGCTTGATCTACGATCTGGATACCACCAAATAAGAGTCCAACTACAAGATATCCCAAAAACAGCATTCCAAACTCATCTTGGGCACTATGAATTTGTTGTGATGCCCTTTGGTCTCACTAATGCACCGGCCACTTTTCAAGCATTAATGAACCAAATCTTTCAACCCTTTCTTAGAAAATTTGTGTTAGTATTTTTTGATGATATCCTAATATACAGCCAAACTTTAGAGGAGCATAAAAGGCACCTTAAAATGGTTTTAGAAATTCTGAAAACTCACCAACTCTTTGCCAAATTATCCAAATGTTCATTTGCTCAACAGCAAGTGGAGTATCTTGGCCATGTGATTTCAGAGAAAGGGGTTAGTATGGATTTGGAGAAAGTAAAGTGTGTGCTAGAATGGCCTGTTCCAAAGGATGTCAAAGCTTTAAGGGGATTTTTGGGACTCACACTATAGAAGGTTTATTCAAGGTTATGGAGTTATCACTAAACCTTTAACTAATCATAAAAGAAGGATTTATGGACACAAGGTGTTTTCCTCAAGGAAGCCTTGAGTACAGCCCCCGTGCTTCGATTGCCTGATTTTTCACAATCATTTATCATAGAAACAGATGCTTGTGTTAGAGGAATGGGGGCAGTCTTGATGCAGGAGAGAAGACCTATAGCTTACATGAGTAAGGCTTTCAATTCTAGAAATCAAGGCCTATCAATATATGAGAAGGAATTGCTGGCACTAGTCATGGCTGTGTCTAAGTGGCGTCATTATTTGGTTAGCCACCATTTCATCATCAAAACGGATCATCAAGCCCTCAAATATTTGTTGGAACAGAAGCTTACCACACCTCTTCAACATAAGTGGCTAACTAAGCTTATGGGAATGGATTATTCCATTCAATACAAGAAGGGAGTGGACAATATGATGCACTATCACGAAGAGATTTGCAGGATGCGAAGGAGAACATTTGAATACTATGAGGGCTATATCATATGAAACCGCTTGATTATCAAATAGAAGCAAGCTATGAAGAGGATTCAATGCCAAAGAAATTATTAGTTCTTTACTAGTAAATCCAGGAAATACATCCGAATTTCAGATGAAGGAGGGATTCTCGTGAGACATGGCAAGATATTTGTTGGCGCTCCAATAATCTTAGAGGGCAAATCATTAATGTGCATAATACCTTATTGGGTGGTCCAAGCTTGTATCCAGAGATTGAAGATTCTTTTCTATTGGCCCCACCTTCAGCGGATGTGATCAAAGAAGACAAGAATGTGATGTTTGCCAACGCAATAAAGGAGAGCATGTTGCCTATCCCGGGCTTTTGCAACCTTTAGAAGTGCCTCAAGAAGCAAAGATTACTATGGATTTCATTGAAAAGTTACCTATGTCTAATGGCCAGGATGCAATTATGGTGGTCGAGGATCGTCTCACAAAGATTGCACAGTTTATAGCACTAACTCATCCTTTTGATGGAGGAAAAATAACACAGAGATTCTTGGACCAGTGTTGCTCCATGGATTACCCGCAACCATTATCGATGTGAGGATGCTCTCTTTACGAGCTATTTCGAAAACTCTTTTCAAGTTGTTGGGAGTGACACTTTGTTATATATCATCCCCAGAGTGAAAGAGTGAATCAATGTTTGGAAGCATATTTGAGATGTTTTTTAGAAACTACTTGGAGCAACCGGTTATCAATGGTCGAGTGGTGGTACAATACAAATTGGCATTCAAGTATCCGAATGACTCCTTTTGAAGCTTTATATGGGATAAAGCCGACGCCTTTACCGTTGGGTCCTTATCAGAATTCCATTATGATTCGATATTGTTCTATTTTGCATAACCTCAAGGAGCACTTGCGAAGGCTCAAAATCGTATCAAGTTCTTTGCGCAGGCGATAGAGAATTCCTTGTTGGGGATATGGTTTATTTGAAGTTGTATACGAACTGTTTCAAGCTATCATCAAGGTACTACGCCTTTGAAGTTCGGAGAAAGTGGGAAATGTTGCTACAGACTAAAATTGGAGGATTCATCCGGCTTCCATGTGTCAAGATAGGAGATAAGCAAGTAGTAGCTACTGAACTACCGCAGCTCGATCCTGAAGACATATGTCCCGTTCAACCTCAAGCAATATTACAAAGACGAATCATCATGAGGGATGGTCATCCAACAACTCAATGGTTGATTCAGTGGAGGGATTTCTGCAAGGAGGAAGCAACTTGGGAGGATCCGCCATCGGACATCCTTGAGGACAAGACTGAAGTTTTCACGGTGGCTTTGTCATGATTTCAAGTAGAACGATGTCGTTCCAAGAGCAGGAGTCAGATAGCTTAGTGAGCAAGTTATTAGTAATAGTCGGTTGATGAGTTAGTTATAACTACGATTCAAGCGACAATATATAGGTGCTGATGGTGTAGTAGAGATTCAGGCTTGATTTTGTATTGTCTTCTCATTCTTTCTATCCTCCCATCTGTAACTCTCTCTCTCAGATCTTACTCATCTATTCCAATCTCTATCCTCTCATTTCTTGGCTACAGACTTCTCCCAGTTAAGTTTCAGAAAGATTGTTAACGTTTTGAAGCTTGACATAGTGTCTACCAGAGAAATGAAATAAAATCCTCTCAAGTGAGTCCAAAAACAGAAACAAGGTCCAGCTTCTTGGCCCATTCATGGTCTTGTTTAATAGCCTTATAATATATTAGGTGCCTTATTTTTGACTATGAGACTTAAAAGATAATCTCTCTAGTAAGATTTAAATAAAATCTTATTATGAAATGATTTTCATTTTGAAAGAATTCTATTTTTTACTCAATCGGTCTGATCTAATCCAAAATATTCGAATCGGATGGGATCGAATCCGATTCGTTTTTTTTTCTCTCTTTTTGTATGAACCTCTGCTGAAAAAATGGTCCATTTAATATGAACTATATTTTTCTCAATACAAATGTTCCTCCGATAGTGTATATTTACAAATTGCCTAAAATGAAGCTTTATAGCCATTGTTACCATCATTCCAGAACTGAAGCTTCATCGACTATATATGAAGGTTTCATTTTAAAACTGTGACTAAGAATATATGACCAAAACAATTTTCGACATTCAAGTCCCCATTTGCCGGCCATGATCGCGTATCAACACTTTTTCACTATCGTTGACATTTGGAAGTTGGGAAAAAAAATAGGAAATTTGGGAGAGGGTTGTTGCTAAATACTCTCAAATAAGCCAAATGCGCCCATCACCTTTTTGGCACACCATCAATTACCACTCCTCCCCGCAAATTTCCCATTGTTTTTTCAACTTACAAGTGGAATTCTTTCCACTTTTTCAACTCAAACAGTATCACATGCATGCATTGGCCCCTTTGATGCTCTAACAATCAAGCTTTAGACTAGAGTTTTATGCATTAGTAAAGTCCCCTTTGCAATCTTGGATATTTATACAAGACATCAGCAGTTCCCAAAGGCCCTATACATATTTAGGACTGAAAGAAATTGCTACCATGGACACTGTCAAACATTACCTACTATGCCCGTCCTTACATCATCATCATTCCTCCTACGTGCTTACAAGTTTCATCCATGAAGTGAATTGGTCATAGGTCAGATAGGCAACCTGAAGTTATGCTGAACTGAAACCAGATGTCGTGATGGGGATGCATTCCTCTCTGAGTTTGACTTGAGATAAGATTTAACATCCCCAGAAGTCCAGAGTATGGCTCAGCTGTTGAAATTTGATATCAAAACATTGTACCAAAGTACAACATTCATCAGAGAATCCGTATAAATGGCAGCAATAATATTTACAGCAGGGGGAGTGTTTGGCAACCCATGCTCCACCAAGTTGGAGGAGAGAATCATCCGAACTATCTTCTACAGGTTATCACAATTCAGTCCTAAGGAAAGTGTAAAGATCCATTAATTAAAGATATTGCCAAGTAGAAGCCAAGAAGGCCATTCAATTCAATTCCAGTGTCGATCTATACAGTACGACTCGACATCAATGTCCCATGAATGTCCTAACGTACATGCATAATTTTGGTGCATAGTACTATATATTACAGAGTAGGCTTCGCCTTTGCGCAGTCTGCCAATGAAGATTGAGGTCAGAAACATTTTTGGTTTTACGGTCGGAATCGGCAATATCAAATGGTGAATCCTCAGAGAATTTAGTTGGCAATGCCCTCCAGTGTAGACATGGTTCCCAGTCAGCCTCTTTGAGAACTTTCAATGTTTCTTTCACCACAATCTTGCTTGCTTCGGATGAAAAATGAACTCCATCCCTGCCAAAAGAATAAATAATGACAATAATTGTAAATTCGGAAAGCAACTCAATTCAACCAATTTTGGGAAGCCTCTCGATACATTGCCAAATAAGGCATTACACACAGCGAACTACTAGCCAAATAGTTGCATAAGTGTGCAAATAACAAAAAAACAATCATGAGGTCAAAAATCAAACAACCACTTGCCATCTACCATGACATTTATGGAACAAATGACATTTTTTGTGTTTAAGCAACATGGCCGAGAGATCATTTAACCAAAATCCTTCGTCATTGTTAGTAATATCAATGTTCGCATGCACAGCATGAAGAATAAACCAATAATTGTGGATTGAGTTAAAAGTAAATATGTAAACTGTTTTCCACACTGGAAGACTAATAATATGTAAAGTGTGCAAATTATTTGATTATTTCTGTAGAGAGACTCGGTTTTATGGTAGACCCCGCAATACAACTCATTTTATTTTCTGGATCAATTTTGCAGAGTATCATTAGAGAAATTTAACACAAGCGCTCATAATTCATGATAAATATGCTAATCCAGATGTGATCATTGTGGCCTTTAGAGGAACCGAGCCATTTAATGCAGATAATTGGTGTACTGATTTTGACTTATCTTGGTTTAAATTCAGGACCATGGGAAACGTCCACTGTGGTTTCATGAAAGCTTTAGGATTACAGAAGGATCGAAGTTGGCCTCAAAAGATTGAGGAAAATTGTGAACACCAGTTCGCTTACTACAGCATTAGAGAGAAGCTTAGAAATATTTTTCAGCTGAATACAGGAACCAAATTTATTCTCACTGGTCACGGCTTAGGAGGAGCACTTGCAGTTCTGTTCCCTGCTATTCTAGCCTTGCATAATGAAATTTGCACCCTGGAAAGGCTAGAAGCAATCTACACTTATGGGCAGCCAAGGGTGGGAGATGAGGAGTTTGGGGAGTTTGTTAAGGTCCAGCTTAAGCAGTATGGTATAAAGCACTACAGATTGGTTTATAATCAAGACATAGTCTGCAGGCTGCCATATGACAGCACCACATTATTGTTTAAGCACTTTGGAACATGCCCCTACTATAATAGCCTATATGAAGGAAAGGTAAATCATTCCCTCACTTCTTCTCTACTATGATTTCTGTTGACTTCTAAATGATCACCTGACTATGGTCCTTGATTTGATGCAGAGAGTTTCGCAGGAACCATACAAAAACTACTTCTCCATGAGAGCATTTATAATTAGGAGGTTAGATTGCCTTTGGGAGATTGTAAGAAGTTTTTTTCTTCCCCACTGTGTCTAGATGCACGTTAGGATGTCCGATTCGTATTGACAAAATAGCATAGCAATTCATGCTGGAATTTCAAACAACAAAATTACATGGCCATGAATCATTCTTGATTGGCAGTAAGGTGTGATGTGAAATTAGTGAAGAACATGCATGTGCTGAATTTTCAAAGTTTCCATCATGCAGGGTAAGCCTTACACGTATGGGCATCCAATAAACATAGCTAGGGTTTGTTTGGAGTGTGATGTATTTAGAAAAAGTTGTATTGAAATGTGTAAAAAATTTGATAGGTATTTTTTGATTAAAAAAAAGTATTTTGGAGAGAAAAATAAGGGAGAAAATTTTTTTAAATTATGTTAGAGGATTTTAAGTGGAAAATTTTGAATTTAAATTTTAAAATAAAAATGTGTTTGAATAATTTATTTTTGTTTGAGAATTTTCTTATTTACAAATACAAATTTCCTGTCCAAACAGACCCTAAATGTTTATGATAGTCAGTATTTTAGATCTTTTAGTTACTAATTTATATAAATGCATGCATCGTACCCACATTTGCGATAAGAAAGAAAATGTATCTCACCAGTTACCAAAAATAAGAAAGAAAAACACACATTTGATTTGCGAGAATCCAGCTGATTTTACCCATTCAAAAACCAGTCTTGAATTAAAACTAACATACAAACCCATAGTCTTGAACCAGAAATCCCAAAATCCGAGAATTACAATAAAACCCATAAACAACAAACAAAACCCATCCAGGACAAATAAACATACAAATCCAAACACATAAAAAAACCCACCTAAAAAATTGAAACTTTACAAAAATCACACATTTACATAAACAGAGAATGAGATGAGAGCCCAGGAGAAACGTTTGACGGCTTCAAGACTAAGGTATTGGTATTGCAAAGCTTAAGAGGGTTTGCACCTTTGAAATTCAATGTGAGATTCTAATCTATGAGATGAAAATTGAAAGGTGGAAACAAGTGATGATTGAGTTCAAACAAGGAGAAGGAATAGTGTTGTAGAAAAGAGACAGGGACGATGCGCGGCGACAGGAAAAAGGACGGCGGAGCGGCGACCCAAAAAAAGGAAAGGTCGGACGATGGGTCAAAATGTAATCGAGGTTAATTGTCGACAGACAAAAAGAGAAGATTAATCAATTCATTCGAACTTATTAAAAAAAAAATTAAACTGACTCGATTTTGTTTGATCCGAACCAAACGGATCACCGAATTGATTCGGTCCGCGAGTCATTTTTGAACACTCCTACCCTTGGTGCAAAATGCCAAGTTGCCAACATGAGTTGAATCAAAGAATAATGTTCGAGGAAAAGAACAAAACTGCCACGAAATTTATATGCATAAAAAACATAAAAATTGGCCAGTTGAAGTTTAAAACATAATCTTAAGCTCAGTCCTCATCAAAGCCTAGAAACCTTTTAGAGTGACCCAAAGAAAACCGAAAAAAGAAAACAAAAGAAATAAGAACAAAAAAGAGGGTTATCAAGACTATAGAAGACCTCTGTTGGAAAACCCCTTCTGCCATACATACATAAAAATGTGGGTTTGGGAACCCCCTCATGATTAGGCAGTTTCCTACTTGAGTAAAACAAGTAGTCTTGTGGAAGTCACAGTCTTTTAAGCTGCCTCTACATCAGCAAGTAAATAAATACTGTAAGAAATAATCAAACAAAAGAAGTAAAATGGTAGAAATAGATCACCCAGATCATACATTTACAGGTTATACAACTGGAAGACTTCTCTGTTCCTCCAAAACTGGTTTTTGCATTCATCAGCTGCAAAAATTGGATCAAACAATATCCCACTTGTTATGCATTACGATTTGTGGAAGCATCCTCTTTTGTGAGCAAGTCGTAGTTGATTGATGCCAGCTGGGAGAGATTCTGGGTGGCCAAAGAAGTAGCAAGGGTCAATTGCACATAATCAACACCTAAAAGTTAGTCACAAATAATATAATCCATACAGAAGCACTAAATGTATGGTATGAAACAGAATTATGAAATAAAACTCAAAGAATGAAACTAATGCAACTCTCTTGGGCATCGTTGCATGATGATTGCAGTTAATATGTGGAATATTAAGGAGAATCAAGACCAGTTGTGAGCACTTTTAACAACAATAAGGAATGACAGGAAAATCCTATACAGTTTCATGGCCAGCATGTTAAACAACGAAAAATTTGCATACTATCCATTACCTTAAATGAGAAATTTCTGAAGGAGTAGTTGATGGAAGAACTGGACTCAAATTCTGCAAAACCCCCACTTTCATCTCCCTGTTGTTCATCCATCCATGAGTGAAAATGTTTTAAATACAATCAACAAGTTTCCAGGACTCTTTTAAGTACAACAAGTGACTAAAACAAGATACCAGTTCATCATGGCGATTGCTTAGGCAACTACTGCTACCACTCACGCTACCATTGTCACTTGAATCTTCTTCACTGGGTGGATATACATGTTCATCCAAAGGGTTCCAGGAATAACGACTGGTGACATAACTAGTGCCAAGTGCACTCTCTGAAGCAGGGACAAATGCAGCCTGCACAAAGCATAGAGAGAGTTAAAGATAATTTTCATGTGCCTCACACAAACATTTCAAAATGAATGTCTCACTCTTTAAATTGGAAACCCGGGGAGGATCTAAAGGTGGTGCTGTTAAATTAAAAACACAATGAAAAGAAAAGAAGTACTACCTTATGTCTTGCTAATGTGTCCCAGTTAATATCTCTGAAAAAAGGATGCTGCTTCACCTGTAGGCAAGTTTAAATTTGAGCTATGAGTGATCAGGACAACTAGACTACACCAAAAGGGGCTGTAAGCTGGATTACCTCTGCTGCTCCTCTTGCTCCAAGCCTCTGATTTCGATCTTCTGTCAACAACCTAAACATACAAATAGCAGAGGCTCTAAGGTAATGCATAAAAGGAATAGATATTAAAACTAACAATAATTCTGATTGCACTAATTTGCTCCGATTTAAGTCCAAGGCATACAAGTATGTACAAACACACCCAAGAAACAAGATAAAGCTATAGCCAATAAAAGTTCAAATAAAGTAATGGAAATGTCTCACTATCATTATATTCAAAATAAAGCAACTGGATGTTAAATGTCTAGCTATATGCCAAGAAAACTGTTTCAACAAAAATACTACAACACAAACAGAAAAAGAAAGAGAGAGATAACAGCTGTGTCATTATAATAACTGGTCTATGGGAATCTCGATGTCAATAAAAAACAAAAAAGGATGTCAAAGGAAACAGTTTAAAAAAGAAATAGCCAGAGATATATATAAAAAAATAGCAGAGTTTCTCTCACCGATCAATCAGATTTTGTGCTTCAGGACTCATCTCCTCAGGGACCCGCGGCCAAGGTATTCTACGGTTGAGAATATTGTCACAAATTTTCTACATGAAAAATTGGAATTGGCATTGGTTTTACAGAAGTTACTAAACAAAGAAGTAAAGGACCTGTGGTCATTGATACAACTAAATCCAACATCAACTTTAACAAAACTAGATACAAAAATTAACAACTTGCATAGAAGTATAAAACAGATTTAATCAACAATTTTAGGTGGAAATCTTATGTTCCAACAAATATAGAAAAGATTCGTGAAAAAGACTACCATAATTAGGATTATCTCCCATTGTCAACCATGGACTTTCTCTAAATGGCTACTAAATTTTGACAGCTACTCTGTAGATGTCTACACAGACCCCAAACTTCAACAGTGAAACTGCACAATGCCAATGCATGCATATTCACAAGAGCAGGCAGTAAAGCATACAGAAACACATGCATATATGTATAAGTAGTGAATTTTGATAATTGAAGAGGAATCTGTCTAGATGAAAAAAATCTACATCCTCTAACAGTGTGAAAAAATTAATTGGCCAAGCATTTTCTCACCTATAAACCGTTTCACTTACCTGAATATTCAACCAAAGATAATGCATGATATCCAACACCCACAAAAGATTAAGTTTCAGAAAATTCAATGAAAGCACAATCTATCCAGAGGTTCCACCATTACATTGGGTGAAAGGTAAGACAAGATTGTAAAGACAGTCAACGCATGGTTAAGTCATTAGGTTTCTATGTAACTATCAACAAAAGAACTATATATCTCATGCGGAGCCATTCTTCTGGTCATATTACTTTCCATAACCACACATCTTGTAGCTAATAGCAAAATATATAAATATATATATATATATATATATATATATATAATCACAAATTCACTAGTCGTGGTATCTCTGGAGTTATCATTTGTCAAGATAAAATCCTACCTGAGTACTGCAATTCCCAGAACATAAAAGAATCTAAATGAAAGATGAGAAAAACATCACATCAACTTAACATTGAACCAGTAGCAAATTCAGTAACAATGAATGAAATGGAAATCACGAAGAAATGGCTGAACATCAATTTAAATGATCAAGCAACTTTCAAAAACAATAAGTGGATTTAAGAAAAAATGTATTATGCAAGAATTCTGACAAGATGAGAACCTGCAGATGCTCAGCGTTGAAAGGTGGGATACCAACAATTAATTCAAACAAAATAACACCTACTGACCACCAATCGGCAGTAAAACCTGTTGAAATCATGAAACAAAGTGATGAAATTAGCCACACCATTAACGCACAAGAAAAATAGATACTAGATTTCCAAGTTTCAAATCATAGTTTTAGCAGCACGAATTTCCAATCCAACCTGGTGAATTCATGATATTGGCACTCCATTTTTTGTTACTGGTACTCCACTTTTGTCAAAAAGTAACATTAGTGACACAATTTCATACTTCAGCACATCTGGAGTGTCAATAATAAAAAGTAAAGTGCCAATATCATCAACTGAAATCCCAAAAATTGAACAAAAGCACATTTTGAACCTTAGGCAGTATTTTTGGATCAAGCTTTTCTCTTTTTATGATGTGTAAACCATTAAGTAAAAGAAGCTTTATAACTTGATAACCTGCCTCTCAAAAACATATACCAAAAGTGGAGTGGTCGTTCCATGAAAATCTTCCAAACTAGGTATCCAGGACCCTCCTTAAAATGATAACATTCAACTTCAATAAGTAGAAAAACCAGAGAGAGAATTGATAAAACAAACGAAAAAGACCAAGAAATAGAGTTTCCATTCTGTTGCTTTAGGGAAGAAAAGACACTTTTTTTTTGTTTTTGAACGCATTAAAGTGCATTATAAAGTATCATTCCAGTTTCCTAAAAACTAGCAGTTCTATCTTCTCCTGGGTTAAAGCTAGGCAGATTTCTCTGCAAAAACAAATGCAGATATATATGTATATGTACCATGTCCTGTTCCCAGAAGAATCTCAGGGGCCAAATAGTCAGATGTACCAACAGCAGAACATTTCTTACGACTGCCTTGATTCTCAGAGCCACATAAACTGGAATCATCCTCTTCCATAAAGGATGTGCCACTGACAGCTGGACCAGATAAATCATCAGTAGTGATGAGACCCACTTTAGAGAGCCCAAAGTCTGTCAACTGTTGAGAACAAGGCAATTCATCAAATTTACTATCCAAATCAATATCAACTAAATGAAACCAACATAACATGATTGAAAGAAAGCCAGGCATGAAGTAATTAAAATAAACGATCACAAATTTCAATAAGTGGAGCTCTTGGTAGTTCAACAGATAATTTTAAAATCTCTCCAACCTACAGCTAATTCAACTAATAAGTTAAACTTTAGTCAAAAGATAATTTGAAAATCTCTTGAACTTACAACTACTTCAATCCAAGACAATATGGACCACAAATAATGCAGCTGAAGACAGGATAAGAGGATCCACCAAAATCAAGAGATCATACACACCAAGTTTAATAAGATTAGCATCACAATTTCAGTAAGTCTCTTTCCCCATACTTTAGGTTCATTAGGTAATTAGGTAATTAAACTGCACAACACATATTTTAAAGGAACCGCATACAAAGATGTAAAGGGAAAAGCTTGATAATAACATTCACCTTTATATGACCATCATGTGCAATCAACAAGTTGTCAGGCTTTAGATCCCGATGAACAATGCGCAGTGAATGCAGATATTCCAAAGCAAGAACCTGCCAACATGGTAAATTTAGTTTCTGGATTGGCATCCATGCAGTGGAAGTTACTTAGAAATGAAGAACTTACAACTTCAGCGATATACCCACAAGCAACATCTTCATCCAAGTGACCCAGATTTCTCAATAATGAATGCAGATCCCCACATAAACACTCCATCACAAGATACAAATTCTCTCTACAGGTAAATGAATAGAAAAAGCGGACCTAAAAAAGATTTTCAAAGTTAAATTCAGATCGGCTCTTTGTTATATAAGCATAAATGCTTTGCCAGATAGACCTGCTCACCACAAAAGGATTACGGACAGTTATTAAAATATCTCGCTCATCTAGAATATTTTCAACAGCATTCTTGCGTATCATATCTGCCTTCTTAAGAACCTGGACAATAATCACTACGTTAATAAGTAGGATGATAAGCAGAGAAAATTAGTAAAAATATGGCATTTAGAATTACCTTTATTGCAAACATATCCCCAGTCGTTCTCTTTCTGGCCAAGAAAACCCGGCCAAATGCTCCACGACTGATTGGTTTAATAATCTCAAAGTCATCTATAGAGATACGATCTTTATTAGAATGTATTGGGCTTGTTCTCAAACAACGTAAAACTTCATCTTCCAAAGGAGCATCTTCATCTATAACTGTGAGAGGTATATCAACTTTGTCATCGTCAACTGGCAAGTATAGTTGCACAAACTTTTCCCTAGATAAAGAAAATCAAGTTAAAGACCTGAAAGTAATCCCTCAAAGGAGGATCTGGTCTAAGTTCAGCTGGGAAGAGAGAGAGAGAGAGAGAGAATGGGAATAACTTCCCTTTCATCTATAATCCTTTTGATCCATTTTCATTTTTCTCATCTCTTTTCTCTTTTTTCCAGGTTGAATTGTCACGGTGATATACAGCAAACCCTAGCGTGGTTACATTATTAAAAGTTCTACATGAAAATTGTAAAACAATTAACAGAAGTTACCGACCGAATGAGCTTCTCTATGCGCACTCCAAAAGTCTCAACTGTAAGAGCATCCAGTTTTCTGCGATCAAGGACCACCCTCAAATCTTCAAGACAAGTGAGCAAATATTGCAAGGAGCGATCATCATCTAGTGGAGTATTTGCCACACACCAGGCAATATCAGCAAGTTCATTCATCTGCAATGTTCCATTAGGGAAGCCAACATTTAGATACCGTCAGACATCTCAAAGATTTATTGACATAATTTGCTCAGTACTCTATTTCAAGTTGAACACCTATGTTTTACTCTCACTGATTCTTGCACAGGTTACACGTACATATCCAACATAGAGCAGCATGTGGGTGATAGAGTGGTAATTGCATGGAGCTAGAAGCCTATTACTCACAAATAACAACCACTAAATTAATGAATGATTCTGTAAAATTCTTTGCCATATAACTGATTCATGAATTATGATTCTCCACAAGCTGAGAACTTAGAACAAGTGTGACAAAAATAACACCAAAGAATCAAATGATCAAATATTGCAATGATCATGATGCAGCATCTAATTATCAGTCCCTAAGATAAATACCCAGAAAGGATAGCATTTGACGAAAAATGAAATATCAATTAGTAAAAAAGAGAGAACAATTCAGTCGATTGAAGTTTTAATAAAAGTCTATTTGATACATGACCTTCCATCCACAACATGTTTACTATGAACAGGTCTAATGCAGGCCAATCCCAAACATTAAACATCATTGATGCAGACAACAAAGAACACAGGAATATCCTATTTAAAGGATTTCCCTAATTGTGCCCAAGTTCCATTTGGATACATGAACTCACAAGTTGGATAACCGAATTAAGTTGTCCAGAACTGTTTTCAGTTGTTTGCCTCTAGTAATCCTGAATTTTTAGTTTCGGGTATGTCAGTAATATTGCTGCTTGGCAGGAATTTTCAGGTCTCATTTGGCTCTTTGTTTCTAAAGCCTACTTACAAATGTGTTTAATGCTTTTGGCAGCTGAGTCTAATTTGGGAATTCACTGTTTTAGGAAAGAATAAAGTGAATTCAATTCCAAATTGGATTTAGTCTAGAGTCTATAAATAACGGAGTTCTCTTCCAGTAGAACATAAAAAGAGAGATTTCAGTTGAATAATAAAAATACCTGTGACCTTGTTTTCTTCTTCAAAAGTTGTGTTACGTAAAGTTCCTACGCCTGATGACTAAGGATTTTAGGAGTGATTCCTAGAGATATTTCTTTCTTTTCTGCAGTTTATTACAGATTTCAGCTTTCTTCTTCTTTAAATCAAAGTTTTCTACATTCCTAAGGCCTCAGATAAATTTCAAGATCTGTTTACACTAAACACAAGTACAACACATGCTTTGTGCTGCATCAATCATTTTCTAACATAAGATGTCAGAGTAAAATGGCACCCATTAAGGTATTACTACAACTAGCCCAACCCAGCCTCTGGCTAGAAACACTCTTTCTCCCACACCATGAGAAGCAATATGCCATCAGGTAACATATTACATGAAAAACCATTTATAATGACATATCAGAACCGCATTCTCATTTCTACTGGATAACCTTTCCACATTTTTTTTTCCCTCCCCTTTAAGAGCTGAGAGAGGGTGTGAATAGGATTGTGTCCAAATTTTCAATACCAGCTAACAGACAACAAATAAAAGTGCTGAAGCATAATGTTGCTCTGCATGAAACTCTATTTCCCTCAAATGGCTAAAGTACATGTAAAAATATGCACTCATTCATATTCACTTCAATTTTCTAAGACAAAATGTTCAGATGTGCAAACCCTTTTGTTCAGTAAGGGTTCAGAAAGCAAAGGAGAAAAAAAAAAGAAAAAACTTGACATTGAGATAAAATGTATTGATTCACCAATTGCAATTATCAGTAGCACCATAATTAGGAAACAGAAGATGATCAAGGATAATAAGTCCAGCTAGACAGGAACCTACCTGGGGAATATCATCACTTTCAGAGTAAGCACCTTTTCCACCCAACAACAATTCAATCTGGCTTGTCCTTGGCGTCATCAATGGCGACCTAGGTGTAATGCTGCCTGCTGATGACGTGGTCATTCCTTGATCATCAGATTTGGAGCCAAAACCAGTTTGACAAGACATAGATGATAATCCCTTGAGGTCATCCATAAAAGCAGAATGATCTGCTTCGGGAAAGCAGTCCAGCATGTCCTCTGAACCTCTTCGAGACCAATCACTTAATTTAGAGGACAGAAGATCAGATTCTTCTGTCATACTGGAGTTTGATACCTTTGCAGTCACAACATCTGGACTTCCTACAGTTGGTTGAAAATCTTTATGTGAAAACGATTCCATTAACTTCTCAAGGGTTTCAGAAATCGTAAGCAGGCGCACATTGACACTTAGACCCTTTTGATCACAGCGATCGGCAATTGCACATAATCTAGAATGTTCTTCCACATGCAAAGTGGGGACCTCCTCCTCACAGATGCGGCAAATAATTGAGCTCTCTTCAGAAACACTTGGTTGGTCGCCCCAGTAACCCCAAGAAACTTTATGCTGGTGCTTGGATGCAACAGAAGAATGTCCCTGTGCTTCTTTGGCAGAAAATATTTCAGTAGGCTTTGCGGTTACAAGATCCCCATCGTGTTTTCCTCTTTCGTTGTTTAACATCTTGGGAGCTTCAACATTACTCTCTCCCATTCTGCTCCTTCAGTGAAACAGCTTCTTTAGGGCTTTTAGCCACAGGAGAATGGAAATTCTTCTTTTTTGGGAACTGACGGAGCTGAGCATCTTTTAAATTTTTAATCGCGGGCGCGGGCCCGGCACTTGGAATCTCTTCTCTTGCATGGCTGTCCGAATCATCACTGACAATTCGCCTCGTCTCTGTCCAATCTCATGCCAAATTCGTTAAAACGAGCCGCTACGAAAAGCGATGCTGGACCAATTCAAGCATTGAGCCCAAAAATCTTTAGGGTTTGTTCGGAGTGCGATATATTTGGAAAAAATTGTCTTGGAATATATGAAAATTTTAATAGATATTTTTTGATAGAAAAAATAAGAATAAAATTTTTTTAAAATTATATGAGAGGAATTTGAGTAGGAAAATTTGAATTTTAAATTTTAAAATAAAAATTTGTCTGAATAGTTCGGTTTTGTTTAACAATATTGTTATTTACAAATACAATCTCCCTGTCCAAACAGAGCTTTTTAGTCTCTATCAAAGAAATGAAATAAAATCCTCTCAAGTGAGCGAAAAAGAGAAACAAGGCCCAGCTTCTTGGCCCATTCATGGTCTTGTTTAATTGCCTTATAATATATTAGGTGCTTTATTTTTGAAGCTGAGACTTAGAAGAAAATCTCTGTCGTAAGATTTAAATAAAATCTTATTATGAAATTATTTTCATTCCGAAAGAATTCTAATTTTTACTCAATTCATTCTTGGGAAAAAAAATATTTTTGGTTTGATTTAATTTTTTTTGAGTCATAAGATACAATTTTATTTTTTTTACAAATAAAAATTTTAAATTAAACCTTTTTCTTTTGAAAACGAAAATAATATAAAAAACCCAGCGCTATCCAAAAAATTCTTTAAAGGATTCAACATGGGGTTGTACTTATGAGAATGTACATATTTAACACGGGCTCCTTTTAGGCCCAAGTATTCATGGGTTTGAGAATGTAC
This sequence comes from Gynochthodes officinalis, assembly GCA_020080225.1. NCBI lineage: Eukaryota > Viridiplantae > Streptophyta > Magnoliopsida > Gentianales > Rubiaceae > Gynochthodes > Gynochthodes officinalis. The sequence goes on along the minus strand of CM034625.1, from coordinate 9,049,231 downwards.
ATAGTAAGGTGTAGGTACTATTATTTTAAAATGTATTTTTAGGGTCTGTTTGGACAGAGTATTATCATTTGCATTTGAAAAAAATTATATTAGAATGTGTGAAAATTTTGGTAGGTATTTTTTTATAAAAAAATTATTTTGGAGGAAAAAATAAGAGAGAAATTTTTTTTAAATTATGTGAGAGGAATTTGAGTGAAAAAATTTTAATTTTAAATTTTAAAATAAAAATATGTTTAAATAATTTGTTTTTATTTAAAAATTTACTTATTTGCAAATAGAAATCCTTAGTCCGAACAGGTTTTTTATTTATAATTATTATTTTAAAAAATATAAAAATACATTTTAAAACGAAATCCATACACACTTAAATGTTCTAAACTCATTAGATGTTTAGTTAGGGAGAAAAACCATTTATCGCGTTGAAAAATACCTAATCAAAGAATGAATAGTTTTTTGCCCTGACATTATACATTTTTTTTTCATTTATTTATTCTACATAACCAATTATTTTTGTCTAATATCTAATCCAGTGTCACTTTTATTGATGGGTTGGTTGAAAGATATAAATTTGGAGATAAATGACATTTAAAAATTAATAAATTATAATATCCCACGAAGTTGGTGAGTTGGACCTAACATGTATTAAAAATACCCACGCACTTAAATCCGTAGCACGTATAAAAATCAGCTTCATAATTTTTCTTTATCACAAAAAAAAAAAACAAGAGTTTAGTTTTTGTTTGAAATTTTTGTATTATTTTTATTAATAATAAAAACGCGTATTATAATTTAAAAAATAAAGATAAAAATATAAAAATATATATTGAATAGTGCATTAAACGTGTTATAGTTTGTAATTTAAAAAAAAGTTATACTACACACAATCTTAATTTAATTCATCTTTTATTTCTAAATTTCTAATCACACTAATCACCTTTAAGTTTTACCCTAATTAATTTACTATTAGATACTTTATTTTCTCAAAAAAATAGTTTACTTTTAATTTTTTCAGTCCAAACAAATTTCATTCTTGAATAAAATTATAACATCATCCTTACTCATAATTACTATTTACATAACACTATTAAAAGTAACGATAAAAAGAAATGGAATAATCGCGGCATGTTGCAACTTGGCAAATTCAGCCCTGTTGCCAACTGGACTGCGGGGCAGGGCCAGCGATGGTAGCGAGCGACATTGCCGACACATCTAGATGGGCCCAGAGCATCTAATAAAAGCCCAGTTATGACTTGTCATGTCCAAAAGTAGAAATTTCTCGAAACTCGATCCCTTATTTGAATTTTTTCTTTTTTGGGAGGGGTGAGGAACGGAACACAATATTTGAAATTATTAATTAAACACGAAATGAGCAACAAAAATATTTTAGCGAGAACCCTAGAAAAAAGGAAAAATAAAAAAGAGGTCCACGCCTTTTAAAGCCATTCATTTGCTTCATATTTATAGCCAAATCAAATATACATGGTCCATTTATCAAGAAACTTTGATTTCAATGCTCGATTGCTAAGTTATTATTTTTTCTATCAAATATACATGGTCCATTTATCAAGAAACTTTGATTTCAATGCTCGATTGCTAAGTTATTATTTTTTCTAAAAAATAATTTATAATCGTATATGAATTGTGTTTTAAAATAATTTTTTATATTTTTAAAAATACTTTGTCTTATAATTTTTATTTTTAAAAAAACGTAAAATTACATTTTAAAACATAAATGTATAAGTTGCAATTTGGCATTGGTTTTTAGATAGTTGTTTGGACAAAGGCTTGGATGAGAAATGTGATGTCCGACAATAGTTTTTTTTTTTCTTTTTTTTTGAGATAATCGTTGGATTGCATTTGAGATCATAATTTAAAAAAAAAAAAATTATTGTGAGATTAAAAAATATAAAAATATTTTGAAATATGTAAAATTATGTTTTGAAATAATAATTCATATACACTTATAATTTCTTGATTATTTAGCCAATAACTGGAAAAAAGAAAGGTCCATGCCTTTTAAAGCCACCATTTGATTCATATTTAATTGTTCATGACATCCCAAAATATACAACAAAATTCAAAGAGAGAGAGAGAAAAAAGAAAAAAAAAGAAAAAAGTGACGTTGCTACCATATCATTTTTCCAAGTCTTTTGTAAAATCTCAACGAAAATATTACCCAACAAGGTTAGTGCACACAACACTGAAGATTTGATTTGATTTAATTTGATATGGAGGATACTATTTTTATCAGGCAGTAGTAGTACAACAATCTACCCAACTTTATTTTTACTCCACTTCTAGAATTATCATTGTAGTATTGATTAATTCAACAACTTGGACTAAAAAAACTTTAATGGTCAACTACCACTTGAAGATCAAATTAGACTAAAAAATCACTATATTTAAAGTTTTCATTTTGGAAACATAAGGCATGAAGCAACTAATTCAAAGATTGAAATTTGAGATCCTATCAATCACACACCAAAAATAGTAACCCCTTCCCATTTCCAAACAAATTAAATTATGGATTGTCATATAAATTTTGAACACTAAAAATTAGATTCTTCTTTCCAAACAAATAATTTTTTTGAAACTAAAATATTTTTGAATGGGAAGGTATTATAGATAAATTATAAATATTTTTGTGATTGTTTCATTCTAGGTAATTGGGTTCTAATTCTAACTTATGTGGACGAATGATTAAATGTTGAATGCTCGTAATGCTAAACTATGATGGCACTCTTGGTAAAGCCCCTTGAGTCTTTGCCCTCTCTCTTTCTCTTTTGTTTTTTCTTTAGATTTTCAATGCCTTTGAAATGTGGCAATAATGATGGCTAAGAATATTAAATTTCAATGCCTTTGAAATGTGGCAATACTCATGGGCAAGCCAAGAACATCAAATTTTACTTTTCAACGTTATTGGCTTAGTTTATTGTTTAGCATGTAGAACGTGAACTATATCTGGTTTCTGATCTTCCCAATGTGGTTGGCGTAATGCAAAATAATACTCTTTTCGTTCAAAAAAAAAATCACTTTTAAACAAAAATTTTAAAATATTTTTATTAATAATAATTGTGTATACTCACAATTAAAAAGTAAAAAGTAAAAATATAAAATTATACGTTTAGTAAATATATTAAATGTATTGTACTTAATAACTAATAAAAAATTATATTTAAACTAAATTTGACTCTTTTTTTTGAACGAATGAGGTAGTAATAATAATAATAAATAAATAAAAACTGAGCTACTACTCTACTTCACTTCACCTACTACGAATGATTTTATTTTTTATTTTTAATTATTGACTACCAAAAAAATAAAGAATAAATGATTATTTATCCATTTTAAATCTTCAAGCAACCTCCCCAATCAAAATAAACCTACTTCTCTATTTTCAACTACTACCTTTTTTTTTTTTTTTGGAAAAAGAAATGTGTTTTCTTAATATTAAAAAGAGAGAGAGAGATATATTGTCACTAGAATTCTCTGATATTGTCTTTTAATATGGTTTTATTAGCTGGGAAACTTGCTGTATGTATGTTGCCTCTCACAGGTTAAATGTTATTTAATGTAAATCATTAGTCATTAGATGCTCATTCAAACAATGTTATTTAAAGCAAATCATTAGTCGTTAGATAGAGCTTTCAAACATAATACTAACTTAGTCTCCAAAAAAAAAAAAACAAAAACAAAAAAGTTAGTCATAACTTTTCATAATTATTAAGTATAATATGTTTAATCCATTATTAAAATTTTAATTGCTTATTTTTTATCTTTACCTTTTAAATATAAATCATACATATTCATTATTAGTAAATAAGACATAAATTTTTTAAATAAATTATTTTTAAGTTTTGAAAGTAAACTTATTTTACAATATAAATATATATTTACCTATATTCATAATTGTGTTCGAGACTTCGGTTTGAATTATTCAAAAAATGCTTTAGATATATAAAAACTCAAATTTGTAAAAATAATATCTAAAATAAGGGGAAAAAAATGTAAAAAGTAGGTCCGATTACAACTATTTAGGTGCGTGAGACACATTGACATTTTAGTGTATTTTCCCATATTGAAACTTCTTACGAACTTTCTTTTTAAAATTCAAAGTAGGTATTTCTAAGGCTTCGTTTGGATTGTTTGTATTTGAGAAAAGTTATATTAAAATATGTAAAAATTTTAGTGAATATTTTTTTATATAACAAGTATTTTAAAAGAAAGAATAAAAGAAATTTTTTTAAAAAAATTATGTAAAATAAATTTAAATAAAAAAATTTAAATTTTAAATTTTAAAATAAAAATATATTTAAATAATTTATTTTTATTTAATTTTTTTAATTTATAAATACAAACTCCCTATCCAACTACACTTGTGTAACTTCGTTATCATAATTTCACCCATTTGACCATCTACCCCACCTTTCCCTATCCTCAGCATTTGAATATTATTGATTGGCCCATGATCTCCAATGCCTTAAATTAAGGACCACATTTTTTAATATTATTGATTGGGGCCACGATCTCCAATGTCTTATAAGACATAATGTAAATTAAGGACCACATTTGGAAAAGATAGCATTAAAGGAAGAAACACGCCGATCTGCCACAAATAATATATTAATACCCCATTATGAATCTGGATGGCAATCGGCAACTGGCAACCGGCAACCGGCAAGTCGGCCTGAATGTAGCCGGTCATATATAGCGCACTGCCCACATATCAAATAGAATATTTTTTTTATAAATAAATAAACAAAATTTGGACTGATAATAATTATTCTTAATTTTAAAAGCAAGGGCTCGAGTTGTCAACTTTTCCTTCGTTGGCGGCGGCAGTGGCAGTGGCCCATTTCTCCGAGGAGATTCTGGTTTTCAGGAGTTAGCGGAGGGCCCATATGCAATTTAGTCATTTTATTTAAAAGGACGAAGGAAAAAAAAAAAATTGTTACTAAGTGGTACTATTATTTATGGTTTCTAGGTCCTTGTGTCCTCTACCTTATCATTTGATATTTGTAATTTGGTTTTTTTAATGGAAAAAAAAAAAACAAAAATCAAATGGCAGAATTGGGGTTTTCTAATGAGTTCTCAGTCTTTTGAATGAAGTTTTAGTCATTCTTTTAACTTCTTTTTTTTTTCTTGAAAATATAAAATAGAATAGAAATTTATGCAAACTCTCGAATTCTTGTTCAATTGACGTAAAAATTTAATAAATAATTAAATAACGATCACATAACATTCGTATAGCAGATTCTATTATTCTTTAACTTAATAATCGTTAAAGGCTCTAAATGTGTTAAATGTAAAAATTTGAAAACATTTAAAAGGGTTACTTTGTAAAATATTGAAAATTATTAAGTATAAACTACGAAGAGAAACAAAAATCCGCCCTTTCTTATAATAGTATATTAATAATGTGTCGCATTTCCAAAAACCAAGGATTATATAATTGACAATATTAACCTTTTTTTTTTCTTTTTTTTGTGGGGTCGTTAATTAAAGAGGGATGGATAAGTTTCGAAATTCCCAATCACTTTTAAAAGGACACGTTAGGCACGTCATGTTAAAAAACAATAAAAAAAAATTAAGAAAAAGGCAAAATGCTGACGAACGAAGTGGCGTCATTGGAGTAGATTTCCATTTTTAGTTTTAGATAGGATAGATACGGGGGAAATGGGCCAGGCCACGCCTTGCCTTGTTAAACAAAGTCGTCCATTGGCAGGGACCAGTAGGGTTATTGATTATATAAATGTGACGCTCGGTCCAATTTTTTTTAATAAATAAATAAGCCCACCTATCACCTCACATGGTTTCTTATCCTTCTTGCACATGCCCCCATTTCCCTCGCGTGCCTTCAAAAACTTTATTTTTCTATGCTTTTCTCTCTTTCTTTTTTCGTTTTCTTGTGGAGGTTGATGGAGTGTGACTTTCAGCTTATACTTTGTTTGGATTGTGATTTATTTAAAAAAAAATTATATTGAAATGTGTGAAATTTTTTTTTGATATTTTTTTGATAGAAAAAGTATTTTAGAGGAAAAAATAAGATGATTTTTTTTAAAAAAATTATGTGAGAGGAATTTGAGTGAAAATTTTTAATTTTTAAATTTTGAAATAAAAATGTGTTTGGATATTTTATTTTTGTTTAAAAAATTTAACTTTTTGTAAATGAAATTATTGTCCAAACGAATTAAGATTTTGCTCGTGAATCACGATGTAAATAATGGATTATTGACCCAAAATTAGTTTGAATTATTATATGGATGAAATTTTATAGAAGCTAATTAACTCAATTATTTGTTTTTTTTTTCTTAAGTTTTATATTAAGGTTTACTCTATAGATGTTTTTAAATTGAATCAGAGATCGATTTTTATTGCAAATTAAATTGATTACATCAATTTATAGTGCAAATTGTTATTACTCTTTGATTTATATAATTTTCTCAAAAATAATTTGGCTTTCTTTAGGAAGAAAAGTAGACTCGTATGTTTAATATATATACACACGCACATACATATAATCCGAATCATTTTTATTTGTGGGAGTTTCGTTGAGTTATATAAACATTACTTAAGATTTTTATGTAATTTTTTTCCCTAAAAAATAAATCTACATTTCAACTATTGTTATACATTAAATCAATTGCTAGATTAAAAAATGCAACTACATATTATTTAGATAGTGGTATTAATCGTGGGAGATTAAATGTTACTTCCTTTGTTTAAAAAAAAATAGTAATTTTATTAGTTATTAACTATAGTACAATTAATGTACCGCTAAATATATATTTTTATATTTTTATAATTACTTTTTATTTATATTTATATATAATTATTGCTAATAAATATATTTTATTAATTTTATTTTAAAAGTGGATTCTATTTTGTAAACAAATAAAAACTTTAAAAATTAACGTTTTTAAAGGATCGATGGAGTAATTCGTTCGAAATTCATTTTACAAAATAAACCATGTGTTTGGCCTAGTGATTAAGATTATATTTAAAATACTCTTTTTTTTCATTTTAATACTAACGCTTGACTTTGTCCAATCGCTTTTGTTTTATTACCCTGCCGACAATTCTAGTCTTATGTATATTTTATTTTAATTCCATATATATTTTTTCATATACATATAAATGTTACCAAATCTTTATAAATAATACTATATAATTTGGAATCATTAAATACGCCATGTTTTTGCTGCATTTGACATTATATTTATATTTTAGTAATAAACTTTAATTACTACTAAATAATTAGGTACACCTACACCTACAACTGAGGTATTTACTAAATTAATTAAATACCCAACCTATAAGTGGCTAAATTACTCGGTTAAAAAATCAATGGTCCCTTAAACATGTGGGCCTTGTCATAAATATTTACAAAACACTTCTGCCTTTGTCATTTGAAAAAGTGGCACCATTTTTCAATATTTTAAACAAAACCCCTCATCTTATTCAACTTTTGCACTAATAATTAAACTAATGAACAAATGATTGGGAGGTATACATGAGTTTAAAATTAGAGTGGGGTTGTTGGGGTCATTTTCTGGATTATTTTTCGTTCTTTGATTATGTAGATATGGGTTCAATTTCAAAATTTCAAACATATAAAATGTTTGTTTTTCTGTTTTTTGGTACGAAGCTTCAAAAGTTTTTACTATGAGTTTGACTCGAGGTAAGTGTTTTATTTGCTTTTCATAATCATGTCTATTTAGGTGTTGTTTGTTGGTGTGTTTTTGTGCTTAAACAATGGTTTTCATCTTTCCATTTGAGTCTTGCAAACAACGTTTTCAAAATCAATACCTAAAAAGTCTAGACAATAGTGGATCATCGTTAGTCTTTTTATTTTATTTTATTTTTTAAAAAAATCACTATGAATCGAACACAACTTGTACTGGTTATTAAATATAACTATTTTAATGTATCATTAAATGCATCAATTTATATTGTTGTATTATTACTTTCTAATTATGATCATAATAATTATTACTAATAAAGTTATTAAATGAATGTTATTACTAAAAAAAACTGACCCCTTTTGTAGAACAAACAAAAATTTTGAAAGTAAACTCATTTTTTTAGACAAATTGAGTGATTTTTTTTCCTCACCATCACATTTTAACAATCTATTTTTCCATGGTACATTTTAATTAGAATAATCTTTTTATTCTCCACTTTTAAACAGAAACAAATAGTCCTTTGAATTGGGCCAAAATTTGAAGGAAAATTTTATTTCATAAATAGTCAAAAGTTTCAATTTATGAAATTTGAAAGACTATTTGTTTAAAAGTGAATAATGAAAAGATTATAAAATGAATTATCGACGGAACAAGTTAACCCTACATTGTTTCATACTTTATTTAGTTTTCTATTCAATATTTGAGTCCTATTTTTATATGCATTGCTTTATTGCACTTCATTTTCCTCAAATCTAATCATGCCAAGTGGAAGTCGTGATGGGTTATTTTAGAATATAAAAAAGGTATCTGCATAATTAATCTTCTTAGAGTTTTAATGCTTTATTTAATAAATATTAAAGTCAACTTTTCTCGTTGTTTTTTTAATTCCTTTTCACTAGAATAAGCAAAAGTCATTCGATAAAAAACAATATTTAGCATCTATTATATTATAATTTTGTACTCTTCCATCTTCACCAAGAACTTGTGAATTACTCTATCCCTTAAAAAAGGTGAAAAATTTTCATAATTAATTTTATTATATCTATATATAAATGTTACTATAAAATGTTGATTTGAATTATTTATTGATTTTTTATCATATAAACTCCACCTCATAATTCACTACAACTAGTATTATTAAAAGAAAAAAAATGTAAATTAAGTTGAAATAGAAAATGTGGGAGAATATATATATTTATATATACGTAGATGATTGGCCGAAGATTGCCCCCCAGAAGACACGTGGCGACCTGTCAAATCCTAGAGTAGCGTCAGATTTTGGTCACCTGTCGATTTTGATAATCGTTCATCGTGATTCGTGAACACCGACGACTTTTTTTTTCCCCTTGTGTGTGGCAGCGCACACTGTAGCCTAACCCAACATCCCCCTTCCCCTGTCCCATCCAGATGAGAGCATTCACTCACGTGTCATTCCGCGTGCTCGTACGCCACAGAATTTAAAGAATGTGATGTCGCACGTGCAAGATGACCGGAAACTCGTTGCCAATTCTACCGGTAACCCTCCTCACTTCTCCAAACTCTCTCTCTCCCTTTTTTTTTAATTTAAAATTTTAACGAATATTTTATTTTGTTTGACCGAGTTGTAATGATGGCAATTCACGATACGAACACGAAAATACAATACAAAATTATCACACAAAATACTAACACAAACCTAAAACGAAAACAAAATACAAAAATGAAAACAAGTAATATTCGCGAATCCTGTTTGAATTCATAATTAATTTGTAATATTTATATTAAAACATGACTCACGAACCCGAAACATGACCTATTACCATCCCTACCGAGTTGTTTTAATAATGTAGGACTATACCTTGTTCATTAGTTCACATATTAATATGTGTTTGTCGTTTTGATGTCTTTTATGCACTACGGCGTGTATAGATTGTGTTACAAAATATATTTTTATATTTTTTAATTTATTAATTATAAAATAAAATATATATTAAAAATTATAAATATATATTAAAAAACGTAAAAATATATTTTGAAAGTGCAATTGCGCACCATTGAATATAATGAAAAAACACACATTTGAACAATATTATATATAGTATAATAGTATTAACTAGTAATGTGTCTAGTAATATGGTCTTTAATTTCAACTATTAAATTCTTGCTATAGATGAAATTTAATAAAATAACATTGTTTCACTAGAATGAAATATCATTAATACACTATAAATATACATACTACCATCTTATTAGTCAAAAAGCAAAAGACATTCTTATGTACTAATGAAACAATGGTACTTCATTCAAGAATTATTTTTGATTCATTCAGTATGAATCAATAAAAAAAAATCTCTTATGATGTATGAGATTTTACATGGTTATTGATAAAGTAAACATATTTGACATTTATTGAAATCTCTTTTTTAATTCAAAATTGTGGTCTAATGCTTAAGTTATGGCATTAATTCATTTCTTAGTAAATTAGATCTCATTCCTTTTTAAAATAAGATGGTATAACTTTTTTATTTTATTTTATTTTATGAAGTAAAACACATCTAATGTGCACATGCGTCTATACACGTATATAAACTCTAATTTATTAATAATGCACAAGAAAAAAAATTAATATTAACTCATTTTTTAAGACATGAACTATTATAAAGAAAATGAGAAAAATAATTTCTATAAAAGTAGCTGATAAAATTTGAATTTTCAATCTTTAAAACTATTGATCTCTAAATTGATGTCAAAATTCATTTGCATGTAACTTGGATTGAACTTACTTACAGAACCCCATCACCATTAGTCTTAATTTTGACTTAGATTATTGTATAGTGGAATGACCAATAAAGCTGCAAGGCCAACCTAGGCCTAGGTCCCAAGGAGGGGCCTACCTGTCCCAAAACCGGCTATAGCCGGTGCACAAGGGAGGGAATAAAAAAGAATCAAACAAAGCGCTGACTCTATGCTTAATCACGAACATTGGACGGCTTAGATTTGATCTCAACTTGTAGAATAAAGATAATATTTCATTCCTTTTTTCGCCCACATTCAAAGCATATCCTTCCTCTTCATCTTCGTTTTCATTTCCTTCTTCCTCTGCCAACCTTCAAAACAAATCAGACCACTCTCTGCAATTTTTTTTTTCTTTTAAATACGACCAGTATTCCTTTGCTTCCTCACTCACTTCGAGGAAAGGATTGTATTTTGAAGTGTTAATCATAGTGGGACTTGAAGAGTCAAGAAATAATGGAACAAGATTTCATGGGCTTGAGGACCGTGAAAGTGAAGAAAGAGGTTCCTGAAGAAGCCACTGATTCAGGTATATTATTTGAGTTAGGTATCTTTTTAATCTTCTTTCAGCAAGTGAATTTGCAGTCGGATCCCAGCTGAAAAAACGCATCTGTTATCAAAGTTCGTGTTAAAGGAATCAGCTTTGGAGAAAGAACAGAACTAAATTTTCATGCTTTTATGTCGAGAAACAAAAATAGTTCATGGGTTCCAAGGATTTTCTTCTGTTTTGGTTTATGTTTGCATCTTGCCGTCTTTCAGACTTTCAGTTGTTAAAACGGTAGAGAAATGAATTTACCTTTCGTTTGTATTCTAAGCAGTTGTTTAGTCTTGTCGTATTGAGTAAGTAAATTGGAATGGCAAGACTCATCGTCGGATGCTGCACGTTTATTAAGAATAATTCAAATGGACGCTAAAGAATGAATTTTTATTTCTACAGTTACCAGTGTAGTTGGCCAAAGGTGGGGTATGGTTGTTTCTCCATAGTCATCCTCTTTTCCACTTGAGCTTACTTTTTGTGGTAGAGTTTCTTTTGGAAAATTTTAAATTATTTTCCTGTTTCTTGTGGTAGTTAAAATTCTTCATTTGCTAACATGCCCCTCGTGAGCTCTTTGATTAACGTGTTTGCTCAATTAACAATTGTTTATTGCACTGAGTTGTGCCTTCCAAGAAGTCACCTACATGTATATAGTAAAATATAGTTATTTCCGTGCTACTATCGAGAAAGATTGATTTTTTAATATGATGCCTTCATTAAAATAATCAGATTGCAAAAGCCCAAAATATTTAAGACTAATATTTTAAGTTGTTTTGACCAAAGGGTTTTCAATATTCTTTACTTAATTTGCTTTGATGTAGCAATTGTATATTATATTGCGCATGAGATGCTTTAGTTATTCATAATTTATGTTGATGAAGCCCAAAATATTTAAGACTAATATTTTAAGTTGTTTTGACCAAAGGGTTTTCAATATTCTTTACTTAATTTGCTTTGATGTAGCAATTGTATATTATATTGCGCATGAGATGCTTTAGTTATTCATAATTTATGTTGATGAACATGTTCATCCCTCCCTTTACAGCTGCACTCGTCAAGCACTTCGAGTTCTTTAATTGAAGTCTCGTAGAATTCAAATATAAAATTTTGTCAGAAAGATCATGAAAGATTCTACTTTACTCATTGAGGGAGAGATTGGCTCCTCTTCTGTTTTTTCTTTTGTTTCTTTTGTTTCTTTTGGTACTTTCACTTCACCGAATTACTGCGTGGTAGTTGCTTATTAGGTAATTTATTACCTGATACGTAGAGTCCTCCTTGGTCAATATTTCTGGTTATTTCGTACATATAAGTTACATTAGAAGGATGATGAAGACTAAGGTGGGATCTTCTGTTCTTGTGTTTCATATTTGCAGCTCCAGTGCGAGGTCCAATGATGCGGTGGTCATTCTCGAGTAAGATTCCTGCCAACTCCCAGTTCTTCGCTTTCGATGGTGCAGGTGCAAAAGCTGATAAACCTAAGACTGGCTTTGAGGCTCTAGCATCAACTGGATTGGTGACTATAACCACTACAGAGGCTGTTGACTCAAGTCAGAAATCATATTCATCTGTTATGCAGGTTTATAGAGATTTCGAATTGAGCCATCTTTTTGAGATTTGATAATAAGTGGGAAATATGACGGTTTTTGGTTTTTTTTTTTTTCTTTTTAAAGTGAAGTACATGTTGCAAGTCTATATACGGATCTGAGCCCTTTCAGATCCAAGAACATTTGTGTTTGATGACTGAATGTTTTTTTGGATTAGGTGTGTTGATACTTGACCAGAATGGCTCTATCTGTATATTCGCTTAACCGTGTTTCATTGATTCATTTCAGAAGAATATGGTTCTTGATAACCAAGGAGGCACTCACTATACTGTGACCTCCTATCCTCCAAAGCCTTTTGATGCACAGTCGCTTCATCGCCCTCACGAAACCCGAGTACTCCCATTCATCACCCCAGCAAACCAAGCGGTTTCAGTTACTATGACCAGCCCTGTTCATCAGTCCTTTATTTCACCTGCCGGACAAAATCTGATTGGTTCTGCAACCCCACAACCTCTTTCAGTAACAAGCTCTGTCCCAGCGGTTCATTCGAGTCCCTTAGTTGGAACCACGGAATTACGGTGTGTTGGCAAACATTTAATAATTTTAGTGAGGCCGTATTAGATCATTCAAATGGAAAATGAAATGTAAAGTTCAATCTGATTTGCTGTTATTCAGGGGCGCTTCCAAGGCATCAGGGGCTCCAGCTCAGTTGACCATATTCTATGCTGGTTCAGTTTGTGTTTATGATGATATTTCTCCTGAGAAGGTAAAAATTAGTTTCTTCGAGTATTCAGTTTAAAGGATGCTTTTAATTGGTTTCATTAGTTTCTCAAATGTTTTGGATCTAGGCTCAAGCCATCATGTTATTGGCTGGAAATGCACCTCCCACGGCTTCAATTCCTGCAATTCCAGCAATTCCAGTTCAGTCTGTACAGCCGGTTCAGGCACCAGTTATTAGGCCATCCATCGTCGATAGCTTTGTTGTAAACCAGTCACATAGTTCAAATCCAGGTATTCCAAGCCCCATTCCTATGACCTGCCATAGCCCAGGCGTGTCTGTTATCCCAAATGACGTAACTCCATTGAGGACAATTCAAAGCCTGGCATCTACTTCTAATAAGGGAGAGCCTTCCAAGCAAGCCAGTTCATTAGGATCAGCTCCTTCTAAATTAGTTGCATCAGGTAGGTTCCCTTGTTTCTTGGCAAAGTTCATTATGTTTCGGCAATCTTTTTCCACTTTCCAGTGCATTTTTTATAAGCTCATCGAAACTATATGCTAGTTTATTCAGTATATGCCAATAATGGATTGCAATTTTCCTTCTTTGTAGCTGCTGTGCCTCAGTTTCGCAAAGCATCATTGGCTAGATTTTTGGAGAAGCGCAAGGAAAGGTAATCTTAAGTTACTCGATAATACCGTTTTACTGATGTTGATTTCGGGAAGAAAACAAAAAATGGCTGGCTTATTCATTTTGTTGTGTGCTCCAGGACCATGAGCGCCTCACCATATGCTGCAGACAATCAATCTCAGGATGGTGGCAGCCCTGCTGCACCTGGTAGCAGAAGCATATCAGTGAACTCTTCTGGCTCTATTGCTCTCCCTGCCTTCAATTAGCTCTGGTGGGGGAAGATCAAGTTGTAACACTGGCCAAAAGTGCAAAATAAAACTGAGGCATAAGCATGTGAAGAAGAATCTTTTTGATGATATAAATAGAAATATTTATATTGTATTCTTTTGGCTCAGTATTATTTTTTGTGGCAGGTTAGATGTTAATTTAGTTTATATTTGTTTAGGTCCTTTTCCATTTTGACCTTATTCGGGATCACTATTGTTCACTGATAGTCATACTGTAATATATTATTTTGTTTTTGTTATACTAAACTTAATGGTAATGATAGATTTGGCGATTTTTTTCCATCTCGAAATTGTATTAATGTATTATTAGTCACTTGAAATCCTAATTGGTACCAATTTTCTAACCAAGGTTTATGAACAATATGAGCCCTTATAACTTAAGTTGGTTTCACTTCATTTATTTATGTTTTATGGTGATTCATTAGCAAATAATGGTTTTATAATAAAAGTATTTCGTATAACCGAAATAAAGTAAGAAATAATTGAAGGAGATAGTAAAATTTATATGATTAATTTTTTATATTAAAAATAAGAATAGAATGGAAACAAAAAAATAATTTTTAATATTTTAAGTGATAACTTAAAATTAGAAAACAATCAATACACAAGATACTTGTGCCGTATAAAAAATTATCTTAGGTGATATTCAAAATTAAAGGATAATCAATATACGATTCTTTATCGCTTTTTACCTTTTATGATAAATTGACTAAATTGAGAAAAAAAAAATAACATAAAAATTGATTTTTATTAACCAATCAGAATCACCCCAAAATATATAATTGCCTCGAACGTTACTCCCATTTAGGTTAATTTACTCATGAAAGGGAAACTACACTCAAAACAAAGGAGGCATCCTAATTCTTTAAATTCTAAAAGAGTAATGACAGAAACAATGACAAATCATAGTGATTTTGTATGGTGACTAATGTGGCAATCATGAAAAGACAAAATTATCTATTCATTCTTATTACAAAATACAAACAATGAGAGATAATTTTGTCTTTTCATAATTGCTATGTTAGTCATTATATAAAGTTACTATAATTTATTATTATCTCAATCATTACTCATAAAATATTATTGGTTGGCTCTTGTTTTAACTTTTAAATATACGGGTTACTGAGGATTTGTTTGGACATAATTTTTATTTACAAAAAGTTAATTTTTCTTAAATAAAAATAAAAGATTTAAACATATTTTTATTTTAAAATTAAATTTTTTTATTTAAATTCCTCTTATATAATTTTAACTTTTTTTTTATTTTTTCCCTCTAAAATATTTTTTTATTAAAAAATATTCAATAAAATTTACACGTATTCTAATACAACTTTTCTTAAATAAATTATAATCCAAACTAAGCCTAAAAGTTACTGGAGAATTACCGAAACCGCTTAAATTTCACGCATCTTTACAGAAGAGTCCCAAATTATCCCGGAATTGCATCATACGCCCTGCCGGAAACACTCCTGTTTTAAGAGTCCTCGAAGCTGACGGAGCTGGACGAGGTGGACGAAAACAAATAACAACTTTGGAAAGCGTAGTAGTAATGGACGCGGGGAAACTTCAAGAACTGAGGCTCTTCATCCAACAATGCAAAGCCAACCCTTCAATTCTGCACAACCCATCTCTTGCCTTCTTCAAAAACTATCTCCAAAGGTGCTTAATTTGTGCTTAATTTAGCAATTTTCATTTATTTGATTGTGTTTTTGTTCATCAAGTTCAGCTTTTTTGTTAATTGTTTTGCTGGGTTTTTGGGTTTTAATTTTGGGTGGCTTATCCATGAAAACTTCGATTTTTGTTGCCAGCCTTGGCGCCAGCATTTCGCCTCCCACGAATTCAGTAAGCCCTTTAAGCCATCATCAGTTGTTTTATTTGTTTAGAAGCTCAAACATCATTGAGTTAGTCTGTCTGGAATTTGTTTCTATGCTTTATTATGTGCATTTTTTTGGTTCTTATGTGGTATACAAAGTTTCTGTTTTGATTTTAAGAATTGGGTGACTTGGCAATAGGAACTGCTCTAGACGTGTTGCGTACGTATGCTTTAAAAGATTTCAATCTGCCTGTAGTTGTCTCAGGAATGCTTTATATGATAGAATTTGAGATTTGTTCTGGAACCCTTCTTGCTAGTTTGAATGAGGCTCTCCTTAGTTGATCTGGGTCCCCATTGAAAATTTCTGTCATTTATTTGAGGATGATCACAGTTACATGAGTTTGTCCTTAGAATGGAGGCTACAGTCATGAGAATCAATTGGTGAAATAACTGTTACATTCAAGTGGCGAGGATGTGTGATCTAGATAAAAATTTTCTTAGTAGAAATATCTTGTGATTGCTTGTGGAGAGCCCTTGAGCTGTTGTTCAATTGAGTGAACTTATATTCATTTGTATTGCCAAATCATCTATCAAAGTGCTTGAAAGCTGGCACTATAACACAAGATGCCAGTTCTTTATATACACACACTCACATACTCACACACACATATTTCCTGAAGTTGCATTTCAGCTGGAAGTGCCATTGCTGGATTCATTCAGTTTTTGTCTTCATTTCTTTTATATTAATCAAAATTAAATTATGTGCAGGGGAAAAATGGGGAGGACATTTCAGATTCTGGAGAGCATAGTGGTTCCAAGAAACCTTCATCAACTGCTGATAACTTGGATGAAGAAATTGTTGAGTCTGATCTGGAGCTAGATAATAGTAATGTTGTGCAGCCCGACAGTGATCCTCCACAGAAGGTGATTGATGGAAACAGTGAGCTGAATTCATTGAATACCCCTTCAATATTGGTATTAATTTTTTTTTTATTTCATCTATTTTGTTAACAATCCCATTGTCTTACTTCTTAATAGATGGGAGATACTTCAGTTGAAGTAACTGAGACAAGTCGAGAGTTGGCACAAGAGTTGAAGACAAGAGCTATGGATGCAGTCTCTGAAGGTAGCTTTCCTTCTTTGCCATTGCGAAGTTCAATTTGGTGACTATAAATATCACTGAAAAAGATAGGCTTTGGTTGGTTATCCAACACCAGATGGGCTTGTGGGCTACTATAGACTGGATATCGAAATAAATATCTCTTCTTTCATATATTGGAAAGTTGTATCTTAATTATTATTCTTCCAGGGAAGCTGAATGAAGCCATTGATAATCTTACAGAAGCTATATTGCTAAATCCTAACTCTTCAATTCTGTATGCAACTAGAGGTAATTCTTAAGCATGAAAATTTACTTGAGCATTCTTTATCATTTGGGTATGGTATTTATTATAAACATCACTATTTGTATTCCAGGTAGTGTCTTTGCTAAACTGAAGAAACCAAATGCAGCAATTTGTGATGCTAATGCAGCTTTAGAGGTACACCCCTAGAATTTGACATTTACACATGCAAATTGTGGAATGAAGTTTGCTTCTTGAATTGAGCATGCTTTTGAGCTTTATGTTTGAATAATATGTTAGTATTTCAGTACTTGACTAATATTTTGATCGAATTTCTTCAAGATCAATCCTGATTCATCTAAAGGGTACAAAATACGAGGAATGGCAAGGGCTATGTTGGGCTTATGGGAAGAGGCAGCCAGTGATCTGCATACAGCATCAAAATTAGATTACGATGAAGAGATTCAGATGGAGCTTAAAATGGTAATGTATTTGTTCTATTATTCTGGAATTCTGCATACCATGGATGATGATGCATTGAACCTCTATACATGAAGATAAGTATATGCTTTGATTTGGACACAGGGCTATTTTCTTGTTTTCTTTCCATAAAGGTTATGCAAATTTCCAAGTGCTACACACAACAACTTTTGCTTTTCTTATTTTGAGAACTGCACATCTCATAGATCTCCATCAAGTTGTGCACTTAACTTCTCTCTCTCTCTCTCTCTCTCTCTCTCGGCTTGAGTTTAGGGATTAGCTCATCTCTCCTTACTGCTGAGGGGTGACTAGTTGGCTTATCATAAATGAATCTTAGTTGTAAGTTTGGTTGTTAAGATTTGAATATTTGCTTTTTCCTTTGTTCTCTGTTCCTTTTCTTCCACTTTTGCAATTAGTTTCTGCATGGGTTAATTGCAATGTTACTTTTGGCTAAAAAAATTTCAGGTAGAACCTAATGCAAAAAAAATTGAAGAACATCGTCGAAAATATGAACGCTTGAGAAAGGAAAGGAACTTGAAAAAAATGGAGCGTGAGAGACAAAGACAGAGACCAGAAGCCCAGGCCCAGGTTTTTTAACTGTATATTTTTTATTTTTTTAACCAATATATATTTATGAGTTGACTATTCATGCTTTTTAATTGGGTGCAGGATCCTGAAGCTACTTCTCTTTTGAAAGATGGTATGATTCTTTATCAACTTTATGTAAAATATGACTGTATCTTGTATTGTCACAAGTGTCGGTTTAAATATGTTGTACAATATGTACGCTGCGTCTTTTGCGAACAACTTTGCCTGACATTTGATGAAAAATTTTGGTTTAATGAATAAATTGTTATTTCAGTTGCCTCAAAGATTCGAATATTCTTTCATGGGCATGAATAGTGATGCCATTGCTACTGCTTCGTTCTCATTGACTGTTACCTATTTCCCTTTGATTTACAGGACAAGTTATTGGGATTCACTCTACCAATGAAATGGAGAGTATGTTGAAAGCCGCTAAGAAGAAATCTCTGCTGGCAATTCTGTACTTCACTGCAGCATGGTGTGGTCCCTGTCGTTTCATTTCTCCTGTTTATACAAGTTTGGCTGCAAAGTATCCAAAAGTAGTATTCTTGAAAGCTGACATTGATGAGGCAAGAGATGTAGCTGTGCAGTGGAATATTAGTAGTGTTCCTACCTTCTACTTTATGAAAGATGGCAAGCAGGTTGACCAGGTGGTTGGTGCTGACAAAAATTCACTTGAAAGGAAAATTGCTCAATATGCTAGCTCATAACAAGGAGTATTGAAGTTGCCCTTTTCTCTTCCTCGTGATTGCTGGTGAAGACATGGTTTTTGTGTGTGCTGATTTGACACTTTCAACAAGTTTGTCTGCTTTATCCTTAGCACTTCCTCAGAGCATCATATGTCAACTTAGTTTGTGAGGCTTAATGTATATTTGAAAATATATTGTAGTTAGAGCTTCATTTTCCGAGCTTGCTTTCTTTTTACAAAGTGCGTTAATGGAGTGTACAATATATACTGGCTGCAATGACATCACAGTATCAATTTAGAAATGCTTCTGAATCTTTTCTCCTTCACTAAATTGGTTTATGCTTTTGTGCAGCTGCACTAAATTTGCAGTGTTGTAGGTGTGTTGGCAGGTTGCATGAGAATTATTGGTTTGGCATTGTCAGGGTACTGTGTGAAATGTTTCATATCTCTGTAGTGAGGCCCAGCTGAATAGTGTAGTAATCGAACTAGGCTAGCTTGAATTTCCGTAATAAAGCCAATGTGGCTCAGTCGTGTGCGTTTAGCTAGAAATGTTCTCTTCAACAATTCAGTTTTTTTGTTCTGCAAATCCTCTGCGAAAGATGGAGGCTGTCTCTCCTCTATTAAATGCTGAAGCTGAATATATCAGGAATACTAGAAGCAACAATAATGGAAATACATATGAAGACTGTTATATAACGAGGTTGTAGGATATTGCATTAAGCCATGGCTAGTCCTGCAGAGGTATGACTTAAAAGAGGCATTTGATGTCATCTGGACATGTAGTACAACATAACTGGAACATCATTTCCTCTCATTCTTGGAGTAAAATCTCAGAACCAAGTAGAAGAAGAGGCGATAAAAAACACCCCAGGCCAGCAAAATTGCAATGTCATACCAAATATTCCCCAGTTTAATGCCCATGGAGAACAATATATCCTCACCAATCAACGTGCAGTTTGGTGGCAGAATTGCAGTTGATGTGTTGTGCAGCTTGCTGATCTTCACTTGTCCTAAGGGTCCAGGCGTAAGGTCAGTAGAGTTTCCATTATAACAATGTTTTGTGCCTTTGAATTCATTTATAAGCAATGCCTCAAAAGGGTATTTGATTGCAGATATATAATGCAGCCATAGCCAGTACTTCGGGATTTGGGATGCCTTCAAGAAGAAACCACAAGTTATCAAGAAGAGTGCTGTTGTAGCTATGACAATTGCATAGCCTGTGATATAGCTTGGAACAACTGCACTGACCAGCATCACATATGCATTGGTAGTTATGAGTGCAGCATAAAGAATCAACCAGAAGTTTATTATGCTGCATCTCAGGTGAAGCATATATTTAGTAATGACTGCAAAGGTGAAGCCTTGAACAGCAAAGAAAGGAAGATAAACAATGAGGGAGGAAATGACATAAGTAGAAGCTCGATAAGCATTGTGGGAAGTTTCTCTGATGAAGATGAACCTTTCTTGGATGAAAGTGGGAACGGCATCATTGGAAGAAAAGAAGATTAGCGACATGGAGAAGAGGTAGAAATTAAGAAGCCGATTAACGGTTACAAAATCAAGATCATTGAGTTTCTTGAAGAGGGTAGATAGCACAATACCCATAACTGTCAAAACTAGTTCACGAGAGAGAAAGAGCTCTGGAGTGCGGACAATATTGAGTGCATTGCGATATGAGAGGACTGCAACCTCACGGAGCCATGGATTTGCATATTTTTTTCCATGTTCGGGCTCATCAAGTACTTCCTCTTCAAATTCTGCTATAGAAGGGATATGTGAATGTGAATCTGCTGATAGACTGAAGCTCTCAGGAACCTTTATGGCTTGTTGTGGTGTTGGATATTGGCTGGAAACTTGGCTTCTTATACCAGAAAGAGGTGTCTTTCCAGGAGTCCGTCCAGGGGTTCGAGCAGGTGTCCATGATGGTGCGCAGCGGGGTGTTCCCTTGACTCCATGATAGAGCCAAACTGAGAAATCCTTGTAGAAATGAGAAGCCAAACGTGGGTTTTGGTAGATTCCACTCTGCATACTAATTGGTGTGTTCTTGGTTTTGCGTTCAAGTGAGTTATCAAAATCATCTTCATCATCCTTGTCGTCATAATATTCAAAGCTCTTAAAATCTGTTCTTGGTGTCAAATTACCAGCAGAAAACTGAAGGCTGATGTGCTTGGAACCAGAGGTCTTCAAATAAGGTGTACCTGGGGTTCTGAGAGCTTTTGGTGTCTTGGGAATAGGGGTTCTATCAACTGCATCAGGCTGGATGCCATCCCTTTGAAATAGCACCAGAGGATCGAGTCCCACTGTCGATTGATCATACTCTCTGATCACATCTAGCAGGTATTCCAGGCTGTTCTCACTCTCTGGAACTGGCCTTCCAAATCCAGCCAGGTGGGCACCTAAAGCGGTTGGACTTCCTAAATATATCACTCTTCCCCTGCAGTGGAATTGCAAAAAGTATAATTCGTAAGTTGTTCCTTTGATTTATTTGTCGGCAATTCTTATGTCGTTACCTTGCTAGAACTGTGATGCAGTCCAGGAGCATTTGGATTCTAAATGAAGGCTGGTGGATTGTCATTAGAACCATACTTCCACCTTTGGCAATGTCTTTGACCTTTTCTACTACACTAAAGGCACTAGTAGAATCAAGACCAGATGTCGGTTCATCTAAAAACAGTAGTGATGGTTTATGTATAATGTCGATCCCAATAGACACTCTTCTTCGTTCTCCACCTGATACTCCCCTCCTTCCCTCATCACCAATGTATGTGTGCGCTGTAGCCTGTATTGCCCATAACATTTATGTTCAGAATTCTGGAAAATTCAAGATGGAAAGTGGGAGAAGATTGGAGATCTGTACCGTTAGGCCTAATTGCTCAAGAAGCTCATGGACTCTTTTCTTCTTTTCAGACCTGGATACAGATGGCGGAAGCCTAACTTCAGCTGCAAACATGAATGTCTCGAAGACTGTTAACATCGGAAAAAGCTGGTCATCTTGCATCACGTAAGAAGAAATCATCTTCATGTAGCTTGTTGTCACCTGTAAAGATGAACACGATGAAAGCTTTATCATAGGAGTTGCATTAACAAATGAAACCGATGATGGAGAAGAGGGTTTTAGACTCACTGGTTTTCCATCAATTCTAACAGATCCTTCAAGACTACCTTGAGCAATCCGGCCAGCCAAAGCATCAATGAACGTGGATTTTCCAGCACCACTAGGCCCCATAATGCCCATGATTTCACCTCTCATGGCTTGACCAGAGATGTCATTAAGAAGATAGGCTTCTTTAGTTATCCAAACCCCATCTTTCTTCAGCTTCTTCATGACACTATAAGAAAGGTTCTTGAATTCAAGACCTTGTCCAGGAATCAGCTTCCTTGTTGGATGCCTGACCACATTTTTTTTCACCTGAGCAGATTTATCTATGTCCCACAGAGTCTCAAGGCTTCTATTATTGTCAGTCTGTTTGAATCTCGACATTTTGCCCACTCTTCCACTCTCCTCCCTAAGCTAAATTGCCAAAACTTTATACCTCAGATGGGCTTGTTACAGCTAAAGTCGAAAATGCAAAGTGTATAAATGGAAGATAACCACGAATGGACATCCTGCAAAATGGGATGGTTAAAATCAAAGAATTGTTTTGGATGGTTGTGGGCATGCTTGTGCTCATTTCTCCCTAAGCATTGGACATGTCGTTGAATGCGCCTTGATCATATCGTTAGCATTTGAAACATTGTTGCTTTATGCAATGGAAAGGTTTTTCTATTTTCTCTGGTTTGATAATGCCTTGTGGTAATCGAAATCTCATGATCATCTCCCTATACCATATGCAAAAGTACTCCTAATTTTGATTAAGCAACAGGGTTAATTACATTCCCCTCCTAATTTTGATTTATCACTAATTAATCCCTACATTTTTAAAGAATTGCTAACACTTCTCTAGATCTAACTTTGTCAAAATCACTTGAGGGGATGTTAAAAAACAAAAAACTTTTTAAAAAGTTTATTACATTTATCCTTTCGTGATAATGTCCAAATTGTTAGATATTCCATGCAAGTAAGAAATTTTCTCGACAAAAAAAAAAAAATCTTTTATAACCGTTACAAATATTATCAGTTGAGTTATTTGAACCCTCAGGAACTAACAGGTCGAACTGTTAGTTTTTGGATACCAAATATCCATTCTAGTTATTATGGGCGTATTTGTCCAATTGACACATATGAAGGAATCAATGTTAGATTTATTGGATTCTTATCAATTCATGCGAAAATCGGCCAAAGTTTGAGTCGTTAGCTTCTTTGTCACCAGATCATCAATTTCCTTGACTTTTTAACATGTTTAAATTAATTACAAAATGAACCTTATAATTCTTAAAAGAATTTATTACTGTTAAATTAATATATATATATATATATATATAGACACACACACCGGCCTGCCATCACTGTGAGCGATTCATATAATATCATTTTTGCTCTTTTTGGACTGCATTTTTCTTTGGTAGCTACTTATTATTGTTTTATTAGCTACTTCGGCCATCACTAACTAACAATGCATAGTGAACTTTAATTGTTGTTTTATTAGCTTAATATCACCTGTCATTTGAAAAGTTTCATTGAGAGGGACATTTTATACGTACAACAAATCCAATTTATCCTATTGCATAAGAATTTTTCTTATCATTGATTTTGTTTGACATTTATAACAAATAAACCAAATCTAATACATTTATAATGCATAATCTAATCTTTGGCCCATCTTAATTTGTACATCATGTGTGCATTGTCTAATGATTGGTCAATCTAATATTTTTTTAGGGAGATTTGTTTGTTTTCCTCTTAGAATGGCCGGCCTTTGCCTAATAGAACCTCCCCAAGAATGAGAAGAAAGACTAAACATAGTATTATACGCCTACTAATAATAATAATGCATACTCTAAATTTAAAAATAAAAACAAAAATATAAAAGTGTACGTTCAACAATACATTAAATATGTTGTCTCTTATAAGTTGTAATTTTAAAAAAGTTAAACCATATAAAAAATAAACTATTTTCTTTTTTCAAAACAAAAATAGTACTTCTTCTGTTTCAAAAAAAAACCTTTTTCTTATTTTAAAAACATAGTCCACTTTTAAATCAAAATTTTAAAATATCTTTACTAATAATAATCATGCATATTTAAAATTAAAAAGTGAGAAAAAATATAAAATTACACATTTAGTGGAGCATTAAATGAGTTATATTTAATAACTAATAAAAAATTATACATTAATGAAAATAAACTTTTTTTTTTTTGGGCATCGGAGTGAGTGAGTATATTTTTGGAATATTCTTCTAAGTCTTAGTGGAAATCTTGTTTTATCATCACGATATGAACTTAATTAATTAAGGGCAGCTATATCTATATAAAAGGAAGTTGCAGGATCATTACAACTTCGTACTTGATCCAGTTATGTCCAATGACTGGATTCGATAATGTTGAGGTACATTATTATTAGTTCGAGATATTGGTCGGGTTCAATCTTACACCGGCTTCGATTCATCTCATTCGAATCCATGTTTTGATTGAGCCGCGCCAATATCGCGTACCTCTTCATCATTTTTCATTTTTCTTTTTTTAAAACGTTAATGGTGATATGATTTATATTGTTAGGAGATGATAATATTTTAAGTTGAAGAAGTCATAATTGAATTCTAGAGTATTGAAATACCAAAAATGATTTTATTTAGTTACAGAATTAGTGTGTATGGATTATATTTTAAAATGCGTTTTTACGTTTTTTTTGATATAATAGTTATAAAATAAAAAATATATTAAAAATTATAAAAATATTTTAAAATATATATAAAAAAAGGTTTTGAAACCTTTAATCGTACGAGAAAATCTTAAGTGCATTGGCTGCACCATGTCACACTCCATTTGATAATAGTGAAATAGATGCAAATTTGTATATGGTGAAATGGCCGCACTATAACGCTTTGTATATGGTGAAATAGATGCAAGAAATTGGGAATAAGTTATTTCTACCTTTGCTTGGTGTTCTTTGCAAGTGCATGATATAGTTACGAGTCCACTACATATGGTCATAGTAAAATGTGCTAATTCTTCTTTAGTACTTCTGAAGGTCGTAGTGTAGTCACCATGCTTCCTGTAGATGGGTCAAACATTAATAGAATGTTTCGAACAGTAACAGATAGGATGATATGGTCCTGCTTCAAAGTGATAGACTGTCTCAAAAGGTCTGTTTTGTCATAAGATTGTGAACTTGACATTTGGAGCTAGATATTGCTGGTCGGCAGAATGAGGATGGATCCTTTGCTGGTGACATTTGGGGTGAAATTGACACACGGCAGTCTTCCAAATTGTTCATTTTTCTTGAGAACACTTCTTGACAAATATAATTGGAAATCTATCATTCTTCAGGTTCTCCTATATAGCAATATGTTCTCTTGCATTGTTAAAGCAATTGGATAAAATTAATGTGGACAAGGCTGTGGAATACATTTTAAGTTGCAAGAATCTTGATGGTGGATTTGGATGCACCCCGGGTGTGGAGTCCCATGCTGGACAAAGTATATTCTCTTCTGTTTCCCCTCCATAATTTTTCTTTTTATAATTTGATTATTGTGTGATTCTACTTGTATGTGTGCTGAATACATGGGTTAATTGATAGTTTAGCTTAACAACTCATGGTGGGTTCTTTCCAGTTTGATCATGATTGACAGAGTTCATTGGATTGACAGGGAAAAGCTTATTAAAATTCATTTTGGACTGTCAGGTTATTATTTGAATATTCTTGCTTTATTTGTCGAGATGATTATAGCTTAATATCACTCTAGAATTTTCAAATTGTTGTGGTCTTTTTTTTTTTCTTTTTTGTTTTTTAAACGGATAAATGTAGGATATGGAGAATGGAGGTATTTCAGACAGGCCAGATGATGCAGTTGATGTTTTCCATGCATATTTTGGAGTTGGTGGTGAGAGTTTGAACTGAAATCTTTATTGTATATTTGCTTTTAGGGGATTCTTCTATTGTTAAGAAAATAGCCTTTTGTGTAGGATCTCAGAGGGCTTAATCTTTCTCAAGGCCACTGAGTTTATGGTTTATAAAGTGTTTTGTTAGTTTGCCAAGTGATTTTTGAGAGTGTTCTTGGTTGAGCTCTTACATATTCTCAAAAAATGGTCTTTTTAAGTTACTTTTACGGAATAATAATTGGTTTTTGCATGCTTGCAACAACTGCTAGTTTTGACATAGAGTGACTATCCACCTGTTCCTTGTTTTTTAATGTTAGGTTATTATTGGCTTTTGATCTTGCTTTCTCGATTGAAGCTGATTTTGTGGTGGTACTTAGTTTCTTAATCTTTTTCACTTCTGGAGTATCCAGGATTAAAAGCTATTGACCCAGCTTATGCCTTGCCTGTTGATGTTGTAAATAGAATTTTCTTTGGCAGATAGATGTTCCCCTCCACACAAAAACCTGCATGTTTTATTACATGTCACAATTGAGATGATGGGATGAGTTAGGAACATAAACATTTTTGTTGTACTTGAAATGTTCTTTTTGGCAGAGAAGTGATATTTTCTTTTGAACAGATTTGACAATATAATACTTCTGATTTGTGATAGATGCCTGCCTGCATGTGATAACGATACGTTTATGTTGTCTTGATGAGATCAAACTCAAAACAGACTTTCCACAAATTTTAGGCGTTTCAAAATCCTAGTTGCTTATCCTAGGATAGGATTTGCAACTGATTCCTATCATGGTTCCTATTAACGTGGTCTGATAAAATCTTAAACCAAATCCCAGGACACTCCTATAAAACACAGCTACCAAAATCCTTCCAATCATCATCAACTCTTTGTCGTGACACTTCAAAATATATTCTCAGTTTCACCTACGAAGATTCATCAATGGCGGCATCCAAGGTCTCTTGTTCATTTTTTCTGGTGATGTTTTCAATTCTTTTTGTGGGTTTTGCCCAACAAAACGGAGGAGCACCACCAACTCCAGGAACTCCATTGCCATGCATGCAAAAATTGATGCCATGCCAACCCTACTTGAAGCCACCCTCAAATCCACCACCTGCGTGCTGTGTTCCCATGAATGAACTGGTCAAAACTCAACTCCAGTGCCTGTGCCAAGTCTTTAACAATGCTGCTCTCTTGAAGAGTCTTAACATCACACAAGATGATGCTTTGCAACTCACCAAGACATGTCATGCCAACGTTGATGTTTCTATGTGCAAAAACGGTAACACTTGATCTTTTAACTTTGTATAGTAATTTATTACTATAATAATTTTTTATTTTTTATTTTTATAAAAATTACCAACTTTTGTTGGTTGATGTGATTTTTGGTGTTCTATAACTTAATCAAAGGGTACCCATCAAAAAGACAATGGTTTGAATTAAAATTTAAAAGTTTTAACTAAAGTCCATAATTAAATTAATGGAAATAAAATGATGGATTCATAGGAAAGAATCGAATCTCTTTCCCTCCCTTTTTCCTCTTTTTTCCCTTTAGTGTTTACATAATTGTATTATGGGAATCTTACCTGAGATTGTGTGAGACAAAATTATAAACTATAATTCAATGATTCAAAAAGAAAAATTGATGAATTCTAATATCAACAGTAAATTCCATCTAACAATGATTAGCCCAGATCAATTAATGAGAACCTGCACAATACTGTAGAGTAAAGTTATTGGTGATCTTTGAATTCATCAATAACTGTTGATTACAAAGATTTCGATTATATCCTATCAGTATAATACATGTATGTTTTGACAGATTTAGCTCAATGAAATGGCACTAATCTCTCTCTCTCTCTCTCTCTCTTTTCCCCACTTTCATCCCAGTTACTGTATCACCAACTGTTTCACCAGTAGCCCCATCAACACCATCAACTTCAAATGGCAGTAAGTACTTCCCATTCTGGAATTGTTTCCTAAAATGAAAATTGATGACAAAGATTTTGTTGGTAATTTTTCCCTGTTGTTGTTCTTATTCAGGTTCTCCTGGTAGTCCTCCCAAAAGTGCTGCGGTTGGTGTTGGAGCCCATTTTGGAGAGTCTGCAGCCATTGCTTTCCTTTTATTTCTTGTTCTTTCAAACATGGGATTTGCCTGAATTCACTCAAATGATTGTTTCGTAGTCTCAGAATTTGACATTCCTAGTTTGGACTTAATGTTGGGGGAACTTTAGTTTACATATAAATTACCATGTGAATAGGATGCTATTGTTCTACTACTTTTTGAGGCATTTGTAATGGATTGGTGGTTTTTTGTTTGAATCTTTTTTCCTAATCAGCAACATAAGTCTATCATATTATAAAGGTTTTGATAATTTGGTAGTTATTGCCACTATTTCTGGTAATTGCCTCATTGCCTCATGGCTGACCAATATAATTGGCAGCTCATATTGACCATAATTCAAGAACTCTGTTGCTATAGATAACATGCTGTGAGTATATATAATTATTGTATAACATAGAAGGTTTGGGACTCAAATGAAATTCTAAGACATAAATGCTATGCTAATATAACATATAAGAATTCCAATTGGAACTCAAATGAGGTTCTAGGATTACTCAAACGAAATTTTAGGACAAATAAAATAGAAGATGCACTATTCTCCTTCAACCTTTTGATAGACCCTTTGATAGAAATACTACTACAAAAGAAAGGGAAGGAAAATTTAGGATTCATGAAATATCTGCTAAATGAGGTCATAATTCATAATTATCTTATCTATTATTTACTCATATCTTATTAATGTAAAAATTGTAAGTCCTGTGTGAGGGTCACAATTCGTAACTATCTTATATATTATCATTCATATTTTAATGATGTTAAAATTGTAAGCCCGGTATAGATGACCTTCTAAAATGCGTTTTTACATTTGTCAAAATAATTTTAATTAGTATTTAAAAATTTCTATAACCTTATCTAGTTTTTTTTTAATGAAAAACATATATTATTCAAAAACAAAATTTAAATATCATGTGGAGATTTTAGAACAACATATTAAAAAAAACAAGTAAAAGAAATAGGCTAATAAAATTATGAATTTGTCCTATAGACCAAATAAGCATTTGACTCTTTTCTAGTGATGAGAGAAAGAGATAAGATTTATACCCCTTTCTTCCCTTGCTCTCGAGACGCCTCCATTTTTTCCTTATCTCAAAATGCAGTCTCTGATATGCCTCCAACTCGCTCCCTCTCCTCCGCCCCTCATCGGAGGAGGCAGTCGGACGGAACCCACCAATTGTTTCTCCGGCGGCACGTTTATACCGGTTCGAAGTTCTCCTTCCACCGCGGATCGGTCTTCTGTGGTTTGCTTTGCTGCCAAGGGTAAAAATGTACGGGAAACGGTGACCATAGAATGCACCAGTTGTCGAACGAATGCGGAGAAGAGATCCAATGGCGTTTCCAGATACACGACTCAGAAGAACAAACGAAACACCCCTGGTAAATTAGAATTGAAGAAATATTGCCCTTATTGTAACAAGCACGCGGTTCATGTGGAGATTAAGAAATAGATGGAATCGAATTGAGGAGTAGCACTCTTCAATGGAACCCCCCAAACATGGCTTGTTTTGCTGTTGTTGTTTATTTTTTTCATAATGCAATGATGCTGAGGTTCTGTAGTATTTCGATTACTTGATTTTATCTCTTCCCTCTGTTTTTTATTTTGTTTCTTCTCTGGTTTCTTTCCTATGTTGCTTGGTTTAAAATTTGAAGGCCAAAGCATGTCATCCATGGCTAAATTTTGAAGCCAATTTCGTTGCGAAGAGAATGAGTCTCAATTGGTGAAAATTCCCAACTTTGAGCATCCCATGCTTCCCTCAGAATCTACTTGAATATTGTTATATGCCATCGCGTACATATGGCTGCCCGAACACTGAGAGGCCAGAGCAAGCAACTGTGAATATGGATTTTGAAAATATAAAAAATTATTTTGCCTTTTAAAGTAGAAATTGTGAGACAAAATTGTGTAAAAATTATAGAAAAGTTATTTTAAAAAAATATAAAAATACTTACACTAATTTAAGTCATATATATTATAAGAGTAATATATTCATAGACACTTTTTATGGTTACTGATGCTTTTTTATAGTTACTCTCTTATAATATATTTATAGACACTTTTTATAGTTATTGATTTTTTTTTATAGTTATTGATACATTAAGTAGAAAAGGATAAAATTATTTTTTATTATTTTATATTTTTTTAAGGAGGGTAATAAGTAAATTTTATTTTTTTAAATTTGTCACATTAATTATTATAAAAAATTATTATGGAAAATTACTAAAAATATCATTATTCATATTATAAACGACATTTCATTGTTGAGGTTGTGTATAAATTGTATTTTTAAGTTTTTTGATATATTTTTTACTTTATAATCACTATATCAATAAATACCAAAAAATGTGAAAATGCATTTAAAATGTAATTTATAAACACCCTTCAAACCTTAGCAAGATATGTGGAAAATAAACTTATAGGAAGAAACCCAAAACCCTTTTATTTATTATCTTCTATAATAATAAAAAAAAAAAAGCTGAATGGAATTTAGAGTTATTTGGTGAATGAGATCCTGATGCCCTCTTAGCCTTCTTCCCCTTATTATTATTATTATTTTGACTAGTTTCATTGAGAGCCTATACTATTACAAGGGCAAAAGGGAATCTCTTAGTTGTTGAGAAGGTTGCCCAAATGCAATATATAAGGCGTACCTAGTAAAATTTACAAGTAAACCAAATATAAAGATGGCTACTAGAGTTGCTATTTTCCATTATTATACAATTTCAAGACCCCAATGGATCTAGCATAAGATATTTTCATTTACATTTACAACGGAAGTGTACAAAGTCAACTAATTTTAAGAAAAATGAATACAATAGGATTTATGGCTACACCAACTGTTGAGAACAGTTCTAGATTTGGTCCAAGACGAACTACTATAGGCAGTTTATTAAAACTATTGAATTCGGAATATGATAAAGTAGCTCTGAGATGGGGAACAACTCCTTTAATGGGTGTGGTAATGGCTCTATTTGCAATATTTCTATCTATTATTTTGGAGATTTATAATTCTTCCGTTTTATTGGATAGAATTTCAATAAATTAGATCTATGAAAACTCTTAATGCCTAGCTTTTGACTACAAAATGAATCATTTAGAGCTCAGATTTCAAGCCCAATCTATTTTGGGAGCGATCACGAAATTTCTTTGTTTTTTTATTTTCGAAATATGAGTGTGTGACTTGTTATAATTGATCCTATTGATAGTACAGATAATGGGTCTGTCATCTTTCTTGATAGCGGTGGTTCTACTAATATTTGTTCTATTCTGTTGGTAATAAAATAATGGAACAACTCTGTTCGTAGGAACAAAGAGAAGCAGATTTATTCTATACTCGATAAGTACCAATACGCAATGGGGGTTGATACCATTTTCTCTGAGCGAATGCATACATATTTATTCATCGCCCTATTCATAAAAATTTGACTTTATTCATTCGGCTTTTCTTTATGATTTTTTCTAATCTATGGATAAAATAAATATGAGCTAAAAGCCAATATATATTAAAAAGACAATAAAATCATTTTGTTATGTTTCCACATCAAAGCGAAATACAGTACTTAATTCTTTTTTCTTTCATTTAATGCCTATTGGTGCTCCAAAAGTACCTTTTCGAAATCCTGGAGAGGAAGATTGGATTGACGTATAGTGCGACTTGTCAGACATATTGGATCATATGGGATTTTCTTTTCCCGTTTTCTCCCTCAATCGAGATATCCTCTGTTTCGCCCAACAAAGATTTAGCGAATCATCAGACATTTGGAGCGTGAATTTCAATTAGATATGATTCATTTTAGGGGATTAATATTGCATTGCTTCGAATAATTTATGGTTGATTTGGTTGGTCTAAAAAATGAAGTATCTAGGCTCTGTTTAGAAAAAACCAATTGATTGGTAAAATTTAAGGACTCAATCGTATGGATATGGAAAATACAGGATTTCCAATCCTAGCAGGAAAGGGATACTTAATTTTAAGTGAGTAAACAGAATTCCATACTCGATCTCATAGATACATATAGAATTCTGTGGAAAGCCGTATTCGATGAAAGTCGTATGTACGATTTGGGGGGGGATCTTTCATATCTTTCGAGATCCACCCTACAATATGGGGTAAAAAAGCCAAAATAAGTGATTTTAGCCCTTATAAAAAGAAAACGGATTCTTGAACTCCTTCACGCTCATGTCACATCGAGGTGCTGCAGAAGAAAAAACAGCCAAATCCGATCCAACTTATCGTAATTGATTAGTTAACGTTAACTGTATTTTGAAACACAGAAAAAAAATCATTGGCTTATCAAATTATCTATTGAGATTGAGGGCCTATGGCTTATCAAATTATCTATTGAGATTGAGGGCCTATACTATTACAAGAAAGAAAGGGGGAAGGGGAAGTACTTATACTATTACAAAGTGAAGACCCTACACTATTAAAATAATATTGTGACAATTGTCACTGGTGAGATTCGAACCTGCGTACTCTCGCATGGGCATCTAGGGCTCTAACTGCATGCCACTGGCTCTTTCCCTCTTCCCTTTATTATGATTTCCGAGAACGGTCACATATGAATTATTATCTCATTTTGCATTTTCACATTCTTTTTTTTTTCTTGAGTTCATCGTTATTCAAGAGGCTTTTTTAATTTTCAGTACTTAATTATTTATTTGAATTTTGAATTTTGAATTTTGATTAGCTTCTTTTTTAGCTTTTGGCATTTCATCTAATAATGAATCAATAAAGTTTTATAGAGACAATTTTTTTTTGGGTTTGGATTTTGTAGGAGAATGAAGAGACGTTGGTTTGGGCTTTACTTTGGTTTGGACTTTACTTCTAAAGAATTGGATATCTAATAATGGGCCAGAGAGTTTTGTCAATGGCAAAGGCCAACCACTACGTCCCTTAAAAATTGCACTTTCAATCCCCACCTAAGTTTTATTTAATTTTAGTCCTTCCTTTTCTAAAACCCTTCCTGTTCAGGACGCAAAAGTAAAACCCTGGCCTGACTTCGTCGTCTTGTTCGGCGTGTCTTTCTGTTTCTCCAAGATGCAGGCCGCTCGACGGGCTGAGATAATGGGTTAATTTCGAGTGAACTCTGTCCCTCTCTAAGGCGCCGTATCAAATGTTTTGCTGCATCGCTTTCACTACCTGAAATATGGCAGCTTCCCTTTCCAAAGAGCTAGCGAGAAGAACTCTTCGTCAAGGTGGTAGCTGCAGTGCTGCCACCACGCTTCCAGCCAACTGGGTTCGGGCATCAATACCTCCACTTTCTTCTTTCTTCTCCACTTCAGCCTCCTCCGTCTCCTCTGCCCCTCCAACTCAAGGTGTAAAGATTTGTGATTTTTATGTACTTATTCTTTTTTTGTTGGAGAAAATGTGTCTCTTGCGCATGTCTGCTTTCTGGGCATTTTTTGTTTCTGTTTTTGGGTACCTTTTGAGGTGGGTTTTTGGTGTTGAGAGAGAGAGTTATTGAAAATTTTGAGTGTATTGATCAGATGAAGAGAGGCGGTCAACATGGTCAAAGCTGCTGCTTTTCATTCCAGGAGCTATCACTTTTGGTCTTGGTACTTGGCAGATCTTTCGAAGGGAAGAAAAGGTGAAAGCTTTGCTTTTGCTCTTGCAATTTACTAGTAATAACTTTGAATGGAAGTCGGTGAATTTGTTTCGTTTAGCTCTTTGCAGTTTCCATACGACCTGACTTTTATTTGATTCTTTAAAACAAAATTGGGACAAGTTTGTTTCTTTATTGGTCTTGCTGTTTGTACAGATTAAAATGCTGGAGCACAGGCAGAACAGGTTAGGCATGGAACCACTTAAATGGGATAAGATTGCTCCTGCAAGTGAGAATATGGAATCTTTGGAGTTCAGGAAGGTACAATGTAGAGGTGTTTTTGATGATAAAAGGTCAATTTATATCGGCCCACGTTCCAGAAGCATTTCAGGAGTGACTGAAAATGGATACTTCCTCATCACTCCTCTTTTGCCAGTCCCTGGGGACCCTGAGAGGTAAGATTGGTAACGAGAATTTAGTTATTTGCTCTGACTCCTTATGTATTGAAGTATATGGCATGTTATGCTCTCTATGTTAGTTGATAGAAATCTTTAAGCAGGTGTCTTAGATCAAGATTTAATGCAATGTCCTTAGTTATTTATTCTCTTTGTGGTGGATCAAATCACTATGCCTTCTCTTTTGTGGGTTTATTTGTCCTAATGATTTTGGCAAATTTCTCCAAATTTGTTCCTAAGGATAAAAGTTACTTAAGTTTCACCGGTTTTGTAGTTACATTTCTTCTTCAGTGTGCAGTTGCCAATTCTTGTAAATAGGGGCTGGGTCCCCCGCACTTGGAGACAGAGGTCAACGGAAGTGAGCAGAGATGATAGACAACCTTCAAGTGTTACCCCTCCTCAAGAGAGCACTAAAGCCTCCTGGTGGAGGTTTTGGTCTAAAAAGGAAAAACCTAGTGAGGTGATTGTCCATTATCTCAATGATAACTTTGTCCAATTATATTTCAGGATTTTGATACAAAGCTAAATGGTACTGTATTGAAGTTGACAGGATGAAGTTCTAACAGTTACCCCTGTGGAAATAATTGGAGTTGTTCGTGGTAGTGAAAGGCCAAGTATATTTGTTCCAGCAAATGATCCTAGTTCCTCTCAGTGGTTTTATGTTGATGTTCCTGCAATTGCTCGTGCTTGTGGTCTGCCAGAGAACACAATGTACATTGAAGATATTAATGAAAATATTGATCGAAGTAACCCATACCCTGTGCCAAAAGATATCAACTTATTGATACGCAGTTCAGTCATGCCTCAGGATCATCTTAACTATACATTGACATGGTATTTTCAGCTACATTTTTTGTTACTAGATTCGCTATAGTGATTTATCTTTAGTAATTCATTTCTATGCTGATGACTTCTTCTTGAAGATGGATTTTGTTACTTTTTTGGCTCTTTTGCTTGTGATTATTGGAAAAGATTGTTGCTTTATGGTTCCCCCTCCCCCTGTTGGTTGTCCTGAATGAACTTTGAGTTGGCATTTGCTAAGAATTATGTAACGGATTTCTAAATAATGTTGGTTATGCATGTGAATTTTAGGTTCATAGAGGTTTAAAAATTTTGATATCAACATTGAGATTTTTCTGCTGAACAGCTAATTGGATATCTAGAGATCTCTTTAATTGTAAAACTGTAACTCTCAATTGCACATATTAGTTACAAGAATTAAAAAATATTGAAGTTTATTACTTTTCTTCTAGATAAATTACTTCTCAAATGTTAGCAGGAACTCTGGTTGGATCATGATAACTGGAGGCATGATACTCGGATGTGTTTATTATAAATTACTTCTCAAATGATATTCGGAACTAGTTTATCATACTTGGATGCGTTTAACATGGAGCGAGATAATAGAACTGGAGTTGCCAAGTTATAGATTGATTCTTATTTAACTGTGTATGCAATCATTTATTTAACTTGATGCCTAGGTTTCACTTTTATGTTTTATTTCTGCTCCTGATGTTTACTTGAGTTCAGGTGCAGTATTGGAGCTTATGAGTTCAGTGGAACTCTATGGGGCTCTGCTTGTGTGATGTTAAAATTGGTTGGCGTTCTGGCATTTTATTAGTACATCAAACTATATGTAGAGTAGTTTTTTGTTGGACTCCCGATTGTCCATTACATCTTGTGTAAATATTAACAGTCGTGCTGCAAATCTTTATTTGGTTTGAGGGTGGCTAGTAGATGATTTGCTGGTCCTTTTCATTCTTCTTAGCCCCACAAATGGCATCCACCAAGTCGTAATGAATTTCAAAATCTGATTTGCTATTTTTGGACCAATTTGATCACGTGAAAAGTATCTTTTATGCTGGTTGCTAACGCCTGATTGGTGTTGAATTTATAAATTTTTTTTATCTAACTACATTTATCTGTTTCTGATATCTTTTCCTTTTGTCTTGTGAAGGTATTCTCTCTCGGCTGCTGTGTCATTTATGGCTTTTAAGCGGCTTAAATGGAAAATGAACCAGAGATAGATAATTTCTTTGTGAGAAATTTTGAAGATGTGGCTTTTGGGTTTTGTTGTTATTTTGATACTGTGCAAGTAGTTAGCATATTCAGTTAGATTTAGTATAGGTTGCTCTCAATTTTGCCAATTGAGCATAGTTTTTAGCATTTCAAAATCATATTTTTATGACCTGCTGCATGCGGGATGCAATAATATCAGTAACGCTTGTCAGTTTCCCTCAAAGTTAGTGTTGTACCTTTTTTGAATGTTTTGATAATATAACACTCTTGCAAGAGAAGTGTCCATCTATTTTTCAGCCTGTGCATATATTTTTTGGCAAAACGGAAAGGAAAAAATGTTGGATGAATAGTATAACCTACTACTATAATTTTGTACTATCCATGGGTTTTGCCACATTAAACTTGGCAGTTGACGGTTCTGCTTAGCAGTTAACAGTTCTGGTGAAGTTCATTGATAAAATCACGTTCTGATGAGTGTCATTGGTTAAAAATGAAAGTGAAAGCTGATGCTGTTAAAAGTACAGTTGGCGATACTTTTTATATTTGATGGTGCTTCTGGGGTTTAACATTTGGAAATGTTAATTAGGCATTTTAAGAGTCAGATTAGCTAATGCTAAGATCTCCTGTAGCCTAACCGCAAGTTCGACCCATGTTAACTGCAACTCTTGCTTCATTGCCAAGACCGAACATTTGTATGATTTGCATCTCCTTGACCGGACGCAAAATGCATGTTCAATTCCACCAATCCAGCCAACAACAGCAATAACAACTCTACTGCCTGGCTATTCACATAAATGCTATGCTATAGCTGTCCAAATGTTATTTAACTCTTTCGTTTATATATCAAACCTCAAAACACCTCTCCAGAATCTACTATGGTTTCGCTCTTTGCACTGACTGCCCCCTCATCCTTCCTAACATCAAAATGAATATGTTGTCTTCTCTCTTTGCAACCTCACCCGTACCTGCCTCCGAACTTAAACACAATTCCACGGATTATGAAGTAAACCACCTTCTTTGCAGCAGAACCAGAATGTCCTAAACAAACCAGGAACTTCTGGGCGTTCTGAGTCTGTTGGAGAAGATGGTATAATGGAAACATGTTAGTACTACTACGAGTACGTGGAAGTTCGGGGGTGGGTACAGGGGTAGGGTGCAACAAGTGAGAGAATAGTCGGGATAATAGAAATGAAGGTTTGCATATAATTTGCAGTCATGATACGACAGAAGCAGCCAGGGTGTGCGGGGCTCCTGCTCGGCTTCCAACTTGGGTTTAGCATTGACGGACCAATAGATGAGTTCACTTTCATTTCCTTTTTCTCTTTGTGCATGTTACAAAGCTTTTAACATTGATACTACAGTGACTACACATTTCCTTCTGTTGTTAGAGACAGGTTTCTCTCCAGGAACAGATGTTAAAAGGCACTCATCGCTTCGTGAAGGAAGGAACAACTCAGTTAAATATTTGCTCATCTGATCATGAAGGAGAGGTCATTTGCAGTTTGCACTGGATTCAGTTTGGGAATGAAACAGAGATGAAGTTATGAGTTGTTTTTTGGACCATGATTGATTTGTTAATGGGAACTCAACGTTTTTAGTAAATTTAAAAAAAAAAAAAAGAAATTGTAAAATGCATACGAAATAAACAAACGAGTAGATGGCACACTGCTATAACTGAAGCTCAAACACTTCTTTTCTATTACCCCGAGGAAGAATATGTACACGAACAGGGCGTATGTGTATGCACAACTATTCAACATTATATCTGTACACTCATTTACGCCACGAAACCACTATCAAGATAAAGCAAATAAAAAAGGATATCAACAAGGCTACTGAACCACAACCAAGAAAAGAAATGGAATAGGAAATGGGAAACAGAGCCTGACCAAAAGAATGAAAAGAATGTGAAATAGAAAAAGCGATGGAATCCTTTCTCTCTAGATCATGATATGCATCGAACTTGAAGTGGAGAGGCTGACACTTCATTGTGAATTGCCTTCAGCAGTGCCACAAACTTGTACAAACTTTCTTCAGAGAACCATTTTAGCTTCCACGTAACAGGACCAGAAGATAGCTGTCCCTCTGTAAGGGTTACATCCTTTCGATCCTGCTTCCATGGAGATTGTAGTTCTGGCATTGCATGATCGAGAGCCAGGGTCACGCCCTTCCTGTTCTTGTAATCAATCACCTGAGCACAATCAATGAAGAAAAAGTTACAAATCAATGTCATAGTTATTATCTAAATGTGCAGACACCCAGGCTTACAAAACTGCTGGGTAAATTACACCCAAAGTATTTTAAAAATCAGAACTGATGTTCCATTTGTTATACTAACAAATTGCGCAACTCATTCTTCTTGATTTTGATGTGTGCTGTAAAGATTGTATCATATTATTCACACAAGATTGTAGACTTTACAGAATTGCTATCCGCCAGAATCACCACAAGTAGCATCTTAAACAACTTGATCAGTGGTATCAATTTCAGTTATGATGGTGACTAAACCAACTCAGATCATTAACTGATCGATCTGATCACAGAATTTATTTAATAACTCATAGGTAAAGAATCAAGAGCTAAATTATTATGAACTCCTTGATTAACTTTCCTTTAGGCACCATAAAATATGTCCTTGGGCTTAATTTTGTATCTCTATTCTGCATTTCTAAAACAATAACTGGAATGAAAGTTTACTAGATGCCATGTGTTAAAATTAAGGCAGTTAATTAATAGATGTGCAAGATAAAGTGGCAGATCACAAGAAGCTAGATTCAATGATAACAGAAGATTGACGAAAACAATAATAGATTCAATCTCAAAATATAAAAATACAAATGACAGGAAAAAAACTCTTAAGAGTTGACAAAAGATTACCATCTCAGATATGTTAATGATAGAACAAGAATGGTCCATAATGAAATACGAAGACGCAGATTTGTTTTCTAGGAGATTGCGGAACTGTTTTAAATCTTCAATGCACACAAATAGCTGCCACTTGAGAACAAATAAAGATCTTGAAAGCCATAGGTCCTCTGAAATTTCAAAAAGAAAAAATTTTCATCATTTTATCATATCTAAATAGCTAAGTACAAAATATTGCAAGCCATAAATGCTCTAACGGCCCAATAAAAAACCTTAAAGACCGAAAAGGAATTTAAGAGTGGGATATTCAATAAATGAACAGTTTCCAGATCAACATTCACCACGCAGGACAATAAATAAAATACAACCAATAGTCACAGAATGATTTTACAAATTATGCAAATGTTGCTTAGAGGTTGAGTGTCTTAAGTACCCTTTCCTTTGTTAATTCATCAGTTGTAAAATTTTGTTTTCACAAGAAATGTCATCTGTATGTTCACCTCGTACTCTTTCTTCCACTCCAACAGGAAAATGAATATAAACAAGAGGAAACATAGAATATACCTTCCAGATTGCTGTGCCAAAATAGCACCATTGAATACTGAAAAATGCTCATTTTTGAATCTCCACATACATCCCTGGCAAAGATATCAACTTGAATTTGCTCCAAACTGCAATTCAAGTTCCAAATCCAGGGCCATGGTAAATATACAACAATTTGTAAAATAAACTACAATTCAAAATTATTTAACACAATAATTTAGTCAAACAAGTGTTAAGCGAAGACTCCAAGATCACCTTTTGCAGTTGTCCTGTATTAGAGATGAATCAAAGGAATCCAACAAAGATAACAATTTGCTGGATCTCTCAACGCTCAAGTTAATAAATAAATAAGAAATGTTTTTGCAGCAAACCCTGTAACAGGAATAACAATAGCAGCTTTTAGGATAGTACAGAAAGTTTGCTCTTTATGAGATGTAATAGTTGAACTCACTAACCCAATGACCTCAAGTCCCAAACCAATAAAAACCTCTCTCACATCTTCAATTCCATGAGAACCCAGTAGTTTTAAGTCAGTCACTGCAAAGTACATTAATGACAACACAAAATTTTAAGTATATTGTGCCAAAAAAAGTCAAAAAATAACTATAAAAAATACAAACGTACATCCTTCAAAAACAGTTCATACCACAACAAAGCTAACCTGACCCATCATATTTATCACCAAGAAGAAGTACATCTAGCTTGTTTTCACTGGTCAATACACCTACATCCCTAAAAAGGTAAATAGAGTTAGCTCCTTAGCAATGCACCAATTAATTTCTAAAAGTGCAATAATCTCAGTCAATTCCAGGATGTGCTCCAAACAAACAAACTTAATGGAATAACATAAAAATAAGCAGTGTCCGAAAAAACAGAAAAAAAATTGGAAGGAGAAAGAATAAAGAAATAGGGCATACAAACAAATAAAGTGAAGCAATGAATAAGCTTGCATGCTTATGAATTGCACAAAACGAAAGACTTGTCAAACAAGAATGTAAGGGGAACTATTCTTGGACAATGAAACGAGAAAGACTGCCGGAGAAATACCATTTCTAATTTAAAATAGTACTATATCTAACTTGAAGTAGAAATATTGTGTGCTTTCCACGATATATATGAGGATCATCAAGGTTACACCATTTTTTCTTCTGTGGGTACAAATTTTACATCATTGTTACTGTTAACATAAAAATAATTACAAAAAACGAAAGGAAAGAGGAAAAACAAAAATTAATTCCACATCCTCCAAATTAGTAGAATACAAGAATTAGTCCAGTGAAAACAACATAAGCATGGCATCACCAAAGCTCAGCAAAGAAGCTTCATGAGACTACAAGCTTAGATTGCACTAGCATTTGTTTTGTGGTTAAAATTTTAAATCCAACCCTTTTAAATGTTATTTAATCTAAAGTTAACATGCTAGCAGTAGTGAAACTAAATGAAATGCTTCAATAGCCAAAATTTCCAGCTTAAGGCATAAAATGATTAGCACCACAACTTTCAGTGTTTGTAAACTGAAATTTAATGAGTGAGATGCAATTACATTTCTACCCACTCAGATTTCTCCAGAAGCAAGCATCTGCAACACATGAACTGCCTGCAAGTTTCAGGAACTCCGGTATTCACAGTACTTGAGTTCAAAAAGTTTATGACTCTTGCCTGTAATGACTCTTCTCCAGAAGTAGTATCACCGGAATCTTTGGCAGAGAATGCATTCATTCCCTCTTTCCAAGCAGTTTTCTCATCAATGGATTTCAAGACATCTCTATCCTGACACATTTGTCTCATTTCATCCCTACGTATCTCCCAAACCCCATTTGACATCTGATATGTCTCTTTTTCAATAGCAGCATTCTCCACTTCTGCTAATGAAATGACTCTTCTTACGGCCTTCCTTTTTCGAATCTTCTTTTCCAACCAACCATCTTTGTTCTTTACACCAGAATTCCTACCATTACCTTCATAGGAAGTATGTATACCATTCTGTGGAGGTGCAGCTAGGTTATCTCCATCAGAGTGCATATCGTCCAAGCAAAGTGCAGGTGAGAAATTATCCATGCTCCTTTCCGAGAATTTCCCAATTAACGATTGATCGACCTGAGGTATGCAGGAACCAAATTCCAGAGAATCATCCTCACCATCGCTAGTATTGCTATCAGTTGTTGCAACTGAAAAGGACTCAGCAGATAACCGTTGAAATTCTTCTTCCACGTCATGGCGTCGTTGCAAAATATCCTCTTGGTAGTGAGGAGGTGAACCTGGGGCAACTGAAGATGAATAAGTCTCCACCAAATCATTAGTAGCAGTAGAGGGCCTTATCATGTCTTCTCCCATTATTTTAACACCTCGTGGAGCTTTAGAGGAATCCATTAGCAAGTTTCTGCT
The DNA here is from genome assembly GCA_020080225.1 of Gynochthodes officinalis. Lineage (NCBI taxonomy): Eukaryota > Viridiplantae > Streptophyta > Magnoliopsida > Gentianales > Rubiaceae > Gynochthodes > Gynochthodes officinalis. The sequence goes on along the minus strand of CM034625.1, from coordinate 9,007,244 downwards.
TTTTGAAGATATGTGGCCTTCATTGTTCAAAAAGGTCAGATGCTCCTTATTCTTGCGAAAGCTTCGCATGACAGGTAAGGAATCCCCATCGTTGTGCCCCATAAATCTTGAAGTTACTTCACCAATTCGATCAAGGGAGCTTTGAGCATTCAAGCCCACTGATGTATCAGCTAAGGAGTAATCGGATTCCAAAATATTGGTACTGCTATCATCTCCAGAAAATTGAAGAGAATCTGACTTATATCTCGAGGTCTCACCTGGGTGCTTATCTCCTGTATTGTCATTCACATTCACTTTTTCATTAACAATGCAAGTAGACCACGTAAATTTTTTAACATCAACACTTTGGGAAGAAGGAGATATCCATTCTTTGAACTCCTGCAACCATAGAGCAGTGCGTTCTTTTTTCATCATTTCAATTCTGTTCATTAAATCTACAATTTCTGCTTCCTCATCTGAATTAGCCTCCTCCTTTTTGCTTTGAAAACCACTATCACCTGTCCCTGAATCTTGGTCAGAGCACACATATGTGCTCTGATCCTCACTCTCAAAACTAACCAAACGAGACATCCTCTTCTGCAACACATAAAAATCTATTTAACGACACATACATAAAGATGTAAACTCAGAGAAAGCACAGGAAAATTAAAACAAGAAATGGAAATAAGCCATATATGTCAGAGCTCATAAGCAAAATTTTACATACCCTCTTTGTGTTCACAATTCCATCTCCTTCAGCATCATCTTTTGCTGGTGAATAGAATCCAAAGCTAGCAGGCTGCTGCTGCCTGCTGGCAATAATGATTTGCCGTTTCCAAAAATCTCTTGTAGAAATTTTCTTTTCATCTAGTCTCAACTGAATCATGAAAAATCTCAAAATGAGTTTTTACTTGAGATTCAATAGTATAATTCCTCAGAGAGATCATATTATCTCGCATTATGACAAGGCAACACAAAGAACAATGGCCACAAAAGAAAGACAGAAAATATGATAGCACTTACATTTTTTGGGAAAGGAAAATAGCTGAAAACTTTTGCTCGATACCATCGAGCAAAACATATAGGATTCCCTTCCAACAACAAACTTTGAAGAGATGGAAGGCCGGCCAGAATATCCATCTCTGAGAAACTAGAAATCATGTTGTAAGAAACATCAAGACCCTCAAGTGACTTCAAATTTTGGATTCCATGTAATGTAGTAAGAGCATTGTTTCTCAAGACAAGCTTAACAATTTGGCAAGACACCTGCAAAATTGATGTGCTCAGTGGAAGGATCCTGCACACAGGCTTAGATAACTATAACACTAATCAAAATATTAATGGAATATATGAGGAAACAAGTTCTTTCATTTTTCCACCACCATAGTTCTAGTCACAAGTATCGAGAGTTGAAAAAATTCATAACCAATGGTGTCATCTGCGAGTGTACTATATCACAGTAAAATACACGATTTGTAAGAATTACAGCATAGTAGGAAACAGAGCAACGATGATCTTAAAAAGATGCATACAACTGAACAATGAAAATATGCTATTCATCTACTCCCCTACCCTTGGTGCAAGAAAAGGAGGGAAAAAATGATAATAATAAATGAAAATGAATTTAGCTTAATTTACCTCACTAAATGATGCAACACTTCTCAGATGATTGAATCCAAGGTCCAGGTATTTTAATTTTGCACACTTACGAAGATTGTCCACCTTGGTGAACTTGTTTCTGCTCAAATCAAGGGTGTCAATAGCAGGAAGGAGCTGCAAAGACTCATCCATGAGAAGTAGGGCATTGTAGGCACAAGAGACAAATGACAACCGATTCCATTGTGGAGAGTTCTTGATCTCTGCAATTCTACTAGCGAAAACATGGCGTAATGCATCCTGATCCATTTGCAGGGAAGAAGAAAAATATCAATGTTTTGCAGAAATAAGAAGGTAAACAAAATAAATAAAGAGCTTAAATGGACAAGAAGATTCTTTGCTGGTTTCCAGTTTCAAAAAATGCCTCCATGCTTTAAATTTCTTGCGAGCCACTGCCTTTCACTCGCATATGCCTCTAAACATGACTTCCGTCCACGATTGGAAAAAACCAAAACAGTATGCAAAACATTGAATAATATGCTATTAAAAGAGCCCAATAGATTTGAAACTTCAATTAACTATTTGATCATTACGCAAAGTCCATTCAGTTTATATTTGGAAGATTCCTTATCCAATGTTAGCAAAAGGAAACAATACCAAAGCGCGTTATCAAATAAAACAAACAAACAAACAAAAGCATGCATTGTGCAACACCAAGCACAGTGAAACGTAAAAATGACAGATCTTTTTGTTTCTTTGGAAGGTAGGTGTTTTGAGGGAAGGGGAAGTATCATACAGTCGAATTATGGCAGATCAACTTCTCCAAAGTATGCCTCAATTCCAGCAACCCTCTTGCCGTGGACGTCGACAAATCACAACCCCTCAGCTCCAAAACCTTCAATCTCCCAAACGGCAACAGACACAACGGAGTGGGGTCCCTCGCAGGCAGGGGAAGCACAGAAACCACCTTAAGAGACGGAAGCAACCGGAGGATCCGGCGCAGCTGCTCAAGAGCACGGTGATCACCAAGGTCAGAAACATAAGCTCGGAGATAGTCGACGGGCGCTCCAGCAAGCAAGCTCTCAAGCTCCGCAAGCGCCTCCAACCTCGATTGTACATACCTTAACCCCGCAGGGTTCGATTTCAAAACAAGGGTTCCTTCAATCAACGGCTCCGCGTTGTTCTCCACGTATTTAACCAGTGATTCCAAATATCTATCTCCGGTCACAATCGCCATTATTAATTTTTTTTTTTTTTAAATTTTGGTTTGCAGAATTAATTAATTTACAGAAAAATGAAGAAAAATTCCAAATACTGCCTGGGAAGGGGAAGGGGAAGGGGAAGGGGAAGGAAGGGGGGAGAAGGTAGGGTTTTTGAGGGGGAATAATTGAGAGGGAAGAGAATAGAAAGGGCCATTTTTGGTGGTAGTGTGTGTTTGTGGTGTTGTGCGTGTGTTTGTTGGGGGAAGATTGAGAGTAAGAGCTGTTTATGCCGTTTTTGGTTTAATTATTGGTGAATGGTGTGTTGGGATGAGATGGCGGCCTGTACTAATGATTGGGTCACGCTTTGAAAGAATTTCTCCCACACCTGGCAGCACACAATGACCATGGTCTCTCGTCACCTATTTTTATTTGGGTTTACCGCACGCATTCCAGATTTGTTAAATTTTACAAAATTATGTTGTTATATTTTTTTTTTTTATTTTTTTTCTTCAACGATGGCAACAATAACTATAATAGTCATAAACTATTGAAATTTTTTTTTGTCGAATAAGTTCGTTCCGACCCGTATGTATGAAAGGCATGGCATAATAATTTAGATACTGTCATCTATAATGCCATATGCTCAAATTGCTATTTATATAAAAAATATTTTCATATTTATTCTATCACGTAAAATAATAAGAATATAATAATTTTATAAAATATTTTTTTCATTATCTAGAATTTCAAAAGCTAAATAAGAATGTATTAGATAAAAAGGTAAATTACCAAAATTTCCCTGAGGTTTGAATTTATTACCAACGCCTCCTGTGGTTTGCCGAAATTACTAATACTTCTTCTGTTGTTAAATTTACCGTTAAAAGCACAAATTTTCGATTTTACTTTATAAGTCATACACAATAATATACTTTTCTTTTCAAAATTAGACTCCTTTTGGAAATTACTTCATTTTATACCTTACAAGATAACAAGATATCACAAAATACAAAAGCCAGTTAAGAAATTACTTCGGCTGATAAAAGAAACAAACTCTATCTATCTATCTTTCTTTATTTCCTAATTTTGCCACCACATTTGTTTACATTCAACAAAGAATGTCATTTGCACATAACTTGTTCTCATGCAGCTCTATATATGTACTTTCATTTGGGCGACAATGGTTAGAAAAATGCCATAATAATATTCAGTTACCCTGCTCGCTCTTTTCTAGCAGTCTCTTTTCTTCCTCGACCTGTTCAAGCAGCACTTGTAACTCTGCTTCTGTCAAACTCTCCAGCCTTTTCTGTGAAGTGCAAAGATCAAACAGAATGCAGCATTATTAAGCTTATGTCTAATCTGCAGCAGCAAAGGTGATTCATAGAATGTAATGCTCAAAGCTTGTCACAGCACAGAGGGCAAAGCAAGAAAATTGAAGGGAAAAAGTCTTCTAAAACAGTAGCGTAATAGCAGTAAATGTACAAAGTTTTAGGATATTGTTTAGAACACACCTTGCCATATCTTCTTTTTAAAGGCATTAAACTGGTAATCTAATGCCGGTAAGTGGCCCGATTCATAAATGAATTTATGTACTACTAAAGAAACAATTAATCAAATTAACAGACCATCTGAAGCACATGAGGACTGGCAAATCGCAGTTTAAAGAAATCAATTCAATAACCAGAATATCAATAAAGAAAACTTCCACCACAAAATGCAATTATTACAAACTCCGTGACAAACCTCCATGACTTTGCTTTCATAGTCTTGTAATTGTTTGGCATAAGTCATTTCCTTATTTGAAACTCTGAACACGTATGTAGAGATCCATCCCAATGTCAAACCTAAAACCAACACTAATTGAACAACATTCCCAGCCTGCAAAGGATCAACTCCGAAGAACTGCAAAAATATGCCAATACCAGAAGAATTATCACTGATGAAAATAAGTACCAGCTTAATTCAGTTACTGAGTATATATTTACAGTCCCAAAGTAATATGTAGGAAGTAAAAATCAGGAAAGTACCTCCAATCCACTCTTCAAGCCGACTCCAATAATAGTAATTCCAAGACCAATCAATAGGACATCCTTCCTCGTGTATCCAAAAGGTGTCTGCATTATAAAGCGCAACTACTAAATGTCTTAACTTTCATGATTATCAACTTTATGTGCAATTACAAAACACAAAGAAATCAAACAAATGTCAATTTTATAAATATTTTTCCATCACTTCACTTCCATAATTCATCAAGCTTGAAACTCAGCTAGTGATATGCAAGAGTGCATATTAGGGATAAAATTTCTCTACAGCCAACTTTACCAGCAACAAAGAAATCAAATTCAAAGTATTTTACTTTCATAAAACCAAGTAGACTCGGATTAACTGAAACATTTGAGCCTGTGTGGCTAAACTATGCAACTGAAAATTAACTCGACCAAAAGCGTTGATTGTGAGACATGCCTTTTCTTGGTTGGAAGAGTCATCCCCAGTACCATTTGAGTTTGAGGAATTGTTACTCCTCGGGATCAAAGTCACTTCCTTCGTTACCACGCCATATAATCCCTTTCTAAGGAAAGGCAATGATTCCTTTCTGAGAAGTTTTTCAGAGATTACTCTTTCTGCATACACCGAAAAAATTAAATAAAGAAATAACATATTTTAGAGTAGTTAAGAACAAAAAGTTATGCAACTTCACAAATGTGCCAACAACAATCAGAGTAAAATTATGCGTTTGCAACATCAAACATATGGAAGTCGTGAAAATCTATTGCCCACTGTAACTCTTTAAGTCTTTCCAGTAGTAAACATTATGTAATTCATTCAAGTAACAACCCCACATACAGCACAATTTCCTTCTTTGTTTCCATGAATTTGATCTGTCTCCGACCAAACAGAGCATTTGGCAGTAAAATTGCCAGTTAAAACTCTTCAGGACAGCATTTCAATCATATAAGCCTATGCTTTCCTTCATCATTTATTCTGAGAACTGCATGTCCATTCGTATACATATTTAAGGAATTGAAACAATTATGTAAACTACTACAATTATGCTTAATCTAAAACCAAATCAAATACTTGAATACTACTGAGAGTTTATAAGAACACTGAACTGATAAATCAACAAAATCTGCCCACTTGCCTCTACTGAAATGGTGACGAGTTTTCGTGGTGGGTTGTAATAATGGAAAAGGAGACAAACCCACCAAAGAAATCGTTTTAATTCTGCATAAAGTGGTGTTCTTTATGGGTGAACATGGTACAGAAGCCATTCCTCCGCCGGGGCTGTGGTGCGGGACAGATTTTTTTTTTCGCTTTCTTCAGTGGCTTCTCGTCTTTGCTTCCTTAGCTTCATCACCTTAGTGACTAGTGGCCGTTAAAAAATAATCTGATTTTAAATGGGCCAAACCAAGATAACAGCACAGGAGGGGTGGATGGATCCAATGTTCAGCCCGGATAGATAATGGCCCCAAAATATTCAGCCAATCAGCCTTGTAGTTGTCGGCAAGCATTTTCTCTTTATAAACCCTTTGAAAAAAAATTAAAATGTTAAATTGAAAAAAAAAATCAATAGTCCTCATAAAAAAATAATTTCTTAAACATTATCAAATTAGTTAGTTGATTTCCCAGAGCATGATGAATCAAAGACTTTTTTTAAGGTTGTGATAACAACTTCCCCCCTTCCCAGCTTGTTCTCCTCTGTAGAATCTCATTTGACAAAGACAGGCTTACCAACTAAAGTAGCACAAAATGGAAATTGAGCTCCATTATAAAGGTGAAAGGTGGGATGCAAAGAAGTTTTGGACTATAACTCAAACCACACAATACTACCAGTGCTAAAATGGAAAGGGAATGCAATTATAACTTGATGTCTTTGATTCCCTCTTAAAAGTATGAAATTGGCCAACATTCAAATTGAGAAATCAGAGAACTATGCTAGTGGCCTTTTAGGTTGGTTCTTCATTATAATTTTATAGGCCTCAATAATTTGCTTCCATGGTGTAGTTTTTGGAATTTGCATGTCAACAACCTCTACACCTATACCAACCATAGGTCTTCTTCTATTTCAATAAATGTTTGATTGGTGGAGCATTAAGAATAAAAAGCACCCCATTAATCATTAGATTGTTACCAATCATTGTGTTAGAGTGGCTTTCATCATTTGATCAGTTCTGATTACTTTTTCTTTTGGCAACCACCAGAACGCGGAAAAATGTTATGCTTAGCATGCAACCCCAACTGGCTAAAGCTTCGATATTGTTAGACTCTTCTTTTTCTCTCAAAACAGCAGGGATTTCATTGATTTTCCAGATCATTTGGATGCCAAAGAAGTTCATGCAAACATTCATCCAACCCTTGCAATCTCGACTATATGGTTCATAAGATAGGAGCATTATGAATTAGCCCCAATGGTGATTTCAACGAATGTTTCTAAGTCCCTTTGCTTGGATGACCATAAATGTACAGAAAGTGATGTATGATTGTTGTATTGACTTGCGCCTCTCTATGTATTCATGGAAAAAGAAAAAGAATAACTATGCTCTATATGTAAGACCATATTTCGTTTTTCGTTAATTGTAGTTCCTCGTGAAGATTTGGCTAGGCATACTTAGACCAGATTCCATCTACCTTTCAATCATTCATAGTTCATGAATGTCTAGCGGCAAAAAGAAGCACTAATTTAACTAACAATGTGAAAGCCTTTGAATGCGGCTAATAAACTTATACAATAATCACAGAGCTGATTATGTGATTAGACTCCATAATAACTTGCAAGCTAGCCAGCCATGAGACAGTGACAGGATACCTAGAAAATATACAGAATATCATTGTTGCATGTATATATAACTATTTTGAAGCTCTCTTGAGTCTTGTCAGCCAATTTTTGGAACATTGTGGGCAATATTTGCCAATGCAAAATTCAGAGTACAGAGTGAATGACAAAATAATATGGGTTTATATGGATTTTTTTTTTCACCTACAAGATAAATAAAGGGTAATTCATACACATCTATGCATTCTAATAAGGGTAAAACGGTTTGTATATATATTTTTTAACTCATGCAATTTAATAAACTAGTTAGGCTGATTCTATATTTCTATCTATGCAACTGTGTATATGTTACTTGAAAAGATTGGAGGAGGTAGGTGACTAGCCAGATAGATTATTATTCAAGAATTGCTTGATACCATGTCTTATCATTGGGTTGGTAGTGTCCTTACGTGAGATTCCTTGAACTGCCCAAGACATAGTCCATGTCTCCCCATGTGCTCGAGAATATATTAATCAGATTGAGTCCATGCAATAAATTTAGAAAACATCTAAATTCCATATCTCCTTCACCAAAGGAATAGAGCATGCTATCATCACATTAGACTCATGAACTTTCTGAGCGTTCTTGATCATTCTTGAGCCCCAAAATCCTCTGCTTCACCAAAATTTTTAGTTCACCATTCCTTCCTACAACCTGTCAATGATTTTTCTATACCTGTAAATATTGTTAGCCAAAAAAAAAAATTCCCATTGAGTACATTTATTCAGTGCAGAGAATCCACATTAAAGGATATATTTCTTACTCCCTTCAACCACCATCTGTTGGACAAATAGAGTCATATCGAACATTTAAGTCCCCATTGAGCCCACAAAATCGTGATGATAGCATGCTTCAATAATTTCTTACTCTCAGTCTTACTCCCTTCACACTTCTTCCACTTTCCGTAGTCTTGTTCTCCCATTGTGTTGCACAGTGTATATCTAGCAATGGGCAATGTAGCATTATGTGCTCCTTCAATAATTTCTAATGGCGTAGTCAAAGTGTTGTTTAGTGATGGCAGATTGGTGGTTTACACAAGGCCAGTGATGGCAGCTGAACTCATGCTGGAGAACCCTGGTCAATTCCTTTGTGATTCTTGCCATTTAAAGGTTGGTCATAGAATTCCAGGGCTATCAGCGGATGAAGAGCTGGAATTCAAGCAAATTTATTACCTTCTTCCAATGGAAATGCTGTATTCAGTTCTTACTAATGAGGAAATGAGGTCCCTCAATGATATGGCCTCCAAAGCATTCAAACGAGGAAGCTTAAACATTTCAAAGATTTTTCCAGTTCTTGGCGATTTCTGTTTGTTCCCGAATGCAGAATCCAAGAACCTGAGCTCTGCAACAAAGGGTCCTGAGCCAGCAGAAAGGGACTCCAGACAAAGATCTTGGAAGCCTGCATTGGAGACCATCATGGAAGCGCCAACACCACAGTATGTATAGGCCTTGATGCCTTGATGAGTGTTTTATCAACCTTTTTTTTGTTTCCTTTTTACTTTGAAATCTTTTTTTGAACCTTTTACTATACATTTGAATATTAAAATGTTGCAGTGTAATTAGAGGGTGTATGTAGGTTGTATCATGAATTTAGAGAATAAATGTACCATGATTATGACTTTGCTCATGAAGCACCATGATTATGAGATAAATATGAGTTTTGCTTAATTTTCAAATGGCAAAAGTGAAATATTTTCTGGGAATGGCAAATAATTAATTTCTTCTGGTGCGGGACCTTTTACTTTTTACTTTTATTTTTCCAACCAAATAAAGGGAGAAAAATATTTATAATTTAGTGTGCAGATAGATTGTATTTTAAATTATATTTTTTAGAAAATATAAAATTATATAAAAACGCATTTTTTCCTATCGGTATCCATAGACACCAATCATATGGAAATGTTGGGAACACATCACTGGACTGATTCACATTTTGTACCTTTAGATGTAGTCATTCTGTCTATAAGTTTGTAAAGGTTTGGAAATTTGCATCAGCATAACCAAGAAACACAAGAACTCTCATCAATCATGAAAAAACAAAATCTCTCATAAGTTGCCTAAATCATACGTTCATATCCTTCATGTGATTCTCTTTCTCTTTCAATACCGTGAATATGCCTCTTTTCCCCCCAAACAAATAGTGGCCCTTAGGCAAAGCCAAACCTAAACATCCCCACAGTGCCAAATTAGCCTAATGAAATTGACTCCACCAATGCATTGTTGCCAAAACTAATCTAGCTTTGGACCATGCTTTGTTGCTTATGTTAATATTCTTCAAACAAAATTTGGAAGCATCCAAAGCAGCACTAACACTAAACACAATTAATACTAATGGAGTATCTTACTGCCCATCTTTCCTTCTTATTAGCTGGTCATTATTAGTGTCCAAACATGTCATCAATTTGCCCAAATAATCCCACAATTTTCTTTGTGTCAAATGTGTGTCCGTTTTCATTCTTTGGTCACTATAATTGCAATTTCTAACCTCTCGGTGGTCGAAGTGGTAAACCACACACAGACAACGAGATAACCCATATAAAATAGTATGGTTTCGAGTTTGAACACTTGACCATGCTTGCATTCTTAAACAGTGTGTTAGTCAGAGGTGAATTAGTGCAGCGTCAAGAGATAGATACACAAACATATCTCCTCATTGCATTACTTGGACGGATGCGTTCGTGGTGAGTAGAAAACTAAAAAGTGAGGCGAGAAAGTAACTCATTTTTTCAAATAAAAATGTCACACTCCAAATATATTTTTATTTCAAAATTTAAAATTTAAACTTTCCCACTTAAATTTTTCTCCAAATATATTTTTATTTCAAAATTTAAAATTTAAACTTTCCCACTTAAATTTTTCTCACATAATTTGAAAAAATTTTCTTTCTTATTTTTTATGTTAAATTACTTTTTGTATAAAAAAAATACTTATAAAAATTTTCACAAAAACAAATATAACTTTTCTCAAATACACAGCACTCCAAACATACCTGCGTTGTTTACGGTAAGTTGAAATACCACACCTCTCTAAATTGAAATTTCTGATGGCTCACATTTACCAACTCAATGGTCAAAGTAGCCAAAGGGACAAATAACCAAACTTTTTCTCCATCCAAAGAGGCAAAGATTGCCACCCAACTACCCAAGTACAATTATTAATACTTCAATCCATCTCTAAAAACATAGCAATATAGTAATAATATTGGTAAAATTAATACTAATTAAAGTAAGTTAGTCCAAAATGAGAGAATGGAAAAAAATTGAAAAAAAAAAAAGAAAGAAAAAGAAAACAAATATGACAAAAAAGGCCATCCTATCCAACCCCACCATCACTGCCGCCACCACCACTGCAGATGCTACTGAGAGACACCACCGAGAATCTACACAAACCTCCGGCCGGAGACTCCGGTTCATCAACATCCGGCGGTGGCAAAACCCTCCCATCAGCGAATAAAACCCGCCCATTTCTCGACTGCACATCTACTGCTCCAACCCCTTCAAGCTCCGCCGCAGCACCACCGAAGAGAGTCGGGTCGCCGAACCGCCGCTCTACTTCCAAGAACTCCCCCAGTGAAGATGGCCTACAATCGTACTCATCCCTGCACAAACCCCACCACCTTCGTCGTCTCCACCGCCGCCTTTCATCCTCTTCTGCCGCCATGACTGCAGCCTTGTTCTTCTTCGACTTGTTACTTTTCCGACCACCGTTTAGCACGGAGCCGTTTGTCACGGCGGGTAGTTGAAGTTGTCGTTGTTGAGAGTGAGAACGAGAGGGAGCTCTGAATGTAATTGCAGGGAAAGTAACGCCCATCAACATCCCCAATGTCGTACTCCGGTCATGGAAAAATGAACCTGTAGACTGTTTGCGAATATGCCCAATTTGAGAATTTTTACATAAGAAAAACCTGAGCTTTAATATATAATTGTGGTGGGGTAATAATGTCAAGTCATGCTGATATACCTCAGTGTCAAAATCGGAAGAAGAAACGGAGGAAATGGTGGGAGATGACGGAGGCGGCAGCAGGTCATTTGCAGGATCCAACATTGCCGACAATGGATTCTTTATCTCTGAAAATGTCAGATTGCACTTTTGTATGTGTCTGTATGTGAGTGAATAAAAAGTTATGGTGGTCTGTTCATGGGTTTATGGGTTTTCCCGGTTTTGATACTTTGAGGAGGGTGAGAAATGCAGAATGGAGATACATTGGTTCTTGGAACTCTTTGTTTTTCTGGGGTTGAGTGAGGAGGGGGCAATGGAGTAAAAGAATGGAGAAACAAAGATGAAAAGAAAAGCGTTGCAGGAGGGCCACGCCAACTGGAAATTCACAAACGGAACATAGTATTTTCAGAGTTCTTTTAACTTTGGAAGAGTAGTATTTTAATTTTTCATGAGTGCCTGCTGACTGTGGGGGTGGTCTTGCACACTATGCAATCATATTCCCTTTGGAAATGGAGGGTGAGGTAAAGATAGAAATGGGAGATGAGGAACTGTGGATTTCTTTTGTGTTACATCAATAATATGGTCCTGAGTTGGTGTGGAGGCTTCTCCTTTTGAGGGAATCCACTTGTTGAATTAGCATTTAGCAGTGATGTTGGCATGTTGCCATTTTAGACTTTGACTCTGCATTTATGAGTCGGCTAATGAAGTTTGTGAAAATATTTGCAAATTCATTGTTTTTTGCTTCACCCCTTTGGAGAAAATTGATGGTAGGAAAGGATATAATGACATTACACTTCCCTTAGAATATAGTAATTTGATTCTGAATTTGTGTACTAATGTTGAAAATGTGGCTGACACTTCCTCTTCAACTATTCACTACTATGCAATGCGTCATTTTGCTCCAATATCTCTCGACTTTGCGCGTGTATTGTGTGCTATTCTACATTTCTACGTATTGTTTATCGAAAGAACTGTCCTTATCCATATTGATTTCATTTGATCAAAGTGTCTTTTTGCTAAAGATAAGCTTTGTTAAGTGAGGATTAATAAAATAGTAAGATGATTGTGTAGAAAAATGTAAGCCCCTTTGATTGCTAAGAAATCTTTATTCGGAAAGTAATTTGTTTTTTCATTTTTAAATTTCAGTGTTTAGTTAGTATGAGAAAGTAATCTGATTATTTTTTTTACTTGTTTTAGTTTTAATTTTTTTTTAAAAAAAAAGTGATCATATTTCTAAAAACATAAAAAATGAGTGTACCGGTCCAACATTTTGATTTTTTACTAAAAGTAATTATTTTGATTACTTTTCTTAAAATTTTGATTCAATAAACATATTTTTTACTTTCAATCTTATTTCATTTATTTTTTTCTCTTTTAATTCTCATATATCTTTTATTTTTTCATTATTAATTATGTGATCTTTTATTTTAATTATTATTAGTTTTACTTTCTTTGAAAAAAATTACTTCAAAACTTTTTCTATGCAATTCATAATTTATTAAAATTAAAAACTATGTAATTTTCTTTTTTTTTTGTTATTAAATTTTTTGACTTGTGGTTTAATTTCATCATAAACCAAGATTTTTTTTTGTTTCATTTTGCTACTAAATTATTAACATCATTTTTTTAAATATGAAAATATAAGTTTATCTATACATTTGTTGTCAGAATCACCTTTTTCACATTTTCCTTCCCACTTATATTTCTCTAATTTTCTTAATATTTTTTTAACTTTTATTACACTAATTCTTTATATTTTCTTCATATTTTATTTTTAAAATTTTTATACATTCTTTTTAATTTTCATTATTTATTAGTATAGACACTAATTGTGTTAGTACTAATACATAAACTCTTTATAAATTATAAAAATATGTTTGTACATAAAAATATTATTACAAAAATAATCTTTTTTTAAAAATATTGTTATGTATTACAATTTACAAAATTAATAAATCTTAAATTATATTTTGATTAAAATATCACAAAGAGTTGTTTCTATCATTGATATAAAATAAAAGGAATAATATGATAGATATACATACCAAATAAATTATATTCAAAATATATTTGTAATTCACTATTATATTAACGTTCCAATAAATATTCTTATTTTATCCAAACATAAATAAGTATTCAAAATACACATAATTAAATTCATAATATTCAAATTCTTTATAAAAAAAAATTATTTATTTTCTTTAAAATTAAATTCCAAAAAATAATTTCCCCATCAACTTTACTTTCCTACCATCCAAACCAGCCCAAGTGTTTTCCTTTTCAAGCAACTTTCTTTTTGCGTGCCTTTGATGAATGAGAATTTGAGATGGATGGAAAGGGACCCCAAGCTCATTATTGTGATTTCTTTGGGGATGTGCTTTTATCGGATTCTCTCTTTTTCTTGGTTTTTTTTTTCTTTTTTTTTTTCCTTCTTTCCTAGTACTTAATCCAAGGCAATTCATTTTGTTAAGTGCAACTGTGCATGATCCAAGCATATTTTTTTTTCTTATCTAACCCTATCGTATGTTTGTTCAAATGCCTGTGAAGAGCCCCTTTTGGATGATATATATCATATTTTATTATCGTTAAATGATATACGATGTTAAAAGCTTAATCAGAATATTTTGAAAAAATACGATCATAAATTATAAAGTTTTAATCAATTTAAAAGATCATAATAATCTCTTTTTTTTTTTGTTGTTTGATTTGTATTGTTTGAATATAAAGTGTATTAGAAATGTAAATTATAATCACGTGTGTATAAATTAACACTAACATATAAGGTTAAAGAGTATGAATATCACCAATTGAATAAAAGTGCTTGCCAATTCCTTCAATTTGCAGGGGAGAACGTAGGAATGTAAACAAACTAGTATGTTCGGTGAATAGTTTGTGAACAAATTTGGTTATATTTATTTATATTCGTTTGTTAAGATAAATAAACAATAAACGAACGAATTTTGCTATTTGTTTATGTTCATGAACAATAAACGAACAGACCTGTGTTTGGTTCGTTTAGTGTTCATAAACAAACTCATTTAATGTTAACATAAAACTCGTTTATTATTCGTTTATATTAAAATAATAATATAATATAATATACGTGTAATAATATTATTTGTTTATTGTTCATGAATATATTCGTTTAATGTGTTAATGAACATATTCACAAACACTTATCAAACACTAATAAATGAACATAAATGAGTTCGAATATATATTTGACATTAATAAATGAACACAAATAATTTTAAAAATAAACGAACAGTTCACAAACGTTATTTGTTTATTTATGTTCGGTTCATTTAAAGTCTTAGAAAAGCGCAGAAGAAAATGAAAAATCAAAGGTCACCTTTATAATATGGGCTGCCTGATGAATCGTGGTCTAGAAGAGAGTGCTCTTTAGAATTTCGAAATTGCCTTGGGTCTACATCAGTGGACATAGAATGGGCTAACCCGTGTTTTCTGAATCATTGGGCCACGAATTTGGGGATTGCATGGGGTGGGTCATTTCACGGGACAAACTCCCTCATTCTTGATTAGTGTTTACAAAGTGTCCGTTTGGACAATGACGTATTTGGAAAAAATTATATTAAAATATATAAAAATTTTAGTGAGTATTTTTTTTATAGAAAAAGTATTTAGAGGAAAAAATATGAGGAAATTTTTTTAAAATTATGTGAGAGAAATTTGGGTAGGAAAATTTGAATTTTAAATTTTGAAATAAAAATGTGTTTGGATAAATTATTTTTATTTAAGAATTTACTTATTTGCAAATGAAAATGATATGTCCAAACGAACCCTAAGTCGGTCGGTCCATATTACACGTGATCCAATGATCAGCCAAAAAAAGGGAGATAATTAAAAGTAAAAATGGCATTTCCTGCCATGATGGTTTAACCAAGAAGATGAGAAAAATTCTTACCTTTTTTGGATAACTTATCAAAGATTATATAGACTTTAACAATTAAAAAATGATTTCGTTTATGTGATTAATTTACGGCACCATATATTTTAAAACGACTCTATTTTAATGATATGAAACACCATTAGTATATAATACTAAAAATTACGATCTAATCTCATTCTATACGTGAAACATCAAATATTATTATTGAAAGCCACTATACGTACTGCAGCATTTGAACAAAAGTTCCTATGTTCTTGAGTTGTAGGCAGGAAAATTCATAGCTACATTTTTGCTTGTTTTTGTTCATGAAGTTTCGCAGCTGCTTCTTCCTTTCTTTTGTTGGAAACAGATCAGCCCTTTTTTCTTTTTTTTTCTTTTAACAAAAGTGATTGAACCAGGTGAAAAAAAAAATAAAATAAATTACCCCCTCCAAAAAAATGTTGTGATACAAATGTAAATTGAATATTGAAAGTTTATGTTTTTTAATAGAACGTTGCATAGTGGGATGACTTAATTGTTGCTGTTGTAATGCTGCAATTTTGGCATGGAAATATTACAAAAATGTTCCATTGCAAAAGGAAGGAAAATCTGTGTCTATCTATATGTAAATCCTAGTCACTGCCAACTATGTTGCCAACCTATTTTTGTGTACTATATGTAAATCCTAGTCACTGCCAACTATGTTGCCAACCTATTTTTGTGTACTAGTCCAAGAGATCGAATCATCACATGTGCAAAAATTCCATTGTGGACGAAATAGGTAGCTTCATAAGAGGAAGAAACTTGCCAAGATGAGAACCTCTTCTCCATCCGTATTGCACGCGCAAATAAATTAGTGAATGATCATAAATATAAGTTGATTGTTTTAGGAGAAAGTCCTTGTACGAGCTACCGTAGGCCTAAAAGAGAGTTAATAGACCAAATCCTATAACAGGCTTTATAGTATTTCAATGAAAAACTGCTGAGATTCAAACTTGCATTGTTGGAAGATGTCTCATCACGTCACTTTAAACTTACCAACTCACTTATGTTTTTTTGGGGACAAATAAGTTACCAACTCGCTTATGTTTTTTTGGGGACAAATAAGTTGATTGTTGTAAAATATTAAAGAAAGTAGATAAACACTGTTATAGACAGTAAGAAAAATCAAAAGAGAAATTATTATTATTATTAATTTTTTTTCATCTCTAAATGACTAAACTATGTTTATTAATTTATTTGGATAAATACATACATTAGATAAAGATAAGTACATATATTAGTTAGTGATAAATAAATTCATTAGATAAAAATAAATATATACATTAGATATAATGATTATAATGAATATTCATGTGTTTCATAACATAGATAACATTTTATGAATTCGTAAAAACTACTGATGAGAACCCATTCCATTTTAATTATTCACTAACTGAAAATCACACCATGCTACGTTATAAGTATTGATTATGCAAAATCTTAGTGAAAAATCCAATGGCGTTTTTATTTTTATTTTTTATTTTTCATTTAAATAATACATACAGAAAAAAAAATTCAGTAAAATAATTTAATAATTAACGTTCATTGTCTAAATTTTAATGTCAAATGAAATTTGATGGTGCAAATAAGTAAATGGAATCATCCATCATCACAATAATAGACGGAGTATAGTCTTTCTCAAACTTTATATCATAAATAAGGAAAAGGCCTTTTTCTGTACTTTGAGTTCTATAATAGTTGAAAAGATAAACTACAAATTGCTCAATTATAGTTCGTTAGTAGTAGTTCACTAATCTGCAACTGTTGCCAGAGAACATAACCGCAAAAATGGTCTCTGAAAATGGAGGGAGAGTGGGTTTTCTTGGCTTGGATGAAGTCAGTTTGGAATTGGCTGCTGCTCTTCTGAAATCTGGCTATGATGTCCAGGCATTTGAGGTTTTGCCCCTTTACTTCTTTAAATGTTTGATTATTGGGTTGGCGTTGAATTGTTTATTTGAACTTTCGTAATGTTTCTGCATTGTTTTCTTTTGTTTCAAGAATCGGTAAGTACTTAAGTTCATATGGAGGAATTAAACGACGGGCTAATTAGATGATCTTGATTCATGAATGAAATCAAGATCAAGAAAATAATCGAACAATGCTGGAAAGCCAAATATCTTGAAATGTTACAAGTTGCCAGGTAGTGTTGTAGATAACAATGCTGCACTTGTTCCTGTTCTTGATCCATAAACTAATGGCTTAGCTTATCTAACTTCACGTCAAATTTGATTAACATGGGCGAAGCTGCATTCTTGAGACTGCAAGAGAAACAAGTTTTTGGATTTAATCACATTGCTCCTTGTTCAGAAGAATAGATGAGAACAGTGTTGCAAAGTTTAAATCTTCACAAAGAAGTAATATACTTGATGCAATGTTTGATAGCAACAAAGCAAGAAGTAACTAATTCAAAGTCGTAAATTTTGGAAATTGTGAACATGTTCTCTCCATTAATGTAACTTGGATGATAAAGTATGTAGATACCAGAATTCACTGGAAGTGTGGAAAATGGAAAATGGAAAATGGAAAATGGATTTTTGGTGGCTTTTTGGCATATGCTCCAAACATTTTCTGATTCTAACTTGTGCTCACAATTGGCAGACATCGAGTCCTTTGTTGGATGATTTTTCTAAGCTTGGTGGTAGAAGATTGGGAAACGCTCTGGAGATGGGCAAAGGTGAAACTCCTTGTTACTGTTTTCAGTGTTCTCAAAATCTCTGAACCTAGTTGCTCGTGGCTTACAACTTCTGAGTTAAACCATGAAAGAGATAGACTGATTTTGGCATGTCTGTTGTCCTATCTTAATATGTATTTTCCTGAGAAGTATTTTACTCAATGCAGGTCTTGCAGCTTTGGTCATTTTGATATCTCATGGTGATCACATGAATGACATTGTTCTTGAGCATGAGGTCATTTTAAAAGGTTATTGTAGCTTTTGCATATGTATTAAAAACCAGAGTTATTCCACTATTGAGCTTTTCTGATTCACTCAATTTCAATTATTCCTGTGGAATTACAGGCTTGGAAAAAGATGCAACTATTATTTTCCATGCAGCTGAACCACTTGTGGATTTGCAGAAGTCAGAGAAGATTCTGGCAGGTAATTTATTTTTTGGTATTGCTTATGTTCTATCATATTCATACTTCCAGAAATAGACATAGTTCCTTTATTTTGGCGCAAATCAATTGACGACCTTACCGAACCATATCATAAATTTCAGTTTTCAACTTCCTAATTTTTGTTTGTATTCTTATTTTTCTTTTTCTTGTTCTGATTTTCTAAATTCCTTGATGTTGTGAAAAAGTAGTTCTTATAATGAACTGATGTTTGTGCCTGCATATGTGGGGTTATACAACTTGAAGGATGGTAAGCTGTGGACATTAAGCTGGTGAATTAATGATGCGGCCTACAGAAGAGGAAAATAAACATATCAACTGATTGTGGGAATACATGTATTTTTGAGTTGTAGAGCTCTATGAAGGGCAGCAATTTTATTAGTGAAGATGGCCATCTTCAACACCTTATTCTACTCTTAGTTTACTCCCCGATCTGTTGCATCTAATGCACTTCAGATTTCCCTTTCTTCATAATTGCATGCCTCATTTAGCACTTCCTCTGAAGTCTATCTCATAACAACCATGTATAACTACAACAGCCATGATAGGCTGTTTATTTTATTACCTGAGAACTATGCAGCACAACAACAACAAAGCCCTTATGAATATGGATGATATCGCACCGTCTTTTTCTATCACTTGAGAACCATGCAGAACCTACAAGAAAATTCTTCATGTGCAAATTTCACTCAAAATCATCACAAAATGAAGGGGAATAAAAAAAAAGAAAAAAGATACAACAATCCTCAAAAGGCACATTTATTAAGTGGCATAAGTTGGCATTGAGTTTCTGCCTGCATCAGTTAGGACTATTATCATGCTAATTCTCATGTTTATTGGCCTAAATGTTTTTGCAGATGTCTACCTCACCAACTCTATTGTTGAAATCTTTGTCTCCAGACCTGTGTCAGACAATTTGAACGGAAAACTGGTGGTAAAGAGTAGAAATCAACTTTTTCTCTATGATCCCTGTTTAGAACTCCTTTTCTTCTATTTTCTTTAGGGACAAAATGCTAATTCTTCTCTTTTGCAAATAATCAGATAATTTCCTCAGGAAAGTCAGAGAACATACACAGGGCACAGCCTATTCTTTCTGGTGCTGCAAATTTCTCTTTATTAGAATCAGTTTTGGAGTAATTAACTGTCCACTATCTCAGTATTTGGTGTCTGATCCTTGTTCTGTGGACAGCTATGTGTGAAAAACTTTACATTTTTGAGGGTGAGCTGGGAGCTGGAAGGTTTGTTATTCTACTCTCATAGCTATGCTAGTCTTGTCTATAGCTTTTTGAAATTAAGTTTGAGTAGTATTTAAGTCTATAAGGTGTTGTTTATGCTAAGTAAGTTATCTCACTCTTGGGCTTATATTGTCCCAATAGAAACTCACATTTGCCTTGCTCTTTCTTGCAGTAAAACTAAACTAGTGATTGAACTTCTTGAGGGAATTCATTTTATTGCTTCCATTGAAGCCATTTCTCTTGGTGCACAAGCTGGGATTCATCCATGGATACTTTATGATATAATTTCAAATGCAGCTGGAAGTTCATGGTGATATATTTAGTTCTAAAACTTGTTTCGTTTAATTCTATCAAAACATGTGTAGCACATCTCATATGCAGATAATCTCCATTCAAGATTGTTCACTTCCAACCATTTAACCTCATTTTTAAATATCGTAAACTAGTGTCATTTGAGCTAGCATTATCCACAGTTACCATAAAATTAAATCTCCACTATGATTTGATTTTTGAAAAAAATAGTTATTTTTTATGTAATGTCCAATTGTCGTCAATAAAATGGGCATTTAAACACTTTACAAATCTGTTGGGAGAGACACACTTGAAGACAAATTTCTAAAAAACTATTTCAATTTTCTCTTTTTTTCTAAAAAGAGTTTTTAACAATCCTTTGTTACAGTAGCACGTGAGGGAATATGGGCTTACCTTTGTTGATAATCATTAGTCCAATAAAATCATTTTGCATGTTCATGGATACTGTTCATCAATCTGTCTGTTTTCTGTCTTTTTTTTTGTGCTTAGTTCTCAAACATAAAATGATCGACTTCCATGCTGAATTTTGATCTCTCTTCTTTCTTAGTGCTTCTTCTATCCTAAAATTCTCCCTTAATAATTTTCAGGGTATTCAAGAACTATCTTCCCCAGTTGTTGAGGGGTAACCAAACCAAACATCATTTTCTCAATGCCTTGATTCAAAGCACGGTACATTTTTCATCAAATCAGATGGGCTCTCTCTTCAGTATCGATTGTTTATAAATTTTTAGTTTTTCATCATCCTAGTCAATATTTATTCTTGCACTCAGGGAACAGTGTTAGGCGAGGCAAAATCGCTGATTTTCCCTCTTCCACTCCTGACTGTGGCTTATCAGCAACTCATTGCAGGTCATTCATAATATGTAGTGTATATTACTCAGAATACATTGTTGGAGGCAACCTGAAATATCTGATACTGTTTCTTCATCACAGGATTTTCACATGGAAGGAAAGATGACAATGACTCTACATTACTCAAGGTTGGAGAAAGATGCCACCTGAATAGTTGTTGCTCTCATTGCATTTTTCCTGTGTTTTAGTTCTAATTTACTGTGTGCTTATAGGTGTTGGAAGAGGTATTTGGGGTTAATATTGCTGATGCAGCTAATGCAAAATGTTACAACCCTGAAGAAATTGCCTGTCAAATTTCTGCCAAATCAGAGAATGTGAAACGGGTTGGTTTTATTGGTCTTGGAGCTATGGGATTTGGCATGGCAACTCACCTGCTGAAGTCAAAATTCACAGTTTCTGGCTATGATGTAATGTTTCAACCTGATTCTACCGGATATTTATTTAGCTTATTCTTGCCTAAGGCCAGGAACTAGATTTATTAATTGGCAAATAGAAAGGTCCCATACTCAAAACCTATTCCTTTTTTTTTTTTCTGTCAATGCTATTTAATATTCTAACATTGAAGAAGTGTGCACATTGATGATGCTAAAGTTTAAGGCTTTAATATACTACAAATGATGGCATGTAATATAAGGTGGTACATAACCTGGGGATAGGTTCACCTTGTTTACAGAAAGTAAGAACTATGAGAGAATAAATTTGAAAAGAAGGCATTACTAACACGTCTGTTGTCATTAAATTTCTTGTTTTTCTCTACAAAATCACATTGAATAAAATGGTGAAATCAATAATTCTGTACAATGATTTGCAAATATCTATATAAATGTGGGTAAGATGTGATTCAAATTCTTGATACATGACTATATTCTTTCATAATGCATGCTTTGACACTTTTTGAATCTTTTTTTAGTGAGTTTTTTATACTTTATTGCTTGATTTGATACTTGCCAATTGGTTATAAAATTACTGATGTTTCCTTTGTCTTGTTGTAGGTCTATAAACCAACACTGTCTCGATTTGCAGATGCAGGTGGCCTGATTGGAAGCTCTCCAGCAGAAGTATCGCAAGGTAACTGAAACCCTTGACCTTTTTTTACCTTGATAGAAAAAAAAAATCGACATTTCTTCTATTTCACAAGTGAAACTAGTTTATCAGAAATCTATGTAGTGGCTAATCTTGTGTCAAAATTTGATTATGGTATCGGCTTATGTTGGTGAATCAGACAATTAGCAGCAGTTTCACAGCATTTTTACTGTGAGGTTTTTATGGTGGTATAAATGGATGTATGCTATTAATATGGCCTCAATTTCATTTAGAGTTTTTATCCTTTAGTTCTCCTCTAAAAAGTTTCCAATATGCTTGAAATAATGCAATTTCATAGTTTGATGGAGATCAGACCAATGATGTCCCTTTGAACAATCTAACCAGGACGTTGACTTTCAGGAGAAGATGTTGGTTCAAATGTGAGATTATGCTAATTAAGCCTGACCATATCCTTCTAAGATGTTTCTGACATTTTTAATGCTGTAGATGCGGATATACTTGTGATAATGGTTACAAATGAAGCTCAAGCTGAAAGTGTTCTCTATGGTGATGGTGGAGCTGTGTCAGGTACCATTTTTTTGGCATCTCAGTTAAATTTTTTGAACTAAAATAATGTTGTTATGTTGTGTTTTTGTAGCTCTTCCATCTGGAGCCTCTATTGTTCTTTCTTCCACAGTTTCCCCTGCATTTGTTAATCAACTGGAGCGACGCTTGCAAAGTAAGTTATTCTGTAGCTGGATCAGGCCATTTTAATTAGATGAGTACATAAAAATTGTAAATTTCAATGTATAGTGGGTGTTCTTTCTGTCAGTGGTTTTAGTTCATTTCAAAGCTTTTTAATTTGTCTTGCATGCTGATGGCTGTCTAAATGCTGTATCTTATCGTTAGAGTTGTGGGAGTGATAAATTTATGGTCTAGGCATCTTCGTCTGCTGGCTACCATGAAAAACAACTGCCCAATGTTTTTGGTAGATTATGTTAATTCCATTTTTAAGCCACTTCCGTACATAAGGATCCAACAACAATCGACGGGATCACTTGAAATTCTTATCCTTTTTGTAATTCTTCTCTGGTCATCTTCATGTTACTTCAGTAACATCTTATATCAATTGCAAACTTTTAGATATTTTATATTTTTATATATTCATAATTTTACCCAATTTTCAGATGAAGGGAAGAGCTTGAAATTGGTTGATGCTCCTGTATCTGGTGGGGTCAAGCGGGCTTCTGAAGGAACACTAACGGTGTGGATATTTACCTGCTTGATCCTCAATTTTGCAAAAATTATAGTATTTTCATGATTAACATTGTGGAAAGTTCTCCTTTTTGAAAACTGATGCATGACTTTTCATGATAGATTATGGCATCAGGCACAGATGCAGCTCTTAATCATGCTGGTTCGGTTCTTTCAGGTAAGTGAAAAAAGAACAGTACAGGTTTAAGAAGAGTTTTCTTATTTTATTATATGAAATTCTTGCATGATAATGAATGATCATTTTAATTGATGCTTTGAATGTGCAGCTCTAAGTGAGAAGCTCTACATTATCAATGGAGGTTGCGGGGCTGGAAGGTACTTTCAGAAAGCCCTCTCTGACCCATTTGATATATTTTAGCTTGATTATATTGGTTATGCACGTAGGTTCTTTTATCCTTGACTGTTAACTCGTTGTAGTACAAGCATCCATAACTCAATAAGTAAATTTATCAGGCATTCCCTAATGTCTAGTCACTTTAGTTTTATGTATTTCATTATCTAGTGTTGTGAAGATGGTAAATCAACTGCTTGCTGGAGTTCATATCGCATCTGCAGCTGAAGCAATGGCATATGGGGCTCGATTGGGTCTTAATACCAGAATGTTGTTTGATGTTATTACAGATAGTAAAGGGACATCTTGGTAGGTGTCATGCAACCCTTTATCTAGTGTTTATCGTTAAATGTTATCTGAAAATGAATGATATCTACTTGCATTTTGTTTGCTTCACTAAACATGATAGTTTTAACCTTGTGATGAAATTGACACTGTAAATAGTCAGTAACAATGTAATTAAAACACAACACTTATATAGTACTGATAATTGATGAATTACCCTTCATTTAGAAGTTTAAGCTATCACACAGCGCCTGGTCCATGGGTTCTATTCCTTTTGAATGACCCAGGCATGTGCAGACTTCATAGTGCATTCTGAACCCTGAAAATATGTCTGACTTTGAAAAGACCAATGAAAACATATTTCTTCATTTGGGCAGAAATGTCTTTCTTCTACTTTTATTTGCTTGCAGTTTGTCTCTGAATCAGCACAAGAAAAATGATGCAATTCACTATAATGACAGAGGTCTGCACAGGATCTATCAGTTACTTGAGGAACTTTCTTGTACATTGTTCTGATTTATATCGTAGACTATTTTTTTGTTTATTCTGGGCCATTTGATATGTTGTTCTTCTTCATATGAGAAGTGCTAAATGTGTTCTGATGACACAGGATGTTTGAAAATCGTACTCCTCACATGTTGGAAAATGACTATACACCATTGTCTGCCCTAAATATCTTTGTGAAGGATCTGGTGAGAGTGATTTCCTCTATGAAAAACAGCTTTTTTATGTTCCTTTTCTGCAATTGAGACTAATCTTAATCTGTTAAAAGGGCATTGTTTCTCGTGAGTCCTCATCCCGGCGGGTTCCACTTCATGTTGCGAATGTTGCCCATCAGTTATTCTTGGCAGGTAGGCTGTGGGAATGAAAAACTCGGGAAAAATCTTCTCTCTCTAACTCTCTACTTGATAAACTCAGATAAGAAAAAGAAGAAAAACTATCATGTTTTAATTGGATTGCTGAAATTTTTTAGATGAAATATAATATTTGACTTTGCAACTCTTCTGTATTCATCTATTGTCAATCGAAATTTTTCTGTGCTGAAACAATCTGCAATCTTCAAAATGCACCTTGTTTTCCTTCATAGTTCTCAACTTAAGAGTTACAACTTTTTATGATTAGGTTCGGCTGCAGGATGGGGTCGTCTTGATGATGCTTCTGTAGTGAAGGTCTGGAGTTTCTAGTGTATTATTTTTTACTATTTTCTGGAGTTTGTCCATTATTTCTTTTTGAAAAAGAATAATTAGCTATGATAGAAATGAGCTCATATGATAACATAATTAGTAGTTCAGACTGAAATTAAACAGCCATCTGAAACTTTCAAAATATGCTATGTTGATGTGAAATTTTGTCATAGCATGTGAAATAAAGCATGGAAATAACGTTGATGACATAGGTTTATGAGACACTTACTGGAGTTAAGGTAGAAGCAAATGTTCCAGTTGTAAGCAAAGAACACATCCTGCAATCTCTTCCATCTGAATGGCCTGAGGATCCCATTGACGATATACGTAAACTAATTGAGAAGAGTTCAAAGACTTTAATTGTCCTGGATGATGATCCAACTGGGACTCAAACTGTTCATGATATTGAGGTATTGACAGAATGGTGAGTCTCTTGTGCTTCAGTTGTGTACCCTTACAGTGTTTTAACAATGTATACATGTCTCTGACAACTTATGATGTAAACTTTTGTTATTGCAGTAGTGTTAAGCTTTTGCAATTTGAGTAAATAAGGTTAGAATTGTTATGGATGACAGACTAAATCAGGTTAATGGAACACAATCTCATCTAATTAGAAATTAGGAATGGAATTCTAAGAATGCGATTTATTCTTTCTTCTTCTTCATCATTTTTGTCTAGTCTGAATCCCCATTTCTTTGACCTTCTAATTGATTGATTCAGTAATCTAACATGGAAACCTTGCATTTGTACTGTTTTTTCTACAAATTTATTCAGAAGAGATTAAACTCTATCTTCAGGCTTTGTTATGTGACTGTTGTCTGCTAATATTCATTTGTAGGAATGTTGAAGAACTCATTCAGGAATTCAAAAAGAGACCCAAATGCTTTTTCATATTGACCAATTCCCGTTCTCTGAGTTCTGAGAAGGTGTGAAAACTTCCATCAAGATCATGCAATTGATAAGCCTCCTTATTCTTTAGTGAAAATTAGAGGCACTTCTGTTTAAAAACTCAAATATAAACTTGAGCATGCTGATATCTTCTCTGTGCAGGCTAGTAGATTGATAGAGGAAATATGTAAAAATGTAGCTAGAGCTGCCAAGTCAGTTGATAACACGGACTATACAATAGTTCTGAGGGGTGATTCAACACTTCGGGGTCATTTTCCACAGGCAAGAATAAAGATCTTTCAGCTCTCAGTTGACTGTAAAAGTTTTGTTCTGAATAGGTCAAAATGGTGCCTTTCTGCTTTGTTATGTCCAGGAAGCAGATGCAGCTGTTTCTATACTGGGAGAAATGGATGCATGGATAATTTGCCCATTTTTCCTGGAAGGAGGCCGTTACACCATTAATGACATACACTATGTTGCAGACTCTGATAGGTTTGATTCCTCTTTTCCCACAAATGATACTGCTGGTTTAAATAACCAAACAATAACTCCATGACATGGTTTGGTGCCCATAGGCTTGTTCCTGCTGGAGAAACGGAATTTGCTAAAGATGCTGCTTTTGGCTATAAATCTTCTAACCTCCGTGAGGTACTTCATGTTAGCCAAAGCGAAAATTTCAGTTCTTCATGACTATTAAATGATTTTTTTTGGCTGTCCTGTGAACTTCAACTTCAAAATATTAGTGGGTAGAGGAGAAAACAGGTGGGCGTGTACCTGCTGGTAGTGTGGAATCTATTTCCATCCAACTGATAAGAAAAGGTGGACCAGAAGCTGTTTGTGAACATCTATGCAGTTTGAAGAAGGTAAGATAACATTGTGGAGAACTTGGTAAACATGCTCTTGCACGTAACTGTATGAACTTCAATTTGGTGGGATGCAACCTCCATGACTGATGCATTGAATTTAAGATTCAAAGTCAGATTTTTAATTTCTCACATCAGAAACAGGGATCAACTTGTACTATTCAATTGGGTTTCGCGTATTAACTATATTTCCAAATTTTAAACAACTACTTTTTTATATGAAGCAGGGGTCAATTTGTATAGTTAATGCCGCTAGTGACAGAGACATGGCTGTATTTGCAGCTGGAATGATTCAGGTCCCTTTCTGTTACATTTTCCATGATATTACTTATTGCTTTAGACATATTTATAAGAAATTTTTAGCTGGCTTTGTTGAGTAAGATTTCACTTGTAGGCAGAAGTGAAGGGGAAAAAGTTCTTATACCGCACTGCTGCGAGCTTTGTTTCTGCAAGGGTTGGCATCATTCGAAAAGCACCTATTTTACCCCATGATCTTGGCATTAATCAAGAAAGGAATGGTGGGCTTATTGTTGTGGGATCTTATGTTCCAAAGACAACAAAACAGGTCAAAATTCATTTTAGAAATTTAATCTACTATCTGGAAATTCATTGCAGTTTTCAACTTTCTTGAACACATTATTTCAACCTGCAGGTTGAAGAGCTCAAATTACAATGTGGTCACCTCTTAAAGAGTATTGAGGTAATATTTACGCCGATTATTTTTGCTTATGTTGGAAAAAACATTTTATTATTTCTTTTCCCTATCCAAGGAAAAGAAATGAAAAAGGGAAAGCAAAGAGACAATGTGGTGGGCAGTATTTACTATCCACCCTAATATATTCTGTTTTTTATCAGATGATTTTAAGTTTGTTTTGCTTTAATTGTAGATCTCTGTTGATAAAGTAGCCATGAAGTCAATAGAAGAGAGGGAGGATGAAATCATTCGAGCAGTAGAGATGGCAGATGTTTACCTTAGTAGTTCTAAAGACACTCTAATAATGACTAGCCGAGAACTTATAATTGGCAAAAGTGAGTGCCCTCCTGTTTTTCTATTTGCTTTACAACTCTGGGATCCATAATTCCTCTCTCAAACTTTACCTCCTTCATGCACTCGCTGGAAACAAATTTACTTCCTATACATACAATTAGTTGCTAATCTTCCTTTAACTGCATGCAGCCCCTAGTGAAAGTTTGGACATAAACTCCAAGGTGAGCTCTGCTCTGGTCGAAATTGTTCAGCGTATAACTACAAGACCTCGTTACATTCTTGCAAAGGTACTTTCTTCTCTTGACAGAAAGACAATGGTAGAACTTCACTGTTATTTTACTTTTTACTTTTGTCAGGAGATCATTTACTTTGACAATTGTTTTTTATTTAGATACTTTCTTCTTCATTTCTTCTATTACGTTGTAATTCTTTCTTAGTTGTGTCAGAATGCATTCTTTGGCAAGTACTTTGATATATAAAAGTGTTCAAAATCTGAGGACGATTCCACTTGCCTATACATTAAATTAAAAGTTTACAATGCATCTAGAAGGCTTCATAATTTTAAATATCCCTTGGTTTTGCTTATAACATTTGTAAGGGCTTTTCAAATTATCTTGAACCCTATCAACCTTCCCCTCTCCCTGTGCTGTGCAACTTTT
This sequence comes from Gynochthodes officinalis, assembly GCA_020080225.1. NCBI lineage: Eukaryota > Viridiplantae > Streptophyta > Magnoliopsida > Gentianales > Rubiaceae > Gynochthodes > Gynochthodes officinalis. The sequence goes on along the minus strand of CM034625.1, from coordinate 8,978,778 downwards.
CGTGTGAATTAAAGCTATCACCTTTTAGGATATGATAGGAGATAAATATTGTAGACAAAAGATCAACTGCCACAGCTACATCCTTTCTGTACTGAAGAATAAATTTAATTTGCTTGATGACTCTCCTATTTTTAAAGTTACAAGAAAAAAGGTACTGTAGCAAATGTCTTGGCATAATTCTAAATGGAGATGACCGTCACTTATCAAATATTGCTTAGAAGGGTTGTCTACATACCTAAGTAATAAAAACTACTTAATCAACCTTTGTAGGGTGGAATAACCTCATCAGACCTTGCTACAAAAGCTCTAGGAGCGAGATGTGCCAAAATACTCGGACAAGCCTTGCCTGGTGTTCCCTTGTGGCAGCTAGGCCCCGAAAGCAAACACCCTGAAGTTCCATACATTGTTTTTCCAGGTAGCTTCAACTTTATGTCTTTATTTCGTGAGTTCCTCTTTGAGAATTCTTTTTGGATCTCTAAATTGAACTGAATGGTTTCTCAGGGAATGTTGGTGACACTAAAGCTTTAGCAAAAGTAGTAAAACGGTGGGCTCGACCTGACAGAATTACATCAACTAAGGAACTTCTCCTTGTAAGAGCTCTCAGTCAAACAAATTACCTGTGTTTCCAATTTCAGGAAATAATTCTCTTCCATCTATAGAATGCAGAAAGGGGTGGATATGCTGTTGGCTCTTTCAACGTCTATAACATGGAAGGAGTTGAGGCAGTTGTTGCTGCAGCAGAGGATGTGGGAAGTCCTGCTATTTTACAGGTTTGGAGTGATCATTAGCTATATAACGAGCTAAAATGTGCAGAATATTTTGATTTTCTATGGGGATTGGCTTTTTCCAATGTGCTATCATATTGATCTGAAATGCAATATGAAACCTTAGGTTCCTCTCTAAACATCCAACTTGGCCATATTTGTGGTACCATTCCTATCCTGAAGAACTACAATTTACACTGTTTCAAAAATGCTGAACAAATTATGCCTAAGTGCATCTGAGGTTGAATTATGGTGAAGAAGTAACAAATTCCTCAACAATACGATTTAAGTTCAATCTCACTAGAGTTTGTCAATGATTTATACTATCTATGATAAAAGACAAGTCCTTACACGTTCAAACTTCTCAACTCCTTTTACTTCAAAATGTTGTTTAGTGTGGCACAAATGTTTTCTTCTCACTATTTCACACGTTAAAATAGCTTCAAAGGCATTGGATACCTCATCTATATAGACACAAATGGCTCTCAAATGTTTTATGACACAAATGTTGTGTGAAAGCAATATTTGTGCTTTCAAGAAATATTAAAGATGCTGTTATAACTTCTCATACACCTTTTAAACTTGACTCCAAAAAACTTATTAATGTTTCCTAGGTTGCCAAAACGAGTCCTGCCCATGGTTTCTTCAGTATCTTGTCCTGTACTCAATGTTAAGCTGCATACTTCCATATTTTGTGGTTTACTTGTTATGCCAAATAACACCAGCCAGGTTGCCACGCCATAGAATACCCATGTGTCACATTGTCAATCAATTTTCCATGGTTTGCTGCATGAGAGAAAACAATATGTGAACTTCACAAATTAAAGTTTCGTTGCACATGACAATATTGAAAGAGCTTTTCTGTAACTGGATTCATATGTTCATTCACAGAGATTGTTTCATTGTGAACTGTATACTATGTCCATTTCTACAGATCCATCCCAGTGCCTTAAAGCAAGGAGGAATTCCTCTGGTAGCATGTTGCATTGCAGCAGCAAAACAAGCAAGTGTAAGTAGCATATTTTTGAAAATCAAGTTTTGATCATTATTAGCACTTTTAGTCTAGTAGGCAGGAAGTTGCAATTATGAATCACTTTTTTGTGTTGACTGAAACTTCTATACAGGTACCCATTACCGTTCACTTTGATCATGGAAACTCAAAGCGAGAACTGTTGGAAGTTATTGAGTTGGTGAGCTCCTTATTTAGAGCCTCGTGTTTTACGTTTATTACCTGATTAAGAATCTGCCTTAATCTTGTAAAATAACTTTGAATTCAAAACAAACTTACCTCGGCAGGGACTTGATTCAGTCATGGTAGATGGTTCACACCTTCCCTTCAAGGAAAATATTTCATACACAAAATTCATTACAGAATTGGCACATTCGAAAAATTTGTTGGTAGAAGCTGAATTGGGAAGATTATCAGGAACTGAAGATGATCTAACAGTAGAAGATTATGAGGCCCTGCTCACTGATGTTACTCAGGTTCTTACCTGTCTACAACTGCACTCTTTCCTATAAAGGAACTTTCAAAGCTGGCTAGTCATTCATACCTTCCGATTGTCAAAATGATTCATTTTTCTACATATTTCAGGCTAATGAGTTCATCGACACAACTGGTATTGATGCTTTGGCTGTCTGCATTGGGAATGTTCATGGAAAATATCCTGCAAGTGGGCCAAAGCTTAGACTTGATTTGCTCAAGGTCAAACACATATAATTCCTTTTCATTTTTATCTTCATAATCATCACCTTGAGGTTGATGAAAATTTCAATTGAAATCATTCACATCCATAGTTTTAGTTACCAAATTTGTGTTGAAATCACTGAGTTAATCAAACACTATTCTATTATATGATTGAGTTGCATCTCTACCTGCGATGCTCTTTGTCCAGGATCTTTATGAACTGAGTTCAAGAAAAGGAGTTTACCTTGTCCTTCACGGGGCTTCTGGATTGCCAAAGGAACTCATTGAGGTAATATCACACTTTTGTTTGTTTAACTTGACACTCTGCTCAGAAACTTCACTGCTTGCTGACTGATATATCTTCTTGATTCATTTGTCACAGGAATGTATAAAACTGGGAGTCAGAAAGTTCAATGTTAATACTGAGGTGCGAAAGGCTTACATGGATTCACTAAGCAGCCCCAAGAAAGACCTCATTCAAGTCATGACCTCTGCAAAGGAAGCCATGAAGGCTGTGGTTGCAGAGAAGATGCATCTGTTTGGCTCAGCTGGAAAAGCATGGTGATGAGGGATCACATTCAGGGTGTCAATACCAGGGGAAGAAATGAATTCATAGAATATGTCTAGATTTAGTGGCATTTTAGCATCTTTATTTTCCTTAAAACCTAGAACTTTGAGTGCCAAATTATCACGATGGCAGCATTAACAATACAATTTCATTAATTTGAGAATCCTAAGTTTTGATAAATAATTTAAAGGAAGCTTTATGTATAAATTGTTTTTGATAAATAATTGTTAGTCAATATCTGTCAATTTAGTATCAAAATCACAATCAAAATTATAATTATCATTAATAAAAACCCTTTTTAGATTTATTATTTAGGAACTTATTTAGAAATACCGTAATGAAAATAGTGTGGATCATAACAGTCAGGAAAAACATTACACCAAAAACATTGGACATGGAAGGCAGGAAAAAGAATCACAGCCAAAAAACCAAAAGCAGAAAAAAAAAACAAAAACAAAAACAAAAGCAGAAGAAATCAGCAGTTAAACTAATTGGGCTTTTGCGTCGCTTCCATTGGGTCACAAGTTAAATTTCTGAACGTGACCAAACTTAGTACTGGACTGGATCTTTAATTACTTCATATGGGCTAAGGTAGAGGTAAAAGTTGGCCTTTTGAAGGTGACCAAACTGATTAGTGGACCGGAAGATTAGCCTTTTTCCATGGGCCACAGCACCGGCCAGTATCTCGAGACGTCAACCCAACTCAACCTATGCTGGCTTCTCCAATTTGCAGCTCCATTTCTTCCGAGCAAATTTCTGTAATTCATATTTCAAGCAGAAGCGGGTTGGCCATTGGTGACTATGAATGTTTCAGAACTGTTTCTGAATTTTACTTCTCCATGTCATGTCAGTAGTGCATTACAGAACGCTGTCAATGGGGCTCGGGGCTCTTAGCACGCCACAAAGACCAGTCAGCAACTCATGAGGTTCTTTATCTTCATCCTCTGATTCCCATTTTATGTCAGTATAAGATTCGGGTTCCTTTTACTTTTTTGTTTTTGCAAGTTTATAAGGGTTAGTTTTAATTTGCACAATAAAGAATGCAAAGGATCTCTTCAAAGAAATTCTTAGCTCTCTGCAGAAAATGCCCTTTACCCCCTTTCTCATTTCATGAATCATCAAAAATTTATCGTTATTCCACATTTTCCAATCTGGGTTCGCCCCAGAGCTCTGTAAAGTCCACTTCTTTGAAGGGGATTGCGAAGATTTCCGGTGAAACAAGAAGAGGGCAGGACTTAATCCGCCTCAATATTGAACCAGAAAACTTAGGAGACAGTAAAAGGCACGATGAGTTTTCCGCTGATGTTGAAAAGGTATACAGAATTTTGAGAAAGTTCCATTCTAGAGTTCCAAAACTGGAACTTGCTTTGAAGGAATCAGGTGTTGTAGTAAGGCCGGGCTTAACTGAAAGAGTGTTGAATCGTTGTGGCGATGCTGGAAACTTAGGATATAGATTCTTTGTTTGGGCGTCGAAACAGCCAGGTTATAGACATAGTTATGATGTATATAAAGCAATGATCAAGAGTTTAGGTAAAATGAGACAATTTGGGACTGTTTGGGCGCTTATTGAGGAGATGAGGAAGGAGAATCCTCAGCTATTAACGCCTGAGGTATTTGTTGTTTTGATGAGGAGATTTGCCTCGATGAAAATGGTGAAGAAAGCCATTGAGGTGTTGGATGAGATGCCAAAGTATGGGTGCGAACCAGATGAGTACGTGTTTGGTTGTTTGTTGGATGCTTTATGTAAGAATGGTAGCGTCAAGGAAGCTGCATTGCTTTTTGAGGATATGAAGATGAGGTTTACACCAACAATAAAGCATTTTACTTCACTTTTGTATGGTTGGTGCAAGGAAGGGAAACTTATGGAGGCAAAATTTGTGTTGGTGAAAATGAGGGAAGCTGGGATAGAGCCTGACATTGTGGTTTATAACAACTTACTCAATGGGTATGCTGTGGCTGGGAAAATGGTAGACGCATTTGATCTTTTGGAGGACATGAAGAGGAAGGGTTGTGAACCTAATGCAACATCATTTACAGCTGTGATTCAGGCCCTTTGTGCTCAGGAAAAAATGGATGAAGCATTGCGAGTCTTCAGGGATATGGAGAGGGTTGGGTGTGAGGCTGATGTTGTGACATGCACTACCTTGATTAGTGGATTTTGTAAATGGGGTAAAATAGATCAGGGGTATGATCTTTTGGATAATATGATACAGAAAGGGCACGTTCCCACTCAAGCTACTTATTTGCCCATAATGCTGGCCCATGAGAGGAAGGAAGAGTTGGAGGAGTGTGTGCAACTTGTGGAAGAGATGCTAAAGATTGGTTTGGTTCCTGATCTCAGCATCTACAATACATTAATCAGATTGGCATACAAGTTGGGGGAGATTAAAGAAGGTGTTAGATTCTGGAATCAGATAGAAGCAAATGGTCTTAGCCCTGGTGTTGACTCTTTTGTCATTATGATAAATGGTTTAGTGGAGCAAGGTTGTCTAGAGGAAGCTTGTGATTACTTCAAAGATATGATCTCGAGAGGTCTGCTCTCTGCTCCTCAATATGGTACTCTGAAGGTAATTTTAAATTCTGTACTCAGAGCAGATAAGCTTGAATTGGGTAAAGATGTGTGGAGTTGCATTATGACCAAAGGATGTGAGCTGAATGTGTATGCTTGGACAATTTGGATTCATGCACTCTTCTCAAATGGGCATGTAAAGGAAGCATGCTCTTATTGTTTGGACATGTTGGATGCTGGCGTAATGCCTCAGCCAGATACATTTGCCAAGCTAATGCGTGGTTTAAGAAAGCTGTATAATAGGCATCTTGCTGCAGAAATCACTGAGAAGGTTAGGCAAATGGCAGCTGAGAGGCAGGTGACTTTCAAGATGTATAAGCGGCGCGGTGAAAGAGACATGAAAGAGAAAGCTAAGGCAAAAAAGGATGGAAGGAAAAGGAGAGCTCGTCGACGTCGGTGGGGCAAGACTCGTAAATCAGCTAGAATTTAGTGATACAAGTGATTCTAGACGATGAAACTAAATCATTATGAAACCCTGTAAGTTCAATTTTTCTAGTTCTACCTAGCATCATGATGGAATTTAGTGTTACGTCACAAGAAGCAGCTTGATCAATAATCTGCATCACATTGAGAAGTATAGTTACTTTGGAAAGGATTAATGAGCCGTCACATATATTCTAGCTTAACAGCGATTTCTTTTAGACATCTTGAATGTGCAGCCATAACACTTGTAAATTTGCTAAGAAAGAAGAGCATCCTTGTAAATTTCAAAGTACTAGTAGGTCACCAACTGGGTAGACAGTTTTGTTCTCAAAGTACTTTGACAGTATTACCATGTAAAATTCATCAATTTCTATTCGGATGTCTGATTCTCCATATTTGCTGTCCACTAGTGTATTCATATAAGGAGATGGATTAGCATGTCATTCATTGATCATTCATTTTTAATGGAAGAAGAAGAATATAAACGTATAGGATGGAGAAGAAGAAGAACGTGCCTTGAGCTCTATAAATACAATTAACAAAATTTAAAGTAAAGATTACAGTTTATTGCTCTCACACTTTTTATTTTATTTACTATGCCCCCACAGAAATAGTGTTTCTTTGGTCTCTTCGGGCTTTCAACTGAATAGGAATTAAAGTTTCTCTTATTTTCTTGGTCTTGAGCTTGTGGATGTTCTCCATTAGTATGCGCTTGTTCTTGAATTCATTTCCTTTGACCTTCAAGTACATGTCATGATATATATGCCGATCAATTTTGTTGCAGTCCCGGTACTTCTGTAAAAGGTGCCGTAATGTCCTTGTTCTCCTCATCCATAGCACTTTTGTTGGTAGCCTTGCTTCCCTCGTTCCCTTCCGCTTTCCATAACCTGAATGCCTACCCTTTCTTTTCGCCTCCATGACTTCTCTAGCGCGTGAACTTGAATGGACCATTCCTGGCCTTCTTATTATCAAACCATCCTTTATGAGCATTCTTACAAGTATCCCTGCAGAAAAGAGAATCGGGTTAGAGCAACATGATTTGGCAGTTGGTTCCCTGACGAAATGAAATACATGGTGTAGAAACCATTCTTCCATTTCAAGGTGTCAGAAAGATATGATGGAAGTTAATCCGAACCATTGCATCCTGTGTAGCATGCAGAAAAAACACTATCTATTTGTGATTATTGGGTTGCTGTTGTCTATATATTTACACAATCTTTAAGAACACCTTAATTGCAAAAATGTGGTAAAGGGCCCCTAAACATATGCTTGTTTTGCTCTCAGGCTTTAGCATCTCAGAGAGAGTATAGAGTTTTACATACTAGAATTGGCCATGGAGATGTCATTGTTCTCACTAGGGTCCAGCCAGACCTTTCCTTTCCCACAGTTCAGAATGCTGGCTGCTAGCCTCTTCTGCAGCCTAAGCGACACCATAGTCTTATCCTACTTCTTGCTCCCAATGCTTTACAACCTCACAAAATTGAATCTTTTGATGTCCAAGCTGTAGAAACAGTGCTGTCGCTGAAAATGCTTCTTTGTATGGTTTGTGGATGCACTTCTGTTACCTTATATAGATGTCCAGGCGTGTGATATTACTCATAATTTTAGTGTAAGCTGGAAGTGTAATGGTGGATGATTTCTTGAAGAATTGGGTATTTTTCTTGGAAGCCAAGTATGAATAATTGTTTGGCGTTTTGACTCTGTACATTTTAAGATTGTTGAAGAAATTTTTGTTGTTCTTTTTCTTGGGGGCAAAGCAATCTTGGTTGCCAAGTTTTGAATAGTTGTGAAAAAATATTTCATACATTTGGTGCGGATTTTATTTTTTTTGACAATTCTATTTTAAAAAATCTTATTTTATTATAATTATATTTTATACAATAGTGTATGTTTCACATAATGTGATGTGAGACTCCCGTGTTAAATAAGAGGCAAGAAGGATGAAAGAAAGAAAATGATAGAAGTAGGATTCGAATTGTATGAATTTAATAACGATAGATTGAATATATTTTTATAAGAGGAAATACATTTCAAAGAATAATCTTTTCATCATTCACTTTTAAGGGAACAAATAGTCTTCAAATTTCATAAATCTAAACTTTTAAAAATGTGGATTTTTAGTGTTCCTCTTTTTATAATAAGATAATTGACTATTTATGAACTTGTTATTTTTATTATTTTCTTTTTTATATTTATATCAACAATGCAATTCATTCAATAATAAATCTATATTCGGATTTTATCATCATAACACAATTAGACCTGAACGAACAAAATGTTGATTTAATTTGAATCTTGAACAAAATGTTAATTTAAATTGAATCTTATAAATCTATATCCGAATTTTATAACTATAACACAATCAAACCCGAATGAACAAAATGTTGAATTAAATTGAATCCGAATTATGACGGATAAGGATTTTGATGCCACTTTAATGTCAAGTTGTCTCACCCTCACCATTTTTGTGCCATGGCACCAATATGAGTTTGTCCATTATCCACTTGACAGAACATAGGCCAGGGAGATTGGGATGGAATAATAGCAACTTACTTAAAACACTTTAATTTTTCACTCTAAAGAATATTGCAGAGGAAACTCCTCCACAAGTTTGAGGTTTGATGGCCTCATTGTCCATTCTCACTAACTACAAAAATGTAATCATCTCCCCTTAAATTCTAACCAAAAACAACATTAAACAAAAAAAAAAACCTTTTTTTTTTCCCTTTGCAACTAAAATTATACTTGGTGGTAATTGATAATCATTCAAACTATGGTGAAGTAAAATTAATATTTATTCAGTTCTAAAAAAAGCGTTTAATTTCAATATTTTTTTTTAAAAAAAAAATTGCCTTTTTGTGTAAATTTTTTACTAATGCACAACCCAAATTAAAAAATAAGAATAAAAATATAAATTTAATAATATATTAAGTATGTTGAATCTTATAATTTAAAAGTTATATCAGATTAAAATGAACTATTTTTTTTTAAAACAAATTGAGTAATAAAATGAAATATTACTATTTATGTCTCAAAAAAAAAAAAGAGAGATAAATTCTTTAAAAAAATTAAAATTTATTAAGAGTTATAAGTTACTATATATATATTAAACGTGTTAATACTTATGAAATTTTCTACTCCAACTTGTGTATTTATATGTAATTTCCTTTAGGGGACAAGATAAAAAACAAAAAAAATGTAAAGTTGAAACGGATATGGCGTACATCTGGGAGATATGTACTGTTACGTGGAAAATTGTTTGATGCCTCAATTGGCGCACCAGAACCCGATTCCTCTCCATACTTTGAGTCAGCCCAGTTGGAAGTCCTTCCGAAATCTACTACTTTCTACTGAGAGTACGCTTAACATAAACCCGATTGTTGATTGATCTTGGCAATTCGGTTCATCTACAATGGCGGAACCAAAGCTCTTTGAACTCAACAATGCAACTATGCAACTCAAGGTCTCTAATTATGGTTGCACCATCACTTCCTTGTCTGTCCCTGATCGGGATGGTACTGTTAATTCCACTCCCACCTCGCATTCATTAATTGATTGTGGCGCTTTTTGTTTTCTTGGCGAATTTAATGGGTTCTGATTGTTTTCCAATTATTTCTGAAGGGAAATTGGCTGATATTGTTCTGGGATTCGACAGTCTTGAACCTTATTTGGTGAGTGTATTGTTATGTTCATGACTACTGACCTGAGTTCCGGAGTTCAATGATTTTTTCTTTGTTGTTGGATTCTGGTTGAAAATATTCATCCCTTGTTTGTCTGATTTCAAGGGATGGACAGGGACACTCTTTACGTTGTTTTTTGGTTCTGAGTTGGCTTCTTTAGTTTTGTTTGATGATATTTATGGGATCGATTTTTGGCATGTCTGGATGTATTTCAGAAAGGGGCTGCACCTTATTTTGGCTGCATTGTTGGCCGGGTGGCAAACAGGATCAAAGATGGGAAATTTACAGTTGATGGGGCTGAGTATTCTTTGCCCATCAACAAGCCACCAAACAGTCTCCATGGTGAGATACGTGAATTTTCTTTTGAATCTTGTCCATCAATTCTAATTTTCCCATGATAACTGTAGATTAGAGGAATTTATATGCTTTTTTAAAAAAAAAATTATTGAAGTTGTAATATGTCTCTGAACCTAGTAAATTGGCCCACCTATTATGAACATTTGAATGATCTAGATGGAATCTTGAGCTACTGCTGGGGAGTTTTGCTTAATTTGGATGCATTGTTTGCTCGTGAGCTGATTCATATCAACCTGAATAAGTGGCACAAGCTTTTAGCTTTGAGCATGTTATCACCAGATATCTGCATCAATCCCAATGTATTTCAGCAATCAGATTCTGGGTGAATATTCTGGATAACTTTGCATTTTTTAGGAGATCATGATTCAACTTGATTCTCTGTGCTTCCATCTAGTAACATCTCCCATTCCAAGCCAAAATAGGGAAGATAACTAGTTCTCGGCATTTACTAACGGACACATCTTCTTCATTTCAATCTTTGCCATCTTTAGCAACCAATTTAATAACTGAGAAATTTGGTTTTTGGCTGCATCATCATACCAACTGAAGTCTCAGGTTATTTCTCATATTCTCTCTAGCTAGTAATAATTAGTTAAGAATGGGGAACATGGTACTTCCTAGTGTCTTGACTATTGAGCTGTTCAGATTCCTAAATCCTTGTGGCGCTTGGATTTTTCATTCTCATAAACTGTTTTCAGAACTCCACATATTAGCCAATTGAGTTACTTTGTTTTTCTCTTTCCTTGTATGACTTATACCTGAGATTTTTGAGTATGAACAATCAAAATTATTCACATGTTGCTGGATTTAGAGCCATGTTGCTTTAACCTTTTCCCTGGTCTTAGTGTCCTTATAATCTTCTGCTAAAGCTGAATTTTAATTAGTTAAGAATGGGGAACATGGTACTTCCTAGTGTCTTGACTATTGAGCTGTTCAGATTCCTAAATCCTTGTGGTGCTTGGATTTTTCATTCTCATAAACTGTTTTCAGAACTCCACATATTAGCCAATTGAGTTACTGGCATTTGTTTTTCTCTTTCCTTGTATGACTTATACCTGAGATTTTTGAGTATGAACAATCAAAATTATTCACATGTTGCTGGATTTAGAGCCATGTTGCTTTAACCTTTTCCCTGGTCTTAGTGTCCTTATAATCTTCTGCTAAAGCTGAATTTTAATTTTTAAACACTGCAGTTCCAGCATCATTGATATTCTTACCGAAATTTGTTTGTATTGGGTCAAGACTAGTTATCTTCTATTCTGTCAGATGCTAACATTTCAGAGGAAACTAAGTTTATGTTTTATTATTTGCTTTCTACAGTCAACTTCTCCATCCAGTTGGACAAATTCATTTGATTTTCAACTCATTTCTGCTGCATGATTGCATTTTCTCTTACCAATCCTAGTTCTTGTTTGTTTATTTTAATGCTTCTGTATTTTTGCCATCAAATGGTGCACATTTCCAATCTTGTCCACCCTACCGTTATTATATTTGACATCCATGCTACTATAAGAAACCTGAAGTATTGACAATCACTTTTGTTCTTTGATATAAATATTTTGTATTTGAACTCTTTCAAGGTGGGCATAAGGGCTTTGACAAGGTTGTTTGGGAAGTTGCTGAACATAAGCAGGGTGAAAATCCATCAATCACGTTTAAGTACCATAGCCATGATGGAGAGGAAGGTGTGCTGCCTTTCTGTTTATGTAACATGCCTAACCTTATTATCTCACAACTAAAATTAATTCTTCATTTTCTCTTGGAAACAGGTTACCCTGGTGATTTATCTGTTACTGCAACTTATACACTCACCTCTGCAACGACATTAAGGCTTGACATGGAAGCTGTGCCTCAAAACAAACCAACCCCAGTCAGTTTAGCTCAGCATACTTACTGGAACTTAGCAGGTCACAATTCAGGAAGCGTGCTTGATCATTCTATTCAGATATGGGCAAAGCATGTTACTCCTGTGGATCAAAACACTATCCCAACAGGGGAAATTATGCCTGTTAAAGACACTCCATTTGACTTCACAACTGAGCAGAAAATTGGTAGTCGCATCCATGAGGTTGGCCTAGGCTATGACCACAATTATGTACTTGATTGTGGGGATGAGAAGTTAGGGTTGAAGCATGCAGTGAAATTGAAGGATCCTCGTAGCTCACGGGTTCTGAACTTATGGACAAATGCGCCTGGTATGCAGTTTTATACTGCAAACTACGTTAATGGCATTGTTGGTAAAGGAGGGGCTGAGTATGGAAAACATTCTGGTGCATGTTTGGAAACTCAGGGGTTCCCAAATGCCATCAATCAACCAAATTTCCCCCCTATTGTTGTTCGACCTGGCGAGAAGTATCAACACAGCATGCTGTATGAGTTTTCAGTTGAGTAAAAGTATTTCGGACGCGTGAATGCGTAAATGCTGAGAATAAAGTGGTAGTTTGTTTTCCAAAACTTAATGCTTTACCTCCTGTGGAAAAATTTGGATAAAGATATTTAAGTGGACAAGAAAATGGTAGAAACTTAAGGATGTTTTTTTCAACCTTTTATACATTTTCTTACTTGTGTATTTTGGTCTAAAGTGTTTCATTTTGTGCTGCTGCTTCTACCATCACCACAGATGTACATGTTATTAGCTCGGTCAAGTTCTTCCCAGAAGCTAAACAGAAGTGTCTGAACTGGTTGATGTTGAAAAATCTTTGGGGAGATAAAGAAATTAAATTTTTAAGGTCATTTTATCCTTATCCTACTTTCTCCTGCGTAGGCATCCTAAAATGATTTCAGTAAAATTGAAACTTATTCGCGTAGACATCATCATAATGGCTATGAGCTCGCCCTTGCTTTCTCCTTCGTTGGGCAATTTTCTGGTAAACTGGACCCAAGACAGTTTGAAGACATTTGTGGTTTCACATATGTTAAATGGCATTTACTCCCAAAAGCATCAGTAACAACCATTACTCTGGCTTCAGCTGTTCAACAAATGGACCCGAAAAAAAAAACACACGCATTTTTGGGAGTCTGTTGCTGGGAATGGTAAACAATGTATGCATTCAAAATTCCAAACCACCTTCGAGGATTTTAGAATTATTAATGAAATGATGGTGACAACCAAACTCTAAAGGGATGCAGTAAGGAGCAAAGGCCTGCCCACGGTGGGTGAGTAAAGTTGGCATCAGTCCAGGAGCTTTTGGAAGCATAAGCTTTTAACAATTAAATAGGATGACATAGCTAGAAACAATCACAAGAGAAAGTAATAGCTTCTGCTTCTACTAATCTGAGAACTGTATCCTGCGCGTTTTGAATTCTGTGATACATCCAGCATCACAGCTCCAATGGTGATCAAAAGAGGTCATCACAAGCAACAGTCAGAATATGGAGAAATGAACTGAAATTTTGAACCAACTTAAGGCTCGAATTTGGCAATCTCCCTTCTGGTCAGAGTCAAGAATATATTTTGACATACCACTGCAGCACCACAGGCACATTGAGTTTTGCCAAGTGCCAAGACTTGTTCATGAGACGAAGGCAGAAATCTGCAGGACAATCTTTATCCAATTAAGATAACCAGAGTAAAAATAGCTTGGGAATACTGAAATTGAATTGGAAAGCTGGGGCCAAGCAGTGCTTTACATGAATTTGGTATCTATCTGCCGCACAAATAAAGTGATTCTCACGTAACCACTGTCACTATCATATGGCAATGAGAAAAACAATCAGAAAGTTACCTCCAAACATCTCACTTTGTTCGGACCAACTCCAGGGGAATACTTTCCAATGCCAGCTAAATTCCAGTTATGAGTTATTTCATATTCAGTATGAAGATAAATATAACAATCTACAAAATATTATGCTTACCCATGGTTTTGGGTACTTTGGATCAAATTTTTTTTCTATCTTGGTTTGCTCTGATTTGAAGGTAATCACAATGGTAACTTTAAACTCTATCGAAAATGGACTGCAGCCAAAAGTTTATAATGGATAAGTGAATATCTAAATAACTTTCATTTACTTGCTCTACAATAAGAGATACAAAGCAAATCATTCCAAAATAGGCTGCCAAACTCAAGGATAGTCATCTGCTCTAAGATACAACAAAATGGCAAATCATGCTGTAAAAGCAGGAATTTAGTAAAATACAAAACAGAGTTTATCCAATAATGCACTGACCCTGCATAAATTGTTGGACAAGTCAGAAGACGTGGAAGAATGACATATATGGGCAAGGCCATACCACGGCATACATCTCCATCCGCTATCTAATGCGAGGTTTTGAAAAGAAAATCAATCAAACAATATCAAAACAAAAGCTGGACTTAAAGAAGCATAAAAAACCAAAGGTTCACTTGCCTGTGTTGTTTGTGCATTGGAGCTTTCAGTTCCTACTTGGTCCCCAATTAAAATTGACTCTACCCGAAACAAGTGAACATCAATGGATTGGATTGGAGTTCCAGATTCTTCAACAGTTAGTTCACCAATAAGGGGATCCAATACTGAACACTGAGAACATACTCGACCACTTATTCGAAAACCACCTGCAATAGTATATCCACAGTTTACCTGTCACCTTAAAGTAGGCACGCCTCCAAAATAGAAAATGCCCATTTTCAATTTGTTAAAAAGGATATCTTATCTACTTCTATTCCACGAAAACAAATGATGCCCAAATAACAGGCCATTAAAAATCAGGAGGAAGAAGCATAGATATTAGGAGAATTCTTACAAATATGAATTTTACATGACCACAACCACGTATGTCATTTAGGTCACTATACAGCAACTCCAAACATACTTCCGAGGACACAACCTTAGTTAAAGACATAAGTGATTCTTTTGACCTTCTTGGAGCGAATAAAATACTCAGTCAGTGTATTTATCCAAACAAAAGCCTTTACAAAGAATCCAAGATGGGAATACTTAAAGCAGTTAATCTTCTTCAGCCATATTATGTCCCAAAATCTCAGTGAAGTTAATAATATAAGGTGTCTTGTGAAATCTACTCCAAATTCTGGAACTGTAGAGCTTAAAGCCATGATCATACCTTTACATGAAATAAATAATAGGAGATGATGCAACTCTCTCTCTGTCTCTCATTATGAGATGACTTAAAATGGTGAAACGTGAGACCAACTATACATCAAGAAGCCAAGAATATTCACAAAGTTCTGAGTCACATAATACATCAAGAACCCTAAACCGAAAAACATCAGAGGTATGAAGATACAGCAAAACAATAGAATTTTATTTTGCGTACTGAACTCCAAATTAAGAAGTTGAAGAATGAAAACTCAAAAGGTGGCAAGGGGGAGAAAGGAAAATAACCTGACTTTAGTTCAGGAAGTAAGGTGTGTCTTTGGGTGTCCTGGGTTATATAAAAGAGAACCTGTTCAGGAGAAATAGGCTTCTCTGGAAGATAATCTGAAAAATTAAGAGACAAAAACAGCAACTTTAGTGCCTTTCAGTAGCGGACAGAGATTTATGAAGAGTAAACACAAAATGGGGCCACACCTTTTTCACTTTCAATTATGAACTCCAAGGTAGTAGACAGAGATTTATGGAGATATCCTCTTGAAACATCTACAGTTACCAGATACTATAAAAGGCATTTATAAACACCAAACATGAGGAAAATAGCATGATAGGACATCATAAACAGAATAAAGTCACAAACAAATCAATAATGCAAGTATATACCTGTACACTGATATTTCCTCCATGGTAGGTTTCATAAAATTTTTCCACATTCTCATCTCCCTTATCTTTCAGGATAACAGAAAAAGGTATCTAAAATAAGAAAAGAAACAAAAGGATCAATGAATGACGATATAATTCTAAGCAATCCGAGAAAGGGGAAGCAAAAATTTTGGCGGGAACAAGCAAATAGCCTAAGGATGAATAGTCCAATCTTGTATTGTGCATTGAATAACCTATGATTAAACCAGCATTGGTAACACACCTCTGTGACACCAGAGCCAATCTTCCCTGAAGGCTGGACAGTAAAAGTTTTATTCCTAAGATAGAAAACAGAAAAAACTTAAGACATTAGAGTTCCGAACCAAAGAAACAAACCAATAATACCATACATCTACTGGATATCAACTAAAAACTCGAATGCATAGCTGTGAGGGATATCAACTAAGCAGAAAGCTTCTCATAACAACAGACAAACAAGATTCCTCAAGTTTCAAACCTTTTTTTTTTTTTTTTCTCACTAATGATCAGCATTTCAGCATATGAGCAACCCGTAAAAGCAATCACTAAAAGACACGAAAACGGAATGCAAATGCATCGCTAATTTCAGCTAGTGAACCAAATTTAAACTGAAAAAGCAAACATACACAATGGTAATAGGCTTGACAACGCCGTATAACGATTCTATAACTCCAGCTGATCCTCCACGAACCTAAAGGTCGGAATTTTACGACAAAAATTGCAACCCATGACCATACAAATCAACTATTACTTGGGAAACAAAAAAGGGTTTAAAAAGAATCAAATCAATTGCCTGCAAGTTAACTGAGCCATTGACATTGAGTCGAATTCCTTGGTGAGAAATCGGAGACGAAAGCTTCGCTATGATTTTCCCTTCCAGAACTCCCTAACACACCATCCGAAGCATACCATTCAGTTCATTTACAAAAAAAAAAAAAAACACAAACTAAAAATTCAGAACCCAAAGCCCAAACACACTGTGTGAGTGCGTGTTTTTACATTAGGCCGATAAATCCGATTCGATCGGGAAAGTTTGATCTCAATCGACATGCCACCACTGCCCCCACTCTCAATCGACATGCCCAAGAAAAGAGGGGAGTTAAAACATTTTTTTTTAATTAAAAAAAAATTACTTACTCTAGTGATTACGTGGCAGCCTGTGAATGGTGGAGTTCTACAACGTTGACGTGTCAAAAAGACTAAAATATTTTAATGACAAATATCTCCCTGCCATTCAAACTTTATACCCCAATTACCCTCTTGTCTTTCTTCTTCAGCGTCATCTTCTTCATAAGAAGAAAATCGACGACGGAAAGGGGAGAAAAACGAACGACTGTAAATTTACAGTGATCGGACTATGAGGAATCGGATAATTTTAGGATTGGGCTGCTTTCTGTTGATGCTGGGACTCTTTACAGAATCTGCAATCGCGCGTCCATTCGTCCTGGTGCTCTCTCAGGACGACCTCAACCTCAAAGACCCGGCAACCGACGGGGTTTCGGAGACGGACACAAGCGAATCCGATTTCGACGACTTCATTGATTCCGAAGCTAAACCAGATTATGATCTCGACCCGGGTTCATGGAGCCCCATATTTGAACCGGGCAATAATAATAATTCCCCGTACTTCAATTCCTCTGAGGAAGATGGTGTTGAGAGCAATAATTATGATTCAATTTATTATTTGGGGGTGAGGAAGATGGTGAGGGCGGCGAGCAGGGGGAATGAGAGAGCTATAGCGGAGGCTGCGGCGGAGATGGAGGCGACTGCTGCCGCGGGCCACTCGCACTCGCAGTCGGTGATGGGCTTCCTCTATGGAATGGGGATAATGAGGGAAAGGAGTAAAGCTAAGGCCTTTTTGCAGCATTATTTTGCGGCTGAGGGTGGGAATATGCAGTCCAAGATGTCTCTTGCTTATACTTACTATCGTCAAGAAGTAAGCTTTTTTTTTTTTTTTTTTTTTTTTTTGGGTGTACTTTAAGTATTTGTTTTCTTTGTGTGTGTTAGATGGTAGGAATGTATGTTGAGGATTCTGAGAAGTTTTTTATTTCTGGATAAGTAATTGATTTTTGTTATCGTTCCGTTTAGCTGCTTTATGTGGTTTTACGTGCATGCATATGGGAAAAAAGTGGGTTGGCGGGTGGATTGGGAGACGTGAGTCCTTTTTACTGAATTTTGATGGATTTGGTGATGTTTTGAACTACTTTCGAGGCAGGGGTTTGCAAATTGTTTTAGTTAGTAAAGTTGGAGCTGAAAGGAGAGCTCTGTTTGGCGTGAGTTGATCAGTGTTAACAAATACAAAATAACCGGCAGCAAGGAGTTGTGATAGGAATGTGTTGTGTGATTTCTCATCTTAAGTCTAGTTGATTTCCTTGATCTAGTCCTTGTAATAACCATTTATTGGAAGGCTTGATTGCATTTAGTTCTGATATTGTTTATGCATCCACTTAGTGAATTTCTGATTTTGTGACTGTGTTTCTTTATTTGCAGATGCATGATAAAGCTGTAAAACTTTATGCTGAATTGGCAGAGATAGCTGTGAATAGTTTTCTGATTTCAAAGGACTCACCTGTGTTAGAACCAGTTAGGATCCATAGTGGAGCTGAGGAAAATAAAGAGGCACTGAGAAAGTCTCGAGGAGAGGAGGATGAGGATTTCCAGATTTTGGAATACCAGGCACAGAAAGGGAATGCTGGAGCAATGTACAAAATTGGAGTATTTTATTACTTTGGATTGAGGGGAGTGAGGCGTGACCATCCCAAGGCATTATCTTGGTTCTTGAAGGCTGTGGAGAAAGGTGAGCCAAGGTCAATGGAACTTCTTGGGGAGATATATGCAAGGGGTGCTGGAGTTGAAAGGAACTACACTAAAGCACTGGAGTGGTTAACACTTGCTTCCAGGCAACAGCTTTATTCAGCTTACAATGGAATGGGCTATCTATATGTGAAGGGTTATGGGGTGGAGAAGAAGAACTATACTAAGGTAAAAGTTGCTGCCATTCCCTGTATTTCCCTTCCTTACCCCATCTTCCTCCAAAACCCACACCCCCCCCCCCCCCCCACCAAAAAAAAAAAAAAAAACTGGACTTTATGTGTGCCTATATGTAAATTGTAGATGCATGCTTTTTGTGAGACAATAAGTGATTTAACAATGTGGCAGGGAAATTGTGATGATTGTTTTGGTTTCAAAGAATCTTACATTCATTGATTATCATAATTCTAAGTGCAAATTGTCAAAACCTTGTGTTTGAGTCCTGAGCTTTATTGCTGTAGCTCAAACGATGTCATATACTATGAGTTGAGACTTCTTCATTTCAGGCTAAAGAATACTTTGAGAAGGCTGCTGACAATGAGGAAGCTGGTGGATATTACAACCTTGGCGTGATTTACCTAAAGGGCATTGGCGTGAAGAGGGATTTGAGGCGAGCGTGTAACTACTTTATAATGGCTGCAAATGCAGGTCAACCAAAGGCATTTTATCAATTGGCAAAGATGTTCCAAACTGGTGTTGGCCTTAAGAAAAATCTCCCAATGGTATATGGTTAAAAACTTAAGTGCTTTCTTGTGCACATTTTTTTAATCTCCTGTTTGCAGTTTTAAGTTGATGTCAATCTTTTGGCACTCTGATTACCATTTAGATGCCATAGTTTCCTCTTTGCATTTTTCTTTTGCTGCTTTTCTTGGCTCATTTTAATTTGTGTTGTGTGCAAACCATTGTGATGTACTAGTTTTCAGTCTGATTATTTTTTGCAGTTTTCTTTGAATGATTTTCTGGCTTAGTTTATTTATCAATTTTGGTTTTTTATTTTTTTAGTTTCTCGGTTGGGGATTGTTGAGAACGGTTGCGCAAGGCACGGCCTTATGTTCTTTATTGTTGTAATTGGATACTAGTCAATTATGTGTAGATGTTATGTGTGGTCCGTTTTGATCTACCCAGCAATCTGAAATTATTATGACTAAATTTGAATGTGATAAGTCACATCTGGTAAAATTTTGACTCACTGTTTTCAGGCCACGGCTCTATATAAACTTGTTGCAGAACGTGGACCATGGAGTTCCTTGTCTAGATGGGCATTAGAATCATATCTAAAAGGTGATGTAGCTAAGGCCTTCCTCTTATATTCAAGGATGGCAGAGTTAGGTTATGAGGTAGCACAAAGTAATGCTGCATGGATTCTAGACAAATATGGGGAAAATAGTATGTGCATTGGAGAATCTGGAATCTGCAGGGATGCAGAGAGGCATCAGAGGTCTCACGCTTTGTGGTGGCAAGCATCTGAACAGGGGAATGAACATGCTGCTTTGCTGATAGGGGATGCATATTATTATGGTCGGGTATGTTCATTATATTTGATGGCATTTATGGATGGGTTGTTGCTTTTATTCCTGGATTCATTTTTCTGAAAACTTTACATTTATTCCAGGATTGGTTCTTTGGCCTATGTTTATGGCTTCATGTGATATGGTCAAGCTAAAAAATGGGATAAATTGTTGGGTTTCTTTGCTGTGGGGTGGGGAGGGTTGAAAGAAGCTTCTGCACTTGAAGAGTTATTCTGAACCTTAATTTTTTTCCCCTGGTTTTCATTTGCAGGGTACAGAGCGAGATTACGATCGTGCAGCTGAGGCTTATATGCATGCCAAGTCGCAGTCCAATGCTCAAGCTATGTTCAACCTAGGTTATATGCATGAGCATGGCCTGGGGCTGCCATTTGACCTACACCTTGCTAAGCGATATTACGATCAAGCCTTGGAAATTGATCCAGCTGCAAAACTGCCTGTGATGTTAGCCCTTGCAAGCCTGTGGTTACGGAAGAACCATGCAGACAGTTTCATGGTTGGTATTATTTTTTTAAGTCATGTTTTTCAATACTAATTCTTGTTTTTGTATTCTGATTTCAACCATTTTTTTTTTTTTAACCTTTCTTCTAGGTCAACTTCATTGATTCACTGCCTGATGTATATCCGAAAGTGGAGGCATGGGTAGAGAATGTGATCATGGAGGAAGGAAATGCAACTATTCTAACCCTTTTTGTGTGCCTTCTCACTGTACTGTACCTTCGAGAGCGACAGCGTAGGCAGGCTGTTGCTGTGGCTGGAGAAGTTGCTCCTCCTCAACAACCTTTTGAGCACAGAGTTCTCGCTGCACGTTGAACCTGAAAAGAAACAGGATAAGATTGAAACAGTATATCCATGAAGCGGGAAGAATAGTGTACAGGATTACGTAATTTTCTTTGGCAAAGGTGAACAGCGATTCATTTCGGCACCTTCAACAGGCTTTGAACAAGGTAGAGTAACATGTACTTCGTCATTTGACTGGCATACCCAACTTGTATGTACGATAGATTTTGCAAATTGTAGCTTATAAATCGGAGAGTTTACATGTCCATTTTCACGGTACCTTCTTTTGGTTGTTGCTTAGGAGTGAGTCCTGAGAGTATGACATCGGCAAATACTCTCCATGTTGGGTGACTATTTGTAAGGATATTTGTGATACACGGCCATGGGAGGACAATCTTCTTAATCTTTTGAGTTTTAGCAGCTGTTTTAATCAAAACTACATGTGTTAACCTCTATTTTAGATCAAAATGACATAAGCAGAGGAAGATTAATAAGAGTAAAAGATAAAGATTAAGTCATATAATTATTACTCTGAACAATAGAGTAAGAAAGTGTCGCCCAGGAATGATCAAAAGGTTGAATGTCTAAGACTCTAAGTTCCCAAGCAATGGCACGTTTTAAGGAATTTGACATTGTCATTACAAGATAGGAGAGTTTGCTGCACGTCTTTATACACGGTCTCTACAAAACATCATACTATTATTTACAAAACACCAGAAGACTGCAATTTGGATATTCAGCTAGCTGCTTGAACCCTTGAATGTAGTGGAAAACACACGATAATTCCTACTTCCCCACTCATCAACTTTGTCTATGTAATAAGATTTCAGGCAACATTGGATCCAAGGGGGATTCCTGGAATCAACTTCCGTTTCTCTGCGATCATCATTTTCTGCAATGCCCAGCAAAATATTTCGCATCTTTGTCATCTCATCAACAGTGTGATAACCACCAAAGAACATTACCTATTATATGAGCGGGGAAAGTGTGATTAACAGATTAAGCATATGTATAACAACCTGAAGTAAAAACAGAAATAAAACTGGAAGTGCTACACTGTCTGCTTTACCGCATCATCTGAAAACAGAAAAGCATGCAGTCGAGCAGTAGGATCCTCTAGCGTCAATCTGATCCTATAAGTCCCACGGGGTGAACAAAAGTCCTCAGCCCTCCATGGCAAAATTGCTACTATCCGAACTACACACCTGAATTTAGCAGTCACCTGCAAAAGTTCAGACTCAGAGATTCCGAGGTGACCAAGTTCCTTATGACTGAAAAGCCCAGAAAATATAAAATTTCAGGTAATATATTAGCATTTCTTAAAACACCAATATAAAAAATTAATAAACTTCTACTAGTATGAAGAGGTCAACAAGACAATGAGATGTCATGTAAAATATAGAAAGGAAAAGCACACAAATTTCAATGAAGTAGAATATATGGTAATACCTCTGGATGGGTGAGAATATTCATCAAAGTAACAAATGGCACATGTGGGTGATCAGTTTCTGAGAGATTAAAATATAAGAAAGTATTAACAACAGCTTTGTATAACCGCATTAATATAAAAATTAAAAAAAAATGATTAGGATATTAAACCTGTAAGATGCGAGGGCCAAGGAAAGCATGTCAAAGGCATCCTTCCCCATTTCGATGAAATTCGTTCATCATAGTTCCTGAATTTTTTTTATTAAGATGGTAAGTTTTCCATTACATGCTAAGATATCTAAAGCAAAGCACACAAATATCAACTTACAAACCTTTGGAGCTGTAAAACAAGGTCATCATCGTCACGCAAATAGCAGATTCTTGTGAAGGGCATCATAAAAGCACGCCACAGACCAGCATGAAATTCACATCTCAAATTAACAAGTTTTACCCATCTACCAGTTTTCATGATGTTAAAATCAAGCTTCTCATTGGCTCGACTGATTGTCACCCTCAAAGCAGTCCCAACAGCTGGAAAGGTACATAAAATGTCTCTTGGCAGAGGCAACAGTTCCAGTTGTAAAGGAAGTGGATTTTCAGTTTCATCTTCTAGTCTATAACACAGGAACAAATTTATTGAGAAAAACATGAAGTCCTTACCACAACAAATAAACATGTCCCCAGCAAGAAAAGGAAGCAAATGACAGGAATGTTACATTAAACAGCATTTCACAATTTGAATTTTCAGAAGTTGTAAGCTTCCTCATGGCAACTAATAATACTTCCAGATATCCTATAACAGCAAAATAGAAGTATCACAATGAGCAGTGGCTGCAAGAGGTCACAGAAAATTTAACCATTAGAAATTTGTTAAAGAAAGAAAATCAGTAGACCACATGTTTAAAGCATATAAAAATGGCATGACCAAGTACAAATATTCTTAGGAAAAAATATAAGTCATTCCACCAAACCCATGAGATTCGTATAGGAAGTTAAAGAGTTGTTCTTTCAACTCACAAAAGCATCTAATAAATGATATGGATATATACACATAAGGATGGGGTCTGCTAAATACAACACAAATGGGAAAAAAAAAACAGAAAATGAATAAAAGTAGCTCACTTTGTTTCAATGACCAATGGCAGCGTATCAGTTCCATCCCAAACAAAGAGCATCAACTCATCCTTTTTGACTTCAGATAGATAAAGAATCTTGTATAAGAAGATAAAGTTTAAGACAATTAGATAGATAGATAGATATATAGATATATATAGATGTGTGTGTATATATATATATTCAAACTGAAAAGTAGGATATTATCAATCAACTAATATGTTTCTTGTTACCGACTACAAAATCAAAATGGCAATATAACAACTATTGCAAAAGCACCTTGCATGCTAAATTAAAGTGCTCTCCCTTTCTGATCTCCTTCAGTGATTGCAAATCGCAGGAACCTGTCACATACTGTATCAACAATGAAACAGAAAAGAAAGCACAAGAAATAACATGTTGTGGAGCTGGAACTTGAATTTGTCAAATTTCAAAAGAAAACAAGGGATGGCAAGAGATAGCAAATTTTTTAGAGTAAATAAAGGTGAAATACCATAAAGTCTCAAGTTTCTAGAACATGGAAACTTCCAGATCAACATTGTGTCAGATATCGATATAGCAGCATAACAAAAGTATGTAATACAATTCATTCCACGACAAAATTCTTTAAAGAATCAAGCAACCGGATTATCATAGCCCCAAGACTCTGAGGACTCTGTGCTTTTAATCAAAGACAACTAATACGAGACATGCCCAAAATCTGAAGTTCATTCTAGGTATTTGTGTTTTTTTTAAACTCATTCTCAACAATAGCAACAATAAGAAGTGGTTCTGCTGAAAGAGTCAGAGTCAACAATTGGATAACTTGCTTATTTCTCTCATTACAAATCATACAAGAGATTTTCATCTCATACAAAACCTAAGTGACAAAACAATAACTGAGGTTTACCTTCCTCACATACATATGACCAAATCCATTCTTAAGTAAAGGAATTAGCATGAAGGCATCAAAGAGAATACCGGTATCACTTGGGTGCTCAAGCAACCACTTTCGTAATCCCACTATCAATTTCTTGTCTTGATCCCTAGCATGGTATGTAGAGGAAAACTGATATGGAATGAAGCTTGAACCTTGTTTTCCTTCAAATAAAGCAAACGAAGAGAACTTCTTGTTGTACACAGCATATACCTCAGAGCCATGAGTTTTCATCTGCAATGTATGCACCTCTAGTCCGAATATGAGCCAAAACCAGACATCCACTGACAGACATACAAATGCCATCCAAAAAGCGCATGAAAAAGAAATCCAAAAAGCAACCACTCCACCGTTGATCATTCAAGCTTCCAAACAGAAGAATAATTTCACCTTAAATTTGAGAATATGTGAAATTTTGCATTTAAAGAAACATATACCAAGAAGCGTATACCAATCAGTTTTCATGGTATCTCTACAAAGAACACACATCAACATCAAAATTATCAACCGGTCAAATGTATCTTATCTACTATATAAGCTAAACTGATTTCAACGATAAAGGCAGTAACTTGTTACATTAAATATATCAAAACGCCCCAAACAATTTAGCATAGACTATAAACCTGTACCAAAGCATTCATTCCCACTTACTTTCACTCAAATGTTAAACTCAATCCCCAGGAAGAGAACTAAACAAGCGATGCAGAAACCATATATGTAGTTCCAAAACAAAATTTCCAACTCACATAAACGGTCCCAAATAGAAACTGAGGATTTATTAACATCAAAAACACAAAATTTAACAAAAGGGCTTCCTTAGAATCAATAAAAAGTACAGCTATTACCCATATTATCCACGCATGCATATATAAAGCCAGGAACTTTTAAACAAAATGAACCCAAAAACAAACAAATCAAAAGAAATTTTTTTAAAAAAACAAGAACATGCCACAACGCGGGAGAGCTGTATTATGTCGCCAGCAGACCGAACTTGGGGAAGCTTCACCATAGTTTCAGCAAAAAAATTAACTGGGATGCCTGGACTTGATTTCGACTCATCCACGATTCTAATCACGCAGAAACAATCTGCAAAATAATAAGCGTTTTTATCAGTGAACAAATTATCGAATCACAATCTGAACTAGAAATTACAAAAGAAGAATAAAAAAGGGAATTTTTTTCTTTTTTTTTTACCAGTGCCCTTGGATTGTTTAGGAATGCTGGTGTCGATTATCATTCCGATGAGATTAACCTTCTGATTAATCGAAGAAATTGCATCAATTATTTGGAGAAATTTGTAATCGTCCTCACTCCGCCCCATTCTGCTTCCTCCGTGGCTTCAGATTCTACCTACGAGCTCATTTTCAGTTCTGTTCAAAAGTAAAGCGGCGTTTTCTTTCCGGCGAAAGCCAAAAGGCGGGCAAGTTTAAAATAAGAAATCGCGATCTAGGCATAAAAGCGTTGAAATTTTTTTTTCTTGTTTTTTTCAAACAATCTCCTTATTGTTTTGGAAAGATAGTAAATTTGAAAATTAGTTTTCTTAACAATAGATTATTAAAAAATATCTAAATCTTTTTTTAGTGAAAAAATTATTCTAAATATCTAAATCTTTGTCAGATATGTTAATGTTAAAGTATGTGTCAAGCAAAGTGTAATTCTTTTTTTTTTTTTTTGAAATTAATGAATTCCACAGTCCATATTAACATGAATATGTACATCTGAAAAAAGAATACTACTGATGTTGCATATGGAGATATTCTTTACATATTACCATTTGCAGATTCCATGCAACAGAATACTTAAACAAATTAAAGGGAATAATCTTTGAATTTTACATCTTAGGCATTGCATCCTGCATTAGCAACTTGCAAGAAGAAGAAAATCATATGCCTAAGGGGAAGGGAAATTAAGCAGAAACAAAAGTAGATTTCCCAACCCAAAAACAACTAAATGTGAAAAAAGCCCACCATCTCTATTGCCTCCCCTTATGTACTTGAGCATCTTCCATACACAGTAACCAAAAAAAATTTGTTCTAAGCTATTGAAGGTTATTTTCAAATGTAGATTTGACTGTTGCTCTTGAAGAATCAAGTTCCCTAGAATGGCTTCTTCCAAGTCATATCTTCATACCGTGTCTCTATTTCTTCTGGGCGCCCGTGGTTGCACTTCTTGCATGAAATGTTCCCTCTGAAGTTCAAGAAACGACATCTGTACAAGTGTAAACGAACAAATTATTACAAAATCAATCTGGGAAAGGCTGAGATGACAATGCGTCACAGATTTACAAAATCAACTTACGATGGACACTCCCAATCTCCAGGTTTCAGTTGCCTCTTTGGTCGATCTTCACGACAGCGTAGACATCGGATATTGCTCGCAAAATTCATGAAACCACACCTACATGTTTACAGATACAGTTTCTGTCAGTTGCTCTCTATGCAACTGTAAGTGTTACTTTAAAAAACAACTAAATTTTTTTAAAAAGCAGTGATTCCCAATCAAAAGTTCAATCCAAATGCAAATATATGTTAAACGTACTGTGTACAGTTCCAATCTCCCTTTTTCATTTCAATCTCATCTGCTGGAACCCTCTTTGGCCCTTCTGTTTTGCATTTCAAACATCTAATATTTCGAGCGAAGTTCATAAAGTTGCATCTGCAGCAAATTAGCACAGTGGTAGTCATTTTATATGAACTATTTGGAGTAAAATATACTTTAAAAATTCAAACAGCAAAAGGGAAAAAAAAAGCCAAAATACACAAATTCAGGAAATTGGTGCACAAACAATAACTGGCTACCTAAGTTTATGAGTTGCATTTCTTCAAAGTCAGAATATGAGTAACATAAGTCCCAAGAAAGAATTTCTTAGACATAAACTAGCTACAAGATATTAGGCCTTCTCAATATACATAAATGCCAGAACAGCAAAAGGGAAAGCAGAAGAGTCATTAACTTATAAAGGAAAAGAGTTTTCACATGCTACGTTAATTGCGCGGTACGTAAAAGAAGATAGGTATCGAACCAAAAATAAAAAGGGCAATTCCTCTATCAGAATTACACATCACAATGATTCAACAGCTAACTAAAAACTTAATGGGCACAGATCCACTCTCCCTTCTTCATCTCAATATCACCCACATTAAATGTCTTAGGTCCATCTTCTCCACACTGAGGGCATTTGACATTTCTTGCAAAATTCATAAAATTGCATCTAGGATAAAGTAATAATGTGTCAGATCAATGGCTCATACTGAAGGATGACATATAACTGCGAACAAAGATTTGAAAGCTACACATACAACATTATCTAATGAACAAGAGGAATACCCCTGGCTTTTGTTCCTCAATGAAATAGGTTATCCATAATACTTACATTTCTTTAGGTGTCATAAATCTAGAAAGAAAAAATAAACAGAATATAAAAATAAATTTAAATTTTAAAAAAAAAACACAAACACACCCCACCTTACCCTCCCCCCCCCCCCAAACAAAAATTCTGAACATTTTGCAGACAAGCAAATCCAAACTACAAAACATTTCCAGAGAGTCCATCACTCATGCTTAGATGCAATTCTAGATTTCTCTGTACATGGATCAGATAGTTGGAAAATTAATAACTATAGAAGAACAATGGCAAAACTAGAAAGGTCTGAGAACTGGATCAGTACATGTATAGTAACATAAGTCCACTTAAAAATGCAACTTCCAAACATCTAAAAATTTAACCGAATGGTTGAGCAATTAGCTTACAACAGGATATCTGAATTTCACAGCAGTAAGTGATAGAGAAATTGAAATACTGTAGTTAATGGAAGCATGATCACTATCGTCAGAATAGATCCAATAATTTCAGCAATCTCCACATTATAAAAACTAAATTTACCAGTTTAATTTGAATCTCAATCTCCAGAAAATTCTAAAGTTTCAGGTTAAATGTAAGCTGTCAGTTTAATAGCGCATCAACTCATGAAGGAATCAGACGAACATGTTTTTCAACTGTAATTTGGACAACTTTACTCTTCCTGGTTTTTTTCTTAAAAGAATTCTACAGTCCTTCTCTTATGCTCCAGTCCTAAAGCTTCAGAAAGGAAAGCATGCCAAGTCTGCCACCTTGCAGCCAAGCATGAGCATGCAATAGGTGATCCAATATAAAACCAGTATAAACTTCAACGTGCCAGAAAGTAACAGTTTGAACAGGGAAAGAGATTATAACATGCACAATAAAAGAGTTCAACAGTCACATACTTGGAACAAATCCAATCTCCTCTTTTCATTTCCACATCTGGTGTGTTGTCATCCCTTAGCAAGCTATTAGACTTCTTTTCCTGAGTAACTTTGACAGAAGGCTCTGGAAGATCAGGTGGAGGAATTGTTTCACTTAGTTCAGTCAACTCAGAAAGCAAGTTTCTTGCAGATACTTCAATGGAGACTCTGTCTTCATGCTTGGTTCCCCCATCCATAACAAGTGGATCTAATGCGTAGAGCAACAAGATACGGACAACATCTACAGTTCTCGCTGAACCTTCAGATTCCTTTAATGTTATATTAGCTCTATCACATGATCCACGCAGAGCACAGGCACTGCATACCTGCAGTCAAGCACTTCTTGAAGCTCAAAGCATGAAACTTAATGTTTAAACTAAAGAAACTCAATCATCTGCACTTGAAACTTAATGTTGAATCTAAAGCAACTCAATTGTCTGCATTAATATCAGATCCCCAGAAATGAATCGATGGAATACATGCTCATTTAGTTATACATACGGATGGCTATCAAGTCATGTTTCGAGTTCGCGAGTTGTGTTAAAACATAGGTATTATAGGTTTTACACGAATCCGAACACAACCCATCTAATTATACATGTCAAATAACATAATCTGAACACAACTTATTTATTTCACGGGTAACACAACATAACAAGAAAGTACTTATATACATGTAAAATTTTAGAAAATTCAATGATTTATTTATTTCATGGGTAGCACAACACAAAAAAAATACTTATATACTTATGAAAGATTAAAAAACCTAAAAGTCCATCTTATACAATGCCTTTCAATTTTGTAGAATTATTCTCAGATAATTTCTCAAATTATTTTAAACAGGTTAAACGGGTCGACCTGCGGCGAGTTAACCTAATTATACCTATTTATTTTTCATGTTACACGGGTCCCACCTGATTTCGACCTTTACCCACGAAAGCGTATACTTATACTAATTAAACACGTGTTAAATTCGTGTCGTGTCACGAATTGCCAGCCCTAGTTATACAAACTTACATGTCCTTCATCCAGTCCCAGATAAGCTCGCAACCTCTTGGCAGAATTCACTGCCTTCCGTAGAAGATTAGGACAACCCTTTCCTACAAGAGTCTGCATTTCCTGCCTGCATAATGACCTGTAACACAAAATTACTTTTCTAAAGCTAGACATTACATAAACAGAAATAATCTTGAAAACTAGATTAGCAGTAAGTCCGTACATGGAAAGGAAAACAAATCAGCCCAACTAAGTTCATCAAGGATACTTTCTTTTTTTTTTTCGCTTCGGAAATTCTTCACTTAATCTTCCCATAAATGAAGATTCAAACTTTCCGCTAAACAAAGGCAAACTCTGGCATTCAATAAGCTTTACAATTCAAATAATCCTCTTAACCCAAAAATTATACTCTTTCGTAAGAAAAGCACAAAACTTTCTCCCCATTTCCCCAAATTCGTTAGAGGTAAATGCGTATTACTTGATAATATCATAGCGGTCACGAGCAAAGTTAAGACAAGCATCCTTCAAAAACTTCATATCAGTATAAACAACTCCATCTCCACCACCATGACCAGCAGCCTCTGTCTCAGCCTTCTCCTCCGCCCCAGTTGCACTCTCCGAAATGTACCCCGTAGCCTTCAACCGATCCACAAAGGTGACCCATTCAGGCCATGGATGATGAGTTGAGTTCAAAGCCGATTCTGGGTTATAATTAGTTGCATTTTCTTCAAGAACCACAGCAGAAGAACAGCAGCGATGGAACCGTAGGGATGGGGAGGGAAAGGGTTTAATGTATCGAAAATAAGGGATTGTAGAGATGAGTCGTGGGGTGGTATGATTTTTGCAGAAAATTGAAGATCCAAGGAGATTGAGAAGGCGCGAAGTGGACATTTCTTCAACCACTGCGTTCAGTATTCTGTATTCATCATGCGGTGTTGAGACTTGAGGGTTTTAGACTTTTAGTTCCAGATAGGGTTTTAACGTCATCGAATAATTTTTTCCCGTCTTCATCTCTTTTCGGGTTATTAGAAAATAGTCGAGATAACCGATAAAATGGTGTATTAGAAATTGACGAATAATTTCTTTATCTTTTATATTAAAAATAATTAAAAAAAAAAGAATTTAATATTTTATTAGTATTTTTTTTAATTATTTATTACAATTTTATCTAATTTTTTATTAAATTTTAAACATAATAATAATATCATTTTGACAAAAAAAATTAAATAATATTATGACGAAAAATTAAAAAATATATTAATAAAATATTTAAAATATTTTTCATCATTAATGATAAAAAAATTATGAAAAATTATTTTGTCAATTACTTCAAAAATTTCATTCGTTTTTGTTTTCTGTAATAATTTTATAGGCTCTGTTTGACTCGTTATATCATATATGGCGTTGGTGATATAAGGAAATAATTTTTATTTAAACAAATTCAGTCATTTATTACAAAAATACAAAATATATAATTATATATTATTAATAATATACTAACTGTGTTGTTTGAGATTTTTTTTTTTCCTTTTTTTGGCTTTTAAAGTTCAATTTTGTCAACAATAAATCAAACAAGCAAATGGACTTAAATAAATTCCTGACCAAAATCTCAAAACTGGTCCTCTCTATGAGATAACCAAATCTCCATTAATGATTCTTCCCCTGAGAGAGAGGAAAGGGATAATGAATGAAACCACAGATTTGGAACATATGACAATGCATTGTTCAAAACTTTGAGCTCATCTAGAAGTTGCATTACAAATTAATAAACCAAGTGAGACTAAAATCGCGCCAATACTTACAAACTCATTCAATGATAATGTGACCTATATCTTCCTGAACTATGACAAAATCCAACAAACGCTGCTCAGCCCATCTGAATGCCTGGTGATACAAAGAGATGAACCTTCGCCAGGAAAATGACTTGTATGGTATCAATCAAACGCCAACATAGTTTACCTATATTCGCTCGCCCAGAGTAAGTCGATGCTTGTTCAAAAGCTTCTTGAATCCTAGATACATCCTCAAAACCTACTGAAACAATGTCCTTAATCGCTCAGCAGACTGAGCCGCTCTCTTATTATTTGGCTCGAGAACAAGTGCGTGTCTGAAATCTGCAAAATTTGATGAGGAAAGGCAAGAAAAAATAAGAAGAAAGAGGCAAATTTTCCAAGGTAAATAATCTACCAGCAAAAAATTAACAGAGTATCAAGCTGTACCAAGTGAAGAATTACTGAATCCCCATGCCACTTAACATTCATTCATAGGGCAGAGGCATTTCAATCATAGACAGTTGAAGAAACAATTGGATCAAACACACTCACCTTCTACTGCTTCGTTATAATAACCCAGCATTTCCCTTGCCGTGCCTCTCCTTAAATAAGCCTTCACATTCTGTAAAACATGGCAATCAGAATATATCATACTTCAAAACTCTTTTTGCATGTAACTATCAAAGTCATTTAAGAAATTACACAAAGCATGCCAAAAAGATTAACATCTCCAAAAAATAATAGAGGTATTGTAACCAACGCAATTGCAAGAAGCATTTAAAAGACAGAAAGCCAAGAGTGCAGAAAAAAGGAAAAAATGGGGGAAAAAATTATAAGGCCCCTTTACTTCTTTACCAAACAGGTAAATGCACATTACCAAAAAAAGGTTACCTTCTTGTCTAGATCAATGGCTCTGGTACAATCTTCCTCTGCCTTGTTGAAGCTAAACAAAACAAAATGTTAAATTAAGGAAAACCATGATAAAGATGAAATTAAACATTCTCCAGAAAGGAAACTACCTTCCCAATTCCAAATATGCAGCAGCCCTGTTACTGAAGTATGTTGCATTTTTACCATTGAGCTTGATAGCTTCTGTGTAGAAACCGATTGCCCTCTGCCACTGCTTTTCTTTGAATGCTTGGTTACCCTGAAAAAGATGTTCAGGTCATCAGGCATCAAAAGTTCATAACAGCATGTAATAAAGATGGAATAGACACAATTGCTATACAGATCCCACTGCTTTGATAACTCCTCAATGTCAATGAATTAGTACGGTTTGGGGACAAAAGTAGAATTCCTATAGGCAAAAGTAGAATCCCTACAAAGATCCCACTGCTTTTACAGACCTTTTCTTTTGCCATCTCAGCTGATGCTTCCTGGCTAACAGTATCTTTAGACGGTTTTACTTTTGCAGCTATACCAGCCTGCTCCTGGAGAACTTCATACATGGTCTGCACTGTATCTAATAAAAATCGGTCACCCCCGTGCCTCGCTATTAAGGAAACTGAAAGTGGACATTTTTCATGCACTCCCAATGGCACAACAACCTATTAAATGAGAATGAAAAAGAGGAAGGGGACGAGTGAGAGGAAAGGGGGAAAGAATGGGGAAAGGGAGAAAAAAACATAAGTTGACTATCAAGTAAAAGCAAAATCTGTCCTTGCCTGGGTAGAAACACTAACCTGACAACACCCAGACATGCTAACTAAGCTCGTTAAGGTAGATGTGCGCATTTGGTGATCCTCTGTTAGGATTTCCTTTGCACCAATATTTGGAGGGGGCTCAGAGGTAGTGGGAATCACCAGTATCCCATCATCCTGTTCAAATCAAGCACCAAAAGGAAAAGGTATGAGGGTAATAAACTACAAGAAGAATACTGACATGAATAAAAATATACAAAGAAACAATCTCAGAAACGAGTTACAGTTGCAAGGATTATAACATGCTCTGTTTAGATCTGAAAAGCAAAAGTTATAATCAGACCTGTAGCTACTTGGTTACTAATTACAGTGGTTCCGAAAAATCAAACTCTGAGCTAATGCACCATGTATTTTGCCAGCTAACAATGTACTTAAACAACTCAAGACAACCATTTGAATGAATATGCAATCACTGAATGTATCTACAACAAAATAAGCTATTTAATGAGCCAAGTTTGCCTTGGTGTGCATCCAGAATGACGATTCTGCTAATGTCTAGGATACCACAAAGCTAAAAATCTAGAAGTCAAATAGCTCGTAAAGAGATGACAAAGAGGTATAAAACAGTACTTCTTGATTGGTCAGTGGAATATTTTACAAACCAATCTTTAGGACAATTAAAGCTCCATTAGCTACAGGTGAAATCTATAGAAGTGAAGAATCTATGCCATTTAAGTTTTGAAGAACAGTAGTTTGAAAAACTGGAAGACTTGCTCATGCATGCATTTCGCATCTGAAAGGTGATGAAGAATCAGAACAAAAATTCACCAATATGTACACATGAAACAGAAATTCTAGGTATAAGGCCAATGTGGGGAAAAAATATAATAATAACAGATAGAAGCGCCGCCAACAGTTAGAAGCATCAAATATCATCTACATGAAGGACATGAACCAGCTTTATCTGTCAGAGAGAAGAATAGCAAGGAAGCAAGCATGTAAAGGTGCTGACCGACAATAATCTCAAGAATGATAATGAAAGTCACAGGCAGCACAATAAAGGTTATATAATCAATAGATCAGTAATTAGCTGATCACTAAGGGTTATATTTAGCATCATGATTCAACTAATGTCTAACGAAACCAATATACCTTCAAAAGGAGATTTAGAGATGTACGAATTTCACTCCTCACTGAGTGGCAGTTTTCAACCTCAGTTTCTGTTAAATCTGATTCTTTCTGTATCTGTGCTAAGATGACAGGATCTAAAGAGGGCCTGACTGAGTTGATCCAGTCCTCATGGTTTTGTTTAAACTCATATCTGGGAAAGATGCACGTTAAAGATTCAATATTACGTCGACAAAAAAAATCTTCAAAATAACTTCCCATGGTGCTGAAAGGTATATATAAGCAAAGTCAACCTTCTTGTTAGAAAGAGAGAGAGCGAGAGGGAGGAATGAGGAAGGGGGAAAATAATGGCTACAAACATTCAAATTCAAACATCAGGCATTGTGCTCACCGCCTCAGTTTCAGCATAACATCAGCTAACTGCCACAAAAAAATGGACTTCACTTCACCATTAGACTTCCCCCTCTGAAGAGCTTTCAAGCTTGGAACTTTTGAACTCAAATAATCACCAAGATTTTCATGCTTTAACACTTGTCCTGAAAGAGGATCTTCTTAGGAACTATGCAGCAAAGTTCATAGCATAAAAAAGAAAAAAAAATGTCTATCACACATAAAACAATGAGAGACATACTTCCAAATTTCTCCTCAATGGATTTTACCACAGCCCGAGTAACCCGATCAGCAGAAAAACTCAACAAGGAAAAACAATCATCAGCTACAATAAAACTCCTGGGATTACGTTGAACAGCAAAAGGAACCTGAAGTAGCACGTGTCCCACAAGGCGTAATACATTGGGATCTTTTGCAAACCATCCTACAAAATTAATCACCAAAAAAATATCAGTTTTGCATCAAGAAGTGATAACTGATCACAACCATTTGCTTTGGGGTTTAAATGTTGGACACCAATTTTCAAGAACCTATACCTTTCCATACAGTATAGACATGCATGGTAAAATAAAAAGCAATATTGGTTATTATCTTCTAGCATAATAAAGAGTTTCATTACCACAATATAAAGATTGAGCTGCATAATATGAAAATAATATAAATTGAGCAGCTAAGCATAATGCCTAAAGGCAAGAATTAAGCTACTAAATCACAAAGAAAACAACAAACATACGTCCCATGCATGGCATATTTCATGGCCAATATTGTTTTTTGCTTTTGGGGTGGGGGGAGGGGGGAACGTACCAACAGTGTCAAGACTTGACGAAACAGGAAGTACTCCCATCTGAGGAATGGTACCATGGGAGGGTCTAAACCCTAAGATCCCACAATATCCAGCAGGAATCCGCACGCCACCCACAGTATCCATGCCTGCAAGGAGGTAGTTAAGCAAAAATAGCTATATAAAAAGGCTAATTATTTAGACTTAACACAGGCAAAACAACATCAGTAAGATGCCCAACTAAACCAACCCAATATAGCTTTCAGAAGTAGGCCCTAAAGCAAAGAGAAGAATAAAAATTGCAAACAAATTCATCAATTTCTGGGAATGGAGGACAACAGGTCCAAAACCACAAGAAACTCACCCAATGAAAAATCGACAATGCGGGCAGCAACAGCTACTGCAGCTCCACTAGAGGATCCTCCAGGTACTCTTGCTGAAGCAGCAGGGTTGGTTGGGGTGCCATAATGCTTATTTTCTCCACTGATTCTGCAAGATAACACACCAGAACAAACATGAAGTTAAAATCTCAACCCCACAATTCACGAACTTCACCAAAAACATTCTAAAAGGACAATGCATAGAAGCCTCCCCATGCGTGGGGTCTGAGGAAGTGTCTGTCCATTAAGACCTAATGCACGTTGTGTTGTCTTGTATATATACAAGACGATATTTCGTGACTCGAACCCGTGACCTCAAGTCACATGACAACAAAAACATATACAAGACGATATTTCGTGACTCGAACCCGTGACCTCAAGTCACATGACAACAAAAACATTCTCTATTCTCAATTAAATAAATAGACTGGACAGTCATCGACATCAAAGTTAACTCTCATAGCAAATCTCTAATAAACCAAAGGGCCTAATAAAAACACATTCATAACCAGCAAAAAGATTCTACTTAAGTCACTTAGGCTCCGTTTGGAGTGTGATGTATTTGAGAAAAGTTGTATTGGAATGTGTGAAAATTTTGGTGGGTATTTTTTTATAGAAAAAGTATTTTGGAGGGAAAAATAGGAGGGAGCATTTTTTAAAATTATGTGAGAGAAATTTGAGTAGGAAAATTTGAATTTTAAATTTTGAAATAAAAATGTGTTTTGATAGTTTATTTTTATTTGAGAAAACTTAACTTTTTGCTCATTTGCAAACAAAAATGGCTTGTCCAAACATAGCCTTAATATCACAGGCTGTGTCCACCATAGAATATCTACAATCTTACAAAACTAGTAAAGGTTACTAAGATAACCCACATGAAACTTGAGGAAATTAAACTTCAAACTAATTGACTCTGTTTTCGGAAAAAATAACATTTCTGGTAAGAATGGAAAACACGTTGAGATTTATCCATTTAAAATCTCCATAATGAATTCTACACCAAACCACTCATTAGAAGTATCACTAGCTTGTAATCATAAACAGATGCTCTGCATACCCTAAAATGATCTTCTTTCTTGTCATGATTCTTTTGGCAATACGACAATAAAGGTCAAGAATCTCACAAGTAATCAAAAGTATCTTCTTGCCACTTGTAAGTTCCTTATTGTCCCAGTTGCACTTCTCCAGCTCCAAACGCAAGTAAAGAAAATTTTTGGCAGCAAGAGTGTGACATTTCAGTCCCCGTAAAGTACACCACTTCCAACTTAAATTTATTTTTCAATCTCTCTCTATAAATATTTTTCTATGATTGCACAAATGAGTAACTACTTCCATCTTTCATGTTTTAGTATATTCTAGCAAAATACATATTCATTGCACAGATATATCAGTAGCAACAATATTATAATTTGGTAGATCTTACAGACCCAAATGCCATATCATCCACAACTGTTTTGCCAATACATGATGCACCTCCTTCAACCAGGGCAGAGACCAAAGAAGATGTTCGAGAAGCGGCCTCATGCGTCTTTGACCATTCCAGATTGCCAAATCCAGTTACAGACCCCTCAATATCAAACCTGGAAAAGTGGAAAAGTGGAAAAACACCGGGTGATTAGAGTTAAGTGAGCTTCAATTCTCATATAGGACACCTGAGAGATGGCATGGAGCAACATCACCCAAAAGAACACCTAACAAATTTCAGATTTTAGAGCAGATTCATATGATAAAAAATAAAACCAAACAGATTTCAGATTTCAGAGCCGATTGATATGATTAAAAAAATAAACCAACTAAAATCTTTACCTAAGGCAAAAACAACACCATGTTAAATGGTGCTCTGCACGAAATTTATCAGACGTATTCAACTTTTAAAAATAAATAAATAAGTATCCATACCCAGACAATTTAAACTGGTTGCAAACCATTTTATGCAATCTCTCTGGCTTTCCATGTCAAGATTCAAATAATCTCCTTAGAAGAAGGAGAGCAAATGGAACATGCATAAGGAGCACTTCTCCTTCCTCCAGATATTATTGAGCCCTTCACAATATATGCAAATTAACAGACTTCTTAGATGTTAATGCATATTAATCCTCATTCTAGTTTCAATTGATGCCGTGTAGACCTATAATTCCAAGACTATCCCCTTGGTACGTTTTTTCATTTGGTAAATTTTCACTAATAAAGAATTGAATTCCTGGTAATTAAGATTTATATACTACATAAAGAAGCATGCACTAAAGATTGAAACTTGCTAACTCAAACAGCCGCAAGCAACATTAAACCCAATTCATCAAATCCTTTTCCCCACTATGTGTTGGAACATCACGTTGTATTCCCTTTAGGGCTAGATAGTGCAAGAATCTTGCTATAACTTACTAAATTTTCAAATCCAGCATTTCAAATGCCCACTAAAACAAACAAGACTCTGATTGAACTAAAAGTTTACTCAAAATTTGAACTAACACCACCACCAGATTGGAACATGAATAAAATTCAATCAGATTAACGACCACCATACCCATGAAAAGGTTTTACACTTTTGCTGAAGCATTCAAACAAGCAGGAAAAATATAAAGACACAGAGAGACAGAGTTATGACAGTCAGAAGTATGTATGTGAATTAAGAAGCTCACACGTCAGACACAGCGAAGGTTAGCCCGGTGAGCGGGTGGGGAGCTTTAGGAGGCGGTGGAGGTGGTGGCGGTAAAAGCTCAAGCCTTTGAACAAACGCTCCAAAATCCGGTTTCACAGCTTTTTTCAGCTTCTTGGTCATTATCAGTATCCCTGCTATTCCTAAACCCAATAAAACCAACAAATTCGCCGGAGCATTAGCCATTTCTACAAACCAAGTCCAACCCAGATAACAGTTTTTCTTAAACTACTTCCTTTTGTTATCAACAGTCCAAAATTCTGCTGACGAACTGAGTAGTAATGGATAAGTTGCAGACAAAACTTGGATTTTAGGAACCCAAATTAGTACTATAATTAATACTGAGAAACTTAAGGTATAGGTTGAATTTTTCTGTCTCTTTTTCTTTTCCTCCCCAATTTTTTATCGGTTTGTGAATTGGGCAGGGGGGAATGCGTTTGTGGGGGTTTTGGGGAGAGGATAGAACTATAAAATGAACCAGGAAACCTAAACGTGCGAGAGAGCCGTGGAGGAGAGAATCGCTATTATTGTACGAGAGGCCTTCATATTATGGGGAACTTTCATTTTAGACCCTAATATTTCATATTCTGATACAAATATTCCCCAGTTGTTTTTGTTATCTATTTATTGGTTACAATTATTTGCTTTCGAAAATCTGGAAAAACAAAAAAAAACAAAAAAAGAAAAAAGGTGGGGACGGAATTTTCACTGTTGGTTCATGGTCCTTTTCCAAAAAAAATTTATTTAATAAAAGGTGATGAATTATTTGAGTTTTCCCTTAATTGGTTTATAAAACTCAAATCTCTTTTGTTTGTTTAATTATGTATAAATTACACATAAAACAATTTTTATTTCCATGAGTTAAAATATATTTGGATTCTTATCGTGCCCACGCTAAAAGTTGACTAGCCAAGTGTAGAGCCTGATAACTTGCCCAACCAACAAGGGGAAAAAAGGTTGAAAGTAAATGAAAAGATGAAGGCGCACACACACACACATATATATATAAGGTTTGGACCTTTTGTGGATTATGTTTAAGTTGTACTAATGTAGGAGTATTTATTTTGGTCAAACAAAGAACTGGAAATTTTTATAAACTTATAGGAACCATTAATATCGTATCTTACTGTATAATAAAAAACAATGCGGTGACTTCTACTAGGCAGGCAATTAGTTCAAGCTGTGAGGTTTCCACATTTCTTTTGATTTCAATACCACCTCAAGCCTTTAGATATTAGGATGAAGAAAATTGTCACGCTTGTCAGGTAATCTCTTTACATTCTATTGTAACGGAAAATGCAAAAAGAGAAACTCATGTACAACTTTCCTCCACCATATTTACCAATTTCTTTCAACATTAAAATGACAAATTTCAATGCCAAAAAGCCTTCAGAAGAAAGAGTTATCATCTTCATCATGACCGGCAAAAAGTTCCTCAAGCTGTTCGTCTGTCCACAATGGGAGAGACGCAGTAACAAGCTTCTTTTGCTTTTGTATTCTGCTGCCTTCTTGAATTTCTTCAACAGGGTTTGTCATCATTCTTTTTGCAGTATCATCGCTTAGGAGCCTCTCTTCTGGGTTACTTGCTTTGGTCCCTCTATCATATTCATGTGAAAAATTGGCACCAGCTTTCTCTGGCAGTGTTTCCTCAAACAATCCTTGTTCAGCATCTGGACACACAATCGAAGGTTCTTTGTCTACAATATTCTCTTTTAACTTGCATCTGCTGCTGCTGGTTAAATTTTGGGAGAGAAAATCTCCATTTTGCGATTGAAGATTACCATCCAATCTCCCTCTCTTATCAATGGGTTTTTGCATTCCTTCCAAGATATCTTCACAGGTTCCAGTTTCTGGAATGAACATCTTTTCCGGCAATCTAACTTTCCCTGAGCACCCTAAATTGCCAAGGCATATTTAGAATCAAACCTAAATCTTTAAAATCTTTCCAGAGATATATAAGTATCTAGGTTATATTAACACCTATTGGCCTCCCCACACTTCACCAGATTTAATATTCTAAATAAAATAAAGCCCCCAATCAGAGCACCACCAAACCCACCTTCACCAGGAGCAACATATTTAACAGTGTGTGCACGAATGTGATGTTCAGTCGGAGGACCATTATCCTTCTTGAGTACCTGCAAACGACCTCACTTCAGCAACATGAACAAAGTATTTGCTCAAAGCACTTAATAGATGATAACATTATTTTGGAAACATCGCATATTAACGAGAGTTGGCAATGGCGAAAACTGATTTTTCTTGATCCTATTATCAGAGAATCATATCATAATTTGAAGAGAGAGAGGGACATAGCATGATGAAATGACAATAATAATGCTGATCTGTCGACTGAAAAGATATTACATACAACCTCAAAAACCTGAAATAGGATTACGTTCTAATACAGTGACATGTTACCCATCCATTTTAAGAACTTGAAAACCACGAAACATGTCACAGGGAACCCTGGCTTTTGATCTCGGAGACTATCACAAGTCTGTATGTTGACAGCAATTTGAGATGCTTGATATAAATAGTAAGCAAGCATATAATGTTTTAACATATGAGGAATTTGAAATGCATACACTGACTTAAATTGACTAGTTGAGGCAATGGTGACATTAGAAAGAATTTGCACCTTCACGAGATTCCTAGCCATTATGTTGAGATAGTATACTGATTTTGAAGGGGAGAATATGGCAACCTGAAATACCACTTTCTTCCATTAGTATGCAGCAAGGCATCGAATTTAAGACCTTAAAACTGTCACAGAAAACTTATTAATATAAAAAATTGTATTTTCATGCAACAACAAGAATATAAAGATAAGACACAACCTTCTCAAGTATCAAAACTGAACCAATGGCAAAATCATGTGCAAACTGGCTTTCACTTAAAACTTTGTGATGTACAGAAGCACCAACTGTACCCGTTGGATCCTGCAGTAAGAAACAAAATACTAATAAAGAGATTACATATCATCTTCATTTCTGTTATCAAAAAATTGTAACACCCACACCTTCAGTGTCACCATCAAACCACCAAGAATACTGTGCGCGCAAGACTTGATGACTGCCACAACCTAAACATACGCAAAAATCCGATAATTACTAAAACAGTTACTAATTTACCATCATATCATATGCTCATAAGAACAATTCATTGAACGCAACATAGGCCTGAACAAGCTTAGGTAGTTAAGAATAAATGTAAAACTTCAATTTTTCTCCTTTGATTCGCCTAATTTTTCACACCCATTTTTTTCTCTGCTTCAAACTAAAATAATTCACTTTGTCTTAGTGAATCTTGCCCATTTATCACGACATCAAATTTATGCTTTGGGATAAACTTTTGTCCTTTTAAATGAATAATAATAATGGGGAATTAATACCCGATCAACTTTGCCAACATTCAAGCACTGATTGATAGAACTCAGAGGTACACTGGGTACAACACCATCCACTGTGCCTAAATACCCAAAATTTCAATAAATAATTAATTTACGGAACCCAAAAAGTAATGATAGCAAACATTTCTCTAAATTAATACCGATGAATTGAAGGGCTGACAGCCAGGGAGTGCTGCTAAAATCATCATCAAATTCCGGGGTATTTTCGACGGCCCTCCTTATATACTCTTGCGTAGAAACCGGGTCAAAATGACTGCTTTGAGAACCAAGGAAATTCTCTTTCTCGCGATCTCGAGCTTTCTGCAGCATCGCGGACTGTACAGCTCCTGCTGGTCCAGGAATAGCCCGGCTTGGTGTTTGTGGTGCTTCGTCTGCTAGGGTTCGGAAAGTATGGCGAGAGCAGGGCCTGAGGATTGGTTCAGATGAAGAAGCGGTGGCCGTGGAAATGGGATTTTCTCGGTGGTGATGGCGCTTACAAGGGCGGAGGAGGGAGGGGATGTCGGAATCGTCGACGTCGAGAGCTTCCCATGGCTCCTCCATTTTCGGTTTGGGATTTTGTTTTTGGAGGGAAAACAATCAGAGAAGCTTTGTTCGGTTGGAGAAATCATGGGCTCCAGCCCAATTTAGTCCATAATTTGTGATGTTTTGTTAGAGGGCTCCAGCCCAATGGATCTAGGCCTGCAAGATTTGTATAAAACTATTGATTGTTGGAATATACGTAGAATAAAAAATAGAGAGTGGAAATTTAGGGCTTCATTCAAGGAATATATGCATGTGTATTGCAATTTCAAAATACCCTTTTATGTTTTTTTTTATACAACTTTATGTTTTTTAATATCCCTTTTATATTATAATTACTATTTTAAAAAATTCAAAATCGTATTTTAAAACATAATCTATGCATACCTATATTTTTGGATTGCCCCTTATTTATTCCTAAAGTTAGATTGAGACGTTACAAGTGGTATCAGAACCCATTTAGGTTGAAAGTTAAATGCTATGTGCAAAAGCCACCTTTTGAATATAGAAATAGGACAAATTACTTTGTACAGAAGCTACCTCTAGAGTTTCATTTAAGGGGATATTGGATCAAATAAATTAATGGTTTGGGTATTGCAATGACTCAAAAACCTTAAGCGGAAGAAAATGTAATACTTCAATCTCACATTAGAAAGTAAATTAATGAAAATAATGTATATAAGATATAATGAATGACTACTAAGGGGCTACCTGGTTCAAAGGGGGGAATGGAAAAGGTAATTGAAATGATAGTAGTGGGAAATGATAGTGGAGTTAATCATTATATTTCTACTGGTTGGTTTATGTTGTGGAATGGGAATGATTACTAATAATGGTGGTTGGTTTGTACTGAGGAATAGAAATGATTATAAATTAATTGTAATAATTAGTAATAATTATTTATTTATTATTAGTTAATTATTCATTATAATATTAAATTAATTAATTATTAATAAAAATATTATTAACTAAATTAATCTTAAGTAATTAAGTAATATTAATTGTAATAATTAATATTAGTAAATGAGATTAATTAATATTAATTATAATATTAAATTACAATATTAAGTAAATTAATGATTAATTAAATTAATCTTAATTATTTAATTTATTATTACTTAATAATAATAAGTTAATAATAAATTAATTTATATTAATTATAATAATTAATATTATTTACTTAATTAGTATTAATATTAATTAATTAGTATTAATTATAATAACTAATATGAATTAATTAATTAATTAGTATTAGTTAGTATAATTAGTAATTAATTAATATTATCAATTAATTATTTATAAATTAATTATACATTAATTATAATAATTACTATTAATAAAATAAGATTAATTAATTAATAATATTAAGTAAATGATTAATTATAAGTAAAAGAATGATTAATTAATTTATTATTACTTTATAATAATAAGTTAATAATAAATTAATTTATATTAATTATAATAATTAATATTACTTAATTAGTATTAATTATTTATTTAATTAATTAACAAAATTGTTAGCATTTCCTAGTTCCATACCCTCTA
This sequence comes from Gynochthodes officinalis, assembly GCA_020080225.1. Taxonomy (NCBI): domain Eukaryota; kingdom Viridiplantae; phylum Streptophyta; class Magnoliopsida; order Gentianales; family Rubiaceae; genus Gynochthodes; species Gynochthodes officinalis. Next base: position 8,934,965 of record CM034625.1, on the reverse strand, counting down.
ATATTGGGAGGTATGAGAATTACCCCATATGGGGTAATCAAAAGTGGCTCCAAGTGGACCCTTTCATTCCATTCCCCTCAACCAAGCAACAACAATGCAATCAAACCCATTTTCATTCCATTCTCCCCATCAACCAGACAGCCCCTAATAATTTTATTTAAACAATGTAGACTAATAAGACAAAGTCTAAAAAAGTTAGTTGGCCAATACATTTCACTGAAACGTTGTTATTTGCCCGGACCAATATAATGGGATCAAATTAGTCAATTAATTAGTATTGAATTGATTCGATTGGAACTTTAAAAATGATTGTAGTAGTCATTAATTAGTGGTTCATGTTACATATGCATCATATCAATCACTAACAAATTTTACTGAAAATTGTTAACTAATGATTAGTTCTGCATAAACGTCATATCAGTTATTAACAAATTTTATTGAAAACTATTGATTAACGATTCATGCTACATAGATGCCATATTAGTTACTATTTACTAAGAGATTTTACTGAAAATTTTCAATTGGTGTATCATTACTTGTTCCTAAATACATTTTCTAAGTTGCGTTTCACTACTCATTTGGACAATAGAATCAATTTGTTATCCAATAATTTATTTTAGATTTCTTTATTTTATTTTTGAAAAGTACAACCACACAATATTAAATTTTGATGAAAAGGAAAAAATGCCAAGAATAAGGTCGTAACGTTTGCATGGCTAGGTTACCCACGTATTACGCTCGTACATACATAAAATTGCCCACGTAATGAACACCAAATTAACACCAACCATTAATTACCTCAATTCTCGCTTTCTTTTATTAATCTCTTGGCGCGACAAAAGTAAACATCATCACCATGTCCACAATCTAAATTTCTTAGCCCAAACCAAAACCAGAAAATTTTCTCATTTTGGTTCCGGGCATCGTTGTTGCAATCCTTGACATCCCTTTTCACATGATATCAGGGATTTTTCTGAAAAAGTAAGTTAAATTTCATGGTAACCATCACACTTTGAATCCATTTGAATATAATAACACCAGCTTTACTTGATTGTACTGGCCGTTTCTTCCATGAGGAAAATAGTAGAAAAAAAATTTATTGGTGAAATTTGTCGTGTTATTAGTTATGCTATTGTCATTGGATTCAAAGTCTAATGAAAAATTTTACATTGGTTTTTGATGTGGTGGCTGACAATGACATGACAGGGACAGAGTTTGACTTGGTACAGGGGTGACAAAGTGGAAGAATATTTTTGTTGCGGACGCGTAAATAAAGGTGGGAAAAGCGTTCCGGATTCTACGGTTATAAATAGGGGAAGGGGAGTGGCATATTAAAATGGATTCCCCAACATCGCCAGCGTCTTCGAGTATGGATCACTTGTTGGGTCTGCTCAGAATTCGAGTGAAGAGGGGTGTCAATCTTGCTGTACGGGATGTTCGTACGAGTGATCCCTATGTTGTTGTCAAGATGGGAAAACAGGTTGGTCCTTTCTTCCTTCTTCTTAAGTAATTTTGTTTTGGCTGTTTTTTATATTTTGGTTATTCCCTTGGCTTGACTTTTTACATTTGCACGATTGATTTGATTTGGTATGTGGATTCTGTCCTTGCAAAATTGTGTTTGGATCATTGAGTGGGCAAGTTACAATATTGAAAGCAGGATGAGATTCATTGAGTGGTTAATCTCAAATATCTGATCTTTTTGCAATTGGTTTGGATACCTTGATCAAATGATAAATAAAGGGCAAGAGGTGACATGACAGCTTTTTTATTCCTCATCTTGATGGGTAGAGTTCTTTAGTCTTACATGGAGCTTATTTGCTCGATTTGTTGTAATTATATATTTTTTTCCCAAGGAATGATCTTTTTATACCTTATAACCAAAAGGTTCTGTCGATATTTGCCATCTCTCAAGCACCAGATTTTTGTCTCCAAAAGAGCAGTTATAAAGTATGTTAAAATCAGGGTCTTATTGGCACCCCTGTTCAGCTAACACAAGTCTCTTATTAACATTGAAATTCAATTGAATTCCAGTTGAAATTGTTGGAATCAGGGTCTCGTTGTCATTTATAGTCAATCCAATTCCAGTGGGATTTAGGGAATGCATTTGTAAACTGAAGGAAATATAAGTTTTTTATGGAAACAATTGACCTAGAAGTACAGTAGCCCAAACTGGAATGGTGATAATATGCTTCGGGAGGGGTTTCAACTGCGAATATTAACTGCTCCTCAAAATTGGGAAGCCAACTGTGAAGATTATCTGCTGGAAATTGAGGATAACTTTTAGTTGTGATTTGATTATAATTTTTGTGGAAGTTATTTTCATGCCCCTTAGATTTCAATGTTTATATTGACCTTGAAGGAATCAGTTTTGCAATATTTTGGAGAAAGAGTGTCCTAACTGCTAAGAACATAAACAAACTGTGAAAGAAAAGATGTTTTGGGAATGAGAGAAATTTAGTCAGGGTGTTAAGCTCACTTACTGTGTTTGAAAAGTTACTCGCAAAAGCCATTACATCTTGCAGAATAGATGTCATGGTTTTCCATGTTTTGTTTCTGTGAGTGCATGGCATGGTTTCAGAACCACAGTAGTTGCAGGACAAATATATGCTTCAAGCAGTTATCAATACTTTTTTACTTGGTTGGCAAATTGATTATCAAATTCCATATTTGAAGTATCTGAAATAAAGAAAGTTACATTCCTTGTCCCTCTTTTTTTTTTTTGGTTCTTTTTCCTGTTCTTTTTTTTTTTGTTCTGTGAGTGCGCGGCATGGTTTCAGAACCACAGTAGTTGCAGGACAAATATATGCTTCAAGCAGTTATCAATACTTTTTTATTTGGTTGTCAAATTGATTATCAAATTCCATATTTGAAGTATCTGAAATAAAGAAAGTCACTTTCCTTGTCCCTCTCTCTTCTTTTTTTTTTCTCTTTTTCCTGTTCTTTTTTTTTAATTGTAAATATGATCTTCCTACCTGCGGTGCAAGATTTAAATTTATTTCCGCACATTTTTTAGCTTCATACTACTAGTCACCTGTCTTTTTGAATACACAGCTTTACCTAGGACATGTATTAATGCCTCGGGGATAACTCTTAGTCACTCTGTTATCCAACTTTTAGATTTTACATGCCCTCAAGTACTTGAAAAGACTCAAGTCTTAAAAATTGAGAGTTAATTTTACACTTGGTTGCAAGTATCCATGTAGATTCTTGCAATGCTACCACTTAATTACTGCTAGTTGCTTTCAATTTCTAATGCCAGTTAAATGTTGGAATTGGCTGCAGAAACTGAAGACACGTGTCATAAATAAAGATGTCAATCCTGAGTGGAACGAAGATTTGACTCTTTCAGTGTCTGATTTTAATCTTCCAGTCAAGCTGGTAAGTTTTGTTCGTCTTTAATTTGTGCATGCAACAAGAAACAGAAGAGATGTTATACATGATGACAATAGCAAACTGCTGTTCTCTATGATAGTGGCTTTTCTCTAACTTTAATGGCAAAGTTTGTAACTTAACATTGTGATGAGAAACTTTTATTGGAAGAACAAATCCATCCTCATCCATTAAAGGACAAATAATGATGTTTTTGTTTGCTCTCATCTAAGCCTTGCGGATTTTCTGGAAAATGTGATGAACCTATGATTAAATAAGAGCTGGCTCACTAGGAGTCTGTCTGAAGCTATCAGTTGAAGCATAAATTCTGTTAGCTAGTTATCATGCTTGACATATTATATATCCTCTGAAATAGTAGATGTGGAATACAACTTCTGGTATGTTGGTTTGTCTCAAATTAATTAGTTGTCCTAATTTGATTGGTATCAGCTTTGAGGGGAATTTGAGAAGCAAATCGTCTAACAAATTAAAGAGAATTGTAAGACTAGGTGTGGTACTATTCATTTAGTATAAAATAATTAAGTAGAACAAATGAGAATAAATTTCTGTTAATATCTTTTCTGGTTGTGTAAAATATTTGGAAAGAAGCACACAAATTTTTCTAGATACTGCCTCTTTGAGAAAATATGTTTAGAAGTATCCAAAAGGAAAGTCAAAATGACTTAATTATGTGTTGACTAATGCATCTGATAATTTTAGATTTAATTCCTAGATGCCAAAAGGAGTTGTTATTGCATTACCACAAAGAATTTCTTTTTTAAGCACCCTAAGATTCACTCCAGCAGGTGGAGGCTTGTGGCATCTGAGCAAAATGAAAATAGTACGTGTGTACGGTTTTCTATCTCAAAACACATTTTTGTGGTTTGTAAGACACTTTGTGCTTCCCAATATATTTTTTATTTTACAATTATTATTTTGAAAAGCACAAAAACATATTTTGAAACATAATTCATACTGTTGCAGAAATTACTACAGGATTTGACGTTATTCCCAGTTTCAACGAAATTAATGATAAAATTTCCCTCTTCATACAACCACATCTCTTGTGTATATGTCCACAGGACAACAGCACAGTAGAATATGATTGGCATTTCTTAGGAAAAGTAGCTTCCAACATTTTATTCTACCTAACTAATGGGAAACTTGGTAACATACATAGGCTTGGTTTTGATCTTTGATCTTGAGCTAAACTTAGTTATGCCTTAAATTATAGATAGTGGTACCCTTGCAGGTGGCAATTGAGTTTTGGGATTTTACTACTGTGTCTTACCATGCATTTGCGTGCCTGTGAATGTCTATGGTAATGGCTATTTATTGAGCCACTAGCAAAGAAAACTTGCTCATAATGTCAATCTAGAAATTGATTCAGTAAATTACTGATCGTTGGTTAAACAGAAAGCCAAATTCAAAAGGTGTAATCACTTAACTATAGCAGTTCCGCTTACAATTTCACCATGACATTGACTCTTGGCTTTCGATAACTTTCCTTTTCTTGACTTTGTTTGTTTATATGTTATATTTATACTGGAGTTGTTTTTTCATAGTGGTTGTTGTGATTGCATGTGATTTCAGACTGTATATGATCATGACATGTTCACCATGGATGACAAAATGGGAGATGCAGAATTCGAAATCAAGCCGTTTGTAGAAGCTTTGAAGATGAAATTGGAAGGGCTCCCAGATGGCACCATAATTTCTAGGTCGCCCCCATTGAGGACAAACTGCCTTTCTGAGGAGAGCTGTGTGATTTGGAAAGATGGTAAGATTATGCAAGATATGTGTCTGAGATTAAGAAATGTAGAATGCGGTGAAGTTGAAATCCAACTTCAATGGATCAACCTTCCAGGTTCCAAAGGATTGTAGATTTTGTACATGTCTTGAGGCTTTCAGTGCCTCCACTGACGTATTGGCTGATGCTATTTGTTTCCTGTCCTTGTTTGATATGTGAACCTCGTATTGCGTCTATCTGTACAAGGTTGTATCTCAGTCACCAAAAAAGTTTTGTTTTTAGACATTATAATGTTAGGGGCTTTTACTTACTATATATAAGTTAATGAAATCTCGTGATGTGTTGTAATCTTGCCTTCTTTGTAGCGAGAGTATTAACTTGTGAAAACATTTATTTGTTGTCTACTTCTTGAATTAGTGCTGTGCATTTTGCAGTTTCTTTGTCCCTCTTGTATTTTGAATGATCTGAAAAAATGTTTGCGACACACAGGAGTGGATGCAATGAGTTGATTAATTTCATTGCTTTTCGTATATCAAATGTCACTTGCCCGTGAGCTCTACATGTAACTCTCTCGTTCTGGATGTTTTCCACTATCTGCATTTTTCCTTTTACCTCCACTGTTCTAAAACTTTCTTGTTCAGTGATTTAACTATTTAAAGGCCAGAACATTAAGGTGACAATTAGTATAAAAGATGAGTTTAGGAATGTAATGGAGTTGATAGAAGTAAAGATTTGGAATAGAATGGAATAATAATAATTATATTGTTTGGTATTATTTTGTAATGGAATGGAATAGATTTTATATTAAATATTAATATTATAATAAAGATATTGTTATTTTACATTATATTATATTTAAGAAAATTATATCTTGTTCCAAAAATAATCAAAGTGCATGTTAATTTGTAAAGAAAAATATTTTCTACAAGTTAACAAAATTTGCAACTACCATGACATGTGGCGTGCGTCCATTGGTCGTGCATTACATTTGACGCACTTGTTAACTGAAATTTTTTTTAAAAAAAGTTTTTTTCAAAACGACATCGTTTTGAGCTCTTCTCGAAACTATTCCTTCCAAACCCAAGGGGGTTAGGTTTCAACAAAACCCACCCCCAATACTTTTCTTAAACCTAACACTCTAACCAAACAACCATTTATATTCCATTCTACTTCCCTCAAAACCCATGTACCAAACGGCTCCTAAGAGTATGCAAAGACTTTGCGGATACATGTGTTTTTGTTAACTAGTTGCCGGGCAGGTCAACATGACCCCTTTGAGGGGGCACTCTTCCTCCCAAACTCCATCCCCGCCAAGCAGAACTTGATTAAACCTGTAGTTCAGTTAATGAAATTATACATTACAGGCTTTACAGCTGCAGATGAAAAAAGAGAAAGAAAACAGTGCCGGAACGAAACATAGTTGTATTTTGCAGGGAAGGAAAGTACTTGGAAGTAACAGTTGGTAAATCTTTATTTTTGTAAATTATGCCCTGCATAAAAAGCTTTTATGCTGCATACATTGAACTTGCATTGTCCAAAGATAAAAGCCTTGTCATACATGGGGGGCAAAAGCAAAACAGCAACAGTAACGTTATTATGTTAATAGTATGATGTTTAACATAGAATGAGACTTGGCCGTGCTCAAATTGTCATCCTAAACTTTGATTTGTAAGCCTGTCCTAATTCCTAAAATGCAGTCAAGCAAAAAGACAAAATTTGTAGTCCTTCGAGGTTCCAACCTCATTTGTTTACAAGAATCAAAAAGGGCGGTTGCCAAAAAGCATTCTTTTACTGATATGAAGCAGCCGGAAATTTTGTGAGTAGAAAAATCTTTTGAGAAATCAAAGGGGAACCAGAATTCAAAGGAAAAAGTCTGGGCTAAGAGACAAAACTAGGACGTTAAACTAATCAAATGCATACCCTTTTATACTCTTTGAAAACATAACCATTTCAATCTCAAATCTATAGCAATTTGTGCAAATTAAACATCATGTTTGGATGTTTTGAAGTTCAAGAGAGTTGTGACTCCTGACACGCCAATCTTTGCTCCCTTCTTTCACTCCCCATTTCTCATCATCATTCATTCCAACGCATGCTTCTCTGAGTTTTGATCACTTCTAGGACCAAATTTTAGCATATTTTTGAATGTTATCTTTCCCCAGTGTGCGTTGCCTAGGTATTCTGAACTAGAGCCGCCACCAATCAGACTTTGACATCTTACATTACGTCAAAAACCACCCCAAAATTAATCCAACAATTACCACTCTAAATAAATAACTTCAAAATACAGACAAAATGGGCAGCAAAATGGATATGATGCTTCCTGTCCCGTATCTTTTCTGAAAAAAGTTGGGATTCTTTTGATATCTCAAGCAAAGGAGTTCAACTAAAACTCTTTATGATTCATATTAAGTCAAAGTTTAACCTTTTTAGTTCCCCTTTAGTCTACCAAAATCAATTATATAGATCATATTTCACCATCATTTTTTAATAAAGTCACTTATATAAATTATGTTTCGCCATCATTTTTTATTAAAACACATATTTCATCTCAATTTAGACTATTCAAAATTTTCTCTCCCTCTTTTGTAACGTTTACATAATTTAAAATATAATTTATATTGTTAAATTTGATGTTTGTTTAAACTTAACACAACCCTTCTCTTTTATCTAAACATAAGACGGTCATGTTAAAAATATTTAGCATGTGGGCTTAGCAGACAACCAATATAGCAAATTAGGGAAAAAAAAAGAAAGGGAGAGAAAGAAATTCAAAATCACAAGCAATATAACAAAAACAGAAAAACATGAAGAATATTCTGTGAAAACGGAATGATATCTTGGCAGACAACCAACCCTCGTACAGAGATTATTAGTACTATACCTTTGCACGTACAAACTAATGTATTTTTTCATTGGTTTATGCCAGAAAAAATAAATAAAAAAACATGGAACTGCATACAAGTGTAGCATGCCTTTCCACCTCAAAAAGAAAACAAACACATAAAAGTGTCTGAAAAGCATGGTTAGAAAAATAAAGATACTATGATGCCTCCTGCTGATTTGCAATCTATAATGTGACTTGGAAAAAACAACATTTATAGTACAAATTTGATGCAGTCAAGATTTTGATGTTTCATGGTCTGCAGATGATGTCCCCAACATATTTCCGCAAGCTTTCATCATGCTATTTTTTTCACCTCCTTCGACCACTGTAATTTTTCCTCACAGAATTGCCAAGAATCAAGCCTATTCTCTAGTTGAAATGGATCATGAAAATCTCAATAATTACCACTTTTGACTGAGTTCAGATTTTTTGTCATACTTATTGTGTATTCATTTGTTTCCCATTAATGAAACGACATCTTGTATTTCATATATTGTATAATTAAAAATTCATTTATTATCATTCAATAAACATCTTGTATTTTATAAAAATTGGGAGCAATATAATTCTTGCATGACGGCCAATTTATCCAATTTTTTGGCATTAAAATACGTTTTAGGTGTGAATAATTTTTATAAGAGATTCTCAATATATTATAGGATTTTCGTTATTTTTCATTTTCATTAATAAATAAGTTATTTTTTCATTAATAAAAGATACGGTTGATACACAATAAGTGAGACACGGTAACTTCTTTTGTAATATTTTGTTAGGTTAAAATGGAGCATAAAGCTCTCAATGAACAAAAATTAGCTATAATGTTAATGATAATTGTATCCTGTTAATGATCCCTATTTGGCGTGGGAGAAAAGGGCAAAAACAAAATGAAAATTTCTCCTTAGAATGCCAAGAAATTGGGCCTCCCCTTGCACTTTATCTCGACAGAATCTAAATTTGTTGTCCTTCTCAAAACTTTCCATCCATTGGCCAGTCCAATCTTGCAAATTGTCCTACAAGATTGTTTTCTCCATAATAAATCCCAAAGTCATGCATGTTGCATGATTATACCCAAAAAGTGAAAATAATAATAATAATAATAATGTCAAGTGCAATTGTACCATTATGTTATCAAACTAGTAGAACTTGACATGGGGTAAACATTTATGTAAATATACTCTCACACATTCAAGGAAGATGTGTATAGAGACTAAAATATTGAGTATAAAGATTCAAATTTTAATTTTAGTGTAACAAGTTAATTAAAAAAATATTAATAATTTTGATCGACTAAATTATGTATATTTTGGTCACCAAATTTATACTATTACTATAAAATTATATATATATATATATATATAATTCCTGTGATAAAATAAGTTTTAGGATAAAATAGGCTTAAAGTAATCAAAATGAATAAATGCATTCAATAACAAAAGCTTTCGCCGATTTATTTTTTTCTTACCACATGATAATCAAATCTAGATCGTCAGAAAAACACTAATCGAGTTCGGATTAAAATTATGACGAGTCGAGTCAAGAGAGATCCGCACCAAACGACCCTTCTGACTCCCTGGCCAGGCACCAACTTAGCTCTCATGGTAGACTCAATGCGTACCGAAAGATTCGAACTTTGTTTTCTCATATAAAAGCAATATCGTCTTACTGCTCAACCTCCCCGTGGGGCAAAATTATATTCTTACTTGATACGGTAATTGTACCTAATATCCTTTAATATGTGTCAATGATTTTAAATGAGCCAAATGTTATAAGATGGAGCATAGACTCTCAAGTATTAATACTTACTTTCTCCTCTACTTTTAACTAAACTAACTTAAGCATAAACAAAGAAATTGGGGGAAATAAAGATACGGAAAGAAAGAAAAACAAAAACAACACGCAGATTCGTAGAAGCCCATAAACAGATATATTGATCTCCCCAAAAAAAAAAAAAAAAAAAAAAAAGGCCATGAACAGCCCACTAGCCGAAAAGCGAGTCCAAGAAGAAAGTAGGCAAAAGATGGGAAAGGGCTTGAAAAGCTCCCTCAAACCAAGTACTCGCAGACACTCCACCTCCAACCAAATTGCTTTTCCACTTTCTGTTTTTGCTAGCCTGTAATTTATTGAGCAAAGGAGCCCTCGGTGTGTACTTGCAAATAGTAACACTATAACTTTTTGTCTTTAATTTTAATTACTGTTTCTAAGTTAGCCAAACTCATTTAGGTGTTAGATGGTTCTTGAATCTTAGTATCATTTGAAGTTTTTTTTTAAAAAGATAGAACATAATATGTATGCCCTCGGAGTTGGTTCAACTGGCTTTTTTAAAAAGATTAAGTTCTGAAATGTAACGTGACTACCTAACTAGGCAAGTACCTAATTGGATAGGTTTAGGGGGCGAAATTTGCTTGGCTTTTGGCTTGGGGCATTTTCACCTAAAGTCGTTATAGCTTAATGTAATAGATGATTTGATATGAAATTAAACATGAAAAATTTTTTTTAACAAAAAACCATAATCAAAGTATGTGTAAATCTATTTATAGCAACCTAAACCTTCATTTAAAATTTCTTGATGTCTTATAAAACACTTAAAAATAAGAGTAACAATATAAATAATAAAAGATTATAACAAAATCTCAGAGTGACTTAGTAGTATATTTGTATTTATGTAACATAAATACTCAATAACAATTACTTCCAAAAGTTAGTATTATCTTATTGCATGAAATATCAAATCAACCATTGAATTCACTACAAAATATTAAAACAAATACTAGTATACTAAGTATAGTAATAGTGCTAGTATTATAGTAGTATTACTTTAACTCCCATTTCTTTCAAATAAGTCCATCGCTCAAAACAAAGAATGCAAAAAAATATAGTCCTATTTCTGATTGAACACCACCCACCCCTCCCCTCCCCTCCCCGCCTTGGACTTGGAGACTACAAGTGCAAGCTTGCTCGCAACTCTCAAAGCTATATTCTGTATCGGAAGTGCCAAAAAAATATTTCCCCTTCCTGCAAACTACTCACAGCCCCATAAACCATAACACATGCTCCACTTCTTCCTTCGTTTCTCTGCAGAACTCCTCCATCATAGCACCAGCTTACTCCTCCCCCTCATTCTTCGCATTCAGCTTTGGTTCACTTTTCAGCACTTTTCTCCTCCTTGTATGTTTGCTTGATCTGGGCTGCAGCCAATTTTAAGAATTTGATTAGCAAAGACGAGGAAAAATGATTTCTTTGGCAGATTTCTACCATGTTATGACTGCAGTGGTTCCACTCTATGTGGCCATGATTTTAGCTTATGGCTCAGTGAAATGGTGGAAAATCTTCACTCCTGATCAGTGCTCAGGAATAAACCGTTTTGTGGCGCTTTTTGCGGTTCCCCTTCTCTCCTTCCACTTTATCTCAAGCAACAATCCTTACGCCATGAACCTTAAGTTCATTGCTGCTGACACGCTTCAAAAGATCATTGTTTTGGCTGTTCTTGCTGTTTGGAGTAAAGTGAGCAGAAGGGGTTGTTTGGAATGGACTATAACACTCTTCTCATTGTCCACTCTTCCCAATACTCTTGTTATGGGCATTCCTTTACTTAAAGGGATGTATGGTGGATTCTCTGGAAGTTTGATGGTTCAAATAGTTGTGCTTCAGTGTATCATTTGGTACACTTTGTTGCTGTTCTTGTTTGAGTACAGAGGAGCAAAGATGTTGATTTCTGAGCAGTTTCCAGACACTGCAGGCTCAATTGTTTCCATTCATGTTGATTCTGATGTCATGTCATTGGATGGAAGACAACCTCTTGAAACAGAAGCAGAAATTAAAGAAGATGGGAAATTGCACATTACTGTTAGAAAATCTAATGCTTCAAGGTCTGATATTTATTCGAGAAGATCACAGGGTTTATCATCTAATACTCCAAGACCATCAAATTTGACCAATGCAGAGATTTACTCTTTACAGTCATCAAGAAATCCAACTCCAAGAGGGTCCAGTTTCAACCACACAGATTTCTATTCCATGGTGGCTGGTGGCAGAAACTCAAACTTTGGTGCAAATGATGTTTATGGGCTCAATGCATCAAGAGGCCCAACTCCAAGGCCTTCAAACTATGAAGAAGACACTGCAAACAACATCAATAAATCCAGGTTCCATTACCCAGCAGCACCAGGGAACGCTACTCATTATCCAGCTCCTAATCCTGGCATGTTTTCACCTACTGGGTCAAAAGCACTGGGGGCCAATGCAGCCAAAAAGCCTAATGGCCAATCCAAGGAAGAAGGTGCTAAGGATCTCCACATGTTTGTTTGGAGCTCAAGTGCTTCTCCAGTTTCAGATGTCTTTGGAGGACATGACTATGGAGCCTTGGATCAACCAGCAAAAGAAGTGAGAGTTGCAATGTCTCCAAGTAAAGGTAATTTGCACCTCTTAATTTTTCATTCATTTCCGAAAATCTTGAAGTTTTTAAATAAATAATTTTTGAAGTGCTAATTCAATTTTGTTTCTTTTTTATTTTTTGTGATTGTGATTGCTTTCTTAGTGGAGGGTCATAGAGATAATCAAGAGGATTACATGGACAGGGATGATTTTAGCTTTGGGAACAAGGGTATGGACAACCACCATGATGGTGAAAAAATAGGAGATAACAAAGTCAAAGCAATGCCTCCAACAAGTGTAATGACAAGGCTTATCTTGATTATGGTATGGAGAAAACTCATCAGGAACCCAAACACTTATTCCAGCTTGGTGGGAATCATATGGTCTCTGGTTTCATATAGGTGTGTGAATGTCACTGTCAAATTCAATATTTTTTAACTGAATCTGTTTCTGTTCAGCATAATTTTTAAACAACTAAATATTATTTATCTCATGTACTTGTGTTTTACTTTTGTCGCATAAGAAACAAATTTTCTTCCCATTGTTGTGAATAATTTCCCCTCCTTGCTTCAGGTGGCATGTTGAGATGCCTGCAATCATAGCACAGTCCATTGCTATACTATCTGATGCTGGACTTGGCATGGCGATGTTCAGTCTTGGTAAGCACTACAACTGCAATTTAAATTCCTCAATCTTCATAATCAAGTCAGGTTGTGACTTCTTTTGCTATTGGGATAATGATAAAAATCCCAACTTTACCTTACAAAATTAGTTTTGAAACGAGAAAGCATGCCAAAGCAAAGTGAATCCAACAGTATGGTCATCATAGCATGTCCGCTGCTTTAGACAACTTTTTCTCTGGCGGAAATGTTTTTATTCATTCTCTCATCAATCTCTCTTTTTCTTAAGCATGCCATGATTATACACACGCAACAGCGGTGTTTTAGTAGTACTAGTTGTAACAGAGGTGGCAGCACTGGCGGTGTTTGTTCACTTCATAGCAGTGTCTCTAGTGGTAGTGGTATTGATGATGAAAGGTGTATGAAAATGTTTCACTTTGTTGGGGTGACTGAGACTGAGACTGAGACTGACAAACCAAGAGAGATGGTGGGGGGGGAAGTTGGTGATGGTTGTAGTGATGGAAGGCATTGATTTGTGACAGGTCTGTTCATGGCTTTGCAACCGAGGATCATAGCATGTGGGAATTCCGTTGCAGCTTTTACTATGGCCGTGAGATTCCTTGCAGGTCCAGCTGTCATGGCAGCTGCTTCCATTGCTGTTGGACTTCGAGGAGTCCTCTTACATGTTGCTATAGTACAGGTCATCATCATCACCTCCACCCTCCTTTATTTTTCCCCTTTCAAACTATCTTAATCTTATGCAGTACTACATATGCATTTGTCCAACATAGTGTCTCTTATCACACAAAACCTCGTTGCATGCTAAATTCAATTTGACCCAGGAAAAGGACTAGTCAAATAGTATATAACTCATTAAAGAAATCAAATTGCTCCATTTATGATACTGTTCATATGCGTTGGCTGCAACATACCCTTTGTTTATTTGGATTGTAATCAAATGATGGTCTAATGCAACTACAAAAATTATGCCCCTATCCCATTTGTGCCTCTTCCTAAATTGTTTAGCTCTTCAATTTAATAGAAATAAGTGAGACTATGGGCAGTGTGTTCCTAGTCTACGCAAGCAGACAATTTTTCTATCAAAAAAAAAGAAAAAACTAGAATATGTCAGTCAAACACGTGAATCCAAGTTTGATACTAATCCATTAAACTATATAGTTGGAGTTATCAACTTTAATAATCAATTGATAAAAGGGTATATATGTTTGATAAGAATACAAAATTTTTGTGGGCATTAATATATATTTTCATTTGACGGTTTGGGAAATGGACACACGTGAACTGGGAACTAACAAATTCACTGTCAATTTTTGGTGTTTTGAATGATATGACTGTCATACAAAATAACAGGCAGCTCTACCCCAAGGAATTGTTCCCTTTGTCTTCGCCAAGGAGTACAACGTACACCCTGATATTCTTAGTACAGGGTGAGTATATTTTCTCTTTTATCCTCACAGTATAGAATCCAATATCATTTGCTGTATTTTAATGACTTGATGATTTAAAATGCAGGGTGATATTTGGGATGTTGATTGCATTGCCTATAACTCTAGTATACTACATTTTGTTGGGGCTATGAAGAGTGAAGGAGGTGATCATTAGCCATATTTGAAGATCACTGAAAAAGGGCTAGCTAATTACAGAAGGCAGTAGAGATTAATTAGCTTAATTTTGAAGTTGAAAAGGACTGGACAGCCTGCATGGAAGGATGGATTTCAGAGCAGAAAACTGGAAATCAGGAAGAAGAAGAAAAAAAAGAAAAAAGAAGAAAGAAAAGGATCAACTTATTCAAATGTCTCTCTTGATCTTTATGGATTCTCTTTTGTAGCAAATTAAGATGTAAAATCATGTTTGTAGAACAGTTAATTAATCAGAATGAAAAGAATGATCTGTAGCTTAGTTTTATCATGTCATCATGGGTGTTCTGTTCTCTCTATTCATTCTTGAAGTTTGGTTAAGTTAATCAAAACACACTGCAAATCTTCATTTGGAGTAGCTGGGATTAACAGGTGTGATTGCGTACAATATGCCTCTTGTTTGAGGTCAATCTTGAAATTTACTAAAGCTAAAGTAAATTGCTACACTTTTTTGATTCTGAATTGTATCATAAATTGCCAATAAAAAGCTCCAAAGGGACCCTTAAAAGAGGAAAAGAGAGAAATGAAGGGATGGTTTTTGTTTCTTGAAGAAAAGAATGGTTGGTTCTGACCTTATGGTAAAAAGGAGAAAAGAAAAAACATGTTTGATGTGACAATGTGCTCTAATTTCTACCATATTCCCCTATGAATGCGGCAAATATGTGCCTAAATTAAGGTTGGAGAAGCTATACGATAGAATCCCTGTTGGGATGGCATGGAAAAGTTGTTAAAAGTAGGATTTGCAAGGCTGCATCATTCTCCAAAGTGACTTCTCTCTATGAGAAGAAAATACTTTTGTGTATTTTACATATCACGTAAGATATTGCAAACAAATACAAGTAAGAAATAAAAAAGTAAAAAAGAAAATTACGTAATATCTTACAAACAAATACAAGTAAGAAATAAAAAAGTAAAAAAGAAAATTATGTAATTAATTTGTTATTTTTTCTCTCTCAATAAAGAGTGAAAACAAACAATAGTTAAAAACCAACTATATATTATGTTGATATCGCTTCATTATCACGCAGATTATATCATTATATCAACCAAGAAATGACCCCCAAAATTCAAGAAGCATTTTAAAAAATCGTATTTTATTGATTTAATTTCCCAATGGGCTGGTATAAATTGGGATTAAATATTCTATGCACCAGTTGTATCCATCTTTTTCGTACATCAAATCAATTGCGATAAAGAAATAAAATTTTGATCTCTTATTTTGTGTATCCTTTCACCATAAAATTATATCTCTACTCATGAAATTACTTTGATTGTAGCATCCTCAAATAGCAATATATTCTCATAAATTTAGGGTAGGCTTAATGTTGGGGAAGGAAAGGAAGAAGATGCCAATGGCACATCAACCAGACTGGCAAAAATAATCATGCAATGCAATACTAATATTCACTTGTCGGAAAACCACCCAAAAAAAATTCCCCATTAAGAACCTTACAAAACTTTCTCTGCCCCATTATGGATGGCTTCCATGAAAACTTCCATATTCGATCATTTGTTTCGAGTCCCACAAAGTTATGATGCCATCCCGACTCCATATAAGTTCCATCAGAAGCCCATAAAAGAAAAAAGGGAAGAAATCTTATTCAATGTGCATGGTTCCGTGCCATTAATAATACATCTCTACGCAAAAAGAAAATAGACTCATATAATAAGAGGGGGCAAATAAAGTTTTTGTACATTTCCATTAATCTATAAGCACAATTTATACAAAAAAGAATCAAAAGGAAAAAAAAAAGAATCGAGATTGATCGATAAATTTTTTAAAATAAATAAAAAAAATGAAAGATGAAATATAAATCATGAATTCACATACCCTGTTAAGGACTATTTTAAAAAGAACTTCTGAAATTAATTTTTACACAGTGAAAAGGGGCATTTTTAAACATGTTGAAGCTTTTGGTTGGTGACCAAATTGGCCGTCTTTCCTGTCAATGAGGCGCGTAGAACATAAGCTTGCCTTTCAATTAAGCACAATTCTGACGTGACTTTGTGCTTTTATTGCTACTTTGAACGCTCACTCAACAATTAGAATCAGAATCTGAAATTTGTCGTTCTGCAGACAATGTTTACTGTTCATTTGGCACGCCCACTGGGGAAGTCATCATTCCCTCTGAGTAACAAAATACAAAACATTAGGTATAATGATAGTTTGCGGGTTATTTGACCTGAATCGAGTTTATTTAGTGCGCATAATTAAATAATGACGATAGATTTTTCTTGTAAAAAAAACAAAATACAAAACATATATTTTCAAATTACTATCACTTTATTGCATACTACAAGAAGCAAATTAATGGTAGATAATCAGTCAGATTAATTGTTGATTTCCATTTTGTTAACCCTCCAATGCACATGCACAAGTGACAAGTACCACCACCCCAAAAACCCCTCAAACTTTAGCCAACTGATCAGCCTAGCTATCATCGCTAGCAGCCACCATACATTCTCTGTTGTGCCATGTATGCGTGTTGCTGGATGGTGTTAAAGTTGATGAAGAGATGGATAATTCGATAGGGTTGCAGAAGGACATAGGGTGCGTTATGAAAGAATATGTGTATAAATTGAAGGGAAGTCTGCTGTCTGCACGCACTTGTATGCATGAATGGAGTATAATTTTATAGCCCTCCACATGGGAGGATGGGAAGATGGCGCATACGGGAAGGGATATACTGGGGTTGTAAGGAGGGGAATAAGGACAGAACTGCAAACAATTTGGTAAAGTCCAAAGTTGGGGGGGGCAAAATCACTGTTGTCTTTATCGCATGGGTGCAAGTCTTGAGAGTTGAGAGGGTTGAAGAGATTTGAGATGAGTGAGACCATGCATGTCTCCCACTAACTTTTGTTGGGTCGGCCGTTCCCTCGACAATCTTTTGTGCCTTTGTCCCTTACTCCTCACTCTTCCATCACCAAACACCATGGATACACACTTGCTACTTACACACCCCAATCTTACTCCTTTCCTTCCCTAGCTACTACGCATGATAATGCATATACAGATGAACATTATGCAAACTAATTCATGATTTTTATTTCTGAACTAAAGAGGGAAACAATTAAGGGTTTGTCGTAGTTGGTGAGATTTGAGTTCGACTTCTTTGAAATAATTATTATAGGGCAAATTTTGTTTTTTTGGAAATTAATGTTTATAGAGTATTGGTGATAAATTTGAGTTCGACTTCTTTGAAATGACAATTATAGAGCATCTTTTTAGAAGAATGTCTAACATTTTTTCATTCAAATAATTAATTGGATTGTTTCAAACAAAACGAATAAAATGTGTTTTAAAATAAGTGTTTTTTTACCTGATGGTCTTACTGGGAATTTTTTTTTGAAATGATTATAGAGTATGCTTGGCAAACGATTAGCAAACATCAAATGGATTTAATTCAAAATTGATCCTCAAGAATTATGTTACGCTAGCAAAGACATTGGGAATGATTCGGAGGTTGTTCACAAACCTATGGGGACGTTTGGTTCGTTTAAGGGTATGATGAGAAAAGAAATGAGAATGATAGTGGAATGAGTTATTTCATTATAATTATGCTAATTGATTTGTGAAGGGAAATGGATATAATTATAAATTAATTAATTAGTTAGTATTAATTAATTATTTATTATAATATTAAATTAATTTATTATTAATTAAAATCATTATTAATCATTAGAAGGGGGAAAAAAAGTTTTGATTTAATAACTTCCATACCCCCAATATTGGGGATATCCTCATACCCCCCAATGGGGTAATCAAACCCCCAAACCAAGTAGAAGAAATACTTTCATTCCCATTCCCTCCCTCCCAAACCCCAAACCAAGCGGTTCCTAAGTTAAACTAGGGTAATTCATGTACAAAGATGGAGCCCATAAGTTAATCTTATCTCTGTGAGACTGGCTAAAAGAACCATATGTACAATGCACACAGCATATTCTTTAGTTACAAATGAATGAATCAGAAGTGTTTGCGCATGGGTGTGGATTTTGCTCCTAGTCTTGATTCCCATCCAAAGTCTCTTTGAATATGCTAAGAAAAATCCCAGGCCAATGCTCCCTTTTTCTGAGCTTTCTTGTACTCTTTCTTCTGAGCTTTTAACCAATCCATACTTATTCTTCTCTTTCTCTCATCACACGACACAGAGAATGGAGAAACCATATAAAATAAAAATTTGCACGTGAAAGAGCCAATGGATAATAAAAAAGTATACATATATATATGTACAATAGACAGATTCAAGTTGTAATGCATGGGGGACCTTCAATCCTTCATCTTGATCAAATCCAACTTTCAACCCTTTTTTATTAAAAAGAAGGAAAAAAACACAGGGAGGGAATCATAAAAATCTAACCTGATCACATAAAAGTAAAAAGTGAAAACGACACCGGTTAACAAAATCTTCCAAGGATACATGATGACTGCAGGGACCCCTCAGGAGAATCATCTTTTTTCTTAATATTTTCAATATTATTGATCACTATGTTCAAATGGATTTTCATTATCTTGACTTTAATTGATTACGTATCTCAAATGATAAACATTAATCTTCTAAGAAAAGTATTCCATTAATTTGCATTCACTCAAATAAATTAATCCCACCATTACTAAGTATTGAAGATCATGCCTGCAAGATAGGATAATATTAAAGTTACAAAAAAAAATAATTAGTTTTTGTAAGAAATAAACTCGGGAAGTAAAGAAAATTATACTCAAGCTAACATACTATAACTATATTTTGAAAATTTATGAATGTTTGATGCTATAATTATTCCAAATTTTTTGGAGCTGGATGTGGGGTAATAGTTCCTCCACTGACCCACTGATCTACAAGAAATGTAGTGTTTTGTGCGAGTGTATAACATCTGCATGGAAGGTTGAACTAAAGAGGGACAAAGTGGAGGTGTGGGTTAGATTGAGAGATCAATCATTTGAACATTTTGAACCCCACAAACCAAACAACTCTGACATTATATACTACCTATCCAACACACAATATCTCTTGCTAGGCTAGCTATCTAGTCATGACTCATGAATCAACTAACACTAATGGAGTTTCTTAGGATAATGACATTAGCCAGTTAATGTTGTTTGCAGATGTAATAACGTTAATTGGTGCTACTTAGGAGGATTTCATGCATATATGGTGTGGATCAGTAGTGGAGTCCTTTCAATTGATTGACTAAACCACCTGGAAAGTGTAGGAGTGTGTGGAGGCATGCATATTGAGAATGGAAGATGCTTTAAGCACACTTGGACATTTCATTTTCAATTTTTTCTTGATTGTTGCATTGGCTTTCTTCATGAAACATTTGTGTTTATAGCGTTAGCTTAGTAATTATCATTTAGTGACTAGGATCCAAACAGGTCAATCTTGTTGAGAGGTACTACCCAAGAAAAGAAAAAGGTTACTTTCATATAAAAAATAATAAAAGACAAAAAGAAGTGAGAAGATTTTAAAAAAAACTAATTCCGCCCATCTTACCTATCTAAAAACAATCAAAATATTCCAAGAGAGTAGCATATCCTTATATGAGGAAGAGATTTCGTTACCCAACTCGTCACTTTGGATGGTAAAGTTTACTTCTTATCATATAATGTCACTTAAATCATCGTAATTTTTCCTCTATATATTATTACGTTAATCTCTTAAATGTTTCATTGAATCAAAATCACTTGCCATGTTATCATTACTCATTTGCATATGCATATATATACATATATATATAATGCTAAAAAGAAACAAAAATCATCAATGCTTCTGGAAACAAAGATTGACGGGTTTAGTGTATGGCTGGTATGTCTATGTTTCTTTCTCTACATCATCTCATTAATATATAAATTACGATGCAAAAGCAGCTGTTTGGTTCTTTGGGCTCAATCAGACCAATTCAGTTTCTATGGGCTGATGAAAGCCCATTTAGGAACTTCTGGAATTTTGGAACCATGATAAGAGACATGAAAACGAACACCGTGATTCATTTTAATGGGCTTTACGTCACAATAAGCACTGTCGCAATCCAATCATATTTATTGGGCTATAATTCAAAACTTATTTTTTACTTTTTTTCCAATTTAAATCAAATCAAAATTGTTTATATTCCATTATATTGTACGTATATTCATTTATTCTTATGTATAGATTGGTATATTGGGTTTTGATTTGGGTACCTTTCGGGTTTTTAAATCTGTGTCATGTCCTTGATTAACCCACCACAAAAATTAGCTTGTGAGGTGGGAAAATTCATAGGCCATATAAACCCCGCTTCGTATGCCACAGAATTAATAGCTTTGCACTAGATTGGCTTTGCACTAAATTCTTCTCTCTAATCCCGACCAATTGGCGTCACTAACTTAGTCTCGAGCGATAGTTTTGCATTAGATTCTTCTCTCTAGTCCTAACTAATTGGCATTACCAACCTAGTCTCGAGCAAACACTGCAATACCGGCGTCACTATCTGCACTACTGCCGTTACCAACCGATCATGGCACGAGCAGAGGACAGTGTTTGTCTCATACCATTTGTCATGTCTTTGAAGGAACCCGCCACAAAAATTAGCTTGTGAGATGAAAGAATTCAAGATCATATAAACTTTTTATAGAAATCCAATACTTTCCATGTATGACAATCTGCAATTCACAACTTGATCATTATTTTTTAGAGAAACGTGGACTGGTACCCATTCCTAAAATGTAATGCTACAAAATGGTTAGTCTTTTTCTCTGGACCATTGCGGTTACCCATCACGGATTTGGAGTCACTGAGGTCTTAATTACAAACTAATATGGACCCAAACCAAGTCCATATCCCAATCGGCAGGTGTTGTTTTGTCCTTCCACAATTAAGGACTGTTGGGCCCATGGGGTTATTTTTCTACTATTTCTAATTTTAAAGGGTGTGTAAATATACAAATTAATTATATTTTTAGTGAATTTTCACACACACTCTATATATATATTTGTAATTTTAAGTTTGAAACCAACTGAAAATTATATAAGAAAAAGGGATTTTGCAGCCACGATACTGAAAATAAATATTTGCTAAAATGTATGACACTTTCTCGAAGGGGCATATTGTTGAAGAATTGAGATTTCATGAAATTATTGAATTAACCCAATGAGTAAATGATAGATAGTTCAATTCAATCATGAAAGTTTAAGGAAGTAAGATTTAGATTACTTTTAACTTATCAGTTGATTTTTTTTCCCCCCAAACTAATGCGAAGCACTTTTACTTTTAAGAGTTAATATTATTTACTTCCCTCGAAATTTTAATTTTTATCAAATCGAACCCTGTGGTTTGAAAAATAACAATCGGCTCTCTTGACTAACAATCAACCGAAGTTACTTAACTATAATTGACAAAAAGTCAAAAAAACTCTTAAAACTTGTGCAAAAAAGATGAAAAATAGCATGATTTGAGAACTTGTTCAAATTTTGTGTTGCACTTGGTAATAACTTTGTTTTTTAAACTCAGGTTTTTTAAAGGTTTTTTTGACTTTTTGTCAATTTCAATTAAGTAAGGCCAATTGTTATTTTTTAAATTTGGAATTTGATTTGATAAAAGGCGAAACTCGAAAGAGGTAAATGATATTAACTCTACTTTTAACCATGTGCTAATTTTAGTCTAATTTATTGTTTTGACTATAATACCACTTATTGCCTTATTGGTAACTAAACTTGCTAAAAAGTCAATCGAATGAGTCTAATAAATAGGTGATAGTCAAATTCAATTCTACGAGTTGAAACCAACATGAGTTGGATTACACAAATTTTATTTTCTTTATTTTAAATCAATGTAAGATGCTTTTCTTTTAATTATGAATCAACATCACCTTTTAAATATTTGAATGAGACTTTAACAAAAGTTACCGATTAAAAAGTAGAGTGGGATATAAAAATTGTAACTTGTGTTTATGGGGAAATTATTGTCTATTATTGACTTGTACAATAAGATATGTATGCGGAGAAACTTAAAAGAGAGAATGATTTACATCACGACGAATGCACTATCTTTTTCAACCTTTCAGTAAAAGCGCGACAGATGAAAAAGAAGCAAAATTCATTAATCGACCCCATTATCTCCACTCGTGAGACTTAGGAGATCACCCCAAAATAGCTTTATTATCTAAGGGTGACATCAATCACTAAATTTGCCTTAATAATCACCTAATCTTTGTTAGAGTCATAAATCAGGATTCAACCCCGTATCTGTCATTCTTGTTCTCTCATCTTTTTATTGTTCTTTTTGTCTCTTGGTTAATATGGCCTCGCCTCTATTATTCTACACAAGAGTATCATTCTATATCGTGTGAAGTATGTATTCTTCTATTTAGTATCGAATTGTCAAAAAAAAAAAAAGGTCACATCAAAATTATTGAAACAATCAAAGATCAAGACCCCACACAACATTGTGTATAAGTTCACATCTAAAATTATTGAAACAATAAAAAATCAAGGCTCCACACCACATTGTGTGTAGGGTGGCATCCAAAATTATTGAAACAATCAAATATCAATGCCGCATCCCACGTTTATTTAATATAAGATTATTGTCCTTCTTGTTTTTTTGATTAACATGGCCTACTTCTGTTATCTCTCGTGGGAGGCTAACCTCGTATTGTGTGAAACACACACTGTCCTATTTAATATATACTTGTAAAAAGAAAAAAGGGTCACATAAAAAATTATTGAAACAATCAAAGATCAAAACTCCACATCACATTATGTGAGTTACACACTTTTATATTTAATATATAATTATAAAAAAATGTCACATCCAAAATTATTGAAACAGTCAAGGATCAAGGCACACGTTGTTTTATTTAATATATGATTATCAAAAAAGGATCACATCCAAAATTATTGGAACAATCAAGGATCAAGATGCACTTCCCCTAACCATTGAAGATCATTTAGTTGACGTCTTTTTCTTCCATGATTTTATTGGTGATCATCCACAAACAAGTTCAAGCTTTATAAGGCAAGAAACCCTCGTTACCATTTATAATGAAAATAATTGACTTTTTTCTTTTGACAAATATAATACGTTATTCGATATAGCAAATTAGTGATTCGAAAATAGTAGTAAAATTTAGTTTGATGAAGTTTATTAAGTACTAGAAATGTGCTATAATATTCAATCACAGTCACAAGTATATTAAAGTATGTAAATAGTGTTTTAAAACATATTTTTTGTATATTTTAAAATAACTTTTTATATTTTCAAAATAAATTTTTATTTCACAATCATTATATGAAAAGATGTAAAACTATATTTTAAAACAAAATCTCACTTATTATGTGGTTGAATATGCAATCATGTTTAAAAGACCATATTCGAGTAAGATTATGTCTAAAAATTTCCTAAAATAATAAAAGCCCATTGATTTGGTCCAAAGTCATTTTGACCTATCATGTGTAATTGTTAAAAAATCGAAAGACATGAATAGTATTTCATCTTGTAAATATAAAAAAAAACTTGTTTAATGCAATAATGCACAGTAATAAATCAATTAAAAAATAATAAACGTATATAAAATAATAATATTTATTATTACAAGTAAATAATTTATTTTAAGCAATCTTTTACTCTCACATATACTATATTAACTTAACCATCGAAATAACTCTAAGGACAACCGCGTAGCTGATGGCAATAATTGCCAGAGAGGACAACTTCTCAGTAACAAAAGGTTTTTTTTTTTTTTTCAATAACGTTAGATATATTAAATGATCAATTGGTAAAATATATAGAATCAAAAAGGCTGATAAAGTTTCGTGGTGTTGGATGTAGAGCTGGTCATGGTTTGGTTAAACCAAATAAATTGACCGAAAAAACCAAACCGAAACTGAATTCGGTTTATTCAGTTCCGTTTTAACTGAATCGAATAATTTATTCAGTTTTTTATTTGGTTTATGGTTTGGGGTTCTAAAAATCGAATCGAACCGAATAAGGAAAATAAATCGAATAAGAAAACCAAACCAAATAAGAAAACCAAATCGAATAAGGAAACGAATAAACCGAAATTTATAAATATATTATATATATAATTTATATGTATGAATACCAAAATAATTAATATACAATATACAATATATACTAAACAATTGTAGACTTTGTAGACTTGTAGTTATGTATATATATTTTTGTATAATTAATTTATTGTTATTATAGAATTTATCATGTATAAATAATGGACAATATATAGTATATACTAAACAATTTATAGTTTATACTTTATACCAGAATTTATCAATTTATTTAAAAGTTAAACAAGTATGAAATATCAAATTGCAAATAAAGAAAAATAAAATAATGCATAAGTTGTTAAGCATATAGAAGCCTAAAATGTGACAAGGTATAGTGTGTAGGATATACTATATAGCATACGATGATTATGTTTTATATATTTAACTAGAATCAATTATCATAGATTCATAATATCCTCAATATAATAGTCAATAATTAATAACTTATTGGTATTAACTAAGTGATTACTAAGTATTAATTATTAAATGACTGAGTGTTGAGTCTTTGAGTAATAACTAATAAGTAATAACTATATAATATTTAGTAATGGTTATTTATTCAAAATTCTAAATTATGTACGATTAGTAAACTAATTATACGTATTTAAATCGAGTCAAATATCATGATAATTAATGCTTATAATTAGTTATTATTAATCAAGTAATTATTATTACAACTAAGTACTAACGTAGTTAAACTTATAATACTAAGAAATACTAACTTAGTTAATACTAACTTAGCTATAGTAATAAGTTAATAACTAATAATGATTAATGAGTACTAACGAACTAAGCACATTAGTTATTACTTATTTAATACTAACTTAGTGTTCAGTAATACTTAATATACATAAGTTAATAATTAATATTTATAACTAATTATTATTAATTAAGTAATTATTATAACAACTAATTATTATTTGATTAAATTTATAACAATGATAAGTACTAACTTAG
This sequence comes from Gynochthodes officinalis, assembly GCA_020080225.1. Classification (NCBI taxonomy): domain Eukaryota; kingdom Viridiplantae; phylum Streptophyta; class Magnoliopsida; order Gentianales; family Rubiaceae; genus Gynochthodes; species Gynochthodes officinalis. Next base: position 8,909,317 of record CM034625.1, on the reverse strand, counting down.
TTACACTGATAAGAACTAAATTACTAACTAAGCATTAATTTAGATAATACTATCTTAGTTTTGAGTAATAAATACTAACTTAGCTAATGCCTAATAGACTAATAGCATAATACTTATATATTATAACTTATAACACTAATAAATTAATAATTACAATATGCAAATAATTTTTATATTACAATTACAAGCTTAAACAGTTAAACTAAATAAGCAATGAAGATATAATATTCATATTTTGCTATTTGATTATATTAATTATTAAGTGGATAAATAAAAAAGTGATGTGTTAATTGACAATTTGTTAAATATTTTATTAAAGTAGCGAGTTTTAATTGAAGGTTTTTGTGAAGGAATCGATTTAGAAATAGTTCAAAAAAAATTATTTGGGTTTTAGTTTTGAGGAAAAAAAACTGAATAAGAAATTCGATTTATTTGGTTAGCCAAATTTCTTATTCGGTTTCAAACTGAATAAATTGAATAAAAAATCGAATTTCTTATTTGGTTTTATTCGATTTCAAATCAAATTGAACCGAAAATCGAATAAGAAATTCAATTTGATTTTACTGTTCTTATTCGATTTTTGGTTCGATTTTTGGATAGGGGGTTCAAAAATATTAAACAGAATAAACTGAAAAAATCGAATCATGACTAGTCCTAGTTGGATAATATCTAACCCATAAAAATAAACACCTCTTGAAGACTAAAATACCTATTCATTAAAGACGGTCAAAACAACTAGCTCCAAAAGATTTTCTCACCATAAAATTAACAACGTAAAAGCAATTATTGCTTGAACTTACTCCGAATACATCTCGTGGAAGGCGACAATTTGGCATTTGTCACTTTTTGGGTTTTTTCCAAGTAGAAAATAAAAAAAAAAAAGAAGGAAAAAAAAAAAAAGAATGAATAGCATTATTGCAGTAATTTCACTGTACTTATAATCGTACTGCTGCTAATGCAGTACACATTTCGATGCAAAGTAATCTCAAGCAAAGTTTTCTTGGATCTCTCAACTTTGTTTCTCTTACCTTTGGGCACCTCGAAGGGGCCAATTTTCAGCAACCCACAAAAATGGTCCCAATTAATGTCCAAACAAAATTTGTAGGCTTCATTTGCACATCACATATATATATACTTTGCTTTCACGAGAGTAATTGAACGGTAAAGCAATATTGTTTTCACAAGAACAACCAAAATTTGATTTTTTCAGTAAGTGTCGAGTTTGTCATAACATCTTATAGTACTTTTGAATTACAAATGACTGTTAGGTGTGATATATTCACAGAAGCTTCGGAATTAGTGTCTGATCAAGAAATTTGAAGGATCGTTTAGTGTAAGAGTGTCTGAGTCATAAAAATAAAATAAAATTTAAAATAAAATATTCAAACACATTTTTATTTTAAAATTTAAAATTTAAAATTTTCAATTCAATTCAAATTCCTCTCACATAATTTTTAAAAAAAAAATTTCCTATTTTTTCCTCCAAATTACTTTTTTATCAAAAAATATTTATCAAATTTTTTACACATTTCAATACAATTTTTATTAAATAAATCACAATCCAAACTAAGTCTTGAAAAACTCAAGTGGTTTATGTGAGGACGTCTGGACTTCTTTGTTTTTCATCATTCAATTTTAAGTTTTGAATTGACCAAACACACCCTACGTGTCAATGGTCGGTATGGTTGTATTTTAAATTGCAAAAAAACAGAAAGTGTTTTTTGCATCCAATGAGAAAGAGAATGTGATGTATTAATTTAAACATAAATAATTTTATTAAAATTATGAAATAAAAATATAAAAAGTATTTCAAAAATATAAATACAAAACAATATGTCTGTCTATACTTAGTCGTATTTAGTAGCCTATCACTCCCACGTGTTTTTAGAAGATATATATATATATATATATTATAATTTTAAAACTTATTTTTATGTTTTTAATATATATATATATATATATATATTATTTTATAATTAATATTTTAAAAAATATAAAACATATTTTAAAATATAATTCATATACACCTTTTAAAATACTTGTCAAAACCAAAGACTTGCCTTTTGAGATCATATCTATGCCAATAATGTTCCATAATTATTAGGAATAATATATTAAAATGTTTCGAATTTAGGTTCTTATAACCATTTTGATTCGACCTTCTAATTTTAATAATACGATATCTGAACTTTACAATTTGTAACAATAATGACCTCGGTCAAAATTGATGATGTGGCAGTCAGTTGGTCAACCCAATCAGCCATTAAAGTTGGAAAAAAGACAAAAAAACCCTCCGATATAAAGCATATAATTTAAAATTTTAAAATAAATTTTTAAAAAGGCAAAACAGACAAAATTTAAAGGCAAAATTTTAATTAAATTATTTACACTATATAATAAAAAAATTTTAAAAAAATTAAAGATGAAAATTTAGAAAAATTTAAAAACAAAAATGACAAAAAATTGATATAGTTTAATTTTTCATTAACTTTTTAAAAGAAAAAATTTAATAAAATTATGTAAATTTTGTTAAAAATTTTAATGCAAACAGACAAAAAATTATTATATAATACTTTTTTTAACTTCAAATATTTTTTATAGATACTTTGTTTTTTAACCTTAATTTTTTTGTTATTTTTGTCTCTAAATTTTATTAAATTTTTATCTTTAAATTTTATTTTTTTGTTTAAAAAAATTTATTATATAGTGTAAATAATTTTATTAAATTTTTGTCTTTTAATTTTGTCTTTTTAAAAATTTATTTTAGAATTTTAAACTATATACTTTATATCGGAGGGCTTTTTTAATATTTTTTCCAACTTTAATGGCTGACTGAGTTGACCAGCTGGCTGCCACGTCATCAATTTTGACCGAGGTCATTATTGTTACAAATTATAAAGTTCAGGAATCGTATGGTTAAAATTAAAATGTCGAGTCAAAATGGTTACAAGCCCTTAAGTTCGGGGCATTTTAATATATTATCCCTAATTATTATTATATTTAAAAAAAAAGTTATCTAAAAATTGTTGCTTAATAAGATGTGTATAAATTATATTTTAAAATATATTTTTATATTTTTTGATATAATAATTTTATGGTAAAAAATATATTAAAAAACGTAATAATATTCTAAATTGTGTAAACTTTATTTTAAAAATACAATTCATACACACTCTTATTATCGATTTATTTCCACAAGGGCTTCACCCTCGTAAATTTCATTCACTAATTACCTCAATTTACTTCCAAATTCCTACAATTTTTTTTTGGTTCCTAAAAATCATAATCATCATAAAATTTGAAAAAATCTTCAAATTTTCAGAACCCAAAAATAAAAAAATAAAATAAAATAATCACATCAACCCAAAGTTCTGAAAATCAAAGTGCGGCCCAAATCTATCATACGACAAAAAACACCCGCCTGGCTCTAAGATCGGTCCAAATGCCAATAGGGAAAGAATCTTCAGCCTTTCACGTGGCACTGGCCCATTTGTCTATTCTCATCATAGCCTCCACCGCCAACCAATGATCCACGTTCCACCTACCCTTCCCACTCTCCCCCTGCACTTTTCTCCATCGCCTCGCCGATTCTCCCCTCCCCTGTCCCGGAGTGTCCTCCATCCTCCCCTTTATGTACATCAGTCTCTTCTCCTGACAAAAACACACACATTCACGCAGTCACTCATCAAGAGCACAAACAAACATTTTGGAGTAACAGAAGCTGCGAGAATCGTACTCTGTCTGGACTGTTTAGTTATCCTTTTGTCCAATGCATTTCTGGATTTCTATAAATAGAAATTTTTACAGAGACTAATGCAGCAAAAGGGTCGTGGCCATAACCGTAGATCAAGGACTTTTTCTAGATCCCGTATTGCCATTGAGGGTTGTTAGTTTCCCCCATTTGGAACTGAACCGATTTATCATTGCAGACACACCCAGTTACCGGTTGTTCTTCCCTCCCCTCAATCCACCTGTATTTATATTCTAACTGTAAGCTGTCGAACCCATAACGTGTTATTAGAATTTCGACAATGGCTGCTGCTAAAGGTGGGATCGTTTTTTTTTTTTTTTTTATACTTTTTTTGTGTTTCATTCTATTACCTGGGCTTTTTTTTTTTCCGAAATGAATTGACGTTGTTTGAAATGGGATTGGTGCTAAAGATTCAATTTTTGAATGTGTAGGACAAGAGCGTGAGATGCAAAAGAGTTACTGGATGGAACATTCAGTTGATCTTACTGTTGAGGCAATGATGCTTGATTCCAAGGCTGCTGATCTTGACAAAGAAGAGCGCCCTGAGGTACATTTCCCCTTTTTTCTTTTTTTTGCTTTTACTTTTTCCAGGTGCATTCTGTTAGGAGTTTAAAGCCAGGCTTCTTTATGAGCTCAAAAGATTATACTACGACATGATGGTCTGCATGAAATTAGATCTTCTTATTTTTTGCCTCCATTTAAGTTCTACAGTAATTTTACCTGGTGTTAGTGATTTTATCTGGTGTTAGTGATTTTATTTGTATTTTTTTAAGCGATGCATCTCTGAACGTCAGGTAGTATTGAAAAATAAAATAAAAATCGATATGTGTATTCTTGCTGGTGAATGGTGTATTCCTCCTGCTTGCTCGGTTCTCATTGCACCTACTAATGTTTAACAATGTTATCCAAATATCAAGTTGATAACGTTTTAGTTTGTGTTCATTTGGATATGCATGTCACCGCTGCTTCAGTGATTTGCAAATATATGCAATTTAAGCGCTCTCTTGACTATCCTGTTGTCAAAAAAAAAAAAAAAAACCTTGGTTGTTTGGCAGGTGCTCTCCCTTCTCCCACCATATGAAGGGAAATCAGTTCTGGAGCTAGGAGCTGGTATTGGCCGCTTCACTGGTGAGTTGGCCAAAAAAGCTGGGACACTTGTTGCTCTGGACTTCATTGAAGGTGCAATCAAGAAGGTTTGTATGCTTTACCTTGATAAAATAAACTTTTGCTTCCCCATTGCTTGCGAATGTGCATTTGTTAATTCTTTCAGAGATGGACTTCTCCTTATCTTTTACCTTTGGAACTGCAGAATGAAAGCATTAATGGGCATCATAAGAATGCCAAGTTCATTTGCGCTGATGTGACATCCCCAGACTTAAATTTTTCAACAGAGTCAGTGGACTTGATTTTTTCAAACTGGCTGTTAATGTATCTCTCTGACCAAGAGGTGAGTTCTCCTCACTCTTTGCTAACCTTCAGATTGATGTTGTACTCTGGATTCTGGAACTTGCTCCAAGAGCTGTATTGATTTGTTTGACTTGATTGTAGGTTGAAGCACTAGCTGAGAGGATGGTTAAATGGCTGAAAGTTGGTGGTTACATTTTCTTTAGAGAGTCATGTTTCCACCAATCTGGAGATCACAAGAGGAAAAACAACCCAACCCATTACCGTGAGCCTAGATTTTATACTAAGGTTGACACTTGACATCTTCTGTCACTGACACATCCAAGCAGCACTAGTTTTAGGATATCAAGCAATAATCATTTATTTAGTTTTAGGATATCAAGCAATAATCATTTATTTATTTTTTAAGCATTTTTAGTTGTATTCCTAAGTAGAATCTCTTTCAATCTAAGCAATAGTTTTATGAAATTTCAGGTCTTGCATTCAATTTTACTCTATTTATTTTGCTTTAACATAATTTTACTATATATCATCTAATCCTCAGGAGTGTGCAAAAAATGTTCTATGAAAGCTCCTCTAAATAAATGTCTGAATAATCTTCAAATTTAGTTGAGTCCATACTTGGATGGTTACTCATAGTCTGTCTTGCATTCAATTTCAGGTCTTCAAGGAATGTCATTTGCGTGAAAGCTCTGGAAAATCATTTGAACTTGCTCTTGTTGGTTGCAAGTGTATTGGTGCCTATGTAAGAAACAAAAAGAATCAGAATCAGGTAGCGATGATTCCAATTGTCTTTGCCCTTATTTCTTCTCTCTTAGGTTATATAAAAGCCCAAAGGATTCATTTTTTCTACATGTTTTGGAGTAGATATGCTGGATATTGCAGAAAGTAAGTTCAGAGGATGACAGGGGATTCCAGCGTTTCTTAGACAATGTGCAATATAAATGCAGTGGCATACTGCGATATGAACGCGTATTTGGACAAGGATTTGTTAGTACAGGAGGGATTGGTAAAAATCATTTCTTATTTTTGTTTTTGTGGCTGCCTTTTTCTTATCTTTATGCTATCTGATACAGAGATCCAGTCTATATAATGTGGGTGTATATGGACAAGGAATTTGAGATGTATCTATCCTTTTGTATATCAACATCTTTTTAATGTGTGGTAATTAAACTCAATGAGGTTGTGTAACAACCAGACTTGGTCCTTTGAACTTCTTATTTGCCAAACTTGAGTCATTCTTTGGACTGATATTAAACTTCAAAAAAGTGATTCAATCAAGGAGTATTGCACTGAAATGACTCCAATAATCAATTTCTTTTCACCATTCCCTATGAAGAGCAGCTTCCAACAGAATTTGTTTGCTTTTTCCTGTATGTCTGTTGTCAGCTTTTCAGGGTCCTTGAATTCTGTCTTAAATTTTATTTTTTTATTTATTTAATTTTGTAGTGATTGAGCTATTTTGGAAGATTTATGGGTAAACAATATTTCAACTCATAAAATTAAATCTTATTTAAATTGGCAAAACAACAATTTTCCCTTTTGTTTGACTTCCTATTCTCATCCATTATTTCTGTGATTGTGAGCAGATACTACAAGAGAATTTGCTGCTAAGCTGGATCTTCAGCCCGGAGAAAAAGTCCTGGATGTAGGTTGTGGTATTGGTGGAGGTGATTTTTACATGGCTGAGAAGTATGATGTTCATGTTGTTGGCATTGATCTCTCTGTCAACATGGTTTCTTTCGCCCTGGAACGTGCTATTGGCCTAAAGTATTCTGTTGAATTTGAGGTTGCTGATTGCACCAAGAAAACATACCCTGATGGCACATTTGATGTTATCTATAGTCGGGACACTATTCTCCACATCCAAGTAATCTTCTGTCTTTCTAAATGGAACTTCAATCTTCACATTATTAACTATCCATTTACACTTCCTATGTTGTATTTAGAGACAGACACACACACACACATATAATTTCCTTGCAGATTCCAGTAGATATAAGTACTATTTACATCATTCTGTTTGCATGTTTCTATTTCATCACTACCTAGTGGTAATTCTTTACTAAAAAATGCATGGGATATTTTAATTTTTTAATCAGTATCACATTATATTTCTTTTTTGGTAGCCATCTTTCTTACCATTTTCATGTGTGGAAAATTAACACATTTATATTTTGATAAGCCAAAGAGCGTATTTAGACATAAACATTAAAAAATATTGGCAAAAACTGCTGTCACTTAAACAAGTGTTTCTGCAGTAATGTTATGGTTGTTAAGCTTTTATCTTATTCTAGACTTATCTTGCATGCTCAAACTCCTGCTGTTTATACAGGACAAACCAGCACTCTTCAAATCTTTCTACAAGTGGCTGAAGCCTGGAGGCAGGGTTCTGATAAGTGATTACTGCAAAAGCAGTGGGACTCCTTCAGAAGACTTTGCTAAGTACATCGAGCAAAGAGGATATGATCTGCATGATGTGGAAGCATATGGCCAGGTTTCTTGCATAATCTCTCTCTCCCTCTCTCTCTCTCACACACACACACACACGTGCATGCACAATATTTACCTTATGCCTGAACTGTCTTGCATTCAGATGCTCAGAGATGCTGGTTTTGATGAGGTCATTGCTGAGGATCGAACTGATCAGGTCTGTTTGCTCCTTCCCCTCCAAAATTTCCTCCATTCCTCTCCAACCTTTTGTGTTTGAGTTGCTTTATTGCCGTTTTGTTTGTATGACACCAATGATTTATCTGTTTTTCAGTTCATAAAAGTTCTTAAAAGGGAATTAGATGCAGTGGAGAAAGACAGAGAAGCATTCATCCAGGACTTTTCTGAAGTGAGTGGTTTATCATCGAAGATATTCTTGTTTTGCTTAAATTATTTTGCATGTGACACTTAACTCCCTTACTGTGATTTAACCAACAGGAAGACTATAATGATATAGTTGGTGGTTGGAAGGCGAAGCTTGTCAGGAGCTCATCCGGTGAGCAGAGATGGGGTTTGTTCATTGCCAAGAAAAATTGACTTTTTATGCGAGCCTGTACTGTCTTAATGACCATTGTGGTATTTTTAAGTTATTGAGTTGTTTTCAGTATTGTGATTTGAGCACTGGACTATGTAATAAGATGCTAAAGCCTTTGATTTGGCATGGTGTGCTACTCATAATATGCACTTTCTTTATCCCACTTGTATGATCATTGAGGGGTTTTTTTTTTAATTTATTTTTTAGTTTTATCTAAAAATATATATTGCATTGTAATGACAAAATGTACATAGTCAAAAAGGTTAAATGATTTCGTGGTATTTGATCTAAACCACAAAAGAAATGTGACAACAACAAGAGTTTACAAAAAAAGTCACAAGGATCTACAATAGCGGCTATAAACGTCTACAAAAGCGATCACTAACCTAATTAAGGTCTACCAATCTACAACGAACTACTAACTAAGGCTGTGTGTGGATAAGCAATTTTTATTTGCAAATGGAAAAGGTTGTATTGGAATGTGTGAAAATTTTGGTGGGTATTTTTTGATAGAAAAAGTGTTTTGGAGGGAAGGAAAATTTTTTAAATTATGTGAGAAGAATTTGAGTGGAAAAATTTGAATTCTAAATTTTAAAATAAAAATGTGTTTGAATAGTTTGTTTTTAAGAATATTCTTATTTACAAATGAAATTTGTTTGTCCACGCGCAGCCTAAGTGTCTTAATTGGGCATTGCAAATTGTATGCGTTGAAAGAAACTGAATTCAGCGTTCTTAATTCTCGCTCCATGCCCTAGCGTTTTTAACTATCGCTCCATGCCTTTCATGATGATCAGCAAAACTGTAAACATTGAATAGCCTGGCAACCAAATCATTGAGTCATATTGTCAAATAAAACAAACTAGATCATTGAGTTATATTGTCAAATAAAAAACAAGTGGGTTTGGGATCTCTGCTGTCTGCATGGACGGATTAATGCGTTACTTGGGTTTTTTTTTTTTTTTTTTTTTTTGTCATTTTGGCCAACGAAATTTCGTAACCGTTGGGCCGTACTTCGCATATAAAACATTATCATCGAGGCTAGAGAGCCATTGTTTTGCTTCGACAATTTCTTTACCCTTGTTAACTTGTGAAATATGCTCAACAAATCTAGACAAATCATTTGAAAAGCTCTACAAACCACTTAGATTTCTTGAGGAACTTCTATTTACATGTATATATATCTGGGTAAAATACATGCATAGGTTAATGCAAGTCGTATACAAAGCACAATCCTTATTTCTTTAGTACATCCATGACATCCTTCGATCTAACGACTACAGGGGATGTAGAGAGGTTGTTGTTTCTCTGTTTTTTGTTGTCTGTGACCATCAGTACTTCGCATTTCTGATCATCCTTCCCTGCATCTCTTACTTTACTGGGTAAATATTCATACATCTGCACCATTAAGCTTCCACCTAAAAGGAAAATTGCATTGCAGATTAAAGGACAAGTTAAGAATGATAATGGGATTTTGTTCTTGAAGAATTTAGATTATGAAGGGAAAATGAATATACTTGGTTGTCTCAGTTTGTTTCTTCCACAAGAAATTAACATTACCTAGTATCAGAGCAGCCCCAATCCAGCCAGCCGTGCCCCATCTTTCACCAAGGAGAAACCATGCAAATCCGGCACCCCATAATGGCTCCATCCCATAAATCATTGCCGTTTCAGTTGCTGATACATCACGCATTGCAGCCATCTGTTCTAAATGAGAAAAGAATGATGTCTTGATCTCTTAGTTCAGTTCTTCTTAAGGAGAAATAAGTTACTTTCTGAACTGGAAAGAGTCACGTTACCTCTGCCCATAAGCATAATCCTGTTGAGAATATACCAGTGTAAAGTGCTGGAATCCATGGAAATGCAACGACCCAATCCCAAATAAGAGCCCATGTCAAGGTTACATTGTCAGCATCCTGGAAGCCCTCAAAACTTCCTCCAAGCAGACACCAAAGGGTGGAGAGGAAGGCCACAACACAAACCTAAGATGAAACAAAAAACACCGCACCATCTGTAAATGCAGCAGAATGAGACTTGAGAATTGAGGATATATAAAGTATAAAACCGACCTCATATCCAAGAAGTGGCAAGTACTTGTCCCTTTTTGTACTTCTCGATATGTGTTCTGTGCGGAGGGTGTGAATGCCAAAGAATAAGGCACTTAAGAAGTTCAGCAGATCCCCAACCTAGCATATTTACTTAAAACAAATGAGAGATTTCTTAGCTTTATTAACAATTAGTTTACAGATTACAGCTCAGTGGATCTCAATTTTGTTGGGGGGGTGGGGAGAGGAGAGAAGAATCATACTCACATTGGGTGGAGATCCACCACATTCCAGCATACCTAAGCCCATGACTGACATGAGAATTCCAAACCAGGTGCGAGTTGGTACTATTGTTCCCAACATGCTTTGAAGCATTGGAACCACAATAACCTGCTCAGTTTTGCGGTAAAGTTATCACAGACACTAGGACGTCAGAGGGTAAATCCAAATTTAATGGATATTTAACTGAAGAAGTCTGATTTACAAGTTTGATTTTGATGTTATTTATCCGATGTTAGCTTCCTATAAAATCATTCAAACCCTGAACATCCAGAACTCTAGATTTGCTCCCCAAAGCATCTAACATCTTTAACTAGGCCTGAACAAGTACCCTTGGATTGAGCAGTGAGCTCCAGTTAGAGGAATGACACAAATAACTTCTTCTGGTGTTTCTGAATGTTTGCATTTACAGAACTTTGTAAGAAGATCATCGAAATGCTAATGGAGCCAGAATTTTTTTAGAAGCTTACGGTGAAAAGAGAGAGAAATGAAGCACGCCCAGCTTCAGATGTAAGGAGTCCAAGTGCCTCAATCAAGTAGCCTAAACTGATCCACAATCCCAACTCCAAACCTGCCTTGCGGGTCTGAACATCATTTCTTGCTTGAAAGACAAATGGTAAAAATGGGATGGCACAGACAGCAAATCGCACTGCAGAGAAGGCTGCTGGATCCATGAAAGCTTCAGTCTCTTTTACAACAAGAATGTTGCTCGCTGCGAATTGCAACATGCATAGAGCATATTAACCCCTGCTTGGAATCCTAATTTCGTTATTCATATGAAACTTCTTAAGACATCACATCAACCACTTTCTTGGGTGGCTGATAATTATTAAATGGTTAAGTCCATGATAATAACAACTCCTAGCTTTGAACATTTAACAAGTTCGTAAGGTAGGGGTCAAAAATGTATGACAAATGGACATAATAGGTATGAAAATATTCAAATAAGTGGAGAGTTCATTGACTTCAATGGTGTTCACACTCAAAAACTGTGCACAATATGAAAGTTTTTCTGCATAGCGTTAATATGATACTGGATTCTTGCGCCCTGCATCTTGGCTTATGAAAGATGTAAAGTTTGTAGAGAGTATTGCTGTCTTTAACAAGGGATTGGGAAAGGAGGCAAGCTAAAAGATTCAAAACACTACTATACGGACCTCTGACCAGATTAACTACACAATTCTTCCACAGTTTTAGTCAATAGCAACCATGGCAGGCAGAATTGCAGACCAATTCAACTACAATATTGAAGGAGCAGATATTTAAATGAACCTTTCTTAACCAGTAGAAACTTAATGTAGGAAAACTTACCATAAACAACTGTCACAACATTAAGCAAGATTATGCTCCTGACTTTCTTTGACCCAAATAACAGTTTCCTCCAGAAAGGCCGCCTCCTGACTGAATGTTTACTGGCTATGATCTTGAAAGGACCCTTTGAGCTCTCATGAACCTTAGTCTTGGGATCTCCCTGGCAAGTTTCATTTTCACCATCAACTGGGAACGCCCCATCACAATGTCTTCCACTTTTTAAAGATCTTTCTACCAAGAATTGTTTACAAGTGGCTGAGCATTTATTTAAAGAAGAAGCAGCAGAAGGATCAGAAGAGGAAATTATGGCGAGATGGGCAATCTTTCTGATTCCATAAGGATTCAAGTAGCATGATATTGTGGCCACTCCAGTTGAACCTTTAGGGGTCCTCCCAATTGAGAAAGAAGGCATCTTTTCTCAACTTACCGAGAGTTATCCATCTTTCTTCAATGAATATTACTAGTTCATATCAAAGACAAAAAACTAAGTTCAGGAATGCTATAGTTGATCCTGTTTCACCAGTGATAATATTGGGAGCTATTTTAAGGAGATCCATGGATAAATTTTTTAGAATTATTGCAACCATAAAAAATAGGCAAGGAATTAGGAAGGCCAGACATGTGATTTTTTCCATTGGGTCCATCAAATAAAGTGTGGACCCAAGAAAGAGATTCAATCAACCAAAAGGGATTCCTCAGAATATTTATTTCCAATGTGAAGCACGCTAAAAATTGACATAATACAATTGAACTTTTAGGATCATCTTCCGACCACCTCAAAGGCAATCGGCAGATGGCGTTCAAGATTTTTACTCAGAATTGATCTGAAATAGCTTTCCTTTTAAGCCTTGTGGGTTCAACTTCTGTCTTTCGTAACAAGGTTTAATAATGCAGACTAGTGAAGCATAGAGGGCTCGTTGACACAAGCCATATATTCTTCGGTCACGTTTATGTTGATTTCCCACTTATTCTAGCTTAGGCAAAGATATTACTAAGATGGAAGAGCATGGAACTTAAATTCTGGATGAAATTCTACTAGCAACATGCACATAGAAATATACAAGTTGGATGAGAGTTTGGCCATTCATCGAACTTGAAAAACTTGACTAATATTCTTGATAACACAATGCTCTTGAAGAACTGAAGTCAAGTGCATTGGTGCTGATTTGCGCATTCGATTTAGTAGACTAACTTCCATGGCACTGAAGAAAGACTGGAGCATTAGGTAGGAAAACAGAAAAGGACATCATATGATATCTAAACAACACTGGAAAACCACTGGAAATGCAAATAAAATGGTTGTAATAATGTAAGTAGCTAGACGATGCTTCTTTGGAAGAGAGAAAAAGCAGTAGTTCATAGGACCATGAGTTTACTGATGTAACACGGCTGTAATATGGCGCAGTTGCCTTCAATTTCCTGCATCTCCCTCTTCCTCATCTTCATAATCAGCTTCCTCATCAACAATAGCATCTTGGTACTGCTGATACTCTGCAACAAGGTCATTCATATTACTCTCTGCTTCCGTAAACTCCATCTCATCCATTCCCTCCCCAGTGTACCAGTGCAAGAAAGCCTTCCTCCTAAACATGGCAGTGAACTGCTCGCTCACTCTCCTAAACATTTCCTGAATTGAAGTTGAATTCCCTATGAATGTGGAAGCCATGGAAAGCCCTCTAGGTGGCATGTCACAAACACTAGATTTCACATTGTTTGGGATCCACTCAACAAAATAGGATGAATTCTTGTTCTGGACATTAATTATCTGCTCATCAACCTCTTTTGTGCTCATTTTGCCCCTAAACACTGCTGATGCTGTGAGGTATCTGCCATGTCTTGGATCAGCAGCACACATCATATTTTTGGCATCCCACATTTGCTGTGTTAGCTCAGGGACAGTAAGCGCACGGTATTGCTGTGATCCTCTTGATGTAAGAGGAGCAAAGCCCACCATGAAGAAGTGAAGCCGAGGAAATGGGATCAAGTTCACTGCTAACTTCCTGAGGTCCGAATTCAGCTGTCCAGGAAATCTCAGGCAACAAGTCACTCCACTCATTGTTCCTGAAATCAGATGATTCAGGTCCCCAACTGATCATGACAAGAAAACAATATCCATAAGTTAGACTCTTTACCCTACTGAAATACAAAAAGCTCATTAATTTGCACTGCAAACATGGAAATTTTTTAATTCCTTACAGCTTGGAGTGGAGAGTTTAAGGGTCCTGAAGCAGATATCATATAGTGCTTCATTGTCAAGAACCATGCACTCATCAGCATTCTCCACAAGCTGATGAACAGAGAGGGTGGCATTATAAGGCTCCACCACGGTGTCAGACACCTTTGGCGAAGGGAAAACAGAGAACGTAAGCATCATTCTGTCTGGATATTCCTCCCTGATCTTGGAGATCAGCAGAGTTCCCATTCCAGAACCGGTTCCACCTCCAAGCGAGTGGCACACTTGAAACCCTGTTTCATAGCATACAAAGATCAAGAACAATATCATCAACCAAAACTGAAAATGAAAAGCACGACTAGAATCCTGGAAACAAATTGGGGGCCGTTCTTTAATAACTTGGATTCTTGTTACAAGAAATTCTCGCCAAGTTAATCATGTTATTTGCAAAGTACACTAATAAACACTCATATATGATCATGATGAATGAACTAAAACATATAAAATTGAATCATGACAATGATCATATATGACAAACCTTGCAAGCAATCACAATTTTCAGCCTCCTTCCTGACAACATCAAGGACTGAATCAATAAGCTCAGCACCTTCAGTATAGTGACCCTTAGCCCAGTTGTTTCCAGCCCCAGACTGACCAAAAACAAAGTTATCAGGCCTAAAAATTTGACCATAAGGACCACTCCTGATACTATCCATAGTCCCTGGCTCAAGGTCCATAAGCACTGCTCTGGGCACAAACCTCCCACCACTGGCTTCATTGAAATAAACATTAACTCTCTCCAACTGAAGTGCAGAACTTCCATTGCAACGCCCAGTTGGATCGATCCCATGTTCATCACACACCATTTCCCAGAATTTTGATCCAATTTGGTTCCCGCATTGTCCACCTTGAATGTGAAGAATTTCACGCATTTTGGCTCCACAAAATAAAAACAAGGGTTCAACGCTCAAGGACAAAAGTAGAAAAGCGATTTTCCAAACTTCGCTGCCTGAGAAAGAGCTCGGGAGAGTTGAGTTTATATGCCGGATTGTGGAGATGTGAAAGTTCTTCATTACCCTTGTAACGAACGATTGGGATCAGATGGGCCTAATCGAAATCCAATGGTCTACAATTGTCCGACCCAGTCGAACTGTAGCGGTGTCCATTGTGCCCTAGCCCATTAGGCCATTTGTACCATTTTCTTAAAATGCTGCCGTCCAGAATTGCATTATTTTTTTCTTTGATCATGTCAACAAAAATACTGATAAAAAAAACAAAACAGATGTAAGTTTATGATGAAGCATATATTGATGCCGTCCGATTGGGTTTATGCCCAGCAAGAAAGATAATTTTCACCAACACAATCTCTTTGATTTTTTGTTAGCTTGGATTGAAAATATTCTCACGACCCCTCCAATTTGAGTTTTGCTGATATCTCGAATAAATTCAAAAACATATTTCAAAAGATTTTGAACCTTCAATCGCGATGGTTTATAGATTCTGAATAGTTAGAGCAACCGAATATAATATAAAGCATATATTTGAAGGGTGGGTGTATGGTAAATGGTTTTAAAACAAATTCTCCATTTATTAGATAAAAAAAAATTATCAAAATTTTGTAATTTTCTATCGAACTTATTCCAATTCCAAGAGATGGATCGAAATCGATATGTGTGGAACATTGGATTCAATGAAGTAGAAGAAAAGGTCTACTCCCTTACTAACAACGTCCAAAATGTTGATTAGCTAGTAATGGCAAGCAATATTTGTATGGGAAAACAATTTCATATGAATGTACTTCTAAACTAAAATAAACGAACTTTAATCGACTATCCGTACACTTTTTATTAAATTCTGTTTATTTCAGTCGACAACGACAGATAAATTTATAATTTTTGCAAATGGAAAGTTAAAGAACTAGAGTCAAAGAATATATATTTTTTCTTGTGTGTGAAGTAGTTTAACTCCTCCAAAAAAAATCTACATGTTGGACTAATGAAAAAACACTTGTAAAACATTTGTTTTATGAAAAAACAAACACGAGAAATATTTTGGGCCATAGTCACATACTATAAAGAACTGAACCACGTGAGGCCCAATCAGTTGTTACGGCCTATATCTTAACAACATTGGCAACTGGTCAAAAATCATCATGGGTCCAAACTGAGTCAATCCAATCGGTTGTTGCGCTCAAAGTGTAAAGTGGGAAAAAAAAATATATTTTATATATGAACATTATTTTATTTTTACTGTGATAATCTAAGCACATAAGGTAAAAGTAATTTTTTTAGCCCCTTATATATATATAAACTTCCCCTCCTAAACTATATATATATGATATCATTTAATTGTCTTTAATTACACTATTAAAAGCATAGAATATTTACTCCCTAAATATAATTCTCTATTTGTTATAAAAAAAAGGGTTTATTTTCAATTAAGTAACTCTTTTCAGTTATTAAATACAAGACATAATTTGAATTGTGAGTTATACATAATCTTTATTATTAAAGATAATATAAAAATTTTGTCTAAAACTAAACTTCTTTTCCTTTTTAAGGCAAATTTAAAAAAAAAATAGATTTTTTTTTTATGAAGAGAGTACAATTTAAAGAACAATTTACTATAAATTCAATTTAGTTTAAGAAAAATACTTGTGACAAGGTATTATAAAGTTATTAATCACGATAAAGTGGTAGTTACTAACAATAAGAGGTTATTACGTCACGAATTTATTAACAAAATCATATACATTTAATTATTGATTCTTAGTTACTACACAGAAAATGATTAATAACCATCTAATATTTAGGTAACGGGTTGTCCCATTCATAAAATTAACCATTCTCAAAAGCATGAATAGGCTCTACTTTATGTTGTATATTTCAAAATACAATTCCACATTAAAACATTATAACACTTTATATTGAATTTGCTGTGAATAAGGCTTGTAATCAAAAGAGAAAAGAGTGGGTTTGCGACCAAAAGAGGAGACTAAATTGGGCCAATTCAGTTTAAAATAGTGGATTAGTCCTCTTGATTAAACGCAATTTAATTCAAGTTTTGTTTATTCTTTTTTTGAGCCTATTCAACGTAGAATCTATTCACACTAATTTGTTGTTTTTTCATAGAAACAACATAGATTCATTCGGGCTGTTGTTACTCATTTAAGATATTATTTACTACGTATGTATATACGTTTATCCTTCACCTCATCCTTAATACTTACTGAATTTTTTATGGAAAGACTTCTCTACTACCGCAGCCAACTCCATTTGTTAGAATAGCTTCCATTGAGTCTCTACACCTATCCCTTTTTTCATTTTCTGAACATTTGTTTTTAGAAAATAGGATTTGGCTCAGGATTGCCCCTTTTTATTAATTTCGGGATTTCTCTGAATTTGAAAGTTCTTACTCGGCGGGTTTGCATATCAAGGCCCAATCTAATTAAGTTAACGCAATCCAATCCAAGTTTTGTTTATTCCCTTTTTGGGTTTACGAAAATAATTTATTCAGAATTATTTTTTTACAATAGTCTTACGGTTGATTGGGTATTTTGAATTATTATTTTTTTACAATAGTCTTACCGGTTAACTGGGTATTTTACTAGTTTATTGTTTTACTTAATCAGCAGCCATTATCCGCATGATTGTTGAACGTTGGTTGACGCTTAATAAGTCAGTAGCCATGTTAGCCCTTATCTACTTGATTGCTGAATGTTATTGTTGTGGGTTGACAATGTCCCAGCAACATTTACCTATTTTTTTCTCCTTTTTTTGTTTCATGCAGCACTATAATCCAAGCCTCCACACGCACAAAAAAATTCTGCATTCTTCCTACAACGAGAAAGACTTATTTAATCATGGGAAAACATTTCACAAATTCTTAAAATAATTTCTTTAGAATAATGCAAAATTTGGCACAACTCTAGTCCATTCTTATTTCTATTATTAACTAATTCCTCCTACGCTTTCATCGTCCTCATTTGTAGCATTAATATGCCTAACTCCTATAGTAACTACACTTGAACAAAGAAAAAAAAATTACTACTTGAATATTAATGACTAAAATATAAATTATATTCACCCCCAAGTTCTTTTTCCCAAAACTTAACAGAAAGAATTTGTCTTACTAAAAATTCTATTTCACCTATTGTGTAACAATGGTGTCCCATTAATGAAAGGGTATATTTTGATTAAAATTAGATCTATTAAAGTTTATGTATGTAATGATAGGATTTAATATTTATTAATAAAATTATATCATTTTATTAATGGAATACCCTTACTATATAATGAGTAGAACAAAAGTTTCGAACTCGAACCTGTCTAGGCTTAAATGTTTTGTTTCACTAATTTGATGAATGTCTATCCTTCAAACTTGATAAAGTTAACACTTGCCAGCACTTGGATTTTACCCCATTTTCAACTCCTCAAGACCAGTAAAATAGCTTGTATTTTTACTCTGTCATGCTTCATGTGGGTATATAGATATTCTTCAACTGTTTTATTCAACACAGATGCGTTTGTGCCCTTCTCATTATATGCTAACAGCCACCCCCCTGTTCATTTCACCATGGCAGAGCCAGCAAGAAATGTAATATAAGGGGTAAATCAAAAGGGGAGACATGAGCAGGAAATGCATGCATTAATAAAAAAAACGTACCAAAAGTTGAAACTTTTTGGTCTCCAAAAAAATCGCCATATACATGCATATGTATATGTGTGTGCATGTGTACCATGCATTTTTTTTATTCATTATGCGAGCCAGTGGTCACAGTATAGCACTATCGGGAAGGACAAGTTGCGTTAAAATCTGCACTAAAGTCAAGACACACACACACAAAATGAACATAAGCATAATGCATACACACTATACACAACACCACAACACACAAACACACACGTTTTCGTATATCATTCCATCATTATGGCCATGCAGCAGAGGCAAAATCTCAGAGAGCGTAAGTGGGCTACATCACTGGCGGACCATGGGTGGAAGAATTAATTGTGCAGACGTGGGACATGTACCAGAAATCCAATTTGGACGGATGGATAGATGGATGGACGATGGATCCCCTTACCACCTCCCCCCTCCAACCCTCCAAAGGTGAATTTAGAAAGCAGAGAAGATTCCAAAAAGGTACAGAGTAATTGTGATAGCACGTAAAGGTGTTATATCCTTGCTGCATCATGTATGAACACAAAGGACAAAGTTTAATATAGCCGCGAAACGATGTACAGCCAGCATAGCATATAATTGACCGGACAAATAAGGTCATGCATATCACTCCATTTTATGTTTCCAATTCCTCAAATTCACATGCATTTTGTTTTTACATTTGGGGTTTTGGGGTACGTGTCGACAACTTTTTGGTGAAGCAATTCATAGTAAAGTATTGTTTTCCTCGCATACTATAAGTAAATGGAATAACTACTTCTTTAACTGCTACATTAATAGTTAGAAAGTTTGTTTAACCCCGTTTGAACAACAGAAGTACGCCATTGTCGTTATTCTTAATCAATGATTAGTTTGTTGATTTATATTTTATAGAGATACTCAAATTATATCAGCGATTGATGGATCGATTTCAAGTAATCTATGCTAAATTTGTTTCTTGAAGTATTGTAGTGCATAGGTTAACTTTGTATATATGCATAAAAAAGAAATAGTGCGTGCAATGGAAACTTTAGTCAGTGTGAGCACATTTAGATCTGTAATATTTTTTTTTTTTGTTCAATAAGCTCTGATAACAAAGTGGATGAAGAATTGACTCATTTCTCATCACTAGAATAAATCATCTATTCCAATTAATATGTACTAATCATGTTTCATTAATAAAATAATATAGTTTCATTAATAAATACTAAATTTTAATATAAAATGCATAAAATTTAATGTTAATGAGACTACATCATTTTAATACGATTCGTAGACAATAACTGCGACTGAGGATCTCAATTTTGTATTGGTAAAAGGGATTAGTTATGGGAATGTGGAGAGAAAGAGAGGGCATATAGAGAAGGATGGGATGCAGGAAGAAGGACTAAATATTCAATCAATGAGGGGGGGAGATATTAGACAAAGAAAAAGGGTATGAGACAGAAGGAGGAGAGGGGCAGTTCGGATTGAGAATAAGTGTGAAAGGCACTGGTCAATAGAAGAACAATAAATGAGGTTGTAAGAAGTGATGAGGCTTATGATAACCCTCATGATCGTCACGTCGTTTTTACTTCACATATACCGATAACTCCCAGAATTCCACGCTACTCCCTCACTCTCCAGTCTCCTCTCCCCTCCTCTCCCAGTCGGCCAGTATTTTTCACTCTTTCCTCATCCCTCCTTCCCTCCCTCTTTTTCTTCTTCTTCTTCTGCACTGCCGGGTTCTTTTTCTTTCTTTGCCAACCTCTCCCCTTTGCTTTTTCTTGATTTCCCTCTATTTTGGTTTCATTCAATTTTTTTTTTATACCTTGAGATGAGATTGGAGGAGTAATAATATTGTAGCCCAGTCAGTCAACCTCATGCCTTGCTTACTTTGTTTCAATTTAAACCAACACCAATCCCCTTCTCTGTCTCTCTTTCTCTTTCTGTCTCTCCATTCTCAAACGTATGTACAACCATCCCAACAATATTTCCCTATTTCTAAGTCATCCCACCTCCTCTCTCTCTCACTTCCATCAACCAAAAAATTCTCCTTTATTACAACCATCAACATCTTTGCCTCATGTAAATTAATTCCGGGCCTTTAGTTGGTCCCTTTTGTAGTACGACTCCATCACTATTTACATCACTAAACAACGCAAACTAGAATGGCAGTATTAAGATGCTCTATCTAGATGTACTTGTTCTAGCTAGGGTATGTATATTTTTGAGCAACCTTCTTCGTTAAGTAACTAAAGAAAAGGAAGATTTTATTTGTTGCAGCCATAAAAATGTGGATGATGGGATATACTGATGGGGGAGATCACTTCAGCGGCCGGAAACTCCGAACCATTGTGCCAAGACCGGCAGCAGTTATAAACCCTGCATGTTTAGGCCGCATCCATGGCACTGATCTTCTTTCTTTCAATCACCATCTTGGTATGTAAAATATATTCTATTCTACAGCATTTTTACTTATTTTTTAATGCAAGGTGATTCCAACTTTGCTTCTTTTTCAATTTCAGCTGCTATGACTGAGCAAAATAAGAGAGATTTTAGTCCACAACAAGTTGTGGTGAGCTCAAGGTGGAATCCTACCCCAGAACAGTTGCAAACCCTTGAAGAATTGTATCGAAGGGGGACTCGAACGCCATCGGCTGAGGAAATTCAGCATATCACTGCACAACTGAGAAGATACGGAAAGATTGAAGGGAAGAACGTGTTCTACTGGTTCCAGAATCACAAAGCCAGGGAGAGACAAAAACGCCGTCGTCAGCTTGAATCTACCAGCACCTCCGATGAGCCAGCTGCCCACAATAATGTTGTTGAAAACACAGAAAGAAAAGAAGAAGAATCGGGTATGAATTACTGGTCATTCTCTTGTCTTTACTATTCATGAAATGTCAATAGCAAAACAGCTCACGCAAGAAATATAGCAAAAGTCTATATAGTACTATGTAATAAGAGACAAGAAAATATATTAGTTTGAGGGGAAAAAATGAGTGAAAATAGTTTTTTGTTTTTTTTTTTTTTGTTTTTTTGGGCTTTGATTTGATTTGTGATCCAGTCTCACTTTTGTATTTTCCACTGTCAATTTTTGTTAGTGTTGTTCGTTTGCTATTATTTTATGAGAGATAGTAAAAAGTTTTGAATATATAACTTTGAGAAGTTTTGATTTGTAGTGGCTCTCTCTATAGTGATTGTTGCATGAGATGTAAAGCTGTACTATTCTTTTTTGTTTTTCTTTTTGTCTACACACAAACAGGGGCAAATGGGACAGGTTTAGAAGTTGAAGGAACCAAGAACTGGCCATCCTCTACTAACTGCAGTACTCTTGCAGAGGTCTATTCTCTATTCCATGCTTCTTTCCTTTGTCCTCCTTTCCAAATGATTTTTTTCCTTTTTTTAACTTAAAAACCAGAGCTACATAAAGTGATTAGAGTCAACTAATTTGTTAATAATTTGCATATGATTACACCATGGCCATGCAATGATTCCATTAGTGTCACTGATCCTATGTTTTTCTTTTGGATATAAAAGAAAAAGGGGTGAGATATTCAATGGGGGGTTGGGTTCGTTTAAGTGTTCAACAAAAGATTTGTTTATTGGGAAATGAAAAGGGGATTGTTCAAAAGCTGCATTCCTTCCTTTCTGTCGGGTCTGCTACCATAGCTGCTCCTCCTGTTATCAAACATAGCTAGGGTTTTTGGGTTTTGTGCTTATTCATGCCTTGATCATGACACTTCATTCGGACACCCTATATTAACCACCACACTTAAGTACATGCAAGCACTTGCTAGGTTACCAGTTTCAATTTTCAAAACCAAAAAAAGTAAATAAATAAAACAGAAAAATAAAATAAAATAAAACCAAAAAAATAAAACACAGGCTACAATAGTTCTTATCTTTTTATAGGATAGTTAACGGATCAGTGTCTTAATATTCTTGAAACATTCTTGACATTATGGGGGCTTGGATCAATACCAGTTTTTCATGTTTTTCCCTTGTTGACGAATATATGGCCTAAGCTAATTAATGTTGGGCATGTATTAGGCTTATTATAGGGAAATCGCTTTCTACAGCTTTTTTTACCTAAGACATTAATTGTTGTTTGAGTGGCTAATGTTGCAATGTACAACTACTGTGCATGCCACACTGAGTTGCAGAAAACTGGTGCTTCAATACAAAGGACAGCAAAAGCAGCAATTCCAGATTGTAGAGCTGCAGATGGATGGGTACGTTTCGATGAGGCAGAATTCCAACAAAGAGAGAGCCTTGAGGAAACAAATGCCACGTGGCATATGATGCAATTCTCTTCTTGTTCTTCTCCTTTATCATCATCATCATCTCCCACCAACCTCATAAACTCTTCCACTACTCATAATTCTGCCATTACTTTCCCAGCTTTAACTCCATCAAGAACAATGTTGGACCCAAAGCAATTACGAAGCAAGAGTGCTACTCATCACGATGAGAGTCTTCCTAACATCTTCATAAATCCCTATAGAAATGGCTTCCATGAACATTTGGTCAATCTCAATTCTAATACTGTTAGTATTCATGAGACAAGCAGCTGCGGTGGCCATTCTGATCAAACCCTACAACTTTTCCCTCTTCGAGATACTGATGATGGCAGTGAAGATGTTGCTGAGAAGGGATCAGAGGGATCGGTTGAGGCAATGAACACCAACACAATCAGTACTCCTTACAAGTTTTTCGAGTTCCTTCCTCTGAAAAATTGACATGCAACGCATTAAATTGCCTAGATATCTACAACTACAATGACTGGTTCATTAACATTAAATATTAGAAGTTTGAGGTGAAAAAATATCGAGCTAGTGAATGCCTTGATCTTGATGTAACATTTCTTGAGGGATGATTTGATGGGAGGGTTTTGCCTAAAATTGCATTTGGACCATGTTGGGTGATAATCAATGAATGAATGAAAAGTGCAATTTTAGCAACCATCACAGGTGCCTACATTCATAGTTTGACAGCATTCTAGGCTTTATTTTATGCTGACTTATACACGCGTTGTGTCAAACAATGCTTTGTTTTTTTGCTTGATATTCAACACACAATGGAGATGAGTGTTCCCAGAGGAAAGGACTGGGAATATAATAAGGCTGATGAGAAGGGTTTCTGACGTTGAAATCCGAGATCTGAAATGGGATGTTGAAGTGACTCTCAGAAATTTTGGTTAGAGTGAGCTTCTGAACCGCAATTAACATACATAGCATATAAACACAGACGCCACCATTTTTTCTTTCTTTCACGTTTCACATTTCATGCACAATTTATATTGTCACATTCTTCAATGATTGGAAAATGATAGTCGATTGGATTGCATTTCACAACCAAAATAATGTTGAACAATATATCATATCGTATAAAAGTAATAATATGAACTACTCGATATCATTATTTTTGGTATTCTATCCCAGGCGAGTAATATTTTCTACTATTTCCTACTCATCTGTGAATTTTTTATTATTTTTTTCTTTGCGTTGAATTTTGCACACCCTAAAAACAGAAGGGATGATATCTTAGTTTCACATGAAAATCTGGAAGAAATTTTAATGAATGGACAAAAATGAGAATCATGATCAGTTCACCTGGAAAGAAAGAAAGGGAACGTTGTGGACAAGTGACAGAACATAGACAAGGCTCAGGCTCACACATTTAACCATAGAATTCATCTTTAATTTGTCAACTCAGAAAAAGGGGTCCAACCAGATGCATGCAATGGGCAACAAATCTTGTGGCTCGATTTTCTATGTGAATGAAATGAACAAGAATTTTCCATTGCCTCAGAAAAATAATACAAACATTATTCCAAATATAGTTACTTCTTTTTCTTTCTTTTTTTCCCCCTTTGTGTAGAAAATAAGAGAAATACAAAATTTATAGGTAGATGACAGTTCTTATTCCATCGTTTTCAGAGAATATTTATGGTGTTTTATGCAATATTTATTGATCAAAGGTTCCTTGGATGCATCAGTTACGTATAACATGAAATGGTTCCCTTGCTAATTCCTGCAAATTGACATATCTTTATTTTTAATGCTTTGGTTTGACAAAGGTTTCAATATTTGGTCCTTAATTACATGCACAACAATGGCAGAAGACATTTTCTGATGATTGCCATAATTTCCATCTCAAAAGCGTAAATTGTCAGCTGCAGAGTAATTAATTTTCATGCAAATACACGTACAAAGTCTTGACTGAAATCTGAACGACTATAGTTATTGCGTTATATATGCACTGTACTAGAGTACTAGAGTATACTTAAAATACAGGCACGAATTTGATCAAAATTTCATTTGCAAATTAAAAAGAACAGTCTAAATTTTTACTTCCCAAAAAAAATTTTAATTAAGAAAAGAAGGTGAAAAAAAGAAGAAGAAGGGCAATGAGTGATAGAACATAAACAAGACAGATTAGTGAAACATCAAGCAAAGTTATCTTTTCATTTCAGCTGACTCTTCTCCTTTCCTTTCCAAATTTACGCTAGCAACTTACACTGAAATAACAAGAATCAAGACAGTGAAAAAGTAGTGAGAAGGGAAAAGAAAAAGAGTTAAAAATAGTGAAGAATCCGAGTTGCCTTTCAGGGATGCAATGCCTGCCTTGACATCAGCAATGGATTTGTCCTTTTTTACTCTTCCTTTTCTCTCTCTATATTGTCTATATAATCCAGTCTCTATTCCATAAGCTTAGGAGCTAGCCCAGAAGATCGAATAGGCAAACATGAAGCAGAAAAGGGATCATAAATCATAAGGGGGAGGAATGCATGAGAGAGATTGAGTGAAAGGATAGACATGCATGAGATTCTCTTGTGTATTTTTCTTGTACTTTGTTGCCATTTCCAACTAAACTCTTCTACCTTGAAATGAGGGATTATGCTTTTTCCTACCTCCAAGTGAGTCAAAACCCCAGCTCCTTTTTCCTGGTCATCAGCATCATTGTTGACATATAGGGAATAGATTGAACCATTTATTTTCTTATCTTTTTTGTTTTTTTAACCTATTTTTGGTTGGCTTGAAGCTTGAAATGGCGTTATCAATTTCTAGTATTTTGTAGCTTGTGAAGGTAAATGTTAACTATCTCATACTCTAACTTAATAATTAATGTACAACTAAGTTTTATTTATTTATTATTATTTTTTACGGTTTAGTTTAGCAGAAATTGAAAAGTTAATAATTAAGTCGAAGATGTGCATACACCTGTTGTCTGGAATTTGATTCTAAAACTAACGAGAGCACATAGTTTTAAAACTATCTAAACATTAACCAAGTATTAATGTAAACTGTGTATATCATAAATAACACTCGCACCCAAAATAATATAATAGAAAATTCATTGAAGTTGCAACCAAGAATGAAGATAATTCTCAGAAATATTGTGTACGTGGTGATGAAGTGAAAAGAACAGTATAAATAAATGTGAGAGGGCACAGTCACAAAGAGAGACAAAATGGGGATGGGAACAGGAGAGAATGAGAAAAGGCAAAGTATACGGAAAGGAATGAGAAAAATCAAAAGGAATTTGAAGCAAAAAGTAGTGAAGGGAAGGAAGCAATGCATGGTTAGATTGGCAGAGATTGAATTTATTGTGCTAGGCCAACAACACAGTACTGTGACCTGCTATGAGCTGATAGAAAATGACAATACCTGGACAGCAAAACAAACACAATAACCAGGCAACAAGTTCAGATCCCCCCTTCTTCTGTAGTTAAAAAGCCACCACATCTTTCTTCCCATTTATCATGAGGTCATCATTAATTTAATATCCAGCTCCTGACCCTTCACCCATTCTCCCTGCAGATCAGTTTTAGTTACTTCCAAAATTAATTACCACTTAGATATATACTAATGATGTAAAGACATAGAATGCTCCAGTTCAGCCAAAAAGGGAATCATTCTCGTTTCTAATATCACTTGTCATTAGAAGTTCAATTAGAACGACTCAATAAACAGTCAAAATTTCAATTTAAATTTGGAGATTTAATTTCATGAATTTTGAATTATTCTGAGTTTCTAATTTATTTGCTGGATAAGTAGTTCTTGTTACGATTTCTAATGTAAAACAATATCCGTGAATTCATCAACCAACCCATCTTATACTTTTTAGATTTCTCCCATCAGTTTTAGTAAATTTTATATTTTCGTTTCTGTTGATTTCTAATCTAATACACAAATCAAATGATTCTAGGAAACTAATTATGCATATCTTATGCATCATCAGCAACTTCAATCTAAGATAGTAACACAATATCTTGAGTTAGTTATATATTACTTATAATTACTATTTTCAGCAGACATAATCCATTTGGGACAATTGATTTTTTTCCCAACCATCGTCCTGGAAAGTGGAGAGAAAGTATCAAATTTGATCTTTTGGGGTTCTCAGCTTGGGAAGAGAATAATTCTAGGAACCAGACCGTTAGACTATGGATGTATGTATATCAAAACAGATCTTCGACCCATACCAACAGACACCATTACCAAAGCTGTTAAGTGTTTTGCAGGGTCTAGGCTGAATGCATTCTTTTTTCTTGTTTTTTTTCTTTACATGCAAGTGGGACAGACAAGAAAGACAGCAGTGCCTTGTAAAAGTCGAACTCATCTTGGTTCTCTTGCAAAACATGAAATTTTAAGGCATGAACGTGACAACTCTCTGATTCCCAGCAACTCACTCATCCCCTTCATTTCTTTAGCTGATTTTGGTCCTCATGCACACTTGTACACGCCCCTTCCCAGTTTGTCATTTTTCCATTCTATAATTGATTCTTGGATTTTTCCAATTTTTCCAATGGTTTGGTGCTTTTTTTCATTTGACTAACAAAGCAAGAAAAGAGAATAAGTTGAATGAAAATCAAATGGACTCTTACTCATAGGGTTATATCGAATTCGTGTAATTGATTATGATTCTTATAATAAAAGTTAGAGTGATTGATTCGACATTAATAACAAAACAAAATTATTTATCATACTTATTAAAAAATTACAAAATAATAATAAAAGTTAATTTTATCTTTACATCTTTACAACATCAGTTGCTATAATTTTTCAATAAAAGTAGTACTATTACTCTAACGAATTCTCATGCAATGAAGTAGTTTAGAACTTAACAAGTTCAATTCATCATGCCTTGCTTCTGTATAAATTGTTTAGCATATTAAGATATAATATGATTGAAATTGTTTAATGGGTCAAATATTTGAAGTCAATAGATTTAAATTGAAAAAGTGATAAGTCTATATTCAAATTTTAATATTTATATTTGTAACAAGTTATCTCTAACCAAATTAAATTCCTTCATTCAATGGGTAGACTATTCGTCCATTTACTATTTAGTATTTACTTCTCTTTTGATCCATTAAATGACAAATATATTTCAGTTTCAACGACCACAATTAATTTATCATTCATAACTTTGGTCCACCATCCCACTTACCATAGATTTACTACATACACATATTTGTTAAAAAAATTCTATATATTTTTCACACCAAAACAAGAAAGAGGTTTTGAATAATGATGTTTGCTATTTGTGAATTTGTTAAAAAATTACTCCATCCATTCTGAAACTTTTGATTTGTTATTATTATTTTTAATTATAAGTTACACATACTCAATGCGTCATTAAATATATAATTTTTTTATTTTTATCTTTAATTTTTAATTTGAATTATATATTGTCATTATTAATAAAGATAGTACAATAATTTCACATAAAAAATAAACTCTTTTTTGGATAAATAAAATTTTTGAAAAAATATTTTTTTTTGTTTTGGATGGAAGAAGTTAAAAAAAGGAGGGATTTTAGGATATTTGAGAAAATGTATTTTTGATAATAACTTACCAAAAAAAAATGGGGAAAAAAAGAAAATTAAAATAAGAAGTAGCCCAAAGGCCAACTATGCACTCATAATGGGGCCAAAGTCTTCGCTAGTTGACAAGTAAAAAGGCTGACTCAGTGGAATAGAGATCGGCCTGATATTGAGACATGTATTTGGACCTTTGAGCCCATATTATCAAGGGATTTCGTTAAATTGTGTCCACAATAGTTAAAAGGCCGGCCTGAGCACTTTTGTTTTCTCTGCAATCCAATGTTCAATATCAAACCAGGCTGAACATTATCCACTAAACTTGATTGGACTCTACTGGTTTAATAGATTCCAGTTATAAATCGTTGAATCCATGACCAACAAAATGTTTATTAACAAATCAGAAAAGTTTATGATGTGTATAGATTGTGTTTTTAAAAGTTTTTTTTAAATATTTTTTGGAATAATTTTTATTTCACAACTTTTAATTCGTAAAAAAGTAGAAAAATTTATTTTGAACCCCAGTTTATATTTCAAAGTTATTGAAGAATAGTTAGACCATATCCATCCCTTTGCATGGTTAACAAACATAGACATTTCTATCACTTTCTTAATCATTCATTAAACATGTTACGAGAACAAATCATAGGCTCAGTGATTAGGATTCTATGCAAAATGCATGAAAAGATTGAATTGGATGATACCAACCTAACATGATAATACATAAACAATAAAAGCATGGGCCTATGGTCTAGTAGAAATGGTGTCTTTCTGATGTTGTTTACAAAGAAGAAGAGATTGTTTCTGTCCATTCGTTTTTGGACCCCTCAACGTGAAATGTTTCCTAAAATATTCATGCAGAATTCAGGAGTAGCACTAGAAACAGCAACAAGTTACAACGGCCACATGAGCATAAATTGGGAATCTATTGCTGATGGCTGTTTATTTTGCTGTTGTTTTAGCTTTAGGATAATTTTTCATAAAGTATTGGAACTATTTTCCCGTTGGCATTGTATCCCATCTCAGTATGCTTTTGCTGTTCTAAAGGGCAAAAACCCTTTCTGATCTTCTTCAAAATATATATAAAATAATGACACAGTATGATGCATGAGGTCCACATGTAATCAAACTAAACATTAAGAGCAGAAAATGACAGCATAATGCAGCAGTAAAGATCTTTTTTACTTTTCAGGAAGAGTTGGCATCTAGTCAATGTTTCAATAACAGTGAAATGTGGAATGATAATAATACATTTGTACTTTTTTGTAAACATTTTTGCCACAAAGTTTGACTGCCAAAACTCTTAAACAAAAGGAAAGGGCAAAAGCAAAAGGACAACTTAGTACCACATTCCATGCAAAATGCATTTCTAGAGACTCTTTAACCAATTTTTTACCACCTATAATGTTGAGTTTCCAAGTGCTCAACAGTAAACAAACTATATAGTAATCAGGGTTATGACCTGCGAGGGTGCTTAGGGGAATGGGCAGTAGAGAACTATGTCAATCCAAATTTTGATCATTGGAGAATGGGAAGTCTTGCATATGCTTCAAATCTAGTACCCCTGACACTGGATCTTTGTACCGCATTTGAAGACAACAATTCCAACTCATCTCCTTGGAGTTTGCACAGAAAATATCTTATGAAATTGGTGCATTTACCGTGAGGATCAAGAGTGTTAATTAGATCGTGTTTTAATTTACAGAACATCTTCATATATAAATATTATAATTTTGATATAAATTTGAATACGATCTATTTAACTTATGTATCAATTAATATAATTTGAACACGATTTATTTATTTCATAAGTAATACGATAATATAAAAATACCTATATATATGTAAAATTTATAAAGACTTAATTATTTATTTATTTTATAAATAAGATAATAAAAAATTTTTTATACTTATTAAATATTAAAATATCAAAAATAATAATTAAAAATATATCTTATATAATATCTGTTTATTTTATAAAATTATTATTAAATAATTTTTAAAATTATTTTAAACAAGTTAAATGAGTCAACTTGCAATTCGAAATTTATTTATTTTTCATATTATATAAATTTAACTTAATTTTAATTTAAATTTGTAAAATATTATATTTAAACCTACTAAATATATAAAAAATTCATATTATATTTTCGTATTTCAGTACCGTATCACAAATTATATCCCTGGACAGCACAATTGATTCATTCATTCTTTTTCTTCCTTTTGGATCCTGACTCTGTTCAATAGATTTGTCAAGGGCTGTTAGTAATAGTGGGATACAGCAGAGAGGAGTAGAAATGCCAACTTTTTCACTAACACAGAAAGGGTAGATGGGGTTGGGAATTGGAAATGCAATGCCGTGGAGCGGCACTTTTTGTGGAAGTGTGTACAGTGTACAGTGTACTACTGCTGCTTGTCCTCACAACTCACAAGTAGTCACAAACGAAGCAGAAGCAGCAGAATGGATTCCCTCTAGCATGTGAATTTGGTAACTTTTTCTTCGTGTGCGTACAACTCTACCCTCACAGACCTCTGACACATCCTCGATTTTTGAGCTACTTGTTCAATTTGTCATCATCACCTTCCCACATATTTGCTCCACAGACCCTGCAAAATTAAGCTATCCATCATAAATTCTAGAGCTTAATCGGCTTTTGGGCTTGCTTCAATTGTGTTAGATTTTGCATTCTTTTACTTCATTTCTTGATTTTTCAAATGGAAAAATGGGAAATGTTAGTGGCTATAGTAAAGCTGTATATACTTCGGACAGATTGTCATTGCAACACATGCCACACATTCACTGAGTCCAACCTTTCACCAACTCGGCCAATTAATTACCCAGACAATACTCTACTTAGGCTATTTGACGTAAAGTTAAACATCCTTTCTCCTATAAAAGCACTTCCCTGGAGTCACTAACAAAAGAGAGATCCAGCTTTGACACACACAATTCTTCTTCAGGACCAGTGCTTGCTACTCACAACCTTTAGGCCAATGGAGGCAATGCTGAGACCTATTCTTGCTCTGCTTATCTTGTCCCTTCCCTTGTTTGACGTTTCAGGTAGCCTAGAATGTCCTTTCTTAATTTCATTTCTTGCTCCTTTTTTCTTGACCAAATATCTGATTCACAAAAATGTAGGAATGTAAGACCTCATTATTATGATTTATATCACATTTTGTCTCTGTTGCTCATGAATGAAATTTTTTTGTCAAACAGTTGAGGTTTCAGCAACAACAATGACATTCTACAACAAGTGTACCCATCCAGTGTGGCCAGGAATTCAGCCAAGTGCTGGGAAGCCCATATTAGCCCGTGGTGGCTTCAAACTCCCACCAAATAAATACTACTCTCTACGCCTCCCAGCTGGGTGGTCCGGCCGCATGTGGGGTCGCCACGGTTGCTCTTTTGATGCCAATGGTCGTGGCCATTGTGCCACAGGGGACTGTGGGGGTGCTCTGTTTTGCAATGGCATTGGTGGGACGCCTCCAGCAACCCTTGCCGAAATCACTCTTGGCAATGACCAAGACTTCTATGATGTTAGCCTTGTTGATGGTTACAATCTTGCTATTTCCATCACACCATTCCGTGGAACAGGTAAGAGGGCTCAGTCCCTCAAGCCATCCTCTCTTTTTGCTTACTTTTAGATCTTCAAGTTTTGTGTATGGAGATGTAGTGATGTTTTGTTGTTTTATTTGGTTGGCCACATTATGATTGACCAATTTCAGCTCTGATTATTTGTTTAAGAATATCGCAAGACTAATCACCTAATCTTTGAATATAGTACCAATAAGTAACTAATCTAACTACAATGTGGTCCAAACAGAATTCTTTATGCTAAAGATTGTATCTTTGGAAGTCGTGATCCTTTTTGTTCATTTCTGATGTATGCAATTAAATAAGGATGATTACTGACTTAGTAATTTGTCTTGGCAATGTTTATAGGCAAATGTAACTATGCTGGATGTGTGAGTGATCTGAACACAATATGTCCAGTTGGGCTTCAAGTGAGATCTCATGATAAAAGAAGGGTAGTGGCCTGCAAAAGTGCCTGTTCTGCTTTCAATTCTCCAAGGTACTGCTGCACAGGAACCTTTGGGAGCCCTCAATCCTGCAAGCCTACTGCATACTCCAAGATCTTCAAGTCAGCTTGTCCAAGGGCTTACTCTTATGCTTATGATGATCCCACTAGCATTGCCACTTGCACTGGTGGAAGCTACTTGGTCACATTCTGCCCCCACCATTAGCCCATTAGATAACACTAGTACCATAAATAATTAAATACTACCAGTACTACTACTACTCTGCTTTAGCTATCTGCCCCTCTCTACCTTAGGCTAATTTAGTCCCCATAACACGTTTATCTGAGATTATCTCTACTTGTCTGCAAATGTTCTTCTGGTGCTTGTCATTCCATATTAATGGAACCTCTTTATATCAGTGTACTTGAAATGGAATGGCCTTGTTTATTTTTGGATTTTGCTTTGGACATTAATATAACACTTTATAAAAGAGTAAGTCGGCAAATGGAATCTCTCGCATGTGCGGAATTTGGGGAAAGATCGAGACTATTAAGGCTTGATACAGAGACCCTTGGCTTGTTCTTTTGACATTTCGCAACCGTAATTTCATGGTTAACACTTTGTCAAGTAGTTTAATGTTTAGATTATAAGGAAAATAGACAATCTTACCTCAATTGTCATAGCATAGCATGATTAAAGGAAGGATAAAACATTCTTCCAAGACCATTTACATTCAAAGACTAATACTCTTCCAAGTTGATAGTGATTGCTTCAAAGATTGCAAATTCTTGAAAAATAATTTTAAAATCTTTGCAACCCATTAATTTCTTTAAGAGTATTTGAGGAATGAGTAAATGGTGTGCCACCTTTACTGATTTCTCAATCTTTGAGTGTATACTTGACCCCAAATGGAGGACAATGAGATTTGAGACTAGACCCTCTGCTAGAGCCAATAGAAGACTATGTCCATTTTCCTATTTTTTTGTCTGGAGCCATAGGAGCCCAAATTTAAGCCTTTATTGAGGATTTGGAATTTTGGACCAACTAAGCTCATATTTGAGCCCCAAAAAAAACAGTCATTTTCCATTTTTCGAGTTTTTCTTTGGTCGCTTTGCAATTTGCGGCCTGCAAAAAGAAATCCATTCCTCTCCCGTTCCCTCCAAAAATCCCGATGAAGTTGCCAATGGAACAAACACAAGAATGTCCCTCCGTTTAATCTCTTCACCAAAGCCTCCATTAAACCCCATAACCATCTCAGCATCCCTTTCTTTCTTCTCCACATTCAGCCACCAGGACCGCCACTTCCATAATTCCAATCTCGAGAATCAAGACACTATTAACTTTGAAAGCATAGCCGACCACTTTTACTGGACCAAGAGCATTCACAAACTCTGCACCGTCGAACGCAACGTTGATTCAGCTCTTGACCTTCTCAATCGCATTTGCCTTCATGGGTACCGTCTCAATGCCCTTAATATTAGCAGCATTATCCACGGTCTCTGTGATGCTGGCCGCTTCTCCGAAGCCCACAACCAGCTTCTTCTTTTCATCAACTCCCAATTTAACATCCTGGACGAGCGCACATGTAATGTCCTCATTGCCCGCTTGCTTTACGCTGGTACTCCGCATGCCACGTTGCGGGTGATTCGCCGTTTGATTAATGATAACCCAAACTTTGTTCCTTCTTTGATAAATTACAACCGCTTGATGCATCAAATTTGTGATCTTTCGATGCCCACGGAAGCCCATTGTGTATTTTTTGATATGAGGAAAAGAGGGCATTCTCCTAATGTGGTTTCCTACAGTACCTTGTTGGGTGGCTACTGTAAAATTGGTGAAACGGACAATACGAATAAACTGTTTGATGAAATGCGTGAGAGTGGAGTGAAGCCTACTGCGGTTACTTATAGTGTTTTGATTGGAGGGGTGTTGCGGAAACGTGATGTGGAAATGGGGAAAGTTTTGATGGAGAAGCTTTGGGAGGCTATGGCCAGTGAAGAGGCTAATAAGGTCGTGAATAATGCAGCTTTCGGGAATGTGATTGATTGCTTTTGCAAAGAAGGATTCTTTCATGAAGTGTTTAAGATAGCAGAGGATATGCCTCAGGGTAACAGTGTTCTTGAAGAGTTTGCATATGGACAAATGATTGATTCGCTTTGTAAATATGGGAGGTACAATGGGGCTGCTAGGATTGTTTATATGATGAGAAAGAGAGGGTTTACTCCAGGCTTACAGTCATATAATACAATTTTACACGGCCTTTGCCTGGAGGGTGATTGTTTTAGGGCGTATCAGTTGTTGGAAGAAGGGATGAGATTCAGATATAAGCTCTCTGAGTTTACTTATAACCATTTGGTAGAGGGTCTTTGTCGTGAATGTGATCTTGTTAAAGCAAAGGAAGTAGTCAATATTATGTTAAGAAATGTGGCAGGGGAACATAAGACTAGGATTTACAATATATATTTGAGAGCTCTTTGTTTCATGAATAATCCAACTGAACTGTTGAATGTACTCGTTTCCATGCTTCAAGTACAATGCCAGCCTGATGTCATTACCCTGAACACTGTTGTGAAAGGTTTATGTCGAATGGGGAGAATTCCGGATGCATCAAAGGTGCTTAAAGATATGATGATGGGAAAATTTTGTGCTCCAGATGTGGTAACCTTCACTACCATTATCTCTGGCCTGTTAGACGCCGGAAACATTGAGGAAGCTCTTGATTTGTTCCAAAATGTTATGCCTGCGAATGGCATTCGACCTGCTGTTGTGACATATAATGTGCTGATTCGTGGATTATTTAATCTGGATCAGGCCGACGAAGCTATGGGGATTTTTAATAGCATGGTAGCAGTTGGAGTCACTGCTGATTGTAAAACTTACACGATCATTATTGATGGACTTTGTCAGTTTGAGCATATAGACGAGGCTAAGAGGTTCTGGGATGATACCATTTGGCCCTCACAGATTCACGACAATTATGTATATTCAGCCATACTGAAAGGGCTTTGCCGCTTGGGCAGTTTTACTGAAGCTTGTGATTTCCTATATGAGTTGGTTGATTGCGGGGTTACCCTCAATCATGTAAACTACAACATTCTGATTGATTCTGCTTGCAGATTAGGTTTGAAGAAAGAAGCTTATCAGATTATTGGCGAGATGAAAAAGAATGGGGTAGCTCCAGATTCAGTTACGTGGAGACTTCTTGATAAATTGCATGGCAACGTGAGACATCAGTTTGGCCAGGATTTGCACGCGGAAAGACGTACCATAGTGTTAACGAGTTAAAACGGCTTGAATCTTTTTTAATTGATATCAAGGTGAAAGTCATACATGACATGTTGGATGAAGCCCTGTTCTTATGGAGGACATGTGATAATAAGTGAACTGAGCAAGGCTGTATTCCTTGTACCACATATACGTATGTAGAAAGATGGAGCAAACTTGAAGAAAGTATTCTACCTTATGACTTTCAGCAAGTTTTTTCACTGTGACTGTACAAAAACTAGGTTGTGATATAATATAATGATTTCATTGCATATTCTTTTACAATGAAACCACGTCTGTCTTTCCTTTGTCATACTTCCAGAATCCAAAACTAGAGAAGAATTGCGCCCAACAGAACTGTTAATAGCCTTATTGGATGAAAAGGTTGGGCAGATGTCATGTCTTGTCAATAGCTAATGCAGGTAAAAGATAGAACTGACTGCAGTTATAAACTGTGCACAAGCATACAATCTTCTGGTTTGATTTCTCAGACCAACAGGAAGATTGGTGGCCAACTCCATTATGTGGAGTCTTTGCCCACCCCCATAACACATTGTTTTCTTTCAGTAATCGTTTTCTCAATTTAATAAAAACACAGTTTATCTCTATCTATTCATTCCTAACAGGCTAACACGGCATCGCATGCGTGCATTTATTTTTCCATTCCGTGTTGAGTGCGATGCGTGAGTGAATATTCCAACGGAAGCAATATCCAATATGAGAGAAAATTCATCCAATGTTGGGAGTGAATAATATTCTATGAAAGCAATATCTAATGTTGGGAGTGTTGAAGGGCCGATCCGGCTCGTGACATTGGAAACATCTGCACCAGACTACCATGCCGGCCCAAACTGCTTTTTTTTTTTTCTTTGAAACGATAGAATTTTATTAAATTGCGATGCGAAAGATGTCTGAAGCAAAATTTAAATGATCTTCATGGTTTGACAGCAGACGACTGACCCATGAAGGAAAGTGCACAAGAAGACAAGAAAAATAAAAATATTGCGCAAAAGAATTAATGTGATTAGTGTACAGATCACATCAATTGCAATCAAGATACTTATACAAACTAGTTGATTGCCATCTACTAGAGAATCATAAAAAGGCATGAAACTAAGCGGCGAATCGCAACCCGAGCGTCATCGCATCGGTTGCTCCATGCCTTGTATGACTCTATCGCATACGTTAAATAGCTCGGAAACCAAACTACTACTGCATACGTTGAATAGCCCTGCAAGCAAATTAGAAACAAAACCCCACGTAGGAGGAAAAGGCCCCACGTTGGGGGAAAAGGACTCTCACAAGAGAGAGCCCAAAAAAAAAAAAAAAGGATCGCACACAGCATCGCACCACAGATCGCCCACACTAGGCGACTGTGGCGCATGAAGTGTGCAAAAGATTCCAAAAATCGCACCTGCAAAAGATTCCAAAGATCGCCCAAACTGCTTTTGAAAAGCCGAATAAAGAATGAATTAATTTTCATTTTCTAGTTAGAGACATTGATTGGGCGATTTATTTGGTTTTCGATTTATTCGATTTGGGTTTATTCAGTTTTTGATTTATTTGGTTTTAGGCCGAACCAGAATTCAGCGAAACTCGAATTCAAATCGAATCGAACTTGATTTTTTTTTTTTCATAATTTTTATATATTTTTAATAAATTTACATTTAACATTTTCTTGATATTATATATATAGTATATATTTATTTTTTTTAATATTATGTAATTATATATATAATATATATACATATAAATAATATATAAATATATATTTAAGTTTCGATTCGATGTTCTATTTAATGCAAAACTCAAAAATTCAATCTCAATTTCGATTTGAATTCGAACGCGAATATTCAAATTATTCAAAAATTAAGCTCACGAAAAGTATAGACGGGGGTCTGTCTGACTATTCGAGGAAAATGACAACCAATGCATATGATTCTTTTGATAATTTGTTAAACCCCAAAAAAGTCGAATCAACAGTCACACACGTCCAGCCCACGCTATCCGCCACATGTGCAACCCTATATCCCACACGGTATCGTGGACTTAAAGCTCAATTTTACGCGGTCCACTTGCGAATTTTCAATTAAGAGTACTTGTTTCGTACTTTTAAAAGTAGACCCCTCTGGCCCCTTTGGGGCCGCATGTCGAAATTTTTTTGAGAGTAATAGTGATATTTATTATTAAAAATTACAATAATTTTTTAGTGATATTAAATAACATATTAATAAATAATTAGAGTGATTGTTACTTAAAAATATATGCTTTATAATTATTAAAGAAATTCATTGTGATCTTTCACCATTTTACCTTGATACACTAATTGTAGTAGTTTAAAAAATTTAAAAATAAACTCTTTTTTGTCATTAAAAAAAATTATCTTGTAGACAAAAGTCTAGTATTATATTTATTAATAATATTTATGTACGATTTAAAATTAAAAATATTAATAAAAATAAAAATCATATATTTAATAATTCTTAAATGTACTATACCTTGCAACTAAAAAATTTATAATGCAACTAAAAAAGTTATAATCAAATGTAAGCGGATTCTTTTTTTTTTTTTTCAAAAGGTAAGGAGTAATTTTTATTATATAATAGTGTGAGTATCAATTTCTTTTTAATGCGTAATTTTTTTTTTGTTATAATTGAAACAAAGATATAGTTTTTGGAATTAAAAAAAAAGAGTCTATAAGTAATACTTGGATATATATATATATATATCTATATATATATATATATATATTGCATTTCAAGGTATGTTTTTATTTTTTGATTTAATAATTATGAGATAAATAATATATTAAAAATACAAAATCATGTTAAAAGATATAAAAAGACGTTATGAAATTAAAATCTATACAGACTTTTATAGACAGTTTTTTGAAATGCATTCTTCGCTTGTTAAAACATTTATTTGGATATGTCTTTTACGTCACCGTGTTTTTTTTTAACGAAATCCATAAGCATATTTTAAAAAAAAAAAAGGAAAAAAATATTAAAAACAAAGAGAGAGTCTCTCTCGCTCTCTAACTGTGGACGTATGCAATGACAATTTTGTCCACATTTCGTTGTCTTGTTCCTGTCCTTCAGAGTTCAGCCATTCCCTATATAATCTCCTGTATAAATGAGATCTCCCGCTCTCCCTCCCTTTCGAGCGCACACACACACCAAAGGTGAAAAACAAAGGCAATGGCAGCATCAACGGAAGCCCAATCTGACACGAATTTAAAGCCGTCGTTGAACGTGCAAGACATGAACGAGGTGAAGAAAGTTTTTGAGCGTTTCGACGCCAACGGTGACGGGAAGATCTCCTCTGAGGAGCTTGCCGGAGTCATGAAGGCCCTGGGATCCGACACCTCCGGCGACGAAATTTCCAAAATGATGGAAGAAATCGACTCCGACAAGGACGGTTTCATTAGCCTCCAAGAGTTCGCCTCGTTCTACGTCAGCGGAGACGGCGGCTCGAAGGAGATTCGCGACGCGTTCGAGCTGTACGACCAGGACCACGACGGCTTCATTTCGTCCGCTGAGTTGCACCAGATCTTGACTCGTCTCGGCGAGCGTTGCACGGTTCAGGATTGCGAGGTAATGATCAGTTCCGTTGATTCGGATAACGATGGGAAAGTTTGCTTCGATGAGTTCAAGACCATGATGACGAAGAGCAAAGGAGTGGATGCCTGATCTAGAAAATCTCAACGGTGGATTGGATTCAGGTGCACGGGGTTTCAAGTAAGGCATCCCCACGGAATCTCCACCCTCTCCTCTAACCGTTGGTTTATATTTAATATAGTTAGATTAATAAATAATTGTGGTGATTAATTAGCTCCGTGTAAATTAGTCTTCTGTTCTGTTCTGTTCTGTTCCGTTCTTTTCTGTTCATTTCATGATGCTTAAGGAAAATTTGCCGTTATTGTTGTACCCAGAATTTGGACTTTTTCCATGAATAGAAGCATGTGGCTCGTTGACTTTCTATTTTTAGACAGCTAAGCCTAAGCATCTCACCAAATGTATGCAGTTATGTCGTTATCCTGCAACGTAAGATGGGCCATTTGACACCTTAACCTCGATCCAAACAACACACCATTTTCATATTCTTAGTGGGGTTGAATTCCAGACGTCTAGAGTCAGTATTCGCCCCATTAGCCCATTGTAACTTTTTAAATTTTGGAGTGAGATGATCTCAGCCCAGTAGAGAGTTCATGTTTAAGCTAGTTAAATTAGTTGAACGCTCTCATTTCGAGCAAAAGACCAATTTGTATATGATAGGAGTAAGGATCATACTTGTCAGAATTCCGATCCGATCCCACCGATCTTACGATTCTACGATCTTAATTTACTAAAACGATTACGATTCTAATTACGATTCTACATTATTATATAAATAAAATATAATTAAATTTACTAAATTTTTTTTTTATATTTAAGTAAAAGTAAGATGTATACTAATATAAATAATTTAATTTGTTTAATCATATTTTTATTAGATTTTAACAATAAATAAATAAATTAGACATAAATACCCTTTGACTGCGGCAATAACTAAAATATTGAAAAAATTATATAAAATGTTATAAAAAATAAAAATAAAAATAAAATCATTTAATTATAAACTATACATGAATTTTTTATATATCCATTCATATATTAATTAATAATTATTTTTAAAAAAATTTATAAATTATATTTTCTCATTTTTTGTAAAATTTTATAATTTTATGATTCGATCTTACTGATCTAATTTTACTATCCTAAATCGATTTTATGTAAAAGCATGATTCTATAAACTAAGGTAAGGATGATTCGCATAAGCCAAGGGTCTTTTATGTTCAGTAAGCATCAGCACATACATCAAAGAAGTTGTTTCGGACTTGATGGGAGACAGGAGATAGAAATAGAGGTACGTGACATATTCTGGTGACTGTCAGAATGTTTTGGATTGACTGTCACATTATTTTTGGAGACCTTGTCTAGAGAATATTGTAATTTTTATAAAAAGTTAAAAAAATAGTGATAGCTCCTTATCTAGAAGCGGCTGCTATGTTTTATTTTCTCCTTGACTGCTGCTCCTTGGCCTAGCTGCTCGTGAGCAAACAGAGCACTTTGCTAGATAACTTATCAAATAAAAGGGAAAATTAAGTGTTAGAATTTTGGAAAATTTCTCTCTTTTTTTTTTTTTTAAACTATTTCTCAACATTAGTTCTAACATAGAGAATTGATGTTTTTGTATTGAAAATTCAACAATGATTGTTATACTCCATGGTTGACTATGTTTGAAAAGAAAGAAACTATAATAGGTGATTAATAAATAAAAATTATATGGATAATGTAAAAAGAGGTAAAAATTGTGAGATATAAGTTGTTTCAAAATTTTTAAAAAAAATTAAAAGAGTAAATATATTTTGAAACATAATTCATACACAACTAAAATTGTTCCTTGTGTTTGAATCATTGGTTTCTTTTTTATTTCATTATGGACAATTGGCAGAATGGATATTTGATAAATTGATAAATTTCAAACCTAAAATAGTTTTCATGTCAAGTTGTTCCTTACTCACTATAGTTGTTATAGGAAAAGAATAAATGGTTATAATTAACAGGCACAAGGTACAAGTTAATTCTCTCTTGGCCAAAGTTTTGTTTCTTATAATTTTTGGGTTGATAGTAAAATTGCAATATCAAGAGATTTATATTACAATTCTCACTAAGAATTGATTGCAAAAATTGAGATTTTATGAACAATCGTAGTTGCCATCGACCAATTTATGTGCCCTAAAGCATATATGAAATGAAAGGAATCAACAGACTAACTTTGAGGTGCACAACTTCATTTGAATTATCAATTTATGCAAAGATGATCATTGCTTACCTTAACAATCAATACCGATGCATTATCTTTGGATTAACTTTAGTAGGCTTATTATGCTTGCCTTCTTTCAGCTATTCTCGAGTAAAAAGTGTGTACCTTTGCACTTAACAAAGTTGTCTAATCATTTTGTCCGAAGGGAAAAATTTTCAGTGCGACCGCAGATTATGCAGCCTCAATAGGTTAACTGAGAAAGTTTTATTGACACTATGCTTTTTCACTTGCATAAATATATGAAGCAAATTCACATCCCTAGTTACAAAAACCAAATCTTTGTCAAACACTACTGCAAATTTGTGATGAATGCGTTGGAAGTTAGATAATCCCACTCCACAAAACCATTTAGGATCCATTTAATTCATTGTTAAAATTGAAGTTAGTTACTTTAAAGTTAGATAATTTTCCCACTAATGTTCACTTTTTACGTT
This sequence comes from Gynochthodes officinalis, assembly GCA_020080225.1. NCBI lineage: Eukaryota > Viridiplantae > Streptophyta > Magnoliopsida > Gentianales > Rubiaceae > Gynochthodes > Gynochthodes officinalis. The sequence continues at coordinate 8,867,276 of CM034625.1, read as the reverse complement.
TTCGTGATTTGTAAGAGTCGTTCTAATTATATAAGAAACTGTTGATTAATAATAAGAAAAATAAGCTAAACTACATATGTTTATGAGATTTTTGTAATTGTTACTATTTATGTTCTACTTGAGATATTTTGTCTTATTTATTATGTATCAATCTTATTCCGTTAATAAAACAATATAATTTCATTAAAACTAAACCCATTAAAATTTATGTGTTTCATGTTAAAATTTAGTATTTATTATTAAAATGATGTCAATTCATTAATAGAACATCATTAGTACACATTAAATGAAACAGAAGATTTGAGCCCTTTTTATTTTTTATATTTTTTGGTGGACTTGAAACTTTTCATTTCAGTAAATAGGAAGGGTGCTACCCATTGTTTAGTTACATCCTAAATCCCACTCTAGAATTTTAACATGCCAAACCCTTCCTCTAAAAACCCTCTTCCTTGAAGGAGGTAAGGTATGTGAACTTATCTAATTTTCAAATTGTATTGGCAGGAGAGATGATTGTCAAAGCGAATAGTGCAAGGATTAGAACTAATAACCACCACTAGTCAAACTCAATCACATAATTTCAATGATTTGTTTTCTTTCTTTATCCTTAAGCTAACTATTCATAGTTGAAAATTTGACTAGGATCACAAGGATTTAGACAATCAGACTATTTGGTGATTAATATGTGCAAGATTATCTCCCACAAATCAAGAAAATAAATTTACACAAAAAGAAAAAAAAATTGGAAGTGGCCTCTACAATTACACATGGAAGAACTCAATTGGTCATTTTACCACTTTAGATGCCTTCTTGACAAGTAGTATAAGCAACTAAGAAAGCAGATACGCCAATAAAGATTAATAAAAGTCTAAAGTGGGCTTTCTGAATCTTTGTTTATTAAGCAATTACCAACACCAACAAACAACAAACATTAGGGCCGTGACAAGAGGATAGAACAACCATCATGCTTTATCAATGGTGTCACATGCTGTCACTCATAACTTACATGGCCAAGTCCCAGAGAAGGGAGAGTCTTTAATTTTAAGACTATAATTGTGAAGGTAATTATGACAAGAGGCCATGCTTGCTTGAGTTTCTTGATATCATCAAAATTGGAACCCTCTTATTTGGTGGCTTCTTTTGTTTCTTTCTCAGAAGTAGTATGGCGGATTCTTTTGATGAGGAGTGTGACTATCTTTTCAAGGCTGTTCTTATTGGGGACTCTGCAGTTGGGAAATCTAATCTTTTATCAAGGTTTTCTAAAGACGAATTTCATTTAGATTCCAAACCAACCATAGGGGTTGAATTTGCTTACAGAAATGTTAAAGTTGGCGATAAGATCATCAAGGCTCAAATTTGGGACACTGCTGGACAAGAAAGGTACCTTTCACTGTTCATTTCTTGATTAATTCTTATGCTTTTGGTTGATTCTTCAGCTGGGCTTTCATTATAGTTGATCGTTTGTTGTTCTTGATTCTTGTGCTTTGAATTTGATGTTATCATCTGAGTTTTTGTCAAGCTGTGGTGATCAATGATTTTATTCTGTTTAGTCTGAACATTCAAAGGCAGCTGGCTTTACACGAAATTAAGTTTTAAGAATTTTGTCTATTGACCAAGTATAAGCTTTAGAAACATGATTGGATTTTTCAGTTTTTGAATTGATGATCAGCAGAGATCATTCTTGCAGGAGTTTTTGAGTTGACTTGGTGATTAAATTTTACGCTCTCAAATTTTCAGTTGAAATGAAATCATACTGTTGCCATTTTCCAGTGTTGTTTTTTGGGATTAAAGCCCTTTGAATGCGGGAAATTGGTTATGCTTTAGCCGAACATTGAGAATGGATGAAGAAAGAGCAAAAAGTCCATCCACATTGAAACGCAATAACTAAACTTTTGGCTTGATTTTCGGCATTGGCCTTGTTTACACTTGACATGACGTCTAGAGGAATTTGATTAATGCCCTTTGTAACATATATTGTTTTGTGTCTTTGTCTGCTGCATTAAATTTAGACTAACTCCATTAAGTACACTATTCAACTGATGATGATGATGCACAAAATATCAAGCCAACAAAAGAGATGATATTCATTCTTTGGTTAGCCATGGGACTCACGGGAAGCACAAACAAACATCACCTCAAACAAAATGCTGTCTTGACAAGATGGCCAACATTGTTTGTTTGTATCTTTTGAACCGTTTTTAGTCAATGCATCTTTATTTAGCTCATGATTCATTCGACCTCAATTGACATGATGCATGAATACTTGTGTTTTCCCTTTTCCTTGACCAGATTCAGAGCCATTACAAGTTCATATTACCGTGGGGCACTGGGAGCTTTGTTGGTCTACGACATAACCAGAAAAGAAAGCTTTGAAAACCTGAAAAAATGGCTGCGAGAGCTCAGAGAATTCGGCGGCTCAGACATGGTAATAGTTCTTGTTGGGAACAAATCCGATCTGGGCAATTCAAGACAGGTCAATTTGGAAGATGGGCAGAGCTTGGCACAGCTTGAAGGGTTGCTGTTCTTGGAAACATCCGCAAAGGAAAATGTGAACGTGGACGAAGCATTTGTCCAGATGATCACAAGAATTCATGAGATTACAAGCCAGAAAAGCTTAGAAGCTAAGTTGAATGAGTCACCTGTTCCAGTACTTCAAGGGAGTAAAGAAGTCATTTTCATTGATCATGATGAAGTTTCTGCTACTAAACAACAAATTGGCCTCAAATGTTGTTCTTAGGGATGACTGATTGTGAATGAATTGAAGTACAAAGTTTGGACCATAGCAAACGAAATATTGTCATCTTGTTTCTTGTTGCTCAATTCTTTTTGAATTTTGAGGGTCATTATGGTAGGGTTTTATTTGATCTAATTCTAACATAATATGGGTTTTACAGCCAATTACATTTATTTGCTAATGAATGTATAACAATTCATTTGATCGACTATTGTGTTTTTCACCTCCTATACATATTATAAGATAATCTTTATAATGAATATACAATTTGTTTGTTAACACTTTTATGATTTGTCATTAAGTAACGATTACACAATTCGAACAATTTTAAATTTTATCATTATTTTTATAATTTAGTTTATATATTATCATAATTATTTTTTCTATTTTTTAGAATGAACAGAGTAGAAAAAATAAAAGGTAAAATTTTCTACAAAAATATATTTTTTTTCCTTCCAAGTCTTTGGAATTCGTATAATTTTTTTGTCTCATAGAAACTGTAATCTTGAAAATTATAAATTATTTGGATATAATTTTAGAATTAAATTAATTAAATTAAAAATAACTCTATACGTACATAGAATTATTCCCAAAATAGATAGAGCTAATATATTTAAGTGTAAAGGCAGTTCAAAACGTCACCGTCAGGTCTCACCGACGAGGGGCGACGATCGTCAGCTTAACCGTCACTCAACCGCCTGTGACTCTAGCATTTTAAGTTTATTTTTATTTTTAATTTTTATCTTCTTCTTCCTCAGGCCTCCTCGCCTTCTACCCTGAAACTGAAAATCAAATGAGAATTAATTAATTAATCAATTAATGGCATTCCGCTAAAATGAGCCGAGCGTGAACACTACTCATCCACTTCTGATCTCGAGGAACGCCAATCTCTTCCCCTCCCAAATCCAACGGCCATGGCTGGCTGGATCTCATCCAAGCTTAAAGTCGCCGAAGATTTTCTCCATCAGGCAATTCAATTCAATTCAATTCTGATTTTTGTTTGTGTTCTTTTCTGTTCGTTTAATTTAGAGTGTAGTGTTTGTTTATTTTAATGATTTTTTTTTATTTAAAATTGGATGGTTTAGATCGATCAACAAGCTGCAGAATCACTTAAAAAGAACGAAAAGCAACGAGCCGATGAAATAGGGGTCGAAACCGCAAAAAAGGTTAGTGAAACGAAGCCATTGTTGAAGGACCAGCTAAAGAAGAAAACTGTGCAAGATACGGATTTGATTGGGAAGTACAAAAGTGATCATCATTATAATTTGAATGTAACTAACCAAAATAATAGTGTTAGTAGTAGTCATAATAATAATGGTAGCAGGGAGAAGGAAAGTGGGGCATTGGTGGGGAATTCGAATTCTAAATCTAGTTCTCAGAGGAATTTGACAGACAGTGATTGGACTGAATTGTTGAGTGTGCCGAGTAAGAGTGGGGATTCAGTTAGGAATAGGGGGAGCAATGGGGTTTTGGGGGCTCCACGAGAAAGGAAGGAGGGGAAGAGGCAGGGGAGTTTGGGGATGCGACAGAATGTGGTGGCATTGGATGGTAAGAGGGGTCAGAAGGGTAAAACTAGGGTTTTAAGGAGTGATAGGAAATCTGATGTTGAGTTGGAGAATAAAGTCAATGGTGGTAGCGTGGAAAGTTTGGATGGAAGGGGGAGTGATGTTGGAGATGGATCAAGAACTTCAAGTTCAAGTGGGGAATCGAGGAGTGATGAAGGAAACGTGGAAACTGGGTATTTGGATAGGAAGGACTTGAATGCGAACCTTATTGCGGAATGCAAAAATGAGGATGTTAAGCTGAAGAATGATGCATTGGGTGGTTCTTCAAATGAAGTACAGTTACAATCACAGAACGATTTGGTTAGTATTGATGCGAAACTGGAGCTGAAAAAACGTGTTGGTGATGATGAGAGGCTTGTAAGTGCAACTAGATTGGTTGATGGACCCGGAGTTGGTTCCAGAGTTTCTGGTTCTACAAAGAATATTCCTTTATCACCAAGCAATGAAGAGTCTGATTCTGAGACAGATTTGGGTTCTTCGTCTGGTTCTGAGAGTGAACGTGAGAGGGAAGAGAAGAGAAAGAGAAGACAGCAGATTTTGGCAGAGAAAGCAGCTGCAAAAGCCATTGAAGCAATCAAAGAGCGTGAAAACAATGTTGCTAGACTGGAGGGTGAGAAAGAGAGTTTAGAGAAAATACTTGAAGAGCGGGCCAAACAACAAGTGCTTGAGGTAAGATAAATTTCAGCTGTTGCTTCTTGTTGTATTTTCATTGAAATTATCTTATGTATTGTATTATTTCTTGATTTTGGGAGTGGGATATAATTTTGCTTGATTACAACATATCTAGGAAGACCGTGCTCTATGACACTAAAGAGAATTAATGTAACAGGATTGAGAATGAATTTTTCCGCAAATACTTTTCCCATAAGTGACAATGGAATAGAAATATGAAAGAAAATTAATCATCACATCTTGGGAAAACCAGAAAGATCGAAGGTTAAAACTTTTCCTTTTCCTTGCCCCTAAAACCAACCACTGTAACTTGTTGGATCTGAAGAAAATAATTACTGCTTTCTTACTTGCCTCTTCTCATTTACTTTTTAGGTCCTTGCTTGATTTCTACTAATCTTGTTTAACTTATATGAAAATTCCTACCTTTATTTTATTGATTCAGGCATCTGAATTGCAAACGACGATGATGGAAATTATGGAAGCTGTTGAGCTAGAGAAGCAAAAGCATAATAACACGAGAATGGAAGCTCTAGCACGCTTGGCTAAACCTGAAGTATGATGATAGCTTCTAACATTTTCTTGGACTAGCAGCTTTTGGCTGGTTCTATATTCCCCCCCCCCCCCCCCCCCCCCTTTTTTGACCTATAATTGTGCATTGTGATCTGGTATATAGTAGAGCACGGATGTCTTTGAACCTTTTACTGGTGATTATTGTAGCTAATGTAGTTTGCTTTTTTTTTGCCGCTCTGCAGACAACAAATGTGGATCTGGCAAGGTCACTCGCTTCTGTGCAGAAAACTCTTGAACTGGAGGTATTAAAGATACTGGTTCTGAGCTTGGGTTGATGTATTTCTACCCCATTTCTTTGGCTATCAATTTCTCAAAAGGGTTTTCTGTTTGGCTATTTGTGTTTAACGAGTAATTAGTGTTTTTTTCTCCTTTTTCGTAGACAAATCGGGTTACAGATCTACGTCGACAAATTGAGTTAAAAGAGGCAGATCTTGAAGGTATGCATATTGAATTGTGGTAACCTGTTTCTGTCTTCTGCAATTTAATGTTGTTGATGAGGATGTTTATCTCAAATGCAAAGAAGCTTTCTTTTTCTTTGAATAGCTAGTGGAGGAAAAATGGGTTGCTTACTGAAATTTGTTTTTCCCTTGTAGAATTCAGAAGGAAAATATCAAGTACTCAGGAGAGTGGCAACAATGTGAGTAATGTCTGCTTGTCTATGTATTTCTGTGTACTAATCCTGTCTGTCTGGTAAGCCTTATCACATCATGAAACATACAGTTGGCAGCTTCAAAAGGAGTTGAATTTGAAAGGGAGGTTCTTGAGGCCGAGTATTCATTTTTAACTGACAAAGTTGGACGATTGCAAGAGAAGGTGAAACTTTATACTTGTTTGAAAATTGAATTCTACCAAAGTATGTGGCTGGAAGCTTATTTCGTCTGATGTAGGCAAAAACACTGGAAACAAGTATACATTCGACGAGAAGGGAACTAGAGGATCCAACTGAAGTGGAACTTGAACTCAAGCGAAGGCTTGGTCAATTGACTGACCATTTGATTCAGAAACAAGCCCAGGTTTGTAGGCCAAATAATATGGTTTTCCAGACATAGATTTGGTCATAATATATCTGAACTTTGTTTTGTTTTCGATCTATCTGTGGTATTGAGATGGATGAAATGGTTGTCCCTCCATTGGAAACATCTTGAATTTGATGGTTGGGCAACATGCTTTTATATGCGAAAAAGTTAGTTTTTGGCGTTTTTGAATTTGTTTTTTTTTTTTGGGGAGGGGGACGATGGGTGTTTGTTGTTTGGAATGGATAAGGGTGGGGTCAGGTGTTACAGTTTGATTGTAATTAGGAGGTTTTAACATATTGCCCTCTTGACTGACCAAATTTCTAAATTTTCAATTTGCCAGGTAGAAGCACTCTCCTCTGAGAAGGCCTTACTACTCTTCAAGATTGAGGTAAATGTTCCAAGCACTACTTAACCAAAGGTGGGTTTTGATGGCAAATATTTTACTGAATGGTTTGAACCATTTTCTTTAGGCTGTTTCAAGGTCTTTGGATGAGAATAAATCAATGTTGGATTCAGCTGATTCTCCCAGCACCATGTCAAGGGGTGATTTGGAATCTGGTCCATGGGAGATTCCAAACTCAAAGTTCAGACCTCTGTTAGAGGAGAGACTTCGATTGGGCAAGCAACATTTGGGATCCTTAGTTCTTCAACTGGACTCCATCTTTTGCGCCGGTGCTGTGTTTCTCAGAAGAAACTCCACTGCAAGGATATGGTCGATTGTTTACATTGTTTGCCTTCATCTATGGGTCATATATATCTTGATGTCACGCTCTCCAAGCTCAGATGAGGCCAGGTCTGGTGCAATTGTTTCGTTGCAGAATACTATCAATAACACTGGAGGCTCCTGATTTGTTTTCCCAATTTGATTTATTGTATTTGTGTCTGTGAGTCGATTTAACTTCTTTGGTTTATCGGCTCAAGTGCATATGAGCAATTTTTCTATAGTTGAACATATCTCAGGTGTATATAAATTTACCAATTAAAGAAACTTATTTGACTTGGGCATTCATAATCAACGTCTAGTCAATTTTTTTGTTCCTCTTGGAAGAAGCTGTATAGTTTAAGCGAGCCTTGAGAGCCCTCCTATTGGGGAATTAATGATGGTGTTTTTTAAGCTCATGCTGCAAACATTCTTCTTTTAATGCTTGAAAATCTTGTAACTGTACCTGGTGTAACTTCTTTGCAAACTTCTTAAAAAAATAATTAAAAAAAAAAAAAAAACTTAGAGCTTGAGGCAAAAAATACATATACCCTGTGTCAACATCCTTTATAACGCAAAAAAATGTGAGTATTGTTGAAATATATACTATGTTTTACAAAATAACCGAGCTTAATTTATCAGGAATCAAGCTCAGGGAAAAGCCGGATGATCTAATAGTGGTTTTCCCAGAAAGTTCAAGGAAATTAAATCAAAACAGCAGTTCAAGATTAATCATACTTCAACACATACAAATTGATCCTATCTCCAGAAGAAAGCAAACGAAGCATGTGGCCCAAGTCCATGAACAAAACAAAACAAAAAAAAAAAAAAAACTTAGAAATGAAATCAAGGGAGAAGAACGGTGGCTTCCAAGACTGTTTAACATTGAGAAGTAAAAATAAGCCATTGTCTGATCCTGCTGCGTATCATCAACAGATCAATCCATCTTCAGCTCAGCACTTCTTTCCTCACGGTTTGCTCTACTCCTTGCACCAACAGAAAATTTCTTATATCATCGTGTAACAGATGAAGAATATCATCACAATAAAGAAGTGAAAACGGGATGTAAAGGTGAGTTTTCTAGAAGCCAATTCAACATTTTGGTTACTTTTATCTGCAGATGCTAATGGATTCAACAAATAAACCACAGAGTGAAACAAGTAGAGAACATTTAAAATGGTCTGATGAAAGGAATGCATGCAGAAGTTTATACCACGCAAAAACACACTAACATTCAATATAAGCATCCTCAGCGAAAGAATTTAGGTTTACCAGATTAACTCTTCTTTAGGAAGATTACGGCTATACAATGGAAACTCAAATAAGAAAGTTGCTTTGAACCACTGCGGCAAATTCCCATATAGTACAGGGGGCAGTGGGATGAGAGGGCTGAAATTGAAAACTTATGTCAGGTACTTGTTGAGAGAAAAAATACAGTGAAATCAGAGAAAAGAAATTACACACAAACCTTGTAGTTTTCTTATAATGCCTATAGGCAGCCACATTGCCATATTTTTTATCTGCGGACTCCTGGTTATCAAGAGCATGAAGATGAATGCATTTCCTGGCACAAAATCACTCAAAACGAGGTAAAAAAAAAAAAAAGAAGCAACAAATGCAAACCTCCAGTAATGGTATGCCACTGAGAAAAAGAAGCAACAGAGTGAGAAAAATGGGTCCAAAGATGACGAGCCACTCAGCACCTTTTAAAACAGGTGTAGAAGCTACAAAAATCCCCCACCAAAGAAGAATCTGAAAAGTACAAGGACAAGGCCCAAATAATGATGACAAATAATTTAAGTACATAAAATGGATTAACAGGGAACCAAATACAGAGAGCTAATCGGTAATAAGCACATTACAATTAGAAGGAACAAAAAATTCCAAGGATGCTAACCTCGCCAAAGTAATTTGGATGACGAGTATATTTCCATAGCCCAATATTACACCATTTCCCCCGGTTTTCAGAAGCATTTTTAAATAACAGTTTTTGTTGATCAGCTGTAGCTTCAGCTAAAATCCCTACAGACCACATAATCCAGCCAATGATGTCTACAGCCTTAAGAGATGGATTTCTGTCACTTGCATTAACAATTGTCACAGGCAAACTCACAGTCCACACCCACAAAGCCTGTGATAAGTAAAAGTTTAGTCCAGCAGCAGGATGCCATAATCTATCAACCACACAAACTTCTATAACATTTACATCAGCTTTGAAAATATCAGAATTTGCTACAATACCTGAAATGTCCAAAAACCTGCCAACTTGCCCAGGTTACCACGCATTTCATCAAAGCGCCTATCTTCCCCCCATTGCAATATCCTAACTCATTAGGAGAATTAAAAGGGAGAGAAAGTGAGAACATAGCTTCAGAGGTTTGTTCTATTGTAGTTATACATACTCTTATGTTGCAAAAATGGCTTCATTTCTAACCCATTCTGCATCTATTTATAACCTTATACAAAAATGCATGAAGACATTTGAAAAGCTACAGTAAGCAATTTCATACAACATAGTATAGAGTACAAAGAATCTAGCTTCATTCCATGACCCAGACAAACTAATATCATGAAACAAACATAAAGTGAAAGGCAAAACAAGAGGAAACATAAACATCAATCACAGTAGGACAGTCCATGGAAGCTCAGGCTAAACGTGATCTTCACAACAAAGAGAAATAGTTTGGATCAGTAAACATCAACATTAACAGATTGTTGAATTTCGGGAAAAGAGTAAATAGGCAACATAGTAATTCAGTATGCAATGACAAGCTGTGATTCTATACTGTGTAAGGGAATCAAGAAAATGGATTTAGTGCTGATAAAATCTTCGAAGAATCTGATGGTATTTATCCCAATAATACCTCGCTAACAAGAATAGTGCAAGCCGAAGGCCCCATATGATTGCCAGCAGAGACAAAACCACCTAAAAGAAAATAAATCTCTCGATCAAGGAAATTGTAACATGAGAATAAATTCAAACCATAGGCATTTGTGATCAAGCATTAGGAATTACAGTGAAATCATATGGTCAACCTCCGGGGAAAAAAATTAGCAAAGGAACTCATCAATAATTACTAATAGACTCTGAGACATTAGATTAGAGAATTCTATTGGTGTGCACTATGAAGGAAACGACAATCCACAACAATCCAAAAGAAAGGTGGTATTACCTGTCGAAAATGCCATGCTCCTTTTAGAACCAAAGTCAATATAGCAAGTATAATAAAATTAGTGCTTCCTGTAAAAAAAATGAAGCCAATTAATTAACCTTCTTGAGGATAACAGAACACAGTTGCCGAAAAGTAACACTTTGATTTATCCAGTCATACATAACATCGTTCCAACAAAGCAAACACGCACAAAAAAGGGAAAATAAGTAAACTTACCAGCAAAGTCAGTAACTTTATCAAATTTCAACAGGGCTGTGATTACAAAGAAGAAGAATTGATAAACCACCTGCAAAAACCAAATAATAAAGAATTACCACTGTGTTTTAATGTCTTTTCTTGCTCTATACAAAGAAAGACAAATGGGTTTTTCCGTACAGTAACGATGGCAGTAAGAGCTAGAAAATGGGAGTCGATAACGGTTCCCATGGCAACGTCCTTCTTGCACCTTGCAAACCTCGAACTATCCAAAAGTCTTGGGTATACATACAGAGCCAAAAGCTAAAAATGCAATGTATCTATTAGAATTATTATATAGTTTTAAGGTTTTGGGTTTTATTTGACTGAACAATTCCTCCTGGCCTTCTGGGCTGCTACTGCAGAGAAGACGAATGGCTGCAAATTAAGGTGATCGCCCCTGCCGTGCTGTCACCATAGGGACCCTGTGTTAAGTCCATGTATATAAATATATGTACTTTACCGCTTTTGTTTTTCCAGTTGTTGGTCTATTAGTATTTTGTAGGCTAAATTACAATAATGTTTGGTAATTCAGGCAATGATGAATTCTGATAGAAAACAGAACATAGGAATCTATGTATGGACTGGGATTTGAGTCGCATTTTGAGATCATGATTTAAGAATCTAATTGTTCATAATAATTTTTTTGGAGTTGAATCTAAATTTTGGTGATGGCCAGATCCATTGTCATTATATTTATATCACCACCAATAAGTGGTAAAGTATTTTATTGATAATCTCCATTGTGGGTTTCATTTGTTCGTGATGAATTTCATGTCTAGAAACCCAAAATGCAAGAAAAGTATATATTATAGCACCAAAAGCCAAGAAAAGTATAAATATTTAATGCACTACAAAGCAAGCAAATCCATCTTGTAAACCGATGTGATTGTCGTTTCATATTTGAATTCATTTCTTGCTTTTTGTGCTAGTGTTGGGTATAATACAATACCTAATCAGCACAAGCAATTATTGCACAAATTGCCTTCAAAAAGAAAAAATTATTGCATGCCCCATCAGGTAAGCTAAGTTGGTGTGGCGGACGAAAGCGTAATGGTAAAGTCACGAATTCGAATTTCCTACTATGAAAAAATACATTCTCCTAGTTAAGGACCTTTGATACACGAAGAATTATTGCACAAATGAAACAATAGTTTTCAAAAACTTATTGCCTTAATTACGACAGAATTCCCTCTTTTAAAACATTGATTTTGATGAATATATGATAAGATTTGCTGAATTCACCAAGTGCATATCCTTGGCTAGCTAACAAATTCATGCCTTGCTGACCAGCCTTGTAAGGCAGTGAGAGGAAGAAGATCAACATTTCACGCTTTGTCCCTCCTGTGCTCATATATAAATGAAAGCGTTATTCTTATATTATCCTGACTTTGCGCCTTTTCTGGTGTCTTGGTAAAGGTGTAAAATTTTTGCAAAGACGTGTATTACTCTGTCCCTTCTTATGAAGATGGTGCAAGCACAAATGCTACTTTAAAGATGGATTGGTATACTCTTTTTGACATGCGACCATTCTGAAGGCGTAAAATAATCCAGCACAAAAAGAAAACGCCTTTGCTGAGAGCCACTTGAAAACGTGATCAACCCATCATAAAATGCATATGAGAATGTTTCTGTTTTCTTGCTTCAGAAATCAAGATGAAAAGAATAAGAAATCCTGATATCTGAGGAATTATATACACCCTTTGAAGGACACACTTTGCCAGTTGTTCAAATTGCACAAGAAGAAGTTGAAAAATCAAGCTGGTGCAATTGATACTTTGTCAACCTCAATAATATATTCAAGGGTGGCAGATGGAGGGATTTGCACACCTGAGCCTAAATCTGCACCTTTCTCACCAAAGCACAGATCAGGAGGAATGATCACTCTTCTTTTCCCACCAGCCTTCATAGTCTTCAAAACATTTTCAACCCCATCACAGATTCCCTTACTATAAGGCCTTGATCCCATCACAAGAGCCAGTGGCTTCTTGTCACTACCAAATGTATCAATCAACACTTGATCACTGCCTTGCAGCTTTGCTTTGACATCAATCACAACCAAGTCACCTGGTCTTGGTGCTGCACCACCACCAACCCTCAAATCATAGTATCTGAAGTTAAGATACAGCTGTATTGAGAATAAAGGCATTCTTAAAATTTAAGAATTTAGTCCAATGCCAATGTTAAAATGTACCTTACGCCATTTGGCAGAATGACCTCCTCTTCCTTCTCAACATCTCTGCAATAAGAAAAAAAAATGCATTTATAGCCTAATTGCATGTTGCAAACTTGCAATCCAGTTCTTTTGTCTTTCCTTTCCAGCCCTTTTCATGGTTGTTGGCGCTATTCCAAGCTAATGCGTTTAGTCATGTGCAGCATTTGATGATTTAGGCGCTTATAGCATCAAGTTATTAATATTTTTCATCACGAACATGCATACTTCTTCTTCCCAATTCAAGTAATTACCCATTATAGTACTGTATCTGGGATGCTTCAATATTTTCAAAATGCCAGTAAAATCTTGAATTCCTACATCAGTGTATTATTTTTTCATCTGTTTTTTAGGGAGCCATCGAGTTGTACGTGTTCGCCCCTAAAATCTTATCTTGGGATAATTGAGGAATGAGAACCATTTTGAGGGTTAGTACACGTACCTTGTGTTGGCTTCTTGTTGAGACACTTCCAAGCGAGTCTTGATTTGTTCAGACAAGACACCAAAGGCAAGGAAACCAACCCATGCAAGACCAGCTCCAAGGCCAAATCTCCTGGTCAAGGAGGATGCTATCCAATCAGTTGATTCTACAGTCGTTGGAGTGGCAGGCTTACTAACTTTCTGCTCTTGCACTTTTGCTGTTATTGCCGGTGGTGGCTCTGCTGAAGTTGTACCAAGCTGTTCAGATGGAATAGTAGTTTGGGATTGTGAAGGTTGATTGGGTGGCTGAGGAGAAGGGGGTTGTACTGATGAATACAAGTGATTGGTTCTTGTAATCGGATGAGACAGAAATGGTGGGGATCCAAAGAAGGTTGCCATTCCCTGAAACAACAAAAATGAGTACTAGTTACAAGTTAGGAAATACTATCAGCTGGCTGATATACATTTGCATTTGTTGACACTAAAAGAACATGGTCCCTACCTTATCTCTAAAAGTGAAGATTTTCTAGCGCAAACCCTCTTAGCCATACTATGGACAAGTATCATTCATTATTCTACCTCTAAGAATTTTGTACTCTTGTTAATCTGCGATTGTTCAACAAGTGTAGTGTCATTTTAACTTGTGCGCTTTAGTCTTTAGTTCGAGGGCCCTTTCCTAGTTTTTGCTACAGATAACAGATAATCTTGCTTTCAGGAATATGCAGGCTGCTAATTATTATATGGCCGAAGTTACTGCTTCAAGAAATACTGAGAAGAGTCCTAATAGCAATAACACACTACAATAGCCTATAGGTGCCTCGTTGCTCTTGTGAAGCAAGTTCAGGCAGCCAAGAAAACAAAATTGCAATCTTTAATTTACAACAAATATAAATTTACAAACAAATACAATTATTTTGAGGATGGTGGCATGACAATGCCAAAAATATGAAACAAGGGAAGGCAATAATCACAGTTTCTCTCAAATGTGAAGTGTTCGGACAGAATCTAGAAATGGAAGTCTAACTATGATTTTTGTTGGCTGCTTCTGGACTTGCCTTCACTGTGAAGCTTTACATGTTTGGCAAAATCCAGTTCACTTCATTAGCTCTTTTCAGCTGTTGAGTATTCTACAAATTGCGACGGCTGACTCGGCTCACTGGCACACTTGGTCTGGGCGCTGGTGAGCTAGTTACAGGCTTTTGAAGAGGTCTTAAAGCAGCCATGATTTCGGTAAATGAAGGCCGCAATTTCGGGTCACTACAATGTCAAATTAATATGTGCAGAAGTTGGTCAGTTGCTCAAACTAATCAGCAACTTATGAATGTGCATTTTCCAACTCCAGATGTGGGGAAAATGAGCAGATTTTCGGAAGTAAATGGAAATTGTAAAACCAACCATCGAGAAAAATTTAGCCAAAAGATAGATTATGGCAACCTTAGTAACAAAGTTGAAACAAAATCAGTGAAGGCTTAACTTAGTATCTGAATAAAAAGGTAGACACAAAGTATCTTTTTCAGTTACTCACGTTTGCCAGCATCTGAGGATGATGTCTGCAATAGCTGGATCAAGATCATCAGGTATGTCAAGACGACGGTGCTGAAATCCAACTGCACCAACAACTTGCATTGGATTCATTCCTCCCCATGGTTGCTGCAAAGTACAAAGCTCCCATAGTATAACGCCAAAGCTGTAGACATCACACCTGGCTCACAACAATTGCGAATAGTTTCATGAGTAACCATACCAATAAGACAAAAGAAGGGTCTTTGTACTTGACTGAATTATCCTAAAAGGTAAGTACTCAATTGTGAAGTTATACTTCTTTATTTATTTATCTTTTTTTTTTCTTTTTGCCCTCTAATTCAACATTTCTCATTGGTTAGGGTAAAATCAATTAGAAAGTGTGACATACTTTTCATCTGATGGCTCATTTCTCAGCACTTCTGGAGCCATCCATTCTGCCTGAGAAACATTGACAACCAAGAAATAGAAGAACTATATTGTCACTTTGTCAAGTCATGTTAAACAATTGCAAAGATAGATCAGTAATCCATCCAAACTGAAGGCCAACTTTCATGCATAAAAGTATATTGAATAGCACCAAAAACAATGTCTAATTGGCTCTGATTTGAAAGCTGTTCAGTTTCATATCACCATGCTACCTCACTCTCAGAACTGTAACTGTAACACAACAATGTCGCAGAAAGCTAAAGCCCTTGTTTACCAGCCCGTAAATAAAGGGGAAAGTTGAGCACGTATAAACTCACAAATGAAGGAATAAACTTGCATCAGCAAACGTTGCTGTGTTAAATAATAAAATTGAGGTGTTTGAAGAGAAAAATGGAAGGTAACTACCAAATTTCAGAAACCTATTGAGCATTTGCACACACAAATCAACCATAAGTAACCATCACTGACTACTTCTAAAAAAATTATTCATCTGCTTTTGAGTATTTTGGACTTGCACATAGAGATAAAAGCCAAGTGTTAATCCATCTAATATGTCTCTACATGGTTAAATAGATTCAATTTGCCACTAAAAATAACAAACCAGAAAATTAACAAATTCAAGAACTCTTTTCCTAATGTAAGGTGGAAAGACTGTAACTTTCTAAATATTTTGAACCATGGATCACAGTAACCACCTTTTTTGAGAGAGAAACGTGGCAAGCAAAAACATCTCCAAGGCTTGAGAGTATTATAGCCAACAGCAGTGAGCTATCTTCTACGAAAGGGCTGATGATAAAATGATGTCAAAGTATTATATAATTTTCACAAGACAAAAGACATCAGATGTGGCACCAGTTTCATGAATGTGACTCTATGATTACGCAGACACATGTAACATTAACAATGCAAATTCCATGCAACTTATTTATAATTCAAAATATAATAAAACCGTACACAGAGAAAGGACTTTGATAATACTAAAACTTGAAAAGCAAATTGTAATTTTAAAAAAAAAAAAAAAGTCATAAAATGTAGCATCGTCATGAAATTTTTTAAAGCATTGATCCAAAAGATTTTAAAAGTATTCCTTCAGAAGAAAAAAATTATGAAAATGATCCTGCTTACCGTCCCAGCAGTTGACCTCGAAGAAAGAAATGTGCTGTGCTTCATTCTTGATAACCCAAAATCACATACCTAGCAGAAGAAATTCACATCACAGTAGATTTTGTTACTGAAGTGCATACTATGTGGTCTGCAAGCTCCAGAGCTTGTAGTATCTAATGATATCAACAATATATCTCAGTCATAAGAGTGTTACCTTCACAACCCAATTCTTGTCAACAAGAAGATTTGGAGACTTCAAATCACGATGGACTATTACAGGTGTGCAATTGTGCAGATAATTCATCCCTCGTGCCTGCCAGTTGAAATCAATAGTAAGGATTTTAAATGATCAAAGCCACCAAGTAAACCAGAAACTTCAACTGAAAGAGTAACCAAAGTAAGAAAACTAGAGCATACAGCATCAAGAGCCATCCTTAACCTTCTGCGCTCGTCTAACTGATTGTTGGGACGATGCAGTAATCTATACAAGCTACCTCTGCATACAATAAAGTCAACTTTAAACTCCCAAGCTAACCATAAAATTTCTGAAGTAATCTCATTTTGTCCGGAAGAATATATATAATTTAAAATTTACAAATTCAATAGTAAATCCTACTTTCAACATGAGGAAGCAACAGAGCCCAAGTATGGAAACAATAAAGTTTCTGGCTTTGCATAATATGGACCATACCTTTGAAAGTACTAGTGTTGATGGGATCTCTTTTGAAAACCAAAATACGAGATCAAAAATGGTTCAGCTACATAACCTTTTTACCAAGACAATTTCTAGTCTAACATAGAAATACTAAATTTAATCAACCGGGGATTCTGGCCAATTATGAAATGAGGCAAAGGAGTTAGATCATTAGTGTCATAATTATTACAGAATTTTCCGTTATGTTCCATTATGATATCCTAACATGAAGCATCTCATACCTAGGAAGAAATTCAGTAACAATTGAGAGATTTGGAGGACGAGTAACAGCTCCCATGAAAAGAACAACATTGGGATGCCTAAGTCTTTTCATGATCCGAACCTTGAAAGCCAAACAAGAGACAAATTTGAATCAGATGCGAATTGAAAATATTCCTTTGGAAGCAGAAGATAAATAATCTACTATCCATCAATTTCATCAAGCACTCAAGCCTCAGATACTCAAATGATCATTCAAAATGACAATGATTTCATGATAAGATTCAATAAACTGGTCCCAGAAAGTATCCAAGGTGAAGAAACAATTACGATCACTGCTCAGCATCTAAGATAACTGGGATGAAAAAGAATATGTAAATCATTATAATCAGTAAAGAGGACCCAATTTTAAGTAAAAGATGTAATTTTTTCCTTTATAGATGAAGAGAATATCATTTGTCCAGCAGCTGTGATTGCAAAAGACTGCAAGCTTTCATTGCCAAACAGGATAGAAGAATTAAGAAGATATGCAGCATATGTTAGGATAGAAACAACTTAGATGATATTAAAATGAAATGTGGGAAAAAATATGCAGGGTAGATATCAAGAAAGCACAAAAGTACTTGAATGCTCTTCGTGCTTAAGTAATGAAGTACTGATACAAGGGCTCCCCATCACACTAAAGTTTTTGAGAAGGAACCCATTGATTTTTCCCTAGTAACTGAAAATTTTGCCCATTGAATGCTAATTTACACATTTTAAAGAACAATAGACCAGCCTTACAAAAGCCATTTAAATAACATCCATCAATTGCATGTTCTAATTAATGTTAGGTCTATCAAAATTAGTACACAGAATAATTGGAAGCACACTTTCCTATTAGATAAAGAATCTGCATAAAGAACAAAAACTTTTTCGTAATTAAATAATTTCTGCCTCTTGTTTATAGGCCAAGAGTTCTAAGAAGCCAGAATGAATAGCTCCCAGCCCAATCCAAAATGATTGGCACAAAAGACAGGACAAGGAGCCTGTGTAAGGAAATAGGGAAATTGTACCTCGCTTTTAAATTCTTGAAGGGATTCACCTGCTAAATCTTGGTCTAGAAACTTCTTAACAGCAACTTCCTAAAAAAGAAGTAATGCTTATGTAACCACAGGAGCACAAGGCTCAAGACAGAACGGAAATCATCAAACAGCAGTTGAAAGGATTCAAAATAAAAACAATAATAGCAGTAAACTACCGGAAAACCCCAATCCCTCTACAGTAGTAACAACAATTCTAGAAAAATCAAACATAATTGTAACACTCTGCAGGCTTAGAGATGATTCCATACTGAAGATTTTCAGAAAATACTGCCTCAATTATTTGGCAGTAAACAAATTTGTAGTAAGCAGTTATCTCAATTTGAGTGACCCCTGGAAAGTTAACTAAGTAGGTATACTTCCTATCGCCTTAATCTGTCTTGACTTTGACACTTTACCCATGTATGATAGTTTACAGTTAAGCCTGATTGTTCTTCAATTTTAAATAACTTTCATGGTGATTATACCAAGAAACTCAGAAGGAAGGTGTTTGAAACAAATGTTCAACAGCGAATTTGAGTCTTCCATGCCATGCAAAACTCACATGACCTATGTAGGGAAAAGCTCTCACCAAATGCTTCCCCACATTAATGCAGAATATGGATAAGTTCATTGATGAAATTAAACTATGTAAAGGAAACCTATTTGTTCTCTGAATTTGGGGAGTTTCAGAAACACAAAGAAATTCACTCAGTCAGTTAGCAGCCCAGACATTTTCTTCAAGACCTGACCAAACCAACTTGAGGATATGGTACATAACGGATAAAGAACTTTCTTGATACTTCTTGAAGAGCATTTTGAAATTTGCTCTCATCAACATTCCCAACATATTCTTATCACACTGTCATACTTATTATTTAAAGTTAAACCACGTACTCCCAGTCAACAAGCTGAAGAAAATGGTGAAGACTGGAGTTGCTATTCAATCATAGATGAAAGATAAAATCATATGCAAAATATTCCTTAGAGAAAAAACAGAAAATTTGTTTGAGAGAACTAGAATGAGATCACTGATAGGTACAAAGTATTCAGAAACTTACAGTTCCATGCCAGTCCGCACGGTAGACTTCCCCATAAGATCCTGTTTAAAAGTGATAAAGAGCATAAGCATCAATGTTCTTATTAAAGATTCTAAATGACCAATGAACTTGCATTGATAGAGTATAAGCAGGTCAATACCGAGTCCAATACGCTCACCCAAGACCATATCCTCCCACGGAATTTCACAATCAGCTACATCATCAAGCATTACATCTGATTTTGCACTACCATTGCCTGTAGACCTATCTGATGTCCTCTTGCCCTCAGAATTTCCTTCGGATGCCTCATGATCTCGACTACCACTTCCCCGTTGCTCATGCGGATCAGCATCTGTACCTTGATCACTTTTCACACACTCGAATGGGATAAAGAAAGCACCAAGGTCTTCAGGTGAATAAGCACTAATCTCCAAGTTCTCATATTGCTTACTCACTGCTGCAGTCGTTGCTACTACAGCTGCAGCTGTGGCAGTGGCAGCAGCAGTTACAGGGAGGTCAAGTTTTGTTTCAGTGCCAGTCTTTGCTGCAGCAACTACCATTGAAGATGCAACAACAGCTGCAGCAGCAGCAGCAGCTGCAGCAACTGGAACATTTTTTTTGTATCTCAGAGGAACAATTTCAGGCTGTGATGAGACAAGTTGTCCTGTTACGTCTTTCAGATCAGCCTGACGCTCTACAGGTTCACTTGGACTGCCTTTTGAGCGCAAACCATGATAAGGCAGAGGAGCCAAGAGGCAAGCTTGATTATTATTATTATCTGGACCTGTTGTCTTCTTAATATCACCCCTTTCATTAAATTCCTCGTGTCCTGAATGGGACTTGGAATCTAGTTGAGAAGCATTGAACTGCTCTGAGCACATTTCAAACAAGTTACGAGGAGCTACCACACCACTCTCAAGTAAGACATCATGAAGCTTCTGAGCTAACTTTGGATTTTCTTTGGCAGCATCAATCATGTACTGAGATACATCCTTCACTTTCATTCTGCGCACTGCTGGTGAACTTATGCCTTCAGTCCACGAAGGAGATCTCGCATGGGAATAAGTAGGATTAGGCCTGCTAGCAATTTCTGTTGTCAGCTTCCTTACACCACATGGTCTTGTCAAATCTTCAGCAGGCTTGGGGGATCCTTCCTCAACTGTAAGTTGTGGAAGAAAATTCTTAGCCCCCATGCATTCACCTTCATCTCTAGATTCAATAAATGCAGTATTACCTTCTGCAAATGTGGACCTCTTATCAAGTGATCCAACCTCATAATGATCTTCACTTGAACCAGGTAGCAATCTACTGGAGGAAGCAAAATGAGGTGACTCTACATCTTTGGACAAATGATTGTCCAATAGAAAAGGTTGTTCATATTCTATATTTCCTGCTGTTATGTCAGATGGAATAAGTGTTCCCGGATCTGCCATTAAATCAACAATATATTCCCTGCAATGACATTAACAGGAATATCATATATTAGTATTACACACTAGAAAGGCCAATATTTTCAATAGTGTTACGAAAATCTCTACCTAAATTGTGAATCTTGCAGAGGTAGTACCATGAAGATTCTTAACATGATGGGGAAGGGGAAAATTGATATGAAGAAATTTCAGAAAATTTTAAAGTCATTTTTGCTAGCTACAGAAAATATTTCCAATGGAAGTATTAAGACTTTCCAAGTTCATGGACTTGCAGTCCAGTACCGCAACCAGCGGAGAAAGACGCATCTAATTGGTAAGGGAAGTGAATTCAAATACATTATCATTCAGAAAACACAAGAAAGAGCACTTTGCAGTCGGGTACCATAGATAAGATGAAAAATATCTTAGAAACTACATGAAACTTTAATACTAATAACCTTCCATCATCAATCTTTACAAAGTTTATCGCTGCATCATTGCTACCGGTATACTGATGGCCTTTCACTAAGCGACAGGGAATGCCCACAATATCAGCCAAAACCTAGAAGACCACAAATACAATTAAAAACAAGTTTCAGTTTTAGCAGAAACCAAAACTATTATCACTACAAATTATCAGAATACTAAGCGGGTAGAATTATACCAAAGAAATCTGGCACGAAGTTGGGCAGATTGCATTTTTAGAAGGACCATTTTCACAAGCAAACCAACATAAACTGGCTAGAAACCTAACTATTGATCCCTTTATCATGATACTGCTGGACTTTCACCCAGGGGATCATTCAAACAGCAAGCATTTGATAGTGAGAAAATCATACCATTTAGCAAAGTAAAGCCACAATCTCATACAAACAGTGTGCTTTGACTCATCAGAAAGAAAGGTTGCTTGCTCATTAACTAGTGAAACAGAAAAAGAAATGATAAGTAGAAAGACACCCTGTATTTTTGCTGTTAATAAGGCCTGATATATGACAAGGACTTACAACTTAACAAATGGCTTATCCGAAGCTATCAGAGGTCAGTTACAAGAATGATTCTTTCTTTTTTTTTTTTCAACTGCAACAAATTTAAAACTTACAACATATCATGCCTTCATATCCCTCTGAACCACCTTATTGCATCTCAAATTTATTCTTCTTCCTCTAACCATCCTTCAGAATACTCTTAAACAAGCTTTCATCTTTAAGAGTGACCAGTTATTAACATCTTTTTTAACCTCTTGTTTTCATCACATCCACCATATAATCTAGTCACATTTTTGCTATACTGTATTTCTGAGCAAGAAAGAAATTTATATACCTTAGTACTACCACATAAAATATTACCAGTCCAGATGAATGACAAATGGAACATTAAAAAAATGGTTGGATCACCATTTTTCTTATCAATTTGACAGCTTTAGATACCTTGAACAGCAATGCACGATGACGAGCCAACCCAATGGTCAAAGAAGCAAGAGGCAAAACCATGCTTCCAAGAGTTGCCTTCAACTCATAACTGAGACTTCTCCATGCTATCAAAATATTCTCCTGGTCTTCAACAGGGCCCCCCATGTAATCAGAAACCAAGATGGCAAGCTTACGAACAAAATCATGGCTTACAATATCAACAGATTCCAACCTTGATTTGACAGCCATCTCTAAGGCCTTCTGCTCAAGTTTCAGCAACTTACTATCAGCAGCTTTACTCACAAAAATTGCTTCCCAAGTGATATCATCAGAAACAGGTGTTCCTTGCAGCTCAATGAGAGAGGGCATTTTTGAGGAAGTAGACTCCAACAAGATGCCATAAAGGTCATAAAAACCGTCAAGGATTTTGTCATCATAGCTCAGAGCATTATAATTCTGTGAAGCATGGATAAATCTATAATATGAGATATGTTAGAAAGGTATAAATGAATACTAACTAGATTCCTAGTTTTAACAAAGAAGAGAGTACCAAGAAGCAAAAGCACTGAAAAGGGTTTTACAATTAAGATTGCACAGAGCAACTCTGGGCTAGACCAAAGGAAACTCAATTAAGTGCCATTCAGAATATCATTCCTTCAGACACTGTAGTGGTGAGGTAGGGCAAAGAAAGAAAATTTGAGAGACTATGGCCAGGATTAAAAAAAATAATTAATTAATTAAAAAAAAGAAAAAGAAGAAAAAGAAGAAGAAAAGAGGAGTTAAGAAAAGGACTTGCAGAAGAAGCAAGACTTCAAGGTATTCTTGATGCTGGAAACCATTTAAGAATGATAATGTCAAAACTTGCATACAAACACCTAACAACAGCAGTAGCTTAATCATTAGCTTCATGCAATTTCTAACTGCTAATCAGAGAAATAACAAAAATACCATTAACGTAGATGCGCCACGTTAGAGAGCAAAATAAGGCTACATAAATTCAACAGGAAATAGAAAGAATACATTGAATACAATTTGTTGACGCAGGTTAAAATTTAAGATTCAAGAAAGATAAATGTTTTCAGAAAATTTACAATCTTTTATGTCTTTGACACCTTGCAACAAACTCTGATATTCATCTCTAACAAACTATATTTGCACATCATTTCCAGAATATACTCAAGAAGAATTCTGGAAGTCAGGTATCTGTGATTATATTCCTTATATTGCAGATATTTTGGAATCATGGCCATGCAGTCCTAAAAATCATGCAGTGATACATTAAGGAAATGAGAGAGGGAAGGAGAGCAGATGGATGGCATTTCAAAGAAATTTATACAATAATCTAAAAGCATTCTCTACGGACCCTATTATTTTTGAGTGTTTTATCAACCTTTGTCCTTCAACTCTATCACAAATAAACTTAAAACTGCATTTCCACAAGGCACAACTTCTAAATTAGCAGTTAAAATAAATGTGTGCACATACATATGTGCTCAGTCACATCTTTCTGTGTTTCAAAGCTATTAGCATAATTTAAACCATTACCATTTTAATATCTTCTATCTGAACTCTGTGTTAGTATCAATGCACTCGTACTAACTTTTTGTCGTCCACTATTCCCCCATTAATTCAGTAAATTTCATTCCATCGGCCATAAAGCATATCTACTCTTAGAATGTTAAGAATTCATTTTGGAGGTACCTCAATTAAACTACCAAAAAATCTAGTGGAAGTTTAGTTACTTTTATAGATATCTGTTTATCATGACATTCTTCCATCGAATAACTGCAATTGGTCCCTAATCTGAATGGAATCAGCAGAACAGGACCAAGACATTGTTCAATATAATTCAAGTGGAATAAGCTAGTAACTCAACCTAAAATCGAGAAGATTGTCCCACTACAAACAATAGAAGGGTCATCAAATAGTCTCCAACATCTAAGAAAAAACACTTGCAGCACTATGATGCTTCAGTGTAATACAGCAAGCCTAAAGAAGTGTAACAAGGCAGAGAATCAAACTACAAAATCTTGAAGAATGGAGGCCAAAATGATAAGATGATAAACAAAGCTTACCCAATATCTGTAAGCTATAACTTCTGCAGCAGAATTATCGGAGGGTACAGCACCTAAACTGATCTCTTTAACAGCTTCAATCTGAACAGCCTCAGGATCCTCCCTTGCACTTAACTCCAAAGCCAATTGTATTTGATACTCCTCCTCAATATCAGGATCCCTGGAATTACTGGACCCCGAATCGCGCCTCACAATATCCAAAGCAGCGTCTAATACACTACTACCCACAGAATCAGAAGGCTCCATTTTATCACTCTTCGACACATTGGAAGAGGATGGGGGACTTGGACTCTTTCTATGTGTAACGGAATTCAACCATCCGGATAGAGCTGAAAAGGGTTTGTGCTCAGAACTATGGGGGGACCTCGACTGTGAAGACCTCTCAGGGGATGAAACATCACTTAACCTATGGCCTTTGGATGATGAAGTAGACCCTTCTGAATCCTCAGAATGGTTGGACCCTATATGGAGTTTCTTTAGGAGATTTTTCATATTCTTTTCAGTAAGCTATTGTAGCCAGTGCTAAAGCAGAAAATTTCTGGCCTCAAACCTCGCCATTGTCTCTCTCCAAGCATGGATTCTAGGCACCAGAAGTCGCGCTTCACGAACAATAAGTGCCCATCCCAATAAGGCCCTTCAGGTCAACATCCAAAAAACTCCAAAAAGCCCCATCAAATCCATTCTAATCCTAAACACAATAAAGTTTGCTTCTTTATATCATTTCCCAGATGCCCAACTAAAGCAAATCCCCTACCTTTCTCAACACTTTGAACCCAACAAAAATCCAATCTTGAAAATGATACAAAATCAACAAATCCAAAAACAAAACAACCTTACTCGTCTACATGCATCTCCATTAAAGATTGCTCTTTTATCACTCACAGCAAGAAACCAAAAAACTGTAATTACACAAATAAACAAAATACAGAAAAGACCGCCCCACAAAAAAACAAAACTATTCGTAGAAAGTGAGGATTGAACCATTCAATTTAATATTACTACTACTCGGAAGAGGAAAAGTATAAGAGATGAGTTTGAATGCAGAGAAGGGACAGTAAAAGACCAACAAGTGGGAGGGAGAGGGAGAAGAAAGACATCAACAAACATATTAAAGATGAGCCCACTTGCAGTTTTTGAGTAACAATGTCCCATACAATTAAATATTCTTTACAAAGAAAGTAGTTGTGCAAGAAATGAGAGAGAATGATGAGTTGTGATTGGTTGGTTTCAACACCAGAAAAAACAAAAACCCAAAAGGAAAGAAGTAGTGTGAGTTGGAATTTGGAAATACTATATTACTATATACTGGTGGTGTGTACAAAGTGGAATAAGCCATTCGATGGAATGCAGACAACCAGGAAACTTTGCTATTTTCGGACCCCATCATTTTTTCTTGTTTAACGTGGACACTGGACGCTGCCCATGTCCTATCAGACCCGATGAAAAAGTTCGCAGGAAATGGTGAAGTTTTATTACATCAAAACTACTCCATATCTGGATTTTCAGGATGATTATTGCATGCAAAACCTCAGGATTTACACATTTCCCCTCCATTTTTGCAACATAAAATGCAAAAATACACAAACTATACATGGCCCGATTTGAACGTTTTGCGGGCAAAATATTCTATGAAGACATCACTTTCAACAAAACAACAATTTTTCATCAATAATTACCCAAAAAAAAAGAACTTTGCATGATTCCACTAGAGAAATTTTTTTATTTTCCATGATGGACTTTCACAAAATGCAAAAATTTATATATACAAACTTAAAAATAAAGAACCCTTCACTCTTGCCTTTACGACGTTAAGATAACTTGCAAAGGACGGCATGAAAAGGACTTTGATCATTAATTATTGTAGGAGAGATGCTTGATTTTTTCATGATATAATAATACCTTTTTTTTTAATGGAAGTGCCTCTGTATAGGCAGAGTATATCCAATTAATTTGGTGATAGTGATATGCCATGCTGAAATTTTCCACCCTTTGAATTCTTTTGATTCAACACCATTTTTCCCTTTTTGGTGTGCATTCAGCTGTTCAATTCTTTCATAGTGGGCTGTGAGTGAATGCTTATGTGGGCAATAGTACAATGCCTTCAATTTGGCCAAATTGCAGGATTGGAACCAAAAAAAAAGTGGCGCTTTTGGTCATACAATTCATTATTCAATCATTATTGGTACTATAAAATTGTTAATTGTTTGTTAACTTAGCCAAAAAGAAATATTAGTACAAGAAATTTTATCAAGACACTAATACTAGTTTCTTGTAGTAGTATAGCATTAGAAAACAGTGATAGTGCACTTATAGTGAGACAACAACTCTAGCAACATTTATGCATTCATTATCCCGAATATTCATTTAAAAAACCCAATTTGCCAACAAATACTCACTAAATTTCCTTTTCTTACTTTTTTTGCAGTAAATTAAAGGGAAAAATAAAATTTTGGTCAATAAATAGACATTTTTCTTGCAAAGTAATGATGCTTTTAATGATTTTTGATAGCAACAAATCATAAGAAATAACTCCTTAAATTTTGGGCAATAATGATTTTTGATAATCACAAATTTTAAAATATGTAAAATAATAAAAATTAATTTTTTTATATTTGTCATGTTAGTCCGTATAACTTTTCACTATAAAAAATTATTAAAAATATAATTACTCTTTCGTTATATTGTTTATTTGTTTAGGTTTACAATAGTATGTAATACAATTATTGCACACTATATTCTTAATATTAAAAATTACATTTTTACTCTCCAATTTTATATCAATCATTGGAAAATGTTATTAGTATTTTAAGTTTTACCTGCAATAATCTACTCACAAAAGAACAATAACTCACCTACAAAAAGTATAAGTAAACTTGTAATATGAAATAGATTTTATTTACACGATACCGTTTTCATAGTATATAGAACAACTTTTTCAACAAATGAATAGATAAAATAAAAATACAAAAACTTTATTAAAAAATAAATAAATAAAGAACTATCTTGTTGGTCAATTTTTTTCTTTTAAGTTTTCAAAAACATGTTCTTCCTCGCAAGGTTCTTTCTCTCGCGTGCATTTGGACCATTGACAACGAATACACACATCCACCTCAAAACGTATCCCATCAACCGGCAATTATATCTAGGATGATGTTCTACTGTGCAAGGACCGGAACCCAAGACATTGTCCTAAATTAAGAGTAAATCACTGTTTAGAACTTTAAAAAATGGCCAATAAGAGAAGATGCCGTCTAATGGATTGATAAGATTGAGCAATTTGTTTTGTTTCGATTAAAACTGTCTTCATAAGTTCGTTTTGATCAAAACTATGATGCATTAATAATGAAATATCGTTAGTACACAATAAGTAAGTCCACAACCTTAAATTACTTTTCCTAACCCCAACTAATCCCCCCTCACCCCGGCTTAAAAAAAAGAAAGAAAGAAAGAAAGAAAATCCCTCATAAAAGGGTAAACAGAACACACGCTTAGACTGGTACAAAAATATTCAGCTTGCACTTATTCCAAATTTGAGTAATCTCCTATCTGGACAAAAGCTTCAACATGTTCACTGGCTACTTCAACAAAAATCAAAATAATAGTATTAAGATACAGAGGAGAGCTACCTATCCACTTGAGGGTTACTAACAACAGACATCCAATTAACAACAAAGTTCACCTTTGCACATCATCCACAGGACCAAACTTTATCACATTCCCACTACAAACCCTTTAGTGCAACAATGATGACTTAGCTAAGACAAACTCTCTACCACCTATATAACAACTGTCAATTCTAAACCTCCGCTATCCTCACCCAATCAGCTATGGTTAATTCTGCGGCGGAGGTTGCTGCACCGGAACAGTTGCTGGTGGTCCGAATTCTAAATTAGCTAGCTCCTCTAGCTCTCTCAATGCACTGAGGGCACCTGCTGCACTTGTACTGTCAAGGCAAGGCTTCAGGACACTAACTGTTTGCTTGATTCTTGTTTGCTGCAAAAAGTATTTGAAACATTCAATACCCCAAATCCAAGAATCACTAGTGTCTTAAGACGGAAATGATGAAAGATATGGTTCAACTTACAAAGAAGTTGATCTTGTTCTTCATCTCATTGTAAGCTAAAAGTTGTTGCATACTTGGCCCTTGAGTTGCAGTTGCTGAAGCAATCTAGCATCCCATACAATTAAGCAAAATAAGAACACCAAGTCAATCACATAGCATTTATAAAACAGCAAGAAGACCAAGAACTTGTTAATTGAAGAGCGTTAAAGATTATTTCAACAAACAACAGTTAATCATATTTTTGCTAGTATCAGCAATGCAAGATACAACACACGCCACAGGGAAATTTCTTCTTCACATACCCAGAAAGCATGTTTATCATGGATTTCACATACATGAGATAAACCCTTTGTATATTGGACCCAGCAGAGACTCTTTTATTGCATCTTGTACATATTTCTTCTACTTTCTTAAAATATGATTTTGAGTAAACTCGAAATACTTTGCCTTGACTAATTTAGCATTTTAACCAACCAACTCTCCATTAGTAAAAAACCACTCAGGAATAAATAAGTTTATAAATTATGAAAAAAATCAAGAGGTACAAACAATTCATGCTCTTTGCACCTAAATTTTACTAATAAATCATCTCTCACGAAATATTTCTAATTAGTACTTTCATGAGTTTCTTATGGTAAGATTTAGTACTCAATGACTAAAGTGAGAAAAACACCATGAAGAAACAAGAAGTCAACATATAATGGAATGAAAACTTAAAAATAACAACACAAAGAAAAGAATTACAAAATCCAGGTCATTTGCAAAAGAACACTTTGGACAAATCCAGGTAGGCTGCTTGGCATAAATTATTTTGTGCACCACTAATAATTGTATCAGATTTGTGAAATGTTTCTTTAGTTTAAAAATTCACACCATGTCACTAACTTCATACAAAATTGCATCAAATATCATAGCAAAGTCAAATAGGCAATTTTCCAATATGATAAATGCGGGGAATCAATAAGTAAATATCAATTTGTCCATTTACTATCTCAAAACTCAAGTTGCACATAACTAAATGCAATGTGATATGGATAATGGAGAAGTAGGAATTACCTGTAAAACAGAGTAATTTAGGTGAACACATTTAGCAGAGCAATTCAGGATGTATTCGATGCATGATAATGACACATTTAGCTAATTTAGGTGGACTATGTAAACCCACATTTTCTACTCACAAGCCATCTCAGGATTGAGAAATTAATGTTGAATCTAGTAAACTTTCATGGAAAGGGAACCTTGGCGCAGTGATCTAATGTAACAGGTTTGAGTTACGGAAACTACTTATAAAAATATAAAGTAAAGCTGTGTACATCAGGCCTTAATAGCTCGACCCTTTCCTCGATCCCATGTGACTGGTCTGCCCTTTTAGTATACTTTCATTCATTTCTCTGCTTCTTTTTTCCCCTTAAAACATTCTTTAAACATCCTTACGGCTTGTATGGATGGCCTCCCAAAACTCATTTTTGGCGCTTTTCAATACACTTTTTCGATTTTCAATACATTTCCTATGTTACAACCACTATCTCGAAAAATACAAAAACGCATTTTGAAATGCTGTCCATACAGGCCCTAGTTTCATAAGGCAAAATTTTTTAGTAAACTAAAATGGCAACTATTCTTCATGTTCTGTAAATAAGGAAGGAAATATGAGATCATTTGTCATTTACTTCAACAAAATAGTTCAACAGAGTTGGGATATAAAGAAATACAATAAAAAGATAATTTCGAACTAATTAACAAAAGTAAAGACACTACATTCTCAACGGATAAAGCAAAAGAAATTCTCTCCACAGAAGTAGAACATATGACACTGAAATTAACTATTTACTCTCAATGAATTTGGTGAGCATGATGAGATTTGTATATAAACATCAACGATAAAGCACCATAACAATCTCATCAAGGTATGTATGATGAATAGACAAATAGTGTATACATGGTTTTCAATTTTCAGGCTATGTTTCAAGTTGCGCACACATAACTGCGACACTTGACAGATTTAAGCTCAAATTCTAATCATTATCAGTTGCCTATTTTAATTTGACTAATTCTACATTAAGACCTCAAGAGAGTAATTTGTATTTCACAGGTCAAATGCTAAAAAAATGCTTTTTCAAAGAGTCTCATTAAATTAATCTTTATTTACCATTTTTGAAATAAAGGGAAGCCTTGGTGCAGCCCGTAGGGCTGTTGCCAAGTTACTTGGGGTCAGCCGATTTGAGTCGTGGAAACAGCCTCTAATGGAAATATAAGGTAAGACCACATGTGTTAGTCCTTAATGGCTCAACATGTCCCCGGACCCCACGCATGTGAGATACTTCCATGCAGTGGGCTACCCATTTTACTATTTTTGAAATCTTCAAAATTTTACACAACAGGAAGACTGGAATATTATATTCATGCAACTAAACCCTACCAAACTAGCCTAAAACCATCACATTAATCATATTCGACTAAGATAAGTTTATATTTAGACATCTGAGTAATACTGCATCAAACACTGCAAACAAAATCACTGAAATATTTAGTGGAAAATAACACATAAAAGGTAAATTATTTCTCATTTTATTACATTTTCAATTTGCCTGCACCCAGTTGCAACAATTTCCATAACAGATCTTCAATTCACCTTAATATAAAAGTGTATTATTATCTCTTCAAGAATATTAATTAATTTATCTGAATAGACCAAAAGCAAAACTGCTGCTTTTAACAAGCTTTGTCACCTGAAAATTAACCACTACTTGCATTGATTATTATTTTGAAATCCTAGAAGCAGAAAGCTAGAATAACACCTTTACACCACTAAACCATGCAACACTTTGTTCAAACATTAAATACATCGTGAAAACTGAAAATTTATACACATGTTCAAGACATTTACCTAAACCCTTTAAAAGCTCATTTTGGCATGATATTTGGATGCCACAATTTATACTGCTAAAACCACCTTTAACATGAAAAGCTATATAGCTTGGGTGTGGATATAGATAAAGCAGCAAAGTAGCACGCATCAAACATTATAACAAGATTCTACACATCCTTAACAGCAGAAAATAAACAAACAGTAAATTATTTGTCATTGCACAGATGAAGTCTTCAAATTTATCTTTCGGTTTTTTGGTCAATGGGTGATGCAGCACTCAATGGGTCAATGTCACAACAAATTATACCACATTAAACACCTTAACAAACTAGTTGAGGAATAGACACAAAATGGTTAATTATTGTATTTTATGAGGTTCTCAATCCGCAAGCAATTACTCCCTCCATCCTATTGTTAGTGTCACAGTTTCCATTTTGGTTTGTCACAAAAGTTTATTGTCATTGCCAAATTTGGTAAACAATAATTCTCCTGATGCCCTCCATTTGTTTAAATTAAAAAAATGATTTGGCCCCAACCATAGGAATACTGACAAAAGGGCAAAGCAATTGTCCAAGGCGCACTTTTCTAGATACAGAAAAGTGAAGTCATGCATTATTGGAAACACCAAAATTTTTTGGGGGTTACTTTTTGACTAAATTGCTGTCCACGTAAGCTTCTTTAAGGATAGGAATGGAAACTTCAACCAAATGAGTCATAATTAAGCTACTGTCAAAGAACAAGTTGGAAAACCAAAGCTCGACTCAGAAAATGGGACAGAGGGAGTATGAGCTAAAACTTTTCTTTTCTTTTTAAGTGGAGGGAATGAGGGAGTCAATGGCACAAACATTGCCATTTTGGTGGAGGAAAATTGCATTAAGTAATACAGGACCAAACACTGTAACAAGCTCAAAGAGGCCTTTCACGGCAGAAAATAACCGAATAGTAAAATATTTATCTTTTTGTTGTCTCCCTTTTTTCTGCATGGCCAATTTTTTAAAGAATTTTCTTCAGGTTTCTGGGTAGAGTGGCTGGTAGCCAATCATCAAATTCCCAGAATAAGAGTAACACCAAATTCAACACCTGGACAAACTAGCTGATCAACAAAACGCATTAAGTAATAATCTACAACCATAATGGAATATTAAAAAAAGTTTTTGTTATCTATCATTGTATCAGTTCCTCAATCGGCATGCACACACGAAAAAATTTCCCCCCTTTAAGTGGAGGGAGGTGCTGCCATGAGTGGACAAGTTATCAGAGCAATGAGTAAACAAATTAAACATCACAACAACTTGAATTTTAATAAGTTTAGAAAATAAGTTCAGTTTTTTTTATTATTATTATCATCGTCACCATCATCATCACTAGTAACACTCCAAGGTTCCACACATCTACATGCAACAATTTTTAACTACACTGCTGATGG
This sequence comes from Gynochthodes officinalis, assembly GCA_020080225.1. Classification (NCBI taxonomy): domain Eukaryota; kingdom Viridiplantae; phylum Streptophyta; class Magnoliopsida; order Gentianales; family Rubiaceae; genus Gynochthodes; species Gynochthodes officinalis. The sequence goes on along the minus strand of CM034625.1, from coordinate 8,834,664 downwards.
ACTGAATGATTTCAATTAAAAACAATATCAACAGTTGATCTAATTTCAGCTAAATTGTTACAAGAAAGTTGAGTGCTGTTTTCTCACGTGCCTCATTCATCTTTAGAAGTTAGGCTAACACCGAGTCTCCATTTCACAAAACCATGTCACATTTAACCAAAATATATTAAACCATTAGTTATACCAATCAAAAGTTTATGTTCACATGAAATAATAAAATCAAAACTTTATGTTCATAGGAAATGAACTACCTTCTTGGGTCGACCCAAAGGCTTTCCACTGAGCTTCCTCGGCATCTTCGGCCCATTCTGAGCTTTTGATGGTGGCCTTCCTCGTCGCTTTGCGCCCGGAGCAGGGGCTGTTGCCAATGCCCCTTCACCAACATATACTGCTGGTGCTAAGAACCCAGAAGCTGGAACAGGGACGCCAACATTATTTGTAGCTGGAACTGGTACATTCTTCTTGGGTGGTCTACCGCGGGGTTTTGCAGGAGTCCCGTCAGCCTTCAACCTGGGCTGGCCTCTTGGGCTCACAACAACGGACCCAGCAAGGCCAGCAGCATTCAGAGCAGCATTTACAGCATTCTTAGCTGCAACCTTTCGTGGACGCCCAGGAACTTTTTTCCCCAATGTGGGATTCGGTTGAAGTGCACCTGGAGCCCCTCCAGTATGAGTCTTCTTGGGGCGGCCAGGGCGTCGCTTAGCCACGGTGCCCGAAGCAGCCACTGATACCGGCACGGGCACAGGCACAGGTCCGTCAACTAAACCGAGGGAAGCAAAAACAGACACCGGGTCTGTATTAGGCCCAGGAATAGCAATAGGAGCAGAGGTAGCTGAGGAAGCGATTTGAGCTGGAAAAGGGGCACCCCGGTCAACATGGCCAGCCTGAACAGTGTGAGCCGGTGGTGGAGGAGGCGCTGTAACTGCATTTCTGGCCTTGGGAGGACGACCGGGACCTCGCTTGGGCCCGTTAGAAGTTTGATTGGGAGGTTGGTAGGGGCCCACAGGAGGAGATCTAGCATTAGAGAGTTTGTACGAGTGCTTGACCATGACAATGTTTCCTTGGTCTTTCAACCGCTTCAAATGGTAAGTCAATAAGGCTGCGTGAGTAGCGGGGAGATTGGAGTTGGAGTAGACTCGCTCAATATACTTGGCTATGGCTCTCTTGCTCGATCCGTCCTTTTCCTTTAAGGTCGCTATAGCCTCAGTTATCATCTGCACAATCACAAACAAACTCAAACAACACAATTTTCAAACCAAGATCCAAGAAAAATTCAGAAGGGTTTCACAGAAACCTGAGCATAAGGTGGATGGTTGTTGGTGACGGGAACAGAAACTAGGCTAGGGGTAGGGTTAGCCGCTTGGCTAAACTGCTGAATCTGAGGTAAAGACGTCGCAGGCGACCCGGCTGCCGGAGGCTGCTGCTGCAGCGGAGTTGGTTGTGTCACCAAGGGAAGTTGGAGTTGAACCACCGACGGTGGTGGCGGTGGTTGAGCTTGCGACTGCGGCGGCTGCGGTGGAGGTGGGTGCTGCTGCTGTTGTGGGTCCATCAGAAATTGCATTTATTTCGAAATTCTAAATTCCCACAAGTATAAAAAGCAGCAAAGATTTGTGGGTTTTTGGAGGGTCCTAAAATAAATTTAAAAAAAGAAGAAGATTAGATCAGGTTAGATTCGTACAAGTCAAAAACAGTAACAGTAACAGTAGCAGTAGCAGGAGTGTCTTGGAGTTTTTGTGTATGGATAGAAAATGAGTAGATGAGGGATGGAAAAAGGGCAGAGTTTGAAGAATTACACAAAGGGTTTATGGGTAGAGGAAAGGAGAGCGATAAGATTTTTGGTAAGGATGCGAATTTATGAGGGATACGAATTAGGGATGAGACGGAAAAGGGAACAACAACATCGGGAAGGTAAGAAGGAAGAGAAAGGGGTTTAGTTTAGGACCGTTGGAAGATTGGGATGTGCAGTGCAGATTTTGGATTCCACCTCAGCTTTTGTGGCTCTATTTTGGCTGCTTTATTTTATGTATTTTTATTTATTTATTTATTCTATGGATTAGACTCCCAATAATAGAGATTTATACACTTCAAATTTTCCACATCAATGAATTCATGTGAGTTGTGACTCTAGAATGAAACTTTTAATGAGGGTTTATAGTGATTTGACATGATAAGTATAAAAAGATAAAATTTTTATATATTAATTTTTAAAAAATATATCAAATAATATAAGATAATTTTATCTTTTTATCCACGACATATCCGTTATTAAAAAAATTATTATAAAAAGTTATTATGAATATTATTACTTTTATTTTTTTGGGTCACACGTGTTTTTATAAGTCAAGGGGAATTAAACCCTTTTTAATTATATGAGATTTGAGGGGTTTATACATTTTTTTAAGGTGCAAATAAATAAAAACTCCCTTGATAATACCTCATGCATCATGCAACTAAGGAATACAACCTATTTACGTAATATAAGAGCAAAGAATAAAATTACGTGATTAATTTATTGTATTCGAAATAATGATCTAGTAATCTTTTTTCAAAGTTTTAAAAATTTCAAGATTTTACGTTCAACCATATGCAGATTTAATGAGGAAATGGAGATTGAAACCGTTTGGAGTGTAATGTATTTGAGAAAAATTGTATTTGAATGTGTGAAATTTTAGATAGATCTTTTTTTAATAGAAAAAAAGTATTTTGAAGAGAAAAATAGTGAGGGAAAATTTTTTAAAATTATGTAAGAAGAATTTTGGTAGAAAAATTTGAATTTTAAAATTTGAAATAAAAATGTGTATTGATAGTTTATTTTTGTATGAGAAAAATTAACTTCTTGTTCATTTAAAAACAAAAATGGCTTTGTCCAAACAAAACAAACACTTTCATTTCTCACTCTCAAGATTGGCCAATTCTAAAGATTCGTCATCTCTACTTTTGGAATGGTTGCAATACTTTTTATATACACCTTATAATAAATAAGATTCAACTTAGGCTTTTTTTTTTTTTTTTTTGAGGATTACACTAACAATAATAGATATATTTACTTGATTTTCCACTCGAATTCATGCGCTCGAATTGTTTTTTCAAGGTACACTACTTAATAAGTCAAGAGTTTAAGTATATTTTGAAATAGAGGAGACTTGAACTTTTAACTCTTCCACATTGATACATTCAATTATTTTTCTAGTGTATATACATTTAATTGAAATAATCACAATTGTAACTTATAATAATATACAAATAAAATTCAAGCTTTTAACTTGTTGAAGGTTTATACATTATTTAATAGTATGCGTATTAAATGAATGAATCAAAAATATATTTTATAACAAACAAGAGTTGAACTTTCAATCTCTATAATAGTCCTCTAAACGTCCTTTCAATGTGCCTTATAATATATAAAATTGGTGTTTTCAACTTTTCAAATGGTTGAAATGCACTTAAATATTGAAAAATAATTGTGTATGTGTGTCTATGTGTTTTTTTTTTTTTCATTCACAAAATCATCAGTTGTGATATTTCATTCATGAAAGAAAGAGTCATTACAATTGAATCTATAACTTGATTCGAATTGACTTCTTTTTTGAAAGACAAGAAAGGAGATCAATTGAAATGTCAAATTTTATATTTTATTTTTCTAATTTATAAATTCAATGAATTCTAAAAATTGCAAAATCATACCTCCCTTCGAGAAGAACACACATATCTAAAATGATTCCTTCTAACTTTTGTGAATTTCTATTGATTGTCAACGAGACATGACTTTACCAAGAATATCATTGCTTGCATTCATACAAGTTTTAGCAATGATAATATTAGAACTAACACATAAAATGGTTCATCACAAATTAGCGAATAATTTTTTATCCCTCATATTTAAAATGATAAAAAAATTTTTTTAATATTTTATTAGTATACTTTTTTAGTATTCCATCACTATTCTATCTAATTTTTTGTCAAAATGACAGTGTTATTATGGTTAGTTATGAGATACAAAAACATGTAATTAGGCAAAAAAACTTTACTAATGTATTAGCCATAATAACACATAACTCTATCCATATTTTAACACTGCTATTTTGACAGAAAATTGAATAGAATAGTGACGAACGACTAAAAAAATACACTAGTAAAATGTTAGAGATCTTTTTTCATTGTTTTAAATGTGAGGGATAAAAAAAATTATTCGTAAATTTGTAAGAGACTATTTTGTCGGTTACCTCATAATATTATTAGTGACGATAGATACAATGAAAGTTTTCAATACTTGTTTTTATGATTAAAGTAATATTTATATAGTATAAACTTTTAAACAATCATCATTGCAATAGTTTTACATGACATGGTTAATAATTCAGTTATTTTGAAAGTTCATTAAAATTTTTTACTATCAATATTATTACTCTAGTACTATGGTTGAAAGAAACATATAATACAGTAGCATCCGATACTTATTTGTGTATGTGTCAAACCACAAAAGAAGTAGAATTTGCGAGGTGTTTATAATTATCCTCACTTCAACGGTTTTGTTGTTTATAATTTGTGGGTGGTATAATTGAACACTCATGAGCTTTAACTTGGCACTCTAACATTTGTTAGTGGTCATTACAAGAAAAAATAAAATTAATATATGGGGTCATGAAAGAACCTGGTTTTGGCTGAATATGGAACATTTGGTAAGGATAAACAATAAGGAACAAATAAAACTATCAACATCATGACATAATATGATTGAATATTTGCCAATTTGATCCCTCGATGCAATCCAACAAAGAAGTTTTTTTAACCCAAATGTCCATAGTTTCATTTTTGCAATTCCACCCATATCAAACTCCACCTTTTTTTGCACTAAAAATTGAAAACATTTCAAAAGGTTGGAAATTATGGTTATTCTTTTTCAATGAATTGTTAACCTCTTCTCCTAATAGCCCCATGAAGTTATTTTTCTTTCGTGTTGAAATTACTGACATAATTTACCTCTTTTTGATGCTAACATATACAATGTCTTCTTACTTTCATTGAATAGTCACGGTTTGTCCACAATTTCCCAAATCATTCTAATTGCTTAAAATTAATCTATCATCAACCTTTGAAATTATTTTTTAAAGAAATAAGAGTAAATCGTAAAAAAATCTCTTATATAAATTGATGATTTAACTTTTTATTCTTACAAATCTAAACATAATTTTTTCGTTCTTTATATTTAAAAAGTAACTTTTTTGGCCAATCAACTAACGTCTATCATGAAAACCACGTATAGACCTCGCCTGCTCCTTGCATGGATTTATACATGTCAAGAGAGAAAATGTACATAAAAAGTACTTACTAGTGTTCATTTCTTTTATAATTTGATTTTTGACCAATAATTAGGGTTTGTAAATGATACTATTACGTATAAACTTACGTGAAATTTATAGACGAATTTCTTTAAAAAAAATTAAACGAGGGATTAAAAGGATGATGGATTTTGTAATAAAAATTAATTGAGAGATTATAAAAGTTATTTTTTAAATAAAGAAAATAAATTATTTTTAAACTTATGAGGACCAAAAAAAAAAAAAGAGCATATAAGGAAGCTAATTGCAACTTACAACAAACAATGCAAGTACGACTTGGGAGTTGGGAGCAAAGGTTTTTGGCTCACATAAAGGGCAGTTATTCTCTTGCAAGTTACACATTTTTCTTTCCAATGTAATGATGACATTCAACACTTGAGAAGAATTTTTTCAATGAAAACTAAAGAAAAAAGAAATTCAACACTTGAGAGTCTCCATCATTGATTTTGCTCAAAATACTTTTCTTATTTACCATAGAGTAGTCCCTAGCCGTCCAACTACTCAATTAGTTTGCCTAAAACTTGTCCCAAAATATACCACTGTGCGTGCCATTCCTACCAATAACGTTGTTAAAACTCTACACTAAAAATGATCATGTCATGTTGCTCTTGAGATTTAATAGGGATGCTCAAAATCTTGGACAAAAATCAAGTTCAGAAAAAAGGGAATCAGGTGGTGATGTCTGAACACAGAAAAATTAGCTGTAGCCCGTCAGAAATTCATCATTGACTAACAAACACGTTTTCATACCTTTTTAGAGTGAAAATTACAAAAGAAAAATTATGTAAACAATAGATAAAAAGTATCAAAAAATTATTATAAAAGCCCAAAGAACACATTTTTGCACCTATCATACGCAGCCTAAATCGCGTTGAATTTCAATTCCGGGTGACATGCGCAGCTGCAGCCCATGACGCATGGAAGTGAACAGCTAGATTTTTGGTTGGCAATGCTTCACAAGGGCACTCTTCAATTAAACTCACCAAACCAAAACGGAACACCTTACTGAAAACGAAGAATATAGTTGAGTACAAGGAAAGTACCACAACCAAAGTCCAAGAGCACACGTTACTAGAAGAACTGCAACGGTCGACAGGGTCTTTAAAGCAACCCGCCTCCCCCAATTCTCCTTCTGATCAGGCCACACCCCACCACCCCTTTTTTACCACGTAGCAAAATTGAATACCGGGCAGCCCACAAACAGAAGGAATCGGAGGAGAACCTTTGTTGTAATAACTGTATTTTTGTAGATAAAGAGGAATTGTAAGTGTAGGAGAGAGAGCATGAAATGCTGAGATCGATTGGTGAAGAATCAAGAATAAAGTCGAGAGTTTAGGAGGGGAGAGAGAGAGGAAAAAGGGGTGTTTTAGTTATAGTTATATGGGGGGCGGAACATTTGTAGATGGGGTTAGAAGGTGGTTTCAAAGAAAGGGCTCTTCTTTTAATCCATCAGTGATCTCTCCTACTGATACCCATGATAATTATTTGACCCCTTTTAAACAAAATCAACATAGTAATAAAAGAGAACAACAAGAGACGTTTACGATCGAAGAAGACTTTGATTTATCTGGGCTCAAGCCTGTTAAGGTCCCCAGGCGCATCAATTTCCCATCATCCTCATCTTCATCCTCGATGGATTCTCATAAAAAGGTAAAGGTTCCTCCTTTTTTTGTTTATATAGATCTGTTTGTTATTTTGGGTGCTTAAGAACAGGTGGGCTCTGTTGAAAGTTTCAATTTTTGTCACTGTTTGATGTGATTTGTATAATCTGATGTTAAGAGAAAGAATGATAGGAAATTTATGGAATGAGATGATTCTCAATTGTGTATATATAGGCAACGCAGTATTGGCGCATGGAAGTTGAGTTCTTACCTGGTGAAATTAAGCTGGAGATTCAATGCATTTTGTTACTGATGTTACCCGTTTAGTGCTTGAAGTGAACCATTGGTTTTTGGAGTTGAATATCCCAAGTTTCGTTGTTTCTGCCTGATTTGATTATTGCAATGAGGAGCATGGTTAAGTTTTTCCGGATAACTAGTTTTCTTGACGTTATACAAAAGTTCTGCTCCCTTGTTTGGAAGTCTCAAAATTGGATCTTTATGGAAAATGTTATGCTGCAACAGGCCTAATCTTTCATTTTATTTTTAAATGCATGTTTTTCTGCATAAATTTCTTCCTAACTTTTGCTTCTTCTGTTTGCGGTACAACTTTGAGTATGGCTGGTGTCTACTCAGTTTATCTTAGCGACGCTCACATTCTTATTGTTGCTTAACCGCAATGCATTGTTTAAATGTGTGAATAATGTAGGTTGGGGAAGAGGGTTGTTGTCCTTATGTGTGAAGCTAAATCTGCAGTTCAGATAAAACTCATGTTTTGATTCTGGTCTCCTCTAGAAAGTTTATTTTTACTGGACAATGTCATTAGTTTCTGATGTGCTTTTTATCTCTCAGAATGTTTTGGAAACGGAATTCTTTACAGAATATGGAGAAGCCAGCAGATACCAAGTTCAAGAAGTTGTAGGAAAAGGTAGTTACGGTGTTGTGGGTTCTGCCATTGATACTCATACTGGAGAAAGAGTTGCAATAAAGAAGATCAACGATGTATTTGAGCATGTATCTGATGCAACTAGGATTCTAAGAGAAATAAAGCTCCTTCGGCTGCTGCGCCACCCAGACATTGTAGAAATAAAGCACATTATGCTACCTCCATCTCGTAGAGAGTTTAGGGATATTTATGTTGTTTTTGAGCTGATGGAATCAGACCTTCACCAAGTGATTAAGGCAAATGATGATCTTACACCTGAGCACTACCAATTTTTCTTGTACCAGCTTCTTCGTGGACTAAAGTATATTCACACTGGTCGGTTGCATGATAATAATCTCTTTATTATGTAGAATGTGCCTCCCATTATTATAGTTTTGTTTTGTAACCACAGTTTTCCCTTTCTTGCAGCTAATGTATTTCATCGAGATTTAAAGCCAAAAAACATCCTTGCTAATGCTGACTGTAAGTTGAAGATTTGTGACTTTGGTCTTGCTCGTGTATCATTCAATGATGCTCCATCTGCTATCTTCTGGACTGTATGTTGAATGGAACCTATAAATTTGTTCCTTTCTCTCTCTTAGGCCAACTGTGTAGTTTTTTTTTGGGTCACTGATCTTATTCTTTCTTTTCTAAATCTGATGAAGGATTATGTTGCAACTCGATGGTATCGAGCTCCTGAATTATGTGGCTCCTTCTTCTCAAAAGTAAGCCAATAGTTTGTCAATATCAGTTGCTTAGCTTATAAAATGTATTCTAGTAAATTGGAAGGCTCATTTGGAAAGACATTTCAATGATAATAAGTTTATGGGATTCATTTGAATCTTTGAAGTAGGCCAGGGTTTCTTAAATCATTAGATTCTTAGAAAAACTTTGATGTTAGTTTGAAAATAGATATACGGATACACATATGATCCTGCGTGTGCAATACCTAAGAATTTTCTCTTTGCAGTACACTCCGGCAATTGATATTTGGAGCATTGGATGCATATTTGCGGAAATGCTCAGTGGGAAGCCATTGTTTCCTGGGAAAAATGTGGTGCATCAATTAGATCTAATGACGGATTTGCTTGGCACTCCACCTGCTGAATCAATAGCCAGGGTTAGTTATCTCCTTTGCACCGTGTTACTTTCTTTTTTGGTTACATATGATTCATTCTCTACTTGTTCATAACTTAAATTGTGATTGATATGCGTAATGGTTCTTTTTGATTTTGCAATTGTGTGTTTTCATGAAACCACAGATCAGGAATGAAAAGGCTAGAAGGTATCTGAGTAGCATGCGCAAAAAGCAGCCAGTTCCATTCACACAAAAATTTCCGAATGCAGATCCTTTGTCTCTTCGGTTGTTAGAACGCTTGCTTGCCTTTGATCCTAAAGATCGACCAACAGCTGAAGAGGTGACCGTGAAAAGTTCTTTGTATATTTTTCAAAAAAATCATAATAAGGAGTTCGAAGAAACTAAGAAGACTATGACCCATCAAACTTTACTTGTCTCTACAGGCCTTGGCTGATCCATATTTTCATGGTTTAGCAAATGTGGACCGTGAACCATCCACTCAACCAATATCTAAGCTTGAATTTGAGTTTGAGAGGAGGAAACTGGCGAAAGATGATGTTAGGGAATTAATTTATAGAGAGGTGTGCCCTTTCAGCACAAAATCTGTTATATTGAGGATGCACTTTATCACATTTGCTAACTTCTTTTTCTCCACATTCTCTTGGGTGAACAGATTTTGGAGTACCATCCCCAGATGCTCCAAGAGTATCTCCGAGGTGGAGAGCAGACTAGTGGCTTTATGTATCCAAGGTTACGGATCTACTTTTAATGCATTGATTGTGTGTGTGTTTGTACATAATATATTACTATTTTAATCCCCCTTTTGCAGTCTGCACATATGTAAAAATTGCTGCTATATTCTTAATTCTGAGTACTTCATCCTAATATATTTGAAGTCTCATTCTCACTGTCGTTTATTCAGTGGTGTTGATCGGTTCAAGAGACAGTTTGCCCATCTTGAGGAGCACTATGGTAAAGGTGAAAGAAGCACTCCGCTACAAAGGCAGCATGCTTCTTTACCTAGGTATGTAGAGTATGGAGAGTATATCTATATATATATATATATTTTATAGTGAAACTATCTGTTGCCATTTACAATCTAATCAGTTAGCCACTTCAGTGTTGGTATTCACAGGCTCACAGCCCACATTTTGTGCTGACTGGTAAATGCTGTTTATTTTTCTAGTGAAAGCAGATTTTAGGTAGAATTATTTGTTTCTTTGTTGGTAGTGAATGATTCTTGGCGCTGGTATTGAATGCCTAGGTTTGATATCTGTGATTGGTTGAATAAAGTGCATAAATATTACAGTTGCTAGGCAATCCTGTGCATCTTGCTAAATTGTCTTTCATCAGGCTTTAGCCAATGGGTAGAGATACCAATGAGTGGGAATAACAGGAGAAATTGTAAAGTTACAGTGTCAAGCTAGTAAATGTGTTGAACAAAATTGATATGGTTGGGCAAATGTATCAGCAGAAGAAACAAAATATAGGTAGTTATTTAATCCATGGTGAAGGTCTGGATGGAAATGATAGCTAGGCTTTGGCTTTTCAAGTGTGATATTGTCTAAGGGACATCTGAAAGTAAAAAGTGTGACAATGTTAATGTAATGAAAAATCACCTTAAAAGATGAGGACTATTGATTCTTCATGGAGAAAAGAAGATGCTTCAAAACCTGAAATCTGTTTAGCAATGAATTACTACTGCAAGCTGGTTAGAATTATTATGCAGCGTATCCTAGTTTTTGCAGCTCAATCATTTATCTTCTGCTCTTACCTTGTTTCAGAGAGCGTGTTCCTGCACTTAAAGATGACAAAACCTCCGAGAATGATGATTTTGAAAAGCGATCAGCTGCTTCTGTTGCCTCAAGCATTCATAGTCCTCCAGGGCAATCAGAAGGATTGGTAAAGTCAAATGGAACTGTGCAAAATACACCAAGCATTGGTGCTCGAAGCTTGTTAAAGAGTGCCAGCATTAGTGCTTCTAAATGTGTAGAAGTTAAAAGCAAGAAAGATATAGAGGTAGCCTTAAATTTCTTACTTGAATCCTCCTTTCTCATCTGTTGTCCGTGGCATACGATTCCCTGTTGTTCTTAATCCTGTTGTAAAGCTTCCATGGAGAAAGGGTAATTCATTCTCCCGGTAGTCTTTCCAAAACCCAAGAATATCAGACTAATTATGGTTGATAAATTTTAGTATTGATTGGATAGTAAAGCTGTAAGACTGGCAATATTCAGCACACATCTGATCTACATTGAATTTTGTTACCACAGGGAGAGACAATAGCAGAGCAAGATGAAGACATTGATGAATTGTCAGAAAAAGCTGCTGCTCTTCGTGTATGATCTACAACTTGCAGAATTGTTTCCAACTATAGACTATCTTTGTATACCTGCACAAGGTTTATCCCCCTTGCGCAGAAGACCAGAGTTTTAACATTGATCTTCCTCGAAGATCTCGAGTTTGATTCAGGTAGAGGCTAACTGTAGGTTGACATTTGTCACGAGAGATGTTATCAGTATTAGGAGGATAAAATATGTGCTGATACTCCTGCATTACGCTTCTCAAAACGAATACCTCCTCTTTTTTGCTTTCCTGTAATAGGCCATTGTTCATATTTAAACAACTTCGCGGAACCTGCCAAGAAACGGAAAATCTAACCTTATGCTCGTCGCCTGATTTTCTCTTTGTTCTCTCAAACTTATGTGCTTGTTATGTTATGCAACCGTGATTTATGATTACTTATTCTCATCCTATAATGTGTAAATCCATATTTAGTCAAGACAGTTCATTGATGTGAATTTAATGAGAACAGCAATGGGGAACTACTGGTTCCTACATCTACAAGTTTGTAGTCACCTGTAAAGATCAAGTTTCCAACCACTGGGTTAAAATGCACTTTACACCTAGGGCATAGGCTCTTGCTCGATTCTCTGAACTATTCATATGTTGTAGCTTTATGGAACTTCTCAAGAAATGGAAGATTTGATTCCCAAATTTCTACGTGTTGTGCACCATAAAAAATATCTTTCAAGGCTAGTTTTGCTTTCTTATTAATTCTACGCTTTTAACTTGGACCTAAAGACAATGTCATTAGTCAATGCTAATTGTGAACCTCCTACAAAGTACCAAAACGGTACAAAATCTCCTATGACAAAACAGAGATTAAAGCCAAAAAAGGAAAAAGCATCTGAGAATAATTTGGCAGAGAATCAAAGGACTAAGTTTTCAGTGTTGTGTAACAACCCCATGTAAAGGCATCAAAGACATTTGAAATACATGATCTCCTTTTCTGCCTCTCATCCCGTAACACCATCTCTCTTCCCTTCCTAATGTGAAAAATGGACTAGCAAAGTTTGGAGGCTTCTTTGTTGTGGGTTCAGAGCTTGACCAAGAATTTGATCATTATCTTGTATCTCTGCCAAACAAAAACGGAGCTCTTCCCTCCTAAGTATGGTATGCATTTTCATCTTCCCAACTCTTACCTTAACCACGTGCTTTTCATTTCACTTCATTAATTTTTTTATGGTTTGGTTCCTTCCAACAAATCCTGTCCCTTTTTCCGACAAATCATAACAATATGCATTGTTGCAAATAGCACTGTGATGAACGAACCTGAATAACTGGGCACTTATGAAGCAAAATTTAAGTTGTTTATGCATTATTTCAGTTTGTTTTGTCCAAAAGAGAATTTGAAAACCCATAGTAAGCATAGCCTGGTTTTCACATTCGCCATTCAACATTTTTTGGTTCTGTTATTTCAATGAAGTCATCATGCTCATTTCTCCATGACTACTGTACAAACATTCCATGCATTAAACATCTACCTCACAGTATCATTTTAATTACTATGTGAAAGTCATTAACACAAAATTTCACTGCTTCCAGCACAAGGTTGTCCCATGTACAAAAACCAGTCGCAAGAGTTGGTTCAAAAAGCAGGGTTGACACTTCCTGTTTACCAGAATGTGAACGAAGGATTAGCACCTGCGCTTAAGTTTAGGGCCCCTGTGTGTGTTGGTAAAACCAAATACACGTCCGAGTTAACCTTTAAAGATATAAAAGCTGCTGAGCAGGATGTTGCGAAATTGGCATATGAATCCATGAAGAGCATCAAATTCAAACCTCAATTAGGGCCCCTTCTTATTCACCAGGTATGTCAAAGATTATGGCTAAATTTGTTCACAACGTAAAACCCTGTTTGGTTGTCATGAACTCTTTTTTTAGTTGGATGTAAATGGCTCAAAACGAAATGAAATTCTACATGATTGCAACTTGCTGCTTCACTACCATAATTTCTTGCCAAGTTTCCCAGCAGTTGAGTATCAGTTCAATGACTGCAAAAACATGTGATGACCTTCTTGCGTATAATCTTAGTCTACGAAGACAATGCGATATTCACTGTTAAGAGTATAGCATTTGCACATCTTTCTTCGAGTTTGGCTATGGTTATTGTATTACCTAGCTTTTATTGTGCCTTTTAAGAAGCCATAAGCAGAAGCCATAAGCAGAAGCCACAGCAGAGATTCATTTCAGTTGAGATCATGCTATCTTTACTCTCAGTCTTAGCAAGGTGCTGAAGCAAATCTAGCTTAATCATATGATGGAACATATTATTTTAGGAACAGCATTTGTCAAGAATTCTTTTTTTGACTTCCTAGAAAAATTAACACGGAAAATCAACTGTCAAATTAAGGAAGAAATTCTTCTACCGTGTGTACAACTTTCTGACTCTTCACCTCATCTTCTTTTAAGGAGCCTATATTTTGTAAGTCTATTCTGCATGAGTACGCAGTCAAGATGAACGTTACTATTCCAAAATACCAAACCATCCCTCAAGAAGGACCAAGGCTGGCATTCATCTCTTCCTTTGATTTTTGTGGCAAAACTTACACCGGTGAGGTAGCTCAAAGCAAGAAATTGGCAGAGCGGCTTGCTGCAAAGGCAGCAATTCAATCACTTCTTGGTAAAGTGTAACATTCTATAATTCTGTTGAAGAGTTTATATATCCAGATGTACTGCTCCTCTACTTACCCCAACTCAAAATTTGATCTTAAGTTTCGGACTCAGGGCCTCTTCACCAAGTAATCAAGTTGAAGGAGAATCTTTATGCTTCTTTATATGCCAAGATCTCTGGTTATGAGGGAAACTCTCGGATTGCTGCTCAGCAGCCAGGTAATGGTGGTCTATTATAATCTTCATCCAAGAGATCAATAAAAAATTAGAGTTTCAAAAGTAAGATAAATGCTATGTTGTTCATGGTCAGGAAGTATCCCGCAACAGCAAGCAAGTATTGAGGTCCCACGGCAGCAAGCAAACATTCAGGTCCCACAGCAGCAAGCAAACATTCAGGTCCCATGGCAGAAAGCAAGCATTGAGGTAAGAAATCCAATTCCTTGTATGTTCTCAAAACAACACCTTTAGCTGGAAATAAGTAGTGATATGGGATTAAAAATGGCTATTTTGACTACAAAATGGGCCTCTGCATATGATGGCAGTTATTGTCATGAGCAGCCATTTTGTGACTTTTATATGAGACAGCTTTTTTTTTCTTGCAGACTGATATCATCAATTATAAAGCTGGCCATGAAGCATTTCCAACTACTGAAAGAAGGATCAAAAGGAAGCTAGAATTCAAGCCCAGGGTGCAGAACACGAACCGAAGTCATGGAAGAGGAGTTCGCAAACAACCATGACAGTTTTAGTCCCTCAAATCTGGTGATTGCAATGTTTGTCTTTGATTTCCCTTCTGCTTAGTATTTTTCTAACAGATTCTGTCGATTCGTTTATGATCGGAAGTTGTAGAAAAGGTTGTGTTAAGACCTCTCCTTTTATGAACAAGCTCTTGTTAGACAAGTCGAGTGTGCTCTGTGACATGTATTAGTACCTAATTATGGCATGCTATTCTCGACTATCCTATCACTTTCTTCGTTGAGATAAGATGCATAAGTTACTTTTTCAAATCCTCTTGCCATGGTTAAAACGAAAAAATTGCTTTTAGACAATCCCCCAACCACATTTCTTCACTTCAAGCCTTTCATATAAATTGTAGGTTTCGTGCTTGTTTCAAGAATTAAGCCCAGAGGACTGTAGTTGAGCAGTGAAATGCATACACAGCATCAAGAATTTGGTAGCTAATATTTTGCTCGAAATCAATACCTACTGAGCAAAGCCCACTTTCTGATGATAAGCTACATTTTTGGTGTTCAGGACCATAAAAGAAATTTGCCGCACCAACTCTTCTTTCTTAATCTATGAGTTCATTATCCTACTAGGAGTAACATTTAGTTCCTTCCCAGCTTTCTTTACCTATTGATTGGCACATGGACAACTTGGAACCAATAGAATGCAAAAAATCAAGCCTTTGAAGCAACTGGCATGCCTCCATGTTTGTTGGGCGAAAGCTTATCACGCAGTCACTTAAGAAGCTGTTTTGGAATCAACAGTGCACTCTCCGTTTTCGCAGTGTAGTTGCACTGTGATAATCTAATTCAACAATGATCCTCAGTGGGCACATGTCCAACAATACCAACCGCAGTCCATCTTACCAGAAATCAGCAGACCAAGATCATGAGTCCCAAGGTTGTAGTTCATGTTGAGCATTTTTCAAATTGTTGGAGAAAAATCCAAACCAAGCAGCATCTAGTTGACCGACGGTATAGGGCCTTAATCACGGCATTCTCAAACATGGACATTCTGCATTTCATTTTTTCACGGTTAAAAATTAATGAGACCAAATCCTCCACTCGTACACATTCACTCAACTAATCTGCATGAGTACCATGTCAACCACATGAGGATCCAAAAGAGAGAAAAACCACAAAGTAATATTTCAGCCGCTTGTTCTCATCTGTTTTCTCGTGAAATCCATGCAAGAGGCCACAATTTTAAATTGCCAATCAGAGGAGAAACGGGCTGGGCAATGATCACACCAGTACTGAACTTTCCAATCTATGCTCATTTTAAGATCTTTGCACCTACCAATAGTCCCCACAAGAGCACACACCATCTCTGAAGTGGTGAAAGCGGTTAGAATCCCTTACAATTATCACTCTCCCGACTATTTTGGATATGTACTTGATAGCAGTATGGCAATCTTCACAAACCCTCAAGTTCTTAATAACACGAATTGGCCTCCCTGCTGGTATATTCAATATTGCAAATGCAACTGCTAACTTTTCACTATGATACTTAAGCATCTGCTCTTTTTCCTCCTCTTCCACATCATGCAAGACCAGTTTTGGGGAAGAGACAAAACCTTCATGCTTCATCCGGAGATCTAACTCTTCCAAGAAGGCATAAATTTTTTGACTTTGTGGATGGGTGGAGTCACCGACTGAGAATGTGTGAATCTTATTTTGCTCTTCAACCCAGCTGTAACCCGGTACTTTCTTTACGCCAGTATCCCTCATTTTCAATCTCATCTTCCCAACTTCTTGCCATCTTCCTGAAGAAGCATATAAATTTGAGAGAAGGACATACATTCCAGCATTCCAAGGTTCCAATTCAAAAATCATTTCAGCAGCCTTTTCTCCCAATTCTGCATTCCCATGGATTCTGCTTGCCCCAAGGAGAGCACCCCATGTCGCTGCATCTGCGTCAAAGGGCATGTTCTTCATCAGATTTTGAGCATCATCCAAACGTCCAGCTCGCCCAAGAAGATCAATCATGCAAGTATAGTGCTTAGAATTTGCAATGATGCCATAATCATGAGTCATTGAATAAAAGTAGGCTGTGCCAGTGTCTATCAAGCCAGTGTGACTACAAGCAGACAAAACGCCAACCTATATAAAATAGAACAGCAAGTGAAAAGACAACCCACAAAATTGAGAATATATTCTAGTACCAGATAAAAACTTGAAGAGTGGGAGAAAAATTCAAGAAGTTGCCCTCACTTGGTAGACTTTTGGGAAGGGATTAGAGTACCAAGTTACAGTGTAACCACCATTATTCTTCACAAAATGGGAACTTTTAACATTTAGAAGGGAAGCCAAGAAAGTGGATAGGGAAGCCAAAATGGGAGTTGGCCAAGGCAGTTTTGAGCCATTTCATGGCTTTTCCACATTGGCAAATTGCAAAAGTGCAAGTGGAAGGTCTAAACGACAAACTGGAACAAGATCAAGCTTTATTTAACTTTAAAGGAAAAATAATTGACTTTGTGATAGAGTTGAACAAGTACCATTTCACTAAAGTAAGCAGGTCAATTTAAGTAAATGCAGAAACAAGAGAAAATTTACCATGGTAACCTCATCAGGTCTCATTCCTGCCCTCTCCATTGCCTCAAAAAGTTTAAGAGCCTCTTTGCCAAATCCATGCCTAGCACAACCATTTATAATTGTGTTCCAAGAGACAAGGTCCTTCTCTGAGATACCCACAAATACATCATATGCCTCTTCAATGGATCCGCATTTACAATACATTGTGAGTAGGGCATTTCCAACATAGCATCCAGACTCATATCCTGCCTTGAAAACCTGCCCATGTATTTGTTTCCCCAATTCCAAAGCTGCAATGTCAGCACACATGCTTAAAATACAGGTAAAACTAGACCTATTCATCCTCTCCCCATTTCTTTCCATTTCCACAAACATACATAATGCTTCTTCGCTTTCACCATTTTGAGCATAACCGCCAATAATTGCTGACCAAGAGATGCAATCATGCTGAGGCATCATGTC
The DNA here is from genome assembly GCA_020080225.1 of Gynochthodes officinalis. Taxonomy (NCBI): domain Eukaryota; kingdom Viridiplantae; phylum Streptophyta; class Magnoliopsida; order Gentianales; family Rubiaceae; genus Gynochthodes; species Gynochthodes officinalis. The sequence goes on along the minus strand of CM034625.1, from coordinate 8,817,049 downwards.
AAACAAGCTCTGGGCACGTGCAGTATCACCATTTTGAGCATAGCATGTTATCATAGTGTTCCATGAACTGATATTCCTACAAGGCATTTCCTTAAATAATTCCCATGCCAAGGCAACTTCCTTAGATTGGACATACCCAGCAATCATCGCATTCCATGAGACAGCATTCTTCTCAGGCATCTTATCAAAGATCCTCCTAGCCTCATCCAACAAACCATTTTGCACATACCCTGATACCATTGATGTCCACGTAAATACATCCCGAATGGGTGACTCATCAAACAACTTCCTTGCCACCTCAATTTCCCCATTCTGTGCAATACAAGAAATCATAGTATTCCACGATACTTTATCCCTCACTGGCATCCTATCAAAAACATGCCTCGCCTCCACAAACATCCTTTTCTTCAGATACCCGCCCATCAGACAATTCCAAGAAACCACAGCCCAACTACCTTTTGACTCAAACAACCGTCTAGCCTCCTCCATCCTCCCATTTTGCACATAAGCTGCCAAAATCCCATTCCACGAAATCTCATTCTTCACTGGCATCTCGCAAAAAAACCTCCATGCCTCATCCACTAATCCATTCTGAGCATACCCTGATAAAATTGCATTCCATGACACCACATCTCTTTCAGGCATTTGATCAAACAAAATTTTTGCAGCCCCAAGATTCCCATTCTTAACGGACCCACTAATCATAACATTCCAGGAGACTAAATCTCTCTGCGGCATACGATCAAACATGTCTCGGGCAAGTTCAAACCGGCCATTTGACAGGTACCCTGAAATCATAGTGTTCCAGGTGACGGAGGTCTTGCGAGGCATGGAATTGAACAGGCATAATGCTGAGTCGCATTGGCCATTCCGCATGTGGTTGGTGATGGCGATGTTGCATTTTACAATGTCTGAGTCTGAGACTCCTTTTTGCCGCGCGAGTTGTATTTTTGCAGATTTTTCTTTAATGGGTCTTGGTAAATTGGATTTCTTAAACGATTTGCTCTGGAGATCGTGAGACGATGATAATCTTCTTGCGAGGAACAAGCGTGAAATGGCGCGGTGTAATTGTCGTCCTAAGCGCATACCTTTGAAGCTTCATTCAATCAAACGGTGGTTGCGCGGGAGATTTCGGTTAAGCTAAGTATAACTCGCCGCACTTTCCCCACCTTTTTTTTTAAATTTTTTTTTTAATTTTATAATTTTAAAATTAATTTTTTGATTCTTTTAAAAATAAATAACTTCCCTTTATTTTTTAACTAAAAAACTCGGATTCATATTTTGTATAGAGACTCAAGAATTGAACCAATAATTTTTTTTTAATCATTAATCAAATCCAATATAAGGTTATATTTTATTATTAATCCAATTTCCATTCAGTTTTTTTTTCCCTTCTCAACTAATAGATGTATTTACTTGTATAATTTAAATATCTCATTTTTTTTTTAAAAATGATTCGATTGATGGGATTTGATATGAGATCCACGATATCGATGAAATTGATATTCAAATATTTCTTCTCTCATCAAATATAGAACAAGATTTAGGCTAAATAAGTATTGTCACTCAATTAATTGCTAACATCCATTGTAATTATTTTTTTTTCCACTTTTATTTTATTCATGAGCAGGATAGGTTAGTTGGTATTTGGAAATTCTTGTGGGATTCTTTTGCTTTTATAAAAATTTCTTTGAATCTTATTTTGTACCTGGAGCTTGAAAAGATAATAATGTTAAAACTTAGAATCTCATATTGAGCTATTTTTAGATTTTATTTTTGTACTTAAATATACAAATTCTAACATATATAATAATAATAATAATATTTTTCTCTTTGATAGGACAAAAAGAGCCATTTCAGGTGTAAAAGAAATGAAATAAAACACAAATATAGTTGTGGAATTATAGGAAGTCTTAGGCTCTTAGCCCATTTCAAATTGGCATAATTTGTTTTCACAATATGATAATGTTAGAATGTATATAGTTTGACATTTTAACATATATTTTTATACTTTTTAATACATCTTATATATTGCGGTTACCATTTCAAAAAATACAAAAACATATTTTGAAACGCAATTCACACGTTCCCTTAATTAGACTTTCTGTCTCCTATTGAAATTATGAACAACATAAACAATTATCCTTGTGGAAAATGATTAATGTGAATGATACTAAAATGATTTGATTCGGATAACAGGTATGGCCAAGCTGAGCCAATAGATTAAGATGCAAATAATTTTTATTTTATATGCCTGCAAAAGTGAATTATTGTGTGTACATTTCAATAGTTTTATATGTAAAGACACCGCAATACATTTGACTACTATTCACTCAATATGGGGTACATGTACTTCATGTCCATTTGCATTCAAAACCAGTAACCATACATGCTGCAAGTTGTATTTTTTTTCTTTCTAATTTTTGAAGAAAGAAGAGTCCAATATTCCTTTGAACAATTTCGAACTCGACAAATATTTTTCCTATATTTTTACTTAACGGATATATTCCTTTCACATCATCATATCTATTGAGAGATTCTTCTTTGGTAATTTGTCTTTTTGCAATATGCATGTGCATGAAGAAAACAAAAAAAATCTTCACACTCTATTATTGACTAGTCATGAAGAAATTTAGAAATGTTTTGGACGGTTGGTAATTGATAATTGTTTTTTGTTTTTCATTTGAAAAAAATTATTATCTTACATTGACAAAGAATCTTTAGCCTTTTTTTTCTTTATTTTCAGAAGACTAAGGAAAGGAAATGCCATTGCTGCATTTTATTTTATTTTATTTTTTTCTAAAACGTTAGATATATTATTGCAATAGCAAAATATTTACATAAGATAACTAACAACAGGCAATATGATCTTTGTGGTAATTGATATGAAACACGAAGGAAAGTACAACTACTAATACCTCTATCATGGAGGAAAAATCCTAATAAATAAAGAATATGATTATAATAAATAGGGACATAATATTACCTAAAACCTAAAAAAAGGGCTATCTTGAGCCTCGCAAAACAATAAGTTGCATAAAAGACTAAACATAGATTTTGGTCCCTAAATCCTGGCCATGCCAATTTTGACATTGCCCAAACTAATGCCACACACTAAAAAGAAGAAGAAGCATGAAGCTCACCTGCATTTTATTCAACTAGTCAAATTTAGGTGATCGACCTTTAAATTGAATATCTAACGTTTTTACTATCATGCAACTACTTTTTACGAAGGCTTATCAAACTAAGAAGCGGGATAAGCACATTTAGAAATTGCAACACAATATAAAGTTGTATAGGGTAAAAGACATTGAAGGCCGCTAAACTTTTGAGATCGTATACTTTTGGCTACTCATTTAACAAAATTGTGCAAATAACCATTCAACTCGTAAATTTAGCAACATGTGGCCATTCCGTTACTTTCAGCAGTTAAAACCAAACGGAAGTCAATTTTTTAGGGGCAAAATGGTCATTGTCGTTTGGTTTTAACGGCTGAAAGTAACAGAATGACCACGGGTTGTTAAATTTACAAGTTGAATGGCTATTCACACAATTTTATTAAATTAATGGTTAAAAGTATACGATATCAAAAGTTTAATGACTTTCAATGTTTTTTTACCTAAGTTGTATATTGTGTTTAAAATGTTTGAAACACTAGCAAAAAATAACCTATTGATTTCATCTGAATTGGTTGGTCAGTAGATGAGATGATTTACTTCATGGTGGAATCTTTGGTTGAAATCTAGGATGGGCCAATTGCACTTAGGAAAATAATAGAAGAAATATCTCACTATTTCTTGTATACTCTTTATTCGATTTGAGCATATAGCTCAATCAATAAATATCCACTCTTGTAATTTGGTGTTTCCGAATCTCTAGGTTTTGTTTATAGTATTACCTCCATCACAAAAGAAAGAATCTAGTTTCAAAAATTTTATTTGTATCAAAAGAAAGAGTCTATTTTTAATATAAAATTCTTGTATTATTCTTACCCATAATGGTAATGAATAATCCAAATTAAATAATAAAAATAAAAGTAAACATTAAAAAGTAAAAATAAAATTGCAAAAATATACATTTAACTATTCATTAAGTGGTGTATTTTATAATTTGTAACTTAAATTTTTTTATACCAAATAAACTTTTTTTTTTTTTGAAACAGAGGGAGTAGTTTAATTCTGATTTTCTGAATGAGAAATAAAAACTTTCTTTATTTTCCAAAGATGATTATGCCACAAAATTCTTAACATTCAAAGTTCTTTCATCACTCTTAAGAGTCTGGTTAAAGATCTGACCATTGGCGTTGAATACCAACAAGCTCACATTGAGCTAAGCAACAAGGAATTTCTGGCCGGCAGCAAATTGTTGGGGTTGGTGGGAACCAAAATTAAAACCATGTAATAATTGCTTTTTTAGCCTTTGAGCAACTCTAAAGCGATGGCTTACTAAAATATGATGGTGTTCGATCAATTGTGTACTCGGGCATTTTAACCCTTAATGCAACAACGTTTTCATCATCGATCAATTGATCTTTCTCATCTTTATCAATCAGAGTCAGCACTTTCATCATTAATACTCAAATCAAAAGCAACTAATCCTTATCACAAACTGAATACTAACTAATATTCTGTGTTATCTACAAAGATGATTTGATTGCGATTAACTATAAAAAAACAGAGAATAATAACTAAAATAGTCACTAATTAGCTAACAGTTGAAAATGTATAATGTCACAAATATATATAGATTAAGCCCCCCTGTGTTTAAGGGTACCAAGGATTGATACCAAAAGTTTCCTCAGGTTAGGCGGAAATTGGCCATTGAGTGCAAAGACAAAAGGGATCTTGACTGCAAGACTCACTCGTTGAGTAGAGACGAAAGTCGGCTTTAGTAATTCGATGATATTGGGTGAAAGGTTGTATCTTTCTTCCAACAATTAACACCAGCAATGAGTATATTGTTATGTTAATTTGATAGGTTTAATGAATTAGATAGGCAATCTCAACTTGAAACATTGTGTTGAACTGAAATCTGACATTAAGTAAGACAAATATGAGTATCTTGATTCTAAGTGAAACAAAATTGTATGCATATCCTGTGATTGCAACTAAGATTTTTATAGAGTTACCTCATCATCATCCCTTGGCGGCATGACAATTCATTTGGCTTTTGTTTTAGAATGTGCATTGTTAACTTTACTTGCAAAGGCAATTGTAACCAGCAAATGTATCAGTTTGTCATTTAACTTTGTAAAAATAATTAATACATGAACTTCATTAATAATAAGAAGTCATCATTAACTATAACTAATAAACATGTATTATGGTATTCATAGCCAAAATTCTTGGTGAATACTCACCGTGACTGTTGTGGGATTTACATGTGAAGATAACGCTGAAAACTCATAATAATTGTTGTTTAGTGAATCCTACTATATAAATACTAGATGCGTTATTAAGAGATTTCATTAAAAAATTTCACCTTATATATCATCATTGGGGAATTAACTATGTGAGATTTTTGCATATTGGAAATAAATGAAAATCTTGATACATCTTTGGTACAAGTATGACACAAATTTCTATTAGATCTCACTAGTTTTGGATAAATTACAAATTTTATCTACGGTAAGAGCAAAAATACAAATGTGGCCAAATCTAACCAGATATTGTTGAAGATTTTCAAAATTTAGAAAATGAAAATTGTAACATACTCTTTGTGTTCAAGAGGTTATAATTCTTCATTTCAAGAGTCACAACTCAAGAGTAACAACTCTTCATCTTTAAGAGTTACAATTCTTCATTTTCTTAGAGTTGCAACCATTCAACCACTATAAAAATGTTTAGTTGGGGTTTTGTTTGCTGCAGAAAATAAGCCTCCAAATGTCAGAAAATCTTTGCACTACCTTACCTTTATTCCTAGTGGGTTGGAATACTAAGTGCATAGTATATTTAACCAAATTTCATCTTATCCTAAATGGAATTTGTCCTTGATTGTTTGCACACTATAGCAGACAACTTTAACCTAAAGGAAAGTGAATTGAATTCACGATTAGAGCCTATCTTTCAAAATTCTATATCCTTTTCTTTGCCATATATACACCAACAAATATATCTTGAACAAATTAATAAAGGAAAAACTCCAAGATCCAACTCATCAAGAACAGTAACATATCCCAGTAAAAAAGCAGTTCGAAGAAGAAAAATATTTTGAGGAGGATTCAGTGATGGAGACAGGCAATGGAGAGAAGAGGGGATAAATCTTTCCATCTAAACTTAGAAGTTTGTCCTTTGCATACTGAGAATTCACAACTGCTACATGTTCACACTTGCATTATGGAGCCTGAAATTGAACCAGAGTAATTGGATTATTAACTATTAAGATCAGTTTATCACTATCATTCTTTCTTTTTTGATTAACTAAATTAAGTCCATATTACCACTAAATATTTTATGCAGAGATTGTATCTATTTTTTCTCGTGTAACAAATGTTGGATATATATATAATATATAGTCCGAATATATGTTCACATACAAGTATAAATCAATAAATATATATACTAGAGAATTCTAGCTGGAGGTAACACTGTTGAGCATTCCAAACTTGATGTCTCAAAGTGTATTACCAAATTCTCTCTCGCTCCTTTACCTCCAACAGCAAATTCATACATGTTTTGACTAATAAATAGCATTTTTATCTTTTAACTTTCTCTGACTACAAGGTATCAATGTATGTGTGAAATATTTCCTCTGATATTACCTAACAAATCCATATTGATTTGGAATACCCAAAAAAATCCTCCATTATCATTGCATAAAGTTGCTTCGATGTTTGTACAAACTTAGGAATAGAATAGACGCATGATTTGCTTAGCTGTTGAATTAGACTCTCGTAGTCCCATGCAGTGGCCGAATCTTGACTTTTGTTGAATGATCTCAAATTTAAAATCATGCACGATTTCATCAATCACTACTAAAATTTTGAAACTTTTGATTCTGTGTTAACTTTGAGATATTAAATGTCACAAACAGCAAAATTTATAGGAAAAAACATTGCCAAATACCATTATGATCCTAAATCTATTAACACAAAATTAATATTGATTCTGTCTCAAAAAAAGTCTAATTTCAAAATTTTTGTTTATCTTCAAAAAAATAATACACTTAGTATGAAATTCTTATATTATCTTTACTAAAACTGATAATGCATAATTTAAATTTAAAAAATAAAGATAAAAGTATAAAATTGTATATTTTTTTGTGTATTAAATGTGTTATATTTTATAATTTAAAAAACTTATATTAAATCAAAAGTATTTTTTTTTTAGGATGGAGAGAGCAAAACTTAACCAAATGAATTATTATTATTTTTGGGCTAAAATGGAAGTAGTAAATTGAAAATTCATTGAAAAAAGTACTAAACTTCGTTAATCAAAAAGCTCATTTGAGTATATACATTGAGTTGGAAGTGTTCAACTACTATAAGCAATCAATCAAACTTGTCAAGATCTCATCAAAATAATGAAATATATTTTGACCATATACTAGAGTTGTTAATGACTATAATTAACAATATAATTTTGATTAAACAAAATAAAAAATAAAAAAGTTCTTGACACATCAATAATGCTCTCCTATATATATATATATGGAGGACAAATGAAAAAACAAACTGCATACGGTCGCTAGTCTTTTGGTTGGTAAAGGAAGGTGCAACTGTTTAAGTTGCGGTATACTTCTAAATAGTGCTATTTAAAATTTTTTTTTCAATAAAAGTAAATAAAACATGGAAAGATTTACCAATTTAAAAAAAAAAAAGAAAAAGAAATCAGTGGATGCCCATGAGCCATGAACCACATATTATTTTATATAACCTTGGAGTCATATAGACTTAGCCTCCAAGGGCCATAGTATAGTGCGTAAGAGCTGAGCCAGTAAAATTAATGAACAATATGCATAGTTGGGTTGAAGAAATTGATGTTGATGAATTGTCATTTTGTCTTGATTTTATTCCTTACCAACCCTTCAAATATTTTCAATTAACTAGTCCCGAATGGTGCATCATGAACTGACAAAAGAGTGAATTTAAGCTGGCAAAATCACAAAAGTATATTTCAATTGCCACATTCTCCACCTTGCAATCTTTCATTGCTGGATTGAACATGCATGGTCATAAATGGTCTCCTTCCCTTATCTTTTCTTTAATTATTTGTCAAATTATAAAGTTTGTTAATTCAAGTCATTAATTAATAGGAGTAGCCAAGCTCAAAGACAAATTTTTCAACGAAACATAATGCTTCAATTAATTTCATATTCTTATGAATATATATTTCTACAAGTCCTCACCAACCTTGTTGATTCCCCAATAATATGATCCTTCATGGCAATATTCTATCGAATAAAAGAATGTATTGACTTTATATACCTGCCTCAGTAGTGTCATCACCAGTGAAAAAATAGGTAAAATAAAATAAAAACCTATACTAGGAAACACATCCACCTCTATATATAGGTGTGCTTATGATTCCTTCACTTGTGTAGGTCCAATTCATCTAAGCAAGTCCCCACATTGATGTGCTTGTGACTGGCAAATTAAGGGTAGCAAGTTCTTGATTGATAATGGAGAATTCTTATCATTTCTTGCATCTTCTTACACTCTTTGTGCTAATCGTCTGTCTGCCTTGTGCATCATCAACCACTAGACGTTTTGAGTTCAATGTAAGTTAATTTCTGAACCCTTTTACATCACACAATGACTACACACACTTGTATAACATATATTTGGTGGTTTAATTTATTTGGTTGTGCATGTTTTAGGTTGAATGGAAGAATGTTACACGTTTGTGTAACACAAAGCCAATACTCACCGTTAATGGACAATATCCAGGACCAACCATTATTGTTCATGAAGGTGATCATGTTGAAGTGAAGGTCACGAATCGAGTTGCTATGAACACCACCATCCATTGGTAAATTCTGCTATATACTAGAGTGTTGCTGATAAAAATCAATAAAAACTTAAAGATATTTGGACATCTTAAAGTTATTAATTCCACTCGCTCCTAAAATATAACAATGAAGAGAGCCAAACAAAGCCACGCATGATATTATGGGCTGATGACAGCATATTCTCCCATGACATGATGTGGACCAAGGTTTAATCATTCATGCATGATAACTTAATCATAATGCATGGTAGCTGAACATTATTTATCCACATGCATTATTTAAATTCCCATTTTTGACTTATCCTAGTCTCTAGTTTGATGGTTTATTTTGTGGAAGTTATTTTGTAACACCAGCATATGAACTCCAGTCCTTCCTAGAATTAATCCTTAATCTGAGTTATTTCTAATGTTGTGTAATATTTATGTAGGCATGGAGTAAGGCAACTTAGGACTGGTTGGGCAGATGGTCCTGCATACATAACTCAGTGCCCAATTGGATATGGTAAATCTTACACCTACAAGTTCACCATTGTCGATCAGAGGGGAACTCTGTGGTGGCATGCTCACCTTTCATGGCAACGAGCCACCCTCAATGGGGCTTTCATAATCTACCCTCGCATGCCTTACCCTTTTCCCGTTCCAATTGAAGATGAGATTCCTATCCTGTTTGGTAACTTTGCAATACAGCTTGTAATGTATTGGATGACTGATTCGTTTTTGGATAGTCTTAGCAATTCGTTCTGAACATTTGGGACTTTGATCACAGGTGAATGGTGGAATTCAGATGTGATAGGAATAGAGAATGAAATGATTTTGACTGGGGATGGGCCTAATTCTTCAGATGCTTACACCATAAATGGTTTGCCAGGACCATTGTATTCTTGCTCTCTCAAAGGTTGGCAATAACCTTTAATGGTGCTTACTCTAATCTCGCCTTTCCTTCGTTTTTGTCTATTGATCTCAACATTTCTTTTACTTGTTTTTTTTGGTGTTGTACTGCAACTTTTTTTAATTTTTTTTTATTGTACAACATATAATAGTGGTGAAAAGGAAATAAACAAGAACTCAAGGTATATATAATTAGCATGCACTAGATGTAGTCTTTCTGTCAGGCAAGATACTTAATATTTCTCACGCTTTAATAATCAAAGATAAAGATACTGTCGATTTGTCAAATAATTTAAGAAGTACAACAATTATTAAAAAATAATAGAATTAGAACTGGCCTCCCTAAGTACAACAGTTATGAATGCCACAAATGGAATTACTTTGGCCTCTCGGTTCCAATAGATGGAATAAATCTTAGACGCATTTTTAACATGTTTAAAGAATTTATTTGATAATTTTGGCATGGTGAATAACTATATAGCATCTCTTATTTATAGATTCGAACTCATTTTTATACAATTAGATATAAAATTATCACTTGTACACTATGCCAACTTTTCAGGCACCTTACCCTTTATCACTTGTGCTACTCTTCGTTTTTCTTTTAAGCCTCAATTACTATCATCTATCTTTATTCTTTGAAAAAGATTCATAAAATTTCATAACTGTTTTATAGGTAAAACAATAACTGATCTATTATATATCAAGATTTCCATGTTAGTATTTTTTTGTCTGGTTGAAATATACCTTTTTTTTGAGAGGTCAATGTATCTTTCAAAATTTGAATCCATGCTTCTCATTTTGGAGGTGGGAAGAACGCATATTTTTGCTGAAACAAAGAGTTCACCTACTCATTTTGTCTCTTTTCAGGCTTTGCTGTGATTCTTTCTGACATCTTTTTTCTAATTTATTCTGTAAATTTGTGAAGAGGGATTTGGCCTTAATTCTAGTTACATAAATGATTTGCAGATACATTCATCCGTATTGTGGAATACGGCAAAACATACTTGCTAAGGATCATCAATGCAGCACTCAATGACGAACTCTTCTTTGCAGTGGCTAGCCATACTTTCACTGTTGTAGAGATTGATGCAGTTTATACAAAACCTTTCACTACAAATGCTATAATGATCGCTCCAGGACAAACCACCAATGTCCTGCTCACTGCAAATCAACAGCCAGATTCCACAGGCATGTTTGTAATGGCAGCAAGGCCTTATCTGACCTCAGTTTTCCCCTTCGATAATTCTACCACAATTGGCTTCCTAAAGTACAAAACTTCCTCCGAAACAAAATCAACAGACCCTCCATTGCCACCTTATATTTTACCAAACAATCTTCCCGCCTTGCAGGACACTGATTTTGCCACCAATTTCGCCAAAAATCTACTAAGCCTTGGATCTCCTCAGTACCCTTGTAACGTGCCCAAAACAATCGATAAACAAGTAATTACAACTATAAGTCTCAATCTCCAAGATTGTGCTGCTAATAAAACCTGTAAAGGGTACCTTAATAAGAGGTTCTTGGCATCAATGAACAATCAGTCATTCATTAGGCCCTCCATGTCAATCCTGGAAAGCCATTACAAGAACCTCAAATCTGCCGCTCGGTTCGCCAATTTCCCCGAAAAACCACCATTTCCTTTTAATTACACCGGTGTGGATCCAGTCTCAGAGAACATGAACGCAGAGTTTGGTCCAAAACTTATAGTCGTACCTTACGGGACAAAGCTAGAAATTGTGCTGCAGGACACCAATTTCATGAATCCAGAGAACCATCCAATTCACTTCCATGGTCACAATTTTTTCATTGTGGGAAGGGGATTCGGGAACTACAACGCTGAAAAAGATCCACTGAATTACAATCTCGTGGATCCTCCAGAGAGGAACACGGTGGCTGTTCCAATGGGAGGATGGGCTGCACTCAGAATCAATGCGGATAATCCAGGGGTTTGGTTTGTACATTGCCACCTTGAAATACATACTACATGGGGTCTAGCCACGGGTTTGGTTGTGCAAGGTGGGAAGCTTCCTTCTCAACGCTTGGTTCCTCCTCCTCCTGATTTTCCACCATGCTGAGGTTTCAGTTTGCAGTTTGGAGCTGAAGTTTGTGCATATGTAGCATTTCGATTCATCTATGCATGTGTGAATTGTGATCATTGCTGTTTTTCTTTTTCTTTTTTTATTTGGCTTTTGTTAGTTGCCATTTTTGTTTAAGGTTTTTCTTGGAGTCTGACTTTCTTTGTAGTGGTTATCCCAGAAGTTTTGTAGGAATTTGAATGGGATGGAAAGCTGCGTTTTGTATGTGTGGACCTTTATCCTTAGGTTAGCTCTAAAGTATTCAACCTCAACACCTTCAAAGTTTTTTAGCAAGGATTAAGGTGTAGGATGAATTGTGTTCGGAAATATATTTTTTACATTTTTTAAAATAATTTTTATTTTTTTATTTTTAATATAATAATTTATTAACTTGTAAATACAAAAACACAAAATAAAAATATAATTCAGTCAAACTCTAAAAATATTACAGTGTTCCAATATTAGAATTTCCAAAAGTAAATTTCTTGTCCCAACTAATATGTACTAATCGTCTTTCATTAATAAAACCAAAATAGTTTCATTCATAAATACTAAATTTTAATACAAAATACATATAAATCATTACATCATTTTATTAATGTGACATGATTGATACACATTAATTTAGACAGAGAATCTCAGCGAAAAATTTCCTTGAGGGTGGTGAACTTTTGGTGTTATTGTTCAAATTTAAAAATAAAATTAAAAAGAAAAGGTGGGAAGAATTAGTGTGGTTAAAGTACATGGAGAGGCAGTTTGGAGGTCTGGCTAGGGATGGCAATTTAAACCCACCCTGACGGGTTCCCCGAACTCGAGTCCGGTCAAAACTCGGTTGACCAAATTTTTTTTTGAATTTAGGGTTTAGAATAAAACCTAGAGTCGGGTTCGGGCGGGTATGGGTTTACTTATCCCCGACCTCGATCCCAAGCTAACTCCAGCAGCTCTAAAAAACACCAAAATAAAAACCTACTTTGGTCCAAGTCCCATGGATGTATAAGGCAACAAACAACAGCAAGATGCAAAAAGTGGTGCGTCGTGTAGCAGCAAGGATAGAATCCCTCTGGATCATGAGGTTCCATCTGGGACTTGGAAACATGTGGCAATTGAGGGAAATGTTGTATTTCTGTCCCCTTCTCCTGGCACCGAGGCTGCTATTCAGGAGATGCACACAAACAAGGATAAGTTTGGTCCGTATCCATGTGGCCGTGGCAAGAAGATGTGACTAGATAGTCCTTTAAGTATTTGCTGATCATCATGTAACTACCAATTGGAACTTGGTTGAACAAACACACATATAACTTTGTTACAGTTTAACTGCAATGTGTTTAGTTTGTTTGATTTGTTAGGCCTTTGTTTATGGAAACTTTTGCTTCATGGAACTTTTTTCTCTTTATGTAAATGAATTTGGCGACTGATATCTTTAAGGATTGTGAATGGCCTATTTACACTTCTAGCTATTTTGCCACTGCACATGTTCACCAAAACATAATTTCATTACATACATTCCAAAATTACATGTTGCGTTCCCTACTATTACATAACCCCACATTACGGTTTGCAAACAGATCTACATTGTTGCTACTCCCTCATTACCAAACATCATCCCATTCCAGCAATCACTAGCATCAATAGTATCCAGGATAGAAACACCATTATTTTCAACATTTTCACCTTCTTATTCAACGCAGCTGCTTCGGCTTCCTTCTCCTCTAATAACCTCAACAACCCTGGAATGATTTGCCTTCCTCTCTCGCTGATTTGGGGGTCAAACCATTAAAAATAATTACAAGCCCCACAGTCACCATATTTTAAGCAACCAAAGAATCTCCTTCCCGGATTAACTATTGTCCACGAGGTTCGCAGGGTAGCTCTTCTTTCACAATGACATTCCATGGCTGCAATGAGGCTATTGGTGCAAAAAACCAACCTTAGATGTTGGTAGGAAATGAGTGAATTTTTTCCCCCTTTTTTATGTTCTTTCTTCCTTTTATCGCCAGAATCATGTCATCAAGTTAGCCAAAATTTTTGTTTCCCAAATTACCCTTACCAGTATCACGTGGGATGCACGTGTTTGTCAGAATTGGCTCTTCAGTCACTAGAATGTTAGTTGGGGACTTAATAAAATCCAATTTGTACGTTTAGGGACTCAATTCGAACTTTTTTCAACTTAGGGAACAAAATCAAACAGAAGCCCCAAGATAAGAGACTATTCACGCTATTCACTCTTAAATTTGTAACTCGTAGAGTGTATAGTTAATCATTCATACAAATTACATTGAGTTATATTTATACATATAAGAAGTGTTATATATATATATAAAAGATTATGGAGCTAATTAACTAAATACTAGTGTTTTGAGCTTTTAACCAATTGATTTGTATTACTATTACATATGACATGTATTTATATTAGTTTTACTCATATATTAGAATTGATTAAATATAATATAAGAATTGAAGAAATGAACATATTATAATTTTGAATGAAATAAAGTTAAATAACAAACAAAATGTTCTTCTATTTAGTGACACCATTTTGTACTTTTAATAATTTTTGTGACATTGTATATTTTCATAAAACAACCATTAGAGAATAGATGTTGATGCTTCAACTTGCAAGAAAACATAGAAGCATTTGAATGTCCTTTGTTGAAAGATATATGGTCATAGTATTTCATACACACTAATCTAAAAAACTTTATTAATTTTTTCATTAAATTATTGCTTCATATCTTGTTTATATGTAATTTATCAAGGTTACAATGGGCTTGAATTATTATATGAAAAATCAATGATTTTGCGTAATTAATTAAATATCTTTAATTTCGTATATTGACTAACTGTGGCTTGATAATTATGAAATTTAGATTCCTAATTTCCTATGTTCAAATCCTGACATAGTAAATTGGAAACATGTAATCAATTCAATTTCGGGTTCGGGTTTAACTCAAAATGGTCGGATCCGAGTTTGGGCTTAACCCGATCGGGTCTGCTCCTAACAACATCATCGGGTTTTAAGGTCCCTGCGGGGAACCCGAAACCTGATCGGGGCCAAGGATGGGAATAACTTCTAAAATCCGATCGGGGTCGAGGGCACGCTTAATTTTTGGGGTCAGGGATAGGACTGTGAAACTTGACTCTGAACCTGATTTTTGCTATCCCTAGGTCTAGCCTAGGGGAATGAATACCTCAAATGAGATAATTTCAAGGGAAAATAATGAATAACCAGGTGAATAATTTAGTGCATGTTTGGACAATGTTTAAAAACGTTTTTTAAAATATTTTTTCTGTTTCTAATACACCTCTTATCTTATAAACACTATATCAAATATATATATATATATATATATATATATATATATATATGTAGACACATTTTGAAACAATGTCTATATATGCACTTAGCCTCTTTACTGAATTTCTATCGGCTAATTTTCAACTTTTTTTTTAATCAATACTAATAGTAAATTTTTTGACTAATAGTAAGTAATATTTCTTCCGTTCTAAAAAAAAAGTCTACTTTGATTAATATATAATTTTTTTTATTAATTATTAGATACAACTTATTTAATGCATCACTAAATGTATAATTTTATATTTTTATCATTGCTTTTAAATTTTGAGTATACATAATTATTATTAGTAAGAATATTTTAAGAATTTGGTTTAAAAGTGGACTCTTTCTTGGGACAAGAAAAAGTTTTCAAAGTAAACTTTTTTTTTTAGGATGGAAGGAGTAATAAAATATTACTCCTTTTATCATGAAAAAAAACACTTCTATTTCTAATATATAACATCCTCACTAATACTTTCTCGGTCCCAAAAAAGGGTCCAGTTTTAAAATTTTTATTTATTAAAAAAATAGATATGAAATTATTATATTATCTTTACTAATAATTTTAATATATAACTCAAATTAAAAAGTAAAGATAAAAATATAAAATTCTATATTAAATTGTGCATTAAATGTGTTGTATCTTATAAATTAAAAAAAAAGTTATACTAAATTAAAATTGGATACTTTTTTTTGGAACAGAAATAATAGTAATTACCATGTATAACTCACAATCAAGAAAGAAGGACAAAAATACGAAATTGTACATATAATAATATAAAAAAATCATATTCAACTAAAAATGGCCCTTTTTTTCTTTTGGACGGAGAGATTATGTTTCAAGGTTGGAGTAAGAAAAATGGTATTCATATGTTTAATGTGGTTTTTTTTTTTATTATTTTTTAAATCTTTTGTAGAACCATTGTAAATTCCTATTATTACTAAATATAAAAAACTTTTTTTTTTGGGAAATTTAAAAAGGTGGCAGGTTCATATCTTTGCATGAACCCTCCTCATGCTCGATGTAAACAGCTCTGGCAAAGGAGGAGAGAATTTCACCTGAAATTACTGCACAAAAACAGAGGAAACATGTTGGACCAATTCTTATGGACAATCACTATCTTCACATACAGATAAACCCATTCTGTTGACAATCCACAGTTCCACACCCCACAAACGATTCTTCAATATACATTCAAAAAATCGCCGAGTTGTTCCAACGTTCACCTGACATATATTGGGGACAAAAAAACAAGGTTCTAACTCTGCATCTGTATTTTTCTCCCCTTATTCTCTTTCTCTTGACAGGGCCTCACCCGACCCCTCAGCCATATAGAATAGAAACATCGTCCATCGAGGGAGACATGTAATAGCAACCCTGCTTCCTATGAGTAGCAATTTTATCGCTAGTCTTAGTTATGGCATCCACGCGGGCCACGCCTTCACTGCTTTCATGGCGACTTGTCATGTTCTGCTCAGCAATTAAAAAAATAAAAAATAAAAAATAAAAAATAAAATAAAGTTCGTTCATCGCCAATGCCACCCTTCGTCATTTGTATCTTCAGATGAACAAACAACCATCAAAGATGCTACTGTACATTGTTAAAGTGTTCATAGCATTAATTTGTTTTGCAGCTTTAAACCAGGGAAGCGTGCTATCCCATGGCTCGCCTTCCCAAGTGAATTCAGCAAGTATGCATGGATTGCATTTTTTCTTTTTGATTTTATAGGAGGTATCCTCATATTTATTATTTTTCACATAATACATATACCTTCAATACTTTTTCATTGCACGAGCTATTAAGCTTCACATATTTTAGCTAGAGATCATTGAACACATATTACGCTTTGAATTGGTGTGAGACTACTCTAATTAGAGATTATCGAGCACACACCACGTATTGACTAAGTGCGGGACTAGTCCTCTTAGGCCATCAGCAATTGCCCCTAATACTGGCAGCCAACGGCCCTAATACTAGCAGCCAACGGCAGTCGCGAGAACTGATTAAACAAGTACTTCATGGGAATCGAACTCAGAATATGTGAGTTATTGACTCTTCCGTCTTGTCCGTGCCTCTAGCCTCGGGGGCGATTGTATTTTTTCAGGGAGACAAAATAAATTCAACCCAAAAAGTTAATTTAATTAATTCATTATTGTTGACTCATTGAGTTGGGTCATACGAGTCATGAGTCAGATGAGTTATAAATTAAATAATAATTTGTAATTTTATAAATTGGGTTACGTTGAATTCAATTTGACCTCACGATTTAAAATTATTAATTTTAAAAATTAAAAAGATAACTCAATAGTCATAAGTCGTGCCAAATTATCATCTGCGGATGATTCCGACTAGTATCACCTATTTAATTTTTGGAAAATTAATAATTTAAATTACTGGGTAAGATTAGGTTCAATCTAACCTAAATCCAACACATAATTTTATATATTGAATTAGATCATGATTAGTAAAATTATTACTTATGAGTAATTCAATCCACCTATTTACTATCTTTACAATTTTTGTATTTTTATGGTCACTAATATAGATTATGATCGTCTGAAAAATATAACAGGTTGAGGAATTTTTTTTTTCTGGGTGGTTGGGAATGGGAGTATGTTTGTGCCTTTAGATTGCCCATATCATCATCTAAGTACCAATTCCGCAATAAGAGGGAAGGTCAAGGAGCAAATTATTAGAAAAAACAACAAAGAAAAAGATTGATTGGTTTTGCATAGATAAAGATGTGATATGTGCCTGTGCTGTCTTTGTTTGCTGTGAATGTGCATGTGCATGTGCATGATTTTAGTATATGAACTCATATTTGTAAGCATTGAGATGCCGTCCGAAGAGTGTGGTGTTTCAAAACGCCTTATTCTTGTGTTAGTGTTCTTGTCACCTTCTTTTCAGTGATCAGGTCTGCACATGCAATGTCCCATATTTAGGCTTTACTTCCTAGTCGGATTCTTCATGGGATTTGAGGCTTGGATAATTGTAATGTGAACAATATACCAAGACAAATGCATTTCACCACAATGGAAGTTGCTCAATTACTATGAACTAATCCTTGCACTTTTCAAACCATAATACATTTTTACCGAAGTTAAGAATTGGTAACTCATCAGAGAAAGATTTTTCACTGGTAAGAAAGAGTTAAAATTTGC
This sequence comes from Gynochthodes officinalis, assembly GCA_020080225.1. Classification (NCBI taxonomy): domain Eukaryota; kingdom Viridiplantae; phylum Streptophyta; class Magnoliopsida; order Gentianales; family Rubiaceae; genus Gynochthodes; species Gynochthodes officinalis. Next base: position 8,798,638 of record CM034625.1, on the reverse strand, counting down.
TTTTCTACGCAAGGTGTTAAAATAGCCAAGCATTATTTGCAGCCGTGTAAAAGAAAATTCTTGATGAATAGTGAATGGTGGTTGACCACCCCCGCTACAAAGAAAAAGATTCACGCTGTCTGCAGATCGCAGAACTCATCTGAATTAAGAGGGAAATTTGCAAATATAGTACCTTTTTGAGTTGCGCATATCTCTTTTTTTATTTGCTATTATAGCACTTTAAAACTATATAAAGACCCAAATATCCTTTATATTCTTTTCTAAAATGCAAAGACATAACACTTCACTCTTATTTTCTTTTAGAACGACTATTTTTTTTTTCTCAGAACCCATTAGTTTTCTTGTTTTATCAATTCAACAAAAATTGTTTTCACACTTCATTGTTCGCACACCCCATTGGACCATCATTTTCAAACAAGAAGGCCGCGACCGTGGATAAGAAATTGCATTAGCGAGATGTTAGTTAAAATTTGCACTAGTTGAATTGGGTTTGTAAATTTGAAATAAAAACTGGTCGAACCTTAGGTCCAGTTTTAGGTCGAATTTTAGGTCTAGTTTTATGTTTAGTTTTAGGTCGAGTTTGAGGTCAAGCACTAGGTTAGGTAGAATACAAAGTCGAGTTTTAGGTCGAACACTAGGTTATGTTCAACCAATTTCTCGTTTAACCCTAGTTTAAATATAAATAAAAAACACCACATAATTTTTGCTTGAGGATGCTGGTCTAATGGAGTGTGCCAATAATGGGATTTGCGAACAATAAGGTGTGAAAATAAATTTTGTTGAATCGATAAAATAAGAAAACTAATAGGTTTGGAAAAAAAATAGTCGTTCTAAAAGAAGATGAAGGTAAAGTGATATGTTTTTGCGTTTTAGAAAAGAATATGATAGACATTTTGGTATTTATGCAGTTTTGAAGTGTTATAACAAAAAACCAAAAAAATAAGATATTATATTTGCAAAGTCAACTAAAAAAATGTTATATTTGCAAATTTTCCAAATTAAGAAGGATAAAGAATGGATAAGGAACAAAGTACTTTACAGTTGTAGGAATTCAAGTTTGATGTTTTTTAGTGTTAAGAATTTCTAGGACACGGTCTCCAATTCATGATGCCTGTGAATCCGTGACACAAAGAAGTTAATAAATAATATCCACAAACAACAATCATTTGGATCTCAGAAAACATTGTTAAGTATTCACACTAGTTCCTTTTAGTATTATTTGGTTATTCCATTCTCACGTGCATAAACGATGCAGCAAAATGTAAAGGAAATAGAAAATGTGAGGGAGGAAAAAAAGGGAAACAATCAACTTATAGACATTGAAGAAAGTTAAAGACTAGTCTTTGCCATTTTAACTTTCCAGTTTCTAATATATCAAGAAGATTTAAGATTTTATTGTAGTGAGAAGAATACGACCATAACTTTATGTCAATTTGGGCGTGTACAAAGAGAATTTATACCTTAACCAGTACTTATAAATGCCAGTCTTTCAATTTCCTTTTCAATTGCTACAATAGAGAATGAAAGGGACTTTAAGAACTCAGGAATAATGTGGTGAAGACGACACATCTCTTACAGTAAAACATAAAAAGTTGAGTAAATATAACTAAAGTAAAAGATCATCTCAAGAACAGACCTGTTCATAAATTCCAATCTTCTGTCCCAATTGAGCCATATATATGTCCAAATAATGCTTAAGAAGCAGCCTAATGCATGAAGGGCTACGTAATCTGATATCCTTCACACAGTTCTTCAATCACCCTATAAGTTTATCACTCACGAATCACAAAATCATAGTGGCATAACCATAGAAATAATCTACAAAAAAAAAAAAAAAAACCATCCCAAAATGGCAGCTTATGAATCATGCATGATTTGTTCAACATTATATGAAGATCCCTCTTATTGCTTTATATTTAAGAGTTCTAAATTTAGTCCACTCCATACTCATTGATTTAGCATAGATCTATATGTACTTAAACAGATAGCCAAAACTTTATCCAACCCTTTATCCTTACATTAGCATTAGGCTTTAGTTTAGATTTTATGAATAATTTTTATTTTAAAGAACATAAAAGTTAATTTTAAAACACACATCCTCTTATTATATTACTCTATGGAATGGAATATGTTAATTGCTTTACAACCATTACCAATGGAGGTTGGCCCTCTGTTCTCATTTCCTTCAAGAAAACCTTTATGCGCACTTCATTGCACTCCCCTCAATAAAGCAAGAATAACACTAGCACAAAACAACCCTATGGAGGTTGGCCTGGGGTGGGGCTGCTCTTCATAATTAAAGGCACCCACCTTACCCCAACAAGGCCAACACCCTCATTCTCAACAAAATATTAAAAACCAAACATATCTTGAGAACTCAATTTCCCCCTTGGCTCTTAAAGCAATGTCCCTGAAGGGCTACTCTCTCTTCATCCCATTCCTCTTCTCCATCTACCTATCCACATTGCAAGCTCTGCCCCAGTCATCCGACCCGGATCCAGCTCCAATCCAAACCCAACCGCTTTTGCTCACCCGATCACCCCCGGCAACAATTCCCGCCTTTCCTGAAGAATCCAACCTGGACGGGTGCCCGTTGGACCTCCCGGATGATCTCTTTTCGGGGATAAAATCAGCATGCGGATCCGGGTCCAAGCACCACAACCTCGACCCGAGTTCATATTCGGGTCTTCTCCACAAAACCCGGTGCTGCCCTGTCCTGGCAGCGTGGCTCTACGCGGCTTATTCAAGGACTGCGCTTCAGAGAGCCATAAACACCGACAATACGGCGGCGTCGTCTCGTGAGGTGGACATGCCGCTCCTCCCGGATGACTCGGAGACTTGTGTGGACAGTGTGGAAAAGGCATTGGGAAATAAAGGGGTGAATTTGGTAAAGCCGAATGAGACCTGCGATTTTGTGTACTGTTACTGTGGAATTAGGCTGCACCCCTTGAGCTGCCCGGAGGCATTTTATGCGAATTCAGATGGGAAGTTGGCTGCTGGTGAGAGTGTGAAGGAGCTGGAAAAGGATTGCTCCAGTGTCAACAGTGTTAATGGCTATGGTGGTCTAAATGACTGCTCAAAATGCTTGAACAGTCTTCATCTGGTATGTTATTGCTTTCCCATTCCGTTCTCTCTGTTCTCTGCTGTGTGTGTTTCTGCCTTTTTCAATGTTAAAAATAATTTGTTTGGTTGATTAATAATTGATCTTTAATTGAATCTCATTGCTATGTGCATTCATTTGGAAATTTGGGAAAGTTTTGTTCTTTAGCTTAATTTGTTGCCTGCACATGCAGTTTCCTTATGAATGTGGTTGAATCATTAGTTTAGTGGCATCCATAATATTCTGAGGAGAAGGCGCGTGTTTGCACCCGCTTATGGCGGCCGGATTTGTGAGCCGCATGTTTCTATACTGAAATCATTGCAAAGTTCATTAGCAAGCAACCCATTTTGCTATTTCAACTAGTCGCAACCAACTTATGGTCCATTGTCACTTTCCAAGAACATCATTCCCAATGTTTTGCTTATCCTTGTACTGTTATTATTGTCTGAACCAAATGTTTGATGGCAGGCGCGTGTAAAATTATTGTTGCTAAAATTGGTAGACGATTATGATGTGTGAATTTTGTTGACTTACATTAACTTGGATCAGGAACTCTTACTAGCCTGACTTATATTGGGGACCAATAGATGATAGTAACATTATGCATGCAACTTTTTAGAGAGGTGCTATTATCCTAGTTCTTGAAATACCGTGGACAAATTGCTTGATTAATTAGTGAGACATTAGTATTAAAGAAGGTCCTAACTAATGAATTGGATAACAATTTTTTGGGCCAGTTCTTCACTTCAGTTCTATAATTCTGACCAAGTATATGCGTACAAACAAGCATTTCTTCGATTGTGGCTGTACATCTGAAGCCCACGATTGAACTAAATCTTGATAACAGCAAATGTTTATATGTTCTGAACTTTCATTGGGTTGTTTGTTTCTGGATGGTGAGCTTTGGTTGTCTTTGTCACTGTTTCATGTCACGTTAGGAATTTCTCATCCGGAATTTTGTTCAAACTAACATCTTTTTATGAAACATTGGAGTTTAGCGGTGTACAGTACGAGTTGTTTTCACCAGGTTTTTCAATGCTTATCAATTGACAATTTTTTGAGTATTAGCAGATGATAATTACCTGTTACATTGTGAATAAATGCAGCTAAATGTCGATAAAGCTGGAAATACAAGCAAGTTACAGGACAGGACAAGTAAAATGCACAATAGGGATTGTGAGCTAATGGGTCTAACATGGCTTCTCCACAAGAACAGAACTGCTTATATACATACCGTTTCTTCCGTTTTAAGGGCTCTCATGTCGAGCACCGATGGTACTTATCCCCAGTCTTGCACCCTCAACAGCGATGGCATGCCTCTTGCTGTTGATTCCTCAGAAATCGATGATGAATCTTCATCACCGGTTATTCATTTGTCCCTACTGCACTTCCTATTACTATCCTTGTTTTCCATCACCTTTGTTATATAATTGATCACCATCACCATATAATAGTATTAGCTAGTTTGCAGTCTCCTCTGTACTTCCTAGCAAATTGTAGTCCTTGTCCAACATCTGTAGCCGCATCAACATGTGCCAAATTCTTTGTATTGCTAAGTACAGGTAGTTCTATTATAGGAAAGAGATTTCTTTTTCCCTTTTTCTGGACCATCAACATGTGCCTAATCTTTGTTGTTATTCATTCCATATCCATGTCGGAGGAGGAAATCATCTACTAATCCAACATATTTTCAGATCCCAATGATAATCTTACATGGTTTCAAATCCTAATAATACATCCATCAACCAATTCTAATCTGACATGGTTTCAAATCCTAATCCTACATGGTTTAGAATAAAAGCTTCAGGTTTTATATATATCACCAATCCATCCCTCTTTTCCCCTCTCGGTTTCTTTTCCTTCGTTCAATTTTTCTGCAAATTCAATCCATCCCTCCTTACACCTCTCACTTTCTTTTCCTTTCTTTCCCTGGTTCTTCTCTGAATATGTCCAAGTTTCCTATCGATCGCCGGCCTGATAACTTTGCCTGGCTACAAAACGTTGCCCTGGATGACATGACCATGACCTCCTCAAATAACTCCACCGGAAGATGCTACCAAATCAAGAAGTTATTCAGAAAGATGGGTCTAGCCCTCTTAATTCTTGCAGTCGTTCTAGCCGTAAGTGGATTTCTATACTACATAATTACTCACAGACCAGTGAGGCCCAGCATCAAGATATTGTCCATGTCTGTGTCACCCATAGACATATCCCCAGACAATTTCAAACTCACAGCAAATTGGACAATCGAACTCGAAGTGACAAATCCTAAGAAAACAGACTCCATTAATTACCATGAATTCGAAGTATCAGTGCTTTATTACGGTGCTGAGTTTCTCAGCACGACAAAATTGGCACCCTTTCAGCAAAATCCGAGAAACCAAACGGAATTAATCGCAGAACCCAAAGCATTGCTTCAGAATCTCACAGATGGGCTAGTTGGAAGTGCAATTCGGGAAGATTTGGATGGTGATGGGGTGGTCTCTTTCGACGTGATGGTGAAGTTGGGCTATGATTATGATTCTGAACTCGGACATCCCAACAAACGGCTTCACTACAAGAATTATGTTTGTGGGGATTTGGAGGTTAGATATCCTTCAGACGATGATCATCAATGGAGCGATGGAAGGATGCTTGGAACTTCAAAAAGATGTGAATATTACAAGAACAACAATTGATGTTGATTTTCATGCAAATACAGACGAGATTATGTTAGGAAAAATAGGAGACATAGATTTTGGGAATTTTTATATTTTGAAAGATTAATTATGAATGAATTATACAGATTTATTTGTGTCTTTATTCAATTAAATTAGTGGCAATTATTTTCTTAAACTATTTATTGATGCAATTATATAAAATGTAAAAATATTCTCCTCCGAAATATTTATTTTATGCCCAAAATTATGAATCATCTTAATTACCACTTCTTTATTAGGAAGCCACACTTCAATTAATCTCACCTTCACTTGACATTTAAGGAATTGTGCGCTTTCAATGGTGTATAGTTGTAGTAAATGACAAAAACTATAATTAATAAAAAAAATTATTAAAAATTGGAAGCAGAGATTAGCTATAGATAGTTTGTGTTTGCTTGGTTCATTTAAGTATTTTCATGCCTGTCCTATTGAATTCATGAAGAGAACAAATTTATTGTAGTTTTGACAGGCTTATCTATATAGAATCAAGAGTAAGAACAGATGTATTAAAGTTGAAATTCTTATAATAACATTTACTCCCTCACTCCCAACTAAAAATTCTTGGGTATAATTTTTTTTAGTTATAAAGTATGACACATTTAATGTACTAATAAATATATAATTTTTTAATTTTCTAAATTGAGTTATGTACAGTCATTATTAGTAAAGATAGTATAACAATTTGCTCTAAAACTTTTTCTTTTTACAAAAAAAAAGTTCTATTTTATTTTTTTTTTGTACAGAAAGAATACTAAATTATAAACCTACTTTACAATAGAGGAGCAAAGTGTTTAACACTCTTGTTAGGCTATTGATTTTAGAATCAAATCTTTATATTAACAATAAAAATGTCACAACATTTTATTGCATTGATGATTCATTTTAACACCTTAAAATAGTTTAATTTAACTCTCCATCCCTTCATAAAATGGATTAGAACAGTGTTGTTAGTCATAATATAATGCGTGTGTGTATGCACACACATTATGGTATTAATAGAAAGAGTAGTAATTAATGACATTCTTACACGACAAAAAACCACTTAAATGATTAAAGTGATCCATAGTTAGTGAATCAAACCATATAAACATCCATCATGGCATGTCCATTATCAAGAGATTTCAATGAGTGTATGTGTATTAACATAATCAGAAAACCATGTTAAACTAGATCCTCTCCAGTGATATATAGTTACTTCCTCATCACATCACTCTATCTATTTGCACACATTAAAAACAACCTTAATTTCATCTCATCTCAACACATTGCAGAACCCTTAAGTTCCTTACGCGTGTCCGGAACTCAAATGACTTTTATTTGACAATCTTCTGCGGTTAGTGGGGTCACACACGTGTTCATCGTCTTTCCCATTGCCCTCTGCATGTTCTATAGGTTGCAGCCCTGCTAATTTAGCTGCCATTTTCATTTCTCTCTTAATTTCTCCCCATATATAAATTCCCCTCTTTAATTTCCACACTTCAAACTCGCAGCATTCCTCTCTCTGTCTATTTTTCTTCCAGCCCTTTTCGACAATAGAGAATTCTCATGGCTTCCAATGTTGATCCGGTCATTGTTGGGAGAGTCATTGGTGATGTTGTGGACATTTTTGTGCCCACGGTGAACATGTCGGTTCATTTTGGGAACAAGCATGTCACCAATGGCGGTGACATTAAGCCATCCATGGCAGCCAACACTCCCAGAGTCACCATTGCTGGCAATCCAAATGAACTCTATACATTGGTCAATCTTTGATCCTTTCTTCTGCAATATCCCTTTTCACCTTATAATTTGTTCTGATTACTGGGGCTCTTGATCAGATGTTTTATCCCCTCAATTTTATTATTATTATTTTTTTGACAATGGAATTACAAGGAAGAATTTTTATGTTTCAGAATTGGAAATGCATGTCTCAAAATTTGGAGAAAATTAATATTAATTCTCTATAATTAAATTCGTATGTCTGTATAGGTGATGGTTGATCCTGATGCTCCTAGTCCCAGCGAGCCCACCTTGCGTGAGTGGGTGCACTGGTAAGCTTTTTTAAAATGGCATAGCAAATTTTTCCCTTTTTTTTTGGGCTTTTTTGAATTTATTTTCATTTTCTTGATAGCCACAAATGAATTTAATTGGATTTTTCATTTTTTTTTCCTTAGTTGATCTCTCATTTTCTTGTTATAACCACATACGAACTTAATTAATTGGATTTTTTTTTTTTAAAAATCCCAGGATTGTAACGGATATCCCTGGCGGCGGCAATGTTTCTGAAGGTAAAATTTCCTGACATTTATTGTTGTAAACGTATTCATTACTTAATGCATATGATCTGATGATAACCCAAAAAAGAATCGATCTTCAGCAAAATTTATCATCATCAGCACCCAAAAAACACTCCCATTTGTGTATTTTTATTTTTAGTGTAATAAATTAATTACGCAAATTTATTTTTTTACCACTTATATATAACTAAATCGTAAGTTTCTTTTTTAATTATTTTATATGATGTAACAAATATATAAAATATTTTTTCATCAGTAGGCATGCATGCAAAGCAATTAATATTTTCGTACAAGACCAATGTTTGAAAAATCTTATCAACTTTGCATCCTTCATCGCAGATCGCTCTTAATTTGTATAAAACGTACTGCATGGGAGCTTCGATGGTTTTTTTAAAAAAAATTTTCTTTTCCGAATCAAAAATAATTCACCAACAAAAAATATGGGATTTCAAAGGCACGATGCAATCCTTGATCACACTCTCGAAGAAAAAAAAAAGAAAAAAATCTCTCCCCATCTCGTAAAAATGTATCCCTACGATTTTTTTGGGGGTCAAAATGAAAATTTTTTGGAGGTCCTTATTTTTTATATTATAAAAATTATTAAAATTTTAATCTCGTGCAAGTACATTGTTTCAAAAGCAAGTTAACCGTACTACGCTTTGGGGTAAATTTTTTTTTTTTTTTTGGAGAGAGTAAGAATTTATGAAGTGTTTAGTATTGGATTATCAATAGATATGGGGCTGCAAAAGAAATTACAAATTGGTATAAATATTTTTTTAATTTCATGACTGTGGGTCAATTTTTGGTCTATATCTGCCTAAATATACCACCTTTGATAAAAGAGAAAAGAGAAAAAAGAAAAAAAGAGGTGGAAAAGAAACTTTGGAAGGTATGGCAGACTTCATGCATTCCTAGGACTAATTGATACTTGTCATGTACATCTAGATTTAAGCATTATGCGTATTGTCACTTGTCAAATTCTGGACTATATACTAACAAGTGGCATGCATAATTATTTTCCATTTACCTATATAATACCATTTTTTTTCCCATTCAATGAAGTAACTTACTATGATGTAACAACACCTTTTGAAGGTTACCCTTACACCCATGTATAAAATACAAATAATATAAGTGTTTGTTATCTTAATCATTTTTCTAATCTCGACTCTGATAGATAAAGGGTAATTTCTAAAAAAAAATTTGTGTTGTTGATTGGAACTTTTGCTTGTATTGTATTATCTGGTTCACGAATACCTTTTGTTTTTTAGTTAAATAAGTACTGTTATTTATTTAAAGTAATGATACTTTTAGTAACTAATCATAGTGATTCATATGGCAAGTATAACAAAGACAAAATTCACTCATCACCTTCCTTAAAACATGTAAAATAATAAGGGATAATTTTATCTTTTTATACTTGTCACATCAGTCACTATAAAAAGTCACTATAAATATCATTACTTTTTATTTTATTTTGCAAAATTTTTCAAGATATTTGGTGCATCTTATGTATGATATTAGTTAAATAGGAGATAGCTATAATATATCAGCAAATTTACTAATTATATTTGTTGTGTCAGTGCACAGAAAATCTGTAACATTTTGTGGCTTAATCTCATCCCCATTTGTGACATGCTCGTTTCCAAAATATACACACCATTCCACTGTTGGCACAAATTAATATGTCTACCACATTCATCACTAATGATAGTAAGTGTATTTGACAAATTTTTGTGGCACATTTGTGACATGTTATGCTTTTCATACATAAACTAGTGTTGAACAAGCTTTATTTTGATTTTATGTTTTACCTGTTAACTAATGATATTCATATTTATTTTAATTTTTTTGGGGGAACATTTATTGCATCTTATCATGTGTTCACACTCCTAAATTAATTCTTAAGGTAAATAGTATAGTTTGTCTTTTAACTTGAGACCTTGGTTCGGTTTGATTTTTCATGTTTAAAAATTTTCGTTTATTTCATTAATTGATAATTTCAATTTCAATTAGTTTTTCTGATAAAATTAAGTTAAATAAGACTTAACACATTTAATTATGTGACTTACACATGGCTAGTGCATAGTCAGTAGAAGAGACCAAAACAACCTATTCAAATTTTTATTCTTTTCAAAATGGTTCTTAAAAGTTTTATTTCACATATTATTAGCTCTAACTTTATAATTTTGACGTACACCAATCTTTATTAGTTGTCAAAAAAATATACTATGAATAGATAAAATTACCTTTTAATTATCTGAATTGCAAAATTCAAAGTCAGAGATGATTTAGATAATTAGAAATATAATTTAAATGAAAATATTTTTAAATTGTACATGTTAGTAATTAAATGCATTAAATTTCGTTTATTTTGATTCTATTAATAGAACCGAATTCGCATGTTAAAAAACTAAATTAAAAATTTTCGAACATGAGAAATAAAATCGAATTAACAATTCAAGTTAAAGGATGAGTAACTCCTCTTCAATTTTATTACTAATAAACTCACCATCTTTTTGGCAGTAGAAAGTTAACCACTTATTTTGCACTGTTGTCGCGCAGATGTGTTTTTTTGTTCCTTTTTTTCACTGTTGCACCGTCAACTTGTACTTATTTTGTACTGTTGGCGCACATAAAATCTATGTGGGCTAATTCTGCCCAAAAAAAAAACAAGAAACTGATCGAAAGTAAATATCAAAATTGTTTTGTTCTTGAATTGTATTGCTCTATAGTAGTAAAAAAAAAAACCAAATTTCCTTGAAGACGTGTTATATATATTGAAGTAGGCAGTGAAATTGTTGCAGGCAAGGAAATTTTATCATACACAGGCCCTCGTCCAAAGCTGGGCATTCATCGCTATATAATGGTTCTGTTTGAGCAAAAAGAACCATTAGGTTTTCTAGCTCCACCGCCAACGCGTGCTCGCTTCTTTACTCGTGGGTTTGCTCTCCACCTCAATCTTGGACTGCCGGTTGCGGTGGTTTATTTCAATGCCAACAGGGAGCCCAAAGGGAGAAGGCATTGAGTTCAGCTTGGAGCCTTTCACCTGTATATACATAGATATATTCTCTGATATAGCTAGACTAGGATGGCAGGGGTTTTTCTAAATTTGGATGGATGGTAAACCCTTTCTTTTGAGAATTTTGGATGGAAATTTTGTTGTGAGTATGTGAATTTTTGTGTTTGGAAAATTATATGGATTTTCTGCATTTAGATTTTGCCTGCTGTTGTACTAAGAAAGATGTCTCTTCTATAGTCATATATGGCAACATTTGGAATTAAGCAGCTAGGCTAATTAATTTCTTGAGAATTATGCTTCATTAGAATGCAAAGGTCAAGTTAAGCATAGATTAAAGGGCAGCTGGTACATAGGAATTTTCGCATGTGCGGAGTTTTGAAAAGAGTGATATACGCAGTTTTAGTTTATATTTTTATAAGAGATAAGTTGAGCAATGATTATTAAAAAAAATCTTTTTTTTTTCTTCTTAATGGCTGCACATAGGATATAGAACTAAATTTTCAGTTTAGTTATTTAATCCTCTTTAATTTTAGTGCAAAAAAAGGAATTAAAAAGAAGAAATAAAAGTTTGGAACATTTTCACCTTTGGTTTTGTGCTAATTTGGTGCCCAAAACCCTAAATCTTTGGGTTTTGGTTTTCCTATTGGAAGATGGTGTTCTTTAGTATGGGAAGAAGTGCTGAGACATACCATGGCCGTCCGTTGCTGGACTTCAAAGCCAGTGGTAAGTTCATGTTTTTCTCGGTGAGGTTTCTATAATTTAGGTTTTTGATTTTTTTAATTTTTTAGTTAAGAAAGGTTAGTACGTCCACAGTTGGTGGACGGGCTTTTGACATTATGTGTATGCCTACTGCTTAGCTAGAGTCTTATGTAGGACATTTAGTTATACAGTTTAACTTGCAAAAATTAATATAATTATCGATCTTCTGTAAAAAAAAAAAAAGCAAGAACTTACTCTTATACTAAAATGAACTAGGGTTTTTTTTTGTTGTAAATTAGGGTAAATTTTACTTCTTTAACCAGTAAAGAGTTCAGTATATTGTTTAATTAATAGTGATCGAATCATCGTATCATTTATTCATCGTATGAAAAAACATACAACGATTTCCACGATAGAAAACATCATCAAATCGTAGGAAATAGAAAACAAAAGAAAATGTCTTGTAAAAGAAAGTATACATGAAAAGCCATCATTCACGCGTCCGTGAATATTATTTGTCTGAATAATTAATTCTCTCTTATTTAATCAACTTAAGTGGGCGAATCATCTCGTTATCTTCATGATCTAGAATCTGCACAAATTCAAAACCAAAAGAAAACACGTCACAATCATCAATAATTTCTCTGGTCCCAATGAGTTTGAAAAAGAAAAATTTTGCATTGCAATGGACAAAAGAAATGACGAAATAAATGATGTGCAAAAATTATAACAGGAACCTACATGGCAATGGTAAACGTATCCAGGCTCAGGAGTAGCATCAAAAGGATAAGGGGCATCATTTTCCACCAAATTAAACTTCACCACAACAGTAGTTTGGTATCCAGGTTCCATCTTCACCACATTTTTCCATGTTTTCTCATATTCAGGTATTTCCAGCAATTTTCCCGTGGCATGAGCAGTCACGTTGCATGCAATTGCATCATTTTTGCTGATCATGCACGACCTGAATGCATTCAAATCTACCAATTGTTGTATCTTGATTGCCTGAAACTCAGCCAAATGAATATGCAAAGGATGATTATCCTCTGTCAAATTAATCACCTCCCACACTTCGGTGCTCCCTGTTTTGGGTGTTTCTGTCACAGGGTCCAAAAAACTCTTCCCGTTTATGTACAGGTGAGTTGGGTTCCCCGTGGAACTTTGGTACTCGTACAAAACTATGTATCTTTTAAACGTAGCTCCACTTGTTGTACTCGTGGTATAATTTCTTATACTTTTTGGGACAGTTGAAGTATCAGGGGGAAACGGAGCTCCTGGCTTTATAACAAACTTCATAACATTTGCCGTTAGATTATCAACAGCATCACCGGTTGGGTACGGGTAAGGAGCATCATTTGTTAAGATTGATTCACTAGAATTTGCCAATGAAAAATCAATCACAACATCAACAATCTCTGACGGTGATAGGAGAACATTTGGAGAAGCTACTGGGGCTGGCAGGTAAGATGCGTCGGACCCGACAACTATGAATGATAATCCATTTGTCAATGAAAGTCGAAAGTATCTTGCGTTGGAGGCATTAATTATCCTGAAACGGTACTTTCTTCTTTGTACCTTGAGGTATGGCCATGCCTTGCCATTGACAATGATAGCATCACCAAAATATTCCGGCTGCCATTGTGGATGAATGGTGGGATTATCACCTGTCTTATTAATGTACAAAGATCCATCTTTGTAGAAGCTCCGGTCAAATATCATGAGGTGTCGGTCGAATTCATGGCCTGCCGGAAGATCTAATTTAGCTTCAAAGGATGGATCTTTAACTACATAAGGTGCGACTAAACCAGCCAGAAGGTTAACCCGAGTCAAGCCAAGGGCATGATCATGGTACCATTGGTTCCCAGGGCCTTGGAGGTTGGGGTACATGTATGTTGCTTGGGACCATTGGGGTCCGGTGTCACGATAATTGGCGGTGAACCAAGCTAGAGGGTTGCCATCACTTTGTGGTGGGTGGATTCCGCCGTGAAGGTGGACGACAGCTGGGACACCTCCGTTTCTGGGTATGGCGGTAGTAATGGTGGGATCCCATGGGAGTATGTGTTTCTTGGGGAGGTAGTTCTGCCAGGTGACATAGGTTGGTACTCCATGGATTGCCTCTATTAGTGGCCCTGGAACTGTTGCTTTTGCCGCTGATGTTCCATAGGCAAATACTGTTGTAGCCGGAAAATCCCGATGAAATTTCTGCATATATAATGCTGTCAGAATTGATTAGATGCATGTTATATAATAAGATTTAAAAATTGATCCAAGTTAAAGTTTTGCACCAGAAAGGATACATATTACATAATTATTGCGTGTGGAATTAACACACACACACACAATCATGTGTATAAAAACAAACTAATGTGTCAAATGAAACCACAAAAGATTCATGATGAACGAAGTCACACGTAAATCTGAATATTTTAGATTTAAAAATTGATCCAAGTTAAAGTTTTGCACAAGAAAGGATACATATTACATAATTATTGCGTGTGGAATTAACACACACACACACAATCATGTGTATCAAAACAAACTAATGTGTCAAATGAAACCACAAAAGATTCATGATGAACGAAGTCACACGTAAATCTGAATATTTTATTCATGGAAAATCAAACATACGTACCCAAGTTTTTTGGTACATTCCAATAGTTAGTCTTCCAGGGACTGGTGCACCATAACCACGAATCCAGTACCCGAGTAGCTTAGGAATTTGTGGGAGTTCATCCACGTACATCTGCAAAGAAGCAGCTATCTCATGTAGTGTTGTTTCGTTGATCGGGGGAGAGTGTCCTGTTGCCAAAGCACCAATGACACCACCAATGGCCAAACTCAACAAAATCAGCATCACTGCATGAATTGGCACCTTGCAAGTGAAGCTCCCCATTGATGTCCCCCACAAGAAAGCACAAACGAAGAGAGCTCCCACTTAGTATATATAAATAAAAAAGGACAAACAAGTTATCGTTAAGTGGGAATTTAAGTGTTAATTTAACTCCAAGATGCACTAGCTTTTTCTTAAAAAATAAGGTAGCTTATCTTAAGAAATTTTCTTACTTCTCCAACAATTAATATTGTCAAACTTTTCAAAAATTAATTATGCTAACTTGAGAGAGAATTTGGTTTCTAAATTACTTAAATTTTCTTTCCCACTTACCAACCGCGTCTTATTAATAAAATAATGTCATTTTATTAAATTTAAATTCATAAAAATTTACATATTTCATGTTAAAATTTAATATTTATCAATAAAATAATATTATATACTTGTATCATTAATGAGACATGATTAGCATATATATAATAAGTGCAATAAGAGATCTGAACTCGATTGCAAATAGTGTTTCACTAGTAGAGAATCAATATACATTGTATGTAAAGATGGATGCTATTTGTTTGCATTTACGACCAAATTATTGCCAGTCATAGTCATGATACAGATTGACAATCATGCGTGCATACTCACCTAAAAGGTCTGAACCGAACAAGTCAGGCTGAGACCTGTGGAGAGCACAAGTTTGAAAGGAATATATATAATCTGGAGTCAGTGAGGCCAATCATTCTTCTGCAAAAGTTTGATTTGGTCTCTCGATTATTTTTCTTTTTTTAATGTTGTTGTTTAAATCTTTGAATCTGATAATTTGATTTTTATTGTTCTTCTAATTAAGTTGAAACTAAATTAGTTTATTTTTTAACGAAATCGGTGTTTCTTGTATTAAAACCTAAGGAGCAATGTTATGGTCAGTCAACGGTACAATTAATTCAGTTGAATTTGCTAGAAGATTTGTCTTTGGTACAATTAATTCAGTTGAATTTGCTAGAAGATTTATTGTCTTTGGTTTGAGAATAAACCTTCCCTGAATGTGTCTTGTAGCTAGGTTTAAATAATATTGAAATGGACATATTCATCTAGGTCTGCAAATTTCTTGTTGAAATGGACAGAGGAACTAAATTTAAATAATATTTTGGAGTTTGACATATTCTTGTATGTGGGATCTCTCAATTATTTGAAAGAAAGAAAGAAAGAAAGAAAGAAAGAAAGAAAGAAAGAAAGAAATAAATAAATAAATAAAAAAGATGGGGCAAATTACATATACCCCTGATGTTTCTATTTATTATTTATTGAATCTTGTGCTTTGTCAAAATTATTAATACTCCTTAAGGTTTAAAAACGTTTAACATTTACCCCATAATCCTTATTTCCATTATGAACAGTTACTTTTTCGTCATGAACAGTAATATAACAGTAAAAAAATTTAATATTTGGACAAAATTACCTCTAATACTCCAGTTATTAATTTGTATAAAAAAAATACTTATAACTGACATTTACCCTATAAATAAAAGCAAAAATTATACATATTCATTTATATCAAATGCAGAGTACGCAAAAAGGAAATAAAAGTAGAATATTGGTATGTATGAAAAAATATGTAAACGGAGTAAAAAGAAAATCTATTAATGAAGAAAAAATATATGATATGTATGAAAAAAAATATATGTATTTTTATTTTGTTGGTTGGGTGGATTTGACTATGAAATGAATTTTAAAAATTTTTATACTATATTTTTTTTTCTTCGTTGATAGATTTGCTTTTCACTCTTCAATTAATTCGAATTTTTTGATACAAGTCAACTTTTTTACTTCTATTTTCTTCCTACGTACTCTGTCTTTGTTACAAATAAATATGTATAATTTTTGTTTTTATTTCTAGGGTAAATGTCAATTATAAGTATTTTTTATACAAATTAATAACTAGAGTATGAGGAGTAATTTTGTCTAAATATTAAATTTTTTTACTGTTACGTTAGTATTCATGACGGAAAAGTTACTGTTTATAATAGAAATAGAGGTCGGGGGGTAAATGTTAAATGTTTTTAAACCTTAAGGGAATATTGGTAGTTTTGACAAACCACAAATTTCAATTGGTAATAAATAGAAATTTTATAGGGGTATATGTAATTTACCCTAAAAAGATACTCTCCCGGCTTAAAAAAAAATCATTTTTAATTTAAGACGCAGTTAAATGAATTATTATTATTATTTTTATTTTTTTAATTATAATTATACATTATTATTATTATTATTATTATTAAGAATAACACAAAATTTACCTTTTTTGGGAAAAAAAATTTTAACTTGAATTTTTTTATAACGAATGAAGTACTTGTTCTTTTAGCTAGGTTTTCATCCATCATTTTGACTTACAAAGAAAAAACAAAAAAGGACCATTATTCAATGGGGACGCAAGCTGGCTAGCAATATGCTATATGATTGCTAAGTGCATCGTTGACATATATAATGCTATATAATGCGATGGTAGACAGAAAATTCCATAGACAAAAGCAAAACTTTTACTTACAATCTGTTTAGTTTTTAATTAGAATTGAAATAGGTTTAAAATTTAACATATTTTATAAGGTGAATTAGATCTACTACTTTGGTGATTTGTGAAAATTATTTATCGAATTTTGAGATTTGAGAAAATTATTAATACCCTTATAAATTTAATAAATTCATAACATTTAACTCTTTACGTTAGTTAACTAACGTTGACCATTAACTTTTGACCAAACCAATAATTAATTTGTTTGAAATTTCTAAATTACCATTTAAACTATAATATTTGAATTATATTTAACCCCTTTAGGTTTGTTTTAATTACAAAATAGATTCTAAGGTTTAACAAAATAGATCCCTCCTTAATTTTTTTTCTTATTTAGTTAGTGTTATAAAAATGTTAATAACAATTTTTTATTATCAAAATTTAGATACAATTATGAAAATTCTCTACACAATTTAACAATATAACATCTTACCAAAATACATATAAAGGTTAGATGTTGCAATATTTTATTATACTTATTTTTTTATATTTCCATTCAAATAATTTAAGTTTAGTTTAACAAATATAATTCTTAGTTTTACGACTATTATATCAAATTCTAATAACCAAAATAATACTTAATTTTAAGACTATTACATCAATTCTAATAACTAAAATAAAACTGCAAGAGATTTAAATAAATAATTATTTTTTAAAATTTTATAGAGATACACAAATAATAAAACAATCATTTAATCATTTAAAGGGACAATAGTGGTAGATTAATACTGAAAGTATAATAAGAAATTTAGAAAATAAATTTTTTCAAATTTGAAAATGATGAAATAGTAATACGGTAAAAAAAATTATTAATTTTATTATTCAAATTTTAAAAATTTTAAAAGTATGTATTGATATTATATTTTTATTGCTTTTTCAGTTTGTTAGTTTATAATATAAAATTATTCCTCATGAAAAGACAAAGAAAATAAGAATATAAAATAAAGAAATAAAAGTTATTTATTTAATAAAATTTTAAAACTTTAAAAATCATTTCGTAATTAAAACAAACATCAGGGGTATATGTTATTTTTCAAGGTTGATTTTTCCGTCTTTTCACATATTTCATTAGTTAACTTTAATAGTCATCAGATCAGAAGGGGTATTGGTAGTTTCTCCAAAATTTGAGATTCAATTGGTAACTTCCACAAACTATAGGAGTGGAAGATGTAATTCACCCTATTTTATATTGATTTTAGTTTAAATTTTATAAATTTTTTTTAACAATTTGAAATATTGTAAAATAAACATTATTCATAAGTTGGAATAAAGAAACGAAAAACATAAAATTCAATCAAATATAATTATCCATTTATCCTTAAGTGTTTAATATTTTCTGTCAATTATTTTTAATTGTTACAAATTAAAATTATAAATATTAAATTTGTTGATTAAAATTATCGTGAGACTAAAACTGTCGAAAAATCTCTCTCTCTTTCTCTCTCTCTATATATATATTTATATATACACCAATTTGCTATCATTTTCATCAAGAAAATAAAAGAAAAAAATGGACAATTGTTCAGTATGGGTGCAAGCTAGAAACATCCAAGGGCCCTATCTTATATTTTGGCTTGATGCCATGGAAAACCACCAAAAGAAGTCCATAGGCAAAATAAAAATTTTCTATGGGTACCTGTCGTTTTTTCTAATATAATAATCGAAATCTGTGGGCTGGTTTTAATTTTTGCTTTTGCACATGGGAAATTTAACCAAGTCATGAGCGGCAGAAATAGGGTGGGCGCACTCTAGGGTCATGGCCTTCCATTGTCCCCTCCACTTTCTTACCATTCTATATGTAATTTTAAAAAAATATTTTGTGCCTATGTACTTTTGTCAAATTTAAATAATACTCTATCTGTCTCAAAAAACAGTCTATTTTAATTTAAATATAATATTTTATTAATTATTAGATATAATATAATTAATATATTAACTAAATATATAATTTTATATTTTTTAATTATGAATGCACACAATTATTATAAGTAAGGATAATTTAGAAATTTAGTTTAAAAGTAAATTTTTTTTTTTAAACAAGAAACAGTTTTGAAAGTTCGGACGGAGGGAGTAATAATAATAATGTCTATAAATTTTAAGGTGGAAACACATTAATACTCCTATTATTTACATACTCTTTTCGTCCGATTTTGATTTGGTAAAACTTTTTTTGAAAAAAAATTACAAGGTACAATATAATTAATGTACCATTAGTTATATACTTTTACATTTTTATCCTTATTTTTTAATTTAGTTTATGCATTGTCATTATTTGTAAGGTAATATAAGAATTTTATATAGAAGGTAAATTTTTTTGTGACAAAAAAATTAAAATTGAACTTTTTTTTTCTGAGACAGAGAGAGTAAAATTTTATAAGATGCCCCAGCATCTTGTACTAACTAAAAAAATATATTTTTAAAATTTAAAATTTTTTCTAATTTTCATGTATTATAAATATTAATTCTCATCCACTTCAAACTTTTAAGTCTTCAAGCCTTTTTTTCATTTGAAGATTTAATCTTTTGGCATTTTTCTAGGGTTAATTTTTTTAACGGGATATATAAAGAAATTTTAGTTTTTAGAATTATTTATGTGTATATTTGGTTGAATTTATGTGGTCATTAATTACTTTTAAGTTTCATTTGGGACAAGAATCAAGGTTGGATGGAATAGGTTTTTTTTTCGTGGTTCCTTTTTCTTTTATTTTCTTCCTTTCTTTTTTAATTACAAGGTCCTGTGACATACATTAGTTCTTCTTTTATTTTCTTTATATATATATATATATATATATATATATATATATCTCAGTGGGGGTAGGTATGAAAATTTCCCACTATTTTAAAAAAAAATCTAGTTTCGTTTAACAAATTGATCACAACTTGCAAAGCTTTTTTTTTTTTCCTTTAAATTAAAAACAAATTATTTGTCCAACTTGCGACCTATAATACTATGGTTGGTCCATTTTCACAATCAATATCCTATCCCACTGAAAAATGGAAAGCCCTTTTCAACTTTTCTTTTTAATTTCAATAATTTTTAAATGACCTAGTGGTTAATTATAAACAAGAATAGAGGCCAGTCTCAAATATTTAAAAAAGCCAACTATAAAACATAATATGGCAACGTTTACTATCTATTTCAACCAAAAAAAAAAAGCTTATTTGATCAAATATAAATCCAACAAACAAACCAAAGAATTCGTGAACTGCCCATCACCCTATTCCAGCCTAGGGAAATTTTGTTCTCAACGTGAACAATCAGACCTTATGGTTACAAAATCTCTTCTTACATTACGTATATTAGTTCATCTCTTTGTAGTTTTGCTTTGGATGTTTGAAAAATAGTTATGGGGCTCAAAAAATTGTATGAAGGAAGAGTTGAAATTTCTCAAATGAATAGGTGAAACACATGAGTATACATGATGAACCTTGGCTTATCATACTATTGATTTTGGCTTGGTTAAAGTGGATAAAAAACAATAGAGAAACGACCGTCCTAAATATTGACTTGGTGGTTTCAATAAAAACCATATTGGCATACCAGAAATGAAATAGAGATTCAACAACTCAAATAAACTTTATGTTATAAAATATTGTGTCACAAGTATATAATAGAGAGAATGGAAAGACATCACATATAGTAGGGAAAATTAAAGGAAGAATTCTTATTTTCACTTTTTTTCATACCTCTAAATGACCAAATTATGCCTCTATTTGTAAGAAAACAATGATGGACCTATCAATGTATTTGGATAAATACATATATTAAATAGAGATAAGTACTTTCATTAGATATGGATAAGTACTTACATTAGATACGATAAATATACATTAAATAGGGGATATAAACAAATATGAGATAAGGATGAATATAATGAATATTTATTCATGTATTTCATTACACTTTAATTATTTTAACATTCTTTTTTTTTAAGAACATAAAATTAAACTAATTCTCTAAATATCTTTTTGATTGCTTTTTGATGTCACTAGTTCTCTAAATATCTTTTTGATTACTTTTTAATGTCTCAATCATTTATAGAACCTGAGAAACACGTGATCCAACAGAAATCTAGAATCTTTTCATAGTATATTGCCCACTAGCAAAAAGCTAATCTCCTATTCAATTGCTCATTCTAAGATAAAATCCTAAGTCCAAAATGTACTTTATAATCCAAAGTTTTCCAATAGTTAGAAACAAAAAAAAAAACCCAAAAATGAATGCAATACACAATTCTCAAGGAAAATTTTGAGGAACTTTAATTACCCTATAGTCACATGTCCTTTTCCTTCCTCTGTTCTTACATGAATATTCACTATATTTCTTAAATTTTGTTTTGAACTAAACACTAGCACTCACGCTTACCCATTATTCTCAAATTTGACGTTAATTTTTCACTAACCAACAACCACCAAACCGAAAAAAAAAGAGCAAAAATATTAAGAATTGAACGTACATAATATCTTTTTCCAACATCAATTTGTAAGAAAGTAAATATTTAGTTGGAGCATAACGTGACTTTGATTACCTTGGGAGGCAAGAAAATTATGAGGAGGAAGAAATTACTTGGCTCGTGAAGAACACACGACCATACTACTGAGGTATCTCCAAATCCTATATATAATTGAATGGACTTGATTTTTTCCCTTTTTTTTGGGATCATGCTAGGAAATGGTGAATGAAATGATGTGCCTGCTGATTTAGTTCTCGTGTAATCACCAACGACTGATATACATTACTATTATTTAAAGACTACATATGTAATCCTTGTGGCCGTGAGAATACGTGTGGAAATGTTCAAGGTAAACTAAAATATGGGGTTGATCGATATGCAAACTTCCCCAGTAGCATTCCAATGTTTCAGACAATGAAATATTGTTGGAATGAAAAGACATTATGGTCAATTTGAACTAATGGATATATGATACACATGGCTCCAATTTAAATTGGATTATTGAATTAGCATAGTTTGCTTGTTTCGTTTAATATTGTGGAAAATATTGGGTCCTAAGCAACGAGAGGGACAAGAATAATTGGCAATAATCGTCAAGAAACAAATGAAATTGTTGGTAAGATGTTCTAGCAAGTTCCTATAAGAAAATTACGTATTGTAGTCTTAGTATGGAACTACCCTAGCTATTCTTGGAATGGATATGTAGAGCCAAGATATATATTTTCTTATTTCTTCTTATTCCTGTGACAATAATCCACAAGAAGTTCCTCCAAGCAGGGAAATGAGTCACTGGAGGCATTTAGTCGTTCAACCTCTAATAGATATAATTTCAGATATCAAAGTTTTGAGAACTCCCCATCTTCCAAGTACCAATTCTTCCCACTGCTGGCATGTTCAAGTAATTCGAGAACCTCAAGATTGGGCATCTTCCCAATGATTGACATGGCAGTCCATGGTAGATTAAAGCCTGAGAAAGTCAACTTTTTGAGTTCCACTGGAAAGTAAAATCCTGGAAATTTCACAGAGTTAATGTAAGGAAAAGTGTGCCCCGCATAATGAATTCTCAAGGAGTCCAGTTGTTTAGAGATTCAAACATTGAAAACCATGTGGGACTGAACTCATCTCTAAAACAGCAGTACAATCTCCTAGCCCCAGATAAACTCTCAGAAACTCCAATGTCTTGTCATCATAGCTAAGAATTGGAGCGCAAAGTGTCTCTAGATCTTCAAAGTAGAGACCACAACAATTTCTAAACACATGCTTATATTTACAAGTTATATGATATAACCAAGTCATAGTTATTGTTTATGAAGACAGCATTTGGAACTGCAAGCCTTGAGAGCCACGAAGCTGCTGTACTCCGCATTAAACAGAAGATCATAGACAAATAGCAATTGAATGTGCCTCATTAATCTCAGTAATCTCTGACAGGGATACAGGAACTTCATTCATTGATGAAGGATCCTACAATTTGAAGCATCATTACAATAAGAACAGCAAGATTCTTCTTAATAAAGGTTCAAATGGTGACCAGGAGAACCTGAATCCACCACATGGTTTGGAATGACTTTGATTTCTGATACTCTGAATCTCTAAATCAGTAAGTCAACCATTGCAAAATCCAATACCACACTACTAATGCCTCTGCAAACATCAAGGTGCTCTTTCCTCACTACAATTCCTGTGAAGAAAAGAAGAAAAAACAGGCCTTGTGAAATACCATTGTTTCCCAACCTTACATTCTAAGGATTATAAGCTCTTGAGCTTTCATTTTTCAAAAATGAAAACTGAAGCTCAAAGGACTATAAATCCTTAACCTACATCATCAGATGCTGCAGATGAACCACAGATTTAATGACGCAACTCTTCCTTTCAGGAAGACAGAAGAATACTGAATAGAATAATATTGTGCAAACAATGACTATATGAAGATGCATGGAGTAAGATACCTCTTGTCATTAGCATTTAACAAAAACATGATATTACAATCTAGTCTGAGAAAGACCCTCCCCAAAGACTCAATATCGGTATAAAATGAAAAACAACTATGATCTAAACATGCACGACGGGAACACTGTTCATAGCTTCTTGAATAATAAACCAGATGCATGCCCTTAGTATACAACTATGGTAACTTCTAATACTCCATATGTACGTTTAAATGTTTATAATTCTTCAGCCAACTTTTCATTTGTGATGCAAAATGCTTCATTTAATAATCCATGTCTAAAAGTATGCAGGATTGGTTACAAAATCATATTACTAGTTGCTGAGACTTCTTTTGGACAATTAGATTCATAATGCACCAAAATTCCCAATTTTTCGTAATTACTAGCATAGAGTAGTATGTTTATTGGACGCTCTACTAGAATTGCAAAAAATGTTTTGGTTCAAACAGGATGAGGTGGAAGCTTTGCAATTGATCCTGCTTTATCAGACTATATATTACTTGTCAAACACTATGATTCTCTGGGTTATCGAGTATCTCATCTATTCAGAGGTGCAACTTGGAAATTAAATCTGAGCAAAGATCTTACCTTTAGGAGTTAACAAGGAGCTTCCAAGAGCAGTTTGCCACCAAAAAAGGAGCTTGGGTCGGCCGCAGCTAAGTTGGGGGCTACTTAAGAGGAGCTTGGCTAAGGCGACCTCTGCTTCACTGCAGATGGCATTGAAGGCATCAACAATGGCGGCAAAAACAGAGGACCGTTGGTCCAAAAGGGCAGAGATGTCCCCATTGCTAATGGGCCTATTTGGGTTCCTCTGAATGAGGCTCAAAGGCTGGATTTTTATTTGTTTCTCTGGCAGAATTCTGCACGTCCGAATATCCAGAGAGCCCTGCCGGGAAGGAACAAGGAAATCCTTTCTTAAATTACATAGTATTACTTAGTTTCCTAATTGTTAATGTATATGGCTGATTTCCGATTCTGAAAGGGTTTGGGATTTTGGTTGCTGTTTCCGAACGCAACAACCCTCCAAAATCTAAACAACGCTACTTACCTTATATATATCAACAGCAGTAATTATGGAAACATTCATTCGATCATCAATCATGTGGAGGAAATACAAGAAATTGGGTTCGGGGTCCTACGGCACGGTGCATTTAGCCGCGGCTGATGATTCCTTCTTCTTGTCACCACCATCGTTCGCAGCAATGAAGTCGGCGGAGTTGGAGAATTCTGTCACTTTACAGAGAGAAGCTCAGTTCTTGAAGGAATTTAGGGGCAACCCCTACATTGTTCAGGGCTACGGAGAAGACGTCAGCTTGGAAGAAAATGGAGAACGTTTTTACAATCTTTTGATGGAGTATGCTTCCGGAGGGACTCTTGACGAATTGATTGATAGGTATGAAGACGCTATGCCAGAATCCCATGTGGCCAGTTACACATACATGTTGCTTAAAGGGCTTTCTCACGTTCATAGCAAAGGGTTTTTTCACTGCGACATCAAGCGTGAGAATATTCTTGTTTTTCCAAGTCAGCTGGGTTTAAGCCATGTGAAACTTGTTGATTTTGGGCTAAATAAGCACGAAATGGAAAACATAAAAGAGTTTCGAGGAACTTTATATTATGGGGCGCCAGAATCTTTAAAATTTGGGCTACAGGGGACGGCAGCAGATATATGGTCATTGGGATGTGTAGTTCTAGAAATGATGAATAGCCGAAGACACATTTGGAAAGAGGAGAATTAATTTGAAGCAGAGATACCAAAATATGTATCAGTATGGGGGAAAGATTTCTTAGAAAAATGCTTCTGGAATGTGGATTCAAGATGGGGTGCGGACATGCTTCTTAATCATCCTTTCATCATTAGAGGAAACATTAGTCGAATTGTTTTCCCTCCAGAATTTGAATTCAATATAACCTGTCAGAGACATTTTGGTTCTTGCTGGATCACCACAGAAGGGATGTTTTCTTCATCAACTTCAGCTGGAACAATGCAGCAATGTTCAACCAAATGTTATCGACTCTCCCTCGAAAGCCAGGGTCTTAATCTGTTTGTTGCTTATTAAGATAGAGTAGTAGATGTAAACTCAAGGATTTTCTTCTTGTATATAATCAAGTATGATGAATTTGTTTAATATAGTAGTTTCAAATTTGTGGAATATTTCAAAAATAAAGATTTTTGTCCACTTTATTTACTTTACAAACAATGACGAAGAAAAATTACCTACATGTGAAAATTTGTGCGAAATATGCCAAATTAATAGAGAGGGATTAGTTGTGCCTTATTCTTAATAAATGTGATTTTTTTTTTGACCTACAAAAATAAAAGCATTTTTTCCAAATAAAATTGTTTTTATAACTTGAAATTTATTATAAATAAATATATATTTTTTTTATCACAATACACAATAGCAAGTATTTTTCATTAGATTTAAACATTTTGTACTTGGAGTTCTACTTAGATTAATTCTTAATTTCTCATTGCGTTTTGTTATATTTAAAAGAATTTCATATGTCCAAGCACAACTCTCAAAAAAATCACCGCATAATTAATTTAGAGCCAACTCATAAAGTATTGAATGGACAATTAAAAGATTGAGAATTGAATTTTCACCAAAAATGGCATTTATAGCAAATTAATTATGATATAATATGTGTTATTAAAAATAAATAAATCACTATCATTCTTGCCATTGACGCATTGGTCCTAGATTGGAATCATCCCCATTTCATTAGATATGTTCGAAGAAGTACTCTAAAAAGTATTCATTTAAAAATAATAAGAGATTCAAAATTGATTTATTTTTCCTCCATGTCATAAGTAGAAGTGCTATTGATAATAATAATCAACAAAAAAGAGACCATAATTGAATGTCATGATAATTATGTGTATTATTAACCATTCAAATTTAGCAATAGGTACCAATATTAAAGATCACCCTATTTCCGTTAAAAAATTCATAGAAAATCAGCCTATTTCACTTTAAAAATCCACACTAACAAAGTCTTGAGTCAATAGCATACTTGAACCATTTATTGTGCTCAAGTAATTTTCGTTTTTTTAACAACTATTTGAATAAGGAAGAGACTCCATGAAAGAAAAAGTAATGACTTTGATAAATTGGTTAGTGAAAAATATTCCGTATAAATCCAATGCATAACTAATAAAAGAAAGTGTGAGTTAAAATATGTTGCAAATATCATCAAAAATCTTAAAAAAGAAAAAAAGGAATCTCTTAAATTAAAATTAGGAATTGAATTTATTATATGATCTATTTATTAGTTAGTAGGAAAATATCCCGTATAAACCCAACACACAACTAATAAAAGAAAGTGTGAGTTAATATAAGTTGCAAATATCATAAAAAAATCTTTAAAAAAGAAAATAAGAGTTTTTCAAATTGAAATTGGGAGTTGAATTTATTATATGATGTATTTTTCTTTCAGAGAATTCTTATTAAGGTCGCATTCAGTATCTAAATTCTTAAAAAGGATACAAAAGTTTTTAAATGCTCAAAAATACCGTTATTGATTTAACAAATTTGTGAATAACTTTATTGCCTTTATGAAATCCTTCTCAAATTCTACTACTTGACACAAAAGTTTTTATCTATGGTAAAAGAAAAACAATAGAAAAGAACAAAACAACCGCCGCTCCTTTGTCATTCATTCAATATTTTTGGTGTGGCAGTAATACAAAATTAATAAAACATCATCTTATTTGACTTTATTACTTTGATGTCTTATATTTGATTCCGAGAACTTCTTCCATAAGAGTAATTTTAGTTTTGCAATGGTTGATTTTTGGAAAGGCATTTGGGGCTTCTTTTTTTTTTTTTTTTGGGTTAAAAAAAGAGCAGCATTTCTTCTATGGCTAGGGGTGACAAAAATCAATTCAACCTAAAAATCAACTCAATCAATTTAACCTAAAAATCAACTCAATCAAATTGCTATTTTAAACCATTAGGTTGGGTCACATAGATCATAGATCAAATGGGTGATGCAATTTAATGGGTTGGGTTGAGTTGAGTTGAATCTAATCAATGCAATTGATTAAAATTATGATTTTAAAATTTCAAATGATAGCTGGCCGGCTATCTGCTATCACAAGCCTCCCTTTGACAATTTCTGACAATTTAATTAGAATCCAACCTACGATGGTCGGCAAAGGCGGATGTCCTATCAGCCGCCACTTTAATTTTTAAAAATTATAACTTTAACTTGATGAGTCACTACTTGGTTTTTAAAAAATTATAATTTTAACTAGTTAGGGCATTACTTGATTTTTTTAAAAATTATAATTTTGACCTGTTAGGTCACTACTTGATTTTTTTAAATTATAATTTTAACTAATTGAGTAGATTGAATTTAATTCAAACCAAGTCCTATCTAACCAAAATCTAATTCATAATTATATTAATTGAATTAAATCATGACTCATAAAATTCCAACTTATGAATTACTCAACCCATGAGTGATCAAATATGCCCATTTGTCACCCTTATTTGTGGTCATTGCCTTAGGGCATGAGGCAACATGAAAAGCCTTGTCTTTGGGAAATTAATGGGGTATGTTTTGGGGAGGCGGTAACAAAGGGAAGTACATCTGTACAAGAGTATGCAAATCAATTATTTTCCTTGCTTGAGTTACAAATCGATCTAGACTCATAATGAAAAATGCTAAGATTGGGCTATGATCATTTTGTGTGTATGATGGATACATCAAATAGATGAAATGAATTTGTCCTAGTTGTTAATGTTATATAATTTTTTTGCAAACAAAAAGATTTCCACGAGGATGTTTGTTTTCTTGAGACTTTAATTTCTTTAGTTAAATTTGGTTAGATTTTATGTGATGGATATTGATTCGTGTCGATGGATTTGGGTTAATAGTTTAAAGAAGGATAATTAGGTTATTTACATATTAATTAAATTATTAATAATAATTTTATGTTTTTAATAAGAGTTTTAAAATTTTTTTGCCCTCTTTAAGAATTTAAAATCCTGACCTCTCCAAGGGGATTTTTCCCTTTTCTCTTCAACAAAGTGGCGTGCTGCAACTCAGATTTGAATCCAAATACTCTGGCACTGCTTAGTAGCATATCTACCAATTTTACCATAATACCTTGTTTCTGAATTTATGTTATAATCATCTATGACTAAAAAACTATTTGATATTGAATACCTTGGAGGCAAGAAAATTATGTGGAGGAAGAAATTACTGAGCTCGTGAAGAGCACACGACCATGCAACCGAGGTATCTCCAAACCCTTTATATAATTGAATGGACTTGATTTTTTCCCTTTTTTTTTGGGACCATGCTAGGAAATGGTGAAAGAAATGACGTGCCTTCTGATTTAGTTCTCGTGCAATCACCAACGAATGATATACATTACCATTATTTAAACAATACTTATGTAATCCTTGTGGTCGTGAGAATACGTGAGGAAATGTTCAAGGTAAACTAAAATATGGGATTGATCGATATGCAAACTTCCCCAGTAGGGTAAACTAAAAGGGACAAGAATAATTGGCAATAATTGTCAAGAAACAAATGAAATTATTGGTAAGATGTTCTAGCAAGTTCCTATAAGAAAATTACGTATTGTAGTCTTAGTATGGAACTACCCTATCTATTCTTGGAATGGATATGTAGAGCCAAGATATATATTTTCTTAGGAACTGTTGCTTCACTTAAAAAATTAAATTCAATAGGTTTAGGTTTACCCGCATTTGAACTTTTTATGATTAAGTTGAATCCTCGTTACTGCTTTTGGAGGGGGGGGGGGGGAATTATTTTTATTATGAAGAAGTCATCAACTAGAATTAAGAGATGTTAGATTCCGTCGTCTAAAAAAAAAAATCTACTTTGATTAATGTACAACATTTTATTAGTTAATAGGTACAACTCACTTAATACACTACTAAATATATAATTTTATATCTTTATCCTTACTTTTTAATTTGAAACGTGCATAATTATTATTAGTAAGGATATTTTTGAAATTTTGGTTTAAAAATGAACTATTTTTTTTTTGGGACGATAGGAGTAATAATTATATTAGATGACTATTTATACATTCGGTGAAGGTACACTTAATGAATTTACCTCAGCACGTAATGTATTAGAAAGGAAAAAAAATAAAATTATTAATGTTATTTTAAAGAATACAAATAACAAAGAGATATGGTGTACATGGGTTGTATTTTCAAAATGCATTTTTGTGATTCCCAACACACTTTTCTGTTTTTTAATGTATTTTCTATTTCACAATCACTATCTTGAAAATATGAAAATGTATTTTGAAATTTAATTTATACACATCTGAGTCTTATATTTCACTCGATAAATTCACTGAAAATTATATACATTTGGGATTCTCTTTTCACTTATATGACTTTGTTGTAGGTTTGGCTAAAGAGGGGCCCTAGAAGTTGGCCAACATTGTTTTGTATGTTCATGAAAACATTTACTATTTAGTTCTAATTTTTTTTAAAAAACCTTTTTTTGGCAATGGCAGAGCTAGAAGAGGCAGATGAGAGTAGAGTTTACCAAATTTTGAAAATGGCAGTTGTTTCGATCTAAGGGAGCTTGCTTTTATCATGACAATAATAATAAAAATACACCAAAGTGTGAATGAGAAATAGTTGGTTGAAAAAAATAGTGTGAATGTGCAGTGGATGTCCCCATTGATGGTGTTCAAATGTTCACTGAAATTTCATTAAGAAAAAAATACTCAAAAAAGCTTTCATTCATCTGCAAACTTTGAACCAGTCAAATTCAGGCTTTCTTCACAGGCACGAAAATATAAAATTTATCTCACTGAGGCCCCATGGATTATTATCTCATTTTACACATTTACATCTCTTAAATAGCATTTATATTCTTGAGATACAAAATTGTGAGATAAAATTTACATTGAAAATATGAAATTTACCTTGAAAAAATAAAAATACAAAAGGGTAAATTACTCCAATGGTCCCTCAACTTGAGCCTTGGTAGTGATTTAGTTCCCGATGCATTGCTTATTTATGTTTTATTTACTTTTTGTCTCTAGGGTTTGTGTCTAGCAGTGTACGAATTGTTGCTTAGGGTTCAACATATGTATTGTGTGAGATACTTGTACAATAATTTCAAAAAGGGTAAAAAACATTAGAGGCCACTAAACTTTTGAAATCGTATACTTTTGGCTATTCATCTAACAAAATTATGCAAATAGCCATTCAACTAGTAAATTTGGCAACCTGTGGCCATTCTGTTACTTTCAACCATTAAAAGCCAAACGGCAGTGCTTCCATGTGTTTTTATAGGGGCAAAATGGTCAATTTCTTCTCACCTTCAAACATAAGCTTCTTAAATCAATTTTATATTAAAATATTTTAATATAAAATAGTGTATTAAAATATTTTTAAAAAGTATTGTACTGATTATCTCCAAACAAGGGAATTTGTAAAAATACTTACCCCATGTTTCAAAATGCAAAACTAACAATTTTGCCCCTGTTCATTTGGCTTTTAACGAGTGAAAGTAATAGAATGGCCACAGATTGTCAAATTTACGAGTTGAATGGCTATTCACGTAATTTTGTTAAATGAGTGGCCAAAAGTCTACAATTTCAAAAGTTTAGTAGCCTCCAATGCCTTTTACCCTTTCAAAAAAGAGCACCTGGGGCTAGTTTTGAAGAAGAAAATATGGAAAATAGCCAAAGCAACATGTGTGGGGAAGTACACTACTTTGATGGAATAGATGAAAGAAGAGAATGAGAGCACACACTCTTGGTTGTCACATGAGTCCCCTAGGTTCTGGACTAGGTCACATTTTAGGATTCAACCTAAATGTGACATTTTGATAAATAATTTCTATGAGAATTTCAATGCAAAGATCTTGCATGCAAGGAATATACCAATTTTAAGGATGCTAGATTGGTTCAAATTATATATAATGAAAAGATTCCAAGGGAAGAGGATTGGATGGCCAAGACCAATTGGGATGTATGTCCCAAAATATTAACAAAAAAAGAGAGGTATTTAGATTGTGCCGTAGGGTACAACTGCATGAATGGGGGTAATGGAAAGTTTTAGATTAATTGTTCAGGATGAGAACAATTTATAGTTGATCTGGTTGGGAGGACTTGTGTATGTAGAAAATGGGATTAACTAGACTCTTATGTTCCCATGACATTAGAGCTATTAGAGATAATGGAGAGTTACCTAAAAATTACCAGAGCCACTGGTACAAAAGAACCATGTATGAAAATGCTTATGGTCTAGTTATCAACCCAATCAATGGTCTTGACATGTGATCGAGGCCCAAATTACCTCCAATCCTCCCTCCTAGGTTCCATATATAGCCTGTAAAGCCAAAAAAGGCAAGGAGGAGAGGATAGATCCAATCCAAGGGACTGCTGGCAACCAGGAAGATCTACTGCAACAGGCAGTCCATGGCAAAGAAAAGGTTCAAAGTGCAATCATTGCAAGCTTATAGGACATATGAGAAGAAGTTTTCCAACATTACAGAGGAAAAAAAAAGACTAAACAAATTGTTACTCTCCTTATGCATGTATGTGATGTTTTAATGTGTATAAACTCATGCATCTACTAATACAAGTATTCATTAATATGTGTATAAGGGGATTGCTGCATTACATAGGCCTTTGGATACTTTGGTTGATGTCATTGTAGAGAAGACATCAATAGTGCTTGAGCAGGAAAATGGAAGTCCAAATATCTAGGAAATAAGTTCTCATTATGTAGTTATGAAGACGAGGACTTTGATGATTAGTTCAGTCAGGTAAAACATTTCTGCCCTTTGCATATGGGTTTCTCTTTGCCAGCCAAACAACACTAATTTTTTTGGGTTGGTCACCAGAACATTAGTCTTAATGGATGAGGCAACACATAGGGCATTGAAGGAGTTGGCAAGCAATCAACCTAACATTGGCCCTGAAGCTGAATATAGAGATGTATCACAGCCTCCCAAGGAAAATAATATACACCCCACTGATGGATATAACAAGGACGCAGATGATGATTTGAATCAGATAGAAAGTAAGGGTGATGGAAAATTTGAGGATGGTGATGCAGGTGAGGGTCTAGACCAAAAAGAGCCTAAAGATGATGCATCCAAGCCACATGACCCTGTTACAATTGGATTGCAAGGAGAGCAACCATCCTAGACGTAGGGAATAATGACACACAAATCCCTACAAAAAAGAGAAGAAATGTCTACTATGGGATTGATCCATAACAATGCCCCAAACATAAGAAACAGTCCTATCCAACTCTATGTCTTAGTTGCAGACGATCACCCAATATGATGTCCAAAAATATACTTAGAGAAAATGAAAGGGAATGTGATCATGAAATGCCATTTGGAACTTGGAAATATGTCATTGTGGAAGGAAATTTGGTGATTCTGCAACCGCCTATTGGAACTAAAGAAGCAATCAGGCAAATGCGTGAGCAACAACATTTGTTCCCTTTAGTTGATACAACAAGAGATGGCACAAAGCATAGGAAATAATAACTGCCATTTGAAGTCATTGACAATGTTCTATATTATTCGTAATGTGTTTTTTCTACTATATGTGCTTCATTTAAGAAGTAGAAATATATTTTTCTTACTCTATGTTAAGAGAGGGAGGACGAGAAGAGAGGAATATTATAATCGGAATTTGAACCCTTACCCTTTTAATCCTAAGATGAGTTAGCTCAGTTGGTGGCTTGCCCCAGAGGTTAAACAATTACAAGTTAATCAAAAATCAATCAGTAATAGCCCTATTAAATGTAGTCCACGTGGCCACATTGCATGAATAAAGAGGTTTTTTTTTTTTTAGAAAAAATGAAGCACGGGAGGTGCGGACATTCACTTTTAGATTTATCCCCCGTCTGAATGACCTGTCAACAAATATCTCACTGCCACCCTCACTTTCTTCATCATCTCCAAGAACCCAGCTATGGCAGCACAGCTCACAGAAACGTATGCATGCGTGCCTTCAACGGAGAGGGGTCGGGGCATCTTAATTTCGGGCGACCCGAAATCCAACTCCATTCTTTACACCAATGGCCGATCCGTTATCTTTCGGTACCTCGATCGCCCGCTTGAAGTCGCCGTTTATGTCGACCATGCTTATCCTGCCACCGTTGCGCGGTACTCACCCAATGGCGAGTGGATCGCCTCTGCTGACGTATCCGGTGTGGTTCGGATCTGGGGGACCCACAATGACTTTGTTCTGAAGAATGAGTTCCGGGTGCTTTCGGGTCGGATTGATGATCTTCAGTGGTCCCCTGATGGGTTACGGATTGTTGCTTGTGGTGAAGGGAAAGGGAAATCATTTGTTCGAGCTTTTATGTACGTGGGTTCTCCTGAAATTGAATGTTTTATTTGGTCTGGAAACTGAATTTTGCTCATAATATAGTCCTCGTGGTAGAATTCTAAATTTGTTGCATTTTGTCCCTACTTATTTCGTTGTCCCTACGTTGTCAAATTCAACCAATGAAATTTAATTCTTGCCGAAGTTCTGTAGAAAATATTTAGCTGTTAATGTGGTATGTTTGATCTTTGATTTTTATCCCAACTATGTATTTTTGTCATATATTTATTGGTGATGAATTGCTAATTATGTTATGTTATGTTGGTAATGCCACATTAGTATTCAAAGTACTAACATGAATGTGAGTTTCTTTTGTGCCTCACTCAGTGGTTTTGATTCATCGTGTTCTTGTGTATGTGTTATGTGCTGTGTTTGTAATGTACTTATATCAGGTGAAATGCCTTGTCCAGGTGGGATTCAGGAACTAACGTGGGAGAGTTTGATGGTCATTCAAGGAGGGTTCTGAGTTGTGCATTTAAGCCAACAAGACCATACCGCATTGCAACTTGTGGAGAGGACTTTTTGGTGAATTTTTATGAAGGACCACCATTTAAATTCAAACTATCTCACAGGTTATTATGCTTACTATTGTTTGAAGTTGGAATTGTGGAATGCTTTACCCTTCAAAGTGTAACTTTGGAAAAGATTAAGTTGATGAACCACTTATTCTGCTAGTTGATTTATGATAACCTGCCATCCTTAAATCAGATAGGCTTGGGGTTATCTTGTATAACTTTTACTGTTTATGACTGATGAAGGATCTTGAGAGCATAGCTAGCGGACCAATTTGAGACGTCTTTGTGTTTGACTCAAAACTGATTAAGTTTTTCATTGATTCATTTCAACCTGCAGGGATCATTCGAATTTTGTAAATTGTATAAGGTTCTCTCCAGATGGCAGCAAATTAATTAGTGTAAGTTCTGACAAGAAGGGCATAATTTATGATGCCAAAACCGGAGACATAATTGGCGAGCTGTCTTCTGAAGATGGTCATAAAGGCAGCATATATGCTGTCAGCTGGAGTCCTGATAGTAAGAGGGTAAATTGCTTAATTTCTTCATCTTGATTTTCATGAACATAGCCCTTTCGAGTGAGCAAGAAAAGTAGAAAATTGAGCACGTTGTGTATTTTAACCTGAAAAATTAGCTCATTAAGAACTACTGATATTACATGCCAAATCTAAAATTTGAATCAATTCCTTGCTATCTGACAGTACTTTTTATACAGCTTGGAAGAGTTCCTTTTATCCTCACAAACTTCACCAGCCCCCTTCTCTGGGGAATCCCCCAAAATTAATCTTATGGAACAGAATACTTTAACCAATGTTGATGCTGCTCTATTAGCTAGTGTTTTATGCTTGCATCAATTTTATCTAAGATTTGGGCATAGCATGAAGATGTTTTGATAGGCTGTGTCTTTTGTCTATTTAATGTATCTGAAGCTCTGAGCCCATGCCTTTTTGGCACATCAATGATACAGTATTTTATTTCAAAGATGGTAACTTAAAGCCAGTATTTCATGTTCCATGCTTTATGATAAATGCATTTGCTGTTATGAAATATGCATTTTCATAAAGAAATGCTAAATATTGGCTTGGGCAATGCCTTAAATCATACCTTCCTCCCCTTTCTAGAAATATTTTGGTGTATGATTTTTGTTGGCATCCAAACTGTGTCTTTGTAAGAGATCTTAGTATTTTTGGTTTATCAAATATTATGCATTTTGTTTTGCCCAAATTTTTAACTAATGTCGCATCAACTCAGGTGCTAACTGTGTCTGCTGACAAGTCAACAAAAGTATGGGAGATATTTGATGATGGTAATGGCAAGGTGAATGGCAAGGTGAAGAAGACTTTAATTTCTCCTGGATCTGGAGGAGTAGATGACATGCTAGTTGGGTGTCTGTGGCAGAATGACCACCTTGTTACTGTTTCTCTTGGAGGGACCATTTCTTTGTTCTCGGCTAGTGATCTTGAAAAGGCTCCACTATCGTTTTCTGGACACATGAAGAATGTTAATTCATTAGCAGTTATCAAAAGCAACCCGAAGATTATATTATCATCCAGCTATGATGGGTTAATAGTTAGGTGGATTCAAGGCAGTGGATATTGCGGCAGGTTAGAGAGGAAAGTGAATTCTCAAATAAAATGTTTTGCTGCAGTTGAAGAAGAAATTGTTACTTCTTCATTTGATAATACGGTGATCTCTCTCTCTCCATATCTATTTTTCTCTTTATATATAGATGGGGGGTTGGGGGTTTGTTAAATCTATATCCTTTTTTCTTTGTGTAAATTTGAGGAGTCTCATAGGCTTACTTATGTTTTTCTCTTTATTGGAGGGGTGTGGTTTGCATAAGGTGTAATCTGGTCTGATTTAAAGGCTTGCCTGTGCATGCAAAAGGTTTTCAAATGTTATAAATGGAAAATTGTGTGGTCCCATAAAATTTATTATTGGCATGATAACATGTTATTCAAAACACCATCAAGGATATAGTGTTTTCACATTTGAAAATGGGAAGAATTTCTATCTTTTTCCTGCAAAGCATCTGCAATGGTCCTACTGTTTGCTTAGCAAACGTTCAGCTTACACATGCTGGACTGTCAAATCTCTATACCCTATATTTATATTTTTTGTTGTATTTTTAAGCTTTATATCTATATTTTCTTCAACTAAATGCGCTTTATGCATTAGAATTAGGAAGTCCTATGCATTTTTTGCCTTTTTAGTTGTACCCTTTTTCCTGTCTGTTGGTGGAACGAAAAGATTGATGTATGTATTGGAGAAAATACAAATATTGTCAGAAACCCAAACTTAAGAAAGTTAAAAGGTGTGTCGCTTCTGCTCATGGTATTGTTAATAACAACTTTTACTTTCACCTTGATAATCCTTTCCTTTTACCCTCTGAAGTTTCTGTTTCATGTTTTTTAATTTATGGGAAGAGTGACACAAATCTAATATATTCTTCGACTGTTTAAGAAAACTATGAATGTGTGTAGTGAAGTCAAAAATGTTTGTGATTAAAGCTCTTACTGCTTTCATTTACTATTTTGGTGTAGATTTGGAGAGTTCCTTTAAAAGAAGATGAATGTGGTGATGGAAATTCCATTGATGTTGGCAGTCAACCAAAGGACATGAGCCTTGCCCATCTTTCTCCTGAACTTGCCTTAGTCGCAATTGATACAGGACTAGTTCTCCTTCGTGGTACACAGGTGTTGTCTCAAGTTAATCTTGGGTTTCCTGTAACAGCCTGTACATTATCACCTGATGGTACTGAAGCCATCGTTGGTGGTCAAGATGGTAAGCTGCACATTTATTCTGTAAATGGGGATAGTGTTACAGAAGAGGCTGTCCTTGAAAAACATCGGGGGGCGATTACAGTGATTCGTTATTCTCCAGATGTTTCCTTGTTTGTTTCAGCGGATGTTAATCGAGAAGCTGTTGTGTGGGATCGTATGTCTCGAGAGGTACTAATCACCGTCTTTGCTTTCAATAGATACTTGACCAATGTAGATATTATGGCTACATCAGTTAGTGGGTTCAGTCTGGTTTAGCGTCTTGATATTCTTGTTGGCTTGAACTTCAAGAAAGAAATTCTCCTGAATGCTTGGACTCTCTTTCTTTCTCCTTTTTTTTTTTTTTTTTTTTCTTCTAATGGACAAGTCGCTGGATTCTTGTGTTTGTGAATTACTAATCAATTTGTCACCGTTTAGGTACACTTCGATGCTTTCAATTTGTTTATCTTCTATCTTTCCTTTTCCTTCAAAGGAGAAAATAATAATACCGTGTTATCTTTGTTCAACATGTGAAGTTTGATGCCATCTTTGTAGCTGTTCAGATATAACTTATTAGCTCCTAATGTGATTCGTATGTTCTTTGTCACATAATGATAAACTTTGATGTTTCTAAATCTTATTCTGGTCTTCATATAAAAGTTTAGTGTTATTCACTTGTTGTGTCAAGTTACTAATTAGAAGGCTATTAACCTTTTTCAGGTAAAGCTTAAAAATATGTTATATCATACTGCCCGTATCAACTGCCTGGCATGGTCTCCTGATAGCTCCATGGTTGCTACTGGATCACTTGATACCAATGTGATTATATATGAAATAAACAAGCCAGTATCGAGTAGAATAACTATCAAGGGAGCTCATTTGGGTGGAGTGTATGGATTAGCCTTCACTGATGAATACAGTGTGGTCAGTTCTGGTGAGGATGCTTGTATCAGGGTGTGGAAGATAACTCCACAATAAGCAAACATGGATACATGTTTTCTTAGAGACACGAATGTCACGAACAGTGTGCCATTTCTGTTTTCTTTCGGGGTTTTTCCTTCCTTTGCATTGAGGTCAAAGAATCTTCATGAATTTCGGGGTGCGCTTGGAAAAGGTTTTCATGGAGCCTGCCACTTCAAGTTTAGTTGTTTCATACTCTGCTGAAAAGACTTGATCAGTAGTTTGTTTGAAGTTTGCCACAATTGCTGCTTCTTGATGGTGGTGTTATGTGGAAAGATTTTTGTACTGCTTGAAATCATTTTCTAGTGTGATAAAATTCAGATACGAGGAGGGTAAACAGCTCTCTGAACTGATGGATCCCAAAAATGCTTTTGGTTGCAGCTTTGAAAACCAATATCATGAAAAATGGTTGTAGGTTGAACTTTGTAGAAAGGTTGGATTGGAAGATGGAGTTGTACTTTTGCATTTGGTTCTTTCTTTTCCTCTTGGCTTTTGTGATAGAAATTTTTAGGTCCTCTAAGTTAAGGTTTCTGGTTTTATTTTATTTATTTGAATTTGTAATTAAAGTTTTGACTGCTGTGGTTTTGTAGTTAATTGTGAACTCTATTTATGCTACAGCCCTAATTTGGCTTCATATCCCACATGCTAATTCCTTTTAACTGATTAAAAAATGGTAATTTCTTTTACCCATTTAACGCTTTGTGTGGATATAGTTCTTATTTACAAAAAATTATTATTTTTTAAAATAAAAATCAAATATCTAAATATATTTTTATTTCAAAATTTACAATTTAATATTTTCAATTCAAATTTTTCTCACATAATTTTATAAAAAAATTTCCTATTTTTTCTTTCAAAATATTTTTTTTATCAAACAAATACTCACTAAATTTTTTATACATTTTAATGCAATTTTTCTTAAATAAATAAAACAAAGCCTAAGTTTCTTGATATATCAATTTTGTCAATATCGTTTTTATTAATAAAATTTAGTATTTATTATAAAATATCTAAATTCGAGTTTTAATAAAATATAATTAATATATAATAATTGGGATTGAGATTTTCAATTGTGTTAAACTTTCTCAATTACAATAAATTTATAGGTTTTTATTTTTTTTAATTTAATGTTATTTATTAGTAGGTGTAAACCGTGTAATATAGAAACTTTATTTAACATTGAATTTTTTAAAAGTAAAATTTTCTAAGAAGCATTTTTGAAAATTATTTTTTAATTTAATATTGAATAAAAGGTGG
Organism: Gynochthodes officinalis; assembly: GCA_020080225.1. NCBI lineage: Eukaryota > Viridiplantae > Streptophyta > Magnoliopsida > Gentianales > Rubiaceae > Gynochthodes > Gynochthodes officinalis. Next base: position 8,759,192 of record CM034625.1, on the reverse strand, counting down.
GGCCAGTGGGGTCCCTACTGGTTCCGCCACTGCCCCCGCGCCAAGATCTTTATTTCCTTCTATAAATAAATCCCCCGTTGCTCCCTTTGTTTCCTAAATTCAACCCCAGGAATCTCGCTCCGTTTCTTGATATGGGCTTCCTTTTCATCATCTTCATCCTCTTCAGTGTCTGAGGCTGAAGTGAACTTCAAGTATTTGCAGACATTTTGGAGCTTTGGGTTGTCATTTACTTCTCTTTTCCAGAAGTTGGCTCTGGTTCCTCGGCGCTTCTGATATTGGGTTCAGGCTCCAGTGTTGGTTCTGCAACTCTGCATTAGAAGGGGCCTTCAGGGAAGCAGGCATTGGGGTTTATTGACGTTTTCTCTGCAAGGAGTCTTAGAGAATCCATTGTAGAGAAAGCAAGAATTAAGTTAAAGAAATTAAAATAAGGTGGATGCTTGAAAAAGTCTTGATCATAATCAATTTATGATCGAAGTAAAAAATGGTTAACGTTCCTCTGGGGTATAGATTTCACCCCACAGGGGAAGAATTAATGTATTATCTGTTTTGTTTTGTGTCCGGGAAGCCACTTCCTTGTAAGGGTGTTATTGGAGTGAAGAACCTGTACGGTGATGAGGAGCCATGGGAGATTTGGAGAAATTGCAAGGAAGCAGAATACTTCTTTACTCCCTTGAAGAAGGCGAGTCATAGAAGAACAAGGTTTGCACGTACTGTGGGCAAGGGAAAAGGAACCTGGTCTGGTAGGAGCAAAACTGAAGATATAATGAATAGAAGAAAGCAAGTCATTGGACACTGTCGGACTTTGAGGTACCTAAACAAAGAATCGGATGAAGATGGTGTGTGGCTAATGACAGAATACTCACTTGCCCACACTTTGAAAAGGTATGCTAAGGTAAGTGTCATCATCTTTCCAAAGTTGAAACCCATTTTGATATTTGATTTTACATTTGTGTTTTAACGTTGTGGTTGAGTTATTTGATTTTGTTACCAAAATTCGAAAAATGGGTCCTTCAAATTTGGTCTGTTTTTGTCCCGTTCTTGATTGGAAAATTTAATTTTGTTGCTGAAAAAGGAAAGTTTGGGTTCTTGAATAAAACAGTCGACTTTGCTTCGGATCATCTTTTTGCCCTTTGAAAATTTCATCTCATTATCAAACAAATTTTGCTCCCGAGTATTTTTAGGTTTTCATATTTCTTGAAGTACTCTTGATTTTGTTGCCCCGAAAGGAAAAATGTGTTTTTGAATTTGTTCTGCTATTGATATTCATTAATCTTTAAGCTGGTTACAGGAAAGAAAAAAGGTTATTGTATTCTGCTTCCGATAATTTTCTCTTAATTGCAGCTTTTTTCGTTTGAAATTAGTAAAAGTAGTTCTGGCCATGAGCTTACAAGTCATTACCTCCCCTGTTTTTTGCCCACAAATCTTGTTTATGTTCATCTTCAACATTAACTTGCTTCTCAAGGAACTGTTCTGTCCATCTCAAAACTGAATTAGCTTCCCATTCTATGTTGTTGATTTAGTGATAAAGATTGTTGCTTTTGCAGAATTTTGGATTCATTTTGAAGTTTAGAACTAACTTGCCTTGTTTGTAGCCATAGTTGAATGAGTATTAATTGCACTTTAATATTGTCCGTAGTACTGTACTTCAATTCTTATGACAAACTATTTCCACTGAACAGTTGCACTAACAAGAACTTACTTGCAGGATGAGTATAAAGACTTTGTCCTTTGTAGAATCAAAAGGAAGGGGCCAGAAAAGAACTCAGAATTAAGTGATGAGCAGAAGAATCTAGTTCTCCAAATTGAAGATGCAGAAGCCTGCTATAATAATGATTGTATTGACTTGACAGAGCAAATGACTACCCAAGTGGAAGCTAATGCAGTTGATGGAAACTCACAGGCTACAAATCATGTTCCCGATTTCATTCAAAGAACTGATGTTGACTCTGCTGCAACTTCATGCGGTAACATTAAGCAATCGGGTGAAAATCTTAACCATTATAATCCTGCAAGTCCAGTATCATTGGAGGAGGTAAACACTCTCAATCAATGGTCTCATGGCACCGATCTTCCCATGCATTTATCAATCTTGTCCGAGAATTGCTATGAAAACGTGTTTCAGAATCAGTTTCATGGAAGTACTTCAGAGAATCTATTGATGACACAAGGCTACGAAATCATGTTTGGGAATCAACTTGATGGAAGCACTTCAGAAAATCCATTGATCACAAATGTCTCTGAAAACACGTTTGGGAATCAGTTCGATGGAGGTGCTTCAACTTCAGGATATCCAGGAACAGGAGCTGCATTTAGGCAAGGGACAGGAATTTGTGGTGCACCTTCTTCAAGGACTACAACTCTTGATGATGGAGATTGGATTTTCAACAATGAGTCCTTGTGGCTCAGCGTAGATGATTATGATTACGATTTCAACTACACTGCTAACCACATCCAGCCAGGAATTGCAAGCATGTGAATTTAGATTCTTTTAATTAGATGGTCCATAATCTAATCTAGAAATTTGTTCATCTGTTCCTACTAAGGAAATCATCCCTGCTTTTTTTTTGTTTTTTTTTTTTTTTGTTGCATTAATTTCTTCAATCCAATTGTCTATTTTGTTTGGATGGTACATAAGCTACAAATTTTATGCTTACTTCTCTATATATATCATTCTCATTAGAATTAGATATGTATTAAGTCTTACATGTGAAAATTTCCAATTACATTATCCATGAAAACAAATGCCCAATTCAAAATAGTACATTATCTTCTCTTTATTTAACTAAGAAAAAATCCTATAAATCTGGCGGGAAAAAGTCGTCGGTGGCAACTGTAATAACGACCAACCAACAACATGTACGGTACACAAGCTAAACAAACATCCAAAGAATTATGCAAACGTCTTCGACTTTTTCATCATAAGCTTAATCAAAAAACCTTTCCCAGTTCTCAAGCCACGTTAAACTCCGACACCGGGACCAAGAAGTTTCTCATTTACTGCAATTCCCAGATCACAGAACATGGCCGAGCCGGCAATATTAATGAGGCCGAATCGATTTTCAAGAAGATGCCGACGAAAAATATTGTTTCTTATACTGCAATGCTGACGGCGTATTACCAAAACGGTCAGCTTCAGAAAGCTCGCCAAGTGTTCGATGAAATGCCTCAACGAAGTATTGCGTCGTGGAATGCGATGATCACAGCTTATACTAGAAGGAAAAGTTATGTAGATGAAGCGTTTCGGTTGTTTGTGCAAATGCCTGAGCGGAATTCAGTGTCTTATGCAGCCACGATCACTGGTTTAGTGAATTCGGGGAGGTTTCATGAGGCTGAGAAATTGTATGGTGAGATGCCGATAAGTTTTCGTGACCCAACTTGTTCAAATGTAATGATAAATGGATACTTAAAAGCGGGGAGACTGGATGAGGCAATTCTGGTTTTTTATGGGATGCTGGAGAAGGATGTGGTGTCTTGGAGCTCAATGGTTGACGGGTACTGTAAGAATGACCTAGTTGATGAGGCTAGAAAGTTGTTTGATGTGATGAGTAAGAGGAATGAGGTGACTTGGAGTGCTATGATCAATGGGTATATGAAATTGGGGCGTTGTAAAGATGGTTTTGAATTGTTTTCTGAAATGCGAAGGGAAGGTTCAGTGAGAATTGAGCCCACCGTAGTTACTACAATCTTAGAAGCTTGTGGGAGGTTCGACAGACACAAAGAAGGGTGTCAAATTCATGGACTTGTTATACATTTGGGTTTTGATTTTGATGTTTTTCTGGGAAACTCTGTTATTACCATGTATTCTAGATTTGGATGTGTGCTTGCAGCTCAAAGCATGTTTGATAAGATGATAAGAAGAGATGTAATCTCTTGGAATTCACTGATTTCTGGATATATTCAAGCTAAAGACCTGGAAGAGGCATATCAAATATTTCAGAAGGCTCCCGAGAAAGACATAGTTTGTTGGACAACCATGATTATTGGTTATTCTGACAGAGGGTTGACTGAACAATGTGTAAGATTGTTCAAGACGATGCCTGAAAAAGATGATGTTGCATGGACTGCTCTTATTTCAGCATTTGTAAATAATGGACAACATCAGCAAGCTATCAGTTGGTTTATTCATATGCTTCAGAATGCAGTAAGACCGAGTCCTCTGACCTTAACTAGTGTTCTTAGTGCTTCAGCTGGTTTGGCAACGTTAAATCAAGGTTCTCAAATACATGCTCATGTTATTAAGAGGGACATGGAGTCTGACTTGTCCATTCAAAATACACTGGTTTCATTCTATTCAAAATGTGGAAGTGTAGATGATGCGTATCTGATCTTCAATTCCATCAACACACCCAATATTGTTTCTTTCAATGCGATGATTTCTGGATTTGCCCAAAATGGGTTTGGAAATGAAGCAGTTAAGTTGTTTGAGCAATCTCAAAGTGAGGGATATGAACCAACCGAAATCACATTTCTAGGTGTTCTTTCAGCCTGTGCACATGTGGGACTGGTAGAAGAGGGAAGGAACTACTTCAGGTTGATGAAAACTCGGTACAAGATAGAACCTGGACCTGATCATTATGCTTGCATGGTTGATCTCCTTGGAAGATCAGGCTTGCTTGATGAAGCAGTAACGTTTATAAACTCAATGCCATTTTTGCCTCATTCTGGCGTTTGGGGTGCTCTTCTTGCTGCAAGCTGGATTCACTTCCGCCTAGATCTTGCAGAGCTTGCGGCCAAAAATATTTCTGAACTTGAACCAGAGAATGCAGCACCTTATGTACTCTTGTCAGATATGTATTCGTTTGCTGGGAAGAAAGTTGATGAAAGACAAGTAAGGATGGCCAAGAAACTGAGGGGAATTAAAAAATTACCTGGGTCTAGCAGGATTTCTGTGAAAATCTAGGTTTATTAACATGTTCCCTTCAGGAGATAAATCTCATCTAAATTTTGAGGGAATCAGAAATTCGTTCCATGTTCTTTTCCTTCGTGGGGATGATGAGACATATGCTTGGATTGTTTAAGGTAAAACTATCCATCTCTCTGGTGAAGTCAAAGATCTTGCGATGTTTAGGTTCTTAATTCTTTCATTTACCATTCTGGTGTAGATTTGGAGAGTTGCTTTCAAAAAGATCAATGATGAGATGGAGATTGATTGATGTTGGCATTCAAACAAAGGACTTGAGCCTTGCCCTTCTTTCTCCTGAACTTGCCTACACTGGTAATGTCTCAAGTTAATCTTGGGTTCTACGTAGCCGCTTGTACATTTTCAACTGATCGAACAGAGGCCATTTTTGGTGGTCAAAAATCAAAATGGTAAGCCGCACATATATTCCATTAATGGGGATAGTCTCTGGAAAGAGGCTGTCCTTGAAAATCAAAAGGGAGCGTTACTCTAATTAATCACGTCTTTGTGACATAATGATAACCTTGAATATGTCTGAATCTTATTATGTTCTTCACAAATGTTTAATGAATATTCTTGTATCGTGTAAGGTGATTAATTAGAAGGGAATTAATGTTTTTTCAGGTGAAGCTTAAGAACATGTCGAGTCACGCTGCTCCTATTACCTGCTTGGCATGATCCCCTGATATCTCCAATATGGTTGCTAGCTACTGGATCACTCGATTCCTGCATATTTATATACGAAATAAACAAGGCAGCATCGAGTAGAATGACCATCAAGGGGGTTCATTTGCGTGATGTATAGGGTTTAGCTTCAGCGAATGCAGTGTGGTCAGTTCTGGTGACGACACTCGCCAGTTGCCACCATCTTGTGGAGGATGGTTACTCCGCAATAAACAACACAGATCGATGTTATGCAGAGAAGCAAATAGTACTTGAATATGACATTTCTGTCTCTCTTTGGTTTTTCTTTTTCCTTTTTTTTTTTTCCTTTTTGTGGAAGTAAAAGAAGAAATTGGGAATCTACTCGGGAAATGGTTTTCATAGAGCAAACCACTTCCAGTTGTTTCATACCTTGCCAACAGCTTTGATTATGATCTACTTGGAAAAAGAAAATGATACTATTTGGTGCAGAACGCGGTAGGGTCCGATATGCCGTCATTACCAACGCAATGCTTACTCCTTTTCCGTTCTAAGTTCAAATCAATAACTAACCAAGTCCCCTTCATCATTAGCATAGAAAGAATCATCTTCCAATATTGAACGAGTGGCTATGCCATTTCCCTTTTCTTCTCAAGTCAATGTTGGAGAACAGTTTCACAACAACAATGTTGAAATGAAATGACCACATCACCTGTCCATTTTCAACCACCCATCTCTTCTTGTTTGAATTTTGCATATATCCCAAATCCAAATTGAGTTCTTTTGACTAATTAACCTCACCATTTCAAAAAGAAGGTGAATAAAATGCATGCTCCAAGTTTCAAATCTATTGAATAATGTAAGTTTAACTTGGAAAGGTCAATGGAATCGAGATAAATCTCTAATGACCATCCCTTTTTGTCCAAATTCTTTACATTTACTTTGCCACCAGCCCACTTAATCCATCAGGAATAAAGAAATCTTATCTTATTTTCCACTCAACTACTGCATGTGTTTGGCCATCCGCTGTTTATTAGTATGATGTTGATATTTTTAAACTTAACCAATCCATAAAAATATAGTAATGTTTCTGAAAAAAATTCATTAATAGTAGTTTTAGTTTTCCCATGGAGAGCCGTGCCGTCACAACTAAACACTGCATGCGATTTCCTTAATCTACTGCTTGAAACAAGTTTTTGTTTCTCTTGTACTCTCACATTATAATAATCTAATTTTGATCAGATTAGACAAAATATCTTCTTAAATTAAACCATATCTTACAAGGCTTTGGAGGGAAATAATTTTGAGTCATGATCAATGTAGAACACATCGACTTAATGTACTCAACATTATAATAATCAAATTGATTAACAAATTCATCATGCTTACCACAATCTAATAATGAAGCAAATTTATGATCTGGGTACTTGAAAGTTAATATCATAATGCATTAATCCTTAGTTATAAACATAATCAACAAAAATCTTCTAAGAACTAGTGAAGAAAAGGTGAACTTACTCTCATGTTTTGAGTTTCAAACAAAAAAAAATGAGATACTAATAGTACAAGGAAATCTAGAAAGTTAACTCATCCCAGTATGCAATGTCTTTTTTGCTCGCTGAAAAAAGAAGAAGAAAATAGTTTTGAGTGCAAGAAACAAACATATATATGGATGATAATTAAACTTAATGGTGCAAAGGGTTTGGACCAGATGGAACAAGGCGTTTTTCAATACCATAAAGTGGATCAAGCTCGCCTTGATCATCAGGTGGCTCAAGCTCCACTGCAATAGGCCTCCTATGATGATGATGGCTGTGATGATGGTGATAATGAAATGGGGTGAAGTCAAATTTGCTTGTCTGTAATGCTTTCCTGCTCGAGTGAGAGTAAGAAATATGATCTATGCTTCCACTTTGTAGCTTGAAAAATTTGTCACTCTTGATCCCCCATCCATTGAACAAAACCAGGAGATAATAGAGCCAAATAATGATCATCACGAAATGCAAAACATTCTTTAAAGACATATTAATAATGGAAGAAGAGAAGGAAGAGAAGATGGAGCAAGCATGGAATGGTATGGAATTGACAAAATGGAGAAAGTGATTGGAGTGTAATTAAGTTTTGTTTCTTGTACTTTAATCAGGGGAAGGTCACAAGGGACAGCTTGGATGATAGGATAGAGTAGCATGAGAATTGATGTGACTGAAGTTGCTTCATTCAGACTCAGTATTTGCCACTTTTTGGTTAAATTGAGGCTGGATTAGAAGAGATGGGGTGCTAGGAAAGGAGTGTTGAGAGCATTGTCAGGACCAAATGCTGCGGAGAGGGAGCAAATAGTTGGCCATTTCTCCAATGAAACCATGCTTTATGTTCAAGAAATCCACCTGATTTAAAAGTGCATGGATGATAGTCAAACATTGAATTGTATCCCTGGTATAGGGAATGGGGATGCCTTACATAAGATAGCCACTTTATGCGTAAGATATATGTACATAATTAATGTTACTTTTCGATGGTCTTACAGGCTCCTTAGCTGGCTTGTGGAGTTTGGTTATCAATCTTTGCAAGTCTCCTTATAGTATGTTCATACTCCATCTTAATTTTTGTTATAGATGATACTGTTATAAAGGGCAGGGAAATTAAATTTCTATAAATCTTATAGAGCAAATGAGAATCAAACTCCGCTAACTAATACTCCCCGTCTAAAAAAAAAGTTTATTTTGGTTTAAATACAATTTTTTATTAATCATAAGATACAATACACTAAATTCACTAATTAAATATATAATTTTATATTTTTATATTTACTTTTTAATTGTGAGTATACACAATTCTTATTAGTAATAATATTTTAAGAATTTGATTTAAAAGTGGACCTTTTTTTGGGATAAGAAAAAATTTTGAAGGTAAACTTTCTTTTGAAACAGAGGGAGTAAAACATTTATATATATATATATTTGTCTTTCAACTGCTAGTGTATGAGTTAAAAGTAAAGTATTATAATTTCGTTAGCAAAAGTTTATACAAAATAGGGATATTAAACTTATATATACTCATTGATTGCTGCACAAAAATTAGAACCATCTGCTGATTCTCATGCTGTTATGCCACAAATCTGCAGTCTTTTCCTAAGTGGAATTGCATGTTTAAGTTTGTAATTTGACTATTGATGAAGCCAATATCTGCCAACCATTTTGAGATGAGTACCAATCTAATGTTATTCTTCCAAAATAAAATTTCAGAATAGTTCACTATATAGATATTTAAATTAGTATTAGAGTTTTTCGGCTGCCAAAAGTCAAAAAATACAAGAATTAATGTTTTTCCTCTTTTCTCTAATATAGTTAAGATATATTTATATTTAAAATTTAAAATTGCAAGAACATATCTTCAAAAGAATAAGTTACTGAATTCTTTGCAACTTCTACCACCATCATCATCATATTCATAAACCCGTTCATGCGTTTAACCTTTTGAACATTATATTCTAAACCAAAATCCAATATTCATCAACTATATATTCTTTTATGCACAATTTACAGTGAACCAATTTAGCCTGCTTAGAAATGACAAGTTTTTTTTTTTTTTTTTGGGGGGGGGGGGGGGGGGGGGGTTAGGGGAGTAAAAAAACTATAACTTTATTTATTTATTTATTAAACATTGATATTGAATTGAATATGCAAGGCAAAGTTGAAAGAACTTACATATATTGAATGGGGTTGAGTTCAATTGTTAGCCCTTTTTCTTTTGGTTGTAGCACTGCTTCCAGGATATCTTTAGGCCACTGTCACAAATCAATTTTCTCTCAAAATTCCAAATGGTCCAAATCAAAAAATCCTTAACATTTTTTTTATCGTTTATGAAAAGAATAGTTCCAAGGCTTGAAGGGGCATCAACAGATAATGGCTTTCCATTTTTTTTTTTCTTGTTTTGTCACTCTTTTTGACTGAGGTAAGACTGCATCCTTCAAAGCCAAAATAAGATATGGACTTTGAATTCAAAACCATCAGAGATCAAAGGAGACAATAATAACAATGCCAAATTTTTATGTCAATTTGTGGCGTCTCATGATTTTGTATCATATTTTATCAAAATATATTTTTTTTATTTAATTATATATATTATATTTTTTATAGTTTTTTTCTTCAATCTTTTTTAAATTTTCTCCTTTCTCTTCTAATTAATAATTCTTATTTTTTACATAGTTGTACTTATACAACTAACTATCTCTTATGCATTGTCCAATCCACTTTAAGATTATTTCTTGTTTTTTTCTCATATATTGGGCGCCTTAACTTTTTCTTTTTAATATATTTATTAAAGTTAATGACCAAAATAGTCCCTTACATATTAGTCAATGAGTTTTTCAATCCCTCATTTTTAAAACGGGAAAAAATAGACTCTCACATCTCATGAATGTACTATTTTGATTCTCCATTACTATTTCGATAAAAAAACAAACGAAATAATGACGAATGACCAAAATATATAGTACATTCATGAAATGTGAGGATCCATTTTTTTTTTCTTTTAAAAGTGAGGGATTAAAAAACTCATTGACCAATATGTGAGTAACCAAGTTGGTCGTTAACTTTATTTATTATTTATTCTATCTAATTTAATGTATATACATATATTTATTTCTGTTAGTTTTAAAATATTAGATATTTTTTCTTCTTTTTTTATCAAAGTAATCCCACACATAGGGGACAAGGTCCCTAGTGCTGAGACTCTTGCTGTAGTCTTCTTTGGTCTTGCCATTTGCTACTTGCCACTTGCCATGTCATTTATGAAGCATGAATTTGAGGAGTCTAGGTAATGTCATCTAATTGGCTAGCAATTGCTCAATCTTGAGAATTGTCATTTTTTTTTTAGTCTTTTTCCCATTGGACTTGTGTAACACATTCCCATCATCATCATCATCATCATCCATCAACTTGACTATTTCCCCTATATTCTCTTGTTTTTTAGTTTGTTAGTTTTTTAAATAAAATAACAAAAACTAAAAAAATTTGAAAAATTAAGAAAAATTCAAAGACCTCTCTATCTCCCTAGTTTCTTTAATCAGTATGTGTGTTTAAATTCACGCATCTCAAAATACTTGAATATTGAATCAAAATCTACAACTTCAAACCTTTTTATCCATTAGGTGTGGTGTAAATTTTTTAGTGTTACTTTCGAACAATCATTCTTATCATTGAGTGTATAAATAATGTTTCAAAACGTATTTTTATATTTTTCAAAATAGTAAGTGTGAGATAGAAAAATATATTAAAATATGTAAAAACATTTTAAAAAATACAAAAACATATTTTGAAATTGCTATCCATACAAACTATCACCTTTCTTGGCTTGTTCTACCAAATCTTGATTTTGGGTGCTATATGAATATGTTTGAAGTGCACTTGAGCTAGCTTATTTCGTGGTTGGTAATTTAACTTTTGTTAGTGTCAAAAATGATTAGTGTCAAAAGGTATAAAATCTTGAGGTTACTGTAGTGTCAAAAATGATTAGTAAATCTTCACAAGGACAATGTAACATACCAAGAATTTTGACCCTTTCTTACATACATGACAACCATTTCTCATGGTAAATGCCATGTCATCCCAAGTTTTACTTTGAGATGTCTAGAGATTTTCAGGACTTTTCTTCGATACGATCAACTCGGCCTGCAAAACCTTAAATTTGTCATCTAATGTTTTATCTAGCCTAGAATCTAGAAGGAACCTTGTGTTTATAAAACCAATACCTCAGATGCTACGTTGCAAACAAAGAGGACACAGAGAGAATAACTCACAACGTCCTTAAATCGCTCAAAATGAGGCCTACTTCAGCACCAACAAATGATGGGGTGCGTTGCAGAAGAAAATCTTCATCAAGAGGCCACCACCATTACGTTGGCGTCCGCCAACGGCCGTCAGGGAGATGGGTTGCTGAGATCAAAGACTCCCTGCAGAAGGTGAGGCTTTGGCTGGGAACATTTGACACGGCAGAAGATGCTGCCAGGGCTTATGATGATGCTGCCAGGGCACTTAGAGGTGCTAATGCCCGCACCAATTTTGAGCTGCCTGAGAATGATGATGATGAAATGCCTGATAAAGGTGAACCGTTTTCCTTTGAGGAAGCCTGCAGGACTGATGAGCCTGATGACCTTGTTGGTGCATTGAAAGCCAAATTCTTCAATGAAACAAATAAGAGTTATTCAGGAAATAATACCAATCCTCATTCTCAATCTATCCCATCCAGCATCAATCTTTCAAACTTTTCTTTCGGCTCTGTTCCAACACATAAATTACGAACATCTATGACTGGATTACGTACAGTTAACGTTGGATCATGTGCAAAAAAGACCAACCAAGAGTCTGAACCTCTGGGCCAGAGCAATAACATCAATCCTATCCCTTTATCTCATGAGGATTCTGACCATAGTTTGGTGCAGAATCTTGATCGAATTGAACAACTGGTGACTAGCAATGCGACTAATGGGATGCCATGGATAACAGGAGGAGGGACAACAGCCTCAAGCATGATGTGGGCTAATCCGGAGCAGCAGCATGAAGCGTTATGGGCAGCTCATGTGAACCAGGATCCTCTGTTTACTACTTCTACAAATGTTGCTGCCACAACAGCAACTGCATGGCCAATCCCATGTCCTGATTCTCAGTCCAGTGCTGAAATGTCTTACTCTTACACTCCTGTAACGAATTCTATCACTCAATTGCACACAAGTAATATCGGGAATGTAGATATTTCACAAATGCAGGCAGTTCTGTCACAAATGAGTGGAGTAAACCCCGGCGGTGCAGTAGGGGGTCTACCCTCAGATCAACAGGTTTTGCATTGTGAAAATACCAGTTGGGCTGGTGGTGTTAATGCCACTTGGGACCCTTTTCTTTACGTATCTTCTGTTTTGGGGTGAAATGAAAATGTTGAGAATTCACCATTAGGCTATAGATTTATAATCATCACACAAAGTTGACAAAATTCTTTAAATTTTTCCTTCTTTGACTAGTCCTTTTGCTATAATGGCCATGTTGCTATTGTCAATCCTTCAAATGTGCATATGCGCTATTTAATGCTTCTTATGATCCTTCTTTCTATGTAAAACAAACCAAAAGAATCCAGATGAATGAAATGCAAAATGTGTTTCACTAAGAATGGCAATGGGATTCTGCCATTTTCCATATATGAGTATCAAATACACATTTCCATATTACTCTTCAAAGCATTTGAGACTTCAAAGCATTTTTTAAAATTATTTTATCTTTTTCTTACCAATACTATCTAGTCTATTGCTAATTATTACTGGTATCGATATAACATATGTCATACAATCTTTTTTGGGGATGAAAGAAGTACTATTCATGACCAACTCCCTCTCTGTAGATGACACAAAGAAGCAAAACTCACTATTTCTAATATCATGAGTTTTTTTTTTTTTACACAATAACCAATTTAACAAGAGAATAGAACTCAGCTAAAAAAAGTTGAAGTAGAAAAATATTTCACCATAAAAACTAAATGTCTACACTACTACATTATATATTTCTGTAAACTTTGAATTTTGAACCTACTTAAGATTTATGCATTAGAGTGGATCAGCAACACTAGAATTATATGAAATCAAAAAAATCATCAAACACCAAAAGAAGTTTTCACCTCTCTTGGCACTATTGTTTAATGATGAACTAACCAATGAATCATTCATTGATCTCAATCGTTACACCAAACTACGTTATGTTAAAATAATCCAACAAGACATCTTGTTCAATTGTGGCACATATCCTTACCCCAGAAACAATGTTACACTTTCGTGACCAACGAAACCAAACAATATGACATAGACAAAGCAAGGCATTTACAAATGCTGTTATTTTCATAGTATTATTCTGCTACCTTAGGAACAAATAAAGAACTGGTCCAAAGTTTATTGAAAAAGAGAGTTATGTCCATAATGTCATGTCTTTTATTATGGAATTGTCTATATCCTTTTGACTTATTATGTAGTACACGTAATACGATGTTATTTTATTGCAGAATCATCCCTGGAAATAATGTTAAATTAACTCTTGTGGTCATCTTCTTTGTCAATTGTCATGTATCTTTGGTCCTTGGGAATATGGTTTGAGTAATGCCCCCAAAATATAGTTTAATCAGATTAATTACTTCCTGAATTTTATTTGTTTCTACATTGATAAATTAATCAAGTCATATTAATAGAATAAAATAAATGAATAAATTTTGAATAAAAAACACTAAAAATGTACTAAATGCTTTCATTTCTTCATTTAGTGGTGGCTTTTCTATGTGGATTTTATCAAATTAGGAAAAAGTTGAAAAAGTTTATGAAGGAGATTGATATATTAAATAATGGAAAAGATAATGTGAGAAACTTGCATAGTTTAAGATACTTTGTAATAACACAAGATGGTAATTTTTTTAAAATGCGTTTGGATTACATTTTAAAATATATTTTAACATTTTTAATACATCTTTCATCTCATAACTTTCCTTTTTCATTTCACAATTTTTGTTTTGAGAAACACAAAAAACACTTTTTGATCAATGATATCTAGACTGTATTTCAAAAGATTGTTGTTTAAGGTAACTGGAAAACTCAATTCTAGTAGTACTATTTTAGCAATAGGACTGCTTTTGATGTACAAACACCATGACCATGAGAAGATAATATGTCCTATTCAGATTATGTCAGCAGGCATATGCTCAGAATAATGCAGTACCACGGCTGGCGTTTGCTCGGATTTTATTCAAGAGAGTTTGTCCACTTCTTAAAAACATAAACAAAGTTGTTCTTAGCACCACCAAGGGGCACTCCAGTTAGGAAGATCTTGTGGAATTTCAGTTTCAGAGGAGAATAAGAAACAGCATCAACAGCACAATCGCAACAGCTGTAGAAGTTGGTTCTTTCATACACTCAGCCTTCTGGCACGATTGAATTTGTTACAAATATATTTCCTGGTTTCATATTTTGCTGGAGATACGATCTAAATACATGAGCATGAGTGAAGTCCAGTATGTAATCTGCATGGTTTTAAACCAAGAAATTGTTCCACATTGAAACTTCATGATGAATCCGTTGGAAGAAAATCGAAGACACGCGGTGGCATCAGCTGATGATTGTGCATAACCAACCGGAGATGAACCGCATGATAGGTAAACCAGTAGACTGAATACAGAACCCCCAAGAGTGCCTAGCGCCTAGCAGAAACCGAAACTTCTGACCACTTGCTCCTTCAGATATGCCGAAAGTTAACTACATCAGATGTTGCTTCAACCTTCTTCCCAATCTAAACCATCATCGTCATTGTCATTGTTATCATCATCCCCTGAAGCATCCGCTTGGACATTTAAGTCATTAACCTTGAAGTTTTCACTTGTGTTACCTGAAAATACACAAGATGATCTCATTGACAGCATCAACCAAAAAAGTTCTTAGCAGTTGATGACTCCCCAAACAGTTTGCCAAAAAAAAAAAAGATGTATATCTTCACGGATCAATTTTGAAGCCACTGCAGTTGACATGAACACTGGCTAAGTTTCCATGAAGTATTGATCCCAAAAATATAGACTGATTTAAGTTCTAGAATATAACTATCCTCAAGATTATACCAAATTCATACAAGAAAAAAGGAAAGGCTTAGGGCAATAGTCTAAATGATTTACAAAAGAATCCTAACCACAAAATATTCATGCTAAAAATGCCCACTGATATGCATGACTTTGTTTTAAAATTTCCAATTACAAAATTGGATTGCAACATTGATCCCTTTGTTAATGTTTTAAATAAACATTTCCACAAGTTTAAACTCCCAGACTATTTAAGCTTTAACTTAGTTTTTAGATCATATTCATTGCAAAAGCTCAAGTCTGAAAGCAATCTAAAATTTCCTCAGAACTAAACTAACAAAATCTTTTACCTGAAGGAACTGCCTCCTCCCATTCAACATCATCTCCATCATCCTCATCATCACGTTTAACTTTCATACCAACTTGTCTTTCAGTTGATGATGTATTATAAGCACCATTGGGAACATCAGAATTTGCAAGTTCCTGTTCTCTGTTTACAGCTTCTTGGTCACGTTGTCTTTGAAGCATAGCAGCATAATATGCTTTGAGATACTCATCCTACAAAAACAAGCAAGTCAGATTAGAAAAGAGACAGAAGCATAAGATACAAAATGAGATTCTTTCAAGAACTAATAAGAGAAGAAAGCAAAGTAAAACATCCAAAGTTTCATTTCTTACCTGATAATTCTTCACATCATTGTCTTCAGGTGCAGCCTTCTTCTCATCGGATGATCCTGCAGCTGTTGAAGTACCATCTGTCTTAGCCTCTTCCTTCACCTCTCCGCGTTGCTCCTTTGTAAGGTTCATGCCTTGCTTTATCATCCACGGGGGCAACACTTTCATAGGTGTACTAGCACTCTCAGATTTAATATTTTCTCCTTTTTCTTCAAGACCATAGAAAGCAACTTCAACCTGCCAGAGTTCATCCATAAGTAGCAGTGACTTACAAATACTATACGTACAAGGATAATCAATGCAAAAATGGCATGTAAACAAGTGCAGGCAGTAATAGCATTGCTTCATTATGAAGCCATATAAAATCCTTAAAAGTTATATAACTATCTTTGAATCCACCCCCCCGAAAAATAAAGGGACAGTTCTAAAGGAGAAAAAGCACGTATGTAAGTAAGAAATAACCTTTGTCTCTCCCACGAACGGCATAGGTGTTCCTCCAAAACCTACTTCAGATTTAGAGGGATCATTTCCATTAAGATCCCCATTTACTCCCCGAGCAGAAGCACTTGCTTGAGCTTCCCATGCTTGGAGACTTCCAAATTCAGGAACCGGCAAATCTTTTACTCTGTTGAGTTGATCCGTCAATGGCTTCAGTTGTGCCTGCATTGCATTATGTTCTCATAAACAATCAGAAAAAGAATAAAATACTGAAAAGGGTCAAAGTTCTTCAAATATTAGACAGAGAGAGAGAGAATGGGAAAGGGAAAGGGAAAGGGAGAGAGAGAGAGAGAGAACGGAAAGTAGTTTATAATCTTGAATACACAAACAACTCCTACAGCTCACACAGGAAATTGGCCAAAAATGAGAGTATTGAAATATCTCACCTCCCAAGTTAAAACAAAGTACCTTGATATATTCCATACATCCACAGAGACAAGCAGCATAACAGTCAAATAATCATTAAAAGAAAAGGAGGTAACAAAAATGAAGTCCTTGAACAGATCAGTAATGTTTGCAAAATTGGTTCCATGTGAAAATTCATGAAGTGAGGCCCTTGTAAAATTGTTCATTGCGCATAGTTAATAAGTCAGTCTCCAACTCTATTGGCATTACTCTATATCCAAATAATAACATAATGAAATCCTTGAAATAGGCAGCTTACAAGTTCTAAAGTTTTGGCTCAAGTTAAGGCACCCAAGGAACATTTGAGAGACATGTATATTCCTCAAAATAAATGAAAAAGACCACCATTTTACTCTACAGCAAAAATGCAAAAGGAGAAAACAGGAAATGGTACTATTGCTTAAAGGGAAGCACTTGCCAGATTCTTGCACTAAACAGTAAACATAATGACATAACATTGTTTCTCCAATTCTAAAATGCACATTAAAGATGGTCAAATCAAACCACCAGCGGATACAACAAGCAACAACACAAACCTCCATCTTTTTGAGCATGTCCTCTAACTTGTCGCGCCGCCGTCTCCTTGCATTGTCATCTCCATCTCCAATCTCTTGAGTACCTAGTTTTTCACTCTCTGCCACAAGTTCCCCATTGCAAACTTCACAATGGAAATACTCATCCTCCATAGACACCAACCGACAAGCATCCAATGCAGTATATCTGGATTTTGAACGTAATCACATTCATAACAATCTTCCGATCAATTCCTAGTTATGTGACAAAAAAACACCACATGAGAAAGAACCTTTTCCGACAGTTTGGACATGTGTATTCTTGAACAGTATTCTTGTTGTCTAGTTCATCCTTCAGCATCTTTTTCATGCGATGAAGCCTGTACCTCACAACATCATATATCTGCAAAAGATCCCTCATCTTAATGTTCAAATTTGACCAAAATTCTGTTTTATCAGAAATGTTTTCTTCACCGCCATTAAATGGAAGACATTAGCCCAAGACCCCCTACTCCACAGTGAAAAATCATTTCATGAATATATCATTTACTAATAAAGAAGTTTGATATATCACATAACTGTTGTGAGCAAAAGGCCAAAAAAAGACACTAAGGTTTCTCAAAATCTGGGTTTTGGTAACTAAAATTTTCATTTAGTAAATATAATTATTGAACTCCTTAAATTAGATACTTAAAGTCATTTCATCCAATTCAACTGTAACACGAAAAGCAAAACAGTTGAGTTACATAAGCTATTGCCGGTAAAATTGTCAAACATTTATTTTTATCTAATTTCCAAACCCTCCTCTCAGCCTTATCTGCTAGTCGCCTTCTCTAGCACCCTTCTCATTTTTTGTCCTAAACCAGCCTCCATCATTACTCCCACCATTCTATCAGACTCAACCAGCTTCCGTGATCTATCCATTACTACATTATACTATAGTGCTACAATAAAAAATCACAATGTAGATGATAAAGTCAACCACAAACAACAATCACAAAAACAATCACAAAATATTTTCTCTATCCTACTTTCCCTCTAATTTGGCCATTGCTGCCTATATCCCTTCAAGTCATGGCCATTTCTCTCCCAGGAGGTTAAAAGATATCTCAAAATCATTGTTGCCATTTAAACGAACACTAAATGGTATGAAGATTTTTCTTGAAGTTCTTCATAATTTTTTACAAACAATAACACAAAATCACTTCAACATAAACAAAATCCACAACCCTATATCGCCCAAAAAACAACGGAGTGAAAACAAATTGGTATTGAAATAAAGGGAGATAAAAAAAATTAATATTTTTTTTTCCAAGAACAAATCCACCTTTGATGATGGATTCGTTCAAGCAGATTTCAAAAGCAATGATAATATCCTTTCCTTAACCAACCCAACATGGAAAATGGGTAAAAGGCAACAATAGTGGTTAGAAAAAATTTAACAAGAGACGGGAGGTGAGCAAACAAGAGGAGTGAGGAAGTACAGGAACAGGTTGTTCTTATTTTCTTAGGTGAGCAAGCTAATTCTAATAAAGTAGTCAGAAATGCAGGGAAGTGATGGGAGGTTTGGGAAAGGTGAGTGGAATGGGGGAGAAGTACAGGGTGGGGTGAGGAGGGAAGAAAAAAAACAAACAGTGAGGGCATCAGGGAATGAGTGTAACGGAGGGGAAATACTGAGAAATTTTAGTTTAATTTAACTTTTACTTGTGTGAACAAAAATGTTGATTAAACAAAAAGTATAATGTTTAAAGGCAACTGGGTGACAGAATGACTTCAACATAATATTTTAAGAGTTGAGTGCTAATAAATTAATTAAGTGACTGAAACCGAGATTTTGAGAAAGTCTAGTGACTTTTTTAGCCTTTTGCTCGAAAAATATTTACAATTTTAAATATGCACATATAAATTTGGCCTTCGCACAAGACATGCCTATAGGATAAAGAAAGATGGGAAAAAGGTAAACCTGTGCATAATCTAAACAACAATAGGAGTGGGTATGCAACTTAATTTTCTCATCTTCTCTCCCATTATGACGACCATCGACTGTGGCCGCTACAGCAGCGTTGTAAATTTTTGCGCCTTTTGCTGTCTGAAACAATTAATAAATACAAATGATTACACTATATAAGGATCAGACCATTTTTCCATTGACAAACATAACAGTGAACAACAATATCCACCATTCAAAAGCCATCCACCAACGAGAAAAATACCATCTTCAACTCCTAGTTGCATTTATTCAAGAAGTGTATTGATTTGTTACATACAACTCTCTTACAAACGAAAAACCAACAAAAAGAAGAATATAAGCTTCACAAACCCCCTCACAATCCAGAACAAGAAAAAGGCTTGTGAGGACATGGAATTCCTACATGTGCTAATTGCAATAAAGAAACTCCAAGCTGATGCACAAGTAATAAGGTGGGATATAATATACCAAATGAACAGTATAACTTGACACATCAAGTAAGATTTACAGACACTTGCCAATAAATTATGCACCTAGCAATCAACTAAACAAACACATAAATAAAGCATCAGATGAGCTACCAGAGGAACAGTACAACTTGACACCTCAGGTAAGATTTACTGACACTTGGCTATAAATTATGCACCAAGCAACCAAATTAACAAACAAATAAATAAAGCTTCAGGCCAGCTACAAGCTAAAAAACTGACCTCTTTCCGATGATCTCGTGTGATCAGCTTTTCTTCTTCAAGGAACCGTAAAGTGCGACGTAATTGTTTGGAATGCAATTTGAGGACCTTTGCCAAATCCTCTTCCCTAACCCATTGTCTCCTGCAAGTGAAATAGAAAAAATCATGGAAAATAGCTAACAAAACCTTTTAATAACCATCAACACACTGCTCCAGCCACCAAAAGACCTGATAAAGGAAAACTGCAAATTACTAATAATAATGACTCCAAACATGAAATGCAGCACTTACAAAAACTCCAAAAAATGGAATCTTTGATTGAAAATCCAAATGCATATTGCAAAATCCATTATTCAACCAAGATTTGTTAACGTTCACAGACCTACAGAACTTTCTTTCCCTCATATCATCCATCCATCTTGGATACTGTTAATATTGTGCATTGCACAACAACAAAACACATATCCAATGCGTGCATAAACCTTTCTGTGTTTGGTTAACTTTCAAGCTTTCAACCTGACAACTAGAATATCATTCCACAACTCAAAACCCATATATTAAAACTCAAATGCTCTTCAAAATAGCAGCATTTTCACAATAATCTTCATTTCCAGCTACAGTAACCTCAACTCAATGCAATTATCCAACCAAAAACAACCTTATCAGTTTCCAAATCTCATAAAGTTCGTTTCTTTGGAGGGTCAGTTTATGCATAAGTGTATTCCTCGTCATCACAATCAACAGCAAAGATAGTTTAAATTCTGAAATTAATTAATTTGAAAAAAATAAACCTCGTGAGTGCATCAAGAACCACAACAGCAATTCCTCGATTGTCGCTCCTTCCAGTCTTGGGCTGATTCTCCCCTTTCGTAGTTACGTCATCGTAAAAAGCCCTAGCCGCGAGCCTCACCAATCTACTCAATGAAGTAAAATTCAAATCTTTAATGAGTTCCACTAAAACCCACAACAATATTTCCATTGATTTTTCGCGAACATCAATGGTTCTTGAGCTTAATAGTAATTCTTCATCAGGAAAACAAAAAATCCTTACCGATTAAACGGCTCAATGCTGATTTTATCCATTTAAATTGAGTTCTTCTGAATCCCGAATTGTCATAAATTTAATAAATCTTGAGACTTTGCCAGACAATTGAAAGATATCGAGGATTACTGGGCTCTGTTTTCTAAGGGGATTTCGAACTAGGAAGAGATTATAAAGAGGTCTGCTGGGTTGTCCGTACCCCTAAGCAACAGACAACAGTACTACAAATAGATTTTTGTTTATTATGATAGCACCCCAACTTTTAAAGCCCTCTATGTTTTATCAACCCCAGAATATATATATATGGACCATTTTAACTCACCGCATTTGTCTCACTTTTTTTTTAATGTACATGAATTATAAAATTAAATTACTTCTTAGTTTCATCCAAGTTAGAAGATTTTTTCCTTTTTATAATTACTGTGATGTCAATTTTAAATCTTAAAAGATTCAAATAAAAATAAAAAATAATGCAAGAATTAAATTAATGGTTTCAATTATCCTTTTTCTCAACTCACAATAAAAATATCAAATTAAATATCCAATTCACTGTTAGTTACTATTTTTATTTTTAATGTGTAGAGTATTAAAATAAATATAAAATCACTGAATCTTTTATAATATATAATTTTTTTTCCATTTTCTTATTCAAATAGGAGTAATTGATCTTAAATTAAAAAGTTAAAAAAACTCAATATTACTATTTATAAACAACTCGGAGTTGGATAATCTTTTCTTATTACTATAATATAATTTGAAAATAATAGTCAAAATTAAACATTAAAAAATTAAGAAAGAAAGTTAAGTATAGTTTCTATAATAACAAATAATAGTAAGGAATCAAGCCAATACTAGAAAATTGGTGAGCTAGCGAAGTACTAAACATAATTTTATTTTCTTTATAAAAAATTTAAATCCAATAGAGTACAATAATTTTTATTTTTTTTCTCACTGCAAAATTGTTATTAATTTAAACCTCAGGTACTGAAACGGAATTTAATTTCTTTAGCAGGACTAAAAAGGAAAACAACAATTTATTTGTTTTCATTTATAAGAAAGGAAAGTAAAGGTAGAATCACCCGTCCCCTGTACCCAATCCATCCAAAATCTAGTGCCAGATTTGTTACTTCAACCTTCATCCAACCGTCCAATTTATCAGCTCCCACCAATCAACGGCCACGATTAAATCACAGAGCCTAGGGCACGAGCTGTCCACGTTGATCCAAACCACAGACAGACCACGCCCCTTTTCCTCTATAAATTCACCCCCAATGGCGAGAGCCAAAGGAGATTGAAAATTTACTCTCTTTGTGAAGCTTTTACGTCGAATTTGAAAACATTCTGGAAATTCTATGCGTAGGTGAATAAATGCTCGAATGGCGAAGCCTCGGAAGGCGAAAAATGAAGAGCAAAAAGCGGACAATTCCGAGGCAGTGGTCAAGCATCAGAAGCTCTGTTTATCGATCGATATGGAGAAGCGTCGAATTTACGGGTGATTTTTTGTGTTTTCCTAAAGATTTTCAATTTACTTGACTATATAGTCGCCTCCGTGCATGTTATACGAATGCATGTTTTAATTTTGTTGTTTTTGTTTAGTAATTTTTAGTGTTACGATGTACCGTGAGAAAGTGGAACAGTGAGTGATTTGCGTTAAAGGAGCTGTTTGGGGACTTGTGGAATTTTAATGGGTAGGAATTACCTGATTTGATTTATAAACCGGTTGTGTTTGGTTGTTTTTTAAAGTTAACATTTGGTGATGCCAAATGCGGTTTTACTCTGCCTGCAGAATGTGAATAGTTTCAGTTTGTGTGGTTATGTAGAGAGAGAGGGGATTAATTAGGGTTTTGCAGGAAAGTTCTTAGCTTGAATATTATTGGCAAATTGTTTGAGCTGTTGCATGATTGGCAGGATTAAAGTTAAAAGTTGAGGTTTTTATTTGGAATTAGTTTCTAGTAAATCAAAACATAAACTCAGTACCTTTGGTGCATCTCTGGGTTAGCCACATGGAACTTAGTCTAGTCTTGGTGTTGAAAGGTTAGTAGCTTTCACTTGATTGCCAAAATGACTGTCAAGAGTTACATTGTTTATCAGAATTGAAGTCAATTAAGTGGTAGTGATTGTAGAGTTGAACCATATTTTGTAGGCCCAAAAGTTTGTATTTATCTGGTATATATGCTTGGTAATTTAAGTGGCAATTATCATGTAAATATGATTCTCTTTAAAGTTGTATATAACTGCTTAACTTCTTATTGAAGTTTACTTCAATGCCAATTACTGCTTATGGACTTTACTTTCCGGAGTGAGGTTGGTTTCTTAACCTGATATTAGATAAATGGTTCATTTTGGAACCTGATATTAGATAAATTGTTGCCATTATTTTGATTCAAAGATCTTCTTGTTGGATTACTTCCCAGTGTTCAGAATAGGGTTTTGCAATTTGGGAATGGACAACTTGGAGCTGGATACTTAAAACCTGTTCTATTTTAACTTACCTTTAAATTAGAAGGTCAAAATTTTGTTCAACACGTTTTCTAATATTTTCTTGGTTGATCATGGTGGTGTGCATTTGAAGGTGTTTGTATTGTGATGATGCGCATTCAGTTTGTATTTCTCAACTTAATTCATTATGTAGGGAACCAAAAGCTTCAGCTTTTACAATTTTTTTTTAATCATCTTTACTTTTCTATCAAGTATGACTGTAAGAATAACTTCGAAAAATATGTTTTCTCTGTTTTCAGTTACACTGAGCTTGAAATAGTCGTACCAGAGAATGGAATAGTGGGTTTGCATGCCGATAATTTGGCAATTGATAGTGTAACAGTTGATGGAGAGCCAGCTCGGTTTGAAGTTTTTCCTCATTATCTTAATCTGGACAGTGGAGATAGATGGTGCTCTGTCTCAACAGCTACGTCTGCTGCTGATGCAGCAGGTTCTGTTTATCTTTCATCTCTTGAAAGAGAATTGGTTCCTAATTTGCTGATAATGTGTAGCAAATCCTCAAAACCAGATAGTGATCAAAAAGGGCAAACAGAATTAGAGAATGAAGTACAACCATCCGCTGAAATTACTCAGGTTTTTGGAACTGTTCTGTATCCTTGAGTCGATTTAAGTATGGGAATCATATGTTAATTGTGATTGAATGATTTCTGCAGCCTATCTGGTTTTAATTGCATTTGGATTTATAACATGTTGGGGTCTTCTGTTTCTTTTCAATTTAATTGAGTTTGTTTTCACGTGCTAACAGAGATGCACATAAGATAGTCTCCTTCAATTGCTTTTGACACTTAATTCATTTTTGTATCTTTCTTTACAAGATGATCCAAAAGAAAGAACATTGGGTTGGATGTCTGGAAATTTCAGATTTCATTTGAAAGGTTGGGTTGTGGCAATTGAAGTTCTTCACATTGTGATCTGAAAATTGGATTTATGTCCAATTGCAATGTAATTTATTGTTGCCTACTAAAATATGGGTGTGACTGTCAGTGTCTATTGTTAATGGTAGGTCATGAATGAAGCTATTTTTGTTACCTGGTGTATTACTGGTTATGTAACAGTATGCTGTCAAACTACATCTCAATCTTCTTCATTGTGCTCTTAAGTCTTACTCGATCTCATGTAGGTTATGTTGGATGCAGAATATAAAGGTTGTTAGGATTGAGTACTGGGTGGAGAAGGCAGAGACAGGAATTCACTTTGACGATAATGTTCTGCACACTGATAACCAGATCAGGCGGGCCCGATGTTGGTTCCCATGCATGGATGACAATTTGCAGCTTTGTAGGTAAGAATTCAATTTAATTTGGTAATTTTTTAAGAACCAGAATATGTCTAATAACAGCATGCTTAAGAACTTAATGTGAATTATCCGTTTTTTGTGACTCTTGTCCAGCTTTGATCTGGAATTTACTGTGGCTCGTAATTTTGTGGCAGTCAGCACTGGAACTTTGCTTTATCAGGTAAACTTGATTATTCTGTTGCAAGCAATAATTTTGTAAATGCTGATAATGTGTCAGGGTCTTTGGTCTTCAAATCAGCTGCTCATTTGGAGTTTGTTCTCAGTAATGGTTAATTGTTTTATCTGATTTTAAATAATAGAATTGGTGAAATTGCTTAAAAAATGGTGTAGTTTATGCATTTGCAAAATAGATGGTCCTCAGTTTAAGGAGGCATTCTACTTTGTCTTATTGGTTTTTTTTTGTTGGGCTCAAAATATCTTGTGAATATTTGTTTTGCTATGCAATTCGGTTGAGCAACCTTTATTTCATTCAATATTATGGCTAGGAGCAATATATAAACAGAAGAATAAAAGAGCACAATAAAATCTTGATTTGTTGTTAATTATGATACTCCCAAGTTTTATAAGAACTTTGAGTATTTAATGCAATAATGTCTAAGCATTGAATGGTTCTAATAACTTTAGAATGACACAATTCATCAAGTGGCTTGTGCAACTTTGGCACAGAATTTTATGAACCTTTTAATTTCAAAAGCATCTCAATTCATGCAAAGGAATGAAGGAAGCCAGTAGATTTTCATTTGCCTCATACATTGAGTAAATTAGTTTTTAATCTATACAGACTATGCACGCGTCATTTATTGACAACATTAGGAAAGTAGTTTATTTATGTTGTTATGTTGACCTTGTTTGTTGCTGGAAAAGTGAAGTTCATATATCTCTTGATTCGACAGTCATATATTATGGTGAAAGAGTATTAATTGTTTTAGTGTCCTCTACTAATTCTGTTCTGTCATTCTATGTTACCCGGACCCTTCACTTTACCCCAAAACACCTGTGTCGATACAATACAACACGGGTGTGGGTGTGGGATACGTGTCTGATTTGGTAAAAAAAAATTTAGATACTTTGACCGTAAAAATAGCGGTCAAAATTATTTTGATGATAAAAATAGCAGTCCAACCCAAAGATGCAGTAAAAAAGACTGAAAAGATAAGGGGAAGGGGGGAGGGGGAAGCCGAAAAAGGGCAGAGAGAAGGAGAGGAAGAAAGGGGAAGGGGGAGGAGAAGCAGAAAGGAGGAAGAGCCAAGCAGAGGAAGAATAGATGAGGGGAAGATGGAAGAGATACCTCAACATCAACGATATATTATTGCAGGAGAGTGGTCTGTTGGTTTCCAAGGAATAGAGAAAGACGCTTAGCTGCCCGTAATGTTAACTACTGATTGGGGAAGCGGCTATGTTTTAGTTTCTCAAGAATATAATAAATTAAATTTGTTTTTTCTTTTGCACAAATTAAGGGGAAGATAAGTTTGACCACAAGTAATATACTTGAGTACATGAAATTCTAAAATTTTAATCCTTATTACTGTTGATACTGAGCCAAAACAAAGTTAGTACACGTTAATGCTAAAATAAATTGGACTAAAATATTTACATATTTTTGTTTGCTTTTCATGGTTATTTGGCTATATAATAATTGTTTTTGATTGGTTTGTTGTTAAATATTTTTAAATATATCTAATTTCATTAGCATATCTCTGTGCCTGTATCCAATATTTTAGCCGTCTCCCCATATCTTAAAATTATGAACATTACATATCCAATACCTCGATTTACACCCGTACCCGAGTCCAGGTAACATAGCTGGCATTATGTACCTTTTCCTTTATTTTTGAAATTGGAACAATCTAATCTTCAGTATCATTATGAATATATAAACCAAAACTGTGAAATCCTAGAAATATACATGCCCAGTTCAGTCAGATGGATAATATGATGTTTTTGGAAGTTTATGTTGGTCTGCTTCTCAACTTTTGTAAAATTATTGTTTCCCCCTTTTAATTTGTAGGTATTGAGCAAGGACGATCCCCCACAGAAAACGTTTGTCTACAAACTAAGTATTCCTGTTGCCGCACGATGGATATCTTTGGCAGTTGCACCTTTTGAAGTTGTTCCTGATCACCACATTGCAATGCTGTCTCACATCTGTCTGTCAACTAACTTGTCAAAGTTACAGAATACTGTTGGATTTTTCCACAGTGCTTTTAGGTTATTTCCTTACTGGCTTTGAAATGTGCATTCTACTTTATTTTATGGCCCCTAATTTTTTAATGAAATTTACTTTGAAACAGCTATTATGAGGAATACCTTTCTGCATCATTTCCATTTGGGTGCTATACACAAGTTTTTATCAGTCCTGAGATGGCAATATCTTCGTTGAGTTTGGGAGCTTCTGTGAGCATCTTCAGTTCCCAAATTCTGTTTGATGAGAAAGTCATTGATCAGGTATAACTAGAAAAGTTAAGATGAGTAATTTAAAGTTTTAGTGGTTTGATTGCAGAGAATATAAACAATATACTATTATAGTAAAATTAGAGCTTTACTGTTGCTAATTCTTCATTGAAGTTACATATCTCTATCCAATTTAGTTACCGTCAAAAGTGCTTTGTAAAGCTTATGGCTTTACTTTTTTGCCTAATGATGGAGAATGCTTTTAACTTGATGGCAGGTTATGAATATCTTGTTGCTCTGCTTACTTTTTCCTGAACTTCATTTTCCTTATAATTGGACATTTCCTTAAGTGTACTGTTGCAATACTTGACTTTTGTGTTTAGATAAAAGTCTGGCTTGACGATACACATGGAGCTAATAGGTTGTATCAAATTATATAAAAGTTGCTTTCTAGTTTTCTTCTTTTTCTTTTTAAGCTTAAGAGAAGCTGTTATAGGAACTCTTTCTGGAAAAGCACCCATTGAGATCTGTCTTCATTGCATAGTTTTCCTGATAAAATTCCTCTATGGTTGTTGCACTCCTATTGGTTGTTTGAAATAGTGTGGTACTCATTCTGGATTTTGTTTTAAAAAAAATGCAAAATTAATGTTCGCATACTTTTAAACTTAAAATCTGTTTGATTTTAAAATCTCTGCTCTTGCTTGATCTTGTTTATGTAAGATTTGCTCATTTTTTGGTTTCGGTGTCGGTAATTCATGTCATAGTCTCTGTGGGTTAATAACGTTTTCTTTCTCAGGATGTTGTCTCCTTGATTTTGTGATCTGGATATATAGTTCATAGTTTCGCTTTCTGTTTTCTGTTTTATTAATTGGTTTAGAATGCTGAACAGACTATTAGCACAAGGATTAAGCTTGCTTATGCTCTTGCAAGACAGTGGTTTGGAGTATATATTACACCTGAAGCACCAAACGATGGTAACTGAGTAATGATTTATTTAAACCATACTAATTAAACTTGCACATCTAGTCAATTGGTTCTTTGTGCTTACTGTCAGATTGGTTGTTGGATGGTCTTGCTGGGTTTTTGACTGATTCATTTATCAAGAGATCTCTTGGAAATAATGAAGCCCGCTACAGGAGATATAAGGTTTGCTGCACAATCTTGATTACATCTGCTATAATCTGTGTTAGGAGGAAAGATTTATTACAATAACATCCAAAAAGCATACATATTTGAAAAGATAACCATTTTATCAGAGTTTCTCGATAATTGATATTCCAGCTTTATGAGCTAGAAGTAAAGGTAAATAAAGAACAGCTGCTCAATTATTTTGGCTGAAAGTTGAGATCACCTCAATATTAACTAGACTAGTTTGGGCCTTGATCGAGATGAGGTAGTGAGCATACATGTTGGTAGTAAGGTTTAGCTCATGTAAGCCTTACCTGTCTTAATTTCCTTGAATGCAGGCTAATTGTGCAGTCTGTGGGGCAGATGATAGTGGTGCAACTGCCTTGTGCTCCTCTGCTTCTTCAAAAGATTTGTATGGAACTGAGTGCATTGGTTTCTATGGAAAAATAAGATCATGGAAGTCTGTAAGTTGTTATTTCGCTGATAATTTAATTTGTTTTGCAGTTCTTTATAAAAAAAAATTAATTTTCTTTTGTTTGTGCATATCCTTGTCATGACATATTATGTCTTATGCCAAAGGTTGCGGTCCTCCAAATGTTGGAAAAGCAAATGGGTCCAGAGTCTTTTCGAAAAGTAAGAAGGCAGTCAACATTGTGGTACATTTACTGTTGGTTTTGTTCCTATGGAGAGAAGTTGTGTGAATACTGATGATGGTTTCGTATATATTTATGTAACATCCTGCAAATCGTGTCTAATCAACTGCTTTACTAGTTGCTCTTTTTGGCTAGCTGTATTTTTTGTGAAGTAGTGTGGGAAATACAGTTCAGTAAGGAATGTCATAAAACTGCCACCCATTTGTGGGAATTCTTAAAGATGGGAACCTGCTTAAGATGCAATAGGGGGATAGTTCTTTCTTCTGCTTCCTCTCATTTAATGAATAGGCTGCAGAATATTGACTTCTTTTACCTAATCCACTTTCTAACATCACGGTGGATAAAATATAATTGTTACCCGTATGGCCTATTCGTAGACTTGATTCAGTTGCTTTTTGTACTTTTTTTACTCTGGAATGAGTTTGTAACCTCCAAGAATCTGTTGTTTCTTGGAAGAGCTACATGCTGTCTCTCATGTTTTATTTTTAGGGATAGTAGAAACATACCAAAGGTTATAATGTACTTGAGATTGGGAGGGCATTGCTAAAAATTGGAGATGTAAAACTTCATCGAGGAATGGTTTACAAATATATTGGCTGTCTAATATGCCATTGCTATAAGCTTTTGAAACAATCATACCTGAAAAAGGAAAATATTTTTTTTCCTGAATGTTGTTTGTTAGTATCCATGACCCAAGTAATGAAAGGCCTCTATCTATTGAATTTTTAGTTTTTTGGCTACTAAACTACTCTCTCTTCCCTGGGAGAGAGAGAGACAGAGAAAGAAGGGGGGGGGGGGGTTGGAGGAGGCAATCTAATCTAACCAATGAAGAGAGGGTTAGGGTAGGTAAGTTGAAAACCCTTGCTTTTGGGTAGATTTGAGGTGGATCATGGTTGGCTCTGGCTCTATCTTGGATGGTGCACTCTGCCTGCCATTATAAAGTTGGCAGGTTCTTTCCCTTGTGAAATGAATGAGGTGCATATGGGGAAAATGAAATTATGTCATAATGAGTTTCTGTTTTGATTCTTGAATTGTTATTGTTTGACATCTGTCAAGATTTATGTTTTTGTTAGGCATTTATTCTTTCTGCTGCTTGTAACTTGAACCTCTGGAGGTTATTCTTCAAAGCTTTATGTATGGGCATTTTTATAGTTTTCCTCCCTTTTCTGCCTTTCTACTTGTATGCATAGGTGTTAACAGTACCTGTCATAAAATGGAGCCAAAATGCAAACGTTTTATATAGAATTTTTCTATGAGCTGGTTTTCCTCTGGCATTATTATCTTTCATTTCTCCTCTTATTTCCTCTCATTTGCAGATTCTTCAAATAGTAATCTTACGAGCTCAAGATAGAAATCGTCCTCTGAGAACTCTCAGTACTAAGGAGGTATTTGCAGTTTCTTGAAATAGTAATATTCTCCTTTATGTTATCTTCCTCCCGCTCTCTCTCTAACTATTAATAAAAAGAAGTGGCAATGGAGGCCTTTGTCCTATATGTACAAATGAAACTCAGGCAAATCTTTACCTAGAGTAGAACATAAACTTACGAAGATGAAAGGGACCCAATCAGTATTATCTTCCTCTTCTCCTCCTTCCATTATGGTTTGAGAGGGTTTTAAGCTATGAATCATCAATTCCTTATCCCACGTTTTCTTTCTTTCTTGTCCAAGGGTATTGTATTTTTTTTTTTCTCCTTTTCTCTTTTCAGTGTCTGCTTTGTTCTTGTTGTGCCTCAAGCTCAGCAGGGCTCTGGCATGACTGAAGCTGTTGCCACTGAATACCACTTGGTTTTGTTCTGTTCTCACCTTCGAGATTGCCTAGTGATAACCCTAGCTTGTACATGTACTCAAGTTCTGGTTATAAGCTATCCAAACATTCAGTTATCCTGTTGTGGGATAGATTCTGGTTCATAATTTGACAATAGCATTGCTTCCAAAGTGCATTATTATTTCTGTATAAAATATTCTTTGAGGATTGATCTCAATGTATCATATAGTTTTTTGTTTGTTCGTCACATCAGTATGGAATTGACTGCTGGTTCTAAGTATGTTTTCATATTGCAGTTTCGACATTTTGCGAATAAGGTTGGAAATCTTGAGCGTCCATTTCTCAAGGAGTTCTTTCCTCGTTGGGTGGGATCTTGTGGCTGTCCAGTGCTTAAGTATGATTCTTGAAGACCAAATTCTATTTTCACCCTGTTTGGTGTTGCTAGCATTATTGATATCCCCCTCTTTGATTTTCATCCTGTTGTACCTACCAAGGATGGGATTCTCGTATAGCAAAAGGAAGAATATGGTTGAGTTGGCCGTACTTAGGGGATGTACAGCTAGACCAGATTCAACTGCTGGGCTTTCCAATGGAAATCCTGATCCTGAGAAACGGGAGGGTGATGTTGGAATGCCTGGCATGATGAGCATACGGGTGCATGAGCTAGATGGCATGTATGACCATCCCATTCTACCAATGGCTGGAGATTCATGGCAGCTGCTTGAAATACAATGTCACTCAAAACTTGCAGCTAAACGCTTTCAAAAGCCTAAAAAGGGTTCCAAACCTGATGGTTCTGATGATAACGGTGATTATGTACCTGCTTTAGATGTACGATCAAAGTATGTGAATTTGAATTTTTTCAATAAATTTCTTCAATAAATTAAAATTTACAGTATTTTGTATTTCTGCATCTAAATTGTTACTGCCTTATTTAACATTGCAGTTCTGATTCACCCCTGCTGTGGCTTAGGGCAGATCCAGAAATGGAGTATCTTGCTGAAATACACTTTAACCAGCCTGTACAGATGTGGGTAAGTTTGGAGCAAAATTTTTGTCAGTTACTTCTTTTATGTTTTAATAGTTAAAGATCAGTTGTTTTAATGGAAGATCGAGGCCGTATGCTAACTAAGATTTGCTGTTGTATCTACTATTATGCTGCCTTGAGGTTCTGGAAGGTTTCTATTGGTTGAAATTAAATTTTCCTCATTCAATTTGGTTGAAATTATTAGTTCTGTTGGGTATTGCTTAGTGGTTTATATCTGCCAAATACAAAAATTTTCTTCTTTTTTCCTTTTTGCGTGGATCTTTTATGCAAATACTCCCTCTGTCCCAAAAAAAAAAAAAAAAAGCCCACTTTTAAAACTTGGTTTGGTCAGAAAAGAAGAGTCCACTGTTAAATAAAATTGGATGAAATTCCTATATTATATTTTACTAATAATAACAATGTAGGTTCCAACATTAAAAAGTAAGGAGAAAAATGAAAAATTATACATTTAATAGTGCGTTAAGTGTGTTGTATCATATAACTAAAGGTTAAAAAAAAAAAAAAAATTTGTACCTAATCAAAAGTGGACTCTTATTTGGAACGGAGAGAGTATATTGATTCAGGATAAAGATGTTTTATGATGAACTTTTGAATTGTACCCTGAGTACTACAGTTTATAATTGCAAGTATAAATTTTTGGTGCCTAGGGATGGAGGAATTTTTTGTCCCCATTTACCAGCTTTGTTCCTGAAGATGGATGCCCTTTTACTATCTATATGCTTATATGAATAGTTAGAAATATGTGTCTGTACTCAGGTTAATCAACTGGAGAAGGACAAAGATGTTGTTGCACAGGCACAAGCCATAGCAATGTTGGAGGCATTGCCACAGAAATCATTTTCAATCGTGAATGCTCTGAATAATTTTCTTACTGATACTAAGGTTTTCTTTATCTGCTTTCTTGCCTTAGATTCTCCCTCTCACAAAAGAAAGAAGGAAAAGATATTTGTCACTTCTCAACCTTGCTATTTTGATCAATTTCTGATAAAACCATTCTGTATTTTAAAGGCTTTCTGGAGAATCCGCATTGAGGCAGCATTTGCATTGTCCCATACTGCGTCTGAGGTATGTTATGGGCTTCTACCCTCTTTTCTAAGAATTGAAAAGCCTTTTTTTTTCTTTTTAATACAAGACACATATCATGTCTTCTCATTTATTTATCCAAAAATTGTTTTCAAATTGTGAATACATAGTTGCTTTGCCTGTTATTCCATAGTCTTGATAATGGTTCTTTATTTCGAATACAAAGCTTATTATAACAGTAAATAATCACTTTATGGTGGCCAAAGCCACTTAATTATTCATCTTTACAATTCCCTCAGCTCAGTGCACCTATCAACATTGTTTAATTCTAGATGCTAGATTTCTCGCATGCCGTGCAATGAGCCACATTCTGGTATTGAAGTGTAATTGTCTTTACTTGGGTAAATACTTGTTTGTTGTTGCTTATGTTTGAAGGAAAATAATAGGAGAAACTAAAGACATTGGGCTTAGTGGAGATTCATAAAATTCTCTTCTCAAGTCTAGGAAATTTTTTCTTAATACCTATGAAGTTTTCAATTGCTGGTTTATTTTTCTATGCTCTATCTGAGAAGTGTTTTTCCATTTTTGCTGTAATATGGAGTTGGATTATTGATATGCATCACAGTGATTATGCTATTAATTTTTTCAAATAGGAAACAGATTGTCCTGGCTTATTCCATCTGATTAAATATTATAAAAGTCGGAGATTTGACCCCAATATGGGACTTCCCAAGTGAGTATCTCGAATCCTGCATGTTTTTATTTTATTGAGAATTGTTGTAATCATAACTCATGCTTATGCTTTTGATTCCTTTGTAGACCGAATGATTTTCATGATTTCCAGGAGTACTTTGTACTTGAGGTAATGATATGAGGTAGGATGTGATATATGTGATTGTCTTTGTGCAGCTTAAATTTTTCCCTTCTATATTAAGTGATTTAGACTTTCTCTATTGTCATTGAGGAACACCATGGAGTTCATTGATTTTCTCGACATAGCTTCAAAAAGGCTAAGATTCCTTATAGAGCTACTATTTTGATATTTTGGCCCTGCAATTCTCTCTCTCTCTCTCTCTCTCTCACACACACACACACACACACACTACCCACGTGAAAGTTGTGCCCATTTTCTCCTTTAATTGTTCCCAACAATATGCTTACACTTTTGTACTTGGTTGAAGGGTTTCTTTCATCTATTCTGCCTGGGATGGTGTTAATCCTGGTTCTGATAGCTAACCTGGTCTTCTTCAGTTGTTATATTCAAATTGAAAAACTTGCTGGTAGTGGAAACTAACCTGATCTTCAGTTTTTGTTTTGAAATTGAAAGACTTGAATTTGTTGATGTGCTAATTCTAGTAGGATTGTGATTTCTGTTGTTTTTCTTTTTGAAAAGAAGAAACCAAGAAAATATTGATATCTCTAAGTTGTTATACAGAGCTAACCTCCCATTTTCTTTTTCTTTGGCATAAATTAGTTTTTGAGATTCCACTTCCTTTCTTTTTTTTCCAGTCTTATTGGTTCTTAAATGTTTAGTCTGTGTTTGGTTATTGGATGTTATTGTTTCTTGAAATTTTTGTAAATTTTATCACTGGTGAATGGAGTTTGCTGGAAATCATCTCTCAGTTTGATTTACTTTCTTTCTTATCATACCCGTTGAAATATCCATCAACAGTTGCTTGCATATTTTCAGGCTATTCCATTATCCATAGCTATGGTCAGGACCTCCGATAAGAAAAGTCCTAGAGAAGCTGTCGAATTCATTTTGCAGCTCCTGAAGGTAATTGTAATTGAATTACAGTGAAGATAATCTGCTTGTTGTGTATGATATGTGTGGGAATTGTCTCTATTTATTATATGAAGTGCTATCTTGTCTAATTAGATTTGAAACAACTATTATGTATACTCATTGAATTTGAATCTCCTTAATAAAGTTGTGTACAATGTTGTTGTAGAGTTGGTGAAATAGTTCACGTAAAATGTATCATGCGTGTGAGATGTTAATGGCCAATTTCACCACTGTCACTTTTTGAGTTTAAACTTTTTGGGGATTGACCCACTTCTTCAAGGTGCATTCTGTGTCATTGTTTACTGGCAAAATTTCATTTCACTGATTTTTGAATTTGTTCATGAACCTATACAAGTACCTGTAGTTTGGCTGAAAATATTGGATAACATGGATGAAATAGAATTTATATGTCCTATAAAATGCACTGGGGGCTTCTTATCATCCAAGTTAGGATTTATCTCTTTTTAGTTGATGGCTGCAATGATCATTTGATCATAATTGGGTTTGGTCAGCAGTTTTTTGGTTTAACAATTTTCAAAATTTCTGTGCTTGGTATCCATTCTGGTAAATGTTTTTCTGGATCGCATGCATCTGCAACTCTTCTTTATTGTTGTTGTCTTCACTTATGTGGCTGAATTTCACAGAATGTACAAGGTTTTTGTACAAATCATGAGTTCAAACCTGGGAATAAGGCTGGGGCTGGCACACAATGGATTGTTGAATTTTAAACACCCAGCTTTGGGTTCTTGCGTTTTTTTTTTTTTTAAAACTTTTAAGGTTTTGAATTACATGTGTTTTTACTTCACTTTATCCTATAGATGGTCCCGAATAAATTAGAAATGTTCAAGGTACTCATAAATCATGCAGATTAAGGAGGTTGCATTATCTGGAACATTTGAAAAAAATTTCTAAAATTTTCTCATTATTCTCCATTTGCCTCAGAAGATTTTTGTCCTGCTATATTATAATTTGAATTGGTGATTGTGAGGATATTGTTATGATATATTCAGTTACATCTGAAAACTTTCTTTTCCTTTTCTTAAATGTTTTACTGATTTTGCCTTTTTCCTTCGTTTCCCCTTGTTCAGTACAATGACAATGACGGGAATCCCTACACTGATGTTTTCTGGCTTGCTGCAATGGTTCAGTCCGTTGGTGAGCTTGAGTTTGGGCAACAGGTGTGTGATTTTTATCTTCTTTTTTTTTTTTTTTTTGATTAAATGTCTTTAGTTAACCTCAATGGAGGTTGAATAGTTTTATAAAGGAAACAAACTTTCAACTAAGCAATTCATAAGCTTGGAGCAAAATTTTAAGCAAATAACCATTTACAAAAAAAAAAAAAAAAATCATCTTTTTGCAAGTCCTGGTGCAATTGGGATGTGGTTAAATGCTCCCCAAAGTATTGGATTACCCAGTCATCCTCCAGGAAGTGAATAAAAAAGATGACACTTGGGGAGGGTTTAACATATTTTTCTAGTCTGAAATTTAAAGGAAGACTAAATGTTTCAGGAAAAAGTTTCGCTTTCTTGTATTACTGCTGGAAAAATTTTCAGCTGACATAAAGATATTGATGGGACTTCATAATAGCTCTGCTTGAATTGGGGTATCAACAAGCTTGTTCAGTGTTCCTTTTTTCTTCTCTCTTTTTTTTTTTTTTTTGGGTTTTGGTGGGGTTGGGTTGGGTTGGGGGGGGGGGTGTGGGGGTGGAGACAAAAAAGATCACACACCTTTGTATATTTGTAGTTCTATTATTCACTTCCCATATTTGATAGGTTTTCTCATATGTGCTTATCTCAGTTTTACTTGATTGCTAGTTTAATCTCATTTTCTCTTTTAATTGGGCAAAGTGGATCTGCTCTATTTGGGTGTTTCAATAGAGTTTGGTAAATTGAAAATGTATTTGGGAAGAATGACAGAATTTTTTAGAATGCAATTGAATGAATATATACTTTGTGGCTGAACTCTCTTTTGTGAAATCCTGGCAGACTATCGTCTTTTTGTCCTCCCTTCTCAAGCGGCTCGACAGGCTTTTGCAATTTGACAGGTGCATTAACTTGCTAAATATCTGACATTTTTATTGCCATCTGCTCCTAATCTATTATATGAAATGAAATATGACAGGCTGATGCCAAGCTACAATGGAATTTTGACTATCAGTTGTATCCGGTCATTGACTCAAATTGCAATGAAGCTTTCAGAATTTGTTCCTCTTGTGAGTATATTCATTAAACTTTGTCACTTAGCTAACAAACTCACCATTTCTTATGTGAAAGCTGTGGATTGTTGTAGGATCGCGTTATCAAACTAATTCAGCCATTTCAAACTTCCAAGTCATTATGGCATGTTCGAGTTGAAGCTGGTAGAGCACTCCTGGATCTTGAGTTTCAGTCCTCTGGAATTGATGCAGTGTTAGTGTTGTTCATGAAGTATTTGAATGAAGAGCCATCTTTAAGAGGTTTGTATGCTTTCAGATTTTCAAGATTGATTTGATTACGGATCTTGGACCTGAAGCATATTTGGTGATTTCATTCTTTTAAGATGCTGATGCATTTTTATTAATTTATCTGACACACTCACAGGGCAAGTTAAGTTAGGTGTGCATACTTTGCGACTATGTCAGATGAGAGCTGGATCTGATCCTGATAATGAAGTAAAGAGTGTTACACTTGTTTCCTTGCTTCGATTGCTTGAGAGCCCTTTGTCATTCAACAATGTTATCCTTCGTCATCACCTTTTTTGCATCTTGCAAGTACTTGCTCGGAGGTGTGTACGGCCTTATCCTTACATTTCCTATGTTAACTC
Source organism: Gynochthodes officinalis (assembly GCA_020080225.1). Classification (NCBI taxonomy): domain Eukaryota; kingdom Viridiplantae; phylum Streptophyta; class Magnoliopsida; order Gentianales; family Rubiaceae; genus Gynochthodes; species Gynochthodes officinalis. Next base: position 8,721,880 of record CM034625.1, on the reverse strand, counting down.
ACATTCAATGCTCCTGTTTACTGCATTTGGTCTGTTACAGAAAGGGTAATTTCATCAATCATCTTTGTTGCAATTGATACATTACAGAATTAGTATTTCTCCTACTAGCTGAGAGCCTGAATATTTGAGAAAATGTGATTGTAGTCTCTAGAGATGATTTTAAATTATTGAAAAATGTTTGGCTAAATTTATGTTTCTGTGGGGGAATTTGATTTGGAAGTATATCTATTTCCCTTTCAGAGTTATTTTATTTATTTTCATGAACCATGTCACATAATAAGAATGTAAAAACATGCAAAAGATAGTGTTTCATCTTTGAAGATGGCCTTCAAAATTGGTTTCAATGCCTGGAGTTGAACATGGTTGATGGAAATTAGGGTCGCATCTTGACTTGATGAACAGTAAAGACACATGAGGACGGGCGCACATGATATTGGATTAACAGGGACGGCTTGAAAGAAATCATGATATTTATTAAACCTCATTAGCAGATGAGGAACTAGACTTAGTAACTCGATGCTTCAGGTAGCCCCGCTTTTATCCACGCAGTAATAGGTTGACTGGTTTGGGATGGTTGGCCCGTGTTAAAGGGCACCTTACCTAGGCCACTGGTCAAGGCTCGACTTTCATTGTCGCCACTTGCAGCAATTAATCCCCTTGACTGGTTTTTAAAACTTTGTTTTTAACAATACTGTGATATTTACCCATTCTGGTTATTTGATATTTGGCGTCTTGCAATTTGTTTAAGGAATAAGCTGGAAGTAGTAGTTTAGGGTGGAATATTTATAACCAGCGGTAGCAAATTTATTCCCTATTTTGTGTTTTTTTTTTTTTCAGGGCTCCAACACTTTTTGGGGCACCAAGGGATGAGACACTCAGAATGGGGCATGCAGAAACTTGCAGTGAACTAAAAAATATTTTTGCCGCTCTGGTCAAACAGTCTAAACCTGCAGAATCCTCTTTAGAGGCTCTTGACCTTACGCATGATGCTTCAATAGACCCTGAGGTTTCCCAGGAACCAGACACTACTGCAAATGGGCCCCTTGACCTGGTCTGTGATGTTTCACAAATTCCAGGGGCTTTCAAGGAACCAGAGGTTCTTTCAAATGTTTCTGATTATGTGGGAGCAGTTAACGCTAGCGAACGTGATGGTTCCATCATTCCTGAATCTAAAACTGAAGTTGGTACTGGTTCCAAAAGTAATGAGCAGCTGAATCAAGTGGGTGAACTTGGAAAAACTGATTTAGTCTTGCCAGAAGTTTGCAGAGAAGTGCATACTTGCTTAGATAGTCGCGAACTATCGGAGCAAGTGGTTAACCTACCAGAAGTTTGCGAAGTACCTACTTGCTCTGAAAGTCAAAACCTAGCTGAGCAAGTGGTTCACACACTAGATGACAACATGGTCGTTAGAGATGTTGCTAGAGAAGCACCCACGGTGTCTAATAGTCATGAACAAGTGAAGCCAGCTATTGACCTTTTGCATACTAAATCGCTCCATGTCGAAGCTTCAAAAGAGCCTGATGCTATATCCAATGGTCATGAGCGGAAGAAGCCTCTTATCCGCATTAAGGTCAAACACTCTGCTGCATCTAGTCGGGCAGAGGATGCTGATACTGCAATTATGGAGAAGTCTCGAGATGGACATGCTGAAGCTGATCACGGTGCAAGCAGTTCTGTGTCCATCGACGCACCTCAAAGAATTTTTGCTGAGACGGTTAGCACCGGTAATCAGAACCTTGAGGATGTGTTTTCTTGCCATGATGGTGGGTCTCGAGTAACTGCGAGCATAGGCAGTGCCAAATTTGCCACTGATGGTGATGAACTTGTGAAGGAATTGCAGTGTACGGCTGATTCAAGCAAAGTATTCAAAGTATTGCCCCCTGAAGACCATACATCTACCAGCATTGTGAGAGAAGAATACTCAGAAATGCGGACAACTAAATATGCAAGTTTGAAATGTCTCTGTGTCAATGGACCCCATGCACAAACTGGTTCAGTGGAGAAGGAGAGGGACAAGAAAAAAGAAAAAGAAAAGAAGCGGAAACGGGATGAACACAAATCTCACCATAATGATCCAGAATACTTGGAGCGGAAGCGACTAAAGAAGGAGAAGAGAAGGAAGGAAAAGGAGATTGCAAAACTCCTTGACGAGGCAAAGACATCTTCCTCTATGCAGTTACAGAGCAAGAAAGAGGAATCCAAAAATGATTCCTCTGTACAATTGCAGAGCAAGAAAGACGAAGCCAAAAATGAAGTAGCAAGGATTAGTAGGGAAGCACAAGCAAGTCCATTGGAGCATGAGAGTAGAAGAAAAGAACATGAAAATTGGTCGGGGGCAATTGAAGAAGGAAAGGCTCCTTCCGTGGAAGTATATAGTAGGAGTCATGATCCTGTGTCTTCGGCGAGTGCGCAGCAGAAGCCAGGTGAACCCAGTGGAGCAAAGGTAGTGATGAAGACAGTGGATAGTGTAAATGCGACACAAAATAGTTCTTCGCATAAACTTAAAATTAAAATTAAAAAACGAACGCTTGAAAAGACATCATAATTGTACACTTAGTGTAAAAAGTTACTTTGTACCACCTTTTTTCTTTAACTTCCTGTGTTGTAAAAGCAGGACCATTCATATCTGGGTTCTTTCTTGGTTGCTATATTAATCGCAGTGTTTTACTTTTCATGCTTTCGAGAGTCCAAACTCAGCGGAATCATTACTTGGTCAGTGTTCTGGATGTTACTCATATCGAATTTAGTACAGATTCTTCAGAACTTAGAAAGAAGCTAAAGCCACTGTACTTGTTCATTACTGTCAGCTGAGATTGGGAGATACACTGCTGTCCATCAATAATGCCTGCACTGTTCTTATTCTGATGTCTGGTTATTCTCAGCATGTACTTTTGTTTTTTTCTGGGACTTATTCTGGTTCTTTAATGGCTATGCGTAATTAATCATTCAGATTACCTTAGTAATCTTTCGGTCTGCTACTGGACAAAAGACTGAAGAATAGGCAGGTTGGGAGATGGTAAAGGACCTGAAGTTGCAGTACAAGAACGAGAGATGTGCAGAAAGGTCGGCGGGAAGTCAGGTTCTGTTGGAATCTTCGTACATTTGTTTTTCTTCATTACTGGCCCTTTTCTTGCAGAACTTCACGCCTCAATCAAATTGATGCCGTGTTGAGTTGAGAGAAATGAAATGATGGTCAAAAATTTACAGCGCTGTGGATAATGGACCCATCTTTCCTAGGTACGATCCCAATCTCGATGCCGAAGACATTACGCTGGGGGCAGTAATTCTCATTCCAAATTTCCAGTATTCATAAATTTATATTCCGGGTTTTGGTCGGACACCACAATACGATACAAAATTTTTGTCCTAAATTTTCCACGTAAAGAACAGAAATGAAATGATGGTCAAAAACTTACAGCGCTGTGGATAATGGACCCATCTTTCCTAGGTACAATCCCAATCTCGATGCCGAAGACATTACGCGGAGGGCTGCATTCTCATTCCAAATTTCCAGTATTCAGAAATTTATATTCCGGGTTTTGGTCGTACACCACAATAAGAGACAAAATTTTTGTCCTAAATTTTCCACGTAAAGAATGTATTAGTGTGATATATTATTTTCCTAGCCATCATAATATATTTTTAACCCACAGGAAGTTCTTGGAATGCACAAAGTTGATTTCAAATTGGCATATATATAGTCAATTGGGAGGAAGATACACGTCATGTTATCATTCATTTGTATGATAAAAAAAATATAGTGATAATATCAAACACCTCCCTCAAAATTTTATTAAATATCAAACTTTGTAGTTTGAGAAATATCAATAACTCTCCTGTAATAAAAAAAAATATCAACCACCCCCCTTGACTACTAGTCAACGGAAATAAATTGAAAAAAGACAAAAAAAATTCTCCAATATAAAAAACAAAAAAAGTATATAATTTAAAATTTTAAAATAAAATTTTAAAAATACAAAAAAGGCAAAAGTTAAAGACAAAAATTTAATAAAATTATTTATATTATATAATAAATTTTTTTAAACTAAAAAATAAAATTTAAAGATGAAAATTAATAAAATTTAAAGATAAAAATAACAAATAAAAATTCCATATAAAAAAAAGTATCTATACAAAAAAATTTGAAGTTAAAAAATAAAGTACCTATATAATAATTTTTTTTACATTAAAATTTTAACAAAATTTTATTAAATTTTTATCTTTAAATTTTGTCTTTTAAAAATTAAACTACATCAATGTTTTTGTCATTTTTGTCTTTAACTTTTATTAAATTTTCATCTTTAAATTTTATTTTTTAGTTTAAAAAAATTTATTTTATAGTGTAAATAATTTTATTAAATTTTTGTCTTTAAATTTTGCCTTTTTTGTATTTTTAAAATTTTATTTTAGAATTTTAAACTATATACTTTTTTGTCTTTTATATCGAAGGGCTTTTTCATCTTTTTTCAATTTATTTCTGTTGACTAGCAGTCAAGGGGGTGGTTGATATTTTTTTTCATTACAGGAGGGTTATTGATATTTTTCAAGCCACAAGGTCTGATTTGATATTTAATAAAACCTTTGAGGGGGGTGTTTGATATTATCTCAAAAATATATCACTAGTTGTATTGTAAAATGATTTAATACGTTGCGGATGAGGTGATACGAATTTTTAAGTAGTCTGCATCTTTTCATGTGGATTGTGAATATTTTTTGGTGTCGGTTTGGATTCATTTTCCTAGACTTTTTGTGTTTTTGTTTAAGAAAAATATTTTTTTTGCGATTGTCTCATTAGTGGGTACGCCTTTGAAAATAGATCAAGCTATAGTCAGAGTTGAAAAGACCGATTGTTGCCAAGGTTCAAATTGAATTAGATTTACTCAAATTATTGCCAAATTGTGTTTGAATTGGGCTGGGGGATGAAGATAGCTTTTGGCAACTTGTGGAACCAGAACGTATGCCATCATACTACAGCTTTTGTTGACATGTTGGCCATTCTGAACATGAATGTTATATTAAGAATCTAACTCTTAAAATGAAGAAGAATGAGCCAAAAGATAGTACAAAGTCGGGTGTAATAGTTGAAAAAAGTAGCTTACTAGATGGTCATAGGGATGGTTTGTTGGAGCCACAACATACTAAAGCATTTGAGAGGCTGTAGTATCAGCAAAAGGCTATGTTTTTAATGCCTGAAAAACTGAGCGGATCAACAAAGGAAGAAGTCGAGTAATCAACAAATGATTGAGTACACGACTCAAAGGGCTCATGGTGGGGTACCGAATGGAAGGAATGAGTAGGTTTTGCCACTTGACAAGCCCTCAAGTTCTTTCGTGGATCCGTTGAACACGTAGTTACCAGCCTTTTGGCCTATTAGCGTGAATTTAGACATGGAAAATGTGGAAATCTTGATCAATGACGGTATCATTGGTTCTAGTGGGCAAGAAGATAGAAAGAGTCGTAGTTTAGCGAGATTTGATAATATGCTTGAACAAATGGATCATAAAGAGTCATTGATGGATGCTCAAGTGGAATTGGTGATAGTGGAGAATCTATCCCCGCAAAATAGTAATAATAAATTTTTGTTGAGAAATGGTGCATCTATGGCTTCTAAATATCAAGTTTGTTGTTTGGTATTTCATGATGTCTAGAGGTCTATTTCGAAATGTCAGAGGGGCTGCAAAGCAATTTGCAACCTCAAGAATTAAAATGGTTCAGACAATGTATAGGCTTAATTTGATCACATTATGCACCCAAAGGTTTCTAAAAATATGTTGGAGGATTTTCGAATCCATTTTTTGAAATAGATGAAGGATTAGCAAATGATCAAGGAAAATTATGGGCTTTCTGGTATGGTATGGATAGACAGAAAGTGGCTAAATCTGATCAATTTCTAACCATTAAGTTTCGGCATGGGCTCATAGCTAAAGAGTTTGTGATGGTGATAGTGCGTAGCATATAGTCAAAGGGAGCATCAGTCACTGTGGGATGACATCCAGCAACTCATGAGCCTGTATCCAATGAGTTTGGTTTGTGATGACTTTAATACTATCTTATTACCAAATAAAAAACAAGGAGGACGACCGTTTGATATGGGTAAAGTGCTAGAGTTTGCTGATTTCATTAAAGATGTGAGTCTGGTTGATGCTGGTTTTACGGTTTCCCATTTACTTTGTATAATAATCTGGCCAACAATGCGCAGATTTACAAACAATTGGATAGACTATTTCAAACCCAAGGTGAATTCAGCAAAACCTATAAACATCAGTTCAACATTTGAATCGAGTGGCCTCTAATCATTGTCCTATGTTGATGGAGGCTTGTCGCATTGACCCTATTGAGAAGAGATCATTTCGTTTTTAAATTCTTTGATGCTACACTCAGAGTTTTAAAATGTTGTGCAAGCGCTTGGACTTTAGATTATTAGGGTTTGCCTAAGTATATGTTGGGGGTTAAGCTTCAGAAAGTAAGGGATACTTTAAGTGGAGCAAAGTGAGATTTAGAAATATATTTGATCATGGTAAGCAATCCGAGGCCAAATTGGTGGAACTCGAGGAGAAGCTAGCAACCCAATTTTCGATTTCCAAGCAGATGAAGTTGAACAATGCTAGAGCGGAGCATATGCTGAACATCAATCAAGAAATAGAGTTTTGGAGGAAAAATGAGAGGGTTAAATAGTTGAGACAATTGATGGGGGGGGGCGAATACCAAATTCTTCCATAATATAGTTCAGGTAAAGAGAGCTAAGAAATTCATTCATGGTATAAGGGATGATCAGGGAACTTAGCTTGAGGACCCAGTTGCTATCGCGAATCAATATGTTAATTTTTTTCAACATTTGCTTATAGATGAATTATGTTATAGTGATATTTATTATGAGAGGATACATAAAACTTTGGAGGTGATTCCGACATTAGTGACGTATGAGGATAATGGGCAGTTGGTGAAGATGCCAGAAGTGGAGGAAATTCGAGCAATCATATATGGGATGAATCGGGATAGTGCTCCAAGAGAAGATGGTTTTTCCGGTCAATTTTTTCAGGCTTGTTGGGAGATTATTGGTGAGGATATTGTTATGGCTGTTCAAGAATTCTTCAATAGTTCATTGTTGCCGAAGGAATTTTCACGGATTTTAGTTGCTTTGCTTTCGAAGAAAGATAGTTCTATCACATTTGCAGATTTTTGTCCTATTAGTTTTTTGCAATTTTGTTTATAAGGTGACCTCAAAATTATTGGCGACAAGATTGTAGAGGGTGCTATACAAATTGATCTCACCTCAGCAGAGTGGTTTTGTGAAGGAATGGCTCATTTTGGATAACATTCTGTTGGCTCAAGAATTGATGGCGGATTTAAATAGGAAGTCTAGGGGAGAGAATGTGGTGTTGAAGTTGGACATAGTTAAAAAATATGATAGGGTGTGATGGGTATTTCTACTTGCAGTCATGTAGAAGTTTGATTTTTGGAAAGATTTGATTGATATGATATGGAGGTTGATATCAGGATGTCATTTCTCGGTTCTAGTGAATGGGATGCCTTATGGGGAAATTGTTTAGAGGACTTTGGCAAAGATGTCCCCTTTTCTCCTTTGCTATTTGTCTTAATGGTCAAGATTTTCACTTGGTCTCTTAATGTTTTGTTGGATTATAGATCTTTCACACCTTATAAAATCCAGGTGAATTATCCGTCAATAACTCATTTGGCGTATGCTGATGATATCATTGGTTTTTCATCAGTGGATCGAAAATCGTTGCGAAATGTGATAAAGGTAATTCATAATTATGAGTTAGCTTCCGGTCAATTGGTGAATATTGCAAAGTCATCTTTTTTAATGGGTCCAGGTGGTGAAAGCAGAAAGGGTGAGGGTAGTATTCAAGGTCATCGAATTTATGGCCAAGGTTCTTCCTTTGCAATATTTAAGGTGCTTGCTGTATAATGGCTAGAAATTGAAAAACTTGTTTACTCATATGCTTGATAAGGTCCGAAAGAGATTGTAAAGGTGGTCAAAAAAAGTCCTTTCTATTGGGAGTAAAGTCATTTTGGTGAAGCATGTTCTATTTTCAATACCCGTTCACTTGCTATCAATTTTACACCCACTGAAAGAGGTGATCGAGGATCTAGAGAGGTTGTTTTTACAATTCTTTTAGGGTGATTTTGAATATGGGCATAAATATCATTGGAGACGATGGGTAGACCTTTGTGTTCCAAATAAGGAAAGAGGTTTTGGATTTCATTCATTGGCGGCTCTTGCTCTAACCTTCGATTGTAAGCTATAGTGGCAATCTCGGCAACAAGATTCTCTATGGGCTCAGTATATGTGAAGGAAGTATTTGGAAGAAGTTTATCCAACTTTAGTTTCTCCATCAATCAAAGATTCATCAGTTTGGAAATACATGCTTCGGGTGAGGGATTTGATGGATGAAAGGATTACGTGGGATATAAAGGTGGGACAAATTTCCTTCATTAATGATAATTGGATAAGAGATGGGCCGTTGAGGTATATGGTCGATATTTAGGGGATTGGAAAGTCCGAGATTTTATTGATTCAGGGAAATGGAAGAGGATGATATTATAGTGGATTTTGCCAATTGTTCTGGTGGATAAAATTGTGGAAATGCCAATTGAGATGGGAGGTGAAAATGGTGATCAAATCCTATGGTAGCCTGAACCATCAAGTATGTTTACTGTGTAGTCAGCTTATGGATTGATACGCAACGTTGGTTCAGGCTTTTTATTTGATTGAGTTCTTATGGTCTAAGCCTATGTGCGTGTCTATTTCTTGGTCTATATCTCTAATGCTCCATTCTCGAATTCTTGTGGATATATCCCTTTATATGTTCAAGGTTGCGGGACCATCGAGATGTGCTTGCTGTATTCATCCTCAGGTTGAGGATATTGATCATGTTTTCTTGAGAGGAGAATTTGCTTTGAAAGTGTGAGAGTATTTTGAGCATCGAATTGGAGTTTCCAAGGAAGTTAAACCTATTTACTATAGATGTATAGAAATGTGAAAAACCTCTTGTTTATGTAGAGTTTTGAAAGTAGCTTTGAGCTTTCTCCCACAGTGGGTGTGTTGGGTGATTTGAAAGATAAGAAACCCGTACTGGTACTAACAAAAAAGTGTTTCCCACTGGAACGTGATTCGAGAAATTGGGTTCTTGTTGACAGAGAAAGTTAGATTGCAGTTTCCTCATTTGAACATTCGAGGACTGACATGGGGTCAGTTTTTGGATGTTGCCACCATGGCACGCCCAAGAGGACACATACTACAAGTTTGGTGGTGCTTCCCGATTATCACTACTTATAAATTGAACACGAATGACAGCTCAATTGACGATGGGGCACAATCTTCTGCAGATGAGGTGTTGCGGGATGCTTGGGGTCAACTTATATTTGCATACTCTAATTTCTTTTGACCAGGATCAGTTACGAGGGTAGAATGTTGATCTCTCCTACTAGATTTGGCACTCTACAATGTGCTTGGTCTGAATGGGATGAGGTGGAGTGTGATTCCAAATTGGTGGTTGATATGGTAAAGGATCAATCATTGATTCCATGGCAATTGAGGGTATACATTCTGAAGATTTTCAGATACAAGAATTTGATATCCTTTTTGTCTCATTGTTTTCGGGAAACTAATGCAGTTGCAGATAATTTGACTAAGATTGCTTATCAGACAAAGCACTTCAACTTCTATCATCATGCACAGGATTTACCCAACCATGTTCGGTCATTCTTATCACTTGATCAAGATCAAATTTCTTCCTTCTGTATTATCTAATTTTTCATGATGTGATTTATTCATTATTTTACTCTAATTTTCATATGTAATTAGATTCTTTGTATCAATTTTCTAATAAAAAGGTAACCACTCCCACTATCTGCACATGATTGTTTCCCAAAAAAAAAAAAAAAAAACTAAACTAACGTCTAAATACCCTCCTATTTTCAGTTCTTCATCCTTCAACCAAAACTCAGCTAGGAAGTTTAAGACATAAAACTACAGTATTAATTAATCTAATGATGTACAATCAAATCCTTGATCCTTCGATATGCTACTTTTGAAGTAACAAAGGATTGGTTTATTGCACACACTCACAGTGCGATTTTTGGAACATTGCTAAAGTCCACCCAAATCATCACCCACTGTAGGCGATTTTGGTGCTATTTTGGTGAACAATGTTTTTTTTCCCCTATTTATTAGAGCCTTTATCCCTATTTATTAGGATTTTCTCCTCCACGTTAGAGGTGTTTTAGGACCAGTACTAGTTTGATTGCATGGACTTTTAATGTATCAAGCAACATCGCAAAAGGCATAGAGCAAGAGTTAAAAACTTGTAATTCAGTTTCTTTTATCGTATGCAATTTGAGATGCGCAACTCATAGCCGTCACTTTAAGACGCCAGGTTTTTGCATTTTTGTTTAATTTCTTTTGTATAATAAAATATCTATGCAATTTGTTATAAACTCGTTAACATTGCACTCAAGTAAAATAATAGTTTTACACTATTATCATATTTTTTTTCATAATTATTACATTAAAACGCGGAACTCCTATAGTCTCTCTTGACTACTATTTATACAATTTTAACAAATTTATTAGTAAATACTCCTTTCGTTTTCAAGGATATATATATATACACTACTTTTTGTGTGGAAAGATCACTGGGTATGTTATATCTTCCATATGACTACTAGTCTGACTTTGTCTGAAAATTCTATTCCCCCACAAGTCTCTCTTTCCCTTTCCTTGTCTGCAAAATTGCCATAGACATTGAATTTGCCTATTGGGCCGGAACATTTCCGTACAGAAGGCAATGATGACGAATGACCCAGACCTATTTAGGCATGCAATTTCATCACGAAAATACAAAAAGGAAAAAAGAAATCTCTCTTTTTATTTTTTGTGCTTCTCTTTAAAAGGGCTTGTCAGTATCCCACCACATGAGGCAAAATTGTGATGAAATGAAACATTCTTATCGTTTCTTTGGGACACATCATCCCATCCCAGAACAAAACAAGAAAGCGAACAACGATGTTCACACACGTCACACATCATTTTCCATCTTAGAATGCTTCCTTTCAATTTGACCAATTAAATTGCCCTCATAATATCATCTCTTTCTCCTATAATTTCCCCAAGGTGATCTCAAGAGAAACCCAAATAATTGATGAAGCTGAATTTCTTTTTCCTTTTCTCCAAAAGATGATCCCTAGGAAAGAGAGTGCCGAATGTTTGCCAAGATGTATTTTTTAAAAAGCCAAGTAAATTAGTAAAAATTTTCAATGAATATTCATATGTGAAAAAAGTTACAAGATCAACACTGCATAATATCATTTGTGCAGTGCATAATTGGATTGATCAACCAATAGCACGAGTTTTGCTAGATTGTTTGTATGCGCAAAAGGTAAGTAGTGATGCTGCCTATTCTTTAGATACAATTTTTTTTTTGCAAAAAAAGAGAGAAGAAAAAGTAAAGATAAAAAGGAATTGGAGGGAAGAAAAAAGACAAGAAGAAGAAGCTAGTGGATGCTGGTGGTTGGCGCAGGCAGCATGTTAAGGAATAGTAGAATTACAGCTACAGCATTGATTGCTGAAAATCCTCCTTTTTGGGATTTTGTCGCTTTTCATGTCCGTTGATTTCGTCCCTTCCTAGTTCTTCCTACACCCCCCCAAGCAAAGTATAGACACTACTACTCAATCTTCTTCCAAATTGATACATCCCTCATCACTCCATCTTGCATTCCTTCATTGATTCTTATTTTCCTTTTTAGTATCCATCCCTTTGTCCTTAGTTTCAATATCCCTCCACTAGCTTCTCTTTCTGTTTCTGGACAAAGAGTTTGTGAAGGTTGGAGTGAATTTCAATGTCGGTGCATGTTCCATATATAACGTGCAGGTTCGTTTTGGTTTTGTTTCATTTGTCATCACATTCATCAATTCTGAAGATATGTGTTCGATTTTTCACTTCCAAATTTTCCTTTTTGACTGATTAAAAGATATGGAGATTGAGGGAAGATTGAGGAGTGAAAACATGTGATGAACAGAACATGCATGATATTGTTTGATTTGTTTCGGTAGTATCCCAAAATAGATCTCTTAGTTGGCTTAATTAGTATGCCAAATGCATAGGATCCATCATTCATAATATATGTTTACATATAGTTAATATTTTGTGACATTGAGATTTTTAAGATGGAAAGAATATTGATTGCACCATCATATCATGTGAAATAATATATTTTGACTAATTAAAAGAGAAATTTGTTATGAGAAAAAGTACCCCAACTTCAAGCAATAGTAATTATAATAATAATAATAAATTATTTTAGATATTTAATTTTTAGTGGTTGACTTGATATTACATTGAATTTTTTTCCCCTTAAAATGTGGTAATAGTTATAGTCATCTTTCTGCTCGTGATTGACTTGGACTAAGTCAATAAGTGAATGTAATCACTTTAAATCAAACACTTAACTGCATTTTTTCCCTTACTAATTATGGTATTTGTCTAATTAAAGTTTAATAATAAAGAAAAATGTTGCAATGATTTTGCATGTGTTTTATCTACTTATGTGTTTAATTTAAAACATGCTGCCAAATAAGTATTACTCATGCATTATTTTCTTTAATCTTTATTTTAGGAAAAATTTGTGATGATTTTACATGGAAAAGAAGCTAGAAACAAAATGGCAAATCAGAGATCTTTGGTGTGTATTGAAAGAAAAACTTTCGGGCACGAAATCTTATACAGATTACAGAAGTCCACGATCATATACATAGGTTCACTGTGAACTAGCTAGAGCGCCCGATGGATGGTTCTGGTCCTATTTTCAACCTCCCCTAAATAAGTAAACATATCATCCCACAAAGGTACGAAAACAAACAGACTAGAGTCACTAGATATATTTTGTGCAAAGCAAAATGAGATAAATTATTGGTGCTTTGGAAGGTTACTAAATTTAGAATTTAATAGCAAAACTTGCCTTCAAGAATGCCCCATTGATTAATTAGCTTATCTATATTATTATCATGGGATGTGCTATAGAATTTAAGAAAAGGGATTGTAGTTTTGAGACAAAAAGATGCATTAAAAATGTCATAATTAAAATTAAGAATTCTTTTGTCTTGTGACCTCGACGCAAAAATTGATGTCTAGGCTCGAATAAACTTTTTTTAAAAAAATAATTAATCATCAATAGGAAACTATACTATATATGGCAAAGTATTATTCCCCTCTTCTTGAGATATTTTCATTTGTTAGATTCTGTACCCTGCCGATTCTGTTGTCATCATCACACTTACTTGTCACAGACATTCAAAACCTAGATTAGAACTGCCACTAGTTATAATTACCCCCTGGTACTTATGGATTTTGTCTGAAAATCTTGCAGGACCTCATAAATTCATATTATAAAACTCCAATGCAGACCATGACATCCATCATATAAGCTTGGACACTCAAGTTTTAACTGGACTTATAAGCTTTTATGCTATAATCATGCGTTCCTACTATTGTGCTAGCTCTACCTTGCTACCTAGAAGGGGAAAAAAAACGACAAAACCCAAATGGCAGGAAACAAAATCTGGGCATCAAAATATTAAGCAAAGACAAATATTTACTATTGTAACAGCGCACTTACACATATATATATGCATATGGGCTATAATTAAGGAATAACATTATGCTGTCCGGAATAATTCAGAAACTCTTTTGTTTGTTCAGTCAGATGTAAATGCCATGTTATTGGTAGATTTATTGAGGTTGCCAAAAGATTAAGAAGGATTGATTTAGTAGGGTTAACACTTTTTGGGCTTTCCAAATCTGTACAAAACAAGAACTTTAAAATGAACATTCAAGGAAATGTGTACGGACGACTAAGTTAAGGATTTACAAACATTGGTCATTATTAATTTGTGTAGTAGAGAATGCCTAGATAGCTAACTATATGGACAAAGTATATATATATATGGACAAAGTATATATACGTGTCGGGAAAAAAAAAAGTATATATACGTGCGTCAAAAACCCTAAGTTGGTTTTTTTTGTTTTTTTTTTCTGAATTTTGGAACCATATGAGATGTAGACACCTAATGTGTATCCGTACAAGTGTGGTTCCAGCAAGATTTAGTGGCTTTTGGTGATGATGAAAGTATAGGAAACGATGAGTACCACTAGAAAGGTCCGAAATCTTCTTCTTTACTATTATTATTCTTTTTTCCTCTCTTCTGGGGAAAGTAATGACTACAGCCTCTTGAATGATTGATATGTGAAATTTTTTTTTTATTTTACTTAATCTTCGGTTAATTAATCTTTGTTAGAGCATTATTTTAAAGCTTGATTATCTCTCCATCACAGTTAGTGGTGTTCTCTTAAGGGAGTTGGTGGACAAAATAATTAGTTAATGGTCATGTGCTTAATTAATCATGAGTTAATCTTCGGTTATTTAATCTTTGTTAGAGCATTATGTTAAAGCTTGATTATCTCTCCATCATAGTTAGTAGTGTTCTCTTAAGGGAGTTAGTGGACAAGATAATTAATTAATGATCATGTGTTTAATTAATCATGACTTAATCTTTCACGTTAGTGACAAATAGTTTCTATTCATTTGATCACTAGCTTGTAACATTTGATAGTTGTAAGCACCCCTCGTAATTTTGAAAACTTTTTTTATTTGATAATAATTTTTCTTTTTTCTTTTTTTTTTTAAAAAAAGGTTAGTTAATCTTGTGTTCAATATGGTTGATTAGTTAGTTCAATTCATAAAATTAATGTTGTGTTTAGTTTTATCACTAATTAATCTTGTGTTAACATTAGTTAGTTAATCTTGTGTTGGAATTTGTTTAGTTACTTAATTAAGCTTTTGAACTACTAGTAATCATTCATTGATATACAACGAGAAAATATCACATACATTCTATATCATTTAGGATGATATAATCAAATTTATTTACGAGTAAACTTTTATAATTTAGAAAAGGGACTTATTTATATATTAGTAGCCAACAAAATATACATATATTTTCTATAATTTGTTGGACTAAAAATACAAATGTAGCGATGGAACAGTTGATTTTTTCCAATATATCACAAATGTATGCATTAATATACCTAGGTGGTTATGGCATCATGCCAATCCATGTCAATGTAGTGCTCTCACATCGATGGGTAAGACGATGGAACTAGAGGAGGAGTATCACTACTTCGGACTAGAGGAGGAGTATCACTATTTTGGACTAGAGGAGGAGTATCAGATGATACTTTGATCTTGATGGAACACCTAGCATATATACCATCAATTTTCTTTTAGATGCGAAAAATATATTTTATACATATATTTGTATTTTTAAAAAAAAAAAAAAAAACCCATCTATTTATATATAAAAAGACAAGAAATTACATAATTAATTTAATGTATTGAAACTAAGAATAAGTGAGTTTATAAAATATTTTTTTCTTAAATGCAACATCCTATTTCCGAGGATACATCTAACATTTATGTCCCAATTGTCTTTGAATCCTAGTTCCATGATAGGACATAGATAGTCCGCTTAAATTCTCTTGAATTTTCATTTCAAAAGTGGCAAACTGGCAATTTGATCTACCAATTATGTGAATCCAATGATTGATATACACTCATGAAGTTTGTGATTTACACCAAACTAAGGAAAGTAGATGTCTTGCATGATAGAGACAACTGTTGGTGTGCATTCCTCTTACAAGAGGTAACATAAATTTTAACATAGTTTAGGAGCTCAACTAGGATATATTAATCTAAGAGCCTATACATTATCCTAAAATAAATAAATAAATATATATATATATATATATATATAGTTTCAAGTTTTTTGTAAAAATAATGGACAAAATTAAATAGTGAGTCCAAGTGAATCATGTAAAGATTATAGGTAAATCACCATACTATTAAAATGTTGCATCTGATCATATGACTCATGTTAATTGTGGGATTATTTTGATATGTATATATGATGATAGAGTGATAAGTATTACATATATTCTAATGCTAAGAATTATGACACCATTCCAGACCTCATAGATGATTAGAATCTTAAGAAATTACGATTAATCTCTTATTTTGAGGTAAATTTCACCTTCAAAATTTATTAACTTAAGAGTAAAATTACAGACATGTAATATCAATTAGGAGTACTCTAAAATAATACAAGTTAAAGATTTATATATTTATGATAATTTATTTCATGACTTAACTCCTCAAAATCTTATCTATGGCATGGTATGAACCTGTGATTTTCAGCATCTTGAATTTTATGCATGAATATTTTTTTTTCTTCTTTTCCTTTGCTTTTGTGGGTTGGACTGCTTCTGATTAAATGGAGGTGTTTTATTTTATTTTATTTTATTTTTTTAAATTCTGGTTATTTTTCCAAATTACTACAATATTTCGGGTCATTCCGAAGCTCTCTTCCTATGAATCTGCAATATAGTGTGGAAACATCCCAATATTTTTTTCATAGTCATGCATCAGGAAGCATTAGCCATGCATGTTGAGCACTGAAAATATAAAAGGGTTTTGACCTAAATCAACTACAAACACAACAACGTTATGCATAACCAAAATATTCAGGGATATTCCTTGTTTCTATATTTTTCCCCTATTGTAATTAGCATGTTTTGTGGGAATTTAATATAAAAGGATAATATATTTGTTGTTCCACTTTATTACCAATCTGTGGTTTTTGTTGGGAGGTTCATATAACTGGCCACACACTGCAGTGATCCAAAGCCAAAATGATATGCTCCCATCTTAACCAGTATTTAAAAAACTAAAAATTTATTAAAACAAAGCTTCAAGTGTAACTAGATAATTTCTTGTCTTAAATTAATTAATTAATTCCATGTGGTTAATGAACATATGGACTTAGAATATGATATGATGTACTACCAATTGATCATTCTAAACTCTCAACCAACTTCTTTAATACTACTTCTGTAGAGTAGGTTTGCTACTGTTACGTCTCTTTTGTAGCTTTGGCCTCTCTATCTCAATAATAAAATTCGTCATTTTCTTGGCTTGTCAAAAAAAAAAAAAAACTTCTTTAATACTACTACAAGTTATATCCATTCATGTATCTAGATGTGGATAACTTTCTTTCTTGGAAGCAAAGAAGTGCGCACACATGTATATATCATGGATGAGAAGCATGTTGTTGTTGACTAAGAAGTAAGAACATAAGTTGCTAAAAATTGATGCAATTCCAAAAGCACTACGAGCTACATAACAGCTTGATGAAAAGATGTGTTTGGTCAAATTAAGGCATGCATATGTGCTTAGACTATTAATATATTTAATCAAAAGTATAACATCAAATTTCCCTAAAATCTTATCCATAACATCTAACTGTGCAAGATGCATAGTACCATAGCATGTCATGACATCTAACTGTGCAAGATGCATAGTACCATAGCATGTCATAATATGACTAAAAATGTTCAAAGATGCATTTGGCAATCAAAGGAATGAAGAAACTCGTGAGGAAACTCCAGATAGTACAGTGTCTTACTTCACCCAAACATTGACCTTGTTTCTCCAATCTCTTCTTCTCTAACAACACATGCAACTTCAGTTTTTAACAAACCAATCATTCAACCAAGGCCAGGTGGTTAAGAGTCTATGGCTTATGAAGTTCAAAATTTGTAGAATTTCCAAAGAAATTTTCCAGAGTCACTTCACACGAATTAAGTGATGCAGTGGATGGTTTATCACCAAACAAAACCGTGATCTCTTCTCTCTTCCACATAGAGAAGAAGGGCTAACAAAGACCAAAGAGCCGCAAGCCATATCAATGGAGTAACAGTTAACGGGATATTCAGTGCGTTGCTACTTGTGGGCCTTGATCTCCCGGGTTTTCTCAAACTTAGAAGTCTTCCTTGGCGTTCATAGCCAGTAGGAGGAAGAGAGGCCGCAGCGGAGTAAAGGTGGCTAGACCAGCAATCCGAGGCCAGCGAATATAATCGTCCTTAGGAACGCTTAGGCGACTTGCGAGGTTGGGAAAGGGCTAAAGTGGCGGCAGTACTCGAGAAAAGGACTGTGGGAGGAGTACACCATCCTGCCCCACCGAGCCGGAGCGAGTTGGAGGGGGCATAGCCTAGTACTGTCTGCATATATAGGAAGAGGCAGAGAGGGTGTGGATGTCTGTAAAAGCCGGCGAATATTTAAGGGTTTTTAAGTGACCATCAAAGCTTTGGATTAGATTAGGGGAACATCCCTCATGGTTTTGTGGTGATTCTCAAAGGATATCAATAGGGGCTTTCCTCAGCCCAGATTGCATAGGTACTAACCTCAAAGAAATCAAGAATAGTGCATGTGATTAGGAACTGCTAAGTGATTAAAAACATGGGTTGCCAAGCAAAGCAATTAATTCAGTCCCATTGCACACGGAGAGTAATGGATTAGAACAATTTATATATATCGGCTGCATCAACAGATATTATTGAGTAACCATTAAGAGGAAATTAGTGAATTAACACACATGTTCTGATAACAAACGGGATATAATTCATATAGTAGAACATAATTAAGTAGCTAGCTTGATAACAGTGAGAGATATGAACAAATTTTATGGTACAAGATCATCAGCAGAAGATAATTTATTGAACTTATTCTAATATTACCATAATCAAGAGGAGCTATGAGCCAAGACTCATGTTGTTATAGGCTTCCCATGTTTTGCCACAAAACTCAATGTCAGAGAACTGATTCTGCAAAAGAATATCAAAAGATTTGAACAAGGTATATGTAACTGTTCAAGCATAACTAACGTTACCGTTTCCACTCATTTCACAAAAAATAAATAAATATGGAACCTTACCAAATGAGAAACTTCAGCATCTTGATGATAGCTGCAGATGGAAGATGGGATCCAATTTCCAGTGATTACCAAAATATCACCATCAGCATATTCTCTTTGCTCTTGAGAGTTCAACTCTTCCACCTCCTTAAGCCCTTCAAGATTGGTACAAGGATTTATCTCGCTACCTTGCCTGCCTGATGCTTCAACCGCTTCAATGTGACCCCATGATCCTAAGTGCTTCAAATCACTTTTCCTTCCTTCCAGGTGAGACTTTGTTTCTCCAAGTCTTCTCTTTTCCATTGTTCTCTTCCGTGCCCTTTCCCTAGCTACTTTCCTTGATTCCCTTGCAAGAAGATGCAATGCTGTACGCCGAGCTTGTTTGGCCTTCTTCTCCTTCTTGAAAGATGATTTGACTTTCATCTTCAAACTAATGCTTGCCTGCTTATTCTCATTATTTGTGGCTGCATCATCAATTCCAGATACAACTTCACCCTCTGAAGTAGAGGATACACTAGTGTTTGCACCAACACTGGCACGGCCGTACCTCATCCGTGGCAAGCCTCGCATTATCTCCTTGATTGCAGAATTAGCCTGTATGAGCAACCATTCAACAGTTTTGCTTGCCTTATCAAACCCCAAAATATCTTGCAAATCAAAGAACTTTCGCGCAACATCAAGGGACAGTCTCATTCTTCTATCTCTTGGGCCTTTCGCAGTTGTAATCTTGCTGTGCCTGTCTTTCTTTGAAGATCTTTTTCTTATAATCTGCTCGGGCATCCGGGTACATTTTTCTGTCCTTCCTTGGTTTAACGCATCGACAGCATCATGTTTGGGATCGTCCACGATGTTAATACTCATCTCACCTACACTATTTTCAGGTGCGAAGGGTTGCTGCTGAATGAAAAGGTCATGTAGTTGCTGCCATGTTAGTTCATTGACAACATCTTCATATTGAATAAATGGAGAAGGAAAATGAAATGAGGAACTAAAGTGAAGCTCTTCAAATTTTGAATTGGGGTTGGTATCGCTAATAAATAAGGGCATATGGGGCAAAATTTGCTCAGATAAGGATATAGGATTAGGGTCGTGATGATTGTAGTCGTTGCTGGAAGGATACATGTCTATTTTTCTTTTAGGTACACCAAGCCAGCCCTAATACTGCTATGTGGGCTATTGATCTTTTTCTTTGTCTTTGTTCTTTTGTAGATGAATTCTCAAAGCCAACAGTTGAGAAAGACAGTTGAACTTGCACTTGATCAAGCTTGAAAGAGCTCCATGTTACTTTCTTCTTGTATCCGCTTTCTGCAAAAAGATAACAAAAACTTGAGAAAGACTGATCACGAAACTAATGTCTCCCATGATCTGTTTGATCAGTGCTGTGCTCTTAATGAATGTGAGAGAGAGGGAAAGAGAAAATTTTTCCAAAAAATTATGGGGAAAAAAATCTTGACTTCACATATGCTTTTGTCAGGCAAAGAAAAATGTTCATGCTGCTTGAGAACGACAGCCTAAAACAAAATGTAGCCTGCTTTTATTGTGCGTTTGTGTCTGTGTGTGCATATTTATGTTCGTCTCAGTAGATTAGCAAAAGAGTACCCTCAATAAAAAGCACTAGCAAGAACAGAAGGAGTGGGAAAAATGAATATTGCTACCTCCGAATTGGGCTGAGTTTTAGGGGTTAAAAGGAAAATAGATCAAAGTGGTAGAACAAGAATCTTTAGCAGTTAGACAAAGAGCCCTATGCTGCTATTTTTACAACTCTAAATCAAAAGTTGGTTTTCTGTAGAATTAATGTTTGTGGTAGTAGTCCTTCAGCTGGACCATGAAAAGGATTGAAAGAGAAGCCACCACCAATATTGCAAGAAGCCAGGAGTGGATAGGATGCACTTCTAATGTAATGCCATTTCACGTGTGATTGCAGGTAATGAATTGACTCAAAAGTTTTCCCCCCTGTTCCACCATATGCCCTTTCCTCACAAATCCCTCAATGATCAAGCTCATGAATTTGCATGGATATCCCATTTCTTTTTCTCAGGAAAAGAAAGAGACAGAGAGTTCTGACTACTGAGTGAGGGCTGTTTTTCAGTTTTGTGGATTAGGGCTGTTTTTTTCTTCTCCAAATATCTTGACTTGTTGTGGTACAGTACATTTTGATGCATGCCTAGCTACAGCCTTGAAGCTCCACGTCACATGTGCAACCTAGGCAAGGACAATTATTTCAGTTTGAACAGATAACATAGTGTGGATAGTGAGGTGATGAGGCC
Organism: Gynochthodes officinalis; assembly: GCA_020080225.1. Classification (NCBI taxonomy): domain Eukaryota; kingdom Viridiplantae; phylum Streptophyta; class Magnoliopsida; order Gentianales; family Rubiaceae; genus Gynochthodes; species Gynochthodes officinalis. The sequence goes on along the minus strand of CM034625.1, from coordinate 8,700,787 downwards.
TGCCAAGCAAGCTAGCTTTCTTTTGACTGGGGTGCCTCTCTCCAAAATGTCACTTTCAATTAAAAGAGAGACTTATCTCTCTGTCCCTTTCTCTCTCACTTCTTCCAATCTCTATACCACATTGTCTATGCATCAACAACACCACACACAAAAATGTATTTATTCATTCATGACTATATGAGAATGGGAATGTTGCTGTTGTTTGTGGATTGATGGATTCCCTGTAAGTTCCCATGAGGGTTGAGTATGCTAAGTCTATTCTATTGATAGACTTGACCATAAGAGCATATAGTGTAGGTTTAACTTTAAATTTCGTCAAACCAAAAAGCTCATGTTTTTGGCCCTCTTACATTCACACCCTAAGTAAAAATGCTGCACATTTGATCAAGAACTCAAGAGGGAACAGTTTTCTGACCTCTCGTGCTTGTACTTGCCACTGATGTATACATGACCTAACTCAAAACCCTAGCCAATCACTTCCCAGCTGATATTATTACACACACAAACACAAAGCTCCCACCCCCTCTTTACTCTTTGTGGAGGGTGCGCTGTTGAAAATGGTACTAATACAATATTATTTTCTACAATGTAATGAGGGGCTTTTGGCCACCACTCTTTTTATTTCCATATATGCATGCCGCCCCTCCTGAATCACTCTCGACGTCCTCCTACTGGCCAAGGCTGTCCTATTTACTGCCATTATTAGGAGGACCACAGGAATTGTTGGGCTCTGATGAGGTTGCTTTCACAATGCAGATAAACATGAAGAAAAAAATAGGGTGGAAGGTTTAATAATAGGTACCATATAAGGATGTGTGACAATGAGAGCATACAACCCTAAATAAGTGCTTTCATTTCTTAGATAAAGAGGCCATCATTAACTTTTTTGTGTGCTCTATTTGATGCTGTACTATACCATATGCCTTGGTGAGTATAATGATGATTCAATTCCAAGATACATTTGAACTTGGATGTGTATGTTGTTTCAGTTTATAGGGGATGCACCATTTTCCCATTCTAGCAACAAAAGGTGTTTGTACCTTTGCAAAATGATGGCTTGTCCATGGTCCATTTATGGTACATATCCAGCTAGCTCTCTTGTGCTCTCTCTCTCTCTATCTTGCTTGCCCTTGCTTCTTACACAGTTTCTACTTCAAAATATATATCCACACACAGATCTTATCCACAGAAAACTATTGGAAAAAAATGAAATTCAATCCATTGAAGGGAGCTAGGTGTGCCCTTTAATTACATTTAATTTTTGGTACTTTTTTGTTTTAAGTTTCAAAAAGAAGCGGAAAATAGAAGGGGAAAAGCTATTTAGTAATGCTAGAGAATCAAATACAGCTAATTGTTTAAGTTCTTACCATTTTTAAACGATGGTTAGATTCTTATGTATAATGTTCTCCATCCTTCCCCTCCCTCACATCCCTCCCCTTCTAAAATTTACGTTTCAAAAAAAAAAAAAAAAATCATACTAATCATTCCATGGTCACGATTTGCTTTACATTTAGACGTAAACAAATAACTACATTATTTACGATGAAAAATTTCACTAAATTCTTTCTTAATGTGACATTTACATAACAAAACGTTAATAAATACTCAAAATGAATTTTTTACTATATAAACACTATTTAAAATTTTCATTGTAATTTTTCAGCTTATATATTATAAATTAGGTGTTCATTATAGAGATAAAAGATCCACCAAGTGGATGAAGAACTAGCACATCATGCGCAATTATTAATAGAGTGTACATGGTCTGAAACGAATGTCTATCACGTCCTATCTGCCCAAGAATTCAACATATACCATATGAGGTTTGAAGATACAAATACTTTCTGTGTGAATAGTTTTTTTTTTTTTCTGGTTTGAGGGAAATGTTTAGAGTTTCTTGGGTTAGCAAAGTTTGTCAAATTTTGTGAATGGTGATAGTTCCTTATGCATTATCTTAAATTGTCTTCCAATTTCCAACATCATGGATGTTAAAGAGGGAATTTCTTAATTAATGGGAATTATTACTTTGCATATTTTAATTTTTGTTTTGGTTTCGGAATATTGTGATAGAGAGCCTTGTGAGTGTTTGCAATTGTAATTCAAAAATCTGAAATTTAACTCTTTGGAAACTTAAAAAACATGTTCTCAGTTGTCTTTCACTTTTTTAGGGGTGGAGATGGGTGTTTGGGATTTTTCTTAAGGACGTATTTTGTGTGGATAATTTTACATTTAATAATAGTTTTTTCAAAAATGTTTGCCCTCTTTAATAATATCAAATTCAAGAACATCTATCTTTTTTATAGAAAAGAGGATTAATTTATGTTGAAGATTTTCAAAATCTTGAAAAATGTTTTTATAAAAAAAAAAATTATTGAAAATGTGCAGTACTCTTTAATTTCTTTAGAGTTACTGCTCTTTAACTTCTTTTGAATTAAAACTTTCTTACCTTTTTTTTTCTTTTTTTTTTTTTAAATTACAAGAGTTATAACCAACTTGAATGTTGGAGTATAACTTTTAATTTTTAGAACTCCAAGAGCCACAACTCCCATTTTTTTTAATTTGCAAACTTTTAAATTAAATATCCACACATTATAAAATAGTTAACTGAACTCTTATTCGATGCAGAAAATAATTCTCTCATTCTTAGAAAACTCTGTACGAACCTATCCTTTTGTTTTTAATGATTGGAACACTAAATGTATAATATATTTAACTAAATTTCATTTTATCTTTAAAAAAAAAAGAAAGTTGTCTAGTGATTTAGAGCCAAATTTTCAAAGTTTCATCCTTTTTCTTTGTTTTCTTTGATTTGTTTTCTTTGATATATACACTAACATTATGGACATCTAAGGTTATAGTTTTAATTTTTTTCTTATTAAGAGGAATTTAATGCTTTATAAGCAATCCAAAAACGTCACTTTCCGAATGTCTCTCACATAAAGTAAGTTGTGAATTGATAGATAAAAGTGGGTAGCCATAAAGAAGAAATAAACTACACAAAAAGGTTCGGACGAGAACTTCAAAGACAAAGCGTGCTATGTTCATCAGACGCCATTATCAAATAATGTCTTCAAGTGCAGGGTTAGGCCAGCTGATATTTTCTCCCTCTTGATTTTCTTCAATTGCAAATTCAACCATTTTTCCTCACTGTGTTACACTTGAAAGCATCATTAGTGTCACATTTGGATGACTCTTTCCATATGTCCAAAATTGAATAGTCCATGTCACTTCTTGTAACATAAGATTTCTTTTCTTTTCTTTTCTTTTCTTTTTTTTCTTGGAAAAGTTTTGGGTCAATAATAATGATTTTATGTATAAACAATTTTTCAATATTTTGGACATCAGCAATAAAAAAAATTTTGGACGACTGTAAAAAAATACTTTAGGGGGAAGAGATATTATTTCATCAATCAGAGTCAAAAGTATCTAATATATATATTCATACCTAATGCTTTTCTATAATTTTTTCTCGTTGGGTTAAACTTGAAAGTATGATTAGTGTTACATTTGATTGACTCTTTCTACATGTCCAAAATTAAAATATCAACAAGAAGTTTAATCATCACCTGATATAAACTCTTCTACCGTATTCCCCTTTCATTAAACATCTAACTACCAGTTAATTTATGCTAGTATGTAGTGCATCTTACATAATTTTTCTTTAATTAAACTAATTACACTAAGCTTGAAGACAGTGGCAAAGTGACATTTATTTTGACCCACGCAACCCTCGAAAAATCCTCAGAGTCTAACTAGATTATTCGGATTTTAAATTTTTAATTATGAACCCTCATAGTCTAACTAGATTATTTGGACTTTTTAAGTTCTTAAGTATGCATGACATGCCTAAATTAACATAACTGGAATGGTCAAAATTAATGAAAGGTGCGGCAACAATTAATTGAAAAGGACTTTAACATATTAATGATCAGGCTTGACTGCTTTATGAATGTGCATTATGTGCATACTTCTTTATTGTAAAAAGAGTTAACGGACAAAATGATCCCTCATAAATTGACGAATAATTTTTTTTATCCCTCATATTTAAAACGATAAAAAAAAATTCCTAACATTTTATTAGTGTACTTTTTTAGTCATTCATCACAATTTCATCAAGTTTTTTGTCAAATTTTGATCATAGTAACATTATCATTTTGACTGAAAATTAAATGAAATTGTAACAGAAATCTAAAAAAATACACAAATAAAATATTATGCACATTTTTTCATCATTTTAAATATAAAGAATAAAAAAAATTATTGAATAAATTATGAGAAACTATTTTGTCACTTACCTCTTGTAAAAATACAAAACTTGAGACTTAAACAGTGAAGGACTCTTAGGTGGACCAGGTTACAAAAGGTTGAAAACATAAGACATTTCCTTGATAGAATCAAGAAAGAAAAGAAAACGTACTAAATTGGATGGAATTGTGATAAAAATTTTAAAAAATACACAAATAAAATGTTATGTATCTTTTTTTATCATTTTAAATATGAGGAATACAAAAATTATTGAAGAAATTGTGAGAGACTATTTTGTCGCTTCCCTCTTGTAAAAATACAAAACTTGAGACTTAAACAGTGAATGACTCTTAGGTGGACCAAGTTACAAAAGGTTGAAAACATAAGACATTTCCTTGATAGAATCAAGAAAGAAAAGAAAACGTACTAAATTGAAGCCCCTCATACCTAACTTGGGCCAGAGAAGGTGGGTGATAAGGAGGAACTATATGATTGTCTGCCTTTATATACTTGGAACCATTATGAAGTGAATGATTAACTTGTTCATTTTTAACACCCTTTTCATTTGTTTTGTTGCGAGATAAATGTGATGATACCAAGGAACTGGACAAAGGCATGAATAGGGATGGTACAGAAAAGACCAACCTCCCAATAGGATGGAAAGGAAAAGATGAGTTTCGGTACTAATTAGGATTAGCAGCATGGACAAGAAAGTGAATAATGAAGTCTTAATTAAACATAAGGGACAAATCCCAATTTATGCATCTAGACTTCATACCAAAACAAATCAAGTTGCTGCCCATATGTTTTTTTCTGTTTTTTTTTTTTTTTGGTCAATTTAATTGGCCTCTAAAGTTAACGTTCCTTCTTTCCTCAAAAAAAAAAAAAAAGAAGAAGAAGAAGAAGAAAGAAAATAGTTATTATTAGTTTTTTTTTATTAAGAAAATCAGATATTTTCATTATGGAGAAATTAACTATATCAACCATGCAAGTTTGGCTTAAAGATAAAATTAAGTGGATTTTCAGGAATATATATATATATATATATATATATATATATATATATATATATATATATATATGTATGTATATATATGTATGTATGTATGTATGTATGTATGTATGTATGTATGTTGTGTGTATATATGTTACAACCGAAACAATTTTTAAAATTTTAAGTATTTTTAACAATTATTTTACTCAATTCAAATAACCAAAATTATATCATTAAATTTATTTATGTTCTTCTATTAAAATTCAAATTTTTAAAGAAATTGTACTTAAATTGTAAATAATATTTAGGATTCATTCTGCAATTTTCTTTTTTTTACAATCATTTTGAACTAAAAATGCATTGTTCAATGTAAAATATTTAAGTTACTTCATAATTATGTATGATTTCTATTTCCACCTTGGATACTTGTGCAATGTCTCACAATGTTAAAGAAATTTTGAGGAAATTAGTAATGTTGCAAAAAAAATTTCCTTTTGATGATATTTACAAAAGTAAAAACTAAAAATGCAATCTTAACAGTATTGAGCAATAAAATATTTTTAAGCTTTCATCTTGACATTCGACTGTTTTTAAATCACATGAATGTGATGTGATCAAAATTATCATTTATACCATAATTTGACCAAATTAATTAATTTGTTAAACATATTTTTTTAGTTTCTTATTTTTGCATATGCAATTAGTAGTATTTCCTTATTACTAGTTAAATTTTGCCTTTACTAACTTACAATTTCGACTATTCCAACATCTAATATTTGTGACAACCACTATGATCATGTATGAAAATGTACTAAATTGTATAAGTAATGTGTGTGATTCCATTAATTTATGAAAAAGCCATTTAACATTTTGAAATTAAAATACATTTTAATTGTACAGACGTATGGAATTTGGATTATCCAGTAACAAAAGGAAAATAATTAATCAATCAAAAGCCTTTTTAGACAAAAAAAAAAAAAAAGGTTTTAAACCTTATTGGTACATGTATTCCATGTTGTTTGTAATAGAAAAATAGAATGCTATGGGTGGAAAAATAGAATTGTAAGAGTAGCTTTGATGAAAGTGTAATATGCAATTCGATCCAGCGAATAAAACATGCAAAGTTACATATGGATCAATCTACAAACACACACACATATATATATATATATATATGTCTTACCTCCAAGATTCAAAGAGCACATTCTAACTATTAGTTATGTTGTAACAATTCTCCTCAAATGTCATATGCCATTAGCTGCTTATGGATAGTTTTGAGCTGTTGAGTTCCCATATTATGTAGTGCGGTCCAAGTTCCGTATTATTGGGCTATGGCCTGAGATTCGATATACATCATAAGCCCCATAGACCTCGGCGTGACTAGTCGAGCTAAGGTCTCATCTTTTGTTAACAAGGGAACCCGCAGTTGCTACCCAAGGGTGCGCACTGGGTAAACCCTAATCCTATAGAATAGCCCGTAAACCCTCACAGGAGAAGTAAACCGCACTAGGCAAGTCCTGTGCGACGGGCTCAACCAAGAAGGTGTCAGCAGGGGAATTTGAACTCGTAACCCTACGGTTACGCGCTCACCCACCACACCAACTTGGCTACCCCCAAGGGAGCAAAAGAGCTAAGGTCTCATCTTTGTTAGGGGCATAGGACTTAGGTGTAATGATGATAGATGTCATATTTGTTGCCTAAAAGTCCCTATTAGCATTAAATGTGACTATGGAGACTCGATTTTCAACACTTGAACGTCAATCAAAAACCATTCGAAAAGACACGCGGGATACCAATGGACTCATATAAGTACCATTGAACCGTCATTTGGTAGTTACTCTTTTGCCAAAATCATTTTTGTTGCCTCTTAAGTTGCAGAAGCTATCTCCAGCGTGTGTCCGGCAAACTCGTTTCTTTCCGGCGAGCATTTCTCCAGTACAACATTCTTCTCTGCTGAACTTCATTTTCAGTAAAACTTTCAACTCCAGCAAATCACAAAGAAAAGTAAGTATGTCGCTTTTCGATTCTTTGTCTGAGTGGTTTGAAGGGTCGTCAAGATTGGGGGATATATCTACATCCTTGGCTAGCGAAGAGGAAGAATTAATGGTCTCGTTTGACCAAGGGAATAGCAAATTCCATGAGACTGGATAGTCTAGTGTTAGGAGGGTTGGAAAAAGAAAACAAAAAAGAGTGGTGGAGAGTTCAAAAGAGAAATCGTCATTGACCAATAGTAGGTTGAACTCGCTGGCGACAACAAATTCTTCAAGGGACCAAGGGATGGATTTTGTGCCTAGGCCTTTAGATGCATATCTTGAGAAATTCACTCCCACTGTTGAGGCCCTGACCTTAGTCTTGGGAGAAGTTGAGGTCAAGAACCATAAGAAGAGGTACCATATTCCTAAAGAGTATAGGACTAGAGCAACAAGATTAGAATGAAGAGCTTATCGACCCTCAATATGATATTGTACAATCTATAAAGAACAATTGAAAGCAGGATTGAGGTTTTCTTTGTGTAAGCTGATAATTGAGATCTTAGGGTATTATAAGATAGTTTTGGCTCAATTGGCCCCCAACTCAGTTAGAAATAAAATAGGATTTGAAATTTTATGCCGAGAGGGTCAAATTGTAAGTTCGGTCGATTTGTTTAGGTACTTTTATTGTATGAAAAAGTTGGTGAATTTTGTGGGTTATTTCACATTTTTTCCGAGATTCAGGAGCAAAATAAGGAAACCCACAAATCACCATAATTGGAAGAAAAGATTTTTTTTTTCTGAAGTCAGAGCCTTGTGGGGTAAAGATGGAGTGGTTCTATGGGAATACTAATGAATCTTAAAGAAACCAAAAGAGGCATAACCCTTAAGACCGAGAATATATAGAGTTTCGAAAAATGAAGATTGGAAAGTATACTGAAGAGGATTTGGTGAGATACAAGTTAAGTTTGGCCATAGTAGATGCCAAACCTTAGGCCTCGAAATATGTCTAAAAGAAAAAGGCGAAGGGCAAGGCTGTTGTGCTTTAGAGTGATTTATTCATAGCTAACATTCAAAACTAACTAATATTTTATTTTGCAATGGCATAACTTTGGCACTTTGATGGGTAAGAAAGGGAGCACCTCTCAGAAAGGTGCAAAGGTGTAGAGGTCAAGAAGGGAGCTTCCTCATCCATAAGGCCATTGGTTGCTGAGCCTTCCAAAAAGACAAATGACAAAAGAAGCACCGAGACGGAGGCAACCACCAAGGGCAAAAGGGTTAAAGTGACTGGTACCAAAGAGAAAGCTAGCCAAAAAGCTACCGAGGTTAGCAAATCAGAGATAACCTTTTATTTTACTCTCTCATAAGAGTATTCCCCTGGGTTAGTAGTCCAGGGCATGGAAGAACTGCAAAAGAAAATGGAGGACATGCCTATCTCAAACCTGAACAATAGCTTTGTTGTTGCGATTCTTCAGGTTAAGTATTGAAGGCACACATGTGCCTTAATGTTATTTATTAACTGCAACTAGGACTAATGTAGTATTTACGTATGTGGCTTTGATCAGCCCTTAGGTGGAGTACTTTCATAGAGCTAATCGCTTAGAAAAAAGGGCTACGAAGCAGAAGGCTGAGATGTCCCAATTACAAGAATCTAAGATGGTATATCACCGTTCTCTAGCAAAAACATTGGAGGCACAGAAAATGGTAGAGGCAAAAAACTTATTGCTACACCAACAATCAAAATCATACGAAAAGGAGGTCCAGAGGTTGAGAGTGATCAATCAATGAGAGTTCGCACAATTGCTAGTGAAAAAGATTTTTCACACACATGATTTTCGCAATTTCGCAGTTAATTTCTCTCAAATGGCTAGGGATATAGGGAAACATGATGTAGCTATAGAGATTCAAGAGAAATTTCCAAATCCAAAACTAGAAGAGTTGCTTGGGTATGACCTTGAGGTTACAACAAAGGCCAATCAGATTTATGCTGAGGTTGTGAAAAGGTTTGATGGATTCTTTGTGCTCCTACACCATATAGTATATTGGGACTCTCCTATGACATTAGAAGAGCTGTGAGAATGCCAGTTGGATGAAAGCATGGACCATTGAACTTCTGAAGGTAAGGAGATGGGAGGGCAAGGGCCTGAAGCTGAGACCTCATCTCATGTGGCGGAAGAGCACAAAGAGGCTAGTTCTTAGGCTTTTATTGTATTTTGTGTTTCTTACTTCTTCTTCTTTTTTTTGTTTTTTTCTTTTTTTTTTCTTTTTTTTTGTGTAAGCGCAATTCATCTATTAATGAAAAGGTTATCTTGTTTTATCCCTGCCATGTCAGAACCATTTCTTTACTCCAAGATCTAATTCTAGCATAATGGATGAAAAAAGTGAAATCTCTCAAGTCCGAAATAGGTGACCTTCGCAAAATGATAAATAGACTAAAGTATGAAAATAACCAACTTAGGAATCAAACTGCCTACCTTGAAAATTTAGCTCATGCACTTAAGGAGGACAAGGCAAAACAACAAAATGTGATGGAAGACCTCGTCAATCAAGAAAGGTCAACGACTTCAAGAAACGAAACATTCAAAAAAAGGATCGCGGATCTTTCCTTCGAGGTTTCTTTACTAACTCTGAGATTAAAGGATGAGATAAAGTAATCCATACCTATACTCAAGAGTTAGAAGGGAAGCGGGAGCAAATTTGAAGCCTCCAAGAGTCAACAGGTTTGTATAGGAAGCAAATTTTTGAGTTGCAGTTTGAGCGTAGAACTTGGAAACAAAGAATTGAGAGATGGAGGTTCATCTGACGTAGAGGGATCAAAAACTAGCACCCCCCAATGTGGACCCTATTGAGACGATATTGGTTGAACTAGAATTACTAGCTCAGCAAGGCCAGAAAGGTAGTGACCGATATTAGAAAAAAGAGGCTCTGTTAGACATGTATATACAAGATAGGGTTAGATATGCAAAACAAAAGGGAAAACTATAAATTTCTCACATGTAATATTCATTATTAAAGAATAAGTTGTTATAAGAGTTCCTCAACCTTTAGGATGTTTGAGATATGTTGTCTTGCATTTATTAAAGAATAAATTGTAATAAAAGTTTCCCACCTCATGAGGTGTTTGGGACATATATTTTTTTCATAATAATGTTTTTATTTCTCCACCCCTTAGGATGTTTGAAATCTCGTCACTCCTTAGAATGTTTGAGAATATACAGTTTGACTCAGTTGAACTGAGGTTACATGTGATCTCCTCGATTTATCATATGGCAAGATGATTTGATCATCTTGAATCAAGACCAGGGTAACTTGTGTCCTTTTGCTCAATTTATAACAGATTAACATTGTAAAAACAAACATAATAGAATAAATGCATTTCATTGAATCATTGTAAATTTAAACATAAAATCTTTTCAAATTATTGAGATACCATATTCGAGGTAACAAATCCCTTTCCATAGTTGCTAACCGGTAACTTCTGGTCTTGGATGCATCAATGACTCTGTAAGGGCCCTTCGAATTGGCTTCCAACTTGCCAAATTTCTAAGCCCTACTAGCCTTGTTTTTTCAAAGAATGAGATCCCTTAGTTTAAATTCATTGACTATAACCCTTTTATTGTAGAATTTCACCCTGGCCTGCTTGTACTGTGCCTCTTTAACCGATGCCAGATCTCAACACTCATCCAACAGATCTAGGTTCAATCACATCTCTCTATCATTGGCTACTAAATTGAAGGCTATGAGCCTAAAACTTAGAGTCTCAATTTTTGCTGAGATGACCGCCTCATATATATACACCATGTTATAAGGAGTCTCTTCTGTAACTATTGAAGGTGTGGTTCAATTGGCCCATAGGACATTGAGAAGGTGTTCCACCCAATCTCCCTTAGTTTTATCCAACCAAGTTTTAAGTCCTTGTAACAACGTGGGATTTGTGATCTTGACTTGACCATTAGCTTAAGGGTGTACGACCGAGGTGAAATTCTACTTGATCATCAGTTCTTCACACTAGGATTGAAATGGGTTGTCCGCAAACTGTTTCCTATTATATGAGATAATGACATGAGAAATGCCAAATCTGTAAACAATTTTACTCCACGCAAATTTCAACACATTCCTTTTCGTGATGGTGACTACGGGTTCAATTTCTACCCATTTGGTAAAGTAGTCAATTGCCATTATGAGGAACTTCAAGTAACAGGTGCTTCAGGAAAATAGCCAAGAATATCAATACCCCACTGCACGAAGGGGCGCCAAGAATCTGACATTTCACACATTTCTGTACAAAATCGTGAGTATCTCGAAACATGGCAGGCCAATAATAACCCCATTTAATAATTTTTTTGGCCAACATGCGAGTCCTACATGACTCCCGCAGGATCTGAGATGAACCTCCTTGAATATATAGTCTATTTATTGAGGTTCTACACACCTTAACAATGGCTGGAGGTAAAAGCATTTGTAAAGTACGCCTTCTTGTAAGATATACCGAGGTGCTTTTAACTTCACCTTTTGTGTTTCATTCTTATCCTCTATAATTCTCTGTTCTGTAAATACCACCATATGGAAGTCATCTAGTTATCTCTTCTCCCTTCAATAACTAATGTGGCTTTCTCTTTAATGCTTCAACAAGGGATCACCAGAACCAAGACGTTTTTGTTCAAATGGAAGAATGCGGAGGACGCCAGCTTGCTCAAAGCATTAGCCCTTTAGTTTTTAGATCTTTGTATTTTCTCGATATCAAAATTACAAAAATGTTGGCTGAGTTGTCATACTTTGTTAAGGTACCTTTTCATTTGAGATTCTTTTGCTTCATAGGCACTCAAACTTGATTTACCACTATTTGAGAGTCACTATATACTTTGACATCATGTGCCTTTATCCTTTTTTCCAACTTGAGTCCTGTGATTAAGGCCTCATATTCTGCCTCATTGTTAGTTGCTTTGAAGTCGAGTCGCAAGGCATAGGTGACCTCTACACCTTTAGGGCTTCGGAGTAACAAGCCAACTCTACTATCCTCTTTATTGGAAACTCCATCAACATACAATATCCATGCTTCTGAGTCATCGACTTTTATCTACTTAGGGATAGGTAAGGTAAATTTATCGACACCACATGTCTCCTTGATTGGCATCTCGGCTAGGAAATCCACAAAGGCTTGTGCCTTGATAGCTATACAAGGTTGATACTGTATATTATGTTTTTCAAGTTCAATAGCCCATTTTGCCAATCTTCTTGATGTTTTAGGCTTAGACAATATTTTCTTGATGGGCTAATCAGTTAGGACGCATATAGAGTGAGTTTGAAAATAAGGTCATCGTCTTCCAGCAGTATGAACTAAAGCCAATATCAACTTTTCCACAGGAAAGTACCGTGCCTTGGCCCTTTGCAGAGCCCAACTGACATAGTACATTAGCTTTTGGACACGGTCCTTATCTCGAACCAGTATCGCTCTGACAGCATTGTCCGAGACCACTAGATACAGGGATAGGACTTCCCCTGGTTTCGATACCTTCAGCACTAGTAAACTAGCCAAGTGTGTTTTTAGCTCTTTAAAAGCTCTTTGGCACTTCTCAGTCTATTTGAAACTTTTGGCTTCTTGCAACACTTTGAAGAATGGTATACATCAATCTGTTGACCGAGAAAGAAATCTGTTTAAGGCTATTAGTGATCCTGTCAACTTTTGAACCTCTTTAATTGTTCGGGGAGGTGCTATCTTAACAATGGCCCTTACTTTTTGCGGGTTAGCTTCAATCCCCTGTCTAGAAAATCATATATCCCAAAAATTTACCTGATCCTACCCTAAAAGTATACTCTTTAGAGTTCAAATGCATACCTGTCTTCACTACGGTCTGCAGGGTTTCTTCTAAATCAGCTGGGGCATCCTTGACCTTCCTACACTTTATCACCATGTTATCTACGTAGACCTCTGTGTTTCTGCCAATCTATTTGGAAAAAATTCAGTTAACCAATCGTTGGTATGTTGTTCTAGCATTCTTTATTCTTTAACTCGAATGGCATCTTCTTATAGTAAAAAATTCTCATATCGGTGATAAAAGTGGTTTTCTCAACATCTTTTTTGTCATCATGATATATATATCTTACCTCTGCAATCCACGAAACACGTTCTAACAATCGGCCACATTGTAACAATTCTCCTCAGATGTCACATGCCGTTAGCCGCTTATGAATAGGCTTGGATTGCCAAGTTCCTACATTGCTTAATGTGGTTCAAGTTCCACGTTGCTTAGTGTGGTTCGAGTTCCACATTATTGGGTCATGGGTAGAGATCTAATATACATCAGTAAGGGTAAAAAAATAGAATTGTAAGAGTAGCTTAGATGTAAAATTTACATGAAATAATTCATTATTTTCAAATTTATTAATTAAAATATCTAAGGGTCCATTTTATTTGATAAAATTGAATTTTAAATTCTGAAATTGGGTTAATGTTTATAAAACTAAAATACAAAATACAAAATATAAATAATTGAACTTTAATAAATTGATATTGAATTAATTGAATATGTGTATGTAGTTATATGAAAGAGTACTTGGTTGGGGAAATATTGAGTTATGCTGTAGTTATATGAAAAAATGAAACCATGCGAGTAGGACAGCAATGAATTTGTAAATATTTCAATTTTAAGTTTGATTAGTTTGTTTCAATAAATTAGAGATATAGCATTATTAAAAAGAGTATAAAATTAAGATGGTTGAGAGTAAATTTAATTGGCCCAAAACTATTTTATGAGTGTTATATATAATTTTGCAAAATTTTCAAGAGAATTAAAAACGCGGTACCCTTTTTATTTTGTCAACATTGCACGTAACAAAACCGAAATACTACGTCGTTCCACTTGTCAAACGAGAAACACTACGTCGTCTGGAGGCATTTATTCATTAGTGCCGCCGTCCGGGGAATTTCCCCCGCCTCTCGCGCCACTTCACTGTCCCTCACTCTTGAAACCCCGCCATTTCATTTCCCGCCAAATTCTCTTCACTTATATCAACAAAAATAATAATCCTAAGGCCCAAGTAGAGGCTGAATATAAATTAGTAAGACCCCAGAAAGGAAGTTTGGGAATTGTTTTCTAAACTTGCGAATTATGGATGAAATTTATGAAGAACAGGGCAAGCTTCCCGAGCTTAAACTCGGTATGAATTCTAAAATTATAATTTACCCATTCTAATTTGTTCTATATTTTACAGTTGAAAAATGTAATAAAGGGTTTTTTTTTTAAAATGATTTTGTTTTGTGTAGATGCTAAACAGGCACAAGGGTTTCTCTCATTCTTCAAAACGTTACCCAGTGTAAGCAATAACCAGCCCACTGTTTTTGAATGCAGAAGTAGATTGAAGAATGTTAATGCGTTTTACTCATTCTGTAAAACCCTTTTTTGTTTTGGCAGGATTCGAGGGCTGTTCGTTTCTTTGATCGTCGGGTAGTTTCTTGTCACTTTCTTTTGAGTGTTATTTGAAAGGGTGATGATGGGTTGGCTTTATTTTATTTGCATATTCTGAGAACCAAATTGTGCTTAGTGATTTGGAAATAATTGAACTGAAATTAAACCATTCATTCATGGTCTAAAAGTTATGAACTTTGGGTTTTTGATTTAATTTTATGTACTTGAAACATTATTAGGATACTTTTTAGGCGACTTAGATTAGCTGAAACCAAACTCAGTTTTGGTACCATTTCATGTGGTTCAATTGAAAAAGTTGAAAATTTGAAAAAACCAAAGCTACAAATCGGTCAGCTTTGATTCATTTTGGTTGGTTATTTAATGTTTGAGTCCTTTTCAACATTCCTTGTCTGCATGCACAGTCAGGTGAGCATTTGGTCACAATGCCTATTTGTATTTACAGAAATTTGTGTGTTTCCTGTGTCATGGAAATCTGTTGGTATTCTAAGTGTGGAAAAGAAAATTGAGTAGTTAGTTGTGTGTATGAATTGGTTCCTTCTGTCTTTTTGTTCTTCAGGACTATTATACTGCACACGGTGAAGATGCTACTTTTATCGCTAAGACATTTTACCACACCACCACAGCTTTAAGACAACTGGGTAGTGGTTCTGGTGCTATTTCTAGTGTTAGTGTGAGCAAGAACATGTTTGAGACTATTGCACGTAATCTTCTTTTGGAGAGAACAGATCACTCTCTTGAACTATATGAGGGTAGTGGCTCTAACTGGAGGTTAGTGAAAAGTGGAACTCCAGGAAATCTAGGCAGTTTTGAGGATATACTGTTTGCTAACAATGAAATGCAGGATTCTCCAGTTATTGCTTCACTAGTTCCAAATTTCCGAGAAAATGGGTGCACGGTTGGCCTGGCCTACCTTGATCTTACTAAGCAAGTGCTTGGATTGGCAGAGTTTCTAGATGATAGCCATTTTACGAATGTGGAGTCTGCTTTAGTAGCTCTTGGTTGCAAGGAATGCATTTTACCTGTGGAGAGTGCCAGAACAGTTGAGTGCAGATCTTTGCAAGATGCATTGTCGAGATGTGGAGCCATGGTGACTGAAAGAAAGAAAACTGAGTTTAAAGGAAGGGATTTGGTAGATGATCTTGGTAGGCTTGTAAAAGGATCTTCAGAATCAGTTCGAGATTTGGTATATGGATTTGAATTTGCACCTGGTGCTTTGGGGTCTATATTATCTTATGCCGAGTTACTTGCAGATGAGAGCAATTATGGAAAATTTTCAGTTCAGCGGTACAACCTTGACAATTACATGAGATTAGATTCAGCTGCAATGAGGGCTCTAAATGTCATGGAGAGCAAGTCTGATGCCAACAAAAATTTTAGTTTGTTTGGTCTCATGAATAGAACCTGTACTGCTGGAATGGGCAAACGATTACTGCACATGTGGCTGAAACAACCTTTATTAGATGTAAATGAAATCAACTCCAGGCTGGATTTGGTGCAAGCATTTGTGGAGGATGCTGGTCTTCGACAAGATCTAAGGCAGCATTTGAAGAGGATTTCGGATATTGAGCGATTGGTACGCAATCTCGAAAAGAAGAGAGCTAGTTTGGTGCATGTTGTCAAACTCTATCAGGTATATTCCATTTAGTTTAAATTTGGTAGACTTGCATTTTAGACAGTTAGAAGTGAAGCAAAGGAAGAAGATGGTTGACAATTATTGTGAAAGATGTGTGTTTTTCTTGTTCTGAAGGGTATGTTTCGTGTGTGTACTTATATTCCTTCCGAAATAGTTTAGTGTATACCCAATTCCAGCACAAATAGGTGATATTTAACCTACGCCACAAACATAATCAAGACATAAACGATTTTGAGACATGAGGATTTTGGTCTAAGTCAAGTCTCAAACTTTTATTGGCTTATTGAAAAAAGTTGATTATTGCAATATAATTGAATCTGAGTCTATGTGAAGCATATTTGAGAAAATAACCTTTGATAATCATCTTGACTTTTCCATTTATATGAAGCACGTGGCTAAAAGATAACATTGTTAGTCTCTGTGTGTGTGTAGTGAGTTTGAGTTTTAATGCTGAACAACTGTTTCATTTAGTAAATGTGACCTCGTGTCTTATTTATTTTTCTATTTATTTACTTATTTACTGCTTGGCTGCAGTCATGCATCAGGCTACCATATATAAAGGGTGCTTTGGAACGTTATGATGGGCAGTTTGCATTGCTAATTAAAGAAAGGTATCTAGACCATCTGGAATACTGGACTAATGATAATCACTTAAATAAGTTCATTGGTCTTGTGGAAACATCCGTTGACCTTGATCAACTTGAGAATGGAGAATACATGATTACATCTGGTTATGACTCAAACTTATCTGCGTTGAAAGATGAGCAAGATTCACTAGAAAACCAGATACAAAATTTGCATAAACAGACAGCAAATGATCTTGATTTGGCTGTTGATAGGGCTCTTAAATTGGACAAGGGCACACAATTTGGACATGTCTTTAGAATTACAAAGAAGGAAGAGCCAAAAGTAAGGAAAAAGCTAAATACTCATTTTATTGTTCTTGAAACTCGGAAGGATGGAGTGAAGTTTACTAATTCAAAGCTTAAGAAATTGGGGGACCAGTACCAAAGGATACTGGAGGAGTACAAGAATTGTCAGAAGGAACTCATTGCTAGAGTTGTTCAAACTGCTGCCACCTTTTCTGAGGTATCCACCTCACTCGTTACCTTTTTTTTTCTATTTGGTGGGGGATTGATCTCATATTGAGCTTTGATCAATGCAGGTGTTCGAAGGTGTGGCTGGCTTGCTTTCTGAGTTGGATGTCCTACTCAGCTTTGCGGATTTAGCAGCCAGTTGTCCTACTGCATACACAAGACCAGAGATTACTCCACCTGTAATGATCGACTTATTTATATAATTTAGTATATAAAGTGGCAATTGTCATCTTGACAGGGAAGATTTTAGGAATATTTCTGATTTGTCTTGGCAGGATGTTGGAGATATCATTTTAGAAGGGAGTAGACATCCTTGTGTGGAAGCTCAAGACTGGGTGAATTTTATTCCAAATGACTGTAAACTTGTGAGTCCTTGCAATATAAAGTTGCCAGTGCCTGACAGATTTTGTTTCATTTAAGTTACTATAACCTGCTTTGTTTGGTCTTTCCAGGTTAGGGGAAAGAGTTGGTTCCAAATTATTACAGGACCTAATATGGGTGGCAAATCCACATTCATACGACAGGTGCCATTCTTATACCCTGTTGAATTCCTTCTCTTTGTCTGCTTCTGAAGAAAATTTGAAAAAGTGATGTTGGCATCTACGCAAATTGTAATCATGTCGGTATTAAATTGGATTTTGGGCAACTTGTTAGGTGAACATGAAACACCATTTGAGGTTTTATACTGCTGAAAACAGAACAGAGAAAAGCTAGACTAATTCCACTGCACGACCTTGAAATATTAGGGTCATGAGAGTTTGCACCCACAACATTGTGACACTTTAATGCTAAAGTTTTATTTGGTACTTTGACCTGATCTGTAGTTGAAGAGTGAAGAATGTTAACTCTCGACTCGGTGCTTGAACAGGAAACTTATCCCCCAAATTACCTTATATTTTCTGATAGCATTAATGTTTTAACTTTGCAGTTTCAGTCCAAGAATCAATTGTTAACTACAAAACTGGATCCAAGTTGCAAAGATTAGAAGTTAGGTAGATAAGCATATGGCGCCGAGTGTATATTTCAAGGTGAAATGATGAGTTTGGGCCACTGTAAGCCTAAGAATTCTAACAATATAATACACCTTGTGGATCTTCCCTGGAATGAATTGGCGAGGTCACCTCATCGTTTTTCAAAAGAAGAAACAGATACATACAACCTGGCTAGTGTGTGAGAAACATAGAATTTTGTCAAAAACAGATAATAGGAACATAGGACAGAAAAATAAACAGATTTCATCTTTATGAGTTTGGATTTTTAGTTGTGATTTACTGCTCTGAAAAAATTTTCTGCATTATTAATAAGTTTCGTGGAAAGAAAATTAAAAGAATGAAAATGAGTACAAAAATTAGTGGTGTACTGTCATCTTCTTCTGTATTTTAAATACATTCTTCCATTTCTTTACATTGTGGATAATGATCTGTTAGATAGAAAATATATTTTATTTTGATTTAGTTTTCTCATTCATTGTTGTTATTGAGCTTCTTTGTCCAAAGAAACAGCATATATTGCTAAATCCTTTTCATCCCCGAACTTCATTATGTTGGATCTACGTGTTCCTGCAGGTTGGTGTGAATATCCTGATGGCTCAAGTCGGTTCATTTGTTCCTTGTGACAAAGCTAACATTTCTGTACGTGATTGTATTTTTGCTCGTGTAGGTGCTGGTGATTGCCAGGTATGTCCTTGACTTATCCCCTTCCTTTCTGTGGCTAAGTTAATTTTTATGGAGGGAGTGCTAGCCAGAGATATGTGGCCATGGAATAGGGAATGCCTGTATTCTAGTGAAATTGCAGATCAATTATTTAAATTTCTGAGTGCAAAAGAAAATGTATTTGATCCCAGGCTTCCATAAGGGTTCATTCATATAGTTGCTATGTTGGGCTTTGTTTGTGTAATTAGTCATCAGAAAACCAATCATTTTCCTTGTGTTTTTCTTATAAGACCTTAAATTTTATTAATCTTATTCTTCACTGTACTGTTTAGGCCGTTGTTAGATTAGCTTGACAGTAGTTTTCTTTATGATAAGAAAGAGTAAATATTACATTTCTATGCTTCAAAAGTTCTGAAACTTTGTTCTTCTGTCTTTTCTCATTTGCTTATGTAGCTACGTGGAGTTTCCACTTTTATGCAAGAAATGCTGGAGACTGCATCCATTTTGAAAGGTGCTACAGAAAAGTCTTTAATAATCATTGATGAGTTGGGCCGTGGAACATCAACTTATGACGGATTCGGTTAGTCTTGTGGGCCCTTTTCTCATTCCCACCCACCTTATACCAGACCACTTGCTTCTACTTTTGTTTTCTTGCATTCAGGGACTTGAATGACCCCAATAGCAGTTGATTTTTTCTCATTGCAAATGCGGCAATTTATCATTGACTGCCCATCTACACTTGCAATGTTATTAGCCCTGGACAAGATTCACTTATTTTACCAGTCCACTAGGATCTAGTCCAATCTGACAGTCAAAATAGGTGAGTTAGACCCTGTAAAATATTATAGAAAAAGGGCAGAAACTAGTTGCTCAAAGTAGCCCATCTTTATAAGAAATTGCATCGAAGCTATAGAAAGATCTATCTGTTGAGGTATAGTGATCAACTTCCAGTTGTGTATGCCTTGATCTGATAGGAAAACTTATATCTCTGATATTAACTTTTGTATGATTCAAGCAGAAGATCTGAAAAGGAATGAAATGACTTTAGGGCTTAAATTGCTGAAATCCAGTTTTAAGCTAATGCCAGGAAAATGTGAGACATAATGCCATCTAGGGAGGTCAAGTCTACAAAGAACTTGAGAAAAATTGGGCTATAGCAAGATGGCATTTCACTTGTTATATTCAGCTATATGTTGATGTATCAATTTGAAAACTTTTCATTTTATTTTACAAGATCAAGCAGCTTTATTGCAAATAGTAGTAAAGAAAACAAAAACTGGTGCAATTACACTACTGCAATTTGTTGGACATTGATTAAGTTTCTTGAAATATAACTTTGAAACATTCTTTTCTTTTTTCTTTTCCCTCCTGCCTTTCACTTATTTAGTGTTTTTGTTCCTCTTTACTCCGCTTTAATCATCTTACTGAATTATTTCACTTTCCCTGCAACATCAGGCTTAGCTTGGGCAATCTGTGAACATATAGTTGAAGTTATTAAGGCACCTACACTGTTTGCAACTCACTTTCATGAGCTGACTGCATTAGCACATGAGAATCCTGATAATGAGCATCCTTCTGACAAAATTGCTGGTATTGCAAATTATCATGTCAGTGCACACATTGATCCAGCAAGTCGCAAACTGACCATGCTATACAAGGTACTTTTTGAAGCACAAGGTCTGCAATTTTATTAGTGTTAATACAATTTTATGCTTTTTTTCCTTTTTTTTTATTGGATTGGGGGAGTCGTGGGGGCCGCAGAAAAATTGCAAGTTTAAAAACTATAAACAAGATTTGTAGTGATTATCAATCATCTAGAGGTGAGAAAATATTCAGTGCAGTGGCTGCACATTTTGGATGATGCAACCTGACTCATTAATGGGGTAGCTTCCTAATCTTGTGGGAAAGTTACCTTAATTCAGGGGGACAAAAAAAGTAAAATATTATTCTCCTTTGTGATTGGTTTGCTGAACTAAATATGGTGCAGCAGCTGCATTTAATGTTTTTTCCATGTTGAGACCTTAAATTCTGTAGCTTTATAACATAAATGCAGCCATATATCCTTTAGCTTGCTCTCTTGCCTTTTTTGTCTTTTTTTCTTTCATTTTGTTCTTCAGGTGTGATGATACATTGAATCATTGTTTTATTTTGAAATGTTTGATCTTACTGTGGTGAAACATCTGCTCAAAAGTTGTCCTCATTTTTTCAGGTTGAACCTGGTGCTTGTGATCAGAGTTTCGGTATTCATGTTGCAGAATTCGCAAATTTTCCGGAAAGTGTCGTTACTCTTGCGAGAGAAAAAGCTGCTGAGTTGGAAGATTTCTCATCTACAGATGTTATATCAAACGATGATAAAGGGGTATGTTCAATGTTACCATAGTGTTTGATTTTTGATTATCCAGCGATTAATCTAATTCCCTATGGCCTTTGTACCAAATCCCTGCAAAGAGGTATATTCATTGTTTATATTAAATTTATATTTTCTAATCATCTGAATATTAATTTTTTATATATTGGTATGAGGAGATTTGTACTGGGTACTTCATCCTCATGAGATGTCATAATTCAAATAAAGAATTTTGGATTGAATGACTATTCATCTATTGTAATTTCACGCAAATAGGAGGCAAGAAAACACTACGGAAAAATGGTGCTGTGTTTCTCTGTTTGATAAGAGTTGAAATTATTATGGCGTAAATTCATTTTTTGTTAAGAGTGGTAGATTATAAGTATGACTCTTGCTTTCCACTTGGGTGTTTTTTCATTCATTGCTATTAAACATTCATCATGTAAGCATGAGTTACATAAAAGTGTTACCTTGCGCATGTCATAAAACAATGAAGGATGTGTGGAAGAAAAAAAAAAAGTGGTACATCTGCATGAAGATACAGAAGAGGTCATTCTTAAGATTTTCTGGCTTTTTTGATCTTTCTCTCTCTTCTGATCTCCTTCTGTCATATACTATTTTGATCTTATTTTGTGTTCCCAAGACATCCGTCTCTGTACCCTTCTCTTAGGATCTAAAAAATTACTCCTAGTGACCCACTTGGATTTTTGTTTTCTCATTATTATGGTAATTTGTGCAGCAAGAGTTAGTATTGCTTTCTGGTTCACATATTTTTGTTAGATGTGTTCTGATATATTTATCTTAATTTGGGAAGACAGCCTCTTAGATATTGTCGTTACTTTCTAGATTATGGTCGAATCTTAACCTTAAGTCATTCTCCATTAAATCTTATATAGAAGGAAAGAGCAAAAGAATGTCCAGCTGATTGCTATCAATAAAAGGTTTTCTGCCAAGTAAGAATACCAATTCTAGTATGAATAATGAAAAAAATTGGCTCAAACACCCCTGTGAGCTTTGTTTATTTGAATTCCTGGGTTTCCGTATGGCCTATTTACATAAGGTATAGATTCAAATTGTGCAAAATGGATAATTGTATTGGTGTGGATTGGAATTTTGTCCTGGAAATTATTAATGCCTGATAATTGAACAGGGATTAACTAAGCGGAAGAGAGAGTTGGATCCTGATGACATGTCCAGAGGTGCTGACCGAGCTCGCCAATTTTTGAAAGATTTCTCTGAGTTGCCACTGGACACAATGGACTTGAAACAGGCTCTGCAACATGTCAAAAATTTGCGAAATGACTTGGAAAAGGATGCAGTGAATTGTCAATGGCTCCAACAATTCTTTTAGTTCTCAAAACAAGTCACCTTCTGCGATTTAACTTTCTGGCAGTTTGGCACTTAGTCAATGCTACAACCACCATATTAGCTTTATTGTGAGCAGTATGGAGCAATTCCTTGAAGCTCAAGTTTTGCAATCCACCATATCCTTTTGGTTTATGATCAGAAGATCTAAAAGCAAGTGCATGCAATGCTTGATCCAAAGGTGGCTGAGCTTTAACATCTAGGATGGTGATCGTAGAAGTTTTTGTCGGATAAAGTTTATGTACCCAAGAAATTCCCTCTTCTGTTGATCGCCTATAGGCCATAGAAAAATATTCTTGGTTGCTACCAAAGTATTTATGCCCAAATGTATGGTTCTCTAATGTATATATGAATTTTGTGAGTTAATTTTTGTCCGAGTGGCTTTGGCTTCTCCTTTTCTGTCTACTTTATCTTCTATTACGAGGAATCTTGCGTACCCTTCCCTGGTTTTTTCAACCCCACCCCACCATTGTCTTGAGGCATCAAATTTTTTATTTAGAAATGACCAAGGCCAGGAAAGTTGCCGGTAGCCCATATCCTTTTACTATGAAGTTCGAGGGAAATAAGTTAGTATCAGGATAAGAAACTTGCTCCCTGATGGGAAATTGCTCATCTGCAGGGTTGTTTTCCCATGTAAATACATGATGCACTGAATACTGATCCTATATGTGGGCATTCACAGAATCACAGTTCTACCAATGACATAAACATTAGCACATAAAAGATGTTAGGCTATCATTTGAACTTTGTCTGCACTGCCCCTCCTCAGTCCTGACAAATGCATTTCATTTGTTTTCTTTGGATATGGATGTCTACTTCTGTCATGGTATTAAGAGGAGATCCAATGCGTTAGATACATGTGAATTATCGCGCAATAATTGAGAGGAATAAATGGGATAATTAACCTGGCCACCTCTTCTGTCTCCATGTACAATATTCAACAAGCCATTATATGTTCACTTCCTTCCCTTAGACAAAACTGACAGTTGTAAAGGCCAGAATGCTGAGCTTCCAGTGTCCCTCTCAGGATAAAGTGTTTCGATACAGCGTTTTTCAGGAAAGTCCTGCAATTAGGGGCCACATAACTGACAAATTCAACTCACATATACTTAAAGCTTTTATTTCAGCTAAAACCCAAAAAAAATGACACTTCCTAGTAATCTCTACTTGCATGTTTATTGGTTTTCTGAGCAAGAAATTTCAGAGAAATTTCTCTTGCTAGAACTGACATGATGATGATGATGATGATGGTGATGATGATGATGATGATGATGATATCCATAAAAATCTCATGATTTTCTTTCCTACAAAGGCTTTCGAGTACCTGTTAATATGATGCAGAAATGGCCCCATAAGGAAAGCTACTTACAAAGATCAGGTACTGCTAAATTATTGACAACAAACATTGCACTTCTTTGTCATACATGTTTTATATTCCATATCGTTTTCATTTCGTGGCGTGTAGTGAGTAGAGATGAGAGAGGGAATGTTCCGTTGGTCCTATCCCGTGACACCAATATGATACTTTCATTTTGGCCACCACCACAATTAAAATCCTTCTTACATATAACAGAATAATGATACTTTTATTAAAAAATTATAGTAATAGATGTAATATTAATAAAAGTATAAACTTATTTATTATATTATTTTAAAATTTTAAAATAATAAAATATAATTTTGTATTTTTATTCTAATAACAATTGTAAGTTAAGTTAAATATTTTTTGGGTAAGAATTCTTGGGCCATCACGTAATTCTACGAATAGAACTAAAGAAAATGACAAATAATTTTTTTAAAAAAAATTGAATCCATATACGATACGAGATCTAAATATTAAGTATGAATTATATTTCAAATATTTCTTAATCTATTTTGTATATTCCGTGTTCCTATTAGACTTTTTATAATGAAAACTGATGTGGTAAGTATAAAAAAAAATTATTTATCATATTTTTTTAAAAATACAAAATAATAAAAAATAATTTTATCTTTTTAAATATGTCACATCAATAGCTATAATTTGTTATCACTAACAATATCATCATTCATTATAATTTTTCACTAAAAATATCATTACTCTAAGTATAAATTAGAGCAAGTTATAAAAACAATATTGTCAACAAAAGGAAAAAAAAAAAAAAAACGAATAACGTGTCGCTAGTTTTGCATGTATGATTTTGATGTGCTGCTCCTTTCATCAGACAACTGTCATATTTGTCTGCTAATAAGTAATAACATACAAATCATTTTCCCAGCAAAGAGATGAGAAGAAAGTCTTCAATATCTCAATAATTAAGTTCTTGAAAATAATTAATAGTTTATGTGTCTTCAACTGATTTAACCGACTGCCTGCTCTGATATTTTTATATTTAGATCAATTATTTAATTAATTTTTTTGTCTACAATATTTGTACATTTAAATAATAATAAGAAGAATAGGAAGAAGGGGAATTTGACTGATCAATGGTGAGTTGTAATTTGACTAATTCATGGGAGAGTCAAAAAATAGTACTAAAAAACATATAGGGCGTTCATGGATTATAATTTTAAAATGTATTTTTACTTTTTTTAAAAATATTTTTTTATTTTACAAATATTATTTAAAAAAATAAGTTTCAAATAGCAATTCATACACATCTATATAGTATTTCGTAGGAGTTGTGTGAGAAAAAAATTTACTCTACCTTTGTGCAACAGTTTAAAAGGGTTCTCTCAGAATTTATTATTACCTCTTTTTTTTCCATCAACAATAACAGTATATTTTAATTTAATTTTCATTACATAAACATTTAATTGAGTCATGGGAAGAATTATGCACATCGTCATATTAAACCAATTAAATGTATTAGTAATTATCTAATTTTTTGTGGGAGTTTTTTGAGATTTTAATTAATTCTATATTAGCATCCACATTTTGTTATTGATATTCTATGCATATGATTAAAAGAATAAAATTATACAGTTAATTTTATTTTTTTTTTACAGTAAAGATAAATTATCAACAACAAAAAAATAAAATATTAATATCATCCCTCCATTTAATTTCCTACTTCTGAGAATTTACCTATATTGGCAAAATATCTCTAGTTGGACTTCAATTTAACAATCTCCACCACTCAAAGCACATGGGGTCAATTTGGAATTTTGGATGGTGGGAAAAAAAATGATTGAATAGTGGGGTTTCTGAATTGTCTTATTTAATTGATGCCAATTTATCATTTTGTTACTCATTAGCATTGGGATAAGCATTGGTGTGGACCTCATGGAAATTCAACCACTAACAAACAATGTGACACCTTCCTTTTTCTTGGCAAATTTATATATATATATATAAAAATGCATCCTAATTAATTATATATTATTGATTATTGGCATGAATATTTTGAGGGTTCTTTTCATTTTCTGAGTAATGTATTTTTAGAATATGTTTTTATATATTTTTTTTAAAAATATTTTTTATCTGATAAATTTTATATTAAAAGACGTGAAAACACATTTTGAAATGTAATTTATAAATTATTATTCTTTTCAGTGTTGGCATGTACTATATTATATTATGTCTTGATTAATAACTTGACTACGAGAAAATAAAGTTGATTTTAAATAGGCAATGCTACGCATTAAATAGTAGATGTTGATGAATGAACTACCTTCTGCCTTAAAACTAACTAAATTCAAAAGTTCCTAACCTAGTCATTTATAACTAGTCATTAAATGAAAATCAATTGTACATTTTTTAGGTGTAAATAGGTCCCATATAGTAGATTTTGGCAGAGGTATTTAAGCCCGCGAAAGGATTATATTTATTTATATGTTTATTTTAGGGTAAGGGAAAATTTTTAATTAAATTTCCAAATGTCTAATGTAATATAATATATTTGTATCACAACAGTCACACGACGAAAATTATTTTAAATATTTCCTAATCAAAATTCATGTGAAAGTAATGTCAATAATCAAAAGAATTGATTAAAATTTTTTATTAAAAATATCATTATTTGACATTTTAATTTATTTTTAAATATTGAAATATTTGTTTCCTCAAATATGTAAATAATATGTTGAATAGTAAAGCAATTTTTTTGTTCTCACTTTATAATTTTTTTGTTATTTAACTTGGTATTCTAAATAACACAATAAAATTGTTAGTATTAAAAAGAAAATTATAGAGGATCAAATCGTAGAGAACAAGTCTAATAATATCTTGATTGGTATCGGTAATGTCTTTTGCTCGATGATTTGTCCTAAGCACAATTATATTTATTCCTTTTTGTTATAAATTAATATGTATTAACAAAGTTCAATTTTTATCCATGACTTAACATTTAAAAATTAGAAACTAAGCATTTAACTAATCTGATATAAAAAAAAAAAATTACTCCTATTCTAAAAAAGAGTCTACTTTAAACAAATTTTCTTATCTCAAAAAATAGTCCACTTTTAAATTAAATTTCTAAAATATCCTTATTAATAATAATTATATATACTCAAAATTTAAAAATAAGGATAAAAATCTAAAATTGCACATTTAGTGGTGTATTAAACGAGTTATATTTAATAACTAATAAAAAATTATACCTTAACCAATGTGTACTCTTTTTTTTTTTGACAAAATAAGTATAAGGATAATAATGGATACAAATGTTATACTCATTCCGTCCAAAAAAAAATCTATTTTTTTAAGATATAACTTTTTTTTAGTTATTAAATACAACTCAATAAACCACTAAAGGGGTGCTTGGTTGGGGGAGGAGAATGGGAAAGGTAATTGAAAGATAGTAATGGGAAATAATAGCGGTGTCTTTCATTATAATTCTGATGGTTGGTTTGTGTTAGGAAATGGGAATAATTATTAATAATAGTGGTTGGTTTGTGCTGGGGAATGGAAATAATTATAAATTAATTGTAATAATTAGTATTAATTAATTAATTATTATTAGTTAATTATTTATTATAATATTAAATTAAATTAATTATTAATAAAAATATTATTGATTAAATTAATCTTAAGTAATTAATTAATATTAATTGTAATAATTAATATTAGTAAATGAGATTAATTCATATCAATTATAAGTAAATGAATGATTAATTAAATTAATATTAATTAATTTATTTATTATTACTTAATAATAATAAGTTAATAATAAATTAATTTATATTAATTAATATTAATTACTTAATTAGTATTAGTAAATTAATTATAATAACTAACATGAATTAATTAATTAGTATTAGTTACTTAGTTAGTTAGTAATAATTAGCAATTAATTAATTATAAATTAATTGTACATTAATTATAATAATTATTATTAATAAAATGAGATTAATTAATTAGTAATTAATTAATAATATTGAGTAAATTAATGATTAATTAAATTAATAATGATTAATTAATTTATTATTACTTGTAATAATAAAAATTTAATAATAAATTAATTTATATCAATTATAATAATTCATATTAATTAATTAATTATAATTAATTAAGTAGTATTAATTAATTATTAAATTAATTAAAATAATTGTTAGCAAACCCATATCCCTAACTTCCATACCCCCAAATATTAAGAGATATAAGAATTACCCCATATCAAAAAATGAAATTTCTTTTTAAGTGAATTAGGAAATTCCATTTCTTTCAATCAACCAACCCCAAACAGTACCAAATCCATATTCTCATTCTCATATTGCCAAGCACCCCCTAAATATATAATTTTATATTTTTATTTTTACTTTTTAATTTTAGATATAATAATTGTTATTAGTAAAAATATTTTAAAAATTAACTCTTTTTTTTTGGACGATGAAAATATTAGTCATTTAGTGAATTTATTAAAATTTTGATGTGATAGTATTCCAAATTTGGTAGTTACATAAAAAAAGATTGTAGTGATGAATTATGGGGGTAAGTGAAGAATTATGACAGGAGCTCTGGCGTGAACGCAACGTTTTTGGTTAAATCAAGAGTGACAGAAAACGACCCAATCTATGTTCCTAGGAAACTGCATCTCTATTGCTTTTTGTTTAGAAGTGAATTCTCAAACTTTAATCTAATTCTTCACATTTTAACCCATCAAATTCCTCACTACTTTTATTTTTTTTTTTATTACTATTATAACATTTTTGTTTTTTATGTGTACGGAGCACGTTATAAATATTAAACCGTTTATTGAGAAAAATTGAAAATTCAACTAAAATATAAAATTAATAAATAATAATATTTATAAAATATAAAATTTCAACAACGAATGTAATATCTAAATGACTGAAGGTTAGTGTAATAATAAAATGACTGCTGCCTAATATTTCAATCGTACATATGTCAATTCAAATTTCACCGTCAAACTAAGTTGTTAGATGTTATTGTTTTTTACAAGGTATTGCTATTAATAAGTATATTTTAAAATAATTTTTTTCTTTTAAAAATAAAAAAAAATTACATAATAAACTCTTTTTTTACAACAAAAAAGTATGATTGTGATTTTCTTTAATATATTTTTTATTTTTATAATTATTTTTTATATACGTAACAAATTTTAAAACACAATCTCCCAAAAAAATTATTATCTTCCTATTTTATATTAATTTACTGTTGCAGTATATTATTTTATATTTTCTTGGAATATATAAGATATATATTTATATGAAAATGGCGCCCATTGTTTCCTTCGTGATCTTTCTATCGCAATACATAAAGGCGTAAAAATCAGTCAGAAAAGCAGCCCAAAGGTTCGCCAAGGACCCCACCCCCCCACCACTTTGAAAAAAGCAAAAAAAATTGGAGTAACATTGTAGAATTGAGCGTTGTTGTTCATGGCTGACCTTGGCTTTTCTTTTAAACCCCGAAAAATCGCAGCTTTTTTGGAGTATCTAAATTAGGTCCCAATAGTTCATGCTATATCGTTGGAAGATTCACTCTCTGTAATCCTATCCATATTGGGTTTTCGCCTCATTCCCTGTTTCTCCTCTGTATGTGCTGAAAACATGTTTAATTCGTAGTCTGTTTACATATAGTTTTTACATAGGCAGAAATTTTTCTAGTCCGTGTGAAGAATTGGAGGGAATTAGTGAAGAGGAATGATGAGCTGGAGAAGAGTTGGGAAAGCTTTTCAGGCACTATCAGCCCACACCTTGCTCTTATGCTTCACCGCGTTGCTTGTTTTAAAGCTTGATCATATTGTTTCCTCCTCCTGGTGGTTAGTATTTGTGTGTGTTTTTCTTTTTTCTTTTTTTCCTTTTAAATAAAGTTCAAATTTTTAGTCTTTTGGTTTTGAGTTTTCAATTTGTAGTTGTATTTTTAAAAAAATTTGTTTAAGTGGACGAGTATTTTTTGGTTATACTTGGATGGAATGTATAATTCACATGAACAAGGTGGGGTTAGTCTTTCCGGGTTTTTGAAGTAAGGTATGTAGATGGACAATTTGGGAGAATACTTTTGTTGATATATGAGGATGATAATATGCGTGTTTCTGGGGTAAAGTTACAATTTTTTTGTGTGTGCACCGACTTGTTTTAGTTGTTTAGTTATTATCTTGGATTAAAATAATGGAGGCATAAGATAAGATAGTAGAAGGAGAAAAGGGGGTTCTAAGAACGGTGAGGTTTTTGAGATGGAAATCAGCCGTACCAATTGTTCATCTATTTGAATATTGGTTTTCTTTCTAGCTTATTGCAAGAGCTAGTCCTTTGACAACTCCTTTCTTTGGAGCTTTATTCCAATTGTAAAGTAACCTCCGCAGTGGTTTTGAAGTTTTCTTTTTCTTTTTTTCTTTTTGGGTGGGGGGATAAGTTTAATCGGAAATCGATTTTAGAGTTCACTGCTGTCATTTTATGGGATGTCGTGATAGAAATGAAATTACATCTCTATCTGGCTGAATCTTGCAGTTTGGTACTGCTCTATTTATGTGCTTTGGAATGCTTTATTTTTATTGATACTTATCTCTTTAGTCTTCCTCATCTATGGTGTGGTGCCCAATGTTTTAGTTATTTTCATTGACAAAAGCATGTCTCTTGTATAGATCCATAGTGGAGGAAAGGGTTGTTGAAAATCCTCAATACTCTTTGCTTATTGTCATTTGGGTTGAATACCCAATGTATAATTCATACACAACTAAAATTTGTGATTTTTGTGTATTTTTAAAATTTAATTTGATGAATTGGTAAGGCATTTCATGCACCCTGCTTAAATGAAGTGTTTGAACTTTCTTGTTCTGATGGTACAAGTTTGTCTGTAGATACTTTGTGCAGTAATGAAGCTAAATCCTTGATCAATGATATGCATTCTACAACGCAGGCTTATATTCTTCCCACTATGGCTGTTTCATGCCGTAGTTGCCCGAGGTCGATTCTCTCTACCTGCACCTTCAGTTCCACATGATCGGCATGTAAGGCTCTTTTGCATTACACTAAGTTTGTCGCTACAGTGCATCATTTACAAAAATGAGTCTGTATTATAAGTATATTGAAGGGACTTCTTTATTTTTGTTTTGTGCATAGTGGGCCCCATGTCATGCTGTGGTTGCAACACCATTGCTTATTGCATTTGAATTGCTTCTCTGTATATATCTCGAGAGCATGTATGGTAAGGACATGAAGCTTTGTCCTCCAAGGACAAAAACTTCTTATTTGGTTTTGTTTTACTGTTGTCATTGGTTTTTGTTTGGCCCTCTGTACTGTCTTGCACTTTGCTCGTAGCTTACCAAATTTTGCATTTCATTGTTATTGGAATTTCATGCCAGAAGGTAGCAGCAATACCATTCACCATCCTAGAGTTATGGAATTCCTGATATTAAAAGCATGACACAGAAAAGATGGGATAATAGTGTTCTGGCAGAAAATTCAAAACATGCTTAATATTTATAGTTACTCTTCTTTACTCTAATTGTAACCCTAAAATCGAGAAACATATTTTATCCTTGTTCTCTTTTCTCTCATCCTCTCAGACACTAGTATGTTGTTAGGCTAACACCCAGGCTTTGTTCTAGAAAGATGATATTCATTCACTGTGCTAATTGTTATTCATTCAAGACCTCAATAACATGTTATGTATCTTATGTTTATGTCAGTTAAAGGTTCAGCAGCTGTAAACTTGAAAATTGTCTTCCTGCCTCTATTGGCATTTGAAATAGTCATCCTCATTGACAACTTCAGGTACTTAACTTGTCTGGTTTACAAGTATCTAGTTAAATAATTTAGATATTTTCATCCTTTTCTTATAAGTTGAGATCATAATAATTTTTATAAGCATCTATCAAGGTATAGTGGAAGTGGCTGCTTTCTTCAAAACAAATTTTTGATTTTAGTTGTTTTATTTCTTAAACCAGATCTTAAATGGAAATTACTTGTTTTTAGGTCTATTGTAAAAATAAGGTACTTTTGCTATCTTTATTGGTTCGCTTTACTCAGTTCAAATTAGATATTTAATTTTATAAAATTCCCTGGAATGTGTTTGTGCTGCAAATTGGTTTTTAACTGTCCGATATAAACATAAATGAAAGACATAAAACTAGTAGAAACTTGTTCTGCAGGTATTTATGCTGCCAGTAGAAAGGGGTGATATGATAGGGAAGTGTCAAAATCAGTCCAAATCCAAAATACTTTTATTTTTTTACATTAATTGGTTCTGTAGTGGACCTTAGCTTTAAGGTCAACTACTAATCCTCTATACAGATACTGGTATTCCTTGATAATATCTCTCTTCTACATCTTTTTCCTGTTCCCAAGTTGTATAACCAAACCATCTTTCCAGATGATAATGTGTCATGGTTTGCTAGGCTAATTATAAGTCTGATTGGACTTTTTTATACTCCAAAGAAAAAGGTTTCTGATGTTGAAGTTGAGTACAAATATTTGGAGTGAAGTTCTTTTTGACTTATGAATGAAGTGAAGATGTTCATCTAGAAAATGGTAAAAGTGGGAAAATAATATTTTGAAAAATTGTTAAGCTAATCTCTGATAAATTGCTATCATTTGCCTGTAATGTTTGAGGATCTTATGCTATTCTCTTGTAATACAGAATGTGTAAAGCTCTGTTGCCTGGAGATGATGAAGGCATGAGTGATGATGCTATATGGGAAACACTTCCTGTAAGTCAAGACAACTCTTTTGATCTCTTATTGCCTTATGGCTTAGATTGTGAGCACACATGCACAAACATATATTGCCATCAGTTTATTGGCATGTCGTGATTAAGTTTACTAATATCCATGTTTGCTATAGTTTGCACCTGGTAAATAAACATAAACAGAAGGTGAACTGAGAGAGGGAACTTGAACAGGGTGTCGTAAGCTATTCACTTCTTGTTGTAAAGAAACTGTAGTTGTGAACAAAGATGTTTCTTATGGGTTGACAGTAATGATCATGTATGAGTAATCTGTTCTCTTCTGTGGTTGTTTGTGGCATAATATTCAGTTCTGGATTCTGGACATTTTTAGTTTTTGACTCAATGGCTAGTACTTGATTATACTAATTTCCTCCGTTTCTCTCCATCTATCTAGCTATAAGTGGACCTATCAGCCCAAGAACTGTGAAAAGAAAGTTTGTTACAGTGTCAGATAAACTCATATTAGCTTGCTGGTGTTAAGTGAAGACAGAAAAATGTTGAAAAGCTGGCCTTTATTTAGAGGTTGAAAGTAAAAATTGTGTATTACTTTGCTGATAAGACCGTATAACTTCAGTTGGTCAGGAATGTTAGAAGTCTATCACGTGCAAAGCAAGCCTTTCTTCAGATTATTGTGTTTCAGACTGCAATTTTTATATCATGGAAAACTGTGGAGGAGTTATTCTTTCATCTATGTCTGTGGGAACACAGCCCTAAAAGGAATAAACATGATGGCAAAATGACTGGGGCAAAAAGTTTGGTCAGGTTGAGTTCATTGATCTGGAATTTCTTCCAAAAATTTAAAGCTCACCAGAATGGTCTCTTTTCCTTCAATTTGTAACTTATTTTAGTGCTTTGTTCTTGCTTTATGTATATGCTAAAGGTACAGAGAATACTTTACTAATGACACTTTTGTTGCTATTAGCACTTCTGGGTGGCAATCTCTATGGTTTTCTTTGTTGCTGCTACAGTTTTCACCATGCTGAAGCTGTGTGGTATCTCTCTCTCTCTCTCTCTCACACACACACACACACACACACTCTCACACACACACATACACACAAACACATACATCAGTAGTTGATCATCTCTTGTATGTGGCACATACTTGTCGATACTTGTGGAGAGTGTGCATCATCAGCTGTTCAAGCAATTTAAAGGCTTTGTTTGAAAACTTAACCTTTACAAAAGAAATCTAGGTTATTGAATTGACATTAGTTTTTTCTCAGGTGTGGTTTTGTAATAATGGTATCTGAAATTTAAATTCATCAGTATAAAATGGCAGTACTTCCTGAACTACATAACTTGTAATGCTGACCCATTGGTCATATAGTAATTCGCTGACCTTTTTAATTTTGTTCTGAAATGCAGGTGATGTAGGTGCTCTAGGTTGGTGGGACTTATTTATAAACTATGGGTACCATCTGTGAACTCTGTGTATACTTGATTCTTTTTTTCATTGAGCTTTTTGTGGAAATTGAAGTGACAAATGACAAGTGCTAGTGTATTCTGTTCTTTTACAGTATTGCAGAGTGCTTTGCATTTCTTGTTTGTACAGAGTGGTCTAATCCAATGATCCATGGAAATTCTCATGTCCGAGATGCGTCTTCGACATCAAACATGGTTAGATATCTTGATTGGAACAGTGGCTTAGTGGTTTCTGCAGAGAACCACGCACAAAACCGAATGTGTGGTCTACAGGACATCGGTGGCCACTTTATGAAAATTCCAATGGTTGGATTCCAAGTCCTCCTTTGTATGCACCTGGAGGTATTAATTATGTTGGGATGACATGATGATAATACTAACACTTCATAGTATCTTGTCACTTTATCTGGTACTGATTTTTGAATTCAGGGTACACCGCCAGCTGCAAGGCATATCCCCATCCCTATGCTATTCTCGCCTATTTTCCTACTGCAAGGAGCCGGAGTCCTGTTTGCTGCATCTAGATTTGTTGAGAGACTTGTTCTTTTATTACGAAATGGAGATAGCACTGGCAGATATTTTACATTTAGTTCAAGAGTTCGTGACTGCTTTGCTTTCTTGCACCATGGCTCCCGGTAATTCTCATGGCTGACTAGTCAGCTATCTGTTTCCTATGGAAGTTGTTTTTTGAGATGAAGCAATGAAGAGGGAAAAAATAGAAGTGCGTAGGCTTCTAATACACATTTTTATGCCTTGATTCCCATTAATATGTTGCAACTACTGTAAGCAGGTTGCTTGGTTGGTGGTCCATTGATGAATCAAGTCGAGAAGAACAGGCTCGTCTGTTCCATGATAGGGCATCTGGGTGAGAATTTTCAATCTTCATTTTATGAAGAACATGCTATTTAGTTTTTTCAAATAGTTTTTCCTTGTACACATGCAAAAATGGGTCATTTGGCATCTAATACAAACCAGAGTAAGACATTTAGAGAAACTTTTGTCCTGCATTATATTGTGTAGTTCATTCTATGCTCCAATGATATACTCATGTTAATGTAAACACAAATAAGGATAAATATACAATTGCCTTTGGTATATCTCCTGTTGCTATCAGAAACCAAGTACACAAGTGCTTGAGCGGTGTCAGTTAACCCCCTTTAGCTTTCTCTTTCATCAGGTTTAGGGTAATAAGTCACTAGTGCCTTATGATTCAGATATTGGATTTGCACTACACCATTTCATCTTTTTGAAAACCCAGTCAAGTTGACTAATATGAGAAGAAAATGCAGATTCAATCTCTTATTTGTTTAATTAATTCCTTGATGTTGTGAGAATTCTGAATTTTTTTTAAAGATAATTGATTTTTGCTGATTTTAAATCTTTTCTAATGACGTAGGTACAACACCTTTTCTAGTTTTCCACCTGAGATAGTTAAGAAAATGCCTAAGAAGGATCTTGCTGAGGAGGTATGTAGAAACTTTCATATTATTTCTTGTGAGCTCGTTATTTGAAAAAATTATTCTTCTTGTTGCCACCCTATTTTTTACACTTAATGTACTTATTTCTTTCGTACACAGGACTGATTCGCTCTTTTTTTCACTTATTATATATTTTCCTAAAACTTTTAGGTTTGGAGACTTCAAGCAGCCCTTGGGGAGCAGACAGAAATCACAAAATATAGTCAGCACGAATATGAAAGACTGCAAAATGTAAGATTCTCAGTCTGGAAGAGAAAATAGAGTATAGATTGCAACTATGAATATTCATTGTCTGATGAAGAAAGCATTTTGTGCTGCATTGTAAAATTGAAATAAGCAACAAGGTGATTCGGCATTCAAGTCGATATAGGTTTACTTGTTTATGTGACATGCTTTTGGTTGAAGATGCGGTGCCCTTCTAATTCAGTGATAAAGCAAACTATCAAGTTAAAAGTTATGAGTTGCTGTTAGTTTTAGGTGGCAATATACCTTATGGAGTTCGTTTTGTTGGTATATGATGTTTAACACTTTTGCTGCTATCCATATTGGCAGGAAAAAGTTCTGTGTAGGATTTGCTTCGAAGGGGAGATAAGTGTGGTTCTCCTTCCTTGTAGGCATCGTATTCTCTGCAGGTATTACCTTCTTCTAGCGTTACTACAACATTCATAACATAACTGCTTGTCTGTCTGTCTGTCTGTCTGTATCTGACACGTTATTCTGTTTGGGTGCAGCAACTGCTCTGACAGATGTACTAAATGCCCTATTTGCCGTATCCCTATTTCACAGCGCTTGCCTGTATATGATGTATAGTTCATTCCTCCAGCTCAATACTCAAATGTCATTGAAGTTTTGCTAAATACTGCAGGCTTTTGTCTTTTGTTTTTTGCGGGCAAGATTTAGGATGGTGTTGCTTAACTGAACTAACAGAATAGGGGGCATTTGAAGATTGTAGTCTTTTATTACCATTCTGTGATCTGTTATTTTCCTTAATATGTAAATAATGATCTCGGTTTTTAGGAGGAAACTGTAACTAGCATTAGGATACTTGTCTCAGTTAAAGTTTTGTGGTGTTGATCGTTTCTTGGTGAAAGTTTTGTCAAACAATTAATCTTACAAAGGAAATTGAATATAGATTAACCACTTCTAGAATTTCTGTCCAGCGTGATTGAAAGGACTTGGTTTCATCGTGGAAGATTTAGTGCGGATAGCGTTACAAAATGCGTTTTGAAGTTTAACATTATGTTTTTATATTTTTTTAAATAGTAATTATGAGATAGATGATATATTAAAAAGCGTGTTTAAAACAAAAATGAGTTTCAAAATATAGACTAAATAAGTTTTTTCTGTTTGTGTATAATATTGTTATTTGATTGCTCAAAAATGTAGACATTGTTACACACTAAAATGATTGTTGTTTCCATTTGTCTTCATAGACAAATATATACCACCGAAGTCACTTATGTACCAAAACAAACGACCTTGATTTGGAAAGCATTTTTCGCGTTTGGATTTCATTTTGAAAAGTATGTTTATAATTTTTTAAAATAGTTTTTACACTTTAATATAGTTTTCATTTTCTAACTTTCACTTAAAAAGAGTGAAAATCTATTTTGACACGATATTTGCTTGCAAAACTTGCACCCACACAAACAGAGCAATTTTTAGTTTAAGACTACAATATTCTATTTTAAAATACTTTTTAATTTTTAATGCATTTTTTATCTCACCACTACTACCAAAAAAATACAAAAATGCATTTTGAAATACTATTCATACATGCCATAAGACTTCTTTATTTTTCTCTCAACACCCAACAGCAATTTAAAGTTATTGCTAGTGACCAAACAAGCTCTTAAAATTTGTTGAGATTAATTCTCATTAATTATTTAATATAATTTCTCTAAATAAAAATGAACATGATATTTAATACTTCATCTTATTTTATTTATCAAAATTAAAGATTAATAATATATATCTTTAATCTATTAGCCAAAATAAAACATGTAAAATAACCACACCAAAAAAAGAAAATGAAAATAAAAGAATAAAGGACCTCCAAAAATCGTAAATTTAAAAAGCCCATATTGGTAAATTGATTCAATTTCCAAAATAAACAAATGATACTGAAAAACACGCAGTAAGAAAAGTAACGGAAAATAAGCACCAAAAACAAAAAAGAGATTCCAAACAGCCAAACTTCCCTTTCCAAAGTTGTATATCCAATTTCCGGCAAAAGTCCAATCTATCAATCATATCTGAAATAGACCCTTTTTCGCGCTAATTGTCGAAATTCTTTCCAAATTGAAAGAGCTTTTCTTGAGATTTTTTTTTATTGGTGGCGCAGTGTGAAACCCACCAAAAATTGTGCATTTTACACAAGCAACCATCAAAAGATCTAGTTGGTTGTCGCCAATTATTCTGTAGCTGAGACACCCATTTGTTTTTTTCGCTTGAATTCTCATAAATTTAAGATCTTGGGCTAATCCAGATTGGTTCTTGGAAGTTTCAGCATCTGGGTCTTTTCTATTCAGGTAATTAGGCGTTGTTACTCTTCATCCGCGGACCATTTTCAGGTTTGATTCATTTTGCTGGTAGCTTCTGGAATTTTATTTATTTATTTATTTATTTTTGGCTGTTTGCAAACATTGTTTTGTTTGAGTATTTTTCACAAATTTAAAATATGAAGATATGTTGGGTTTGTATTAGCTTGAACCTGATGTATTTATCTGGTTGTTCTGTATGTCTTGTATTATTCAGTAAGTTTTCTTCCTTTACTTGATTTTCTGTAATCCCACTAGCGTTAAGTAAATTTCGGCTTCCAGGCATTGCAGCCTGTCATGCTCTAGTGTGTTATTTATTGTAATGTTACTGTATGTTGATTTTTCTGTTTGTGCCGGGTGTTGGCATTTAGTCCAAATGTTGTTCGTTCATGGAAAACTTTTGTAAAACTATCTTTGGTAGGCTGGTAGTCAAGATTAAAGCTAATGCAATCCTTTGGTATCTTGATTAGGTTTGTATCTGTTGTTTGTTACTATTCAAGATTGTGAAATGAAAGACGCTCTTCTGATCTTTAGTCTGAAGATGGGGTTTATCTGACTAATGCAAGGGTATTCCTAGAGAAGCTAAAATGAGTCGCTCTCCATCATTTTCTGCAAGGTCAGAACCTGATGCAAAAGTTGACGAAAAAGCTTTTCAGCAATGGGTTGTTGCTTTTTGTATTATTAGGTTTGATCTTGAGCAGGGGCAGCTCATTGAAGAGTGTTATCCACCGGGCTGTCTGAACCATAATGAGGAGCTTGAAGTTGCATTTAGCTCCTTCCCGGATTCTGTTTCACAACACCATAATCGCTCGAGCATACACGATTGCATTTTCTTTTTTAGGTTTCGAAGGCAGGAAAACTTGCAAGTTGTGAATGTGGTCTCACATGAGATAGTTGAAGTGGATAAAGAGAATGGATCACTGGGAGATAAGGTTCTCAAGCAGTTAAATAACATTCAAAAGAGTAAGAGTCCAAAATACTTATATGGTTTTGTGTTCAATAGGCAAAGACATGATGAAAGGCTAAAGCGTGGTGGTGAACAAAAATCAGTGGTAATCCTCTCCCACTTACCATACTCTAATGTATTTAGACCATTATTACAAATAATGGGCCCTTTGTATTTTGACATTGGGAAAAAGGCTCTTAATTATATCGCTGCTGCTGTATCGACTTGGCCTTCTCCATTACCTGGTCAACTGATGGAGCTTCCTATTGGCAATGCTACACTTAAAGTGCACTTGCCACCTGCGCATAGTTTGCCTTTGGATGGGGGTGTATTCTTTGAAGAGTTAGCTTCTCCAATAGCTCCATTTCTTCCTTCTAATCAATCTGTGCCTCAAGGTCTTTTCCATGATTCAGATCTTTTTGGCATATACCGAGGGCTTTTAATGCAGCTTTGGAGGCTATGGGAATTATTACTCATTGGGGAACCAATTCTCGTTATAGCACCAACACCTCCTCAATGTTGTGAAGCTGTTGCTGGTCTAGTTAGTCTGGTTGCTCCACTCCTTTGCAGTGTTGATTTTAGGCCTTATTTTACCATCCATGATCCCGAATTCGCCCATCTAAACTCACTTCAGGAAGGTGCAACTTTTCCTCCAATGGTTTTGGGTGTGACAAACCTTTTTTTCTTAAAAGCTCTTCGTAATATTCCTCACATTGTCTCAGTTGGAAGCCCTGGTCCAAATACAAATCACCTTGCAATGTCTTCTCGGACTCCAATCAGCAGGGGTCCTGATGGCCAAGAAGGATTTGGACTGAAGAAGTTTACACCTTTAAATTTCTTGAATGCTGTGAAATTGAGGAGGGAGGGTCCTCTTATCCTCATGACAGAGCACAAAGAAGCCATTTGGTCCAGCTATGCTGCTATTACAAAGCCAGATACATCTATCTTGAACAGGCTAATTGATGCAGGGATATCACCAAGGGTTGAGGAATCAATGTCAGTTGTTAACAACGAGATACTCCGTCGACATTTCTTGGAGCTAACAACAAACTTTTTAGCCCCATTTGGTCCATATTTCAGGACCACCACACCTTCTGAAGGAACGTCTCCTTTTCTGGATCCTCCTCCGCTTCCTTATTTTGACAGAGAGGAATTCCTGGCTAGCTTGTCTGCCAGAGGTCCTGGGAAGTTTCTACTTAAGAGGATGAGATCAAATTGGCTAGAGCTATACAGGTAAACATAGATCATCTTCACCTTTTGGTGTCTAGGCTTTTCTCTTTCTTTCCACCAACTCTTGTTCTTGTTTTCATGTTTTAATATTCTTAATCAGTGGTATAGTCTATTGTCAGCATGAGGTCTTTTGTCATGTATTCAACTGGTTGCTTTATTCTGATTTTGAGACAATTTACATGTCTCTGTAGGCGGTTCTTGAAAGGACACAACTTTTGGCCTTGGTTTAGAAGGAAGCGTGCTGTTGCTGAGCAGGAACAACTTAGATTATGGAGGCAAGTGAGAATGAAGACAGACATAAAGCAATTTTTGTCAATGTTGTCAGAGGTGGAAATGGTTGACTCCTTCAATGCTATTGAAAGACACCTTCTTGGAGACCTGCAGGTAAGTTCCATGAATCCTAGCTGGTTTCGGGTCTGCTTGTGCACCTCAAACGCCAGCACTCATGGCTGGTGGCCGCTCTTATCGCTACAAATAGGATGCCCTTTTGTTAAGCAATATCTGAATGGGCTACACTTTTTAGGAATAATGTGTATTCTTTGTCTTATTAGATTGAGCTATATTTCACCTTTCTGCAAGGTTGAATTTTGGCTATCTTCCTCCTTGCTTAGAAGGAAAGTATTGATTTTATGAAAAAAGCTAAAGTTATAAGTTTTTGTTGTAATAAGGCTTGACACATCAATTTAAAAAATGCTTTTGCTAGCATTAAAATTGAAGATTTCAAACTTTCTTTTACAGAATTCTCCCATAGAACATATTATGCGGCCAATTTTTATTTTTATTTTTCCTTTTCCTTTTCTGTAAAAAGTGATTAATTATTATTCCATTTTCTTTCCTCAGGCATCTTAAATTGAAATGAGAACATATTATTCACAATATGCATTGGATCGAAAAGTGGTTGACTAATCTATGTGATACCCTAAAAATTTTGCTAGGTGAGATTGTATGTTCTAGAAATTTTTGGTGAATTTGAAATCACTTTATCCTAGGTTCAGTTTGAAAGAAGAAACGTGGATTGGAGGGAAGAGCATCAGTTTTCCTTGATAACTATGTGCCTTATTTTACTACCTGCCTCATAAGAACTCATTGTTGACTTCATCTTATACTACAAATATTAGTTTTGTGCTCACTTCATCTTTTTGCTTGTTTAAGTCCTCCTATTGTGGATAAAGCTTAACTAAGTCTACTTGAGGTGGGCTTCATCTAGGCCTTCAATTAATTGATTTATTGCTTCTTGGGATTTTTGTTTGACTAATCACATTCTTCTGAACAGCAGTCTGGCAGCAGTAATGTAGATTCTGAGGCTGCTTCTGAGAAATTGAAGGGTGATTTGTTGGCTGTGTTTAATGAGCTTCCAAAGGACATGCAGGAACTTCTTCTTATGAACCCGCAGAGAGCAGCTCTTCTAGGCACTGATGTTTTGTTCTCCAATTCCCCCATCTGACAGCTGGAAGATTTGGGAATATCATCAGGTCAATCTTTGTGAAGTTGGTCTTCTTGCCCACCGTGACTGGGGGGACATGAAGGATGTGGTAGCATCACTCGTCGCCTTATTCTGTTGTTTGATCAGGGGTTCAGATTGTGACCATTAGTTCTAGGTTAGTCAAATAGCATTTTACTTCCTGAGTTATGCCATTTTGAAACATAATATCTCTATCAACTCCATAGCTTTTACGTAATGCAGATGAACTGTGACTCCCCGGGTATGGAATCGAATCTATAACTAGAATGAT
Source organism: Gynochthodes officinalis (assembly GCA_020080225.1). NCBI lineage: Eukaryota > Viridiplantae > Streptophyta > Magnoliopsida > Gentianales > Rubiaceae > Gynochthodes > Gynochthodes officinalis. Next base: position 8,658,597 of record CM034625.1, on the reverse strand, counting down.
TTGGTCTTCAAATGGATCTTTTTAGTACTCCAAGAAGACAACCTGAAGCACATGAATGCTGGACACCATCTCCCCCGTGGTAGTAAAAGAAGAAGGCCAATTATGTCTCTGCAACAATCTGTGTGACTGTCTTTCTTGAGTTAGACTTCTACTGTAGTGTTACGTTAGGAATTCTCTCAACTGTGTGATAGGATTGTTCAATTGCAATTTTCTGTAGGATGAAAGTGAACTAACATGGACAATTCATGCAGAATCCTAGAGATGCATATGAAGTAGGGCATCTGTGGATAGATACAAAGCTAATTTAGAAGGGATTATCATCTGATTTGCGAGACGTAATCTCCACGCGTTTTTAAATAAGATGTCAAATTGTAATTTCAAAATACGCCTCAAATTTCAATGCATAGGCATATTATGTTTCTTGCTGGTGACTAATGAACAAACCCAAGTGGGTTATGGGACGTGACATTTGAGAATGAATATCCATTTTTCTGATCTGATTTGTGAATAGTACCATATGAACTAAACTTCCAAATGAGAAACGGTGACATGGATCGGATGGTTACGTTTTTTTTTATATTATAATGCAATTCAGATATCCAATAATAATGATAATAATCTATATTTCGTGGTCAATTTTCCTGAGTGAAAAATATCTTCTGTTTGTGGGCGTTACATTCTCTCAGATCCTCCATTCCCTTCTCAGTGATTTTGTCTCAAATACTTTAAGTTAACTGCCAATCAAGATTTAGTAGTTGGTAGTGCTCTCAGTATAATGAATGTACAAGAGTCCTATGTAGATTTTAGTGTTGGTTACGTGACAAGTATTTTATATATTTTAAAAAGTGCGATAACTGAATTTTAAATTTTCATACTTGTTTGTGAAAAGTTATTCTTTTAAATTATGGTCTAAGTTTTCTTTTATTTTCACACTTGAAGATCAATTTTGGTTCGTTTCGAAAAATCTTTTACACGCTATCTATTATCTTTTGGAGATTTACGCCTTACAAAAATTATCTATTTGAAACTGTCATTTAACCTTTTCATCGTGAACCAAAGGTTAAAATTGTAGTCATTCAATATCTTACTAATGGCTCTTGTATAAGAAAGTGGAGTTCCTATGCATTCACGTAATAAATAAAAGATGCCATGAAACATCAACAGATTAGCAACTGATGTAATAGGTAACTTGGATGGTCCTGTAAAAACAAAATAATTGATGGAAGATGCCGTGGCGGTGTGTCAAAATGGTGAAATGATAATGAGTCATAGGTTGGCAGAGACCAAACAGCCAATAGTACTGCCAGTACAATAATAGGGCGGTTGACAGTTGCATAGATTATTGCTGGAAGTGAAGCCATAATAGATAATTGATCTACAAGTACACATCATTGTCATTCCCATTTCATTTTTTGTAAAAAAAAAAAAAAAAAACAAAGAAGTCCTCCCACAAAAGCGAGAAATAAAATTTTATTAAACAATTACACATACCAAAACATAAATCCTTTAATTTTAAAAAATTCTTGCCTCGCCTCGGTCGAAGAATATGGGTTTTTTTTTCTTCTTTTTATGTTGGGTATTAAATTTGAGTTAAAATTATATGACAATTTTGATGGTCCAATTATTATTATTTTTAAAAGGAGAGTAGGATTGGAAATTTTGACAGTTAAACAATACAAGTTTGGAATACATAAAATGAATAATAATATATGCAAAAAAATAATATTAGTGAAATTTTTTAGTGATAAATAATAATAAGTCTCACTGTTGAATTGTGACTGAATTTAATCAAATAAAGGCAAGAAAGAATTGATCATTGACACAACCCCCCACCTTCCCTCCACCCAAAAAGAAATAAAGAAAGAGAAAAAAAAACAAATGATATGAAAAAATATAGATGTGTGTGAATTATATTTTTAAAAAATAAAAAAATATATTTTAAAACGCAATTTATACTTACTTATAATATACACTACTACCACCTAACTCAATTGTGAAAAAGCAAAGGTCTCTTATTGAATGGGATCAAGGGATGACAATTTCGGATTCGCGGGTTACAAATTACTCTTTAAATGAGTTAAGTAGGATGATCTGTCAACTCGTCAGGTCGACCCGAACTCGACCCGTTTATTTTTCAAATTAATTATATTCGATTTGATTTCAATCCAAATTTATTAATTTTGTATTTTTATATCATGTCAATTTTGTATTAGATTGTGTTATGTTATCGTGTCCTGTCAGCCATTACCGCCCCGTAGATGTACCACTTATACCTAGCTTTAATGGTCTGCTGTTCTTTCTTTTCTATTCCATTCCTTTGCTCTTGTTTTTCTGGTTCAAATATGACATAGAAATACATCAACATTTGGGGTGATGTGATGGCAAATAAGAGAAGGAGAAATTGCCACGACAAGAGGGAACCAAAGTCCAAAAGGGATCTATTATTTTCACACACACACACACACACACATAAACGAAGAGACAAATGACAAAGAATATTTATTTTTCTGCCATTTCCAATAGCCACCAAGTCATGCTACTTTGGTCCCTCATATCATCACGCTAGAGCGCGTCATGAAACTTTCCTTGATAAATGAATGAAAATTATGAAATCGAGCTTCCAGAAATATTGAGATTTTTTTGTTTTTGTTTTTTTTTTCACTTAAGCAACCCCAATAAACTTATTTTCACTCCAAACATAACATAAATATTTGCTTCACTTTATGATTTTTGTAGATTTTTTTTTAGAAAGATTAGAATTTTTTTATAAACTTTTAATTCTCTATAAATTTCTTTTTTTAAAAGTCAACCGTGTTTTAAATAATATGTTTTACATTACATGCTATAACTAAATATCTTGTCTTTCCTCTTATAAATTTTTATTATAAATATAAAGTTCTTATAAAGAATCAAACTAATGACGAATACAATAGTTAAAATTTTAATATATAATTATGTGTTTGATTATGAACATAATAAGAATATTCGTTATCAAAAAATTACCTTAAAATAACCATAACTTAGTGATTTGGAAAACTTAGATGCTCTATATTAGCTTCATAATGCCAGAGAAATTTCAAGTCAAGCAGGGATACAACCACGCCCACTAGATTGAGTGTGGCTCTAAAATTTAGAGTTCGCAAAAAGATTCTTTGGGACCTCACATCAAACGCCATTCCTCCCCTCAATGATTGCAACCGCGCAAGGGAATGAGTGTAAAAGTTTGAAATGCGTAAGGCGACAAAATGTGGGCAGACTTTGAACTTTTCTTTTTAACAGTGTTTCCTGCCTTCCTATCTTTTTCCTTTTCCTCCAATCATTCATGAGCAACAATTCTTCAATTCAACATTTGAAGAGAGCCATCTTGCTTTATTGTTAATATGTTCAAAGATCAACAGATTATGATTAAGGAGTTTGAAATGGCATCCAAAAGACGCAGGAAAAAATACAGGAGAAAACAACCCTTTTAAGCTCTTCATTCATTGTGAATTGCCTAAGCCTTCCTGTTTGTACTGCTTATTTTTACAGGTAGTGTACAATTTGGCCATGGTGAGCATGACAATTGACAATTGAACCCATCCCTTCAACCTCACTAGTGGTCCTTTTCCATTTAATACAAATGTTTCCCATTCTTATCTTGCACTCTCTTTTATTTTCTTCTCTTATCCTACGCTCCTATTCTCTTCCTTTTCAACTCCCAAAGAAGAACCTCAGCAGAACAAAAGCATGAAGATTCAAGGCACTCCCTGACCAGCATTACACCTCCATATTTGTACTTGAAAACTAAAAACGGAAAAATATTCTCATCATCTTCAAGCAAGGAACGCAATGTCAGATTCATCTGCGGTTGTGTGGAGCAGAGAAGAAGAGAAAGCTTTTGAGAATGCCATTGCCATGCACTGGAGTGAGGACTGTAAAGAACATTGGGACACGATTGCTTCCATGGTTCCAGGTAAAAGCATTGATGAGCTTAAGCAACACTATCAAACGCTTGTTGATGATATTGCTGACATTGAAGCGGGTATTGTACCAATTCCAAATTACGTTGGAGAAGAAGCTTCAACATCAACTAAAGACCATCAAGGCTTTTCTGGGGTTACAGCTGCAGATAGGCGATCAAACTGTGGTTATGGGAGTGCATTTCCAGGATTAGCTCAAGATTCAAATGGTCAAGGAGGAGGAAAAGGTGGATCTCGTTCTGAGCAAGAGCGTCGGAAAGGGATTCCATGGACTGAAGAAGAGCATAGGTATCAAATACTTCCTACTTCCCCTCTCCCGCATTCCTGGATTATAATTCCCCAAAAATACAAGAAGGGATATCTAAGAATATATGGAAATGTGAATTAAGATGTTGTATAGCTCTACCAAGAATTAATCTATCTGTTTTATTTCAGGCTCTTTTTACTTGGTCTGGACAAGTTTGGAAAAGGGGATTGGAGAAGCATTTCCAGGAACTTTGTAATATCCAGAACCCCAACCCAAGTTGCTAGTCATGCTCAGAAGTACTTCATCCGTTTGAACTCTATGAATAGGGATAGAAGGAGATCCAGTATCCATGATATTACCAGTGTAAATAATGGAGATGTTTCAAGTCAACAGGCACCAATAACAGGGCAACAAGCTAATGCACCCACATCTGCCGCTGCAACTGCTGCTACGGGAACAGTCATGAAACACAGAGGGCAGCAGAGTATGCATGGGTTAGGGGTATATGGTGCACCAATAGGTCATCCAGTTGCAGCTCCTCCTGGCCACATTGCCTCGGCCGTTGGTACACCGGTTATGCTTCCTCACGGGCATCATCCACCTTATGTTATGCCTGTTGTATACCCAATGGCGCCACCTCCGACTATGCACCACTGACCGTACTTCCCCCATAATTTTATTTTGAGGCTTTGAGGAAGCGAGTTTGCCTCAGTCTCAAAGTGGAAATCCTTGCTTTTATTAGCCAATACTGTATGAGTCTATCGTTGGGAGATCTGCTCAACAAGCATTCTGATAATTGCATTGATTTTCTGTACATACAGAACTCCCAAGCATTTATGTTGATATTGATCTAATTCTTCTTTGGGTTATTGCCTTCGTTAAAAATTCAATTCACTCCATTCTTTTGCCCCCCAAGAACAGAAAAATACATCCCCTTGAAAAGACCCTCAATCTGTGGCTAGCTCTAAAATGTCAAACTGAGTTGGAAGAATAAAGTAACCAAATTTCTTAATTTACAATGCTCGTCTGCGCTAAAGACCAAGATGTCAGACTAATATAACATCCAGAACATAGAGAAGCGAATGAAAATCCATCAGCATAACCTCAAAAACATTCCCACAAAGATCTACCTACCCAAATAGAATAACTTAGCAGACTAACTACTACTCACATTATGACTTCAGTTTAAGTATGTTACAAAATTTGAGTGAAACTAAAACCGCATGTACACTTCGCACCTACTTCGCTTTAAATTGAAGTTGCTTTGACAGGACACTGTAGAATAACCTCTTTCGCCCCCATTGCCACCAAATTGGTACCACCGCCCTTCGTCTCTTTTTTGCCGGTTTCCCTGCATGGCAACCTATGAAATTATTTTTCAAATAACAGTGATTCAACTTCCACCCAAATGCCAAGAAATTAAATTTCAGACCAAAAAACAATCATATTATCTAAGAAAAAGAAGGCTGGCCATTCTGATGACAAGGGTAGTGCCATATCAATGTCTTCATTGTGCTAGATGCACGAATCTGACTTACTTCCATCTCTCTCTCTCTCACACACACACACATTGGGGAACATCTGTAAAAAGGCTACCTCCACAAGCAGAATCAATGTCCAAACATTTATTAAAATACAAAAAAATAGAAAATTAAAGAGAGTTCATAACTAGAGCATCTAAAAATACCAGAGTGCTCTGTGGCCAGAACAACATCAACCTAATTTTCTTAATACTGATTAAGATTTACTTGCTCAAGGCAAAACTCCATCTTCACCCAAAAGGAAAATACAACATATACAAGCATACGGAGAGGGAAAAAAATAAACTTTAAAACTGGAAGGTAATTAAAAGATATTAGACAACAGACACACTAACCACCAGGGTCCTGAGAAGCATAGAATCCCCATTGTGTCTGCAATTTGGAATAGATGGACCCCAGAGCTGGCCAATATTTCATCTGAATTTTCAGGACTTCAAAAATTGTTCTTAGCCCAGATTTGGAAGGCACAATATTGTCCAAATTGCAAGCAGAAACTTCACCAAGCAAGACCTGTACAACAAAGAACTGACTTAAAAAAAACCAAAAGTATTTAAAGGAAGAAGCAAGAGATGTATTTTAAATCAAGCTGAATGGAGCAGAAAACAGACTGCACAGCTGAAGCTGAACGCTCAGAGGTCTCTTCTTCCCCGGTCAAATAAATGTGCTTGAGTAAGTTAAACAACCAAAACATGATGTGCTACTTTCTTTCAAGAATGCAGATAACAAAATTTCCCCATTTGCAAGGAAAAGTACATCCAATCCAAAATCAGTATGATCTTCCCAAATGTTAATTCACCTATCTTACATGCATTTAGATGACAGAACTCTGCACCTAGATGAGGTGGGACAAAAAAGACATCCTACGATCACAAGTAGGAACAAAACTACGAGTATTACAGAGCTTAACTAATACCAACATTAAGATATATCATACCTTTATCACAGCAGTAGCAGAAGATGATATTGAACGAAGATTATACCTGCAAAAATAACAAAATTTCCACAATTAATCATGCCATTAAAGACCGCAATTTAACTTGACATAATCTCAGAAATGTAAAAAAACTAACCCGCCCTCCAGGATAACAAGCAACTTTCCACCAGAGAAAGCACTCAACATTTGTGTCATCTGTGCAAACCCAGCAGGAGTTACCTACAAGAGGCAATCATGTGATTCAATGAGATGACCATTCTTAATATAGAGAGGAAAGAAGAAAACAAAATTAGCCCTTTCATGATCCACTACTAATGCCAGCACATAACATAGATAGCACAAGGAAAGCTAAAAAAGCTAAAAAGCAATCTTAAGCAGCTCACTCAACAATTCAAACAGCAGTTTAATGAATCCAAGGAACATACAAGTCCCCACTATTTCTTTTCCTTCTTTGGGAAACACAGTCATAAGTACATAGTTCAGCTGGAGTCTCACTCAGCCTAGTTTGAGAGCAGGGAAGAAGGAAGCAAAGCATGACAAACTTTTGTCTCAACAAAAAGCTTTGGTATCCAATCAAGAGCCAAAGTCATTAACCATTTTGCAGGTCAAATAGAAGAAAATGTTCAGCAGCAAAGATCATGCTAATTAAAAGGTGGACAAGAAGAAGAACCAGGGAAAAAGAAAAACGATTGACTAAGTTAAAAAATACAGCACTTGAGTTATGAAAGGGATATGAGAGCAAGAATAAGGTAGCTTCAGCCAAAGAGATGAGATTACTTTTACAAAATTGCATTATGGGGTCAAACAATCAAAGGACAGTCCACCAGTTCAACCAAATGCCAATTATCAAAAGATGATAAGATCAATGAAACCAGTTCAAAGACTACTATTACTTGTGATCTTTACTTGTGCCTTGTATATGCTATTCACAGCAGTAGTAGTAGCATAGTAGTATATGCTGCTGCTGCTACTACTATTGCTACTACTATTATTATTTTAACTACATCTCCAAACAATCACTACTATAACAGTCCAAAAAATCAGACTTGTTCCAAGGGAAGGGGGGGAATAAAAGGACATTCTGATAAGGAAAATATTCCTTACGTCACAGCATCCAAGGGGATCACCCCTTGCAGCATCAAATCCTGCAGAGATAATGGTAAAGTCTGGGGCAAACTCAGAAGCTGCAATAAAATGCATTTGAAAAGTATTAGTAGATTTAACTACTTCCAATTATAAACAATTATCAGATAACAGATAGAACAAAAACACCAGGTGTACAATAAAAAAATGACAATTAACAGACAACATATTCTGCACTTCAAGAAACTTCTCATACATGTTCCAGGATAATAGCTACTACAAAAATAATTCAGAATAATGAACTTAAAGGCAGTTCCCAGCTGAGAGAGATGATGTACAAGAGGCTCTGCAAGGTTCTTTGTCATTATCATAATAAATAGACATCAAAGCTATATTTTTAAAAAAACCATATAGAGCAACACATGTAGAGCAACCCCAAAAAAAAAAGGAAAAGGTACTTTGAATAGAGCAACACATATAGAGAAGAAAAGTAGCATCAATCTCTAGACCTCCTCACCCATTGTTACCATACATCAATTTCAGCTCCTAGATAGAATACTTAAGTAATGAGTTCCTGAACACTATTACCAAATTTAAAGACAATAAAATATGCACAGGTATAAAAAATCGCACATATGCTGCAATATATAGCATCAGAATCACAATGACAGGTTGAGCAAGTTGCATGCAGCAAAAAGTTTCAAGTTTTACTTATTTTATCCTAATTACCTTCTTCACTTGCTAAATATTGATAAGAAGAATAATTACTTCAAGCCAAATGCAGTGGAAGAAGCTCATTCTGTTACATGAATATGCTTATGCACTATCCCCTTTAAATATGAGAGGCAGAAAGAATCAATTTATCAACCTATAGGCATCACAACATGTTGAAATGCGTAAATATAGTCTTTATCGCCAACTCCCCCACGACTCCAAGGAATATTTACACAATATCCTTCTGCCCCCATGGTACCAACCTACAGAATAACACAAGGATAAAGATAGTAACTGGCAAACCGAGAAATACTGTTGCAAATAGTGAAAGAGAGAATCATAAGACATCCATACACAAGAAAGACAGAGGGAATGAGTACCTCATGAGCAGCTCCAGTGCCAGGATAGAACTTCCCACCCTGATGTCTATGCAGAGATACATACAAAACCTACATAGAGAGCAAAAGCTATTATGCCTGTCTGCTAGTGTGGTGCTTCTAAAATGTGTTGTCCCACTTTACTAATATTGGTTGCATCAGATAAAAATGATGTAAAGATCAAATTAGAAACTTAAGTCTGAAAATGGCTTTAAGATTTTTAGGCAATCATCACTACCAAATGGATACTTAAGTATCAGATAACAATGCTTACAAGGTGGCTAGCAAAAGGATGTCTCATCACACAAGGGGAGACATGAAGAAGAAAAGGCTAAAATTGTGGATAGAAACAGGTATCTAGAAAATACTTAAGGGAACAATACATAGAACACTGACATTCACAAAAAGTGAAAGAATTAGACGTGCATTAATTGTACATCACATTTCAACTGATAAATATGTATTTGCCAGTTAACTTTCTTTTGTTTCCTAGGATAAGCTTAAGTTTGCATATTACTCAAATCCCAACATCAATCAACAGTATTTCTGGCTAAACACATATCAGAAGGCATCAACTGTCTGTTTCAGCCATTTTTTTTTTCATCTTTCAACATTAATAAAGTGTAAGACGGCTCTGCGGGACATCTTGAGCTCAGTAATGCCTACGGTGTTGTCTCTCTGCATACTCTAAAACAAGCACCCTAACAAACCTCTCGATCCACAACTATACCCCTTTTTGGTCAAAACAACCATAAAGTCATCTTCTTATTTTTATGTATCAAAGACACAAAACTAACAAATTCCATCCAAGGAGTATAAATGACAAACCGATTTGCTCTGATCAAATATTTCTTGAGTGCCATTCCCATGATGTACATCCTGTCAGATACACTCATACACATGAATGAACATTGGTCAGATCAAGCCATTGTGTTGCCAATTTACAGCACCTGTTTAAGTTAGAAGTCCATAGGTGTGAAGTAGTATCCAATAACAAAGTATGAAGTTAAATGCCATTACCCAGTCAACAATTAAGACCTTCTTAGCTCCTGCAACTTGAGCAGCAGATGCAGCAATTGCTGCGTTATTGTGGAGGCAAAAACCCATTGCTTGTTTCACACCAGCATGATGACCAGGAGGGCGAACCTACCATAATTTTTGGAGAGGGAAGAAAAGAAAGAGAGTTTATGACAATTCCAAATCAGATGTGATTAAGTTTGTCAAAAACACTAGCAAAGGATTATACAGATCCTTACCAGAGCAAAACCATTTTTTGCACTCCCTGAGAATATAGCAGAAGCAAGATCAGCACATAAACCCGCTGCAAGCCTGGCAGCAAGAGCTGAATACTCATTTGCATATGTATCTGGTGTGAAGTAACTGCAAATTCCATTGCAACAGAAAGAACATGAATATTCAATATCTGCAGCAACCTAATTTGGGTTCATAATGATATTGGATACTGGTAAACTGTAAAAAGAAAACCATAGAGAACAAGATTCTTACAAAAGGAAGTAATAAAAACATTAATCTACCTCGCAAGCATGCGGCTAGTAATTTCCACAGATTCAACATTCTCCTTAGAGTGGATCTAAAAGCTCCAAAAAGAAGAACATCAGCATATAAGAAACTTGACCGGGAAAAAAATAAAAATTCAGAACAAATCAATCAGATTTTGAACTTCAGTATAATGAAAACAAAACCATAGCATTCGCTACCAAAACCAAATTATAAATTAACATGAAAGATTCTAAGCCACAACTAGTCGACATTCAGTGCCATTAAGATTTCAAGAACTTGACTCTGGTCCATGTCAAACATATGCAGTATTGAACATGAAATAGAATTTTGTTTCCATATCTTACCATCAGTAGTTCTTCTCGTGTAATCTCTCTCGCTAAAATTGGAAAACATTTTCCAGGAAATATACCTGCAATTAACAGGATTTTCTGAGATAACTAATATAGTGTTAACCAGGACTTAAAAACAGTGAAATTTTCAGCAAGTTTTCAAAAAAAGAACATGCCATGTCTCTGCTGGGATAATTACTAACCTGCAGTGGCAAGGCTAGCAGCAATAGCCCGAAGACGGTCAGGTCTTTCTGGATGGGGATGAGACTTCATTTCAACCTTTTCATAGCAGAAACAAAAAGGAAAAATATTGGACAAAGGATTAAAAGGGTGCAAACAACTTAATTCAGTATCTTTCAATTGAAAGCCACATTCAATCAAGTAACAGTTTGGGTTAACACAGAGAGAGAGAGAGAGAGAGAGAGAGAGAGATCATTTTGATACAAGATTCATGAACATAAATTAATATAACAGAAAGTAACCATCTACTGGGAATCAAAGTACACTTTGAAAATTACAAAAAGAAAAATTAAAAGGAGAGCAAAGGAAAAATTCTATGTTCGTATTCAAAAGTAAGCAATAAAAGAAAATACAGGGCCAATGAATCATACTTCCGCATGAAGCAACATCCTCTCATCATATCCAACAACAGTGGACTCGCTTGAAGCAACATTTTGGGAACAAGATTCTACATTGACAGGAAAAATTCAGGTTAATGAACAGTCATCAAAAGCAAAGAACTTAAGATACCAATTCATGTCCATTAAGTATACCATCGTGTAGGAAGGATCCATAGCATGAGCCAACAATTTCAAGCAGGATCAAGAGAGAATTAGCCCCCAAAAAAAAAAAAAAAAAAATCATTCAGCAAAAATCAGCAAATTCCCAAGTATGACAAAGCGGAATATGGACCGAGTTCTTAGAAGAAACATAATTTTAAGATCTATTACTAACAATGAAAGCTAAATGCCTACTCATGGAATCCTTCCAGTTATAGTTGAATAACTAAAATCCATACAACTTCTTTCATAGACTAATCATGTTTAGCTCTTGAGAATTTTGATTCTCATGGGATACATATCTAAAAACATGATTTGCATAACAGAACCAATAGCTCATAATTATTAACCTCGGGATAAAGGCACAAAGATCGTGCTAAGCAAATCTCAAACAAGAGATTATTACTCCAGGAAAATCAGGAGTTACAACATCATTCATTGTACAACCTCTATGGTGTCAATTATTGAGCAATCTTTGTTCCTTCGTAAAAATTAATTTCTACAACCAAGAAAAAAGTCCTCTGTGCCGATAGACTTAGGTATATCTTGTTAGATTACCATCTGTGCATGTGTTAATTTATTCAAAAGCATGAGGTTGCATGCATAGCCAAACAAAAATAGTTCAATCTACAAGACCTCAATAGCCAAGTTATTAAATTTCATGCATACTGATACAAAACATATACTGAAAATCTGTTTTGGAGACTAAAAAGGCATAACAATGAGCAGTTGACCAATTTCTCCACCTGTTCTCCTCTAAGCTTTCTAATGTTTGTGCAGCCAATAGCAGTGGAAACTATACTTTCCTGTGTTCCAAAAAGTGTTTCTCACCGTCCTTAATGGAAGGAACAGTTGTATATCACGACAATGACAGCTAGACACAAAGTATAGAGCAATTTCCATCAGGCCATAATACAGCCTAATGGAAGATGAAGGTATTCAGCCTCCTGATAGGAAGTAAATTTCAAATGTTTCTATCCCAGAAATCCAGGAATGGGCTGCAGTGCCAAGGGGCAATTAGTTCTGGGGTAAAAGTTTCCAGCTATTAAATGGAAGGACAAGCATTCAACATAGAAACCTGATCCTGGTGTAAAGATCCACGAGCACTTGAGAATTTAATAAAATTTAAGGGGAGTAATTGATTCTTTTAGGAAGGGGAGCCTTGGCGCAAAGGTAAAAACTGTTGCCATATAACCATGGGATCAGGAGTTTCAATTACAGAAACAGCTTCTTATAGAAATACAAGTTGAGGCTACATACATTAGGCCTTAATGGCCTGACCCTTCCCCAAACTCTGAGTTGTAGGAGCTTCTATGTGCCGGGCTACCCCTTTAATTGTTTCTTTTATGGAATTCAAACCCATGGAATTGGTAGAGGAGAATCCAAAGAAGCCATAAGCAAGGTATGAATCATAGAGTGAAAGCTTCTGAAACATTTTATTGTGTTTTAGATACACACACATATTTAAAACAGACAAAAAACCCACTCTTATGCCCACAAAGGATAATAGAACAAACAATAATAAGAAATCAATCAAGAAACAAATGGAATCAGAGTATTCAAAAGTAAGCAATAAAAGAAAATACAGGGCCAATGAATCATACTTCCGCATGAAGCAACATCCTCTCATCATATCCAACAACAGTGGACTCGCTTGAAGCAACATTTTGGGAACAAGATTCTACATTGACAGGAAAAATTCAGGTTAATGAACAGTCATCAAAAGCAAAGAACTTAAGATACCAATTCATGTCCATTAAGTATACCATCGTGTAGGAAGGATCCATAGCATGAGCCAACAATTTCAAGCAGGATCAAGAGAGAATTAGCCCCCAAAAAAAAAAAAAAAAAAATCATTCAGCAAAAATCAGCAAATTCCCAAGTATGACAAAGCGGAATATGGACCGAGTTCTTAGAAGAAACATAATTTTAAGATCTATTACTAACAATGAAAGCTAAATGCCTACTCATGGAATCCTTCCAGTTATAGTTGAATAACTAAAATCCATACAACTTCTTTCATAGACTAATCATGTTAAATCATGTTTAGCTCTTGAGAATTTTGATTCTCATGGGATACATATCTAAAAACATGATTTGCATAACAGAACCAATAGCTCATAATTATTAACCTCGGGATAAAGGCACAAAGATCGTGCTAAGCAAATCTCAAACAAGAGATTATTACTCCAGGAAAATCAGGAGTTACAACATCATTCATTGTACAACCTCTATGGTGTCAATTATTGAGCAATCTTTGTTCCTTCGTAAAAATTAATTTCTACAACCAAGAAAAAAGTCCTCTGTGCCGATAGACTTAGGTATATCTTGTTAGATTACCATCTGTGCATGTGTTAATTTATTCAAAAGCATGAGGTTGCATGCATAGCCAAACAAAAATAGTTCAATCTACAAGACCTCAATAGCCAAGTTATTAAATTTCATGCATACTGATACAAAACATATACTGAAAATCTGTTTTGGAGACTAAAAAGGCATAACAATGAGCAGTTGACCAATTTCTCCACCTGTTCTCCTCTAAGCTTTCTAATGTTTGTGCAGCCAATAGCAGTGGAAACTATACTTTCCTGTGTTCCAAAAAGTGTTTCTCACCGTCCTTAATGGAAGGAACAGTTGTATATCACGACAATGACAGCTAGACACAAAGTATAGAGCAATTTCCATCAGGCCATAATACAGCCTAATGGAAGATGAAGGTATTCAGCCTCCTGATAGGAAGTAAATTTCAAATGTTTCTATCCCAGAAATCCAGGAATGGGCTGCAGTGCCAAGGGGCAATTAGTTCTGGGGTAAAAGTTTCCAGCTATTAAATGGAAGGACAAGCATTCAACATAGAAACCTGATCCTGGTGTAAAGATCCACGAGCACTTGAGAATTTAATAAAATTTAAGGAGTAATTGATTCTTTTAGGAAGGGGAGCCTTGGCGCAAAGGTAAAAACTGTTGCCATATAACCATGGGATCAGGAGTTTCAATTACAGAAACAGCTTCTTATAGAAATACAAGTTGAGGCTACATACATTAGGCCTTAATGGCCTGACCCTTCCCCAAACTCTGAGTTGTAGGAGCTTCTATGTGCCGGGCTACCCCTTTAATTGTTTCTTTTATGGAATTCAAACCCATGGAATTGGTAGAGGAGAATCCAAAGAAGCCATAAGCAAGGTATGAATCATAGAGTGAAAGCTTCTGAAACATTTTATTGTGTTTTAGATACACACACATATTTAAAACAGACAAAAAACCCACTCTTATGCCCACAAAGGATAATAGAACAAACAATAATAAGAAATCAATCAAGAAACAAATGGAATCAGAGTCTCAAAAGAATTTGTTCACCTCTAAATAAAAGCTAACCCCCCCCCCTTTCCGTATGGATCCATCTCGACCTACCACCTATAGGTAGTTTTAGACACGTTTCCTCTTAAGTAAATAAGTGAATGCCAAGGGTAGCTTGTAACAATCTATCTAATGGGTCATACAATGACTCTTTCACCACCTAGGGTGTTAATTTACTTACTAAAATATCACACGTCTCTACCCAAGATCCCAGTATCACAATTCTATTTTTATCTAAATTGTGGAGTAAATGGGCTTCTAAATCAAGGATTTTGTTCATGACCCTCTCGCGACCTTGGTTTATGACATGGGTCTAAATTTCATATTTCCATATGTGAAAGGAAGTATAAATATCTTCATATACCAAACATCCATTAACAAGTACCGCATCTTGATAATTGTAGCCTTCCCACGGCAAATAAGCTATTAATATACCTTTTCCCAAAGAAAGTTCCCAACCAATCGTAGTAGCACCATTAGCTAAAATTTGCTCCTTTTTAACGCATTTACCCTGATGATCCTGGGGTTTTGGGTGCAAAGAAGTATTTTTGTTCAAATGTTGTTTCTTTGTTTTATAGAACTGAAGCTACTTCATCAATGTTGTTAGAAAAAAAGGGAACAGAAAAGCTGAAGTTATTAACAATCAACCATGTATTACAAGAACACAAGCCTTAAAACAGGCACAGAAAAAATCCTCACTGTTTATGAACAAACCAATAATAGAAAAAAATCAAGCAGAAACCTTTATAATAACCTTTGGATCTTTCCTTTTCTTCTGATCCATTTTCATCAACACCTCCCTTAGGCAAAAAGGGAGAGGCAAAAAAACCATGACTAAGAATTCCAGACTCTCTATGCTCCCCGCATACCTACACAGAAAAATCTTCATCAAGTACACTTAAAATCAATCCAAGAAACATACTGCAACAAATTTTGGGAAGAAAAAAAAATAAGCTTTAAGTATATTAACATGATTTAAGCAGCTGGAGCATACATCACAATGGATGACGTCATCAAAGTTAACCATAGTACAGTTGACACAAAACCACTTCAGAACTTCCATGTTATTCTCTGATGGATCCCAGTCACTGTCATCATCATCCTCATCAAAATCATACTGTTTATTATACATATCTTCCAATGTCATTTCGTTCTGCCTTTTTCCACTCTTCTGCAGTGGTCACAAAACCAAAAGGCTATTAGGGCCATAATACATGCAGCTGGCATCCTAATTTAAGGAAAAGGATGAAGATGTAAATGGATGTTGAGTCCTACTAATTCACATACTGGCAAAACATCAGAATGCATATTTCCCACTGAATCTCCTGTAGCAATGCCTAGGATTTCCAAGGAGTCTCCATCAGCATGACTGCAACTACTGCTACACACCATGGACCTATCATCTCCTTGACTTCCACTGTGTGATCGGCACATAGTTTCTCGGCTATGTTTGCGATGATTGTTCTCAGCTTCTCCATTTGTCGGACAGTTTTTCAAAGTGCCCGAACCCATGTCACATTCAGAATAAATATTACAATTATCCACCAATATCATTTCTTTAAGAAAAAAAAAAAAAAAGGTCAGAGCATGCAAAAGCTAAATACAAAAGCAGTAGAAAACAAGCTGAAAGCCAACAAGTTGGAAGATTCCACATGATATCAAAGGAAGAAACCAAATCTTGCATCAACAGAAACATAAAAACTTTTGTACTTGAAGGGGATCAATAACTGAACAAGTACATATCATCACACTAAAACCCCCAAAAAAATATAAATAATCTTTGCCCCAACGGTACATAAAATATTAGATAACCCCCAGAATAAGTAGAGTTCTGTCAACTTCAATATAAAAATTTACTTCGCCCTTGTAATGCATGCATTATTTT
The DNA here is from genome assembly GCA_020080225.1 of Gynochthodes officinalis. NCBI lineage: Eukaryota > Viridiplantae > Streptophyta > Magnoliopsida > Gentianales > Rubiaceae > Gynochthodes > Gynochthodes officinalis. The sequence continues at coordinate 8,641,872 of CM034625.1, read as the reverse complement.
TACAGAAAATTTTCTACAATACAATAGAGTGACAAAGAAAACTTTTTTTCTATAAAATAAAATTTTCTGGACTTCAATTGGACAATGAAATCAGTTCCCCGTCCACATAAACTCATTCGATCACAATGTCGTTTCGAAATTCCCCAAAATGACTCCCGAAACCAGTTACTGCTACACTTAGTATGTTGAGAAATATGCCAAAAAATGTAAATGCGCAAATATGCACAGGAATGTGTGACTGCATGTATGCATCAAATAAAAGACACCAATTTGCCGGGAAAAAAAAACGGTGATAAACAATTGAGAAAAGTTTACCTCAGATTGCATACTGAATGGATTTGACGGTGGCAGGACCCGTCAATGTGTTTTCTTCAACATTTTTGTCTATTTTGAAGTTGTGAGTGTGGCGGAGGGGAAGGCTCAGGTTTGAGCTGGGATAGGAAAAGCCCCGTCGGAGGATGGTGGTCGGAGCCGAGAGACTCGAACGAGAGCGACAAATGTGAAAAGAAAAAAAGGTTAGGGCTTTTGCCTCGAAGACATAAAATCATAATAGTAAAGGAAAAATCACAGTAGTCCATATATTTTATGTCGTATCACTTTTAATCTATAATATTTTAAATTCCATACATTTAATTCTTAAACCTTCAAATTTAACACATTTAGTGCAATTAATATTTATTCAAATAAAAAATCACAAAATTTGTTACATAAAATAGTCATTAATCAATTTTATTATCAAAAAAATTTTCACAAATTTTAAAAATTACCATTTTTTATTTTTACTTTTTATTTTAAATCCTCCTTAATTAATTTATTTTACAAATATTTAATATTTAAACATTAAAATATATAAATTTTGAATGAAAAAATAAAAAAATTAATAAAATTTGTAAAATAAAAAATTAAATAAAAAGTATAATTAATGACCTTTAATTTTTTATGTGATAAGTATTATTATTTCATATTTTAATAGTCATCAATTATATCAAATGTGTCTAAATATAAAAATTTAAGAATTAAATGTGTTAAATTTAAAATATTAAAAACTAAAAATAATAATAAATAAAATATTAGGATTAAAACTGTAATTTTTTCTAAAAAAAAAAAAATTAACTGAAAGGAGTCGTACCAGCTGCTTTGTGGCGGTGGTACTAATAGTGTTAGAATCGCCGGGGAGTTGTACCGTCTGCATTGTGGGCTGTACATTGGAATCAGGTTAGAATGGGAATTGGATTTTTTATGATTTGAACTAAATTTCTAAATGAAGACAATTTTAATGCGTCTTGCCACCAATACATTTTTATTTGAGTAAATTTTTAGGAATTTTCATAATAATTTAATTGCCATTTAGAAGTTTAGCAATGACGTAATAGTTATATCTTAAATATCTATTTTAAAATTAAAGTTCAAATTTTACTAATAATATAATAATTGGATCTTAAATGTTGATATTCAATTTTCACAAATGGTAAAGTATGATAATTGGGCCTTACATGTTGAATCTATAGAGAGGAATTTAATATTTGATATGACAATTACTTGTTCACTTAAAAGATCAATATAATTGACGTAATAATTATACATTTAAAACTCATTCAAAAGATCAATGTTCACACTTTTTCACTAATTACACTATATAGTAATTTCTTTACTGCACAATATGATAGTGTTCAATTTTTATTTTTTTTTGGCCATTTAAATGGCAAAAGAATAAACTTTCACGATATATATTTTTTATTTTTTTTTAGAGTAATTAATAGTGACAAGATAAAAAAAATAAAACAAAATATAGTATGATAATCTCGCATGGTTTTCAAACTCTCAATCTTTAAGATGAGAGTATTGGTGAAATTTGATTTTTAACATCTCAAATCAAAAGAACATAATAGTACCTGGTTAACAAAATGGGGAATGAGCTGATTAGTAATAGCACAAGAGGCAAAATTCAAACCTCTCTAAATGATTGGAGTGGTTTGACCATCAAGAATCGTGATTTTTGACAATGGCGGTTTAAAATGAAGAATGAGAAGATTACAGGTAAAAAAGAAAATAAATAAAGCTTCAACCAATCAATGTAGTAACCATTGTAGCACTGTAAGCTCAGGAAAAGAATCAAGAAAATGAAAAATAGCCTCGAAGCTCCAGCAGAAGATGAGTTGCACTCGTATGAAGCCACTGTCACTAATCATGCCAGCACAGAAGCAATACAATACATCTTTTGATTATGAAAAACCTACTCCTTTGTTCTTTGAGATACTCCCCTATAACTTTACATCCAAACTTTCTCTTGTAAGAACCTCCATTTTTAATAGCAGCAGCATAGTGAGTCTTCATATATATTTGCTTCTCCAAGTTCAGCCACTGGAGACAAGATCAATGCTGCCCCAGCCCTGCACTTTTAAGTTCCAAAGAAGAGAAGAGAGAAAGGTCCAAATATGCAACAGAGAATTGATCATCATGTAAGAAAGCCGGCCATGCCCACTGTCTATTATAAGGGTTATGCACTTTGGGCCCCAAGATACCACTTGCTTGCTTGTCCCACCTGTTTCATATGTGGTCTTTCTGAATTTTTCTCCTCAGGGCCTCCTCTTCCGAGAATTGGTATTCATATAATGCATATTCTAAATGTTAAGATATTGATGCAAACTGCCTGACCAAATTTAGATATACATGCACTGTATTTAAGTGTGCTTATTGAATATAGGCTTAAATACTTGTCTGTGATATTGTCTATGAAAATTCACAGGTACTATGCTGAAGTTTAAAGGTAGTAGGGATTAAATTTATGGAAAGCAAACTAGTTTAAATTGTTGTTTTAACAATACACGTCTTGAGCATTCACAATCAGTTCTATTGTTTCTACTCAGAGTGTTTACTGTTGACCATAATTGTTTTGTTGGGATTAATTGTATTTCTAATATAATTAACAATAAGTGAAGACTTATTATAAGTTAATTGGGTAATAATTTATTGACAAATATAACCCTGGACAACTGCCTGTAGGGTCAGTTGGGAGAGCAGTGATAGGTATTCCATATTCTGATACCCTAGTTGTAATGCTTTAAGCACCACTCTTTATTTTCTCTCTACAAAAAATAACCTAACCCCAACAATATTAAGGCATTATATATTAACTTTTTGATTCGTTGGTTGTTTTGAGCGAATAAATAGTCCATCTTATAGCTCTTAACGAGGGGAGTTCAACGGTTCAATCGGTTTCTCAATCAGAGGTTAGAGTTCGCTGGGATCTGCAAAAAGGTATTCAGAAATTGCAAACTTTAAACTCAGATTCCGGCCATCTCAAGCGGTGTGATCCGGTGATACAAGTTGGGTTTTGTTCCTTGCGAATAGACGAAACTTTTGACACCAGTTTGGCCGGATTTGGTGACCGGATGACAAAGTTCCGGCGAAAAGAAATTTGGGGACAAATTCCAGCTAAGGGCGTGTTTGGCTAATCAAAAAATTTCTTTGGGTCAAAAATAATCATTGGGCTGCTTTTTAAGTTTGGGCCAAAGACAATTCATTCGGCCTAACCAAAATCAACCCAAACCCAAAAAACTAGCCCACACCTAAGAAACCAACCCAGTCCAAGTCAATTAGACCCGACCAGACCTATTTGACCCGCAATCGTTGACCGGCGTTGATCGAAACTGTTGACCGGCCGTTGACTTTTTTCGACGAGCCATTTTAAGTATTTTGACTGTTCTGGACTCGTTTTTGACATCTGCAAGTGCTGATTTTGAGCGTAGAGTCACTTACAAAGCAGTTGACCGGGGTTAAAGGCCCTATTTGACTGTGAGAGCTTGTTGGACACCAGGTACAATTGTTTCAACTCTTTCGTACTCTTTTATTTCTGTATTTGAGATGGCTAAGAGTGAAACACTAGAGATTTTTAAACTTGAATCATTTAATGGTATGGAATATACTAGATGGCGCCGATCGGTGCAGTTTAAGCTAAAATATGATTTTATATTTTACACTGTACTTAGCACTTTTGAGGAGACGACTGAAGAGGTTAACAAGGCACAGTGGGATAAAGATGAGGATTACTGTAAGGATTATCTATTGAATTGCCTGTCAGATCGTTTGGCGGACTCTTATGCGAATGTGAAGACAGCTAAAGAGATTTGGGACTCACTAGATGCTCGGTTCCACAAAAGTGAGGAGCTATCCAAAATTCATTTGGGGGATAAGTTCTTCAATTTGATGTTCAAGAGTGATATGGAGATGACTCCTCAGGTCGCAGACTTGGAGAATATAGTGGAGAAGCTGAATAAAGAAGGTTTCGGAATATCCAATACACTTCTAGCAGCTGCCATCATAAATAAGTTACCTGCTACTTGGAATTCTTTCAGGACAGAAGTGTTCAGAAAGAAGAACAGAGTTGAGCTAGAGGAGCTAAAGTGGCTCATTATTATTGAGGATGAGACACTTGCTGTAAACAAAAAGGAGCTAGTTGGGAAGACTCAGAGTCAGTCTCAGGTTCAGCCTCAGGCAACTCAGGTAGTAGCTAACTCTACTTATCAGCCCAAAAGGTTTACAAAGAAATCCAAGTCTGAGAAGAATGAGCCTACTAAGTTGGAAGCCAAAAAACCTATATCAAAGAAAAGGAAAAAGGGCAAGTGCCACAACTGTCAGAAGTGGGGCCATTGGGCTGCTGATTGCAAGCTTCCTAAGAAGCATAAAAACGGCGCACCACAGAATGAAACCAATATAGTTGCAATACAGACTGAACCTCAAGCCTTTGTTGGTATGATCGGGGTTGAGAATGCCAATACTCCTACTGAGTGGTGGTTAGATAATGAAGCATCATGTCATGTCACTAACGACAAGTCCTTGTTTACTGATATTAATAATGTAAATAAGACCCTATTGGTTGCTAGTGAAGCTACAGTTACGGTGACTCACTCTAGCACTACAGAGCTAAACCTTTCTTCAGGTAATACACTAACTTTAAAATCTGTTAAAGTAGTTTCTAAAACTCCTAAAAATTTAATTTACATGAGTTTTTAAGACAATGCTGGCATGCGCTTTTCATTTGCATATGGTCGAGTGACTTTGATTGTTAACTCTCATTATTTTGGATGTGCATTTATGATAGATGGCATGTATAGGTTGAGTTTAGCAAATGAAACTGTATATCATGTAAGTTGAAAAATGATTGATTCTAAATTGTTACACAATCGATTAGGACATGTTAACTACAAGAAAATAGTACAGGTTGTCAAAACTCATCAAATTTCATTAAATACATCTACTAGATTTGGTAAATGTGAAGTGTGTGCTCAGACTAAGATCACTATGAGACCTTTCTCACAGGTAACCAGAAGCACACAATTTCTAGAGATAATACATTCTGACTTGTGTGATTTTAAGAATTTCACAACTAGAAGTGGTCGGAAGTATCTGGTAACATTCATAGATGATTTTTCTAGATATTGTCATGTTTATTTGTTGAAATCGAAATATGAATTTTTCGAAAAGTTTAACATTTTCAAGTCTCGAGTCGAAAACCAATTGAACTTGAGAATTAAAAGATTTAGAAGTGATAAAGGAAGTAAACTCTAAACCCTAAACCCTAAACAGTGGGGGAAATGGGGTTAAAGACTATGTAAGATTGTCTTAACCTACATTCTTGGTTGTTTGAAATACCGAATCTTCCTTTATCGGGCACTAGCTTATATATTTCTACGATGTTCTGATCATTGCTATTTCATTCCACATTTGATGACATAGACTTCTCGAGGCAGCTGCATCATTCCACATTTGATGATTGCAACTTACTTTGGAAGGAATTTTGATACGAACATTCCACATTTAAGCATGGAAATGGTCCTCTATTGAGCAGACTGTTCAGGTTTTGTTCTAAATTGAAACTTAACTAGATATGGTCCTCTATAAAATAGACTGTTTAAATTTTATCCTTAACTGAGATTTAACTATGATGCCTGATACTGATTTCTAACCTATAGTTAGGTGCTAAGTTCTTTTGTAGAACTAGACATTGATTTGTAAATTAAACAAATGATTGGATTCATTTACTTGAAATTCATATTTGTTGATTTACAGGAATTGGCAGAGCAAGAGGAGCAAATATGGATTGGAATCCAGACCAAGATGACTTACTTGATAAGTAAGATCACCTAGAGATTGTGGGGGATTAGTCTTTCTTTGGATCTGGAGGAGACAGTTCTCTATTGTCCATTTTGATGGAGTCCATTTATTTGAAACTTATATTTTATCTTTATTTGTGGACATCTATTATGCTTGTTTGTTGTACTTGTGAGGCCTTGGACTATTTTTTATTGGCTTACTTGTACCTGACTAATATGCACTTGTTAGTTTTGAATTGCTCTGAGAATCTATTTCAAATGTTATGTTAGAATGTTGATTTCAAAACAAATTCAAGACATTTATGGTTCACTTATTTAGATTGCAAATGATGACTAAACTTAGTAATATATTGCTAAAGTTCGCTAATCCAGGTTAACTGTCTTGGACTGAATGTGGATGATCTATGTCTGATTAGACATTACACTATTGATTGGAATGTGGATGATCCATGTTGGTTGGACATTACACTGCCCACTGTATTGTCGAATTAAAACATAGAAGGAGATTGTTATGATTAATTGTATTAAATCCTTAATATATGTTTTAATATAATTAACAATAAGTGAAGATTTGTTATAAGTTAATTGGGTAATAACTTATTGACAAATATAAACCTAGACAACTGCTTATAGGGTTAGTTGAGAGCAACAGTGATGGGTATTCCACATTCTGATATCCCAGTTGTAATGCCTTAAACACCACTCTTTATTTTCTATCTACAAAAAAAAAATCTAGCCCCAACATGTTAAACTTCCACAGTTTGACAATTATCTTCGCAAATGATTAGCACCTCATAGGTCCATGGGCAACTGCAAAGGAACTGCAGTTTTTGGCTTTGCCGAAGATGATCATGCATGAAGAAATGCACAGTTTTGGTAGGGATCACAGGCAGGGCTGGCCAGGCATGCCCACTATTTATAAAGTGCTATGAACTTTTGGCAGCAAATACCATTTGCTTACTTGTCTCGCATGTTTCCATATGAAGGTGTTTCTGAATTTCTTCCCCTGTTCCTCATCCATTAATTGGCATTCATGATACAAACAGCATGACCCAATTTAGATATACATGCACTGCACAGAAGTGTGCTCATAGATAGTATAGGTGTAAGTGCTAAAAAAAATTTCATGCATATAGATCCTATTCCTTGCTCAAGTTAAAACTAAGTGCTGTTACTATAGGCAGGGCATCGTTTTCAACAATCAATATCTTGAACATCCACAGGTAGTTCTATTGACTATACTTCCAAGAGAGATTACCATAATTGTTCCACACTCCACAGATTAACCACTGTCTTAGCACGTTGATTTGCCATTTGCGCTGACAACTACAAAGGAATTGCGGTTATTGGCTTTGCCGAAGATGATCGTGCATCAAGAAATGCACAATTTGGCTGGGCAGGATAGGCAGGGCAACACATTCACCAGCTCCACCATGAAGTACAGGTCCCAGGCTGAGGTTGCATTTCCCCACTTGCAACAATACAAAAAGACCGAACTGTAAGGTTCCAAAAGATCAAAAAGCACGTGATTATCAGAAGGCAATACACGATCACTGTCTTCAACATGGGAGACAACAATCATTGAATATATGATTTTATCCTAAAATTCAATGGAACTTAACCATTTCTTCCCTTATCAAACCTACCAGATATCTCGTCAACAAGTTCCATTTGAAAGAACAAACAATCAGAATATTAAAGCGCTTTTAACTGTTTTTTTTTTTTACTTCGTCCACTAGGTCAAAACAAGAATGTTTTGCCTTTCACTTTCACTTATATATGGAGAAGTTAAAGCACAAATTTGCGAAATGCTTGAACTCCTCTATCCATTTAGTGTTTAACCATAGAAACTTTGATTTGAAAGTCAATGAGCAGTACAAGTATCAAGAAATCAACAAGAGAAATCTACACATTTTTCAACCGTGTATAAAATTAAGGAAGACAATGCATTTTGTGCATAAAAAATCAAACAAAACTTTTAATCTTAAAGTCTGCATGGGGCCGTTTAAATAAAAGAAATAACAGATACATGAATGTAACGTTTTTAAAATGTAGAATGATGTCAAGGAATTGAATCATTATGGTAAGGAATAAAGATGATCCTCATAAATAAAATAGAAGAGAAATAGAAAGGAGAGGGGAAAGAATGGAGCTCCAAGAAGTACATAACTATTACTAGATGCTTATAGTTGTACGTATCGAGGAAAACCTTACCATATATCAAGCTCCAACAGAAATGGCTGAAAGCAGTGTTGCTTTTAGCTCGTCAATATCCCTTAGCAATTTCTCATTTTCAAAATTTTTACTCCGAATCTCAACTTGTAAAGCTGCATTTTATCACAAATTGCAACTCAGGAATAATTTCAGGTGATTGGCAAATCGGACTAGAACACAAAATAGAATCTAAATAAACAGAAACTGAGACAACATGAAATTCACATATTCTTTGCAAAAACAGAATTTGCATGGATTAACTCAAATATAACAGAGCGAAATGGTCATATAGGGGAAAACAAGTCCAAGGCATTCTACAATTCTGAGGGATTTGGAATATCAGATTTTGCTTGCCTCTTTTTTTTTTCTGAAAAAGGAAAAATATCAACAATTTTTTATTAGAAAAAAAATTGATGGATGAAATTAAGATAATATTACCAGATGTTGAACCCTGAAGATCTTCAAGAACCTCTTCCACAAAAGCCAGCATTGAGTTTTGCAGAGCATTGTTTTTCTTTCTTAAATCATGGATTTCATTTTCTAGGAACGCTTTCTCCTCCATCAACTTCAAAAATTCATCATTTTCTGGCTGGCTTATGTGCTTCTGGAAATCTAGGCATAGAGCTACGAACCCTTCCCTGTTAACATACCAATAATACAAAATTTGAAACTTTACTCCAAATTCGCAGCCCACTAAAACTGTTGTCACATCCATAATTTTCACTGAGAAGAACAAAGGAAATTCTGTGTGTAAATAAGCAGTAAGTGGCCACGAAACACAACTTTAGAACTTCGAGACTTAAATAGTGAATCAAACGTATGTTATAACAAAAATCATTAGCTAGGATAAGTAATTCAAGAATATCGCACTTTGATGTCAGCATAGCCATGCAAATTCGACGCATACAAAGAATTTTAAAAGTTATAGTAAAAAATCAGTCCATCAATTTAGGGGCTGCTAAGAGTGGTCTAAACAAACCAAAGTAACCTAATAATTTTTTCACTTGAATCGTTAACACTGTTTCAGAACAGTACCACTTGCTGTTCATTCTCCTCTTTATCTCGGTTTTCTTCATTCTTAGGCGACATAAATCCTCTTCCAAGAGTTTCACTGAGCTTGCTGAATCAGCTGGAAAACAGAACACACGTAATTTGATCCATGCAAGATATTTTTATTAAACATAATGCACTAATTCTATCAAAAGTTCTCACAAAATTACTTCAAATCAAGCGGTAAAAACACAGATCAAGCGTGGAAAAACTCTTTCCTCACTTCATGTCAACAACAAAGCATAGGAATAGTTTAAACTAACTATGGATTTTAAACTCATACACCGAAAACCGAAGTATTGCAAATCTAAAATGAATCTTTGTTTCTGAATTTTTCAATTTACAATTGTACCAGCGACAGTCTTCAATCCATGAATTTCGAGCTGCAAACTGTACGCATTTCTCAATAGTTCCAGCTCTCGAGCAATTAAAGCAGCCTTGATTTCTTCGCACTTTACGATCTCCGATTCAATATCTCTCGTAACCTGTATATTCCTCTCGATCTCTTCGTTTACCTAAAATTCAAAAAGTAAAATTTTTGCTAGAATTACCGAAAGCATAACTTTTGGTTTTTTTTTTCTAAATTTTTTTTGGTTTAACCTTCCTGAAAGAAAAAGGAGAACATTGTTCGCATACCAATCAATGTTTTACCTGATCGAGCATGTCCTTCAGAGAAGAAATCTGGCACAGAATCGCACCTGAATCCTCCATCATTTGTCTGTTTGATCTTCTCCCGCGCTTTCTGCAGTTCTTTTTCGTGTTTTTTCACTTTTTCTGAAGGAGCTAATTTCATTTGATGCCATGATTTGCGCTTTTTTTTTAGCGCATATCAGTCTAAAGGCGGGAATTTTGTCAATGTTCAATCTTCTACGCCTTTAACAGGTCGTCAATCTCGGAAACTGTGTGTACACCGAGGGCGTTAAATAAAAGTTAAGCATATAAGTCACGCCTTTAAAAGCGGGCATTTACAAGCATCTCTTTGTGCGCAGCATGTTTCACGCCTTTAGCACACGTTAATTAGAAGAGCAATGCAAAGGGGAATGCATAAGCCTCAATTTTTACTCAATGTTAAAAGCCTCAGGGCTTGTATTGTTTGCATTCCAAAATGCATTTTTGCAATTTTTAATACACTTTTTAAATTTTCAATGCAATTTCTATCTCAAAACTATATTTCGAAAAATGCAAAAATACATTTTAAGATACTGTTCATATAGACCCTCAATTTATTCAAAATTTTGTTTCATTTTTTACGCACTGAACAGAATGAAATGGTGATGATCCTCTGCTGAACTTTATGAGCTTTGTCCATTCATTTTTGCACAAAACTTGTCTTCAACATTGGTTCAAAATTTTCAAATCAATCATATAAGTCCCTACAAGAATTCAAAGGGTTGCTAAAACGCATTCATTTGCTTTGGGGAATCACTTCGTTGTGTTTCTTCAACTCTTCTTTGTCTGGTTTGCTAAATGGGGTTTTCAAGTTCCAACTTCATATTTTCAGGATGCAGCAGCGCAACTGCTGCTGAGGAAAAGAAGAAAGAAACCAACTTCAATATACGGAATATATTGCATTTGCTCAACGCCCCCTCCTTCTGTATTAAAGTTGAGCAAAGTTTACAAGTAAAATAAAACATCTAGTTGATGATGTTCATCCATTATCTCACTCTCCTGAATTTTTCAGGAACCAATAGAAATTGGCATGTTCAAAGGGAGCATCCTCTCTTTTGCATGACCAGCATCAAAATGATTAAGAAAACAAAGTCCATTAAAAGCAAATATTGCGCGGCAATCATTGAATATGTCAACGCTTCTTTGTCAACCAAAGACAAGCAGCCATCAGTTAATTATAGCGCTCTTTGAATCAGAAAATAGGAAGCTTAGCAAAAATAGAAGATAACAAAGAGCTTCCTCCCAGTCTTCTTGCTAGCAGATTAAGTGCACAAAAAACTCTTTTCTTCAGCAAAAACATTTCTTCACCAATTTCAGCAACAGGAACAACCCCATTAGTGTGAAAGGCAAAATTAAGCTCAATTCTAGCTCACATAACAACACAGCCAATGCTAAATTTTCAGACTAAAATCACTTAGATTCCAACTCTGATTCAATCAAGTTGCAATAAAGACTCCATGAGGCCCAGAGCCTTCAATTGCCATATGTTGTGCGAAATAAAAAGGAAACCAGGTAAATCAAGAAGTTAACAAGTATCAATTCTCATCCTACAAAGTTGATTTGTGAATCAGCCTTAAAAACATATGGACAAAATGATTTACAAGAATATCTAACCATGTATCAAGCTTTGGAGGATCAGCAGGAATGCCGAAGGTTTGCAACTAAAGTACAAATGGATATCATTGTGTCTCTAAAAGTGATATGTCAACTAAGTTTGAACAAGATAAAGAAGTAGTTAAATCACAGATGAAAAAAACACCAGCATGAAACTAACTAGATCATCTCCAAGTATGAACGTAATCCAACCATAAGAAATTTAGCTTTCCCAGTTATGATTCCATTCAGCTCGTTTAACATCTTTTGTTCTCCTTAAAAAAGCTGAACCAATGGAATTTTATTAGGTCGGCATATATTCATCTACTGCAATTCTACATGCTCTTGAACATGTTGCAGGTAACTTCTTTTGTCCGAATGTTTTATGCTACTCCCAAATAGCATGCCAAGTAATAAGCACAACATGGTCACGGTACCAAAAGGACATGCCAAGTGATGACATCTTCCAATTTCCAAATGAAATTCAGCATAAAAAACAAGAACATAATCTAAACTAATATCCGTTTCATCCCAGACAAACATGCTTTTGGTAGCAACATAAGCATAAAAACACTAGTACTAAAACAATCTTGTCTCAGTAAACTTTGTACTACACATAACTCAGACTAGGAGACAAATAAATTTGAAAAGGTCGCAGGAATATTAAGAAAAGCTTCAAGATGTATAAGGTTCCATGTCTAGCAGTTAGGGCAACCGAAATCAACAAATCCATGCATAGCCCTTCACCAATGTAAATGATGAAAAAGAACTTCCTTCCCTTGTAGATTAATCATATATTGATAAAATGTCCCCGTCTGGCACAAAGCTTTTTGCTTTAAATCTGTTCTAGAAATACTACAGATTACAGATGGCAAGAACTTTTGATACCAGAAAGCCATATTAGTTTTAAAAGCACAGCTCAACAGGCTTTCTCCACTGCTTAAAATCACACGTTACCTATTTTCAAGGCACAATATAATCGAAAAGCTCATTATACTATTGTAATAACAAATTTCTGTAGTCTGTACCTAGGTATCCTTCACTCGCAAAAATTTAAAACCCACACTTCCTCATTTATTTCCCAAAGTTAGAATCTCTTGTTAAAATTTCAAAGAGACAGCAATACTAACGGTATACTTTAATCAGAACAACAATGACTAATTCATTACTGGTAATTTACTCTCATACTCAGAAAAGGACAAGTAAAAATCCACACAAAAAGTGGCCAAAACAGTGATATCTGAAATGTGAATTGGCATACTCCCAAAGCATATTTATTTAGAAAATTTTCAAGAACTTGTCAATATCAGAGAATTCCAATTCCATGAATCAGAACGTAGTCAAACTTCAGATACATAATATGCAGCTCTACCAAGGCACAACATTAGCACTATCCGATTACGCCCCAAGACTAAGCCTTTAGAACCCAGAAAAAAAAAAAAAAAAAAGAAGAAGAAGAATAAGTAAACTTCTTTGGGGTCAGAGCCATTCGCATATAATGCTATAAGGACTCTTGAAACTCACTGGATTGCTCTTTCATTTTCTTCCTATTCAGCTCTTCCTCATACCTCTTCAATCTTTCATTCCACAACTCCTATTGAAAATAAAAGAATCCCAGAAATGATTACCATTTCAGCATACCCTAGAAAGTTTGAAAATTAAACTAAAATGAAAAAATTAGGAGACAATGAGGATTTGGACTCTAAAACCTTGTAATAGAGTTCAGCACGGTGCATAACGTAGAACCCAAGGATACCTCCGAGAATAGTTCCTGTGATGATTCTGAAATAACCCCATCTCGGTGATCTCATGGCTGGCTGGCTGACTCACTCACTCACTGCCTCTTCCTTCTTCAAAGAAACTCTCAAATTGTGCGGAATCTGCACAGTGCACACTCCCAATGAGAGTTTCATTTGGTGGCCTCCTGAAAATGGTTTGCGGTGGTATCCATCAAATCCGGGTTATGAAATGGGATAGGCCCACGCCCATTAGCCTTTTGTTTTTTTTTTTGGTTTTTCATATTGCTAAAAATAAAATAATTTTTTTTGTCACTCCAGTTTTATTAAATACATAATTTGTACATTTTTTAGGATAATAAGAGTAATATAAAGAATATTTTCAATTTGACAATTATATTCTAATTCTTACTTTAAACTAAATTACAAGAGAGCTCTAGATTATATGAAAAATTCGACCTCGCCGAAAATTTACCTAAAATAGAGGATCAAATTATAGACTTTAGAACAGATATATTTAGTCCCCCTTGACTGCTGCCCAGAAAACTCAATTAGGACTACTATTATTCCAATTCAATCACACAAATGAAAATAGAGGTTCAACCAGTGAACTCTTGCTACATATAAAACTAAATCAATGTAACAAAAGCAGGTTGCCATTTGCCAATGGCATTCAGCACAGCTATCACAGCATTGTTCCTACATATTCTTCAGATGAAGTAGAGAAAGCTTCTCCTCAACGAATCTTTATCATCTAAACTCTCTCCTCTCTAAAAGTACATTACAAGTTTACAACAACTTCCAAAACTCAATCAATACAACAAGCAAACAAGCTTCACTCCCTATGGAAAAAAATAAGAGGGATTTTGACTGATATGTACAGTGATATTCTATTGCTAACTTCCATCCTCAACTGTCTTCTAGGAATCTCCTGTATGCACAACAGAATCATGGTACAACGTACGATACATCCTGAAGATAAAAAACCAACATCAGGATCAAGTTATAAAAGAATTTTGCTCTTCCTTTGTCCCACCTTTTTTCCTCTGTTTTAGATACTTCTGTGTGTAGAGCTTCTTTGGAGAAGGTCCAACTAAAAACAACCGAGACATTACATAGGCCAAGAGTTCTTCGTGGTGAGAAAAAGTGAAATCCAAATGCGCATACTCAAACTCATTATATGACACCTCAACTCTTGAATCTTTCATCAAATTGTAATGCTTTCTTATCATTGACGACCTTATTACCTTGTCCTTCCGCCCAGCAACAAGATCAACAGGAATGTCGATCAATCCATAATACTCTGCCACATCCAATGGTTCAGGGGAACCATAAACCTCCATATTGGCAGATGCACTTCCATAATCAAACATTCTAAATTTTTTTGTACGCTTCAACTGTGCCAGATGAAGAGCCACATGAAATGAGACACCTGGCATGTCATTCATGTTGTAGTGAGGTAAACCCAAAACACCCACCCAGTTTGAACTGTCCCCACCAACAACATAGCTCATGAGCGTTTGAACCAGTCCACCAACTGCAGGTAAGTTATGGAAGTCCCGTGCCAGCTTGTTCAATAGCATACGGAAAAACCTAGTAGGTATGTAAAAGGCTGGAACCAAAGCGGCCAAGAAGGGGGCCAACATAAGGAATAGGCATTCTACTACTGTGAACACAAATGGGGAATCATGATGGAAGCCAGCAGGTGACAACAAGATCATCCTCGAAAGCCTATGGGGCTTCTCTTTGATCCTCTGTGTTACAACATACATCAATATAGCAGCTCCTCCTAGGCTGTGGCAAATTGCACAAAGTTCATAAGGCTGATCACTGTTTGCTTCTGCTTCCTGATCAGATTGGAGGGACTTCAATTCAGAAACTTTTATCTCATGAATTTTTTCTACAATTGCTGGTATATCCTCTGTCCCATGCTCATTTATGGAGTAAGACCAGTACCTGCAAAGGTAAATCATTTACATATCAAAAGAATAAGAATATTCCAAAAATCTATGGCAGAAACGGAAAAACTCAAAAATTGCTCTTCATTTATCCGAGAAATAAAATGATGTTCCTCGTATAAAAAAGCATACTCCACATTCATCACTTACTGCCATGAAGAGATATTTTTGTTGACATGTTCTCTGGAGACCAATCCACGAAAGTTCCCAAGAAAAACATCATATCCTGAAAAACAGATGAATAACAATCTCATGCCTTTATCATATGTCACAGTACTAATAACCTCAATGATGAAGTTTTGAAAATAGTAAACAGGACAAACCTTGATCAGATGCCGCAAAAGCTGGAGAACCAATGACACCATTGGACACCCAACTGCAATGCAAGAAACGGTTTAGAGGCCAAGGTGAATGAAAGAATCACAAACTGCATACACAAACATAGAGTATATTCTAGAAACTTTGGCTCTTCCCTCTTTTTCCAGGCGAGTAATATGTTACCACCAGCTCACAATCATTAGTTTTTTAGTTAAAAAAATGCCTCCACAGAGTTGCCCAACTTGTAAAAGTTTCACAGACTGGTCACTGCTTTATGGACTATTTTAGACATTTTCTTCTAAATATTGTGAAGCAGACTTAAATATATTAGTCATAACAAGACAAGAAAAGGGAATTGGATTGACAAAAAGTTCTGAGAAAGAGAGAGAGAGAGCAACATTTCCAATTACATAATTGGAACATTGATCTCCATTGCACCAACATAAATAGGAGTCACTTCTGATTATAGCCTGTAAGCATTGCTGCTATATAATACCAAAATATTAACGAAGATGAGCTGCTGAAAATAGCTAATCAAACATCCAATACGGCTCAACACATCTTCCACCAAAAAAGTAATTGCTACTTAATTAATCGAATTACGCACAGCTATTTACAAGTAAGTAAATGAAACTTAGTTGGCAGAAGTCATGACTCACCCCATTGACGAATCCAATACGCCATGTTGCAGATAAACAACCTTGCGTGAATCTCGTCTGCAACAGATCATTGTAAGCAATGAGTGAAATTGGTGACTAAAGTTTGATAAAAAAAATGCAAATATCTTTTAAAAAATAAATAATTACTGCTGAAGACGGGAAAAACAATAACCTTGGAATTCTTTCTAGGAGAAGAATATATCCATCAGCAGTAACCACATGGATTGATTCATAAGGATAACTGTCACCAAAAATGAATCTATAAACAATCGGAACATGGAGTACAAAACCAGATACAAGTTGCCTAATGTAAATCTCAACTTGAGCACAAGCACTCTAGATTTCTTAGATGGCAGGAGGAGATCAGGCTACACGTTTTGATTTGAAAAATATATCAAGACAAAGAACTGGTCCATAACTTGGAATTAAAGTGTGACAATTATTGCTGAGAGAGAGAGAGTGTGTATTTGTTGAATCTCTTGGGATAATGGCAGAAAGACCCAGTGTTGGATACAACCCCTCAATGTACAACTTTCTGATCTAAGATGCCAATGGAATCCCTACCCACAATGAAATTAACAACCTACTTGCATATCCAAGAAGCAACCCAAGAGTAGAGATCAAACACCCTACTTACGCAATGATAATAAGAACAAATTATGTTCGAGTGAAGAAAGGGAAGCTCTGATGATTCATTTTCATATCTTTTCTTGCCATTCCATAGTACTGAAGTAAAATAATCTCAGTTTTATTCTAGCAACAGAACCTGGACCAAACAATATGTTTATGCATGAATATGCACACATGATCAAAGCATAATCCAACCCTCTCTAACATTTCAAGCACTTCACATGGGTAAAATCTCAAGAGAGAAGAGGAACCAAGTGAATTTTAGTCTAACAAACAAGATCCAAGAACTAGGATTTGAAAAGCAGAAGATATTTCTTTAAGTAGGTAAGAAAAAATTGTGGAAAGAGACATGATAGAATATATTAACTATGCCAACATCACACACATATATTGCTCCAACAGAAGTAATACCTTCCTTTTCCCAGGATGGAGGAAAAGAGACGTATATAACAACAAAACATATATATTTAAGCACACTTTTTAAAGAATTAACCCCAGAAAAAAAGAGCATTTATCTAGCGGAGGACAAGAGACACTGCATGAATCAGCGTATTTAGCATTCTGAAGGGTGTTACCCAAGCTCTGTTATCACATCTTCACATGTCCGAGCATCTGTATTCAGAGGATTACGAAAAGTACTCTTCCTTTCTGTGGGAGTGGGATTACCAGAAGCAAGAGTTGCACTGGGAATCGAGACTTCAGAATGTGAATCTCCAGGACTACTGATACAAGAATAAAGCCATCTAAGGGTATCGAATGGTGCAAGAAAACAACTTGCTGCTTTATGAAATATATCAAATATAGACTCTATGAAGATCTCAATTGCCAAATGGACATCCTGCAAGAATAATTGAACAAAGTAAGATGACAACAATCATGTCTACAAAGATTCGTGAAACAGTAGAAATGCTAAGGTACTGTATCTATCTGATGACTAATTTAAGCTGTTATTTCATTATGAGCATTCTTCTGTGCTTCTGCATAAAATGTTGGCAGACCATGACCATGACCATAACCATGATTTAATATAATGAAGTAGGGTTAGAAAATTACAAACAAGGTAGAATACAATTTATCAACTCCCCATAATATTTATTCGAAAACAAATACTGCAAAGCTAACAGGTTTAAACCTCAACAACTCCACGCCTCTGATCAGTTGCACGTCGAACAAAATGGTCTTTGATAGACTGGAGTCCCCTGGGAGAATGCAGGTACGGTCGCCGGGGGCTTCTTGGGGTACTATGCGGATTGGGGTTCTGGCCAAAAATCAGGCTACAAAGATAAACTGGTATCCTAAACAGAAGTCTTAAAGGAAGCAGAAGCCACATAAATACGCGTCTGATCCAATTTATACGATGCTTATCACGCTTGGCAAAACTACTTGCCCTAGAGACACGAGATGTTTGTGACAATGGAGATCCAGGAATATAATCATCACTGAATTCTTCATCAGATGAGTTATCTGAACTCGAAGATGTATCAAAATCCATAGAAAGATCGTGGATGAGCTGATTAAAAGATGAAGCACCACTGTGATCATCCACAAGAAAAGGTGAAAAGGTTAGAAGGTAACTACAATCAAACCAGTAACACTATATTTAATTTGAGCAATGAACACCAAATATGTGTGTGCGTGTGTGTGACAAAAAAAAAAAAACTATCTGCGAATCCTTTTACATCATAAAAAACAGCCGAAAGATCAAAACTTAAGGCAGCAAAGCAATCCATTTACATCATGAAAAACAGCTAAAAGATCAAAACTTACTTCTCCATCCAGCGTGGGAGCCTAGGCCCACGAAAAGTCGGCCTGAGTTCCCAACCATGAATCCCTTCAAGAATGGAGGCCTTCCCAGGTAACACAGCCAGCAAAAGCGCTGACACCCCATTAATCAGCCTAACTATATTGTTCACTGACTCATTAGTAATAGTCTTCACTGACCTGACCACACATAAACCAAAAGAAATAATATTTTCAAATATGAACATAATCAGAATCAGGCCGAACCAAATATATAAAAAATTAAATCCAAATAAAAATCCCAAACACAATAAATTCTTCTCCGATCATCATTTTTTTTTCTTTCAAAAATTAAAAAAAAAATTAAATGAAAGAACGCAATTAATAATCTATATAGAGAGAGAACGAAATGGCGAACTCACTCTTTAGTAACAGCGAGAACGTGGTCAACGAGTCGCTGCATCGGCATCAAATTCGCCTATTTCCAAAATTAATCTCTCAATCTTAAACAAGGAATTTAATTTCATTCAACACGATTTCAAACCAAAAAAAAAAAAAAAAGCATTTTCCATGAATTCCCCTCCCCCGAAAAAGAAACCAAAAAAAAAAAAAAATGAAGCGAGGAAATCCTTTTACAGAAACGTGAAGGGAGGGAGAAGGAAGAGGATTGTTGGGAGGAAATAGCGTTGCCGGGGAGACGACGCCGATTCTTGTCGTGCAAAAGTTAATTGTTTTGGAGCCCGCGTGGCAGTGATTTATGGGTTATACTGATTTTGGGCATGTGGTGAGGTGGCGATGCTGCAGAAGTTTCGGTGGGTATCTTTTATTTATCGTGGATTCGGATTATCAACCGTCAATGGAAGAGGAAAGCGACCACGTTAAACGATACCATGAACATCGATTATAAATAAATAATAGTTCAATTATTTCTCAATTTATTTCGTATATTTCATGTCCCCACTTTACAAAGGGATTGCGGTGATCAAGATTTGGTGACTGTTTACCGACAACATGCTCCACAAAATTACAAATTGACGAATCGAGTTGATACTTGAGGTTAAAAAAGTTAGGCTCCGTTTGGTTTGTATTTTTATTTATAAAAAAACTTAACTTTTTTAATTATAAAAATAAAATATTCAAATAATTTTTTATTTTAGAATTTAAATTCTTTCCAAAATTCTTCTTACATATTTTTTATATCACTTTTCTTATAAAAAATTATTAAAAAAAATTTCACATATTCTAATACAAAATTATCAAATACAACACAATTCAAATGGAGCTTTACTGATTAGAATTTGGGAGAAAGAATGTCTAGTGACAAAATGAATCTCATTGACTAGGTTCAAACTATCATTTAACAAAAATATAGGACTTGTCCAGTGCCCTAGATAATGAAATGATAAAATTTTATTAAAAATATACCTATTAAAATTTATGTATTTTATATTAAAATTTAATATTTTTTAATAAAATGACGTTGTTTTATTAATATGACATAATTGGTATATAATGAGCTAGACAAATCTGAACTCATTATAACCACATCATGTTAACATCATTTACCATTTAAAAACATTTATTCGACAGTAAATTATTAATACAAATAAGAGAAAATCTGTCTTTCTACCATTAATGTATTTTATGGATAAACTAATATGTAGATTTAAATATAATAAAATAATAAATTTAAAAAAAATGTTTATTAATGCCATTACTACATCAACATCAACATTACCTTTATCCTAAACTAATTAAAATCGATGATCGATAAACCCAGATAAAAAAAAATGAGAAGAATAAATAGTTATAAAATGAAATAGAAAAATAAATGTAAAAATGCTAAAACTACAAATGGCATTCGAGAACGTAAGAATTTTGCTATTCCACCACACTAGTAGCTTTCTCTCCACTTCGTCATAAGACATACTGTACACCAATATATTTCTCATTCTCCTAATCTTGTTTTACAACTTTTTCACATGTAAGTTTCAATCGACCTCTCCATTTCTTATTGTCATACTCTTTATAATAAACTTCTATTTTTACCGAAACATCTAAGGGTAAGTTTCAATCAACCTCTTCCAAACTATTTCAATTTATGTTCTCTTATATTTTCTTCCACCAGTACTACTCAAACTTTTCATCGAATATCCTCATTTCTTATTTTATCCATCATTGTCTTACCATATATCCACCTTAACATCTCCATTCCTGTTACTTCTAACTTATACTCATGTTGCCTTTGTACTAGCCAATATTCAACTCCGTATAGCATTGTCAGTTTTATTGTTGTTCTATATAATTTTTCTTTTAACTTATGTGAGAATAATTATTTAATATAATTGACCAATTACTTTATAAGATTTTATTCGTACAACAAAAAGAATTAAGGAAGAAAATCTCCCTAGAATGAATGAAAAAATCAACTCGAAAAAGAAATAAAATATTATTTTATTTAAGCATATGAAAGTGACAGGTGAGATCACCTAATCACCGCGTTTCCTCCATTTGCCGCATCCAGTTTTTCACGTGTCGAGTCAATGTTAAGTGCTTCATTACATCACGTGTAAATTCTAGAGACTATTGTGTTTTTGGACGGCAAAACCATATTTTTGTATTTTTTTTAATGTATTTTATCTCTTACAACTACTATCCACCAAAACACGTTTAGAATTATTCATACAGACCCTAATAACCTGTCCATTCAGGCGCATAATCACTTTGTATTAAAATTGAATATCCTGATATTTAAGCGCAAAATAAATTACTCTTTGTAATAATAATTTATTCAAAAGTAATACCAACAACCAACCAGCTTACTCTTGTCCAAACAATCTCCTCCCACGGTTCCAAAATATATATATTTCTTATTAAAAAAAATACATTTAAATTAAAATTTTAAAATTATTATTATTAATAATTATGTGTATTTAAATTTTAAAAAAATAATATAAAATTACATATTTCATAATATATTAAATGAATTATACATAATATTATTAATAAAAATAGCTAATGATTTATTAGGAGGATCCTGATTTGGTTTATATCAAGCACCCAATTACAAAATGACACGTAGGATTTTTAAATCATGTACATCCTAATTATTCTGCTCATTACATTATCATATTATTCTTATATCCAATTTCCACAAACAAAATGACTCCCAAATTCAACTTTTGCCATCACCACCGCTTCAACTTTATCAGATTCCACCCCCCATCTCGCCCCATTTTGTTTGTTTTTTCTTCAAAGGGAAGAAAATAATTAGTTTGTCTTCTCGATTTATCTGATTATTTGGAGTTGAAGAAAGAATTTCATCAATCGATCACCAATCCATTTCAGTTCCCAGTAAAGCCTTGAAGTAGGAGAGAGAAATAATTTGAATATTTTGTAAAAGACCTAGAAAATAGCTTTGAATTTAATGCTTTATTCTCTTTTGTGGAAATTACAAATTGGAGATAGGAATAATATGATAACGTAAGAAGCAGAATAATTACGATGTACATGATTTAAAAATCCTACATGTCATTTTGTAATTAGGTGTCTGATATAGATGAAACCAGATCATCATGATAAATCATTAACTCAATAAAAAAATATATTTTAATGAGAGTCAAATCACCATTTTACACATTTCTAGTTTTCGACAACCATGTTAGACAAAAATCAACGGTGGATGATTTTTGGCAGACACTTGGCAGGGGACAAATGACAATATCTTGCCAAAAACCTCCATCTCTATCATCATCATAGTTACACTAAATTCATGGTTGAAAAAATGAAGAAATGATTGTAGAGAAGAACCAAGCAAATGTTAATAAAAATAATAATTCATAAATCATCATTCATACAAAACCCACATTGCCCAGATAACAAGATGAGTTTTCAACCATTTTGGTTTCTAAAAAATTTAGTTCGATAATTTTAGTTTTTATGATTTTAACTTGTAAACATTTGAAAACAATTTTTGACAAATATTAAAGATTTAATGGTTTGATCAATATTTCTATAATATTTTTCATAATTTTAGACATCAATGTTTAAATGTTTGATAGTTTTAGACATCAATGTTTAAAATATTTTTAGTCTCTAAATAATTTGAGCAGGCAAATCTATTGATATAATTTCAAATTGTAAAAATAAAAAAATTGGCCTCATTAGTTTAAAAAATATTAAGAAGAGTAAAGTGACGTATATTTGTTTTATTTTTGATAAAAAATAAAGCAATACTTCTGGTTTCATAATTTTCATTTTTTCCACTTATACTAATTTAAAAAATTAAAAACAAATGTATGCTAATTTACTCTTTCCATTATTTTAAGGTAATAAAGCCAATTGAAAATCCAAAAAACTAAATTTATCTATTTAAATTCCTAAAAACCAAATTTATCTATTTAAATTATTTAGAAACTAAATATGTCAAACACCTATCAAAATACTATAACAATCTAATGTATTCTCTAAATATTTAGACGTATTCTTTAAATATTTAAATTAAAGTTAACAAATAACTATTATACATATTACGCTTTAATTAGCAATCTGAATAAGTCATGGCCAAGTGGCAAGACAAACGAATAGCAGAGATTGAAATCATTTTGTCTATAGAAAAAAGGGCTTTTTTTTTTTCCAAAATGAGGGACTAAAATTATTAAAAGCATTATATAAACCTATATTTTGAAACTATAAAAAACTATAACAAATATTACTTGCATCATGGCATTTGATTCTTGGATTCACAGTAATAAAAGAAGGGCACCTCACAGCTAGAACTATCCCTATGGACTCGTGTTAGTGATACATTATTGGTTGCATTATTTCTATACAAACAGAACGAAGTACTTTTACATTCCCATGAAGTACACTTGGCAGCCCAGGCAACATTGAATAGATGATGTTTTCCTCGTACTCATCCTCGCCTAATATAAGCCAACTGTTTCGTCACTTGTTTCTTCCTTCCCTGTTGATATACTTTACAGCTGAATTCAAACTGCGTGTTATTGTTTGATGGCAGATGATATCCTGGACAGAGCTGAACTGTTCATGAAGCCGGAAAATCGCTGGTCTCATTCTCATCTTCCACTCCTTGAGTGAAAGCGTATTCAGAAACCAGGGGCAGGTGATCACTACCCAGTTTCTGCAGATGTTTACAAGAACAAAGGCTTAAGAAACCAAAACAGGTCCTACAACCCATACGGGAAGGAATCAATGAAGCATTCCTCACAGATGTTTACAAATAACAAGAATCTGAACTTTCATGCCCTTATCTTCAGCCATCTAAGCATGGACTGAAGTAGCATATTTTTGGTTAAGAATGTCTGTATCTATCTGATTTTCTTGGACAAGACCAGTAAAATTAAGTTTCGTCTTGAAATAGTTTTTTACCTTGCGTGGGAGACCACCTATCTTCTTGAGGACATTAACTGGTAATGTATCCAGTACTTTTGTGGGTACTACACCATCAGAGAACCTGGAGAAAGCACCAGAGCGCGATTTGTCATATGGTTCTGCCTTCAACCAGAAGCATGGATCATCTGTGAAAGGGATGAGCTTAACTTACCACAAATAGTCGACCGTTCCAAAAAATTTCGCGTGGTATGATGTTGCCAAAGGTTCGCCATTTGAGTCTCGTGTTTCTCCTGTAGAATCCTAAGGAAATGCAGACAGAAGACTCTCATGCTTTAATGGCGTAAATATTATGAAAATGTTGAAAAAATTCTCATCATGCAATAAAGAACTCATACTTTCACCATGGCGTAGGAACTTTTGAGTTTCAATGGGGTTGTAACTATGTGGCTACGAGTGCCTCTGGTTGCAATTTCAATCTCTTCTTCTGTCCAGCTAGTGTGCAAGAATCTGAAAGGATTGGCATTATGGGGCATAATGTTACATCTGGAAACTCAATAGAAATTTTTTCCACAGGCTCCCACTCAGTTAACATACCATCCCACCATCATCAGTTTGGTAATTGTCAAATATAAATGCAGGCAAAAAGCAAATTATATCTGTTAGTTTAGCTTATGTTTCCAAGGAAAAAAAAGAAAGAACTGTTTTTCTAAACATAAAGAAAGAACTGTTTTTCTAAACATAAGATCATTATAATTATAACAGCTTGCAATTCCATGACCATGCCAAGGCAGGCTCAATTTACTTGTTGATAGTCAGATTGTAATAATGAGAGTCAGTATACCTTTATATGGAGAAACAGATGAAAATCTGATTTACCTGTCCATCAAAGCAAAGAGAGAACCCTTTACTCTTCTCACACCAAGAGATTGACTTGGACGGCAATTTTTCTGACCAGACAACTCTCCTCTGTCATGTAGCATGATGTTCAACTGTAACAGGAAATGAACATTTGAATACAAAACAACATCCAGTAAAGCAGAAGTTCTATATCAAAATACAAAAACTATATTTCATATAAAAAATTAGTTTACCTCTGACAATGTAAAGAATTTGTAAATTGCACCCTGCCAGGAGGTTAAAAGCAAGATCAATTTCTGTAAATATAAAGAGATTTAAAAATCACAAGGACTTTCAAATGGCTAACCTGGGGAGTGCTATTATAATCACCAGTGAGTACAACAGGTGTGTTGCCCCATTTCTTCGAGAGTGTATATGCCTTTGATAAAAGCATATGAATCTGAAGAACAGGATGACAACGTGAAAGGCACATTTTGGCATGAATCTGATTATACAAGCATCCCACAACCATAAAAGCCAAATACAACTAGCAAATCATATTAATTACTTTAACTATATTAGGACTGAATATAACATATGAATATCATACACTAATTTCTTTAAAGTAAATTTCAATTTTAGGTCACTTAAAAAGCTTAACTCACTTGACCAAGTTTAATATCTCCTCGCCTTGGATTGTAGAGCACATGAATGTTCCCCACAAGTATGGTTCTTGATTTACCTTTGCACATCTACCTGTATTAGAAAAAGTAAGAAACGAAAATTCACAGGCTAATCAATAATGAATAGTGTCCATAACAGATGCAACTACTTAATTACATATGCAGTATAACTTTCCAAGAACACTGAAATATATTTGAGTGTATTAATAGCACTTCTTGGGAAAATAGATTTCCCCAATGGCATTTTTTGAAAGGTTTATACCTGTTTCTTCCCTATAACTAAGGAACAAAGGAACTAAGGCTGAAATTTACTTAATTGTTTACAAAATTCATAAGAAAAAAAATGAAAAGGAGGTTTATGCCTAGTCAAACAGCGTGTCCTCTTCAATATTTTGTACCAATTGAATGGGAGGTTTTACACTTAGTAACTTGCTCCAAATAATCAATTTTCTTTACTGTGGAACACACACTTTTCAGGGAATGAACACTTGATCAAGTACAACCACTGCAAGCAGGAGGTCATTCTGGGATAAGAAACAGCCTAATAATGCATTTTGCAAATGAAGTAGTTTCTTATGTTTGCTTCATATTTTCCAAAATTTCAACTGTCCATTTGTGTACATATATTTATAATGCTCACAATACATATGTTCAGCGTATGATAGAAAGTAAGGAATTGGTACTCTCTTCTGGAAATTATACAACTGATTGGCATCAGTATGAAACTTCATTGATCAGTGAATGAAAAATGAACCACAAACACAAAATCAAAAGCGTTTTTATATGAAGCATTCACTTGAGTAAACAACAGTGCAGGTATTAAAGTATTTCTTGATGTTTATGAGATGCTACCTCAAAGACAGAAAGTTGAGCAACATTATCACGAAGTCCATGTTGCTTATATTCAATGCTGTCCTCCTCCAACAATCGTAACCTAGAATAAAATCACATTTGACAAGCAAAATGAACCATTGAAATGATCTCAGCATTAGAAAAGCAAAATAAGCAGGGTAAAGAATCTTTACTTATCTGCTTTCCAAAACGTTGCACAACCATCAACATAACCTCCAGTGCGCCTCTGCATGAACCCAAACAATCAAAAGGGGGTTCAAAGTCACTCCAAAGCAACTCAAATCTGAAGTATAAACTTCACGGGTTCAATATTAAATTGAAAAGTAAACCCAACCAAAAATGTAATTTGAACCTTATAGGAACCACGGTATCCAGCATTCTCTAAAATGTCTAAAAGATCAATGTATTTGTCCACCTCCTACACAGTCAGTATCAAAATATGAAAAAAACCTCATCCAGGATCTTCTATTCAAAACAAAAAACATATACAATCAAAGCAAAAACGTATATCTTCACTTGTAAACAAATAACGTCAGGGCTTAATCCAATCAGCTCTTCGCATATAACCCTTTTCCTATAGTCCCATCTCAGATAAATTGACGGAACATTTCTGTACAAATCCCAATGTACTGAAGCATTTTTATCCCCCAATATGTTGTATGAGACAATCCTCAATCTCTCTGGAAGAAAAATCAAACATATTACAACAGTTCCATGCAACACCAATAAAGATAAAAACTTCAAGGTTTTTTTTTTTAATTAAAAAAAACAAAAAAAGATAATGGAACCTTCAGACAGAAGAAGAAGACTGTCGTTTAAGTCTGCCGTGACCCAATGGCGGTCAATGTCCGGGATCAAGGAAATCGATTTCTTTCTCACGGGGTTGTACCATCTCTGGCTGTAAGATGATGGAGTGGTGGACGATGACATGGAGTCCGTTGGGTTGAAGCAGCATAAGATGTGGTTGGTGGTGGCCCTGGTGGGTCTAGGCCTGGGGCTGGGCGGTTGACTGAGCAGAAAGGAGGAGCATGGAGGAGCTGCTCTAAGAAGGCAGCCCATTGAAATCATCAGAGTTAGGAAGAGTGAGCGAGTTCATTCAATTCCCAAAATTAGTTATGACGGCAACAGCTTGACAGCCGGATTGAATTCCTGTGGAGGTTGTGAATTCTGAGCGCCAAAATCAGTTACGACGTCGCTTGATTTAGTTTTCTTTCCTTTTTTTTTTTTGGCCCCCTTTTGAATGGATTATTGTTAATACGGCTATGAAAAATCGAAAAATACAAATAACCCCTTCATAAACATAAAATATGTTTATCGTCTTGCACTTTTAAGATCATGTTAAGCACCATGATTTTTGAAATCAAGAAGAATAGGGGTTATATTATATTACTTAGGCTAAAAATCAATGAAACATTAACATGTGCAATATATTAAGTTTGCCATTTATTTCAAATTGTCACTTGTATCATAATTTTACACTTTATTTGTCCAAAAAAAATGTTTAATTCTAAAAATTTTGTTTGTCCAAAAGAAAATTTTATTTTAGTGTGAAATTATTGTATTTTCCTCACTAATAGTAATATTATATAACTTAAAATGGAAAAACTAGAATAAAAAATTTAAAAGTATCCATTTAATGGTATCTTGTGATTTAAAAAAAAACTGAATTAAAAGTGAATTTATTTTTTCATGATAAAATAGTATTATACATGTCTTTACTCATTACATAAAAGATTTGATTAATAATATTAGCATTTTGTTTATTGTTGTTGGTACTTTTTGTAGATTACTAAAAATATAAAATTGTATAGTTAATTTTACCTTTCGCAACAAAAGCAAAAATGTTAATAATAGAAAATAGAGTGCTAATATAATCACCCATACAGAAATTTGGTTCAAAAACTTAGATTCGTTTGGAATGTGATTTTATTTGAGAAAAGTTATATTAGAATGTATGAAAATTTTAATGAGTATTTTTTAATGAAAAAGCATTTTAGAGAGAAAAAAAATTTTAAAATTATGTAAGAGAGATTTGAGTGGAAAAATTTAAATTTTAAAATAAAAATATTTTAAATATTTTATTTTTATTTAAAAAAATTTAACCTTTTTGTAAATGAAAATGAATCCAAACGGAGCCTATAAATATGAATGTAGATTTTTTTTTTGGGTTTGGGGGGGAGGTGGGGCTGTTGAACGGAGTGGACGATGGTGCCAAAATTATGTTCATTTGAGGGGCCTCACGTGGAATTTCATAAAACTATCTGGCCTTTTCCGGCGCCGTTTTACTGAAAAGGCCTCGAGGAAAATCAGAAACAAAAAACAATCAACACCAGGAGAGCCACCAAATATTCGAGACGTGGAAAACCCACAAATTTCAGCAGAATTTTGTCATTCTTGTTCGCACTTTGAATATACACTGGCCGATAGACGAGAGCGAGCTTGAATGGAGACTGCCATCTGCGGCCGGGTTGCTCTTTCCCCCAACGGAGTAATCCATCCTAAGCCCGGTATCCAATTCCTACTACTACTACTACTACTACTATTATTATGATG
Source organism: Gynochthodes officinalis (assembly GCA_020080225.1). Taxonomy (NCBI): domain Eukaryota; kingdom Viridiplantae; phylum Streptophyta; class Magnoliopsida; order Gentianales; family Rubiaceae; genus Gynochthodes; species Gynochthodes officinalis. The sequence goes on along the minus strand of CM034625.1, from coordinate 8,612,912 downwards.
GTTGCAAAAAAATTATTGCTTCATTTGATTTTGGAAAGAATGGGTTGGGAGAGTTTGTGGGGTGTGTGTGTTTTTTTAGCGGTAATATCTGGGTTTATGGTGGTCGGTTAGTTTGTGTTAGCTGGAGTGTGCGGAATGCAGGGAGATGTAAAATCCCAGTAGTTTGTTCAAAGAAATGGAAATTCTTTCACTTTTAAGGTTAAAAGTTATGAGAATGTGATTTTTCAGATGTTTTGTATCACTTTTTTGGGTATTTATTTTTTCAATATTGCTGAAAATTTTGTATGTATTTTTATTATTCTGGCTGTTTGATTTTGCTGCTGGAGAGGAATAGTGAAGAGATTGTATCACATGTTGTAAAGTGGCTGTCTTTTTTTTTCTTTTAAATAACATATTGTATGTCATTTCTGGACATTTGTTACTTTTGTATCTTCATAAAGGTGTTTGTTTTTCACTTCAACTTATTTAGAGTAGATAGGAGATGGTGCAATTTGAACTTGCCCCTTTGCCAAAAAGTGATATTGAGCTCTTTGTTTGGTAGCAAGAGTAGCCATGGCCTTGTGTTCTTGAAAGAAGCAGAAGGAAACCTATCTAGAGCTTTAAGCCTTTAAGGGTTAGTGTGCTATATTAGTGTACATCATTCTGCGGTCACGATTGTTGATAGTTTTCTTAAGGATCTGCCTTTCTTTTGTGAGTTGGTAGCATTATTTTCAAGTTTGCTGTGGTAAGTTTCTTATGCTCCCTCTAGTGGGGGCACTAATAACATTATCACTTCCTGTTGCTAACACCACGTTCTGTGTCATTAAACATGTTACTTCTTTTTCCTGGTTATGACTGTTACATCTGTGGCATCACTGTTATTGGTTCTTGTGTATGGGAATGCCTATTATTCATTCCCAAGTCCTAAATTTCCATGGGCAAATCTGATCAAAATATGCTTACCAGGAGAGAAGTATGCTCTTCAAAAGCAGTGGACAAGCAGGAGCAATGTTACGACAGTGCCAATTGCAGGAGTTGGGAAAGGTGGTGGGGTGTTGGAGAAGCCTGTCATAGAGAGGACAGCTCCTGGCCGTGAATCCGAATTTGACTTGAAGTATGTCAGTTTCAGTTTCAATTTCAAATTGGTTTCTATCAACATGTTTTGCTAGAAGCCAGTATTTTTTTCTTTTCCTTATCAATTTAACTTGTCTTTTACTCCCTTTCTTCGTGAATCCTTTACCATCATTGTCACTTGTTTGTATTGTTCCATATTGTTTTTCACTCATAAAGATGTATTATGTGTTCTTAAATTCCCCTTATGATATTTTACTGTTATTTTAAGCAAAGATTGACTTGGATAAATCAAAGCAAGAACTTGAGCAGGTAATTATTCATGGATTGGACAAAAGAACTCCATATCTATATTAAAGCATCATATGGGACCAATGGTTTTGATTATGGTTGACCTTCTCAAACATGTTGGGTGTAGATTTTGTGCTGGACTTGCTTGTTTTAGTTATTTGTTTATTTTTCACTGTTGGTACCCACATTTCTCACCAATTTCACCTTCAGCTGTTTAGTGCTCTTATATCTGGTAGGTTAATAGATCATTGGGCTTTAAGAAATTGAATAAAAGGTGGTTACAATTTGCTGCCTTTGTTGAGTGAACTACTGGTAGGAGATGAGCATCTAAGATTTCGGGGCTTGTACCTTTTTGCTGAAATTAAGTTGTTTTACACTTACTATTTATTTAGGATAATAGTACCCTTTTAAGATGGTTTTCTTGTATTCCTTTTAGATGCTTTAGGAGAACTAACAAAGAAGAACAGGCCAGATGTATATCCAGAATGAACTCAGATTGTGAGGAAAATGTTATCCAAATTTCATTTGTCAGCATTTGGACTAGCTGGAAGCATAGAGAGGTACAAGATGTTACTTGTGATAGAATGAGTGAGCATGAATTCTTGATGTCTTAGCTTCCCGCAAGTGCTAGATACAAAACAACTGGAAAGTACAGAACAAGAATGCCCCTTGTTGCTTTGTACCTGTCTTCAGCTGTTCATTCTTTATTTGTACACAAACCAAAGGGAAAAGGGAAATTTTTTTTTTTGCGAAGACAGAATAAAAAGAATGATGAAAGGGAATTATAGAAGATTAAGCGACAGGTTGAGGCCAACAAACTTCAATATCCTTACAGGAAATTAAGGATTACTATAGTCCTGACACTCATGCATAAGGGATGAAAGTAGATTCTGTACAGTCATTGATTTTTTCTTTTAAAATTATAACTCTACTTTCTTTTTTCAGGAAATCAAAGAAAATGTCTCCCCCTTATCGTGTGCTGCTGCACAATGACAATTACAATAAAAGGGAGTATGTTGTCCAAGTGCTGATGAAGGTCATTCCTGGGATGACTCTCGACAATGCAGTGAACATCATGCAAGAGGCGCATTACAATGGGTTATCAGTGGTGATTATTTGTGCTCAAGTGGATGCAGAAGATCACTGCATGCAGCTAAGAGGCAATGGTCTCTTGAGCTCAATTGAACCTGCCAGTGGAGGATGTTAAACAAGATAGAATTTATAAATTTGAGGTTAAAATCAGTCTACATACTCTAATATGAACCTGGACTTGGCATATGTACATAGAAACCGAAAGTAAACATGTTAATCTCGTGTTTATGCCTGTAAACTGAGTTAAAGATATTCAATAATGCATTTCAGTGGTGGCTGCACTCAATGGTCTGCCTCCTCTGTGTATAGCTAGTTTTAACATTCTTCACCTTCATCAGCATTCCCTGGGGAAGCTATTAATAAGTGGCTCTGAATATCAATAAGTACAAGTTACTAATGTAGTTGAGGTCAGCCTTTACTTGCCCTTCCGAATGTGGTAGAACCTACAAAATGTGTACGTTTGAAGTGCATTTTGACTGTTTTCAAATTTATGTTCTGGAGATAACTTTTATTTTACAACCTTCATTTAAAAAAGTGCTAATATGCTCGACGTTTTAAAAATTTAGAATATCTAGTTCTGAATCCTTGCAATGAGGATTTTCACTTCAACTCATTTTTATTTTCTAGTTTAGTTATTTACTATCTCTTGCAAAAAAAAAAATCAATTTTAAAAATTTTGTTTGTATTAAAAAAAGTTCATTTTTGATATGAGATTCTTATATACTTCCTTTGTTCTAAAAAAAATCAACTTTTGATTTGATATAACAGTTTTTATGTTACGAGATGTAACATATTTAATGTATAATTAATATATAATTTTATAATTTTATAATTATTTTTTAAATTGGGTTATATATTATTATCATAAGTAAAAATAATATAAGAATTTGAATTTAATTTAGAAAGTGACTCCATAATATAAGAATTTGAATTTAATTTAGAAAGTGACTTTCTTATTGAGATAAAGAAAAAATTTTCAATTGTTATTATTAGTAAATATAATATAAGAATTTTACTTCGAAAGTGACTCCTTTTTTAACATAGTTTTTTTTTTAAAATTAGATTATGTTTTTTGAGACGGAATGAGTATTTTTTTTGGAACTAAAATAGTATTTACTTTCTAACCAAAAAAACTATAACCTCTTAAATATGACAAAACCGATTTTTTTGAGCTCAAAATTAAAAAGAAACAAGTTATTCCCAATGTCACAGGGTATTAATTAATTAATTAATTTTATTTGTTTTATTGTTATTTGTATATAATAACTTCAATTTTACTTTTTAGGGGTGACAATTCACAACACGATACGAAAATATTATAAAAATTATTATACAAAATGCCACACAAACCAAATATGAAAATAAAAATAAGTAAATTTCGTAAATCCTACTTAAATTCATAATTAATTTATAATATTCATATCAAAATATGACTTTCGAACCTATTCTTACCTTACCATCTTTCCCTCAAAATTGCTGGCTTGTACTGTACGCGCGGACAAAAAACCAACATCCATATATATAACCCGACCCGGGGGAAAAGCGCACCGATTCTTCAAATTTCAAAACCCCGAGTAAAGCCCTCGTCGTCGCAGAACTGACACAGAACTCCGAAGCCTGAAATCGAATCCTTCAATAATGTACGGAGGCGGTGAGTACTACAAGTTCGTGAAATTGTCATCTATTTTTCTCTCTCACGCACTCACACACTTGCACTTTTGAAAAGACTCAGGCGCTCGTAATGTTCTTCGGTGTGGTAATGTTGATGTGTATATGTATATGTCTTCGCGCGTGTGAATTTGTACAGATGAGGTATCAGCCATAGTGGTGGACTTAGGCTCCCACACTTGCAAAGCTGGTTACGCCGGTGAAGATGCTCCCAAAGCCGTCTTTCCTTCGGTAAGTTACTGCGTGTCCTCCTCTGTTTCAGTTCATTTTATTCGCGAATTTATTGCTTTTGTCCTAACGAATATACAATGTTGCTTGAGTTTTATTAGTTTAGAACTGAATTTTGCGTTCAAAGTTCGCATTTTAAATTTTTTTTTGTTTCTTTTTTGGTCGACTGCTCTGTGTTTGATGTGTTATTGAGTTTGTTTTGTGGTTATGAAATGTTTGACAATCATACATTAGTGTCTGTGAACTGAATTGGCGGAAAGTTGATTTCTTTACAAGTCTTGGTTTGGAGGATGTAGTTCACTAGAGTAATTCTATGGAGATGTTTTCAAATGACCAAGCTTCGTGATCTGGTTCTGATTGCAAGGTTTTCTTTAAAGTAAAAAGAGTTTCTTTTTGTGAATTGACTCATCAACTGTCACAGTCATGAGGTTTTTATATGGACTGGGAACTCTAACTAGTTCAATTTTGAAGGGATTATTTATCACGAATATGAAGCACAATGTAGGTAGGGTATAGGAAAACATGTTCCTGAAGCATACGTGAATATTGTATTTTTTTAGTTTGTATAAGCAGCTGACTCCACTTTTTCATTTGACTAAGGTTGTTGGATCAATTGATCAAATGGAAGTTGATGAGCCAGATAATCCAGACAAGAATTCTGCTACTCCAGACTCTAAATCCAAGAGTAAGCGTAAATTTTATGTAGGAACCCAAGCTCTGGGATACCGCCGGGAACACATGAAGGTCAGTTAGAAATATCTTTTAGAATGGTTTTTGCCAATTAGTTTGGTTTCTTTTCTTTCAGATTGATCTTGTGGTATTCTAACTTGAGCAGGTGGTACCTTCAATCAAGGATGGGATAGTTGCTGACTGGGATATTGTCGAAGGCATATGGGATCATGCCTTCAGGTAATTGGCCCTTTTGTACATTTTCTTGATTGTTGTTCAATTCTTTACGCATAGCTTAATTTGTTTTCCAATCATATAGTAATTGACACTAGTGTACATTTTCTTGGATTTTCCCCCCCTACAGATTTCTTCTGTATATCAAATTAGTGTAGTGCATCACTTTTCTGTGAACAAATTTTTTAACATATTTCCTAAAATCAGTTTGCTATTGTTTGCTTCTTGTGTAGAAGGGGGTTTTACATTGAGCTCTTCAGATTTTACTCTTTAGGTTTAGGCTTACTGCCTCTTGTTTAGAGTGTCCCAAAAAATAACTCAAAAATTGTCCATCAGAAAATGTTTGTTTGAACACATATTTTCTAAAATAAAGAATTTGCTTATCTGAAATGATTTCTTTGTAATTTGTCACTAAATTTTTGAATGGTTGTGGCTTAAGCTGCAAATTAGGGATTCTGCTTCAGAGTTTGAAGTGAATCTTTCCACAAAATCACAAGTTACAGTGACTGCTGCAGCTGTATGCAATGATAAGACCTTAGAATGGGAAAAATACAAGTATTTCATGTATGCATTAGAAGGATGCAATTGCAGGCAATGTATTTCATTATTATTATTTTTTTTCTGTTGCTTCCTGCAAGGGATAATAACTTAGGGACACGATGGAGTTTTTGTGGTAGGGGTTAGTGATTGTCTTCTGCAGTAAATAGACACACAATTCCATCCTTTATGTTTCTTTTCATTAAAATTGTGTTTCCTATTTTTATGCCTTTATTATTATTATTATTATTAAGATGGTTTAGAGCTGAGTCTCCTTGAAGATTATACTTCATTTTGATTCATGCTTTTGCTGGTTTTGACATTTTTAGGGAATGCCTCTTGATTGATCCGAAGGAGCATCCAATGCTACTTGCGGAGCCATGTGCTAATACCCAACAACAGAGAGAAAAGTTAGTAGTCAATCAGAAGCCCTTCTATTAATCAAGTTTTATACCTTATATGTGCTTATGCAAATACATGTGTACGATCTATACTAACATTATGTGTCATATAGTTAATTCAGAACATCCATTTCATTGTTGCTATGTAAAATTTTTTATTTTGGATGTTTGTATAATATATGATGCTTATTCTATGCTATTGAAGTTCACTTATGGAGTATTGAGTTTTATGTCCACTGCCAAAATGACTGAAGTACTTGGCCTGTGACAGGGCGGCAGAGATTATGTTTGAAAAGTACCATGTTCCTGCATTATTTTTGGCAAAAAATGCCGTAAGTTCCTCTATTTAGCCTCATGTTGTTACTTGCAGAGGCTTAATTATTCATTGCTGAAATATGCTGCAGTGATCATTCCCTTCCTCTACTTTGTTTCAAATCACCATGTATGTGGCTCTTTTCTTGCTTATTTACTGCAATTTTCTAATGCTAGGTTCTTACATCTTTCGCATCAGGGCGTGCAACCTCTTTAGTTGTAGATAGGTAAGATCTTTCTGCTGGTTGGCAACAACTTGCCTTTTTGTCTGAAATGTTTTGCATTTTATTTGTTTTCAAGCTGCATTGTTTTATTAAGTAAGCATATTGTTTTTAGTTAGTTTTCTGTTATCTATTTACAAGATTTTGCTTCTGAATTTGAATTCATTGAGCCATTCTTCTCTCATTTCTGTCTTTCCTTCTTTGCTTTTCATTTTCCTCTATCAGTCATCAGATTATACAGACATAATCCATGTAAAGATAAGATCTGATAGGTTCCTGTTATTAGAATTTGGCATGGTCTTTCACTTCCCGCTTGATTATCTTTAATCTTTATATCCTTCTTGTCTAGCGTTGTTCATCAGTCCCTCAAAAAGACCAGCCAGTCAATTGTAGTTCTAGAAAATAAGATCTGACATGTTATTATCTGCATTAATTAATTTGTCGAAAGATAAACCTTTTACTACTTCTCATTGTGCTCAGATCCTTATTCTAGGGTAGTAAAGATTCATGATTCATTTGATGTCAATAATTTGAAGTGTTTTTGATATTCTCTCTTAAATTCACTATGTTTGAATTGTATTTATTATTATTAAATTTTGGATTTAAATTGGATGTGTTATTTTCTCTTAAATTTTGGATTGGACACTGTTTATTGTAAACTATTGCTTGATTCAGTGGTGGAGGATCAACTACAGTTGCTCCTGTACAGGATGGATATGTTCTCCAAAAGGTATTCCAGTTTGCGAATTTAAACTACTGATCAACTAGATGCAGTAATTGCTTTTATTTTTGTAGTTTACAAATCCTAGTCATAATGGCTCTGCTTGTAAATTCTTTTTGCCTTTAAGAAATATGACACCATATTCAAATTTTTTGTGTAGGCTGTGGCAACCTCTCCTATTGGTGGAGAATTCCTTACTGATTGTTTGCTTAAAAGTTTGGAAAGCAAAGGCATTGTTGTGAGTTTCTTTCATCTAAGGAATACTATTTGCCACTTTTAACTTCTGATCATTAAAGTCTGTCTTCTCTGTCACTGTACAATCACTTTATTTAACCCTCCCTGTTTACGTTTCAGATAAAACCTCGCTACTCATTCAAAAGAAAAGAAATTCGTCGGGGAGAATTTCAGGTGGGATATCCTCTGATATCATGAATGGTTTTACCATTTTTACCACTCTCATTTAGAAGCATGTCTGGTTTTCCTTATAAGTTAAGACTATTGTAATGATATTAGTCTGCCTGCAGAAAGGCTGACTTTGCTTTGTAAGTTTATGTCCCCTGTCTAAGCATCTTTTTTTCTATGGAGTAAATAAATAAATTGACAGGTTTTGCTTCTGTTGAAAACTGAAAAGTATTATTGCTTCTCCTTCATTTCCCATTCCTTTTTTGGTTGTTGGCTCATTTGGGTTCTCTACTTCAAGCCCTTTTAAATGCTTTGTTTTAGTTTCTCTGTGTGTCCACTCCATCCTAAGCTAAAGGCTAAATATTTGCTGGAAGATCATGATCTCATTGATCCTATTGCTTATGTAATATGAGACCTTTATGTTTGTTTTTGTCAACACTAATTTCAAGCATGAGGTGTTTGTCCCTTTTGTCTATTCTAATACGTTTTAGTGGCAATCATTCTTAGAGCTTAGAGGACAGAATACTTTTCATAATTCCATCCTTCACATTTGTGCTGTCCAAATCTGTGAATAGAGATTTTTTGTGTATCTTTCAATCTCATCCTGAACTAGGTAATGTTACAAAGAAAATATTAAGCAGCATCTTTTACTTGTGAGTTTGAGTAATCCCTGATGTTTGACTTGGTCCTTTCTTTGCTCTCAATGCTTGTCAAAAATATATCAATTTTTCTGATTACTTTGCTTGTGTTTCTATGAATTTGTATGGTCTTACAGACAGTAGATCTTGATTTTCCAAATACAACCGAGAGTTACAAAGTCTATTGCCAGGTTATTAACTAACCAAATCTGTTTATTCTGTAACTCTGTCCCTTTTCTTTTGCAACTAAATGTTCCTTCCTATTCACAGAGAGTGATTGCTAGTGATATCAAAGAATGTGTTTGTCGAGCTCCAGATACTCCATATGATGGTTTGTACTCCTGGGCCTGTTAATTCTTCTGATTTCCCCGATTTTCTGCATTAAGTTAAATGAAATGTTGTTCTGCTTAAGAATTGAAATGTGAAATTGCATACACCTTAAAGTTCATCAGATGAAAAGAGATTGTGTGAACTTAATGCTTTGTATTTTTTGACTTCTAATTGGAAACCTTAATACTGAAATTAAGAAAATTATGGTCACCATTTATTCTGGTTTTGAAGATGAGACCCTATATTACTGTATACTTAAGAACAAATCTGAAGAATTGGAGGCTTTTATGAGAATGACCTGCACTTTGAGGTTTTCTTCTGACAACCACTTGCATTTGAAAGGGAAGAGATATTCTAGAATGTCCTTGTACGTTAGAATAACTAGCTCTCCTTTAAATATTTCTCTACTAGCATATGAGGCTTAGATGTATGACTCATGTAGTGCTATTACTTCTTTCTGTTTTGTGTGGATAATAGTGTTATATGAGTTAATTTTTTAATTTTTTAACTTTATTCAATGAGATTTGGTGTTGAAATTGTGGATTTGGGCTCCCATCTAGCTCTTAGGGATGTCACAAAGTAAAGTCCCACTCACTAGATGGAAGGTTTCACTGTCCAATGATTACTTTCTGCTGATACCAATGACTAAATGCTTGTAGAGGTTTATTTGTTGCGGATCTCCTGCAAACATACTTGATCTCGTTTATCTACTTTTTTTTGTCTATTGATTTCAATCTTGAATCCAACTCAATGCTCTTGTTGTCTTTGTTTCCAAAACCACATTAACACTTAATATTGACAAGTGATAGCAGGTGTGCCACAGCTTAGCCTTGGTTTGTTATACTAAGCTATGGAGCTACAATAGATAAATGTATTGACGCTCTTGTGATTTTGTTCTTTGCAGATACTTCATATTCAAACATACCAATGACACCTTACGAGCTTCCTGATGGACAGTAAGTCCTTGTAACATGTATACAGTTGTTTGGATCTGTACTTTGTACATCTAAATAGTAGTTTCCAGTGGTAGTGTTTCTTGACTTGCTTTCTGCAAAAATGGCTCTTATGGTTTATGTCGTGCAACATGACATTTGGTATCTACCTGCTTGCTCTATAATTTTTCTTGTTGACTCTTCTCCTGTTCTAATTTCAACATCAACCCAGGATAATAGAAATTGGAGCTGACAGATTCAAGACTCCTGACATCCTCTTCAATCCATCATTGGCTCAGGTCATTTTAAGACATTGTACCTGCTTTTGGTTTGGTTTGCTTTGACATTTTATGTTCTGACATGATCTAATTTGTTAGACTATTCCTGGTATTGAGTATTTTGCGGAGACTGCTCCTTCTGTTCGTGGCCTTCCACAGATGGTGAATTCCTCTGTCTTTCTCCAGTTTTATGTTTGAACTGATTTGATATGCAATTATTTCTTTTAACCTCATGGTTTCCCCCTTTAAAATTCTTCAGGTCTTAGAGAGCATAAATAAGTGTGATGTAGATATTAGGAGAGACCTATTCAATGGTATATTGGTAAGTGTTCAACCCTTAAACAGAAATGTAATAATTCAATTGCAGTAATGCTCTTGCTTTTGTTCATTTCTTCTTCTGTTTGGGGGTGGAGCTTCTGTTTCTAAAAACTGTGCAACTTAACTTTTGAAAACTGGTCAATAATGCTTTATCAATTTCTCTTGCTCTTTATTCCTTGAATTTCATGATGTTGCCTAATAATTCTTAATAAATTCCCACACTCTTTATGCTTCATAAGAGCTGCCTCTTTTATGAGCTTCGGACCAGTTAATTGAGCTGGGAATGATCTGCAATGATGACATAATTTGCTGATATTTCCCATAGCAGCAAGAAGTTAATATTCTGTGCATTTGCATGTAGAGGATTCTTGTATTTATCTTTGTTGTCACCCTTAAGTCAACAGGTCAAACAAATTCATGTCTTATTAACTTTCGGGGCTTGCTCTAGTTTGATGAGTGACAAAAGTTTGCATCTTCTATTTCTTCTTTAAATGCTTTATGCACAAGGTCATTTTGTTAAAGCAAATTCTGATTTTGTTTGTATAATTTCTTTCCAGTAGAGCTTATTGGATTCATTTCTTCTACATAGAAGAGTGTCTCATATTTTATTGATTTGTTGCTCCTTTATACAGCTTGCTGGGGGCACTGCATCAATGCAACAATTAAAGGAACGCCTGGAGAAAGACTTGCTAGAGGTTTGTTGTCTCATTGTGTTGAAACAAATAATTTATTCTTAAGGAAAGCCTGATCTCTACTTCACTTCCAAAACTGGGAAAAGTATAAAAATAAAAAAGATAAAAAAGTGATTGAGGAGAGAGAACAAGATTAAAGAAGAAAGGTCAGATATAGTTTTACCATTTTTCTTGATATTGAGAGCTCAATTTTGAGCATGAGGTCAAACTTTACTGAAATCAAGATAGTAGTTAACAGCAGCTCATTGTATGTAGATTTCTCAGTTCATTTAAATTGCTCATCGCAATAAAGTATACAGTGGAACAGAAGGGAATTTTCTAATGTAGCATGCATAAAAGTACTTGAATTTGAGAGTTCAAAGTTTGAGATTCTTCACTCTGGTTATTTCTTTCCTTTTTCCTGTTTGAAAGGAGAGGGGCATTGTAATGAACACATGATGGCATCAAGATGATCTATTGGATTTAGGCACTGACTGCATTTTCTCCAATTTTGTCCTGCTGCTTCCAGGAATCTCCACAAGCAGCCAGAGTGAAAGTATTGGCAAGTGGAAATGCAACAGAGAGGAGGTTCAGGTAGGGTAACTTACTTAACAGCCCCAATGCCCCGCCCAAAAGCAAAAGAAATAACAGAAAATGAGGAAATAAACATGTTTGGCTCTATGAGTTGCTGCTGCATGAGGGGGTGAATATAGATTTTTTAATGTAAATTTTGTATGAAATATTTTTGCTCGTACATTTTTTAAACTGTTTGATTCCATCTGTTAGGCATGCCGCTCTCTCCGGACCATCCATAGTTTACATTCAGTAGTTTCATTTGGTTTTGAAAAATGTTTAGTATAACTGTTTGACCTGTTAGTTTCTCTGGATGCTGCTGACTGATTTGTTTCTATTCAGTGTTTGGATAGGTGGAAGTATATTGGCATCACTTGGTTCCTTTCAGCAAATGTGGTTTTCAAAATCTGAGTAAGTTAACTTAATGGTCACAGTGTGCAACTGTTCAGCTCATCTTCATGAATTTCCTAAATATCTCAATTTGTACATCTTTTTGTTTGTGCTAATGACAGATATGAGGAACATGGAGCTGCTTATGTTCAAAGAAAATGCCCGTAAAGTGCCCTGATCGGTGCAGACATTTATCTGTAGACATTTGTTGTACTAAATTGTGCTAGATTAGTTGCCGAAAATACGCTTCACATCTCACTCTATTTAAGTCTAAGGTATGAAGTTGGGTTTAATAATCTTCAAGTCCCTCCGCTTTAGCATTTTCTGCATTTTGTCGTTTTAGGTGGTTCTGCTATATAATATAGGAGACTAACTATTGTACCATATACTGCCTCTGCCTCTGCGTTAACTTATGTTGAACATATATTTTAGGTACTGAGAAATTTCACGTCCTGTTTCTGTTAGCATTGAGTACTTGCTGCTAGTACTGGTTTATCTAATTCCCTTTGGTTCCATTTGTTGCTTTAGAATTAGAATTGAATTGAATTGAAATTATAATTATGTAAAATTAAATTTATTATATTAGAATTTCAAATTAGTTGTTTGGATATTGAAGAATTACATGTAAATTGAAATTTTAAATATAATTAAAATTTACTAATTATGCATGTAAAATGTGAAATATGTTTCCACGTTCTTGTACAACACCTTCATCTTTCTCAATCTCCACCGGAGGAAAACTCGTTGCAGCATATAATCATCCATGTCAACATCCTCATCTCCAGCATTATCCTTTTTAGGTTTCTTTGCTGAATCATTTCTTTCACTTGTAACACCCTGTTGCAAGATAAACAGTACATTAACAGTGCATCAGTAAACACTTACAGCCTTAAAAATACCATTACAATGACCAAACATAATAAAGATTCAAAATTTAATTGCACATTCTGCAATACCACATCAACCTTAGCGTTGGAAGTACTCGGTGCGGCCGCTGTAATGTTGTTATTCATCATTAAAGCCTGCCACTTTGTTTTGTTCACCATCTTCTTCCAATTAGTCGCAAACCGGTCAAGCTCCCAGAGTGCCTCTGTATCAAGGGTTTCAATGTCTAGTTCAATTTCATCAACTTCTTGTGCCAAATGCTCATTTGGCTTCCGTATAACTTGCACCCATTGTTGCATCTTCTCCTGAGGTAAACTTTGCAACCCAAATCCACTTGAGGTTGAACTAATTGGGGTCACCACCGGTTCCCCCACTTTACTTACATCTGACAGTAAAGTTGCTCTGATCATCAAATGGGTTAACACTCGATCCACTAACTTGAAAATCTAATGCCTTGCCCCATGCTACCCATTCAAGTATGGGTCTTGTCTCCAAAGAGATTGTCATTGTCAGATGACTCGAATCGTAAAAAACATATGTCACCAGAAGGACCTGCCTTCTCATTTTGATCTACTCCATTTGATAGAATTTTCTCCACTAAACCCATTGATTATACTAGTTCTAGGTTGGATGTGCCACTGACAGGAGTTTTTCCATCAACCAATTCCTCATCCTCAGCAACCACGACTTCATTGCTGGTTTTTTGGTTTTAATAATATCTTCATTACTCCAGTTTCACCATCTGAAAATCCTCTTAACATAATTATTGCAGAACAGAATTCCATCTGAAAATCCTCTAACATGGTTATTTCAGAACAGAATTAACCATGAAAATAGACACACGTGAGACTGAAAATCTTCTAACCTGGTTATTGCAGAACAAAATTAACCATGAAAATAAACATGAAAATAACCATCGCTTCACTATTGTTTAACAAAAGCATAGTCTGATTTCTCTTTTAAATTACTACATGCTCAAGTGGACCATTTTAATCTGATAAAGCATCAAGAATCCAGCACCCCAAACAAATGCTAAAATCATAAACAAATTCCAATAACCAAGCAACGTAACAACCAAATATTTGAAATTATTCTTACCTTAATAGCAAGTAAAATACTCAAAAGAAGAATGGAAAGCAATAATTTTGAAGGGAGACAACAAATAGGGAAACTGGAAAGGGAGCAGAGGATATCAGTACAAACTCATTGGATCCCAAATTTGCAACTCCCGAACTTATTTGGGCTTCATCTAACAACAATACTAGCTGCTACTATTATTATTTTTTATGAAATTTTTCCTTGGCATTTTTACACGCAGTTATTAAGCATTAAAGATTTTGACAAATGCCCAAAAATAATTCCACAAAATCATGCCAAAAAACTCCCAACATCAATTTAGCATCTCTTTCATTTCAATCTTAACATCAATTTTCATGAAGATGACAGCGCTGAAAGAATGAAGAGTTATTAGGGAGTTCATAAATCTCCAGTTTTAGTTTACTAGTCAACTATGAAGAGTTATTTACTCCAATTGTAGCTAAACTATTTGAACTAAATTAAGTAAATCCCTAAGTATGTTTAGATAAAGTTAAGAAACATCCTAAGGCTTCTACATGGAAAAAAATTGAAGTTTTAGTTTACTTGTTAAATTTAAATCAATGCTAACAAGTGTAAGTAGCCAGTTGGATATTGTACCACTTTTATGTGATTTATATTAATAAAATCTTTCTATTTTTTCAGAGAAAAGAAAAAGAAGAATAAAGGTTTGCAATTCTTTTACTTATTTTCTATATTGACCTGAATAAATTAATAATCTGACCCGTGTATTTTTTAATGGTAAAGAATTGGAATTGAAAAATTAAGTCCCACCTAAGAATTTATAGTGTGCTTATTGAAGGAGTTGCTTTGTTCTTCATTGATAAATTTGCGAATTTGAAGTGAATAAATAAGCCGTTGGATTTGGTTTTTCGTGAATAATCAAGTGATTAATCGGAAATACGAACTTCAAAAAAAAACTAAATTAACAAGTTTGAGAAAATGAAGCCCTCTTGGTTTTTATCAGCTTTGAAAAGCAGCACTAGCTTTTCTCTTGTTTCAAGTTCTGAATCTTGTGATCTGAACATTGCACCCAGCTGGGAAGTCTAACTGCATTATTTACCACTTGAATTGCCCAGTTATTTACGGTCCACATCTCATCTGATGATCATGTCAGTCAATCCCAATTTCCTCAAGTGTAGAGAGAAAATCATTGGGTAAAAGTCAATTTCACCGTTTTCATTTTTATTAGATGAGCCACTCAATCCAATGAACAACATTTTTTATTTTTACATGAGAGCCTATTCTATTAGATGAGGGTCCTATTTATCACCAAGAAAAATAGAGATCGATTGGAGAGAGGATGACAAATTGAGAGTTCGAACCTCCACTCTCTTGACCTTAACAACCTTTGGCAAAGTTGGGTGGTCAACTGAACTAAGCCAGTTGGTTAATTCAATAAACAACATAATTAAAGTACAATTAACTATTGCTCATATCATAGTCTAATACAAATACTAGGTTGGTTTCTATTAATATTTTTTTTGAGCAAATTACACAAATAGATTGCTGAGAGTAAACTTGGAATGACAAGTTGAAAACCTTCTTGTGGCTGTTAATCACCAATCCAAGACAACTACATTAAATAGTTGTCTTGGATGCCTTAGGGAACAAGTCAGTTCTTAATTGCCACCCAATAAAAGGTCCACTACATTAACTTTCCCGGACGACCTATCTACCCATTTTTTCAGACACTTGTATTGATGCATATCGACTGCCTCAACGGCCACTAAAAACAAAAATCTATAGGAACTGAACTGATTCCCCACAAAATGTCAATCCTAGTAATCCCTATTTGTGTAGTGTGTGTATATATATTACCAAAAAAAAAAAAAATATAGATAAAGAGAAAGATGAGGTTATAGTAACACTTCGCTATAGCCACAATCTTTCCATCTCCAAAATTGAGAAATGAACACTTGCAGAACAAAAAGATTGTGAAGAAAACAATAATTTTCTAAGCAGTAAAATAAAGCAAACAGAGAAAAATAAAGCATGGCACACAAAAAGAAAAAAATCATTGAAGAAGAAAGAAGCTGGATAAACTTGGCACCAACTGATAGTTGAGTGCAAGTAAATATTTACTGTTAACATACAAATTACAAAAGTGAAAAAAAGAACCCACATCCAGAAGGTCATAATTATGGTATATAACATACTATTAAACCATGAGTTATCTTTGTACATGCACACACAGACACACAAATCAAAGATGGGACGTCCCGTCCAATAATCAGGTGCTCCTTCTAACTTTAAATGCTCTGTTCGACAGGGACAACAAGCCTGTCGTGAATTTCTGGACCCCCCGCCCTTTTCCTTCCATCATCAATTACTTAATCCCATTCCCATCTCCCACATTTTACCTCATCATTCTCAACAACAGGACATAAACATGGCTCAAACGCCCTCCTCTGTTTCCCACTTCTTCTTTTTATTCCTTCTCAGTACTCTCTTCTCCTTTTCCTCCTCCATTTCTCACCAGTCCTTTTATGAGGACCAAAGCTTCCAAGTTCTTGATGTTTCTGCATCCATTCACAAAGCCCAGCAAATTTTCTCCCTTCAAACCCAACATGAAAAGCACCGCCCCATTTCCTCCTCCTCCACCTCCGCTGCTGCCGACAACCAATCTTCGGGGTTACTATCATTTACCCTCCACCCGCGCGGTTCTTTGATTAAGCCCCACCAAAAAGACTATTCTGCCCTTACTCTCTCGCGTCTCGCCCGCGACTCATCCCGGGTCAACTCCATCAACTCCAGGCTCCATTTCGCTCTCTCCCAGTACACCCAGTCGGATCTCAAGCCGGTTCAAACCGCCATCCTGCCCCAGGAATTCGAGTCCCCCTTGACATCCGGGACCAGCCAAGGAAGCGGAGAGTATTTCGCCCGGATTGGAGTGGGTCAACCCGCCAAGGCATTCTATATGGTAATAGACACCGGTAGTGACCTCAGCTGGATCCAATGCGAGCCCTGCACCGACTGTTACCAACAGTCCGACCCGATTTACAGCCCGTCTCAATCCTCCTCTTACCGACCCGTTCCTTGCTCCTCGCAGGAGTGTGCTGCTCTTGAGATATCAGAATGTAGTGCTGGCAAGTGTCTCTATCAGGTTTCCTATGGGGATGGGTCCTACACCGTTGGGCAACTCGTGAAAGAAACGGTGTCGTTCGGAAAATCGGGTTCGATTCCGAACGTCCCAGTCGGGTGCGGGCATCAGAACGTGGGGTTGTTCGTCGGGGCGGCTGGCATAATCGGGCTCGCTCGGGCCCCGTTATCCTTGCCCGCTCAAATCACAGCGTCGTCGTTCTCGTACTGTTTGGTAAATCGCGACTCGAACTCCGTCTCGACTCTCGAGTTCAACTCAGCCGCACCGGGCGACTCAGTCTTTGCTTCCATGATTACGAACCCGAGAGCCAACCTGTATTACTACGTGGACCTCGTCGGAATCGGTGTCGGCGGACAAAGGCTGGGGATTCCGGAGTCAGTTTTCCAAGTGGACAGAAGCGGACACGGCGGAATCATAGTCGACTCGGGAACGGCGGTGACTCGGTTGCAGAGTCAAGCGTACAACCCACTGCGCGACGCGTTTGTGAGATTAACTTCGAATTTACCATCGGCGAGTGGCTTCGCTCTGTTTGACACCTGTTACGATTTATCATCCATGACGTCGGTGACGGTCCCGACGGTTTCGTTTTTCTTCGCAAGTGGGAAAACGCTGTCGTTAAGGCCGGAAAATTACCTCATTCCGGTGGATTCAACGGGCAAGTATTGCCTCGCATTCGCTCCGACTTCCGGGTCACTGTCCATCATCGGTAACGTTCAGCAACAAGGGACACGTGTCAACTATGACCTGGCCAAGCGGTTGATTGGATTTAGCCCAAATAAATGTTGATAAAAATAATATATTTTCTTTAATGATTTAATTAATGATAGTTGATTAAAAAAATCAATAATTAATGTCTGTGTGTATTTTTTTCTTCCGATTTGCATAAATTGGAAATATTGGAAAGGGAAATATTAATATAGTTCAAATTAATTCAAGGTTCGGTTGGATATTTATTGTGTGTAGATGAATTAATTGAGTGTTGGATGGGAGATGGCCCCTTCTTATAAATGTGGAAAAAAAAAAATAAATCAAGAAATTAATTTATATGGTCCTCATCAATTTGCTCCACATAGATTTTTTGGTGTGGTACCTACTTATAATTAATTTCTTAGTAATATTTCACCAAAAGAATTAAATTTACAGAACACTCAATTTTCTTATAATCTTGTGAGAACTTTGAGTATTTTTTGTTTTTTTCACATTAAACATGCAATTGAGGTGAGGTCCGTGAGGATAGTAAATTACCTTTATGTAGTTGCATGCATGGGATATGAGGCTCTTACTAATCAAGAAAGACAAGTCATGCAGCACAAGGCTGCAAAACTAATACCAACACTAGATTCCCAACAAGGCTTGCCGAATGGCTATCCAACCATTGTTAGGGTATGAAGAAGAGATTCAAAATCCATCTTTCCTCTTGGTTATACTAGTAATCTACTTGGATCTAAAATCTACACCTAGTAATATAGTTATACTAAAAACCTACTTGGATATGAAATCTACGTCTAGTAATCTATTTGGATATGAAATTTACATGTTAATACTCAATTTGGATATGAAATTTGCATGTTAATACTCATGATTTCGATAGTTGTACTAGTAATTTGGAGGAAATTTTTCAAAAAGCATTTAGTACGAATTAACAATTCTTGCATGGCCAAGTAATTTTATAACTTAATATTTAAACTATTGGAGTTTGCCCCAATAGCCATAGTGATATTGTCTTTAACGAAAGGGGGAGAAACTGTGCCTTTCTCTCCTTTTTTTCATCTAATATTTGATATACACAAAGAATGCAGTGATTGAAAAAACATAAGGGACTCAAAGAGATGATGATAGACAAAGATTAATTTTAGCCGTATACTTGAGGCTGTAGATATGGTTGCCCATGCATGCATTATTGGAATCAGTATGAGAAAACCCTATACATCCATGGACTTGTCTTTCTTGAAGTGTGACAACCATTAATAAGAGAGAGAATTTTAATTTGCACATAAAATGAGTGCGTTCCGTAATGCAATTCTCCAATAATGAAGAATCTTATGAGTAATATTTTGAGGAATATGAAATTAACTGTATCATCAATTAAGTATGTGGCTACTGTTTTCATTGAGCAATGCTCACAGTATACATCTATGGAGGATGATCATTGATCAAATTAGAGCCCTTTTAGAGGGAATGCAATATCCTTCAGAGAAGCCTTTTTGTCTTGTCCCTGTCATCTTTTTGTTTTGATCATGTCCTACACTTATATATAACAACAAAAAGCAAAAAACAGACGACCAATCAAATCAAAATGACTAAAAGTTACATTGTTAATACAGTGCTGAGAATGGAGTAGCGGGGGCCAGAGTGATAATGAACTTTTTTTTTTCAAAATACCAATTGTAAAAGATGTAATAATAGCATTGAGGTTTAAAGATTACCAATAGTAAAGGATTGAATAGATGAACCACCACAGCCTTAGTGAATCTACAAACTACCCAATTTGGGGCTTGATACGGATACCAAAATGTTGAATGGTTAAAAAACATGCCATGGATAACTTTCCTAATCTAAATAATTAGAGAATTTGTCTATGTTATAATATAATTGGGCTATAAGTGAACTGAAAACCTAACCCTTAACCTGTGGCAATGTGACGAATTTTGATACATGGCTCTAAACTTTCCAACCAACCTGGCAATGGCATATTATCTACACCACAATTTTGTCAATATCTTAGGGTTGTCAATTACATATATAATCCATCAGGAAAAAGAAAAAACTAATAGGCTAAAGTTTGAGAGTGATTTGATTGATACTTGTAGTGATTACTATTACTTTTTGGCCAAATATATATGTTAGAATAATGAGCGCTTGCCGACCTGATAAATACCCTTCCATGTGATGAGATAACTGGTGTTACCATCACATGAAACTGGCATCCCACTGAAGTCAATTTACTCTCTAAATATATGATTGTGACTCTCCTTTTTTACTGAAGTCAATTGCCGCTTTTTCCCTTTTTTTTTTTTTTTGGTTGTTGTTGTTTTTTTGTTTTTAAGGTACTGCAGTCTCTCCATACGGTAGTAGTAAAATCGTCTGCTTATTCAACTCTTCAAGCTATTCAACGCCCTATTCAACGTTGGATTCCACGGCATGAGGTGATAGATAGAGATTTAGTTACCAAAGCCATTTGTATTGGGCCATTTGAGCGTATAAGATCATTTTGTATAGTATTAATAACCCAATATAACCGGTTTGTGTATCTTTGTTTTGTATTCAAGTCCTCAACCATTCCGGCCTCATGGTTGTCATTTGCTTGCGATCGTCGCTGTGCTCTCAGCCTTCCCGCCGCTTGCGGGTTTATGTTTTTACGTTGGTTTTTTTTTTTTTTTTTTTTTTTTTTTTTTTTTTTTTTTTTGCTTTTTTTTTTACACTTTGTTTTATTGTTATATTTTTTTTATACACGCCATGCAAACTCTACTCTTCCCTCGCTTCTGATACATGGCGCTGTCTTGGCTCTATTAATCTACTATCGTTTCGGAAAAAAAAAGAAAAAGAAATGGGACCATATTTCTAAGTTGAATACTATTACATGAGCAATCAGAAAAATCCAACTTCACTAAAATCAATATATTCAAGGGACAAAGAAGATTCAGTTGTCAATTTTCTTTTGGGAGGCTATTCTAATGAGTAATCATGCATGGATGAAGTTGGGTCCAATTTGATTGCGACCTACAAAATGATATCTGTATCACCAATTATACTTTTGGTTAGGAATAACATGCCAACATCCGTGCTGGAGATCTACTGGTGCATTGCCCATAGTGTTATCCCTGTTTAGCAAGGCGTTATTACACTACCCTACTTAAGTTATTGTTAGGGACCTAATATAGTGACAATGTATTTATAAATGGGTTCGAAATTATATAAACGTATTTATGAAAGAATGTTATTAACTTTCATGTAACTTTTTATATTACCATTAGTTTTACTTACAAAATCTATGGAGTATGACTTTTTAAACTTTATACTTTGAGTCTGAACTCTAATACTCATTAATTCTAATGAGTAAAATAATGATTTGCTATAAATTAAGCTATTGGAAGTCTAAATAGGCACATAGTATTCTTTTTATCCTTTAAGTTTGAGCAATTTTCTCAAGAAATCGATAATAACTTCTCACTCCAAATAGATTGTCTTTTCTGAATATTTACTCCATGATGAACTATTTCGCTAGTTTTACATTCATTCATCTTGAAGGAATGTATTGGTATATTCATGTCACTGAAAGAACTAACTACGTGCATGACAAAACAGTTTAATTACTGTAATAGTAGAATGAAAAAAAATTAAATAAAAGAAAATGTTTATTTTGTATTTTTCAATAGTAAAATTCAAGGAAATCGTAAAGCATGTACATAAACTAATACTATAAGATCCCTTCTAAACTTCAAGATTTGTAGTAATTATGATTCTTTTTTTTTTTAACTGAAACGATAGTAGATTGATAAAAGGGCACAATGGCCAATGTACAGAGTTCCAAAGGCTTAGAGAGTTTCGTGGTGTTGCTATTGAGAACAGCGCTATAACCTAAGAAAACAAAGGCCCTCGAAGGGGCAAAAAGCCCTCAAGGGATAAAGCCACCTGTAGAGCGGGACAAAAGTCGCAGAGCGGCACAAGTTGAAAACCTATATAATCTAGACTCAACCAAAAGTACAAAAGTTTGGTTTAGTAATTATGATTGCTTCACCTCCTAAAGCGTAACTTGTCCTCCCATCAGTGTGTGGAAAGATGACAATATACTCGTTGAAAAAGTTGCGGTTTGTGGTGCCAATTTAAGACTCATGGAAAGGGAAACCGACAGATTTTGGATGCTTTCAATTGCTACATCCCATCAGTTAGTTATCTCCTCAAAATTATTTGGTGTTGTAACATCAATTTCCATGTCCAATTGTGATAATTTCAAAGTGTTCATACCATTCTTTTAAGGTCATATCATTTTAAAGTATTTAATAAATAAACAAAGAGGCCAACAAATTATTGTCATATCATTCTTTTCTAATAGTACTATGATGATGATGATGATGATGATGAAGAAGAAGATTGCTTTTGATCCCTTGAGGGCATGAAACTCCTCCAAGTCAATTTCGGCAAGAAATTATGCTGTTTGTACTTGTGTCGACATTCATGTTATGCCTATTTGAACTCGAACAATATCCATTAATGGCTTCCAGCATAGGTAATAATGTGGGACGAGAAAATTAACACGAAGGATTTTATTATATCAAGTTATCAACCCTCATTTGTAGTTCATGAATATTTTAGTAATTTAGATAAATAAGCTAGGTTAAACGGTTAAACAGTCCTCCATTGTTTGGCATTTAGTATTGGTGTCTGGTTTGGACGAAATCATATATGAAAATACAGTGCTACAATTTACATGGGCCACCAAAATATCTCCTCTTTTAGAGCTTATAATTATTTAAAAATCGTAAAAGAATATATAATTAGTAATATTATTTTAAATTGATCGCGAAATTCGATTTAAGAATCAATTTTACTAATAGAACAAAAAATTTTTTTTTTTTGATGACCAACTTAAATATAACCGATTAAAAACGAATTTTGAGTGCGTTACACTATAGACTGTGGTTAAAATTATCTTTCCTAAAAGAAAATAGTTAAAATTCAAAATTTTCTTTATGTACACTTCAATGGAGGAGGTCTTTTTTTTTTTTTTTTTTTTCTTTTATGTAATTTTTTAAATTGATAATTATTATTAAATGCTAGATATATTTGGGCCCTTACGTGTGAGGGCCTGCTGAAGACGGACGCACCACTTTCAGTCCAGCCAACATCCGTCTTTCTAGTAAACACTAACTGGGCTCTGAGATCCACCCAGCATGTGTCTTCCAAGTTCCAACTAGTTTCCAATTAAGTTATGTTGGAATTGTGATTTATTTGAAAATTTTTATATTAAAACGTGTGAAATTTTAATGAATTTATTTTTATAAAAAAATTATTTTAAAAAGAGAATAAAATTTTTATTAAAGAATTTTTTTTAAAAAAATTATGTGCAGAGAATTTGGGGGGGAGATTTTGAATTTTAAAATTTAAAATTTAAAATAAATATGTGTTTAGCTATTTTATTTATTTTGTGAGAAAAAAATAATTTTTTTAAATGAAAAACAATCCAAACATAGCCTAAATAATTTTCTGATACTAATACTACTAATGAGAATATCAGAATGAGATTGCATACAAATTGAATTTGATTTTTAACTGTATTCAGTAACCTATATAAAATGAAGCTTGTTATTTTTTAATGTGATTGTATTTTTTTTTTTTTTACAGTTAGTGGTTAAGAGAGTTCGAATTCGTACCCTCATGGTTACAAACTTCTTCCTATTACTCTTTGTGTCCTTTACAAACATTAAAATCTATTTTTGATTAATATAACATATTTAATATATCATTAAATGCACAATTTTACACTTTTATTTTTATTTTTATTTTTTAACTATATATCATTCATAATCATAATTGATAAGAATATTGTAGAATCTTTATTTGAAATATAGAAAGTTTTTTTTTTTTTTTTCAAAATGAAATGAAATTGGCCAACAACTGATAGACCTAGAAGAAGGCCACTCACTAGTAGATTTCAAAGTACTACTTTACTCAGTCAATACACACACACACACACACACACGTATATATCTTCAACTTTTATTTTATAGAAAAATAGTCTATTTTTGAATAAAAGTTTTAAATTATCCTTATTAATAATGAATATGTATAATCTAAATTAGAAAATAAAGATAAAAAAAATATACACTTATTAGTACATTAAATGTATATTATATTTTGTAACTAAAAAAATAATACCAAACTAAAAATATATATATATTTTTAGACTGAGAATAGTATCTATTATTCAGGCGCCTAGGCTTTGAAAACGGAAAAGGGAAAAAAAATAAAAATCTTAGACTATGTTTGGAGAAATGTTTATTTAAAAGAATTAAAAATTTCTTATAAAACAAATAAAATATCTAAATATCTTTTCTTTCAAAATGTAAAATGTAAAATTTCCCTTCTAAATATTCCTTTACGTAATTTAAAAATTTTTTCTTTCCAATACACTTTTTATTTTCTCGCCAATATACATTTTTTTTATAAAAAAAATTAACTAAAATTTTCACATAATTCACTATAAAATTTCTCCAATAAAGGCAAATCCAAACATAACCTTGAATACGAGGGTCCAATTAATACAGAGGAAAATTTTCAGTAAAAATGTTCGTTAATGAAGGATGGGAGCTGCCATTGTAACTCGACTATACTCCGTATTAATGACTTCCGTTGGCCGGACCGTTCGCGTAATTTCGTGCGCCTTCAGGCTTCCGCTACTCAAGTCATTTTACAAAACAATAATGATACCGATACTATTTTTTATAACGACTTTTTATAATAATTAATCTGATAAATATGAAAAATTAAAATTTAATTATTATATTTTTTAAAATATGTAATATATTAAGAGATAATTTTATCTTTTTATACTTGCCACATTAGTTATTATTATTTTTTATTATGAAAAATTACTATAAATATCATTACTTTTTACAAAAAGTAAAATGCTAATGTAGAGTTAATATTATCTAGAGTAGTGACATTTATCTTGAAAATTTTAATGAATTTTCACTACGACTAATATGGTATGCTACCAATTAATTGAGAGTGGTTATCGTTTCGTGACCATTTTTAGTGTGATTGATATAGAATATACATATTAAAATAATATTTCTATAGTTAACAAAAAATGAATTTAGTTTGAAAAATTTTATTTATCCGTGAAATTTTTATATTATCTTTACTAATAATAACAATTGTATCAAATTAACTAATTTAAGGTGAACTCTTTCTTTTGAAATGAAAAAAGTTCTAAATAAATAATTGTTATTTATATGCCTTTGCCGCGTAAACACAATGTCTATATCATCACTCTAGTATTATAATCTAATTTTATATTTAAGAAGGTTTTTTTTTGTTTTGTAATATACAATTTGTTTTTATTTCATTTTTTTGAATTATTATTTTTTATAATACAACTATATGATGAAGAACTATACTTATTATTAAAAAAATTGTCCAATTTGTTTAATTATTGACTATTTATAGTCACAATAATTTTTGCCTGGCATATAAATACTAGCTATATATCAATTATTTAAAACATTTAATGAATTTTTTAAATTTTAATTATTGATTGATGATTTATCCTGGCATTCAACTTTCGATAAATCGTACGAATTTAGACAAAATTTTCGAAAACATTTAAACGATGAATTTAGTATTGAATTCTAGTTGTATCAACTTAATTAGAATGCAAAAAATTCATACTCCTGTTAGAACTCATCTTTTATGAGCTCATTCTAATGAAACGATAAGCCCGTCAATTATCATTATTTATTTCTCAGTGATGTCTCCATCTGACCTCTTTATGCACGTTGATTAATTTTCTGGTGAAAAATTCTTAAGACATTAAGGCCTTATATTGACATATTCTCGAAACAGGTTGCATCATCCTAGATGATAAATATCATCGTCTTTTTATAGTATTTCAAATCTAATATCTATGGTTAAGTGTTAAGTGTTAAAAGTATTAGATATCAAACTTAATGCAAAAAGTGAACATTATACTTAGTCTTAAAAAAAATAACTTTTTTCCTTTTTCTCAAAAAAAGAGTCAAGGTAGTTTTTCTTTCGTTTTTTTGGTCTTGGTGGGAACCAAGGGAATAAAAGAGTAATGATAGAAATAGTGACAAATTATAGTGACTTTGTATAGTGACTGATATGGCAATTATGAAAAAACAAAATCATCGCTCTATTTTCATTATAAAATACAAAATAATGAGGGATGATTTTGTCTTTATACGCTGCGTCGATTCTTATCTGAAATCGTTATATTTATTCTTATTTCTATCATTACTCGGAATAAAATGACCATGATATGTATCACTATTATATAAAAGGTAAAAGTTTGTCCGTTGGTTTTAATGTAATTATTATAAATATTAGAAATTAAATTGTCTTTTATTGTCTTATAATATTAACATTAATATTAATATTTAGTAATTGGGGAATGGTTAAAGTTTTAAATGGTACAAACTTTGAATAAGATTATCTATTTACTATCTATTAATTTTTAGTAATTTGAATATGCTTAAAATTCTTATTATTTTAATAAATTGATTTTCATTAATATGTTTTTTCATAATTAATTAATTATTTTATTATTTTCGTGATAATGGTAGAATAATGTTGACAACAATAATGCCTATATCCTTAATTAAAATATTCTTATTCTTTTTTACTTCTTTCTACTTCCCTTTCTCTGCCCCCCACCCCAACCTAATTTGACATGTCATCTCGTTTTTGAGTTTTGAGACATATAATTAGTACTTTTATACGATCATTCTATATTTATTTATAAGAGTTTTAATCTTTTATTTTATGATTTTTTAATTATTTATATTTTTATTTGTAAAAATGAATCATTCATTTTATCTATATACAGAATTTCAAAAGATTATAGTGAAATATATAATAAAAAATTATGATAAAAATCAAACTTACAATTAGTTTTATGATTTAGAGTTTTTCATTTTATACTATTTTTTAAATTATAATAATTATTTAGTAGTTTTATTTTAAAATACTTATCACTGTTTATGAATTCATTATCTCATACTTTTATTCAACAAATATTATTTCATAATTTTATTAATTTTAATTATTTGAAAATTTCTCTTTAACATTTTTTAATTTTTGTTTCTCCCTAAATTTTTAGCCGTGTGTATTTGACAAATTATTAATAAAATTAGTCGATATCCCATACCTTGCACGACAAAAACCAGCCTAACAACATAGAGCATTAAATTTTTGAGAATTTGACCAAACATTTGAAAAATAGAATTTTAGAATACAGTTTTTTTATCCTTAAACAAAAGAATTTCCAAATCTCCAAGTACAAGAGACCAGAAAACCTCGGCAGGCCATTAAAACCCGTCCCCACCGCCCGTTCCATCCCCTCTCCATGCGTTCATGCAGACGTTATATAAATCCAATCTCATCTCCACTGCATTTCTCATCACTCCAGCTCCCAATTCTTCTGCCAATCCAGAAAACACTTGAGAATTAAACATGGCTCAGGCTCATGTTCAAATCCCAATTTTCTTCTTCTTATCTCTCCTTCTCTCCTCAATCCACACCCATTCCTCTCTAGTTTACGCCATTCGCCACCACAAACAGAGCTCTGAAACTTCATCGGTTTCCTCCCTACCCCTTCTTCCTCGTGACTCCATCACAAACCTGCAAAACCAGAATTTAACAGTCCGGACAATCTCCCGTGTCGAGGGTGACATAGCCCGAGTCAAATACATCAACTCCAGGCTCATGAATGCTCTCTTCAAGTCCGACTCCAATTTCGAACTGGAGGACATTCAGTCTCCGCCTGCCTACTTAAGGGGTGAATACGCCGCCCGTCTTGGGGTGGGGCAACCCGCAAAAGAATTCTACCTTTTAGCGGACACCGGCAGCGAGGTCAACTGGCTCCAGTGCTCGCCATGCACGGAATGTTACCAGCAATTAGACCCCATTTTTGACCCGTCTCAGTCCTCCTCTTATCAACCTTTGCCCTGTACTTCGCAGCAGTGCAATGCTTTAAAGAATAAAAGATGCGGTGACAATGGGACTTGTATCTACAGCATAGGGTACGCAGACAAGTCCTTCTCAATAGGGGATTTTGCCACAGAAACGCTGTCGTTCGGCGGTTCAGATTCCGTAAACAACGTGGCAATCGGATGCTTGCGTCGGAATCAGGGCTGAGAGCCCTTTGCAGGCATACTTGCACTAGGCGGGACTGAAGTATCTTTTCCTTCTCAGATCAAAGCGTCTTCGTTATCCTACTGCCTTTTAGATGCCAATTCCAAATCATCCTCCACTCTGGAGTTCAATTCAGCCCCACCCGGCGACTCAGTCATAGTCTCCATGCTTAAGAATCCAAAATTTGATGTCTATTATTACGTTAAACTCACCAGAATCACGGTTGGAAAAGATCAGATACCGATCCCACCTTCTGTTTATCAGATTGCCAACAATGGAACTGGCGGGATCATAGTCGACTCGGGTACCACGTATACTCTTTGGATTCCCAACTTTATAGATCAGTGAGCAACGCATTCAAAAAGAACGCACAAAACTTGCAAGCTTCTCAGGGCACCTTCCTGGGTTTCGACACCTGCTACAATGTCCCCACAAGCTCTGCTTCCAACGTTAAAGTTCCGCCGATGTCGTTTCAGTTTTCCGGCGGTAAAACTCTGCCGCTGCCGCCTAAGAAATACTTCATACCTGTTTCCGGGAGTGGCCAGTACACCAAGTTTTGTTTGGCTTTCAAACCCACTGATCAAACTATGTCAATCATTGGGAATACACAGCAACAAGGGATGCGTGTTACTTATGACCTTGTAAAAAACCTGATTGGTTTCAGTCCAAATAAATGCTAAACTATATAGTATATAGGACAGGAGGTCAAGAATTCCAAGGAAGAGAGAGCAAGGTTGTGCGGGTTTCAACCTGAAATTTTCTTTTCCTTGTCTTGATGAATAAAACTTTAAAATAAATTTGATTGCCATAGCGGCATACTAATAAATACTAATATATATGAATGGTATCTTTCTTTTGATGAGAAAGTGAAAATATCTATGAATAAATGAATGTATGACTATTAATGTTATCGCTCTGTGTTTAACTTCAATGCTTAGTTGTGGAGACAAACCACAAACTTAATCATCAAAATGATAATTACAAAAGAAGGTAACTTCTAATTAATTTTTATTTGAAAACTTCAGCAGCGGCTTTTGTGTGTTTATGAATGATCCAAATTTGGAGAAATTTGAGTATGAATGAGACAAATTAATTAGGGCAGGGGTTATCTCATCTTTAACGATTGTGATGGTTGTTTAATGACTGTGGAACAAAAGATTATTTGTACAACTCAATTTAATTGAGGCACCAAAAGCTTATACTAATATAATATATGTAGATTTTGTTTCTATAATTAAATAGTATTAATGGGAAGGGGATTTTTCATTTTCCAAACGTTGATAACTGGTCATTAATTTGAACATCGGCGGCTTAGACGCTGAATTATGTTGGATAGTTTTGTATGATTTGTTGTTCAAAAACAAATTTCCGCGTTTTTGCAAATAACTCTTTATATGGGGCACACAATCTTTATTACACAATTTTTATGTTATAAAGTGTAAAAATACATTTTAAAACGCAATCCAATCCGTACATATTCTAAATTTATAATACTTTCAAAGTCCATTAGAAAGAAATTTTTGGTGGAAATATTTGGGAAATAACCGGCCGATCTGCATTCTCACTTTGACTACAAATGACTTCTGTGGTAAAGGTTTTGATTTTGAGAGCTTTATTCGTAGACTGCTAAGTCGCGATTGATAGAAGTTGCTCTCTGAAAATGACTAAGTTTACTCTAACGCTATTTCATGCGAAATCATAATATATATCACTACAAGAAAAATGGGCTTTAGTGACGGAATTTGTAGTGACGAAAAAAAATATCGTCACTAAATATCACCTTTAGTGACCAAAACTTTTATCGTCACTATTTTATTGTCTACTCTAAATTTTTAGTGACGAATCACAAAAAGTCGTCACTAAAGAGTGTGGCGGGAAACTTTCCCGCTAAAATAGTCATAATTAATGACGAGATTTCAGTGACGACATTTATTATCGTCACTAAAATAATCATTGTGACGAAATTTTATCGTCACTAAGTTTTAATACCTTTTAGTGACGATATCTTTTTCGTCACTAATGGAAATATGTTTTAGTGACGCAATTGTTTCGTCACTAATTGTTTTTTTTTTCCAAACCAAACTAATTGTAGTAAAGTGGAAATCCCCAATTAACACATTACATTAGTGTCCATAAAAATATTAGGTTTAAATAGACGTGCGTTAACACAAAGTACTAACTTGATGAAGGATTGGTTAAGGCCTAAACCTGCTACTGATATATGATTTTTAATTAAATTCTTGATTATATGTATATGTGTGAAATATCAGTAATTAAAAAATATAAATTTTTTTAGTGCATAAATTTTTTTAGTGCATTATAAATATAATTTTTTGGTGCAAAAGAAAATTTAATTAGTAGGTTATGTGACAATGAAAAAGAAAATAGTTGTAATCTATTAATTCATTTTTTTATACATAGGGTTGAAGTGTGTAATATTATTACATATGGAGATAGAAAAAATTTATTTTAGTGTATAATAAAACATAATATTATAAATTTGATGCAAAAAATATATGTGTTAAGCTAATTAATTTGGGATAGAGTAGATAAAATGTTTTGGGCTAAATTACTTGGGCCACAACTTATAAAGGATTGGGCTTGTTTTGGGCTAAATTGCTTAGGCCACAACTTATATAAGGATTGAGCTTATTTTGGGCTAAATTACTTGGCCACAATTGATATAAGGATTGGCCTTAATTTTTGTTTACTTAAGAATTGGGCCATGTAATTTACTTATTGGGCTGAAGTTAACTTTTGAAAAATATAATTCTTAATTTTTAATAATTGTACTAAAACACCCAAATATATATACATTTGCCAACATTAGTTGACGTACGAATTATGTATTTGTTTGTAAATACACTATCACCTCAAGAATTTACGCATATATATGAATTTGACTACATTATATGAATTTACACATATAAGTTTAATCACTTTAAATATATAATTTTGTTAGTAGTAATAAGCACCTCAAGAACCAATTAGTTCACTAGTTTGACGTACAAACTGGGTTTAATAATATTATTAATTATGTTTGTTGTATTCATAGTTTATGACTAATAAGATGTTTTACTAAATTAGCCAATTTTATCAGATGGAGAGAGGGAGAAAATGTAAAATATTTTCACTATTTTAATTAAATTTGGCTCAAACCACAGGTGCCAAAAACCTCATCAAGAACAATATTGCTCTGCCATTTGACTAACAAGAAATGGCTCAAATTTGTATTTTAGTGTATAATATTATTAACTATGGAGATTAAAATATTTGCTTTGGTATATAACGAAATTGAATATTATAAATTTTAATAACAACATATGCATTGGGACATATATAGTTTCAAACTAATTATAGCCACTAATGTAATATAACAACACAAGTAGTGCTTAATACATGTACGTATATAGTGAGACGTATAATGTATAACAAAAGTAGTAAATACTTATCTGATTATACTCCTTTTGTTCCAAAAAGGAGTTCTTTTACTAATGTACAACTTTTTCTTGTTAGTCAACAAAATGCAAGTACAACTGATTTTATACAACTAATTTCCTCATTAAAGGTATTGTATGTCATACACCATTTTATGTAATCTATCTCATTAAGAGTATTTTGGATATTTTATTGAATAATCAGTATGCACTTTTGAAATAGTGGATATATTTTGAGACAAACACTTTTTTTAGAACAAAGGGAGTATCTATATATATATACATATATCACTACAAGAAAAAAATTGGTCTTTAGTGACCAGAAAGGCTATAACAACAATATTTTTGGTCACCAAAAGTAGTTTTTAGCAACGAGAAAAATGTAGTAACAAAAAATTGGACACAAATATATTCATTCTTGACCACGCAAAAAAGTGGTCACTAAATGACATGCTTTAATGACGAAAGAAAAAGTGGTCACTACGTGGTCACTAATTGTTATAGTGTGAAAAAGACAACCAAAAGCTGACTACATTTAATGACCAGTATTGGTGACGACGCTTCCATTTGTCACAAAAAAGTTACAAAATATGTTTTGTTGACTAAAAAATTGTCACTAAATTTATGACTTTTAGTGACAATGTTTTGTAGTCACTAAAAGGATATGATTAGTCTAATAATGATTCTATCATTGGGCTTGTGTTTTTTTTGCTTACAAATTAATTGGGCTTACAAATGGACCTATGATTGGACAAACAAATTAGTATGATTGGACCTAACTTTATATTAATTGGGCTTATGTTATAAGAAATAAGGTTTGGGCTAAACAAATATTTTATTGAGTCAAACTTAGCTAATTTGTATTATGACATTTAATTTCCATTAATTGTATGTTGACACCCTAATAGTTATATATTTGCTATATAATTTTACCTAAAGTACATAATCATTTAACATTAAAATACACTATTAACTAATAGCCTTCTTTGATCAAGAATTATGATTGGGTTACACAATTTATTCACTAGACCGAAGTTAGCTAATTTGTATTATGACTCGTAATTTTTAATAATTGTACTAAGACACATAATACTTATGAATTTGTACATATAATTTTACACTACCAAAAAAAAAGAGAAAAAAAACCTTCTTTGATTGCCATCACTTATATAATGATTGGAATTGTTTGGCTAAAGATAATAATTGGGCTATGTAATTTATTCACTGGGCCAAACTTAACTTTTTTAATTTATGGCTCATAATTTCTAATAATTACACAAATACACCCTAATATATATGAATTTGCCTACATTATTTTACTTCGAACATAGAGACTTTTTTAAATACACTATAAATTAATTATAATTGGATTTCTTTGGCTAAGAATAAGTATTAAACTAAGTTTATTTTTCCTTATGCCAAATTTAGCATACTTATATTATAACTCTTAATTTCTAATAATTGTACTAGGACACCCTAATATTTTTGTTTGTCCATATAATTGTACATTAATCACAGAGTCTTTTTAGTATTACAATACATTATTGATTCGTACTAATTGGCTTTCTTTGGCTAAGAGTAATTAACAAATGGACTAAGTATATTCTTCATTAGGCTGAGCTTCATTGGCTTAATTATGTCATGACTCTTAATGTAAAATAATTATACTATGACACCTTGATATTTATGAACTTGTGCACATAAGTTTAATTACTTTAAGTACATGATTTTGTTAGTTTTAAAATATATTATTGAAAATCAGGAATAATTTTAATTACTTTAAAATACACATAAGTTTAATTACTTTAAGTACATAATTTTTAATACTTATGTATGGTGGGTACATTATATAAGTAGTCCGTATATGAATATAGTTATAGATAGATACAATATTAAATATTGGTAATAATATTCATAAAATAATATTTTCTAGTGTTTCTAGATTTGTTGAACTCTAGATATTCTTGTACAGTGTCAAAAGTGAATCCAAACTAAAAAAACGTAAAGAGTCACTCACAAAATAACTATTCATTGATGAAAATTGTGTTAGTTTTAAAGTAAAATAATCGACTAATAATTTATATGGGTTTGAAACTCTAATATTATTGGCTTGTGTGAGAAAACTTATCCCTATTCAATAATGAATGTCATAGTTCTGTTAGGTGAAATTTATTATATTTTATTACTTAAAATTTTTGATAAACTTTTAACTTGAATAAGTACTATAATTAAAATTTTTCATAAATTATTTATATAAACCTTAAATATCCAATATATATATTTATTTATTTCATTATTAAAATTTGGACTTTATTTTTTCCTTTGATTTACCTTAATTTTTTTTTTAATTTGGTCATAAATTATTAATTAGAATTTTAGTTTTCAAAATCTTAATAATTTCATTTTCAAAAATAATTTTTTTTTCACTCCAAATATAAACTAATGAATTTCAATAGGTAGAAGAGTAGGTATAAAAAATTAAATTTGAATATTCTTATAATTTATTATTGACAAGATATTAAAAAGAGTTTGAAAAATAGAAAATGTTCAAATGAAAAGAAAAGCGCCAAACCCAAAAAAGGGCTCATTTTCAACACTTGGAAAATTCCCACCCACTTCCTTTCTCTATTTCTTTTTCTTCTCCAAATCATTGCCGCCTGTGTTCTTCTTTTCTTTCCTCTTGCAGCAGGCCGACAACATCCGCCGCCTCCATTATCCGCCTAGATCACGCCACGGTGTCGCTCTGCTCATCAAGCCGCAGCTCACTCACGCCGTTCATCCTCCACTATTCTTGCTCCGCCGTTGCTGCACCATCCGTGCTTCATCAAGCTCGCCATCGCCGTCACCACCGCTCTGTTTGTCATATTCTCGAGCGTGGCTGCGCTGCCGTGCTTTTCTCCACCTTCTCTTTGCTGCGCGCTACCACATCAGCCGCCACATCCCAGAGGCCAACGCAGCAATTGTTTCGCCTCTCTGTCCCGCCACCATGCACCAGCGTACCAACTCTGAAAGGTCAGCCGGTGATTTCTTGAGGATTTTGGCCGATTGAAGCGGCTATTAGCAGTGTGGAAGCTACCTCAACTCTTGAGAGAGGTATTTACTGATTTAAAACGTTTGTTTGTGTGTTCTTGCGAAATCCGTTTGAATATCCGAACTTTGAAATAACGGTTGTCTTTGATTTTCTGGATTTCTTGGATGATTTTATCTCGATATAAGTCAGACGCACTTAAGGAACCTATATTAAGCTCTTTAACAAAGTGGGTTGTTGATTTAAGGGTGGAATCGGGTTTATAACTTTTCGTAAATTTGAAATTTTGTATTCCCGCCAGATGATTTCATTCGATTTGTGCGGTTTTAATCTGCTTTCCCAGTGCTCCTCCATCCTTAGCATCCGATTGTTGTGGGATTTTGATGGTTTGAAGGATTTTACAATTTCAGACTTATATGAGTAAAAAATGTTTGTACATGATACTGAAATGATCGGTTAAATACTGTTTGTTAGTGTTTATTTAGTACTATCTACACTGCATAAGCGCACACACTATTTGTACTCTCTCCTGATTTTAAATGATTTCTCTACTCATCAATTTAATTAGAGGAAACACATGATTTCTTTCTTTGTCAGATGTTCTTGTATTTAACAAACAGAAAGTTCCTTTGCTGTGAACTTCATTATTGCAAGACAATGCAATGTAGCTAAGATTTTGAGCCCAACCTAGGGATGGAATAATTTTCTTATGTTGTTGCATTGTTGTCAAATGCAATGTTGCTCTGACACTTTACTTCTATTTTCATTTTTGGCAATATAATAGGCGAAGAGAAAGTATTTAACAAACAGAAAGTTCATTTGCTGCAACAAAGAAGTTAGAAACATTTTTGATATAATAGTAACTTCATGATTTCTAATATTATTTTGTATTTGGTGTTTTTTAAATTCAATACTAACTTGATTGTTTGTGTTTTTTCATAAGAGCTTACTTATTTGATTTTCATTGATGTTTCTATGGAATGTTTGCAGTGGCTCATCTTTCACATGGAGTGGATGCTATTTGGACCGTTCGCATGGAGTATGCTAGTTTTGGTTCGTGTTCAAAGGGTTCATTTTGATTCTATATGACATAATAGATAATGAAATTTTAGTTGTGCACTTTTGTAAGATAAGTAATGTTTTGGGCTTCAATGTTTGTGGAATTTTTGCTGCATTTTTCAGCCTTGGTGGATTCTGCATTTTTGTTGTTCTCTTGTGATATTGTGGCCGAAAATGCTACTGCCGTTTTCATTAGAAGTTGGTTCAAACTCTTGTTGGGCTATTTCCAATTTATGGGTTTATTGTTGTTCTTGAATTGGATCTTTAGGATGTAAGGGTGACTGCTATGTTTCGAATGGTTTCTCCGAATTTGTTCTGCAATTTAGTTCTGCTTTCTTTAGAATGTAATGCCTTTCACTTTGATCGCCTTGTGAAGGAATTAGGATGTAAGGGATCTTGTCTTTACTTTTTCTCGAGATTTATGTCTTCACTTCAATCGCTTGTGTAGGAATTAGGATGCATAGCTTGTATGGTAAAGTTTGAGTCTGTGGATGTCATTGTTGTTGATGGTCGTTTTCGACTTTCCTCTTCTATTTTTAGAGTTTATAAGTTTTTGTTTCTTGTTGCATCCTATTACCTTTTCGATTAAGTTGCCAATGTTGTGGTTTTGTTCTAAGTTTTGCCTAAAGTAGTTTGTAAAATTTTTGACCGTTTCTCATAATGTTATGCCGATTGTTTTTTTCGACTTTTTTTAGAAGTTTTTTGACTGGCCCAAACTAGTTTCTCTACAATTTGTGCTGCAATTTTTGGCCTATTTTTTTCATTGGAATGGTGACTTTTTTTGGATTTTTTTCTGCATTTGTTTGGACCATTCTCTCATAATGTTATGCTGATTGTTTTTGCGACTTTTTTTAGAAGTTTTTCCACTGGTCCAGAGTAGTTTCTCTGCAATTTGTGCTGCATTTTTTGGCCTGTTTTTTTCATTGGAATGGTGACTGTTTTTTTTGGATTTTTTTCTGCATTTTGGACCATTCTCTCATAATGTTATGCCGACTGTTTTTGCGATTTTTTTTAGAAGTTTTTTGACTAGTCCGGACTTTATTCTCTGCAATTTGTGCTGCAATGTTTGGCCTATTTTTTTCATTGGAATGGTGACTGTTTTTTTGGATTTTTTTCTGCATTTGTTTGGACCATTCTCTCATAATGTTATGCCGACTGTTTTTGTGACTTTTTTTGGAAGTTTTTTGACTAGTCCGAACTTTATTCTCTGAAATTTGTGCTGCAATTTTTGGCCTATTTTTGTCATTGGAATGGTGACTGTTTTTTTGGATTTTTTTCTGCATTTGTTTGGACCATTCTCTCATAATGTCTTTGGTTATGTAGGCCCAAGCAACCATTACAATTGCATTGGTCCGAATCGTTTTTTCTATCCAAGTAGCATTAGAAAGTGGTTTTGCTAGAGGAGAAGATCTGCCATCACCCTTCACATTATATCCTTGGATTGGAGTCGAGGATACCTTTGTTGTTCAAATTTTAGAGGTAAGACTAACTTCTCTTCTCACATTAATGAAAGTAGTTGTAATGTGTAATTGGTTCATTTTTTGTGCTAATTACAAATGTTTTAAAGTGTCTAATATAATTTGCTGCCTTTACACCAACATAGCGTATGTTATAAGGTTTTGTTTGTTGGGGTAATGAAAATGGAATGTTTATTTTCCTTGTATTTGGGCGATTTCTTAGGTAAAAAAAGAAAAGAAGACCAAGGTTGTATGCAATTGTGTTCTAATTTTCTAATGAATTCATGATAGGAAATGGACAAGTCGTGGTTGAAAATTGCTCACAGAACAAAGGACGTAAGATATAAGTTAGGGGTTGAAGAGTTTTTAACATTTGCATATCATGCTAAAGAAGATTCCGAAAAAATTCCCTGTCCTTGTAAATCATGCAACAACTTTTGTCTTCATGATAAAGCCACCTTGTTCTTTCACTTAATGCATAAAGGGATATGTCCGGATTATGTGAAATGGATATATCATGGTGAGGATTGTTAGGGAATATTTCTTATAGTTTGTGAACATTAGGTAACATATTAGTTTCTTATGTATAGCTCGAGATACATTTGGTGGTCAGTTTTGTTTTCTTCGATTGTAGCAATTGTAGTATGACTTTTATTTTTAACTGGTGGAATTGTATAATGTCATTCCATATATAATTATGGAATGTTTTTGACCAACATAGATATAATTGTTTTATAAAAATGAGCTTGGTTATCATGAAAATATTTTGTTCCTTAAGGATTGTTGCATTTACGCTTTTTGTTACTGAGGTTGGTTTATGAAGATTATCTTTGATTGGTCGTAATGTATTATGTCATGTGAAACATTTCGTAGTCACTTCATTTTTCTATGATTGGTGTAGCATGTAGTATGATTATTATAATTTGTTGGTGAAATTGTATTTTGTAATGAGATATAATTATGGGATGTTGCTGCTTCTAAGCCTTTAATTGTTATCGCGACATGATATTGTTCCTTTAATACGTTCTCAAATGTGCACTCATACATTTCATTTCTTTTTTGTCAATGCATGGCACATTTCTACATTTGTCTGAGAAATAAACATTATGTAACATAATGATGCCTAGTTAAAAGGATTGGTTAAGAGTATGATTTTCGCTTTGTAGTCTTCTATTATGTCATGTGATAGGTTGCATGGTCATTTTTGTTATATGTGATTGGTGGAAAATATAATATGATTATTATTATTCATTACGATGAATTGTACGATGTCATGAGAGGTATAGTTATGGGGTGTTGTTTCCGTAGCTAATCATATTTGCAATTGGATTGAATTTATAACATTTACTGCTTTTTCCTTTTCTTATCACAGTGACGCATCCATCACCAGGTTGTGCCAAGCATTCTGCATTGTAGACATACTTTGGAATCAAATGGCCGCTTGGTTGTCATGTAAAGGTCTTAAAATAGCCTTTGCTTATTTACTGTTAGAATGCTATGGGAATTATGTCTACATTACTATTTTGTGGGGTGTTAGATGTTTGGATAATGTTTTATTCTCATGGTTCAACTACGATATTTAACTTTTATTTTCTTGTATGCTAGGAAAGTAAAATGTTGTCTTTGCAATGCACAAGTTTATCTTTCAGACGCTTTCTTCATATGGGCTTTGAATGTTGAATGATTAGTAAGATTGTTTTCATTACATTTTTATATCAATGATGTTTGTATTAAAATGATAAATAATGTCACAATCAATATATTGATGTTATTAGTGATAAAATATTGAAATATACAATGTTATTGCTTTGGTTACAGTTGTCACTAATAACACTATATAGTGACAAATTTATCTCGCCACTAATTTCATTTGTGAACGAATTTTTAGTGACGAGATTTTTCCGTCACTAATGCAAAAGGACGTCAAAATTTTCCGTCACAAAATTGCATTTACCAACAAACTTTCTGTGACAAACTTAAAGTCGTCACTAACCATTTAGTGACGACAAAAAATATCGTCACTAGTTCGTCACATAAAGAGTTGACCAAGGTTCGTTTTAGTGACGACTTTTTTTCCGTCACTAAACCGTCACAACTGCCCAATTGACCGAAATAGTTTCAGTGACGGAAATTTTTTGTCACTAAATTTCGTCACTAAACGTGCACAATTAGTGACGACTCTTAACTTTTAGTGACGACTTTCCCCTCCTTTTAGTGACGATTTTTTTTCGTCACTAATTGTTGTCACATCTTCAAGTCGTCACTAACGCCACTCATTTAGTGACGACTTTTTTGTTTCGGTCACTAAAACCCTTTAGTGACGGAGCATTAGTGACGACCTAGTGACGAACCATTTTTTCGTCACTAATTGGTTTTTGTGACGAAAAAGCAACCTTTAGTGACGATATTCCAGTCGTCACTAAAGCCCATTTTTCTTGTAGTGCATATAAAAATGTAGGTTCAGCTGCGATGTACTTTCTTTGTACATGATCATCTTGTTCAGTTGTTGGATTAAGTATAACATTTCCCGAGTTTTTATCCTGTAAGATTCTTATTCATGAGATTAGATTTCGCATTTACAATAATCCTATCTGTTAGATATTAAGGGATTTCTACGGACTCCCATAGACACATATAAAGTACAGTATATACTCCAGCTCACCTAGGATTGAATTTAAACAAGGGTTAAAATAAAACATGACGAGTGAAAACGTATTGAGCATTCATGGAGAAGAAAGGAAAACCAACTTTGAATTAATTCCCCAAAGGTGCCAAAGAAAGAGATTAAAGTCATCTCTCTATCCATTTTGTTCAGATAAATTTGGGAGAAATAAAGGAAAACCGGGAACGCATGGGAATTTTTTTTTTTTAAAAGTTTTAGCTTTTTCAGGTCAAGTGGGATAACTTAAAAAAAGGGGGGGGGGGGGGGGGGGGCGGGAAAATATATAGCAAGAATCATCAAATTTGTATTTAGAGTTTGGACAAGAAATAAAAAAATTTTACTTTAAATTCAAACAGCCCAATTAGTCTATGGTAATTCCGAATAAATTGACACTTTTTTTTATTTTAACTTCATTTCCCATAATCCGTTCATGACAACTCAATCTACCAAGTTCTGTAATTTGAAATTTTAAGCATTCATCCCAACAATTGAGAACCACACAAACGGCTATAAATAGCCCCCCAAAATATATAAAGTTTTGTACCCAACCCATAAAAAAAAAAAAAAAAAAAACTTAGTGGCTCTTACATCCATGGTACATATATTAATTAGTGGTGGTATGTTGTTCAACATTTATTTGGGCTGAAACCAATCACCATTTTGTCAAGATCGTAGGTAATTCGCATCCCCGTTTGTTGTATGTTCCCAATGATTGACATCCTTTGATCCGTGGGTTTGAAAGCCAAACAAAACGCAGAATCATCAACCCGAAATAAGTAATTCTCCGGCCCTAACGGCGGAGTAATTTGACCACCTGAAAACTGAAACGACATGGATGGACCATTTACGCTGGAAGCAGAAGTGCCAGAGGGGACATCATAGCACGTCTCAAAGCCCTTGAAGCTGCGCTGAGAAGCTACCAAGTTCTGTGTGTTCTTCCTGAACGCGTCCCGCACCGAGTTGTAAACTTGGGAATCCAAAAAAGTCAAGGTGGTACCAGAGTCGACTATGATTCCTCCGGTCCCATCACTGCCAATCTGGTAAACAGAGGGTGGGATCGGGATTTGATCCTCCCCAACCGTGATTCCGGTGAGTTCCACGTAGTAACAAACTTTAATTTGTGGATGCGTACTCAGAGGGACGATGATGGAGTCGGCGGGTGGGGCTGAATTGAACTCGAGAGTGGAGGATGATTTGGAGTCAGCACCCACAAGGCAGTAAGAGAAGGACGTTGCATGGATCTGAGAAGGAAGAGATATTTCACTCCAGCCTAATCCAAGCAAGCCATCAAAGTCACTCAATAACCCCTTATTATCACGCCCGCATCCGATCGCCACGTTGTTAACAGAACCCGAACTCCCGAATGACAGCGTTTCAGTGGCAAATTCCCCTTTTGAAATGGATTTGTCTGCGTACCGGGAACTATAGGTACAAGTGCCCGTGCCTTCGCATTTTTTTTTCTCCCTTAATGCATTGCACTGCTTCGAGGAACAAGGCAAAGGTTGATAAGAGGAAGACTGTGACGGTTCAAAAATGAGGTCGAGTTGCCGGTAACATTGCTTGCATGGCAAGCACTGGAGCCAGTTGACATCGCTGCCGGTATCAGCTACCAGGTAGAATTCTTTCACGGGTTGGCCGACCCCGACGCGAACGACGTAGTCACTATTTACGGGGGTAAGATGAGATTGAATATCCTCTGACTGGAAATTGGGTTCAGAGTTGACGAGGGAGTTCCTAATCCTGTAGTTGATGTATTTGACTCGTGCAATGTCGCCCTCGAGTTGGGAGATTGTCAGGGCAGTATAATTCTTGTTTTGTGGGGTTATGATAGAACCACGCGGATGAAGAGGTAGAGAGAGAACCGAAGTTTCAGAGTTTTGTTTTTGGTGGCGAATGGCATAAACCAGAGAGGTTGAGGAAAGGAGGAGAGGTAAGAAGAAGAGAAATGGGGTTTGAAGTTGACCCATGTTCAGTATCCAGGGCTTTTGTGAAAGGCAGGAGAATTTCAGAATTGGAGCAGTGGGTGATGAAAAGTGCAGACGAAATGGAGGGCATATATAATGCTGCATGAAGGCGTGCATGAAGGGGGGGAAAAAAAAGGATTCTTGTTGGGGCCGAATATAAGTGTAATGTCAAGGTCTCCTTCACTCTATATTGGAAAATGTTCTCTTTTTTTTTTTTTGGTGAGAAAAAATTTCTCAAATGTTTCTCTTATTTATTTATTTTTTTGGAGAAAAGATTTCTCAAATGTTTTGTGAAAGTCTCAATAATTGAATTTCTTCTTGGGATTTTTTTTAAAAATAAAAGTTACTGAAGTAGTAGCAGACTCTAAACATGATATGAGGCCAAATTTGCGAGGTGGGTAGAATCTCCTACATCCTCCTAAAAAGTATACAAAGGTTCAAATTGGTTATTTTCTTTTAAATTTAGAGAAAATAAGAAAAAGACAAGTGAAATAACAATATCTTTGGTGTGGATAATAGAGTTTATAGAAATGGAAATATATGGTTGTTAAATCCTGTTTTTTTTTTTAATTTTTTTTTGGAAATTAAGTTTCTTTAAAGGTGCATGATTTATCCTATTCTTGACTTGTAGATAGGGAAGACTTGCGACTTGGGTAATGGGGTAGACGAAGACTTCAAGATAAAAATTGGTAAAACCGGACCATGATGAAGACATTTTTGTTGCGTTCAATAGCCGCTAGAGGCTTAGAGCCTTAGACCAAAAAAAAAACAAAGGTTAAACCAAAAAAAGACATAAAAACTATTTTTAATCATCAAATAAAGGCATATAATTAAAGATGCAAATAGACGATAACTAATAGCCCCTCTATCCCAAAAAAAAAAATCCTTAATTTGATATAAATTTTTTTTTTTAACTTAGAAGATATAAAATACTTAAATGCACAATTAAATGTTTATTTTTTTTACTTTTATCCTATTTTTTAATTTGAGTTATGCATTGTTATTATTAGTAATGATAATACAAAATTTTCACAATAAAACTAAAGTCTTTTTTTTTTTTTGGAATGCAAATAGTAACTCACATGTCCTCTAAAATAATTTAAATAGTGATAAATTTTAAATATAATTTACAATTCTTCCGTCCCTAAACTCAATTTAGCTTCTAAAAACTTACTTTAGCCAAAAAAAAATGTATTTTTGTTAATAATAAATATACAATCCCATAATTAAAAATTACAAATAAAAGCAAAAACTTATCTATTTAATAGTGCATTATATATATTCCCTCCATCCCAAAAAAAGAATCCACTTTTAATTTGGTATAAATTTTTTTAAATTTCAAACTACAATATACGTAATGTACAATTAAATATATAATTTTACATATTTATCATTATTTTTTAATTTAGATTATACATTATTATCATTAATAAGGGTAATATAAAATTTTTTACTTTAAAATGGACTCTTTTTTTTGAAATAATTTTTTTTTTCAAACTAAATTCTTTTTTTGAACGGAGAGAGTATTATCTTATAAAGAAATAAAAAATTACACTAACATAAAAGCAAAATATTTTTAGCCAAAGGAGTAGTATATACATACATGCACCTACATATTACTCTCTCCATTTGAAAAAAATATATATATTTTTAATTTAGTATAATTTTTTTAAGTAGTAAATCCAACACATTTAATAATCATTAAAGACACAATTTTTTCGAACCATAGAATACTCTTTTATTTTAAGCAAGATAGCCGATACCATGACCATGAGTCAATGTCATCCGCGACTTAACAGTTAGCGGTCAAGAATAAGGCTCTAAAAATCAACACGCGTTTACGCAGTCATACCGGCGGCTTAGGTTCCTTTCGAAACATTTTCACACACAAATTCCCATCCAAAAGAAATTCATCATTATCTTATTTATCAATGACTATGAGTATATTTTTATTAATTTTGGGTACTCTTAAAAATTTTATAAAAAAGAAAAAAAGGCAATAACTAATCTTTCAGTAGCTAATGTTCCCTTAATTAAAATTAATAGCACAACAATCTTTTTGTTAGGCATTTATACGTGATCAAAAGATTTTTTTTTTTTTTTGTCACTATTAGTTTTGATTCGATTTAGTATATGGAAAATTCTGATGGTACGTAAACCACAAGCATGATAGGGGTTTATTGATGAATTAAGGAATACAGGTGGAGAGCAAAGAGCCTAACCCTCAATGCTGATCACAAATGTGAATATATTATGGAGCATATATAATAACCTGATCTATGATTAAGTGTAATCATGCATGCCCCAATTATTTGGAAGTTTGAACTGTATATCTAAACTAGAATGGTGTCATGCCCCAATTCACAATTTTGCACGCCAATCTAATGATTTGACTCTCTATAAAGAGTTGGAACCAAAATATATATGAGAATTCATTCATGATAGATTTTGAAAGTATCACAAATTTTAGGTTAACTTACGGACCGCATTTTAAATCATATTTTTACACTTTACAGGATAAAATAAAGATGGTAAACTAAAAGTAATTTATCTCCCCTATATAAAAGGTTATTTACAAAAATATAAAAATGTATTTTAAAAACAATTCATACAAAACTCAATATAATGGTCCACCAAAATTCAGCAGTTGATGCTCAAATGACCAATT
This sequence comes from Gynochthodes officinalis, assembly GCA_020080225.1. NCBI lineage: Eukaryota > Viridiplantae > Streptophyta > Magnoliopsida > Gentianales > Rubiaceae > Gynochthodes > Gynochthodes officinalis. The sequence continues at coordinate 8,568,723 of CM034625.1, read as the reverse complement.
CATCAACAGTTGATGGGTATGTAGCAAAAATGAAAAATCCCCTTCCCATTAATACCATGTAATCGTAGAAACTAAATCTACATTTATTCGTAGCCTTTGCACCCTCGATTAAATTTAGCGGTACGATAATCTTTTGTTCGACGGTTATTTAACAACCATCACTGTGATTAACACAAATTTTGCTCATTCATAAGCACACGAAAGCGGCTGCTGAAGTACTTTTCAAATTAATGAACAGTAATAAGAAATTAAGTTACTTTTTTTTTTTTTTTTAATCAGCATTTTGATGATTGAATTTGTGGTCTGTCTCAACAACTAGATATATATGTACAGAAGTTAAGCACAACTCTAATGGTTGTGGATTGAGGAGAAGAAGAAAAATGGGGTTTGAACATGAGCCTGAGCCATGTTTAATTTACGGAGGAAAAAAAATATATTCTAAACATTCTATTTTTCAAATGTTTGGTGAAATTCTCAAAAATTTAATGCTGTGTGTTTTTTAGCCTGGCTTTTGTTACGATAACAACGACCTCGATTTAAAGTTTAATCATCGGGTCATGCTGAATTTACTCCATTCGTTCCGACCAAAAAAAAATCTACATCTGCTATTTTTTTATAATAAAGAAAAAGAAAGTAAAAATTATTTTTTCTGGACCCTATATTTTTACGCATCAATCGTTATAAAAAGTCGCTCTATTTAGTCATTATCTGTATTATTACTCTTTAATCATTACTCTACGGAATAGCATTTAATTCATTGTGTACATTTTATGATTTGACGTGAAATAGCGTTACAGCAAAATTAGTCATTTTCAGAGACACATTCCGCCCGGCAATGCGGGAATCCCGTGCCATGAGTCCATGACCATGAGTTCATATCACTCGCGACTTAGCAGTCAATGAAAAACGCGTTTTCACAAGGTAAAGATTGTGAAATACTTCCTCCCTCCAACAACAACAACAAAGAGTTCATTTTGAAATTTTTTTTGTCTCAACAAAATGTTTACTTTTAAATTAAAATTTTAAAATATTTTTAATAATAATAATTATATATATTCAAAATTAAAAAATAAAGATAAAATTATAAAATTATACATTTAATGGTGTATTAAATTAGTTATACTTAATAACTAATAAAAAATTGTACCTTAACCAGAGTAAACTCTTTTTTTTTTGGGACGAAGGGAGTATATGTCTTCTTTATATTTACAAAAATGTAAAAATGTATTTTGAAAAACAAGTTTACAAAATTTTATAATGATCCAACATAATTTAGCAGTTGGTGTTCAAATTACCAATTATCAAGAGTTGATGAGCATGGAGCAAAAATGAAAAATCCCCTTCCCATTAATACTATAATCATAGAAACAAAATCTACGTATATTACCAGCTTTTGGCCCTCAATTGAATTTAGTCGTGCAATAATCTTTTGTTTGACAGATACTCCCTTCGTCCATATTTCAAAAAAAAATGTTGTCCCAAAAAAAACGAGAGTCCACTATATATGAAACCAAATTTCTAAAATATTTTTATTAATAATAATTGTGTATACTTACAATTAAATAATAATAATAATAATAATGTAAAATTATGCATTAAGTGTGTTGTACTTAATAACTAATAAAAAATTGTACCTAATAACTAATAAAAAATTAGAGTAATGATTGAGATAGTGACAAATTATAGTGACTTTGTACAGTGACTGACGCGGCAATCATGAAAAGACAAAATTATCTCTCATTATTTTGTGTTTTGTAATGAGGATGGAAGGATAATTTTGTCTTTTCATAATTGCCACGTCAGTCACTATACAAAGTAACTATAATTTGTCACTATCTGTACCATTACTCGAAAAATTATACCTAAACCAAAATGAACTCTATTTTTGGGACAGAATGAGTATTAAACAACCATCAATATAATTAAGGATGAGACAACCCCTTGCCTAATTAATTATTGTATTTACGCACAAATTCTTCAAAATTTGGCTCATTCATAAACAAGACAAAATATTCCATGATCCGTTGCTCCACATAAGATTCTGTAGTCATATATAATTAAGAAGGACAGAATATAAATTAGGAGGACAGCCTATTCACATAAGAGGGGAGGAAAAAATTATATAATTAACTTGTTGCACGGTGCACAACGCAGCTGCTTAAGTTTTCAAAAAAATATTAATTAGAACGTTACCAATTTTTTTTTTAAGTTATCATTTTGATGATTGAATTTGTGGTTCTTTGTATAGAAGTTAAAAACACAGATAACATATATAGTCATTCATACGTTCATTATAGATATTTTCACGTTTTCACCAAAAGAACAATGAAACAGATATTAGTATTCAGTGGACCGCAATCGCAATCAAATTTATTTAAAAGAAAAAATGGGGTTGAATCCACACAACCTTGCCCTTTCTTCTTCAGAATTCTTGAACTCTTGACCTAGCAATTAAGTGTATAATAAATTTTATGGTTTAGCACTTATTTGGGCTGAAACCGATCAGGTTTTTGCCAATGTCATAAGTAACACGCATCCCTTGTTGCTGTGTATTCCCAATGATTGACACATTTTGAGCAGTGGGTTTGAAAGCCAAACAAAACTTAGTCAACTGGCCACTCGTAGAAACAGCAACGGGTGTAAAGTAATTCTCGGGCGGCAACGGCAGAGTTTTACCACCGGAAAACTGAAACGACATCGGCGGAACCTTAACGCTGGAAGCAGAGCTTGTGGGGACATCGTAGCAGGTGTCGAAACCCAGGAAGTTTCCCGGAGAAGCTTGCAAGTTTTGTGCGTTCTTTTTGAATGCTTCGCTTACTGAGCTGTAAACTTGGGAATCCAAATAAGTCAGAGTGGTACCCGAGTCGACTATGATTCCGCCAGTTCCATCACTGCCAATCTGATAAACGGAGGGCGGAATCTGTATCTGATCATCTCCAACCGTGATTCCGGTGAGTTCCACGTAATAATAGACATCAAAATTTGGATTCTTAAGCATGGAGACTATGACTGAGTCGCCGGGTGGGGCTGAGTTGAACTCCAGAGTGGAGGATGATTTAGAATTGGCATCTACAAGGCAGTAGGATAACGAAGACGCTTTGATCTGAGAAGGAAAAGATAATTCACTCCCGCCTAGTCCAAATATGCCTGCATAGGACTCAAAGCCCTGATTCTGACGCCCGCATCCGATTGCCACGTTGCTTACGGAATCTGAACCACCGAACGACAGCGTTTCTGTGGCAAAATCCCCTATTGAGAAGGACTTGTCTCCGTACTCTGCGCCATAGATGCAAGCCCCGTTGTCACCGCATTTTTTGTTTTGCAACGCATTGCACTGCTGAGAAGTACAGGACAAAGGTTGATAAGAGGAGGATTGGGATGGGTCAAAAAGGGGGTCTGATTGCTGGTAACATTGCGTGCATGGCGAGCACTGGAGCCAGTTGACATCGCTGCCGGTGTCGGCTAAGAGGTAGAATTCTTTCGGGGGCTGCCCCACCCTAAGACGGGCAGCGTAGCCACCCCCTAAGTGTGTAAGCGGGGACTGAATGTCCTCCAGTTCGAAATTGGAGTCGGACTTGAATAGGGAATTCCTAAGCCTGGAGTTGATGTATTGGACTCGGGCCGTGTCACCGTCGACTCGGGAGATTGTCCGGGCAGTTAAATTCTTGTTTTGCAAGTTTGTGATGGAATCACGAGGATGAAGGGTTAGGGAGAAAACCGATGTAGTTTCAGAGACCTGTTTTTGGGGGCGAATGGCGTAAACCAGAGAGGTATGGGTGTGGATTGAGGAAAGAAGGAGAGCTAAGAAGAAGAAAAATAGGGTTTGAACATGAGCTTGATCCATGTTTAATTCTCAAGTCTTCTCTGGATTGAGAGTTGGAGTGATGAGAAATGTAGTGGAAATGGGATTGGATTTATATACCGTGCATGCATGGAAGGGGGAAGATAAGGGTGATGGGATGGGCAGACCTTTTCTGGTCTTTTGCACTTTAATTTTTAATGCTTAACTTCTTTTTGAAGGGTTCTTTTTACAATAAATATTAGATTTGAAATACTATAAAAAGACGATAATATTCTACCTAATAATTAATTGTATGGACATAGATGTGGTGGTTAAATTGTGTGATGTTGGAAAGTTTGTGCATTATATGTTCATCTTTATTCTTGACTTTGTGAAATGGAAGACTTGCAAAGTGGAAAGCAGTGTAGATGGGGGAGTGTGAAATGGAAGACTTGCAAATTGGAAAGCAGTGTAGATGGGGGGACTTTGGGAAAATATTTGTGGGGTTTTAAACTTTAATTTTTTAAGAACTTTCCGCGAGAAAAATTAATAAACATCCATGAAAAAAGTTAGGAGGAGACGTCACTGAGAAATAAATTGTGATAATTACAATTAAAAATATTCAATAAATGTTTTAAATAATTGATATATAAAGCTAGTATTCATAAGGTGAAAATTATTCTTACTATAAATGTTCAATAATTAAACACATTGGACAATTATTTTCAATAATAATTATAGTTATTCAACATGTAGTTATATTATTAAAAATAATAATTCAAAAAGACGAAGTAAAAATTATTTAGTGCTAGAAGCAACTAAATAACAATCATTTGTTTAGTATTACCCCTGTCACAAAAAATAGCACACTTTTGGTTTGATACAATTTTTATAAGTTATAAACTATAACATATTCATTACACAATTAAATGTCCAATTTTACATTTTTATCTTTATTTTTAATTTGAGTTATACATTATCATTATTAATAAGGATAATATAAAAATTTTACATCAAAAGCGAACTCTTTTTTGGGATAAAATTTTTTAAAACCGTGCATTTTTTTTTTTTGGGAAGGATGTAATATTATTAATTCTAAAATAAAGGTATCTAATTAAAGGTGCAAATAGATTGTAACTGATAGAGTGTATAATTGCATATTTATTGGATCAATTCTCTTGTGTTTTAATTGATTAAAAGGCTTGTTTATAAGGATATTAATTCTTTTTGTGATTAATGGTTAGATGAAGCATTTTTCCTAAAGAATGTAGCCTCACAAGACAAGTGGCACAAGAAAGACACAATTGAGGCCACCAAATTCCACAACAAAATGTTGGCCATTAAGGAAAGCAAAGCCTTGATTTAAGGAAAAGAAAAGCCTTGAATTAAGGAAAAGAAAAGCCTTGAATTAAGGAAAAGAAAAGCCTTGAATTAAGGAAAGCAAAGCCTTGAATTAAGGAAAAGCAAAACCTTGAATTAAGGAAAAGAAAAGCCTTGAATTAAGGAAAGCAAAGCCTTGATTTAAGGAAAAGAAAAGCCTTGAATTAAGGAAAGCAAAGCCTTGATTTAAGGAAAAGCACAACCAAATGTCTTGAATCCTTGCCTATAAATAGGCAAGGCTTGGAGACAATCAAGGCATCCCATTTTGTAGGCTTTCCTAGTTCAATAGAGAGGAAAATAAGGTTTGAAGATGAGAAGGAAGAGGAGGGAATGAATTCCAACCACAATTCATCCTTTCATGGAGTGAGCTACGGCCGAAGAAGACGAAAGCCGCACGGATCGACAAAAAGCGATCATTTGATTTTCTTTGTATTTTCTTTTAATTATGTTTAGCTAAATTTTTATTTTCCAATCAAGTTTAATTAAGGTTTGATTCCAACAATTGTGAGATTCCGGTAATTTTATTATTTCTTTTATTCTTGAGTATTTATATATTTTCTATGCTTCATTATATTATTGAATTGAATTGTTAGACAAGAGGCCTATTGTTTGATAGTTGAATTCAATATATAGTTATTTAGAATAATTAATCTTTTGTTGATTGTTCTAATTCAAGTGACAAATAACAACATCGAAAGGTAATCAACGCCTTAGATTGTATGTTATGAAAATATATAATCTAGCTTAAATAAACACGGCGTTTCCGGGTTTACTGGTTAGTAATTGGGTCTTTTTGAATCTTAATGCAATTAATAGACATAACTCAAAGGACGGATCCGAAGGTTATCGAAAAAGTAAGAAAAGATTGGTTGTTAGAGGACGGATCTTCGACAACTATAACCAATTTATTCAAGATAAAAGAACCTATCTTTTGAATCAATGATCAATTTGAGGAATCAATACCAAAATTAATTCTTGATTGGAAGCTTCTCTTTATTAATTTTTCCTCATATTTTTAATTAGTTATTTAATTTGGTTGGTGTTTTTAATTAAATCTTGTTTAGTTTCGTAATACAAAAACCCCCCTTTATTATTTTATTTAAGGAATAAATCTAACCAATCTCTGTGGATTCGAATTCTCTCACTACTTTCTACAGAACTTAGCCGGAGAAGGATTATTTTTGGTGGTTTCGACACCCATCAAATTTTGGCGCCGCTGCCGGGGATTGGTTTTTTAGAATTTATTCCTTTTATTTATTTATTTACATTTTTATTTCTATTTCTATTTTTATTTTTATTTTTATTTTTATTTTTATTTTTATTTTTATTTTTGCCTTTATAATTGTTTGGTTCTTTTATGCCACGTTCTTCTCGCAGTGTCAACTCACATACGATCCAGGAGATAGAGAAGACGACGTAGGCTTAGAAAAGAAACCAAACAACGATCTCGAGTATCATCTTCTTCATCTTTTGAATATAATTTGTCTGAATTATTTAATAGTGAAGAAGAAAACATGGCTAGAAATAATGAACGAACTTTAAAGGAATTAGCTATGCCTGATTTAAACCAACAACCGTTGTGCATTGATTATCCTACTTTAGAAGTGCCTTTTGAGTTAAAATCAGGATTGATTCACTTACTTCCCACTTTTCATGGCCTTGCAGGTGAAGATCCTCATAAGCACTTAAAGGGATTCCATATGGTGTGTTCCACGATGAAACCGCAAGGAGTAACTGAGGAACAAATTAAGTTGCGAGCTTTTCCTTTTTCTTTAGATGGAGTTGCTAAAGATTGGCTATACTACTTGCCCTCTGGTTCAATAAACACATGGATCGAGATGAAGAGGCAATTTTTGGAAAAATTCTTTCCTGCCTCACGAGCTGCCACAATTAGAAAAGATATATGTGGTATACGGCAGCAACATGGAGAAACTATGCATGAATATTGGGAAAGATTTAAGCAATTATGTGCTAGTTGTCCTCAACATCAAATTCCTGATCAACTTCTTATCCAATATTTTTATGAGGGACTAACAGTGATGGATAGGAATATGATTGATGCTGCTAGTGGAGGTGCATTAGTGCACAAAACTCCAACGGAGGCAAGGACTTTAATCTCCAACATGGCTGCCAATACACAACAATTTGGCATCAGACGTGAGGATACATCTAGGAAGGTAAGTGAGGTAAGTACTTCCTCTATTGATCAACGTTTAGACAATTTGACTACTTTAGTGGAAAAGTTGGTTGTAGGAAATATTCAATGTGTAAAGACTTGTGGTATTTGCTCCAATTCAAATCATCCATCGACATGTGCCCCACGTTGCAAGAAGGTCAATTTGAACATGCTAATGCCATTGGTGGATTCCTGGCTACCACAAAGGATGTATGCCCCTTACTCAAATACCTACAATCCGGAATGGAGGCATCATCCCAGCTTCAGTTATGGGCCACGACCTAGTGGATTTCAAGCTTGGCAGCAAAACCCACCATATCCACCGCCTTCCAAACCAGGTAAGTCCCTTGAAGAGTTAGTTAAATCACTTGCTAATAGTTCCCAACATTTTCAACAGGAAACTCGAACCAGCATTCAAAACTTGGAAAATCAAGTGAGCCAATTAGCATCTTCTGTGAGCAAATTGGAATCTCAAGGTAAGTTACCTTCTCAAACGGTTGTTAACCCAAGGCAAAATGTTAGTGCAATGACTTTGAGAAGCGGAAAGGTGTTGGAAGAGGCCAAAACACGTGATCATAAAGAGGTGGAAAAAGAAGTAACAATCCCACAGCAGCCTAAGGTAATCGAGACAACCCCTCATTTCCCTACAAGATTGGCCAATTCGAAAAAAGACGAGGAAGAAAAGGGGATTCTTGAGACTTTTCGTAAAGTAAAGGTAAATATTCCTTTAATTGATGCAATTAAAAAAATACCTCGATATGCTAAATTTCTGAAAGAATTATGCACCAACAAAAGAAAATTGAAAGGCAATGAAATTTTAAGTGTGGGGGAGAATGTCTCGGCTGTGCTACAAAAGAAGTTGCCTTCAAAATGCAAGGATCCAGGTATGTTTATCATCCCTTGTAAAATAGGCAATATGAAAGTTGAAAAAGCCATGTGTGATTTGGGTGCTTCCATAAATGTCATGCCGTTATCTATTTATAATTCTTTGAATTTGGGACCTTTGAAAGAAACGGCGTGATAATTCAACTCGATAGATCTAATGTTTATCCCGAGGAGTATTAGAAGATGTTTTGGTGCAAGTAAATGGATTAGTGTTTCCTGCAGATTTTTATGTACTTGATATGGAGGAAGATCACTCTCCTGACTCAAAGTTAATTTTATTTGGGAGACCTTTTTTGAAAACATCTAGAACAAAAATTGATGTGCATGAAGGAACATTAACTATGGAATTTGATGGTGAGATTATTAAGTTTAACATTTATGCTGCCATGAAATATCCTAATGATGTATGTGCTGTTTATGCTTTTGATGCTATTGATACTCTAGCTCAGAAAACATTTGATTTTTGTGATAAGGATAAAGTAAAAATTGCACTTGATAATAATTTGACTTCTGAAGAAGTGCAGATTTTTGAACAAGAATTTGTGATAGATAATGATCTTCAAGATATGGTTTATGACTATAACAAACCCGTTGCACATAATTCTATTAACATTACTAATTTTAGTGTGCATGATGTTTTTGAAGAAAAAACAAGTATAAGTCAAGTTGAATTGAATGCACAATTAGAAGTGAATGAGAAGGCAATGGTAGCTTGTGAGAAAATGCAAGTGTGGTCCAAACAATTAGTGAAAATTTAATAACTTAAAGAGAAGTGGAGACGTCTAGCCAAAGACGTTAAATAAAGGCGCTTTTGGGAGGCAACCCAAAATTTTTATTTATTTTTATTTATTTTCTTGTCATTTAAGTTTAATTTAATTAGTTATCTTATTATGTTTTCTGCTTTGTGTAAAAAAAAAAAAAAAAAAAAAGATTTGAAATTCTATTTTGCTCAGCCATGGCCATAACATCGTCTGATCCTTCATGCTCTCTTCACTCATAAAGGATGTCCCTCACCTTCACCACAGCTCCAGTTGTCTACCGCGGTTCAGGGAAGTGTCTTGTTCCCTTGTCTTTATTTTATTTTCTTTCTTGTCCGCATGTGCATATTTTCCATACATTGAGGACAACGTATGATTTAGGTGTGGGGGGGAGTCTTGTGCTTCATTAATTATTTCTAAAATTTTCTTGTGCTTCATTGATTATTTCTAAAATTTTCATGTAAAAAAATAAAAAATGAAGAAAGTCCTTCCAAGTAGGTTCGACATTTTGATATCTTCTTTAAAATTTAATACTCTTTTGATGCTCATTTAGAATAATTTTGAGTTATACACATTGGTGATTTGGATTGGAATATATGAATGAGATGAGTATGATTAGCTTTGTTTGGAAATTTTTAAAGCATCTTGTTAATTTTAATTGAATGAGAATGTGCAACATTTGATACATTGAAACCATTGTGAGCATTTGAGCCTAAGAGCATTTTCTTTCTCATGCTCACATATTTCTTTGTTGAGATTGACAAATATGGTATAATCATTCTAGAACTTGCTTTGTTATGCATGTTGAGATCACATTGTGAATTCATGTTGAAAATGATAAGGGCATTTAGGATTACCAATTTTAAACTTTCTAAAAAAAAATAGGGACGCTTAACCTTATTTTACATATACCCCTAGTCACCCAATTTTGAGCCTTAGCCTTTCTTTGTTATAACACCACATTGTTTATCCTTAAATCTTTGTCTTTGTTTACCATTGTTGAACCCTTGGTCAAGAGTATGTGGAATGAATTGCATGATAAAATTTCATTGATTAGAAGGAAAGAACCACTGAGAAAAAAAAAAGAAAAAGAAAAAAAAAAGAAGAAGTGAAAAGTATTCCCTACAAGTATTGGACAAAGTAAATTCATTGTGTACAAATTGGTCCAATTGTATGGTGAAGTTGTAAAAAAAAAAAAGGAATGCATGTTATGTGGAATAAAGAAAGTGGTTCTACTATGCTATTTGTTACTTTTGAGTCATGCAAGAAAATTCCTATATATCTTGATATCTGTAGCCTATATTTTCCTTTCTTTTTACCTACCTTTACCTAAGCCCCGTTACAACCCTTTTAAAGACCCTTTGATTTTTGTATGAGTTCATATTATAAGTGGTGGAGATGTGATATATAAGCAAGCCTATGGTAATGACATGCTGTGTTTGATTTGAGTGCTCAATGAACCCTAAACACTTGAGTGATTAGAGTGCAACCTGTGAGAGGTTATCAAATTTTGTTGCATTTGATTTCGATGAAATTATTGGGATTGATGAGATGCATATGTTTTGTTTTGAAAAATCAGGCTATGAATACTTATTCTTTGATTTGTTATTCCAATTTAGATCTTTAATGTGTAATGACTTTGAGTTATTTGTGGATGGGTTGAAAAGAGGTATGGAATAGAGAGGAAGATGTTGATCTAATGCAAGCTATGGACAAGCTTTGATTTAAGTGTGGGAATTTGATAGAGTGTATAATTGCATATTTATTGGATCAATTCTCTTGTGTTTTAATTGATTAAAAGGCTTGTTTATAAGGATATTAATTCTTTTGTGATTAATGGTTAGATGAAGCATTTTTCCTAAAGAATGTAGCCTCACAAGACAAGTGGCACAAGAAAGACACAATTGAGGCCACCAAATTCCACAACAAAATGTTGGCCATTAAGGAAAGCAAAGCCTTGATTTAAGGAAAAGAAAAGCCTTGAATTAAGGAAAAGAAAAGCCTTGAATTAAGGAAAAGAAAAGCCTTGAATTAAGGAAAGCAAAGCCTTGAATTAAGGAAAAGCAAAACCTTGAATTAAGGAAAAGAAAAGCCTTGAATTAAGGAAAGCAAAGCCTTGATTTAAGGAAAAGAAAAGCCTTGAATTAAGGAAAGCAAAGCCTTGATTTAAGGAAAAGCACAACCAAATGTCTTGAATCCTTGCCTATAAATAGGCAAGGCTTGGAGACAATCAAGGCATCCCATTTTGTAGGCTTTCCTAGTTCAATAGAGAGGAAAATAAGGTTTGAAGATGAGAAGGAAGAGGAGGAATGAATTCCAACCACAATTCATCCTTTCATGAGTGAGCTAAAGAAGACGAAAGCGCACGGATCGACAAAAAGGCGATCATTTGATTTTCTTTGTATTTTCTTTTAATTATGTTTAGCTAAATTTTTATTTTCCAATCAAGTTTAATTAAGGTTTGATTCCAACAATTGTGAGATTCCGGTAATTTTATTATTTCTTTTATTCTTGAGTATTTATATATTTTCTATGCTTCATTATATTATTGAATTGAATTGTTAGACAAGAGGCCTATTGTTTGATAGTTGAATTCAATATATAGTTATTTAGAATAATTAATCTTTTGTTGATTGTTCTAATTCAAGTGACAAATAACAACCTCGAAGGTAATCAACGCCTTTAGATTGTATGTTATGAAAATATATAATCTAGCTTAAATAAACACGGCGTTTCCGGGTTTACTGGTTAGTAATTGGGTCTTTTTGAATCTTAATGCAATTAATAGACATAACTCAAAGGACGGATCCGAAGGTTATCGAAAAAGTAAGAAAAGATTGGTTGTTAGAGGACGGATCTTCGACAACTATAACCAATTTATTCAAGATAAAAGAACCTATCTTTTGAATCAATGATCAATTTGAGGAATCAATACCAAAATTAATTCTTGATTGGAAGCTTCTCTTTATTAATTTTTCCTCATATTTTTAATTAGTTATTTAATTTGGTTGGTGTTTTTAATTAAATCTTGTTTAGTTTCGTAATACAAAAACCCCCCTTTATTATTTTATTTAAGGAATAAATCTAACCAATCTCTGTGGATTCGACCCTCTCACTACTTTCTACAGAACTTAGCCGGAGAAGGATTATTTTTGGTGGTTTCGACACCCATCAGTAACTAATAATTCATATGTTTTGTAAAATAATGTAAATAGTGGTACAATTTAAATATATGTAAAACCAACTAATTTATACTTCTTTCGTCCCTAAACTCAATTTAGCTTCTAAAAAATTTCTTTATCCAAAAAAAATTGTATTTTTATTAATAATAACTATATCATCCCATAATTAAAAAATACAAATCAAAGTAAAAATTATCTATTTAGTAGTGCACTACATATATTATCTTATAAATAAAAAAAAGTTATACTAATATAAAAGTAATTTCTTTTTTTAAGCCAAAGGAGTACTATAAATATATATACACACACATAGATACATATTACTCTCTTCGTCGAAAAAAATTATTTTTATCTTAATATAAAAAATTTTAATTAGCAAATATAATATATTTAATGTATCATTAAATCTATAATTTTATAATATAAATAAACCATTTTTTCATGACAAAAGGAATTCCATTTTATTTTAAGCAAGATAGTGGTACATTCCCAACGGAGTTAGTCATTCTCACAAGGCATTGTACTCTATTTGAGATTATCAGTTTCATTTATAGTGTACTAATATCATTCTATTACTTAAACGATATAATTTTATTAAAATTTATATATTTCATATTAAATTTTAATGTTATTAATAAAATACAATTAATACATAATAAATTTAACAAAAATCTAAACTCGCAATACCCGGCCGATGGGGCAAATCCCGTGACATGACCATGAGTTAATGTGATGCGCGACTCACAGTTAGCGGTCAAGTGTAAGGCTGTGAAAAATTCAACACACATTACCCCAAATCCCAATCATACATTTGGCTTAGGTCCTTCCCAAAACATTTTCACGCACAAGTTCCTCTATGATGGACCCTCTCCTATCTGAAAAAACAAAGAAAAAAATCCATCATTATCTGATTTATCAATGGATATGAGTATATTTTGATTATTTTTTTTATTAATTTTGTGTATTCATAGCTATACTTCACTTAATTAAAATTAATAGTACAATAATCTTTTTGTTCTGCATTTATACGTGATACATTTTTTTAGTCCCTGTTAGTTTTGATTCGTTGTAATATATGAAAAATTCTAATTGTTTTTAACCAACGAGAATGATAGGGGTTTATTAATGAATTAGGGAATTGGAGAACGAAAAATATAAAGACAACTACTAAAGCAGTTCAAGTAAAATTTACTATATCCATATGAATTATGTCCCTTTATTTCAATAAATAGGATCTCTACAAATATAAAAATAGGAATAAATTGTTCAATTTCTCAATACTAATAATAAAGTAGATTCAATTAATGGTGCAAAATCAAAAATAAAAAATTCAGACCAAACACTATTAATAGTCCAATCTAATAAATCAACTCATTTATTAAAAAAATGAGCCTAACCCTCAATGTTGCTTACAAATGTGATTATATTATGGAGCATAATAACCCGATCTATGATTATAAGGTCTAATCATGCATGCCCCAATTATTTGGAAGTTTGCACTGTATATCTTAACCAGAATGCAGTCAAGTGTCATGCCCCAGTTTTTACCTTTGTAGTCTGTGCATTGGAAGTTTCTTAATAGGTGCATCTTACATCTTATCATTGACTTGTTTAGAAGGAAGAAGACTTTGGATTGTAGTGTAGACCAAGACTTTTGGAAAATAAAGTTGATGTTTTATGTATACTTTCCAAAAGAAATTAATCAACTTGCAAAAGGAAATGCCATAGTAATTAAAGACAATGTAGTTTTGTTCCTGTCATTTAGAAGTGTGACGAATTTGCCACAGGAACAAATCACTTAAAAGAGTTCATAACAGTTACTGATAAATTAAATCTAATTTTTTTTTTCCCGAAACGATAGTAGATTAGATTAATAGAGTGGCACAGCGCTAACGCATGAGCCACATGGCTAGAGTTTCGTGGCCGCAATCGAAAGTTAGGCTTATAACCCACGAAAACAAAGGTCCGCAAAGGGGCAAAAAGCCCACAAGGGGCAATAAAAAGCAAAATAAAGAAAACCCGCACATGACGGAAAGCTAAATCTAATTTAAACCCAAAATTAAATACTTTATAGATCTCTCTAAAATTGATATAAAGTAGTGCCTCTACCGATCCTCAACAAGAAGTAATATTTATTACCTGGCTCCTCCCCCCAAAAAAAAGTTAAAATTAAAAGGATAAATTACATATACTTCCCCTGAGATTTTTGTTTATTATCAATTAAACTTTACTATTTGTCAAAACTATCAATACCCCCCTAAATCTTAAAACAATTAACATTTACCCCCTGACCCTCAACTCTGTTTTGAACAGTACCGTAACAGTAAAAAAATTTAATATTTGGACAAAATTACCATTCATACACCAATTATTAATTTGTATAAAAAAATACTTATAACTTATATTTACCCTAGAAATAAAACTAAAAATTATAAATATTCATTTGTATTAAAGGCAAAGTACGCAAGAAGAAAATAGAAATAAAAAGTTGACTTATATAAAAAATTTTGAATTAACTGAATAATAAAAAGCAAATATATCAACGAAAAAAGAAAGTATAGTATGGAAGTTTCTAAAATTCATTTGATAGTCAAATCCACCAAACCAATAAAAATAAAAATACATATATTTCTTTTTTTCATACATACCCTACATTCTTTCTTCGTTGATAGATTTGTTTTTTACTCTTCAATTAATTCAAATTTTTTGATACAAGTCAACCTTCTATTTCTATTTTTTTTGTACGTACTCTGCCCTTGATACAAATGAATATTTATTATTTTTGTTTTTATTTCTAGGGTAAATTTTAGTTATAAGTATTTTTTTATACAAATTAATAACTGGAGTATAAGGGATAATTTTGTCTAAATATTGTTATGGCACTATTCATAATAGAGTCAAGGGTCAGGGGGGGTAAATGTTAAACATTTTAAAATTCAGAGGGTGGTATTGGTAGTTTTGATAAATAGTAAAGTTTGATTGGTAATAAACAAAAACCTCAAGGGAGGTATATGTAATTTATCCAAATTAAAAAGACATAAGAAACTTTTTCACATTCTAAAATGAAGGCATATAATTAAATGAGGAAATAGAATGTACTCCCACCTTTCCCGAAAGAAAAAAAATGTACCATCATTACTAGTAAATGTAATATAATATTTCTATTAAAAAGTAAATTTTTTTTAATAATAAAAAGTTTTGAAACAAAATTATTGGGTAAACTACATCTACTACCTCTGTGGTTTGTAAAAACTACCAATCAAATCTCGAAATTTGGAAAATTACCAATATCCCCTTAAATTTGATAAATTCATAACATTTAGCCCCTTCAATCAACTAAATTCATAACATTTAGCTCCTTTAAATTCATAACATTTAGCTCTTTAAATTCATAACATTTAGCCCCCTTAAGGGGGTATTGATAGTTTTATCAAATTTCGAGATTCGATTAGTAATTTACACGAACTACAGGGGTAGTAGATATAATTTACCCAAAATTATTTTTCTTTCCCGATTGAAGGATTGATATATATAGCTCCTCCAATGGCTATTAATTTGATTCAAATATGCGGAAAAGCTTCAAGTAATAGAGTACATTTTATGATTTAAAATGAAATATCGTTACAGCAAAATTAGTCATTTTCGGAGAGCATATTCTATCAGGCCAATGGGGCAATTATGATTTATGAGCCGATATCAATGGCTACTTTGCACTCTAAGAATAAAGATCTCAAAATTAAAACCTCTACCACAGAAGTCATTGGTAGTCAAGTGAGAATGCTGATCGGCCGGTTCTTTCCCAGATATTTCCAGAGAAAATTTTCCTCTACATATAAATTGCATTTTAAAACGATTACTTTTTTATATAAAGATTTTGAAAAAAAAAGTTGTCTCCCACTATGTAAAAGGTTGTTTGTAAAAATATAAAAATATATTTTAAAAAATAAATCATAATGGTCCAGAATCTTTCCCACTTGTAAGTTAGACAAAAAAAATGGAAATTTGTTGGAATTTTTGGGATGTTCTAAAAAGGGGTTGATGTTCAAATGATCAATTATCAACAGTTGACAGAGTATGTAGCAAAAATGAAAAAAACCCCTTCCCATTAATACTATGTAATCATAGAAACGAAATCTACATTTATCAGTAGATCTTAGACCCTCGATTAAAAGTCTTACAATGATCTTTTGTTTGACAATCATTAAACAACCATCACTATGATAAGAATGAGACAACAATCCCCTGATTAATTTGTCTCATTCATTCACAAATTTCTGAAGATTTGGCTCATTCATAAACACACAATAGCCGCTCCAGAAGTTTTCAAATAGATATTAATGACAAAGTTTTTTTTTTTTTTAATTGTCATTTTGATGATTGAATTTGTGTTTTGTCTCCAAAACTATGCATACAAGTTAAACACCGATAACATTAATAGTCATATATTCATTCGTTCAAAAATATTTTCACAGTCTCATCAAAAGAAAGATACAGATATTAGTAATTGTAGGCCGCTATGGCAATCAAGTTTATTTTAAAGTTCTATTCATCAAGACAAGGAAAAGAAAAATTCGGGTTGAAACCCACACAACCCTGCTCTTTCTTCCTTAAATTTCTTGAACTCCTGTCCTATAAACTATATGGTTTAGCATTTTTTTGGACTGAAACCAATCAGGTTTTTGCCAAGGTCATAAGTAACACGCATCCCTTGTTGCTGTATATTCCCGATGATTGACACGATTTGTTGAGTGGGTTGGAAAGCCAAACAAAACTTAGTGTACTGGTCACTCGTGGAAACGGGTGTGAAGTAATTCTCGGGCGGCAACGGCAGAGTTTTACCACCAGAAAACTGAAACGACATCGGCGGGACGTCAATGCTGGAGGCAGAGCTGGTGGGGACATCGTAGCAGGTATCCAAACCTTGGAAGCCCGGAGAAGCTTGCAAGTTTTGTGCGTTCTTTTTGAATGCGTCGCTCACCGAGCTATAAACTTGGGAATCCAAATAAGTCAGAGTGGTACCCGAGTCGACTATGATTCCGCCAGTTCCATCACTGCCAATCTGATAAACGGAGGGCGGGATCTGTATCTGATCACCTCCAACCGTGATTCCGGTGAGTTCCACGTAATAATAGACATCAAATTTTGGATTCTTAAGCATGGAGACTATGACTGAGTCGCCGGGTGGGGCTGAGTTGAACTCCAGAGTGGAGGATGATTTAGAATTGGCATCTACAAGGCAGTAGGATAACGAAGACGCTTTGATCTGAGAAGGAAAAGATAATTCACTCCCGCCTAGTCCAAGTATGCCTGCATAGGACTCAAAGCCCTGATTCTGACGCCCGCATCCGATTGCCACGTTGCTTACGGAATCTGAACCACCGAACGACAGCGTTTCTGTGGCAAAATCCCCTATTGAGAAGGACTTGTCTCCGTACTCTGCACCGTAGATGCAAGCCCCGTTGTCACCGCATCTTTTCCTCTTTAAAGCATTGCACTGGTGCGAAGTACAGGGCAAAGGTTGATAAGAGGAGGACTGAGACGGGTCAAAAATGGGGTCTAATTGCTGGTAACATTGCGTGCATGGCGAGCACTGGAGCCAGTTGACCTCGCTGCCTGTGTCCGCTACAAGGTAGAATTCTTTTGCGGGTTGCCCCACCCCAAGACGGGCGGCGTAGCCACCCCTTAAGTGTGTAAGCGGGGACTGAATGTCCTCCAGTTCGAAATTGGAGTCGGAATTGAAGAGGGCATTCCTGAGCCTGGAGTTGATGAATTGGACTCGGGCTGTGTCACCCTCAATTCGGGAGATTGTCCGAGCAGTTAAATTCTGGTTTTGCAGGTTTGTGATGGAATCACGAGGATGAAGGGGAAGGGAGAAAACTGATGAAGTTTCAGAGCTCTGTTTTTGGTGGCGAATGGCGTAAACTAGAGAGGAATGGGTGTGGATTGAGGAGAGAAGGAGAGCTAAGAAGAAGAAAATTAGGGTTTGGACATGAGCTTCATCCATGTTTAATTCTCAAGTCTTCTCTGGATTGGGAGTTGGAGTGATGAGAAATGCAGTGGAAATACCGAAATGGGATTGTATTTATATAACGTGAATGCATGGAGTGGGGAAGATAAGGGTGATGGGATGGATTTTAATGGACAGGCCGTGGTTTTCTGGTCTTCTGCACTTGGAAATTTGTACGTGGAAATTCTCGTGTAAGGAGAAAAAATATATTCTAATTAATATCCCATTTTGCAAATGTTTGGTGAAATTTTCAAAAATTTAAGCGCCCGTATACACAGCATTTTAAAATATATTTTCATATTTTTTAAAATAAATATTATAAAATTTAAAAAATATTAAAAATTAAAAAAAAACGTTTGAAAAACGTTCTAAAATCTTATCCAAAATCACCCTAATGCTATATGTTTTTGGGCTACGGTTCATGGTGAGTTTACTCCCCGTTTCCCACCAAGAAAAAAAAATTAAAAAATCCTACCTTGACTCTTTTTTAAGAATTCTTTTTTGGGCCAACTATATTGTTCACTTGTTGAATTAATTCAGTTTAGTATCTAATACTTTAATTTTAATTTTTAACGCTTAACTTCTTTTTGAAGGGTTTTTTTTACAATAGATATTAGATTTGAAATATTATAAAAAGACGATAATGTTCTACCTAATAATTAATTGTATGGACATAGATGTGGTGGTTAAATTCTGTGATGCTAGAAAGTTTGTGCATTATATGTTTATCTTTATTCTTTTGTTGACAAAAGAATTCATAGCCACAACCTAATGGTGCGCACTGAGTAAACCTCGCTCCTGTGAAATAGCCCGCAAACATGTTCATCTTTATTCTTGACTTTGTGAAAATGGAAGACTTGCAAATTGAAAAGCAGTATATATAGATGGGGTGACTTTGGGAAAATGTTGGCGGGGTTTAAACTTTAATGTTTTAAGAACTTTCCACGAGAAAAATTAATAAACATGCATGAAAAAAGTTAGGACGAGACATCCCTGAGAATAAATTGTGATAATTACAATAAAATAAATTCAATAAATGTTTTAAACAATTGATATATAAAGCTAGTATTTATAAGGTGAAAATTATTCTTACTATAAATGTTCAATAATTAAACACATTTGACAATTATTTTTAATCATAAGCATAGTTATTCAACATTAGTTATATTATTAAAAATAATAATTCAAAAAGATGACGTAAAAACAATTGTATATTACAAAATAAGCCTACTTAAATGTAAAAATAGATTTTAATAATAGAGTGCTGATACAGACATAGTATCTTCGTGCTAGAAGCTATTAAAACTACAATCATTTGTTTAGTATTACCCCTGTGACAAAAAAGATCACACTTTTGATTTGATACAATTTTTATAAGTTATAAAGTATAACATATTTATTACACAATTAAATATATAATTTTATATTTTTATCTTTATTTTTAAATTAGGATATACGTTATCAATATTAATGAGGATAATATAAAAATTTCACATCAAAAGCGAACTCTTTTTTGGGATAAAAAAAATTCTAAACGGTGCTCTTCTTTTTTTGGGGACAGATGTATTATTTTTAATTCTAAAATAAAGGTTTATAATTAAAGGTGCAAATAGATTGTAACTAATAACTCATATGTTCTGTAAAATAATTTAAATAGTGGTACAATTTAAATATATGTAAAACCAGCTAATTTATACTTCTTTCATCCCTAAACTCAATTTAGCTTCTAAAAATTTTCTTTATCCAAAAAATTTGTATTTTTATTAATAATAACTATATAATCCCATAATTAAAAAGTACAAATCAAAGTGAAAAATAATCTATTTAGTAGTCCACTACATATATTATCTTATAAAAAAAAGTATACTAATATAAAAGTAAAAAAAAACAAAATTAGCCAAAGGAATACTATAAATATATACACACACACATAGATACAAATTACTCTCTTCGTCCAAAAAAAAAATATATAATATATTTAATATATTATTAAATATATAATTTTATAATATAAATAAACCATTTTTTCGTGACAAAAAGAATACCATTTTATTTTAAACAAGATAGTGGTACTTTCCCAACGGGGTTAGTCTCTCACAAGGCATTGTACCCTATTTGCGATTCTCAGTTTCATTTATTGTATACTATTCTTATTCTATTAATTAAACGATATAATTTTATTAAAATTAAATTCATTAAATTTTATATATTTTATATTAAATTTTAATATTAATAATAAAATACAATTAATATACAATAAATTGAACAAAAATCTAAACTCGCAATACCCGGCCGATGGGGCAAATCCCGTGACATGACCATAATGTGATGCGCGACTTTACAGTTAGCCAAAAGCCACGCGTTGTTTTTTTACACGTTTATTAGGTCAAGGTGTCAATTTCTTGGAACCGGGCATGCAGCTCTTGCCCTTCAATCCTTCACTGTGTCCGATTAAACGTGTGATCACTTTTTTTTTAGAGTTATTCTTTGTTATGGTTTCGATTGTCGACTCTACTCAGACGGTAATAGTTCACAATTATTCAACGTCTACAAAGAGCACCACGAATAGTATACAATGAGAGTTATGGATCATGCGGGCATTCAATTTCTTTTATCAAATGCAGTTTGCGGTGCACTAGTCGAGACGGCATCTTAGTTCATAAGTTGTTGTAATTTGGTAGATCCTAATTAGACTAGCGGTCGCTTTTATAAGCCCTTAGGGCTGGTTGTTTTATCTCACCTTAGACGGGTGTTTTGTGTTGTTTTCCTGTTTTAAACGGGCTTTTTTCTTCTTAGGAGACTTGTCTTTGTGGGTTAGGTCTCAACCAACTTATGAAGTTCCATTAGCCTTTATGGCTATGTACCTTTTGCCAATTGACCAATTAATATATCTAACTTTATTGAAAAAAAAAAAAAAAGACTTTCCAGTTAGCGGTCAAGAGTAAGGCTCTGAAAAATTCAACACACATTACCCCAAATCCCAATCATACGGTTGGCTTAGGTCCTTCCCAAAACATTTTCACGCACAAGTTCCTCCATGATGGACCCTCTCCTATCGGGAAAAAAAAAATCCATCATTATCTGATTTATCAATGGATATGAGTATATTTTGATTTTTTTTTATTAATTTTGTATATTCATAGCTATATGTCACTTAATTAAAATTAATAGTACAATAATCTTTTTGTTCTGCATTTATACGGGATACATTTTTTTGGTCCCTGTTAGTTTTGATTCGTTGTAATATATGGAAAATTCTAATTGTTTTTAAACCACAAGAATGATAGGGGTTTATTAATGAATTAAGGAATTGGAGAACGGAAAATATAAAGACGGCTACTAAAGCAGTTCAAGTAAAACTTACTATATCCATATGAATTATGTTCCTTTATTTCTATAAATAGGATATCCACAAATATAAAAATAGGAAGGAATTGTTCGATTCCTCAATACTAATAGTAAAATAGAATCAATGATGCAGAATAAAAACAAAAAAAATTCTTAGACCAAACACTATTAATAGTCTAATCTAATAAATCAACTCATTTATTGAAAAAATGAGTCTAACCCTCAATGTTGCTTACAAATGTGAATGTATTGTGGAGCATAATAACCCGATCTATGATTACGTCTAATCATGCATGCACCAATTATTTGGAAGTTTGCACTATATATCTTAACCAGAATGCAATCAAGTGTCATGCCCCAGTTTTGGTGCCGAAGAAAGAAAATTCTTGATTCAGTTTTCATCTTAACGATAGACAAGGGATTAGATAATGTGTGATTGACAAACAAGGATCGGATCATTTGGCGTTGGGTCCCGAGCGGTATTTATTCCACCTCCTCTTTCTGTAAAGCTGTGTTGCTACCCAGGAGGCAAGGGAGTGCAATTTGGAACTTAGTGTGGAATGGGTTTGCTCCACCTAAAGTGGAAGTCTTTGTTTGGCAGCTAATCCATCAAAAGCTTCCTGTTAGAAGCTGTTTGCTCAGAAGGGGTATCATTAGAGCCGAGCTAGCTGTTTGTCCTTTCTGCAACTCTGAGTTGGAATCTGTCCAGCATTTGTTTTTTAATTGCAGGTGTAGCTGGTTGGTGTGGACAAGATGTTTGGAAGTTTGGGGAATTTCATGGACCCGGGAATCCGTCCACCTTCCTTGATAGTTGGCAGCACTCCTTCCCAGATTCCAATGGGCGGCAGCCTTGGATTTTGCTATTTTATGCCATTGCCTGGTCGATCTGGCTATGTCGCAATCAGGTTACTTTCAACAACAAAAGTTTTGAGCTATCACAACTCATGGATTTGATTTTCATTAGGTTTGCAACTTGGTTCAAAGCAAAGTGGCCTTCCTCATCAACATCCATTTCTGATATATTTCTTCAGCCGACTAATGCAAAAGTGAGGCAAGCTCATGAGTGTAAGAAAGCAAATGTCTCTTGGTCCCGCCTCAACCGGGTAGAATGAAGTTTAATGTGGATGGTTCTGCTATTGGAAAACCAGGCATGGCGTGGATCGGGGTATTCTTAGGGATGATCAGGGTAGAACAGAGGCCGTGTTCTCCAATCATGTTGGAATTCTTGATTCAAACCAGGCTGAATACTATGCTATTCGTGAGGCCTTCCGAGTGTTCTCAGAGTCTGTGTGGAAAAGCTCTCATGTGGTAATAGAGAGTGACTCGCTAATGCTATCACCGTTAATGTACCTAAAAGCCCCTGGCATCTCAAAAATGTTTCGAATCATATAGATCTATTGAAGGAGAAAATCAAGCAATGGGAGTGTCAGCATGTCCCAAGGGAGAAAAATAGTGTTGCCAGAGTTGGCAAAATCCGGTGTCTCAGTAGAGAATCTTGGCGATTATTGAATAATTAGTATAGTTCTCAGTAGGTGAGTAGTACCTGGCATAGTCTTGTTTTCTTATCTTTTAAAGGTACATTCATTTCCCTGAATTATCTGTTCTTATTTTCTAATAAAATAATTTGCCTTGTTGGCTTGTCAAAAAAAAAAAAAAAAAAAAGGATCGGATTTTTAACAAAGTAAAGAATATTTTACTATGTAGTCTATGCATTGGAAGTTTCTTAACAGGTGCATGCATCATTCATCTTATCATTGAAGGAAGACTTTGGATTGTAGCGTAGACCAAGACTTTTGGAAAATAAAGTTGATGTTTTATGTATACTTTCCAAAAGAAATTAATTTGCAAAAGGGAATGCCATGGTAATTAAAGACAATATAGTTTTGTTCCTCTCATTAAGAAGTGTGAGGAATTTGCCACAGGAACAAAACACTTAAAAGAGTCCATAACAGTTACTGACAAGTTAAATCTGATTTAAACCTAAAATTAAATACTTTATACATCTCTCTAAAATTGATATAAAAGTAGTGCATCTACCGATCCTCAACAAGAAGTAATATTTATTACCTTGCTCCTCCCCCCCCCAAAAAAAGTTAAAATTAAAACGATATAAAAAACTTTTTCACATTCTAAAATGAAGGCATATAATTAAATGAGGAAATAGATTGTACTCCCACCTTTCCCAATAGAAAAAAAAAGATGTACCATCATTACTAGTAAAGTTAATATAATATTTATATCAAAAAGTGAATTTTTTTGAATAATAAAAGTTTTGAAACAAAATTATTTTTCTTTTCAGATTGATGGATTGATATATATAACTCCTCCAATGGCTATTTATTATTTGATTCAAATATGCGGGAAAGCTTCAAGTCATAGAGTACATTTTATGATTTCAAATGAAATAGCGTTACAGCAAAATTAGTCATTTTCGGAGAGCATATTCTACCCGGCCAATGGGGCAATTATGATTTATGAGCCGATATCAATGGCTACTTTGCAGTCTAAGAATAAAGATCTCAAAATCAAAACCTCTACCACACAAGTCATTGGTAGTCAAGTGAGAATGCAGATCGTAATGGTCCAACATAATGGTCCAAAGATTTAAAAAAAAAACAGTTGTCTCCCCCTGTATATGTAAAAGGTTGTTTGTAAAAATGTAAAAATATATTTTGGAAGATAAATCATAATGGTCCAACATAATTTAGAGTTGATGTTCAAATGATCAATTATCAACAGTTGACAGAGTATGTAGCAAAAATGAAAAAACCCCTTCCCATTAATACTATGTAATCATAGAATAATTAGTATTGATCTATGCGTTGGGTACTTACTCTTCTGGACTAGAGGGCCTAGTAGGTGAGTAGTACTTGGTGTAGGATTGCTTTTTACCCCTTTGAAGTCTTGTTCATTTCACTGTAATATCTACTTTTATTTTCTAATAAAATGTTCCACCTTGGTGGTTTGTCAAAAAAAAATAATAAATTAATACTATGTAATCATAGAAACGAAATCTACATTTATGAGTAGATCTTAGATCCTCAATTAAATTTAGTCTTATAATGATCTTTTGTTTGACAATCATTAAACAACTATCACTATGATAAGAATGAGACAACAACCCCCTGCCTGATTAATTTGTCTCATTCATTCACAAATTTCTCAAGATTTGGCTCATTCATAAACACATAAAAGTCGCTCTCAAGTTTTCAAATAAATATTAATGAGAAAGTTACTTCTTTTTTTTTTCAATTATCATTTGGATGATTGAATTTGTGTTTTGTCTCCAAAACTATGCATAGAAGTTAAACACCGATAAAATTGATAGTCATACAATATTCATTCGTTCAAAGATATTTTCACATTCTCATCATGAGAAAGATACAGATATTAGTATTTGTAGGCCGCTATGGCAATCAAATTTATTTTAAAGTTCTATTCATCAACACAAGGAAAAGAAAAATTCGGGTTGAAATCCACACAACCCTGCTCTTTCTTCCTTAAATTTCTTGAACTCCTGTCCTATAAACTATATGGTTTAGCATTTTTTTGGACTGAAACCAATCAGGTTTTTGCCAAGGTCATAAGTAACACGTATCCCTTGTTGCTGTATATTCCCGATGATTGACACGATTTGTTGAGTGGGTTGGAAAGCCAAACAAAACTTAGTGTACTGGTCACTCGTGGAAACGGGTGTGAAGTAATTCTCGGGCGGCAACGGCAGAGTTTTACCACCAGAAAACTGAAACGACATCGGCGGGACGTCAATGCTGGAGGCAGAGCTGGTGGGGACATCGTAGCAGGTATCCAAACCTTGGAAGCCCGGAGAAGCTTGCAAGTTTTGTGCGTTCTTTTTGAATGCGTCGCTCACCGAGCTATAAACTTGGGAATCCAAATAAGTCAGAGTGGTACCCGAGTCGACTATGATTCCGCCAGTTCCATCACTGCCAATCTGATAAACGGAGGGCGGGATCTGTATCTGATCACCTCCAACCGTGATTCCGGTGAGTTCCACGTAATAATAGACTTCAAAATTTGGATTCTTAAGCATGGAGACTATGACTGAGTCGCCGGGTGGGGCTGAGTTGAACTCCAGAGTGGAGGATGATTTAGAATTGGCATCTACAAGGCAGTAGGATAATGAAGACGCTTTGATCTGAGAAGGAAAAGATACTTCACTTCCGCCTAGTCCAAGTATGCCTGCAAGGGGCTCTAAGCCCTGATTCTGACGCCCGCATCCGATTGCCACGTTGCTTACGGAATCTGAACCACCGAACGACAGCGTTTCTGTGGCAAAATCCCCTATTGAGAAGGACTTGTCTCCGTACTCTGCGCCATAGATGCAAGCCCCGTTGTCACCGCATTTTTTTTTTGGCAACGCATTGCACTGCTGAGAAGTACAGGACAAAGGTTGATAAGAGGAGGATTGGGATGGGTCAAAAAGGGGGTCTGATTGCTGGTAACATTGCATGCATGGCGAGCACTGGAGCCAGTTGACATCGCTGCCGGTGTCGGCTAAGAGGTAGAATTCTTTCGGGGGTTGCCCCATCCCAACACGGGCGGCGTAGCCACCCCTTACGTGTGTAAGCGGGGACTGAATGTCCTCCAGTTCGAAATTGGAGTCGGACTTGAAGAGGGCATTCCTGAGCCTGGAGTTGATGTATTGGACTCGGGCTGTGTCACCCTTGACTCGGGAGATTGTCCGGGCAGTTAAATTCTGGTTTTGCAGGTTTGTGATGGAGTCACGAGGATGAAGGGTTAGGGAGAAAACCGATGAAGTTTCAGAGACCTGTTTTTGGGGGCGAATGGCGTAAACCAGAGAGGTATGGGTGTGGATTGTGGAAAGAAGGATAGGTAAGAAGAAGAAAAATGCGGTTTGAACATGCGCCTGAGCCATGTTTAATTCTCAAGAGTTTTCCTGGAATGGGGGAGGAATTGGGAGTAGGAGAAATGCAGTGGAAACGGGATGCGAAATGGATTTATATAACGTCTGCATGAACGCATCGAGGGGAAAGAAAAGGGTGGTGGGGACGGATTTTAATGGCTTGACCGATGTTTTCTGGTCTTTTGTACTTTTTTTTTTTTCACTTAGAATTATCCCCACATTCACTGACAGGCGTATCCCAAACTTCCCTCAATCAGTGTCCCGACTCCCCTAGTCATCGAAGGACAAGGGTCCCGAACTTCCCTCAATCAGTGTCCCGACTCCCCTAGTCATCGAAGGACAAGGGTCTCACATTCACTGAAAGGCGTATCCCGAACTTCCCGAACTTCCCTCAATCAGGCGTATCCCAAACTTCCCTCAATCAGTGTCCCGACTCCCCTAGTCATCGAAGGACAAGGGTCTCACATTCACTGAAAGGCGTATCCCGAACTTCCCGAACTTCCCTCAATCAGGCGTATCCCAAAGTTCCCTCAATCAGTGTCCCAACTCCCCTAGTCATCATCGAAGGACAAGGGTCTCACGTTGTCGCGGCTACGGGACCCAAATCTCACGGGAACTATGGAACCCACAATGGAAGCGCCCCAATTCCATCCAGCTAGGCAGTCAGGGGAATTGATCCCTCAACCTCCCACAAGGCGAACCTCGTGAGAAACCGCTGGACCAACCCCCTGGGGGCTTCTGGTCTTTTGTACTTGGAATTTTGGAAATTCTTTTGTTTAAGGAGAAAAAATATATTCTTTTTTTTTCATAAAATCGATTGTATTAACGTGGAAATACCTAAATAACACAGTACAAAGATTATTCATAAAATGACTAGACTTAAATGGACGTGCCCTAACACAACTAAGCTACCCCAGTAGAGATTGGTTAAGGCCTAACCTCGATAAAATGGGTTCGACATACCCCACACAATGAGACCGATACCTCCTAACCACTAACTAGCTAATAAAACTACAACCCTAACTTGTCGGCCTCTACTTGCACAGTTCCCCTCAGCAACAACCGAAACAACAGACCAAGCAGATTTACCCTGCGCAGCACTGACTGGACCTAACTCCTGTCTCAGCGCGGACTTACGCTATATGTCATCGTGCTTGCCACTTCTCCTAAGTTAGAACACAAAAACCCTCCCTAACGGAGGACAAATCCGGATGAAAGCAAGATTAAAATCCAACTAACTCTAGAGTCATATGCTAAAAAAAAAAAAGGAAAAAAATATTTACTGTGGCTACAGTATAATTCGCACCTTTATCGCACGCTATTGCCCGCACACACAGTGAGATGGAGAGGAGAGTCAACCTGGGGGCCTCAGAAAATATATATATATATATATATATATATTCTATTTTTCAAATGTTTGATGAAATTCTCAAAAATTTAATGCTCTATGTTTTTAGCCTAGCTTTTCTTATGATAATAATGAATTGGATTAAGACGTTTAATTATATGGGTCATAGTGAGTTTACTCCCTTAGTCCCCACCCAAAAAAAAAAACAAAAATACCTTGACTCTTGTTTTTTTTTTTTGAAAAGAAGAAAAAAATGAAAATTATTACTTTTTTTTTTTTTTGGACTAAGTATATTGTTCACTTGTTGCATTAAGTTCAAAAGCTAATACTTTAGTTTTAACACTTAAAGAGGAGAGGATATTTTATCTACTAATTGTACTACATAAAATGGTATAACCTTTATAATTTAATAACAAAAGTATAACTTTTTAAGTCAAAATATGCACAAAATAAAGAGACAAGAAGTACTTAGTTCTGTATTGTGATTACTTTGTTGCATGAACAATCTGTACAAAAAAAGAAATGCACCAATATATATATTTAGTTCTATAAGAGATTGCTTATAGATTCTCAATTAAAGTTTATTATTACTAGTCGAAAAAATATTTTATACATTTATTGTATATTTATTTTTAATGGTCCAAATCAATTATATAATTTTTTTATCCCTGATTATGTAAATAGGTTTCCCTTCTAAATTATATATTGTTCCCTCTAATTATCACTGATTGCACTATTTCTTTAAGTTATAAGTTGTCTCTCTAATTGTCTCTAATTACACAATCTTACATAGTGCACCATATGCATAGTATAGATATCATCCTTTGGAATGTACGTAGTAGACTTTAAACCTGATTGAAGCCAAAATTTGCGGAGAAATTAGAAAAAGTGCAAATTGGATGCAAGATGAAAAGAGGACCACACCATTTATGTTGTAAAAAGGAAAAAGAAAAAAAATGAGGCAAGATGAAAGGATATTGATTTGTTCTGTCTCTCCCATGAAAAGTATAGACACAAAAACAACAAAGAAAAAAAAAGGAAAAGGAATTGCATCCCTAACTGCATAAATTAAAAACATTCACAACAATGAAAAACACTCAGAAAATTAATAAGAAAGTAGTCTTTGACCCTTTCAAAAGGAAACTAAGTTTACAAATGTGATATCAATGAAACCCAATATAAATACCCAAAAAAAAACTTACTAATATTTTAGTCTAACTTTCTCCAAAATGAAAATTTTGCAAAAATTGGAGATTATTACACAAATTCTTCCCTCAATACATATATATAAGAAGTTATAATTAAAAAAGTTAAAAAATAGAAAATTATAGAGTTGCAAATAATATTTTTGTAAAAACACTAATATTTCAACGTATAAAATAGATGGTGTGGATAGCATGGACATAGATGTGGTTGTTAAATTCCTGCGATGCTGGAACGTTTCTCAGTACAATTGCATTATATGTTCATCTTTAATCATAGCTTTGTGAAAAGGAAGACTTGCAAGTTGGAAAGCAGTGTACACGGAGGACTTTGGAAAAATATTGGTGGGGTTTAAACTTTTACGTTTTAAGAACTTTCCACGAGAAAATTTAATCAACACGCATGGAAAAATCAGGAGAAGACATCACTGAGAAATAAATAATGGACCGAATAATTAAGGGGCTCATCATCTTATTAAGATGAGCTCATAAAAGATGAGTTCTAGAAAGACCATGCCAGTAAATGAATGGATGCTTAAATAGAGACAGATGAGGGAAAAATGTATTTTACATTCTAATTAGTTTGATACAATTAGAATTCAATACTAACTTGATCGTTATAATGTTCTCGGGGATCTTGTCCAAGTTGATATATCGTTATAATAATAAGTATAGTTTTTAAACATTTAGTTATATTATTAAAAATAATAATTCAAAAAGATGAAGTAAAAACAATTGTATATTACAAAATAAGCCTACTAGAGAGGAATGGGTGTGGTGGATTGAGGAGAGAAGGAGAGCAAAGAAGTGACGCGGGTGCACAGGTGCAGGAAGGAAAGTGTGGCTTGGTCTCGGCCTCAATCTGGTAAAATGAAGTTTAATGTCGATGGTTCAGCAATTGGAAAACCGGGCAGGGCGGGGATTGGAGGAATTTTGAGAGATGAATTGGGTAAAACAAAGGCCGTGTTCTCCAAGTGTGTTGGAATTTTGGATTCGAATCAGGCTGAGTTCTATGCTATCCGTGAGGCTTTCTGGGTGTTCTCTGAATCTATTTGGAAGAGCTCTCATGTGCTTGTAATTGAAAGTGATTCTGTTAATGCAATCAATTGGCTCAAGAATCCGGAGAATGCACCTTGGCACTTAAAAAATGTCTCCAACCACATAGAGCTACTGAAGGAGAAAATCAAGCACTGGGAGGGCCATCACATTCCAAGAGACATGAATAGTGTGGCCGACAGGTTGGCAAAGTCAGGAGTATCCAGAGTGCAAAACTTGTTGGCAATCATCGAGCAATGAGTCTTGTATCTTCTACTCTCGTTTTTGTTTGTATGCCGCGTAGGAATGTTCTTGTCCTTCCATTTCCTACTGATTCCTTCTTTGTAACCTTTTACTCTATATCTCTATATCTCTAATAATAAACCTTGCCTCCTTGGCTTGTCAAAAAAAAAAAAAAAGGAGAGCAAAGAAGAAGAAGAAAAATGCAATGGAAATGGGATTGGATTTATATAACGTTGCATGAAAGCGTGGAGTGGGGAAGAATAGGTCTTGGAAATTTGGAAATTCTTTTGTTTAAGGAGAAAAAATATATTCTAATATTCTATTTTTCAATTGTTTGGTATATTTTTAGGCTGGCTTTTGTTACGATCATATTGACCTCGATTAAAAGTTTAATTATACTAGGCATGGTGAGTTTACTCCCTTGGTTTCCACTCAAAAATAAATAAATAAATAAAAATCTACCATGACTCTTTTTTTGAAACAATGAAAAAAACAAGTAAATTTTTTTTTTTTTGGACCAAGTATATTGTTCACTTGTTGCATTAAGTTTAATATCTAATACTTTAATTTGAACACTTCTTTTTAAAGCGTTTTTTTTTTTACAATATATATTAGATTTGAAATGCTATAAAAAGACGAGAATATTTTATCTAATAAATTTATCACGTAAAATGATACGACTTATATAATTTAATAACAAAAGTGTAACTTCTTATGCCAAAGTATACACAAAATAAGGAGATAAGAGTTGATTTTGTATTCTGATTACTTTGTTGCACGAAAAAATCTCTAGAAAATGAAATGCACCCAATATTTAGTTCTATAAGAGATTCCTTATAGATTCCCAATGGAAGTTTATTATTATTAGCAGAGAAAATTTCCAGGACTTCTGTGAAAGGCAGGAGAATTTCGGAATTGGAGCAGTGAGTGATGAGAAGTGCAGAAGAAATGGAGGGCATATATAATGCTGCATGAAGGCGTGCATGAAGGGAAAAAAAGATGCTTCCTGGGGCCTGCAATGTCAAGGTTTCCTTCCCTCTATTTTGGAAAATTTTCTTCTTCCTTTTTTTTTTTTTTGAGAAAAAAAAATCTCTCAAATATTTTTTGAAAGTCCCAAAAATTGGATTTCTTCTTGGGATTTTTTTTAAGAAAAATTTACTAAAGTAGTTGCAGAATGTTAAACATGAATTGAGGCAAAATTTGCTGAGGTAGGTGGAATCTCTTGCAGTCCTCCTAAAAAGTATATACAAAGGTACAAATTGGTAATATATATTCTTTTAAATTTAGAGGAATTAAGAAAAAGAAAAGTGAAATAACAGTATATACTATAGTTTATATGGATAGATATATATATATATATATATATATATATATATATATATATGTTAAATTCCTTTTCTTTCTTTCTTTATTTTTTGGGAAAGTTTCTTGGAAGGTGCATCATTCATCCTATTCTTGACTTATGAAGAGGGAAGACTTGCAACTTGGGCAGAAAAAAAAAAATAAGGTTGGTGGTGTATTAAATCAAGTTTATTTAGGAAATTATAATTTGATTATGATTTGGTAATTATCAATTTATTCAGTTTTTAATTAGATTAGTATTTAGTAATTATTAATTAGTTGAATGGGATTTGAATTATTTTAGGAAAGGATTTGATTATTAAATTCTATATAAAGAATTCAAGACTATTATTTTGTGAGGTTCAGAAAATAAAAGAGGGGCTTTAAGAGAAATAGAGTTTCGAGAAGTAGGATTTTTTTTCTATTATTTATTTATATTTTGAAATGTAAAATTTTTTCCTACTTTATTATTAGTTTCTACATAAATTATTTTGTTATCTTCTTTGATTCTTTTTTTTTTTGACAAGCCAAAAAAACAGAGATTATTATTACAAATTTAGAGTAAAGATTACATTGAAACGGACAATAGTGCAACTCCTACTCATCCGTCAACTATAGAAACAAGAAATGGAAAATAACACCAAGCAGAGGCAAACACTTATTCAATAAACGCCAACAGGTTTTGCAATCTGAATAGTCCTGACTTTGCCAACCTATCGGCCACACTATTCATGTCCCTAGGAATATGATAACCCTCCCATTGCTTAATCTTCTCCTTCAGCAGGTCAAGGTGATTAGAGACATTCTTTAGGTGCCATGGGGTATTCGCTGGATTATTTAGCCAATTGATTGCGTTAGCCGAGTCACTTTCAATTACAAGCACATGAGAGAGCTTCCAAATAGACTCAGAAAATACCCAGAAAGCTTCCTTGATTCTTAATGCAGTAGGATTTTTATATCCTACAATGGTGAATGAAAGTAGTCAACCTGAAATGGGAAAGCGGAGCCATGATGAAGACAATTTTGTTTTATTCAATAGTAGGTAATGGCTTATAAAAAAAATGGTTAAAGTAAAAAGGCATAAAAATTATTTTTAAACGTAAAATAAAGGCATATGATTAAAGGTGCAAATAGACTGTAACTAATAACTCTATGTTCCGTAAAATAATTTTAATAGTGGTACAATTTAAACATATATATATATATATATATATATATATATATATATATATATATATATATATATATATATATATATATATATGTTAATAGTGGTACAATTTAAACATATATATGTGTGTGTGTGTAAAATCAGTTAATTTATACTTCTTTTGTCCCTAAACTCAATTTCAGTCTCTAAAAATTTTTTTATTCCAAAAAATTGTATTTTCATTAATACTAGCAATATAAACCCATAATTATAAAGTAGCAAGAGCCTAACTCTCAATTTTGCTCACAAATGTGAATATATTATAGAGCATATACAATAATTTGATGATTACGTCCAATCATGCATGCCCCATTTAATTGAAACTTTGAACTATATATCATTATATCTAGTGTGGCTGACAGGTTGGCGAAATCCGGTGTGTTCAAAACACAAAATTGGTTGGCGGTTCAAAACACAAAATTTATTGGTGGCTCTCGAGTAGTTAGTGTTTGTCTCTGGTTAAGTGTGCCTATTCCTATTATTTAGGATAGGCGGGTTCAGCTGATTTAGCAGTTCTTGATGTAGGACTGTTTTTTTCTTCTTTTCTTCTTTTTTAATTATTCGTATCCATTTTGACGTACGCTCTCTCTCATTTTTTAATAAAATGCTCTGCCTCGTTGGCTTGTCAAAAAATATATATCTATATATATCATTATATCTAAACCAGA
The DNA here is from genome assembly GCA_020080225.1 of Gynochthodes officinalis. NCBI lineage: Eukaryota > Viridiplantae > Streptophyta > Magnoliopsida > Gentianales > Rubiaceae > Gynochthodes > Gynochthodes officinalis. The sequence goes on along the minus strand of CM034625.1, from coordinate 8,535,274 downwards.
ATGCAATCAATCAAGTGTCAATTCACAATTTTCCCCTTTTTTAACATATTCCTATCGACAAATTGACTCGACAAAAATAGAATAACCAGTTTGTACCTTTGTACTCTGTGCGGTGGAAGGGTTGGGGAAGGTTATTAATAGACACATTGATGAGTACTAAATTTTAACTCAAAATAAGAGAGTACATGAAAATTTCCGTGAATGGTAATAATAATAATAATAATATCAAAAGGTATACAAGTATGTTTTTAATGCCTTTTGAACACGTTTTTACAATTTCAGAATTCAATTATAAATATATAATGGTCGTGTCAGGTAAAAATAAAAATAAAAACTATATTTTATATTTTGAACTTTCAGCTATTTCAAAAAATTTTAAACTATTTTATATCAAAATATTTATCCCAAAAACAATCTAAACAATTTCAGGATTTGTTTTATAGGACTAACACAAATTAAGAAGTCTAACGGAAGTTCATCTTGAAACAGATTGCAAATATTCGTTTCATTATGCATCATTCATTTTACTATTAACTCGTTCGAAAGGAAGACTTCCGTCTTTGGATTTTAGTGGAGAGAAGATTTTTGGAAAATAAAGTTGATGTTCTATGTGTAAGAACTTTCTAGGATGTATTAATCAACTTGCAAAGGGTAACCCATTACTTGGTCAATCTGGCTATGTCGGAATCAGGTCACTTTCAACAATAAGAGTTTTGATTTCTTGCAACTCATTAATTTGATTTTCATTAGGTTTGCAATTTGATTTAAAGCAAAGTGACCAGCTTGTTCGACTTCTATCTTAGATATTTTTATTCAACCGACCAACGCAAGGGTGAGGCAAGTTCACGGGCGTAGCAAGGCAAATGCCTCTTGGTCTCGCCCTCAATCGGGAAAAATGAAATTTATGTGGATGGTTCTGCTATTGGTAAACTAGGTATGGCAGGGATTGAGGGTATTCTTAGAGATAGTCATGGTAAAACAAAGGCCGTATTCTCCAAACATGTTGGAATTCTTGATTCAAATCAGGCAAAGTTTCATGCTATCCGTGAGGGATTTTGGGTGTTTTCTGAATCTTTGTGAAAGAGCACTCACATTCTTGTAATTGAAAGTGACTCTGCTAACGCAATTAATTGGTTAGTGAACCTTGAAAATGCCCCCTGGCATCTTAAAAATTTTCAAACCATATTGATTTGTTAAAGGAGAAAATTAAGCATTGGGAAGGCCATCATGTTCCAAGGGATATTAATAATGTGGCTGACAGGTTGGCGAAATCGGATATGTCCAAAACAAGTAATTTGTTGGCAGTTATTGAATAGTTTGTGTACAGCTCCTGTTTGATGTTCTTGTTCTACTCTTCTAGATTGAGGGGTTCAGTAGGTTTATTAGTCCTTCGTGTAGGATTGCTTTTTTCCATTTTGATTTCTTTTCCATTTTTTCTGTAATTTCCTACTTTCTTTTTCTAATAAAACGCTGTGCCTTCTTGGCTTGTCAAAAAAAAAAAAGATAAAGACAATTTAGTTTTTATTCCTCTCACTAACAAGGAATATTTAGTACTATGCTCCAAAAAAAGGTAAAATAAAATTTTAAAAAAAAGAGAGTATTATTTAGTACTTTGCTCCCAAAAAAGTTAAAATAAAAAAATTATACTCTATTTTAAAGGCATATAACCAAATGAGAAAATAAATAAATAAATAGCTTGTCAAAAAAAATGAGAAAATAAATTGCACTTCTATCATTTTAAAAAAAAAATCCACTTTGATTTTGATATAATATTTTTAAAATTATGAGATACAACACATGCACTACCATTATCAAAAAAAAAAAAATCACTTTGATTTTTTTACAACATTTTCAAAATTATGAGAGACAACACATGCACTATCATTACTAGTGGGAGTAATATAATATTTTTTATTTAAAAATGAACTTTTCCTTCTAGAAAATAAAAAGTTTTGAAATAAAAATCTTGTTTTTTGGGGGGACAAAAACAGTAATAAATAACTCCTCCAATAGTTATTAATTTGTTTCATTTATTATGGAAAAACATTTAATTCATAGTGTACATACACTACAAGAAAAATGGGCTTTTGTGACGACTGGAATATCGTCACTAAAGGTTGCTTTTTCGTCACAAAAACCAATTAGTGACGAAAAAATGGTTCGTCACTAGGTCGTCACTAATGCTCCGTCACTAAAGGGTTTTAGTGACCGAAACAAAAAAGTCGTCACTAAATGAGTGGCGTTAGTGACGACTTGAAGATGTGACAACAATTAGTGACGAAAAAAAATCGTCACTAAAAGGAGGGGAAAGTCGTCACTAAAAGTTAAGAGTCGTCACTAATTGTGCACGTTTAGTGACGAAATTTAGTGACAAAAAATTTCCGTCACTGAAACTATTTCGTCAATTGGGCGATTGTGCGGTTTAGTGACGGAAAAAGTCGTCACTAAAGCGAACCTTGGTCAACTCTTTACGTGACGAACTAGTAGCGATATTTTTGTCGTCACTAAATGGTTAGTGACGACTTTAAGTTTGTCACAGAAAGTTTGTTGGTAAATGCAATTTTGTGACGGAAAATTTTGACGTCCTTTTGCATTAGTGACGGAAAAATCTCGTCACTAAAAATTCGTTCGCAAATGAAATTAGTGACGAAAAAAATTTGTCACTAAATAGTGTTATTAGTGACAACTTTAACCAAAGCTATAACATTGTATATTTCAATATTTTATCACTAATAACATCAATATATTGATTGTGACATTATTTATCATTTTAATACAAACATCATTGATATCAAAAATGTAATGAAAACAATCTTACTAATCATTCAACATTCAAAGCCCATATGAAGAAACGTACGAAAGATAAACTTGTGCATTGCAAAAGACAACATTTTACTTTCCTAGCATACAAGAAAATAAAAGTTAAATATCGTAGTTGAACCATGAGAATAAAACATTATCCAAACATCTAACACCCCACAAAATAGTAATGTACACATAATTCCCATAGCATTCTAAAAGTAAATAAGCAAAAGGCTATTTTAAGACCTTTACAACGACAACCAATGGCCATTTGATTCCAAAGTATGTCTACAATGTGAATGCTTGGCACAACACAGTGATGGATGCGTCATCGTGATAAGAAAAGGAAAAAGCGATAAATGTTATAAATTCAATCCAATTGCAAATATGATTAGCTACGAAACAACACCCCATAACTATACCTCTCATGACATCGCATAATTCATCGTAATGAATAATAATAATCATATTATATTTTCCACCAATCACATATAACAAAAATGACCATGCAACCTATCACATGACATAATAGAAGACTACAAAGCGAAAATCATACTCTTAACCAATCCTTTTAACTAGGCATCATTATGTTACATAATGTTTATTTCTCAGACAAATGTAGAAATGTGCCATGCATTGACAAAAAAGAAATGAAATGTATGAGTGCACATTTGAGAACGTATTAAAGGAACAATATCATGTTGCGATAACAATTAAAGGCTTAGAAGCAGCAACATCCCATAATTATATCTCATTACAAAATACAATTTCACCAACAAATTATAATAATCATACTACATGCTACACCAATCATAGAAAAATGAAGTGACTACGAAATGTTTCACATGACATAATACATTACGACCAATCAAAGATAATCTTCATAAACCAACCCTGTTAACAAAAAGCGTAAATGCAACAATCCTTAAGGGAACAAAATATTTTCATGATAACCAAGCTCATTTTTATAAAACAATTATATCTATGTTGGTCAAAAACATTCCATAATTATATATGGAATGACATTATACAATTCCACCAGTTAAAAATAAAAGTCATACTACAATTGCTACAATCGAAGAAAACAAAACTGACCACCAAATGTATCTCGAGCTATACATAAGAAACTAATATGTTACCTAATGTTCACAAACTATAAGAAATATTCCTAACAATCCTCACCATGATATATCCATTTCACATAATCCGGACATATCCCTTTATGCATTAAGTGAAAGAACACTGGCTTTATCATGAAGACAAAAGTTGTTGCATGATTTACAAGGACAGGAATTTTTGGAATCTTCTTTAGCATGATATGCAAATGTTAAAAACTCTTCAACCCCTAACTTATATCTTACGTCCTTTGTTCTGAGCAATTTTCAACCACGACTTGTCCATTTCCTATCATGAATTCATTAGAAAATTAGAACACAATTGCATACAACCTTGGTCTTCTTTTCTTTTTTTACCTAAGAAATCGCCCAAATACAAGGAAAATAAACATTCCATTTTCATTACCCCAACAAACAAAACCTTATAACATACGCTATGTTGGTGTAAAGGCAGCAAATTATATTAGACACTTTAAAACATTTGTAATTAGCACAAAAAATGAACCACTTACACATTACAACTACTTTCATTAATGTGAGAAGAGAAGTTAGTCTTACCTCTAAAATTTGAACAACAAAGGTATCCTCGACTCCAATCCAAGGATATAATGTGAAGGGTGATGGCAGATCTTCTCCTCTAGCAAAACCACTTTCTAATGCTACTTGGATAGAAAACAGATTCACCAATGCAATTGTAATGGTTGCTTGGGCCTACATAACCAAAGACATTATGAGAGAATGGTCCAAACAAATGCAGAAAAAATCCAAAAACAGTCACCATTCCAATGACAAAAATATGCCAAAAATTGCAGCACAAATTTGAGAGAATAAAGTTCGGACTAGTCAAAAACTTCCAAAAAAGTCACAAAACGATCGGCATAACATTATGAGAGAATGGTCCAAACAAATGCAGAAAAATCCAAAAACAGTCACCATTCCAATGAAAAAAATAGGCCAAACATTGCAGCACAAATTGCAGAGAATAAAGTCTGGACTAGTCAAAAAACTTCTAAAAAAAATCGCAAAAACAGTCGGCATAACATTATGAGAGAATGGTCCAAAATGCAGAAAAAAATCCAAAAAAAACAGTCACCACTCCAATGAAAAAAACAGGCCAAAAAATGCAGCACAAATTGCGAGAAACTACTCTGGACGTGGAAAAACTTCTAAAAAAGTCGCAAAACAATCGATAACATTATGAGAGAATGGTCCAAACAAATGCAGAAAAAAATCCAAAAAAAGTCACCATTCCAATGAAAAAAATAGGCCAAAAATTGCAGCACAAATTGTAGAGAAACTAGTTTGGGCCAGTCAAAAAACTTCTAAAAAAAGTCGAAAAAAACAGTCGGCATAACATTATGAGAGAACAGTCCAAAAATTTTACAAACTACTTTAGGCAAAACTTAGAACAAAACCACAACATTGGCAACTTAATCGAAAAGGTAATAGGATGCAACAAGAAACAAAAACTTATAAACTCTAAAAATAGAAGAGGAAAGTCGAAACGACCATCAACAACAATGACATCCACAGACTCAAACTTTACCATACAAGCTATGCATCCTAATTCCTACACAAGGCAGTTGAAGTGAAGACATAAATCTCAGAAAAAGTAAAGACAGCAGTCACCCTTACATCCTAATTCCTTCACAAGGCAGTCAAAGTGAAAGGCATTACATTCTAAAGAAACAGAACTAAATTGCGAACAAATTCGGAGAAACCATTCCAGAAACATAGCAGTCACCCTTACATCCTAAAGATCCAATTCAAGAACAACAATAAACCCATAAATTGGAAATAGCCCAACAAGAGTTTGAACCAACTTCTAATGAAAACGGCAGTAGCATTTTCGGCCACAATATCACAAGAGAACAACAAAAATGCAGAATCCACCAAGGCTGAAAAATGCAGCAACAACTCCACACACATTGAAGCCCAAAACATTACTTATCTTACAAAAGTGGACATCTAAAATTTCATTATCTATCATGTCATATAGAATCAAAATGACCCCTTTGAACACGATCCAAAACTAGCATACTCCATGCGAGCGGTCCAAATAGCATCCACTCCATGTGAACGATGATCCACCGCAAACATTGCATAGACACATCTATGAAATACAAATAACTAACATCTTATGAAAAGACACAAACAATTAAGTTAGTATTGAATTTAAAAACACCAAATACAAAATAATATTAGAAATCATGAAGTTACTATTATATCAAAAATGTTTCTAACTTCTTTGTTGCAACAAATGAACTTTCATTTGTTAAATACTTTCTCTTCGCCTATTATATTGCCAAAAATGAAAATAGAAGTAAAGTCTTTGTAGCAACATTGCATTTGACAACAATGCAACAACATAAGAAAATTATTCCATCCCTAGGTTGGGCTCAAAATCTTAGCTACATTGCATTGTCTTGCAATAATGAAGTTCTGACAAAGGAACTTTCTGTTTGTAAAATACAAGAACAAACAGAAAAAAAAGAAATCATGTGTTTCCTCTAATTAAATAGATGAGTAGAGAAATCATTTAAAATCGGAGAGAGTACAAATAGTGTGTGCGCTATGCGGTGTAGATAGTACTAAATAAACACTAACAAGCGATATTTAACCGATCATTTCAAAGATCATGTACAAACATTTTTACTCATATAAGTCGAAATTGTAAAATCCCTTCAAACCATCAAAATCCCACAACAATCGGATGCTAAGGATGGAGGAGCGGTGGGAAAACAGATTAAAACCGCACAAATCGAATGAAATCATTTCTGGCGGAATACAAAATTTCAAATTTACGAAAAGTTATAAACCCGATTCCACCCTTAAATCAACAACCCATTGTTAAAAGAGCTTAATATAGGTTCCTTAAGTGCGTCTGACTTATATCAACATAAAATCATCCAAGAAATCCAAAATCAAAGACAACCGTTATTTCAAAGTTCGGATATTCACGGATTTCCGCAAGAACACACACAAACAGCGTTTTAAATCAGTAAATACCTCTCTCGAAGGTTGAGGAAGCTTCCACTGCTAATAGCCGCCTCAATGGGCCAAAATCCTCAAGACATCACCGGTTGTCCTTTCGAGTTGGTACATTTGGAGCATGGTGGCGGAGCAGAGAGGCGAAACAATTGCGGCGTTGTCCATCGCGATGTGGCGCGATGATGCGCAGCAAAGAGAAAGGTGGAGAAAAGCAGCAGCGCAGCCACGCTCCAGAATATGACACAGAGAGCGGTGGTGTGGCAGCGAGCTTGATGAAGCACGGATGGTGCAGCAGCGGCGGAGCAAGAATAGTGGAGGATGAACGGCGTGAGTGAGCTGCGGCTTGATGAGCATAGCAACACCGCAGCTGAGATCTAGTCGGATAATGGAGGCGGCGGATGTTGTCGACTGCGCAAGAGGAAAGAAAAGAAGAACACAGGCGGCAATGATTTGGAGAAGAAAAAGAAATAGAGAAAGGAAGTGGGTGGGAATTTTCCAAGTGTTGAAAATGAGCCCTTTTTTGGGTTTGGCGCTTTTCTTTTCATTTGAACATTTTCTATTTTTCAAACTCTTTTTAATATCTTGTCAATAATAAATTATAAGAATATTCAAATTTAATTTTTTATACCTACTCTTCTACCTATTGAAATTCATTAGTTTATAGTTGGAGTGAAAAAAAAATTATTTTTGAAAATGAAATTATTAAGATTTTGAAAACTAAAATTCTAATTAATAATTTATGACCAAATTAAAAAAAAATTTAAGGTAAATCAAAGGAAAAAATAAAGTCCAAATTTTAATAATGAAATAAATAAATATATATATTGGATATTTAAGGTTTATATAAATAATTTATGAAAAATTTTAATTATAGTACTTATTCAAGTTAAAAGTTTATCAAAAATTTTAAGTAATAAAATATAATAAATTTCACCTAACAGAACTATGACATTCATTATTGAATAGGGATAAGTTTTCTCACACAAGCCAATAATATTAGAGTTTCAAACCCATATAAATTATTAGTCGATTATTTTACTTTAAAACTAACACAATTTTCATCAATGAATAGTTATTTTGTGAGTGACTCTTTACGTTTTTTTAGTTTGGATTCACTTTTGACATCTACAAGAATATCTAGAGTTCAACAAATCTAGAAACACTAGAAAATATTATTTTATGAATATTATTACCAATATTTAATATTGTATCTATCTATAACTATATTCATATACGGACTACTTATATAATGTACCCACCATACATAAGTATTAAAAATTATGTACTTAAAGTAATTAAACTTATGTGTATTTTAAAGTAATTAAAATTATTCTGATTTTCAATAGTATATTTTAAAACTAACAAAATCATGTACTTAAAGTAATTAAACTTATGTGCACAAGTTCATAAATATCAAGGTGTCATAGTATAATTATTTTACATTAAGAGTCATGACATAATTAAGCCAATGAAGCTCAGCCTAATGAAGAATATACTTAGTCCATTTGTTAATTACTCTTAGCCAAAGAAAGCCAATTAGTACGAATCAATAATGTATTGTAATACTAAAAAGACTCTGTGATTAATGTACAATTATATGGACAAACAAAAATATTAGGGTGTCCTAGTACAATTATTAGAAATTAAGAGTTATAATATAAGTATGCTAAATTTGGCATAAGGAAAAATAAACTTAGTTTAATACTTATTCTTAGCCAAAGAAATCCAATTATAATTAATTTATAGTGTATTTAAAAAAGTCTCTATGTTCGAAGTAAAATAATGTAGGCAAATTCATATATATTAGGGTGTATTTGTGTAATTATTAGAAATTATGAGCCATAAATTAAAAAGTTAAGTTTGTGATGAATAAATTACATAGCCCAATTATTATCTTTAGCCAAACAATTCCAATCATTATATAAGTGGTGGCAATCAAAGAAGGTTTTTTTTCTTTTTTTTTTTTGGTAGTGTAAAATTATATGTACAAATTCATAAGTATTATGTGTCTTAGTACAATTATTAAAAATTACGAGTCATAATACAAATTAGCTAACTTCGGTCTAGTGAATAAATTGTGTAACCCAATCATAATTCTTGATCAAAGAAGGCTATTAGTTAATAGTGTATTTTAATGTTAAATGATTATGTACTTTAGGTAAAATTATATAGCAAATATATAACTATTAGGGTGTCAACATACAATTAATGGAAATTAAATGTCATAATACAAATTAGCTAAGTTTGACTCAATAAAATATTTGTTTAGCCCAAACCTTATTTCTTATAACATAAGCCCAATTAATATAAAGTTAGGTCCAATCATACTAATTTGTTTGTCCAATCATAGGTCCATTTGTAAGCCCAATTAATTTGTAAGCCAAACCAACGCAAGCCCAATGATAGATTCATTGTTAGCCTAATCATAACCTTTTAGTGACTACAAAACATTGTCACTAAAAGTCATAAATTTAGTGACAATTTTTTAGTCAACAAAACATATTTTGTAACTTTTTTGTGACAAATGGAAGCGTCGTCACCAATACTGGTCATTAAATGTAGTCAGCTTTTGGTTGTCTTTTTCACACTATAACAATTAGTGACCACGTAGTGACCACTTTTTCTTTCTCGTCATTAAAGGATGTCATTTAGTGACCACTTTTTTGCGTGGTCAAGAATGAATATATTTGTGTCCAATTTTTTGTTACTACATTTTTCTCGTTGCTAAAAACTACTTTTGGTGACCAAAAATATTGTTGTTATAGCCTTTCTGGTCACTAAAGACCAATTTTTTTCTTGTAGTGATATATGTATATATATATAGATACTCCTTTGTTCTAAAAAAAAAGTGTTTGTCTCAAAATATATCCACTATTTCAAAAGTGCATCGATTATTCAATAAAATATCCAAAATACTCTTAATGAGATAGATTACATAAAATGGTGTATGACATACAATACCTTTAATGAGGAAATTAGTTGTATAAAATCAGTTGTACTTGCATTTTGTTGACTAACAAGAAAAAGTTGTACATTAGTAAAACCGAACTCCTTTTTTGGAACAAAAGGAGTATAACTGTATAAGTATTTACTACTTTTGTTATACATTATACGTCTCACTATATACGTACATGTATTAAGCACTACTTGTGTTGTTATATTACATTAGTGGCTATAATTAGTTTGAAACTATATATGTCCCAATGCATATGTTGTTATTAAAATTTATAATATTCAATTTCGTTATATACCAAAGCAAATATTTTAATCTCCATAGTTAATAATATTATACACTAAAATACAAATTTGAGCCATTTCTTGTTAGTCAAATGGCAGAGCAATATTGTTCTTGATGAGGTTTTTGGCACCTGTGGTTTGAGCCAAATTTAATTAAAATAGTGAAAATATTTTACATTTTCTCCCTCTCTCTCCATCTGTTAAAAATGGCTAATTTAGTAAAACATCTTATTAGTCATAAACTATGAATACAACAAACATAATTAATAATATTATTAAACCCAGTTTGTACGTCAAACTAGTGAACTAATTGGTTCTTGAGGTGCTTATTACTACTAACAAAATTATATATTTAAAGTGATTAAACTTATATGTGTAAATTCATATAATGTAGTCAAATTCATATATATGCGTAAATTCTCGAGGTGATAGTGTATTTACAAACAAATACATAATTCGTACGTCAACTAATGTTGGCACATGTATATATATTTGGGTGTTTTAGTACAATTATTAAAAATTAAGAATTATATTTTTCAAAAGTTAACTTCAGCCCAATAAGTAAATTACATGGCCCAATTCTTAAGTAAACAAAAATTAAGGCCAATTCTTATATCAATTGTGGCCAAGTAATTTAGCCCAAAATAAGCTCAATCCTTATATAAGTTGTGGCCTAAGCAATTTAGCCCAAAACAAGCCCAATCCTTTATAAGTTGTGGCCCAAGTAATTTAGCCCAAAACATTTTATCTACTCTATCCCAAATTAATTAGCTTAACACATATATTTTTTGCATCAAATTTATAATATTATGTTTTATTATACACTAAAATAAATTTTTTCTATCTCCATATGTAATAATATTACACACTTCAACCCTATGTATAAAAAAAATGAATTAATAGATTACAACTATTTTCTTTTTCATTGTCACATAACCTACTAATTAAATTTTCTTTTGCACCAAAAATTATATTTATAATGCACTAAAAAATTTATGCACTAAAAAATTTATATTTTTAATTACTGATATTTCACACATATACATATAATCAAGAATTTAATTAAAAATCATATATCAAGATGTGTTTAGGCCTTAACCAATCCTTCTGGGGTTAGGTACTTTGTGTTAACGCGTCTATTTAAACCTAATATTTTTATGGACACTAATGTAATGTGTTAATTGGGGATTTCCACTTTACTACAATTAGTTTGGTTTGGAAAAAAAACAATTAGTGACGAAACAATTGCGTCACTAAAACATATTTCCATTAGTGACGAAAAAGATATCGTCACTAAAAGGTATTAAAACTTAGTGACGATAAAATTTCGTCACAATGATTATTTTAGTGACGATAATAAATGTCGTCACTGAAATCTCGTAACTAATTATGACTATTTTAGCGGGAAAGTTTCCCGCCACACTCTTTAGTGACGACTTTTTGTGATTCGTCACTAAAAATTTAGAGTAGACAATAAAATAGTGACGATAAAAGTTTTGGTCACTAAAGGTGATATTTAGTGACGATATTTTTTTTCGTCACTACAAATTCCGTCACTAAAGCCCATTTTTCTTGTAGTGATGACAAATAATTTAAGTGTCTTCAGTTGAAAAATGTCGACCCTTTTTTTCCAAAATATATCGCATCCACATTCCTTGATGCATTTCCATGCACATGCACAAGTGACATATAAACCTGTTCCGTTCCTTCGTGCATTTCTCACCATTTCTAAAGGCCACTTGAAATCAAACATGGCTCAAACTCCAATCCCATCTCTCTTTCTCTTAACACTACTTATCTTCACTCAATACACCTCCCCAGTTTGCGCCATTCGCCATCAAAAACAGGTCTCTTCCTCAAAGGTTTTCTCACTGTCCCTGCATCCCCTTAGCTCCATTGCTGCAAGGTCAAAGTCGCAGCAACACAGGAACTACGCCACCCTAACAATATCTCAACTCGCGAGTGACTCAGCCCGAGTCAAGTACATCAGCTCTAAGATCAGGCATGCCATTTCCAACTCCAACCCCAACATACAACCAAAGGACCTTCAAGCTCCAATTGCCTCGATATCGAATGGCAATCAATATGCCGCACATATCAGGGCCGGCACACCCGCCAGAGAAGTCTATTTGTTAGCGGATACGGGTAGTGACGTGACCTGGCTCCAGTGCTTACCGTGCGAAAATTCATTGTTACGATGAAACCCACCCGATTTTTTATCCGTCCAAGTCCTCCTCTAACCGGCCCTTATCCTGCGCCTCGCCGCAGTGCCATGCATTAGGAGTTAACTCGAACTGCTCTGTTGGTAAATCTGACTCAACTTGTACCTATGTAGTGGCTTATGGATATGGCCTGATCAATGCAATCGGGGAGTACGCCACTGAAACGTTGTCGTTTGGGAGTTGGGGTTCGGTTGAAATGTGGCAATCGGGTGCGGCCATAGTAACCATGGCTTCCATGAGTTCGATGGCATACTCGGACTCGGCGGGGGTGAAATATCTTTCCCTTCTCAGATAAAAGCGACGTCGTTTTCTTACTGTCTCGTAAACTCCGACTCGGACTCCACATCCTCTTCGACTCTTGAGTTCAACTCAGGCCCACTAGACGACTCGGTGGTCAGTGGTCACCCCCATGTTGAAAAACCCAAAAATCGACGTTTATTGCTACCTGGAACTGACGGGAATCACTGTCGGAGAACATCAAATACAGGTCCCGGAATCGATTTATAAAATTGCAGAAAACGGAACAGGAGGGGTCATGATTGACTCGGGCACCACAGCGACTTTTTTACCTGTGCCACTTTATGAACCATTCCGGGACGCCTTCAGAAATTGCACTCAGGATTTACCAGGGGTGAGAGGCAGTTTGTAACTTTTCGACGCTTGCTTTGACATCTCATCTGAGGATTTGCCCAGCGTTAATCTTCCGCCGATGCCATTTCAGTTCTCGGAAGGCAATGGCAAAACAATGCCATTGCGCCCGGAGAATTACTTCGTCCCTGTTCTGAAATCTGAATCTGATGGGTCGACCGTGTTTTGTTTGGCTTTTGGTATTTCAGATCAACTTTTGATCTTAGGGAATGTACAGCTTTCGATCTTAGGGAACGTACAGCAGCGTGGGATGCATGTAACTTATGACCTTAGCAACAACTTGATTGTTTTCAGCCCAAATAAATGTTAAGAAAGTACAGCATTCTAAAGTACTACGTAGGATTTGGATTCATTACAAATTTAGAACCACCAAAGTTAATTTTATTAGCATGTAATCAAATTTTATATTTCACTGCATATATATGGTGAATTTGATCATGAGTATTCATCAGTTTGCGTTTTTTCAGTTAACATGAATAAATGATCTTAACTCAATTCTGGGAGCTAAGTAGGTTTAGTAATCCTACGTGTAGAATTGCTTCCCTTTTCGTCTTTTATTTATTTATTTTTCCTTTCTTCTTGTACTTCCTGCTCTCACTTTTTAATAAAATGCTGTGCCTTCTTGGCTTGTCAAAAAAAAAAAAAAAAAACTCAATTCTGGGAAGGGGACAGTGGGAAATACCTCTCCCATTTCCATGCATGCATGCAGACGTGTTTGTATTCTCATAAAATTGAACTTGAAAATAGTACTAATCTCATACAGAATTAATTCTCAACCAAAATTTCTTCCGGTCTGGTTAAATCAGTTAATAATGTGGGATAATTTACTTATTTTAGTCACGTCAATTAATCCGGTCGACTAACTTATTGAGGATGAATTAAAAAAAATTCAATTAATCAAGTTGATTTACATTATGAGTATACCACATTAAAATTAATCCGGTTAATAATGTGGGATAATTTACTTATTTTAGTCACGTCAATTAATCCGGTCGACTAACTTATTGAGGATGAATTAAAAAAAATTCAATTAATCAAGTTGATTTACATTATGAGTATACCACATTAAAATTTGGATTAAAAAAATTCATATATCAATTCAATTATTCAGGTTGATTAGATTCTTTTTGGGAAAAGAAATACGAGTATGCCACTTTAAAATTTCGATTAGAAAAGTTCCTAAATCAATTCAATTAATCTGATGGTTTTAACTTATTTTGTGCAAAGATATGATATATACCAGATTCCAACAATCCTTCTATGCATATCCCCGATTCTTCCATGCATATCCATGCATATCCCCGATTCTTCCATGCATATCCTTCTTCTGCAATAACTATCTCAGAGATTTTCCTTCAGCCGACTAATGCGAGGATGAGGCAGGTTCATAGGAGCAGGAAGGATAGTGCCTCTTGGTCTCGCCCGCAACCTGGTGGCATGAAATTTAATGTGGACGGCTCTGCATTTGGAAAACCAGGTATGGCTGGTATTGGGGGTATTCTTAGAGATGAATTGGGTAAAACAAAAGCTGTGTTCTCCAAACATGTCGGAATTCTTGATTCAAATCAAGCCGAGTTCTTTGCCATTTTTGGTGTTTTCTGAATTTATTATTTTTTTTTGACAAACCAAGGCGGCGAAGATTTTTATTAGAAATTTAGAGCAAAGTTTACAATGAAAAGGACAGCAACTAAGGGATGCATACCCTATTCCGCATGCTACTGTGAAAACAAGAAATAGTAAATAACTTGCAACCGAGACATACACTTATTTCTCAATAATCGCCAATAGGTTTTGCAATCTGGACACTCCTGACTTTGCCAACCTATCAGCCACTGCATTCATGGTCCTTGGGATATGATAGCCCTCCCAGTACTTAATTTTCTCCTTCAGCAGGTCTAGATGATTGGAGACATTTTTTAGGTGCCAGGGGACATTCATTGGGTTGTTCAACCAGTTGATTGCATTAGCCGAGTCACTTTCAATTACAAGTACATGGGAGCATTTCCAAATGGACTCAGCAAATACCCGAAAAGCTTCACGTATAGCATAGAACTCTGCCTGGTTTGAGTCTAGTATTCCAACATGTTTAGAGAACACGGCCTTTGTTTTCCCCATTTCATCCCTTAGAATTCCTCCAATCCCAGCCCTACCTGGTTTCCCGATAGCTGAGCCATCAACATTAAACTTCATTTTACCAAGTTGAGGCCGAGACCAAGTGACACTCTCTTTCCTACATCCTTGTAGCTGCCTGACTTCTGCACTATTCGGCTGTCGGAATATGTCTGCAATAGATGTTGAAGCGGATGGCCACTTCGCCTTAAACCAAGTAGCAAATCTGATAAAAATCAAGTCCATGAGCTGCACGAGATCATAGCTCTTATTATTGAATGTGACCTGATTCCGGCACAGCCAGATGGACCAAGTGATGACATAAAACAGTAGAATCCAAGGCTGCCTTCCTTTGAACTCCGGGGAGGACTGCTGCCAGCTGCTCAGGAATATGAAAGGATCTCCCGGGCAAACCCAGGTGATACCCCAAATTTTCAAACATCTAGTCCACACCACCCAGCTACACCAACAGTCGAAGAATAAGTGCTGGATAGATTCCTGCTCAGAATTACAAAACGGGCACATCGCAAGCTCTGCTCTAATAATACCCCTCCTAAGCAGATAGCTTTTGACGGGAAGCTTTTGATGGATTAATTGCCAGACAAAGACTTCCACTTTAGGCGGACCATATCCTTTCCACACTAGGTTCCAGTTAACTGGCCCTTGTTTCTGAGGTATTAACACAGATTTGTAAAATGAAGAAGTGGAATACATACCATTCGGGACCGCTCGCCAAATGATCCGATCTTGGGAGTTTCGACTGGGATATTGCCCTTTCAGAATATTCAACAAATCTTCCCACTGCTGGCTTTCCCAATCAAGAGCATTCCTACGAAGATCAATCTTCCATTCCCATTGTCCATTCCTCCAGTTTCCGAACTCAGCAACATAGCCGCCCTTATTCACCGACAGAGCAAATATGCGAGGAAAGCACATTTTTAGAACCATTCCTTCAATCCATTCATCATGCCAGAAAACAATATTGTCTCCCTTCCCAAGCAATGCCCTCATACCTGATGAAACAACATCATAAAATTTGTTAGCGGGGGTAAAGGGGCCTGTGATAGCTTTCCATGTGTTAGAGGCAAGTCTATTATTACAAATGGTGGGAAGGAGACGCTTCTTGTCCAGCCCGTATTTTTCCACCATAAAAGTCCTCCATAGCGAATTAACCTCATTGCCAAACCTCCATAGCCTTTTTGATAGTAAAGCCGAGTTTTTTAAATTAAAGTCAATCATACCCAATCCTCCGAGCCACTTTGGGGCATTTACAGTGTGCCAATCCACATAATGCAATTTATGTTGGTGATCCGAACTGCCCCAGAGAAATCTCCGAATCAATTTATCCATGTCATTTTTAACACCACAAGGTAGCTTGAAAACCGACAAGAAAAGAGCGACAAGCTTGACAAGATGGAATTAATTAACGTCACTCTACCACCCATTGAGAGGTACCTTGCTTGCCATCCAGCGAGCTTTGATCTCATTTTATCCAAGATAGGTCTCCAGATACTTTGGGCTGCTGAGTTAACACCCAGAGGAAGGCCAAGATATTTAACCGGGAAGGTTTCAACCTTGCAGGCAAGATACACAGCCCAGCCATTCACTAGGCCCTCATCCACCCCAATACCAGTCAAACTGCTTTTGCTGAAGTTGACCTTCAAACCAGACACCACCTCAAAACATCGGAGAATTCTTTTAACATTCAAGACACTTTTAAAATCAGGTTTAATGAACATAAGAGTATCATCTGCATATTGTAAATGAGCTAACTTGAAGCTTCCTTGCCCTATGCTTACCCCTTTATACAACCCTAAAGACTCCCCTTTTTTCATGAGGACACTGAACCCTTCCACCATGATATTAAAAAGCATTGGGGAGAGGGGGCAACCTTGGCGAAGACCTTTTTTAATGCCGAACTGCTTAGTGGGAGAGCCATTGATCAGGATTGACATTGATACAGTGACCACACAGAAACGAATCCAACTCCTCCACTTCCTTCCAAAATTCATCTTTATTATAACAAGATCCAGAAAATCCCAATCAACATTGTCAAAAGCTTTCTCGAAGTCCACCTTCATCAAGATGCCACTCCTGTTGTTTTTCCTGAGGTAGTCAACAGCTTCATTGGCAATTAAGAAACAATCTGATAATTGTCTATTTTTCAGGAATGCAAACTGATTGCTCCCAATCACCTCGTTAATCACCCTTTTCAGTCTGATCGCTAAAACTTTGGCCAGGATTTTGTAAATGCTCCCCACAAGGCTAATAGGCCTATAATCTTTTAAATGAACAGGATTTTCCGTCTTTGGCACCAAGGTGATAAAAGAAGAGTTAATTGCCTTGTCAAAAATCTCGGTTTCAAAGAAGCCTTCTAGGAAGATCATCACATCTTGTTTTACTGAGCTCCAATGATGCTTGAAGAAATTCATGTTGAACCCGTCTGGCCCAGGAGCCTTATTACCATCACACTGCTTGATAGCTTCCCAAACTTCGGTTTCTGAAAATAGGACTTCAAGGCTATCCCTTTGTTCATCGGATATGCTTTTGAACTGGCAGTCAAATTCCAATACCCCTACTGCCGACACCTTATTGTAAAAGTCTGAGAAATACTTTGCGACTGCATCTTTCAACTCTTTTGGTTGCGACACCCTTCTTCTATCAAAGACCAGATTACTAATAAGATTCACCCTTCTCCTTGAGGAAGCCATTAGGTGGAAATACTTAGTATTCCTGTCTCCTTCCTCAAGCCATTTACTTCAGGACTTCTGCATCCAAGCTCTCTCCTCTGCCCGATACAAGCTCCATAGCTAGGCCCGCTTATTGGTAAATTCAATTCTTTTGTCAGCCGATAATCCATTTGATGCATCTTCCTTCTCCAACCTATCGATCTCCTCCTCCAATCCCTGGATAAAATGAGGATCTGCCTCATTGTTCTGAATTTTCCACCGGTTGATGAGAGGCTTAAGCCTTTTTAGTTTTAGCCATAACCCAGCATTATTCCTAGATTGAGCTGCAATATCTTTCCATTCATTTCGAACCATAGTGTTGAACCTTTCTTTATCAAGCCAGTGGTTGAAGAACTTGAAAGGTCTAGAGACCCAGTTGACCTCCTCTGTGTCTAGAAAAATGGGATGATGATCAGATAAAGACCTTGGCAAAACTCGCTGAACCACCGATGGAAAGGTGTCTAGAAATTCACTCGAGAACAAAAATCTATCCAGCCGACTGAATTTATGAATTTATGTGGAAGAGCTCTCATGTGCTTATTATTGAAAGTGACTCTGCTAACGCAATCCACTGGTTATCGAACCCCGATAATGCCCCCTGGCATCTCAAGAATGTCTCGAATCATATAGAGGTGTTGAAGGAGAAAATTAAGCAATGGCAAGGCCATCATGTCCCAAGGGAGTCCAATAGTGTGGCCGACAGGTTGGCAAAAGCCGGTGTGTCCAGATCTCACAATCTGTTAGCGGTTCTCGAGTAGGTAATGTTTGTCGCTGATTAGGAGGTGCCTCTTCCCGTCTTATAGGCAAGGCGGAGTTAGCTGTTTTTCCTCTTCTTTCCTTCTATTCTGTTATTTCTAGCTACTCTATGTACTTTATGTCCACTCTGCTCTCATTAATAAAATGCTTTGCCTTTCTGGCTTGTCAAAAAAAAAGATGCAGGGTACGTAACTACATAAAAACCCATAACCTTTTTTCACACAGACTCCCTCACCCAGTCGCCAATACTTCTCCATTTCTCCACCAATTGATGCACACAAAAAAGGGGAAAAAATGGTTCTAACCCAAAGTCCATTTCTCCTATTCTTAACTCTCCTTCTCTTCACTGTCTCCACACTTGCATCTCTAGTTTACGCTATTCGCCAACCAAAACAACACTCTCCTTTAAGGGTTCTCTCACTGTCCCTTCATCATCGTAATTCCATTAT
Source organism: Gynochthodes officinalis (assembly GCA_020080225.1). Taxonomy (NCBI): domain Eukaryota; kingdom Viridiplantae; phylum Streptophyta; class Magnoliopsida; order Gentianales; family Rubiaceae; genus Gynochthodes; species Gynochthodes officinalis. The sequence goes on along the minus strand of CM034625.1, from coordinate 8,516,216 downwards.
AAAGCAGCAAAACCAGAACTACACAGCTCGGAAATTATCCCTAATCCAGCGTGACTTAGCCCGAGTCAAGGCCATCAACGCTAGGATCCGGCATGCCATTTCCATTTCCAATTCCAAATCCGATGCCAACACCCAACCGGAGGACCTCCAAAGTACTGTAGTTGACCCGATAGCCTGGAACAGTGAATACGCCGCTAGAATCTGGGTTGGCAAACCCGCCAAAGAATTCTATTTGATAGCGGATACGGGTAGTGACCTCAACTGGATCCAGTGCTTACCATGCGTTAATTGTTACAATCAAACCCACCCGATTTTTGACCCGTCCCAGTCCTCAACTTATCGGCCCTTACCCTGTGACTCGGAGCTGTGCAACGTATTAGGAGAAAGCAACATGATTTCACATTGCTCTGCGGGTTCAAACTTAACTTGCTCCTATTTGAGTTCATACGGGTCCGGCCAATCCACGGGGGAGTTCGTCACAGAGACGTTGTCGTTCGGGGGTTTTGATTCGTTTGAAAATGTGGCAATCGGGTGTGCGCATGATTATTCGGGCGAGTTCGAGGAATTCGATGGCATACTTGGACTAGACGCAAGGGAAATAGCTTTCCCTGCACAGATAAATTCGACGTCCTTTTCTTACTGCCTTGTAAATCCGGAATCCAGCTCCACCTCCTCCACTCTCGACTTCAACTCAGCCATACCAGGCGACGCGCCAGTTTTTTCAGCAAACAAAACTTTGGTATTTATTACTACGTGGAACTGAAGGGAATCACCGTTGGGGAACATCAAATCCCTGTCCCGGAATCGTTTTAAAAAATTGCAGGAGACGGGTATGGAGGAATCTTGGTTGACTCCGGCAACACCTTGACTTTTTTGCCTGAGAAAGTTTATGATTTAATGCGGGACACGTTCAGGAATTACACTCAAGACTTACCAGGACTGGAGCACGTCTACAGCTATACCGATACTCTCGATACTAGCTATAATATCTCATCGGGGAATTTGTCCAGCCTGAATTATCTTCCAGGGATGTCGTTCCTGTTTTCAAATGGTAAAACCCTGCCGTTGAGTCAGGAGAATTACTTCTGGCCAGTTGACAAATCTGAGACTGGAGGTGGACTGAGTATTGTTTACCTTTCGTTGGGCAGCATGGTGCTCAAACTGCGTACGTCATTGGTCATGTTCAACAAATGGGGATGCGTGTTGCTTATGACCTTAGTAACAACTTGATTGGTTTCAGCCCAAATAAGTGTTAAATTTTAGTTAGTGAAACGTAGCATTGGCATTCATTCTAAGTCCTACATGTATAGAATTAGGATTTATTACGATAAAGAAAGCTTACATTATTTCTATTTCCTTAGTAGCATTAATCAGATTTAATGAGAAATTCATATTGTTGAATTTGATCATTATTTTTGTTTTATTCTTTTGAGGAAAAGTTTTAAGTGGATACATCTTTTTCTTTTTTTCTTTTTTTTTCTGAAAAAAATTGTTACATTTTCCCAAGATCAATACTAGGGAAAGAATTCTCCAATGTCATCCATGCATGCATGCGAAGGATATGGTATTTTAGTTTTATATGATAGCAAACTTCTCTAAAGCAGTCTTAGATAACTTCTTAAAAATTAACATCTAACTGCGTGTCCCAACGATCATCATCTTCCTTCCATGCATGTCGCAGATTCCCAGAATCCTTTCATGCATATGCACGAATCATTCCACCTATATCCATGCAGACAACCAGAGTACGTTTGCAAAAAGCCATTCCGTCTTTGTGTGCCCTCTCTCGCCAGTACTTGTCCCTATTCTCCTCCGATTCACACAAAGGAAGAAAAAATAAATTCTTGGTGATCTAAAATGGCTCTAAATCAAATCCTATTCCTCTTCTTCGTAGTTACTGTCCTCCTCTTCACAATTTCCGTTCCTACATCTCTAGTTTACGCTATTCGCCAACAAAGACAGCAGTCAACTTCTAGGGTTTTCTCCCTCCCCCTCCATCCTCATAATTCCATTTTAAAGCACCAAAATAAGAACTACAAGGCCCTGATATTATCCGAAATCGCTGGTGACATTGCCCGAGTCAAGTACATCAATTCCAGGATCAGGCATGCAATTTCCAACTCTGACTCCAAGAACCCTCAAGCTTCAATTGCCCCCATAGCCCATGGTACTAAATACGCCGTCCGAATCTGGGTAGGCGAACCCGCGAAAGAATTTCATCTGGCAGCGGATACCGGTAGTCACCTCAACTGGCTCAAGTGTTCACCACATCAAGAAACCTACCAGATTTTTAACCCATCCAATTCCTCCACCTATCAGCCCTTATCCTGTTCCTCGCAGCAGTGCAAAGCATTAGGAAAAACAACAATTTCAAATTCTAATTGCTCGGCTGGTTCAAACTCCAGTTGTACCTATAAACTGCAATATGGATTCGGCTTTTCCGGAACTGAGGGGGAGTTCGCCACAGAAACTTTGTCGTTCGGGAGTTCCGAATCGTTTGAAAAAGTGGCAATCGGGTGCGGGCTTGTTACTTGGGGCTACGGCGAATCCGATGGCATACTAGGACTTGGCTGGAATGAAATAGCTTTCCCTGCTCAGATAAAAGCAAACTTATTTTCTTACTGTCTTGTAAACCCTGATTCCTCGTCCTCCTCGACTCTCGAGTTTAACTCAGCCATACCAGCCGACGCGGTCGTCATACCTTTGTTACAAAACCCGAAATTCGATGTCCTTTACTATGTGGAACTGACAGGAATTACGATCGGGGAAAAACAAATAACTGTCCCGGAATCGGTTTATAAAGTTAGAGAAGATATGAGTGGGGGAATTGTAGTTGACTCGGGTACCACGGTGACTTTTTTGCCTGAGAAAGTTCATGTATTGATTCGGAATACGTTCAGAAATTACATTGAAGACATAATAGCAGTGAAGGACACGGGTTACGCTCCTTTCGACACTTGCTTTAATGTCTCATCTGGGAATTTGTCCAGCCTTAATCTTCCTGGGATGTCGTTCCAGTTTTCAAATGGTAAATCGCTCCCGTTGAGCCGGGAGAATTACTTATGGCCTGTCGAGAAATCTGAAGCTGGTGAGTCGACTGTGTATTGTTTCGCTTTCCTCGCAGGGAATGATGAAGCAGTGTCCATCATTGGGACTGTTCAACAAACGGGAATGCGTATTGCTTATGACCTTAGCAACAAGTTGATCGGTTTCAGCCCAAACAAATGTTAGTCAAACGTAGCACAACGTAGGATTAGGATTACAGTTAGGATTAATTACAAGAAACAAAGCTTTTATTATTCTATTAAGTGTTGATTTTCAATGACAAATTCAAATTCTTGAAGTTGTTCACATTTTTGATAAGTTGTTAATTCGTCATATTTTTAGTGACTAATTCCCTTATATTTTGATTTTATTTGAGTCTAATTGGAAAGAATTGGGAAAATTTTGATTATTTCAAGTTTTAGAAAGTTTTAGATTGATTTCTACTAAATTTAAGTTTTGCAATTTTGTAGGAAGGAAACTCTTGAAGAAAGATAAGGAATGGAGAAAAGATTGTTTCCGTCAAAGAGAAGTCACGATTTTATTGGAGAAAAGAAAACCAAGATCTGGGAAAAATATCATGCCAATGCCATGGCATGTAATTTTGAGTGCCATGGCATCACACTTCATGACGGAAGATGCTTGGACAGAAAGATTTCAGCGCAGCGGCGGTTATTTCAGCACAGCGGCAGTTTGCTATAAATTTCTTTCCAATGCCATGGCATGTAATTTTCAATTCTATGGCATAACGCATTTTATGGTGGAAGGACGTTGGACAGAGAATTTTAACCACAGCATTGAGTAGTTGGCAGACTTACGGAAAAGGAGAAGATTATCCAATTACGCAATCAAATCATATCATTCAAGATCAGCCAAAAGAGTTTCACACGCTACTAAATTCCTAGTCTTTAGGGACTAGAACAAGGATAAGGAGAGAGAGCCGCAGCCTTTATATTGATCTTCCTGGACAGAAAAAGGAGAGTTCCTTCCTGGAGAGAAAAAGAAAAAAACAGCCTGCCGAATTCTTTCCTTCCTGGAGGATCAACGGCCGAAGGAGACAAAAGCTGCACGGGATGGACGAAAACAGCAGCACTCCTTTGATTTTTCTTGTATTTTCCTTAACTATGTCTAACTAAATTTTACTTTTCAACCAAGGATTATAAGGTTTGATTTCAATTAATTGTGAGATTTCATGTTTTCCATCGGATTTTTTGATTTCGAATATTATATATTCTTTGCAAATAAATTTTATTATTGTTTTGAATGTTAAACAAATCAGGCCTGTTGTTTAATAGTTAAATACAATAATCAGTCAATTAGAATAAATTCATGTAATTGTTCTAAATTAGTGACAAATAGCAAATTCGAAAGGTAATCAACGCCTAAGATTTATGCTATAGGAATATATATTCTAGCTTAAATAAACTAGGTCGACTTCCGAGTTTACTGGCTAGAGATTGGGTCTCTACAGTTCTTAATGCAATTAATTGATATAATTCATAGATCGTTATCGAAGATTATGTCTGTTAATTAGGGAAATAACCTATAGGTCGTATTCCGAAAGTTATCAACAATTTTAGAGATTGGTTGTTATAGGACGGATCCTTAACGACTATAACTAATCTATTTGAGATACAAAGAATTATCTTTTAAATCGATGATCAATTAAGAGAATCAACACCGACATAAATCCTTGGTTGAAAGCTTTTCTTGAATTGAATTTATCTTATATTTATTTTCTTGTTTATTGCTCTAGAATTATTTGTTTAATTAGTTAAAAATCTCCAAACCCCCATTTGTTACTAAGAAACAGGTTTTAACCAATCTCTGTGGATTCGACCCTACTCATCGCTACTACAAGTTCCGGTTTAGAGGAGGTTTATTTTTGGTTGTATTCGACACCCACCAAATTTTGGCACCGCTGCCGGGGATTGGTTCTTAAATTTGTTTCTTTTATTTTATTTTTTTTTATATTTTAATTTATTATTTTTCTTTTCTTTCCTTTCTTTTTTCCCGCTATTGTTTGGTTTATGCCAAGATCTAACCGTACAGGCAAGCTCGTTTTTGATTCAGAAATAGAGAAGACTGCTCGAAGATTAAGGAAAGAAGCCAAGCAACATTCTCAGGGAGTATCTTCTTCTTCTTCACTTACTGATTTTGGTTTAGAAAACTTGTTTACATTTGAAGAAGAAACAATGGCTGAACGAACACTAAAAGATCTGGCCATGCCAAATTTGAACCAACAGCCATTATGTATTGAATACCCAACTCTTGAAGTAGCTTTTGAATTAAAATCCGGTTTAATTCACTTACTCCCGAAATTTCACGGTCTTGCAGGTGAGGATCCACACAAGCATTTAAAAGAATTTCACGTGGTGTGTTCAACAATGAAGCCACAAAATGTGGCTGAGGAGCAAGTAAAGTTGCGAGCCTTTCCGTTTTCATTAGCTGATAAAGCGAAGGATTGGCTGTACTACCTACCTTCTGGCTTAGTGACCACGTGGAATGAGATGAAAAAATAGTTCCTCGAGAAATTTTTTCCTGCATCCCGAGCTGCTACCATCCGGAAGGACATTTGTGGAATCCGACAATATAATGGAGAAACTCTCCATGAGTACTGGGAGAGGTTCAAGCAGTTGTATTCCAGTTGCCCACAACATCAGATTCCTGACCAGTTACTAATTCAATATTTCTATGAAGGGCTATCCAACATGGATAGGAACATGGTGGATGCTGCTAGTGGAGGTGCTTTAGTACATAAAACACCAACTGAGGCTAGGACCTTGATTTCAAATATGGCTGCCAATACACAACAGTTTGGTGTGCGAAGAGATGATCCACCAAGAAGAGTGAATGAGGTAAATGTGTTTTCTATTGACCAACGATTAAATAATCTCACTACTCTTGTTGAAAAATTGGTTGCAGGGGGCATTCAACAGGTGAAGGCTTGTGGGATATGTACCCAAGCGGATCATACTACTAATATGTGCCCGACACTTCAAGAGGATTCAACTGAGCAAGCCAATGCAGTTGGTGGATTCCCAGGAGCACCACAAGGAAAATATGATCCCTATTCTAATACATACAATCAAGGGTGGAGGGATCATCCGAATTTCAGCTATGGGCCTAGACCGAATAATTCCCAACCTCAGTACCAACCACATTACCAACCGAAGCTGATAAGTCAACAATTTCAGCAACCTCCTAAACAAGGTAAATCTCTTGAGCAATTAGTTGAATCTCTTGCTAACAGTTCTATTCAATTTCAACAGGAAACCAGGTCGAGCATTCGAAATCTGGAGAACCAAGTAAGCCAACTTGCATCTTCACTTAGCAAGTTTGAGAACCAGGGAAAATTGCCCTCACAAACAGTGGTACATCCAAATGAAAATGTGAGTGCAGTTACCTTGAGAAATGGAAAGGTATTGGAAGAACCTGTTCCTCGTGAGATAGACCTAAAAAAGGAAAAAGAAAAAGAAGTTGCACGCCCTCCACCATCTGTAAGTCCAAAGGTAACGCCTCCTCCATTTCCCACACGACTGTCTCAATCTAAGAAACTTGAAGAAGAAAAAGGAATTCTTGAGACATTTCGTAAAGTTGAGGTAAATATTCCCTTGCTTGATGCTATAAATCAAATTCCTCGTTATGCAAAATTTCTTAAAGATTTATGCACCAATAAAAGAAAGTTGCAAGGTAATGAGAAAATAAGTGTGGGGGAGAATGTTTCGGCGATACTACAAAAGAAATTACCTTCAAAATGCAAGGATCCAGGTATGTTTCTCATTCCTTGTAAGATAGGTAATAACAATGTTGGAAAAGCTATGTGTGATTTGGGTGCATCAATTAATGTTATGCCTTTATCTATTTATAAATCTTTGAATGCTGGACCATTAAAAGATACTGGCATAATCATACAATTAGCTGATAGATCTAATGTATATCCTGAGGGAGTATTAGAAGATGTTTTGGTGCAAGTAAATGGATTAGTGTTTCCTGCAGATTTTTATGTACTTGATATGGAGGAAGATCATTCTCCTAATTCAAGTCTAATTTTATTAGGGAGACCTTTCCTGAAAACATCTAGAACAAAGATTGATGTGCATGATGGTACATTAACTATGGAATTTGATGGTGAGATTATTAAGTTTAACATTTATGCTGCCATGAAATATCCTAATGATGTATGTGCTGTTTATGCTTTTGATGCTATTGATACTCTAGCTCAGAAAACATTTGATTTTTGTGATAAGGATAAAGTAAAAATTGCACTTGATAATAATTTGACTTCTGAAGAAGTGCAGATTTTTGAACAAGAATTTGTGATGGATAATGATCTTCAAGATATGGTTTATGACTTCAACAAACCCGTTGCACATAATTCTATTAACATTACTGACTTTAGTGTGCAGGATGTTTTTGAAGAAAAAACAAATGTAAGTGAAGTTGAATTGAATGCACAATTAGAAGTGAATGAGAAGGCAATGGTAGCTTGTGAGAAAATGCAAGTGTGGTGCAAACAATTAGTGAAAATTTAATAACTTAAAGGGAAGTGGAGACGTCTGGCCAAAGACGTTAAATGAAGGCGCTTTTGGGAGGCAACCCAATTTTATTATTATTATTATTTTTTAATTTATTTATTATTATTATTATTATCATTATTCTTATTATTATTATTATTATTATTTTAGGAAATTGCCCCATGACAAAGAGTCGTCCTCTCCATCGCCACCTCTCACAATCTCTGTCAAGCTTTTCTTACTCAGGGGAGTATTTTCTCTTTTCTGTCACTTATATTTGTTATGTGTGAGCCATTGCTTACAACATTGAGGACAATGTTTGTTTTAAGTGTGGGGGAGGGATTTAGTATTCAGTTGGTGATTTTGTTTTGAAGTTGTGATTGGGTAGTATAAACTGAAATTGACTCATGAGGAGGTGCTTGTGTTGTTAGCAAAATTTCTTTCTTTAAACTCATTTTTCTAAAATAGTCGATTCGATTGAGAAATATGCAAGATTTGATACTTACCCTAATTTTTTTGGTGAGCTTTTGAGCCGAATAGAGCAAATCATCATACATATGCTCTAATTTTTTTGTTAATCTGTGTGCATTCATGCTTAGTGAGTAACTTTCGAATTTGCATAAAATGCGTTTCGAGACTGCATTTATTCTATCAAGTCTTGAGATGATGAAGGCATTTAGGAGTAACCATTTGACTTAAAAAGCCTACCCTTTTACCATTAGTAAACCACTTTGAGCTTGTAAACCTTTTGTTCTTGAACCTAAATACTCATTCACTTTCACCTCATTATTCCTTCTGATGAACAGTTAGCTATGTGCTACATTTTCATGTCTATGTGATTATGTTAAAAAAAAAAGAGAAGACATGCCATATACCGAGAAAGTGTGCAAGAAGCTTCATCCCTTCTCAGTTTTGATCATAAGTGGAACTGCTATATTCAGTCATGGCACAAATTTCTTCGTTTGTGTGCTGATTGTTTTCATCTTATTGGTGTTGGTTCCAAAGGCTTGCGGAATAATTTTTAGAAGTGGAAAGTGGTTTTGATCTCTGAATTCTCCAGTTCTTCGAAAAAAAAAAGAGAAAAAAAGAAAAAAAAAGAAAAGAAAAAAAAAGAAAAAAAAAGAAGAAAAAGAGAAATATACATTGTTATGTGATTATGAGATTGAGATCTTCGACCTGTGATATAAAGATGTATTTTTCGACAGGATGGAGTAAATTTTAGGCTATTGCAGTTACAACATTTTGATCAAAATGATCTTCCTATTTGGTTTCCCTTGATCTTGAGCCAAAATTTTCCCTTCCTCAAACCTTTACCCACGGCCTCTTCATATCCGTAAGACCTTCGGATTTGTGTCTCGATAGTTTATAAGTGTGGGGGGATTCAATTGAAGTGCAAATTTATAAAGTTCTTGTTGAGTACTGAATATGAGAGTCATTCTTTGAATTCGAAGCTTAAACATTTGTGTGAATAGAGTGACATCTTTGTGAGGGTATTGAATCTTGCTACGTTTCAATATTGTTTGAGATTATTGAAGTTGATGAGATTTTCCACAAAATTTTCTTTTTCCGTTTTTACATTTTAAGCTACGTAACACTTGCACTTTCCGATTGTTGTCTTGATTTCATTTTATAATACGTGGTTGATCCTACTCTTGAAAGAGATGTTTTATGTTTAATTTGATTGCTTGGGGACAAGCAAGGTCTAAGTGTGGGGGAATTTGATAAGTTGTTAATTCGTCATATTTTTAGTGACTAATTCCCTTATATTTTGATTTTATTTGAGTCTAATTGGAAAGAATTGGGAAAATTTTGATTATTTCAAGTTTTAGAAAGTTTTAGATTGATTTCTACTAAATTTAAGTTTTGCAATTTTGTAAGAAGGAAACTCTTGAAGAAAGATAAGGAATGGAGAAAAGATTGTTTCCGTCAAAGAGAAGTCACGATTTTATTGGAGAAAAAAAAACCAAGATCTGGGAAAAATATCATGCCAATGCCATGGCATGTAATTTTGAGTGCCATAGCATCACACTTCATGACGGAAGATGCTTGGACAGAAAGATTTCAGCGCAGCGGCGGTTATTTCAGCACAGCGGCAGTTTGCTATAAATTTCTTTCCAATGCCATGGCATGTAATTTTCAATGCTATGGCATAACGCATTTTATGGTGGAAGGACGTTGGACAGAGAATTTTAACCACAGCATTGAGTAGTTGGCAGACTTACGGAAAAGGAGAAGATTATCCAATTACGCAATCAAATCATATCATTCAAGATCAGCCAAAAGAGTTTCACATGCTACTAAACTCCTAGTCTTTAGGGACTAGAACAAGGATAAGGAGAGAGAGCCGCAGCCTTTATATTGATCTTCCTGGACAGAAAAAGGAGAGTTCCTTTCTGGAGAGAAAAAGAAAAAAACAGCCTACCGAATTCTTTCCTTCCTGGAGGATCAACGGCCGAAGGAGACAAAAGCTGCACGGGATGGACGAAAACAGCAGCACTCCTTTGATTTTTCTTGTATTTTCCTTAACTATGTCTAGCTAAATTTTACTTTTCAACCAAGGATTATAAGGTTTGATTTCAATTAATTGTGAGATTTCATGTTTTCCATCGGATTTTTTGATTTCGAATATTATATATTCTTTGCAAATAAATTTTATTATTGTTTTGAATGTTAAACAAATCAGGCCTGTTGTTTAATAGTTAAATACAATAATCAGTCAATTAGAATAAATTCATGTAATTGTTCTAAATTAGTGACAAATAGCAAATTCGAAAGGTAATCAACGCCTAAGATTTATGCTATATGAATATATATTCTAGCTTAAATAAACTAGGTCGACTTAGAGTTTCTTGGGCTAGAGATTGGTCTCTGATTCTTAATGCAATTAACGGATATAATTCATAGATCGTTATCGAAGATTATGTCTGTTAATTAGGGAAATAACCTATAGGTCGTATTCCGAAAGTTATCAACAATTTTAGAGATTGGTTGTTATAGGACGGATCCTTAACGACTATAACTAATCTATTTGAGATACAAAGAATTATCTTTTAAATCGATGATCAATTAAGAGAATCAACACCGACATAAATCCTTGGTTGAAAGCTTTTCTTGAATTGAATTTATCTTATATTTATTTTCTTGTTTATTGCTTTAGAATTATTTGTTTAATTAGTTAAAAATCTCCAAACCCCCATTTGTTACTAAGAAACAAGTTTTAACCAATCTCTGTGGATTCGACCCTACTCATCACTACTACAAGTTCCGGTTTAGAGGAGGTTTATTTTTAGTTGGATTCGACACCCACCAATTTTCATAGATTAATTACTGGGAAGGAGCATAGTAACATCGAAATTTTTGTGAAAATTTCAAAACACATAGTAATTGAGATTTTTCCCCCATTAGCCTAATTTTTTCTTTTCTTGTTCACAAAATATGTGTTATAGCCTGCAGAACAGGAGAGAGTACTAATATAATAGTATCAGATGGTACTAATATAGTAGTATCAGTTTGGAACTAGCCGAATGGCTCTCCACACACAACACACACATCCCTGTAAAAGAGCCGAATGGTTCTGCACAAAATGCCTCAAATTCCTCACACACGTCACGCACAGGGCCCTTAACATAACAAACAACATATATATAGAATGTGTTGGCGGAAAGCAATATATATATTTTTGGGGTTGTTGCACACAAATTGACACAAAAAGCGGCTTCGTTTAATGTTTACACTTCTTCCATGCCCATCCCAGATTCCCAGAGTATTTCCATGCATGTCCTTGCCGACGCAGGGTATATATCCTGTTTTTTCTTGCGCTCTCGCCAATGCTTCATTTTCCCTCCGAGTCACACAAAGGAAGAGAAAAAATGGCTCTAACTCCAAGCACAGTTCTCTTCTTCTTAATTCTCTTTCTCTTCACAATCTCCATCCAAACTTCTCTAGTTTACGCTATTCACCAACCAAAACAGCAATCTCCTTCTAAGGTTTTCTCGCTGTCCCTCCATCATCGTAATTCCATTATAAAACCTCAAAGCCAGAACTACACGGCCCTGAAATTATCCCGACTGGCAAGTGACTTAGCCCGAGTCAATTACATCAATTCCAGGATCAGGCATGCCATTTCTAACTCCGGCACCAACGTTCACCCGGAGAACCTTCAAACTCCAATCTCCCCGATAGACGATAAATTGGAATACGCCGCCCACATCTGGGCAGGCAAACCAGCGAAAGAATTCTGTTTGTTAGCGGATACCGGTAGTCACGTCAACTGGATCCAGTGCTTACCATGTGTTGACTGTTACAAACAAAAAACCAACCCGATGTTTGACCCCTCCAAATCCTCCACTTATCGGCCCTTATCCTGTGCCTCAAAGCAGTGCCATGTATTAGGAAAAACCACAAAGACAAAATGCTCTCCTGGTTCAAACTCTACTTGTAGCTACACACTGTTATATGGATCCGGGGCGATATCAGATGGGGAGTTTGTCACAGAAACATTGTCGTTCGGGAGTTCCGATTCGTTTGAAAATGTGGCAATCGGTTGCGGGCATTATAACTGGGGCTTCAAGGAATTCGATGGCATACTTGGGTTAGGCTGGAGTCGCCTAGCTCTCCCTGCTCAGATAAATTCCACGTCCTTTTCTTACTGCCTTGTAAACCCCGACTCCAAATCCTCCTCCTCCTCCACTCTCGACTTTAACTCAGTCATGCCAGCCGACGCGGTCGTCACCACCATGTTTAAAAACCCGAATTTTGATGTTTATTTCTACGTGGAACTGACAGGAATCACCATCGGGAAACATACAATCAATGTCCCCGAATCGGTTTATAAATTAAGGGAAGACGGGAGTGGGGGAATTGTAGTTGACTCCGGCACCACGGTGACCCATTTGGCATATAAAGTTTACGAACAAGTGCGGGACACGTTCAGAAATTACACTAAAGACATACCTGTAGGGCTGGACCAGACTTTCGGTGAATTCGACACTTGCTATAACATATCGTCTGAGAATTTTTCCAGCATTAATCTTCCAGGAATGTCGTTCCAGTTTTCAAATGGTAAAACCTTGGATTTGAGTCGGGAGAATTACTTATGGCCTGTTGAGAAACCTAAAACTTGTAAGGCGACCGTGTATTGTTTCCCTTTCATGCCGGTGGATGATTCACTTGTGTCCATCATTGGGAATGTTCAACAAATGGGGATGCGTATTGCTTATGACCTTAAAAACAAGTTGATTGGTTTCAGCCCAAATAAATGTTAGTCAAACGTAGCATTCTAAGAACAACGTAGGATTAGGGTAGTTTTAGTTACAAGAAAGAATGGTTTTATTATTTCATTAGCAGTAGTAATCAGATTTCATATTTCACTGCTTTATGCATATGGATATGGTGATTATTTTCAGGTGTTAATTTTTAATGGGAAATTCATAAATATAATTTTCTTATTTTGACTATTATCTTTTTTAAGAGCATTCATATTTTTTAATAGTTTTAAGGGTATTCATCATTTTCTTTATTTATTTTGTTTTTTCACGAGAATCTGGTTATTGCCATGATCTTTGGTTGGAGATATCTTCTTCCATTTGTGAATATCATCACTGCATCAACTCTTAACCCCAAGTCCACCAACTTATCCCCGGAACTCCGTATGGAACAAGTGAGGATAGCAAATTCCTGTCTGCATCTGTAACCTCTTATTCCTGGAACTTTTTTCATATGGTATCCAAAACATCCTCATGTATACAATTCTCCCCTACTGTGTCATTTCCCTACTACACTTGAACTCAAAGCCAAGTGATCAGCACTACTTAACATGTGGGTACCATTGTCAATCAGCCCACACCCACACATCCTCCCCTCAATGCCATACTAGTGGATTTATTTTAATCAGCCCGGCCTCCTCCACGGCTCCACCCAAAAATTTGGTCCTCAACCCTTGATTAAACGCTGCTTCTCCGTGGTTTTCCATGATTTAACACTGCTTCTCACTCCAAAACTACTGAGGCACACTTGCTTTCCATTTTTTTTTTTTTTTTGACAAGCCAAGGAGGCAAGGTTTATTATTAGAAATATAGAGTAAAATGTTACAAAGAAGGAATCAGTAGCAAATGGAAGGACAAGAACATTCCTACGCGGCATACAAACAAAAACGAGAGTAGAGATTAGTAGATACAAGACTCATTGCTCGATGATTGCCAACAAGTTTTGCACTCTGGATACTCCTGACTTTGCCAACCTGTCGGCCACACTATTCATGTCTCTTGGAATGTGATGGCCCTCCCAGTGCTTGATTTTCTCCTTCAGTAGCTCTATGTGGTTGGAGACATTTTTTAAGTGCCAAGGTGCATTCTCCGGATTCTTGAGCCAATTGATTGCATTAACAGAATCACTTTCAATTACAAGCACATGAGAGCTCTTCCAAATAGATTCAGAGAACACCCAGAAAGCCTCACGGATAGCATAGAACTCAGCCTGATTCGAATCCAAAATTCCAACACACTTGGAGAACACGGCCTTTGTTTTACCCAAATCATCTCTCAAAATTCCTCCAATCCCGCTGCCGGTTTTCCAATTGCTGAGCCATCGACATTAAACTTCATTTTACCAGATTGAGGCCGAGACCAAGCCACACTTTCCTTCCTGCACCTGTGCACCCGCCTCACTTCTGCACTTTTCAGGCCTCGGCAGCCAAAACTTTTGCCTAACCAAAATATTATTTCTTCATCCCACTCTCTTCCATCTCAACTGCAAAATCATCCTAACCTCCACAATCCCTCCATAATTAATCTCCAAAATTTAGGAAAACTACAGTGAGTGAGCCTTTTGAAGGATGGCGGCTGTCTTTTTTTCTCTATTTTTTTGTGTTCATAACAACTTTTGAATAATATGTCTTATTTATAAAATTTAATAAAATTTTAAATTTATTAAATTTGGTAACTATTAAATTTAAAATCTAATATAATTAATAATTATAAACTTAATAAAAAATTTAATTTAATTCTACCACAATAATAATGGTACATTTTTCTTTTCTTTTGGAAAAGGTGGGAGTACAATCTATTTCCTCATTTAATTATATTCCTTCATTTTAGAATGTGAAAAAAGTTTTTTTTATCTCTTTTTAATTTTAACTCTTTTTTTTTTTGGGGGGGGGGGGTTGTGGAGGAGCAAGATAATAAATATTACTTCTTGTTGAGGATTGGTAGATGCACTAGTTTTATATCAATTTGAGAGAGATCTATAAAGTATTTAATTTTGGTTTAAATTAGATTTAACTTATTAGTAACTGTTATGGACTCTTTTAAGTGTTTTGTTCCTGTGGCAAATTCCTCACACTTCTTAATGAGAGGGACAAAACTACATTGTCTTTAATTACCATGGCATTCCCTTTTGCAAGTTGATTAATTTCTTTTGGAAAGTATACATAAAACATCAACTTTATTTTCCTAAAGTCTTGGTCTACACTACAATCCAAAGTCTTCCTTCTGAACAAGTCAATGATAAGATGAAAGATCACCTATGAAGAAACTTCCAATGCACAGACTACAAAGGTAAAAACTGGGGCATGACACTTGATTGTATTCTGGTTTAGATATACAGTGCTAGCTTCCAAATACATGGGGCATGCATGATTAGACCTAATCATAGCTCGGGTTATTATGCTCCATAATATATCCACATATGTAAGCAACATTGAGGGTTAGGCCCATTTTTTTATTAAATGAGTTGATTTATTAGATTGAACTTTTAATAATGTTCGACTTGAATTTTTTTTTTTTTTACTCTGCACTATTGATTCTACTTTACTAGTAGTATTGAGAAATCAACTAATTCCTTCCTATTTTTATATTTGTAGAGATCCTATTTATAGAAATAAAGGGACATAGTTCATATGGATATAGTAAGTTTTGTTTGAACTGCTTTAATAGTAGTCTTTATATTTTCCGCTCCCGAATTCCTTAATTCATTAATAAACCCCTATCATTCTTATGGCTTAAAAACAATTAAAATTTTCCATATATTACAACGAATCAAAACCAACAGGGACCAAAAAGTGCTAAACCATATAATTTGTTATATATACACTTAATTGCTAGGATAAGAGTTCAAGAATTCTGAAGAAGAAAGGGCAGGGTTATGTGGTTTCAACCCCATTTTTTCTTTTGAATAAATTTGATTGCGATTGCGGTCCACTGAATACTAATATCTTTTTCATTCTTTTGGTGAAAGCGTGAAAATATCTATAATGAACGTATGAATGACTATATATGTTATCTGTGTTTAACTTCTTTACAAAGAACCACAAATTCAATCATCAAAATGATAATTAAAAAAAAATTGGTAACTTTCTAATTAATGTTTATTTGAATACTTATGCAACAAGTTAATTACATAATTTTTTTCCTCCCCCTATTATGTAAATAGGTTGTTCTCCTAATTTATGTTTTGCTCTTCTTAATTATATTTGACTACACAACCTTACGTGGTATAACGGATCATGGAATATTTTGTCATGTTTATGAATGAACCAAATTTTGAAGAATTTGTGCGTAAATACAATAATTAATTAGGCAAGGGGTTGTCTCATCCTTAATCAAGGTGATTGTTGTTTAATACTCCTTCTGTCCAAAAAAAAGAGTCTATTTTGGTTTAGATATATTTTTTTATTAGTTATTAAGTATAACACACTTAATGTACTAACTAAATATATAATTTTACATTTTTATCTTTATTTTTTAATTGTAAATATACACAATTATTATAATTAAAGATATTTTAAAAATTCAGTTTCATAGTGGACTCTATTTTTTTGGAATAAGAAAAAATTTTAAAAGTAAATTCTGTTTTTTGTATAGAGGGAGTATCGGTCAAACAAAAGATTATTGCACGACTAATTTCAACTGAGGGCCAAAAGCTGGTAATTTACGTAGATTTTGTTTCTATGATTATATGATTAATGGGAAGGGGATTTTTCATTTTTGCTCCATACTCATCAACTCTTGATAATTGGTAATTTGAACACCAACTGCTAAATTATGTTGGATCATTATAAAATTTTGTAAACTTGTTTTTCAATTTTTTTTTAAATTTTTTGCATTTTTGTAAATGTAAAGAAGACATATACTTCTTTCGTTCCAAAAAAAAGAGTCACTTTGATTAAAATAGAATTTTTTATTAGTTATTAGTTATAATTCATTTAATGCACTACTAAATATATAATTTTATATTTTTATTTTTACTTTTTAATTTTAATTATACATAATTATTATTACAAAAAATATTTTAAAATTTTGATTTAAAAGTAGTTTTTGTTTTTTAAGATTGTTTTTTTTCGAGACGAAATGATTATTTCACAATCTTTACCTTTTGAAAACACGCTTTTCCTAAGTCCTATCATTTCAGTGACTTTGATTGATGAGTCCTATCCGAATTTTATAACTATGACACAATCAAACCCGAACGAACAAAGCGTTGAATTGAATCGTACCAGTTTATACTGGGGTTATTACTCATTTTTGTACTTGCGGTTTTATTTTCCAATTATTTCTTTAATTAAGAAAATGAAAGAGAATCAATAATAATTCTAGGTATTCTCTTAGCGCATTCGGAAGGATCTCAGCTACTAATTATCCATGACTATTTATGTCTCTAGCACGAACACTTGATGAAATACGGAGTGAAGTGGGGTAAATGGCCGATACTACTGGAAGAATTCCTCTTTGGATAATAGGTCATGAATGGTATTCTTGTGATCGGGTTAATAGGTGTTTTCTTTTATGGTTCATATTCCGGATTGGGTTCATCCCTCTAGTAATCGACTGAATTGAGTTATAGGCATGAGAGCGTAAGAACTCGGCGGGATTCCCCTCTTTCTTTGTCTGATTTGAGGGGGATGGACCCGTTGAGTTCTTAAGAATCATACTATATTTTTCTATTTGTTTTCGTCTAACTGACAAAATGGAGTTCCTTTTCGGATGTTTCAAAAATTTCAGTTGGATAATGTTTTTGAAAAATGAACTTCATTAATTGATTCAAAACACCCGCCCCTTGACAGTATCTATCGGTACTTTCATTTCAAAGTTAGAAGAAAGAGGGAATCACTCAATTCCTTGGAGCATAGAATATATATTTTCTTAGATTCGATATTGTGTAAATACTTTTTATATTTATACTAATTGAAAATTTTTCTAATTTTTTACACATTTTTTCTGAATTTAATTAGTGAATTACATATTTTATGTGATTTTGTTGTTGTGTAGTTACATTCAATTTTTTATTTCTATTTATTATCGTTAATTATGCAATTAAATGATTGTTATGATATGAGGAAATTTTTTGAGTATTGGATAATTTTAGTCCCAATATTTGAGGGTCCGACAGTTTTAGTTTTTAAGTCAACAAATTTAGTTTTTATATTTTTAATTTTTAACAATTTAAGGACAACTAATGGTTTGTAACAATTTAAGGACAATTAATGAAAAAATACTAATGACTTAACGGCTGGAGTATATGGAACCCACATTTATATAATATTTTGACAATTTTTGTCCTTAATGTTTAAAAGTGTGACAGTTTTTATTCTCAATGTTTAAAAGTGTGACAGTTTCAGTTTTCAAATAATTTAGGTGGACAGATCTATTTAGAAATTTTAAATTTGTAAAAATAAAAAAAAATGGTCTCAGTAGCTTAGAAAAATAAGAAGAGTAAAGTGACATATATATATTGAAATTATCATTATTAAAAATAAAAAAAAGAACATTTTTTGTTCCATACTTTTTATTTTGTCCCATTGATACTGATTTAAAAAATAAAACCAAATGTCTATTAATTTACTCTTCCCGCTCTTTTAAGGTAATAATGTCATTATTTTTTAATTGTTATAAATTAAAAATCTAAGAATTAGATTTGCCTGCCTAAATTATTTATGAATTAAAACTATCAAACTTTTAAATATTAAGGACTAAAATTGTCAAAAATATTATATAAATGTGGGCCCCATATACTCCAACCATTAAGTCATTAACTTTTTTAGTTAATTGCTCTTAAATTGTTAGAAACTGAAACTATAAGAACTAAATTTATCGACCTAAACCCCCAAATATTGGGGATTAAAATTGTGGAAAACTCAAAAAAAAAATTACCATTTTGTTTTCATTATGTTATTTAAACTTGAGTTAGATTTTCATCTTTAGCTCTCTCAAGGTTATATTTCAATTTGGTTTACAATTGAAAGTAATTATCTTAAAAGTTCAGATTGTAAGATTTTTTTTATGGTTTCAAATTTTAGATTTCTGATTTTTACTCTTTGATTCCTATTTCAGTTTTCCAAATGGAGCCTTAGTTCTTCTTTTGAGGAAAAGAAAACAAGATTTCAGTTCATCCATTTGGTTCTACATGACTTGTACATGATGACTTGTATTAAAGTGAGCTTTATCAATGTGTCATTCCATTTGAAAGGCTATATAGTTTCAAATCATGACAAGTATCTAAGTTTGATCTAATGTTGTGTTGTAGATTTGTTAACATAATTAATTACATCAATTAACATGTCAAACTCAATAGTTCCAGTGAAATTCGCTCCATTGATATCAAAATAAAATTTATTGTTTTATGCATTTCACACCTTTGACTATATAATTTGAATTTATTAATTTAGCATGTTTATGCAAAAGATCAACCTAAATTAACTTATTAACAATTTATTATTTTAACAAATCTACAACTAAAATATTCAATTAACATTTAAATATTTATTGATCACAACCTTAAAGAAAATGATTGGGTAGTATCTTTACCAATAATATCTACTTTATTACAAGTTCTTATTTTCAACGAATGTGGCTTGGAAAGAATGTATCATTGGTTGTTTAAATTTATATGTAATCTATAATCTAAAAAAACTATGTATAAAGATTTCTCATTGTCCGTTCTAAACCATTTTCCTTAAAAATCTACTACATTTATCCATATATATATATTTTGATGTGGGACAAATTGTTAGTTATTAAAATAATAATTTATGTTCACATGAAAGTTAAAACGAAAAACTAGAAATTGAAAAAAATCGATTTCTTCCCACTAAATAATGACATAAAAATTAATTTTAAAAATAACACATTCCAACCAATAGTGGACAAATAAAAAATAAAAAATAAAAAAATGCTCAAAAATATACTTTTTAAAAAAGGGAACAAAAAAAATTAAACCTCGTTGTATAATTCTTCATTAAATCAATTTTACACTAATAATTTTACAATGAGGCAATATATACATTAACTTTATATGAACCAATTCAATTATGACTCATGGGTTAAAGTTATTAGTTTTAAAAAATAAAACCGACATTCACTGCTGCTGCTAACTGGTGGTCAACTGCGGGCCAACTGCCTACTTTTATGTTTTTAAAATTAATAAGAGTAATTACAATTAATGAGTGACTTAACTAACGATTAGCTTAATCCACCCATTTGCCAGCCATAATATCATGCATCACAAATAACTTACAACACAGGGCATTTTGCTCCAAATCTGCATTAGCTTCCAGTAGAGCTTACTCGATATGTGAAACTTGGAAGTTTTAGGACCATCCAATCCAATAGAAAAACAGATCATGATGACTTAGATTGCAGATCTACTAAACCCATATACAGCTTAATTATGAAAGTAAATAAACATGGTAAACTATAGATCGCATCTAGTTTTGATTAAATTACCGCAGTCAACTAATGTTGATGGTTGAGACTATTACCTCTTTGGACTCTGCAGGTGGATTAATGTTCAATTCAGAGCCTTATTCTTAGGAAAAGCGTAAACGCGTGTTGATTTTTAGAACCTTATTCTAAAAACGCCGGTATGACTGCGTAAACGCGTGTTGATTTTGAAAACACGCTTTTCCTAAGTCCTATCATTTAATAAACCGCCGGTATGACTGCGTCAACGCCTGTTGATTTTTAGAGCCTTATTCTTGACCGCTGACTGTTAAGTCGCGGATGACATTGACTCATGGTCATGGTAAAAAACATTACTTTTTATTCATATGCCTTCATGTGTGTGAAAATGTTTCGAAAGGAACCTAAGCCGCCGGTATGACTGCGTAAACGCGTGTTGATTTTTAGAGCCTTGTTCTTGACCGCTAACTCTTAAGTCGCGGATGACATTGACTCATGGTCATGGTATCGGCTATCTTGCTTAAAATAAAAGGGTATTCTATGGTTCGAAAAAATTGTGTCTTTAATGATTATTAAATGTGTTGTATTTACTACTTAAAAAAATTATATTAAATTAAAAATAATTTTTTTTTTCAAATAGAGAGAGTAATATGTAGGTGCATGTATGTATATACTACTCCTTTGGCTAAAAATATTTTGCTTTTATATTAGTGTAATTTTTTATTTATTTATAAGATAATACTCTCTCCGTTCAAAAAAAAAGTTTAGTTTGAAAAAAAAAATTATTCCAAAAAAAAAAGTCCATTTTAAAGTAAAAATTTTTATATTACCCTTATTAATGATAATAATGTATAATCTAAATTAAAAAATAATGATAAATATGTAAAATTATATATTTAATTGTACATTACGTATATTGTAGTTTGTAATTTAAAAAAATTTATACCAAATTAAAAGTGGATTCTTTTTTTGGGATGGAGGGAATATATATAATGCACTATTAAATAGATAAGTTTTTGCTTTTATTTGTACGTACTTTTTAATTTTGGGATCGTATATTTATTATTAATAAAAATACAATTTTTTTTGGATAAAGTAAGTTTTTAGAAGCTAAATTTGGTTTAGGGACGGAAGAAGTGTAAATTTTATTTAAAATTTATCACTATTTAAATTATTTTAGAGGACTTGTGAGCTACAATTTGCATTCCAAAAAAAAAAAAAAAGACTTTAGTTTTATTGTGAAAATTTTGTATTATCATTACTAACAGTAACAATGTATAACTCAAATTAAAAAATAGGCTAAAAGTAAAAAAAATAAACATTTAATTGTGCATTTAAGTATTTTATATCTTCTAAGTTAAAAAAAAAAATTATATCAAATTAAGGGTATTTTTTTTTTTTTTTTGGGATAGAGGGGCTATTAGTTATCGTCTATTTGCATCTTTAATTATATGCCTTTATTTTATGATTAAAAATAGTTTTTATGTCGTTTTTTGCTTTAACCTTTGTTTTTTTTTGGTCTAAGGCTCTAAGCCTCTAGCGGCTATTGAATGCAACAAAAATGTCTTCATCATGGTCCGGTTTCACCAATTTTTATCTTGAAGCCTTCGTCTACCCCATTACCCAAGTCGCAAGTCTTCCCTACCGACAAGTTCCCTACCGACAAGTCAAGAATAGGATAAATCATGCACCTTTAAAGAAACTTAATTTCCAAAAAAAAAATTAAAAAAAAAACAGGAATTTAACAACCATATGTTTCCATTTCTATAAACTCTATTATCCACACCAAAGATATTGTTATTTCACTTGTCTTTTTCTTATTTTCTCTAAATTTAAAAGAAAATAACCAATTTGAACCTTTGTATACTTTTTAGGAGGATGTAGGAGATTCTACCCACCTCGCAAATTTGGCCTCATATCATGTTTAGAGTCTGCTACTACTTCAGTAACTTTTATTTTAAAAAAAAATCCATGAAGAAATTCAATTATTGAGACTTTCACAAAACATTTGAGACATCTTTTCTCCAAAAAAATAAATAAATAAGAGAAACATTTGAGAAATTTTTTCTCACCCAAAAAAAAAAAAAAGAACATTTTCCAATATAGAGTGAAGGAGACCTCGACATTACACTTATATTCGGCCCCAACAAGAATCCTTTTTTTTCCCCCTTCATGCAGCATTATATATGCCCTCCATTTCGTCTGCACTTTTCATCACCCACTGCTCCAATTCTGAAATTCTCCTGCCTTTCACAAAAGCCCTGGATACTGAACATGGGTCAACTTCAAACCCCATTTCTCTTCTTCTTACCTCTCCTCCTTTCCTCAACCTCTCTGGTTTATGCCATTCGCCACCAAAAACAAAACTCTGAAACTTCGGTTCTCTCTCTACCTCTTCATTCGCGTGGTTCTATCATAACCCCACAAAACAAGAATTATACTGCCCTGACAATCTCCCAACTCGAGGGCGACATTGCACGAGTCAAATACATCAACTACAGGATTAGGAACTCCCTCGTCAACTCCGAACCCAATTTCCAGTCAGAGGATATTCAATCTCTTCTTATCCCCGTAAATAGTGACTACGTCGTTCGCGTCGGGGTCGGCCAACCCGTGAAAGAATTCTACCTGATAGCTGATACCGGCAGCGATGTCAACTGGCTCCGGTGCTCGCCATGCACTCGATGTTACACGCAAAGCCACCCCATTTTTGACCCGTCACAGTCTTCCACTTATCAACCTTTGCCCTGTTCCTCGAAGCAGTGCAATGCATTAAGGGAGAAAAAAAAATGCAAAGGCACGGGCACTTGTGCCTATAGTTCCCGGTACGCAGACGAATCCATTTCAACAGGGGAATTTGCCACTGAAACGCTGTCATTCGGGAGTTCCGGTTCTGTTAACAACGTGGCGATCGGATGCGGGCGTGATAATGAGGGGAAATTGAGTGGCTTTGCGGGGTTGCTTGGATTAGGCCTGAGTGAAATATCTCTTCCTTCTCAGATCCATGCGACGTCCTTCTCTTACTGCCTTGTGGGTGCTGACTCCAATTCATTCTCCACTCTGGAGTTCAATTCAGCCCCACCCGCCGACTCCATCATCGTCCCCCTGAGTACGCATCCACAAATTAGCGTTTATTACTACGTGGAACTCACCGGAATCACGGTTGGGGAGGATCAAATCCCGATCCCACCCTCTGTTTACCAGATTGGCAGTGATGGGACCGGAATCATAGTCGACTCTGGTACTACCTTGACTTATTTGGATTCCCAAGTTTACAACTCGGTGCGGGACGCGTTCAGGAAAAACACACAGAACTTGGTAGCTTCTCAGCGCAGCTTCCAGGGCTTTGAGACGTGCTATGATGTCCCCTCTGGCACTTCTGCTTCCAGCGTAAATGGTCCATCCATGTCATTTCAGTTTTCAGGTGGTCAAACTACTCCGCCGTTGGGGCCGGAGAACTACTTATTTCGTGTTAATGATTCTGCGTTTTGTTTGGCTTTCAAACCCACGGATCAAATTGTGTCAATCATTGGGAACATACAACAAACGGGGATGCGAATTACCTACGATCTTGACAAAATGGTGATTGGTTTCAGCCCAAATAAATGTTGAACAACATACCACCACTAATTAATATATGTACCATGGATGTAAGAGCCACTAAGTTTTTTTTTTGTTTTTTTTATGGGTTGGGTACAAAACTTTATATATTTTGGGGGGCTATTTATAGCCGTTTGTGTGGTTCTCAATTGTTGGGATGAATGCTTAAAATTTCAAATTACAGAACTTGGTAGATTGAGTTGTCATGAACGGATTATGGGAAATGAAGTTAAAATAAAAAAAAGTGTCAATTTATTCGAAATTACCATAGACTAATTGGGCTGTTTGAATTTAAAGTAAAAATTTTTTATTTCTTGTCTAAACTCTAAATACAAATTTGATGATTCTTGCTATATATTCCCCCTCCCCTTTTTAAGTTATCCCACTTGACCTGAAAAAGCTAAAACTTAAAAAAAAAAAAATCCCATGCGTTCCAGGTTTTCCTTTATTTCTCCCAAATTTATCTGAACAAAATGGATAGAGAGATGACTTTAATCTCTTTCTTTGGCACCTTTGGGGAATTAATTCAAAGTTGGTTTTCCTTTCTTCTCCATGAATGCTCAATACGTTTTCACTTGTCATGTTTTATTTTAACCCTTGTTTAAATTCAATCCTAGGTGAGCTGGAGTATATACTGTACTTTATATGTGTCTACAGGAGTCCGTAGAAATCCCTTAATATCTAACAGATAGGATTCGATTGTAAATGCGAAATCTAATCTCATGAATAAGAATCTTACAGGATAAAAACTCGGGAAATGTTATACTTAATCCAACAACTGAACAAGATGATCATGTACAAAGAAAGTACATCGCAGCTGAACCTACATTTTTATATGACAAATAATTTAAGTGTCTTCAGTTGAAAAATGTCGACCCTTTTTTTCCAAAATATATCGCATCCACATTCCTTGATGCATATCCATGCACATGCACAAGTGACATATAAACCTGTTCCGTTCCTTCGTGCATTTCTCACCATTTCTAAAGACCACTAGAAATCAAACATGGCTCAAACTCCAATCCCATCTCTCTTTCTCTTAACACTACTTATCTTCACTCAATACACCTCCCCAGTTTGCGCCATTCGCCATCAAAAACAGGTCTCTTCCTCAAAGGTTTTCTCACTGTCCCTGCATCCCCTTAGCTCCATTGCTGCAAGGTCAAAGTCGCAGCAACACAGGAACTACGCCGCCCTAACAATATCTCAACTCGCGAGTGACTCAGCCCGAGTCAAGTACATCAGCTCTAAGATCAGGCATGCCATTTCCAACTCCAACCCCAACATACAACCAAAGGACCTTCAAGCTCCAATTGCCTCGAGATCGAATGGCAATCAATATGCCGCACATATCAGGGCCGGCACACCCGCCAGAGAAGTCTATTTGTTAGCGGATACGGGTAGTGACGTGACCTGGCTCCAGTGCTTACCGTGCGAAAATTCATTGTTACGATGAAACCCACCCGATTTTTTATCCGTCCAAGTCCTCCTCTAACCGGCCCTTATCCTGCGCCTCGCCGCAGTGCCATGCATTAGGAGTTAACTCGAACTGCTCTGTTGGTAAATCTGACTCAACTTGTACCTATGTAGTGGCTTATGGATATGGCCTGATCAATGCAATCGGGGAGTACGCCACTGAAACGTTGTCGTTTGGGAGTTGGGGTTCGGTTGAAATGTTGCAATCGGGTGCGGCCATAGTAACCATGGCTTCCATCAGTTCGATGGCATACTCGGACTCGGCGGGGGTGAAATATCTTTCCCTTCTCAGATAAAAGCGACGTCGTTTTCTTACTGTCTCGTAAACTCCGACTCGGACTCCACATCCTCTTCGACTCTTGAGTTCAACTCAGGCCCACTAGACGACTCGGTGGTCAGTGGTCACCCCCATGTTGAAAAACCCAAAAATCGACGGTTATTGCTACCTGGAACTGACAGGAATCACCGTCGGAGAACATCAAATAAAGGTCCCGGAATCGATTTATAAAATTGCAGAAAACGGAACAGGAGGGGTCATGATTGACTCGGGCACCACAGTGACTTTTTACCTGTGCCACTTTATGAACCATTCCGGGACGCCTTCAGAAATTGCACTCAGGATTTACCAGGGGTGAGAGGCAGTTTGTAACTTTTCGACGCTTGCTTTGACATCTCATCTGAGGATTTGTCCAGCGTTAATCTTCCGCCGATGCCATTTCAGTTCTCGGAAGGCAATGGCAAAACAATGCCATTGCGCCCGGAGAATTACTTCGTCCCTGTTCTGAAATCTGAATCTGATGGGTCGACCGTGTTTTGTTTGGCTTTTGGTATTTCAGATCAACTTTTGATCTTAGGGAATGTACAGCAACGTGGGATGCATGTAACTTATGACCTTAGCAACAACTTGATTGTTTTCAGCCTAAATAAATGTTAAGAAACTACAGCATTCTAAAGTACTACGTAGGATTTGGATTCATTACAAATTTAGAACCACCAAAGTTAATTTTATTAGCATGTAATCAAATTTTATATTTCACTGCATATATATGGTGAATTTGATCATGAGTATTCATCAGTTTGCGTTTTTTCAGTTAACATGAATAAATGATCTTAACTCAATTCTGGGAGCTAAGTAGGTTTAGTAATCCTAATTGCTTCCCTTTTCGTCTTTTTTTTTTTTTTTCCTTTCTTCTTGTACTTCCTGCTCTCACTTTTTAATAAAATGCTGTGCCTTCTTGGTTTGTCAAAAAAAAAAAAAAACTCAATTCTGGGAAGGGGACAGTGGGAAATACCTCTCCCATTTCCATGCATGCATGCAGACGTGTTTGTATTCTCATAAAATTGAACTTGAAAATAGTACTAATCTCATACAGATTTAATTCTCAACCAAAATTTCTTCCGGTCTGGTTAAATCAGTTAATAATGTGGGATAATTTACTTTTTTTAGTCACGTCAATTAATCCGGTCGACTAACTTATTGAGGATGAATTAAAAAAAATTCAATTAATCAAGTTGATTTACATTATGAGTATACCACATTAAAATTTGGATTAAAAAAATTCATATATCAATTCAATTATTCAGGTTGATTAGATTCTTTTTGGGAAAAGAAATACGAGTATGCCACTTTAAAATTTCGATTAGAAAAGTTCCTAAATCAATTCAATTAATCTGATGGTTTTAACTTATTTTGTGCAAAGATATGATATATACCAGATTCCAACAATCCTTCTATGCATATCCCCGATTCTTCCATGCATATCCTTCTTCTGCAATAACTATCTCAGAGATTTTCCTTCAGCCGACTAATGCGAGGATGAGGCAGGTTCATAGGAGCAGGAAGGATAGTGCCTCTTGGTCTCGCCCGCAACCTGGTGGCATGAAATTTAATGTGGACGGCTCTGCATTTGGAAAACCAGGTATTGCTGGTATTGGGGGTATTCTTAGAGATGAATTAGGTAAAACAAAAGCTGTATTCTCCAAACATGTCGGAATTTTTGATTCAAATCAAGCCGAGTTCTTTGCCATTTTTGGTGTTTTCTGAATTTATGGGGACGAGCTCTCATGTGTTTATAATTGAAAGTGACTCTGTTAACGCAATCCACTGGTTATCGAACCCCGATAATGCCCCCTGGCATCTCAAGAATATCTCGAATCATATAGAGGTGTTGAAGGAGAAAATTAAGCAATGGCAAGGCCATCATGTCCCAAGGGAGTCCAATAGTGTGGCCGACAGGTTGGCGAAAGCCGGTGTGTCCAGATCTCACAATCTGTTAGCGGTTCTCGAGTAGGTAATGTTTGTCGTTGATTAGGAGGTGCCTCTTCCCATCCTATAGGCAAGGCGGATAGGCAAGGCGGAGTTAGCTGCTTTTCCTCTTCTTTCCTTCTATTATGTTATTTCTAGCTACTCTATGTACTTTATGTCCACTCTGCTCTCATTAATAAAATGCTCTGCCTTTCTGGCTTGTCAAAAAAAAAGATGCAGGGTACGTAACTACATAAAAACCCATAACCTTTTTTCACACGGACTCCCTCACCCAGTCGCCAATACTTCTCCATTTCTCCACCAATTGATGCACACAAAGAAGGGGAAAAAATGGTTCTAACCCAAAGTCCATTTCTCCTATTCTTAACTCTCCTTCTCTTCACTGTCTCCACACTTGCATCTCTAGTTTACGCTATTCGCCAACCAAAACAACACTCTCCTTTAAGGGTTCTCTCACTGTCCCTTCATCATCGTAATTCCATTATAAAGCAGCAAAACCAGAACTACACAGCTCGGAAATTATCCCTAATCCAGCGTGACTTAGCCCGAGTCAAGGCCATCAACGCTAGAATCCGGCATGCCATTTCCATTTCCATTTCCAATTCCAAATTCGATGCCAACACCCAACCGGAGGACCTCCAAAGTACTGTAGTTGACCCGCTAGCCTGGAACAGTGAATACGCCGCTAGAATCTGGGTTGGCAAACCCGCCAAAGAATTCTATTTGATAGCGGATACGGGTAGTGACCTCAACTGGATCCAGTGCTTACCATGCGTTAATTGTTACAATCAAACCCACCCGGATTTTGACCCGTCCCAGTCCTCAACTTATCGGCCCTTACCCTGTGACTCGGAGCTGTGCAACGTATTAGGAGAAAGCAACATGATTTCACATTGCTCTGCGGGTTCAAACTTAACTTGTTCCTATTTGAGTTCATACGGGTCCGGCCAATCCACGGGGGAGTTCGTCACAGAGACGTTGTCGTTCGGGGGTTCTGATTCGTTTGAAAATGTTGCAATCGGGTGTGCGCATGATTATTCGGGCGAGTTCGAGGAATTCGATGGCATACTTGGACTAGACGCAAGGGAAATAGCTTTCCCTGCACAGATAAATTCGACGTCCTTTTCTTACTGCCTTGTAAATCCGGAATCCAGCTCCACCTCCTCCACTCTCGACTTCAACTCAGCCATACCAGGCGACGCGCCAGTTTTTTCAGCAAACAAAACTTTGGTATTTATTACTACGTGGAACTGAAGGGAATCACCGTTGGGGAACATCAAATCCTTGTCCCGGAATCGTTTTAAAAAATTGCAGGAGACGGGTATGGAGGAATCTTGGTTGACTCCGGCAACACCTTGACTTTTTTGCCTGAGAAAGTTTATGATTTAATGCGGGACACGTTCAGGAATTACACTCAAGACTTACCAGGACTGGAGCACGTCTACAGCTATACCGATACTCTCGATACTTGCTATAATATCTCATCGGGGAATTTGTCCAGCCTGAATTATCTTCCAGGGATGTCGTTCCTGTTTTCAAATGGTAAAACCCTGCCGTTGAGTCAGGAGAATTACTTCTGGCCAGTTGACAAATCTGAGACTGGAGGTGGACTGAGTATTGTTTACCTTTCGTTGGGCAGCATGGTGCTCAAACTGCGTACGTCATTGGTCATGTTCAACAAATGGGGATGCGTGTTGCTTATGACCTTAGTAACAACTTGATTGGTTTCAGCCCAAATAAGTGTTAAATTTTAGTTAGTGAAACGTAGCATTGGCATTCATTCTAAGTCCTACATGTATAGAATTAGGATTTATTACGATAAAGAAAGCTTACATTATTTCTATTTCCTTAGTAGCATTAATCAGATTTAATGAGAAATTCATATTGTTGAATTTGATCATTATTTTTGTTTTATTCTTTTGAGGAAAAGTTTTAAGTGGATACATCTTTTTCTTTTTTTCTTTTTTTTCTGAAAAAAATTGTTACATTTTCCCAAGATCAATACTAGGGAAAGAATTCTCCAATGTCATCCATGCATGCATGCGAAGGATATGGTATTTTAGTTTTATATGAAAGCAAACTTCTCTAAAGCAGTCTTAGATAACTTCTTAAAAATTAACATCTAACTGCGTGTCCCAACGATCATCATCTTCCTTCCATGCATGTCGCAGATTCCCAGAATCCTTTCATGCATATGCACGAATCATTCCACCTATATCCATGCAGACAACCAGAGTACGTTTGCAAAAAGCCATTCCGTCTTTGTGTGCCCTCTCTCGCCAGTACTTGTCCCTATTCTCCTCCGATTCACACAAAGGAAGAAAAAATAAATTCTTGGTGATCTAAAATGGCTCTAAATCAAATCCTATTCCTCTTCTTCGTAGTTACTGTCCTCCTCTTCACAATTTCCGTTCCTACATCTCTAGTTTACGCTATTCGCCAACAAAGACAGCAGTCAACTTCTAGGGTTTTCTCCCTCCCCCTCCATCCTCATAATTCCATTTTAAAGCTCCAAAATAAGAACTACAAGGCCCTGATATTATCCGAAATCGCTGGTGACATTGCCCGAGTCAAGTATATCAATTCCAGGATCAGGCATGCAATTTCCAACTCTGACTCCAAGAACCCTCAAGCTTCAATTGCCCCCATAGCCCATGGTACTAAATACGCCGTCCGAATCTGGGTAGGCGAACCCGCGAAAGAATTTCATCTGGCAGCGGATACCGGTAGTCACCTCAACTGGCTCAAGTGTTCACCACATCAAGAAACCTACCCGATTTTTAACCCATCCAATTCCTCCACCTATCAGCCCTTATCCTGTTCCTCGCAGCAGTGCAAAGCATTAGGAAAAACAACAATTTCAAATTCTAATTGCTCGGCTGGTTCAAACTCCAGTTGTACCTATAAACTGCAATATGGATTCGGTTTTTCCGGAACTGAGGGGGAGTTCGCCACAGAAACTTTGTCGTTCGGGAGTTCCGAATCGTTTGAAAAAGTGGCAATCGGGTGCGGGCTTGTTACTTGGGGCTACGGCGAATCCGATGGCATACTAGGACTTGGCTGGAATGAAATAGCTTTCCCTGCTCAGATAAAAGCAAACTTATTTTCTTACTGTCTTGTAAACCCTGATTCCTCGTCCTCCTCGACTCTCGAGTTTAACTCAGCCATACCAGCCGACGCGGTCGTCATACCTTTGTTACAAAACCCGAAATTCGATGTCCTTTACTACGTGGAACTGACAGGAATTACGATCGGGGAAAAACAAATAACTGTCCCGGAATCGGTTTATAAAGTTAGAGAAGATATGAGTGGGGGAATTGTAGTTGACTCGGGTACCACGGTGACTTTTTTGCCTGAGAAAGTTCATGTATTGATTCGGAATACGTTCAGAAATTACATTGAAGACATAATAGCAGTGAAGGACACGGGTTACGCTCCTTTCGACACATGCTTTAATGTCTCATCTGGGAATTTGTCCAGCCTTAATCTTCCTGGGATGTCGTTCCAGTTTTCAAATGGTAAATCGCTCCCGTTGAGCCGGGAGAATTACTTATGGCCTGTCGAGAAATCTGAAGCTGGTGAGTCGACTGTGTATTGTTTCGCTTTCCTCGCAGGGAATGATGAAGCAGTGTCCATCATTGGGACTGTTCAACAAACGGGAATGCGTATTGCTTATGACCTTAGCAACAAGTTGATCGGTTTCAGCCCAAATAAATGTTAGTCAAACGTAGCACAACGTAGGATTAGGATTACAGTTAGGATTAATTACAAGAAACAAAGCTTTTATTATTATATTAAGTGTTGATTTTCAATGAGAAATTCAAATTCTTGAAGTTGTTTACATTTTCATAGATTAATTACTGGGAAGGAGCATAGTAACATCGAAATTTTTGTGAAAATTTCAAAACACATAGTAATTGAGATTTTTCCCCATTAGCCTAATTTTTTCTTTTCTTGTTCACAAAATATGTGTTATAGCCTGCAGAACAGGAGAGAGTACAATATAATAGTATCAGATGGTAATAATATAGTAGTATCAGTTTGGAACTAGCCGAATGGCTCTCCACACACAACACACACATCCCTTTAAAAGAGCCGAATGGTTCTGCACAAAATGCCTCAAATTCCTCACACACGTCACGCGCAGGGCCCTTAACATAACAAACAACATATATATAGAATGTGTTGGCCGAAAGCAATATATATATTTTTGGGGTTGTTGCACACAAATTGACACAAAAATCGGCTTCGTTTAATGTTTACACTTCTTCCATGCCAATCCCAGATTCCCAGAGTATTTCCATGCATGTCCTTGCCGACACAGGGTATATATCCTGTTTTTTCTTGCGCTCTCGCCAATGCTTCATTTTCCCTCAGAGTCACACAAAGGAAGAGAAAAAATGGCTCTAACTCCAAGCACAGTTCTCTTCTTCTTAACTCCCTTTCTCTTCACAATCTCCATCCAAACTTCTCTAGTTTACGCTATTCACCCACCAAAACAGCAATCTCCTTCTAAGATTTTCTCGCTGTCCCTCCATCATCGTAATTCCATTATAAAACCTCAAAGCCAGAATTACACGGCCCTGAAATTATCCCGACTGGCAAGTGACTTAGCCCGAGTCAATTACATCAATTCCAGGATCAGGCATGCCATTTCTAACTCCGGCACCAACGTTCACCCGGAGAACCTTCAAACTCCAATCTCCCCGATAGACGATAAATTGGAATACGCCGCCCACATCTGGGTAGGCAAACCAGCGAAAGAATTCTGTTTGTTAGCGGATACCGGTAGTCACGTCAACTGGATCCAGTGCTTACCATGTGTTGACTGTTACAAACAAAAAACCAACCCGATGTTTGACCCCTCCAAATCCTCCACTTATCGGCCCTTATCCTGTGCCTCAAAGCAGTGCCATGTATTAGGAAAAACCACAAAGACAAAATGCTCTCCTGGTTCAAACTCTACTTGTAGCTACACACTGTTATATGGATCCGGGGCGATATCAGATGGGGAGTTTGTCACAGAAACATTGTCGTTCGGGAGTTCCGATTCGTTTGAAAATGTGGCAATCGGTTGCGGGCATTATAACTGGGGCTTCAAGGAATTCGATGGCATACTTGGGTTAGGCTGGAGTCGCCTAGCTCTCCCTGCTCAGATAAATTCCACGTCCTTTTCTTACTGCCTTGTAAACCCCGACTCCAAATCCTCCTCCTCCTCCACTCTCGACTTTAACTCAGTCATGCCAGCCGACGCGGTCGTCACCACCATGTTTAAAAACCCGAATTTTGATGTTTATTTCTACGTGGAACTGACAGGAATCACCATCGGGAAACATACAATCAATGTCCCCGAATCGGTTTATAAATTAAGGGAAGACGGGAGTGGGGGAATTGTAGTTGACTCCGGCACCACGGTGACCCATTTGGCATATAAAGTTTACGAACAAGTGCGGGACACGTTCAGAAATTACACTAAAGACATACCTGTAGGGCTGGACCAGACTTTCGGTGAATTCGACACTTGCTATAACATATCGTCTGAGAATTTTTCCAGCATTAATCTTCCAGGAATGTCGTTCCAGTTTTCAAATGGTAAAACCTTGGATTTGAGTCGGGAGAATTACTTATGGCCTGTTGAGAAACCTAAAGCTTGTAAGGCGACCGTGTATTGTTTCCCTTTCATGCCGGTGGATGATTCACTTGTGTCCATCATTGGGAATGTTCAACAAATGGGGATGCGTATTGCTTATGACCTTAAAAACAAGTTGATTGGTTTCAGCCCAAATAAATGTTAGTCAAACGTAGCATTCTAAGAACAACGTAGGATTAGGGGTAGTTTTAGTTACAAGAAAGAATGGTTTTATTATTTCATTAGCAGTAGTAATCAGATTTCATATTTCACTGCTTTATGCATATGGATATGTGATTATTTTCAGGTGTTAATTTTTAATGGGAAATTCATAAATATAATTTTCTTATTTTGACTATTATCTTTTTTAAGAGCATTCATATTTTTTAATAGTTTTAAGGGTATTCATCATTTTCTTTATTTATTTTGTTTTTTCACGAGAATCTGGTTATTGCCATGATCTTTGGTTGGAGATATCTTCTTCCATTTGTGAATATCATCACTGCATCAACTCTTAACCCCAAGTCCACCAACTTATCCCCGGAACTCCGTATGGAACAAGTGAGGATAGCAAATTCCTGTCTGCATCTGTAACCTCTTATTCCTGGAACTTTTTTCATATGGTATCCAAAACATCCTCATGTATACAATTCTCCCCTACTGTGTCATTTCCCTACTACACTTGAACTCAAAGCCAAGTGATCAGCACTACTTAACATGTAGGTACCATTGTCTATCAGCCCACACCCACACATCCTCCCCTCCATGCCATACTAGTGGATTTATTTTAATCAGCCCGGCCTCCTCCACGGCTCCACCCAAAAATTTGGTCCTCAACCCTTGATTAAACGCTGCTTCTCCGTGGTTTTCCATGATTTAACACTGCTTCTCACTCCAAAACTACTGAGGCACACTTGCTTTCCATTGCCCGCGCGATATCAATTGGAGAACAAGCTCTAAGAGTCTCAGGCCTCGGCAGCCAAAACTTTTGCCTAACGAAAATATTATTTCTTCATCCCACTCTCTTCCATCTCAACTGCAAAATCATCCTAACCTCCACAATCCCTCCATAATTAATCTCCATATAACAAATTAAGAAAAAAAGAAAAAATTTGGAACAAGCAACCTCTATCAGCAAAACTTGCATGTATAGTTTCAAACAAAACAAAACTCGATGGATAAATAAAAGAACAAATAATAACAATCATATCATGAAGAAATAGAAACTAATTACATTATTGATGAATTTTGTTGGCCGTAGTTATTTGGTCTTTACAGAACACTGCCGTGATCCTCCCACCATCGTCCAATTTGCCGCAGATGGTGAAAATCCAACCTTCAAATTCCTGCAAAGAACATCGTAACTCACGTATTGTTTCCGAGCAGTAAACCTAAGAGGATAGGTTGCATTGGCCCGAGCTCTCAAATCAAAATCAATAACTCCATCTCTTGTAGCCTCGTCAATGGCACTGGCCACAGAATTTTCCAGCGCCGCCTTCGGATGTGCCCCTAATTTCGTTTCCGCCTTTGGGCCATGACCAAAATTTTCAACTTTTGTTTCCGCAAGAAACTCCCCGGTATTGTACCAGACCGAAACATCAACGTCTCTGTAAAATACGCGGTGGTGTTTGGCCGGATTCCTCACCGAGACTTCAACAGTCCATTCAGCCATTGGTGGGCTAATATTGGGAGGAGAGAAGGAGATGGAGTCAACATGAAATTGGGCATAATGGAAAATATTACCCAACTCTACAGAGACCATATACATTAAACCTAGGATTGGGACAACGGCAGTGAGGCAGACGGTGATTGAGGTAGTAAAATCATTCATTTTGGAGTCGGGATCTCTCTGCATATGGTTGCCGCATTGCTGGTGCAGTTGATTCTGTTGTACATGATCATCGGGAAATGGTGGAGCTGGAGTCACATAAGATATGTGACACATAAAATATGGACATTATTTTAATAGAACAGGACATATTGTAATAGTATAGGATTTGTCAAAAATAAAAAAAATTAACAGAGTATTAAAAAATTCACAAGGAAAAAACTTGTCAAATCCTTTAGAAAATGTGGTTTAATAATTTTTTTTTTTTAAAAAAAAGGTAATGTGGGAGAGTATTTTTGATTTGGGGAGAGCACTTGGGAAACGGGAAGGGGCCCTTTTATTAATGGGTTAATTTCTATGAACTTATCCCACATTTGACTGCTATCGCCATACCCGCTGCGGCTGTGGAGTCTCGTCAACCGGGCAACAAATACAAGGGCTCTGCTTACTTCGTAGTCAAAATTATCATAGTCCCTTAGATATTTACAGGTATTATTTTCCGTTTTATCGTTGAAATCTGCAACTTTTGATCCTCGTACTTGGAAGAAGTGAATTGGGTCGTATTTTTGCATACTAAGGAGAGAATTTTTTTTTTTTTTTTTAATTTATCTTATGTTTTACTGTTCTTGTTTTTCAATGAACTCCATGGTTGAATCGGGTTTTTATACATGTCTGTCTAGCAGAATTGCTCCAAAGATTGCAGTTGTCATGATTTTAATTCACTCTGTTTCATCTGCCTTGAAAAAGTAATACTACTTGAGGTTGAGTTTGATGGTATTTTAGCATTTTTCTTTGTCTTGTTGATGCAGAAGATCTGCTTAAAGTTTCTGTACAAGCTTCAAATTAACGGCACAATAAAGGGTTTACCCCTCATGGAACCAGGTTCTTATTTTCAACTCTAAATATTACAATTTCTTACCCTTTATATTCAGGTTGTTTGTAATTCGAGTTGGAAATGTAGTGATGAAAATTATTCGCACTTATAATTGTAACAAGGTTAACATGTGAGTGATGATTTTATTTTATTTTTGGTTGGTTGATAGTGAAAGGGGAGCAGGGGAGAGATGCTTCATTGGACTTCATCTCAAGGCTACCTGAGCCTATCATTCATCACATCTTCTCTTTCCTTCGCGCCCGAGATGTTGCTTGTGCCTCTATACTATCTAAGACTTGGCGTCGCTTTTGGTCCACTTATCCTTATGTTGTATTTCATTTTATATATGGTAATGATGCCATGGAGCAGGACCAACCTCCTGATGATCTGCTTACGAGAATGCAGAAACAAGATTTCTTGTGTCTCATAGAAAAATGCATTTGTGAGCGCCTTAAACAAGAATTACCTGTGCAAAGATTTCAATTGTACATTGACTTCTCTGATTTAGAGTTGTTATCTTCCAATATGGACCAATGGATTAGTCTAGCCATTCAACGGAATGTTGCAGAGCTTGCTCTTTCCATTGACTGTTTAACGGTTTCTCAGAGGTCTTACTACAGTGTTCCACAGGTTGCTTTTCTTGCTACTTCACTCACGGTTTTAAGCTTAAACGGCTGTAGATTTGAGGGAAGTTTAAATGTCAAGCTTCCACACCTGCAGAAGCTTTCTTTATGTCATTCCTCTTTTGCGGACAAGTTTACATTTAACAGAATTCTTTCTGGATGCCCTGTGATTGAGTATGTGAAGGTGTCATTCTGCGGATGGATGGACACACTTCTCTCTGTTTCTGGTTTACCCTACTTGAAGTATTTTGAGTTTCTCCACTCTGTTCAGGTTTATAGTATTAAAATTGATGTGTCTAATCTGCATACCTTTTCATTCGCATCATCCTTGGGCAATGGGCCTAGCAGTATTGACTTGACCGCTTGTAAAGCACTGAAGGAGTTGAAATTAAATGGGAAAAGCTTTGGTATTAACTTTATGCTTTTGTCTCAACTTCCGGCCCTTGAAGTTTTGGAACTGCGAAACTGGACGGATTCTGTGGGATTTATGATTTCAAGCCAAAGGCTAAAGAAGCTGGTCTTCAGAGATTGCCATGGCTTGCAAAATGTTAAAATTGATGCTCCCAATCTGGAGTCATTTGAATGCTGCAATTGCGATGAGCCCTTTATTCCAATCAATGCCTTAAGTGCTCTTCAAATTCACTTGACATTTACAGTTCAAGGAAGGACTGTTGATTGGCTGTTTAAATTGAAGCGTTTTCTTTCGAAATTAAGTAATATTGAGGATTTGAAAATTATCATCTATCGTCGTTCTGCGGTACATTCTCATTTCTTCCTACTTGATTCTGTTTGCTTTAGCAAGGATTTCTTTTCTTTGTCTTG
This sequence comes from Gynochthodes officinalis, assembly GCA_020080225.1. NCBI lineage: Eukaryota > Viridiplantae > Streptophyta > Magnoliopsida > Gentianales > Rubiaceae > Gynochthodes > Gynochthodes officinalis. The sequence goes on along the minus strand of CM034625.1, from coordinate 8,478,868 downwards.
CATGCTGCAAAGTTCTCTTAGCCTGTTTGCTGAAGTCCTGTTCACTTAATTTGAAGGGCACAAGAGGCCATATTTCTCGACGCAAATTGCATGTCTCTATGTACCCTGATTCCCATCATGGCCTTTCATGTCCCCTTTTTGCTCAAATGGCTATATTTTGATATTTCTACAAGGTTCTATTGCAACAGTTTTCTTTCTTCATGTCCTTGTTGGGTCAAAAACAAAAACAGCAAATATGTTTGGTCATTTTAAGTTTCTATTAGTTTCAACATGAAACAAAATATATACAAAATATATGCAGAGCTATATCTTCTCCTTTGATTATGATACCAAAAACAGACATGTTGTTCACCAATAAAATTCTACTCAAGATGTAATCAGGCAAGCTCCTTTTGATGCAGGAAGATATTTATAATTAACTTATATAGTTGTTTTGGTTTTAAAAAATTTGTGGTTAGTTCCTTCGGAGGAAAGATCTTCAATGCGGATTCTTGATCGTCTTGGCTTATTGGAGCGACACTATAATGTTTTGTCTGCTTTTAGGGAAAGAATTCAAAATAAACAGGGAAGGTGGGTGAGGAGCTCAACCCTAGAAGCTGCCCCCTTAGGACTATGCAGTTCTTATATTTTCTTCGTGCTGTGCAGTCAGTTTTCTTGGTTAGGTACCGATTCCTTAACTGTTTCCATACACGACCATTCCCCTGAAAACTTGCTTCATGTTCTAAAGCAGGGAAGTATTGTAGGATCAACATACTTGCAATTTAGCCTTTTTTGTTTGTGGATGGGTGTGGTTGATTCATTTGGATTTTTAATGCTGATTAGCCCTAGAGCATTTTGCTTAAAAAAAGAATCTAAAATGATATGAATTGAGAGTTGAGAAGGAGCTTATTAAGTATCAACATGAATGATTTGTTGTTTATGATCTAGTCCCAGTTTACTTTTTTTTGACCTCTGACACCTTCTTATCATATGTTTATTGTTGACGTGCTTAATTGTTGATGCTTCTGCAGAACATGATTATTCATGAGAAACTGAGTGAGGTTGGCTTTTCTTATCTATGCCATTTCATGTGTCCAAGTTCTATATGCATATCATCAAGAAGTTACACCAATCTTCTGGATGAATTATTTCCACTAGCGTTCCCTAAATTTATATTTGTGATGCACTCTTGCAGAACACTCATTCAGGTACTTTTTATTTACTTGTTTGCACTTTCACCTGCCGTGATATAACCTTATATTTCAACTTTCTGGCCGCATATCAAGTTTGCTATTGCTTGTATTACCTGCATCTCAGTTACTGTTAGAGAAGATGGAAGACTTCCGCAAAGACCCAAGTTTGCTACCTAAATTAGTTGGTTTTGCCCCTTTTGAGGTGGATACTTCTGGAGACACAACCAATTTGTTTGATCCTGCCACAGAAGTCTTTTTAAAAGCACACTCAACTGGTTCATTCAAAGCTTCTGCAGTTATGCTAGAATGGAAGCACTATGTCCCCAGAGGAAGGGTCACATTTTAGGATAATTATTGTTGTGCAATTTAAAAGCTTGTTTGAAGATTGAACTGTTGAATGTTGTTTGCAGAGATATTAAAGTTGACGCTTGTAATTTGTGTGTTGCAAACTTAATCTGAATTTCCGGGGAGAAACACCAGCGGTGAATGTGAATGAGGAAATTTCTGGGAAGGATTCGTATATAGAATTACACCTAGAGCATAATATATATGCATGCTTGTTTAAGTTTTGCATAATCTTATGATAATAGAAAGTCTACCTTATGAGGATGCAATATCAAATTGTGTGAGAATTTTGAGCATGTTTTACTGTCTTACAAATTTCAAGTCCATTAAAAATTGGGATTTTTTTTAGATCTCACTTCAAAAAAATGTTCTCAAAATATTTATGAGCTTAAAAATTTGGTTCCATTTATGCATAATCTTGTTAAACCAGCAGCTGTGATCAACGTGCATCACGCGTGTGTATAAAGTCATTCTCATTTCATAGCACAAATCTCTCCTACTAAGCCCCACTGTACGCAGGCAGCAAAGAAAATAAGAACTCGACTCAACAGTGGCTAGCTCCTCCTTCTCAATTTGTTTGTTTTCATTTTTTGCAGCCCTTTTTCATTCTTGCTAATCCTAAGCATGCCAGCATGTGAATGAAGTGGGGAAGGGCAAAAAACTGTAGCTAGTATCAGAAGAACACACTGTTCAACACTCAACAGGAAAGTCCAGGAAGTCTAGCTATGCAGTAGAGTCGTCGGATATACATTTACAAGTTCATACATGCATACATGACTCTCTCCCGACTTAAAAGAACTTTCAACCATTTATGCAATTCCAGGGCTTTAAATGCATCACATATGCATGCCTATAAAGCAAAACTAGCCAAATCACCATATCCCACAAAGCTATATATCCGCTCCATCAATAATTGGTCATCATAATCATGAACACGGCTCAATCTCAAACGCCAATTTCTTTTCTGCTTACTCTTCAGTTTAATCATTAACTCCGTTTTTTTCTGCTTACTCTTCAGTTTAATCATTAACTCCGTTTTTGTTAAATGTGCTCATCACCACCATCACTTCACCAACACTTCAGTGGTGCTCTAACTTCCACTCTACCCATACTCTGCCATAGTAAAACAGCATCCTCATAACTATATTCAGCTGATACTGCCCCGCCTCGCCTCTGACACAGCTCTGCTCAACTCCATCAATTCCAAGCTCCATTATGCCCTGCAAGGCCGACACCGCAGAAAGCTCTATACAGCTAATTTAATGAACCCCATGTTATTACATATGTCCGAGTTGTATTTGTTGGAAAATAAGAATGGCTCTGTTGAGCACATGTGAATAAAAAATTGCTCATTAAGGAGATGCATGAATAAAGGCCTTTCATTTTCAAGCACATTATTCATGAGGTTGGTAGATTATGGACCTTTCATTTGATGGTTCATGAATGATGCCTTTTGGCTTTTCATTTCAATCATGAATGGTGGCTTTTGGCTTTTCATGTCAAGGATGAATGAAAACTTTTGGTTTTTCATGTATCAAGCATAATGGATGGCTTTTGGCTTTTCATGTCAATGATGAATGAAGACTTTTGGCTTTTCATGTATCAAGCATAATGGATGGCTTTTGGCTTTCCATTCTCCAAACATAATGGCTTGTCTTTTGAACAAGGAAATCTCCTTTATAAGTAGAGAACTTCCCTTGGTGGACAAGTAGAATTCCAAGACAATTTTCTAACTTTTCCCACAAAACTCTCTCAACAATTTTCCTTTTCAAGTTTTCAATTCTAGTAGTTTTCGGAGATAGAAGAAAGACACAAATTCAAGTTCGCTATAGCGGTCTACTTTGTGCAAGTAAACCGTTAGTTCGTCGTTGTATCCTGGGAGACAGATGTTCGTTAAATCTTCAAACACACACAGGAGGGGATGAATCTGTTTTAAGGAAAGCGTCTAACGCGTCTCGACGTGGTTTTCCTCGTTATTCAGTTGTTAACGGCTAAGGTTCTATTTACTGAATTTAATTTTATAGTCAATTTTCATTGCTATATTTTCATAACTATATTCATCTAGATGTGTTAACATAATCATATATATATATACTATTTGGATAACAGTATTGATAGTGTGACAAGCAAATGTGGAATGATTTTCATGGCAGAAGAAAATTCACGAATACGAGCTTTATTAAAGAGAATATAAGTTATATTCTTTGTTTACTTTGATTAAAATAAAGTAGGAGTATATGACAACTAAGAATCCACTTAAATGAAGATCTAAAAACAAATTTGCTGAATCTATCATTACTGTGAATATGTATACTGCATTATATGACAGGCAGAATATGTACATCATGAATCATCCAATATTGGCTGGCTCCGTTAGCTAAGAGATTAAATACGTAATTGGAAATATACAAAACAATTACGACCAAACTCATGCACAAGATATGACCAAAACTCATGTGTTTATTGAAAGCTAGTTACGTAAATAAACGCATGGGAAAAGAAAATTAGTTGATGAATGCATGTGGTGGCATGCTTGCGCTTCTTTTGCTCACAAACGTCATTGTACTTTTTCTCCATCTAATTAACATGGCATTTTACCTAAGACGTGTTGTCATAATACCAACAATAACAATAACTTGAATGGTTATTTTTGAAGGTTTGAAATGTCCCCAAAATGAGACAATTAAGACTGATGATTAGGTCATAAAAATAAGAGCAGAGAAAGAATGAAGATGATATATATATATATATATATTGTATAAAAATGTCTAACAAGGCTTGCGTATATGGGATTCAAAAATTACTAAAGCACTTGCTTAAAAAAAAAAAACTAGCATTTTCAATATGTCTATTGCGTGTCTATCTCTTGTGCATGATCAATGGAGAAAACGATGTTGTGGCTTTGCATGGCTTATCTCAATGTAATGGCACTAAAAAAACTTGCATTGGAGGAAATTCTTAAACACTTTAATCAGCTGCATTACTCCCACCAAAATTTCCAATACAACTTGGAAAAACCTACAACGAAGTTCCATTTGACTCACTTCTTGCTTTTATCATGTACTAGGATAAGATTGAACATGAAGAAAATGTGATGACTTTAACCCGAAATCGTGAAGGAATAGGTCAAGCGGTGAAAAAAAAATTTGACATACTAATATATTGAGGAACAAAAAATATCATTTTAAGTGAGGGGGAAAAAAAAAAGTTACCAAACGATTGTCACTCTGTATCTTTTTACGTAGATGCCAACTCAATTATTGCTAAAATTCCTTTAAAATTTTCATTTTGGATAACTAAGCTAATTATAAGGAAATGAAAAAAAAAAAACAATTGGCGGATCCATTCTTTTAAAAATTCAACAAGAAAAATCAAAACCTTGATAAATAAGTGTTGGAAGATTCATAGCTATATCTTCTTCTCTGATTATGATATCAAAAATAGATATGTTGTTCGCCAATAAAATTCTACTCAAAATGTAATCAAGCAAGCTCCTTTTGATGCGGGAAGATAGTATAATTAACTTATATATTTATTTTGGTTTTAGAAATTTGTGGTTAGTTCCTTCAGATGCAAGATTTTCAATGCTGGTTCTTGATCATCTTGGCTTATTGGAGCTATAATATTTTGGCTGCTTTTAGGGAAACAATTCACCCTAAATAGGGAAGGTGGGAGAGGAGCTCAATCCTATAAGCTGCCCTATGAAGTTCTTATATTTTCTTTGTGTTGTGATGTCATTTTTCTCTTTTAGGTGCTGATTCCTTAACTGTTTCGATACATCATCTTTCCTCTGAAAACTTGCTTCATGCGCTAGAGAAGGGAAGCATTGTAGGATGAACAAACTTGCCATTTAGCCTTTTTTGTTTGTTGATGGGGGGGTGTTTGATTCATTTGATATCTTAAGTCACCATATTTTGAATTTTTGCTGATTAGCCCTAGAGCATTTTGCTTCAAAAGAGAATCTCAAATGATATGAAATGAGAGTTGAGAAGGAGTTTATTAATGTATCAACATGAAAGATTTGTTATTTATGATCTAGTCCCATTTTGCTTTCTTTTCGGCCTATGACGCCTTCTATGTTGAGGTGCTTAATTGCTGATGCTTCTGCAGAACATGATTATTCATGAGAAACTGAGGGAGGTTGGCATTTCTTCTCTATGCCATTTCATGCATCCAAGTTATATATGCATTATCTATTGGGGAGATTTTGGAGATTTTATATGGGAGCCAAACTAAAGTGGTTCAATAAGCAGTAGAAACCCACCTGTAAGTACTTAAAATTTAAACTAGTGGGTTTTGAATTTTTGCCACTTATTAGGTGCTTCAGTTTTTTTTAATTTTCCAATGTGGGACAATATGATAAACACAACAATATCATCAAGAAGTTACACCACTCTTCCGGATGAATTATTTCCTCTAGTGTACCCTAAATTTATATTTGTGATGCGCTCTTGCACAACACTCATTCAGGTAATTTTTTATTTACTTTTCTACACTTTCACCTGCCGTGGTATAACCTTATACTTCAACTTTCCGGCTGTATATCAAGTTTGCTAGTACTTGTATTATCTGCTTCTCAATTAGTGTTAGAGAAGATGGAAGAATTTTGCAGAGACCCAAGTTTGCTACCTAAAGTAGTTTGCTCCCTTTGGGGGCCAATTCCGCTGGTGAAAGAATCTGGAGACCTGTCTTGGAGAAAATGAGAGCAAAGCTTGCCGGCTGGCAAATCAGGTACCTTTCGATGGGTGGTAAAGTGGTCTTAATCAATTCTGTTTTGTCAAGTTTACTGGTCTTTTTCCTGACTGTTTTCAAGCTCCCGTGTGGAGTCAAAAATGACATGGACAAATTGATACAGAGATTCCTCTGGGCCAGTTCGGATCACCACCGTAGATTGCATTATGTGGACTGGCATACAGTCAACGCCCCTAAGTGGCTTGGGGGCTTGGGTATGATTGATTTCCATTTAAAAAATTCTGCTTTATTGTCAAAATGGCTATGGAGGTTTGGGAACGAGGTGAATTCGCTATGGAGGAGTTTCATGGTGGAAAAATATGGCCTGGATAAGAATCGTCTACTCCCCCTACCTCGCAACAACAGATTAGTCTCAAATTCTTGGAAAGCTATCACTGCACCTCTTAATCCTTCTGATAAGCTCTATGATGCTATTTCATCAGGATTGAGGACCTTGCTCGGGAAAGGAGGCAACATTGTCTTCTGGTACGATGAGTGGATTGAAGGTATGATCTTAAAAATATGCTTCCCTCGTATTTTTGCATTGTCTGTTAACAAGGATGGTTGTGTGGCCGAATTTGGTAGCTGGATAAACGGTCAATGGGTCTGGAAGATTGAGCTCCGTAGAAACACTCTTGATTAGGAAAATCAGCAGTGGGAAAGTTTGTTGATTACCCTACAAGGGCAATATCCTAGTCGCTCCTTCGATGACCGGATCATTTGGCGTTGGGTCCCGAGCGGTACTTATTCCACCTCCTCTTTCTATAAAGCTGTGTTGCTACCCCGGAGGCAAGGGAGTGTAATTTGGAACTTAGTGTGGAATGGGTTTGCTCCAACTAAAGTGGAAGTCTTTGTCTGGCAGCTAATCTATCAAAAGCTTCCTGTTAGAAGCTGTTTGCTCAGAAGGGGTATCATTAGAGCCGAGCTAGCTGTTTGTCCTTTCTGCAACTTTGAGCTAGAATTTGTCCAGCATTTGTTTTTTAATTGCAGGTGTAGCTGGTTGGTGTAGACAAGATGTTTGGAAGTTTGGGGAATTTCATGGACCTGCCCTGGGAATCTGTCCACCTTCCTTGATAGCTGGCAGCACTCCTTCCCGGATTCCAATGGGCGGCAGCCTTGGATTTTGTTGTTTTATGCCATCGCCTGGTCGATCTGGCTATGTCGCAATCAGGTTACTTTCAACAATAAAAGTTTCGAGCTATCACAACTCATGGATTTGATTTTCATTAGATTTGCAACTTGGTTCAAAGCAAAGTGGCCTTCCTCATCAACATCCATTTCTGATATATTCCTTCAGCCGACTAATGCAAGAGTGAGGCAAGCTCATGGGTGTAAGAAAGCAAATGTCTCTTGGTCCCGTCCTCAACCGGGTAGAATGAAGTTTAATGTGGATGGTTCTGCTATTGGAAAACCAGGTATGGCTGGGATCGGGGGTATTCTTAGGGATGATCAGGGTAGAACAAAGGCCGTGTTCTTCAATCATGTTGGAATTCTTGATTCAAACCAGGCTGAATTCTATGCTATTCGTGAGGCCTTTCGAGTGTTCTCAGAGTCTGTGTGGAAAACCTCTCATGTGCTTGTAATAGAGAGTGACTCTGCTAATGCTATCAAGTGGTTAATGTACCCTGAAAAAGCCCCCTAGCATCTCAAAAATGTCTCGAATCATATAGATCTGTTGAAGGAGAAAATCAGGCAATGGGAGTGTCAGCATATCCCAAGGGAGAATAATAGTATTGCCGACAGGTTGGCAAAATCCGGTGTCTCCAGAGTAGAGAATCTGTTAGCAGTTATTGAATAATTAGTATAGTTCTCAGTAGGTGAGTAGTATCTGGCGTAGGTTTGCTCTCTTATCTTTTAAAGGCATATTCATTTCCCTGTATTATCTGCTCTTATTTTCTCATAAAATTTTTTGCCTTGTTGGCTTGTCCAAAAAAAAAAAAAAGTAGTTGGCTTTTTCCCTTTTGAGGTGGATACTTCTGGAGACACAATCGATTTGTTTGGTCCTGCCACACAAGTTTTTTTAAAAGCACACTCAAATGGTTTATTCAAATCTTCTGCAATTATGTTAGACCGGAAGCATTATGTCCCTAGAAGTAGGGTCACAGATTTATTTAATGCAATATTGTAGTTTTTGTAAAAGAATAAAAAAATATTAATGTTTTAAAGTTGGTTGCCAAAATATTGAAATTAATTTTTGAGAAATCGACTCCAAATCACTTTCATAACCACATGCAAAGTTGCTCGCGGTTGGGGGGTGTAAGCTGTCCGAGGTGTTGGGGGGCGGGGCTGTTTCTTTTGGGTTCATACTTGAGTTGGGGAAGAAGGGAGAGGGAGGGTTTTTTTTTTTTAATTTATTCTTAATGGATATCTAAAATATCGATTTTGAAATGAATACCTCATTATTTTTGATAAATTTGTTTTAAACATCAATTTTATTTAATTTTTATTAAAAGTTATAATATTTATGTAACATACCCTATGGTCACACTGTAAGATATTATTGTTGTGCAATTTAAAATCTTGTTTGAAGATTGCACTGTTGAATGTTGTTTGTAGAGATATTAAGTTGACGCTTGTAATTTTTATTTTGCAAACATAATCTGCATTTCCGAAGTATTCATTAAAGTTCATGAGAAGAAATAGAATATTGCCGGGCAGACATATCAGCTGTTAATGAGGAAATTTATGGCAAAGGATCCCTACATAGAAGAATTACATCTAGAGCATATATATATGCATGCTTTTTAAGTTTTGCATAATCTTATGATAATAGAAAGTCTACCTTATGAGAATGTAATCTCAAATTGTGTGGGAATTTTGAGCATCTTCTACTGTATTACAAATTTCAAGTTCATTAAAAATTGGGATTTCTTTTTGGATCTCACTTAAAGATAAAGGGATGGTCTCAAAATATTTTTGAACTTAAAAATTTGATGCCATTTATGCATAATATTGTTAAACCTGCAATTGTACTTGTAGTTGTGATCTACATGCATCATGCGCATCATGCTTGTGTATAAAGTCAAGCTCATTTCATAGCACAAATCTCCTGCTAAGTCCCGCTGAAAACAAGAACTCCACAATTGTACTCAACAATGGCTAGCTTCTCCTTCTCAATTTGTTTGTTTTCATTTTCAGCCTTCTTCATTCTTATTAATCCTAAGCATGCCAGCATGTGCATAACGTGGTCAGGGAACGACAAAAAAATTGGCTATTATTAGAAGAACACACTGTTCAACACTCAACAGGAAAGTCCAGGAAGTCTGGCTATGCAGTAGAGTCGTCTGATATACATTTACAAGTTCATGCGTGTTGTACATGACTCTCTCTCCCGACGTAAAGGAACTTTCAACCATGCATGCAGTTCCAGCGCTTTAAATGCATCACATATGCATACCTATAAAGCAAGACTACCTATCCCACAAAGCTATATACAAGAATTGGTCATCATCATCATGAACATGGCCCAATCTCAAACACCATTTCTTTTCTGCCTACTCTTCAGTTTAATCGTTAACTCCGTTTTTGTTCAATGTGTTCATCACCATCACCACTTCACCAAGTTTTCATCAGTGCTCTCGCTTCCACTCTACCCGTACTCTGCCATAGTAAAACAGCATCCTCAAAACTACACCGCGCTGATACTATCCCGCCTCGCCTCTGACAGAGCTCGGCTCAATTCCATCAATTCCAAGCTCCAGCATGCCCTGCACAACAACTTCTCCCGCCACCCCACGGCCGACACAGTCATTCAACAGGATAAACTAGCAACTGCGGTGTTTCCAGGAGCTGGAACATTTTTAGTTCGCATTGGGGTAGGCCGACCCGAGAAACAGGTCTATTTGATTGCAGATACGGGCAGTAGTCTCACCTGGCTCCAATGCGTACCATGCAACCAATGTTTCGAACACGACGGCCCCATTTTTGACCCCTCAAAGTCCTCCTCTTTTGCTCCTCTCGGGTGCTCCTCCAGACAATGCGCTTCCCTTCCAGTTGATGTCAAACAGTGCAATTCTAACCAGCAGTGTGGTTTCCGTATCGACTACGAAGATGGATCTTACTCCTCCGGTACAGTCGCCACTGAAACGTTGACTTTTAATGGTGAAGCGGTCAATGATGTGGCAATTGGGTGCGGGCATGCTGGCGGGATTAGGGGTTTTTCCAATGCAGCCGGGATAATTGGGCTTGGTGCTGGATTGGAATCATTCCCTAATCAAATCAAAGCGTCTTCGTTTTCGTACTGTCTGGTAGACATGGACTCCAAGACAATGTTCTCCAATCTGGTGTTCAACTCTACCCCACCAAGGCACTCCATAATTGTTCCCATGCTTCGCAACCCTAAAGCAGACGCCGGTTTCTTTTATGTGGGATTGACAGGAATCATTCTCGGAGAAACTATGCTACCCATTCCGGCGTCCATTTTTGCAATCGACGAAAATGGTAGCGGAGGCGTGATACTTGACTCCAGAACGACTCTCACGCTTTTGCCAGATCCCGCGTATAAAGCACTGAAAAGCACGCTTTTAGATCTAACACAAGGTATACCTAGGGCGCCTCAGTATATTGTGTTAGATCCTTGTTACAATATCACATCGGACGAAGTTTACGCTAGATTTCCATTCTTGGGTTTTGTATTTTCTAATGGACAAACGGTGTGGTTGAAGCCCAGGAACTACATAAGACCGGTTGATCCCGATGGTACTGTCTGCATGCATGTTTTAAGATCACGGATCTCACTGTCGGTCATTGGTAACATGCAGCAGGAAGGGATGCAAATCACCTATGATTTGGCCAACCAACAGATTGGTTTCAGTCCCGACAAATGTTGATTACTACCAACTTCATCCACTTGTTCTGTTTATCTTTACTGCAGAAAGTTCTATACAGATAATTTAATGAATCCCAGGTTATTACATATGTCAGTTGTATTGATAGTGTGACAAGCAACTGAGGAATGATTTTCATGGCAGAAGAAAAATTCACGAATACGAGGCTTACTAAAGAGAATATAAGTTCTATCCTTTGTGTACTTTGATTATAGTAAAGATTATGACAAATAAGAATCCACATAAATGCAGATCTAAAAACAAATTTGTTGAATCTATCATTATATGTGAATATGTATTCTGCATCATATGACAGGCAGAATAAGTAAATCACGAGTCATCAAATATTGGCTGGCTATGTTAGCTAAGAAATTAAATACGTAATTGGGAATACACAAAACAATTATGATCAAACTCATGCACAAGATATGACCAAACTCGTGTGTATATTGAAAACTAGTTACGTAAATAAACGTATTGAAAAAGGAAATTAGTTGATGAATGCATGTGGTGGCATCATGCTTGCTCTCCTTTTTCTCACAAACATCATTTATTTCTCTCCATCTAATTAACAATGCATGGTACCAAGGACGTGTTGTCATAAAGTAACAATAAATTGAGTTGCTATTTTTTAAGGTTTGAAATGTCCCCAAATTGAGACAACTAAGACTCTTCAACTAAGGCATGAATAGCAAAATAAAAATATGAGCAGAGAAACAATAAAGACTAGAAGTGAAAAATTTTAGATATATAGGAAGAGTCTTTTAAAACATATTTTTGCGTTTTTTAATACACTTTTTTAGTTTTCAATATATTTTTTATCTTACAGTTATTATTTCAAAAAATATAAAAACGCATTTTGAAATGTTGTCCATACTAAAAATTTCTAACAAGGCCTACATATATATGGGATTCAAAAATTACTAGAGCGCTTGCTTAAGAAAACTACCATTTTCAATGGAACCCTTAATGTTAAATGTCTATTGTGTGTCTATTTCTTGTGCATGATCAGTGGAGGAAATGATGCGGTTTTGCATGGCTTATCTCAATGTAATGGCACTAAAGAACTTGCATTAGAGCAAATTCTCATACACAACTCTAATCAGCTGCATTACTCCCACCAAAATTCCAATATAACTTGGAAAAACCTACACTGAATTTTGCATTCGACTCACTTCTTGCTTTTGTCATGTCCTTAGGATAATATTGAACGCGAAGAGGATTTTAACCCGAAATCAAGAAAGAAATCAGTCAAGGGGCCAAAAAAAAATTAATATACTCATATATTGAGGAACAAAAAAAAATCATTTAAATAAGTGAGAGATAAAATTAAAATGATTTAGTCGAATAATAAAATTGAGTTTCAATTTCAATAAAAATATAACATTTATATATAATATAAGTTAATGAATAATTGTCACTCTAAATTTAATGCTATTTTATTAAGTGGATGTCAACTCGATTAATATTGCTCAAATTTTCTTAAAATTTTCATTTTGGATAATTAAGAGAATTGCTTTTCAAAACAGGCTTTTACGCTTTTCAAAATAATAATGGTGAAATAGAAAATTTATTTAAAATATTTTAAAACATTCTCTATACTATACCCGCTCTAAATTATAGTAGAAGAGAGTTTAAGCCTTTAATTTTAAAAAAAAAAATTGGCGATGGCGGATCCATTCTTTTGAAAATTCATCCGGTAAAATCAAACCCGCGTTGGAAAGCTCATTATAACAACCCAAATTTCTTTTCGTGCTAAATTACGTTGAGCTTTAGTTCCGATCGATTGCATAATGAACGTAGCCACCGCTGCAATTTCTACCACCGCCACAACTACCTCTTACGCCGCTCTCCGCCTGCTCTCGTTTTGCTCCTCCTCCTCCTCCTCTTCCTGTTATTCCAAAATCCTAATCCCATTTTTATCTTGGACAAGGCGTAATTCGACTATTACTAATTTTACCTCGTCAAGAAAGACAATGCTTAACATTAATAGCCAAAATAATTCTTTCCCGTCGGCTCCGGAACCCCCGCCGGATAAGCCGAAACCTCAGCCGTGGCTTATTGTTGGGCTTGGTAACCCTGGAAAGCTTTACAGTAAGACAAGACATAACGTGCGTATTATACCCCCTTCTCTGTTTGTGTATTTGCCTGTGTGGAATCTTTATGATTTTTTCCCCTCTTTTTTGGGTTAGGTTGGTTTTGAGATGGTGGATTATATAGCTGAAGCAGAAGGGATATCGATGAGTAGTGTTTCCTTCAAGGCTCTTTTTGGAAAAGGTTAGTTTCCTAGTTGGTTTAGACATGCTAAATTGATGTTAGAAATTGCGAAAATTGCAGTCTTTATTGGTATGCAGTCGGCATTTTTCATTTATAGATGCTGAAAGTTTTTTTTTTCTTTTTTTTTTTTATATGTTTTAGTTATTTTGATACTTTTTATGAGAAATTATGAAAAGATACTGACTTTGTTGATGTTCCATACGCATAATTGTTGAAGTTGTACTGATTTTTCTTACCTCCCTCTTTAGGTTTTATAGGTAATGTGCCTGTT